>OY728120.1:1421059400-1423800106 GCA_963277665.1 Viscum album
ATTTAGATATGTTTCTTAAATATACATAAGAAACATTAATAGTGTCTAGTACTTCTAGAAATTTATTTTTTTCTTTAGGTGTCATCACATACGAATCACATGGAACTTTCCATTTATTTTCACTAATATTCACAGGATGCAATTCTGGTCTGATGCCCTAATCCACCAAGTCACAATGATACCATAAATCATCTTTTGTCTTTCCCGTAACATTTAGAAAAATTGAAATCAAATTTCCACATATATTTTTTTTCAATGTGCATTACTGTCGATGTAATGATGTATCAAATTGGTTGGCCAATAAGGAAAATCAAATAAGATACTTCTCTTCTTCCAATTGTAACAAGTTTTAGAGGAAACATTCTTTCTCTTTCTAGATTTCATTTTTACCCTTCCTGAATGAAAAACTAAAATCATTCAATTCATTAAGCACATTAGTTCCAGACATATGTTGAGGTGGATCATCGGTCTCCCTGGTATTGTCAAATCATCAATGATTATTTCTATATAAATGGTCCATGGGAAAGATTCGTCCGATGTACCATAAAACTGAAAACTACAATGATGTTTTAGTCTTCTGGATAATGTATCCTTTATACAAATAGTAAAAGATAGTTTTACCTTCATGCTCCATCCATACATCATTGCATAAGTAGAAAAATCATTGATCATCCACTTAAGTGCATCATGCATCTGAAATATACCTTTCAAACATGCATCGTATGTGTGCACAACCACATCTCAAAGAAGATTCAACTCTTTTATTAAATGTTTCTTGTATACGTCTTATCATTTGTTGAGATTAGAAGGGGCCAGATATGAGTATACTCATTAAAGTGAATTGTTCTTTCATACACAACCATGGTGGAAGATTATAAATGCGTATAAAAACCTGGCCATGTGTTGTACAACGTAAGAATCTGACCAAACAGATTAAAACCATCACATGAAAGGCCCAACCTCACATTACACACATCATCGACATAATTAGGATATCGAGGCATAAAATATCATCAATGAAAATCCATTTGTACGATGAACCAACTCATCATTAGTATTCTTTCTCTTAGTATCATGCCATCTCATTTTTATTGATATTTAAAAAGAAATAAAATGATTCCTGGAGTCTGACGATCAATGAAAGTGCCACATTACTTTATGTGGCACATGATATGGTGTTCCATCAGCTTTTGTCTTACAATGGGATGTTCCACTATTTTATACAATCATTTTATTCACTAGTTTCCTCCAAAAATAAGCTGCAATTTTTTGTAGTAAAGCATGAATATAGTTTCCTAAAAATCCAAGTTCCTCAACAAACATCCATTCCATATTGCGGTTTGAGGGAATATCCTGCATCATTCTAGAAGTAAGTACTTCAAGAGGGTAAGAATGTAATCAATGTCATTATTGTAAATCACATACATAGTATTCCCATTAAAGAATCAGATTAAAAATTCTATATTTTTCATTTACCGAATTGTAGATATAATGGAGTCATGGAAACATCATTCAATTTTTTCTCCCAGAAAACATCAATATTTTCATTATACGCATATTGTCTGATCATATCTACAAAATCTTATTTTTTCAGAATCAATTTCTTTTTCATGATGATGAATAAATGGAAACTAGTCATATAACAAATTATTTAATATAGTCCGATCATTTGGATCATCAGCAATTTGAGATTTCATTTTTTCCCTATTCTGATACCACATAGAGTAGTTTGATTGAAAACCATATTTGGTTGTGTGGAAAGCTAAATTTCTTCATCGGCTTAACCATGTTCTTCCAACACAATTGTAACAGGTGTAGTGTTTGTGACCATTATCTGAAGCATTTTGAAATGAAAAATCTAAAAATCTCTCAAATTGTTTTGAAAATTACTTAAAGTCTGATCAGTTTCATACATCCAACTTCTCTCCATTCTGTAAAAAAAGTTATAAGTCATTTCATCAAAAGAAATTCAATAATATTAAAGTTTCATTGAAATTATATTTAAGTAAATGAGAATTGTTCACTCAATATGAATTCAATAACTGACAGAATACTCTATATGAGAAATAAAAATATAAAAGACAAAAAAAAATTATATTTATAACAACATAATGGTGAAGTACTATACAAGAGTGAACAAGATCATGTACAGTTGTGAAGGAGAATTATTCAAGAGTTGAGTAAATTTTATATCGATGAAATTTTTAATTTTAGTAGATTATTTCAGTGATCACATACACTGCCTATTGGGGGTTAGGGTTGTCCAAGGGGTATGGGGTGTCCAGGAGGTATCAGGGCTATCCAGGGGGTCATAGGTCTTCATGGGGAAGGGTATGTCTAGGGGGAATTGGGTGTCTTGGTGGGTGGACTATCCACTGGGTGAGGGGGGTGTCCCGGAGGGGTACGAGGTGTCCAGTGGTGGGAGGGTAAACTGTGGGGGTGGAGGTGATGTCCAGGGGGTTGGGGTGTCCAAGGGGGTGGTGGGGATTTCCAGAGGTGGAGGGGCCTTCATGGGGTATGAGGTGTCCAGGGGTCGGGCTCGGCGGGTGTACAGGGGGTGGGAAGGGTTTTCCAGGGGGTACAGGGTGTCTAGGGGGTGAGTGGGCTATCCATGGGGGGTGTTCAGGCTTTCCACATGGTGGTGGAAGGGCTATCTAGTGGGATCTGGGTTGTCCAGTTGTGGGGTGTTCGAGGGGGTGGGGTTTTCGAGGGGGAGTCCAGGGGGAGGGCGGCCTGTCCATGGGGTTGAGGGGGGCTGTTCAGGGGGGTACAAGGTGTCCAGGGGTGGGTAGGCCATCCATGGGGGTGGTGGGGTCATCTAGGGGTTTGAGGTGTCCTGGGGAGTGGGGGTGGGGGGTCCATGGGGTGGGGGGTGGGAGCTTTCTAGGGGGTATAAGGTTTGCAGGGGGTGTTGGATATCTAGGGGATGGTGGGATGTCCAGGGGGGTATGAGGGTGTCTAGGGGTAGTGGGAGGGCTGTCTTTGGCGGGTGGGGGTGGTTGTCCATATGGGGTGGTATGGATGTCCAGGGTGGCGGTGTTGTCCACCACCAAATTAAAGTCATAAAATCCAATCTCTATTCAACTGTAGCTTGATTTCAAGCCTATTATAGATGACTGAGAAGACTGCAGGTGTAAGACATGAATATCATACATATAAATCTCAACACACACAATTTTAAACACACCCACCAAATATCCTACGTGGATCAGATTTTATGAGCAATGTATCTATGGGACACTACTCATAGTAGTATGAGCCTTGTTATATCATTAGGTGATATGCAGTTGTACAAATGTTAAATTTGTATTGAGATCAATATGGATAGTGGATAAGAACCTGATTGAGATTTCTTTGCAGATATCACTTATTCTTGGAAGGTATTAGTGACTGTTGGTATGGAACATCAAGAAAAGTCCTAGCATGTGAAAGAAACTATACATTGGTTATATGTGATTCATATTTTTGGTAGAGTATTAGAGTGGACAACCCAACCCCCCTCCCTGGATAGCCCACATCACCCCCATGGAGCCCCCTACCCCCTATAGCCCCCCCCACCCAGATAGCCCCCCGACCCCACCTAGACATCCCCTTCCCACCACAACTGGACAGCCCACCCCCTCCTCCATGGACAACCCATACCCCCCCCCCCCCCACCAGGATAACCCACCCCCCACCCCCCATGGACAACCCCCCCTACATCCCACACCCCTCCCCCACCCTGGATAGCCCACCCACCACCACCCCTGGATAGCCCACCCCCTCCCCTACAACCCTCCCCCCCAACAGCCCCCTGGACACCCCCACCCCACCCCCCACCTTGAGAGCCCATGCCTCCACCCCCCACTAGAAATCCCCCTGGACAGGCCCATACCCCCCTCACCCACCTTGATAGCCCACCCACCCCCAGACGACCAACCCCCCTCCATGGATAGCCCACACCCCCTCTTTTGTAGCCCCTTACCCCCTGGACACCACCAGCACATGGACATCCCACCCACCCCCACCTAGATAGCCCACCCCCCTCACTGGACACCCCACACCCCTCCCTCACATGGACAGCCCACCCTCACCCCCTGGACATCCCCCCCTGGATAGCCCACCCCCAGTGTTGTCAAAGGCACGTGGTGCAATAAGGCACAAAGGCTAGTTTGGTATGTGGCGTGAGATGCAATAAGGCACAAGTGCACATAATTAATGTATAAAAAAGTTTCAAAAATATTTTAAATTAAAAAAATGTAATTTCACTCAATATAATACAAATTAAATTACATGCTGACAATTTTTAACCAAATCTTAATCAAATAATAAATCATTAAGAACCTAAAAATTAAAATCATCATGTTTTGTTATATGTCTTATCTAATGTTAAATGTGTTTATTCTATTCTCTGATATGTTAAATGAGTTTGAGAACCTAAACATCAAAATCATCATGTTATTTCAAATGTGCTTAATGTGATTCCTTTCTTGCTTTCAGTTGAGAGATGGTTCTATTTTTACAGTGTTTGATTTAGTTCTTCTTTTATTAATATGTTAAATGTTATGTATATTTAGGGATGTATAACTTACTTTTGAGAAAATATCCCCAGTTTCTATTAGCCCCTCTAAGAACAATCACTATTTCCTGCACCAACAATTTCCACTAGATCCCTAATGATTTCCCTCTATATCCCTGATTTCCTCCCAACCATGATTTCCATCACCCCCCCTGATTTCTTCCGGCACTCCTGATGTCCATAAGTTCCAAGATTTTTTTCACCCCTCTAAGCACGACCTCTACTGCTTTATTCCTCCCAATTTTGAGGGCTACTGATGCGCCTTTTCTAAGATTCACGCCACAGCGCTTCTTGGGTTGGTGCACGAGGTGCGTGCCAATGGTGCGACTCAGTGATGTTTCCTCACCTCACTGATGGTGAGGTGCACTGGGTGGGCCTCGCCGTACCTCCCGCCAAGGTGTGCTGAGGCACACCACCTTTGACAACAGTGCCCTCTCCCACCCCCATTGACAGCCCACCCCCCCAGGACAGCCCACACCCCTTCCTCCACCTTGACACCCCACCCTAACCCCCTGGACAACCCCACACCCCTCCTTGGGCATCCCATAACCCCTCCCCACACGCATGTATCCCTACCCCATATAGCCACTCTACACTTTGGACAACCCATACCCCCACCTAGACAGACCCCCCCACACCTAGACAACCCCCCTACGCCTCCTGTAGCCCCCTTAGGGTAATTTTAATGAAAATAATTTTATTCATTAAGAAAGGAAAACTTCCCATTCATTAGCCATTTCATTCCAAGAAACCCATTCAATTTACCAAAACATGATAATTCAATTTATCAAAACATGACAAAATCAATTTATGAAAACATGAAAAATTCAATTTATAATGCTTTATGGGTCACATAGGAAATGTCATGGGGGAAAGTGGAAATCAACTACACTGTTAATCCCTATTTAAAAATATTTCCCAACACATAGGAGGTGCGGTGGTGTCTAGGAGGTGTGGTGGTGTCCAGGAGGGGATGTCTAAGGGGGTGGGGGGGGGGTTGTCCAAGATGGTGGAGGGTGCCTATGGGGGTGGGGATTCTAGGGGGTGGGGTGGGGGGAGGGGCTATCCATGGGGGGTGGGGGGTGTCCTAGGACGGTGGGGGTGTTCACAATTCCAATCCATCACCCAACCAATATCCAATTCATCCTCAATATCAATACCCTTCCCATTATTCCGTGAAAAAAAACATTAAATAAAAAATACAAATCCAATTTTCTACTAAACTATAGTCCATATAAACTGAAATATCACCCCACTAAAGAAACCCTTTACCATTTATGATGTGTAGAACAAAAAACATAAACAAATATCAAAGGGTTTAAAACTCCCCAGACCGCATGAACTCTAATTTACCACAAATCAAAACCAAAAACAAAAAAATTGTGGTATAACATTAAAAGTAAGGTAAAACATACTAATTTGAAGTATATAAATAAAAATTTATTGATTGAAGACAGATATATGGCTAGAAGAAGTTTCAAAGCTGAGAAAACTTTTGGAGGAGCTTTGGAATAGGGTTTGTAATCAGTCCGACTAGGAGCTGGGGTGCTGGGTATTTTAGGGAAAACATTCCCAATAGTTTTTAAAAACTATTGGTAAAGACTCTATTTACCAACTATTTATTAGAACTATTGGTATATATTATAGGAACTAACTATTTCCCTATGGTTTTGTCAAACCATTGATAAATCTTAACTATATTAAAACATATCCAACATTTTGAACAAACCATTGGAAAATGTTTCCTTTTTTTATAGTATACCAATTGTTTGAAGAAATTGTTTATATATATCCATTGGTAAAACATCCAATTATACTAGTGACTAGGCATAAGGCATTGAAAAATATTATTTTTAGTATTGGCACAAGGCCTTGACCATGTGGTTATGTTGTCCATCATTATTCATTCCATCATTATGAAATTAGTTATTGATATTACATATGATTATTCTACTATTATAATATCCATGGGAATAATTAAATGGAATTATTTAATATATCTTTCTCATATTATGTTGATGGTTATGTTTAAAAAGCTTCAGTTTTAGTCTTATACATTACCTTAAATGTATATGCTTATTTATAATAGTTTTCGTTGTATTGTTATCCTTACCGAGCATATGAGCTCACCCCATTCTTATGTTTTCTTTTTTCCAAGATTTGAAGAAGTATATTATTATTATCCTGCATGTATTGGCAAAAGTATGTGATTGTGTTCAAAGTGTACACACTGTTTTTGTTTTTATTTCATGATGTAATGTAAAACATATATATATATCTAGTACATCCAAGGATACAAAACTGATCTGTCTTTCAGTACATAATCTATTGTGATTGTGCCAATGTTATGTAGTAATTCACTGACTCATGGTAACTAGGTATAGGGTGTTACACATAAAAATGAAAAAGATCAATAATAATAACCATAATAATTATATAAAAATCATATAGAATGAAACTAAAAAGGTTTTTCTTTTGAAAATTCAAAAGTGTGTGGGTTTTGAAATTTGATTTGAAAGGGTATATAGTTGATTAAATGGATAATAACCACGTAATATTTATATATAATTACCTATTTTAGTGTAAAATTATGTGGAAAGGAAATAATTAAAAGGTTTTAAGTCCCAAACATTCGTATAGAGTGGCATTTTTTACTCCTGGATTTCACTTTTAGGATTACTTTCAAGAATATACTTAAATTTTATACTAATATGATTTACAAGACTCTTCATCGCGTGCATACAGATATTGAATACTTTTTGATGTTCTTTATTTTCTCTCATTACTACAAATAATTGAATTTATATTGAAAAATAAATTTTTGTGAATTGGGTATTATGTTCATTAAAATTTTCTAGATTTTTAATTTTTCCAATAGTGAAGATATTAGTGTTTTTGGGTGTGATTTCATCATTATTGACTAGTATATTCTACTATTATACCATTATTTTATATAGGGTTTTAATGTAAAATAAAAATATAATATTAAATTGAACTTCTCATTTAGTTAAATTATTTGACATAAAATAATTTCTAAAAATCAATTTCACTTGTAAATTATTTTCCTCAATGATTTATTATATTTATAGTGATCGTGATGAAATACATGAAAAATATTCCAAACTCTAGGAAATACCATGTATACTTGTGGAATAAAATCCACATTGGGAATTATATATCCGAATAATAAGGATTCAATTTGGTTAAATTTTTCATGACCATGAAGTATATAAATCTATATATCAAAATCAATTCATTTTAATCCTCTAAGAGGAAAAAAACTTGTCATTATTAGAGTGAATTTCCACTATTCATAGTTTCGAGGATTTTTATTTAATGTGGAGATAACATGAGTTAAATAACACTAATGTGATTTATTTTTTGGACATATTCAATAGGTGGGGTATAACAATTATTGTTCTCTATATGTGAGATAGTATAGTACCATATCCCAAAATTTTGTTTCATGTGTTTTTATGAAAACAGGGTGCGAAAAAAACATCCATTTTACCGATATGTTGGAACATTAGAAAGTGAATTTTTATATTCACCCTAATGAAAAATTTTATTCCATTTTGGAGATCCAAATAACTCTCCAATAATCTTATACATTCTATAACTCCCTTACCTCATGCGGATTTCATGGATGGTGGTGAAACTTCATTAGAGATTTCTATGCCTATCGGTGGTGTACTAAATGTTGAGAGATCATTGAAATTGAGGTACACCTATTTCTATGGGTTAAAAAACTAATTCGATAATGATTTTATATCAATTATATTTTTAAAAATTTAATTGTATTGAATGTAAATATAATTTAAATTTGAATCATTATGTTGTGATACATTGAAGAAAATGTTATCATCAACATTAAACATCAAGTTTTATGGTTTCAGTCGGTAACTTTTTATATGAAAATTATGAAACATAAAATAAACTTAATATAATAATCCAGCAATATAATAATGTTTTTTCTAGTCTATTCACATCATATATTATTTATTCCTTGGATATGTGATAGATACAACAATGATCACATCAATGTGTGTCATTTCATTGTGGGTGGAAGGAAATATGGATTTTAATATACCTACTAAAAAGTAATTATATAAAACCTATTCCAATGATGAGAATAATTGACTATAGAAAATTTTTAGAAAATTTATGTTATCTCATTCAAATGTATCTCTTCAATATTAATCCTTTTTTAGACTAACACAATTTAATTCATGTTATTTTTTTACCCTGTTATGTCTTAAATAATAATTAACACCCACCCACAAATTTGATTTATGTTGTCAAATTTATTTAAAGGAAAGACAAAAAATCATCCAATTCCATTTATTATATGACCAAGGACCTTTTGTAGACTACATTTAATCATCTAAAAAAGTTTTATTTTTATATATCAGGATAATGATTTCAAATTATTTTTCTACTTACAATGAATTATATAACTTGAGAGTGGATGTTTTTATTATATAATTTTAAATTAAATAATTATTTACTTACTTATTTTAACGTCTAAATTTTATTCATATATAATTTTATTGTAACCCTGTTATTTTTTAATGTTTGTCTATAATGAATTGACGTTTGGGAGTACTACCACCATTAAAACCTAAATTAGTGGGGATTTTTTGTCATCAACATGAAGAAATATAACACAACTATTAAAAGGTGGAGACACATGTAAAGAACCAGAAATTTCAAGGAATTTTTTTTCTTAATTTCTTTTTAATTTTACGAGTGCGCGGTTTCCGACGGCACCTGATTCCGAGGCTCGGTGTGCCTGAAATCAATTTCCGATGTTTAGCTCGGGTACGTTCAGTAAACGAACAAGCGGGTTTTTCTATCTTTTGAACTGTTCCTTGGAATTGAAATCTCAGGGAACCGATGAACTCATAGCACTGGTAATTGCTTAAGGGGACCATTTCTGCAGTTGTGTTTGCATGGGTGGAGAAGTTAAAAGTTGTTGATTAAATGAGGAATGAATAAAATTGGGAAAAAAATTTATTTTTATATGTAAGGTGGTATTATCCTACATGGAGGAGTTATGGTGGGACCCACAAGCACCTAACTACCCATGTGAGGAAAATGTTAGGTGGGGGCCCACACGAACCCCAACCCTTCACCTTCCCATAAAATCATCAAACCCCCCCTTCTTAATTTGTGAACTCCCCATAACTCTCTTTAACCCCTCATTATATCTCCCTTGTTTAATTTTGTCAACACTCCCATTTATGATACCCCTCACCTCCTCCTCATCCCTTCATAAATTCTTTCCAACATTCCCTAATTAATGAGATGAGCTTCATTTAATTAATTAATTTGTATTTTTGGAATTTTAAATTCTTTGTGATTGGAATAAAAATAATATCAAGAGATATTATTTAGTGTTGGAGCTTTGGGTGTGTGGAGAAATATTAGTGAAGTTCTAGAGTTTTTGGGAGAGCTTTGGAGTGAAGAAGAAAGAACTTCCCTCTGATGAAGAATGACGCTTCTTCAACGAAGAATGACGCTTCCACGAAGTTCGACGACACACTTTTTTTCTTCCTTCGCATTAAGGGAGGCATTACAACCGTGGGGAACTCGCCAATGATGATGTTTAATTATCAGCGTTGACAGAGTGGCAACGCTTTCCCCATGATGAACGACCTCCCGACAAGTTTATTGAGGTAGGGGAATTATATTTGATTTTCTCTTTACCTTTTGAGAAAAGAACGATGACCGCGGACCAACCACTACGCAGTTGATCCGCGGATCGCTTGTTCATGCGGGTTGGATGCGGGGTTAATTTTCAGGATTGGATTTGAGTTTGATCTTAATTGACAACCTCTAACATGGAGGGCACGAGCTAACAAACAAGCCTAGACCCTCCGCAAAATATTTTTTGTCTGTGGATTGACGGTGAAGATTAAACGGGTCCGCAGAGGAGTTTGGAAGCCGTCGTAGTGAAGAATGGGTCTCGAGAGAGCCGCTAGCACAGAAGGTGGAAAAAACGGACCATCAGAGAGCGTCCGATGGTCCGCATAAGGTGGTTGCAGCGCGCCTCACCGGCGTGGCAGCACTAGTGAATAGAGGTAGCAGTCGGAGCTGTCTGGCCGCCTGGAGGAGGTGCCGCCCCAGCGCGCCGCCGGATAAGACCCGTTGCGGCTGTACTGCGGTGGAGAGGTGGAAGATCCCATGTGGCCACGGGATATTGGATGGCGGGGCGGCGCAAAGCGTTGCCTGTATCAATCAATGGCGAGGGGCAGCGCCCCCCCCCCCCCCCCCGCTCTGTGGCTTCCTCTTGGCCACACTGGCCGAGCCGCTGTGGACCCCATGGCTGGGCCGCACCGGCGGGCCCGCGCCCAACTGGACCGAACCCGGACCCTGGTTGGGTCGACCCAGTTTGGGGTGACCCAAGGGGTATTGGGCCTGGTCGGACAGGGCCCAAACCACCTATTTTCGGACCGTTTTTAGTTAAAATGTCGTAACATCAGTTGTGAACCTCCGATCGACACACAATCATTTGCGTAGGATTCCTTTGATCAATTTGTTCGATTAGGTATATTACACATAACCTTTTGGCGAAGTTTGGGTATGGTTGTGTTGGTTCGAACACGAAATGAACCGGGCCCTCGGAGCGGAAACGCTCATAACATAAGGATCGGACGTACGATTGACGTGCCATCAACGATGTTGGATTCCTTTTGATGAGAAGGATCTTTTGGCATACTTCACATGTGGTTTGGACGTAGTTGGAGTATAGTCGGGTTGGTTTTATCTTAGAAACCAACCGAGCCCCTAGAACGGAAAATCAAATAACTTTCAGACCGGACGTCCGTTTGACGAACCGTCAGTGGCTTTGGTAATCTCGTTGAGAAATGGTCCCTTTGAGTATACCCTATGATATTTCATAGTACAGTTGAGATACGATCAGGTTGGTTTGTACATGAAACCAACAGGGCCCTCGGGACGAAAAGGCTAATAACTCACATACCGGGCATCCGATTGACGTGTCGTCTATTGCGTTGAGACGCCTATGATGAGGCAGTCCATTGTGATACATCTTCGTGTGAATTTGTGATACATAGATTATTGACCAGTGTCTCATGGAGCAGAACCTCCCAGAGACAAGTGTACGGAGTGCAGAGACCTAGTAGATGTAGACCTGATGACTGCTTGATTGATTCGAGTCGGAGTGATTCGATTAGCCCAGTGGACGGAGTGCCCGGTATTTGGCGGCAGACCCATCACGGACAGAGCGCCTGTTTGTTAGTAGAACACCTAAGGTAATCGACAGGAGGAGTGCCTCTGACGGCTATTTGGGGGAGCGCCCGGTATTTGGCGGCAGAGCCACAGCAGAAGGAGCGCCTGGTATTTAGCAGCAGACCCGCGGTACTCGACAGGAGGAGTACTTCAGCAGTCTAAGGTTAGTGAGTAGTGCCTCTGAGTCATGACAAGGCTACTGTACTCGAAATAGGAGGAGTTCTCCAGTAGTTGTGGTTTCGACATCATGAATAAAATCCAGGTCTGAGCTGATTCAATGACCTTTATGATTTCCTCATGATTGAGATGGGTTACATGATAACTTTGGTATATGTATGGGCATATACCTAATTATTGGTTATCCATTGATTTCATATCTGTGTGATACCTCATGATTGAGATGGGTTACTTAGTAACTTAGGTATTAATATGGGTTTATACCTAAGTAAGGTTTATCTTTTGGGATCCTTCTTTGTGGTTATCCTTTTTGGATTTAGTGAGACCATGAGGGTCTATGGGTCCCTACTGAGTATCGTCATACTCACCCCTACACAGGCTATGCCTACACCCCATTGTGTTGGTTGCAGACGATGGACAGTGCTGACGGAGGCTGAGTGATCGAGGACTGGGCAGTACCCGAAGGTGGACCACATGACGATTCGATACCCTGAGGAGGTTGACGGACGAGGTCACTGAGGAGGCTATATGTACCTACCCGTCAGGTAGGATTTGAGGTGGACGATCCAGGAGATTCACTATCTATACCAAGCCTTCAGGTAGGATTCTAGGTGAACGACCTAGGAGTTGCATCCATCTTCCAGCTATTTGCCTTCTTCATTAGTACATTCACTCAGTTTTAGTTGTACTTTTCAGTTGGGTATGTATTCTGGCCCATTTACTTTTCAGCACATTCTTTTGTACTTTGTTTTTACTTATGCTCATAATTTATGGTGTTTTTTTACTTTTATAAGGGCAATGCCTTCCCTTTTTATCAGGATTTACGCCTTTGGTGCAAGTCGCAAACCCCTGGCCTATGGAAGGCGGGCTTGGTGTAGTCATGACAGGGGCGTCGAGGATGGGTCATGACAAATTAGTATTAGAGGTGTAGGTTCTACCGCAGAACTTAGGACTCTGATATTTTCCTTTATGTGAAGTAATAGTGTTAAGAGTACTAGGTGTGGTTTTCAGTCCAGGGAGTCCAGTGTTGGTGCGGCGGCCGACGTATCCGTACACCAGGACATTGACTTTTTATTTTCGACTAAGTGCACGAAAACAATAATTGTGTGTGTGTTTTCAAAATTTTTCTTTATGTCATCTCAAACCAGTTCAGCTCACCTGGTATAGTATTTTGACTGTGTCGCATCTATTTCTTTCAGGATGCCTCCCCGTGGATGACCAGCTAGAGCCCCAAGAGTTGTACGTACTGATAGCCCACCGAGCTATGAGGCCTCAGTACAGGGCCCTCTTCCTGTTGAGGCACCAGTGGTACTACCACTTGTTGGGCCACCTATTCCACTATCCTCAGCCGCAGGTGATGCACGCCACTTTAGTACGCTACACAAGTTCCAGCGCCAGAAGACACCCAGCTTCCGGGGATTGATGGACCCATAGGCGGCTGAGGATTGGCTGGAGGTTGTGGTGACAGTCTTTAGTCTAGTAGGTACACCAGAGGACTTCATGGTGATCCTTGCTGCCAGCCTCATTCAGGCAGTACCAGGCAGATGGTGGAGCCGGATTCTCAAGATGCATGACGAGGAGTCACTTCTATGGGCAGACTTCGAGAGCCTATTCCAGGCGGAGTTTATACCAGCCACCCATAGAGTGGTAAGGATACAAGAGATACTTCAACTGCATATGGGAAGCATGTGTGTAGCTCAGTACTCAATGAGGTTCACAGACCTCTCACGCTACTCCACTGATATGGTATGAGACCCGTTCTTCAGGGCCCGGACCATTGAGCAGGGACCCAGGTGAGAGATCAGAGCATCAGTTATCTCCAACAACATTCCAACACAGACAGGATTGTTAGAGCGATCCCTACTAGTGGATATTTTGTTTGTTGAGTAGTCTCTAGTAGCGGGACCCACCACTAGTCGACTGGCAGCGAAGTCTTCTGAAGCTGTCTGTAGACAGACGACATAGGGGTCTATGATGACCAGACCCACCTATGGCCGACTGCACGACTTAGGTTCAGTTGTGTTGGGAAACCAGAGTGGGTACAGAGCCAGTCATGCCAGGAGCGGGCAGTGTTACTCCTGCGGTGGTCTTGGTCACTTGGCATGTGACTGTCCGAACCTCCATACAGATGATCAGCAGATAGATGAAGGATCTCCTAGGCAGAGGCAGAGGTTCGATCAAGGTGGACCAGCCATGAGAAGGATACCATGGCAGAGGAGCTAGGAATATAGCTGGTGGTGGATGACGCTTTGAGGGGTTACCACCACCGCCACCAGGAGTACCACCCCCACCACAGGGAGCAGGTGGACAAGGGAGAGCATAGCTTCAAACAGCTGAATCATACGACTATGGAGCTTTGGAAGCAGGTGGACAAGAGTGTGACTATTTCTAGGCATGGAGGCCTTTGTTCTTGGTTCTTCTAGTTTCCATGATGTTGTTGTTTGTGGTTGTTGTGTGTCTTTGTACTTGACCTACAGTAATAAAAGACACTTGTCCTTGTGAAATTTTCTTTCCTTCCCTTTTGTGTAGTTTATACTGAGAGGTTCCGGATAAAACCTTTGACTTGAACCTCACTTTCAAGATTCCTACTAGAGGAGACCTAGTGACCACACACTGATACTAACAGTGTGACTCAACCCATTGAGGTGAGAGTGACAGTCGGATCTCTTGGTAGTAGCGTCGAGGCCTTACGACGTCATCCAAGGCACGAATTGA
Organism: Viscum album; assembly: GCA_963277665.1. Lineage (NCBI taxonomy): Eukaryota > Viridiplantae > Streptophyta > Magnoliopsida > Santalales > Viscaceae > Viscum > Viscum album. The sequence continues at coordinate 1,421,074,105 of OY728120.1, forward strand.
ACCGTTCAAGTTAGGATTTACTATATTAGGCCAAGAACGTGGTTCATCCAGGGGATGAGACCAGATTTCCCTTTTTGGTAGAGGAGAAATACCAACATCTCTTTGGTGGAACATTGATGAAGAAGGGTGGAGATGAGTTCTTACAATTGGCTAGTCTCACCCATTGTTCTTTGAGCGAGCAGTTTACAGTTCTCTCCTTCTCAATAATCTCTTGTGTATCTTCTCTTAGAAGGACATGAACCTGAGACAACAGTGACAGCTTGAATTCCTCCAGGACTAATACTTATAGATTTCTTATACTCCTGGGGACGGGAACGTTGTAGCAGATGCTCTTAGTAGGAGATTGGGCTTCCAGTTGTTTGCAGTGGAGAAATATCATCTTGTCATGTTTCAGATATCCTTTGTGGATAATGATGGTGTCAACACGTGTAGAACTAGAGATGGTTCCGGCTATGATGGAGAAGTTGTAGATCATCCAGAAGCAGATGAAGACTATACAAAGAAGACATAAGTCCTTTGATGATATGAGACAAAACCATTGGAGTTCGATGGTGATGACCACATCTTCTTACGGGTCTCACCTCAACAGGGTCTACGAAGATTTGGCCTGGGTGGCAAGTCATCTCCACTTTTCTTTGGACCTTTCCATGTCCCTAGAAGAGTAGGAAAGGTTACTAACTACCTGATATTTCCACCTCAATTGCACCAGGTGCACGTCATCATTCATGTATCTCAGCTGAGGAGATGTGTACAAGACCTATTTGTCATCATTAACCATGGATAGTTGGACATCGATGACGGGGTGACTTTCACGGGGTTCCAGTATAAGTTGAGGATCGACATGAGCGGGTCCTACAGGGACGGTTGATTCCTATTGTGCACTTTCGTTGGTAGCACGGGAACCTCTAGGAAAGCACATGGGAGCGGGAGGCTAAGATGCATGCTCGGTACCTCCATTAGTTTCCCTAGTTGTGTTGTAGCTTTACGGGGACGTAAAGCCCTAAGGTGGGAGTGATGTAAAGACCCGAAAATTTCAATGAATTTTTTTTCTTAATTTCTTTGGAATTTTACGTGTGCGCAGTTTTAGACGGAACCTGATTCCTAGGCCCAGTGTGCCCGGAATCAATTTCTGAGGCTTAGCTCTGGTACGTTAAGTAAACGAAGGAGTGATTTTTTCTATCTTTTGAACTGGTGCTCGGAATTGAAATTCCAGGGCACCGATTAACTCGCAATGCCGATAATTTCTTAAGGGGACCTTTTTTGTGGTTTCTTTTGCATGGGTGGAGAATTTAAAAATTGTAGAATTAAAAGAGGAATGAATAAAATTTTCAAACAATTTTATTTTTATATCTAAGGTTGTTTTATCCTACATGGGGAGTTAGGGTGGGACCCACAAGCACCTAACCACCCATGTGAGGAAAAATGTGAGGTGGGTCCCACACGAGTCCCAACCCTTCACCTTCCCTTAAATTCATCAATCCCCCCTTATTAATTTGTGAACTCCCCATAACTCTCGTTAACCCCCATTAAAGCTCCATTGTTTAATTTTGTCAACACTCCAATTTATGAGACCCCTCACCTCCTCCTCTTCGCCTCTTAAGTTATTGATAACATGCCCTAGTTAATGAGATGAGATTCATTTAATTAATTAAGTGGTTTGTTTTTGAATTTGAAATTCTTTTTGATGGGAATAAAAATAATATCAAGTGATATTATTTAATGTTGGAGCTTTGGTTGTGTGGAGAAATATTAGTGAAGTTCTAGAGTTTTTGGGAGATCATTGGTGTGAAGAAAAAATAACTTCCCTCTAACGAAGAACGACACTTTTTCAATGAAGAACGCCACTTTCACGATGATCAACGACGCGGTTTTTTTTACTCCTCCGCATCAAGGGAGGAAATACAACTGTGGGAAACTCGCCAATGACGATGGTTCTTTTTCTGTGTTGATGGAGTGGCAATGATTTCCCCGCGATGAACGAATGCCTGACCAGTTTATTGAGGTAGTGGAATAATATTTGATTTTCTCTTTACCTTTTGAGAATAGAACGACGAGCGCGGACCAACCACTGCCAGGTTGATCCGTGAATCAGTCGTTCATGCTGGTTGGATTCAGGGTTAATTTTTGGGATTGGATTTGATTTTGATCTTGACTGAAAACCTATAACATGGAGGGCACGGGCTAACGAAAAATCCTGGAGCCTCCAAAAAATATTTGTTGTGTGTGGATTAATGGAGGCGATGAAATGGGTTCTCAAAGGGGTTTAGAAGCTTTCGCAGTGAAGAACGGGTCCCGGGAGAGCCACTGGCGCAGACGGTGGGTAAAACGGACCACCCGAGTGCATCCAATGGTCCACAGAAGGCGGTGGCGGCGCGCTGCGCCGGCGCAGCGGCACCGGTGACCGGAGGCGGTGGCCGGAGCCGTTTGGCCCCCTAGAGGTGGCGGTTCCCCAATGCGCTGCTGGAGAAGACCCGTCATGGGTGTGCCACAACATTGAGGTGTAATATCCCACCCAACTGCTGGATCAGGACGGCAGGGCGGCGCAAAGGGCTGCCGGTGTCAATCAGCGGTGAGGGGAAGCGCCCCCCACTCCGCAGCTTCCGCTCGGCCATGCTGGCCGAGCCGCGGCGGGCCAATCAGCCGGGTCGTGCCGGTCAGGTCGGACCACGCCGTCTGGGCTACACCCAACTTTTTCGGACCCGGACCCAGGTCGGGTTGACCCAGTTCGGGCCGACCCATGGGGGTATTGGGCCAGGTTTAAAAGGGTCCAAACCCCCTATTTTCGGACCGTTTCGGTTAAACGGCCGTAAATTGAGTTGTGGACCTCTGATCACCACACTGTCAGTTGCGTAGGATTCCGATGATTGAGACGGTTGATTTTGTATATTACACTCAAGCATTCGGTGAAGTTTGGGTATGGACAGGTTGGTTCCAACATGAAACCAACCGGGCCCCCAGAGCAGAAACGCTCATAAATTATGGATCCGACGTCTGATTGACATGTCATCGACTCTATTGGATTACTTTTTATGAGATAGATCTTTTTTCATACTTCACCATAGGTTTGGACGCATTTGGAGTATGTTTGGGTTGGTTTTAGCTTAGAAACCAACCGGGCCCCTGGAACGGAAAAGCTAATAACTTTTAGACCGGACTTCCATTTGACAAACCATCAACTACATTGGTAATTTCATTGAGAAACGGTCCCTTTGCGTATACCCTATGATAGTTCGAGGTACAGTTGAGATAGGGCCGGGTTGGTTTGTACACAAAACCAACCGGGCCCTCGGGACGAAAAGGCTAATAACTCACAGACCAGGCGTCTGATTGGCGCGTTGTCTATTGCATTGAGACCCCTGTGATGAGGTTGTCCTTTGTGATACATCATTGTGGGACTTTGTGATAATTATATTATCAACTAGTGGTTCATGGAGAGGACACTCCTAGAGATGAGCGTACGGAGTGCGGAGGCCTTGTAGTTGTAGACCTGATGAATGCTTGACCGATTGGAGTCGGAGTGATTCGATTATCCCAGTTCATGGAGCGCTAGGTATTTGGAGGTAAACCTAAGGAGGACGGAGCACCTGGTAGTTGGCAGCAGACCTGCGGTAATCGACAGGAGGAGTACCTCTGGCAGCTATTAGGGGGAGCGCACGGTATTTGGCGGGAGACCCACAATAGAAGGAGCACCCAATATTTTGCAGTAGACCCACGATACTCGACAGGAGGAGTACATGAGCAGTCTAAGCTTAGTAAGTAGCACATAGGATTAGTGATAGAGCTACTGTACTCAACAGAGGAGGAGTTCTCCCTCAGTTATGGTTTCGACATCATGAATAAAATCTTGGTTTGAGCTGAGTCAATGACCTTTGTGATTTCCTCATGATTGAGAGGGGTTACATGATAACTTAGGTATATGTATGGGTGTATACCTAAGTAGTGGTTATCTTTTGATTTCATATCTATGCGATACCTCATGATTGAGATGGGTTACTTGCTAACATAGGTATAAGTATGGTCTTATACCTAAGTAATGGTTATCTGTTGGGATCCTTCTGTGTGTTTATTTTTTTTAGATTTAGTGAGACCTTGAGAGTCTCAGGGTCTCTACTGAGTATCATTATACTCACCCCTGCACTGGCTATTCCCACACCCCAATGTGTTGGTTTCAGATGACGGACAGTCCTGACGGAGGTCCAGTGATTGAGGACTGGACAATACCTATAGGTGGACCACACGACGAGTCGGTACCCAGAGGAGGTTGATGGGCGAGGGCATTGAGGAGGGGATCTGTACCTACCCGTCAGGTAGGATTCGAGGTGGACGATCCATGAGATGCACTATCTGTACCTACCCATCATGTAGGATCCAAGGTGGACGACCCAAGAGCTACATCCATCTTCCAGCTGTTTTCCTTCTTCAGTAGTACTTTCGTTCAGTTTTAGTTGTACTTTTCAGTTGGGTTTGTATTCTGGCCCATTTACTTTTCACACTTTGTTTTGTACTTGGTGTTTACTTCCTCTTGTACTCTATGGTGTTTTCTACTTTTATAAAGGAAATTCCTTCCCTCTTTATTATGATTTATGCCTTTGGTGCTAGTATCCAACCCCTGGCATATCGAAGGTGGGATTGGGGTAGTCACGACACGGGCCCTGTGGACGGGTCGTGACAAATTGGTATTAGAGGTGTACGTTCTACTACAGAACTTAGGACTATGATATTTTTTTCTCTCAAGCAATAGCGTTAAGTGTACTGAGTGTGGTTTTCAGTTCAGGGAGTCTAGTGTTGGTGCGGCATCTGACGTATCCATACCCCAGGACCCAGAATTTTGATTTCTGACTTAGTCCATGAAAACACTGATTGTGTGTGTGTTTCCAAAAGTTTTATTTAAGTCAGCTCAAACCAGGTCAGCTCACCAGGTATAGTCTTTTGACTGTGTCGCATCTGTTTCTTTTAGGATGCCTCCCCACGGATGACCAGTTAGAGCCCTGAGAGTTGTAAGTACTGACAGCCCACCGAGCGATGAGGCCTTAGTACATGGCCCTCTTCCAGTTGAGGAACCAGTGGTACTACCACCTGTTGGGCCACCGATTCCACCAGCCCCAGCAGCAGGCGATGCATGCCGCTTGAGCGCACTACCTGAGTTACAGCGCCAGAGGCCACCTAGGTACCGGGGAGAGACGGACCCATAGGTGGCTGAGGATTGGCTGAAGGCAGTGGTGAGAGTCTTCAGGATAGTAGGTACACCAGCGGACTTCATGGTGATCCTTACTTCTAGCCTACTTCAGGAAATTCCAGGCAGATGTTGAAGCCTGATGCTCATGATTCATGACAAGGCATCACTTCCATGGGCAGACTTCAAGAGCCTGTTCCGGGTGGAGTTCGTACCAGCCACCTTTCGAGCGGTTCAGATACATGAGCTAATTCAACTGCAGCAGTGCAGCATGCGTGTAGCTCAGTACTCAGCGAGGTTCACAGTCCTCTCCTGATACTCCACTAATATGGTACGAGACCTTTTATTCAGGGACTAGACCTTTGAGAAGGGACTCAGGTGAGAGATCAGAGCTTTATTTATCTCCCACAACATTCCGACGCAGACTGGAGTGTTGGAGTGAGATCTACTAGTGGAGAGTTTCTTTTCTGAGCAGTCTCTAGTAGCGTGACGCAACACTAGTTGACTGGCAGTAGAGACTTTTAATGCTGGCCTTATACAGACAACACATGGGTCTAAGAGGACTAGATCCACTGGTGGCCGACTGCATGACTCAGGTTCAGTTGTGCGGGGAAACCGGAGTGGGGACAGAGCCAGTCGTGCCAGGAGCGGGCAGTGATACTCCTGCGGTGGGCTTGGTCACATGGCATGGGACTATCCAAACCACCATACAAGAGATCAACAGATAGATGAAGGACCTACCTGGTAGAGGCAGAGGATTGATCAAGGTAGACCGCAAGGAGCAGGAGACCGTGGCATAAGAGCTGGCCATGTAACTGGTGTTGGGAGACTCTTAGAGGTGTTTCCACCACCGCCACCAGGAGGACCACCCCAACTGCAGGGACCATGTGGACAGGGGATATCACAGCTTCAGGCAGCTGAAGCATACAACTATGGAGCTCCGGAAGTAGGTGGATAGGAGAGGGACTAGTTCTAGGCATAGAGGCCTTTGTTCTTGGTGCTTCTAGTTTCCGTGATGTTGTTGTTTCTGGATGTTGTGTGTCTTTGTACTTGAGCTGCAGTAATAAAAGACACTTGTCCTTGTGTCATTTCCATTCCTTCCCTTTTGTGTGGTTTATACAGAGACGTTCTGGTTAAAATTGTTGACTTGACCCTCACATTAGAGATTCCTACTAGATGAGACCCAGTGACCACACACCGATGCCAACAGTGTGACTCACCCCTTTGAGGCAAGAGTGACGGTTGGATCTCTTGGTAGTAGTGTTGAGGCCTTATGACATCATTCAAGACACGAATTGTACCGTTCATGTTAGGATTGACAGTATTAGGAAAAGAAAGTCATTCATCTAGGGGATGAGACCAGAGTTCTCTTTTCGGTAGAGAATAAATCCCAGTAGCTCTTTCATGGAACGTAGACAAAGAAGGGTGGAGATGAGTTCTTACAATTGGCTAGTCACACCCATTGTTCATTGAGCGAACGTTTTATGGTTCTCTCCATCTCAATAATTGCAGGTGTATCTTTTATCAGAAGGACATGAACGTGAGACTACAAAGATGTCTTGAATTCCTCTAGGACTAAGGCTTCGAGACTTATTATACTCCTGGGGAGGGAACGTTGTAGCAGATGCTCTTAGTAGGAGATTGGGCATTCAGCTATTAGGAGTGGTGAAACAGCAGCTGGTCGCGTTTCAGATATCCTTTGTGGATAGTGATGGAGTCAGCACATGTAGAACCAGAGATGGCTCAGGATACGACGGAGAAGGTGCAGATCATCCAGGAGCGGATTAAGACTGCAAAGAGAAGAGAGAAGTCCATTGCTGATAGGAGAAAAGACCACTGGAGTTCGAGGGTGATGACCACATCTTCTTACGGGTCTCACCTCGACAGGGTCTACGGAGTTCTGGCCGGGGCGGCAAGTCATCTATGCATTTTTTCGGACCTTTCCATGTACCTAATAGAGTAGGAAAGGTGGCTAACCACCTTACCTTTCCACCTCAATTTCACCGGGTGCACGACATCATTCACGTATCTCAGTTGAGGAGAAGTTTGCACAACCTTTCTGTCATCATTGACCACAGAGAGCTGGACATCGATGATGGGGTGACGTTCATGGGGTTCTAGTAGAAGTTCAGGATCAAAATGAGTGGGTCCTATAGGGACATTCGATTCCTCTTATGCGCAATCGTTGGTAGCACGAGAACCTCCAAGAGAGAACATAGGAGCGGGAGGTTCTGATGCGTGCTCAGTACCTCCTTTAGTTTCCCTAGTTGTGTTGTAGCTTTACAGGGACGTAAATCCCTGAGGTGGGAGTGATGTAAAGACCCAGAAATTTCAAGGAATTTTTTTTTAATTTCTTTGGAATTTTACAAGTGCACAGTTTCAGACGACACTTGATTCTATGGCCCGGTGTGCTCGGAAACAATTTCCGAATTTTAGCTCTGGTACGTTTAGTAAACAAACGAGAGGGTTTCTCTATCTTTTGAACTGGTGCTTGGAATTGAAATACAAGGGCACCGATGAACTCGCAGTGCCGGTAATTGTCTAATGGGACCTTTTACGTGGTTTCATTTTCACGGGTGGAGAAGTTAAAAATTGTGGATTAAATGAGGAATGGATAAAATTGTGAAACAATTTCATTTCTATATCTAAGGAGGTTTTATCCTACATGTGGGAGTTAGGGTGGGACCCACAGGCACCTAACTACCCATGTGAGGATAAATGTGAGGTGGGTACCACACAAGCCCCAACCCTTCACCTTCCCTTAAAATATTCAAACCCTCCCCCCCCCCCTTATTAATTTGTGAACTCCCCATAACTCTCATTAACCACCCATTAATGCTCCCTTGTTTAATTTTTTCAACAATACCATTTTTGAGACCCCTCACCTCCTCCTCATCCCCTCTTAAATTATTTCCAACATGACCTAGTTAATGAGATGAGCTTAATTTAATTAATTAATAGGTTTGTGTTGGAATTTTAAATTCCTTATAAAGGGACTAAAAATAGTATCAAGAGATATTATTTATTGTTGGAGATTTGGGTGTGTGGAGAAATATTAGTGAAGTTCTAGAGTTTTTGGGAGAGGTTTGGTGTGAAGAAGAAAGAACTTCCCTCTGACGAAGAATGATGGTTCTTCAATGAAGAATGCCTCTTCCGTGAAGATCGAAGACATGCTTTTTTTCTTCATCCACATCAAGGGAGGAAATACAACGGCGGGGAACTCACCAATGACAACAGTTATTTATCAGCATTGACAGAGTGGAAACGCTTTCCCCACGACGAACGAACGCCCGACAAGTTTTTCAAGGTAGGGGAATTATATTTGATTTTCTATTTACCTTTTGAGAAAAGAACGAATAGTGAGGACCAACCTCATCCCGGGTGACCCGCAGATCGCTCGTTCATGCGGGATGGATGCGGGGTTAATTTTTGATATTGGATTTTAGTTTGATCTTGATTGAAAACCTCTAACGTAGAGGGCATGGGCTAACAAACAATCCCGAACCCTCTGAAAAATATTTTTTTGTGTTTGGATTGACGGATACAATGAAGTAGGTCTACAAAGTAATTTGGAGGCCGTCATAGCGAAGAACGGGTCTCGGGAGAGCTGCTGGCACAGACGGTGGAAAAAACGGACCACCGGAGCACGTCCGGTAGTCCTCGGAAGGAGGCAGCGGCGTGCCAAGCCGGCGCGGCGGTGCCCCCGTGCGCCGCCGGAGAAGACTCGCCACGGCTGTGTCTCGGTGGCGAGGTGTAAGGTCCCGCGATGCTGCGGGATCTAGTACTTCGGGGCGGCGCAAAGCGCCGCCGGTGTCAATCAGCAGTGAGGGACAGCCCCCCACACCGCCCCCACGCCGCGGCTTCTGCTCGGCCATGCTGGCCGAGCCGCGACTGGACACACGATTAGGCCATGCCCAACTGGACCGGACCTTGACCCAGGCCGGGTCAACCCAGTTCGGGCTGACCCTGGGGGTATTGGGCCGGGTCGGACCGAGACCAAACCCCCTATTTTCGGACCATTTTCAGTTAAACGACAATAACATGAGTTATGGTTCTCCGATCGTCGCACCGTATGTTGCATAGGATTCCTTTGATCGAGACGTTTGATTTGGTTTATTACACTAAATCTTTCTGTGATATTTTTGTATGGCCGGGTTGGTTCGAACACGAAACCAACCGGGCCCTCAGAGTAGAAACACTCATAACTTAAGGATCAAACGTCCGATTGACATGTCGTCGACTATGTTAGATTTTTTTGATGAGACTGATCTTTTGGCATACTTCAACTGAGGTTTGGATGCAGTTGGAGTATGTTCAGGATGGTTTTAGATTAGAAACCAACCGGGCCCCTGGAATGGAAAATATAATTACTTTCAGACCGGACGTCCGTTTGACAAACCGTCAGTGGATTTGGTAATCTCGTAGAGAAAATGTCCCTTTGAGTATACCATATGAGAGTTCGGGGTACAGTTGAGATACGGTTGGGTTGGTTTGTACACTAATCCAACTGGGCCCCTGGGACGAAAAAGCTAATAACTCACAGACCGGGCATCCGATTGACGTTCCTTCTATTGCGTTGAGACCCCAGTGACAAGGCAGTCCATTGTGATACATCTTCATGGGAATTTTTGATACTTATAGTATCGACCAGTGGCTCATGGATTAGACCCTCTCGGAGACTAGTGTACGGAGTGAGGAGACCTAGTAGTTGTAGACCTGATGACTGGTTGACCGATTTTAGTCGGAGTGATTAGATTAGCACAATAGACAGAGTGCCTGATATTTGGTGGCAGACCCATGGCGAACGGAGCGGCTGGTAGTTGGCAGAAGACATGCGGTACTCGACAGGAGGAGTACCTCTGACTGCTATTAGGGGGAGCGCCTGGTATTTGGCGACAGACCCACAGTGGATGGAGCACCCGATATTTGGCAGCAGACCCGCGGTACTCGACAGGAGGAGTACTTCAGCAGTCTAAGGTTAGTGAGCAGCGCCTCAGAGTCATGACAGGGCTACTATACTCGATAGGGGAGGATTTCTCCAGAAGTTCTGGTTTCGACATCATGAATAAAATCATGGTTTGAGCTGAGCCAATGACCTTTGTGATTTCCTCATGATTGAGATGGGTTACTTGATAACTTAGGTATATGTATGGGAATATACCTAAGTAGTGGTTATCCGTTGATTTCATATCTGTTCGATACCTCATGATTTATATGAGTTACTTGCTAACATAGGTATTAGTATGGGCTTATACCTTAGTAAGGTTTATCTATTGGGATCCTTATTTGTGGTTAACCTTTTTGGATTTAGTGAGACATTGAGGGTCTCAGGGTCCCTACTGAGTATCGTCATACTCATCCCTGCACGGGCTATGCCCACACCCCATTGTGTTGGTTACAGATGATGGACAGTGCTGACGAAGGCCGACTGATCGAGGACTGGACAGTTCCCAGAGGTGGACCACACGACGAGTCAGTACCTGGAGGAGGTTGATAGACGAGGGCGCTGAGGAGGCTATATGTACCTACCCTTTAGGTAGGATTCAAGGTGGACAATCCAGGAGATGCACTATCGGTACCTACCCTTCAGGTAGGATCTGAGGTGGACGACCCATGAGTTTCATCCATCTTCCTGCTTTTTTCCTTCTTCATTAGTACTTTCATTCAGTTTTATTTGTAAATTTCAGTTGGGTTTGTATTCTGGCCCATTTACTTTTTAGCACTTTCTTTTGTACTTAGTGTTTACTTCTACTTGTACTCTATGGTGTTTTCTTACTTTTATATAGGCAATGCATTCCCTTTTTATCGGGACTTACACCTTTGGTTATAGTCACCAACCCCAGGCCTATGGAAGGTGGTCTTGGGGTAGTCATGACACGGGCCCCGAGGACGGGTCGTGACAACACAACCAATAAACAACCATAAAAACTATAATTCTTCTATAAATAATTCTATTCCTAAATTTAATTTTTATTTCATGATGGAAAACAACTTGAATTTTAAAGAATATAAATTTCCTCACATTGAATACCAACCATATTATATTCAAATACAATCTAAAACACTTAAAATCATATTATAGTGTAAATTGATTAATTTATTAACAAAAATATATGGAAAAGATAATGTAGTCCTGTATAAGAATTTAATGGAATTACACATTGTGTGGTAAAAATTGAAACCTGTAGGAGTTTTTGATGAACCTATTAAACATAGTTTTTTCCCTTTATATATAGAAGTCATTGAAAAATGGATTCTTATACAATATAAACACCCCAATTTGAGGTTGTAGATACAAGAAATTCGTTTTTCTAGAAATTTAATTCCCCTCTACCCATCCAATAGAAACAAGAAAATAATTTTGTGGAAGAAGAAAATTAAAAGGTGAATCATTAAATTAATACCAATAATGGTTTGAATCCTTATGTTCAATATTACATCACAATTATATATGTGTTCCAATAGTAATCCATTATTTATATGATGGTATAATCCCTATTGATTATAGAATAATTGATTTAGTTTCAGGTTGTTCTCTAGTAGACAACTCTTTGGTCGTTATAGGTTCACACATTACCAATATGGTTTATAATTGAAAATATTTTTATTGGTGGTATAGAGCACCTGTTAAGGGATTCCATGATGTTCAGATTTTTTAATTCAAGAAGAAGGTGAAGAATATTTCTAAAGAGGTAGGTAACCTATTCCAAAAAAAAGAAAATATAATGTAAGATAATTAATTCTTATCCTAAAAATAATTATTATTTTTTGATTACGTGTAGGTAAATATAGTTGGTATCATAGGAAATGTTTATCCAAATTTATATTTTCTAATATTACTAATAATATACCCTTGAATTATTATACATTATATTAATGATAAATTGATATTTAATTTTAATATTAACATGTTATTTCATTTAAAATATGTATCTTTTGAATGGTTTTAAATAGTGGAAGTAAGTATGTTGAAGTAGTGAGGAACCAAGGGGAAAATATCATTCCAAATCAACATCCTATAATTGTTGGAATTGGATTTATGTAGTTTCTTTTTATGATATAATGTTAAAACACATTTTAAATATTGGTGGTATCTATACCAGAGAGTATCCAGATCATCCATGGAGGAACATAATAGTTATAAAAAATTTTATGAGTAAAAATGCTCAATAATTCAGTGGATATTATGATCCAGTGGTGGGAAATTGATTGATAAATGAAATATAAAAGATATTTAATGTAATAATATGTTTAGAATACCAAATTTATTCTCCTGTCATTTATCTTTTTGAAGGTGAAGTTGATCGGTGGTTATATTTTGTAAAGAATATAGTAGATAAAGAAGGTCTTCATACCATTCAAGGGGAAAAATTTTAGAATATTTTCAATAAAAAATACTTCCCAAAGGATTTTTGACATAGAATGTAAGAAAAATTATATGAATCGAGGAAGAAAGATAATTATTTTTGGGTTGTGTATAAAGAAAATTTTACAAGGATATATAGGTATATAGTAGATTTTATTCTAAGCATTTTTAGTAAAATTCATTGATTTTATTTTGGATTGAAACTATTATTATGAGTATTTTTTTTTAATTCTAATTTAAAATCAATTATATATTTTTCTTCTATGGATTAATGTTATCATAAAGATTATTGACACTTATGTTCCTTGATATGAAAAGAGATAGAAATGTTTTAGATAGAAGGAATTAGGGAAGTATTTGTTAAATAATTTTTATGTAAAGAAAAACAATTATCCATCTTGTGATACATGTGGTAAAAAATAATCCTAGTAAATTATATATAAAATATAAGACGTGTTACAGATGTTGAAGGTATGGTAACATGATTTATCACTATGTGGAAAATGAGAACATGAATAATGAAAATATTGATAAAAATGTTTCAATTGAAATTAGTTGGTGCATTATGCTAATGTCTGTCCAAAATTTAGTATCATAGGATAAAAATAATAATGATTTAAAATAAAAACATAAATAAAAGTCATTTTTTAAAACTATTATTGATGAATGATCATAAAATGATGTCATGATAGGTATGTTACATGTTTATTTGCATTATTCCAATACCTGTTTTGACTCTAGATCATCACATTTCTTTATTTCTATGTAATTAAAAACAACACTAGGGATATCTGTAGATGAAAATAGGACAAAACTATTAGTGAAAATTGTAGGTGGAAATATTAAAGGAACCATGATTTATTGGGAACATGCATATTTTATTAGTAGAATTACCTTTCTTAAAAATATTACTAAACTACCTATAATAGGAGTTGATATTATTTGGAATGTGTATTTTCTCTCATTTCACAATTCTATGAAATATTTAAGAGTTGTGAATGTTTTATTTAATGAATTCATACCTTCAATAACATATCAAGAATATGAGAAATTGACTAGTGGTGAAAGTTAAAGTTTTCTTGGTCGAATTGATGAAAATAAATAAACTATTATAATTAGTAATATAATAGTTTTTAATAGATTTATGGATTTATTTTGGGATGATAATCCATGTGGTATTCCAAATCAGGATGTTAAATTTACTATTGACTTAGGGTTTGGTGATATGGCTTTTTACAAAACCACTTATTGAAATAATCAACTATAACTTTTATATTGAAAAATAAATAGTATTATTTTTTATATTGTGGTTCAATTAAAAAAATCACTATTGGTAGATCTTGTTTTTTTTGTTAAAAATAATGATGTTTCAGTAAGACTTACTGTTGATTAAAGTTAGAGGAATAAAATAACATTTAAAACAAGTATTCTTTTCCATGTATTGATGATTTACATGATAATATCAAGGGATTGAAATATATTTTAATGGTGGATCTAAATTATAGGTACCATTAGTTTAAAAATAAGGAGTCATATAATGTCATGATGGAGTTTCATACAATATATGTTCATTATGAGTGAGGTGTTATTCTATTTGGGTAGTCTAATGCTCCAACTGTATTTATGAACCTTTGAAAAGAGTTTTCCATGAATTATTTGATAATTGTGTGGTTGTTTTTATAAATTAGATATTTTAGTATATTTTAAATGTCTTGAGGGGCATGAAATAAACCAATGCGTTGTTTTGAAATCCATAAAATAAAGCATACTATGTGGAAAATTTAGTAAGAGTGAATTTGCTTTTCAAAAAAATTCTTTCGTTGGACATATTGATTCGAAATATTGAATTAATATAGACCCAACTAAAACTGATGTTGTTAAAAATTATAAAATACCAAAAATATCACATATGTCCATAGTTTTATTGATCTAGAAGTAAATATGGGTGATTTATTGAAAAAATTTATCAATGGTCTGTAAATTTTTTTATGTTAAATATAAATGATGTTAAATTCCTCTAGATGAAAGAATTTGATTATTTTATTTGAGGAACAAAATGAAAATTGGTGAATGATTCAGTTATTTTTTTCCCTATAGAAGTGGTGAAATTTTCATCTATAGTGATGCTTCTTTGAATGGAATTGGTTGAAAATAAATAGGTAATTTCTTCTAATTCATGGGAAATGAACCCCCAAGAGTTATGTTATCTAAAAAATGATATGGTATTAAAAAAATGTGGTTTTATTTAAAAATTTAGAAGTATTATTTATAAATATAAAAGTTTTAAATAAATAATGATTAGAAAATTTCAAGTGTAAATTCACTCAGAATGAGTCAAACTTGAAGAAGAAAAGATGGCTAGAACTGAAAAATTATTGTGATAGAATGATCTGTTATCATCCTAAAAATGAAAAAATGTATCCAATACATTGATTAGAATAATTAATGCTCCATTAACCATTATATGTTTACAAAATGACCCTTCGGATGATTATTTTTTGGATTTTTTCCTATAATTTATGAAAATAGAAGCATCATATATTTTGTTTTGAGTGTCAGTACAATGGCCTCTTTTAGAAAAAATTATGATAGCTCATAAATTGGATAATGTTTTTTAATAAAAATTTGAAATTTTTATAAAGGGTAGGTTTCATGAGTTTAATGTTGGAAAATAAGTTGTTTTGGGATTTAGAAAGATAATGTGTGTGCCATGTGATACCAATTTGAAGAGATAATTATCTAGTGATCTTCATAGTTCCACATTTTTAATTTATCCCTGATATATAAATATGCACAAATAACTTCAAGAGTATTTCCTGTTGGGTGGAATGAAAAGAGACAATTTTTAAATTACCACAATATTACATTTTAATTAGCTAAAGATGAATATCTATTTATTAACTGATTTATTTAACCATTTATAGTGCTAGAGTGGAAATGGGAAAATATATTAATTCATTTCAATGTAGTATTTCCAAGGAAATCATGTGGTGATAATAATATTTGGGTTATTGCAGATCATTTAACTAAATATACACATTTTATCCCCATTTTAGATATTGTGTCCTTGGATAAAAATTAGTAGCAGTATCTAAAGTACATAGCCAGGTTGAAATATGTTCCTCTATCTATTTTATCGGGTCATGACCTATGGTTCCCATTAAATTTTTGGAAATTGCTTCAGAAATAATTATGTATTGAATGAAATTTTAGTACATCTTTTCATCCTAAATCTATTGGATAGTCATAGTGAAAAATTTAGAATATGGAGGATATGCTTAGTTCTTGTTCAATGGATTAATAGGTGTATATATATATACACATATTTAACTAGTTGTGTTTATTTATCACAATATTTTTCATTCTAGTATATAGATAGTACCATTTAAATAATTTTATGGAATGAAATAATATATTCCAATTTCGTTGATAATGTATGATAAATGTTGTTAATGGGACCAGAGTTTGATGAGGAAGTGTCTGAGAAGGCAAAATTGATTCAACAACTTATGAGGATGAATCAAAGTAGAGACAACCAGAGGATATATCTTCCTTTCAAGGTATGTTATTATGTATTTCCCAATGTATCTCCATGGAAAAGTGTTGTTTACTTTTGTTAAAAATAGATTTTTTAAGTCTACTGCTCATTATACCATATGATATCTTATATAAATATCTATTAGTTTACTACATGTGTCCTTACCTCTATGTGTATCCATGTTACCCAACATATTTCATATTTCATTGTTAATGAAATATGTATTGGATCCATCTCATGTTTTGATCCCTAAAGTAGTTTAGAGGGATGAGAACCGTTATTATAAAGAATAACCAGTTTATATTTTTGAAAGTAGATAAAACATATCCTGTAAAAAGTTGATTTAACATGTTATGGTTTATGGGAATAACCATATAGTTGAAGAAGCGACTTGGGAATCTAAAAATGCTATGTGAGAAATATATCCCTGTATATTTTATATGTGAATATAAGTGAAAGGATTAAATTTCAAAAATAAGGAAATAATTTAATTTAAATTTATATGATAGAATAAATAATTTTCTAATTTATTAATATTTATTAATTGTATAGTGACATACATTAAAAAAATTATATAATATTTAAACCATAAGGGAAATAGTATTAATTAAACTATTTTTATATG
The DNA here is from genome assembly GCA_963277665.1 of Viscum album. Classification (NCBI taxonomy): domain Eukaryota; kingdom Viridiplantae; phylum Streptophyta; class Magnoliopsida; order Santalales; family Viscaceae; genus Viscum; species Viscum album. Next base: position 1,421,090,807 of record OY728120.1, read on the forward strand.
TTTTTATTTACATGTTTAATTTATAAATAATAGAATTTTAATTTTAAAAAATAAATTTTATTTTTGATATTATCATATGATAATTAACAAGGAATTATATTTTTGGATTTTTTGAAAATATTTATTTTTTAGTGAATACTGAAAAATTATTATTTTTTGATAATAATTTATTTTCCACAAATTAATTTACTTATAAGTGCCATTATGATTTTAATTGGATATGATAAAAAATATTTTATATTTTGGTATATTTAATTTTACTCGTTATAGCTGAATCCTTAGTATACGAGATTTTAGTATAAGTTTATTTAGGTTTAAAACATTTTTTTGGAAAATTGTTTTAAAGTGAGTAATTTTTCTCCATTTTTATCTATTAAAATCACATAATGAGGAATTATTTTAGTTAATTTTATATATTATGAATCAATAAATTTTAGATGAAATTTTATAAGTATGATTTCTAGTCATGGGGATAATATTAACTCAACTTATTCTTGGAAAATACCTTTATTGGAAAACTGATTTTTTTTCACATATGAGGGTTTATTTTTAAATTAAATTCTTACAATTATGTGAATTGAAATTGGTATAATGGATTTAGATTTTATAATAAAAAAATTAATCATATATATTCTGTTTCACATAATTTTTTTCCTTCATGACTTGTGAAAGTATTAATAATCATTTATTGCGGTTAATGTGAAAAATGTTTTATTAGGGCCTTAAACTAAAACTATAGGGGTTAAAATGACATAAAAAGTATATAAATTCAATTTTATGGACATTTTTAATCCTTATCTCATAAAATTCTTTATAATTATATATTTTTATCCTTTTTCATGTGTAAAACGTGGGTATAATTGTTTCTTTACAAAAATACCAAATGTGTTATCTCGCTCACTTTTAAATGGAAAACTTAATTCCCCTCCAAATCCCACATACAAAGCCTTTTGGTTCCAAAAATAATGTCCCAAATCTCACCCTTTATTATTTAAACGCTAATTAGAGTACTTTTTTTCAGAAATCATATAAGTGATGGATTGAAGTATAATTATAAAGAGTAATTTGGAAGATGAAGTACCCTTCTTAACCAAGTGTTTTTGTTTTATTTATTTTTCCAACTCTATATAAACTTTTTCAACCATGATGATATAATTACACCCATATAATCTATATACCAATATGCTATTATGAATATTTGATAATATAATTCCATCTCCTCTTCTATCAAATGGGAAATGAATCCATCATCCTTATATACAATCGACTATAACCTTGCTAGTGGATATCATTTTTTTGGATTGTTATAATGTTATATTAAAGTTTTTAACAAGTTATTAATGCCATATTTATCGTTGGTAAATAATAATATACCATTTTATTTCTTACCTTTCTGCTCACTAAAAAATGATAACGTCGTTTGTGTGTTTGTATGGATGACCAACACCATGAAGCCATGTGATTCTCTATTCTTCCAAAAAACACATGGATAATATATAATAGCATATTTAATGATTTCATATGTTTTTATGATATTATTATCAATAAATAATGATAATATATTACTTAATTTCTTTTAATAATGGAAATTCTACAAATGTGTACATACACCCTAACATCTCCATGATTATAATGTGGTGAATTATTCATTATAATTTTTAATCATTGGTTCAAAAAGATTAATTTACCTCTGAATTTGGAAACTATTTATTTGTTATTGTTATATAAATGAAGGTATTTTGAAATATATTATCATTTCCAAACTATCGATGTCATTTTTGATATATAAGAAGAATACCATCAATACATCAGAATTAAGATTAACTGGTTGAATAATTGTGTATATAAAGGTATAAGATAAAATAAAAGGAATAAAAATCATGGAAAATTGTTTAATAAACTAATAAATTAACATATTTTATTATTCTAGATGATAATGACTATATGAGATGATTTGGGGTCAAATTTAGTGATAAATTAACACAAAACATTATTTTAATGTTTTATCTTATATGCCATCTAATTTAATGTCCATGTATTTAAATTATTCTATGAATATATTACTATATTCAACAAAATTATAGTGTAAATTTTTATATCTAATTTTAATTTTTTCAAAGGGTTTTAAAAAAAGAATATTTTTACAAATGTTTGAATATCTTTACAACAAATATAATGAATGTTCAGTTTTTATGTATATATAAACAATGAATTCCCCCACTATTGTAACCATTATTTGATGTCTAGATTCCTCTATAAGATTCAATGTTTCATTCAATGAAAAAAATCCGTTTTCATGGTATATAGGTGTCGGAATTTGTTTTCTAAAAAAAGGTAATTTTAATATCTAGAAGTTTTTTTCATATTGGTTTAAATTATATTTTCAATGTTTTTATAATGAAATGTTGTGTAATTGAATTATTTTATTCATGTTAAAGTAATTTTCAATTTTTAATATGACTATTTGAGCCCCATTATAGCTCACCATAGAGCTCGATATTTATTATATGATATGTATGCCAAAATTGTTCTCCAATGAATTAGATAATTATTATGTTCTCTAGAAAATTAATTAGAAGTCAATAATATGGTAATTATAGTTTTTGAGTGCTTTTTATGTTTTCTTTGAAGATAATTTCACAAGTCCATGACATGACATTTCAATAATTTCAAATGAGTGTTCATGGAATTTATTCTATTTCAAAAGGAATGATAATGATGTTTTTAGAAAAAAAATGATTCCATTTTTTGGTATGAAATTATTTCTTCATGAAATTATATTTCATGTGTTTTCCTTTTTTCTACGAAACTAATGGATATATTATTTTTCTTTTCCTTAATGAAAATATTGTTCTTATCCCATGTTTTTTTAAATAATCATAGGGTTTTAGGATGGATATATGAATGGAAGAATTCGTGTTGAATTTTGTGAAGATTTTTCATTGAAAGAATACATTTTTTATTTTTAATGTCTTATATTATGGTTAAAATTGATACTGGTTAGAAGTGTAAAATTTTTCAAATGTGGGATTATTATACCTGGGTATTGGACTAATTATCTTATGAAGTAATATCAAAATTATTATAAAATGTAATATGATAAATTCATCACTTGAATCTCATGATTATGTAATGTTTAAGATCAAAGACATATAGTTGGTATTATAGGAATGGATTAGATAAATTTTTAGTTTTGGATTATATTAATTAAATAACCTTGAAAGATTATACTTTATTTTTAATTTATACTGATATATCATTTGAATATTATCATGTCTGTTCTTCTAAACTATGTCTATTTATATTGGATTTCTATAGAAGAAACTTGTAAATTATACTAGGAAGGCTCCATGAAGAAAATATCCTTCAAAATAAAAATCTCTAGATGGATACAATTGGAACTGAATAGGGTTTTGATGAGATGGATCAGTTGAAATATGTTATAAATGGTGGTTTTATCCATGATAGAGAGAATATAGATATTCCATTGATGAACATGATAATAGTGCATCATTCTATGAGACAAAATCCTTTAAAACTAGGAGGATCATTCTAAATAGTGGGAGGTGATATATGGATTTATGGACATGAAAATATATTTTACATCATAGGATTTTTAAAATACCAAAATTTATCTCTTTATATTTATAATTTAATGGGGAATATTTTTGATGTTTTTTTTCTCAGATTACCAGAGTGAAAAATAATCTACATTCCCTAGAATGGGAAACATATCTGAATATTTTCCTCTTGAAATACATCCCCATATTTGTTTCAACTTGGATGGTGAAATAATTCCAAAAAATTAGGCAAAAAAGATAATTATTCTATATATGTATATGATGAATATTTTACAAGGTTATCCAAGTAAATACCATATATTATTCATGAGATTGATTGTATAATTTTTGGAAGAATATTATTATTGAGACAATGTTTCTAATGTGATTTTGATATATTATAATTTAAAATCTATGAGAAATTATTTCATTATATATAGAATGTCTTTATGTATTTTATCGACACTTTTTTACTCAATAATAGAATAGTAAGAAAGGATTTGAATAAAGAATGAAATGGGGAATTATCCGTCAAGTAAATATAAAGGTTAGAAAAGCATATTCCCATAAATAGATAAGTATGGTAAAAATAATCCTGTAGAAAGTATTATAAAATATGGGAAGTGTTACTGATGTGAACTCTTTGGGCATATGGCTCATGAGTGCATGGAAAATGAGCACAAAAATAATAAAAATCATAAAGTAAGATGATTGGATTTTAATGAGTAGAGGGATTATGATATCTTGTCTCTAAATTTAGTTTCATAGGATAGAAATAATTATGATCAAAAACAAAATTTTATAATAATGTTATTTTCTACTAAAAAACCTGATTTAGGACCATCTAAGGAAGTTGTGTCATGTATGTTCTTATTTATTGAATTATACCAATACCCTATTTGACTCTAGCTCTTCAAATCCGTTCATTTATGAGATAATTTTACGAATACTGATAATATCAATACATTGAATGATGATAAATTTTTTGGTGAAAAAAATATGAGGAAATATTAATACAACCATGATTTATAGGAATATTCTTATTGTTATTTGGGAAATGTTCTAGTCGATAAGGATTTTTGAGCTTCTTTAAGTACAGATTGGTATTATTGTATTCATGTATAATATTTTACTTTATGATGATTAGATATATTGGAGAGATAATATTGTTTTATTCTATGATTTCATACATTTGATAACATACCAAGATGATGAAAAATTGATTAGAGCTTGCTGTGAATGTTTCTAACCAATGTTGTGAAAAAAGATAAAAAACCTTTTCAAATTAGAGATTTCATTATGGTGAATTCATTTATGGTGAATTCATTTATGGATGTATTTGATAATGATTTTTTAATAGTTATTCCTTATTGAGAGGATTAATTTACTATGGTATTTGTCTATGAATATTATCATATTTCAGAACCCCATATCGAATGGCTTAAGTTAAGCTTTTAGAGCTGAAAAATAAGTTATAGGGGTTTATAGATAAAGGTTTTCTTTTTCCAACAACTTTACCATGTAGAGATCATATTTTTTTTTAAATAAACATGTTTCAATGGGAGTTTTCACTTATTATAAATTCTCAAATAACATAACTATCCAGAATAAGCATCATTTTCCTCATATTAATGTTTTTTTATGATATTGTGGGAGTGAAATGTTTTTTGATGAGTGATCTTAGGTCAGTGTACCATTATATGAACTTTAAGGATGATAATATTACAAATATGGTCTTTTAGATTATATATGGGTATTATGAATTTTTAGGTATTCCATCTAGGTTTTCCAATGCACCGACTACATTTATGGAACTTGTGAATAGAGTTTTATTTTATTTTTTGGATATTTTATTAGTTTTTTTATATTTCATATATTGTTATATTCATTAATTTTTAAATAATTATAAGGACACATAAGAATATTTTAAAAATCCACTATTCAAAAAATGGAATGTTTTGTAACATTGAAATTTGGATGTAAAAATTATTTTCCATGGATATATTTGTTGTAAATATGTTATTATTGTTGACCCTTATGAATGTAATGTTGTTCATGAATGTACATGTCCTAGATATATTATAAATTTTTAGTTTTCTTGGTTTAGTATATTGAAACTAGCAGTTTGTTGAAAACATTACTCAGTTTTAGGTTAACTAAATAAGATAACTGGAAAAGGATTCAAATTAATTAGGAATAATTAATGTGATATTTTTTCTCTTGAAATAAAAAAATGTTGGTCAATACCCCAGTTCTGGAAGTTTCCTTTATAAATAGATAATTTTTCATCTACAGTAATGATTCATTATAGGGACTTGGTTGTTTCTTAATGTGTAATTATAATGAAATTTTATATAATCCATGGAAACTATAACCTCATTCAATAAATTATCATGCACATTATTGGGAATTATCTACAATGGTTATATATATTATAATTTGGAGGGATCATTTATATAGTTTGAACTGTGAAATATACATTGATGTGAAAAATTTTATTGATCTGTCCACTATGAATGAGATAAAAATTTTGAAGAGAATATTGAGGGAACATGAAAATGATTATTATTTCACAACACATTATCATCTTAGATTGAAAAAAATTTAGATATACCACTGAATCAGAAAGCTTATGCCACAGTAACCATGTTATTCTTGGAACACGTCCAATGGGTTAATTATTTGATGAATATTGGCCAAGAAATTGTTCTTGTAGGAACCTCCTCTGATTTATTTTAGGGATGAATATTATCATATCTATTTGAAATAATTAGGAAATCTCGAAAGGTTGATCATTGTTTACAGGAAAATTTATAATTGTTTAGGAATGATATTATTCTTCAACTTAATATTTAAAATGATATTGATTTTATATTTTGAAATATATTATGTTTTCCTTGAGATCCCAATTTGAAGAGATAATTTTTTACTAGAGATCATAATTCCGTATTTTCTATTGACCCTTCCATCGACAAGATATAAAGACACCATTATGAGTATTACTAGAGGGATGGAATGAAAAGATATATTTCTAAATTTTTCAAAAAAAATATTTGAATTTGATATTGCTTAAGTTACGATGATAATAACCAAATGGAATTCAGTAATCTTATACAGTGCCATTGTGAAAATGGGATAAATTTTCAATGGATTTCATTGTCAGATTTCCATGGGAATTATAAGGTAAACGTACAATTGATTTTTATTGATTAACAAAATATGAAAATTTTATTCCCATTCGAGATACTATGTGTTTAGATTTTCATTCAATACTATATCAAAATGATATATTAAGGATATATGGAGTTTTTCTCTCCATTGTAACATATCATGATCCTAGAATCACATATAATTTTCATAATAGTCATTAGAAGTTATTGGGAATTGAATTAAATATCAGTAAATCTTTTCATACATAATATAAAGGAAATTATGAGCAGAATATTATGACCATGGATGACATGTTTGTTAATTTATCAATGTATTAAATGGGATTTTGGGATAAAAAAATTATTTCTTTTTCTTATTAAATTAATTTTCATTCATGTAAATATATCACCATTTGAATAATTATATGGAAAGACATGTAAATTTCCATATTGTTTAGATAAAATATCATTAAGGATGATTAAGGGGGTAGAGTTGGTAAAATAAGTGGCTAAGAGTGTAAATTTAATTCATCAAAATATGAGTATATAATTGAGAAGGCAAAAAAGTGATGCAGATATTCTTTGGACATATCATTCTTTTTAGGTAGGTGATCATGTATTGTTCAATGTATCTTCATGTGGAAGTGTTATGTTTTTTGGTAAAAATGGAATGTTAAATATTTTAATCATTAGTCCATTTGAAATCATAGATAAAGCTTGATCAGTTCTCTACTTAGTGACTTTTCCAATGATTTTTTACCTAGTACAAAATTTATTTCATTGTTTAATATAATGGAAATATGTTCTAGATTCTTCTCATTTTCAGAGAACTGAAGTAGATCTATTGAAAGAAAATATTTTTTATTAGGAAGATATTATTAACATTATTTAGTTTAGAGATATTTTTTGTAGAATAATTTTATTCACCATTTATTAGTTTTATGGAAAAAATGGGTAAATAAACACTATAGTAATCTAAAAATACCATTATTAAAAGATATCACACTTATTTAATATATAAATAAAATTATAAGATAAATTTTATAAATGGTGAGAAAAATTTAAAAAACTAGGTAATTATTGAATAAATCATATACAATTTTATTAAAATTTATGAATTAGAGAGTTATATTAAATTTATAAATATTAAGCACTTTTTAAATCCAAACAGAAATAGTTTTAACTTAACTATTTTTTAATATTTTCATTTATGATTTTATCTATTCAATTATAAAATTTTAATTTTAAAAAATTAATTTCCTTTTTTTAAATCCTCATATCAAAAATAAATATTGGTGAAATTTTGTGTTTTTTGGAAAATAATTATTTTTTAGTAAAGAGTGAAAATACCTATTTTTGTAAAACAATAATTTATATTCATTAAGTAAGATAATTTTATTATACGTTAATGATTTTAATTTAATTTAAATTAAATTAATTATTTTTTAATTATATTTTATAAAATTTATTATGTTTTATTCATCCTTATACTGCATTTAATATGAGTTTATTTTTGGGTTTAGAAAAACATTTTTCTAAAAATTATTCTATATTGTATAATGATTCCCCATTTTATTTAATTAAGAAAACCCTAAATAAGGAATTATTAAAATTATATATTATAAATTATATAAATATAATTATGAATTTAATTTCATATAATTATTATTACTAGTCACATAGTTAATATATAATCATCTTATAGGTGAAAAATACTTTTCTTGGAAAAACATTTTCATCGTATCTGTGGGTTAAATTTGAAATAAATTCACACAATTATATAAATTAAATATGGTAAAACAGACTAATTTTTGGGAATAATTATAGTTTATATTTAATGGTATTTTCAACTTCATTTTTTCATAATTAATAGAGAATATAGTTAAAATCATATACCATGGTTAAGGTGAAAATGTGTTTATCTGTAGCTAATCTAAAATGATAAAGGGTAAAATGAACTAAAAATTAACTAAACCATTTTTATGTTTATATTTTGACCTATAATCATATAATTATTTATAGTGATCCATTTTATAGAATTATATAATTTTGAAAATGGGGATATAAATTTTTTTCCCAAAATACAAAGTGTTTCTTCTCCCCTATTTATAAAGTCCACCCCTCTCATCTCAAATAAATAGTAAAAATAATTTCCTTACACAAGAACTAAGAAAATTATTAAATCCCTCACCATTTCATAGATTCAATTGTTTAATCACAAATCCCATCTAGTAATGCTTTAGGTATAATCCTAAAGAGGTGGTTTGAACAAGTGGTGTTGTTCTTAATTAAGAGTTTTTGTTTTGATTCTTTTTATAAATCATTAAATTCATATTATTCTATGATGATAGAATAAAATATTTATATAACATTTAACTATATTTTATTATGTAAACTAAATAACCTAAATCCATCTCATCATCGATCAAATGGAAAGTGAAACCATCATTCATGTCTACAATGGAATTTTAACTCACGAACCGATGTAATTCAATTTTCATAATCACCTCTCATAGAGGGTCATAATGACGGAGTTAATATTTATATATGACATTAATGAAATATTAACCATCATTAAAATATAATATTTCCTTTTATTTCTTTCCTTTGAACTCACTGAAAAATGATAACATCATTTGTGTGTATGCATTGACTACCTCATCTATGTATCAATGTGCTAATTTTTCCATTCTCAAATCAACTGGATGATATATATATTTATTTATGAATTTTTTTTAATGAAATTATATTATACTTATTATATGAGTAACATTCTATAAATATTAAATATTACTTAACTTTTCTATAATGATCAATGGAAAATAGAAATGTTACTTAACTGTATATACATCCAACCATCTCCATTGTTATAATGTGGCTCATTTTTCATTACTCTCAACCATGATTAGGCTTAAAAGTATAATTTATATATAAATATTATTATTATTTCATGATTAATATTATAGATATGATGTTGTAATGACATCTTTGACCATACTCAAACTACTGATGTCATTTTTGATATATAAGAAGAATACTGTTAAAACAATTTACATGAGGTTAAATGATGAAATAAATGTGAATATAATTGTGTTATATAAAATAAATTGAATAATAAATTTATAAAAATTCATTTTCCAATTAAATAATAAACACAATTTTATTACTTCGGAATATAAAGAACATATGAGAAAATTGGGACTCAAGGTATGTTACACTTTAATTAAAAAATTATTTTTTAAGAATTATTTTATAAATAACTATATTACATGCACAGGTATATAAAGTTATTTTATGAAAAAATTATGGTCAAGAAAATATTAAAGTTAATTTTCATGTCTCATTAGACTTTTAAATGGGATTTGAAAAAATTAATTGTTTATAAGATGTTTCACATACATAATAAATGGAAAAAGGAATGTACTTTTTTAATATATAGGGTTTGAGTGTAATTTCCTTCCACATAAACATTTATTTTTTGTTTGGATAACATTAATAGAATTAATTTTTTATTCAATGAAAAACCATCTTTCTGATTTTATAGTTAATTTTTCATTTAATGTTTTCTAATAGAAAGAGTTTTTTTATTAGAATTTGTTTCTCATATGTGTTTAAAAGAGTTTTCCAAGGGTTATGAAATGAAAATTTCCATTATTAATTTAATTTAGTCATTTTATAGTCCTATTGCATTATTTATATGATGGGTTAGTTCCCATTATAGATCATGGTTGAGCCTAATATATCTTATACAATAGGTTCCCATAGATAGTACTCCAATTAATTGTGTAATGATTATGTTCTCCAGGTAATTATACTGGAATTTAGTATAATGGTTATTACAATTTTTAGGTGTTTTGTAAGGGTTTTTTATAGTTCTTATGATTCTGTTTTCCCATGAAACCTACATTAATTTTATAGGTTTATAATGAAATATTCGAAAATTCATTTGATTTAAAATGTAATTTAATGATCATTTTTAAAAAAAAAATATGATCTTTTCTATAAAAAGGTATGTTTTTAAGAATTTGTTTTCTTGTGATTTGTATGTTTTTCACTAGAATAATATATTTCTTATTTTAGTGTCACTTAGTATGATTTTTGGGTTTATCTTACATTTTTTAAATATTTTTCAGAGGGTTTATGGATGGGTAAAAGAATGTAATAAGAAATGTTCAAATTTAAGAAGAATTACCATTGAAAGAAAATATGTTTTATTATTAATGTCCATTATTAAATTAAATATGGGTACCAAAAAGAAGATTCACTTTTTAATATGTTGTTTTTTATCTATGAATTATGATCTAATTATCTTAAAATATTTAGCTAAAAAGATCCTCAAATCATTGAGAATGAATTATTAACATAAAAATTGTATAAGCTAATGTTTAACGATTTGTCCTTATAATCATCTGTTGAGTCAATAAGGTTTTCCTTATGACTTTTCCATTCCTTCTTGTTTTGAAAATCACAAACACCTTATCTTAAGGAAAATTGCTTTTATAAGGAAAATTGCTTTCTTAAGGAAAATTGCTTTTATAAGGAAAATTGCTTTCTTAAGGAAAATCTCTTTTATAAGAAAAATTATCCTTATCACATTTTCATCTATATTTTTCTTAAGTATGAGATTCGGATTTATTTTCTCGGAATCATTGAAACTTTCATATAAACCATTCTGTTTTAGGGTTCGGATTCTGGATAAGAACTATAAGGAAGTTTCATTCCGAATTCCGGATATGAACTCTGACTAAGTTCTATTCCAGATTCAGGATACGAATTCTGAAGAAGAATTCTCATTACGAATTCCAATGAAGAATTCCCATTACGAACTCTAATGAAGAATTCTCATTACGAATTCTCATTACGAATTCTGAAGAAGAATTCCCATTACGAATTCTGATTAAGAATTCCCATTACGAATTCTGATGAAGAATTCCCATTATGAATTCTGATGAAGAATTATCATTACGAATTCTGATGACGAATTCTCATTACGAATTCTAATGAAGAAATCTCATTCCGAATTCCCATTACGAATTCTGATGAAGAATTATCATTACGATTTCTGATGACGAATTCTCATTACGAATTCTAATGAAGAAATCTCATTCAGAATTCCCATTACGAATTCTGATGAAGAATTCTCATTACGATTTCTGATGATGAATTCCTATTCCGAATTCTCATTCCGAATTCACCTATTAAAAAGAATTTGAGTATCTTTTTTTTATACACTCTGAATTAATTCAGACTCCGAAAAATATCTTTATTAGACTCCGAACTTTTATATTGCTTACAATTCTAAAATTTGTCTATTCTTTACTATTGTTCTTTACTCTCCGAACCTTCACTCCGATGTTTTCATTCTGAACATTTATGTTAGAGTTTAAAACGATGTCGTACATTCTGTTACACTTGTTTTGTTATTAAACAATGTCGTCTGTTTTGTTATAAACTAACCATTGTCTAAGTGACATGTGTACAGGTCCCTCCGATATTTAAGGAAAATATGACCGTTGGAGAAGGAGCCTACCTTACCTATAAATCGGAGCTCATTTGAAAGAGCTCGGAGCTGATAGTTGATGAATGTGCTGAAAGGCTGACTAATTTTCTTGAAGTGATTTCTAGAGAGAGAGGCTCTTATTAAATCTCAAAAGCTTTGTGCGACTCCGAATGTTGGTGATTACATTCGAGGGATTATGGGGATAGGAAGACAGAGGTGCCGACTACCTTGAAGTTTGAGGGCTTCCTTTCTGAAGAAGACAGAGGTTGCCAACTACCTTGAAGTTGAGGGCTTGCAGGGATAGCAAGACAGAGATTCTGATCTTCGTATCGAGGGCTTACCCTGGTGTGGGTAAGACAGACTTTCTTGAAAGTATAAATCAAGGGACCTTTATCCAAGGTTGTTGGATACCGTTCTCTTTGGGTTAAAAGACTTATATCTTGTTACTAGTAGTTTTACTTATTGTTTTTAGTCCGCTGCATTTTGTAATATAAGGAAAGTATGACTTTCTTATACTTCCTTATTTGTACTCTGTTTCATTTAGATTCTATACTCTTTAAGGTATAATCTCATATTGTAATCGTTTGTTAAGATTTCAATTTCCAGAACCATATTTCCGGAACCGTCATTCGGAATTTCTTTCCTATTTTGCATTCGGTGTTAAGAGGTGTTGTGAATTTGCTTAGTTTAACTTTGTTAAACTTAGCCTTTTCCTTTGCTTAAGGAAAACATAGTTATTCTTAACTAACTTTAAAGGTTCCAAAGGAATTTTTAAAGTATACAATTCACCCCCCCTCTAGTATATTGAGCATCTCATACTATATTTCGATCCTACAATTGGTATCAGAGGTTGGAAACCTCTTACTCTATACCAATCCTACAATTGGTATCAGAGGTTGGAAAACTCTTACTCTATACCAATCTTACATTTGGTATCAGAGCAGGTCTTTGAAATACTTGTACTCACATAAAAGTTTTTCTTGCTCACTTTATCCTTCCGAACTTTGTCATTCCGAATTTCTCCATTCCGAACTTTTCTCATTCCGAACTTTTTGGTTACGAATCTTTGCTACTAACAAGTTTGTGTGCAAAGCTATTTTTGTATGGCAGGAATTAATGCTGGATATATTGAAAATCTAAATCCGACAAGACCACCTATCTTTGATGGTAATGATTATGAATACTGGAGAGATCGTATGAAGAATTTTGTTATCAATACTGGAGTAGACAACTTTGTTATGCTTACTGGTGATTATAAAATTCCTGACAAGGAAGTCAGAACCTTTACTAACCAGGAAAAGAAATAATATCAACTCAACTATAAGGTACGCAATACTTTACTATGTTCAATGGACAGAAATATATATAGCCAAATTTCTTCTTGTGAAGCAGCTAACTGTATATGGAAGAAGTTATAGGTTTCACACTTTGGGACTTCTAAAGTGATTGAGACTAGAAGAGCTATGCTTAGAGCTGAATATCATGGCTTCAATTTTCCTTATGGAGAACCTATCTGTAAAGTTCAACAATGATTTATGACTATTTTCAACAGTCTACAATCAATGGGAGAAAAAGGTTTAGATGATGAAGCTCTTGTGGACAAGATAATTGATATTATGCCCAATGAGTGGGAATCCAAGAGAACAGCTATAGATGAGAACAGGAAGGTTACTCAAATTACTCTTGATGAATTATTTGGAACTCTTCTACAACATGAAACTAGAATGAAGAGAGATGCTGACAACATCAAGAAGAAGAATGGAAATGGTACTGTTTCTTTTACTACAACTTCAAATCAGATGAAAGCTAAGACTCCTGAGAGAGTAACCAGATCCAAGTCTAAGAAAGTCATTTTCCAATCAGAATCTAGTGAGAGTGAAGTCTCAGAAAATGAATTAGCCAATCTTGGTCGAAGGATGAACAAGATAGCTGGACAGAAAAATTTTCAATCCAAGTATAAGAAAAAGGAAAGGAAAGATAAGAAATATGGAGAAGTTACTTGTTATGAATGTAAAAGAGCTGGACATATTAGACCAGATTTACCTATGCTCAAAAAGAAAGAAAGGAAGGAAAGACATTCAGACAGGAACAGAAAGAAGTATTATAAAGCTAAAGATAAGAATGTTCTAAAAGCTAATGACACCTGGAGTGCCAGTGGTGGTGATTCTTTAGATGAATCTTCTGATTATGAATCTTCAAGAAAGAAAAATCTTGGTCTTATAGCCAGATTACCTATTGATAATCATTTTCTTATGGCTAAGGTACGAAATGCTGAATCATTGACCAATGTTTCTTTAAACTCTAATGATGGTACGTATTATAACTCTTCTGATGAAGAATCATCTTCTGATGAAGAAAATACTTTACCTACTTATGAAGAAGTCTCTAGGCTTGCTGAACTTCTTAAAATTAAGAATTCCAAACTCAATAAGAAACTTGATAAGGAAAACTCTAGGAATTCTATTCTTACAAAAGAGATATCAGATCTTTCTAAAGATCTTGATAAGAAAAATGATGATTTTGAAAATATTTTAAAAAATAATGAGGAAGTAAGTTTTGAGAAGAACAAACTTTGTAAACAATTAGAAAAAGTAATTTCTAATAAAAATGTTTTCGAGCCTAACTCTAGTTCTAAAACTAATGATTTTGAGGATAAAAACTTGGTTGTAAAACTCAAGTCTGAAATTTTTTCCTTAAAGAAGTGTTTATCAAACATTACCCATGGTAAAGAAAATTTTGATAAGATGTATTCCCAAATATGACCTTTAAGAAATAAATCCGGATTTGGTTATACCCATGAAAAACCTATTTTCAGTAACAATTATTTTGTTCCTCAAAGTGCCCCATTTTGTACCAAGTGTCAATGTGGTGGTCACTGGGCAAAGAATTGTTCCTTAAACAAAACCCAATCTCTAGGATTTCACAAAGCTTACTTTTCTAAGAAAATGTGGGTTCCTAAAATTTTATTGTCTGGAAATCTCGGATCCAAACAAGTTTGGATTCCGAAAGTCCAATTTTCTTCTTGATTTCAGGATAATAAAGAAAGTACCAGCAACAATACATGGTACATGGATAGTGGATGTTCCCGGCACATGACTGGTAACAAAAGTTTTTTTGAAAAGATTATCAAAAAGAAAGGAGGAAAGGTATCTTTCAGAGACAATGCAAAGGGAGAGATTGTTGGTATTGGTAATATTGTTCGATTAGGGATCAAATAGTTTCCTGATGGGAAGAACTGCTCTTAAGGGAGAACCTGCAACTCATGATTTTCCCTAGTCACAGATCTCAAGAGATATTGATGAGAAGTTCTCTATCACTATTGTGGAACAATTTCGCAAGAAATTCATTAAATTTAATAGGTATTAAATAATTGTAAGACACAATACTATGAAGGTTGATAAATCTTGTAATTTTTAGGAGTTTAATTATAAATTTAGGGATACTGGGATTCCAAACAAATATGATTATTCTAATTAGAAATGGGTACATTAAATAGGTATTCCTCCATAAACTAATGCAATACATATCATTATATACAAGATTTTATAATCTTATCCTATGCATTTACAGGATTCTGGAATTGGATATCTATATTAACACTCATCATTAGTTACAATCCAATGCCTAAATTTTGGTTAGGATTCACAACCTTTTTTGGGTGTTCTGGTATTCTTAGATTCTAGAGGATATTGCTTCCATCATTAGAAAACCTCTCAAGATAAATGGAAACACTAATGTGGGATAATTTTACTATTATTATAGTAATCTAATGTATTAATATCTTTTTAATCCTCACTCAGATAGTGTTACTCTTGTTTTTAATGGTGAAAAAGCAATTATTTAAATTTATTATTATTTTAATCATATATTTTGTAACTACTTCAAGTATCTATGTTATGATATTTTCAATGAAGGGGAAATAAAAATTCTCAATCTTAAGAAATGGGTTCACATAAAAGAGAAAAGGATAACACCTCAATAGAATGATACCATGGAGGGGGTTGGGGTATTTGAATAAACTAATGCGACCTTGTATAAGACTCTCGATAGAAAGAGGTAAAATCCGAAAAATGATGAAATTTTTGGTTGAAAATATGAAACAAATGTAGCGAACAAAACCCCATAATCCTATATTTGGATACTTCTTCCATTTAATTGTCATAAAATATAAGGAAACTACAAAACCCAATGATTTTGGGATTTTTTTAATTAATTTAATATTTTTGATATTTTTCAATTCACGCAATATTGAATAGAGATTTTGTTATTTGAAATCACTAGGTTTTAATAAAATAATACGCCACACCATGTTATTATTGGGATATAAGAAAACATTGGATTAAGTTTTGGTTCATGAAATAGAATTTTTGGATTATATTATACACAATACTGAGTCCCTTTGATATCTTTTGTTACACGCAAGGTCATGTTCTACCGAACTACAATATGATATTAATATTATTATTCAAATATAATTATATCTACCACATATAAATTATAATGATATTTATAAGTATGATTAAATAAATTGTGAAAATATTATTTAGGGACATAAAAAAGTGAATCATTTTATTATCAATTAATTATAACTCAATGTAAGAAATATTTGAATACAATGAAATTACGTTTCTAAGAAAAATATTTGATCCCTAAAAATTAAACAAAAAACTTTTTATGATTGTATTAAATACAATTTATATACTATATATTCAATCAATATTTTTGATACTCATCCAATATATTTGACATGTATAAGATAAAAAAATGAAATTTTATGAATAGAAATATATATTATTCTAAAAGATAATTTATCCATATTTTAATGGAGAATCCATTTTAAATATAATTTTTTAGAACATTTTTTATTTTTAATTTAATCAATAAAATTTATTTTTAAAATTGGAATATTTAATTTTTCATTGGATGAATTGTTTGTAAATTTATGAGAAGTTTCCTTTTTTATTGAATAATGAAAAATCTCTAATTCTAATTCAACATTGATTTTCTATCCAAATAATTTAAAGGTTTTGTATTATATTTGAAATTAGTTTTAAATTTTAATTATATATTTTTGTATAAATTATCCTAAAATAGTTCATTTGAATCAATTTGACAATGTAATTTGATATAATCAAATTTAAAACTTTTGAATATTTTTACTGTCAAAACCCCCTTTGTTGTCCCGTATGCAGGATTAAACATAGATTAATTTATGCGACTTCTATGATTAGAGTTTGGAAAAATGGTTCAATATTTTTAATAATCATGATTTATAATTTCTAAAAAGATTAACTTTTTTACCAAATATATTAGATAATGTGATTAAAATTAATTATAGTTATTAAGAGAAAAATCATTTTAACGAAGGACTAAACCATAAACAGAAGCCCATAATAAAATAAAATATTTAACAAAAATCCATTAGAATATAAAATTTTGACTATATCCTTTCTTTTAACTCATTGGTAACATTGTTATATCCAATTTTCATGGTAAAAAACTGGGTGGAATTCTCTTTTCTAATAATATACATGAATGCCACTCATTATTCACTAAAACAAGTCAATCAACCCTCCCAAATATTCACGCATCTCCAAACCATATTTTCAGAAAGAATTTACACAATTATATTTCAGAAATCCTAAACTTTATCCTAGAAGACTCCCTTTGGGAATAAATCCAATGATGGAATCCCTTTAGTAAAAACCAAGATGAATAACTCAATAAAGTGGTAACATCATTCTACATGATCTGTTATTTTATTTTCAGTATTCACCCAATAAAATATTATTATTAGATGGTTATATAACATACTCATATTCCTAAATATTAAAAGATGTTATAATTATAATGGTTCTCCCTACACATACACGTAATTCCATATAATGGGTAATGAACACACCAATCGTCTATACGGTGGGCAACCACATCGAGAAACGATGACGTTCATTTGTCCTTTACCACCACTCATAGTAGGAATTATGATGGAAATACTATTTTTACATTATAGATATAATATTTATGATTTATTAATTCTTATTTAATTAATAATATAACATAGCTTAATTCATTTTTTTTGTTTAAATATGAAAACATTGTTTATGGATATATGAACTACTACCTCCTCAAAGTGATGATATTATTTCACACATTACATGGAATCTATTAAGGGTGTATTTGGTAAAATTAAATGACATATTTGAATTTATACTGATAATATCATGTTAAAATATATTTATATATTTGTATATATATTTCATTTACTTTATTTTTATCAAGCAGGCAATAAAATCGAAACATCGTTCATGCATATGTACAGACAACCTTCTCCATGGATGGGGTAATCTTTTTCATATTTATATATTTTATACTTTATTATAAATATAAATATAATAAATATATATGATATTTATATCATGTTTTACATTCATGAAAATAAAAACCATTATCTAATTAAGTGTTTCAAGAATAACAAGTCGAAATATATATTAAAGACAATGCTAATATTGCCCCAAAAATAACATTGACATGAAATAGTTAATAAACTGGTAATATAATGTCATGGAAAAAATCATAAATGATATTGCATATAACAATTTGGTTATGGGGTATAAATATAATAAAATTATATTTATTTTTCATTATGTTTAAAACGGTATGAGGAAAGTCAATCCGTAACGTAAGGGTTTTCTCATATCACTTTTATTTATTTGATAGTTATTCCTTATTCATCACTCATTTATTTTTTGTAGTTTATATACTACTTGAGAATATTTTTTATGATTATTATACTATATTTTATATTTATCTACACATCCCTTCTATAATCATTATTTCACGGGATTTATGGTCCAAATATTACCAAATTAGTAAAGTAATTGTTTTCTCAATTTTGTTTCATTGACATACTTGTCATGTTATGAACCTGTATTTTTCTATGAGGCGTATATACTACCCTATGAAATTTTATATCATGAATATATATATTTCAGGATATTTTATACATTATTTAATGTTATTATCTAATGTATATTCTGATTGACTCCTAAAAAAGGGTTAAGAGTTTTTTTCAACAATATCATCATTTATAAGGATTGCTTATGATTATGATTCCATACGTGAAATATTATGAACAATATCTCATAGAAATTCTTGAATTTTATCCTCCTATGGTTATTAAAAATATATTCATGTTTTGGTTCATTTTTTTAATCTTTTTTACTTAATATAATTATGATTGTGTTTTTGTAAAACGTTAACATTATCTCCCAATTTGGTCAAAAAATATTTCTAAAAAAACCATGTTTTCTGAAAAATGTTTCTGAAAAGAAAGAATTATTTTTAAAATGATTTTTAAATTATTTCACGATCTATTTGTATTTTTCAATGAAAAGGGTTTTAAAATTATTTTCATGAATCTTTTTTAATTTTTATAGAAAAACAATTTCAATATGATTTCAAGACTAATTTTTAATTTTCAAAGTATTTTAAAAACATACGGTCTTCAAAAAAACATCAAGATTAATTTTTATGTTATGATATATATTTTAAATGCAAAGGGTACTCGAAATGGGTGATTTTTTAAAAAGAATGTTTAATTTAGAAAATATATTTTCCCTAATAAATGTTTTAAATGAAATTGTAAAGTGTTATTTATATGAAAAGTAATTCTGAAAATTATTTATTATAAGAATTTTGAAAGAAAGAAAATTTTATATAATAAATTTTTCATGTTATATTTCAATATTTTTATCCATCTAGGATGACATAATTGGTTATATTTTATTCTTTTGTGGCTAAATTATTTA
The DNA here is from genome assembly GCA_963277665.1 of Viscum album. Classification (NCBI taxonomy): domain Eukaryota; kingdom Viridiplantae; phylum Streptophyta; class Magnoliopsida; order Santalales; family Viscaceae; genus Viscum; species Viscum album. Next base: position 1,421,110,824 of record OY728120.1, read on the forward strand.
AGAATACTATTCATTTTCTTTCTTGAGTGGTTTATGTTTTAATGGAATGATGTTTATGAAACGCATTTCTCTTCCATGGTTTATAAGCTATTGAAACTAGCATCTTCTTGTGGGTTATGATTTTATGAAATAATTATGAGACCTATCTCTTTTCCATACGCAATTATATGATGAAAATTTTAGGATACACATTTAATATAATGCGTTTTGATATGATGTTTAGGAAACAGATTTCTTTTTATAGGTCATGATATGATGATTGTTTTTTTATATTGTAAAATATAAATGTATGATTTCATTATGTGGTAGGTGGGACCTATGTCTCCCTACAATAAATTGGGTAAGGATAAATGTTTTATGAGCTCAACAGGTACACATGAGGGCATCCCAAGACTAAAGCAATAGATTATCTAAATTTAAAAATAGGATGGTTCATAGGAGAAAATATGATGCCTAAAACAATTGGGTGGACATGAGGGAATCCCAAGCCTGAAACAAGAGGGTACATGAGAGGGAATTAAAATACCAAAAAGTGGGTACAGGTGATGGAATCCCATGCACTAAATAAGATGATACAAGGGGGGGTATCCCAATCCATAAAAAAGAGGTGAAATGAGAGGGAATCCCAATCCCAAAAAAAGGGTTCTTGGGGGGAGAATCCCAAGCCCAAGATAAGAGTGTACATGAGAGGGAATAAAATTCAATAAATAAGAGCGTGAACTAGTGGTAATCTCAGTCCCGAAACAATAGTGAACAAGGGAGGTAATCCAAAGAAAAAAACAAGAGGGTACACATGAGGGCATCCCAAGACCAAATTGCGAGGGTAGATGAGTGGAAATTCCATAACTGAAATAAGTTGGTACAAATGAAGTCATCCCAATCTCAAAGATGATATATGTGTTATTATCCAAATCCTAACATTTTATGAAGGTAAAAGTAAGTATCATTGATATAGGATTTTCTATGATAATGTTTTTCCAAAATTCCATGTCTTATTTCTATATTATTCATTCATAGATTATGTTCCCTATTCCATCACGATTCATGTATTATGAGGTACCAATATTTATTTCATGACTCTTGTGTATGATATTTGATATGTAGATTATGATATTATAATTTTATTCTTATTTTTTAATATCCATATGTTCATTATTATCCTTACACATCTCCTTTTTACCCTTACAAATCATCTAAGATCACCCATTTTTGTGGTTCCTTTCCCAATATTAAGAAGAATGTTTTCATGTTGGGGTTGAAAAGGGGGATTTATATGTGAGTTATGTTGAATTATTTCCTAAAACTAGAATAATGTGTTCCTTGATTCTAATGAAACTAAACTATTACTGTTCTCAAGAATGTACTTTTGAAGTATGTTGAATATTCATCTAAATTGATGTAATATCCATGTATGTTAATCATGGGTCTATATATTTAGTATAAAATTAATGGTTTATTTAACCATCAGAATCCATGTTGATAAAACCTTATTATGATTCATTGGAGTATTTATAAGGATATATCTTTTTATTATTATAATGATGGTTAAAAGGATGAGTAAAAGTATTTAAAAATTTCATCAATTTTTTTGAAGGATATAGTGTGTGGTTTCCTACAATTACATAAATATAAAGATACTAAAATTGGATATATCTATGTAAAAAATTTAAATCGGGGTAATACTATTGAAAACACCATATTGATCTAGACTCGATCAAGAATTACTAAACAATAATGATCCTTACTACAAGTTGGGTTAGACACTACCTGGGGATATTCTTTGGGAACCAAAAAACACATTATGAACTATCATGAAATATTTTGATATATAATAAATTTTTCTTATGAATTATTAACCTATGGTTTCAAATATTAAAAATTAGCTATCATGATACTGTGGTTTTAAAATACAATATGTGTTTCTTATTCTATGCATTTTGGTTTTATTAAATGTTTAAAACCCAAAGGAACATTTTTAATTATTAATGAAATGAACAATTAAAGGATTTTTCTCAAGAGAAATTGATTGTTATGGAAAATGGAGTGAAAACCCAAAATACTATGACAACACATGCTTATCCAACCTGGAATCATACTAACATTACAAATAACAAAAAGAGGTAATATCGTTGTCATTAATCCTTCTTAAAGAAATTCCCGACTTCTTTTAGTCGAATGATTAATACACAAATTTCTAGGAAATGGATCTGTACCATTTAGAATTTATTTTTCATTATCCACTATTCAAAATGTAAAAATGTTCTTTTGGGCGCTTATAGTATTAATGGTTAAGAAAAAACCAATAGTGGGACATTATCAATAATATGAGGTAATATAATAATATTGTCCCCATGGATTTGGAAGAGTTCAAGAATATATTTTCTATTTAGTGCCTTCCTCGTATTCTTATTACACAAAAGGATTTTGAAATTTTCCATCAAAACCAAAATTATGAAAATAAATAATGTATATAATTAAAATGAAAGAACAAAGAATATATAGACATGGATATTAGATTTACATTGTGCTTAAAGTGTTTATGGGAACATTGAATAAATTGTCTTAGGGGAACTGTTAAATGTTATAATATTGGATATAACTTTTATCGAGAGGAAGATTTCCAAGGTGGGGGAATAATTATAAAGATCCAAAGAATACACCTCATGAAACTCAGTGTTTCAAATGTAATAAGAATACTAATTATTCTATGAAAGGATTAAAACCAATGTATAATGATGATGATCAATAATAGAAATCTCATAAGATGAGGGATAAAGGTAATGATTATCCTATCATAATGGATGAGGTGAACCATGATAATTGAAAAATGCATATCTTCCCCTCCTAAGTTAGGAATTTCATGTTCGATTTTATATTAATAATCCCAATGAATTTATATTTTTTGTCCTTTGGTGAAATTTAATATTCTTACCTCCCTTTACGTGGATTCTGGAATAATATAATCACACCAAATATTATATCGGTATAAGGATAGACCCAATTTTCTAATGTAAATGTTTTTGTATAATAATGGATTATATTTAAGGAATAAGAGTTGAATTATATCTTAGAAGGATTACATGTTTAATGATTTATGTAATTTTTTAAGATAACCTTTGGGTTGGGAATTAGAGGTTAATATATTATGTTGACATGTGGGGAATTATGCATATCGAAAAATATTTTCGAATTTTTTTTTATAAAGACATATGGAATTACCAATAATTATATTTATGGATCACATGAACCACTAATGGTTTAGGAATTACAAAATGACCATCATTTCATGGTGTATGAGATTATGTGGAAATCAATAAAGGCATGATCAAAGGGTGAGATTAAGCATATGAAAAGAAAAAAATCATGTAATTATATTTCATTATGTACTTAGATAGTAAAATAATTATTCTATTAAAATTATATTGGTAAATATTTATCCTATTAAATTTTATTCTATTGAACTAATAGTCTTAACAATTATCACTGATCTATGGTTTTGATGTCCTTACCTTTCCATTGATCATTCACTTATTGATGATAAGTGATTTTTTTCACTCTCTATAGTTATTTATTCTTTTATTAAATGAAAAATCATTACTACCAACATATTTTACCCTATATGGAGGCGAAGTTATTAGTTTATTTAGTTAACCATTATGGTTTTAACTTTTTATATTAAAGGAAGTTTTAGCATTCATTTTTTTATGTGGATTTTTAATAAAATAAAATTAAAGTATAAATCCATTTATAACCCTGAATAATTTTGAGGGAGAAATTAATTTTAATTGGCAAAGAATATAAAACCCTCATATTTCGGGATTTTTTTTCGAATTAATTTAATATTTTTGATATTTTACATTTCACACAATAGTGAATATTGGGGTTTTTATATGAAATCAATATGTTTTCAATGAATTTTATAGAACAGCAAAATAATATAGTGCTATACACAATAATAATATAAACTTTTGGTAAACAAAATACTATGTTTTTTTGGTGTTAGACATTATACTTAGTCCCTTTGATAACTTGTGTTGTACGCCAGACCAAGTTTATCAAAGTAAAATATAATATTAATATTATTTTGAAATTGTTATTATAGCTACCACTAATCCTTTGAAATGGAAATTATTAATAAAATTAATTAAATTATGAAAATATGATTTACATATGTAAGTAAAATGAATCATTTGGATATTAATTAGTTATAAATGAATGTAATAATAATTTGAAAATAAAGATATTACATTTCTAAGAAAACTATTATACACTAACAAATTATACAAATGATTAACTATTTTTTTCAATAAAACTTATATATTATATATTCAGTCAATATTTTTTATTCACCTATATTATATTGGGTTGGTATACAACCAGAATAAATCCAATTTTAAAAATAAAAAGATTTAATTTTCTAAAAGGAAATTTACCACTTGATAAGAAAGACCACATATTAAATCTAAATTTGAAACAATTATATTTATTATATTTTTAAATAAAATTAATTTTTGAAATCATAATATCAATATCTAATTTTGTTTAATTTTTGGTAAATTTCAAAGAAGTTTCATTTTATTTATGAATAGTGAAAATGAATGAATTCTAATTCAAAACAACTTTTTCGTATAAATAATTTATAGGGTTAAATTATAAATTGAATAGGTTTTAATGTTTAATTAGATATATTTTACATATATTATCCCAATTCAGATCATTTTTATCATTTCATATTGAAATTGGATAAAAAACAATGCAAACATTTGAACATTTTTACTTTAAAAACATGCTTTATTGTCCCATTTATGGGGTTGTATTTAATTTAATTTCTACTTGTTCTGTAACTAAAATTTGGATAAATGGATTCTATAAATATAAGAATAGTATTTTATAAATTATAATGAGTTTAACTTAGTTTTTGACCAAAAATATTAGTTAAAATGATTAAAATTAATTATAGTGATTAAGAGAAAGTTATTTTAACAAAGGGCTAAACATTAAACGTAAGGCCCAAAAAGACATAGAATCTAGTAAAAAGGATTTTATATTCATATATATACCCTATCACCACTTTTATCTAATTTGGACAACATTTGGGGCCACATGACTTGGAAAAAATGTGGGGGGATTCCCTTTTGAAAAATATACAAGAATTTCACTCCTCCATTATAAAAAGTTACAAAGCTCACCAAATTATTCACACTTATAAATCCCTTTGGTTATTCAAAAATCTTCCCAAATATCCTCCCAATATCAAAAAAATCTTCTTATAAGCCTCGCAATTTGAATAATTCAAATCAAGGAGTCCCTTTGGTGTAAACCATGAGGAGTTGCAAAAAATGTAACATCCTTCCCTGAGCTCTTTTGTTTTATTTTCGTTCTCCACTCCCTAAAATATTATTATTACATGATTATATAAGAAAAAAATCATCCTAAATATACTGATATTTTTGAAAAATAATTTTTTTACCCACACTTACAGAAACTTCAATCTAATAGGTAATGAACATACCATTCTTGTGTATGGTGGACTACCGCCTCGTAAATCGATGTTGTTGACTTTTCAAATACCACCTCTCGCGATGGGAATTAGGATGGAAATATTTATTAATATAATATATATTATTTATATTATTTATTTCTTAATCTAGTACTATGACATAAACCATAGCTTCAATCTTTCGATTTTGGGTAAATATGACACCTTTATTTGTGGGATTGTGGACTACAACCTCTTCAAACCGATGTGATTCATTCATAAATACATCAAAAGTATAAATTATTAGTTTAGTAAAAATCCATGTTTTATATGAAATTATAATAACAATATAATGATAATAAATATATATATGTATATATATGTAAATTATTTTCTTTATTTCAACAAAACAATAAAACAGAAACCCTGTTCATGCCTACGTATGGACAACCGTCTCCTTGAATGATGTGTTACATTTCATATTTATATATTTTATAGATTAATATAAATATATAGATAATTAATATATGTTTTTTATATGTTTTTTTAAATTCTTACATGATTAAAATCATTGCCTATGTGATATTATCACAAATTACATGTCAAAACATATAGGAAATACAACACTGATATTACATGAAACGTAAAACTACCAAGAAATTGTTATTTAATAGGTAATATTATGTCATAATAATATAATACATGATATAATAACTAATAATATTTTTTGATATATAATAAATATACATTTATTATATAAGAGGATTTAAGGGTATGAAGAAATTCAAGAAATTGTTGTGCTTTCCTATGTTTCTTATGGATAAGATGTGATGTGATTGTGATGCCTATGTGTATGAGGGAAGGATGTGGTTTTTAGGCCCATGTGTCTTCCGGAAGGATGTGGTTGTGAGGCCTAGCTATCTACAATGGGGATTTGGTTGTGAGGATCATTTTTATATGGGTTGGATGCCATTGTGAGACCCCGCTGCCTGTGGGTAGGTTGTGACATGGAATGTTCAAAAGAGGTGGGAGCTCCTAGATTTTTTATATTAGGGTTTGAATTTTCTAATTAGTGGGAAAGTTGTGTATAATACACTATCATTGATTTCTGTTATATTATACTACCTGACTTGTGTTATTTGGTGATCTATCCATGGTGAGGTTGGGGTGGTTAGTTTACCAACTTAGGGGATATTTTGGCCCCTCTGGTTTCTCACAGGAGCATTAGTACTCATCCTTAATATGTACATGAGAGACTTCAGATTTCCTATTGAGTTTACTTTTATGCTCACCCTACGTATATAAACTATTTTTAGGTTTCCATGAAAATTATGTGGACCATTCTTGACCCTAATAGATGGGATTTTTATTGTTTTTGTGTCACTTCTTAGATTTACGTTTTCTATATTACGTGGAGAAATTTTTTTATCATTTATATAATAAACATACATGTGGGTTGGTCTTTCTTTATTTATATATATTTCCTGAAGTTTCTTTTTGGATGATCCATCATATCTCCTGATCATATTTCAATAAAAAGGATAACACCTCTGATGTTGTGAAATTTCTATAACCTTGATACTAGTCACCAATCTTGGGCCTACTAGAGGTGGGAATAAAGGGTAATCATCTCCCTTTCATCAATTCCATCCTAGGAGGGGCATCATTGGAGGGAGAGGGTCATGATTGAATGGAATCGGAGCTGATGGATGATATATATGATGGAGATTGGGGTTAGAAAGAGTGAGGGTTTCATGGGTTGGTAGGGAAACAATTTTAGTTGATTTGGTTGTGTGACATAGGCTAGAGAATAGTGGCTAAGAGATGGGATTTGAGGGCCCCATATGATCTGATGCATGGAATCTGAGCCTAACAAATGTCCAAGTGAGGATACACTATCTATAGGGTCGAGTCCTAGGATAGGTACATGGATCATAATTACTTGTGTTATTTGTCTGATTGGTTTGTTTGGGGAAAGATTAAATGAATAAAAAATTGAGTTAAATGAACTAAAAAGTCAATATTAAGTAATGTTTCATGCTACTCGGGGTTAGTAGTACTTTGTTTACTTTTCATCTCTGACTCATGGTGATCATTCTCATGTGTCTCAAGCAGTAGAGGTTCAATAGGAAATTCCTATTGATCATCGTAGGTTTCTTCTAGTTGAGGAGGATGACTGGTGGTTGAAGACTTTCTGTGCTTTCCAGCAGTAGGCATTGGGAAATTACAAGGGGCGTGTTTTAGACATGAGGATACAAATATATCTCAAGAATCTTGATATAACCTTTAGTTTGATCTAGTCCTCAGTAGGTTGTTGGGTTCCCTTGACAGTTATGAAAATGTGTGGTGTTGTGCGGTAGTTTTTGACACTTTTTATGAGGGAAAGGAAGGAAGAAACCATTTTTTGGGTTTAATTTGAGAAGGAATTCTAGGTAAATCTCCTTTCATTGAATATGAAGTATGAGAAGATTCATGAGACACTCTCCCTCCAATAAAGGCATATGTCAGTATGTGAGCTCGAAATCATGTTCATGGACCTCCATCATTTTGCAACAAATGTTATTCTGGGTGAGGAGTCCCATGTGAGGCGTCTTGAGGAGGCACTCAATCCTTCGATCTACTATATTGTTACTCCATTTTTGTTTCCAACATATCTGGAGGGTTATAATAATTCATAGGTGATCGATGAGATACAATTATGGAGATTTATACCATTAGAGGGGATCTAGTAGAGTTCTTCTGATAGGTAGGCTTTTCAGTGGCAGGTCTCAAGTGCCCGAGCCTTCGAGGTTTCAACCTAAAGGGATATGAACTCATAAACTTCTTTTTTGGACTTCTAATGTCGATAGTCCACATGAATTTACCAAGGGCCAAGGGAAGCCGTTTCTATTCTATGAGGTTCATGGGTCATCTTCAGAGTCAGTGCCCAGTGGCTGCCTGATCCTATTTTGGTGAAGGTGTATAGGCTTAGTGACTTCCTCAACAGCAGTGGCCGGTGGAGCAGTTTCAGCAGCATGGACAGTAGGATTTTCTACACCAAGATGATATGGTGTTGTTAGAGGATAAATATAAGATATCCCTTGTGATCAGGGGCCATGAACTGAGTGTATATGTGGAGGTGGTCATCATTAGGGAAAAATGAGTTGGCAGTTGTTAGTTGTACGTCATAGAGGAAGTAGTTCCAGCAGGGCCATATATCTTTAGAGGTATGATCAATTTATTTAGTACAATTGATTATAATTTTTTCATTCCTAAGCATTACACTCCTTTGTTTCACCTTCTATTGACTATGTTTCGAAGCTAGATAAAGAGAGGCTTCCCATTCCCCTAGTATTAAGTGCACTAGTCAGAGGCAAGACCAACTTGTTTGATGTGTTATGGGGATGTCGAAAGATGATTGGACTACATCAGTTTCATAGAGATATCATATTATTATAGAAGACACTAGAAAATTTCATCCCCAACATCGAATAGGTGTACTTAGTATGTGCCTTTATTGTCTTCTTTTGGAGGACAGTCAGGTTCTCAGAAGTGGATTTCTAGCTAGTGGTTTTCATTGGCCAGCAGGGTTTTCAGGCAGACAATCATCATGTGGAGCCCATTATTTATTTTTTGGCTGGGATTTTAGTAAAATCAGTCAGTGCTAATATGGAATAGGTTCCCATGAGTCATTGGTGAGTCCTTATATGTTTTCCCCAAAAAGGGTGTGACAATACCCCGTCGACCTGATGTTGAGTTCAAGATAGGCTTTCAGCCCGATGCTTCTTCAATTTTAATGGATCCTTTTCAGATGGAACCCTAAAAACTATGGGAGTATGGAATCATATTAATGATTTGATGTGGAAGGGTTTTATCCAGACCAGTATGTTGTTGTGGGGTTCCCCATTTTTTTACAAAGAATGAGGATGGTAGTTTGAGGCAGTGTATAGACTATCAGAGATTGAATCAGGGGATGGTTAAGAACTATCACCCCCTTCCAAGGATAGAAAAACTTTTTGACCAGATAAGAGGGGAAAGATATATTTATAAGATTGATTTATCATTAGATATCACCAGTTTAGGGAGAATGATTAATATATTCAAAAGAATAATTTTAGATATAGGTATGGGAACTTCTAGTTCACTTTCATGTCATTTGGTGTTACGAATATCAGTATAAGAGTATTGGGAATTTTAGGCCCTTGGAATGGGAGACCACCATTGGCGGTCAATATTGGTAACTAATAGTGACTGAGATTGGTGATCGATCACCTGAATTAAAAACAAATAGAGAAATTGTGACCCCCTCCCCAAATCTTCCTTGCACAACCTATCTTATCATACTCCCCTGACTCCATCCCTTCATACAGAGACTCGTCGCCTCCTCCCCCCAGTCTCTCTCATCGCCGCTGATGCACGAGGGTTTTTCACCACCACCAAAACTATAGTCGCTTTCTTAATCCCTCATCCCTCACTGTCTCCCCACCATCATGCCCGGCCTGACCTCTACCTCTGCCCCCACCCCCACCACCACACCTGGAGTTGTTTCCAAGCCCATACTCCCTCACCACCACCCCTCCCTCACGCCTCGCCTGAACTCTACCTCAATCCCCACTCTCATTCTCCCCTCTATCATTTCCCATCTACAGATCTCAATGACCTAGGGTTCTAGGTGAGGTTTATTTTAGTTTTGGATAATTATAATTCAAACTTTATCTTATATGGATAATTTTTCATCCAATTACCATTCTTCCAAGAATCCTTACATACCACTATTCAATATTTAGTGAACTCTCATCTCATTTTCTCCCTAGCTTATTCATGAACATAATATACAACGATCTCCAAAAAAATTAAATTTATTAATGGAATGTTCATCAATCTATCATTGATTATGATTTATTGACCAACTAGGTGATTGGGGGGTCATGGGAAAAGGCTAATCTTCAGTAGGAATGTCATGTGTTTTTTATTGGTTTTTTTGTTTGAAGGCTTCCAAGAAGAATGCATTGCTGGTAAAATTTCATAATCCACTAACTATTTACCTCCAAGATTTTCTCTTTGAAAATTATGTAATGAAATTTATCATAAAAAGTTATTTTTTTCATAGATAGAAAAGATCCAATTTATATTTTTTTATTTAATTGTTTTTTAAATTATATTGGGAGGCTGATTAAGAAAGGAGATTAGAAGGTTTGAAGTTGTCTTAATATTAGTTCTTTATTTTATGTTTCCATTATTTGGATGGCACATATTTATAGCTATTCTGATGGGACGATATGATGGGGATTTCATTTGAAGGAAGATAAAGAATAGAAAATGCTTTCTTTTAGTCAGTAGTTTTTTGATTTTATATATCTCGTTTCCATTTTGTGTTTGGTTCTATATTTGGTTTAAAATTTTGTGTTTTGTTTTCTTTTGTGGTTTATATTCATTTTTGATTCTTCATTTTTGGGTCTGTGTTGTATTATATGGCCTCCTGGTAAGTTAGATTTCTCCTGAGAGGGGAAGATTCATCTAGTCATTGATATTGATTTATAATTTCTCCATGGAGCTTATTATTGTTTAGTATTTCTGAATTTATCTATCATCATGATTTTATTATCTTTTAATCTTGATAATTATTCCGAAGTACATGCTATGAAAACTATGATATCATTTAATTACTACAATCTGATGATAACTAACCTTTGTAAAGTGATATTTCAAGAACCTTTCACTCAATGTTGATGATTTATCATGTGTATTTACAATTGGATTGGGAGTTTCCTATTTTACCTTCTATTTAGTTGTAATAGTTTATCATCTTTGATCTAAATAGTTTTATTTGATCACTTCTAAATTTTTATGGTTGCTGGTGACATGGTGTCTAGGATTTTATCCTTTTGAATATTTCCTTGTTTTTTTATTCATCATGGAAGCATCCGATTATAGAATTTTTTTTTAAGTTGTAGTCAAGATACAACTTATGGTGTCACTCTAGTTCATTATGCATAAGGAGAAACCCTTCTAAAATAATCCTGTGGCGAAGCATAATGGAGGAAATTTTTTTTTCCACTGACATCTCTAGTGAATCTAGAACATGTATTTCAATTATTTTAACATATTTAAATTTAATGATAGTCTACAATTTTTTCATACTATAATTTCATTTTTAGAAGTCTTTATGGATTCAATATAACCCACTTAGTATATTAAAATCATCTATCACCTTCTTATATATATTCTTAGAATCATGTAACATGGATTGCGTCTCTATTTGATCATTTCACATAGTAGAAACCTCAACCTCAAGTTATTATTTTCCAAAATTAGATTTGAACAAAATAAGGACATATAGGATAGATTTCATGACTAAAATAGATATTTTATAGTGACTTTAGATGAAGAGATGAGTGAGTATATCCTAAGCCTTTTATGAGATTCTTTGATCGTTAAAGAAATATAATCGTTATCTTTCACATGATCCTGGCTTCATTTAAGAAACATGAATAACTTACCGAAAAATAACATGGCTTCTTCTATAAACTTATATAAAAATAATTTTTTTGATCATCCAATAATCTTTAATCTTGGATTTCAATTGCTCATGAAAACATTACTATATTTTTTATAAATTTTTGTGGTCATCTAAATTTTAATTGACTTCCACTTAATTGTAAGACACAACCACATCGAACCTTCTGCACATGCTTATGTTTGTAGGGGATTTTTTTGGATCTATGGATACTACCAATGCTCTGGGGTTTTTATTAAAAAACTCATGTTAGCAACCGCCTTAGGTCGTCGCTAATGCTGCAATTTTTTCAGGTCACTAAAAACTACTTTTGGATGTCGCTTCCTCTACTCCTGATAATCGCAGCCACGATCGTTCATGGAGTCCCTATAGGTATTGTCAATGACGGTCTCTATTGGCCTTTAACAATGGGCCAACTATGACCACCAGTGGCTGTTGAACCGTGGTCGCTAAAAACTATTAGTGACCCTTTTTTGCAGTTGATAATGGTCAATTTTCCTAGGATAGTTTATTTTTCTATTCATCGATGATATATTCATCTACTCGAAGTTCTTGGGGAAGCATACCAATCATCTCAGTACAATCATACTAGATCTTCGACTCAGGTAGCTCTATGGAATATTTTCCAAGTGAAAGTTATCGAAATGAGAGGTGCATTTCCTCAAGAATGTGGTGTCTTATAAGGTTGTTCCAGTAGAACCGATGAAAGTTAAAGTAGTTTTTTCTTGTTCAGCAACCCAGAATGTTATAGAAGTATGTATTTTCATAGGCCTATTAGGCTATTATAAGAGGATTTTACTCGATATCTCTCACGTTGTAAATCTATTAAATCCTTTGACTATGAAGGACTATGATTTTTTGTGGATTGAGAATTGTCAGGTAGTTTTTGGTTACTTGAAGGGGATCTTTGTGGACGATTCATTGAGTAGGAAGTCACAGATGGAGGTTTCTTTGTAGTTTGAGGATGTTTGGAGAGAAATAGTGGATTTTGAAGCCTTACACCCTGGTGAGAGGGTGGATTTTGGTGTAGGATATTTGTTTCAAATGAATGTTTAGTATTATTTGATGTATTAGGTAGTGGAGTCTCAGTGGGGAGACTTAGAGGAAGGGGTGATGCATGAACATGTCATCCATGGTGATGCTATGGAGGGGTGGACCTAGGATGATTAGAACCAGATGTTGTTTCATGGGAATTTCTTTTGCAGTAGCAATTTATTGTGATGTCCTTCATGAGTTTCATATCTCACCCATGTGTATGCTTCCATGAGTTTACAAGACATATCTTGGATTGAAAATACAGGTTTGGTGGCCCATAATGAAACATGCATTGGTAGAGTTTGTAATAAGTGCTCAGTTTTCCATCATGTAAAGGCCAAAAAACATGTCCCCTGTGGTTTTTTGTAGCTCGTGGATATTTATGCATAGAAATAGGATGATTTTTTAATAGATTTCATCGTAGGTTTACTCATGGATCATGGAGGCTATGATTCAATCTAGATAATAGTTTATTGTTTAGGGAAATTATCCATCTTCTTAGGGATCAAGCAGTCAGGCATAGTGGACGCCTTGGTCAAATGTTTTGTAGATGAGGAGGTGCTAATGAATGGGGTTTTGAGGACCAATTTCTGAGATCACGACATGGGGTTTACCTCACGAGTCATTAGGGAATTATAGTGTGATTTTGGCACCCAGTCCTGCATCAGCATTACCTTCCACCCTCAGACATATGGGCAGACAGAGCAGACATTCCAGACGTTGGAGGATATGTTGCGAGCACGTGTCTTTGAATTTGGTGGATATTGGGTAGGACACCTACCATTGGCGGAGTTCTCTTATAATAATATATTTCACTCTTCCATTGGCATGACCCCGATTGATGAATTGTATGGACTGTCATTTCGTTCTTCATTGTGCTCGATAGAGGATGAGGAGGAAGTTATTATTTGTCCAAATTTAGTGTAGGGCATGATTGGGAAGGTTCATATTTTTAGAGAAAGGTTTAAAGAAACATCATACTAGAATAAGTCTTATGATTACTATAGTAGGAGGCCCTTAGAGTTATATGTTGGGGGACACATGTTCTTGAAGGTCTCCCCTCATCCTTGGTTGTAGAGTTTTGGAAGAAGGATTACAATTTCTCCCAGGTTTGTTAGACCCTTTGAGCTGTTATGGTGAGTTGGTGAGGTTGAATACTAGTTATCGATTTCACTACAATTATAAAGGATCCAAAATGTCTTCCATGTATCTCAGCTTTATTGATATCTACATGATAACTGCCAAGTCATTTACTAGGGAGATTTGGGCATCGAGGTTGATGGGACGTTTGTGGAGCAGCCACTAGATATCCAAGACCATCAAGAGAATGTGATTCATGTACAAACCATTCCTTTTGTTCATATGTTTTGGAGGTCTGGTGGAAAGGAGGAGCGTACATGGGAGCGAAAAATGCATTTTTAATCCCATTTACAAAGGTTGTTTTGAATTTTGGCTTGTTCGATTTTGTTTTGAAATGTAATGATTGAAACTTGTTTTATATGAGGTGAAGTTTTCCTCATTGTAGTGTTGTGTGTGGTGTGCTATGTGATAATGTCCTGATGTGTGGAAAGGGGAGTACTTGATTCCTATTTTAGATACATTAATTGTGATATGATTAAACCCATGTGGGTGAGTCTGTTCCTCTAAGATCGAATAGTATCTTGACATGGAGGATGGAATTCTAGGGTCCTCCCATTCAAATAGTGTTGTTGTTGTGCTTTGGTGGTGTTTCTTTTGGTCAAGTTGGTTATAAGATATTAGAGGAGGTGTTCTTGTATGTGGTCATTTTCACTCTAGATTTTGAACAAAACAGGGTGGTTTATCATTGGACTTTATTTTGTATGGTTGTTAGAGGTGTTTCAAGTATAGAGAGACCCTTGAAAGGAATCTCACGAGGTGGTTTTTAGACCCCTCTTTCATCTGGGATTGGTTTTTAATTATCAAGGGTAAGAATAGTTTTAGCATTATCATACTTAAGGGTTCAGACCTCTCAAGTCCATTCATTTGTGATAATCTAGTGTTTGAGGTGTTTTGGGAGATCAAGTTGACTCATTCCAACAATTCAAAAAAAATCATAGTTTTACAAGTTTTCCCACAATGACATTCTAACAGAATATCCTTGTAGAGATGTCACCCAAGAATAATTACCACTATTAGTGTCACAGTTGATGGTGTAACACTAGAAATTGAATGATAGTAGTAGCTCAACATAGAGGTCGCTCACTGGTGGTTTATCAACCTAGAAGTTACTCGCGGGCAGTCTCTCTCCCTAGCGGTCTTTCACATGTAGCGTCTCACCCTAGAGGTTAATCTCTCTATAGTGCCTCTTCTAGTGGTGTGTTGTCTAGAAGTGCCTCGTCTAGCGATGCCTCATCCAGTGATTCCTTGTCTAGCTGTTCCATGTCTAGTAGTGCCTCGTTTGGGGGTGCCTCTTTCAATAGTGTCTCACCCAATAGTGTCTCACCCAAC
This sequence comes from Viscum album, assembly GCA_963277665.1. Taxonomy (NCBI): domain Eukaryota; kingdom Viridiplantae; phylum Streptophyta; class Magnoliopsida; order Santalales; family Viscaceae; genus Viscum; species Viscum album. The sequence goes on from OY728120.1 coordinate 1,421,126,303, forward strand.
ATTTCCTTTCCTGGTGGCGTCTGATGAAAAATGTTTCTAGTTCAAATTTTACCCCTTTTTGATGTCTACTTTGATATAAAATGGATTTAATGTAATATTTGAAAGGCATTGAGTTCGATTCAAATCCCATAACTATTATATTAAATTCCTAAGTGTCTAAGGGGTTTTACTTCGTTAAAATGTTTTATCTTGACTGGATCATCCTTTAATGGAAAATCAATAACATATATAAACTAATGCCCTATTTAGATCCTTCCTAGGGTGAGATACCCTTCTCCCTTATTCTTCCTTATATTTCACCTTGGTGCGGGATGCCTAGAGTCCTCCTACCCATTTGAATTGTGTGATCGAGTTGTTTCTCTTGGATCATGTTCTATAGTCTTTTCCTGTTGCATATGTGCGCCCCTATCATGGTGCAACCAGAAAGTACAGATTGTATCTCTTCCAAGTAGGGTTTCCTTCATCTCTCTCAATTTTGTATCATATGGCGTGGTTGTATATATGTTTTTCCCATAAAAATATGGTTGAATACCAATTAATAATGATAATTAAACCTAGTTAATATTAATATACAAAGGGTTGAGGAAAATTGTTGTCTGTTCTGATTTCTCATCATTCCCTTGTGATATTTTGATCTATATGGGCTAACTACCCACAGAATATCAGAGAAGTTTGGGTTATTTGATCGAAAATAGGATAGTTATGGATTTTTTTAAAATAGAACACATTTATATGAAAAATTGATAACCATGTATGTCCAGCTAATAAATGGATTCCCCTGGATCATGTTGTTTCTATGATAACCCATGAATTAACTAGTGATATTAAAGAATACATTCCTTGTTAAATCGGAATATGTATTTCTGGTTCCATTATGTAATGCAGTTGTGGACATTGATGTTCACAGTTTGCTGGTTTTCATGATATGGTAATCTTGTCATGGTATGATTTTGCAACATGGATGCATATGTTTTTGTAGTTTAATGTGTTTTTGAATGTGGTTGTGAGTTAGGGGTTGTTTTGGTTAGAATGGGGGTTTTGGGATGATGAAATTGAATAATTATGGTAGTGGTTGGTATGGGTGATTCACCATTAAAAACATGTAGAAGTATTCACCTTGTGTCTCTGGATCAGTATATGTTACGTCATGAATGGGTTTTAGATGTAGAGGAAATAAGTAGTGGGGTAATTTACCATGGTTCATATTAATATGTGTTACTTTTTATATGTTACTTAATATTCATTATGATTATTAGTTTCCTCATTGGTGATGGAATGTTTAAATGAATTCTTTGATAAATAATGGGTCTAGTTAAATATGTTGGTTGGTAAGGAGAAATGGGTATTGTTTCTTTTTGAGTGGAATTTTACATTAGAGGTAGTAGTAAAGGTGATAGTGTGGTCTTGGATGGTTGTTTTGTGGACCCTTAGGGAGGCATGCGTTTTTTGTATCATATATGTATATACTATTATTTTCCTTGTGATTTCCTTACGCAACCCACCCTAGTGGAAAACTGTGTTCCAAATACCCCCATTGTCATGGGGGAGGACGTCATTCCCAACCATCTCAGTGGGAGGATGGATGGATGGCCTCCTGTTCTTCAATTGACCGTCATCCAAGCGGTGATTTGACAATATTTTTTGGGTAGGTTGTGTTTATTGGGGCCCAGGTATGTGTGAGTGATTTGTTCTTTCCCACGTGTCTTCAGGATGATATTTTTTGTGCTTTCCAATGTTTCTGTATGATGATATGTCATGCAGTAGTGAGGACTAGATTTCTATGAGTGGGATGCGATTGTGAGGACTAGGTGTCTCTAGGCAGGATTTGGTTTTGAGGACCACATGTCTATGGGAGGGTTGTGATGTGATGTGTTTAGAGGATGTAGGAGAGACATGATATTTGGTATTAGGGTGTGAGAGTGGTTGGGTAATGCCTCTACCCCATTTACCCTTAGTCGGTGCATTATTACATATCATTGTCATGATCACAAAAGATCAAGTCTCGAAAGACCAATTAGTTTAGTAGCCTTGGAAGTACTAGATACATTCATAAGGTTTACATTACGTCATAAAATGGGAAACTACAACAACATTGTTTCCATAGACAATACTGAGATCCCATAGACTATCCCTTTAGTTCAGTCATAATATACTTCTACACATCTTGGGAAAAATAAAACATAGAATGGTGTGAGATCAGATGATCAATAAGGATAACAATATAGCAGAACCATTTATAGATAAGCATAAACATTTAAGACAATGTATAAGACTAAAACAAAAGCCTTTTAAACTTGAACTTCAGTATAATATGGTAAAGATAAAATCAAAATAATTACATTTACTTACTCACATGGATATTCTACTAGTCGAATAATCAAATTCAATATCAGTAGCAACTTTCATAATGATGGAACGCATAATGCCAGACTTTCATAACCACATAGTCAAGGCCTTGTGGTAAGAATACAAATAAGATTTTGTCAAGGCCTTTTTCCAAGACACTAGTGTGTCTCAATAGACCTACCGATGCATCGAGGAGATATAGTGGGCTCCACCCATCACATACTAATTCCAATAAATTCCTCATACAAAAAGGATGAAACATAACATACACATTTGTATCAAAACTAGCATACTAGATTTCATTACTTTAACCATAAATCATGAATGGTATAAAAATAACACATCCATAGTCAAACATATCAAAAAAACCATCAAAACAATATGGAATATTTATATCATAATAATTAAACGTAAAAAACTTTAAAATCCATCAAACGATGTTGACATAGATGAAAATGATTTGTAAAAATCATTGAGAGAAATAACCCTTTTCATGAAAACATTTAAACGTCACACAATTTAAAAAGGAAGACATTTAAAGACATTTTCTAATCAAATTGTCCCATACAACTTTGAAACTTTTGAAAGGAATTGACATTTTTAAAACATTCATGTCCATATAAATAAATCCTTAAAACACATTTTGAAAACATGGACATTAAAGAGAATAATTTAGAAGAATAAATATTTAAAGAATTTATAATGATGTTTTAGTTAAAAGGTCCATTAAAAATAATCCCTTTGAGAACACTTTTATGAAACATGGACATGGATAATAAATATGTCCCAGTAGATACTTACATAAAAACAACCTCGGATAATAATGAGATTGTGAAATTAACCCTTACATTGTACTTTTCCTTAGTAAAGGGTAGGTTAACCTCCTATATAATGGTAAAATAATTGTTATTAAATTATAAATGTATCATATACATTAACATGATATCATATATGATCTTTTAACATTTCTTTGTTAATAATATTTTAGTATTGTCGTCGTTTCGGGTGTTAACTAATTCATTTTCCTTTCTATGATTTGGTATGTAAGTAATGTTTGTTATGGATATGATGTATCTTATTCATATTCAGAATGATATTAATTAATTAATCATTATTTTTAATAATATGATGAAATCTATTCTTGAATGGATACGATGGGGAATGAATCTCATCGCATTCGTGGAGACGGTAATCCGTACGTACGCACGAGCGACAATATCATTCTATTGATATTAAAATAATATATCATTGGATGATATATAATTTATAAAAAATCATTATCATGTTATATTTATTATTTACATCAATTAAAAATCATTATTATACCTATCAAAATAATAACTTATTCAATAACAATTATACCACGACGTTGAGACGGTAAGCCGTACGTACGCACGTATGGTGACATGTAATTCAATAGATAGATAGAGTAATGAATATGGTTGTACCATATTTATAATAACATCACTGTATATAGAAGATACTGGAGTTATTATTTTATAATGGAAACAACAAAGAAAGAGTAAGTGGAAGAATAAAATAACTTGAAAGAGATAATGAAATATTTACCTCTTCTTCAGGTTCTTCCTTTTGATTTGATCAAAATGGCTCTTTAGGTTGGCTATATGACTAAAGTAAGGCCTCTATAATGAATTTAGGAATGTTGGGAGGATATTTGAGTAGGGTGTTTACGAGCCAAAGGCTTGAGATGTGTGAGAAATGGGTAGGAAGTGAGGGATTTTTATAAGGGAGTGGAGGGGCTCTTTAGGAATTTTTGAAATAATTATTTTATTATAACCTCATATTCATTTAAAAAAGGTCAACTATTCGTTAATAACAAATTTCATATAACCCATGGTCGAAATAAAATAATACAATAAGAATTTTACATGTATGGGATATTGTTTTAATATATACAATCTTATATATTTCAATCATTTATTAATGAGGTAAATATTGCATCATTATTGTGTCATAAATAATTTAATTTATTTGATGTCAAAATTTTTTAAAAAAAATACCATGATGTAGGAAATATTTATAGATTTCCAAATAATATTTATAGTCTAAAAGATAACTTATATAACTCTATGTAAAAATTTATTTCCTGAAAGATATTTGTTTATGTCAATTTTGTCTTTACTTAAAATTAATTAATATAAAATGTCATTATTACTCCCATTTGGCTTCATGGGGTCCCAAATTCAACAAATGGATGCCCATGGTCGGTTATGTATCATACAATAGGATTAGAACACATGTTAGGGTAATTTAATATTTTTATATTATTATATTTTACCCTTATTTATTTTATTTACCCTTTAATCATGGTAAATAAAATACTGACTGATGTAATTATTCAAAACGTCTGAAAATAAAAGCTACCTATTTAGACAATATCGACCTCCTGATTCTAAATATGGAATCCATTTTTCTTAATTAAAAACTTAGAAGTGGAATAAATTAATTTAAAATTAATTCCCTCTGTCAAAACAAAAAGCTTGTTTTTAAGAAATAATAACTATCAAAAGATTGACACTTGTTTATGTACATTTTAAATGTAAAATAATAAAAAATGACAAACATTAGATTAAATGGTAAAACTATAATCTAATTATACATTAAAATCAATCAAATTTATAATTTTACACTAAAAATTATTTTGATTAAAAAATTTGTTTTTAATTAAAATTTAGTATATTTCACTATTTATAAAAAATGTGAACGTTATCAGAAAAGTACAAAAAATTCTCTCTAAACTAATTTTGATATTATAAATCCAAAAATGAATTCCATTTGGAAGGATAAAATTTATAAAATTTCAAAATGTGGGTATTAATATTTATAACGACTATATTGATTGGTTGCAGTGTGTTAAAATCTTGAAGTTGCATACAATGCAATGTATTTCATTATTGAAAGGGAAACGTACCATGGAAGACTGGGGTGTTACATTCTCCCCTCCTTCAATAAATTTCGTCCTCAGAATTTCAAATTTTTCTATGAAAATAAAAGGTTGAAAATAGAAAATACCTTTGTGGAACCCCCACATTAGAAATAGGGTTAATAAAATTTAGACTTAATAAGATGAAAGAAAAATGAAAATTTCACAACCAAATTATGATCTGGAATAGAAGAATATTGGTGGAAATTACATACATATAATTGGAGGAAAATTTAAATATTTATAGTGAGTGATTGAGGTCATCAATCACAAAAACGTGTATATTTAAGGGCCTCAAAGCCATCGATCTATGATGAACTAAAAAATTATCAGTTCAACAAAACATACAGTATTAGGATAAAACATTTTTTTAATATCCCTTCCCTAAAGTTTAAGAATTAATTTTTTTCATAGAATAATAGAAATATATATATATATATTGGACTATTAGTGTTTCATCCTTCAACTAATTTCTAACACAAACTCATCTTTCACTCCAAAAGATAATAGAACTCAAAAATATTATATTTATTATAATCGTATAAGGTTAAAAATATTAAAACATATCATTTAAATGAAGAAAAATATTTTTTAATAATCACGCACTTCCTGTAGGCTAGTGGGAGGTAATAAAGGCACGTCATACTATGGTTGTGGGTTCGATCCCTGCAGCTTTGTCTGACACGACGGGTTATCACCCGACCTGTGGGTTGTCCTTTTCCTAAAACTATAGTGTTATAATATATTCCAAAAATAATCATAATAAATGTTTTAACCTTAAAAAATATTATCCAATGTTAAACTTAATCCATTCCGACCTTTATAGTTATCCAAAATACCTCTGTCCAGACTCTCCCTAAAAGGTCTCTAAATTCCAAAATCAATTGTGACATCAAGTTCCTTAGACAATGTAAAGTTTATCTTATTTTCATATACTGAAAATATGATTACCTTAATCTTATTAAAAACTTAATGAAAATAAGAATTACAACAGTACAATCCTTATATATATCACATTATTCTTATAACCAGGATGTAATTTTTGAGTCTAAAAACACAAATACATTAATTATTCCACTTCAACTTTCATAATAGCATAAGCATGGCCTTGATATCTTGGCCTTTTCTGAGGTAAGTTTTCTTGGTTCTTAGGACATTCATTTGAATAGTTCCCCATTTATCTACAATTCTAGAATTCAACATTTACAAAAACGTTTTTCCCTTATAATCACGAGCTTGGTGGCCTTTCTAACCACACTTGTAACAGACTCCCATTCCTTTTAAGCAAGTACCAGGGGGTTTCTTCCCACAATTATCACATAATGGAAAATCCTTATTTTCCTTTTTCCCTTTATCTATCTCTTTCTCCACCGTTCTATTCTTCTCTTACTTTTCTTTATTGTTTAAGAATTAGAGAATTCCTTCTCTGTCTTGATAACACATGAGACAGTATCTTCGTATGACGAGAAGGATTGTGATACTAATTCTCGATGGAGAAACAGTTTTAAACCTTAAAATATATGACCAATATTATATCTTGGGTTACGTATATAATCTACAGCATGCCTCGCTAACCTTGTAAAGTTAGCTTCATACTTTGCAACATTTGCATCCTCTTTTTGCCTAAGACTAAGAAATTGTCTTTCTATATCCCCTTGATGGTCATGAGGAAAGTATTTTTCTAAAAAATATCTTTAATCTTTTTCCATTCCATATTTTATACTTCATCATCTTCCTTTGTGTTTTCAATCAATGAACACCATTGATCAGCATCTCTAGTGAGGCGATAATCTACCATGACAACTTTTTCTCTTTCGCTACTCCCCAAGGCATGGAATATTTTCCATAAGGAATTTGTCCATTTCTCAGCTACTAGTGGATTTATACCCCCATTTAATGTTGGTGGTTGTTGCCTCATGAAGCAATATAACATTGATCCTCTATACTGTGGATTAGGGCGATCTATACAGGTAAGGTTATTATTCATAACCTGAGTGTGTTGTCCCAATATAGTGATAAGATGATCAGAACTAGTTGTATCACCAACTACACTATAATTACCTTGAGCAAGAGGGAAATACCTACATGGAGTGCGTGAATTGATATGGTTTCCATTCCTTCCACTAGGTTCCATTTATAAACAATGGAATAAACAAGATTAGTTTATGAATAGAAATACATAATTCTAAACTTGTAAAACATTTAACATATATTAAACATTTTATAGATATAATCCATAATAAAAAAAAAATTCATTGAAGAAGTATATACTCATAAACCCTTCATAATGGTTTTTAAAGAAAATGAGAAATATCTTAAGCATATCCCCCGAGAGTGTCGTAACCATGAGTGTAGCAAGGCCCGTTGTCGTGCACTAGTTCCTGTTCGATTCTAGCTCAAAGCGGTGTTTTTGGGTTTTAACCCTATATACATCTGTGCTAGATCCAACACTACATGCTCATATCCAGACATGGATGTATTTCATGAAAAACTCATAAAATCTCTACAATACCGAATTTCATGGAAGTCATTCTATACTAATCCTCGATGTCTATCATAGGGATATGGGTTCTAATCAGAGTTTATCTAAATCTAGTTTCGAATGTTTTTACTAAACTTCCTCATATACCAACTGTAACGCCCCGACCCCAGTTACCTAGAGTCGATGAATTATTATGTATCATTGGCATGATCACAAAAGATCAAGTCTCGAATGAACGATTAGTTTAGTAGCCTTGGAAGTACTAGATACATTCATAAGGTTTACATTACATCATAAAATGAAAAAATACAACAACATTGTTTCCATAGACAACACTAAGATCCCATAGACTATCCATGTAGGACAGTCATAATATACTTCTTCGCATCTTGGGAAAAATAAAACATATAAAGGGGTGAGATCAGATTCTTAGTAAGGATAACAATATAGCGGAAACTTTCATAAATAAGAATAAACATTTAAAGCATTATATAAGACTAAAACAAAAGCCTTTTAAACATGAACTTCAACATAATATGGAGAATATAAAATCAAAATAATACCATTTACTTACTCACATGGATATTCTATTAGTCTAATAATCAAATTCAATATTAATACTCACTTTTATAATGATGGAATGTATAATGCCATACATTCATCACCACATAGTCAAGGCCTTGTGCCAAGACTACAAATAAAATTTTGTCAAGGCCTTGTTCCAAGACACTAGCTTGTCTCATGAGACCTATCGATGCATCGAGGATCTATAGCGGGCTCCACCTGTCACATAATAAGTCCAATACATTCCTCGTGCAAAAGGGATGAAACATAACATAAACATTCGTATTAAAACTAGCGTACGAGATGTCAATACTTTAACCATAAACCATGAATGGTATAAAAATAACACATCCACAGTCAATCATATCACAAAACCTTCAACACAATATGGATGATTTGTGTCAAAATAATTCAACTTCTAAAAAGTTTAAAATCCATCAAATGATGTTGACATAGATGAAAATTATTTGTAAAACTCTTTGAGAGAAATATCCCTTTTTCATGAAAACATTTAAAAGTCATGAAATTTAAAAAGTAAGACATTTAATGTCATTTTTGAATCAAAGTGTCCCATACCACTTTGATATTTTTTAAATAATTGATATTTTTAAAACATTCATGTCCATATAAATAAATCCTTCAAAACCATTTTGAAAACATGGACATTAAAGAGAATGATTTAGATGAATAAATTTTTAAAACATTTAAAAATATGTTTTTAGTAAAATGGTCCTTTAAAAATAATCCCTTTGAAAAATCTTTTATGAAACATGGACTTGGATAATAAATATGTCCCAGTAGATACTTACATAAAAACAACCTTGGATAATATTGAGATTGTGAAATTAACCCTTCCCTTGTACTTTTCCTTGGTCGAGGGAAGGTTAACCTCATGTATAATGGTGAAATAATTGTTATTAAATTATACAATAATTGTATACATTAATATAATATCATATATGATCTTTTTATATTGTTTTGTTAATAATATTTTAGTATTGTCGTCGTTTCGGGTGTTAACAGATTCGTTTTCCTTTATATGGTTTGTTACGTAAGTAATGTTTGTTATATATAGGATTTATATTATTAATATTCAGAATGATATTTAGTCTTTAAAAATTATTTTTAATCATATAATGAAAATTAGTCTTGAATGGATACGATGGGGAATAAATCTCATCGCGTTCGTGGAGTCGGTAATCCGTACGTACGCATAAGGAACAATATCATTCAATTGATATTAAAATAATATATAATTCAATGATATATTATATATAAAGAATCATTATCATGTTATATTTATTATTTACATCAATTACACATCATTATTATACCAATCCAAATAATAATGTGTTGAATAACAATTACACCATGATGTGGAGACGGTAAGCTGTACGTACGCACGTATTGTGACATGTCATTTAAAGGATGGATAGAATAATGAATATGGTTGTACCATATTTATAATAACATCATAGTATATAGAAGATTATGTATTTATTATTTTATAATGGAAACAAAAAATAAAGATGAAGCGGATGAAGAAAAGAACTTGAAAGAGGTGATGAAATATTTACCACTTCTTCGGGTTCTTCCTTCTGATCTGATAAAAGGGGCTCTATAGGTTGGATTTATGAATAAATTAAGGCCTATATAATGAATTAATGGATGTTGGGAGGATATATAGGTAGGTATTGTATGATCCAAAGGATTGAGAAGTGTGAGAAATGGGTAGGAGTTGAGGTCTTTTTATAAGAGAGAGGAGGAGCTCTTTAGGAATGTTTGAAACAATTATTTTATTATAACCCCATATTCTATTTCCAAAGGTCCACTATTCATTAATAAAAAATTTAATATGCCTCATGGTTGAAATAAAATAATCCAATAATAATTTTACATGTTTTGGATATTGTATTAATATCTATATTCTTATTTATTTAAATCATTTATTAATGAGGTAAATATTGCACCATTAATGTGTCACGAATAATTTAATTTATTTGATTTCAAAAAATTATAAAAAAATACCATGATATAGGAAATATTTTTATCTTTCCAAATAATATTTATAGTATAAAATATAACTTATATAACCCCATGTAAAAATTTATTTACTAAAATATATTTGTTTATGTAATTTTTGTCTTTACTTTAAATTAATTAATATAAAATGCCATTATTACACCCATGTGTCTCCATGGGGTCCCAAATTCAACCCAAGGATTCCCATGGTCCATTAGGTATCAGAAAATAGGATTAGGACCCTTGTTACGGTAATTTAATATTATTATAATATTATATTTTACCCTTATTTATTATATTTACCCTTTAATCATGGTAAATAAAATATTTACCGAAGTAATTATTCAAAATTTATGAAAATAAAAGTTAACTATTTATATAATTTGGACCTCCTGATTCTATGTATGGAATACATTTTTCTAAATTTAAAACACAGAAGTTGCAGAAATTAATTTAAAATTAATTCCCGCTGTCAAAACAAAATTTGTGTTTTTAAGAAATAATAACTATCAAAAGATTGACACTTGTATATGTGCAGTTTAAATGTGAAATTATATTCAATGACCAAAATTAGATTAAATGGTAAAAATATAATCTAATTTTACTCTAAAACAACTCAAATTTATAATTTAACACTATAAATTATTTTCATTAAAAAAGTTGTTTTTAATTAAAATTTAGTATCCTTCACTATTCATAAAAAATATGAATGTTATCAGAAAAGTGCCAAACATTCACCCTAAGTTAATTTATATATTCTGAATCAAAAAATGAATTCCATTTTCTATGATGAAATTTATAAAATTTCAAAAAGTGGGTATTACTATTCATTACGACTACTTTGATTGGTGGCGGTGTGTTAGAATCTCGAAGTTGCATACAATGCAAGCTATTGCATTATTCAAAGGGAAACGTACTATGAGAGCTTGGGGTGTTATATGATGATGAATGGGAAATTTTTTAGGGGTACCCAATCATTAATGTGATTTATATTTTACTACTTGACTTTTATTTTTTTGTTGATCGTGACATGGTGAGTATGGGTGGTTAGTTTAACATCATAGGTGTTGTTTTGGGCCACGTGTTTTCCTCCATGAGCAGTAATATTCTTCCATCATGTGTGCATGAGAGACATTTTATTTCTTACTGAGTACACTTGTATACATAACCTATGTATATGAATAGTTTTTTGGTGTCTAAGAGGATTACATGAAAAGTGTTGCACTCTACTAGCTCATATTTTTATAGTTATTCTTTCACTATTTATCATTAATTTTGGTGCTTCACATAGAGAATTTTGGTATTTGTATCAGTTATATTTTAAAATTATTTATGGGATGGTTTTTTCTTTCTTAATATATATTTATATATATATATGTCATGTATTTGGTTAATAAATGATCCATTATATCTCATGATCTTGTTTCCACAAAATGGGTAATGCCTCCCATATTGTGGTATTTGTATACCATTGGAGATAGTCTCTAACCTAAGGCTTGCAAGAGGTGGGACTCAGGGGTCATTATCTCCTTTTCTTCATTTCCAAACAAGAAGGGGCATCATTGGAGGGAGGAAGTCACGCCATGATTCATCAGATATGAATGTAATAAGGTAACATTTTTTATTTTATAATCATTTTCCAAATGTTGGGGAATTATTTTACTCTCCAGGAATATAATTAAATATACTTACTTGATATGTTTCAATAAGAAAAATATCATCCTTGGGTAGTTATTCAATTTTTTATTCATAGAAATGATTATCTAAAAATAGATTTTTTTTAATTCATGAAGCACTAAAATTCTCATTTAATGGATTGAAATATCCATTAAATAGTGACATGTCTCTCATTCTTTCTATAACTTATTTTCCAAACCCATTCTAGTTAACATTGGTTATAATAATTTAATCTGTAATTCTCAAAATTACTACAACTGGTTCATCATTTAATTATTTTTCAATCAATTAACTATTACCAATAACATATTAACGAGGACAAAACATAGGCCACTGGTAGGAATTAAACCCATGTCATCCTTCAATCATGGGTTTAATCCCCACCACCTTTTCAAATATTATGTTTTTTCACCATAAATGTTGTCCTTTTGCAATAAAATATGAATATAATTCCTATAAAAATCCCAAAAAATTATGATTGAAGTAAATGAAATAAATTTAATAATTAAAATTTTTTTATAAAGGTTTTCAATATAACTTATTATTTAAAATATCAAATAATCTAATTTTATGATTACTTCAACCTCATTAATGATCATATCAACTCAAACAGTTATCAATATCATTAATATTATTTCTATAAAATCTAAATAACTATTCCTGAAATAAATATTTCACTAAAACATATATTAAACCAATGGGATATATTTCAATAAATTTCTCTTAAAATATCATTTTATATTCTAACCACAAAAATTTTAAAATTGGGTGTTTAAGACTTTGGACTTATGATCAACCTTAAGCTCATAACCCATGATGGTATACATAACACTTGTGTTATTAAAGACATATATATTTTTTATATTCAATACAATCCTTAGACGTTACATAATTCTTATACCAAAATTCCATGGGTATGAATACTTCTAAAATTTTATTCATGAATCCCAATACATAAATGAATCATCTATTTCATTTAAAATAGGTCCATATTTGGTCTAATGTTTAACCTAGGTAATTAATTCTAATTATCTATTCAAATACTCAATAATGGTTTTCAAAACAAATGTGAATTATCCTAATATTATCCCTTATGAGTGACAAAACATGTGAAAAGTATGCCCAATTTTTGCATTCTGGGTATTGCTTAAGCCAAGCCCGATGTACCCTTTTCATATTTAATACCCTTAGGAACCTTTGTCTTAGAACCATGTCCACTTGATATATCTATATAGTGTTGTACTGTAAGGAAATACCACATATTCTCTACCTTACCAAATATTTTGTATGTTCTTTTATACATATCCTCAAATCCAATCATATCATTATCTTCATTAATCAATGTCCTCCTAAATCTAGTTTCCCATGGTTTCTACTAATATTACATTAACACCAAATAGAGACGCCCTATCCCTAGAATCATATAGTTAGTTCTTGATACCATTATATTTGCCTAAAATACAAGTAAATTCATCTCTAAGTACCGCTGATTTTATAAGTAATAGTTGAAATGATACATATATGATTCCCACAAAAAATTTGAATAAGAAAATTAAAAAATATATTTTTTGGAATAAAATTATTTAATTTTTCTTGTTCTTACTTATAAATCATAGTAAACATAATTAAATCCTAGGGATAGGGAAAAAGGGTGAGGTCAAATTCTCAGTAAAGGTTATGTACAACAAATGTTATCATTGATCAATATGAATAATCAATATTGCATGGTAAATTACGGATAACACATTCCACAAAAATAACTATATATAGAATAATATAAGTGAAAAGGTAAATAAATTTTAAAACATTCCATTTAAATAAATAGATAAGGAAAATGTCTCTCCTGATTGAGAGCATTTCTCTCCTAGGGCTTCCTAGGTCGGTGTTTCCTTGTCCGTCTGGGTATCAGTGGCTCCTTATCCCTTCGGGCACCCCGCTTCAGCGATACGGTTCACCGATCCTTCTTCTTCCTTAGAGACAGTGATCCCTCTCCTCTATTCTGTACCACACCTCAACCCTCCGCGAAGGATCTGGGGTCCTTCTTCATCTGCTCTAATTCGCCTATAGGGGCAGATCCAGCCCCCCTAATGTCTTGAGGCTCCTTCCTTCACCGTAATCCCTCATCGGTGCCAGATCTGGAGAGGTTGGGTGATTCCCGATCTCAAAACCTCAAACTTCACTTTCTTTTTAGATCCGAGCAACCCTGCCACAAGAAAAACTCTAGATTTTGAGGAAAACCCAACCCCAATCGCACATCCCCTTCCGCACTCAGATCCGAAATGCACTGAATCTTGAGTATCCATCTGACTTCATGGTCTTCTTCACATTTTTTTCGATTTGCTCCTGGCTTCTTGCTTCCATGATGAAAGGCTAGGTCCGTTGGGTGGTTTGAGATTTTCTCATTCTGCGAATCTTCCTCCGCGAAGTGGTCTGCTCCGCGAAGCACCTTCCGCATTGAGTCACCACGTTGTGTGACCACAAGTGGCCATCGCGATGTCCTACCGCAGGGTTTTGATCCGCATTTTTTTGGTGCGTTGTGAAGATGGAAATGTTCAGTGGGTAGTAGCCACTCCCACATTTCTGCAAAATTCCACTGCGAAGTGGCTGATTTGCGAAGCACCTTCCACGAAGTTCCACCACGTTGAATGTTCGCGATGTGGCCGCTGCGAATCTCCTATACAAGGTGTTGATCCGCAATGAAGTGGTATGACGGCGGTGCCCTATGGGTGTATTGAGAAACTCTGTTGTGTTGTGGTTTGATTTGAAAACACCTTTTGCGAAGTTTTTGATGTTTGAGTGACCGCGAAGGGGTCGTCGTCCACAAGGGGTTTCCGGTCCAAAGACTACTTTTGGAGGATTGTGTTGTCCACTATTTGGTTTTGCTCTATGGATGTGAATTGTGGCCAAAATTCTCGGAGAATGGTGTCAAGTAAGATGAGCTCACGACATATCTGGGAACAAAGGTGATTTGTTCGGTTAGTGTTGAGATTCTCACAAAGGGAGCTCATGATATTCCACCACGGTGAACCACTCCGTGAAGGATGTTCTGCTTTGCAGTGTACTTGTGAGGTAGGGGTTCACGAAGCCCTATCCGCGGAGCCTCTTTTCCACCAAGGCCGTGGCCGCGCTACCATTTTGAGGAACGAGGCCACGAAGTGGGGTTCTGGGCTCGATTTTTTGGGGTAGCATAATTTTGCGTGCTGAACCAAGAGGGGCGGATAACCAGGCATGTTTAGAGCTCTTTCTTATCCCATGTTCACTGAACAATGGAGGAGGATATTGTGAAACTTTGGAAGAGGATGTCCCTGACAGATAAAAAGAAAGCGACTATTGAGGCTCGGATAAACGAAGATACACTCTTAGAAAAACGCATTTCCCTGCTGGTGGTTGGATAGATTGTGGAAAATATTTCAGTCAACCAGGGGCACTTAAAAACACTCTACAGAACCTTTGGAAATTTGAAGTGGGTGTGGCCATTCGTGAAGCGGGGAACAATCACATTGTCTTCGATTTCTTCAACAAAAGAGATAGAGATAAAATCCTTAGAGGTAGGCCATGGTACTTTTATAATCAACTCATCCTCATGGACGAATTCATAGGGGGGGGGGATGATATCCAGAACATTAAGCTAACCCGATCCCCTTTCTAGATACGTATTAAAGGAATTCCCCTTCATGCATGAACGGAACGTGTTATGAGAGAAATTGGGGATAACATTGGCCAATTAATTGAATGGGACTGGCCGGACCCTATCCAATGGGGACCCGTGGTTCGAATTAGAGCTAGAATTGAAGTTTCGGAGCCACTAATGAGGGGAATGCTTTTCAAAATCGATGATACAGACAACAGTATTTCATTCAAATTCGAGAAACTCCCAAATTTTTGCTTCTTTTGTGGATGTCTCGGCCATCTGGAAAGAGGGTGTAGCTTAAATAAAGGGAATGGAGTAGGTAATATCATTCTTCATTATGGCCCATGGCTCAGAGCCAAAATGACCAGATATGTCTTCATTCCTGAGGCAAAAAAACAAAAGGATTGTGAAAGTCTCACGGTGTCCCACACAAGACAGGCGGGAACCGAACTGGGAATGATCATTAGGCTTGGACCTCCAGATATCCCAAAAGAGAGACCAATGACTCATAGGAATAATAGAAAATATCCACCCCCTAAAGGACACAACCTCAACACTTACAGAGTCAGGGAACACACCAAAAGATCCTGCAGAACAAAGCACGAGGTCAATGCAGATGCACGCTAAACGACCAGATCCCGACCCTGACCGAGAAATGAACATGGTTGACATCCTAACACGGGATAAAGATGGAAATTATGGAACTTCACCACCAGGCCCAACCACCCATCAAACCTGGAAAAGGGTGCAACGTGAAGTAAGTGATGGTAAACTAGAAGACCCTAAACCTGGGGATCGGAAAGGAAAAATTGAAACATGCTAGTCAATGGGAAACTCCCCAAAGAGAAGGAAAACGACGGGTGGAATAACAGGTGTCGAGAACTCAAAGGCGGAGGTAGGTGAGACCCAGGCTCGCCTAGATCAATGATTGTCCTATGTTGGACCTGTCGTGGGCTTGGCAACCCACGAACGGTTCTCATGCTCCAGCGCAATTGCACCCAAAGTCGCCCTGATATGATTTTCCTATCCGAAACCATTTTGGAAAACAAGGACACCACTAGCATTGCATAGAAATGGGACTTCAAGGTTGTCTCCTGGTCTCCAGACAAGGCCACTCTGTGGGTCTTTGTCTCCTATGGAAGGATCATCTTGACATCAGGATCTTGTCATTCTCCTCGCACCACGTGGTTGCGACTGTTCAGGCTGACCACACCCCACCATGGACCTTTGTGGGATTCTATGGCTGGTCGGCCCATAATGAGAAGGGGAAATATTGGTATCTTCTATGCAAGATTCGTCATGAGCTTTCAAGATCTATTATATTTGATGGAGACTTCAATGTGATTATGTTCCATAGGGGAAAAGAGGTGAAAATTTCTAACACACTGCATTGATGTAAAATTTCATGGATGCAGTCACTAGGGCGGAACTGGTCGATTTGGGATACACAGGTAATCCTTTCACATGGTTCCAAGGTAATACAGATGGTACACGCTTCGTCGAGTGACTTGACAGATTTTTGGGCTCAACAGATTGGATAAATCTTTTCAGTATGTTCCACATCGGCCACATGATGCTCAACTATTCATACCACTGCCCAATTTTTATTGATTGTACTCAAGGTGAACGCAAAAAAAACCATGTAGACCCTTCATATTTGAAATATTCTGGTTAAAGGACCCGGAATGCAAAGATGTTGTAAGATCAAGCAGGAACATCACTCATGACGATATTGGCCTCAATCTCCAAAAGGTCGCATCTGATCTGAGTTCTTGGAGCAATAAGAAATTCCATCATCCCGTGAGGCACTGTTCTTTCTTTGAAAAGAAACATCACACCTTACACATGAAACCCCCATCCAGTTACAATATTTTCATGATTGGATCCACTCAAAGAGAGCTGGACGTGACCCTATGCGTGAAAGAAAGCTTCTGGGCTATGCGGGCGCGAGATACCCACATATCAGAAGGGGATTCCAATACATGGTATTTTCACCATAAAGCATCATCTAGGTCCCGGAAAAAATTTATCAATTTTGTCTCACAATCAGATGGAAGAAAAGCATTTGACACTAAGGGAATTCACGAAACATTGACATGTTACTTCCGAAACCTCTTCAATTCAAGAACTCCATTCATTTCTGATGAAGTGGTAGAACGTATCCAACCAGTGATCACTGATGAGATCAATCAATAGCTTTCCAGAGAGGTGTCGAATGAAGAGATATACGTAGCTCTGAAATAGATTCACCCCACTAAGGCCCCTAGACCGGACGGGTTCCACACCCTGTTCTTTAAGCAATACTGGCACATCATTAGTCCCGACATCTGCAAAATGATAAGGAATATCTGGGCTGGGAAAACAAGCATTTCCACCATCAATGAAACTGTCCTCATCCTCATTCCCAAAATTAAGAAGCCCCAGGCAACCCCTGACTTTAGGCATATCAGCCTATGCAATGTCTCGTATAAGATCTTCTCTAAGATCCTTGTAAATCGGCTGCGACCATAGTTGCCTGATATTATCTCGGAAAAATAGAGTGCCTTCGTGGCCAAGAGGCAGATCATTGATAACACAATTGAGGCCCATGAAGTGTTTCACTCTATGAAAACACGCTCCATTATGAAAAGAGGATCCATGGCCTCAAAACTGGATTTGACCAAGGATTATGATAAATTGGAATGGCATTTCCTAAAAGTTGTGATGCTGAAAATGGGTTTTTGCACTATGTGGACAGATATTGTCATGCAATGCATCTCGACCGTCTCCTTCAGAATCTGGGTCAATGGGTAGCTCACTCGAGGATTTGTGCCATCCCGCGTCCTGCGCTAGGGAGATCCCCTCTCCCCTTTTCTCTTTATCTTGGTGGCTGATGTCTTTTCTAACCTTATTTCTAGGGTTGCATCTGCTAAAACTATTCATGGGGCAAAGGTCTGACATGTAAGTCCACAAGTTTCAAACATTTTTTCTCCGATGACTGCCTCCTCTTCTCTAGAGAAACTATTCATGAATGTCAGGTGATCAACCATGTGATCCATCAGGACGTGAGGGCATTTGGACAGTCAATCAATCACGGAAAATCAAAAATCTCCTTCAGTGTGGGGGTGCCTCGCTCCAAGAGATATGAACTCTGTGCAGCAGTTGGAATACATATGGTTGAGAAACACCAAAAGTATCTCAGGCTACCCACGGTGATTGACCGGTCCAAAAAAGAAATTTTCGCATCTCTTGTGGACAGGATTGAGAAGAAAATTTAAGGCTGGACCCCAAAAATAATCTTAAAAGAAGGCAAATAGACCCTCATTAAAGTTGTCATCTATTCTATCCCAAGCTATTTTATGTCCCAGTTTATGCTCCCAGCGGCCATCGTCATCCAGATCCATACACGTACTGCCAACTTCTAGTGGGGGGAAAACGATGAAAGGAATAGACCCCACTGGATGGCCTGGGAGAAACTCTTCCTCCCCAAGATGGAGGGAGGGATGGGATTCCAAAATCATCTTCCCTTCCACAATGCACTGTTTTACAATAGAGGATGGCGCCTTATTAACCATCCATTATCTCTCTGTGCATGGGTATTATGAGCTATGTACTTTCCCCACACGAAATTCCATGTTTCCTCACTTGGCTCGCGTCCTAGCTTCCTTTGGAGAAGAATTTGGGGGGGGACAAAAAACTCTTGGAAAAAGGACTGGGATGGAGGATTGGGGATGGATCATCTGTCAACATCTGTTATAACCCATGGCTGATCAATACCGAAGGTATGCGGGCTACATCCCACACTCAACCAGGCTTTGAAGACACCACTGTCAGAAGCCTCATTTCTGACCAAGGAACGAGGTGGTTTTTGGATAAGATTTATGAATGGTTTAATTAAAGAGACCAAATAATTATCCTAAGCATCCCCTGGGTCCCTAATGTAGGCCACGACCATCTCTTCTAGAGCAATGACATGTTGGGCGAATACATGATGAGGTCCGGATACAGACTTGCTCTGGGAAGCCACCCAACCGACCAGAATGAGGGACCATGGAAATCGCTTTGGAAGCTCAACGTCCCCCAAAAATACGCCACTTCTGGTTGCATGTCTGCACGGGCACCCTCCAAATGATGAGCCTTCTCATTTACCGACATATGTCCAATGCTGCTTTCTGCCCATTTTTTCTGAACATCCCAGAGACCCCCTTTCATGACATCATTCACTTCTGAGGAGCTAAGGAAATTTGGAATAAATGGGACCCGACCCCAGATGCATCACTGGATATGTCTTCTGACCTCCCTGCTCTCTTGGTGCGATGGTTCTTTTCTCTCTCATCGGCTATTGTAGGTTCATTCTGCACCCTGGCCTGGATCATCTGGGTCTGGCCTAACGATGCTGTTTTCCATCACATGCATACACCTCCTGAATTTTGGATAGAACTGGCCACCTCATGGATCGAGGGATGGAATCACCACAATGGACATCAAATGCCTGATGCTCCCCCCCTCCTTCCCCCCTCATTGGAACCCCCCAATGGAAGTTACTATTAAGATCAACGTGGACGTGTCTCTCCCCACGGATGGACTTGTCTCCCTCGGTCTCCTGGCCCGAAATCATCTGGGGAAAATCATCACTGTAAAGTATGAATCACATCATGCCTTTTGGGAACCCACTTTTGCTGAGGCTAATTCCATCCTGGAAGCTTTGATGCTATCTTTGGAACGTGGGTGGGTTTATATTAGCATTGAATCTGACTGCCTCACTGTGATCGATGCCATTAACCACAACGACGGCGGACTCCAGTCATTTTTCCTCATCATCAGGATAATTCTCTCACTCTACCAATGCTTTTAATTCATCACCTTATCCTTTACCAAAATGGAAGGCAACAATGCGGCCCACCAGTTGGCGACATCAGGCCCCTTCGAGGCTAACCAGCTCTAGCTGGATAATTTATCTTCATGGATTTTCATATGTACGTCTGTTGATATTCGTTATTAATGATATCTATTTTTTGTCAAAAAAACTAGATAAGGAATAAAAAATATATAATAAAAAATAACTAAAATCAAATTCCATTTAATCAAAAAAACATAGAATGAATTGCATCTAAATATTTTTTTCATATATAAAATTGCAACAATGATAATAATTGTATTATTAATTAAATAAATTCATACTTATTTGATACCATGATTCCAAAGTACATTATTCTTTTTCCATCTTTTAGTTTCATTAGAAGTTTTAAATGATTTTACTATCAAGACCCTTCACAAGACAATTTATAATATGGTTGGTTACAGACTCAAAGGATACGTTTCCAACTACATTCATCACATGGTACTACTGATGCATCGAGGAGATTACATTACCTAGTCCCTAACCAATATCATACCATTCCTAATAATTTCTTATATATCAAATAATCGATTTTTTTTTCACAACCAATTTTCCTTATCAAATATCTGTATTGAGTAGATGATACAGATTTATCAATATTTTCCTAGTTAATCAAATAACTTTAAGATTAAACAAAGTATATATAAATATAATATGGTTTAGGAAATAATCAAATACATTACAAAATATTATGAATATTTAAGAGGACTGTTATGGAAAATGATACTTTATAACAAAAATGAGATTTCTTTTAAGATGTTGTTATGAGTCATAAAAGGAAGTGAAATTTCACAATGTTTTTTACCATTTGGTAATTCCCATGTAAAATCACTTGGGATAAAATAGTTAAAATTGAAACCTAAAATAACATTAATATTGATGTATTAATGATATTACATTTTCATAATGAATTGTATACAAAACATAATGGTTAATTGGTGCTTAATTAAAATATATCTCAATGGGGTTTAAATTTAGATGAAATTCCTTACCATATTCTACATTTTGGTTAAACACTATTTAACGACCTATGTAGTGGAATTAAAAAATTTATCTAATAAAAAAAGAATCATAATAATATTCCTAATATCATATATGATTATTTTATAGCATCTTATCACTTGTTCATTAATAATATATTATTATTTTAATTGTTTTGGGTAATAATTGTATTGTTTTTTGGGTATCATTTGACTTGTAAGATTTTTTTTCTCTTGCATAAATCATGTTTTAAAAATATATGGAATGAAAAAAATAATATAAATATCATATATATTCAGTATATTTTTATTTATAGTAATACTTAAAATATGGTGATAGGAATTGAATTACAACGTTCATGGAGATGGTAGGTCATACGTGTGTGTGAACACTATTTCCATTTTATTGTCTTATTAATAGAAATAAAATAAAATTATTTATATAAATATTATACTTAACTTATATTTTTTCACATATTTCACATATTCTACTTAAACTCATCATAACTAAATTCCTTGTGAAGCATGAACAACTGACATCGCTTTATGAGGCTGTTGTCCATCGTACACATGCTTTATTTTATCATGTTCCCACAAAATAGTATGAACGAATATATTATTAATATACTAACTACATATGAATAAATACATAATTACTATCAAATATATACTAAATGAATTATTAATCTATATTTATTCTCAACCAGGAATGGTGGCGATGTAAAAACAAACGACATGGGTTCGCTAGGCGGTAGTCCGCCATAGACTTGAATAATGATTCTGAAACCCATTTGATGGAAGTGTCTATGATTTTAGGAAAA
The DNA here is from genome assembly GCA_963277665.1 of Viscum album. Lineage (NCBI taxonomy): Eukaryota > Viridiplantae > Streptophyta > Magnoliopsida > Santalales > Viscaceae > Viscum > Viscum album. Next base: position 1,421,148,649 of record OY728120.1, read on the forward strand.
AAACAAAATCTAAATATATATGATTTTGTAGTATACTAGGAAAATTATATATTCATGTTATAACTAGAGTTTCAGGTGATGGATAAAGAAATTAAAAAAAAATTATATTAGAAGAACATTATTTCTTCTTTTGGTATTCTCCTCAGGTTTTCACTAAAACCATTATTCGTTGGATATATTCCGAACCTAACGCCTCTGTAAATAGGTTAGGTAGTTTTTTGTGTTATTTTTGAAGGGTTATAAAAACCCAAATTGGTTGAGAGATGTAGATAAGTGATGTGATTGAGTGCCTTTTTATAGATGATGGTTAGTGTCATTCTTCTAAATACTAAAAATAGTTCACTATTGAGATGTAACCCTTACCTCGTGTGGATGAAATATTGAATATTATTAGTTTTTAAGGATTATATGGTTGATCCACACATCCACCACACAATATAACACATTTTTAAACATTTTTTTTCTTTATCTCCAAAGTTTCATTCTTTTAGAATTTTTTTTATTATGGGAACTATTTTTGTAACTAAAGTAATTTATCCTTTAAGACCAAAATAAAATGTTCCAAACTATAAACTTTCTTCCAAATTATTATATAAATTATATCTAATTTATTATATTTATATCCCATTGGTGTTGTAAATTAATTTTAACCCAACAACATTTAACGTGAAAAAACACTACACGAACCATAACCGCGCCGACAGAGTTTTTACGTTTCAATGGTCAATAGAGTAATTATAAAAGCAATATTGGTCTATTAATTTAATATATATGATACATATTAATATTTACCAATAAATTTAATTATTATAGTTTTTTAGTAATTTTAAAATAATTAATAGAATATTATTTATTATAAAATAGCATTAATGACATTTTTGACATTATTCGTTTAATTTAAAAATAATAATTATCATGAGAAGGATGGAATATTTATATATTAAGAAAAAATTATTTAAAATCCTATATTATGTTATAATATTTAAATGAACTTAATAATTAATTCCATTAACTTCACTTTTACTATTTTTAGTATAATCTAATTTATTATATTTTAAGTAAATAATTATTGTATTTGGATTTAATAAGCACATTAAGTAATTATTTCATCAATAAAAATTATAGAAAAATTATTATTATAAATAAAACTTATTTATGTTTCTAAATAATATTTATAAAAAACACTATGTAGTTTATTCCCTCATTCCAACATTTTATAAATATTAAAATCTATGAAGGCATGTTTTTGGTTTTTTTGGTTAAATAGATTATTATATGGGTTAATATATTTGAAAAGTATCAAAAATCATTAAAAATTAGAGAATAAGGTTTCAAGGGTAGATATATTTCCATTAAATTGGTTTTTGGGTATATGGGAAGGTAATTTTACACCTTACATTATACATTTAACCACTAAGTAAACTGGTTTTTCCCATAATCATTATAATTAATTTTCATTGTTTTCACAAATAATTGTGGAAAATAATTATGTTAAACTTACTAGATATTATATATTATTATGGTCCAAAACATAGAATCCAATTTTCTAAATTCTATACACACAATTGGATGAATTTAATTTGAATTTAATTCTCCAGAAGCGATTAAAAAAAGGGTTTTTAATGTGAAAATGTTCAAATATTTAAAAATTATTTATATATATTTAATATTAAAATGATTTAAATGAAACAATGTAGAGTAATATATGTATAATTTATCTATTTTTACATTAAATCCAATTAAAAGTCTAATTTAACATTAATAATTATTTTACAAAATGTTTTTTTTATGAAAATTAGGTGTTTTTCACTATTCTATAAAAATGAAACTACTTAGAGTAATACCAAAACTTCAACCAAAGATAATAATTATATTCTTATTTAAAAAATGAGTTTTATTTTTACATATAAATTTTCAAAAATGAGTGGAATTAATTTAAAATTATCTTTGATAAACACGATTAAACAGTCTTTTTGAAAAAATATTAGTTCTTGGAAACAATTTTTTTAAATGCTTTGTATTTTATTAAGAATATTTTTTATTTAGAGTAAATATAAAAGTAATAAAAATGTCAAAATATATATTTCCGTCATTTGGTTATCTCCATTCAATCCAGTAATTCCAATATCAAGTAAATAATTAATAAATTAATAAATAATCTTAGAAGTACATTTTTTGGTAAAACATGATCTTGATTATAAGAAGAGATATAATCAATGATGTATGTAATGAAATCTAAACTCATCATTCCATGTAAATAAAGTTAAGTAAGTATTTTCTTTATAAAATAAACTATTTAATTAAATGTTATTTATTTCTTATTTTTGGGTTGTTACATTCCTTCCACCTTATATAAATTGTGTCCTTACAATTTAAACATGACCTTAGTAATCCATGGTTGGACATTTGAAAATACCATTTTTTTAAATACACTTCTTAAAATGGTCGCTAAAATATTATCCTAATAATAGTGATTGTAAAGTAAGATGGTCACCTTGAATAACACATAACTAGGACTCTTCATAGGATAACATTGGTGGAATGTGAAGATATGGACATAGAGAAAAAGTGTAACTAATTATAGAGATAGACTGAGGTAACTAATCAGAAAATGTGAATTATTCATGGAATATTGAGGGGATCAAAACCATAATGATGTAAGGACATAAAAGTCCATATAATTCATCAAATATATATATGTAATAAGTTAACATTTTTTTATTTCAAGAAAAATTTCCAAATATACGAGGAATATTTTACTCTCTATGAATATAAAAAAAATACACTGATATGATACATTTATATGAGCACGTATTCATTATTTAGTTGTTATTATAATACATACACCGTTAAATGAATATTCAAAAATGAATTTTTTATTTCTAAATCACTAACATCTTTATTTGACATATCATACGATCTATAATAGAGTGACATGTATTTTTGTTTTCCTATATAAATTTTCCAAAACCGATATTTTTACCATAGGTTATAGGAAATTAAACTCTAAATAAACAAATACAACTCTAATGGTACTTCATTAAAATTTATTTTTAAATCATTCGACTGAAAAGATTAACATATTAATCAAGACCTCCCATAGGCCAATGGTAAGCGCAAAACACTTATTGTCCTTCGATCATGGGTTCAAGCCCCCGCCGAATTTATAAATGTGATGGTTTGTCACCCTAGATGCGGGTAATCCTTTTTGTAAACTATAATAATAAAGTTACAATTTTCCACCCAAAAAATATGATAGATGTTATTGAAAAAACAAATTATTAAATATACATTTTACTATGGTTTTCAAGACAACATATTTTTTAAAAAATTATAATAATATTATTTAACTATTATTATAATGTACTTAATTCTAATATAAACCATAATGGTTTTAAATATATTTAAAATTATTTCCATAAAATTTAAAGTAATTATTCCCTAGGTAACTGTTTTATTAAAACATATACTAAACCAATGCGTTTTATTTCTATATGTTTCTCCCAAAATTTCATTTTATTTTTCTTCCAAAAAAATTTAGGAAGTTAGTTTTATGAATTTGAACTTATGATAAACCTTAAGATCATAACCAATGATACTATATATTAATCTTCTGTTAATTAATAAATATATGTTTCTTTTATTTGAAGAAATCCTTAAATACTTCATAACTCATATACCAAATTAACATACGTAAAAATACTTTTACAATATAATTAATGAATCTCAAAACATAAATACTTCATTCATTTTACATAAATATAATTCCATCAATTGGGTATGGTTTAACCTATTTCATTCATTACAATTATCTAATAAAATCCTTCATAAACATTTGTAATGAAAATTTGAATTATCATATGTATATAACCTAGGAGTGTCAAACCAGGTGCTTAGTAAGGAATGTTGTTGGGTACTAGGTAAGGATCGAGTTAATTATGTAGTGCTAATTTTTTAGTTATTACCCCTAAAAACAACTATTATAGAACCACATAATCTTTTATTATCCATAAATAGATTTATTTTAAGAAAATACCAAATAATTATCATCAAAAAATGGAAATGTTACTCATCTGTACATGAGACCTACCATCTCAATGAATGTAACGATTATTCATTTTTTAAAACCATATTTCAGAATTATATTTTAAAGTATAATTTATGTATAAATATTATAATTATTTGAAAATTATTATTATTTATATGTCTAAATAATGAAACCTTTTACCATAGTCGACCTACGAAATTCATTTTCAACATAAAAACAGAAAACGGTCTAAACATCCAACAAGTAAAAATTGATTAAGTAATTATATATAACTTATTACAATGTGAAATAAAATTAATAATAAAATTTAAAATGGTTCTCCAACTGTAAATAATTAATAGAAGTTATTATTCATGAATATAAAGAGACATAGGAAATGTCAGACTCCAGGTGTGGGACATTGTCTCAATCTCTGTTCATTGAGGCATATTTTGATTTTATGCACCTATATTATTTCCTAAGGTTTATAAAAATACCATTTGATATAATATATGATAATTTTATCAATTTTAATGGTATTTTATACATTTAATTATTTAATTATTTCACATGGATTATGATTCAAATATTTCAATGGTGGTAAGGGATATTTCATTAAATGAAAAATCAACTTTTATAATGAGAAAATAAAACTATTGGTGAACAAATTTCAACCTACTATATTTTTGTTTTAGTATTTTTATTTAATTGTAATAGAACTATAATAATATTAATAACGACATATAATATTCTTTTATAACATCTTATCACTTAATCGTCAATAATTTCTGAAGAATTTCGTTCTTCAAGGTAATAACTACTTTTTTAGAGTGTATTTATATGGTAAATTTTTTTTCCTCTTATGATGTTTATAATTTAGAAATCCCCATAATTTAAACAATGAAAAAAATATTATATATATACATATATATATTATTTATTTACTTCCATTAATCCCTAAAATTTGGGGATAGTAAAAAAATACACTACTTATGGAGATGGTAGGTCGTACATAAAAATAAACGTTGTTTCCATTTTCATATCATATTTAAAAAATTAAATGATATATATATATATATATTATAATGAATGTATAATTTTTATTTTATACATATTGTATATGATTATTAAAACAATATTTAATATATTTCATTTAATGTGTGATGGAATCACTTCTCTTTCTGATGTAGTATTCCGTCGTACACACGAGCAACATTATATTATTCCATTAGAATGAAAAGCATGAAGTTATATGTAATATGAAAATTATTTTTTCATAATAACTTTATAATTATAAAATATATATATCATATATAAACATTAAATCCATTATTATTCCAAACCATAAAACATGGTAATAGAAAAAATGGCATAGGTTCATGAGGTGGTAGTCTGTTGTACACATGAATGATGATTTCATACAACATTTGATAGAAGGGTGTGTGGTTTTAGATCATACAAATAAAATAAAAAATATTAGTATATTTAATATAATTAGTTGGTTATATAATCATGGTATAATAGTAATTTAAGAGGGTGTGGAAGGAAACAAAATGAAATTTTTTTTAGAAGAACAATACCTCTACTTCAGGTATCCTCTTTTGGTTTGCAATAAGGCCTCACTATGATAGATTTATGAAAAATATATGGATTCAAGAATTAGGTGAGTGTATTTGGGAAGTTATTTTGTTAGGTATTGGACAATATAAGGATATTTTAAGGTGTGAAGTTTATGAGTAGAGTAGATGGTCCTTTATAAGTGGGTTGACTGACACACTTTTCATATTTTGAAGGATTGAATTACACTCAAGATTTATGAATGTAACTAGGCCCAAATAATGGTCCATTATAGATCCAATAAGGTATAAGATATAAATATTCCCCTTAAATGGGTTTCTGACATGTTTTGGGTCATGTGTAAAACATATATTCTATGTTTAACCACTAATTAAACTCGTTTTACCTTAATTAGTATAAACATTTTGAATTGTTTTCATTAATAATTTTGGAAAAAAATTATTTGGAAAATATTAAATAAAATAAATAATTATTATTATAAATATGGAATATATTTTTCCAAATTCTAATAAAATTTTTGTAAGAATTTAATTTAAATTAATCTTGTTAATGAAAAGAGAATGCATGTCTTTTAAGTGAACATGTTCAAATTTTTACATTGTTTTTATTTATAAATTCAATATGAAAATTATTAAAATGACATAAATTTTATTAATATATTTATAATGTAACTATTTTGACTATAAAACCAACTAAAAATAGTATTTATCATTATAAATAATTTAAATGCAATTGTAGTGTCAATTTAAATTTATTATTTTCACAATATATCAAGAAATGAAACTTCTCAAAAAAATACCAGAACATAACCCTAAAATAATTTTGATATTCTAAATTAAAATTTTAGAATTATATTGAAATATAAAAATCCAAATACTAGGTGATATTTGATTTTTTATATTGTTCACTAATCATGATTAAACGAACTTTCAAGAAAATTAGTGTTTTTAGAAAAAATTTCACTCTCTTTTAAATGATTATTATTTTATTTATAATCACTAGATAAATAATAAAAAAATTATTAACTATATATTTTAGTCATTACTTAATCATATTCATTCCCTCTAATCAACAACTTGGAGATAAAAAAATTATAAAATAATAATTGTAAAAGTATATTGTTTTTCAATAAAACTCAATCTTCTATGTAACATGAGATATAATAAATTTTTTTAACCAAACATAATCCAAATGTTATTTGTATTGTAAGATAAATTAGTATTGTGTGTAACATATTCATGGAAATAAAATTTTATGCTTTTATAATTTTTGGGGTGTTCCAAAAACCATCCACCAAATGTAAAGGGTTTTTTTGATGATCATGAGTTCGTAGTTGGAATTGAATCTCATGAGATTCACAATATTGAATGGGGATAAATAATTTGGATATCATGCCTATGAATTATAAGTAAATTATTATTATAGATGAGACCCTTTATTAAATGTAATAGGGGAGTATGTTACTACATACCTCACCTCTAAGAAGATATTGTGGTCACATGACATAAACATTATGTTGAGCTAGATAGTTAGGAGTCCTATTAAGAGGGTAGTGAAGTAATTTCTAAAGACAATTATAGTACACCAAAAAAGTTTCATCCCACCAATAGTAAAGGTGATTAACCCATTCTACTATCAATATAGGAGAACCCATTTAACCATAAATTTCTATAATTTAATATACTTTGATGTATTAGTACATGTAAGACCAAATATGTTGATAACAGTAGTGGAGAGGGGTCACTATTGGTCACTAAGGATTAATATTCTCTCTTATTGGATCTATATACTTCAAATATTCTCTTAGTAAATAAGGGTACATCTAAAGGATCAATTGGTACTAAGATTTCACAGTGGTTTCCATGAAATAAAAAACTAATCACAGTATGAAATGGATATGATTTACATGAAGTTACAAGGGATTACAAATATTTATACTACTATAACTTTAATGAATTTTAGTTCAAATTTTTTACATTTTTATAATGGGAATTATAAAAATGATTCCCCATTCTATATCATTTAAATAACTCAACATAAATTATAATAGTTATAACAATGTAAGGATTCATCAACATACAATAGCAGTAAAAACCCTTTGGGTTATAGAATCAAGTACTTTCATCTGTTGCAATGTGGATTAAATAATTTTGTACATGGTCACCAACATAATGTTTATTGAAGGTAACTACTTATTTTTATCCTTAATTTAAGATCTCACTAACTATTATGGGATATGAATCCTCCATGTGAAATTTAGAATCATAAGTAAGATATTAAATGGTCACGGGTTGTCTATAGTTACATCAATGAAGTCCTATGGCCTAATAGATGAAATAAAGATCCTAACCTTGTAAGTTTGAGAAACTATGTTAAAGAACTAATTGAACATAATAACATGGTTTAAGATCCTCTTCCTTGAGGAATATATACATATTAACTAGATGTTTTAAATAAGATAGGGTTCATCTTAGGAGATTGATGTTTTTTCAACATCAGTTCACTAGATTAGAAATAGATCTGCAATATAAATCCCTTATGAATAATATATTCAACATCCATCCCACCCGAATAACATCATTTCCAAAAAATAAAGGAATATAATTCCTTCTATATTCACTAGTTTTGTGGTTAGGTATTATGACTATAGGATAATTTACAATTAGGTTTTGTATAATAAAGAATGTAAAGTTGATCTCATCATCTATTTTTTAAAACAAAGAAACATGTCATCTATAATTAGATCATTGAGTATATAGTTTTTTACTTGTGAAAATTGAAAAGGAGTTTTAGGATCTTTATAATAGACATGATGATGTGTTTTACATGTATGACCTTAATAAGAAGGTAGATATTTCTTCATGGATGAAAGATAAAATAACCTTATGGGAGATAATTCTTAAGTAAAATATCAAGGTCAAATTCCTACATGAAGGTTTTAGGAGCCTACTGTTTTCAATAATCATTGTGTCATTTGAAAAAATTCTAAACCCATAACATACATGAAAAATGGAAGTGAAATAACCATAGTGAATATGGGAATTTAATTTCCTACACACACAATCCTTTTTTCAGGTTCTAAGAATAGTTTCCTCAGAGACTATTCTTTATTAATTGTGAGAAGAACCAATCTAATCTTTTAAATATTTCAATAATTTAATTATTATATCACATAATAATTTCAGAAACCATGAAACATTATTGTTTAGTTTTTTTAAGACTACTAATATAATTAACTCATTTAATAGAACTTGTGAATATTTATCCATAACTAAACCACATAAGAATTTCTTCTATACTTCCCATATGTAATACTCATCATCATAAACTATGTAATAGAAACATAAAAAAGAGTTGAGATAAAATTCTATACTAGGGAAAACTCATCAACTTGTATTCAATGGATAGATCATTATTATGAGAGAAAACATAAATAGGTCATAAATATAAACTTAAAAAGAACATGATAAAATAAGATTATTCCATAATCCCTGATAATAAAAAATGTAATCATGAAAGGTAACTCATATTCTATTTCATAAGGTTGTGTATACATGAGAAAACAGTCATGAACATGGAGAATAATCATTGGTATAAATATTTGATATTTATAATGTTTAATTAATGTAAACTATTGAAGTAAAATTTTTGTAGATATCATAAAAATGTGGAGTGGGATTCACTACTTTTTCCCATAACATAGTGGAGAAAAAATCACTACCTGAATCCAATATTGGACCCAAAATCCCAAATAGATTCATAAAATGCTATTGGAGTAGACATCAATATCAGATCCCCATAACAAAGTGGACAATTAATCACTACCTGATTCACATAATATTGTAGATAAGGCATCACTTCATGATTCCAATACAGTAAGGAGCATCAATACTCAATTACCATAATTATTTCATGATATATAAATACTTAACCAATAAATTTAATGAAAATATTGGATTATTACCTTTATAATTAAAATCATCCATATATGTGTTCCATTAAAACATGAAAACATTTATACTACATGCATCACTTTGATAACCAATGTAAAATGGCTGAGTTTTCAAAAAAAATGTTCCTAGAACATTTCCTAAAGCATAAATAGAAACACGATGGCTGGTTGGTTAAAAATATCCCTAGTGTAACATATAGAGCAATAAGTTTGTTGACATAGATGAAAAATAACTTTTTAGGATCATTAGATAACCTGGTTAATATATAAGAGTGAATACCCATGTTTATTTTTGAAAGTATTGAAAACTCTTTAGAAATGATTTATATAAAATGAAATACTTTATCTTGATAAAACATTAAATATTTTCCTTTAAAACAATAGAATAATGGTTTCATAAAATACTTATAAGAGAAATATACTTTTAATAAAAAATTCTTTAATAATAAATAAAAAAATAGATTTATTTCTTAATAAAAAAATCCCTTAAAAGTACATTAAAAATAAATAAAAAATTTAAATAAAAAATTTATTTTTGGAATATATAATCACATATCGTTTTCATTCCAAGTAAAAATATTCTGAAAATTTTGTCATAATGGTAAAATATATTACTCGAACTCCAAAAGGTGGAAAATAAATTAAAGAAGACTTACACAGGAAATATATCTCAGTTATCAAGGTATGACATTAGAAACTCATTCACATGTAAGAGTCTTATAATATTACATACATGGTTCAGGAAATATTTGATATTGAAATACTAATATTCCATATTGTAATATAGTAATTTCTTATAAATATAAAATATACATATGAAACTATACATTTATCATTATTCATTAATAATGTTATTGAAAAAATAAAATTTTTACGTTGTAATTTGTGTTGGTGTAGAATTTAATAACCCGATTATTTAGTATTTAATTTCCATTAAATAATTATTATGTTGATTTTGTAAAACACTTGAAACACCAAATTAAAATAAGTCACAACAAATTAAAATTTAAAAAAGAATTAAAACTTGTTATAGTGAAAGATAATAATAAATTAGGATTCTATCAAATTATTATTATTTCTATTGGTGAGATTTAATTATTATATAATACATAAATAACTTTCTATGATTTATATCATTCAATGCTAAAAAAGGGAAAGAAATTAAAACTATTTTTACTGTTTTATGTATTTTAAAAAATTTGATATTTTTTAAATCATTCAATTTATTAACAAATAAATAAAATTTAATTAAATTATATAATAATATGAAATAATATTATTGAAACTTTATTTTTTGGAAAGGTCATTTTTCTATGGAATTTATTTTTAATATTTTCATTTAAAATAAAAATTTATATATTTTATAATATAAATTTTGTGAAATTAACATCATTTTATAATTTATAATTTCAGGAATAGTTTGTGGATATTTTGTTTATATTTTTCTAAATTGGTTATATTTGGGTGAGAAGTGAAAAATAAATTGTGAAAAATGTTATCAATTTTAAGACATCATCATTATATAAGATTGACTGGAATGTTTTCAAAATAATTTTGATAGACTATATACATAATTTAAAAGTTATATAAATAATTAAAAACATTATTTTTAATTTAAATACCCTTGTTGGGTATTTTACAACCTAAGTGATGCCTTACAGAAATAAAATAAATATTTTTGGTAATTTTAATTATTTATGAAATTAAAAGTTTTAATTTGGTTTTATATCAGTTATATTATCAAATAACACATTTTTTAATCTTATAAAAACTAATTACATGAGAATCAAATAAATTTAGGAATCTAGGGATAATCAATTTATATTATTTAAAAGGTATTTTTTTCTAAAAATAGTTTTTGCTGCATTTTTTATATTCTTGATAAAAGTAATTTTTAAATCATCTCAAATTTAGTTATTTTAATTAGATTATATATTTTTAATTATAATTATAAAATTATGAAATATGTTCCATTTCATTTTTAGTTATAATAAATAGTAACCATAGTAAAAGGTTGTTATCACTGTAAGGTCTAAAAGGTGTAACAAGGGGTTAAACTGAGGGATAAGGATTCAAATATCACTAAAACAAATCTAAATTTTATTATTTGAGTTTTTTTAGAACTAAAGTTATTATTTATTGGATCCCTTTTCCATTTTATTCCACATTCCATTTAAATGAAATTATATTATTTTATTGATATACGAATTTATAAGATTGTCACTCCCCTCACATATAAAAGGATACCCTCTCCCCCTCTCTTTATGGAACACATTTGGGACATTATGATGAATTATATATATTAAAATACCTTCCTAAAACACTTGTCGACAACCAAGAGGCTTTTTATTCACCAAAATTCCAATCTAAGAATGAATAAGAAGAAATTTATAGTGGGTATCCAAGGAAGTGGTAATGGCCTTAATGATGTTCTTTCAAGTTTTATTGTTCCTTTACACCGATAAAAAAAATTATAACAAAAATTTATATAATAAAATTATTACCATTAATATACTTAATTGTTTTAACGGTATAATTATCCTCTATATACTTTCTTCCAAATGGAAAATAAAAACATCACTTTTTCATATGTGTCGACTACTATATCCATAATGCGATATATTTATTTTTTCATCATCAACTGTCATGGATAATAATAGAGATGGATTAAAATAATATGGATTATATTTATTACATAATATATTTTGGGTATGATATTTCATTATATACTTTTTTTATTTCCATCCATTTAGAAATGAAAATATCAACCATGTGTACATAAAGACTACCACATCCTTGAATGATGTTTTTCATTTTTTATATATGGAATTCATTGATTGTGATAAAATAGTATTTAATGTATAAATTGTATATATATAAATGTATTAATATTCTAGGCATGATAAACCCTTGACCATGTAATAATTACCTAAACAACTAGATAAATCATGTATGGAAATCATTACTAGTAACACTTAAAAATTGAGTTTGATAAAGAATTATTTGTAAATGGGTAAAAATATGTTATTAATAAATAATATTTAGAAATAAATATATAAATATGTATTATAAATATAATAAAACAAATATAAATTGATTATACATGATGATCGAAAACATCTGAAAAAGCTAGAATCAAATGTAATGGTTAATTTAATATTCACATTTTTTTATGATTAATTTTTTTTAATATTCATTGTGGGAAATATATGTAATTTATGTTTCAATTACTATATATTTTCAACCATTATGGTCATTTATTAGTTTTATAATTATCCATTCCATTTTTTTGGTATTCAAAACCACATATACAATGTTTATAAGAAAAGTCAACCATATTTCACCTTTTGGTCACAAATCAATCACTAACATTTCTACATTCATTATTTTTTTCCAATTATGATATTTTATATAAACAAATTATTTAAAATTATAAATCTATGATATCATATTAGTTCATTTAAATATTATTTAAAATGATATTTCTTCAGGTTTTTTTATAAGTTATTTTTAACTTTCTTTAAAAAAGTGGCCAACAACATCATTTTAACATTTTTCAGATAAATAGATTTTCTTATTATAATGTCCATTACACATTTAATAGATTCATTTACATGTTTTCATGTATTTAAAAACTAATATATATTCCCATTATTTTAAAACCATTTAATTTATTTATTAAAATAAAGGGTATTATTTTGTATAAACATTTAAATGGATTTCATTGCAATTATGGATTATTGTATCCTCCCCACCAAATATTATATGTTTGGAATTATATATTATTACGATTAAATTATATTAAATTTCATGAAAATAATATCCTTAAATACTCCTTTAACCATTATAAAATAAGTTATATAATATATTTATAACATTGTTTTTATAGTAATTTTAAAAAAGTTTGAAGAAAGTTCCTTTTAAGGTTTCTGTTCCATTTTATTAAGTGTTTCAAAAAATATGTTCTTTTACTATAAGAAAATTTCATCTATTTAATTTATGACCTCTATTGATCAATTAATAATTTATGGTTTATGCCTCATTTTTTGTATACGATGGTTTTTCATGAATCACTCATTTACAAGATATTATATTCTCAATTAATCTATATAGTTCACTAACATTCTACTATACCTTAAAGTACATGTTATTTTATTTTATAATTATATTTAGAATCATTTCAATTTTTATTAATCTACATGGCCATTATTATATTGGGTGTGAATAGAATTATATTATTATGAATTTTAATCCATTTACTATGTAGATATTGATGATCAATATACTCAATTCAATAAGGCTATTTTTTATTGTCAAAAAAATATAGATGATGAATTACACTTCAAAATAAATATATAAAAAATGAATTATACATTTCTAAGTGACATGTGGGGTTTTTTTAACCCATAATTTCATTGGGTATGTCTCATGGTAAAAATTTGAATGGGTATCTTGGTGTTTGTCTACTCATGGAATTATGATATCATAGAATGAGACCTTAATGGTAAATAATATGACTTGTCTCTTGCCCTTGGTAGTTAGATTATGAAATCTTGAAAAGAGTCATTAATGGCATGATCATTATTTATTATTATAAGGATTAATATGTCTGACATAATTAATTTCGTCATTAGGATATCAATTATTGTTTTTCTTGTGAGTTTCTAATCCATGCATATATTTTTTATCAAGTTATTTAATATATATAATGATTATTAACTATTAAATATTATGTATTGATTTTTTATTATGGTTCCATGATAGATTACACTATATAAAACCCAATACATAGTATTTTCACTCACCCTTTTCAATGATTTTCTTTACCTATGGTATCAATATGGGATCACTGATAGATCACCTGTATATAAATATTAGAATAAGGATGTTTTTTAGAAGTTCATAAGTAATGATTTATGTGTCTAAATAAATTTAAAAATTGTGTATGCATCTATTCTCCTGATACAGATAAACCAATTAAACCTTTAATAAGGTTCCCCTTATGTCTTTTACCAAATTAATAGAGTAAAGATTGTATCATGGGTACTAGAGTTGGGGTTCTTTCACATGATATCAAGGAGGTAATGTTTTTTAAATATATACACAGATTATTTTATCACAGCATTTTCCATTATGTTTTCTCAATAGTATCAATTTTTATTTGAAATTCGGGTTAAACCCCTATTTTATATCTCTGCATACTATCTTTTTATCTTTTACTATATATCAATATATTATGTTTTAAACAAATGAACATATTCTGAAATCCCTCTGTTCGGAACCCCATATATATTTGTTGAAAATGGAATTAATTATGTCATATATATTTTATTTATGTATAATTATTTTTTATACTTCTATTATATACTATTATTTGTTTTTTTCTATAATTATTTTCTTTGATTCTATTTTTATTGTATCTTCCTTATTTTTTTAATCATAAAATGTATGTTATATATTTATAGTGATATTTTATGGGGAATCATGATGAAAATATATTGTAGGGTAAAAAATCATTTTTCTAAATTACACTATTTTATAATATTATCTAGTACTTTTATATTATCAGGAATGATTACCTTTTACTTATTATTAAATTGTTCACCAAATTATTTTTCATTCATATACACTCCCAAACATCTATATGAATTTTTTTTGACAATGTGATTTTCATTTATTAATCTACAAAAAAAATATTAATTATAAAATAATAATAATATGGTTACCAATTTCCTATAATTAATTATTTCATTTCATAATACATTTTTACCATTCTAGATACCATTCCCATAAAAATCTAAAAACAACTCAAGGTATATTTTATTCTAACTGATAGTGACACCATTAATGGGGGATTTGGTTTCTTATACACTTTATAAATATATATAAGCTTATTTTCTGAGATAATTATTCCTAAATATATATTATGTTGATAAATATTGGGTAAAATTAAATTTTTGTATTGTCCAAAGTTTTCATCCTAGATTCACCAATAATATTTCTCTAAGGAACCCAAATTACTATTTATCCAATGACTTTTTGTAATGTATATAATTACCATTATACTCTAACCCATCAACTAAATTTATTGATATAATTTAATGTTCATTAATAAATATGTTTTTAAATTTTAGGTGAATCAAGATTTAGTATAACTAATTTCGGAAAATTATAGATACATAGCTCCAATTATTGATACTAGATTGTATCCATGAGTGTACTGAATCAGGTAAAACATATTCCCATTTTCCCATCATTTTTAATTTCTTGGTTTTGATGACTGAATAATTTTATAGATAACCAAGTGCATCTGATTACATGGATTAGATTCAGGTATTTATTAGAGAAAATGAAATAAAATATATGTAATGAATTCTTGAAATATTGAACCCTTACAGACAAAACCAAATGTAATCTCTCTAATATTGAATAATATCTAAATTCTAATATATATATATATATATATATATATATATAATAAAGTTGAAAAAAAGGGTAGGAATTGGGTATTTTATACATCATTATTTTCAAATAATTATAGATATGGATGATAAAAGGGACTTTATATATTATTAAAATTAAGTTTAATGATTAGAGGTGTAAAATTTATATCATTTTAATTATCTTAACTAAATTTGACAAGGATGTAAGAGATACATATTGATTTCCAATTTGGGGGTAATAATATACTAAATGGAACCAATATAATATGTTATAAAAATTAAACAAATTAATTAATATACATTTTAAAAAATCAATTTCAAACATTATTTACACTAAAAAATCATTTTTAATTATTTTTTATTTTATTCAGAAAACATGTATTTACCTATTCATTTTCCAAGAAATCATGTCATAAAAATGGATTTAAATTTTTTTTCATGCATCTAATAAGAAAATGGTGCTGATAAATAGTATTGGCCTTATACCAAATTTATTCAATCTATATGATATTTTTTCAAGGTAGATAGTTTTTATTTGACTAGCATGATGAATTGAATTGATTTGTATAAGTTATTCATTTTAAAATTAATTACACCTATATGAATACATATTTTGAAATTACCTAAACTTATACACATACAATATATAATATATTGATTATAGTTTCATTCTCCCATGCCTCCAATGTCTCTTCTAGATTCATACTACATGCTATTATAGTATGTATACAATGTATAATGTATGAATCTTAAAATATGCACTTATAGTATACATAACACTTAAAAAGATTAAAAAACTCTCAATCAATTACATTATAAATAAAAAATCAGTTACTTCAATTAATGTTTTCCTTACCCTTATACGTGAACACCCATATACATATGTTTTTATATGTTGGTATATTCATTAGTTAGTCAAATGAAACCCGTAAAAATATATTTACTCCTGTATGGATAAGAATTAGTAAGAGTAATTACAGACATATTAATATTTTAATATTACACAATTATAGTATACAATTCCATTATATTCTTTTGACAATTAAAATATTCACGACCATTATGATTTTTTTGAGTTCATATGAAAACTACTATAGATTTATTTCTAAAATTTTGGAACTAACATGGAATCAATCCATGTTTTCATTTTCTTGGGATGATCTATAATACCATTTTGTTTTTTCATAAAATAATCCATTTAGGTATGTTTAAAAACAATATAAATTACCACACATTGATAGAAAACAACATGACATTTGTCACCATATAAATTTTTACATGTAAGAGTAGACAGAATGTCAATTTGACATACAGTGTGATTGAAATGATTGACTAAAAAATTCATAAATACTTTATAGTCTTTAAAATATTCTTCCATGGGTTAAAAAAAATAAAAAATACTGTATTTTTCATTAAGACATAGGAAAATAATCACAAAATTATTTTTGAAATATGCTGTTAAATAGGTTTTCAATTTATGTTTTTATTTTCTAAGATGACTAGAAAAAACATTTTAGTGTCTAAAAAAATTAAAAAATTCTTTAAATGGTATAAAAAATTTAAATAAAACATATTTATCTTATTTAATAGGAAAAATATATTTGAAATATTTTTTATTTGACTATGTATGCAACATATAAATCCAATGTGTGGTGTGCTTAGACTGACTAAATAACATGTTTTTATATAATTGATAGTCTTTAACAACAAGTGTCGGAGTATCAAATCCAAAAATATGGGATCATATTACCTTAAAATTATAGTTGAGTGATTGTTGAATTAGTTGTGAATTTTTTTAATTTATGGGGTATTAATCAGAGTTTTTTTACTCATAAGGGATAAAAATACCTTTTTATTATTTTAAAACACTAAAATGTTTAATTAATACTGGAAAACATAGAAAATGATATTTTATTTAAATTAAATCATTTGAAACCTGTACTTTAACTCATTTTTAATGAATATGAGTTATGGGAACATTAACATATCCTAGGGTTTTTTGATATAATAAATAAGCAATTGTTATAGAACTCAAATTCCTTAAAAATACTTTCCATGACACCAAATCCAAGAAAATAACCTAAATTTTCAATTCAAAAAATAAAATAAAAACCCATATATTGATTTTATAAATATATGAACTCATAGGAAATAACATTAAGTAGTTTTTTTACAAGACGACCAAAAACATATTTTCAGAATTTTAAAACATGAAACCATGCATGTCATTGAGAAAACTGTGTCAAAAGTCCTCGAGATGACATGAAATCATAAGAAAAGTGAAATAGAAATATTTTTTACATGAAAATTAAATAACATATCTATCTTATGTGTTATTTTATTATACTGATTAAAAAACCATTTTGTAATAAATTGATAGCCTTTAAAAATGTTTATTATGTAGTAAATAATAAGAAAAAAAATATATGATAGTAATGAAATAAATGGAAAATAAGGGTATATTTATTTTTAATATTTATGAAATGAAAATGCCTCAATGAAATTTTACATTGGCCAAGGAAGGAAGAAAATTACTTTTTTGCTTCATAAAACACAAATCATTTATGTTTTGGTAAAAAACAAAGAAAGCGTCCTTGAATTGATAATAAATCATTGTGAAAAATTCATGAAAATATTTACTAGTTTTATGAGTGTACATTATGTTATTTTTATTTGAATAATGATCAAACTAACTAAATATATAGTTCATATAGAATTTTGGGTCTTTAAAAACATTTATCAAGATTTCAAAATAAATGGAATGACATAATATTGATAGGAAATCATAGTATAGGAAAAAAGAATGATTTTTGAAATTAATGATCTAATGGTTCATCAATATGATTTTTTATTTTCTCGAGAAGTATAAAAATATGTTTTTATTTCTTTTAAAAATAATAAAGTGTGCTTGGGTTTGAAAAAACCATTGAAAAACCCACATATAGATGTGAATTATTCGGGAAACTTTCTTTAAATTATATCTTATGTTTATGATAAAATTGTACATCAATGAAAAATTTGGTGTTCTCATAACTAAACAAATAAAAAGTCCTTAAATAAAAGATAGTTCGTAAAAACACGTGTTAGGGGGTCAAAATAATGAAAAATAACTCACTTACTATCAATCATTAGATAAAACCCATAGAATGATATTTAATATTATGAAAATGATAGTATACCAATCTATGTTGTTTTTTCCATATATTTTATAAAAGTAACTTTATTATTTTAAAATAATAAAAAGTACATGTAACCAAGAAAACCATAGAAAAAAACCCTATTAGTGACAAAAAATCATATGAAAAATTATTAATATTATTTATGATGTCTCCCAATTCACAGAAAGTAAAAAATGAAATGTGGTGTACTCAAACTGATTGAATAATAAAATCATAATGAATTTAATTTCCTTAAAAATGTTCACTATGGGGTAAAATAGATAAACTATATCTAATTATAATGATATCATAGAAAAATAGAATGATTTTGATTTTTAAAATTTAAAATTGAAGACATGTAAGTGAATGTATTCTCTATTCTAGTATGATTAAAAACAATTTTTTTTTAAAACACTAAAACATGTATTATATGGTAAACACCAAACATCCTAGTATGTAACTTTTATCATAGAAAACATTTCTTATAATTTTTTTAGGTTTATTAGTTGATAGTATATACATATAAAGAGTAGTGTACTTAGTAGTGATGTGAAATCATAGGAAAAAATCATGGAATTATTTTTGACTTGTATAGGAAGATGGAATTTCAATCCAAAGACCATTGTGCTCATATAGACATTATACAAAGTTATTCATGAATTGATAGTCGTTAAAAATGTGTGTCAATATGTCAAAACCTTGAAGAATAATTACAAATTCAATGAAATTTGATGATATTTATTTTTGGTAATTTGGGAAATGAATTAAATTAAAGTACATCAATTCGAGTAGTTACTTATCTAGGATGACCAAAATAAACTTTTTAGTGTTTCAAAACCTTAAAAAAACTATTTAATAATAAAAAAAGTTGAAAATGGTCATGGATTAGGATGATGTAACAGGAAACATTATTTTCACTATTTATAAAGTTTGTGAATATATGGAATGTAAATTATATATTTTTTGTCTTAAAAATGAAAATATTTGTAGTTTTTATAGAATTGAATTTTTTGGAAAACATGTATCAAGGTGAAACCCCCAAAAATAGACCTCTGATATCCATGAAATCCATGTAATATAATAATTTAATGATTCTATATGTGTAGAGGTATATGGAATATAAAGATGATATTTTGTTATCATAAGAAAACACGAAACATAGTTTTTATGTTATAAAATTATAAAATGTATATGTAATAATGAAAACCAAATTAAATAGATATAAATAGACATGAAATCATAGTAAAATTATCTTGGAATTATTTTTATGTATAAAATAAAAAAATCATTCAAATGTGTATTATTCATAGATTAACTGAATAAATATTACAAAATGATTTTGTAGTCTTTAAAAACATACGCCCGTGGGGGTCATAAGCACGAAAATGACCTTCTATTTCTATAAAATCATTAGGGGAAAATATTAGAATACATGAAAAATAAATAATGATTTTTTGATATGATTGAAAAATTTATTATAGAGTTTTCAAACCATAAAACATGTGTGTAATTATAAAAAAATCAAACAACATCAACATTATGTTAAATATTAAAAGAAAACCCATTATATTTTTTTCACATGTAATTGAAGATGAAATTTCAATCAGAAATGTGGTTTTCAAAATATGAAAAAAATATGAAATTATAAAAAATTTATTTCTTTTAAAAATATGTTCTATTGGGCCAAAATTTTACCCCCAATTTCCAAGATATCATATTCAAACAATTTAATAGTAATTTTTGAAATGTCAGAAGTGATTGGGTGAAAATATGAGTTAATATTCCTTAATATAACTAAAATGATTTTGTTTGTGATTTAAAACAATAAAATGTGTGTGTAACAATGAAAAAATATAATAGGGATTTGCATTGACATTCAATTCATTGTAATAGTGTATTGAGATTTTTTTATATGTGAGAGGAGATGACATGCCAATCTAACATGTGGTCTACCCAAACTGACTGAATAAGTGGTTCATAAGAAAATAATGATCTTTAAAAACATGAAACATGGTTTTATAACTAATAAAATAACTACATAATACAGTTAAATAAAATATAAAACCTTAAACTAAATTATTTAAAAAGAAAAAATTATATTGTTTCACCACATGATGCTATTTTCCTAGGATGACCAAAAATTCTATTTATATGATTAAAAGTGTATGAGATGTGTGTAATGGTTGAAAAAAATATAACAAAATCCTTGGATAGATATGAAATCATTATAATATTATCTTGAAAATATTTTTATGAATACTATCAGGAAGTGCATCAGTCCAATATATAGTGTGCTCGTACTGGATGAATAAATATTTTTTATATAAATGATCTTTAAAAATGTATATCACAAGTTTAATACAGAAAAATTGAAATCACATGAAAACACCTTTATAATTATTTTTAAAATTTATGGATTGGTGGCATGTCAATATGATTTTTTCTGTATTTCTAGGATGAATAATTGTTTTTTTGATTTTTTGAAACACTAAAATGTTTGTGTAATATTGATAACAAAAGAAAACAACTTCATTTTTATTTAAAATAAAAATAAAACCTCCTTTTATTTATTGGATACATTTTGTATATTATAAAATATAAATCTGATGTGTGGTGTGAATGGAGTGATTTAATACGATTCTCTTAAATATTTTATATCCTTTAAAAAAAGATTTTAGGAGGTCAAGACTTGGAGAAAGACATTTGACTCCTATCAAAACATTAAAAAATAATAAATGGATAATATTTGAAATTTTTAATATAATAATGTGTTAATATACGTTTTAATTTTCATAGGATGACTGGAGATTAATTTTTGTGGTTTCAAAAAACTAAAACATGTGTATAATGGAATAGAACATATAAAATCACCTAATTCTAATTTCATATGAAAGGAAACTTGATTCTATTTTTTAAAATTTTCCAAATTTGACATCTAATCAATTCAACTTGTAGTGTGCGCAACAACCCTGGAAAAAAGGATTTATTTAACAAAATTTCTATAAATATAAAATTACATCTCAAAAAATAATCTCACACAATCCAGAATATATGGTTTAATGTCTTTGGAGAGTATCTATATAAAAAAAAATTTCCAACCCTTGTGAATATTTCGATATAATTTTCCACCCTAGACTCCCTTTAATAATTAATATATGATATAACAATCATCATAACCTATATAAACATAAATATAAAAATGTGGTGACCTCAAATTCTTACTATGTATAATGGTAAAAGATAAAAATCAATAATCATAATAGGGATTAAGATGAGTATATGTGTGTAATTTAGATACATAGGAAACATATAACTTAGAAAACATATAATATAAATCTTGTAATAAGTCTTTGAATAACATAAGATATGAATCAAAAGTGTGTGGAAACATGTGTCACGAAACATGATCCATGAGATCATTACAGAAGAATGAGAATAAGCATAAAAGTATAAAATTTTTCAAATATGGAACAAACAATAGTATATGAAAGCATTTATTTCATGAATAACACACTAGCACTATCTCTTGAGATACAATTCAATTATACCCATGTATAAACCTCGCTAATTAGTCAAAAAACTAATCTTAGGACTTCAAATAAATAAATTATTCCCCCATACACATTTCTCATGATATTTAATCTCTAAAAAATACATGGGAGGGAATTATAATCCCCCACCCATCATTGTATATAATTATGAGTTCCACGTGAAAATCATTCAATTATGATATCATAAATAACCCTTGCATATAAAACGGGTTTCACAAAACATTAAAATGAAAATAATTGACATGTTATTGTATAAGAAACTGATGTAATGATAATGGGTTTCATATCCTTTTCCAATGGTGTCAAATATAGAAATAACCAATTATCATAACATGACAATCACGTGGATAATAAATGGATGTCTGATGAAATTTTGTAATATTCAAGGTAAATAAAATATAGTCAAGATAATAAATCATATGGTATTTACACTATATATATAAAGGGTAAGTGGATAATATAATAATTTCCTCAATCAATCATCATTTCGATTCTAGGTGAACTCTATTCTATTAAGGGATTAAAAAATATGGTACTCGAAATTCAATTTCATTAAAATAAAATTAATGCCTTTTCATGGTGGATGTTTTGGAAACACAATGATGGTGATGGATTTTATCTTTTAGAGAAAATATAAATTCATAATTATCTTTATAAAGAAGTTGTAAGGTAATTTTTTAGTAATATCCACGCTCTTGTATATGATATGTCAAAGGATAATGACATTGATGAAAAATATTTTTTATAAGTTTTAGAAAAATAAATTTATGAAATTAGAAATTTCCATGATATTTTTAAATAATTTTAAATTTAATATTTTTTTAATATTTTATAACAATAATTAATTTTAAAAAAAATTGATAATTTTTTTTGAAAAATAAAATGGGGAAATAAATACGTGTTTACGTAGAATAATCAGAAAAAATATATTTCAAAAAACATTTATAAAAAGAAGAATGCAACTGTCACTTAAAAAAGATATTTTCAAAAAAAATAAAGTTAAATTTTTGAAGAAAAATTACTTTTTTATATTAACATCAATAATACGCCCTTGAAAATTCGTAAATCTTATCTAAATAAATTTCATGTTGAAGAAAAACCATTCTATTTTAATTTATAGAAACAATTGTTAATATATTGAAATACCAATATTGAAAAGCAATATCCTAAAAAGTGTAAAAAAATATCCATTAAAAAAGTGGTGATGGAAAATATATATTTCACATGAAATAAAAAATGATTAAGTCACAAAATATAATAGATAAAATTTTAGGGTAGATACATTATGGAAAAAGATAGGAAATAATAATTAAGGTGGATGTGAGTTATTCTAAATAATGACATAATTTTGGGAAGGAATTTTTATCAATAAAAAATATTTGATTTTAAAGGGAATTTAAAAAAAAGAGAATAGAAATGAACATTAAATTATTTATTATTGTTCGATAAACCTATAATGGAATAAATAATTATATTTTGAAGATTTTTAACTTACCGAATTGATATGGGTTAACAAAAATCCCTAAAATTGTAACATAAGAATAAAAATAAATTTATATAGAGTTACCATTAAATAGAAATTCAAATACCATGAGATGAGAGACATTAATAATAATTTTAGTAATTAGGGAAGTTTATACAACATTAAAAACAATTGATGCACAATATCAAACAGGTCTTATGAAATTTAAATTTTAGATAACGAACCTGTCACAACCATTGAAAAATTCATGTTATATCCATTAGAAAAATATGATTCCAACATAAACATTAAATTATATTAATAATTAATAAATCATGATAAATCATATTAAATTGTAAATATAAACCCCATCTTATAAAACATGGTGTGTAATAAGAAAAAAGTCTCAAGGAGTGATCATTTGAGAATAGAAACCATTACCATGTTTCCCAACATACTCGACTTTACTGTAAGATATAGTATATCAAACATAAATATCAAAATATATTATTTCAATAACATATTCATATTTGTAAAATTTTATAAGAATCACTTATGATAATTCCCAACATGTATATTATTTATTTATTATCTATTTTCGATATCATGTGTGAGTAATTATGGTCTTTATGAACTTGTTTTAAAACTACAACAGTTTTCATTCATTCTTATCCAAAATTAAATTATTTCCTAATCACAAATGATACTGTTATTGATTACTCTTAAATTTTTTTACTTATTTAATTACATTCCATATGTATTTTAGTTATTATTTTTTATGATTATTTCTATAAGGAGAATGAAACAGTAATTTACAGTGAACAACTGATGTTGTCTTAATTAATGAGATAAATTAGTTTATCACCATTTTAATACATAATGAATCATAATTTAATTATTAACATCCTATATTATGTTTACAAATCAATACATGACAAAATAATTATATCATTATGCATATAGGTAGTCAAACCGACCTAATAATAATATGCTACAATCTATATTTGAGTATATCTATAGAATAAATTCTTTTTTCTATAAAATCACTATTAAAACATTAAATTTATATAAATAAGATGTTATTATGTTTATTAATCATTGGTTTTTAGAGTTATAATAATAATATAAATGATAAATAAGTTGTCACATTTTAATAAATCGCTATTTTTCTTTAAATGTTAGTTTTAGGATGATAGTTTTATAATGGTATCTTATTGTTAATATTTATTATATAATTCATAAATTATATTATAAAAATATATATCATGATATAAGTAACATGTATATTCACTAAAAACATTTCCATAACCATCCCTAAATGGTGTTCATGAAGAATGATACATTTTCTTCACGGAAGAAGTAGTCCTCCCACAAGAAAGTGTAGAGTTTTCATTTTTTTCTATTTCTTGGGAGGAGAATAGATTAAATGAATAAAATAAATATAATAACATTTAATTATAACATTTATACTTATTAAATTCTATTCTTATAGTTATAATGGCTTGGTTAATGTTTTATGAGAAGGATATGGAATGGATGTAAGAGGCGAAGTAACACTTATATTGAGAATTTATATATTCTCTTAAACTATAATCTGAAAAAAAATGAATTTAGGGAAATCTTTATGAGAGGGAGACATAAAAATAAGTTTATGGGGTCGAGAATAATTAAATTAGGAATCTTATAATGGGAATTTCTAGGTATAGGTTTGGCATTAATTAGTGAGAATTGATCTCCTTTTATTTGTGATAAAGGGGGAAAATATTTGGAATGAAAATTCTTGTATGGGAAAATAATTGAATTGCATGACTATTAGTTGAGTTAGGTGGGGAAATATTTTTTATAAATTAAATTTTGACATTGTGACCTAGAAAACGTTATTTATATGTTATATGTGTAAAATTTATTTAGTAAAATCTTAACCATAATAAATTACCCATCTTCAAACATGTTAATCAAGTTAAAAAATTTACCGTGGTAATTTTTGAAAGACAAAATATATATTGTGACCCTTTTATAGAAATTTTTCATGTCAAATTATAATTTTTACATTATTTAATTTAATTATGTTTTTTAATATGATATAATTAAATTTTAATTTTAATCATTTAATGTGTTGATATGATTTTCTTTAGAAAAAATATTTTTTATTATTTAGTGTTATTAATATTATATAAAATTTACTAACAATGAAATGATAGTTAATTTATTATTATATATATTTAAACATTGTATTATAGTCTTTATTTTAAAATTTATCTATATAATTTTAAATAATAATATATAGAAATGAATAATCCCTTCAAAAAGAACAATTTAACTGTGTTCACTAATATTTTTCTTAGAAACATAATTTTATGCATAAAATAAAATTTACCACATTACCTAATTTGACAAAATATTATCAATAATATAAAAATAATTTTATATGATTCCATTTATAGTAGTGAAAAATTGTATTTTAATATTATCATAAAAAACAATTTTAGGAAACATGTATCCTTAAATAATAAACTAAATGTACAACATGCCTAGTAATAACTCTTGGATGGATGTAACCATATTTTATTTTATATTTATCAACAAAATCCTTTGATATCAGTATTTAAAAATACTATAATAATAAAAATATTTAATGAAAATTAAATTTAAAAATAAAATATATTTTACACAAAAAATGATATTTTTTTTATATACCAATAACTTTTATGAAAATTAAAATTTATTTATATTTATATGTATATTTCATAATTCAGTTAATAATATATTTCATTAATAATTTAGTGGATACATTTCAATAATTATAAACATTTCTCTATATTGTTTTCATTTAATGATGCATGTGAGGCAAGTGATTTAAGAGAATATTTGTTGATGGATAATACAAAGTAGGACCCCAGGTCATTACATTCACCACCATTAAATAAATTTCATCCTCAAAATTATAATTATTCAAAACCAAGGGAACAGTTTAGGGTGTCCTTGTGAAATCCCTGACATTATTTAAATTTCAAATGAGGTTTCATAATCACTACCCATGGTTTGACTAGTGAACTCATCATTCCCCTCATAATTAGAATATTACTAGTGATTAGTTTTTCTCTAACCTATTCTGCTAAATAACCTGTTATAATTTGTGTGATTCTTAATAGGGATTTTATTGATATAATTTTTTTAATAGGCCATCATGAGTTACTTTTTAAATGTCATCTTCCATTCATGGAAATTATCTTTTTCAAGAGATCCAATTCATTCATAATATCAGATCTAATTTGACTACATATACGAAAACATGATATAGAGGAATAAAAATCCAATAAACATTCATTTAGGATGATTTATATACTAGGGATACAATAATCAAACCATTGTATATTTCTAATAATAATTCAACATTAATTCATTGGGGTGTAGATTTAAAATTCATAGAAAACATACTAGGTATAATTGAGTTGGATGAAAAAGTTGCAACAACACCACTTTGGATACGTAATTGGATGATCATTTTCCTTCACTATATATATTATTTCAAGAAAACATTTGTAGTTGTAGACACAAATTGTTACCCTTGTTCCCTTGGTGTTATAAATTTCTCATTCCAACTAGACCCATTATCCCTTTGGTAACTTCATTGAATTCGGTAGTTCCAAGGTCTTCCACTTTTATGAAATTTATATATTAGTTGTACCTCTAGATGAAAAAAATGTTATTTCATGGTTCCCACTGAGATAGTAACCTATAATATTTATTAGTTACTACATTAAATCTTTTTCAATAGATATAAAATACCCTTGTCCAATTATGAAATTCGCGATAGTGATTCTTACCAATTTTTTTATAAAAGGAAATAGAGACTTTTCTATTCATAAAATTCATCATCGAAACATCAATGGTAATTAATCCTCATATGATTTGGGTTTTTTAAAACATGAATACATTCATTTTTTTCTTCAAGATTATTAATTTCTAGTTTTTAATAATAAATATATTTATCACTCCAACACTTATCCCGTTAGTTTTGACATTAAGATATTATCATTAATTTCAATGGAATAAATTGTTTACAATATTCCATCAAACAATATGCATTAATAATACCCACACTATTTAAAGTGAGTGATAGTCATCATAATTAAATTATTTTAAGACAATTACATGAAAATTTCAACCACAAAATGAATTTCACATTAAATTATTTACACTAGATTTGAATTCAACCTAAATCAATCATATTTCAACACAGGGTTTCTTATGTTGGTTTTTCACATATTCCTTAACCTAATTAAAAAACATAAAAAATAAATTATAGTGCATTTTAATGTGAATGTGATTATCTAAAGAGAATCCCCTTAGAGTGTCTTCTAGGTACTCACTCCTAGCCTCACTCATCTTATATAAGAATAAATATTGTTATAATATTGAACCAACATTTTCAAGGTGATTACCCTTAGGTGAATTTGTTCCATAACCACAACCATATTCTGTTATTAAAATAGAAATGAAAATTCTAGGAGAACCACATTATTTCTATTTTACTATAACATTAGAATGTTTTCATATACATACTCTTATCTCATAGACTTTTTTCATTGAATTATCCCTAAAGTTTTCAGTAATTATTTATTATCATAATCACAACAATTATTATAATAATGATAAATTAAGGTAAATTCTTATTTGATATAAACTATCAGGACCCAAAATAAATTCATTTTAATTTTATAACATTTATATAAGGTAAAAATCACATCTAAAACAATAACCACATAATCCCTTGAAATGAAGTATTAGTGTCTTTCAAAAATTAATAGATAATAAACATATTTTACAACCCTTATAACCATTTCTCTATAATGAAGACATAGTGTAATCCCTTCTATAGTTTTTTTATGTTATAATTATCTTTGTAACCTTGCAAAATGGAATCATAAGGAAGGGGTGGGATAAAATTCTCTAAAAGGTCTAACATAAGTGATAAATAACAAAGATCATAAGTGTGAATAAGATGAGAATGTAGGTATAATAAAGAAATATAAAAAATATATATTCAACATTGAATATACTATAAATCATGGAATAAGGCTTGTAGTAGCATTATACATGATTCAAAAGAATTTGGAAACAAGATTCCGAGAACATGAGTCTTGAGAGTATACCACAGAATTAGAATAAGAATAAAACTATGAAATCCTTCATATATGGCACAATCATTAGTGGATAGAAACATTTCTTTGATAATTCACATAAATTTTGAAAAAGATATTCCATAAAAACAAGAATATGGGTATGTATAGGATATATATATATATATGAGGTGTGACATTTTGTATGAAAATACTGATTTAAATTCATTGTGGGTATATAATTTATAAACCATGTGGTAATAGTTATTTATTGAATAGTAAATCATCAACATGAATATAATTTAATGATGATTTTTGTATGATGAAACATTTTAGAGTAAATTTATATGATTCATTAACAGTCCATAGTATATATACATGTGTTTTAACACATGAATAAATGAGAGAATAATCAAGGGCATCCTTGATTTCATATCTTACTACTACCATGTGATAGAATTGTGGAGTGTAGATAGGGATCCCCATGCCTTGACAGAACTCCATGGAACCTATAGCTCTCTTTTGACTTCTTCTTTTCAACTTGAGGCACTACGATTCCATGGAATAAGGATGGATCAATGTCTTCTGATGATTAATTCATATCGGCCAATGGATACATATATTGGATGGATATATTCAATATTTCACATAGTGATCTTTATTAACGACATCTGATGTAGTATGATGATGATATAATGGATTATACGATGTACGGTTTGCATGTTTACAACAGGTCATTCATATCAGTGTATTTTATAAATTTTCATATTAACATTTATGAGAGATCACTGGGAAATGGTTTTTATACATTTCCCTTCATCTGATAATTTTTTTTAGTAAAAATAAAAT
Source organism: Viscum album (assembly GCA_963277665.1). Taxonomy (NCBI): domain Eukaryota; kingdom Viridiplantae; phylum Streptophyta; class Magnoliopsida; order Santalales; family Viscaceae; genus Viscum; species Viscum album. Next base: position 1,421,178,792 of record OY728120.1, read on the forward strand.
CCATTTAGTTTTACCAGAGTGAACCAATGATTTTTTTACAAAATCATGCAATGAAATGATGAAAAAATGAAAAAATAAATCATAGTTTAACTTGTTTTACAATAATATAGAAAATTTTTTATGCTTATGTACTAAGATAAATAATGGTAACCCAAGACTTACCCTTACTCTATTAGGATGCATAAAGATATCCAAGTATTTACAATTATGAAGAGTTGTTTTTGTTAGGTTTATCTCACCTTACCATTCTGTATATTTTTATACATAAGGTTCTCATTATCTTACCCTTAAGTGTAAATAGTTATGTGATTGTATGGTTGTGTTTACCCTTACATGAAATAGTAGAATGTAAGGGTTAATGGCATTTTCCAAAAGCCTCATAATGTTAAAACCTAATATACCAATAAATAGCACTTATTATGTAAGGGTCACAAGAGTATACCCCTATATATATATATATATTACATTATGATAAATAGTGGTTACCTTTATGAGGAATAAGGATCTTTCATAAGGGTAATCTGAATCGTGTTAAAAGATTTAAAAAAAATTAAATTTTAAAATGATTAAGAAGGTTTAAAACATTTTATAAGTCTTTTTAAAAGTCGTCATGGGATATGATAATTTTTAAATCATCTATAGATTAATTAAATATATTATTTTAAAAAAATTAAACAAATTTATATGAAAATTTTACCCCAAATATTAAATATTAATATTTGAAATATAATTAATCTAATTATATATAATTAATTATTTTAATGATACAAAAAATTATTTAAAAATCATAAGTAATAATTTACAAATCCTAAACAATTATAAATGAAGTGAAAATATTAATTTTTTATATTAAAATTATGAACTGTTAATATTAACAATAATGAATGGTTCAAAATCAAAGTTGGGCTTGTTTTTATATTATTTAAAAACATTCAAAATTTTAAGGTAATTGATATGATAAAGGTTCATGTTATAATGTTTATACTATCTATATTTTGTAAAATGTTTACCTAATAGAAATTAGATTATAAAGTGTTTATAATTCATATAATATCATAAATAAATAGATTCTATATAATGAAAAATTTGAGAGTGAAGTGCCCAGATCAGTGTGAATCACTGAGAGGGGGAGGGGGTGAATCAGTGATCCTTTAAAACTTTTTACAAATTGATTCTTAATCAATTAAACCTCTATGGCTTGTTAAGGCCTCGATCCACTCTTCTTGTATCTCTCAACCTTTCCCGGATAATGCAGTAATGAAAAGGCACAGGACACAAGGATTTACAAGGTTCGGCACCAAAGGCCTACATCCTTGCCATGTTGTCCCAACATGGATTCTCCCATTATAATCGGTTAGTATTACAATGGTCGATACAGATTCCCACCGTATCTCTCCTGAGTCCCACAGGAGGGTCTTTATACTGCGTCCCACAGTGTTACCAGAGTCCCACTGGCCTGCTCCAGAATCCCACTGAAGACTTCTTCTCCCTGAGTCCCACAGGGTCTTCTCTTGGCTCCTCGAGTCGCACGAGTAACTCTTCTTCACTGTAAGTTCTTCAAGTATCCTCAGTAGCCTGGGATAAAGGCTGCTGGCCTTTCTCTTCTCTTCTGATCACTTGTGGTTGATCATGGCTTCTCGTCTAGCTCAGGCTTTATCTCCTTCTTCAGGATGACCTGGCCTCTCTCTTCAACTACTGAATGCTCAGACAAATGATGTCTTTAACTCCAGTCTGGTCCAGTCTCACATCAGAACAACTTCATGCACTGAATGCATGGCAACTCTGCTTCCTCATGCACTGATTGCATGGCTTCTCAAAATCTTCAAGAACCACTGGTCTTGGACAACTCAAAAGCACACAACTGATTTGTCTTTGTTCACGTGTGCATGTGCATGCATGCATGCATGCACTCCTCCTTATTTTTCTTCTTGGTGCAATAAACCCACAAAGGGTGTAGTCACTTTAAGCACACACCTTCACTGAACTTCACACACTTTATCCAATTTGTTTACACACTTAAAAGTGTGTTATACATTAGTGTGGGACTTCCTTATTCCTCCAAGTGTATACACTCTTAGTGCACACTTAGGTTCGGCCTCTTTGTTTTCTTTTTGCACACACCAATGTTTAGGGCCTCCTCCTCTTTTTGCACACCACAAAGGCTACGGCCTCTTCTTCAAATGCACACACAAAGTGTGTTCTTAAATTTAGCACACACACAAGGGTTCAAGCCTTGGGTACTCCTTGCACACACCAAAACCATAGGGTCTTATCTTCACTATGCACACAAGGCATGCAAGTCTCGGCCTTCACTTGAATTGCACACACACAAATAGTGTGGTCTTCCTCCTTATGCACACACACAGCCACGGCCTTCCTTCTCTTCTTGCACACACACAAGGCTACGACCAACTCTTGTTCATTTTGCACATAAGGCACTAAGGCCTCGGCCTTCCTCTTGTTTTGCACCCACCAGCCGTAGGGCCTTCTTCTCCACTTGGCACACACACACTAGATGTGGTGGCCTTTACTGCCTTCCGCGCAAGGCACCAAGCCGCGCAAGCACTTGGGTGCACAAGGGCCGCGCAAGACCTCGAGTGTGCAAAGTGCAACACCTCGGGCGCGCAGGTGCAAGAGCACAAGCGGCCGCGCAAACACCTCCTGCCACGCAAGTCCGCGGGCAGAGAGGGATGCAACCTCGGGCGCGCAAGGATGCGGCCTCGGGTTCTTCCTGTCGCGCAAGGGAGTAGGCGCGCAGGGAACAATTCAAAGCCTCGGGTGGCTTCGGGACAATAGCCGCGCAATGTTTTGCGCGGTGGCTTCTTTCTTCGCGAGGCAGAGGCACTCACGGGTCTTCTGATTTTCAAGAAAGGATCAGCAAGCATTTTGAGAGCCTCAGATGCTCCTTTTATAGGCAAGAGATGCCTCACATGATCCGCGTGTTTCCAACTTAAATTCCCGAAGATTTAGGATCTTTGAAATATTTAAACGAGCCGCAAATCCCATTTTTTATTTTCTGTTTCACGCGAGATCGCTTATGTTTCAGCCTTCTTCACGTGCATGCATTTTAACGTGTGCATGGCCTCTTTAATACTTTGAGCACAAACCACGGGCCTCACACCTCCGGTTGCTTCGGCCTTCATCGAATTTTCTCTTTTGTTGCATGCAGGCTCATTTTAATGCATGGTACTTTTCATTATGGCCAGACGAGCACGAGGATGCCTTCGGCTTCGGCAATGGTGGCCGGGAACTCGAAATCTGTCGTCGGGGAAGCCTCTGGTTCGAAGGAGGCTGCGGGAGGTGCCTCGGCTCGAACTCGAGGTGGAAGACGAGCCACGGCCGTCGGATTGGGCGATTGAAATACATCGGACGGCCGGATTATATCGCGGCGCGCGGCAGATGAGATGAGCGGCTGCGATCCAGCGCGCGATGAGACGGACGGCTCAGATCTGTCCCGGGTGAAATTTCCGCGTCCCACATCGAATCGGCGCCCAGTTTTCTCGCTGTTTATCAAATAAGCGCTCCCTTCCACCGCTCAATTGAACTTCCTCCCTCCCGGTGCCGCCCCGCACCGGGTTCTCTCTGCGGGCGCGCTCTGCGCCCACCTTGCTCCCTGCGGGCGCGCTTCTGGCGCCCACTATGCTCTCCGGGTGCGTGGGTTTCACCACCGCGTTCCCTCGGGGGCTTACACACGGCCCCCTCTGCCTCTGCCGCCCGGGCTGGCCACATGGGATCCCCCCTTGGGCGTGGCGCCTTAGGCCCACATGTGCCTTGGGGGTTGAACCCTTAAGGCTGGCCTTGGCTGGCCAATTTTTTGCAAGTATAGAACAAGTCCTTTGTGTAAAAACAAAGTGACCAAGTTCAAATTCCAAATGCGACCACTCTTCTTCTAAGCCATTCTTCCTCTTCTTTATTTCTTCTTCTTCATTAGAATTCATCATCCTTCTTTAACATATAATCATCATCTAAGAATGGAATTTTTGAAGGTTCTTCCATCAACCGAGCTCCTTAATCACATAAATTCTTCAATGAACTTCATTGATCTAATCAGAGATCAATTGGATCTTCTTCTGATTCACATGCACTAAGAGTTAGTACATGGACTTCTTTAATCCACTTCATCCACTTAGAAGTTGTGGATGGCTCTCTTTTCATATCCTCATGCATTGTCAATACAATGCATGGTCTTCAAACAATGTTGTGACATTCTATCATCAGGATACAAGTTCTTCGAACTTAAAGAGAAGCTCAACAATCATCAGATTTTATAGAGAATGTTTCAACCACATCTCCTATGTCACTTAGTGAATCTCCTAAGTGACATGCATCTTAGTACTATGGCCATTCTCTCTTCATCACCAACACCAACACAACCTTTGGCATTCACATCTTGACAATTCTTGACATCCATTCATTCTAAGACAACAACATGTCTCATTGAAAACAAATGCAAAACAGTGCACTTCAATCTCCCCCTTTGTATTTGTTGTCAATACACTCCTTCAGCACATATGAATGGGTCAATATGTGTGCAAATATTTTCTCCCCCTTATTGGCAATCAAATGCAAAGGTGTGGTGTGGTTCACTTTCACAAATATCTTCCTCCCTTTGAATAGTATTCTCTTGAAAAACACTGAGAGAGGGATGATGTCACATGTTCTCTTTAGCAAAGAACCTTTAGTAAATCAGCTCTAAGTCTACTTGGGCTAACCCGGTGTAGAAAACAAGAGTGATGTAACCAAGGAACTCAATGTTGTCCACATTCACTGTAAACATGTGAGATCATGCTAAGGGGTTGAATTTTTTCAGATATTCAATGAATTTCTGAATCCTGCACATGCTTCACAAAACACATTAGAATGTTCAGGTGCAAAGATAAAGCTCCCCCATTCATCCATTTTCTCAAGATGATATTAATTTCAGAACATCATCTTCTCCGGATTGGCTCCCCCTCAAGGGGTGCACTCCATTCTTTCCAAACCATCCTCCAGTTGAGAATGATCATCATCTTCAATTCCCTGCAATGTTAGCACATGTATATACCAAGAGTATAAGGGAATAAGATGGAACCTCCTTGGTTCATCAATGTGAACAACAAGGTTGAGAAGATTCTCTCAACCGAGATGTCCCATTTTCACCATTCTTCACACTTGCACATTTGATCTTCATTGATGATTGTGCTGGTGTGGTTCTCAAAACATCTTCATGTGAAACCTTCTTCTTCCCTTTTGCTTTAGCAATTGCCAGAGCTTCATCTTCAGCTCTTTGTAGTTCTCTGGCAAGTTGCAACTGATGTGGCCATATGACAAGTAAATCATTTGGAAGAGTGGCCCCAGTTCTGGAAGTTCCACATGGTTCCTTAGATGCTGTCAAGCTATCTCTCTTAGGCAACTTGTTTTCAATCAATCCCTTCTTCTTCTGGATTGATTGTCTTTTGGAGTTCAGTCTACTTCTATTTAGTTTCATGGCTTCTTTACAAAGGTCCATGATGTGTCCTTTCTTTCCACAGTAGAAGCATGTTTTCTTGGTGGTCCTTCTGGATGCATCACCCTTCTTGGATTTGAATTCCAAGGACTTCTCTTCATTCTTCAAACTCTTCTTGGGAGCATCTTCCACTTTCTTCTGCTTGCTTCCCAAGGAATCTCTCTGAGCCAGGTTCTGTGATCTTTTCTTCTTTTGAGCTCTGGATACAGTTGGAGATTGACATGTATCTTTTTGATCACTTTTGCAAACATCCCAGATGTTGTCAAGCAATCCAAATCTGTTAGCAGTAAACAGATGTCTCTGGACCTGTGGATGCTGCTTCTTTTCTTCTGGCTTTCTCCCCCTAGGCATGGGCTTTCTCTGTGCTTTGGCATTCAGTGGATTGTACCAACAATCCTTTGCACAATGCCCATACTTGTTACAACACCAACACTGACCCACAAATCTTGACTTCTTGTGTACTTCTGATTGCTGGGTACTTTTCTTGACAAGTTGTGTTGTTTCAGGAGAGCTCTGCTTCTTCACCTTCCTCATCCAGATGGATGGAACCTTCTTCTTAGAAGATGTTGCACTTTCATTAGAGGATGTCTTTCTCTTAGAATCATCCTGCTCAAAGCATACTTGGGTAGCAACATGTCCTCTACCAGCTGACTGGGAGGTTTCAGCTTTGGGTGATTGCAGATTTGTCAATATCACCTCTAGTTCTAAGCACTTCATGTTAAGGGAGTTCTTCTCATCCTCAACAACTCTTAGCTTTCCTTCCCAACTTTCTTTCAGCTGATTCATCTGGTCATCATGCACTGTCTTCAATTCAAGCAATGAATTGTCAAGCTCCTTCACCCTTTTTGCTTTGTCTTCAAGTTGAGCATCTTTGACAACCATTGAAACTCTGTGCCTCTTTTCCAGTGCACGGAAAACATCTTTGATCATTATCAAAAATATTTCTTTCTCAGAAGAGCTCCTTTGCAATTCTTCATAGGTATCTTCATATCTTTCATTGCAAAGGGAAACAGTTTCATCTTTGGCCTTCACCAGCTTTCTGAGAGTGTTGGTTATGCCAACCCTTTTTGCCAATTGGACTTCGAGAGAATTGGCTTCATCTTCTAGCTGTAATTTTTCTTCTTGAAGATCAAGGAGGCCTGTAGCTATACACATTGAAACTTCCTTGGGGACTCTCTTCGGAAGATATTTGATTGCATTTAGAAGATCATTGTTTCTTCCATCTTCATCACAGCTAGAGCAGGCTTCATCAGAAGAATGATAAAAGGAATTGTCATCTGATGTGACTTTCACATTTCTTTCCATAGAAGGAGTTTCTCTGATTGCACCAGCCTTCTTCTTCATCTTCTTTGCCTGTTTCTTCATTCTATTTTTCAGATTCTTGGCAGATATCTCCATTTGAGGCTGGTTGCTCATTTCCTCAAATCTGCACTTCATGTAGACTCCCTTGGATCTTTTAGAGGTAACCTGCTCTGATACCAATTGAAGTGCCCAGATCAGTGTGAATCACTGAGAGGGGAGGGGGGTGAATCAGTGATCCTTTAAAACTTTTTAATAATTGATTCTTAATCAATTAAACCTCTATGGCTTGTTAAGGCCTCGATCCACTCTTCTTGTATCTCTCAACCTTTCCCGGATAATGCAGTAATGAAAAGGCACAGGACACAAGGATTTACAAGGTTCGGCACCAAAGGCCTACATCCTTGCCATGCTGTCCCAGCATGGATTCTCCCATTATAATCGGTTAGTATTACAATGGTCGATACAGCTTCCCACCGTATCTCTCCTGAGTCCCACAGGAGGGTCTTTATACTGCGTCCCACAGTGTTACCAGAGTCCCACTGGCCTGCTCCAGAATCCCACTGAAGACTTCTTCTCCCTGAGTCCCACAGGGTCTTCTCTTGACTCCTCGAGTCGCACGAGTATCTCTTCTTCACTGTAAGTTCTTCAAGTATCCTCAGCAGCCTGGGATAAAGGCTGTTGGCCTTGCTCTTCTCTTCTGATCACTTGTGGTTGATCAGGGCTTCTCGTCTAGCTCAGGCTTTATCTCCTTCTTCAGGATGACCTGGACTCTCTCTTCAACTACTGAATGCTCAGACAACTGATGTCTTTAACTCCAGTCTGGTCCAGTCTCACATCAGAACAACTTCATGCACTGAATGCATGGCAACTCTGCTTCCTCATGCACTGATTGCATGGCTTCTCAAAATCATCAAGAACCACTGGTCTTGGACAACTCAAAAGCACACAACTGATTTGTCTTTGTTCAAGTGTGCATGTGCATGCATGCATGCATGCACTCCTCCATCTTTCTCTTCTTGGTGCAATAAACCCACAAAGGGTGTAGTCACTTTAAGCACACACCTTCACTGAACTTCACACACTTTATCCAATTTGTTTACACACTTAAAAGTGTGTTATACATTAGTGTGGGACTTCCTTATTCCTCCAAGTGTATACACTCTTAGTGCACACTTAGGTTCGGCCTCTTTGTTTTCTTTTTGCACACACCAATGTTTAGGGCCTCCTCCTCTTTTTGCAAACCCCAAAGGCTACGGCCTCTTCTTCAAATGCACACACAAAGTGTGTTCTTCAATTTAGCACACACACAAGGGTTCAAGCCTTGGGTACTCCTTGCACACACCAAAACCATAGGGTCTTATCTTCACTATGCACACAAGGCATGCAAGTCTCGGCCTTCACTTGAATTGCACACACACAAATAGTGTGGTCTTCCTCCTTATGCACACACACGGCCACGGCCTTCCTTCTCTTCTTGCACACACACAAGGCTACGGCCAACTCTTGTTCATTTTGCACATAAGGCACTAAGGCCTCGGCCTTCCTCTTGTTTTGCACCCACCAGCCGTAGGGCCTTCTTCTCCACTTGGCACACAGACACTAGATGTGGTGGCCTTTACTGCCTTCCGCGCAAGGCACCAAGCCGCGCAAGCACTTGGGTGCACAAGGGTCGCGCAAGACCTCGGGTGTGCAAAGTGCAACACCTCGGGCGCGCAGGTGCAAGAGCACAAGCGGCCGCGCAAACACCTCCTGCCACGCAAGTCCGCGGGCAGAGAGGGATGCAACCTCGGGCGCGCAAGGATGCGGCCTCGGGTTCTTCCTGTCGCGCAAGGGAGTAGGCGCGCAGGGAACACTTCAAAGCCTCGGGTGTCTTCGGGACAACAGCCGCGCAATGTTTTGCGCGGTGGCTTCTTTCTTCGCGAGGCAGAGGCACTCACGGGTCTTCTGATTTTCAAGAAAGGATCAGCAAGAATTTTGAGAGCCTCAGATGCTCCTTTTATAGGCAAGAGATGCCTCACATGATCCGCGTGTTTCCAACTTAAATTCCCGAAGATTTCGGATCTTTGAAATCTTTAAACGAGCCGCAAATCCCATTTTTTATTTTCTGTTTCACGCGAGATCGCTTATGTTTCGGCCTTCTTCACGTGCATGCATTTTACCGTGTGCATGGCCTCGTTAATACTTTGAGCACAAACCACGGGCCTCGCACCTCCGGTTGCTTCGGCCTTCATCGAATTTTCTCTTTTGTTGCATGCAGGCTCATTTTAATGCATGGTACTGTTCATTATGGCCAGACGAGCACGAGGATGCCTTCGGCTTCGGCAATGGTGGCCGGGAACTCGAAATCCGTCGTCGGGGAAGCCTCTGGTTCGAAGGAGGCTGCGGGAGGTGCCTCGGCTCGAGCTCGAGGTGGAAGACGAGCCACGGCCGTCGGATTGGGCGATTGAAATACATCGGACGGCCGGATTATATCGCAGCGCGCGGCAGATGAGATGAGCGGCTGCGATCCAGCGCGCGATGAGACGGACGGCTCAGATCTGTCCCGGGTGAAATTTCCGCGTCCCACATTGAATCGGCGCCCATTTTTCTCGCGGTTTATCAAATAAGCGCTCCCTTCCACCGCTCAATTGAACTTCCTCCCTCCCGGTGCCGCCCCGCACCAGGTTCTCTCTGCGGGCGCGCTCTGCGCCCACCTTGCTCCCTGCAGGCGCGCTTCTGGCGCCCACTATGCTCTCCGGGTGCGCGGGTTTCACCACCGCGTGCCCTCGGGGGCTTACACACGGCCCCCTCTGCCTCTGCCGCCCGGGCTGGCCACATGGGATCCCCCCTTGGGCGTGGCGCCTTAGGCCCACATGTGCCTTGGGGGTTGAACCCTTAAGGCTGGCCTTGGCTGGCCATTTTTTTGCAAGTATAGAACAAGTCCTTTGTGTAAAAACAAAGTGACCAAGTTCAAATGCCAAATGCCACAACTCTTCTTCTAAGCCATTCTTCCTCTTCTTTATTTCTTCTTCTTCATTAGAATTCATCATCCTTCTTTAACATATAATCATCATCTAAGAATGGAATTTTCGAAGGTTCTTCCATCAACCGAGCTCCTTAATCACATAAATTCTTCAATGAACTTCATTGATCTAATCAGAGATCAATTGGATCTTCTTCTGATTCACATGCACTAAGAGTTAGTACATGGACTTCTTTAATCCACTTCATCCACTTAGATGTTGTGGATGGCTCTCTTTTCATCTCCTCATGCATTGTCAATACAATGCATGGTCTTCAAACAATGTTGTGACATTGTATCATCAGGATACAAGTTCTTCGAACTTAAAGAGCAGCTCAACAATCGTCATATTTTATAGAGAATGTTTCAACCACATCTCCTATGTCACTTAGTGAATCTCCTAAGTGACATGCATCTTAGTACTATGGCCATTCTCTCTTCATCACCAACACCAACACAACCTTTGGCATTCACATCTTGACAATTCTTGACATCCATTCATTCTAAGACAACAACATGTCTCATTGACAACAAATGCAACACAGTGCACTTCAGAGAGAAACAATATTTTAATGAATAAAAAATTATTATATTCAAAATTATAGATAAAATATAATATTAATGATGAAATTCATTTGTGGGTTTATAATTTTCATTTAATTATTAATTGTTTTGAAATGTTTATCTAATTTTTAAAGAGATTTATTTTTAATTAATTTTAAATGTTATTCCATATTTTGTTAATTTTTAGTAACATTTTTAGAAAATGTGAATAGATTATACACATTAGATTAAAATTGTAAACTGGATCTAAGAGATATCAACATATTACATGCTATAAATGTCTCTGTATTGAATTTAGTTATTCATATACCTTGACTCAGTTTACAATTGATGTTATGAAAATGAATTTAAATATTGAATTTATTTTGTACATTTTCTGTGTAATAATTTTGATGAACTTGATTAACTCTTTGTTAAAGAATCCCTAGGTTGATCGAATGTGGGGCCAGACTACTGAACAAACTAGAGGATCTTTCGTTGTCCATACTAGTGGATTGGATTGGATATATTTCAATTTGAGCTAACTCTTATAGATTAATCTATTTTATTACATTATGTGGGTATATACCTAATGCAATGGTTACATATATATATATATATATATATATGTTCTGACATGATTTAATTCTACTTTTGGGGAAGTAAATAAAATTTGTGGGTTTTTTAAAGAGGTACAAATCAATATCAGTTAAAAATATTGTTTATATAGTGGGAAAATATTAAAAAATAAATTACTAGAATTATACATACATAAAATGGGACAAAATGAGATAAGATTACGAGACAAAAATCTCCATCAAATAATATGTATGATATTCCATCCATCATGACATTTTTCAGGGCCTCGATCCATTAACAAGGTCATTTCATGAAAAATATGCTTGACCCTAAATTAACTTTTGTAGGGAATGAAAATAAAAAGAGTTTCTAGATTTTCATGTCATGTAGTTTCATGATAAATTCATGTTCCCCTAGATTGTCAATAGTTTGATTCTTTAAGAATTTTCTTAAGGTAATACATAGCGGGGAAGCCCTTCTGGTTAGGATACTAGAGCAATATAGTCGAGATATTTTGTATGATGGATTGTAAAAAGGGTTGTCTACATAGATATCCATGAACTATATATAATATGAATAAGATAATTCTATACATAAATAATTAAGTGGTGAGATAAACAATAAATTAGACTCATTAGGTAGTAAAATATAGATCTTAGACAAAAAATGATTATGATGAATTTTAAGAAAGGGTAAATCATTTTAGTGGGTAATAATATAATAAATTTACTAAATAAATTGTTAACAAAACATGATACTCATCTGATAAAAGAATTTTTGTAAATAATATTATCATCATCATTATCTATCAAAACTATGTTATCAATCCTACAAAAATTTAAGCATAATGAATGTGTCTATTAATATTGGTTACATGTGAAAAATTCATTAGAAATGCTATTTATTTATGAATCATTATAAAGAAAAATTCAATGATTAAAAATAGTTCATTCCCTATTAACCAAGTGTTAATTTTTTTCAACAAGTGAATCAATATTCTTATATATTAATAGTGTGATTTATTTAGGGATTGAAATTTTTAAGACATATCAAGTCAAATAAAATCATATTCTCCATTCATGTGAGGAATATGATTGGGATTTTGAATGTTTTAAGGAATTTTAGTCCCATATAATCAATATTATTGAGTTTTTATAATTATATGTAGCATGATTGAATATGTTGATGAGTGATTGAGACTAAATATTTCTATAAAACATTAATGTTTTTTGAAATCAGTGCTATTATTCTAAAAAATAAATGATATCGACTATAAAATTTAAATGTACTTTAAATATATATATGGTTAGATTTAAAAAAAAGAATTATATTTGGATCATACAGTATGTTATCATGTAATAGATAAATGGTGTTTCTACATTGATAACATTAATACTTCATTATTGGGAAAAATTTTCGTAAGATGTGTATTATTTTATTTTTATTGGGAAGAGCATAAAAAACTATTTTTTAACAAAATTATATGAGTTTTTTAATCACATATGTATATTTGTTTAATTGTATAATCTTTTTAAAATGGGACAAAAATGGACTTTTTTTGTAATGAAATTTAAAATATTTTCATAAATGAAAATGTTTTAACTATTTGATTTAATTTATAAAATGATTACACGATATTCTAAGAGTGCTTGGAATAAATATGAACTAGTAATACTATATCTTCATTCTAAAGGGTGTTAAATACTGTAAAAGTTTGTAAATGTTGAAACCAAAAAAGAAAAGTTGGTTGAAAATTTTGAAAATTTTTCTATAATAATATAATCATTTTCGTTGAATCTTGTTATTTTGATGAATTAATAAATGTAATTTGGTTTCATTGGATTTTCCAGTTTATATAACTGAAGGTCTTAATGAAATCCCATGGAATGTCCATGTTAGGTAAGGATGATACAAAAATTAATTCATCTATTTTGAATGGTATGTGAAAACAAGTTTATATATTACAATATATTTTAAATATATAGGAGTTCAAAATCATCGGAATAATTGATTGAAATTTTATTTTATAATAGTGAGTTTAATTAAATTGTTACTACATCACCGATTTTAATGTAAATGATTTTATGAGGTGAAAATGAATTTAATAAGAAGATATGAATCGTAATCACATTTAAATCATGTTATTAGAGAAGTTTATCATTTTAAAATAGTTATTATGATCATATATGAGATGAGTAAATGTACACACATGGTTTACCATTCATCAAATTATGTAACATGTTTTTGGAAAAAGATTTTATAAAAATAATTTTGTCTTGAATAAATTTATTATGCATATATTTGTTAAATATTATATTTTATAATTTTCCTACCACCAATCACTGAATTTTTTTTAAACTACTAATTTAAAATGAAACTTTCCCAAATAAATATACTAAAATGTATGATATTTTATTTTATTAATACTCCTAATAAAAATAAATAAATTTTATTATATGAAACCCAATTTTTGTCTATCTTAGAAAGATATTCTAAAGAGAATATAATGTCTAAGAGGCTATTGAGAGTATATCTTGACTTACAGAAGTTAGTTATAAAAAATAGATCTATGATAAATGTTAATTTTAATTAATACCCTTGGAGAGAAAGGATTTTTTAGGAAAAAATAATGAATATAACTATATAACATAGTGGAATGAGTTTGATGGAATATTTTTCCATGGATTTTGATTATGTACATAAAATAATTTCTATGAAAAAAATATAAATTAACATTAAATCACTTGATGTAGTAATGTTAAGATATTTAAATGTGTTCAAAAAGTATAATAGTTATAAATATGATTTGTATACTTCAATATAATTCAAATAGGATTACATCAAATATTTTTTACACTAATCAGTATAGTAGGATAGATTGATCTGATTGTCATAAGAAGGTGTGACATAGACAATATATGATCTAATGTATTGAAAAAACCATGAATTTTTAGAATGCATAAGGTTGATCTTTCATTTTTTTCATTTATGACATGATAAAATTGTACTTTTCTTATTTTTATTTAATATTATTCAAGAGTTTATGAATTTTACAATGTTTTATATTAAAGGAATACTCTATTTTATCATTCTCTATATTATCTAAAAACCTATTTATAGGTATGTATTATATGAATTGTAATTATAATTGAAATATCAATGTATTCCTTTGAGTTTATCCCTAACCAATGTTCAAAATGGAGTATTATTGGTTATACCAAAATATCAAGGTTTTCATAAGTAGGATTTTTTTATTGAGACACATGATATTATCTTGAGGAATATAATAGTGAATATTATTCTTCTTGTGTATTGGATCACTAAATAATAATACACCATGGAGTGTCATGAAAAAGTATTTTGTATAATATGGGTTGATGGAATATATTTTATTCCTCACATCTTTATATTTTTTAGATACATAGTATTAGAACCATATACAATGAAACCCCTATTATGTATGATTGTATATTTACATACAGAATATGAGGGCTGTTTGGGTATATTGTCAATCTTGTCATCAGTTGGAGTATAACCAATATTGGATTTTACTCTTGTATGATTATTATAACATCTAGGCCAATAATTTGAATAGAATGTGGGAGTTTGTGGATGAAAATAGATATTATGTATCTATCAAGATAAGTTGCATATGATTTTTTTTCTATAATGGTTAATGAAAATTTATATATTTATTGACCGGATTATTCTATATATTAAGAATTGGAAACATATGTATTGGTTATATGGGGTTAACAGGCTCTTTTCCCAGTTTCTATTAAATTTTTTGGGATAATGTAAAATAACATAATGCATGTGTTCATATGATGTATTTTGGTGGAAACATGTATAAAAATAGATGTATTTGATAAAGATCACTGTTAATCCCTTTATACCATTAGTGGCATTAAAAATTTTCTATAGTCCTATCATTTCTTATATATATATATATATATAGATTCATATTTTGTCAATTCATTAAGAGTATATGGGGTTACATATTATTTTGGATGAATGAGGGTCGAGTTTGACATGGAGAGATAAGCTAAAATTGTTTTAGACTTAATGCCAACATGTTTTAGATGGATATTCATATGGTATTTTTTATGATGTGATAAAAGGTGATGTTAATGATATATTTCCCCAATTTTTTCGAAAAATATCCAAAAAAAATTTGGATATGATTTCATGTGTTATTGAATAAGATAAAATATAAGGACAAATGGTGAAATGCATATAAGATGAAAGAATACGAATTCAAAAATTTGATAGGGTGGTTGATGTTATCACCAGTCACATTCATAACTAGAAAAATAATTATACTTGGGGGGAAACAACACATTTGTCAACAAATTCTTCATATACAGACTCATTCATGTACTCTCTGTATTCATGGTACCAAAAATGGTCACCTCCAGAATCGAAAACACTATAGTTTTCTCCATATGGGAAAATCACTCAGAAGGAAAACACTATTGGGAATGATTGTCTCTCATGGAAAGGTCACTCAATGAGGAATTTATTAATGTCAAGAGTGTCTCTAGATAGATTATAGGTGTGTATGCCAAAATTTAGGGGGAGTGGATTCAAGGTAACACACTCTGGAAAAAAACTCATGGAACAAAAATATGAGACTAACATGGACACCCGGAACAAGAGTTATTCTTCACTATGGTTTGTGATTCACCCCCACCTTCAATACCTTCACCATATTTGTCGCTAGACCATTTTAAGAGGAAACCTATCATTCTGGTATCTCAAAATCTCATTCATCACACATAGTCTTCAATCATTCCCAACTCCATCTATGTCTTTCAAGAATGCCAAAAATCACTCTGGCTTCACTCAGGCAGTCTTGGATTATAATAAATATACCCTGTTTGACCTAATTGAGATATCATCAACTCTGAATTTTTTTAATTGTTATATCATCACAATCCTTTTTAGAATGGGGGTAAAGATGTATTTAGTATATTCCCACTATTCAAGATATCTGCAGTGACACTATATGGTGAAAAGAAATAATAGGAAAACTGAACGTTTTAGTTCAGAGTATATAAAATGATCTGCTACCAACTGATGATAGATGTAAACACTCAGGATTCCATATTACTTTTAAATTTTCACGTTTTGTGAGACAATAAGAATATATTTCAATGAACCTATTCATAGAGGAGACACTGCTCGTGATGTGTGGTTGACGTTTAGACAGATAACAAGGATTTCCCCTCAAGTGGCTCCAAAAGAAACTTTTTTAATAGGGTGGTTTCAAGGATTTTATAAATACAACCTTTAAAGTAAGGCTAGAACCTTCATCTTTTTGATGGGATGTTGGTACATATGGGAAACCCGATATAAGGCTCGGTCTGAAGGTGTTTCATTTACCAATTTGGTTATGGTTTTAATATCAAGATTTATGGTGGTAGATGTGTATCATTCCATATCCAACATGTCATAGACCCCTACGTTCAGAGGTTTTTTCAATCTAGGCCATCCCTCAACCCTACGAACAACCCTTAGGGTTAGTGGAAAAATTTCCACCCCCACAGGTAGGGAAACAAATTTAGCTCGGATAGATCTTGATCAATGCGCATGATGCAAGGTAATGGAGTGGTTCATGGCCCTAGGGGATTTCTTGTTCTCTCCTTTACTGCATCCTTTAGCCATATTGATTCCATACAATCAGAATCTAGGGATATGATAATTTATTTTGAGCTTTCAACCCCGAATAATATAGATTCTTCATCAGTGGAAACTATCTCGAAAATCCTTTAGGATTATCTACTAGTGAAATGTAGTACCCCATGGAATGTCACAAACTATATTCATAAGTGATATAGGATTATTTAAAATGGTGTTGAAATTCTTTAAACTTTGAAATAGGATAATAATGTCAGGGTATTCCTTAATTCAAGGGCCCCTATAAGTGAGAAGGTCACTTTTTTATAGAATGGGTTCATTCCCATTTGAAGGTATTGATCTTGTCTAAGGGGATGCCCCTGGGCTTTATCATTTTAGACCACCACAGTTTTATTTATATCTTTGTACTTGGCTAATTCCATCTTTCTCCTTGAATAAAAAATGAAAATTTGTAGTAGTATATAAGGATTTAGTGAAAGGGTGAGACTGAAAGATATATTTCCAATAGCCATGAATTTGTGTGTGTGTGCGTGTGTCTATTTAGGTGTATAATTTTTCATTAAAATCTATATTTTTAGTCATTATGGGTATATCATTTATAATTTATGACAGAAAATTTATCATTTTCCAGTTCGATCATCTAAATTATTATTACTTGTTATAGAGACTCATTTGACGAAAATATTAGGACTAAATTCATATTATAAATGAACTGGCCTTGGTATTTGTAACACCACATGGTTTTAAAAATAAATTGATATGCATGAAATATTTTTTTAATTAGATAGTTATAACTATACTTTAAACCTAATTTTGCAGCTTCTATTATTTGAATTTGGAAAAACAGACATACACGGTTTTGATCAGTAAGTTATTTAGAGTCTGATAAAACCAACATAATTTTTGGTGAATAGTAACATACCATTATGAATAGTAATGCTACCCTTATAAAAAGTAACATATCATTATGAATATTATCCTTTCTTATGAAAGTATACATAAAATATTTAATTGAATTTATGACATACCCATATCTTGGAAAAAGTAAATAAATGTTATCAAATTATTATTCTTGGAAGAAAATATTATTTTATTTAAAAATAAAATTATTCATATTAGGAAAATTATTTACAACAAATGGAGGTCATTTTTTAATTATATTTTCTTAAAAATGGATAGGTCAAATTTTGGGAATGTTTATGAAATTATTGAATTTTTTATGAATAGTGAAATACAGTAATATATTTTATATACAATCATAAATTAAATAAAATATCTATGACATCCAGAATGATGTAATCACACTAGATTCTAAATCACATTATCTATTTACTATTTTGGGACACAATAATCAATACTATTCATATTCTTGATAGAAAATAGAATAATGATTAAAATAATGTAAAACACATTCTCTACTTCACTATAAATACCACCCACTCCCTCCTCCTTCTCACAACCTCAAAAGCATTTATCCTTGCAAAATTTATTGCCAATACTCTTCTTAAAACCCTTCCCCACTTCCATAACTTACTGGTGTAACCAAAGGCCAAAACCAAATGCCTTAAAGAGTATCTGAAGGAGAAGAGATCAATAGTTAAACATCCTCTTTTTATTTTCTTTCATTTATTTTTATTTAATTTTCTATTATTCTTCTATACTACCCACCCCTTATCCAAGAATAATGAATGATATAGCATATTATATATATTCTAGATTTTATCATGTTTATTTTAATATTCACCATTATATATCTTCTCCTATCCCAATTATTATATAAATTAAAACACCATCTTTGATGTGTTGATTTACCGACATCATGGATGATGTGATTTCAATTTCCTTAAATTTAGTAATGGATGGTCATGAAACAAATTTTATGGTTGATCTAGATTAGGATATATGTATTATATCTTATATAAGGTTCTAGAATCATTTTTTACACATGTTATTAATATATAAAACAAAATGAGGTCATTATGATCGAAGAATCACCAAAATGGCCTAAATAAATGTAAGTAATGTATTAACATATGAATCATGAAAATTTCATAATTAAATATGATAAATGGTATAATTTATGGTCATGGAAATATGTAAATTCCATTCCATTACAATTCAGGATTTTTACTTCCAATCCAAAAGAGTATCCATCATGAACCCATCATGGAAACTATGTGAAGAATGGACCCGACAATAATGTAAATAAAAAAATATTACTAAGAACTGTTTTGAGTGATGTTGTAAAATGATAATATAATGTGTTATAAACATTACTATGTTTGTTGTATATATTAATAACTCTATTTTAACCATTATACAGGAGGTCTGAAAACTTTTTAATTAAGAAGAACCCAATGTAAGGGAATTCTTAACCCAATTTAAAATATTTGGGTTACACTTCAACTTTATCTATTATGTGGTATTAAGATTATTGGTGCTATGATTTTTTGGTTATGTTATGTTTTATTAATTTTATTTCAATGTATATACATATCTATTGCATTTAATAATTCTCACTCTAATTATATTGATGACTTTCCTTTTAAAATCTTTTTAAAAGTCTCTTTAATAAATTTCAAATATTTGGATTATATATATATATATATATGGAATGAGTGGTTTTACCTAACTTAAAGATGCTTTATAACAATTATATACAACTTGTACAAAGTTTATGTTGGGTTTATCCCATTATAGCTCGAGATATGATGGGTCGTGTCCGATTAAATATCAAGATATGTTGGTTTGAGCCCATTATAGCTCAAGATATGACGTTTGATCCCCATTATAGAACTCCACACTAGTGGAAAAATAGTTTTTTACATTAGTTATTTTTTCATTTTCACGTCTGTTTTTAACCGACGTGTTGGCGAGAAACGTTACAAATATTTTTTTTATGTAGGTTATTTATTAATCAATGTTATCAATATTTTTTTCATGATTTTTCACATCAGTTATTTAAAAAGGGACGTGAAAGATTATCCGTTTTTCAAAAAAAAATGACGTTGAAACGCTATTTTTCATGCCGGTTTTTAAATAACCAACGTCAAAATCATAAAAAAACATTTTAAGGTCGGTTATTAATTAAACGACATGAAAAAAATATTCTTGATTTTTTACCTCAGTTATATAAAAACCAATGTTAAAGACCATTCGTTTTAAAAAAAATGATGATTGAACTCTATTTTTCATGTCATATTATAAACAACCAACATTAAAAGGAATTTTTTATGTCAGTTATTTAATAACAAACTTGAAAAATGTTATCCATATTGTATATAATTTAGTGATCTTTTAATTTGATAGGTTTTATAGCTCAAACGGAGTTATGGTTCAAAAGTTATGACTATCAGATTATTGATACATTTTTTCCGAGGAAACATCGAATGAGCCAGTGAAAGCTTCATCATAAATGGATTTTTTGAATCTGAAAGAGGATTTATAGTTTTACCGTGATAAGAATCATTATTTTTCATTATAATAAAATAGTAATCATTAAATCATATTTGAATTAAGAAAACTAGTCATAAAAAACCCAAGTCATGGAAAAATAATAACGAATGCCTTATTGAGATGGCGGAGTGAAGAACTTCATCTCAAAAGAATTTTTTGATTCTGAAAGATAAATTGTTGTTTTACCATAAAATGAAACATTATTATTCATTATAATAAAATAAGAATCACTAAATGGTAAAATAATTAAGAAAACTATTCATAGAAAAACATAAATCATGGAAAAATAATAAAAAATACCTTGATAAGATCGTAAAAAGAAGAAATAATGGATTCATGTTGAAGATCAAACGAGTCGACTCGGTTGGATGGTGATGGTTGAATGAAATGATCATAAAAAATGGTAACCATATGGGCATTATGAAAACATATAAATTATATGGTAAAAGATAGTACAGTATTTAATGTTTTATGTGGCAATTAAAAATTTTGATGTCGTGCTGTAAAAAAATATAATTCTACATTGGCGAGATATAAAACTTATCATTCACGTCATCTTTATGATAACCGTCATAAAAATATATTAAAGTTACCCTATTTTTATGATATAAAAAAAATTTCCATCAATTTTTCAGGTCAGTTATTATATAACAGACATGAAAAATTCCTCTTAACATCGGTAATTTAATAACCAACTTGAAAAATTGATAGAAAATTGATTTTTCACGTCAGTTATAAAATAACCAACGTGAAAAATCAATAAAAACACATGAAATTAATTTCCTAATCTTCTAGTTAAATGGCCCCGAAGATCAAATGGAGTTACAGATCAATCATTATAGCCAAAAAAACTTGATAACCTCTAAACAAAGTCTTAATGAATGTCAACTTCCAATGACCATAGCGTTTCATCTGTAACTTCGTTTGAGCTCCACAACATCTGAAAACGAATATTGTAAAATTATCTACATCTTTGTAAAAAACATTTACATTGGTTATTTAATAACTTTCATGAAAGATGACTTTTAACATTGGTTATTTAATAACCTACATGAAAAATTGAATGAAACTTGATTTTTCACGTCGTTTAATAAATAATTGACGTTAAAAATTATTTTTTCATGTCCGTTATTAAATAACCGATGTGAAAAATATTTAAAAACATTTAGATAATTTTCCAAGATTTTTTAATTGGTCATGGATATCAAATGGAGTTACGGATCAGAAGTCTTGGCCATCGTAATTTGACATTAATTAAGACATTGTTTAGAGGTGATCAAATTTAAATGGCCATAACTTTTGATCTGTAAATCCTTTTGAGATTTGGGACCTGTCAAATTGAAGATTAGAAAATTAACTACATGTTTTTTTTTATTTTCACGTCTGTTATTTATTAACTGACAATAAAAAGTTATAAAAATGTATTATTCATGTCGGTTCTTAAATAACCGATGTAAAAAATCCATTAGAATTTATTTTTCACATCGGTTATTATAAATCTGACATGAAAAATCAGCGAAAATCACTAGAAAATAATTTTCAGTATATGAAAGATTAGGCGGCAACTAAAAATTTCACTATCGCATTGTAAAAAATTTGATCTCATTATTGGTGCAATTAGAAATTTTATCTTTTACATTGGTTTTTATAAAACTGATGTGATAAACTCATATATTACGCCTATTATTATGTAACCGACATAAAAAATTGGTTTTATCACGTTGGTTATTTTATAACTGACGTGATAAATCAACATAATTTATTTTTAATGTCGGTTATATTAAAACTGACATAATAAATCAATTATATTGCTTTTCACGTCACTTATTTATAACCAATGTCAAAAATGACGACGTAAAAAAATTTCTACTAGTGCCAATGCATTGGGTACTCTAGAGGAGGTATTTTTCCAAATGGTTATTATGTAGCTGTATGGGGTACTGTAGCAGTACTGTTCACCGAGGGGTCCTTTGGGACAAAAAAAAGGCTCCCAAGCCTTGTATTCAGGCCACTTGGCCTTGGGACTTCGAGCTTTGTAATGGGTCACCCTCTACCCAGTATAAAGAAGTATTTTCTTTAAAATAATAAATTGAGGCTTCGGCCCCAACCTTTAAAAAAACCATTTTTTTATGAAATGGGTTTTATTGGTTTTAATGTTATCACCTAACTAATGATTTCATTCCTTATATACATTATTGAGCTTTTTATGCTCATCCTATGTTTTTAGATTTTTTTACAGGTTATAAGGATGTGTAAAATAAAGAATCAAGAAAATTTAAATTTCATGAAGATTTTTCAAGGAATATTGTTTTATTTGAAAGGTAATATATTTTGAAAAAAAATGTAAATTATTTTAATAGTGTTCACATGTATAATTATGAGATGTTATATATGTTTTATTTCCTAGTTAACTATAACTATAATCCTAAAAAGATCCTCAATGTGTAAGAGTGTATGTTCTTGTCTAAAACTCAGGATTATGTAATGTTTTAAGGTCAGATACTTATAGTTGGTATTAAAGGATGGTTTAGATATATTTTAGGGGTTATGATAGTGTTAAAAGAATACCAGAAATGATTTATACTCTATGGTAATTTAAAATGTTATTGAATTTAATTATTATCATGTTGGTTCATCTATGTTATTCCTGTTTCGAATGGATTTTCGTAGAAGAAACAGGGATGAAAAAGAAGGAAGGCACCTAGAGGCTATTGTCTATCTGAATCTGTAGTTCGGAATGCTTGGAATCTGAATCTAGAAGTTTTTGATATCAATGTCTTAGTTGACTCAAGAAATAAATTATGATGGTATCCATTCTATAGGGTAACAAGATCTACCATGAAGAAACATGTCTTTTTTGGAGCATTTTATGAGGAAACATCCTCAAACATTTAGTGGAACCAGAGATCTAGTGATAGTCGAAGGATGGATCAATGATCTAGAAATGGTATTTGATGTCATAAGATGTTTGGAACATCAAAAACTAATACTAGAAAATTATTGTTTGTAAGGTGAAGTCGATCAATGGTGGCATCTGATTATGAATACGACAGAAAGATAAGATCATGACAGTCTAGAATGATATTAATTTAAGAGTCTTTTTCTAGAAAAATATTTTCCAAAAATAGTTCGACTCACGATGGAGAAAAAATTCCTAGAACTGATGTTGAAAGATGATGATTTTTTGGTAGCATATGAATCCAATTTTACAAGACTTTCTAGGTACATATATTATTTTACTCTGTATTTTGATAGAAAAATTAATATATTTTACTTCGGTATGAAACCATTTTTGAAAATATTTTTAGGCATCAAGTTTAATTAAAATTTATGAGAAACGTGTTCGTTGTGCTGAAAATGTTTAGACGAAGATTTCTAATTGGTATGTTCCTCATGGTGAAAAGAATAAGAAGAGTTCAGGTTGGCAGGTTTTGTAAAAGAATTCTTCAAAGAAATCTTGAGCTAATAAAATCAATTTCTCATGTTGTGAAAAGTGTAGTAAAAGGCATCTTGGTGAATGCCCTGTAAATTATGGGAAATTCTACCGATGTGTAATATTTGGACAAATGTCTCATGAATTCATGTAAAATGATCTAAAATTAATGAGAATCTGATGGTGAGATTCTTTATCTGTAAGGAGTTTGTTGATTTTGTTAATGTTTTTCTGAAGCTACAACAGTGGAATCAGTATGATGAGAAGTCAAAGGGTGTGGTAAAATGATTGGAAACTACTTCATTAGATGTTGATCTATTAAATGAGATGATATTAGGTACATTTCTTATTTTTATAAATTTCTCAAGAGTGTTTCCTGATTTAGGGTCTACACATTCCTTCATTTCTGAGAAATTTTCAGATAAATTAGGAATTCCACCTCATGAAATGAAACTATTAATCTTATTAAAAACCCTTATAAGGAACATTATGGAAAAATGAAATTTTAAAAATCAACCTATCTTGGTCTATGGAAAGATTTTACCTGCAAACACAATTGTAATGCCTCTAGTAGAGTTTGATGTTATTATGGGAATGAACTGTATATTTTTATTATTCCAAGATAGATTACAGAGAAAAAGATGTTTTTTATAAAGAGTCTTAGTTTTGGTATAATAATGAACCCGTGCCATTAACAACATGTCAAGAAGCTAAGAAACTAATAAAATATTGAAATAAAACTTTTCTTTCATTTATTTTTTAAGAAAAGGGAACTATCCAGATTAATGGTGTATCATTGGTAAATGAATATTGTGATGTTTTCCTGATGATTTCCCTAGTATTATTCTTGATCGATAGGTTGTGTGTACTGTTGACATATTTCTTGATTCTAAGACAATTTATACACCCCCTTATCGAATGTCTTAAATGGAACTTCTTAAATTAAATAAGAAGTTGCAGGAATTATTAGATAAAAGCTTCATCCGACATAACACTTTACCATGGGGTCCTATAATCTTGTTTGTTAAAATGAAATATGGTCCAATTAGACTTTTCATTGATTATAGAGACTTGAATTACATTACTCTTAAAGAAAATTATCCTTTTCCTCATATCAATGATTTTTTTTATTAGCTCTAGGGAGAAAATATTTTTCAAAGGTTAACCTGAGGTCGGGGTACCTTTAATTGAAAGTAATTGATGAAGATATCCTAAAGACTGTTTTTTGTTCTAGATATAGTCATTATGAATTTGTAGTTATGTCTTTTGGGTTTACTAACTCACTTTATTTATTCATGGATATTATAAATAGAATATTTCATGAGTTCTTGGATATGTTTATGGTTGTGTTTATTGATGAAATTATGGTATATTCTAGAAGAAAAGAGGAGCATCAAAAATAATTAAGGTTTGTTTTGAAAATCTTAAAAGAAAATAAACTATATGGAAAATTCAGCATGTGTGATTTTTGGTGGTGACAGATTTCTTTTCATGGGAACATTGTAAATCAGTATTTAATAACTATTGATCCTGCCAAAAGAAAAGTGGTTGATGAATGAAAATGACCTAAAAATGTTACATAGATTCTTATTTTTCTTGAATTAGCATGTTCTTACAGGCAGTTTTCTTATAAATTTTTCATGGTTATCTATCCCTCTAACTAAGTTAACATGAAAATAGGTTAAATTTTTTTAGACATAAGAATGTGGTGTTTTTTTAGGAACTGAAGAATAGATTTTTGAATGCTCTAGTTTTGGCCTTTCCTTCCCAAAATGGTGAGAATGTCATCTACACTGATGATTCATTGAAGGTATGAGGTTGTTTTTTGATGTATAATGATAAGGTAATTTTTTTTCATTAATAAAACTAAAACCTGATCAGTTAAATTTTCCCACACCTGATTTGGAATTAAAAGTTGTGGTTTTTTTCTTTAAAAACATTGAGCAACCATTTATACATAACCAAATTCCAAATATATATTGACTATAAAAGTATAAATTATATATATACTATGAAGAAATTAGACACGAGACTTAGATATTTCTTGAACTTATAATAGATTATTATTGCACAATAAATTACTATCTAGTAAAATAAAACAAAGTGGGGGATGACTAGTCAAAAACATCATTCATCATTAACCACGATAGGTTTGGAATGTGATACATTGGTAAATTGTTTAATAAAATTTGACTTGGAATTCATTGTAAAGGCAATTTATCCAATTTTTTTAGGTTTTAATGCAATAATCGTTATCATTCAGAATTATGTAAGCACATAATGAAGACCGTGAGCTATAGAAAAAGGTATAATTAGTTAAATTTGGTATGTTTATAAAATTTAACCTTAATAAATACTGGGTTGTAAGATTTAAAAAAAGGTTGTGTGTGACTTTTGATTCCCAGTTGATAAACAAAATGATTTTTGAAGCTTATTTTTCTCCATTTTTAGTTAATTCTAGTAGTAATAATATTTATAGAGACCTTTGGGAGTATTACTGGTGGGATGGAATAATAATGGATATTGTTGATTTTACCAGGAAATTTTTGACCTGTCAATAATTTAATGTATAGAGGGAGTTACTGAAGATGATACATCAACCATTCCTAGTACCAGACTGGAAATGGGAGAATATATAACTAGACTTTGTTGTTAGACTACTAAAGACATCTTGAGGTAACAATTCAATCTGGGATACTGTTGACCGACTGACTAAATATGCACATTTTTTCTATTATTGATATAATTTCTATAGATTGGATTTCTGGATTGTACCTCTAAGATATTGTTAGGTTACGTGGAGTGACTCTTTCCCGTGAGTTTGATCGAGATCTTAGGTTCACTTAAATTTTTTTTAAGAGCCTTCAGAAGTCATTAGGAATATAATTAAATTTCATTACAACTTTTCATCCATAATCTAATCGGCAGTCAGAACAAAAAATTCAGACATTAGGGGATATTTATAGAGCATGTTCAATCGATTACCAGTGAAGTTAGGATCAATAACTTTCTTTAGTTCAGTTTTCTTATTATAATAGTTTTCATTCCAGTATAAAGATGGAACCTATTGAGGCATTGTATAGAAAGAAGTGTCATACTCCAATGTTTTGGGATGAGGTCAATGAAAGGATGCTGATGGTGCCATAATTAGTAGACAATGTGGAAGAGAATGTAAAGATGATCCAGAAACACATTAAAACAGCTCAGAGCAGATAGAATAGTTTTGTAGATAATAGGAGGAAATACTATTCTATTGAGGTAGGTGATCATGTTTTTCTTAGAATCTCACCATTGAAAAGTGTTATGCATTTTGGTATGAAAGGGAAGATGAGTCTATGGTTCATTTTACCTTATAAAATCCTATATATTGTTGGATTGGTTGCCTACCAAGTAGCATTTATTTCAAGGTTAACATAGGTACACAATTTTTTCATGTTTTGATTTTGAAAAAATATGTTCCAGATTCATATCATGTATTAATCCCAACAAGCAATTCAGCTTGAAGTGAACTTTTATTATGAGGAGAAACCTATTCAGATTCTTGATAATAGAGAGAAAGTACTGTAAAATAAGGTAATCCACCGTGTAATGGTTTTTTAGAGAAATCACATGTTAGAAGAAGCAAAATATAAATCTGAAAATTCTATGAGGGAGAAGTACCCTCACTTGTTTAATATGTAATCAAAATTTTAAGGATTCAATTTTTACAATGTGGGTATAATGTTACGCCAAAGGTTTTAAAAATAAATTTAAATGTAGGAAATATTGTTTTATAGATAGTTATAAGTATATTTTAAATATAATTTTTTCTCTTCTATGATTTGAATTTCCAAAAATGGACATACGTGGTTACAATCAGTTAGTTATTTAGTCTCTGATAAGACGAAATCAATTTTTGGTGAATAGTAACATAACCTTTTTAATATTAATGTAAACCTTATAAATAGTAATATACCCTTATGAATATTATCATCTCTTATGATAGTCTACATATAATATTTATTTGAAGATATGATACACCCATATCTTGGAAGAAGTAAATAAATTTTTTAAAATTTTTTATTTTTGGAATAAAATATTATTTTATTTAAAAATAAAATTAATCATATTAGGAATATTATTCACAAATAATGGAGTTCATTTTTTAAAATTTACATGCCGAAAAAAAAATTGGGTGATTTTTTGGGATTTTTATGAAATTCAAGAATATTTTTTGAGTAGTGAAATATGGTAAAATACATTATAAACAATTATCTATTAAATACATAATTTATTACATCATGAATGATGTTAGAACAATATATTAGAACTAAAAATATCTTTTTACTATTTTGTTTCACATGAATCAATAATATTTATATTCTTTAGCAAAGATAATAAAATAATGATTAAAGTAATGTAATCTCTTCCATTGTAAAAACCACCAACTTCCTCTGTTCCTCCCACACCACTCTGGCCTTGATACATGCCTATGTTCTTAAAAATATTCCTCCCAAGACCCATTCCCCAAGACCAAGACCTACTGGTCTCATCAAAAGGCCCAAACCAAAGGACTTAAGGAGGATCTCAAGGAGAAGAGATCAAGAGGTACACATCCTCTTTTATTTTCATTATTTTATTTTTCATTTTATTTTATATTCTTCCTCTTTCACCCCAAACCTTATCCAAGAGGAATGAATGATCCAGAATCTTATATATATTCTGGATGTTATCATGTTTATGTAATATTCACCATTATACTTCTTCTCCACTCCCACTTATTCTTGTAATTAAAACATCGTCTATGATGTGTCGATTTACCAACATCATGGATGACGTTATTTCAATTTCCTTTAATTAATTATTGGATGATCATGAAACCATTATTATGGTTGAAATAGATTATAATTTATTTATTATGTCTTATATATTGTTCTGGAATAATTTTTACACATATTATTAATTCATAAAACAAAATGAGTTTATTATGATCGAAGAATCACCAAAATGACCAAAACAAATGTCAATAATGTTTTAACTTATGAATCTTCCTCACATAAGAATTAAAAATGATAAATGGTATAATTTAGGGTTTTATAAATATTTAAATACCATTCCAATTCAATTATGGAGTTTAACTACCAATCAAAAAGAATATCCATCATGAACTGATCTCGGAAACCATGTGAAGAACGCACCCGCAAATAATGTAAATAACAAAATATTACTAATAAATGTGTCAAATGATGTTGTAAAATGATTATATAAGGTGTTATAAACATGAATATGTTTCATTATGATATTAATAAAACCCTTTTAACCATTAAACATGATTTTTAAACAAAATTTAAATAATAAGAACCTGAGTTACTGGAATTCATAACCTAATTCCCAATCTTTGGGTGAACCATCTACTTTATCCATTACGTGGTATTAAGATTATTGGTGTGATTAATTTTTGTTTATATTATGTTTTATTATGTGTATTTATAGTTTATACACATATAAATTCCATTCTATTAATTCTCACTCTAATTATATTGGTAAGGGACATTCTTTTTAAAATCCTCTTAGAATTCTCTTAAATAAATTTCAAAAAGATTGTATATATATATATATGGAAATAGTGGTTTATCCGTATTTCATGATACTTTATTATCATGATATGTTCATTGGACACAGTTTATGATGGTTTTTCCCATTATATCTCATTATATTATTCTTTGATACCCATTATAGATCAAGATATGTTGGGTTGATCCCATTATAGTTCAAGATATGACAGGTGAGCCACATTATAGCTCTTCAATGCATTAGGTACTCTGGAGGTGGAATTTGACCAAATGGTTATTCCATCTGTACGGTTGATTTTAAGAGTTATATTTTAAATATTTTCCAAGGAAACTAAATTTTGTATCCATGCATGTTAATTAGTTTTTATTAAATGAGTTTTATTGGTTTTTATGTTATCACTTGACTAACAATTTCATTCCTTATATCCCTTTTGAATATTTTTGTGCTCATACCAGGTATGTAAATTTTTTTCATAGCTTATAAAGATATTTAAGATAATGAATTAATAAAATTTAAATTTCAGGATGATTTTTCAAGGAAAGATGTTTTATGTTTTATATTTTTAAAAATATTTATATTGTCTTAATAGTATCGACATGTATGATTATGAGATGTTATGTATGTTTTTGTCTTAATTACCTAAACTCTAAACCTAAAAAGATCCTCAATGTTTAAGAATGTATGTTCTTGTCTAAAACATTGGATTATGTAATGTTATAAGGCTGGATTCTTATAGTATTAATACATGTGTTTTAATGCATGAATAAATGTGAAAATAATCAAGGAGAACTTTCTATATGATATTTGTAAAATCCCATGTGATGGATGTATGTGGTTTGAATTTAGATCTTTATTCATAGGAGAAATTCATTGGAACTCATCACTATCATTCATGTTATTCATTTTCTATTAGGTCACTAGTAGGACATGGAATAAGGTTATATCTCTCCCATTTGATGATAGATTTAGACAAGCTAATAGATTCTTCTAAAGGTCAGATATATTTTAGCGACCACTTAATGATATCTCTAAAAATCCTTGTCAAGGAGTTCAGAGATGATATATAGTGGCTTCTTCATGTTATAGAAATTAAATTTATAGTAGTTTCATAATTAAAATATTTTATACATAGTTTTATATTATATTTCATGGGAGATCATCAAACTAGTGTTTTAATAACAACTACTCAATATGATAATTGTTATTAGACTTTAATAGAACCCTTAACATTCACACTATGAAAACCAAGGTAATGTTAAAATAAATCATTTTTATGTATTTTATATATTAATTTAATATATTGTTCTGATTTATATTCATTATCAGAATATTAGTAATTTTCTCCGTTAAAAATAATATATGCCTTAATTCTAACCAAATTAGGTTTTCATACATTATATAGTTTAAATAGAAAATATAAAAAATATATTTTATTATTTCAATATATGAAAATTAAATAATTTATTAATTTATAATTCCATAATTTAAATTTGGTTAATATTTGTGAAATTTCTGAAATGATTGATTTTTTCAATTAATAGGGAAACATACATATTTTTAGGAAGATTTTCTTTTTATTTCATGATTTTGAAAATTTATATTTTTTCTAAAATGATATCAATAAAAAATTATATATTTATATTATTAATAATATAATTTTGGTAATTGGAATTAATTTCATAATTTAATTTGTTATGATAAATTTTGAAACATAAGAAGACCTTTTTCTCTTGTAAAATGATTTTCATTATGTTTTATAGGAATAATTTTAAATAAATTTTTAGAACATATATGTATTTAATATGATAAAATTTAGTAAATATTTATAATAATCATAATTGATATTATATAACAAGTTCAATATGGTTTTGTCATAACGATATGTAAAAAAAGTAAAAATCAGTTACAACTATTAATGTTAAAACAAGTTTACAATGGCTTAAACTAGTAAAATGTGTTAGAATGACCTAAAAACTTATCTAAAAATTATGTTATAACTATATTAAAACATTATGTAATCTTATATTATGAAATTTGTTTTTTGGATCATCTTTTTTTAGATATACACTAATGTGTTTTAATATTTGGAATGATTCAATCTATGTCCACTAACCCACTTATAAAAGGACACCATACATCCTCTCATATCAAAAATTCAAGATCCATTTAATTAAGTAAATAAATACCCAAATACCATCCTAAAATTATTACACATGTCTTAGATATCATGGTTTTTGGAATAATAAAAGGCTCATAGGAATATGTAAACTGAATGAGGTAGACTAAGTAATAGTTATCGATTTTAAATGAATGTTTATGTATTTTTTCTCCATCGAACTCCTTAAAAAATATTGTAACCATTATGATATAATAAAATAAGTATCCATAACATACTAGTATTTAACTAACTTGATTTATTAACTTTATTCAATATCCTTCTTCATCTAGTGGAAAAACCTTCATTTATGTGTTTTTATGCCTCACGAACTGATGTAATTATATTTTTGTCACTAAACCCACAAGGATGGTTATAATTGTAGATATAAAATATGCATGTGATATTCATGAAATAGTTATAATTATTAAAATATTATATATTTTCTATTTTGTTTCCATTACACCCATTGAAAATTGATAACATCCTTCATGAATACATTACTCATTCGTATGCATGACCTCCCATCTCTATCATTAAAAATATATTTTATTTCTCATAACCACCATAAAAAGGTATTTCTAAAAATATTATTTAATTAAAATAATAATTATTATAAAATTATAAATATTTTGTAAAATATATACTCAAGATCCATTTGAACTAAGTAAAACTACAGAAGAAATTTTTCATTTCTGAACCAAACATTCTCAAAATGTTCTAAGTAATCATTACTAATTATGTCTTTAATTATAACATGTATAAATTTTAAATAATAGGAAATATTAAATTGAGAGGTTTTATTATTATTATTAAATAATTATCATAATTCTCTTTTTCTGAAATATGAATATAGTATGTGAAAATTCATAATTGATTTATGGTATATTTTACCATATAAAGTCATTTTCATTTTTTAAATGATTTATTTTATATATAATTTCCATCCATGTACATGTTTTTAAAATTATTTTATGTATATTTTTATATGTATATAAATAAATAATATATTAAATTTTATTAATCTTTCTAATTTCATTCAAAAGTATTTTAATGGAATATTTTTATATATTTTATATGAAAATTTTAAATTTCGTTACAGAAAGAAAAAAGGAATGTTCTAAATTTACATATATGATTTTGATGAGTTTTCCCACAACTATAACCATTTTTTTATATTTTATTCCATAATAAACTTCCATTTTTTATTTAATGAAAAATACTTCTCTCATTTAATCCAGATATTTTCAAAATGTGGTTTAAATTAAATTGATATTTTGATATCTCAAATTTTTTTCATAAGGGTGCATCAAATATTTTAATGAGTATATTTTTTAATTTGCAAACATTCATGTTTTCTATATATGTAATCATTATTGGTATTTTTTATGTTGAAAAATTGTCCTAATATAGCTCATGATGGTGGGAGATCCCGATATAGGTCATGTTGAGGGGTGAGTCTGATATAAATCTTGAATTAAATGGATAATGGGAAATAGTCAAATGGATATTGGTTTCTCCTATTATATTATTAGAATATACTAGGTAGTTTATTCTATTTTTAAAATTGATAGTATGATAGATATTAAAATTATTTCAAAACATCCATACTTGAATTATCTATTATTTTAATGGGGTTTTATGGAAACATTATGATCTTGCAATGTAAGATAATCAGTTTAGGTTTCAGAAAAATTGTATTCTAATTATTGAAGATGAAATTTATTATATCAAAAATTCTTCATGTGTTTGTTCATGGTTATAACAAAACATTTATGAGGATTATTTTTTCATTATGATTTGATAAGAATTATTTTAGGAATTTTTTTTGAAATGAAGATGATTTCTTATTAATGAAAATATTTATATTGATATAAATGGTTATAATGCAAATGGAAAGTTATTAATATTTATATTAATATAATAATATGTTTGTTTCATTTTAATAATAGTCCCTTATGGATATTTTTTTGTTGATTCGATATTTTGTAAAAAATACTCAATGGTTTTTGTTATGAGTATGGATAAGCATGTGGTAAAGATTAAAATTGTGAATATGTTTCATGGAAATAAAATATTTTCTATTTTAAATTCTATGAAGTTTTGGTGATATGAAAACATAGTTTATTTTTTTACATTTTGATATAATATTTTATTTTATGAACTAATTTTGAAAAACTGTATATATATATAAGTTATTTAGGAAAGAAAGAAAATGTATTCTTGTATAAATATTCAGTTTAAGGATTTTTTATAGTCTTATTGATATAGTTATTATCTAATAAATGGATTGGAAAATTTAGAGTCTAGGATAATACAAGAAAATACACATAATATTTTAAAATTTATGGTTATAAAGAGATATAATTCCATGATTAACATATTTCTTCACCTAAAAACTTATGTATATGACAATTTTCTAAAAAAGAAATATTGAATCTAATACTAGAAGAACTAATTAGGGAAATATCCTTTCAAATAAAAAACCAGGTATGGTTGTAACTAGAATTGAGAAGTTTGATGCTTTTATAATTCAATTGATATGGGATATAAATGGTTTTGGAACCCATTATTGGTAACAATCAAATCCACAATATTGGAAGATGTTTATAGTGGATAATTTTATGATATAGAACCCTATAATATTTAGTGTATTTTCGTACCTAATAGTATCTGAGGGATGGATACAATCTCTAGAAAATATATTAACTTCATGGTTTTTAAGTGGAATAAAAATTTCACTCTTTATATTTGTTATTTTGAAGGTGAATCTGATCAATAGTTCTCCATGATTAATAATATTTTTGAAATAAAGGAGATTGACAACATGTAATAAGATTTATTTAATAATAATGTCCTTAGTATGTATTTTTTGTATTTTGTAAAACATATTAGATAAAGAAAATTATAGGAATTGGATTATAATGAAGAATATTCAAGGGCCACGTATAAGAAAAACATCACCCAACATTTTTGGAATACACAAATTGTTTTTTGAATCATGATAGTAATACTAATATATTTTACAAAATATTAATGAAAATATACTAACTAATATAAAACCATACATTTCATATGTACATATTTCATATAATTAATTTAATATTCATTACAATAAATAATGATCCACACCTAAATAATATAGTTTTAGTGCCTTTGGAAACATGGGTAAATAAATAATTGGTTCATTAGTGAACTAGATCATCTCCCACAAGTTTATTCATAACTGGAACCATTCTTAAACATACCATACATAATACTTTGTATATAACCTGGTGAAAAGGAATCATAATAAACTTGGATCTCATAATATTTTTATGGATAGACAAGGGAGATATCAATGATCACTTAAATATAACATAATCATTATAGTATGAGAACATGATCATAAAATTTTAAAATTTTACCATATATAACACATATTGTAATCTTGAGTCCTGTAATAATGCATGGAATTTTATAAGACGTGAATTATAATGGAATAAAATAATATAATCTATGAGATAATTATGTGGGCATAAGAAATAAGTTTATGGCTTACAAATAATAAGATAAAATCATTTCCATAGTATTCGAGACATAGTGTCAAGAAAATCATAGTTGATTAGATTCTGTTTCCAAACCAAAGTAGTAGTCAAGTTCAGCTCCCAAAACTATCATAAAGGATAGTTTCCTTTAATGAAAATGGTTGAAAACCCATTTTAGTCATATTTATCTCATGAGGTATACCTTATTACCCAATGAAAACAGGGGATACATATCTCTATACCCACCCATAGATAATAAAAAGAAAATATATTTGTTCCACATGTTCATAAAAATTTTATGATACTCTAAACCTTGAGAATGATATGGGTTTTATAAACATTACACCATTTAATCATAGCCTGACCTATGGAAATGGAAAGAGTTTCCTAATTATTCTATCAAAATAATAATGAACCCTAGAGTAAAAAAAGAGGATGGTATAATTGGATTTTATTCCTACTAAAACCTAATTGACATCAATGAATTCCATCTTAAATGGAATATGATTTCCAAAGATCATTTGGAATATTTCTTAGGGAAAATAATTTTTTCACTTTAAAATAACGTATTTAAAATTATAAAATTTTAAATATATTAATTTAAATATTTTATTATAGTAAAACATTGATTATTATAATTTAATATTTGAATCATTGAGAGGTTATGAAGATGGGAAATTATATTCATTATACATAATTTAAAATAATGATTCGTTTCGCATTGTTTATAAAATGTAAATAGTCCCTTATCTGGAAGAAGAAATGTCAACCCTTTGAAACATTATTAAAAAAATTACAATGTGGGTAACAATTACTTCAAAACTCTAATGGAATATTGAAAAAATTATTCGAAACATTTTATATAAAATAATAACATGAAAGATAATGATTCCATACCGAATAGTAAAATTGAGTCAGTTTTCCATTAAAATGTAATTTCAATCCCATATGAAAATAAATATAGTAAAATGGAAGGAAACTATGTAGTTTATATATATATATAGAGTATAATAAACATAATGAGCTTATTTATAGGTAGATAACTATATTTCATTATCATAAACTTAATCAAAAATAAATCTTATAAACAATTCGATTGTATAATAAAACCCCTTCCACTTTAGTAACATTCAAATAAAATCCACAAGAAATAGAGAACATTAGATGGATATGTATATCACAATAATTATCATGAGTTTAAAAATAAAATAAATTCATGTTAAATATATATAACACATAATATAATTAATTTATGAATTTTAAATGTGTCTCACAGATGTAAAAGTTAGATTAAAATCTCTTACCTTAAGTTCCACAGGAATTGAGATAACTATAAAAAAATTTATAATATATTTATATTTTTTATAATTACATAAAAAATCATGAATATACTTAAAATAACAAAAATGGTCCACTTATTGTATTTAAACATCAATTTATTACTGATTACTTTTAAAAAACATTGTTTCAAAATGTTAACTATTTTTTTCATGCTAATTTCACTTCTGTATTTTTTATCCTCATACTTTGATGAAACATACATCATATGGAGAATTTATTAATGATATAATTATTATATATAATCAGAATATATATTAACATATTCTTCCATAAATTATAGTAACATAAAAATTAATTAAACCATTCAGGGACATGATAAGTCATACATACACATAAATGTTGCTTTCACTTTTTAACTGATGGAAAAAAAGAATTTAAATATTAAATAACCATTAAAAATAATTATTTATATCATATATATCATATATATTCAATAATTATATATTTATTTCTATCTATTAAAATATTAAGGTAAAAAATTACATTCCTTTGTAGTGGTAGTAATCTACACGTATACAAGAGCGACATTATCATTTTCCAATGGATTAGAATTTAAGACTGTAGTTGTGATATTATAATTGTATATATATAATTATACCACTAATTTCATATATAAGTATATATATATTAAATCCATCGTTATATTCATCCATTAGATGAGGTCATATAAAATTGATTATATTAGCTCGTGTGGCAGTAGTCCAATGTAACCACAATGGATGGTTTCATTTCCAATTTTGTTGAAGAGGATATTGACATAGATAACTATTTATACATAACAAAATAAGAATAAAAGATATATACTGGTGATATTATATTGTAATTATTATGATATAATTAATTGTGTAAAATAATATGTACAAAAAATAATGTTTTTGGATAATAAAATTACTCTCCCTTAGAAAACCATCCTTTGAAGCACTTATTTAGGACCACAGGGTTAGACATTTGTGAAGGAAAGTAACTACATAATATTTATAAATATTTTGGGGAGATATTTTTTTAGTGCTTGCTTGAAATAATATTCATTTGAGTTATGAAGAAGTGAGGCGAGGAGGGTCCCTTATATATTTATATTGACTAGAGCGCAATAAAATATTCAATGTTTTAATATAATATTCAATCACTATTTTTGGAAAAATGGAAAAATAGATAATATTATATGGTGATCAGTTTAATTTCAATATAAAATAAATAAATTTGGTTTCTAAATGATTTATTTCATATTAACTATTGCATTTCGAGGTTAACCCTCGATAAACCTTTATTAACCTTTATAGTGGAAACAGATTTAATATATTTTGACTATTTATAATGAGAATAAATTAAGTTCAAAATAGTAAATAATAATAAATATTATTATTCTAGTCATGTAACCTATTTTATATTATTATATTCAAATAATTGGATGATTTTAATTTAAAATTAAACTAACAAATATGACAAAAAGCAGTATTTTGGTGAAAAGGATTTCTTAAGTATGAATTATTTTTATATAAATATTAAACATATAATTAATTATAATAGAATAAATTATATTAATAATAATATAATATAACGAATTTTTTTTAAAAAACGTTTTAAGGAAATTTATCTTTTTATGTTATTTAATCACAAAGAAATTTTTTAAAAAATCATTATTTTTTACTATTCATCAAAATGTTATTAATTTTTTAAAATTATAAAATAAATATCATTAGGATAATTTTGGAATATTAATTTCTAAAATTAATTTAATTTTTAAAAATAAATTTTTTGAATGTGGATAAAATTAATATTAACATATATATGAAAAATAGGCTATATCAACTTTTTAGAAAAATACAATTTAAACCATAAAATTATTTTATTTATTATCACATTCATAGTAAAAAATATTAAATTAATAATAATATTTTTTATTGAATATATAATAAAAAAATTTAATTTTTAAAAAAAACATTTAGTGATTAGTTTATTTTATTAAGAAAAAATAAAAGTGTGCATAAAAATAGTTTTATTTACATTTCTTTCATGTTAAAATGATTTTAATTTTAATTTATAATATATTGGTAGTTGATTAATTTTTCATATACATGTTTAATCCACCAAAATTTCATAATATAGTTTTCCCATTTTATACCGGCAAATTAAAAGCTTTTTTATAATTGTATACAATGTTTTGGTTCATTTAGTCTCACAATTTCTTGTATCCCAATTGATTAAGGTTATTTATTTAATGAAATATATCATAAAATATCATGGTGTTACATTCTAGAACACCCCCAAAAGAAAATTTACCTCAAAATTCTATTACTCCAATACATAAAAATGATTATATCTCTACCTCATCACATCCTCGGGTTCCTACATAGCATTATAGAATTTCATATTCCTATTCAAAACATCATCCATGTGAGTTCTCTTAATACACAACATATTATCTCTGTGATCAAAGAATTCTACTGGTTATTGTTCTTAGGAAATATCATACTCTAATAGTACAACCTATTATTTCTGCATATGTAGATTATTTCTTATTTAATTCCATTCAATATATATATAGTATAGATCATGAACTTCTGAGAGGTTCTATTGAAGAGTTAAGAAGTGATCTACCATCCCAACATGATTAAAAATATCAATGAATCTAATATACTAAGGGGTAAACTATCTGTTATTTCGAAATCATATAACCTTCTTCCATGTATAAATTCTAAAAAATATCATTTTTTGAATGTCAAACTATATAACACACTACTGATTGCCTATATAAATATTTAGTCGACTATGATCTTCCCTAATGTTCTATTGGATATCCCAAAATTTCAATTCCATTTCATCATCTTGATCTAGTCCCGATAATTTTATCTCTCCATCTTCATCCCTTCCGGTTTCAGTTTTCATTACTTACCAAAGAGGTCTTCATAAGGATCCACCAGAACGATCCATTGAAATATATTATTATAATAAATATTGGATGGAGGAAGGTGTTGATCTTCTCTTCCATTAAAATACATATAAAATGCCTTAGGATATCCTTAATGGTTTAAATGTTCCTCTCTAAATTACCATCTATCTGAGGATAATAATAAATTTTGAAACTCAACTCTATATACAGAGCCTGCTGAATATTTCTCTAGAACATCTACGAAAATATCCGATCCAAATCAGATATGATGAAATATAGTACTCCATGAAACCTTAAATATTATGTAATATATATTATGGAAATATGAAAAACAAATAAATCTTCTCTAATAGAAATGAAGTATAATGACATCATGTGGTGATTGACTATGACCCAAATAGCATTGTGTCCATATGATTTTATTTAGGAGTCAGACAGAAAAATACATGTTGAAGTTTTTACATTTCCATTTTAGTGTGGTTAATGGTTGTAACATACCCTTATAATAAAATCCCTCATCCTTAACTTTTTTACATGGTAAACATATAGATACTTATTAAGAAATATCTCAATTTATTATTTCTCCCCAAAAATACACTTTTCAATCTCTATAAATATTTTTTACTTTTTGGATGAATATATAATGATGAACCATGATCCTCATCTAACAAATCCATAAAATATGGTATTGATAGAAAATATAGATAATGGTTAAACCTTATTATTCCATCATATTCAAGGATAAACTAAGGATCATTCCTCACCTACTTCTAGAGTTCAACATCATCATTATGCACCTATTTAATATTCACATGGATAGATGGTTGACCACTCATTTGAGAAAGATAGTATTTATCCCCTTAAATAAACATTTCATGATCCATATTTTTCAAATATATTAATATTAGATATTTTTTGATCCTCATTATAGATATTCTATCATGATCCTTTAAAATCAGAGCATCTACCACCTTGTTCGCTTTCCTGAGGTAGTAATGTACTAATTAGTCATATTTTTTAATCTACACTGACCTTATTTTCTAGATCATATTAAGCTCTTTTTAAATTAAAATTTTATTTTTAATTATTTCTATTTATGTGTAACACATTTCCCTATAAATAATGTGCCTTGGTATATTTAACAAAAAAAATTACTACATCTACCTAAAAAACATGATTTGGGTTAGTTTTTCATGAAACATCAATTATTATGAGGAATAATCTATAATCATAACATATTTCATGAGAACACATCATCATCCCTTCATTAATGAATTTCTAATGATTACCATCCCTTTTCCACTAGAGGTAAATTTATTCACTAGCATACGAACTAATATTCTTTTCAGTTCCTAAAATCTTTTGTCATATTCATCTATCAAAATACAAAAGGCCTGTGTTTGAGTTGACATGGTGATTGGATTAGATAACCATGAAACATTCTTTAAAAATAACTGATAATATCCATCCAAACTAAGAAAACAATTGATCAC
Source organism: Viscum album (assembly GCA_963277665.1). NCBI lineage: Eukaryota > Viridiplantae > Streptophyta > Magnoliopsida > Santalales > Viscaceae > Viscum > Viscum album. Next base: position 1,421,219,190 of record OY728120.1, read on the forward strand.
GGTCAATATTTTTGGCCAACATTTAATAACCTATTTCTTTTATGTATACATAGCTTTATACGTTTTGATATTATAAGACCTAAAAATAAATCTTTTTTATCAAAAATTAACATTTTGTAAATTTATCATACAGATGACCATTCCATAGGATCATCATTAGAATCATTATGTGATCTCCACGCTCTTCCATTCTCGAGGAATACATAAGAACATCTTCTATAAAGGAAACTATAAACAAATAAAGGAAATTTCAAAACACTACATTCATTAAATCCCAAAATATAAAATGTAAATTGGTAAGGCCAAGTGCAATTACAATATATTCATAATGCTTATAAAATGTTTGAAACACTAACTTCTCAATATATTTCTTCTTGTACATAAATCAGTAATATTAATAATTAAGATCAAACATAGAAAATTAATGAAATCCACACATATGATAGAACAATTTATCAATATGGAGTGGTTGATACTTTTTAATTTATAAATAAAAAATAAAAATCATCATTGATCATTAATTATTTTTCATAAAAGGAATTGGTTCACCCTATGGTCATGGACTATTCTTAATGAATCTATTGTGAAGATTGTCTAAGACAGTCTTCTTTAATTCAAGTAACTCAATAGAGGCCATTTTATATGGGGTACCTAAAATAGGTGGGGAACAAGAAATGTGTTCTATGGAAAAATAAAATACATGAATCAGTATAAGGTAATGAAACACTTCTAGAAATAAATTTAAAAATGTCAAAACAACACGAATATCATATATCTTGAGTTTCAACCAAACAAATTGAGATAAAAACATATTTTTAATATGAATCAAGACACATAAAACAGATTTCATTTCCATCAGAATTTCATACTTATCATCAAACTGATAATTGATCATATTTTGGTTCAGATTATCAAATATTACTTTCCTACATTAGAAATTGATTTTAACATTTTATAAATAAATCCAATCAATTCCCAAAATAATATCAAATTAAAATAGAATATAAATCATCATTTATAGGAACCACATTCACATAAAACAACAATGTGATAAAATCATAGACTTGTGATGTGATCAATGTACTATAAGGGTTTTCACTAAAAATTCAATAAATAATAATATGGGATGTCAGTTAAAATTCCTTGAAACGTGTCCTAATATACAATAATTCATGTAATTAATACAAATTATGGTACACTAATATCTTAGAATATGTATTACATCCTAAAAATTACAATTTTTCCATTGTCCCATAAGAAAATAAAAAACTATTATGAAACTATAGGATTAACCTACGTCAACCAAGATCATTATCAAGACATTAGAATTTCATACTATACATATACTAATCCAAAGGGTTATCACTAATTTTGTATCATAATATCTTAAAAAGGTATATAAACCCTTCTAAGGTACTAACTATAGAGACCCATACGTAACATATATAAATATTAAATTGAATTAGATAAATATTTATAACATGACACAACAATACATGCCAATATCATATCGGTATAGTACCATTAACAACATGTATTAATAAAAAAAACTATTTAATAAGTAAACTAAATCATCTACCACTTGGTTTATCATCACATGAATCATTTATATAAATATAATATATATTACCTTTCTTCATTACCTGGGTAGAAAGAAACATAAGAAAAAATGAGAATAGATTATCTGTAAGGACCTAAAAGGGGGACATAAAGGATCATATAAATATAACATAGAAATAAGCCTATGTGAACACAATGTTAAAAATTCAATAACATACTCTACATATCAGAGATCATAATATTGATTCATGAAATAAATCTCGGCTTTTCAAAAGTCATGATCCAAAATGGAATCATAGAACATGATCTTTGAGAGAATAAAAATGGTATAAAGAATAATTTTGTGGAATACACAAAAGCACAGAAAATGATTTTATTAATAGTAAAGGAATATTGATAAGAATATCATAGTGTATTGGGTTTACTCTACAAATAATTATATTCATTATGGCTTACTCTGAATAGTATCATAGTGGATAAATTCCCTCATTGAATTAAGTTTACTTCTCACTCTAATCCAATTTATTTCATAAGTTATTAATCTTTACCAATGCATTAGAGGTATGTATAATACCATCCCCAACAAGAACATAATTAATACTATACATATATAATCTATAAGATCAGGAAATACCCATCATATCATAACCTAAGAGAAAGAAATGGGTTTTATAAACATTAAATCATTTCAACATAGTATAACCCATAGAAAAAGAAAAAATCATATAAAATGAATCATTTTAATTATAAATAGTAAAAATAAAAATTAATAATTGTATCATTTTATCATATACCTAGTAATTAATAAGTAACATCAATGTATTTCACATTATAAGGAAATTGATTTTAAAAATATCACTTACAACTTTTACTATAGATAATGGACGTTTAAATTTGAAATAACTTATTTAAAATCTAAAAAAGTCTAAAATATTAAATAAATAAATCTATTTGAAAATAACATTGGAAAAATTTAAATGAAGATTCATATCATATAGTGTTCATAACGTTTAGAAAATATATTCATGTTGTATACATTAAAACAAATATACCTTTTATCTTTTAAAAATTGATAAAAGTCTCTTATTTATGAAATGAAAAGAATATTCCTTTGAAACATTTTCAAATAAATTCAAACATGTGTAAAATGGAAATAATATATACATTTCAAAATAGAAAAACTTTCTAGAAAATATTTTAAAGAGTTCAAATACATGAAATAGAAGGATTAAATACCAAATAGTAATGCATAGTTGATTTGACATTAAAATATAATTTTTATCCCCTAGGTTCTACAAGAGAAAAAAATGAATGAAAAAAATGTAATATTTTGAGATAAACTATGGGAAATAAATTCATGTCTATTTTGAGATAATTATCATAATATTTCTTCATCATAAATATAATCAAAAATACTCCTCACAGACTGTGAGATTATAACATAAAACCATACCACAGTGGTAAAATTTAAATAAAATCCCCAAGTAATAATGAACCATAAATGTATATCTATATCTATATAATTTCTATTATGATTATAATATAATAAATTCATGGGATTTATATACCCCACATAAAATAAACAACTGTTAAATATGGTTTGTGTCTAACCAAATTAAAAGTGAAATCAAAATATCTTACCTTGAGTTCAACTTACTTCAAAAGTACACTAACCGCATGTATAATAAATTTAAATATATTATAATTTATTCCATAATAAACTACATAATTATAATATCATAAATTGTTTACTTTATTTATTTAAACATCCATATTTTAATAATTCGTTACTAAAATCCTCATTTTCGTGTGTCAACTGTTTCGTATTTCACGACAGTTTTGGTTGGGAGAATCTAGTCCTTGCACATTGGGCATTGTTTAATAACATAAATTATTTTAATAATGATATAAAAATTATATATATATATATATATTCATTATATATATAAATATATTCATCCATTAAATATAGATATAGAAAATTTAATTACACCGTTCTGGGAGACAGTATTCCAAACGTACACATGAACTTTGTTTTCACTTTTTGATAGATTAGGAAAATAAATTTAAATATAAATTAATTATTATAAATTCATTATTACAACATATATATCATTTTTTTTTAAAGTATCATGATTTCCATTAATTAATATAGGAAATTAAAAATAAGTCACATCACTACGTAGAGGTAGTAGTCTACACGTGCGCAAGAGCATCCTTATTATTTTTAAAAAGAATTAAAAGGTAATAAGGTATATGAGATATTGTAATTAAATACTTATAATTATGTAATAGATATCATATATTTATAATTAATCTATTATTGTACTATTCCATGATAATTGATGGTGGAAAATAGAATAAATTAGTTCATGAGGTAGTAGTCTTTTATACACCTACTCGATGGTTTAATTTTCCATTTGAGTAAATAACATATTGATATATGTTTTTACATTAACATAATCAAATATTATATTATTTTAGATACACTTTTTATTATATTATAAATATTTAGGCATAATTGATGGTGGTAAATAAGAGGTAAAAAAAGAATGACCCTAGTGAAGATAATTATTGTCGCTTAGAAGTATATCTTTTATATCTCATATGAAGGAACATAAGGTTGGATTTTTTGGATTAAAAGGTGACATATAACATGTATAAACATTTTTTGGAGTGATATTTGAATTGTTTTGTTGAGATAAATGGCTTAAGAGGTATGAATAAGTGATGGGTGGAGGTTCCATTTTAAAATTAATTTGAGTGGCACACTTATTATTTTTCAATGTTTTGAAATACTTTCATGTTAAAATATTATATGGGGATATGGATGATATATAATTCCTTATAACATAAAAGGATTTATAAGTTTTTTGTGCCATCTTAACCCTTATCTTTATAGACTGATCCCTCGATAAACAAGTTTTAACTATTATCATGGTAATATATATTTATTGTTTTCACTATTAATTATGAAAAGAATAAGTTGAACATGTAAAATAATTTTAATTATTATTTTAATAAATATGTAATCCATTTTTAAAAATTTCTTTCATATAAGTTCTTTGATTTAATTTAAAATTAAACCTATGAACATGACAAAAATCGGTTTTCTAATGAAAATGCATACTGAAGTACAAAATGTTTTCATAATAAAAAGTAACATGAAATATGTAAAATTAATATAAATTTGTTTAATAATAATATTATATAACAAATTTTAATTTCATATCAATTTTTTAAAAAAATTAGTACCTTTTAAATTCTTGAACAAAATGAAAATGTTTAATAAATATCATTATTTTCACTATTTATCGAAAAATTCATCATATCATAAAACTATCAATAATTACCATTTAGATGATAATGAATAATGATTTAAAAATTTATTCTAACTCTTAAAAATTCATTTTAAAAATTTTGGAATATTTATAAGCAAAATAATTGTGTAAAATGTGACAATGTATCTTATTAGAAGAATACTATTTTTTGGTATAATAATAGATTAATTCTTATCCAATTACTAAATTAATAATATTATATGAATGATAAAATAAGAAATTTAAAATATTATATATAAATTTCATTAACATTAGACACCAATAATGATTAACATAATTTATTAATATATAATGGCAATTCACACATAAAAACAATTCTTAGGAAAAAAATATTTTAAATTTAAATGATTTTTATTTTCATATCTAATGAATTTATAACTAGCGAATTTTTTATATACATGTGTAAATAATATAATATTAATAAATTAGTGACTAATATTGATACCATAAAACATAATGGATAGTTTATAATGGTATAATTTGTAATAGTTTGTTCAGTCTTGAAGTTTTGTATATTACAAGCTATCAAAGGGATTAAATTTAATGAAATATATCATAAAATATTTGGGTGATACATGAAGATAATTTTCCTATAAAATATTTAAAATATTTGAGAAATTTTTTCTCTATGATGATAAGGTAAAAATGGAGTTTTCTAATATTTATTTTCCCTAACAATATGGAGATAATTTTTGACATGTGATAAGAAATGGAAATGAATTTATCTAATAAATATGTAGGAATGGAAATAATGTTTCTAATTTATGATAATTGTGGTTAGAAATTAACCGCTTTATTATCTTATGAAATATGGGAATTTCTTATGATATGGTATGTTTAGTAATATTTCTCATGATTTCAAAAAAACGATCATTGTAGTAATAAGAAAAATTCTGAAAAGAAGGGATTAAGGTTATATTAATGTAATGAGAAGGGTCATTACCTGGATAAAGGGCCAAAATAAGAAAATGAATGTGGTGAATCAGAATTTATATAAGCTTATGGGTGTGTTAAAAGACTTATTAACTACTTCTATGGATTTTTTTCCATTGAAAAAAGTTTTAATAGGTACAATACTTGTTTATTCATTTTATTCTAATGTCTTGTTTCATTTTCGGTCTACAAATTCCTTCAATTCTAAAATATTTTCAGGTAAAATGAAAATTTATTTTCATGAAATGACATAAGGACTTTTGTTCAAAAAATATTGTAGTAATATTAATGAATAATTAATATAAAAATATCTTACTATTTTCATCTGTTAAATTGTTTTCCCAATAAACCATGTTTCATTTCCAGTTATATAGTTAATTTTTTTTTGGTATGGATTGGATTTCAGTTTATTATTGAATGTTTGATTGAAGATACGAAGAATTTATCTTCCAAAATAGGTATCAATTTGTATATAATTATTAGTTCATAACTTTTATATAATAATAATAGGTTAAAAAATTATTAAAATATATAAATAGAAGTGTCTTCGCTCTTATTATTGATTATAATGGAGCAATTTAGATTAATGATCTGTTGGGAGTAAAAATATATCAAATATTTTCCTAATGATTTTTATGGAATATAAATATTCGGGAATTATAATTAATTATGAAATTCATAATTGAATTTAACCCATTTTAAAAACCCCCTTATTGAATTTATATTGAAAAACATTTGGAATTGAAATTAAAGTTAAAATAATTTATTGATAATGGTTTCATTCAACCTAGAACATCACTAGTGGGTTCTATTATTTTATTTGATAATAATAGTGTTAGTTTCCTGTTTCGTTACTATGATTGTATATTATTTAATAAAATCTCTTTTAGGATTAAGTATATATTTCCTCAAATTGATGACTTGATTGATCAACTCTTGGGAGATGATAATTTTTTTAAGATAGTAATAGGTTTGGGTACCAATAGCTAAACGTGAGGGTGGATCAAATTTCAAAAATAATATTTCAGACTGTGCTTGTAAATTATGCGATGTTTTTATTCCCTTTTGGCTAATCAATTCTTTGGTTGTATTCATAGATCCTATGAGTAGAGTTTTTTATGAATATTTGGATAAATTTATTATTCTGTTTGTTGAAGATATTTTGGATTTTAACAAAATTTAATGAGGATCATGAAAAACAACTATGAATTTTTCTACAAACATTGAAATAATATAACATGTATGGAAAATGTAATAAATGTCATTTTTTGTAAAATCATATTTCAGTTTATAGTTATATAATAAATAAATATGGAATAATTATTGATCATACTAAAACTAAAGTTATTGATGAATGGACGAGACCTAAAAATGTTATTATGATTCATATTTTTCTTGGAATATCAGGCTATTACTATTATTTTATTCAAATCATCTCATGGTTATGTAGACCACTAACCATGTTAGCATAAAAATGATTTAGCTTAATCCAGTTGTAGGAATGTGATTATTGTAATCATGAGTTGAATAAAAATATTTTCGAATACTACAGTTTTGAAACATTAATATAGAAATAGTACTATTATTATGTGTTGTGATTCTTCATTGATGTTCAAAGGTTTTTTTAAAATATAAAAAAATTTAATTTATTATAGTTCAAATCAATTAAAACCACATGAGAAAAATTATCCTACATATGACCAATTACTGGAGGATGTAGTGTTTAATTGAAATATTTGATACATTATTTATATGTTTTAAAGTATGAAATATATACTAATCATAAATTTTATATTTATATACTCACTTTGTAACAATTTAACATGAGATAGAGGATTTGTATTGAATTGATAATGGATTATGGTTTCATAATTCATTATTAACAAGGTAAATTACATAGAGTAGCTTGGTATTTATCAATGAAGATAATTATATATTAATCATGATAAATTTTAAAATTTTACCATTTGGTTAATAATTAATAAATTATATATTATAAAATTTTCATCCTATATCTCAATTTTTTTATTTTTGGCCTTAATAGTAATATTTGATAGATAGAATTAAAAAATAATAGAAGGTGTATTTTGGTTTATAATGAAATGTAGAATCTATACTAAAGGGTGAGTTTATATAGTGTAATGTTGACAAAGAAAGTGTTCTGACATTCAGAAAAAAATTATATTTTTCATGTTACCCCCAGTTTAAGAATTAACTATTTAGTGTTGATCACAACTCTCAATTTGGAACTCACCATGGTAGAAACAAATTTATACAGAACATGAGGAAAAATTACTATGGGAAGAGATAATGAATTGTATTGTTTATTTTTTTTATTTTATGTTTTACTTTTCATCATGTTAAATCTTAATAATAATTATCAAATAGTTTACTTCACCTTTTTCTAGAGATAGAATGGAAAAGGGATAATATATCCATGAATTTCATAGTGGTATTTCAAAAAATATCATGATGTAAAAAAGATTATTAGGGTAATTATTGGGTGATTAACTAAATATTATCTTTTTCTTCTCATTCTATAGAATATGTTTATTAATAAATATTATTGACATAATTTTAATGAGATAATTATATTATATAGTCCCACTTTCCATTGAATCTGATGATTATTTTTAATTGATCTCTATTTTTTTTATCAGACTTCAAAAGTCATTCGGGAGTGAATTAAATTTCTAGATAGATATAAATCATCCATATAATGTACAACCATAGTCAAAGATATATATATTAGAGGACATGATTTATTCTTATTCAATGGGTCATCTAGGAATTCTGGATCAACATATATCATTTTTTAGTATACTTCTTATAATAGTTTTCATTATAGTATATAGTAGGATCCTTTTGATATATTATATATAAATCATTATAAGACCCCAACATGTTCAATTGAAGAAAGGGAAGATCATTTCTTGGGACAAAATTGATAGATCAAATCTTTGTTAAGATGAATTTGATTCAGCAAAATATGATGATGGACCAAAGGAAATAGAAAATTTATATATATTATTGAAGTGATGATCTTTTATTCAATGTAGGTGATCATGTTTTTTCATAAAGTATCTCTATAAGAATGTGAATTTCTCTTTGATAAAAATTGAATGTTGATTCTATAGTTCATTTAGAGATATGAAGTTATAGAAATGAATTTATTAGTTTCTTAGTGAGTGGGCAATCCAATAATTTTATTTTATGTATATTTCATAATTCAATTTTCATTGTTCAGAAAAACAATGTGCAGGAGGCATCTCATTTTTTGAGCCCTAGAGTAATTTAGATAGATAAAACCATTATTATAAGGAAAAATGTGTATAGATTGTTATATAACATTTTGTGGTATAAAGTGATATTCCATGTTAGTTTTTTTAGAAACCCCACATGACTGTTGAATCAATATGACAATCATAAAATGATATTATGGAGAGATATCCCAAAATGTTTTAATATTAAATAAAATTATAAAGATGAAATTTCCAAATAGGAAAGGAATGTGAGAACCCAAGTAATGTTATAATATTTAATTTTCATGCCATATTAAAATTCTTCAAATATATTCTATAGATTTATACTCATTATAATAATATTTGGTCTTTTATCCATTAAAATGAAAAAATTAATTTTTTTTCTAAAAAAATTGTGATCTCATGCATTATATAGTTTAATTTAATTGGTTATTTTATAAATTAAATAATTTAAATTTAAAAAATTATATTATTATTTATGATAGCATGTTACAAAAACTATGGATGGAATTGAGTTTTTTTGAATAGTTTAATTTTTTCATTGAATAATGATAAATATTGATTACATTTTTGAGGTTTATATTGAATATTGATAAATACTGATAAATAATAATTACATTTTGAAAAGTTTATTTTCATAATAGTTTATTTTTTATAGTTTTACACTTATGAAATTTGGATTTTTTTGGAAAATATTATTTGGATTTTTACATTTAATATTGATAAATACAGATTATTTAAATCCATTATTTGTAAAATAATTAATTGGAATAAAATATTTTTACACTTACGTATTCATTTTTTCAGAAAATTTTTCTTCTTCACATTTTAAAAGATTAAATTAAAATTAAATTCTTTGACTTATGTTGATTTAATTTCATAAACTATTTTATATATTTATAATCATCATAACATATTTTATTAATATGGCCAACATACATTTTCTTCATAATAAATTGTAAAAATGTGACAAATATTTTTCCACAGTTTTTGTTTAAACATGTTTGGTATGGGTTAAACTGAATTTATAATGCTTAAAATTTCCTAAAATATTATCTAAATTATATTTTGTAGTGATGTTTTGTCACTATATTGTATTATATTTGTAATTTTTCTATTTTAGATCTATTTTTTCGGGATTGACCACCATATATTGTAATATTTTGAAAAATTCAAACTGTGTCGACTCCCCCCACATTAAAAAGATAACCCTTATACTCTACTATATACAAATTATGTTTCATTCTATTTTAATAATATATTACCCATTAAATTCCAAAAATCATACCCAAATCAAGGTTTTCTTAATTTTAGTATTACACTATCTTGATTGGGATTAAAGTGTAATGTAGAAGAGTTTGTATGAATAAGAGGTATAATTTTTATCCAAATTTTTCAGTTTTATTTATACATCTACCTCCTTAAAAACTATTCAAACCATTTTGATATAAAAATAAAAATAATAATATATTTCTATTTAATTGTATTGATTTCATAACTTTAATCAATCTTCTTCATCATCTAATGGGAAAGGAAACTATATTTTGTGTGTACAGAGGAATATTTCCTCATGAACCGATATAGTTCATTTTTTAAACCCACCTATCAGGGATAATTATAATTAGGGATATAAAGTATATATATATATATATATATGATATTTTTGAAGCAAAAAAATAAAGATAATATATCATCTATTTTTTTACAAATTAATCCATTGAAAAATGATAACATTTCTCATGTATATGAGTGGTTTACCATCTCCTCAAAGTGACGTGCACTATTTTTCATCACCGCATAATGATGATAGTACATATAAGTTATAAGGACCCGACCTTATTACATACATAATATTTAATTTAGTCAATAAAACGTATCCTTTTACATTGAGGATCTTTTAATTTTTAGAGCTTTAGAGAATTAAGACAAAACATTCATAACATTACACATTGTTACATAGTGGATAACATAAAATCAGTTTCCATTTTTCTTAGAATATAAAACATTAAAACATAAAACAAGACTCCTTAACAATTCTTCAACATTTAACATTACTTCCTTCCTTGTATTTATCTTCCATTAACCTGTGAAAAATCATTTAAAAACTTGGTATAAGCACAAAACCTCAGTAAGGTATGAAAAAGAAGGGAAAATCACATTAGCCCATGAATACTCATAACGTATGAAAACATTTTCAAAAGACATGCTTTCCACCCATAAATACTTACTTTTTGTAACGTGATATTTATAATAGATCCACACAAACATAAATATAATAATAGAGGTATCTTGGGGAATTACTTACATAATCTTGTAACCGTCTTGGCTACCTTAAAATTTGTAACCCTCACGGCTACCTTACTTTGTGTAACAATCGTTGTTACACTTGGAGTAACCATATGGCCGACCTCCAACATACTCATACCCAATACATTGGAGGGAAATATAGGTTCCACCCTTCATCATAAACAGTTCCCAATAACCGAATCATAATAATACAACATAAATAATAGCATAAAAAATTGCTTTTGAATATTGTAAAACAGAATATTAAAAGAAGATTTTAGAAGAAAAGTCCTTTATAAACATAATATACTTGAATTTAGACTTAATAGAGTGGATGAAATATGTATATATTCTATAAACACACATAATGAAACATAATATAAACATAACCCATCACACAAACAATTTAAATAGCACATAAATAATAAAGTAGAAGGTTAACACAAAGAATGGAAATCGGGTTAAGAATTCCCTTACCATGGGCTTGTCTTACTTAAAACATGTTTAAAACTCATGTGTAATGGTTAAAAGAGTGCTATTAGTATTTTACATAAACATTTTCATGTTTATAACATCTTATATGGTCATTTCATAACCTCATTTCACCCCTTAATTGTTAGTATTTTGTTCCTTGCATTATTCTGGGTGAGTTCTTTTGTGATTTTTACAATCGGTTCATGAGGAATCGTTCTTGTTGATTGGAAGTGAAACTCCAAGATTGTAATGTATTCGTATTTAAATATTTCCAGTACCATAATTTATACAATTTATCAATTTCATTCATTATATGAGAATGACTTATATGTTAAAACATTAATGATGTTTGTTTAAATCATTTAAGTGGTTCTTTGATATTAACAACGTCATTTTGTCCTTTAAATTAGAACCATATGTACAAAAGAATTCCAGAACAATAAATGAGTGATAAAACATATATTATAACCTGGTTCAACCATATAAATTGTTTCATGACCATACTTGAAAGAATTAATGGAAATTGAAAATACATCGTCCACGATGTCGGTAATTCGACACAAATGGAAAATTTTTTTGATTCTTTAAATAAGTGGAATAGGAGAAGAATATTGATGAGAAATTTTCCATAATCATGAGAAGATAATGAATATACATGATTCTGGAGATTTCATGCCTTTTGGATAAGAGGGAGTGAGGAAAGAAGAAAAACGAATCATGAAATAAAAGAAAATCTTGAGAAATTTCTCACGAAAATTCGACAGCCTAATGACGTCTCTTTAAATTTCATAAAAACAAGATTGATGAGAGGAATGGAAAATATCATACCTAATACAAAATATGGAAAGTAAGGAGGGAATATTTAATGAAATATCCCAACAAAAGACAATGTTAATGGAAGAGAAGAACAGAAAATGAAAGAAAAGAGAGAAAATAAAAGAGGTTGTTTACCTCTTGATCTCTTCTCCTTGAGACCCTTCTTAAGGGCCTTGATTTTGGTCTTTTGGTGATACCAGAAGCTCTAGGAATTGGGTAAGAAGATTGGGGATGGAATTTGGCAGAAATTAGACAATGATCAAGGCTTGAGATGTGTGGGAGTAATAGGGGAGTGAGGGTGGTATTTATAGTGGAGGAGGGGAGGTATTTTAGATTATTTTAATCATTATTATAGTATTTTTATCAAGACTATGAATAATATCAAATCAAGTGGCCCTAAATAGTGATAATATCATGTGAGTCTGAAGAAAGTGGCCTTGAATTACTTATTATGCCATAAATAGTTCATTTTTACTGATAAATTGATTATACGGTATTTTATCGTATTTCACTATTCACTGAAAATTCAAGTGTTTCAGAAAAAAACCAAAAACTTACCCCAAACATTTTTCAACATTCAGAATTCAAAAATGAACTCCATTTTTCAAAAATAATTTTCTAAATATTATTAATTTAATTTCTAAATAAGGTCACAGTTAATTCAAAAAATAACAATATTGAAGTGCAATTAGTTTTATGTGACATTGGAAAATTAATTTAGATCCCATTATCGTATTGCCTTGGGAAAATAAAATAATAATATTATTTACTATTCATGAGGTCATATTACTATTCATATTACTATTCATAAGGGTATGTTACTATTCACCAAAAATCACGTCGGTTCTATCAGACTCCAAATAACATACTGAACACAACTGTAGATGACAGTTTCCTGAAATTTAGAATATAGAAGTAGAAAAGTTATTGTTTTAAAGGCTATTTAAAAATATATTTTTAAAAGAAAGTTCCATGCATTTCTATTTATCTTAGAAAAATATGGGGTGATACATTATTCCCACCTTCATTAAATTGCATCCTCACAATTTTATTTACTTTTTAAACAACTGAAGGTATTTTTCCCTCATATCATTTTCAGACTCCCATGATGCTTCTTCAACCATGTGGTTTCTCCACAAAACCATTACCTGGTGGATTACCTTCTTCCACAATACCTGTCTCCTTCGATCAAGAATCTGAACTGGTTTCTCTTCATAAGAAAGGTTCTCTTCTAGTTTAACTGCTTCTGGGTTCAAGACATGTGATGAATATGGCACATAGTTTCTCAACATCGAAACATGAAAATCATTGTGTACATGAAACAAGATCGGAGGCAAAGCTACGTGGTATGCAACTGTTCCAAATTTCTAAAAGATTTCAAAAGGACCGATGAACCATGGACTTAGCTATCCTTTTTTACCGAAACACATCACACTATTCCAAGGAGATACTTTAAAGAAAACATGGTCACCTACCTCAAAAGAGAAGTCTTTCCTTCTGTAATCTGCATAACTTTTCTGCCTGCTCTGAGCTGTCCTCATGTGTTGCTGGATCATCCTCACTTTTTCAGCCACTTCTTCAACTAATTCTGTCCCCATCAACTTTCTTTCATCGACTTCATTCCAAAATGAAGGAGTCCGACATCGATTCCCATACAAGTCCTCAAAAGGTTCAATCTAAATACTGGAATGAAAACTATTATTATAAGAAAACTCAACTGAAGAAAGATGATGATCCCAACTTCCTTGATAGTCCATTGAACAAGCTCTAAGTGTATCCTCCAAAGTCTAAATCGTTCGTTCTGACTGCCCATCTGATTGAGGGTGAAAAGTTGTACTGAAATTAAACTCTGTGCCCAACAACTTCTGAAGTCCCTTCCAAAAGTTAGAAGTTAACCTGGGATCTCGGTCAGACACAATGGAAAGATGAACTCTAATAAACTTGAAAATCTCCTTGATGTACAATCGAGAAAGCTCATCCAAATTCATTGTATCTCGAATTGAAATAAAATGTGCAGACGTTGTTAGTCGATCAACAATAACCGAAATCACATTGTTACCTCGAGAAGTATTTTGTAGTCCCCCCACAAAATCCATGGATATATTCTCCCATTTCCATTCTAGCACTGGAAAAGGCTGAAGCATCACCTTCGGTAACATCCATTCTGCTTTATCCTATTGACATGTCAAACACTTCATTGTAAAATCAGAAATATCTCTTTTCGTCCCATTCCACCAATAATACTCTCGAAGGTCTCCATACATATTAGTACTTCTAGGATGAACAAAAAATGGAGAACTATGAGCTGCAGACAACAATTCTTTCATCAGTTGGGAATCACAAGGCACACACAACCTTTTTCCAAATCTTAAAACACAATATTTATCAAGATTAAATTTTGGAAACTTACCCATTTTAACCAATTCTACCTTTTTCTGTAGCTCATGGTCTTCCCTCTACGCCTTCATAATTCTGTCTAACAAAGAAGACTGCACAGAAACCTGAAACAAAACAGATATATTTCTCTGCACCAATAAATTCTAAGCCAAATTTTAGAAAATCCTTAATCAAGGGATCATGTTCCAAACGTATCATTGTTAATGATGAATGATTTTTTCAACTTAAGGCATCCACTACTTTGTTTGATTTTCCAGGATGGTAATTGATCGTGCAGTCATAATCCTTTATCAGTTCTAGCCATCTTCTCTACCACATGATTAATTCCATCTGATTGAATATGTACTTAAGACTTTAATGGTCAGTATATATTTGGAATTTGGTTCCGTAAAGATGATGCCTCCATATTTTCAAAGCAAAAAACTACAGATTCCAATTCCAAATCATGTGTGGGATAATTCAGCTCATGAGGTATAAGTTGTCTCGAAGCATAGGCAATTACCTGATCATTCTGCATCAAAACACAACCAAGTCCCTTGAAAGAAGCATCACTGTAGATGAAAAACTCACAATTCTAGGAAGGTAAGGCCAAAACTAGAGCATTCACCAATCTATTATTTAGTTCCTTAAAACAAACATCGCATTCCTCTATCCAAACAAATTTAACCCCTTTCTTTGTTAACTTAGTTATCAGGCTAGATATTCGTGCAAGGTTCTTAACAAATCGTCGGTAATAACTTGCTAGCCCAGAAAACTACGAATCTCTGTAACATTTGTGGGTCTTGGACATTCATAAACTAGTTTTATTTTGGTAGGATCAACTATTATTCCATCCTTATTTACAATGTTCCCAAGAAAAGAAATCTGTTGCAACCAAAAATCACATTTTCTGAATTTTCCATATAGTTTCTTTTCTTTTAAAGTATATAAAACAACCGTTAGTTGTTTTTTATGATCCTCTTTAGCATCCACGTTCCTTCTATGGACAAGCATTCCGAACAAACATTTCTTAGATAAAGAAACATGGTAATCATTACATGCTATAACAAATTAAACATAGAGTGAAAATCATTTATGGTATTCTATTAACATCACCCTAACCCCTAATGTTATCTAAACCATACTTTGAGACCAACTATAATGACCCAACCTTATTACCTACATAATCTTTAATTTAGTGAAGAAAAAACATCCTTTTACATTGAGGATCTTTTCAAGTTTAGAGAATTATAGAATTAAGACAAAACATTCATAACATTACACATTGTTACATAGTGGATACCATAAAATTAGTTTCCATTTTTCTCAAAATATAAAACATTAAAACAAAAAACAAGACTCCTAGACAATTCTTCAACATTTAACATGTCTTCCGCCCTTGAATTACTATTCCATTAACCTGTAAAAAATCATTTAAAAACTTTGGATGAGCACAAAAGACCAGTAAGGTATGAAAAAGAATGAAAAATCACATTAGTCCATGAATACTCATAATGTATGAAACATTTTTCAAAAGACCTGATTTCCACCCATAAATACTTACTTCGTGTAACAAGATATTTACAAAAGATCCACACAATCAAAAATATAATTATAGAGGTATCTTGGGGAATTACTTACATAATCTTGTAACCATCTTGTCTACCTTAAAATCTGTAACCCTCATGGCTACCTTACTTTGTGTAACCATCGCAGTTACACTTGGAGTAACCATACGACTGACCTCCAACATACTCATACCCAATGCATTGGAGGGAAATATTGGTCACACCCTTAATCATAAACAATTCCCAATAACCAAAACATAATCATATAACATAAATAATAGCATAAAAACATTGCTTTTGAATATTGTAAAACAGAATTTTAAAAGAGGATATTAGAAGAAAAGTCCCTTATAAACATAATATACTTGAAGTGAGACTTAATAGAGTGGATGTAATATGTATATACTCTGTAAATACACATAATGAAACATAATATAAACATAACACATCATACGAACAATTTAAATAGCGCATAAATAATAAAGTAGAAGGTTAACCCAAATAATGGAAATCGGGTAAAGAATTCCCTTACCTTGGGCTTGTCTTACTTCAAACATGTTTAAAAATATTGTATAATGGTTAAAATTATGTTATTAGTATTTTACAGAAACATTTTCATGTTTATAACATCTTATATGGTTATTTCATAACCTTACTTCACCCCTTAATTGTTAGTATTTTGTTCCTTGAATTATTTTGGGTGAGTTTTTTTGTGATTTTCACCATCGGTTCATGATGAATCGTTCTTGTTGATTGGAAGTGAAACTCCATAATTGAAATGGAGTAGTATTTACATATTTCCAGTACCATAATTTATACCCTTTATCACTTTTATTCTTTATATGAGAATTACTTCTATGTTAAAACATTAATGATGTTCGTTTAGATCATTTCAGTGGTTCTTTGATAATAACAACTTCAATTTGACTTTTAAATTAGAACCATGGGTAAAAAAGAATTACAGAACCATATATGAGTCATAAAACATTTATTATAACCTGTTTCAACCATATAAATGGTTTCATGACCATAATTGAAAGAATTAATGGAAATTGAAAATACATCATCCACGATGTCTGTAATTCGACACTAGTGGACAATGTTTTTTGATTCTTTAAATAAGTGGAAGAGGAGAAGGATACTGATGATAAATTTTCCATAATCATGAGAACATAATGAATATACATTATTTTGGAGATTTCATGCCTCTTTCATAAGATGGAGTGAGGAATGAAAAAAAACGAATCATGAAATAAAATAAAATCTCAAGAAATTTCTCACAAAAATTTGGCAGCCTAATGGCATCTCTTAAAATATCATAAAAAAAAGATTGATGAGTGGAATGGAAAATCTCATCATTAATAGAAAATATAGATAGTAATGGGGAATATTTAATGAAACATCCCAACAAAAGACAAAGGGAATGGAAGATAATAACATAAAATGAAAGGAAAGAGAGAAAGTAAAAGAGGTTGTTTACCTATTGATCTCTTCCCCTTGAGATCCTTCTTAAGGGCTTTGATTTTGGTCATTTGGTGAGACCAGAAGCTCTAGGACGTGGGGAAGAAGACTGGGGAGGGAATTTGGCAGAAATTATACAATTCTCAAGGCTTGAGAGGTGTGGGAGGAAGAGGGGAGTGAGGGTGGTATTTATAGTGGAGGAGGGGAGGTATTTTAGATTACTTTAATCATTATCATAATATTTTTGTCAAGACTATGCTTAATCTCAAATAAAGTGGCCCTAAATAGTTATAATATCATGTGAGTTTGAATAAAGTGGACTCTCATCACTTAGGATGTCATAAATAGTGCATTCTTACTGATAAATTGATTATACGGTATTTTATCGTTTTTCACTATTCACTGAAAATTCAAGAGTTTTAGAAAAATACCAAAACATTACCCCAACCATTTTTCGACATGTATAATTCAAAAATGAATTCCATTTTTCAAAAATAATTTACTAAATATTATTAATTTAATTTCTAAATAAGGTCACAGTTAATTTAAAAAATAAAAATTTTGAAGTGCAATTAGTTTAATGTGACATTGGAAAATTAATTAAGATCACATTATCTTATTTCCTTGGGAAAATAAAAAAATATTATAATATACTATTCATGAGGTAATATTACTATTCATATTACTATTCATAAGGGTATGTTACTATTCACCAAAAATCAAGTTTGTTCTATCAGACTCCAAATAACATACTAAACACAATTGTAGATGACAGTTTCTTGAAATTCAAAATATAGAAGTAGAAAAGTTATGTTTTAAAGGCTATTTAAAAATATATTTTTAAAAAAAAGTTCCATGCATTTCTATTTATCTTAGAAAAACATGGGGTGATACATAAGTCTATTAAAAGATATTATATTAGTTTTTTGATATTATATTTATAATATAATGATAAAATGGTACATACCTTTTTCTGTCATTTTCATTGAAATATTGAAACATTACTTATTTTTACATAAGACATATCATTTACATGATTATAAAAAAATTAGTTTTTCATAAACATATTATGTATTTATTTATAAAAATAGATATATTGTACAAAAATCATAATTATAATATTATTAATATTCTATAAATGATTTAATCATGATACATTTGACCACAAACATCTTTCGGAAGATATTTTGGACATATAAACTAAACATCACTGAATCATTCTTAGTAAACAAAACCAATTATGTAATTAGGTATTCCATATATATAAGTTCCATAAAATTAACAATGAATAAGAAAAAGGTAATTATGTAAGTAAATAATTAATAATTTTTTATTTTTTTGGAACCTGAAAATCATACGTGAGAAGTCATAATCAAGGTAAGGGATATTTTCTTTTAAGACCTCATTTTAAATGATTTAAATACTTATTTTCAAAATTGTTATACTCCATGTACATATTCTTACAATTATTTTATAGTTGTATTTATATGGATATAATGTAATTATAGAATAAATTTTATTTCTCTATTGACTTTCTTTCAATGGATTCTAAAAGGAATATTTTTTAATTGTTTTATAAAGATTATTTGGACCTTATTTACAAAAGAAAACAAGAAATTTATATATTAACAAATACGATGTAAGTAGATTTACCTCCATCAAAACTATTATTATATTAATATTACATTCCAATAATCTATGTTTTATTTAAAGAAAAATCATTCTTCCCTTTTAGCTACATATCTTCAAAATATGGTTTTAAATAAAATGGTAGTTTTCCTTTCTAATTATGTTTGTCATATGGCTGAAAAGATTAATTTTATGAGTCGATAGATTAAAATATAACTTAAATGTATTATATAAATTTTATAGATCTTGGGTTCTTTTTATTATGATGTGTTATCCCATTATAGAAAATTATGATAGTTTATCCCAATATAGATCATTATGATGGGGATCCTGATATACCTCTATGGTGAAATAGGAAGAGGGGAAGATTTATCTAGTTATATTTTTCTCAAATGAGATATTAATAACTTACCATGGATATTTTTTCATTTATAAAAGTGATTTTATGAGAGATATGAGACTTATTTCCCTTGATACTAATAATATTTATATATGATTTCACTACATTTTGAAACAAATTGTATGGTTTCATAAGTTATTCTAATTATGATATTTTTAATGTAATGTTATCTCTGCTTTTTATTAATGAGTTTTGTGATATTGAAACAAATATGAGTTTTTACTGATGGGGAGGAAAAGTTTCAGAGTTTTATTTTTCTGTAAAGATTTATTATGAAATGTTTTATGAAATTATTAATGTATTATAGTTTATATCATTGGAAGAAAAAATTATATTTTGAACTCGATGATTATGAGGGAAAACCAAAAATTTTATAATGTTTATTTGTTGACAAATGAGTTTATTTATTTATTTTCCTATATCCTTTACATGTAATTTTTTCTTCATCCAACAAAATAAAATAATTTTTAAAAGGGTAATGGGGATGATTAAGGGAATGGATATGTTCATGATGAAACTTTTGTTGATATTTCATGAAAATAAATTTTTTTTATCATTATTGTTTTTATGTAAAATATAATTCTATGTGGAAGTTCCCACATTGTGAATAATATTTTGATTTTTTAGTCTGATAACCTATTTTTCTTAAACAATAAACCTAAAAGGTTTTCATGAATTGAAAAAATGAATAATTGTTTTTATATTGACTTGATAGATAGTTTATTTTTGGCTTATTATACACCCATTATTTGAAGAAATATTCATTTTACCAAAATATACATCACCTTTTTGAGTCATGCACTTTTAATCACTATTGAGACGAAATAAAATTTTCCCACTTATACATATATCTAGATATCTAAAGCATTAACCCATATACTGGAGGGGGATATTTGACCCCACACATCATCATCCATTCTTATAAATGTAACATTAAAATCATCCACTTCTCACATGATAATGAAATAATAGATTCAAAATGGGGTTTATAATTAATTCAAATGATAATCGTTCAATTTTTATAGCATAAATAACACATGGAATGAAAATGGGTTTCACATCCATTTAAAATGGAATTATAGAAATAAATCATCAATTATTATGAAAAAAAAATACAATAAAAAAGAAATGGGAATCAAAATATATTATGTAAAATTATCAAAAGATACCCTTCAATAATTTCAATAAATCATATATTATTTACACCGTATATTTATAGGGTATATAATTTTTTCAATAATTCCACCAATAAATTGACATATAAAATTTATATGAAAATATTTCAATAAACGAAATGGAAAACCTAGAATTCATAGTGCAAAGGCATTGGAAGAAAAGTTATTCTAATTCATAGAGGGTAGTTATGAATGAAAATGATAGTGATGAATCATGTATTCAAGAGAAAAGAAAATTACATTATCCATCCAAAGAAATAATATTAATTTTAACCGTTGAATAATATCCTTGATCAATTTCAACATATTTTAATGGATAATGAAATTGGCTAAAAATATATTTTATGTGTTTTAAAAAAATATATCTTGGAAATAACAAATATTCTTGATCTTTTTAAATCACATTAAATGAAAAAATTTATAAATATATGATATAGAATATTTATTTTATAAAACATGAATATATAGATAAATATTTTCATATAAAATGAAAAATATGGTAGATATATGTTTTAACATGAAAAAACAGAAAGTTATTTTAGAAGGAATTCATTTTGAAAAGAAGTAACTTGTCACTTTACAAATTTATTTCCAAAAAGATTAAGTGAAAACATTGAATAACATTAAAAATTTATACATATAAATTAATAATATATCATATAAAATTCAGAAACTTTTTAAAAATTAAATTTTGGGGGGAGATAAAAAATTTATTTCTAATGAATAAAATCCTTCTTAATGATTTTAAGTATCATTATTGAAAATGCACATCGGAAAAAAGTATAAAAAATCATTTTAATAAGAATGTATAGAAAATATAGAGCTTAAAAGAGATAAAAAAAATTATTATCTCAATTATAAAAGATATCATTTTCAGGAATGGAAATTATATATAAGGTAGGTGAATTGTTCTTAAAGTGGATGGGAGTTATTTTGAAAAATTATATAATTTTGGGAAAGAAATTCCTTAATTGAAAAATATTTGAAGTAAATGGTAATTTACCACCATATAAGAATATAAATTAGAATTAAATAAATTATAATTTCTGAGGAAACTAATTTTGGTATAAATAAGTTCAATATGAGGCATTTGTCTCAATGAATGGAGTCAGCTAACAAAACCCTATATGGTAATGGTTATATAAGAATCCCATGAACTTGAGGGAGAGTTAAAATTATATAGAAATTCCAATATCATGAGGTAAAATATATTCATTATACATGAAGTAAATATTATTGTCAATATAAATTAAAAAATATATTTTTTTTGAAATATCAAACATATATCATGAAATTTAATTTGCAGACAAACAACCCTTTACAATTATGGAAAAATTCGAGAAAAAGTCCCATGAAGGTTATGTTTTGAAATGAAAAATTAAATACCCTGAATGAAAATAATATCATAATAAAATATATTAAATGTTCATTACAAAATTTCTAAAAACAGTGGTCTATAATAAGAAATATCTCTCTAATGTGAGAATTTGAGAAATGAAACACCTACATTGCTTCCCCACATAGTCAAATAAACTCTAAGAACATGTACATTAAACATAAATATATTTAAATAATATTTCATAACCTTTTTCATTTCTATAACCTTTTATAGACTTCTTTTATTACTATTCTATACATTCATATTAGTTAGGTTTACCTATTTTCAATAACATGTGTGAATATTTTTTATTATTTTGAACTAGTTTTATATTTTAAATCATTTATTCACTATTCGCTCAAATTTCATTTTGATAAAATCATACATATTAATTCAATTTAATATTTTCAGTTATTTTTAATGTTTTAGAATCATTTCATATGTATTTTACTTGT
Organism: Viscum album; assembly: GCA_963277665.1. Taxonomy (NCBI): domain Eukaryota; kingdom Viridiplantae; phylum Streptophyta; class Magnoliopsida; order Santalales; family Viscaceae; genus Viscum; species Viscum album. The sequence continues at coordinate 1,421,242,305 of OY728120.1, forward strand.
ATCACCACAAGTTTCAAGTATGTAACCATTTCTTTGTGCTTTTTATGTATTTTATGTTTTTGGTTGATTCTTGGGAGGGTTGAAATAATTTTGGAATGTTTCTAGGGAAATTTATAAACGTTATGAAGTTGATAATGGTTAGTCAAATCGATGTAACTCTTACAAGAATTTTTTCAAGGAGAAACATGGGATTCTAGATATGAACATGGTTTGGTGAATGGTTTGTCTAGATTATATGACCACTTCAAAAAAACGAGCAAAGAGGGACATAGGTATTTTTTATAGTTGGTGCACGGTTTGTATAAATATGTGTCACAAACATTATATTTTCTCCTTGTGGTAGAGGATGGAACATTATTAGCACATGGTTCACCAAATGATGCAACTAACTCTGCATGGTTTAGAAGTGAGGTCCTAAAAATGCGTGTCTCACTCATTTTCACCTCCATGACTCTCATTTTTTCTAAATTTCTACACTAACTTTAGATTTCTATCTCCTAAAGTTTTTTTAAGCTTTCCCCATTGATTTGGGAGTGATACAAAAGATTTTTCTAGTTTTTTGAATCATGTTTCCTATGGTAATAATTCATTTGTGGTAGTTTTTCTTCGATCTACATTGTTTCCCTCTCTCAAATTCATATATCTTTTCCATTTTGGATAGATATATGGATTTTAATTAAAATTATTATAACATATGGGCGTTTTTATGTTACCTAGAGAGATCTATGATGAGTTTTTTATATTCAACCCAGTTTTGGTTGTTTTTTTAATTCTTTATTCATTTTTACCATAATTTTATAGGTAGTTTGCATCACTCTTGAATCCTCTTATTAGAACATGAATTGAAGGATTAAATTTTATTGAATTGATTTAATTCAATTGATAATTTGATATGAAAATCATTGTGGAAAACATTTTTAGTGATATGTTTTTTATTTATAATAATTTCTTGTGAAAGTTCCCTGTTTTATCAATTTAAAAATATTAATTTTAAAATATGGATTTGATCAAATTATGGAAATGGTTTGTTTAAATATTTTTTAATATTATAATGGGTTTAGTTAACTAGTTTAAATTGTTTTTTGAGAATTTTATTTTGGAAAAAAGTGTTTTTGTGTGTTCATGTGCATTCTGGAAAGATAAGGGTATGATGTTTCCCCCACCATTTGTTGTATGGATAAAGGTTTTAACTTTACCCCATCCAAATGGTTCATTAAGTGATGGAGTAGTGAATAGAAGACTCCCCACCTAGGAAAATATGGTGTTCTTGGTTCAATGCACGGTTGGGCTTGTGGATATGTGGAATGAAATAGATTACACCAAAGCAGAATTTCTGGAATCGTTTTGAAGTATTTTTTGATTTATTTACATGGAAATAGTTTTGGTTTGGGAAAATATTTTTCATCAAAAAAAATTTGGTTTGTGATAAACTATTTTATATTGTTTTCTTTAATTTTTTTTATGTAAATTATTATATATAAATGTAATAAAATATTTTATCCTAGTGAGGTGAATTGTGAAAAAATTTCGAGAAAGCCTAATGAGTTTCATTACTCTTCCCTTATTTGTAACTTTAGAGATTTATCATATATTTTTTATTAAGACATGGGAAAAGATAAATTATAAAACATATTTTGTGGTGCATCATGATACATGATATGTATTACGGAGTTGGATCATGGATAATGTTTGGAGTGGTGAAGTTATGTATTTGGAGTCCTTGGGATTATTTGTTTTTTTATTTCTCTTTATACCATGATGTTAGTTCTTTTCAACTTTGATACTCTATTATAGTTTGGTTTTGATATCAATGGAATTACTTTGAGTTTTCTTACATTGTTATAATGTATCATATTATTTTTTTGGTTATGGTGAGATATTTTTGTGGTTGTTTTATTTACAAAGGTAAAATCATCAACCAATATCATTGAAGACCTTTGTATTTATTTAAATCCTTTGGCACATTGGGAATTTCCCTTAAGTCCAAGTAGCAATTCTACCTCAACTTAATCTAATAAAGAGGTGTAGGATGTTAGATTAGTAATAATTTGTGATGATGAAGTTGGAAATGAGATTGTTTTGGTAATTTATAATGAACTTATGATGTTTTATTAATTAATGAGATAAATGATTTTATTAAAATTCAATAAAAATAGATTATTTACTTATTAAAATTATATATTCCTTTCCAAAGTCCACTTTTTATATAAATTTATAGTACTATTCATGTAGGTTGTTGTACTAACCCAATATGAGCATTCTATAATTTTTTTGTGTGTATGGCTATGGAAGAGAGTGTTTGTTATAATATCATTACGTTAAATCTATAATGTAATTAATTAGATACTATTAAGGTGATAAATAATTATTATTAAGTGTTATATGAATAAGTTACATGAAAAAATATGATTTCATATATAAAAGAATCATTCTTCCTCTTGAAATTGTCATCTTATAGGGTTTATTTTATATTTAATGGTGACAAATAATAATAAATATAGAAATAATAATTTATATATCCAATATATAAATAATGACATACATAAATTATTTATTCACTAAACCAACTAATATAACCATAGATGAATGCTTGTGATGAAAAATGAAACGTGTTGTTCACGGAGGCTGTAGTCTGAACATAAGTATGAGTGAAATTTTTATTTTTTTCGATTGAATAGAGGGGAAAATATAATGGTTATATAAAAAATAAAATAAAATTTTTGTAAAAAAATTATTCTTATTCTGTTATAGTCTCATTATTAAAACAATTTTCAGGATGGGGATATGGATGATAGTTAAAGTAAGTAAAATCATAAATCATAAATACATTAAGAAGGTGGATCTTCTCTTGATGTATCCATGGGAAATGAATTACTTGAGAACACTTTTTCAGGATAGATACTTAAAAATGAGTATAAGAACACTTGAAAAATAATTTTTTTTATATTTTTATGGGAATTTGGAAATAGATGTGTATCTGGATATGGGTGGAAGTTAACACTTTTTAAAATTGTAAAAGATGGGAAAATGTTTTAAAAATAATTTTAGTCAAGGGATAAAGAATGAATTGTATGAGATGTATGTGAGTAATGACTAGAAATGTTTTTGATACATGTATGTTAGAATTTCCATAAAAACTATCAATTTTAATATAGTTTATGTTTCTTTTTATTTTGGTAAAATTCATCCCATTATTGATTTCCCATTTTGAAACTTGTTAATCATGATTGATATTTAACTATGGTAATTATTTTAACATTATAATTACAATATAGACCCTAATAAAAAAATATTACACCTTGAATCCAAATTATGTTTCCACTTAATATAATTTAAGTTTTATATATATGATAATTACCTTTTAAATTAAAACAAATAATGTGTTTAAATCTACTTTTTTAGAAAAATAAATTTTATTCAAAACATGTTTTTTATATTATTTAACATTTATTACCAGTTAAATGTGTGTCAATTATATTTTTTTTATTTTTTAAAATCATAGTTGATTCTACCTTAAAATTGAACAATTTAATTTTTAATATTTTTTTTAATATTATCATCGCGTGAAAAATAATGGTTTTACCATAGTAAAAAATATTTATCATGATAAATTAATCTTATTTATACAAATGAAATTGAATTATTTACTTAATATGAATATTATAATTACAATGTTTCTAATAATTTTATATGACTCAGAATCTAAAATTGACAAGATTCACATTTAATATAAGTGTATAAAACAATTTCAATAAACATATATGTTTTATTTATAAAGAAAATTTATTAATTCTCTTATAGTAAATATTGGATGGATGTAAACTAATTTTATTGTATATATAGTTAATAAAATCCATTGAGACCAGTATTTATATATATTATAATCAACATCATAAAGCATGGAAAGGAAAAATATTAAAAAATGTAACTTCAGCATAACATGATATAATTTCTTATCTAAATATAATAATTATAAAAATAACATGTATTTTTAGGTATATATAATATATAATTCTGTTTCTCCAATATTTACTCTGTAGTTCAATGGATATATTTCAATGGTTATACAATGTTCTATAATTTTTTTTAGTTTGGTGCTTTATAGGAAGCAAGCTATCGAAAAAAATATTTTTTTAAGGAAAATACATAGTGAAATATATGGTCATTATGTCCTACCCTATTAAATAATTTATGTCCTCATAATTTTAAATTTTCCTAAATAAAATAATAGTCAAGGGTGTACATAACCTATAAATGACTTCAAATATAAATTTATAATGGGGATTCATCCTCATTATACATTTTTTGACTATTGAAGTCATCATTACAAACATACTTTGATTATGTAAAATGTTGAGTTTTTTCTATCATATTATTTTAAAATCCAAATATAATGGTGCTAATTTTTCATTGGGTGTTCATATTCATCCTTGTACAAATATGTGATCAATGGTTTATTTTTTAGATGTGATTTTCATATCTGGAAAATAATAATTTTCAAGATAGCTAATCCTTACCTAATATTACATAAAATTTTACTCAATATAGGATAACAATAGTTTTAGGAATAACATTACAATAAAAACAATCATATATGAGTTATATACTTGTGATAAAAAAATTGTTAGTTTAAATTTTTTTCATATTTATGACATTGAACTACTAATGGTACCTCCAAAAGAACACAGTTTCATTTCATAGTTTCAACTAAGATCTTTAGTGTTCCTAGAAATATGTTTACCTAATCTGTCTTATAAATATGTAAAACATCTCTTGCATCCTTTATGGTATTCCCATTGGGGATTATTGAAACATTTTTTACCTGGTTAAAATTGAATATTCCTTCTTCCATCATCTTTATCACCAGAATTTGAATAAGACTCAATCCATATCTTATTCAGTGTGTTTTTAAATACATATATGTTTATATTTTTAATCATGATCCTTGATAAGTATTTTATAATATTAAAAAAAATCCATTCCATCTATTATCCCAATTTAATAACCATTCAAAAAAATATTTTTATTTTCTATGGAATCCATTATTTATATAATTCAATAAATATTCTTACATGACCAAACCCAAAAGGAGATAAAATTATTTTTTTGTCTTTTCACTAAGGTTTTATTATCCAAATACCTGAAATAAAAAAACTAATATATAAAATTAAATAAACCATTATCTAATAAAATATATTAATACCCAAGAAACAATTCTATTAGTTAATCATTAAATATCACAAAATACTCTAAAAATATCAGGAATGTACGGTTTAGTGTATATGAAGTCTTATAATATAATAAAAATATTTTGTAACCCCATTGAATATTTCACAACATTTGACCTATACTGGAATAACTCTAGTCCTTATTTATTATACTCATCTTCATAACCTGGGGAAATATAAACATAAGAAATTGGTGAGATCAACTGCTTACTATGAGTAGACGTATGAAATAACAATCAATTATAATATATGAGATAAATAAGATCTCAAGGGTATAATCATGATACATAAAAATATTATATAAAAAAGTAATAGATCATTAAAAATTGGATATGTATGTCACGACCCATCCTCGGGGTCCATGCCGTGACTACCCAAAGCCCGCCTTCCATAGTCCAGGGTTTGGTGACTAGCACCAAGGCGTAAATTACCGATAAAAAGGGAATGCATTGCCTTTGTAAAGTAAACAAACACCACAGAGCAAGCAAGCAGAAGAAATAACACTAAGTAAAAGCTGATACAACAGTAAGTGTGGAAAAGTAAGTGGGCCAGTATACAAAACCAAACTGAATGTAAAGTACAACCGGAAGGGAAAACAGTAACTGTAAAGTGAAGCCACAATGTCAAGATGTCCACTAGAAATCCCACCTAAATGGGGGGTACAGATATCCTCCACTGCTCCTCGGGTCCAGCCGACCGCTCTGAGTACGTCCCGCCCAGTGTTCCTCCTCCAGGTACCATCTTGCTCCACAAGCCTCAACCACGATCAGCGATGTCTGTCGTCTGCAACCAACACAACGTAGTGCGAACATAGCCCATGTAGGGGTGAGTATAAGCAACTCGGTAGGGACCCATAGACCCCAGAAGGTCTCCCAAAATCCACAAAGGAAAGATACAATCATGAAGTAACATCTGACACTGCTTACGTATATACCCATACATATAACTAAGTCATCAATTCCAGTTCAGCTCCAACATCCGAGCCCAAGCACAACCCAGTCCACACAGGAAAGAAAAACGTAAATCCACACAGGATAGCTCAACACAATCCACATAGGAATGCAAAACAAGATTAAGCTCACACAGGTATACTTCTTCATATGATGATAAAGATGACCAAGTATTTCCACTGATTCATCTAAGCCGTCGGACCCACAAAGGATTGATAGGTACTAACCCCCGAAATGACCCACAAAGGATCTGACCCACAACGGATCGAAAGGTAACTAACCCCCGCAATGACCCACATAGGATCGGACCCACACAGGATCTGTAGGCGCTGGTCCACACATGACTACTAAACGCTGACCTACACAGGATCAGACCCACACAGGATCGGTAGCACTGGCCCACAAATTATCGCTGAGTGCTGTAGTCATCGCCGTCGAATCCACTGAGAATCTTTGTATAGTCGTCGTCGTCACAGTAGCAGTCGCAACCAGCACTAGGGTTCCCACACACAGCAAGCTCCTTCGGGAGGGTCCGCTCCACGAGCCGAGAGGCTGATACATCAACTGACACATAATCCAGAGTTGATTTATCCAAAAGTTCTGTATCGTCAACAGGAACTCGACGTCGCAGACGGCGCGTCAATCGGACGCCCGGTCTGAGAGTTATTGGATTTTTCATTCCAGGGGCCCGGTTGGTTTTTAAGGAAAAACCAACTCGACCATACTCCACCTGCATCCAAACCACGGGTGGAGTAATCCAAAAGATCTATCTCACTTATCGGAATTCAACAAAGTCGATGGCACGTCAATCGGATGTCCGAAGCTCAAGATATGAGCATTTCTGCTCCGAAGGCCTGGTTGGTTTGGTGTACGAACAAACTCTGCCGAACCCAAAGTATTCCGAAACCTTGAGTGTAATTTACCGAAACGCCTGTCTCTATCCAAGGATTTCATCACCGTGGATGGCGCGTCGATCGGAGGCTCGTAGCACAAGATACTGCCAAAGGACCGAAAAGGTCCGAAAATGGGGGGTCTGGGCCCGGACCGACCCGGCCCAAGCCCCATGGGTGGGCCCGAACCGGGTCCGGGTCTGACCCTGCGGCGCGACGCGGCCCAGCCCAGATTTCCGGCCGGCACGGTGGCGCTGGCCAGGCACCGCGCAAGGCAGTCGTGCCCCCCCCCCCCCCCCCGCGCGGGGGCCGCTCCGTGACACCCGGACGCTGCTTAAGCCGCATCCCTCCTCCGTAGTCCCGCGTGGCCGCAGGACCGGACAGCGCCGCCGCATCCTAGCGGTCGGCCACTACCGGCCACCGGCGCCGCCATGCCGGCGGGGCGCGCCGGTGGGAACTTCCGCGGACCACCGGACGCGCTTCAGTGGTCCGTTTGGCCTGCGGTTTGCACCTACGGCTCTCCCGGGATCCGAAATCTGCTGTGAAGGCCTCCAATCTCCATTCCGATCTCATTTCTTAAATGTCGTTAATTCACGCATCAACGAAAAAACTGCGGAGGTTTGTCAGGCCGTGTTTGTGTGGCCCACACCCTCCGTATTAGATGATAACACACTACTGGAAATCAGATCTTTCCCAACACTTATATACACCCTTTCCCAACGGTTCTTCCAAACCGTTGGGAAAGGGTGGGTCTTTCCCAACGGTTTGGGAGAACCGTTGGGAAAGGGGTGTTTTGAGCCCCCTTTCCCAACGGTTCTCCCAAACCGTTGGGAAAGACCCCCCCTTTCCCAACGGTTTGGAAGAACCGTTGGGAAAGACCCCCCCTTTCCCAACGGTTTGAGAGAACCGTTGGGAAAGGGGTGTTTTGAGGCCCCTTTCCCAACGGTTCTCCCAAACCGTTGGGAAAGACCCCCCCCCCCCCTTCCCAACGGTTTGTGAGAACCGTTGGGAAAACTCACCCCAAATCCAACTATCCCCTCCTGGAAATTTCCACAACTGTTGGGATAGGTCTATCCCAACGGTTTTGAGAACCGTTGGGATAAATTCTTTCATTTCTTCCAGGTCTGCTACCCGAGAACATTATATAAATCTTAATTTTAAATAATTATGATAATATATATATATATTTATGAAATTATGTTTACAAAAGTGATGTTAGCTTAGTGGTTAAGTCGTTCGATTATAAACGAGGGGTCCTGGGATCAAATCCCAGCAGATGATTTTTTTTTTAAATAAATTTACCAACGGTTTTATAACCGTTGGAATAGATTTTCATATTACTTATACCAACGGTTTTAAAAACCGTTGGGATAGGTCTATACCAACGGTTTTCCCAAAACCGTTGGTATAAACCAACGGTTCTCCAAACTGTTGGTATAGGCTATACCAACGGTTTGGAGGCCTATACCAACGGTTCCAAACCGTTGGTATAGGTTAGTATTTTACTAGTGACAATTGAGAATAATAATCAACACATGAAAGCATAATAAGGTACAATTTTAATAAATTAAAATTGCACTTTGATCTGGGTTCTTTGTTTTAGAAGGAAACAACCACGGGAATATATATTATTCTCAAATAAAACCCCTACCTCGTCGTAGTCGTCGAACGTGCGTTCTTCGTGGAATTGACCGTCGCGGAAGAAGAGGATCGTCGCGTCGTGGAAGGGCGTCGCATCGTCGCAAAAGGGTGTCACGTCAGTGATCTCCGAGGTTTAAAGAAAACACATGGATTTAATTTCCCGAATTAAATCCATGTTAAGGATAAAATCCACAAAAGAATTTAAGAGATTTGAAATCTCCTACCTCAAGCAGTTGATCGAAGATCTGTCACTGGGAAGAACATCGCGGAAGAAGCATCGTGGAAGGAGAATCGTTGGTGTCGCAAAACACGGCATCGTGTCTTCGATCTCCGAGTGTTCGGCGTTCTTCGCGTTCTTCACGTTCTTCGCGTTATTCACGAAGGAGGATGAAGGTACAATTTCTCTAAATCCTCTCATCAAACTACACTAAGACGAAAGTGTATTGGTCTTATTTTATTATTATGCCAACAGTTTGAAAAACAGGTTAAGAAACGAACCATTAATTCGGTGAATTTATGGTAACGTCTTAACAGTCCATTTAATAGGAGCGTTTAAGAGTTTTAGAAAACACTCCAGTTGACTTTCATTAATGAGGAGTTTTCACGGGTGCGTTACTTAGAGGAAAAGAAATGGTGGGGATTGTGTAGGCCCCACCTCAAAAATATCCTACCAAGAGGGTAGGATATTTTGGATTTCACCCTATCCACTTCAACTTATCTCAAGTGGTTTTAAGTGGATTTTAAGTGGCATTAAGTGAAATAAAAATAAAGTTGTCGCACCACTTTTTTTTATTTCATAAATTAACACCAAAAATTAAAAACCACACCCGAGCAAAGGAAATTCTGGAAAAGGAGTTACTAAGAAATTACCGGCGTTGTGATTCCATCGGTGCCCTCGGAATTCGATTCCGAACAACGGTTCAAAAGTTAGAAAAACCCGCTCCTTCGTTCACTGAACGTACCCGAGCCAAAACTTCGGAAAAAGATTCTGGGCACACCGGGCCTCGGAATCAGGTGCCTTCAGAAACTACGTTCTTGTAAAATTCCAAAGAAAATTAAGAAAAAAATTTCCTTGAATTTTACAGGTCTTTACATCACTCCCACCTTAGGGATTTACGTCCCCGTAAAGATACATCATAAACTAGGGAAACAAATATGGGTACTGAGCAAGCATCTGAGCCTCCCGCTCCCAAATGCTCTCCTGGAGGTTCCCGTGCTACCATATGATTGCACTAGAGGAATCAAACATCCATGTAGGACCCGCTCCTGTCGATCCCTGATCTCTACCGGGACCTCCACAATAGTCGCCCCATCATCAAAGTCTAGCTCCCCATGGTCAATGATGTGCGTCGGTTCATGCACGTATCTTCTCAGCTGGGATACGTGGAAGATGTCGTGCACCCGGTGCAACTGAGGTGGTAGAGCCAGGCGATAAGCCACCTCGTCAATCCTACTGAGGACATGGATGGGTCTAAGGAAGCATGGAGACAACTTCTGCCTCGGCCAAATCTCCGTAAACCACGTCGAAGTGAGACCCGCAAGAAGACATGGTCGCCATCCTAGAACTCTAGTGGCCTCCGCCTCCTGTCATCATAAGACTTCTACCGACTCTGAGCTGTCCTCATCCGCTCCTGGATGACATGGACCTTCTCTGACCCACTACAGTAGTGGAGGAGTGACTATGAGTGACTGAAGGAAGACTGCTCCATCTCTATCCACGAAGGATATCTGCAAAGCGGCTAGCTGCTCCGTCGCCTCCTCAAGCAGCTGAATGCCCGTCCTCCTGCTGAGATCATCAGCTACTATGTTCCCCTTCTCAGGAGTATAGACTATCTCATAGTCGTAGTCCTGGAGAAACTGGAGCCACCGCCACTGTCTCAGGTTCAGGTCCTTCTGAGAGAAGATGTACCTGAGACTATGATGGTCAGAAAACACTGTAAAGCGCTCTCCCATCAGGTAGTGTCGCCATGTCTTTAGAGCGAAGACCACTACTGCTAACTCCAGGTCATGGGTAGCATAGTTCTTCTCATGAGGCTTCAAATGACGTGATCTATAGGCAATCACTTCCCTCTCCTTCATCAGTAAACATCCGAGTCTGGTCCCTGATGCATCACAGTAGACTACGTACCCAACTCCCTCCTCAGGCAACCTCAAGATTGGGGCGCTGGTCAATCTCTGTCTCAGCTCCTAAAAGCTCTACTGACATCTTTCTGACCACACAAATGGTTTCCCCTTCTTCGTAAGAGCTGAGAGTGGTGCTGCAACTCTAGAGAATTCTAGCACAAATCTTCGGTAGTATCCAGCTAGTCCCAAGAAATTTCGCACCTCTATCACGCTTCTGGGTGGCTCCCAAGATAGCACCGCCTTGATCTTCGCAGGATCCACCACAACTCCCTCCTCAGAGATGACGTGCCACAAGAAGTGGAACTCATGTATCAAGAACTGACACTTCGAGAGCTTACCATAAAGCTGGTGCTCTCGGAGTGTGTCCAGCACAACCAGCAAGTGGTAGGCGTGCTCCTCCTCAGTCGTCGAGTATATCAAAATGTCTTCGTTGAAGACTACGACAAATGGATCGAGGTATGGCTGAAAGATCCTATTCATGAGGCCCATGAACACTGCTGGAGCATTGGTTACGCCGAATGGCATAACTAAGAACTCATAGTGTCCATACCGACATCTGAAGGACGTCTTCTGCACGTCCCCATCCCGAACTCTGAGCTGATGATAGCCTGACCTGAGGTATATCTTCGAGAACCACCCTTCGCCCTTGAGCTGATCGAAGAGGTCATCAATCCTCGGTAGAAAATACTTGTTCCTCACTGTCACCTGGTTCAGGCGACGATATTCGACACAAATTCGCAATCTCCCGTCCACCTTCTTGGCGAACAATATCGGGGAAGCCCAGGGTGAAACATTGGGTCGAATGAATCCCTTTCCCTGCAAGTCCTCCAACTGTACCCGTAGCTCTCGAAGCTCAGCGGGGGCCATATGATACGCTGGAGTCGATATCGGTGTTGTCCCGGGGTACAGGTCAATATAAAAGTCTACCTCTCTGCGAGGAGGTAGTCCTGTGACGTCGTCGGGAAAGACATCTGTATACTGATCCACCACTGCAGTAAAACTAGGACTCCGCACGTCAACTGCTCCTAGGATGAGGCTAGCCAACTGACGAGTGATGGGCTGTCCTCTACTCTGCGAGAGTCCATCCTATGCTGTGAAGGCTCCCTTCTCGCTGGTGAAGGTGAACCTGCTTCCGTTGGAGCGTACACATCGTACCTTGTGCCAAATACAGTCAATCTGTGCATGGACTGTAGATAACCAATCCATGCCAAAGATGACGTCGTAAGGCCTTGACACTGCTAAAAGAATACCCCATTCGAAGCTCTCACCTCCTAGAGTAAGCTCACACTACCGGCACTAGTGCGTAATCGTCGAGTCTGCTCCCGTAAGAGTCTCAATCCATAAGAATCAAGCCAACGGCTCTGTCCGAATCTCCGAGCTCCGAACATAGGGCAACGACTATGAAAGAGTGACTCGCTCCTGTGTCTATAAGAACTACAACAAGGGTGTAATAGACACAGATAGTACCTCAAATCATCTTGGGCGCGCCGTGGTCGTAGGCCTCTGCTACCTAGAGTTGTGCCTGTCTCTGCCCGCCAGCTCCCTGTGGTCGGGGTGGACCTCCTGGTGGTGGTGGTGGTAGAGCCTCAAAGCGTCTCCCACCACCTGCTGCTTAGCCTACTCCTCTGCCTCATCCACCTCCTCCCTACAGACCACCACGGTCGACCCTCTACCTCTGCCTGGGTGGCCCCTCAACCGTCTGATGCTCCTCGGCATGGTGGGTCAGGCAGTCACGAGCCATGTGGCCCTGCCCGCTGCATGTGTAGCACTGCCTGCCTCTCAAAAGACTGGCTCCACGCTGTGTGCCCCGCACTGCTGAGCTAGTGTCCTGAGGTCATCTGCGTGAGGGTTTGGTCTGCCTGGACCCGTGAGTCATCTGTCGACTATCTGATGTAGAAGAATCTTCTACGTGTGGCCCCGTGGTAGGTCTCGCTGCTGATGAAGGCTCAGCAAGGAAGCTCTCGATCAAAAGGGCTCTCTCCAGTACTCCTTCCTGAGTCGGAATGCTGAGGGAGATCAGCGATTCCCTGATCTCGTGTTTCAATCCCTGTTCAAAGGTCCGGTCCTGGAAGAATGGGTATCGTACCATGTCGGTCGAGTAGCGCGAGAGATTGGTAAATCTCGACGAGTACTGGGCGACCGTCAAGCTGCCCTGCCGTAGTTAAAGAAGCTCCTGGATGCACACCGTACAGAGGGTGGATGGGACGAACTCCGAGCGGAAGAGGCTCTCAAAGTATATCCAGAGAAGAGATGCCTCATCATGCACCTGGATCATCAAGCTCCACCATTGGCCCGCTGCTGCGTGCAGCAGGCTCGCTGCGAGGATCACCATGAGGTCTTCTGGTGTCCTCACTAACCGGAAAACTCGTACCACTTCCTCCAGCCAGTCCTTGGCTGCCTGGGGGTCCATCTCCCCACGGAACCTGGGCGGTTGCTAGTGCTGGAACTCATGCAGTGCACTAAGGTGACGTGCATCGTTAGCGGCTAGGGTTGGAAGCATCGGTGGCTCGTTGGGTAGAGGTATCGCTGGTGCCTCTGCTGTCAAAGGGCCCAACACCGAGGCCTCGTCGCTTGGTGGGCTGTCGTCATGCTCAACTCTCGGAACCCTAGCTGGCTGCCGTCGTGGGGCCATCTTGAAAAAGAAAACAGATGTACCACGGTCAGAACAGTATACATGGTGAGCTGACACAATGTAATCACAAAGAAAACATGTAACACACATGCAATCAATGTTTTCATGCATTATGTCGGAAATCAGAAGTATGGGTCCTGGTGTATGGATACATCGGCCTCCGCACCAACACTGGACTCCCTAGATTGATAACCACACCCAATACGCTAAACACTATTACTTCACATAGAAAAAGATCAGAGTCCCAAGTTCTGTGGTAGAACCGAACTCCTCTAAAACCAATTTGTCACAACCCATCCTCGGGGCCCGTGCCGTGACTACCCCAAGCCCGCCTTCCATAGGCCAGGGGCTGGCGACTAGCCCCAAGGCATAAATTCCCGATAAAAAGGGAAGAAATTGCCTTTGTAAAGTAAACAAACACCACAGAGTGAGCATGCAGAAGAAATAACACTCAGTAAAAGCGGATATAACAGTAAGTGAGGAAAATTAAGTGGGCCAGTATACAAACCCAAACTGAATGTAAAGTTAAACTAGAAGGGAAAACAGCAACTGTAAGGTAAATCCGCAACGTCGAGCTCTCCACTAGAAATCCTATATGAAGGTTGGGTACAGATAGCCTCCACTGCTCCTCGGGTCCAGCCGACCGCTCCGAGTACACCCCGCCCAATGGTCCACCTCCAGGTACTGTCTTGCTCCGCAAGCCTCAACCACGATCAGCGCTGTCCGTCATCTGCAACCAACACAATGTAGTGTGGGCATAGCCCGTGCAGGGGTGAGTATAAGCTACTCAGTAGGGATCCCGAGACCCCCAAAGGTCTCCCAGAATCCACAAAGGAAAGATACAATCACGAAGTAACATCTGACACTGCTTAGGTATATGCCCATACATATGCCTAGGTCATCAATTCCAGTTAGGCTCCAATATCCGAGCCCAAGCACAACCTAGTCCACACAGGAAAGAAAAACGTAAATCCACACAGGATAGCTCAACACAATCCACATAGGAAAGAAAAACAAGATTCAGCTCACATAGGTATACTTCTTCATAAGACGATAATGATGACCAGATATTTCCACTGATTCATCTAAGTCGTCGGACCCACAAAGGATCGATAGGTACTAAACTCCGTAATGACCCACAAAGGATCTGATCCACAAAGGATCGAAAGGTAACTAACCCCCGCAATGACCCACACAAGATCGGACCCACACAGGATCTGTAGGCGCTGGCCCCCATAGGACTGCTGAGCGCTGACCCACATAGGATCAGACCCACACAGGATCGGTAGCACTGACCCACAAAGTATCACTGAGTGCTGTAGTCGTCGCCGTCGAATCCACTGAGGATCTGTGTACAGTCGTCGTCATCACAGTAGCAGTCGCAGCCAGCACTAGGGTTCCCGCACACAACAAGCTCGTTCGGGAGGGTCTGTTCCACGAGCTGAGAGGCTAATACATCAACTGACACATATTCCAGAGTTGATGTATCCAAAAGTTCCGTATCGTCAACAGGAAATTGACGTCGTAGACGGCGCGTCAATCGGACGCCCGGTCTGAGATTTATTGGCTTTTTCGTTCCAGGGGCCCGGTTGGTTTTTAAGTCAAAACCAACCCGACCATACCCCACCAACATCCAAACCTTTGGTGGAGTAAGCCAAAAGATCCTTCTCATTTAGAGGAATTCAACAAAGTCGACGGCACATCAATCGGACGTTCGAAGCTCAAGATATGAGCGTTTCCGCTCTGAGGGCCCGGTTGGTTTCGTGTACGAACCAACCCGGACGAACCCAAAGTATTCCAAAACCTTGATTTTAATTTACTGAAACACCTGTCTCGATCCAAGGATCGCATCACCGCTAA
This sequence comes from Viscum album, assembly GCA_963277665.1. Classification (NCBI taxonomy): domain Eukaryota; kingdom Viridiplantae; phylum Streptophyta; class Magnoliopsida; order Santalales; family Viscaceae; genus Viscum; species Viscum album. The sequence goes on from OY728120.1 coordinate 1,421,257,630, forward strand.
TGGTGCGTCGATCGGAGTCTCGTAGCACAAGATACGGGCAAAATACCAAAAAGGTCCGAAAACGGAGGGTTTGGGCGCGGACCGACCCGGCCCAACCCCCCTGGTTCGGCCCAAACCGGGCGACCCGACCCGAGTCTGGGTCCCACCCGGCCAGCGCGGCGCGGCCTAGCGGGGCGCGGCCCGGCCCGGTGGTCCGACCGGTGGCTCGGCCGGCGCGCTGGTGCTGGCCAGGCACCGCGCAAGGAAGCCCCCCCCACCCCCCTCGTGCGAGGGACGCTCCGTGACACCCGGACGTGGCTTAAGCCACGTCCCTCCTCCGCAGTCCCGCGTGGCCGTGGGACCGGCCAGTGCCGCCACATCCTAGAGGCCGGCCGCTGCCGGCCGCCGGCGTGGCGCGCCAGCGGGAACTTCTGCGGACCACCGGACACGCTCTGGTGGTCCGTTTTGCCTGTGGTTTGCGCCTATGGCTCTTCCGGGATCCGAAATCTGTTTCGAAGGCCTCCAATTTCCATTCTGATCTCATTTCTTAAATTCTGTTAATTCACGCATCAATGAAAAAACTGCGGAGGGTTTTCGGTCCGTGTTTGTTTGGCCTGCACCCTCCGCGTTAGGTGATAACAATTGAGAATAATAGTCAACACATGAAAGCATAACAAGGTACAATTTTAATAAATTAAAATTTCACTTTGAGCCGAGTTCATTGTTTTAGAAGGAAACAACCACGGGAATAAATATTATTCTCAAATAAAACCCGTACCTCATCGTAGACGTCGAACGTGCATTCTTTGCGGAATTGACAGTCGTGGAAGAAGAGGATCGTCGCATCGCGGAAGGGCGTCGCGTCGTCGCGGAAGGGCATCACGTCGGCGATATCCGTGGGTTAAAGAAAACACACAGATTTAATTTGACGAATTAAATCCATGTTATGTATAAAATCCACAAAGGAATTTAAGAGATTTGAAATCTCCTACCGCAAGCTGTTGATCGAAGATTTGTCGCGGGGAAGAACGTCGCGGAAGAAGCGTCGTGGAAGGAGAATCATCGGCGTCGCGGAACACGGCGTCGCATCGTCGATCTCCGAGGGTTTGGCATTCTTCGCTTTCTTCGCGTTCTTCATGTTCTTCACGTTCTTCATGAAGGAGGATGAAGGTACAATTTCTCTAAATCCTCTCAACAAACCACACTAAGAAGAAAGTGTGTTGGTGTGATTTTATTATTATGCCAACAGTTTGAAAAACAGGTTAAGAAACAAACCATTAATTCGGTGAATTAATGGTAACGTCTTAACAGTCCATTTAATAGGATCGTTTAAGAGTTTTGGAAAACACTCCAGTTGACTTTCATTAATGACGAGTTTTCGCGGGTGCGTTAATTAGAGGAAAAGAAATGGTGGGGCTCGTACGGACCCCACCTCAAAAATATCCTACCAAGAGGGTAGGATATTTTGGATTTCACCCTATCCACTTCAACTTATCTCAAGTGGTTTTAAGTGTCTTTTAAGTGGCTTTAAGTGAAATAAAAATAAAGTTGTCGCACCACTTTATTTTATTTCTTAACTTAACCCCAAAAATTAAAAATCACATCTGAGAAAACGAAATTCTGGAAAAGGCGTTTCTAAGAAATTACTGGCGCTGCGATTCCATCGGTGCCCTCAAAATTCAATTCCGAGCACCGGTTAAAAAGTTAGAAAAACTCGCCCGTTCGTTCACTGAACGTACCTGATCCAAAACTTCTGAAAAAGATTCCGGGCACACCGGGCCTCGGAATTAGGTGCCGTCAGAAACTGCGTTCTTGTAAAATTCCAATGAAAATTAAGAAAAAAAATTCCTTGAATTTTACGGGTCTTTACAATTTATTGGAATAAAAAATTACATGAATAAGAAAAATATAGAAACATGAGTCATTAGACCTGAATAATGATAGCATAAAATAATAATGAAAATAAGTATAAAACTATCACATATTTGAAATATGGAACATACATTATTATAGGGAAAATTAACATTCATTATTAACACACTTTCACCAATTCTTGTGGGAACAAAAAAGTGTACCCATTAATACATCACAACTATGAGTCACATACTTTCCCCCATGATTGTGAACAAATAAATTTTCCTCATGTGTACATATCTAATGATATTGAAACATTCAACCAATGCATTAGGTGGTGGGATATGATACCACCAATCATCATATATACATAAGATATCTACATTAAATTCATTCACTTGTCACATCATGAAGAACCCATGAAAATGATTTGGGTTTCAAAAAACATTCAAATAAAATTTATTCACATTTTTTTAGTATAAATAACACATGGAATGAAAATTGGTTTAATATCCTTTTAAATTTTAATCAAATAAATATATCAAAAATATTCATAAAAGGATAATTCTAGGAAAAATAAATGGATATCAAATAATATTCATGATTTTTTTGGAAAATTTAATCCAATAAAAATAATAAAGAATATGGTACATAAATTTTATAGTTAATGGGTATAAAGATAAGAGAATAACTTCCAAATTAAATTGATGTACACAACCTAGTTGAATATACATTTATAAAAGTAATTTAAAAAAATTTATTCACAAATAAAATAAAATTTTATAAATTTATTACCTATTCATGGCAGACAATTAAAAAATAAAATTGATGTGATAAATCATGTGAATAATAGAAAATGAAATCAAATAAGTTATCACGATAAAGAAGGAAGGTTTTAAAATCTGACTAATATCATCTATCAATTATAACATATTACAAAGTATAATGACTTAGAAGAAATATATTTTTTAGTTTTTTGAGAAAAAATGATTTAAAATAAGAAATATCATTGATATTTTGTATCATTTTAGAATAAATTTGTTATAAAACTATGAGAAAATTAAGTTTTTTTTAAAACAAGATAATTTTTCATTATTGAATCATATGAAAGAAAACATTCTGCAGATATATATGTTTAAATGGAAAATAATTAAAAATATATTTTAGAATACATTCATAAAATGAATATGTCATGGGATAAATTAAAAAGTTATTTCAAAAAGATGATATAATAACATTGAAAAAATATTTACAATTTATATTGAAACATAAATAATAAATTATTAAAAATAAATAATGGTTATTAAAATTGATATGTAGTGGAATATAAAAAAAATTACTTACCTGGATTGTATATCTTTATAATGTTCGAAAATATATTTTTTGAAAACTCAAATTAAAAAATAATACAAAACATCATTTTAAAATGTGTAGAATAAAGAAATAGAGTTGAAGTGAGAAAAAATACAATTATTCTAGAAATTATAATTTATAACATTTTTGTGCATGTAAATTATATACAAGTAGGGGAGACTATCTTTTATGAGGACGAGAATTATTAATAATAGTGATATACTTCTAAGAAATAAATTTTATCAAGATAAAATTTTTGAATTAAAATCTATGTAACAGATTTATATTAAGATAAATTATCAGTAAATAAAATCATATGATTGAAAAAACCAACCTTATCGGAATGAATGTCATGAAGATTCATTTTAAATCAATGATCGGAGTTGAGTTAACAAAAACCATTATTGTATTGTTTACTAAAGAATTAAAAGAACATGAGAGTGAGTTCCAATTAAATATATATTGAAATATAATAAGATAAAATATATTCATTATAAATTATGTGAATAGAATATTTTATACACTTTGTATAGAAATTGTGGACAGAAATATCAAATATGTCCTATGAAACTAAAAATTCAGACAAACAACCCCTTGTATCCTTAGAAATAGTCTATTCAAAACTCAAAGAATGATATGATTCCAATGAATCATTAAATTCCATAAAATCATAGGATTAGGAGAAAAAATATTAAATTGGTATTATATATTCCATTGAAAATAAATCATTGTTTATAAATTGAAATATTTATCGTGGGGTGAAAATTGGTACAAAAAACCCCTTCTTTATATCCTCATATAGTTGTATGCACTCTAATATCATTTATGAAAAACTAATTACCTAATATCCTAATTCAAAATAATATTCATGTATATAAAAGAATTAATAAATTTAATTTATAATTATTCTCTACATTCATATTAGTTAGTAATTCTTTATTTTCAATATCGGGTGTGAATAATCATAATCACTTCAAACTAGTTATTTAATCACTGTTTTATTATTCATTATTATCCAAAATTTCATCATTCACATATTATAAATCTATATTCCCTTAATATAGTTGATGGGATCTAGTTTCTAATTTATTATCTTTATAGAATAAATAATAAATCATATCTGGAAGGAAATAATAGTTTCATATTCATGGTAAACAAGATACATACCTCATTCATCATTCACATATTAATAATTTCTTTTATAGTACAGTTCATATATTCCAGTGAAAGGAGAAAAATAAGTTTGATCTCAAATGGTCAGTAGGGGATAAGTACAATGAGTTATGTGATGAATTAATAAGCATAATCAATATATATAGGAAAATAATTGGACCCACACTCGATTTAATATAATTAGATAAGAAAAAATAAATATATAATGGAAAATAACTAAACAGACATCCAATTTAAATATGTGGATAATTAATAACCAATATCCAATGAAAAATAACTTAAATCACATTCCATTTTATTAATGATCTAAGAAATAAATTCATCCTGAGATAATATCATTGATAAAATATAATAGATAATAATAATTCAATTATTAATGAAATAAGTGATTAATTATTGGATATATTGTTCTAGAACAGGATACATCTTACATCAAGAAATTTTAGAATATGGTTTAGTGATACTAGGTATAAATAAATATTTTTTTCCTACTATACCTCCCCTTTCAATACTATTCACAAGAGAATTTAAAACTATTGGATATAAAGTCATAGGATTTGGCCAACTGATTTTTCCCATGAGACCCACTAATGCATCAAGGGAATTTCGATAAAAGGTACCCACTCATGTCTTGTATATCCAAATAATTCCACATAAATCAAATAATTAATTTAATTCATGAACATTATTCCTTATAATAAAATATAACTGTTAGGTAAACAGTATGTATTTATCAATATTTCCTTAGCCAATCAAATAACGTTAAAATTAAACAACGAATGTAAAAATTGAATGTATTTTATTAAATGAAAATATAAATTATATAATAATTCGAATATTTAGAATAAATTTCATGTACAATGGAAATTTATTAAGAGGAAGGTATTGTTTCAACAGAAATTTAACAATCACAAAAGAAAGTGAGATAGTATAGTAACCTTTACCATCTAGTAATTTTCAGGTCAAAATCCAGTAGATAATATAATTCAAATTGAATCTGAAAATACCAGTAATAAGGAATTATTCATGATATTACATGTCAAAATGGTAGTATATATGACACATAAATTTTAATTGGAACATAATAACAATTAAGTATAAATGGGATGTAAATTGAGATGAAATCCATTACATTGAACTTTATGTTGATTAAACATTACTTTAAATTATGTATAGTGTTTTTAAAAAATATATTTACTTAAAAAATATCACTATTAATATTTATAATATCATATATGACCCTTTTTTAACATATTATCACTAATTAATTAATAATCATTCCTTGTTTCCATTGTTTTAGGTGTTAATTTCCATGTTTTCCTTTTCGTTTTTTTCATTAAATACCCAATTATTTATCAAATTACATAATTTAATCATCAAGAGAATAATTATCATGGAATATTTATCATATTTTTACATAAATATTACGTTTAAAACCAATCATGAATGTTCTTTACTAAAAATGAAGAATATTGAGATAATGGAGATGGTAGGTCGTACATAGGCACGAGTAACGTTTGAATTTTCCAAAGAACATTATGGAAAGAAGATAATTAATATATTTTATTTAAAACGTTATGATAATATGATTTATATCATATTTTATATAATTATATATATCACCCATGTGACGTGGTGATGAAAAGAGAGTTGTGTTGCATCATGAATGTGATTGTCCACACGTACATGAATGATGTTATCATTTTAAGTGAGTTAAAAGGTAAGAAGTAAAATGATATATTAGAATTATATATTGACAAATATATGATTATTATCATTATTATTTCATTTATATAACATATAATAATTAAAATTATCCATATCACCTTCCATGTTATGCATTAGTGAAAGACGAATCACATCGCTTCATGGGGCGGCAGTTCTCTAGAGACACAGGTTGTGTTATTGTATCTCCAACAGAATAAGAGCTACAAGATATTTATAATATAATTACTATAGAGGTAGTAATATTTTATAAATATAATGTATAAACTTTATATCCATCACCATGTCCAAATGTGAGATGTTCTAATTGAAAAATGAATATCATTATTTCAAAAAGTGGTAGTATGTCGTACACATGATTGACCATTTCATTACCCCATTCCTGGAAGTGGATATGGTTTTAGGTCATAAAATTATTATAAAAATTCATATTTTATTGAATTAAGTTTGTTTATTATATAATCATGGGTTAATAATAATTATATGAGGTATAAAATGAAATAAAATAAAGTTGCTCGTTGAAAAAAATTACCTCTTCTTCTGGTTTTCTTCTTATGTTTGCAATAAAGAGATACTAGAATGAATTTCATCAAAAATATATGACTTCTTGGTTGAGAGTAGGATTTTTTTAATGTAATTTCTATAGGTATTTTTTAAACAAATGTGGCATCAAGTTGAAAAGAATAGAGGAGATGAGGTGGCCTTTCATATGTGATTTACGTGGCATAATTGTAATGTTTATAAAAAATTAAATAATACCCACGTTTTTATCATTCCAAAAGCTTCCAAAATGGTCCATTATCGAATTTAGAATAGATAATGCCAAAAAAGGTATTGAAAATGGATTTTCTAAATTTTTAGGTGATTTTTAATCCTTCTCTTCTTAGTTTAAATCCCATGTAAATAAATTTTTACCTCAACCATGGTAATAAATTTTTACTTATTTCAGTATTCATTTTGGTCAAAAAATTATTTTAGCTTATTTGAAAATATAAATTATTTTGATTCCAAATATAGAGTCTATGTTTTAAAAATCATTTCCTATAATTGGAAAATTTTAATTTAAAATTAATGTCATATAAGAAATGAGAAATATATTTTTAAAGAGAAAATGTTCAAAATCTTATGAAGTATTTATATAAAAATTCAATATTAATTTTTTAGAAATACCTAAATTGGATTTAATGATAAATAATTTAACTAATATTACACTAAAAAAATTAAAAATATAGTCACACATAACAAATAATTTAAATTAAAAGGAAAATTATAATTATAATTAAGCATTTTCCACTAATTTACAAAAAAAATGAATCGATTCAATCTCAGGAAGGCCGGGGAGGGGAAGATTGCATCCATGAGGTCCATATTTCTAGAAAATGGGGGGACTACTCGAATAGTGGCAAGGAAAATGACAGATTCTTGATCAGGCCCTCATTTAGTGTGATTGTTCAGGGTGGGGGGCTGAAGATGACCATGAATTAGGGAAGCATGAATACTAAATCATGACGAAGGATGAGGAAAGACTACTCCAAATTTCCAAAGCTGATGCCCACCAAGTCATCGGTTGGGAACACAGTACTACTATACTTGGAAATAATGAACCTACGAAGTAAGTATGCGAAGGATATCAAATATTATGAATGTTCGGAATGGGAATCAGCTACTATGGAGGAGGCTTTTCATCATGGATGTGATGATGGGTATGGTTTCTTTGATATGTAATCTTCTCTTTCAGTTTGTGGTACTTCTTTACTGTCCTTTTATTTTTATTTAGTAAATTGTCAAGGGGTTATCCAAGGACGACTTTTCTGGTTATATAATAATAAACAACCAGTGAATGTGTGTCAAAAATATATTTTCATATTTTATTAAATACTATTTGTACTATTCATACTAATTAATTTTTATAACAATCAAATTTTATAATATTATTTTAATAATATGTCTCCTTTCATTTAAACTCATTGTTTCATGTAACACAAGATAAACTCAATGTTTCATATGATGCAAGCTAAAGTTAGTGTTGCATTTAATTACATATACATAAGGGATTTATTTTATTTGAAAATAAATAAATCAAAATATCTTAGGGTATTATATTTTCTTCTAACCTTGGTGTTTCATATCATATAAACTATATAATAAAATGTTAATATTTTAGATTTTGGGGGTGTTACATTCAACCCACATAAATAAATTTCATCTACAAAATTTAAAATTTATCTGAGTAATAATGAGTTTTCTATTTGAAAGTTATTATATTTAAAATCCTCAATGTAAACAGAATTAATAAAATATCCACTTAACATGGATAAATAATTATAGACATTGATATGGGTCATTAACAATAATAAAGTGAGTGATCAATGGAATATTAAGGGCCTCATAACCATAAATATGTAATGATTAAAATATCCTCATTATTCAATTGTTATGAATATAATAGGATAAATATTTTGAATTAAATATCATCCCATAAATATGAGGACTTACATTACTATCTATGATTATATGAAAATATACCTAATTGATACGTATTTCTTAATAAATTTCTAATTCACCACATACTCCATGAAATTAATATCCATAAATGATGTTTTTATTCCTATATAAATAAAAATTCACTTTTTACTAATTGTCCGAACCACAAGAGTGACAAGTCGTTCTCTATATCTCAATTTATATTCTCAATTTAATATGGTTAAAAGAAATTATCCAATATGCACAAATAGTCACATACTGAAGTAATACATTAATCTCTAAAAAATCATAAAAATTTCAACATAAACCATTTCATAAATAATTATCCTTATGGACCTCACTAGTGGTTAAGATCCATAACATTAGAAATAATTTCATGGTATTTCCAAATATAACTTATCCTTAATCCCCAAAAAAAATGATGTAACTCTCAATCATTAGAAACCAATAATGTGATTAAATTCATCATGCATTCCTTTGAAACATGTTAATAACATGAATTACCATAAGACCATACTAAACACATGAAAAATTCCCTATTCCATAACTAATACAATGATTATTTTGTTTTTTCCTTAAGTGAAAATTGTTGTAAACATTATCAAGAATAATTCAATTTATCAAAAAAATAATTAATAATTTCCAAGTTAGTTAATACTATCCAATTTACAATACCCATATAAATAATCTTTTTAGCCAAAAAATCATTATCCTAACATCAATAACATATTAAGGGGTACCTTTCCCTCAATCATGTGTTTTTAAAAGAGTCATAAATTACAATAAATGATTTTTCTTGGTCTCGGGTGGTGGTCAACATAAGCTTTAAAATCCTTAATGAAAAAATATTGTTGTACAATATTATATATATCATAATATTTATAACCTTGATATAACTTATAAAATATTCAAATGATATAATTCTCCAACATAAACATAATAACATTAATCATTTCACTTTTTCTGTGGTACTAGCATAAACATGTACATGGTCTATTAGCTTCTCTTGAGGTATGTTCCTTTTATGCTTGAGACATTGACATGTATAGTGTCTCATCTCCTTAAATTTGAAGCACTGTACATTGGAAACTTTTTCTTAAGATAGAAAACACAAGAATAATGACATTTCTATCAACACATGTATCAAACTATGATTCATATGATTAAAGTACTAAGTTGTTTATTTCCATAATTATAACATATTGAAAAATCATTCTTTCTCTAATTCCATTTATTCCTATTTTTCCCTTTCATATTCTTCTTATCTTCCTTCCCATTGAACCCATAATTCTTAGAAAATTCGTTATCTATATTTTAATAACATTATAATATGTCCTATTATGATGAAATTGTTTTGGAGATTAACTCACATTGAACTATTTTCATAATCTGATAAATGAAATTATCTTTCTAACTCTCTCAATCACATACATTAATGTTTCTCCCATTGATTATACTAGATTCCATTTCAAAAAGATGTCACACTCTATATTATCTCAGGTCATTATGAAACATAATTTATAATCCCAAAACTAGTAAAATACATAACTTAAATTTAAAAAATTAATCATATCTAATCTTATGGTCATAAATATAGTTTCTGAATTGATCTTTTTGTTTTCAAATATTTTATGATTCCTTGTTATTAAAATTTTAATTATCATAAGAATAACCCCAATGAGTGTCAAAAAAAGTGTGCAATTAGGCCCATTTTCAATAACCGAAAGATGATTAGGTCTATTAAAATTCACATTTTTATAGTTATTACCCCTAGGTACCTCTGTTCCAGAACCACATTCACATACAATATCTATAAAAAATGCTATTTCTATGATAAACCACATAATTTCTAAATTATCAAAACATTATTATGTTCTGCAATTATTATCCTCAAATCCTATCATATGGTTATAATCTCTAATCTATGGTTTCCTAAATCTGGTTCCCATGGTCTCTAGTACACTTCCACTAATACCAATTTTAGCTACCCTAATTCTAATATCCCAATGATTAAATTTCGAAAATTTTCAATGGAATAATATAAAAGGAATCAAATATGAAAGGTTTTAGTAGTTTAGTAGTCTCAGTAAACTAGATACATACATGATTCTTATATTAAATTATAATATCAAAATTATAACATATTTGTTTTCATGAATATCATAATTACCTCTAGAATTTTCTTTAATATCTTTCATAGTACCCATCATGGATTCCTGGGAATAAAAAAAGGGTGAGATCAAATTATCAGTAAGGGTTAACTAAAATGTAAATAATTATGCATTATTAAACAAAATAGACATGGAAAGTTAAATAACTAGAAACAAATAAAATTGAAATAACTCTAAATTGAATAATAAATATGTAAAGGTAAATAATTCAACACACATTTCATTTAATCCATAAATTTATAATGAAATGAATCTATAGAAAATAGAATTTTAAAAATCTTAGGGATATTAATAATTGATTTATTAATGAAGGAAATGGTTAATTATTGGATTTCATTTCTTAAGAACATGATACTTCTACTATAAATATCTTTCATAATATGGTTTAAAACAATTTTGTATAAAATGAAATATTTTGAAAAATTATATCTCTACTATAAATACCATTTACAATACAATTATGAACAATTAGGTGAAACTTTTATAGGGTTTGTCCAACTGATTTTGTCTCGTGAGACCTACCAATGCATCAATGGAATTTATAGAAATTATCCCCACCCATGACTTACATGTCCAAAGCATTTCTATTTTATCCAATAAATAATTTAATTCATGAACAATTTTTATTATCACAAATTATCCATATTTGGAAACAAAGATAGATTTATAAATATTTCCTCAGTCAATCAAATAAGATTCAGTGTAACATCAATATGTAAAAATTTGTATATCAATTGGGAAATAATCATATTCACAATACAAGAATATAGATATTTAAGAGAAATGCATTAAATAATGAAAAATTATACCATGGAAGTGGTCATTTCAATATATAGTTTATAATCACAATATAATGTGTGATTGTACAATAGCTTTTACCACTTGGTAATTTTCATGTCAAATCCCCTTAAATAAAATAATTCCAATTAACACTCAAAATACCTTAAATAATGATGTATTCATGGTAATACATGTCAAATGGGTTGTATATACACCACATAAAAGTGAATTGGTACATAATAATAATTAATTTTAAATGAAAAGTAAATTTAGATGAAATACATTAACTCATGCTACTTTTTTATTGAACATATTTTAACCTATTATATAGTGGTCTTAAACATGATATTAACCTAAACTAAAACCATATAAATATTTTAAATAATTTATATATGAATATTTTATAACATATTATCACACATTAAAATTTTTAATTATATATCTAATAATAATCAAGACATAATTATCATATTTTTATATAAAATTTACTTTAAAAACAAATCATGAACTATGGTTATTAAAAAAAAAGTATTTCATGATCATAGATACAAGAGTTTATACCTACACATAAGTAATGTTTCCATTTTTTAATGATAATTATGGAAAGAAGGTTCATATTATATTATCTTTATAAAATGATAAAATATTATTTATACTATATTATATGCTTATATATGTTCCATGTGGTGTGGTCATGAAAAGAGAGTCATATTATTTCATGAGGGTGGTAATCCACATGTACATGAATGATGTTATCCTCATAAAGTGAGTGAAAAGGTAAGAAAAAAATTATATATTATCATTAAATAATGATAAATATGTCATTTATTTCATAATTGTGTCATTTATATCACATATAATCATTAAAATTATCCTTATCACCTTACATGTAAAATGTTAATGAAATAGGAATCACATTTATTCACGAGGTGGTAGTCCAACATATAGAAAAGAGACGATATCATATCTCATATGGAATGTAAGGTAAAAAGTAATAAATATTATAAATATTATATATTTATAAATATTTTGTTAATATAAAATTTAAATTTTATATCCATCATTATACCCAATTGTGAAAGGTGGTAACAGAAGAGTGGATAACATAAGATCACGAGGTGGTAGTCTGATGTACTCATGATTGATGATTTCATAGCCCGTTTGTTGGAAGTCGATATGGTTTTATATCATGACATTATTATAAAAAATATATGTATTAGAATAATATTAATATATCATTATGTCTAAATAATAATCAATATTTGTGGAGAAAGAAATAAAATAAAGACACTCATTGAAAAACATTACATCTTCTTTGGGTACTCTCTTTAGGTTTTCATTAAGCCTTCTTAGGATGGATTTAATACAAAAAATAGTCTTATATAATGAGTGTGTAGTTTGGATGTGTATTTTAAATCTCTTGGATAATTCAGATGGGTGTGGTGGCGTGAATTTGAGATGAGAGGGAAAAGTCTTTTATATGTGATTTTAGTGGAACAATTTTATTTTTTTAAACTATTCAATCATACTGACATTTGTATCATGACACAAGCTTAAAAATTGGATATTATAAAACATATTAGATAAAAGGTCTAAATATGGACATAATATAGTTTTTAAATAATTTGATATGTTATTTTTAACCATTATCTCCTGAGATTAAGTCCGCAGTAAATACATTTTTACCTTAACCATGTTAATTAATTTTTACTGATTTCACTACTAATTTTTTGAAAAAATGAATTTTACCGTAACATAAAAAATAATTTTTTTTGAATAAAAATATCAATTTAATTTTTTCCACTTTCAATACATAGAATATTAATTTTTTAATTTAAAATAATCCTGATAAACACATCGAGAATGTATTTTTTTAGAAGAAAATGTTCAAAAGTTTACAATGTTTTTATATAAATATTCAATATGATAATGATTAAAATATTTTAAATTTTAATAATTTATATATAAGAGAACAAATTTTACTTTAAAAAAGAATTAAAATATAATTTAACATTCTAAAAAATTTAAATAAAAGTCACTTTTCTACATAAATTTTTTATTTTTTAATATTCATAGAAAATAAAACCTTTTAGAAAAATATAAAAAATTCACTCTATGATAATTTTGATACCCCAATTTCAAAATGGATGTTTATTTTTTTGAATAAATATTAAAAAAATGGTATGAAGTAATTTTAAATTTTTGTGCAAACCGTGATTAAACCGTCTTTGAGAAAAATATAGTTTTTTTGAAAACATTTTTTTTCAATTAGATGATTCTTATTTTAATTATAATTTATAAAAACAAATAAACTTGTGCATACTATAAATTTTCATAATTTAGTTAATACTTTTCATATATAGTATTCTAATTGATATGGGATATCTATCATATTAAATAATACCATTTTAATAGTACTTCATGTTTGGTTTAAACATGATGTTTCATGTAATGTGAGTAATAAATAGTGGTATGTATAATTCAATGTAAACAAGTTTTTTTTTAATTAAATATTTTGATGAAAATAAAATTGTTTAAAATGAAAATATGAAAAGGAATTGTGGGGTAATATTTTCAACTAAAATTTTTCTTATACATCGCATATCCAATTGAATATATTGTTTCAATTTTATAATTTTGAGGTTTATAATAAATTTCACTGAAACTGATACATTATAATTATTATTAATTTTATTATTTAATATCATAATTATTTAAGTAATTATTCTTTATGATGATGTTATTGATGAGTATTATTTGGTAATTTAAATTAAACAACGAATATTTTATAAAATAATGATTTAAATTAATTTATTACCATTCTAAAAAATGTTTATTTAATTAGTAATATACAATTTTAAATTCCCAAATCCTTCTTAGAATGAAATTTATATCATTTATCATGAACATGGTTAAACTGACCAACAAGAAAGTGTTATAATATATGTGTGTGTATGGAAATGAAAGAGATTATTTTGTTATAATATCATTATCATAAATGTATGAGGATTTTATTGAGATGGTATTGACATGAAGAATTAATGTTGGTAATAATTATATGAAAATTCTAAGTGCAAAAGTAGTTACCACATATAAATTATTCTTTTTTCCTCTATGAATAGTCATTTTGTGAAGTTAGTTTTACAGTGATAACTTATTCATAATATTAATCAAAGAATTATGAATTTAAATTCCTAAAATATAAATAATTATAAATATATATAAAATATATCTATTATATATTCTCATTTCTAGAGTGCTCCATGAATTGTAGGGATGAAAAAAAATGTCATTCATGGGGGTGGTCAACCACACACACGAATGATAAACAATTTCATTTTATTGAATGAATGAGAGGGGAATCTATAATGGATAAATGATAAGTATAATAAAATGTAATTATACTATTTATATTGATTTCATTAAATTTATATGGTTAGAATGGTGTGGAGGATGAAAGTTGAAATGAATAATCAAAGGATATAAAAGGGTAAATTTTTTATAAGAATTTTATTTTCATAAAAACCAAAATCGAATTTAATTCCTTTAGAATATACATATTTTTAATCATAATATTTTGATATAAGAATTTTTTATTGAAGACTATTGATATTTGTACATAATATATCATGTTTTGGGGGAGGATTATTTCTCTATTTTTCATTTCTGTAAGAATATATTTATGTTCATTCCAAATACATTCGAATAAACCAATATTCATGAAAAGGATATGATAGATTCTGTCAGTCTATTTATATAGTGCATCTATATAAGAATCTCGGATATATTCCAAAGAGGGAGAGAAATAAGATTATATTTTTTGTTTTGTTGAATCCATTAAACATATGTTTTGTTATTCTTTTCCTACATCAAATTCATTACATTATTATGAATCTAAATTATAACTCCAGACATATCCCATTTAATTCATTTCCTATTTTACAATTATATATGAATTTTTCATTAAGTACCCTTCATATTTTTATCTTTATGTTCCCTATTTCTATATATCAATACCAAATAACACCATTATCATCATTAGATTTCTCTATTTCATTAATCTAAGTGTAATTCCCTTTGATTCCCTTTTACAATCCTTTATTTATTCTCCATTAGTAAAACTATACAACATATTTTATGCATTCCTTTTATGGGGCATGGAGAATTAAAATGTATATTTTTTCAAGTGCATCAAAGTTGCTGAAAAAATGTGTCTCATAGAGGGAGCATCAGATTTTGATCGCTTACTAATTCTAATTCACCTATGAACTACTAATTTTTGTATTTTTATTATTTTTTGAAAATAATAATAGTTTTTGTTTTTGTTTTTGTAAATAAATTAAATGCAAAACATAGACTATACTATCATGAAATGTCGTGTGATATTTGAAGGATAGTAATTGGCCTTCAGCTTCAGTTTTAGGTTCCTTCATTATTCATTGTTTTTGTTTAAAATTCATTTTAATAGATCTATTATGAAATCTAATGCATAAAATAATAAAAATTTATTTATTTATTGATGACTCCAAAATTCATATATAATCAAAATTCTACATCATCTTTTAATCATGGTTTATGGAACACCTTAATTGAAGTGTGACAATGTTTCGGAACTAGATCTATTGTATGTCATTTGTTCCATTGAATGTATCAACTCCATTATATGAAATGATTGTTTCCATAAAATGGATGAAAGATATTTAAATAAAATAACATATTAGAGGTTGAGTTTCATGTCATTGTGAAATATAACCACACCCATACATGTCACCCTCAATCACCAAAAAAATAAAACACTAATTAATTCATTCATAGAATTTGGAAACATGTAACATCCCACAAGGCAAAGTGTTGCATCAACCTACCATTCTTAGGAGTAAAATATCACAATAGTGAGAATAATAATATTATAAGACAAAAATAATATAATATTGAAAGATATAAAGAGGGATAAATAATATAACACATTAAAAAATTCAAATAAAAAAATAGTAGTGATTGATGAATAAATAAAAAAACATAGGAAGAATTATTATAAGAAGAAGAAGAAGGGTGATAAAGTATATGAATTAAAAAATGCATGATTTATATTGTTAAAGAATGTAAAATAAAAAGAACAAAAATTTAAGGAGGAATAAAAATAAAAGAGGGGAATTCAGAATAGAATCATCCTTTGGCCTCTAGTTTATTCTCTTATATTCAGAGTGAAGCCTTATGAATTAGTAGGAAAAGATGATCATTGAATCCTCTTACAATATCATTTGGTAATTTTTAATGTATCATTATTTTCAAATCCCGTTCATTATAAATTTAATAGGATTATAAAATACTTGTGAAAAATCTACCAATATTTAAAGGATTCCATATTTTAATGTGGATAGTGTGAAGATATATCTCTTAGGGATTCATTCATACATGCATGGAATGATCCACTAGGGTGTAACATGGAATTGATGACATGTGATTATTATATTCTTGAAAATTTACTGAAACAACTATTATGGTGTGATTATGGTCTTCATCAAACCATTTAGCCTTCACAGTGGCTATAGGGAGCTCCTTATCCATGTAGGGTTCCAACCTCTTAGGAAAATGAGTTCACGAAGGTCAGTTGTGGTCTTTGAGGTAATTTTTGGTGATATCTTGTTTAATTGCTGCATGTCGAGGTCAAGATAGTGATATCTATACATTGGACTTGGTAGCAGCAGTGTTTTTTAGGAATGGTGGGGTTTTTGAGAGGCGGTGTCGGTAGATGGAGATGGCGATGATGTGTATCTAAGTTCTGAGATCATGTCTTCAATATGAAATAGAGACATTTGGTTAAACATAAATAGTATATTTTTTTCATATCCCACATCAGTCATTTATGTCGAGGAGCACTTGTTTTTATAATAATAATTTACGCCAATTAATTATAATCCCACTCCAATGTGGGATAGTGACACACATATTATCATTTAAATAGGATGTTTTGATACTCACTGGTCATGTGTGGCTAGTAAACCCTTTGAGCTTGTGGTCTCCTCCCCATGGGCCACACGATGCACAACCCTATTCCCCAATGGGGATCGCATTCTAAGTTGTTTGCACCTTCCCTCCATTGGGATTTCATAGCTGGTAACCCCTATTGGTCTGACCATGTGGTTTTCAGGCCCTTTGGTATAGGACTGGCTAAGTTGGCCTAATTTTTAATACGATAAAAAATGTAAAAACAAAAAATAAATTTTAAATAATACTCATTAATAAGATAATCCATTAAAACACCAGGCTTCTATTTATATTAATTATTAATTTAAAAGATCCCATAATTTAATATAATAATTTATTTTGTGGAATTTTTTAATAAAATCTATTAAAAATAGTTTATAATTCCTTAAAAACATTCATTCAAAATATGTATGTCAAATACCCCCACACTTAAAAATTAATTTTCCTAAAGCATGAAATATCAACATTAAACTAAATAGGTCACTGATTATAAGTGTACTCAAATTTTAAAGAAATAAAAAATATCAATGGTAAACCAAATATTGTTGTTCAATATCAAATATCAATTTAATTTCTCACATTTCAATGAAACAATAACTTCTGGTGTTTTACTTTTCCCAATTCAAAATAATGTAACTTATACTTTCATATATTAAACATTCATAATTAATTATTGTTAAACATTCCAATTTATGATTTACCTCACTTTTTAATCATTCATCTCGTCAATCATGATACAAATTCATGTCGATTTTTTTCATGTCAGGGGAACATGCTCTTTATATATAGTCTTCCAATGGAACTAATTCACCCACTTTGTGAAGGAAAAATTCATGTGAAATCACTAAGACATGAAATAATGTTTAAAATGACTATAAGGATTATGGTTGGTAGAAAATGAGATTCAAAATTAAGGATAATATAATGTGGTTTGTCCTAAAGTATAAAGACTGATATCAGAAAATTAATGATCAATGAAATCATACCCTTAAAATTATGATAAGAACAACTTCTGAAGATCAAATTAAGGTAATAGTTAATTAAAAAATAATGAGTTTATTGTTTATACCTCTATATTTCTTTTACTATTCTTTATCTTTAATCTGTTTTTTATATTTTTTTTAAAATTTTCGAATGTTATTCATATAATGAGTCTCATATCCACCTCATATAAATATATAATCAAAATTAATAGTTTCGTAATGGCGATTTTTTCTCAAAAGTCAAAAACCTTTATATATTTATTTATTTATTTATTTTCATTTTATTATTAAACAGGGGAAACAAATTAATGTATATTTATTGAATCGAAAAACTTTGCAGTAAACAAAATTAACACACCCACAATTTTTCTATTCAATTCAGTGAAACCTTTTTACCATGAATTCCCTCACCTGAAAATTTAAATTTAAAATATCTTGAAAAATACTATGTGTGGGGTAGGAATGGATAAAAATAAATTTAATTTTGGATCATTCCTTACAGGGTAATTCAGGGTATATATGGGTTATATATTGATAAATATATAATATTGTGTCCAATATAAAGTCTTATTAAAATGAGACATAATAATTTTAAAACAAATCACATTCATAACTTTCAAAAGTTCTAATTATTGTTCTAGATAGTGTAATTCCCCAATATCACACAATAGATATGATCAATATAAAATAATAAATATGTGGTCTAGAAATACTCTCAGGAATGGGAAAGTTTATTTGACATAATCACACATGGAAATACTAAAAATAAAATATAAATTTCACATGAATTTAAAAAATTTAAATCATCAAAAAATTTATGGAAATTTAATTTACATCAATAATGAGTCAACATTTCAATATTCTTGCTTCACTCTAATAATTAAATTATACACATTACTCATTTAGTATTTTTATCATTGAAATTTAAAACAATTAATCACATGGTTCCTAAGAAACTCATGTCTCTATGATTGGTCAAGTTAATCATAAATTCAATGCATGGGCATGCATATTTTTCTTTAAAGAAGAAAAATGTTTTGTTTTAAAAAATGTAGTGAGTTTAAAAGAAAAAATTAAAAGTGTACTACTGTTTCTCATGAAAATTAAGTTCTATTCATAAACTATTTTGTGCATTCCTTGACCCATCATAGTACTTCAAAGGATAATAAATCACTAATAATGAAGGAACAATTCATAAAATCTAAAAAATAATGGGGAAATTGATTTCATATAATTCATATAAATGAAATTGAAATATGAATTCCTAGAATGAAAATTGGAAATAATACTTGGTTTAATCCCCCAAGTGGACCTTGGAGTTTTACTACCTCTAGATGGATAGTTCATGTAGTTATCTATAGTTTGTTTGTGGCTAGATAATTTTTTATATGAACCACCACATATGGATTTTCCAAGCATCCACTTAGTTTATATTGGTGAAGAATAATCCATTAATAGAGTATACCAAATTCAACCCCATCACAATTATATATATTTATTTCCTGGAGGGGGAAGGATGATATATCGTCCCTCTTATTGGTTACTACTTTTGGAACCTCCTCTTTCTTGTCCAGTTCTTTCTTAATGTCGAGTTAATGAATTTTAATTTCAATTGAATGTTTATAATTTATTTTAATTTGGAAAAAATTTAAAAAAGAATAAAAAAGATAATATTTCTCCATATTGATGTTGACAGAATATTTTTTCCCTATTATTAGGTAACATAGAACTCCCCATGGACTTCCTCTAATGAATGTTAAAAAAATATTTTAGTTCCTTGTGTTCCTTAGCTAGTGCTTGCAATTCTACTTACTCACATTCTAATAAAAAACAAGTCTTGTTTGAATATTAAAATTCAAAAAAAATGGCACTAATAATCAATTCACATTGATTAAAATAAAATAAAATAGAGTTTAAAATAGTATCATCTCCATGGATATGATTTGATTCATTATTTTCATCACTAGTAATTGCCACATGAATATGAATTTTTGTGGATAGAGTAATATAAACTAGATCCCCACACATTTTTTTAAATTTCACCACTTCGATGGTTTAATCATTTTCCATGGACAATAATATGTTTTCAAGTGTTGGTTCTTCAGTAAGGTAGATTGGAATATATCATTTCATTTCATCTTCATACTATTAACTAAGAAATTGAATTGAATCTTTTTCCATTTTCCTACCTACAGGTAAGTCTTCATATTTACTCACTAGCTCTTCAAAGTTCTATTTAATTTTATCCTTGAGATGTTCGAGTACTGGATACTCTTTAAAGTGGAAATCAAAATCAAGGATCTCTATAAAAAAATTATGAAACACTAAGGGTTTGCCTTCTAGTTTAATTTACGGTGTTTTAGGTAATCATGACTTATTTCCTTTATTATAATCCTAACTAACTCTATATTTACTTATATCATTTTGATTCTTGACATTTAGATCATTTTTAACCACTTATTTTTCTTCTTCCTTCACTTGAGATTAATTATTCCATGATTTATGCTATATAATTTTTTTTTGATAAATCATGGTATTATTATTATTATTTGTTTTTTAAAATAATTAAAATTAAAAAACTATCTAAAATTGGAAAAATAAAAATTATGAAAACTACTTACTAGATACAATTTTATTGGGTCAGTTTTGACACATTCCTATCATGGGGTAAAGAAAACTAAAATTTATATCCTTCCAAGTGTAGAATAGTGGTTAACCAATGTCATCTCACTTGAGGAGATTCATAGTTTGTTTAAGGAATAATACACATTCACCTATGAATTTTGTTGTTGTTGTTGTTATTATTTTACTAATGCTACTGAATTTGATTTGTGGTTTTTGAAAATAAAACAAAATGTAAAACTAATACTATATTAATAAGGAATACATTGTCAAATTAAAAAGAATTTATTGGGATATTAAATTTAGTTTTGGGTTCCTTTATTCGCCCATATTATTGATTAAAATATATTCAGGTATATTTATTCAAAAATATCTTCCATTAACAATTTATATTTTATTTTTTGGATGTGGAATATTGATTTTAAAATTAATCATATTTTTATTCCATCTTGTAATCATGATTGAGAGAACAAATCGTTATAGAGTGTGACATCATAAAACACCCATCTTCATCATATTCCATTTCATCAATTGAATGGATCAAATCCACTATATTAAGAGATTCTGTCTAGTATAATGGAGGGAAAATTAAAAAATTAAAAAATAGAATTCAGTTTGGGTTTCGTGTTGTGGTTGAAAATTTACACACCCATACATGTCACCCTCAGTCACAAAAAAACAATATAAAGAATAAAGAATTTGGGATTAGAAGATTTGGACACTTAACATCCCTTGAGTCCAATCCCTATGTCACCTTCCTATTATTGTGAGTAAGAAATCAAAATAGTGAGAATTATAAGAAGTAAAGATAAAATAAAATAAAAAATATGAATGATATATATATATATATAAACACCTGAAAGACGAAAATAAAAAATACAAGTGATAGAGGGAGATGAAAAAATAAAAATAAACAAAAGAATAAGAATATGAATATGAATAAGAAGCGTAAAAGGAAACATGAATTGAACAATACATGAATTATATTGTTAAATAAAAAAAATTAAAACAATATAAAATCTTTGGATGAAAAAAATAGAGGAAAACAAAATAGAAACATCTTTCTCCCTTCAGTAGATTCTCCTCTGTTTAGCATGAAACCTCCTAAATTAATATAAAAATTTGAGAATTCTATCCTCCCAGATTATATCTCAGTCTATTTCTATTTATAATTTATCTTAAAATACATTATATCTCACCTTTGATAGTTTTTATAATATCTATGAATAATATTCCTATATTTAATGGTTTCCATATTTTCACGGGGATAGCATAGAGGGATATCTATTGGGGATTTATCGTATATGTATGGTGTTCTTTGCTGGTGAAAACATGGAATTCATCAAATATGATTCCACTCTACACAAAAATTCAATATAGTAATGGTTTTAGTGGTGTATAGGTCCTCTTTAAACCCTCTAACCTTCACAGTGGTGAGAGGGAGCTTATTTTCTATATAGGGTGTCATCCTAATTGAAAAAGGTGTTTTCCAATGTCATTTATATCCCTTGAGGTAATCCATTTTGATATCGGTCATCAGTGGTGAAAGTGGAGTTCTTGACTAAGCTCTATGGGAATCAACCATGGTGGTTTTAGTGTGTTTTAGTGGAGGTGGTGGGGTTAAGTGGTAGTGTCGAGCAGTGGAGATGGAGGGAAGTGTGTGTGAGTCATGAGGTCATGTGGTCATTACAAATGGTGACGTTTTTATAAAAAAATGAACATTATCCATATTATTGGGTCCTAAATCAAATATTAATACTTTGAGTGCTTATTTTTATAATAATTTGCATCATCAATTCATTATAATCCCACTCCATGTTGGGATCTTGGAACACATTGACTCGCATCAAGGTATGTGTTGACATGTGCATGACTCATGGTTTTAGTCCCACCCATACACCCACAATTTCCTCCTATAATTATATATGACTCATAGAACTAGTACCCTATAAGGATCACATTCACTACCTCTGGTACCAACCCTCCCTTGGGATCTCATGTTTGGTTAGCCACTTGGTGTCTTTAAATTTATCTTATAGTCCTTTTGGTTAAGGTATGGATATGTTGGTGTAATTTTTTATACAGAAAAATAATTTAAAAATATAAAATAAATTTCCCATAATAATCATAAATAATATATACATTTAATTCCTCTCATTTAGATTCATTTTCATTCATAATTTAAAAGATCTCATAATTTAATGAAGAAATTAATTTCATGGGAATTATTATTAAAAATTTAGTTCAAATAATAAAAGATTGCTTAAAATTTTGAATGTAGAATATGTGTGTAGAATAGGCCAAAAATTAAACTTTACTTATCATCAAATATTGAACTAAATAGGTTAAAAAATATACACATTTTCAAATTTTAATGTAATGAAATAAAAATAATAATCAATGGTGAACCATATTTTAATCTTCCACATAAAATATACTTTTAATTTCTCACTTTTCAAAGAAACAATCAATTTGAGTATTTTACATTATCCTATTGAAAATGATAGTACTTATAATTATACAAAATAAATATCCATAATTTATTATTATTAATGATTTCATGTCATGATTTACCTCACTTTTGTAATGTTATGACCTATGATCCAATTAACATGTGTCCCATGTTGCTGGATCAAATGGCCTCAAGTGTTGCTCCAAGTATGCAAGAGTATTCTGACTAGTAGTGATGGTGTAAATGTGGTATGTTTGGGATACTATACCCACTTATCATAGTGGAACCAAGGATACAAAATAAACATAAAATAGTACTGTAAGAATATCTAAATAGATGTAATAAATAAAAAAGAAGAAAAAAAAGTAATAATTGTAGTGGAATAATGATAGACTAAAAAACTAAATGATAATATAAAAACCCTCTATGATTGTGGAAATACATGGATTCATGGAATTAAAATGGAAAAAATGGGAACATTTGAACAAGCATATATTCATGCTATAAAAGACTAAAAAATAACAAAAATGATCTCCAATAGCATCTTGAGCATATGCTCTTTCCTCTACTCCTATTATCCAACTATAAGTAAGAATATCCACTAACTGTATTAGGGACCCTTCCCTAATAAAAACCTATTAGAATATATTATTCTCAGGCACCAAAGGAAGCCCGAGTATAGTGTGAGATATAAATCTCAATATCCCACCACAAAATGTGTCTACGTGTAATCCAAGTAGTGATCATAACATAACAATGTGCCGGTAAAATTATTATAAGAGGAAAATTTTAAATTAAATAAAACCATGCTCTGGATTCTATTAGGAACCATGTGGGTATAACTGATTTGTATCATTCCCAAAATGGATGTATAATTATATACTATATATATAGTAATAATATATATATATATATATATAGTTCAATTAGGTATTTCCTAAAACTTTATAAACCATCTAATTGTGGACGTAAGTAGAAATATACCTCCAATACAAGTCGCTGGATGGAATATAGCGTAACTCAGACATCCATGACTTGTCTAAAGAGGCTATAAAATCAAGCCATAGGGCATATTAACTACATCCAATTAAGAGTTTTATATGTAATATGTGACAAAATGGATGGTGAGTGAGCCATCATGTCGTCACCTGAACAGGGATGCGGTGTGTAATGCCTTATGCCCAACTAGAGTCAATGGTGTGATATGTCACTCTCAAGATCAGCTGTAATAGAGTATGATACCATTAATCTCAACATGTTTGTTAACATAATTCCACAAACTATATAAATGATTATAATAAATATAACTATATTGGGGTATCACATCCCATAGATCATTTTTATCTATCCCATAAATATATACATGAGGAAGAATAATATGTGTAATTTAAAACATGAGGAATTACCTCACATGTTTCATGTTAACCATGTTTAATTACACACATGGTATTAGATTTCATAAAAAAGTGAATTAAAAATTACAAATGGAATGGCCTTACCATCCATTAACGACATTCAATTTCAACAAGTTGATTCATTTTAATTAAGGAAGAGAGAACTATATTGTATAAGAGATCCCACATGATCAAAACCATTTAACTCATTCTGTTTACTAAAACCTAGAAAATAAATGTATAAGGTTGAGGGTTTCAATTGGATTGATTCATATTCATGTTGTGAAAATTCTACATGGTAAATTCTTTTAATATGTTAGGCTAAGAACTTGAGTGGTGAAAGGGATCATTAAAAACTTATATAATTGAGTTAATAACCATGTAAATTATAAAAAAAATATAATAGGATTTCCAGGGACTTGAGAAATTAACCATTTAAGGTAAATTTTTATTGGCACACCCATGGTTTTCCCATAGGTGAGTTACACATCCTCTAATACATAAAACGAGAATCAATAGGCATATGATAGGGTGGAATGTTCAATTTGATATAGAGAAATCAATATAAAGGGGGTTCTTGGAAAAATATAGTGTGCAGCCCAACTGCATAATTAAAAAACATCAATACTCAATGAAAAAACCACATGACCACCTATTACATTATTGTAGATGACTCCTTAGTTGATATCAACCTCAAATTTAGAGAAGGTTGGTAGAAATATGACAAAGGATCCAACAACCTGAAAATATGGAAAACGATCTTACACCAAAAAGAATGATATATTCGAATGAAAACCTAAATCTGAAAGGAAAACCCATAAGATCTAACCGTTATAAATATTTTTCTTCAAACATATCCTGAAATGTACTTTAGATGTGATAGTTACATGGATGCCAAGATTTATGGATTTGGGAGCTCAAAGTAGGGGGAATCTCGCCCAACTGCTAGAGGAAGAAGGGGGAATGAAAAATAAGGTTATAACTAAAGTGAGGGGGAAAAGGTCATTTCACCCAAAAATAAAGGGGTGCATGGTTTTCTTACTTGGTTTGGCCAAACCATTTTAAAACCTTGCTCGATCCATTTTGGTAGGATATTCCATTCACGGTTAAGGAAAAAGGTTTCTCATACCATTCGAAAATCATGTGAAAACCCTCTATCAGAAAACCTATAGTTCTCACATGATCATGCGCCTTGGGTTTCATAGTTTTATCAAACAGTGTGTCATAAAAGTTCCCATTATCTACAACAGCATGGTTAAAACTGATTGTGTGGTCCAGGTTACAAAATTAAAACTAACTGGGCATGCCAATTCTTAACAACTTTTATGGAACTCCAGGCTCTGAACAAGACTAAGAAAATATTGGGACCTTCCTTAGGTTGTAAAACACATTTACCATGATTATAAAAAGGATTAAAATTGGAAAAAAAACTATCCATACCTTCATGAAAATATGGTTCATTAAATTTTTTGAATATTCTTTCTCATAACTTGTGATTCAAATTCATGTATAGATGTTATCATATCCTGAGAACAAGCTTCATATATATAGGCATTAAAAGGAACTAGTTTGTTCACATTTTAATGACAATGAAGATGAAATTATAATAAAATTTAATAAATGCTTACATAAAACTGAGGATTATGATTAGTAAGAATTAATATTCAAAATTAATTCTTAAAGGAGTACCTTTGTCTCTAAATAATTAATTCTTATATCAAACATTAAAATCTAAATGAAATTCTCCAATTAAAATTTTGATAACTCCCACCTCTTATGTTCAGTGTATGGTCATGATCAACAAAAACATAATTTATTTATTTTGTATCCCTCTTTGTTTTTTTATGTTATTTTTCTCAAACTAATATTTTATAGTTTTTACCTTTTGCTAAATTATACTTAAAATGAATCTCACATCTACACCCTAACCACATATGATCAAAATAATTGGTTTGGTAATTTTTTTTTTATTCACCCAAGTGAAAAAATGAATTTTTTTACATATTTATTGTCTTTAATTTTCCTTTTTTATTCAAGAGAAGAAAATTGATTTAGTTATATTGAATGAATCAACATCCATTTTCAATACTGAAAATTATCACCACCACACTTTTTACATAGAATTTGGTGAATCTATTTCACTTTTAAATACCTCTCCTCCACACATTGACATTCAAATATTATGAAAATAAAAAATAGAAGTGCTGAAATGGATAAAAATGGATTGAAATGTGGATTATTCCTAAAAATTCCCTTCATAGTCTCCATGGGTTAAACAAGGATAAATTTATATGGTGGTTTGATGGATAAGGTCTTGTTAAAATATGTATCAATAACTTAAACAAATTAAAAGCATTAAAAAGTTATAATCCATGTTTTATAAGGTGGAATACAAAACTATTACTCATAAAATAGTCTCAAGAAATAATTGAAAGAATTGTTTTTTAGAAATCCTTTTTGGAATGGGACATTCTATTTGGGGAAATCACTCATGTAATGACTAATAACAATAAATAAATTCACCTGAATTTCAAAATTTTAAATCATGTTAAAGGGTAGTGAAATTTGATATTATTGAATTATCTAATTCCATCAATAAATTAGTCATTATTTCAATATTAATGTTTCATTATAATAAATAAATTATATATATTACTCAATCAAACGCATTTTCATTGAAATAAACAACATTGCATCGTATGGTTTTATGAAACTCATGTATTCCAGATATTTAATGTAAAGAATAAAACTAAATATTGGTCATGCACTGTCTATTTTAAGGTTCAAAATACTTTTTTAGAAAAATATGTATTGATTTTTAAATTAAAAAAAAAATAAAATTGAGACCCCTTTTCTCATTAAGCTTTAGTCATATTCCTCAAATATTTGGGGTATGTGATGTGTGATCACTGACCTAAAATATATAATAAATTACTAAAACTCAAGGAACATGTCATTATATAAAAAAAAGTTGGAATGGGATACATCTTACTAAAAATAATGATATTGAAATTTAAATTTCTAGAAAAAAACTGAAATATAAGGCATTGTTTAATCCACCAAGTGGGCCTTGGAATATTCATTCTTATAGAAGGATAGTACCAGTTGATATCCATAGTATGTTAGTGGGTGGATCTTTTTGGATTTAATTAATTCCTTGTGTCTTTTTATATATTCCGCTTCATATTTGATGGTGAGGAATAATACATTAATTGATAAGTCACGCTAAATGCATCCCCTTCAAAATTATGTATTTCTCTCATGGAGGGGCTATGATAAAGTAAGGATCATTAACCTGCTTGGTTTCAACATGTGAAACATCCTTTTTCCATTCCAATTCTTTTTCTATGTGGTTTGTATGAATTATATTTTAAAAAGAATTTTATATTGTATTTTTGGTTTGATATAATTTAAAAATTATGAATAAAAAATAAGTATTCTCCCTTTCAAGGAGGGAAGACTAAATCTTTATTTCCATCAACATGGTTACATAGACATCATTATGGAATTCTTATAATGAATTTTCAAAAAAATCAAGGAGTTAAATGTGTTCCTTAATAGGTGCTTGTTCTTCTTCTTTATCTTATTTTAAGAAAAAAAGTTGGATTTTCCAAATCTGATAATTCAAAATAGTGGGAATTAATATTCAATTTATAATTAATAGAAAAAATTAAATAATATAATCTACATGTGTTTTATTCACATAAATATCTTCATTAGTAGTATGTTCCTATTGAAATTGGATTTTAGTGGAAGAAGGTAGATAGTTTTGATACTCCATAGTTTCTTCCAATCCCACCACTTTGGTGGTTTCTTCATCCTACTTGGCCAGAAATAGGTTTTTATGTGATGATTATTCAATATTATAGATGGGAATATCTATTTTCATTTAATATTCTTCTTTTTTTCTAAAAATTTATATGAATCTTATCCCATATTTACAATATCACATTATTATTTATCTTCTCTCTCCAAAATCATAATGGTAATCATTCATTTGAAAATTGAGAAGGTTGATTTGTGGATATGAATCATGTTGGTCCTCATATCCCCATATAATCAAAGAAAATTAGGAACGACTAAGGGTCCATCCTATAGGTCTAGTTCTAGTCTTGTGAGTTAATAAGTAATTATTTTCACCATTTGGATCCTCACCTACTATATCTTTCCTTTAATCCTTAAAATCTTATCATTTAGATCACTATTAACCGCTTATTGTTCATGTTACTTCACCAAAAATTAATTTTCCCATGCATACTAGTTTGAAAATTATTCATACATCATGGAAAAATAATAATAATTTTATGTTTTATTTATATAAAAATTAAAAACTATCCACAATTTGAAAAATAAATCGTAAGAAAACTACCGATTCAATTATCAAAAACCATTCCATTTGTGATGAACACATGTTATGGGGTGTGGAAAAATACATTTTCTAATTTTCCTAGTTAATCATTGTGGTTTAAAATATTCTTATCACTTCAAGGGATTCATAGTTTATTTACATTGTAATTATAATTCACCCAATAACTAATTTTTTTGATTATTATTTTATAAAAACTATATAATTAGATTATTTTTGGAAATAAATGAAATTATAAAAATTAGTAACATGAAATGTATTATGATATTATAGAAATTAAACATGGAAATTAGGATTAGTTTCGAGTTCCTTCATTATTTATTTTTTTTAAAATTCATTCTCATAACTAAATTATGAAATCTCATGCATGAACAAGGAATATTTTATCTATTATTTGTGGAGTCTCACATTATTAATCAATATAAATTTATCTTCTTCATATAATAAAGGATGATGGAACTTCTCAATTGAGACTCTAACATCTTATATTCTTGAGCTCTATCATATGTTGTTTCATAAATTGAATCACTCATATTCTCTCTTTTAATATTATATGTCAAATTGAAGGGAAGGAAAATAATTAGATAAAATAGTAGGTGTGAGTTTGAGAATCCAGTCATGGTGTAAAATCACCACATCCATTAATTTTATACTCACTCACCCCAAACCATAAAATAAAACTCTAAATAATTTAAGCATAGAATTCTAGAACACATTACCACCCTCGAAGATAAGCCACGGTTCTACCTTCCATTATTACATGTAAGATATCACAGTGGTGATAATTTTAATAATTAAAGAAAAATAAAATAAAAATATAAGAATGATGGAGAGATACAGATATTGTAAGGAACACATAAAACAAAAGAGAGAGTGTGTGTGTGTGAATAAAAATAATAACAAATAAAATAAGATGAACAATGATGAATGAAAACATGAATTAAACAATATAAAATTATATTGATATGTTAACTAAATTAAAACCACACAGAAAACTAAGTAAAAACACAGAATAATGTGATGGGAACAAAATAGTATCATCATTTGACCTCCATTTCATTCTCCATTATTCAATATGAAACCTCCTACATTAATTGGACAAAATGTTTTTTGAATCCACCACATGTATCTATTGGTGTAGTTGAAAGTATAATTATTATAAATCCTTCACATATCAACATTTATTAGTTTTTAAACTAACCATGAAGAATATGGTTATATATGGGTTTCTATACTTTTTTCAGGGACAACATGGAGAGATATTAATCATGGATTCCTTTATATATGGAAGGAATGCTTTACGTGGGTGAAAAATGGAATACGTGACACTTGATTACTTAATAATTAAAAATGGATTGATCAATGGTGGTAATTCATAATGTTATTCATAAAACCCTATTTCTAACACATGGGTAAAGGGAGATCATTTTCTATGTAGATAATCTTCCTCTTAAGAAAAGTTATTAACAGAGGTCGTCTGAGGTCTCTGAAATACTTCATACTGATCTTAGGAATTGGTGGGGCATGTTGAGATTGGGAAAGACCTATCAGGGAATTTCCCATGGTAGTTTTGGTGTGTTTCAAGGGATATTATAGAATAAAGTGATGGGGTTGAGTGCCAGATACTATAGTAAGGTTTGACTATGGCATGGGTTTCATTGTAGGAGTGAAACGAGGACATTTTGGTAAGAAATGAATATTATCAGAATTTTTATATCCCATGTAGAACATTTCCATGGTTGAGAACTATTTTTTATAACAGTTATTAATATAAAAACATCATATTCCCATTATGAGGATTGACCCTGGTATACATGGACTCAGAAACATAGCATGTGTTGACATGCACCATCCATATAGCCTTCGTCCAACCTACGCACCTATGGGTTCCACCATGTGGTCCACATGCTCCCCAGGCCTGACCCCCCATGGGGAATGCGTCCCTTTACACTATTGTCGCACTCCCTTGGGCTTGTAGGACCGGTTGGCCCCAATTGGGCTATCAATTTGTCTTGAATTCCCTTCGTTTAATGGCTTGCTTTGTTAGATTAATTTTTGATACCTAAAAATAATGTAACATCACAAAACTATTTGAAAAAATTAATCTTTAGTAAGTTAAACCATTAATCCAAATATTTATATTCATTTAAATTATTTATTCAAAACATTATATATGTTAATATATCAATTTATTTCATTGTAATTTTAATTAAAACCCAATTTAAAATCATTGATAATTTTCTAAAAATTTCATCTAAAAAATGTTTATCAAAATTTCCCACAAATAAATATTTCTTTTCATCAAGAATAAAATCTCAACATTGAATTAAATTGATCTTTAATTCTATAAATATTATAATTTCAATGTGATTAAACAACACAGTTAACATTGGTAAACCAAATTTTCATGTTCTGCATAAAATATCAATTTCATTTCTGAGTTTTTAAAGAAACCATAAATTCTAATATTTTATATAATCCAATTGAAAATAATGTAATGTCACCTTCAGAACATTCATTATTATTTATTTTTTATTATTAAACATATCATGAAACGATTTACCTCAGATTGGAATTTTTTCTCTTTTAAACCACAATGAAAATTATTATACATTTGTGCTCATATCATGAGAACGTGATATGTATCTATTGTCCTGAAGTGGGATAACATTATACACATTGTAAACAAAAAATGAACAATAAATTATAAGGGCCTTTCATAAAGTATCAAATGGAATTGAGGATTACGGTCTGTCGGAATTTGTATTGACATTAAGTCCGAAAATATGACTTTTTTCTCTAAAGTATTTATCATGATATAATAATTTTAAATATCAGTGAAATTATACCATTCAAATTGAGATAACACTAACTTCCCAAGCTCAAATTATGGTCATTATCAGTAAAAGATAAATGAATGAATTTTTCTTCACTTTAAACTTTTTTTAAATTTCATTTTTAAACTACTTTTTCAAATTTTTTATCATTATGAAAAGTTATACTTGGAAGGAATCTCACATCCCCCCCAAAACAACATATGATCAAAATAATCAGTCTGGAAGTGGAGATTTAAGATTTTCCAAAGTCAAAACACAAGATCATTTTTTTATTTTTTTATTTATTTTATTTAAATTTTTATTCAATAGGGGAAAAAATTTAAAGTATAATGAATAAATCAATATCCATTTTTAATATCACAAATTAGCAATCCCAATATTTTACTTACAATTTAGTGCATCCCTTTCACCATGAATTCACTCACCCCAACACTATAACATTAAAATATACTGAAAATAATAAGATAAGGGAATTAGTGGATAAAAATGGATTAAAATGTGGCTCCTTCCTCATAAGGTCATGCATGGTCACTATGGGATAAATATGGAAAAATTTACAGGTTGTTCTCAAGGATAAGGGATTATTAAAATATACCACTATTATTTTAAATTTGTTTTTTCAAAATCATATTTTTTTAATGCTCAAATTCATGTTCTATAAGGTGGTATACCCCAAGATCATAAAATAAATATACTCAATAAAAAATAGGAAGCACTTATTCCATTATTCCTCTTAGGAATAGGATATTTGATTTTGTGAAATCAACCATGTCATGAATAAAAATAAAAAATCAATTCACATGAATTTTTAAAATTAAATTCAAGAAAACTTATAGGGAAAGTTCATTTCCATGAATTAAATAGTTCCCTCTAATCATGATTCGTCATTTTAATCATCATTCGTTACTCAAACAAAAAAAATTCAATCATACTCATTAAATAACATTATCATTGAAATTTAAAACATGGAATCACATGGCTCTTAATAAACTTATATCTCTTATATAATTAAATCAAATCCTAAACTCCTTGAATTGGCATCCACATTCCAATTTGAAGCTCCAAAAAGGATTTTAATGAAATTTAGGGAGTGAAGAGGCTATACATTCAAAGAGAAATCTCATTTGTCATATTTTTTTATTCCTACTATGGCACTATTTGGGGGATTCCTTGTTTAGTCATAGACCTAAAAATATATAATAAATCCTTAAAACATAAATACTATCTCATTAAATATAATATCAAATTTGGGGAATATGTATCATCTAATTCTTATGAATTAAATTGAAATATAAATGTCATGAAATAAAATAGAAAGATAAGACTTTGTGTAATTCCCCATGTGGGCCTTGGATTTTTTTACATTCAAAAGGAAAGTACTAGCTGTTATTCATAGTCTCTTGGTGGGTTGATGTTTTTCAATTTGAACAACCAAATGTGGATTTTCTTAGACTCTGTTTCTTCATTGTTAGTGAAGAATAATCCCTATATTTATTACACGAAATTCATCCCCTAAAAATTATTTATGTCAATCATAGAGGTGGTAGCATGATGTATGGATCCCCCTCATTGGTTTCTACTTATGATACCTCCTCTTAATTTTCCAGTTCTTCCTCAATGTGGGCTATATAAATTGTAATTTCAAAAAATATATTATATTTTTATCCATAATTTAAACATAAAGAATGAAAATATTAATTTTCCCATTAAATGTGGTAATTATCTATAATGGTTTCTTCTATAAAGGTTCTTTGAAACCCCTAATGACTTCCATTAATTTGTATTTAGAAAAATCTTGTAGTTTTATGTGTTACTCAATAGGTTGATGTTCTTCTTCTCCATATTCTAATAATTCTAATATATAATTGTCTCAATATGAAAAATCCAAATTGTGGGAAATAATATTCAGTATAGATTTAATAAAATCAAATAAAGTAGAGTCCAAAATATGACCATCTCTCTTAGTTTGTTCAGATTCAATTTCTTCTTAAGTGGTAAGTGCTTCATGTAGTTTTATTTTAGTATATGGAGTCAGATATCTAGGCTTCTCCAACGTTTTTCCATTTCCACCACATGGGTTTTTTCATTTTCTTCTATATCCAGTAATACGTTTTTAGGTTTTAATTAATTATTCTTGTAGATGAAAAGATCTCTTTTCATTTCATATTCTTCCCATTCACTCTAAAAGTGAACTGAATCATTTCTTAGATTATTGTCAACATTTTATTCTATATCTTCACTCTCTTACTCTTCATGGTACTCTTCAGTTTGATTTTTGATATGGTTGGGATTTGGAAACTCTTCAAGATAGGACACGACTTCTTGGATCTCCATATAAAATTTATAAAAGTCCAAGGGTACATCCTATAGTTTAGATTCATGTTTTTTGAGCTAATCATAAGTTATTTTGTACATTTATCATATCACCAACTCTTTATTCTCTTTAATACATTTTATATGAACTTTTATTTCATTTTTAACCACATATTTTACTTTTTTCCCATTATAATACTTTTTACAAACATAAAAATATGGAATTTTTTATACATTATAGAAAAAGTAGTAATAATTTTTATGCATATTTTCTATAAATTAAATAAAAAAATATATGTATTGTGAATAAGTAAATGTAAGAAAAATATTATTTGGTTCCCCAAAGCAGTACTGGTTTTGACACAAGAATTCCATAGTGTTTAAAAAAACATTTTTATATTTTTCATAGCATAGAACATTGGCTCACCAAGGTTATATCAGTTGAGTATATCCATATTTTTTCAGTTACTAAATATAATTAGCCTAATATCTATATATATATTTTTATTTTATGAACATTATTGGGTTTTTGTATTGGGTTTTTGAAATAAAATAAATCCAAAACTAAAAATATCAAAACATGAAGTGTAGTATGAGACTAGATAGAAAGTACATGGCCTTTAGGTTTAGTTTTTGGTTCATACAATATTTGTCGTTGTTGATTAAAATTCAATGTGATAAATTAGTTCAGAAATATCAATATTGAACTAATAATATTTTATTTATTAGTTTTCGAATATTTAATGTGTACAAAAATTAATGTTTACCTCTAATAATCAAGGTTTATGTAACACCTCAATCGAGAGTTTGAAATCGTCCAAGATAAGGCTCCATTATATGATTATTTTTCCATTGAATGGATCAAATAAACCATATGAAGAGCATGTTTCAATGTGAATTGAGGGAAAATATTTAAAAAATGTAATAGAAGTGATGTTGAATTAAATTTCATGGTGGAGAATCACCAAACTTGTACATGCCTCCCTCATTCACCGCAAACAAAAAATAAAAAATTAAATAATTTATGATTGAAATTGAGTAACACCTAACCTCCCCAAGGGATAATGCTCTGGTCATCCTCCAATTATCCAATGTAAGAGATCACTATTTAGATATTGAGAATAAGAGAATAAAAAAAAGAAAATAAGAATACTAGACAAATAGATAGAGAATGAAAATAACACATTAACCAAAAAAATTAAAAACATTAGAGAAAGATAGATAATAAAATAAAAATAAAAAGATGAATAAAAAGTAGAAGAAGGGTGAAAGAAAAAATGAATTAATAAATGCATGAATTATATTTTTAATGAATCTAAATTAAAACTATATCAATCCTAATAAAGAAAAGAAAATAAAAAAGAGGAGAACAAAAAAATAGTATCTATTAGTATCCTGTTAATTACCCTTGATTTTTGTGAAGCCTCCTCTATTAAAAATAAAAGAGGAATATAGAAGTCTCCTCCATTAAGTCTTGTATATGTTGACTTTATCTTCATTTTTCAGTCAATAAGGTCTCATATATGATTGCTTTTTAAAATTCATTGGAATAATATTCCTATATTTTTTGGTCTCAAAATTTTGGGATCTACGGTATAGAGAGATATTTCTTAGGGATTCCATTGTACATGCATGATATTATTCATTAGGTTGCAATGCTGCATCAATGCCACATTATTCCTCTCTTCCCAAAAATTTAGTGAAGTAGTGAAACAAGTGGAATAGATGTCATCATCAAACCCTTCGTCATTCACTATGGCCTTACAAATCTCATTTCTTATACAAGGTGTCATCCTATACAAAAAAATTGTTCATGGATGTATTTCGAGGTGCCTAGGGTCATCCATAGCGATATCACCCTTTGATGGAGTAAGATGGTCTTGGGACCTAGCTTTGTGTGTGTTTTCCACTATGGTTTCGTTGTGCTAAAGTAGTGGTGATGGGGTTGAGCAGCAAAGATTGTGGCATGGTGTGTCTGAGGTGATAAATTTCATAGTCAGAGTGAAATACTAACATTTCAGTAAAATTTGTTGAGTATCTATGTTTTTTTGTCCCATATCATATATTTCCTGATGTGAGTTTGTGTTTTTATAACAACAGTGAAATCAATTTTACTGAATCCCACTCAGGGGTGTGCTCTTACAACTCTTTCACTCACATACAAGGCCCATACCAAAATGCATGGGCCACAGGGGCTGAGGCCAACCTATTCACCTATGGGTTCCTCCCTAGAGCCCTTAAGATACATTGGCCTATACCTATATGGGTAACATGTTTTATTATACTATTAATAATCCTCCCTTTGTACTTTTTGTCCGGTAGGACCCTTTTGGTCTAGCCATGTCTCTTGCAAGCCCCTCGGTTGGGGGTTCTCTATGTTATCTGAGTTTCATTTAAATGAAAATAGTTTAGTATCTAAAAATTAATTTCAAAAAAATATTTAATAATACAATCCTTTTAAACTAGAAATTTATATTCATTTTTTTTATTTATACAAAAGATCCAATAATTTAATTAATCATTTCATATTATAGGAATTTTGATTAAAAATCAATATAAATATTTAAAAAATGAAAAAACAATTGCGTGTATAATTTGTACTCCATCTTTATCTTTCACTAATATATAAGTTTTAATTCATATGAGTAAGTGGTAACATGAAATTTGGATTTAAATTTAATCTAATTATTTTTTAAATTATCTTCTTGATAAATATTTCTCAATTCAAACCCATATTCCTAAAAAATAGAATAATATCAACCATTTTATATCATTAAAAAATTTCTTATATCAACCTTATTACAATTAATTTTATTCAATAAACATCTTAAAACACTTTCAATAATAATTGAGTTATATATAGTTTATTTTTTTAATACCATTCAGAATACCAGTAAATC
The DNA here is from genome assembly GCA_963277665.1 of Viscum album. Classification (NCBI taxonomy): domain Eukaryota; kingdom Viridiplantae; phylum Streptophyta; class Magnoliopsida; order Santalales; family Viscaceae; genus Viscum; species Viscum album. The sequence goes on from OY728120.1 coordinate 1,421,295,004, forward strand.
TATGAAACATTAAATTAACTATGTTTTCTTGTACCATTTTATTCCCCAAGCACTCATATATTAATATGAAATATTTAGTTAACATAAGATCATTAGAACCTAAATGACTAAAATTAAAAATAATTAATATTTCAATGGTTTTTTACATATATATACATTCATGTAAACATTTTTAATAATTATAATGTATAAAAGTTTCATTAACTTGTAATTTTAAGAACATGTAATATAATTATAATCGAATAACTATTCAGGATCAATTTTAAGAAGATAGTAAAGTTTCATCTTTATTGTACAACTATCAAGGATGAGGTTCATAAGCCATTTTACCTTGCAATACTACCAAAATAAATAATCCATTCCATCAAAGAATTGGGGTTTTTTGGTTTCCATACATTATTCACATTTATTCTTACCATCTAAAAAATACTTCTTCTCCCTATGTCTAATTATGTTATTATTTGATTATCATAAATAAAAGATAAATATTCTATATCATGGGAACCCTTTATGATATCGATTTTAGGATCCAATGTGATATTGGTCAAAAGTTCAAGAAGGGAGAGAATTTACACATTTAAATTTTTTATTAAATAATTATAATTTTTAATAATTAATGTAATGAAAATATAGAGATAAGTAAGAATATCTATTTTCATATTAGTTCAATCCTAATTTGTCTTTTTCTACAGTTCACAAATATTAAATATAGAAATATTTAACTCTCACAAACTATAGAATTTCTCACACATTAAAGGAGTTAAAACCCATTAAAACTAAAAAAATTAACCCTAGAGGAATGATTTTAAGATTAAACTTTTTCATCTAGAGTCACAACCAAACTATCCTTTTTTTGTGCAGATGGAGGAATAACCCAGTGCTTGAAATTTTTATGTGACATTATAGCCCGATAGTTAAATTTTATGGGATGTATAAACTAGAAAATATCACAAATATAAAAGATATAAATGATTAAGAACCCCAGAAACCAAGTGAATAAGATGTTATTTGAGTGTAAATGTGGTAATGTTCTCTCCCATAGTAATATATAAAATGGTTGGTCTTCTCATTATTGTAGTAATTGTTAACCAAGGTGTATCACATACTATAGTTCAAGAATATCCTCAACCTATTTTCTTCCATGCTTCTATCAAACAAAATATTTTGAGTTCATTAATAAACAATAGATTCAGAATATGAAATTATTTGAGCATTGTCATTCCAAAAGAAACATTTGAATATATCTATATTGAACCACAAAAAATGTGTTTGGATATATGAATACCTAAAAACACATGGTGATTTCTGTAGAGACCCGAAGCCTGACATACATTGACATTACATTACATTTGCGGAATACTTAGTACATAACAAAAACACACACACAAGGACCGTAATAGTTTAGTGTTTTTGGAAACTCGGAATATAATCTTCTAATCGTGGTGAAAGATCTTCAAAATATCCCATAAAGATCTTCCTTTTTTTACCTAAAACCATTCTTTATATCCTGGGGAAAAGAAAACATAAAAGGGTGAGCTCAAATGCTCAGTAAGGGTAAACAAAAGAAATATCAATCACATCATATACATAAGCACGTAACTTTTGGAAATCTTAACCTGCAAAAGAGATCATAATTTCATAACAGGGGGTAAATCATGGCAGTGAAATGTAATCACAATAATCATAACTTAAAACATGAAACTTTGTGGCATTCACACATAATCATAGAGAATCATTTCTTGTTAGTCAATACTCATTTCCAAGACTATCTTAGTGGACAAAGTCCCTTTACTGAATCGAGTAACCCTCGTTTCAGTCTTGTTTCACTGAACCGGTATAACCTACCATTCCAGCCATGTCTATCTCATGAGATATAAAATCTTTACCCAATGCATTGGAGGGAGATATAGGTCCCACCCATCTCATAATGATACCATTCTTATGTGTGCCACAAAATCTTAAATCATACATCATTGCATAACCCGTGTAATACAAATGGGAATCTTAAAACATCATGACATCATAAAATAATTCATATAAGATAAAGGAATTCATAAAAATAATTCCATCACAACATAATCAAATCAATGTAATAATAGGGATAAAAACAGAACCCGTTATTATCTTAGATAGAAAATAATTTTGATAAAACACTTGAACTCTGTTCTTGAGGAAAATATCCTTTCCTCTTCAAAAATTTTTTTCCTTTCTTAACATGTCATACAATTTTAAACTAAAAGTAGTTGATTAAAAATAAATTTGAAAACTTGTAAAGGAAGCTTCTTGTAAATAATGTTTTAAAAATCCATTCATTCCGTATAAGTTAAAAAAACATTCTTCTCGTATTTTTGTCGGAAAAGTCAAAAAGTACCTCGTATGAAAAACGACAAAAGATTCCTTTCTTATCATTTACTAAAAAACTCACCGAAGGGTAAAATTGGATATAAAATATTGTAGAAAGATATAAATATTACATATTTAGGAAACATTGATGTGGATGATAAATTACACCCCAGTAAATACCAAAGTATAAACAATCACGGATAAAAATGAGATTGTGATATTTCCCTTACCTTAAGTCCGATTTGCTTCGTAAGTGTCCGAACCTCCTGTATAATAATTTAAATACTGTCATTAACTTATTACAGAATCATATTCATTGTTATGATATCATATATGGTTCACTTATGACATTATATTACCCGTTCTTTTGTAAATTCCATGTAAAAGAAGCGTTTTGGGTAAAATCGTTTCATTTATCGTAGGTGTTTGGACTTGTTGTTCTTGACATTATTATTACTTATATCATGATTTACTTACTTCCAGAATATAAAACATGATTTATATATCATATATATTCAGTATATATATATAATAGATAGATAAATGAAATGAAACACACCGTCCATGGAGACGGTATTCCATACGTACGCATGAACGTTGTTTTCCATTCCTTATTGTCTTGAATGGAAGTAAGTAGATGACATACATATATACATAAATCCAGTAGCTTTATAATTTCATATATTTCATTATTATTTCTTATATATACTTTATAATCATTCTTAAATGGTTAACGTGGAGAATGAATCTCATCGCGTCGTGGAGACGGTAGTCCGAACGTACGCACGAGCGATGATATCATTCTCATGATCGTGAACTTGTGTTGAAGTGTATGTATACTATTTCAGTATCAATATCACATTATAATAATCATATATAGTTACTCATTACACCATTATACCCTTCCAATTAAGGTGGTGGCAGAAAATAGATTACACCACGGCGTGGAGACGGTATTCCGTACGTACGCACGCGCGGTAATTTCCTTTTTCTATAGGATGGAAAGAAGGATAATTAGAGTTGTTTCATATTTATAATAACATATAAGTATATATGAAATACTGATGTTATTAATTTATCATGAAACAACTTAAGAAGAAGAAGTTTAAGAAGAAAGAAATTGAAAAGATCGGTAATGGATATTACCTCTTCTTTGAAACACCTCTTTGAATCCTCCACTTAGGGAACTAAGATTGGTCTTTGAAGAAGACCAGGACCTCTAGGATTATTCTAGGGAAGTGGAGAAGGGATTTTGGCAGGGGTTGGCCGAGCTTGAGTGCTCAAATTGGTGTGAGGAGAAGGGGGAGGAGGTGCCCTTTTATAAGGGAGGAGAGGGGCACCTTAGGAATATCTCAAAATATTATTTTATATTAAAGTCAAAATCGGTTTATAATGGTTCCAAAGAGTCTTATTTCGATGTTAAAGTGGGGATGGGTCAAAATCCTATCAACCAGTAGTATTTAGACAAGTTTAGGTTATTATTTTAACCTTATCAATTAGATTTAACTCTAAGTTAAATAATTTAACTTTTACCGTGTCTTTTTGTTTTCTTTCATTATATGGTTAATACACTTACTATAACATGCCAAACGAACCCCAAATGGTTTATTATTAATATATATATCCTTATCTAAGTCATTTGGCAGAACCTTAGATTTTTAGGAATAAAATAACAATTAATAATATAATATTTGATTTAAATACTATTTTGTGTCAATTTTGACACTATTTGATATATGATTTTTGTGAAAGTCATAACAGAATTATATGTTCGAAACAAGTTGATTAAATCAACACTAATATATCATAGTAACCTAGAAAAGTATTGGAATTCATAAAAAGTCTCAAATAACATTTATTTGAGCATTTATAACATCAATTATGTTAACATTTCCTTAAAAGGGTAATTACTGCATCATCGTTGTGTCATAAATAAATTAATTTATTTAATGTCTAAAAATTATAAATAAAATATAATTATGTATAAATCCTTTTATATTGCTAATGTATATTTATAGTCGAATTTATCTTATGTATAACCCCATATTAAAAATATTTTAGTAAATAAACTTTGATTTTAACTCTTTTAACCCTTCTTTAAATAAATATATATTAAATGTCCTAATCTAATCCAAGTGGGACTAAATGGTCATATTTAATTCCTATGTTTGTTTTTGGTCTAATTACACTTGTCCAATAGAATTAGGACATGTGTTAGGGTAATAATAATATCATTTCTACCTGTAATTGCCCTATTTACTTTTAACCGTGGTAAAAAAAAGTAAAAAGTTACTATTCACCAAAAAATTATTTTCATCTCCTTGAACCACATTTTAGTCCTTGATATTAACTATGTCTCTCGGATTTTTGAAATTCCACTCACAGAAGCGGTAAAATTAAGTTTTATGAAAAATTCAGTTCTTTAACTACCACATAGTGGTTTCACTATTCATCAAAAATTGAAAGTTTTCAGAAAAATACCAAAAATTAGGCCTAAGCTATATTTGATATTATGAACTCAAAAATGATTTCTATTTTACCAAATTCAAAACATATCAGTTTCATTAATTAATTTAAAAATTAATTCTCGTCGTCAAAACAAATAGCGTGTTCTTAAGAGACAATAACTATCAAAAGATTGACACTTGTTTATGTCTGGTTTAAATGTGAAATTACATCCAACGACCATCATTGTATTAAATTGTAAAAATATATTCTAAATATACTTTAAAACCACTCAAATTAATAATTTATCACTATTAATTATTTCGATTGAAAAAGTAATTTCCACTATTCATCAAAATATGAAAGTTATCCGAAAATCACCAAAGTTTCACCCTAAGCTAATTTCGATATTATGAATCCAAAAATGAATTCCATTTTGATAAATAAAATTACAAAATTTCAAAAAGTGGTTATTACTATTCATAACGGCTAGTTTTAATAATATTTTAATAGCATATTGTTGTTTTGTGAAACTCGTTATTGCGTATTATACATGCTATCGAGGAAGGTCGCGATTGCGTGTAATGCAAGGCAAATCAAGGATGCGTGTTGTGCAAGCTCCTTTTGGTGTAGCGTACAACACAAGACATTAGTGAAACTAAATAATATTTTTCATAAAATCTTGGGCTGTTACATTCTACCCCCCTTAAAATGAATTTCTCCCTCAAAATTCGTCGGGGTTATAAATGGTTTACTATTCGAAAATTTCTTTAATAGAAACCCACATCGTAAAAAGGAATACCAAAACCAATCTTTAAAAACAAAAGTATGAAACGTAATGGTTACCCAAATAAACTAATCACTAGGTTTCCACATAGGTGAAAATATGGATATGGAAGAAAAATCTAACCATCATGTTCTGATGGAGAGTGGTAGAGAACATGGCTATGGAAAATCCAACAATCACAAATCCGTAAATTTGTGATAATCTAAGGTACCATCTGATTAATCAGATATAAGAGCACTAGGACAACATTTTTGGTTTTCAAGATCGTTTCCCTAAAGTTGAAGAGTTTGAATTAGAATAAATACTTACATTATTTTGGTACAATCTCACTGTTGTTCATGCCTTAAACAATTTCCACTTCATCTCTTAAATAAATGATGTTGAATTTGTTATTTGTGAAGTGTTAGCAGATCATGTGATAGAATGATGGGTCATTCCATCTCTTTCAAACAAAAGGTTAGCAAAAGTTATAAGTCCCTCTTATGGTTAATCGTATATGGTTCCAAAAATGAACTTATACTTCATATATGATACCGCTTAATAAAATAAAACTATTTTCTACTAACTAGGGACTTCATGTAGGCCAGTGGTAGGCGATAAAGGCCAGTCGCACTTCGATTGTGGGTTCGATTCCCACAGCCTTGTCCGACGCGATGAGATGTCACCCGTCCTGCAGGTTGTCCTTTTTCTAAAACTATATTACTATAACATCCCATCAATAATATCGAAAAAACTTCTATCCTTAAACAATACTAACTTATGTCCAACATAATCCATTCCAATCTTTAGGCTTATCCATAATACTACAATCCACTCTCATAACATAGTGAAAACGATTACCAGAGATTTAATAACATCATTGATCCCCATATATCATAAGATATGTTTTGTTGGTCACATTCCAAACATTCAAAGTCCTTAATCATGTATTCTCTTGAATAATCATTGAACCTTAGGGAAAACATGAATGCAGTTAAAAGTTAACACCTTCCACATACCAAAATCCTCAAAATTCTATATACTCAAACCATGATATCACTTAGTCCTTATATCAATCATGAGCCCATGAATACTGTTAAACATTTCGTTTTCTCGTTTTTCCTTCATTATGTGCATATCAACTTATTTCAAAAAATATCTCAATCACTTTGAATACCACATTATACTAATACATAAATATTCCAATACTTTATGATACAACATTATTTTGGAATCCCATTACAAAAACACTTAATCATTCCACCACATCGTTGTCATATTCAACATCGCCAATAGTGATCGCATGTGACTTCACTTTGTCCTTTGCCTTAAGCGGTTGCTCATGTCGATCAACACTAACCCTTGGATTAGGGAATTTATTTGCATAATGCCCCATTTTTTTGCACTTGAAGCATTGAAGTGTTGGTGGTGCGTTCTCTGCAGTGTTTGCTTTATTCACATCATTAGAAACCCTTTTTCCATTACTTCGAAACTCAGCTGCTCGATGACCTTCTTTTCCACACTTAAAACATTTTCTAGTCCCTTTAAGACAATCTCCACCATGCTTCTTTCCACACTTTGTGCATAAGGAAACATTCATCTTCTTTTCACCATTATTTTGAGATTTCTCCTTGAACTCCATCGTTCGTTTCTTTTCAAAACCATGAGATGGATATGTAACACCAACTTCCATTTCTACCTTGATAGCACAACGCACAATTTCTTCATAGCTACTGAAGTCTCTTATAGCTAATGCCCTTCGAAGACTTGGTTTTAAGCCACTGAAAAATCGATCAACTTTACTTTCAGGTTGGATGATAATGCCAGATGCATACCTTGCAAGTCTTGTAGAATTTGCTTCGTATATACCAACAGATTCATCATCCTTCTGCTTCAACTCAAGAAACTCCTTTTCCATCTTTTTTCAAAGAATACAAGGGAAGTACTTACTGAAAAACAAGTTCTTGAACTCGTCCCATTCCATGGACTCAATTTCATCTCTTGGCCTCGTATTCTTGATAAGATTCCACCATTGATCAGCATCACATTCCAAACGATACACTGCTAAGATGACATTATCATGTTCATAACATTGAAGAACTGAAAATATCTTTTCAGTAGTACTGATCCATTGTTCAGCAACAAGTGGATCGGAAGTCCCACTGAAAGAAGGTGGGAGTTGCCTCATGAAGGACTCAATAGAATATTGTTCCCTTCTCTGCTCATTTGGAATTCCATAATGATTCATAGCTTGTGTAAGTATAGCAATAAGATTTTGCACTCCATCTCCCATAACATTGGTTTGTTCAGGAGGGAAATCATTGCATTGTCCATTGCATTGATCAACACGGTTCCTTCGGGTTCCAGCCATCGTCTAAAACCCAAAAAGAATAGTGTGAGAGGAAAAAATCATGCTAGGGAAAACAACATAATAAAGGGGGAGTACCTTCAATATCCAACATCATAGGTTTAATTCTATGATCGTTAGCGTAATTCTAGTACTATAACCTATACGTATACTTATCCTTAGGGACATCCCTAGACATACCTTAGAAATATCTCTAGGGATCTCACTAACGTTTTTGCATCCTCGTTTCCAAAGGTTGACTAAACATTTCCTCTGATACCAACTGTAGAGACCCGAATCCTGACGTACATTGACATTACATTACATTTTCGGAACACTTAGTACATAACAAAAACACACACACAAGGACCGTAATAGTTTAGTGTTTTTGGAAACTTGGAATATAATCTTCTAATCGTGGTGAAAGATCTTTAAATTCTCCCATAAAGATCTTCCTTTTTTTTACCTAAAACCATTCTTTATATCCTGGGGAAAAGAAAACATAAAAGGGTGAGCTCAAATTCTTAGTAAGGGTAAACAAAAGAAATATCAATCACATCATATACATAAGCACATAACTTTTGAAAATTTTAACCTGCAAAAGAGATCATAATTTCATAACATGGGGTAAATCATGGCAGTGAAATATAATCACAATAATCATAACTTAAAACATGAAACTTTGTGGCATTCACACATAATCATATAGAATCATTTCTTGTTAGTCAAAACTCATTTCCAAGACTATCTTAGTGGACAAAGTCCCTTTTCTGAATCGAGTAACCCTCGTTTCAGTCCTGTTTCACTGAACCGGTATAACCTACCATTCCAGCCATGTCTATCTCATGAGATATAAAATCTTTACCCAATGCATTGGAGGGAGATATAGGTCCCACCCATCTCATAATGATACCATTCTTATGTGTGCCACAAAATCATAAATCATACATCATTGCATAACCCCTGTAATACAAATGGGAATCTTAAAACATCATGACATCAAAAAACAATTCATATAAGATAAAGGAATTCATAAAAATAATTCCATCACAACATAATCAAATCAATGTAATAATAGGGATAAAAACAGAACCCGTTATTATCTTAGATGGAAAATAATTTTGATAAAACACTTGAACTCCGTTCTTGAGGAAAATATCCTTTCTTCTTCAAAAACATTTTTCCTTTCTTAACATGTCATACAATTTTAAACTAAAATAAGTTGATTAAAAATAAACTTTAAAACTTGTAAAGGAAGCTTCTTGTAAATAATGTTTTAAAAATCCATTCATGACGTATAAGTTAAAAAAACATTCTTCTCGTATTTTTGTCGGAAAAGTCAAAAAGTTCCTCGTATGAAAAACGACAAATGATTCCTTCCATATATTTTACTAAAAAACTCAAAGAAGGGTAAAATTGGATATAAACTATTGTAGAAAGATATAAATATTACATATTTAGGAAACATGGATGTGGATGATAAATTACACCCCAGTAAATACCAAAGTATAAACAATCTCGGATAAAAATGAGATTGTGATATTTCCCTTACCTTAAGTCCGATTTTCTTTGTAAGTGTCTGAACCTCCTGTATAATGATTTAAATAATGTCATTAACTTATTAAAGAATCATATTCATTGTTATGATATCATATATGGTTCACTTATGACTTTATATTACCCGTTCTTTTGTAAATTCCATGTTAAAGAAGCGTTTTGGGTAAAATCGTTTCATTTATCGTAGGTGTTTGGACTTGTTGTTATTGACATTATTATTACTTATATCATGATTTAATTACTTCCAGAATATAAAACATGATTTATATATCATATATATTCATTATATATATATATATAATAGATAGATAAATGAAATGAAACACACCGTTCATGGAGACGGTAGTCCGTACGTACGCATGAACATTGTTTTCCTTTCCTTATTGTCTTGAATGGAAGTAAGTAGATGACATACATATATACATAAATCCAGTAGATTTATAATGTCATATATTTCATTATTATTGCTTATATATACTTTATAATCATTCTTAAATGGTTAACGTGGAGAATGAATCTCATCGCGTCGTGGAGACGGTAGTCCGTACGTACGCACGAGCGATGATATCGTTCTCATGATCGTGAACTTGTGTTGAAGTGTATGTATACTATTTCAGTATCAATATCACTTTATAATAATCATATATAGTTACTCATTACACCATTATACCCATCCAATTAAGGTGGTGGCAGAAAATAGATTACACCACGGCGTGGAGATGGTATTTCGTACGTACGTACGCGCGGTGATTTACTTTTTCCGTAGGATGGATAGAAGGTTAATTATAGTTGATTCATATTTATAATAACATATAAGTATATAATAAATACTGATTTTATTACTTTACCGTGAAACAACTAAAGAAGAAGAAGTTTAAGAAGAAAGAAATTGAAAAGATCGGTAATGGATATTACCTCTTCTTTGAAACACCTCTTTGAATCCTCCACTTAGGGAACTAAGATTGGTCTTTGAAGAAGACCAGGACCTCTAGGATTATTCTAGGGAAGTGGAGAAGGTATTTTGGCAGGGTTTGGCCGAGATTGAGTGCTCAAATTGGTGTGAGGAGAAGGGGGAGGAGGTGCCCTTTTATAAGGGAGGAGAGGGGCACCTTAGGAATATCTCAAAATATTATTTTATATTAACGTCAAAATCAGTTTATAATGGTTCCAAAGGGTCTTATTTCGAAGGCAAAGTGGGGATGGGTCGAAATAATACCAACCAATAGGATTTAGACAAGTTTATGTTATTATTTTAACCTTATCAATTAGATTTAACTCTAAGTTAAATAATTTAACTTTTACCGTGTCTTTTTGTTTTCTTTCACTATATGGTTAATACACTTACTATAACATGCCAAACGAACCCCAAATTGTTTATTATTAATATATATATCCTTATCTAAGTCATTTGGCAGAACCTTAGATTTTTAGGAATAAAATAACAATTAATAATATAATATTTGATTTAAATACTATTTTGTGTCAATTTTGACACTATTTGATATATGATTTTTGTGAAATTCATAAAAGAATTATATGTTCGAACCAAGTTTATTAAATCAACACTAATATATCATAGTGACCTAGAAAAGTATTGTAATTCATAAAAAGTCTCAAATAACATTTATTTCAGCATTTATAACATCAATTATGTTAACATTTCCTTAAAAGGGCAATTACTGCATCATCGTTGTGTCATAAATAAATTAATTTATTTAATGTCTAAAAATTATAAATAAAATATAATTATGTATTAAATCCTTTTAGATTTCTAAATAATATTTATAGTCGAATTTATCTTATGTATAATCCCATATTAAAAATGTTTTAGTAAATAAACTTTGATTTTAACTCTTTTAACCCTTCTTTAAATAAATTAATAATAAATGTCCTAATCTAATCCATGTGGGCCTAAATGGTCATATTTTATTCCTAAGTTTGTTTTTGGTCGAATTACACTGGTCCAATAGAATTAGGACATGTGTTAGGGTAATAATAATATCATTTCTACCCATAATTACCCTATTTAATTTTAACCGTGGTAAAAAATAGTAAAAAGTTACTATTCTCCAAAAAATTATTTTCATCTCATTGAACCACATTTTAGTCCTTGATATTAACCGTGTGTCTCGGATTTTCAAAATTCCACTCACAGAAGCGGTAAAATTAAGTTTTATGAAAAATTCAGTTTTTTAACTACCACTTAGTAGTTTCACTATTCATCAAAAATTGAAAGTTTTCAGAAAAATACCAAAAATTATGCCTAAGCTATATTTGATATTATGAACTCAAAAATGATTTCTATTTTACCAAATTCAAAACATATCAGTTTCCTTAATTAATTTAAAAATTAATTCCCATCGTCAAAACAGATAGCGTGTTCTTAAGAGATAATAACTATCAAAAGATTGACACTTGTTTATGTCTGGTTTAAATGTGAAATTACATCCAACGACCATCATTGCATTAAATTGTAAAAATATATTCTAAATATTCTTTAAAACCACTCAAATTAATAATTTATCACTATTAATTATTTCGACTGAAAAAGTAATTTCCACTATTCATCAAAATATGAAAGTTATCCGAAAATCACCAAAGTTTCACCCTAAGCTAATTTCGATATTACGAATCCAAAAATGAATTCCATTTTGAAAAATAAAATTTCAAAATTTCATAAATTGGTAATTACTATTCATAACAGCTAGTTTTAATAATATTTTAATAGCATATTGTTGTTTAGTGAGACTCGTTATTGTGTACTACACACGCTATCGAGGAAGGTCGCGATTGCGTGTAATGCAAGGCAAATCAAGGATGCGTGTTGTGCAAGATCCTTTTGGTGTAGCGTACAAAACAATACATTAGTGAAATTAAAAATAATATTTTTCATAAAATCTTGGGCTGTTACAATTTCCTTATTAAATGAACATGTTAATGCATTCTCAGGTGATTTACATCAACGATCAATAATATTAAAATATTTATTTTACTGTAACATGTTATAATAATTAATATAACATTATTAATACACAACAAACAATATTAATGCTATTTGGAACACTCTCATGATGCATGTGAGGTGATATATTAAAATTCCAGTCAATTTTAATTATAAACTCCTATTTTTTCAAGAAACCAATGTGACACTTCAACCAGCATGATGATAATTTTATACATAATAAAACTCTTCTAAATAAAATTTATTACCATCAAAATATTTAAAAATATTCAAAAAATAATTAGATCAATGGGAACCCGTTAAAATAACATGTAGAAAATAAGATATTTTAAAATTTAAAAACTATGAAAAATTGAAAATTATAGTGAAACTTGCCTCCAGGTATGGTAGATTTCCTATATTATGTCAATACATATATCAATACATAAATTTTTTAATTTTTTTGATCAATTTCTTGATGCACAATATATTAGTTTTTCAATGTACACTTAATTGGTTTTACCACTCATGGTCATTTCAAAACAAATAGAAATATGGTTGATTTAATCAAAGAATGAACTATATATGAATTAATAGTCCAATTTCTCATAATGTTGGTTTTTGAATATTATATTTTTAGATACAGATGATTGGATAACATTCATCAAATCAAGTTTCCATATTTGGTTGATCTGATGTATAGAGATTTTATGAACACCTTTACTATACTTTATTCATAGTCATGCGATCAACCAAAGATTACTATCGCCTATTTTTATTAGATTCATTGATGGTATCATGGTCATTTGAACAAAAATATCAGTTTACACTTATATTCACTAGACCCCTATTATCTTTATAACAATTTTAATTATTTTATAAAATAGAAAACCAACTAATGTACAACTGGGATTAAATTACCCTATACATAGATGTGTTTTCTCAAAAAAATAATTCCTTAAATACTTAACAACAATGACCATTAAAGATGTAAATAAAATTATCCTATAATAAAACTCATGTTATATAGAGTAGAAGATTTAAATTAATTTTTTGAGAAATTATAATTATTAATAACATATGTATTATAATTATCAAGACCTAAATAAAAAAGTTGTTATAAGCAACTTAATTAAATAATATCCACTTGTGAAGAATGGTATAGCTTATAAATTTTATTCTAGTCAGCATTATTTTTTTTATTTTAATATAAATGTTAATGAGAAGATTAATATAAGTGTTCATAATATGTGGACCCTATTAACTGAGGGGTTAATATCAAGAAATTGTGTTAGAATAATAATTTTTAAAAAATTTATAAATAGTTTTATGATTTTAATTCCATGATCCAACCCCAATTTATATCATAGTAGATATTAAAATATTTATTAATAGTAAATCAACTATAATTGATTTATATAAAATAAATATGTGATAAAGCATCAAAAGATAATTCAAGATCTTGTTATTAATTTAAAAATTATAATTAAATTTTAAGTATATTTGTGGAGAATAAAATTTTGTTTTGTAGTATTTAATAAAATTTTATTATGAATTGTGGTATGTTATGGGATGTTTAGATTTTTTATTTCTTTGAGACTTTACCCATATTTATTATAAAATTTAGGTAATTGGTTTAATTAGGTTGGTATCCCATTATTTGGATCTTCATTTCTTATTAGAGATAATCAATGAGGTTCCCCTTATATAAAAGCTTAAATAATATTATAATGTTCCACTACACCACTTTTAATGGTATGGGATTGATAAAATGGAAAATATATTGTTTATGGAAAATCCAATTGAAATTTTGGATCAAATAGTAAAAATAATTCATATGAAATTTATTCCCTTAGTAATGACTCAATATAAAACTTGTTAGATAGATGATATTTCATAGGAAATATAATCGCATAATTATGTTTGTTATCATAAATTATTTTTTTTATTGAATTTTTATGTAAGATATTTTTATATATTTGTGTATTGAATTAATGAAAAAGATTTATGTTGCTAAATTGTTATTCTATTATGATGAGTTTGTATATGATTTTCTTGTATAGAAATTTTCGATTTAGTGGAGGGTGTACAAACATATAAATTTGAACCTTAGTGTTTTTGAAATTATTGAGGTTATTTTGTGTATTTTTAAGAGTCACGTGGAAATTTATTCTCGTTTTATGGTATAATAAATAAATTTTTGTGTGTTTTGATCTCAACATAGGTTTTCTACATTGTGTTATATAATTGGTATGATTAAGTGATAATGAAAATTTTAAAAATATTATAGAAAAAGAAAATATTTTAATTATTTAATTATTTATTTATTTGAGTTATATTAATAAATATGTATTCAATTTTATTTAGACCATTTGTATATTTTATTATTATAGAATTAGGATAGATAATACCTTATATAAATGGAATTAATTGTAAAATTTGATTATTGAATCAAATAGAAGAGTGATATTTTTGCATAAATGGTAAGTTATGTATAAAACTATTAATATCGGGGGAGAATATTATTTAATGAAGTGAGGTTTTTGGTACCAAATTTTTTCATTATTTAAAAATATTCTCACCAATTATTTTATTTGATGAATTCTCTTGATATTTTTATTATGTTGTGAAGATGTTTAGTAGATAACAATGAATAATGAATTGGGGATTATCAGGAATACTATGATGGGTGCCTCTAAATCATAAAGATTTACACTATATGAGATTAGATAATTTTTTTAACTCTTCATTAGTACCTAAATCATTATAATCTAGAGTAATAATAAATTGGTGAGTGAAGAATATAAACATGGTTAATGATAATTATTTTCTATTTTTTGAATAAAAAAATGATCATATGGTTTGTTCAATGATGATGGTTTTCTAAAGGATGGAATTATTTGAGAGGTTGTGTATATTTTTTTAACTAGGAGGAATAGAAATGTGTAGGTTTCTATGTACTAAAATATTTAATGTTGAGTATATAATGTTTATTATAGTCTTTTTCTCATTTTAATTTATTAAAAAATCAATTTGAAATTTATTTAATATTGGAATAAAATATTTAATGGGTGTCCTAAACAATATTATAGTCTTTATAGAATATGGTTAATCTATATATTTTTGGAAATGAGTATCATTATTCAACATATACTACATTAACGTTGAAATGGGTGCCATTTCAGCTAGTTTATTTGTTTTTCCATTCATCATGAGAGTAATGTTAGTGGTGTACCTTGAAAACAATAATTACATTATAATTACATTCTTTTAACTTATTTCATATCAAATTTACACAGTTGATGTTATGGTAGAATGGGTAAATATATACTATTTTCACGATTTTAAAACTCTTTGATGAATTATATACAATATTATATTAAAGGAGAATTTTTTTAGAAAATGAAGACAAATTATATTTATTTTTGAATTGATTATATATTATGTGTAGTATGACATAGGATATGGTTGCTGAACTTATAAGATGTAAGTACTGAGTGTGAGATGGTATTTATAAGATTATTTATTTATTCCACCCTATAAATTAGGATTAAGAAGGTATAGTTAGAGGTTATAATGGTATTTTATTAGGATTGATATTCAATATATATTTGGACCAGTTATACGGAGATGTTTTTATTATTTTTCATAATGATTTTTAATTAAGATACATTTAGACTTAGTAAAGGGTTATTTGATTGGTTTGGGTGTGTAATGGTAAAAACCCCATTGCTATTGGTTGTTCCTAAATAATGATGTTGGTAATTTTTCAACCAATGATATGTAGATATTATATTATTATTATTTAACTAATTATGCCTTTCTTCATTGTTCATTTATGATGTGAACTTCAGCAGATATTAATATTGTGAAATAAATTTAGATGACTGTAAATTTCCCTCAACTCTCATCATTATGGTGGTGGTTGATGTCTTTATAATTGTATTATTATATTGGATATTTTTATATATGGTATATGTGTCTTATGACATTATGGTTCTAGTACATATAAATCTTCATTAAGACTAATAGTAATGAATTTTTTAGTGATTAGTCAATGAGAACCATATTTATATAATTTAACATGGGTTTTTATATTTATTATGATCATTTAATATGTGGAATTATTCTTGGAATGGGATATTAGTGTATATAGAGTACATTGGTCTTACCCTAGTTCATTTTTTTATGTTATTTTATCCACATTACTCATGAATACAATGGTACGATATTTAATCAGACATGTTTGGGTGTAGGTATGGACCATATAATCTATATATATTGACACATACACACCTATATAAACTTGAAAGTTTATATATAAATATGTATTTATACATATATATTTATTTATACACAAACATGTGTGCGTGTGTGATTATTTATATTTCTTTATATGCATTTGTTTGTTTGTTTGTTTTTTATTTAAAATATATTTTTGGTTAAGGTGTTGGTAAAAAATTTCTCAAAGATAGATATACATTTGCAGTTATAGATTGGTTTTATTTATATTTCAATTTAAGGTATTATAGATCAAGTTATTTATGGATATTTATCAACTATAGGTTGTCATTTTTATTGAGTTAATGTTTACCATTCAAGTATATTTATATATATTGTGAGATTTATTAATCATTTATATTTTTATTATTTTATATTATGGAACTTTGATAATATATTATATTTTGTATAACTATTTAATAAATAAATCACTTTTATTATAGTTTTTATAATTTATGATAGTCATAATTTCATGGAATATAGTATTTGGGCCTATGTTTGGATTTCTATTCCCATAGATAACTTAAAATATTTCTTAGTGGGATCATGTAATAAAAAATATGTGTTATAAATATGTGGCATAAGAAAAAGGAAACAAACAATGTAACATATCTTCATAAGAATATATCAATTATCAATGATAATATATCATATAATTTTTAAGTAAGTTTCAATATTTATACCTCATCTATATAATCATATATGATGTAATCATTGTTCAGTGTGGTTTTGGATGAATAGTGTTATATCCACTACAAAATTATGGTTTTTCCAAAGAAACATTGGTTTCAAAATGATACTGTGATAAACATAAAAAAATAAAAAAATATAACCCTATTACAATGAATGAGTTAAATATTAATATTATAGAGTTTGATAACTTTATAATTCCTAGAAGAATTGTATAAATCATGGAATTAATTGAAAAACTGGTAAATTATTTTATTTATTACCAATGATTAAATTAAACAGCATAAAATGACCTAGAAAAAATATACATATTAAAATTAGTAAAGATTATAAATGTGGAATAATGAATATGTTTTAAATTAATCCCCAATCATCAGGTTTGAAAACACTTTAAACTCACATCTATCTTGCAATATAAATTTTTTTTATTTACTATTTATTTTATTTACTTACTTATATATATTTTAATAATTATATAACATTTTGTTCATTTATTATTTATGTTTTAGATATTTATTTCAAAAATGAGTCATTCAGAGTTTATTTTTCATATAGTTCCAATATAGCATCTGTTGAGGGCTCTAGGTATTTGTTTTTAATCCAAGATCCCCAAAATTCATAATTGGAATTGTAATATGTTTATAAATATTCTATATTTTATAAATTTTCAAAGTAATTATATAATTAGTAATGATATCATATGGAAAAAATATATATTTTATATTGTTCATTCATTTAAGAATGCATTATTATCCAAAAGTAATTATTTAATATAATTCATTGTTTATAATTTATAATATTAAATATGCAACACTATGTTAAGTGACTTATTAGTATTATATTTAATCTATATTTTTATTTTTTTCTTTATTCATGAATTTGGTGATATATATATAAGAAAATCCTCAATGTAGGTTGTTAAATCGACAAAGAATTAACATTACCTAATAAATATGACATAATACATATATAATCTTTGATTTTAATATTAATATTCTGGAACCAAAAAAAAATATTTTATTTTAATATAGTAAATAATTATTTGTTTAAATGTTAACAGTACAAAGTAAAATGATATATATATATATTAGAATTATTTTCTTTTTGGTGAATTCTTCCATTAGCATACGATCATTTCTATTTAACATAATTGAATATTATGGTAACTAGAAACTTCTTAGTAAAGAGATAGTGATAATGTGAAATAAATTTTCCTATTTTTATTACAATTCTTTTATTCATTATGTTAGGGAGAATGAGTAGTGGGGTGTTTATTAATTAATGAAGAATGATGGAATTATTAATTAAATAAGAATTTTCTCATGTGGAAATTGAATAAAAATCAATTTTATGATACATTTGTTGGTAGATTATGATTAAAATGTATTTATGTATTTTAATAAAAAAATGATCCAAATCATGAGTTTCTCACCAAACTAATCCCCCTAAAAATTTAATTATAGAAAATAAAATAAAATAGAGTTCATGAGTTGTAATGATCTTAAACAACCTAATAATTGAATGTATTTACATACATATATGTCGAAAAACAAAAAATTTGATAAGAACTAGGGGATTTATTCACATAACAAGAAAATTATCATCAACATAATTTCTAGTTGTTTCCATCCTCTAATTTTTTATTTTTTTATCTACGAATTAGTGGAACATCTATATTTTGGATTCATCAAATAGGTCCCCATTACATTAATATCATCATTCCCAAAACACTAAAATTATTAAAACTAGATATTAATTTCAACTGGATTCCAGTAGGAGAGAACATATATATGGTGCTAATAAATGATCTCAAGAAATGAGAAAAAAATAAGAATCTGCATATCACATGATATTTTCCGTCACAATTGATTCCCTAATAATCCCATGTTATAGTATCATCAACCGTAATTTCCTTCTAAAATAATTCAATTGACCTGTGAATTCTATTAGTCCTAAATTCATAGTACCACCAAGTATCCATCTTCTCATCAAAAACTCCAATTTATTCTATAGAACAATCAAAATTGGGAAGAACCGTAGGATTACTAGAACTCCACAGGAAATACCTATTAATACGAGGAATAAAATGATATCAGAATCATAAGTGAAAAACGTTTGGGCAAAGTGTTAAATGAAAATTATTGAGAATACTTCATAAAATTCTTATGGTTCATTTAATGTTTGACACATTCTAGTGAGCTTAAAATTATAATGTATATCCAAATCAGTCATAACATATAAAATTCCACAATAAAGTTGAAGTTCAGAACTAGATAAATCAATTGAAAAATATTTATTCACAATAAACCTCAATCAATAAATATTTAAATCATAATTCCTATATTTAAATATAATATACATGATTTCAAAGATGAAACATAGCCCTAGCTTCTTCTCAAAAACATTAAAATATTTGTAAATTTAAAAAATAATGTTACACATAAAAATCCCTTAAAATTCAGGAATTCATGGATCCACATCCAATATTCCTCAATATCTCAAACCAATATCAATGAAAATCATATTTTTGAAAATAGGGATGAAGAGAAAAGAGTTTTTTCCAGAGGGATGTGAAGATAATGAAAATAAATATTTTCTCCATGTTTAGATTCACACTATAATATTTATCTAATTCTCTATAGTTATCTCCTCATTTTGATATAATCCTATTTTTACATTTTATTATTCCTATAAATAGTGATATAATTTGTACTAAATTACTTATACAATAACCCGAGTTCAGTTCATGAAACATGTTCACATCTTCTAGATCATATTCATCTATATATAGAGATGGATCCTATTCAGGTTTTGGATGGGGAGGGATTCTTTCATTATAAAAGAATATTCCTGAGGATCTAGTGACAATTGATACCTATTTTTTATAATAATATATACATTTTAGAGTCATCATATGATGTTGAGTAATAATTCTATCTAATTGAAAAATTATTTTTCCAACCTTTTTTATTACTGAAGTGAAATAAATCACACAAATTTGGTTCAATTGATAATATGTGTCATTATTTTATTCTATTAAATACTTATTTAATATCTTTTGCTTTATTCCGAGTAGAGGGAGAAACTATTGTGGTATTGGTAATAGGTTTTTCATTATTAACTACTACATGATAATAATATATAATTTAATTATAATGACTTAGAGTTTGAGACTATATAAGATGACTAGTTTGGTCTTTATTATCTACCCAATCAAAAGATTCTATATGAGCTTCAATTTTCTATTATATAGATACATAATAACCTTTGGAGTTCCCAATAACATCACAATACTGATGTACCTGTATCATTCAGGCTTCAACATTCTCTATGGAAACCCAATGCATTGGATTGATCATGTTTTTTAAACCAAACATTATGGGAAGTGGGACCTTTATGTAAACTAATCATCATAGATTCAAAATATTTATCTTTGGGTCCAATATTTAATCATGATGTAAAATATTAGGAAACATCTCATAAAAGGCATTTTTCACAAACCTAGAATCAAAATTTTGGACCCCAATACAGTATTTACATTATTTCAGGATGTCTAATTCTACACAGATCCTATAATCTAATGGATTTAGGAATATCTTTATAGTTGAGTCAAATATGACTAGATTTAAAATAATACTAGTAATAGATAAAAGAGGATAAAATCAATACAAATTGGTAGAATGTCTTTCAAAACCAATTATGATCAAGATAACAGATGTTTCGAAATGAATAAAGATTTATTTGACCATTTAATAAACATCATTGAGAATCCAAAAAAAACATCTTTAGTACCATCATTTGTATTAACCATTCTTATAATATAATTGGAAAAAAATGAAATTTACTATGAATTCCTACTTGAAAACTAACTAAACCAAAAGATTTAAATGTTTTTTGGAGAAAAATAAATGAGTGTCATCAACTAAGAAATTTACCATGGAAAAACATAATTCCATTGCGTTATTTTCAACCTGTTTCATTGAAATTTTATGGTGATCATAAAAAAATCATTTTTTCATGTAGGGAGTTAAAATTGGGTGTATACAAATTTATTCCTCCATAAAAAAGCATATCTACATAATTATATCTTTAGATACATTATTCTTTAATTTTTTTTAATTTAAATCTATGATTTTTCTAATATATACATTATAAAAATATATATAATTATACCAAAAAATTATGGATTTTTTTATGAAATATAAATTCTCAAATGTCAAGTAAGAAAATTCAAAATGAAAAAGAAATATCAATAAGGATAACACATGATAAAATGGAATGTAAAATAAAAAGAAAACATACCTCATTATCTACTATGCATATTCCACAATTGTGATATAAATAGAGATCCCTAAGTAGAAAAAAATTATGACCAACAGCACATATTATCCTATATGTAATAAAATAACATAATTCACTTGTATATCCTATTTTAATTCAATTGGTATTATAACACCACTTCCATGGTTAACAAAGGGAAGATAATGAGAAAGATCATCAACTTTTACAATCATGAACTAATTTTAAGAATTTTATTCTTCAAGTCACATTAATTATAATACCTGTAATGAATGATGGAGATACATGGAATTTTAATGTTTAAAATTTTATAAAATATCTAACACTATAATTTTCATTATATTTGTAATAATAAACATCAAATTCATTATGTATCTTTTTCAATCTCTATAACATTTATTTAATCATAAATAAACCATCAGGGGATATATCCTATGAAAAAAGTATAACAAACATCATAGGAGTATTTTAAAAATAATTTCACATATAATTCTTCACCAAAAGCATTATCTAAAAAAATACACTACACAACCCAAACCATATCTCAAGGATTTCCTCCATATTGTGTTTTATACTCTACTTTATATCAAAAAAATCTACATGAACCACATAGTCATAGGATTGGTATAAAACCACACTAATTTCTTTTAATCTATAAGAAATACTCCTAATATGAATAAAATTAATATTTTAAAATATTTATTGTAAATTTATCAAATGAATAATAATACATGTTCTAAATTTTAATGTTTTTTCAATAGCCCATTATAATGTTGAAAATTATTACGCATTTAAAAAATCATAACCATAATTAAATATATTACAATATTTAAATTTCATTACTACTCAGAAATAAGTATATATATCATTTTCTCAACTAAACACACTCATATAATTATTTAAACTAGACCACCATATGTCAAGAACCAACTCAGGCTATCAGGACATGATTCTAAGAAAGCTCATGATAGAGCATGAAGTGTGTCTTTGAATTCCACAAGTTGGAGACCAGAATAAAGTGTTCAAAACATTAGCCTATAGAAACTATTTTACACATTATAATATATAATAAATATTTAGTGGGCCCTTATAATAAATTTGACATGGTACATCCATTAAGAGGGATTACTATAAAAAATAATAATTTGTCTAAAAAATAATTGGAATCCAAAAGTAGGATCAACCAAAATAAATATCCTCCTCATGTTTTTTCATTATATAAATAATAAAAACAAAAAATAATATATATACCACAAATCAAAGTCATGATCTCAAAATAAAATTAATTTTATAAAAGGTTGATACAAACATGGATCAAAATTAACAAATGATTCCCAATACCAAAATAAAAATATAATGATAATATGGGTGTGATAAAACACATTCCTAGTAGGCTTCCACTAAGAAAATATTTTTTATAATTTCATTAATAGGTTGTTTTTATAATTATAGTTTTAAATTTTATTTATGAATATGATCCAATTTTAGTATTTAATGAAATTAAACAACACGGTTAAATATTAAAATTTATTCTGAAAATCTAAGAGAATATTTTTTTAGGATAGAGTCAATGATTTCCTATAAATAAATTTAATACATTTTTAGTGGAAGTAAATAAACTTATTTAAACCATAAATGAAAAGAAATGGAGTTTTAATCCTTTAATTACAGTTTCATATCAAAATTCATTCAGAAGTATATGTTAATAAAAATAAAAGGATTGGGGTCTAATAACATTATATATATGCATAAATTAGATACCATAGATAAGAAAAAAATAAACACACAATGTGGATATAACTGTTATGTGAAACCAAATGAAAATAGTTATAAAATAAAATATTGTGATGAATTGATAACTAAAAATTATTATAATATAAGTGAGGAACATTTTTCAAGGAACATTAGGATAATCTTACTTACTAATGTCCAAATTTGATAATATATAATTGTTTTCGTACCCTATGAATAAGTTTCATCGAAAACAAGCATAGTTTCCATTTCATATATATGAATACTTCATTATTGGTGAATCCAAAAGGATAGTACCCAGAGATGAGTAATAAGTAATTTTTTAAATATTAGATGGCTAGTAAGAGTAGAATAAACACCTAATAAGAATATTTTTCTATATACCTACATAATTACACTAAGTTTCCATGATCACCTAAATATATGTGTGAAATAAGTATGATTTAAAATGATAATCCTGGATAAAAAACACCACATCTCACCTCCAGAAAACCTTCTCTGAAGTATCCCATAATTAAATGTATAAAATAAAATAAGAGTTAAAAAATTAATATATAAAAGTATATATGTTAATATAAAATGTATAAAAATGAGGATGAATTCCAAATGTATATATAATATAATGAAATCTTTTTCATAGAGTTTAATCCATGTGAATAGAAAATTATTCTTGGTGTATGAAACATCTAAAACTATGGAAGTAATGATTAGTTTTGGAAAAAACATCACCCTGGGAATTTCAAATAATAGGAGTCACATAAATGCACATACATATTCCATATACATATGGAACATAAATTTTAATACATAGAATATTGAATCAAATATGTTGTATAAACACCCCATATTTAGATAACCATAATGTATGGAAAATCCCTAACATGGGTTTTCGCCATCATACTCTCATAGAGGGAAGAAGACATGAAAACTAAAAAATAAATATATAGATAGAGATATATCATTGATAATAATACTTTTAATTCAAGAGTATATGGTTTAAAACCATAATGGTCATGGGAGAAGTTAGTTGGGTCTCCCCTAAAGCTATTTCTGGTTCATGGAGGAGGAAAACCAAAAAGGGTTTTAATATAGAAAAAGGTATAATAATATTTTCCGCAAAAAATGAACCTGGGAAGTTTTGTTCTTTGATTAAAGGTTTTTAAAACCCTATATAAATTGTTTGAGATTCACTAGATCATCTAGGAACTATCTAATTTTATATTTCATGGTTTACCAAAAATCTTACTAATTATTTTTTCATTAGTAGATATAATCTCAAACAATATTAAGTAACATTTTCTGATTTCCCATGGCTATGTGTGATTGAGGTACATAGTTTCTACTAACCATTTCCTTACTATACAACTTTCATTGAATAAGAAATATCTTACATGGAAATATACCAAATAGTTTCTACAAACAATTAATATGATAAGAGCATACAATTATACATAAATATGTATATAAAATGTAATATGCCAAGATTGAAAGATATATTCTTATGATAATTCATAATTGTTACAGTAATCCAAATTATAATAATGCGCTGA
This sequence comes from Viscum album, assembly GCA_963277665.1. NCBI lineage: Eukaryota > Viridiplantae > Streptophyta > Magnoliopsida > Santalales > Viscaceae > Viscum > Viscum album. The sequence continues at coordinate 1,421,319,975 of OY728120.1, forward strand.
CCTTGTGGATATAAAAAATTATTATAATTTCAAATACTTTAACATAAACATCAATAATTACAATAAGTTTATTAATTAAAAAAATACCCAAAAGTGGTATTTTTTAGTCATAATTTTCCTTACAATATTATTTCATTCCTCAAAATAGTCATAGGTATTTATTGGTAATGAATCTCAAAAGAGTTTAATAGAAAAAGGAACACTTTTAATATGATTAAGAGGGAATTTTAGAGCTGAAAAGACCATCATATGAGTAAACTTCTCTAATAAAAAAAAACTACACACAATAATCAAAAAACACTAATGAAATACTAACTATAGACATAAGTAATATTAAATATCTAATTATATATCCTTATAAAATCATAGGTTTCTCCAATATTTATGGTTGACATTGGTACGGTGTATAAAACATGACTATTATTTTGAAAATAAAATCATAACACGTAGTTGAAAACCCCAAGTATGATATCATAGACTATTGGAATAGAATAATTAAATGGATCATAACTAAAAGAATCGATACCCTAAATGAACCTTGTCAAACTACTATCTGGGTCTTGGTTATTTTAGAGATCTCTTATTTTAATGATACATTAGTTTACAAAAACATTAATATGTATAATCAAAAATATAAAAAATATATTCATATCATTCAAATAAGAGTGATTTAAATTATAGGGATTAAAGTTATAGATGTTTACAAGTGGTATCCTTTTCATAGAATTAATGATAAAATAATAATTATATCCTCCCTAATCATACTAATTCACTAACTTTGGTTTATCATAATTTGGTTTTTTAGAACAAAATGACCCTTTACAATAATTAATGAAATAGAGACACTATAGAAATAAATTAATCCATCGTAGACATATTAAAATTTTATTAAAATGAATCTTGAATATAAAGAATTACTTTTGATATGAGTTTAATAATAAATAGTATTTTTAATGAATTGTAAATTCAATGATTCCTCAGTAAATAACTCTAGGGAGGTAAGATCAAGATTAGTGACAGAATTTGAATATTTCATCATTATTCAGTCCCATTTCCTAACACTTTATATCTCAATTGAATTTGGTACTTCCTCTCTCTTAGTAAAATTACCCTAATACAATATGTAATTTATAAATTCCTAAAATATATCATTCTAAAATAGAAGAAGAGTAACAGTCTACCACTATTAATGGATTTGTTATCTAAACACATAGAAGGTTTCTTTTAATAAAGAGTCTTTTTGAGTTTCTAGTTAATTTTATATCCCTTAAATATTCTCTACACACTCTATAAATTTAAAAACACCAACCCTAGTATCCCATATTATGTTGTTACTTTATGAAATTGGCACTAAATACAAGCAATCACTTCCTAAAGGACCAAATAGTTCATTAGTCTTTGTAAACTAGATTGGTACTTTAATCTCACATAATAATGAGAAAGTAAAATAACACATATTATTTTCTTATATTGCATCATTATTTCATATTAAATAACCCTATATATCCATCATAATATGTATATTAGAATACTGGGGAATGAAACCAAAGAAATATCATATTTTAATTTCTCATCAAGTGTGTGAATATAGTGAAAGATATCATAAATAAATAATAACAATTAATATTGAAAGGTAAATAACGAAAACACATTCCATTAAAACAACTACTTCAAAAATATATGGATGGAATAATGTATTATCAAATAATTCCATATAAATAATCACATGAGCTAAAATCTAGAACATGGATACTCTAATTAATCAAAAAATCACATGGAAAGTCAATTAATAATATCATAACGAGGGGAATATTAATTTAATAAATTATAATGATACCTTTATGTCCCCATTCCTAGTCATCATACATAAATGGGTAAGGTCTCAACTAAAAAACAACCATGTTGTCTCATGAGAACTACCGATGCATTGATTGTCTATAGGTGTCCCTACCATAACATAATAAGATAAATTAATTTTTCATATGAAATGGATTCAAAAACATAAATATTTTTACTAAAATACTATAATATCAAATGTTAATTCTATCCTAAATCAATATACTTAATCACAAACCATTCCGAGTAAACTATAAATGGAATAAAAATAGTACGTCCCTAGTAAATCTGATCCTAAAACATATAGATAAAATAATAATTATGGTGTCATTTGAACATATTATTAGTGGATAATATGTAATATAAGGGTTTTTTTCTTTAATGAATATAAATATAGTAAAAATAACATTTAAATTTTTTTTAGGAAAATCTCAATTTCACTACTAAAATCACTCTCAAAAACTAAAAAATAAAATAACATTAAGAAAAAACATTCTTTAAAAACATACCTATAAAATTTTGAAGGATGATTCAATGTAAAGAGTTTTCATGATGAAGGCTACTTTAATACATGTTTTATATGTTCAAAAAAATAGATTCACACTGGTTTTAAAAGGGTAAAACACACCTCATTCAAGAAATTATTAGAATATTCCTTTCAATATAATTGTTAATAAATAAATAATGGGTAAATTATTAGGAATGTATTATTGCATAACCCATATCTAATGATAGCATGAATGAAGGAAAAATTTCAATAACAATATGTCCCCCTTTAATGGATCAAATAGGGAAAAACATTTATGAAAAGGTTAATAGTTATTAATAGTGACCTAGTTTATATTATATTCATTTATATATAAGTGTAGATTCCTCTTGGATTCTTATAAAAAATGAATATTGCACCCCGAAGATAAATTATATTTCTGATTAAACCTTTATCATCAAACACTTCAAACTATATATCCATCTCTTGAAATTCATAAAACGAAGTTTGATATGATGGAGTGGAGATAGGATAAATTCATGGTAAGAGATAAATTATTAATATAACCTCTCTCTTATGTATAAATCCATAGAAGAGTTCAATGAACATATATTGTAAGGGATTGACTACTAGAGGTGAAACTAAACATCACTTATATTCTACCACCCCAAGAGAAAGACTATCCATTTTCAATGTAATACCATAGACCTTCCCCTGATCAAGTCATTCTTGATTATTGTAACGTTCCCACTCTCTGTTGAGAGTGCACTTCAATTGATAAAACATGAGAATTGTGTCAAAAAGTCTATTCCATGTATGACTTAAAATTAATATATGTTTAAAATAATAATATCTTTGGACAATATATAAGAAAAAAATTAAAGTACAAGATGGAATATTCTTGATATACTCTTTTCGTTTCCCCATATGAGTATCAAGAATTATGCAAAAAAAGATTTGATTTCCACTTTGAGTTCCAAAATTTATTCAAATTTATTTTACATAAATATTATGATGCATCTAAATTAAATAAAGAGTAAATTAATGTAGAGGATTCGAGAATAATACCTCCAGAAAGTTCGGTCACCAATCCATTATCAAGGGAAGATTATTCTACCATATATAATCTACTTGCAGCCACATACTGAACTCGGGTATTAAAATGATGTGATAATTATTTCACTACAATTACATATCCTTTCCTTGTATATTATTCTTGATTATCCTAGATGATTATATGGATGAAAGTCCAAGTGGAGAAGATTTGAAAAAAAATTAAAAATTTAAACAAAAATTGAAATTAAATTATTGTAAAGTAGATATGAACATTATGGATTTTTATAGTAGTTAAGGTAAAAATATCATACAAGTACTCTTTACAACCATTTAATCCTAAAAAGGTACAACACCCATAGTGAACCTAACATTTCAAGGGGAGTCACAACCCAATTACAACCATCAGTTTCCATTGGTGAAATAACCAAATACAAAAAGCATACTTTTCTCGGTGATTCATAACCTAGTTATAGACTCATGCCTTTTAGGACATACAACCAAACATATATTGATTTTTTATAGAAAATAATAAACCATTAAAATATATACATTCTCGAATGATAAACAGATACCAAGGAACAAAACCATATTTGAAGCAATTAAATCTTGAATAGTATATAATCTGGATTACATAGGTAAAAAAGAATATTAAGTTTAATTTGTTTCAAACAATTGTAACAAAATTGTGATCACTAATATTTATTAAGTATTTCTTTTATCACATGTATATACCATTTAATTTTCTCTATTTTTTATAGTGTATTTTTATTGATACATCTTTATTATATTCAACATTAATTATTCACAGCTATTGATTATATTTTTCATTAGAATATACTCATAAATTTAGATTTGAAAATATAGAACAACTTCAGAGTTGATGAATAATTTATTGAAAAACATCATATTATTAAATTATTATTTTCTAAAAACATTATTCAAAGTAATATCCATGATTTAATATACACAAAATATTCCTTTAATTATTTCTATAATATATTCTACTTTGTTTAAAAAATACACCTGTTAATTTAACAAATAAAATAAATGATGTGAAAACATTGTATATAATGTAGTCAATCATAGATTATTATTTGTAATTTCCCTATAAACCATAAAACTAGCTTTAAATACATTAAATTTTAATTCCTTAAGTTTTAAAATCTCTACTAAGTTAAATGGTGAAATGACTAATATGTATGAGTTATTTTTTTTAAATTCAAATTTTTTTCTATTACTCCAACTATAAGTGGAACATATTTAACTTTATGAAATTTAAATAGGTAAAAAAATTTCTTAATATGTATGATACTTATAACTAGTTTTGTAATGTGTACGATTCATGCTTAGAAAAAAATCTAAATAGATAGATTTCAAAAGATTTTAACCTTCAAAAATAATATATAATATTTATCCCATAGTATTTTATAATTTTTCATTAACTACAAATCACTATGTGATATATTCTAAATAATTAAGATCCACGAATTTTCTAAGTACTGATTCATTTGTATAATAGAAATTTTCTGTTAGAAACTTGAGTCAATACATAAGAAATATAATATCATAAAAAAATAATTGTAACTTAGAGATGTTTTTTATTGTATAATATGTAAGGGTAAATTAAAAATAATGATTTTTACTTTAAATTAATTCCCTAAAACATAGAATTAAATAGTTTTTTAGTGAACCCATTTTTAAAATTAAAATAAATGAAATATAAGAGTGAAATGATTATTAATTAATGTTATGTACTTGTCTAAATTTCAAGGACCCAATATTTAAATGTTAAACTAATAATACATATAGGTTATAAACACATAAAAAGTCTAGAAAAAATAATATGTAAACTAATATCATAAAAAATTGTAATTCATTCCTTTGAGATATCCAATGAATTATAGAAAATTATTTAATAGAATCTATAAATAACAAAATAATAAGGAAAAATAAGAATAACCAATAATAAAGAACAAACAATAAGTTGTTTTTAATAAAAAATAAGAAATAAACAAAATAATTATGGAAAATAATGTTAATGAAAATATAATAAAGAAAGGTATAATATTTAATTATAAAAAATAAATAAATCAAAGTGATAAATAACCACTCAACATTCTCCTACTTTATGATAATTATGAAAATTAAATATCTCTAACATGAATATATCTCTATCTTTTTATAATAACCAAAAACATAAAACAATAAATTGTTGTTTATGAAAAATAAATAAAAATAATTTATTAACTCTCTTTAAAAAATATCTCCAACCATGTTTTTAAATATATATTAGATAAGAATATTATTGAGCAATACATGTTAAAATTTAAAGAAAATTAAATAATAATATTAAAAATATTATTGAATAATAAATAATATAATAAATTAATATCTCCTTTGTTAATATAATAATAAGAGAATGTAATAATAACTATTTTAAATTATATCATTCTTAAGGATATTAAAAAATAACAGATAGAATGAAATAATATATATATATATATAAACATTTGGTAGATTCAAACAAATAATAAAATAATAATATATGATCCACCTAAAACCAAAATTTACTACCATTCAAACGAAATGTTGGTGAAATATTTGTGCTTATAAATTCTCTTATAAAACAACTCTTTCATGAACCATGAATCATATTAATAAAATTAAATAATATATAAAAATATTTAAAGAAGAAAGATAATAATATTATAAAATAAATTATTTTTTCCATGTTAATAAATATACACATTCTTCGAACATTCTAAGATCATATTTACCCTTTCCAAAAATTATAACATCTAAAATATTTATAAATAAATGATTATGTTGTTCGTTAGTATAAAAAAATTCAAAACTAATATTCCATTCATTACATGATCTCTGATAAAATAGTATCATAAATTAATATCCTTTTTCTATAATGGTGTATAGGATTATATGAAAAATATATTGAAAATTAATTATAAAACATGATTAGAATCCTTTAATAATGAATTTAAAAATATGAAATAGTTTTCTTAATCCATAAAGTATTAGCATAATAGCTTATTGTTACAATATATGCAGTTTCAACTTTAGATAAATCTTCATGAAGATACTTTCCTTAACTATATTAAATCAAAAAAAAATCATAGAAAATTACAATATCATTGGTGTTTTATGCTATATATATTACACTGTTCAAATTAAAAATTTGAATAAATATTTAATTCAAAATATGATTTTCCTTTGAAAATTATTCCAAGATTAATTAATCCATTAATATATATAAAAATTCTCATTACTTATATCATTTTACCTTCCATAAAATAAACTTAAAATATTACACGCATGTATACACTAAATATTAAATTAGGTCTATTAAAATTTAATATAGTATAATTTAAATCATTTCTCTATAAATATTGTGATGAAATATTTTATCAGTATAATTGTAACACCCCAGGTAAATAAATAATATGAAATCTTTATATTTATCCATATTTGTGAATAAAATATTAATATGACTTTAAAGGGGACGCTATGCTCGATGGCGTACCCAACACGCAACAACGAGTTTCTTGGGAATCTTACGTTGCACTCTAATAATAAAATAATATTATTTTAAATAGTAGTTAACATGTAGCCTTTGTATTGGAAGGAATGGATAGAAATAACTAAAATATGATTATATATGCTTTTAAATGTTTTTACATTTATCCAATAAAAGATAAAGGCTTAAAATATGGAAAGAATTCAATTTTAGGCGTATATGCCCTAGTTTTCACTAAAGGTTCACTTATCCCCTTTTGATGGAGAACCGTCATTAAATATAGTTTTTTCACTCTTATACATTATATTGGACCAAATAAAATTCTTCTTAAGAATTGGTACATCAAAATTTACTTTGTGTAAATTTTTGGTATCTTTCCGATAAAGTTCATTTTTTTAATGAATAGTGTAAAATGTTGTATTTTAATTCAAAACCACTTTTTAATCTAATTTATTTATATGATTATATTATCTTTTTAATTGGTTTTAAAGTGAAATTAGAATATATTTTTACCATTAAATCCAATAGTGGTCATTGGAATTAATTTCACTTTGAAATCAGACGTAAACTAGTGTCAATCTTTTGATACTTATTGTTTCATAAAAACACGCTATTTCCTCTGACAGTGGGAATTAATTTTTAAATTAATTAATGTGACTTATATATTTTGAATTTTGTAAAATAGACTTCATTTTTTAATTCAGAATATAAAATATAGCTTAGGGTAAATTTTTGGGATTTTTCTGAAAAACTTCAATTTTTGATGAATAGTGAAACCACTAAGTGGTAATTATAAAAACTGATTTTTCCGTTTAAATGAAAATTTTCCATCTTTGTGTTTTGAATTTCAAAAATCATATATACATGGTTGTCATTAATAATTAAAATGTGGTTCAATGGGATAAAAATATTTTTTTGGTGAATAGTAACTTATTAAGTTTTTAATCACGATTAGAGGTAATAAGTGTAGTTTATGGTAAGAATATTGTTTTAATAAAATGACATGACCTAGAAACATGTCCTACCCTCATTGGATGTGTCATGGACGACCAAGAAAATCCATGTGTCAACTTGGGGACCCCATGGAGCCACTTTGGTTGGAAAATGTCATAAATATCTTTTTATTTAATGTTAAAGTAAAAATGACACAAACATGAGATGTTTTACTAGAACAATTTTTACATGGGGTTATACAAGTTATATTTTTTACTATAAATATTCATTGGAAATATAAAACGATTTTCTACATCATATTATTTTTTTATAAGTTTTATACATTAAATAAATTAAATTATTTATGACATCATGATGATGCAGCGATGACCTCATTATTTAACGATTTAAATAAAATGGAATGATAATGTAATATATAAGACCTACACATGTCCAAACCCTATTGTATGAGTGTATTTTGAGACCTTATAACCTTATCCTCTAAATACATTAATGTGGGACCTTTAAAATCCTAAACTCTTTTGAAAATAAAGTAACATTTTGTAACTGTACAAGAGTGCCCCTCCTCTCCTCTTATAAAAGGCCCCCACCTCTACCTCCATACACACACTCCCAAAGCCTTTGTCTTGGCCATCCCCTGCCCATTTTATCTCTCCAAATACATGTATAACTCCATGAAGCATCACATTGGGCAGAAGTCTTCCCAAGGGAGCCTTTGATCCCAAACCAAAGGGAGTTACCCGATTTTAAGGTATTGTCTTTACTTGTGACCTTTTGTTTTATTTTTCTTCTCCAACCCCCTAAACTCTTTTTATTCATTTATTTTATAACAAATACAGTATATTAAATATACTAGTATGTTTTTATATGAAGGATTCGATCTACACTTACACACACCTACATCTAATGGTTAAAGAACATACTGTTTCCGTGGATGGCGAATTTCTGCCTCCCGAAACGATGATTGTTCAACATTCTTCTAACACATTCAAAGGTGGAAATTAAGATGACACTATACTTATATATTATATCTAATATGATTATGTTTTACTTAAGATTCTGTATTTTTCATTTATGGCGTACCTTTATGGTTTCCATTATTGGTAAACGCGATATCTTCATTTAAGGAAGTGCAGACTACCGCCCCCTCAAAGTGATTTGATTCGTTAATACCATATGTGGTACGTATAAAGGATATATTTAATTATATTATATATGATAAAATACTGGAATTAAAATACTATTATGTATCATTATGTTTTAATTCCAGTAAATATGAAATAGAAATGGAAGTAGCGTTCATGCGTACGTACGGCTTACCGTCTCCATGAACGGTGCATTTCATTTCTTATCTCAAAATGTTATGTGATATTATAAGTACATATATATAATGTATATATATGTAATATATTACATCTAAATTATGGATATAATTCTGGAATTATAACATATATATATCTCTCATTTTGTTTTAATTCCATTAATATGACAAAAAATGAAAGTAGCGTTCATGCGTACGTACGACATACCGTCTCCATGAACGGTGCTTTTTTTTATCTCCAAATGATATTTAATAGTATAAAATGAATATTTAATGGATATATATGATAGTTTAATCATTAATACTATTCTGGAAATTATTTACTTATAACTACATGGGCAATCTTTTTTCAAACAGGTTCATTTTTGACTCATGTACCAAACATCGGCAAAAACGTCTGATATGAACTAACATTATTAAACAATTATTATAAAATTATAATATGTGATATGAACTGAATAATAATCTCTAAAGTAGGTACTTAGGAAATTATTAATTGACCAAAGTTTATTATTCCGTAATATAAAGAAATGAACAAGACAAGTTGGACTTGAGGTAAGGGACCCTACTCTTTCTTTTTAAGTACACTCTTTTATGTCATCCCTTTAAAAGCTCGTATTTCCTGTTATTGGGATGTTCTTTTATATTAATCTTACTGTAATTTTTATGTTCATGTGATAAGAGACACTATTCTCTATCATAAATCCATTTTGGAAGTTTTGAGTGGCGCCGTTAGGCTTCTGAATTTTCGTAAGAGATCTAACCTCTCTCTTTCTTTATAAGTACTCTCCTTTATGTCACTTCTTTTAAGCTCATATTTGTTATGTTGGGGGATGTTCTTTTACATTACTATTTATATAAACTTTATGTTAATATGATTAGATATCCTATTTGATCTCATCAATCCATTTTTATAAGTTTTATGTGGTGATGTTAGGCTGTCGAGTTTTTGTAAGGTATTTTTCATCTCACTTTTATTCCCGTGAGATTTATGCTACATTTGCAAAAATTTCCTTTGAGTGGTGTATGTACTGCCCATTATTTTACTCATTGTGTAATATAATTTCTTTTATGAGTATTTACATCAATTTTGTATTGTGCTTCTTTTATGAGGTGTATGTTTCGAAAGATACCCATGTCGGTATGGGAACCTTTCACCCTCCTCTTTTTAAAAGTATTATTTTGTTGGGTCTTTTAATTTACATATTGTTATATTGGGATATGTTCTCATATATCCTTATTGATGTAAATTTTATGTCCAAGTGATGTGATACCCTTTTTTTATCTCTCCTCAACTCATTTTGATGTGACGCCGTTAGGCTGTCAAGGGAACTTCTTAACCCAATTTCGATTTCTTTGGGTTCAACATGTAGTTATTGAATATGTCATCCTTTGAATATGTGTGAATGACCTTTGATTATTTTACACTTAATATCCACTTATATTTGGTGTATTCGTTTGTCACACATAATTATGTAATTGATTTATCTTTAAACCAAGGATACCGTCTTTGTAAGGGACTTCGTCTCAATCTCCATTCATGGAGGCATATTTTGTTTTATACACAACCTTCTTTTATACGGTGTATAAACCCCTTTTAGTTTTACGTTTATCCAAAAAGGAATATTTTTATATGAAGTGTTTTACTAAATTACAAAAGGGAATGTTTTTGTTGTACGCATGCGGTGACAACGACTTCTCCGCCGTCGTGACCATTATTTGAGTTTCAGCTTCCTCTACAAGGCATGCCTTATTTTTAAAAGAAAAATAAATACCATGTTTTACTTTTCTTTTATTTTGGTATTGAAAATGTTTTTCATAATGTATTTATATCAATATGTTGTATTGATATCTTGTTATTGAAAGGTGGAAATGTTATGTTTCCTTTATGCATGTTTTATGTGATAAGATTATGTTATGGTTCTTGGGCATTGTTATGAAGATGGGTGGTTCCGTGATAAACTAAGGGCGGGTGAGCCCGGTATAGCTCTCCAATGCATTGGGTAACGTGAAGGAGTGAAATTTTAAGGTTTCTCCGAAGATATTTAGGGAATATACTGTGTTGGGTATTCCAAACATAACCAAGAGGGTTACTCCCTACGTAAGAATGTTATGAATGCTTCAAATTACCTTTTATGTCTTATGATTTCTATGATTTATTCATGATTTGTTGAGGCATGTTAAAGTGCCTGTGTTTTATGGGTAAAGTATGATTTCATTCTTATGTATATATGAACTCATGTTTCCTTTCCATATTTTTATAACCCTTACTGAGCTTTTTATGCTCATCCCATGTTTTTGAAATGTTTTTCACAGGTCAAGGGAAAGGTACATGATGTGATGATAGTGTCAAGGATGTGTCAAGAAAGAATCCATGTTTTATTTTAAATATGTTTCCGTTGATGGGAAGAAAGAATACTGTCTTTTATGTAACCACTTTGTTTAAATGTGGAATGTAATGCAAGTTTCATGATCTAATTCTCTAAAACTCTAAACCTGAAAAGATCCTCAATGTGTAATCTTGTAACAACTCAAGATTAAGTAAGGTTTAAGGATGGGTACTTATAATAATTTTTATCTAATATACATGAATTTATCATAGGAATATTCATGATTTTATAGGATCCAAATCCAAACCCATTTAATAATTCTTTAGAATACATACTTTGATTTAGAAAATTATTATCATCACTTTGATAATTCTGAAGTCTTAAAAACAACATTATTTCTACCATAAGACTCATGTCAAACTCATTAATCATAAAATCTAAAAACACCATACAAATAAATACATTGGATGAAAAAATTATAATATAATCTATATAAATATATATATATATATATATCTGAATGATATTCTTTGATAATATTTTAATAAACTAATTTGGATTAACATTTACTTTAACAATGAAATTATTAAAAATAACCAATGAAAACCACTCATTCAAATCTGAATATACCAATTACAATTAATAATGATATTTATAACACATAAAAACACAATATGGATTATTTTACTAACCAAAATTAGATATTTTTTTAACACAGACATCCATTGATATAATACAATCAAGAAATTTACATCTCATATTTATCTAATAAAGGTTGAATCCTTTATATGATGTAAAGATAATAAAATTAAAATAGCTTCTATTCATGAATAATGTATAAATTTTTCACCATATTCAATACATACCCTTAAAAATATCCTTGAGAAAGAAATCTTCCCTTATTCCTTAGAATATATCTAGATTCATCAATTTAATTCTTTAAAATTCATTTATATCTAATCCCTTGTATAGCTTTAGGTGTCTTAAACAATTTTAAAACATCATTCATTAGAAACTAGTTAATATAATTTTATAATGATAAAAATCCATTAGGATCTTTCAAATCATCTAGCCTATCATTTGGATCAAACTGGAAAATAAAATTAGAATGTGCACAAAATATTGTAACTAAATATCTTGTTTGAGCTCAATAATTATAATCCCTAGTCACTCCTTTAATAAGTAGATCTCAAAGAGACTTCTCAGTCCTTTATTGATCTATTTGATTCTCCCCCTCTATAATGAATCTATTTTTCCCATGTATTTCATTGGAATGTTATATGCATTAATTTCAGAGCCAGGAACATAGAAAACATATGATTCTATTTCCTGGAATTAATTTTTGAAAAATATTGAATATATTAATATCATGCACAAGAATTTTCTCTAAAATACTGAAATAACTCAAGAATGGGGGATTCAATCAGATTTATCAGGGAACAAATGAGTGTACAATGTGATTTTTACCTTAGGTAAGACATAACCTTTGACAATGTTAGGAATTTGTGAAAAACATTATCACAAGAATGAGTTAATAAAATTAATAAATCAATAAAATTATTTTTTTATCAGTGACTGAGATCTTTAATTTAAAAATTGTTATACCTCACCCCTAGTGTTATGTGTATAACCTATTAATTGAATGTAACCACTAGTAGGTTCCATTGGAGTATTATTGGAAGATGATGTCGGATCATATCAGATCGTGGATCATGCACCAATGGATTTCATGGATCTCGCTAACGATGGATTGTGAAAGTCATTCTTCATCAGTGACTAATCTATACTCCATGTTGGATTTTTGATTTTTGTAATTATATCCCATTATTTAAAATTTTTCAAACACAGATCAATTCCATGTACCATAATGGATTCATGTATCAACAGTAGATTTATTTGAGATGGATTTAATTTTTTCTTAATTTTTTCCTCTTCATTCATCTAAATTTTTTCAAATGGATTGCGACTGAATAGACAAAGGTTGGGGTTTGTTACTCATATATTGTGGTTTAGGAATCCCTGCACACCATTTTTCACACGTCTAGAAAAAATATTCCTTTGGATCACGGATTGAAAAAATACCCAGCATTCGATCACTGTGCAACCATTCATCAATGTAATGGATCATTACTGCGGGTTCAGATTGTGATTGAGGTAGAGATTAGAGGATCAGTGACGATTGTGAATGATTCTAGGAATAATGAGATAGGATCAGACCATAGTTTTTGTTCCCGCAATAGATAAGGAATATTGGATCGATGTAGCATTATATTTGACTCAATGAATTAATTATCAAGAAAATTGAAGGTCAAATTAGGAGTTTTGATGATGGTGAGGCTAGGTGAAATTAGATTTATGATTACCAATACGAATCATGGTGAAATTAGTGTTCATGGACTACTATGGATAAACCTGGGGATTCTGGAAATTTTTATATTACACAAAAAGTCATCTAGGATCACATTCCATCTGGGACCCCCTAGATTTTGAAATAGGTTTTCATCCAAAGTTAAATATCACACACCGTATAACTCTTTCCAGGTGTCTCATCATGTAACTCATAGGTAAAATCGGAATGGTAAGCCTGAAGAATGTCGGTATTACAAGAGTATTCAAACACAGTCTGGTGTACACGTGCCCAACGAGATGACACAGGTAGTGTTTCAGGTGATCTCTATATGTCGTGTATTATTTCTACATGTTGTGTATATAGATATTTACATTTTTTGGGTCTAATCACCACAGGGGATGGATATAGGTTTTCTGGAAACACTATTTACCCGCAATACACACCATGTACCCCATTTATGGGTGTTTGGATCCATTCATTTCATTACTTTAGAATAATATCAATTGATAATTTTCTCTTTGTACATCCCATCGAGGTATAGTATGTCATTAATTCTACATATTTGGAGGGTAATCCCATATTCAGGATGAGTCTCACATAGAGTGTTTGTTATCCCTCTATAATATTATATTATGATCCTCTATCATTTTATACCCTATTTGGGGTTTGTAGAATTGGTGTGACCTCTTTGACCAGGGCATTGATCATCCATCTAATAGACCATTTCAGTATGATTCATGGTATCATTGGATTATGATCCTGAACATAATGTTTTTACTAGATTGGTTTTGTGTTGTCCCTTTGAGATCCTACACATGATCCCCTATTTGAGTATCAAGGTCTTCAGATGAAACCCCATGAGTTTTTATGAAACTTTTTTTGAATAAATTAATTTTCCTTTTATATCATCTATTAAATGTTTCACTAACTAAAAATTTATTTATATTAAACATTATGTTAAACTTTCACTACATGAAACACAAACTTGTCTTCACATACACACACTACTATGTTTCTGCAAAACAACATTTTCTTTTTATAATTATTTGACCGGGATAGTTAAACCATAGCTGGTAAAATTAGTAATATGAATATTAATAAAAAATTTAAATATTATTAATAATTTTTTATATAAATAAATCGTATATATAATAATCATACAATTGTTAGTAATCAATTTACATGTTGAAAAATACTTTTTTAAATAACTGCTTTTTATGTACTATTGTGAATATAATAAAATTAATTTTAGACAATCATAGAAATTAAATTTGATAAAAAAAATTCCTCTCTGAAATAATAATTTTGAAATTATATTAGGGTGATTTTTTTTGGGTTTTTATGATAAAAATCATTTTTGGATGAATGGTGAAAAATACTAAACTTTAATTCAAAACTGTTTTTCATCAAATTTATTTATATTTTTATGTTATAATTTTATTTTGTTTTAAGATTTATTTAGATTATTTTTAAATAAATTAATCCAATTTGGTTCATTGTTACAAATTTTACATTTAAATTAGATATGAAAATATCCCAGGATTTTAATCATTTTTTTAAAAACTCGTTGTCATGACATGTTTGCGGGATTAATTTTAAATTAATTTCTTCCACTTATGTGATTAGAATTTTGAAAAAAAGATTCTATATTATGAGTCATCATAATTTATAATTTCTAATAAATAAGAAATATTTTTTGAAAAAAAAATTGAAAGTGATGAAAAATTTTTAAGATGATTAGGAGAAAAAATTTACTTAACAAAGGACAAAACCTTAAATTTATATCCCAAAATGACATAGGAAATTGAAAAAAATAAATTTTATGCTTCTATTTAGACCCTATAGTGAATTTATTATTTTTTCAATTATTAGAGCCACATGTTATGGTGAAAATGTGGGTCTAATTCATTTTTGATGAAACCAAAAGGAGTTACCCAAAGAAGAGGTAACATCCTTCCTCAAGATCTTTTGTTTTAATTTCACTATCCACCCCCAAAAATATTCTTATTCCATGATGATATAATAAAATTAGTACCCTCAATATACTGATATTTTTCTATTCTAATGTTTGATTTATAAATACACACACATCCATCTAATGGGTTTCAAACATATAATTCTTACATACGGCGAACTACCACATCACGAAATGGGGTTTTTCTTTTTTCCTTTACCACAACTCATGGTTTAGAATTATGATGGAAAAACTATTTTTATAAGATATTTATGATATTTATGATTCACATAATCTTTTCGGAATTATTATATAATAGATACCTTCATGCATTCCATTTTTGTGAAAATATGATAATTCCATTTGGGGAAGTGTGGACTGCCGCCTCCACAACGTGATGTCATTAATTCACATTCTAAATGGAATGTATTAAGGATACGTTTAGTAAATTTATATGATATATATATATATATATCATATAATAGTTATACTATAAATATTATATATATATATATATATATTTTAACACCCCAAGGTTTTAAAAAACAAATTAAATTCATGAAACATTGTTTCATGTATATATTTATAACATGCCTTTAAAAAAATCCTGATTTTATGTTTTGAATTTTGAAAAACGATCATGTATAATTGTGTTCAAAAAGTTATTTGGAGTTTGATGAAACAAACTTTTTTTTTCTGGGGAATAGTAATATACCTTTATGAATATTAATATGAATAGTAATATGACACTAATTAATAGTGAATTGTATTATTATTTTATTTTCTTATGTATTTAAGATAATGTAATCTTTGTTAAATTTTCAATGTTATATAAAAGCAGTTATAGAATTTAAATTGTTAATTTTTGAATTAAGTATGATTTTATTTAAAAATTAAATTAATAAAATTTTGAAAATTATTTTCAAAAAATGGAGTTCGTTTTTCGAATTCTACACAACGAAAAATGGTAAGGGTTATTGTTTTTTATTTTTCTAAAACGGCTGAATTTTAGTGAAAAGTAATAATACAGTTTTGAGTTTCAGTGTGTTTAGTGACATCATTAATGATTTAATAATAATTTAATAATTCTTTTTGACTTTTGTATAGTAAAATAAAATGCGAGTTGTCCCAAGTGTCTAATAACATGGGAAAATACCATAGATAATTCCATGGATTTTCAAATACCACTAATGAGGTGTCCCTTGGAAATTAATAAAATACTCCCTCACTTTTGCTAAAAATTCCAGCCCATTACATCATTCCATTCATTCCCAATCCCTTATTAATAAAATATGGTCTTCTTACCACCCTCTTAATCCCCCCAAGGTTTCTTTAAGATCCCAAGGTCTGATCTTTCATATCATAGGAGTAACTCTATAAGGTATGTGAATTCTCAACTTCTTTCTGTTTCCATTCATGTTCACTTTTATGTTTTATAACCTTCATGTATCCATACCATGTTATTATATCTATCTCTAAAAAATATTATGATTCATTTCCAGATGTTTGACCCATGTCCCCTCTCTTTTTAATGTTTTTTACAAACACATTTCATAGCCGTTATGCTGATCGATTTTCGTAAGGGATTTCTCAATTATTCTTTTATTTCGAGTTCCTTTCTATTCTTATTTTTTCCTCATAGCCCCTTATCCAAGAGGCATGAATGATATTGTATCTTAAATATTATTGAGTTCAAAATGTTTATGGAATATTCACAATTAAACATCTTCTCCACTCCTACTTTTTCTAGAAATTAAAACATCACCTGTGAGGTGTCGATTTACCACCATCACAGACAATGTGATTTCAATTCATTTTACATCATTTATGAGTAGTCATTAGACAAATTTTATGGTTGAACCAGATTATAATTTATTTATTATATCTTATATGAGGTTCTAGAATCATTTGGTATATATGTGAATAATTTATAAAACAAAATGAATTCATTAAGATTGAAGAATCACCAAAATGAACAAATCCAATATCAATAATGTTTTAACATATGAATCATCCTCATTTTATAATTCAAAATGATAAATTATATAATTTATGGTTATGTAAAAATATAAATACCATTCCATTACAATTCTATAGTTTCACTTCCAATCGACAAGAATGTCCATCATGAACCGATCCTACAAATCACGTAAAGAACGCAGATACCACAATGTAAATACAAAAATGTTACTACTAAATGTGTCATATGATGTTGTAAAATTATCATATAAGGTGTTATAAACATTAAAATGTTTCATTAATATATTAATAAAACTCTTTTAACCATTATATAGGAGGTTTAAACACTTTTCAAGTAAGAAGAACCCAAGGTAAGGGAATTCTTAACACAATTTCCATTCTTTGGGTTAATATTCTACATCATTATTTATGGGGTAATAAAAACTTTTCTAAGATAAATTTTGTTTATGTTATGTTTAATTATGTGTATTTTTAGTGTTATACACATATCCATTCCATTATATTATTTCTCACTTCAATTATATTTTAAGGGACTTTCTTTTTAAAATCCTTTTAAAAATATCATTAATAAATTTCAGAACGACTGTATTTTATATATGTATATGGAATAAGTGGTTTATATCGATTTTAAAGATACTTTATTACCATGATACGTTCCATGGACATTATTTAGGTTGTTTGTAGTGAATTATTGTCCAAGATATGTTGGTTTGAGCCTATTATAGCTCAAGATATGAAGGGTGAGCCCCATTATAGCTCTCCAATGAATTAGGTACTCCGAAGTTGGAAGATGGCCAAAAGGTTATTCCACATGTAAGGGTGAATGTAAGAGTGATATGGTAAATATTTTACAAGGAAATTTCATGATTTTTCTATGCATATGAGTTTTTATGATTATGGGTATTGATGGTTTTTATCTTATCACTTGACTAACGCTTTCCTTCTTCATATCCCTTACTATGTATTAAACTCATCCCTTGTTTGTAAAAAAAATTCATGATATAAGGATGTTTAAGAAAAAAGAGTGATCCTTGATGTTTAATATGGAGTGTTGTTAAATAAATCATGTTTTAGGATTTAATGTTTAATATTTTAAAAAAATAGATACAATTTTAGTATTATCCTCTTGTATGAATGTTTTTTAGGTGTGTAAGATATCATAATTATTTAAAACTATTAGAAAAAATGATCCTCAATGTGTAATAATTTATGGTATTGTGTAAAAATGAAGATTAAGTAATGTTTTAAGGTTATTTCCTTATATTTGGTATAAGAGGATGGTTTAGATAACTTTCGAGGTTAGGATTGTATTTAAAGAATACTATAACTAATTTTTACTTTATGGAAATTTGAAACATTATAGAATTTAAGTAATACCATGTTGTCTCATATATTTTATGTTTGTATGGATTGGTTTTTCATAGATGAAACAGGGAAGAAGAAGTAGGAAGGCATCTATAGGCTGATATCTCTCCGAATCTATGGCCTGAAATGGTGGGAATCGGAATCGAGCATTTTATGACAGCAGTGGATTAGTTAATCTAAGAATAAATGGGGGTGGAATACATGATATATAGGAATATGATCTACCATAAAGAAACAAGTATTTTGTGGAGCATTTCATGGGGCAACATCCTCCAGCATTCTGTGGAACTGCAGATCCTGTGATAGCTGAAGGATGGATCAATGCTCTAGAAAATGTATTTGTTGTCATGGGATGTTCAGAACGTCAAAAGGTAATAATATCCATTTATTATTTAGAAGGTGAATCCGATCAATACTGTTCTATCATTATGAATATTTTTGAAATTTATGATCTTGATAGTTTTGAATGGATTGATTTTGAGAGTCTTTCTGGAAAAATATTTTCCCAAAATAGTTTGACTCAAAATAGAGAAACAATAATTGTAGTTGAAGTATAAAGTTAATGATTCTATGGAATCATATATAAAAATTTTACAAGGCTATCTAGGTACATACTAGATTTTACACAGGATTTTGGATGTAAAATTAATAGATTATACTTTCGTTTGAAACCATTTTCTACAAAGAGCTTTGTCTTCACGAGAGTTTAAAAGATATGAGAAAATTGTTCGTTGTGAGGAAAAATATGAGATGTAGATTTCTATCACATATTTTCCTCATGATTAAATGAAAAGGAACATTCAGGATGGTAGGAAATGGGTAATAACTCTTCAAGGAAGTCTAGAGGTATGAAAATGAATTTTCCTTCTAGTAAAAAGTGTGGTAAAAGGAATCCAGGTTAATGTCTTGTAAATTCTTGGAAATGATAACGATGAGGAATGTTTGGAAAAATGTCTCATGAGTGCAAGTAAAATGATCCGAAAATTAATGAAAATTAGATGGTGAGATTCTTTAACTATAATGAATTGGTTCATTTTTCTATTATTTTTCCTATGCTAGTTACTCAAGTAGCGAATCATCAAGATTGGAAGTAAAAGTGTTTGGTAAAATAATTTACAACCACTTCATCCAATGTTGAGCCATCAAATGTTGTGGTATCATCTCCAAGGAGCGCAATATTTTTCTAAGACTGACCTGAGGTCAGGGTACCATTAGTTGAAATTAAATGATGAAGACATCCCAAAGACTACATTCTCTTCTAGATATGGTCATTATGAATTTGTATTTATGCATTTGGGGTTAACTAATGCACCTACTATATTCATGGATCGTATGACTAAAATATTTCATGAGATCATGGATTTGTTTGTGGTTGTGTTTATGGATGATATTCTAGTATATTCTATAAGTAAATAAGAGTATGAAAAACATCTAAGGGTTGTCTTACAAACCATAAAAGAAAATAAATTGTTTGTAAAATTCATCAAGTGTGATTTTTGGTCCCAAAATATTTCTTTTTTTAGGAACAATGTAAATAAGTAAGGAATAATTATTGATCCTCCCAAAAACAAAGTGGTTGATGAGTGGCCAAGACCTAAAAATGTAACAGAGATTCATAGTTTTCTTGGATTAGTAGTTTATTATAGACGGTTTGTTAAAAACATTTAATGGTTATCTATCCTGTTAATTAAGTAAACATGAGAAGGGCTTAAATTTGTTTGGACAGAATAATGTGATGTTTTTTAAGAGTTGAACAAGGGATTAGTGAATACCCTATTTTTGGACATTACTTCCTGAAATGGTGAGTTTTTAATCTATAGTGATGCTTCATTTAAGGGGTTTGGTTGTGTTATGATGTATAATGATCAAGTAATTGCTTATTCTTCAAGACAACTAAAACTTAATGAGTTAAATTATCCCACACATGATTTGGAATTGGTATCTGTGGTTTTTTTCTTTGAAATTTTGGAGTCACCATTTATAAAATTCCAAATATGAAATATATATTGACCATAAAATTAGGAATTATATATTCACTCAGAAGAAATTAAACATGAGGCATAGAATATTGATTGAATTTATAAAGGATTATGATTGCACAATCAATTACAGTACAAGAAAATCAAACAAAGTGGTGGATACCTTGAGTCAAAAACATCATGCATCATTAACCATTCTATACATGGAACATTATCCATTGATTAATGATTTGATTAATTTTGGTTTAGATGTTTTTGGTGAAAGGAATAAATCTATTTTGTTTCATTTTTCAGTGTTGTTTTCATTATCAGACAGAGTTAGAAGGTAGACCATGAGATACAAAAAAAGGTAGAATTGGTTAAAATGGGTTAGTTTCCAAAATTTAACGCTGATAATGGTTGTGTTTTAAGATTTTGAAAAAGGTTGTGTATTCCTTTTGATCCTCAATTAAGGAAATATTTGTTTTGTAAAGCTCATAGTTCTCCGTTTTCAGTTCATCCTAGAAGTACTATGATGTACAGAGACCTTCGGGAGTATTACTGGTGGGATGGAATGAAAAGGGATATAGTATAATTTATTGTGAAATGATTGACATGTCAATAGGTTAAAGAAGAGTGGCAGTTACTGAAGGGAATGCTTCAGTTTTTGCGAGTTCCAAAGTGAAAATAGAATAATATATATGTGGACTTCGTGGTGGTACTACCATAGACTTCTCAAGGTAGTAATGCAATTTGGGTTATTGTTGATTGGATGACAAAATTTTCACATTTCCTTTCTAATCATGATATTATGTCATTGGATCAGCTTCCTCAACAATACCTCAAAGAGGTTATCAAGTTACATGGAGTTCCTCTTTCCATTGTATCTGATCGGGATCCCAAGTTTACTTCTAACTTTTGGAAGGGGATTCAGAAGTCATTGGCCACATAATTAAATTTTATTATATCTTTTAATCCTCAATCATATGGGTAGTTTGAATGAATGATTAAGACTATAGAGGATATGCTTCGAGCTTGTTCAATAGACTACCAGGGAATTTGGGATCAATATCTTTCTTTTGTTGAGTTTTCTTATTATAAACATTTTCATTCCAGTATACATATGAATCATTTTAAGGCATTGTATTAGAAGCGGTGTCGAACACAATATTTTTTGGATGATGTCAGGGAAAGGAAGTTTACGATTCCAGAATTAGTAGATGAAGTGGCTGAGAAAGTGTAGATGATCTAGAAGGACATGAGGACAGCTAAGAGCAGGAGGAAAAGTGATGCAGATAACAGAATGAAAGACTTCTCTTTCGAGGTAGGTGACCGTGTTTTCCTTAAAATCTCTTCTTGGAAATGTATGGTATATTTTAGTAAGAAAGGAAAGATAAGTCCTCGATTCATTGGTCCTTTTTAAAACCTAGAGAAAGTTGGACCAATTGCATACTGGGTAGCTTTGCCTTCGAGTATGTCTCAGGTACACAATGTTTTTCAAGTTTTGATGTTGAGAAAATATGTTCCAGATTCAACTCATGTCTTTTTCCCATAAGTAGTTCATCTAGAAGAGAAACTTTCTTATGAATAGAAACCATTTCACATTCTTGATCAAAGGGAATATGTTTTGAGGAATAAGGTAATCCACCAGGTAATGGTTTTTTGGAGAAACCACATGGTTGAAGATGCAACATGGGAATATGAAAATTCTATGATGGAAATCTACCCTCACTGGTTTAATAAGTAAATAAAATTGAGAGGACGCAATTTATAGAAGTTCGGGATAATGTAACACCCCAAGGTTTTAAAAAATAAATCAAATACATGAATAACAATTAGTATATATTAAGAACATTCCTTTAAACATAATTTTGTTGCTTTGGTGTTTTGAATTTCAAAAAATTTCCATCTACAATTGTGTTCAGTAAGTTATTTGGAGTCTGATGGAACCAACTTCTTTTTTTGTGAATATTAATATACCTTTATGAATAGTAATATGAATAGTAATATGACCTTGATGAATAGTAAATTGTATTATTATTTTATTTTATTAAGGATTTAACATAATGACATCTTAGTTAATTTTTCAATGTGATATAAAAGTAGTTATAGAATTATAATTCTTAATTTTTGATTTCTGTAAGACATTATTTAAAATTAAATTAATAATATTTAGAAAATTATTTTCATAAAAAGAATTTAATTTGTGAATTATTCAAATTTAATACTTGTTAGGGTGAAGTTTTTGGATTTTTCTAAAAGAGTTGAATTTTTTGTGAATAGTACAAATAAACTTTTGAGTTTCGGTGTGTTTAACAACATCATTAATGATGTAATAATTATGGTAGACTAGTGTGTAATAAACTAATATGTGATCCATCCCAAGTGCTTAATACCATCGGAAAACACCCTGGGCAAGCCAATGGTTTTTCAAATACCACTAATGAGGTGTCCCTTGGAAATTAATAAAATATTCCCACACTTTTTCAATAAATACCAACATATTGCATCATTCCATTCATTCTCAATCACTCCTGATTGAAGATCTAGTCTTATTAGCACCCTATTATTCCTCCCAAGGTGTCTTAAAGTCCCAAAGTCCCAACCTTTACGTCTTAAGAGTTACTCTACAAGGTAAGATAATTATCAACTTCATTCTTTTTCCATTGAAGTTCTATATTATGTGGTATAACCTTCATGTTTCCATACCATGTTCTTATTTAAATATATAAAATATATTATGTTTCATTTATAGATGGGTGACCTTTATTTCCTCTCTATTTATTGTTTTTTAAAACCATGTGTCATAGTCATTAGGCTTTCGAATTTTCGTAAGGGATTTCTCAGTTATTCTTTTATTTTGAGTTACTTTCTCTTATTATTATTTCATCATATCCCGTTATCCTAGAGGCATGAATGATCCAGTATCTTGAATATTCTAGATTTCATCATGTTTGTGTAATATTCACCACTATAATTCTTCTCCTCACCCACTAATTCATTAAATTAAAACATCGTTTGTGATGTGTTGATTTATCAACATCGTGGACGATGTGATTTCAATTTATTTTACTTCCTTAAGAATGGTCATGAAACCATTTTTATGCTTGAACCAAATTATAATTTATTTATTATATCTTATATAAGGCACTAGAATCATTTTGTATACATGTTATTAATTGTTGAAACAAAATTAGTTCATTACGATCGAAGAATCGCCAAAATGACCAAAATAAATATCAATAATGTTTTAACTTATGAATCATCATCATTTCTGAATTAAAAATTACAAATGGTATAATTTATGGATCTATAAATATTTAATTACCATTCCATTCCAATTTTATATTTTCACTTCCAATCTACAATAATATCCATCATGAACTAATCATGGAACCCTTGTAAAGAAAGCACCCGACACAATGTAAATAACCAAATATTACTAATAAATGTGTCAAATGATGTTTTAAAATTATACAATAAGGTGTTATAAAAATTAATATGTTACATTAATATATTAATAACACTATTTTAACCATTTTAATACAGTTTTAAACACTTTTGAAGTCATAAGAACCAAAGGTAAGGGAATTCTTAACCAAATTTCCATTCTTTGGGTTAACATTCTACTTCATTATTTATGAGGTATTAAAATTGTTTGTGAGATGAATTTTGTTTATATTATGTTTAATTATGTGTATTTATAGTTTTTATACATATATAAATTCCATTATATTAATTTTTAATCTAATTATATTTTATGGGACTTTATTATTAAAATCCTTTTGAAACTCTCTATATTAAATTTCAAAAGAATTGTATTTTTAATATGTATATGGAATAAGTGGTTTCTTATGATTTTCAAGATACTTTATTTCCATGATATGTTCCTTGTAAATTATTTATATTTGATTGATCCTATTATTGCTCAAGATATTTTGGCTTGATCCCATTATAGCTCAAGATATAACGGGTGATCCCTATTATAGCTCTCCAATGCATTGGGTACTCCGGAGATTGAAGATGACCAAAAGGATATTCCATGTGTAAGGGTAAATGTAAGATTGATATGGTAAATATTTCCCAAGTAAACTTCATGATTTTTATATTCATATTAGTTTTTAATTATTATGGGTTTTTTTGGTTTTTATGTTATCACTTGACAAACCCTTTCTATCTTTATATCCCTTACTGAGTTTTATACTCATCCCATGTTTTTAAAATATTACTCACATGATATATGGATGGTAAGAAAAAGAATGGATTCGTGTTGTTCGATATAGTGTTTTGTTAAAGAAATCATGTTTTTGGTTTTAATGTTTTATATTTTTTAAAAAATGGATATTGTTTTAGTAGTATCCTCTTGTATGAATGTGGTATGTCACATATTTAAGATATCTTAATTATTTAAAACTATAAACCCTAAATGATCCACAATGTGTAATAATTTATGGTATTATGTAAAATTAAATATTAAGTAACATTTTATGTCTGGGCCCTTATACATATAGGACATTTACATTCTTTTTTATTTTAATTCTACAAGCAAATTGAAATGGTATTCATGCGTACATACGACATACCACCTCCATGAATGGTGAATTTATTTTTCCATTTTTATATTACATATATTATACTAGATACATTTATATTGAATATATATTTTATTTATATCCTTATTTAAATTCTATAAGTGAAGATATAAGTATGAGGACAAAAATATAACAAATTAAAGCACATGCGAAAAACAATGCGGCCATTACCTGAAACGTAAAATTAACATGGAATTGTTAATAAGTGTGTTTTATAAATTCATATATGGAATTATATATAAGAATATTATTCTATGATATATTAATAATGTACATAAATTTATTATAAAGGAGATTTTAATGAATATAAAGAGAGTCAAGACATAAGAAAATGGAATTTCTAGTCTCACTTTTATTTTAGTGAGAATTATGCATTATTCACCACTTATTTATTTTTTGTGGTCTGTATACTGACCATGATTATATTATATGACAATTATAATTTATTTTATTTATGTTTTCATATCCATATTATTATATATCTTACATGGGGTTTACTTTTCAAAAGATACCAAATCGTTAAAGTACTTTTGTCTCGATTTGTCTTCATTGAGACTCATGCCATGATATGCACATATATTGTTCTATGAGGTGTAAAAAATGTCTTTTACATGTTATATGATGAATATATTTATTTTATTTATATTTTATGATTATTATAATTTCATTTTATTACTTGGTGAGTCTGATTCAAAGTTACAAGTTGTACCTATTTACTACAACAATCTCATCGTTTATCAAGATTGTTTATGATTATATTTTCATTGATGAAATAATATGATCCATATAACAATGTCACTCATGAATTTTTTTATCCTCTATATATTCATGATTTATTCATGTATTATTATCATTTTTCACTCTTTGGTAAATTTGATACTGAAGAAAATGTCTTTTAGAAAATGTGGCCTTATTTCTCTCTTGGGTCAAATAACTGTTTTATTCGAAAACCATGTTTTCAAAAATTCTTTTAAATTTATTTTAATGATATTTTGATATAATTTTAAATTAAAATGGATTATAAATTATTTTTTTAGGGTTTAAAATCTTCCTTTATATGTTTTCAAGCCACTTTCAAAGATAAATGTTTTGAAAAATATTAATGTTTTCAAAAGAATTTTGAATAATAGAAATGATATTTTCCTCAAAAATTGTTTTTAAAAGATCTCTACAAATTATATTAAATATAAATAAAATCTAATAGAGTTACTCATTATTTTCTCAAAAATGATCCAAAGAGTACCATAATATTATTTCCTTGAATGGTTTATATTTTGATTGTATGATTTTTATGAAACCGGTTCCTCTTTCATGTTTTACATGATTATCAAACTCACTTATTTTCATAGTTTATTATTTGATGAAATTATTATCAAACCTATAACTTTTATAATGATTATGATATTATGAGTTGTTTGTGAAACCCATTACATGGGTTTTGATATTGTTTTTTCATTATCATATGGAATGTATATGTATGATTTCATTATGAGATGGGTGATACTTATATATACTTCCAATTCATTTGGTAAATATTTATATCACATAATATAATAATGGGAATCAAGTATATAGGCTTGATCCCCTAAGGAATATGGGCAAACCCAGTCCAATATTGGAAGATGGGGAAACTTAATACACTATGAGAAGATGGGGAAACATGAACTATTACAATAAAAGGACTACATCTGGGGATGGTGGTGTGTCCCACCCAATGGGTGTAGTCCCCATTAAGTTCCCTATTATGTTTTGCAAATTTTACTTGACTTATATGGACTGATATTAATTGTTCATGTGACTGAAATTATTCAATATCATGTTCCAATGTTCTGATTTCATGACTTATACTCTTGATTCCCTTATGATTTATATATTATGAACATCCAATATTTATTCCATGATTCTTGTTTCTGATCTTTTATATACAGGGTATGATCTTATAATGTCTTGATCACATTCTCATACCCTTATTCTCATGTTTATGCTTACATATCTACCATATTTTTCATTATTGAGCATATGGGATCACTCCTTTTTATGTTTACATACCCCTAGTTATGAAGATATGTATTATGTATGATACATTTAAAAATGTTGATAGTAATGAATAAAAAATTGGGAGATAATATATCTCACTAATGTACATGTTTTTAGGTTTCCATGTTTCAAACAGAACTAAGCTAATACGGTCTTTGGGCATCTATTTTTGTAATGTGTTATGTATTCTGAAAAAATGGTGTAATGTTAATGTTTTAAATGTAAGGGTCACTATAGTTGGTATTAGATAAAATGTTTAGTTATCATTTTGAAAATAGGATAATAAAAACATAGTGATAACACTAAGGTAATGTTTAAGAATAATTATGAGGATGTGGAAAAATATAAGAAAATGATATGGATTTTCGTAAGGGATAGAGTGGGTGTGTTCCTAGAAATACATCCATGTCTTGATACTATATGTGGATGTGTCTCTAGAAAAGCTGTAGATCAAGTTAAAAATGATGAAAACATCATACTATGATATACTCGGTCGGGGTCCACCACCTAACAATGGGCCTTACTACATACCCAGTTAGACACTCCTAGTGGATTTGCATTGGGAATTCACTGACTCATAAAAAACCATCATAAAGGATTTAAATCTGATTTGGCTATGAATAACCTAGGATAAATCTGAGGTAAAATATATTTAAGAAGGTGTCATCATTTATACATACAATATGTGATTTTTCATGATTATGTGGTTGCTCACTATGATAATTATTTCTTAATCTATGTGTTTTGCTTTTTTAAAATTGTTAGAAACCAAAGGAACACTAGTGCATAAAGGGTTTGTCACATTAGTTATTTTTTTTGATTTTTCACATAATTTATTCAATAACCAATGTGAAAAACATATTATCCACCATTTACAATGTTGTTTATGTTGAATAATTGATGTGATAAATGGTTCTTCATATTGATTATTGGATAACTGACATGAAAAATAGATTGCACATATTTTTCATATGGGTTATCCAATAACCGATGTGAAAAACAATATTTTTTTAATTAAAAATGTATATTGATTCTTCTCCTCCACCAACAGCATCGAAAAATTGAAAAAAAATAGCAAAAATACAGAATAAATCACAAGATGTAGCATATAAAAAAGGATGAAAAATAAAAATATTATTGAATTTTCAAATAAAGTAAAACCCAATGTACATCGATTCATCTCATCCACCAATAAAAGCCTAAAAATTAAAAGAGGCAGCCCAAAATCCATAAAAATACACAATACATTGAACTTTAAAATAAACTAAAAACTAATCAAACATGTAAGCTTATTTTCCCATTCAATTTTTAAATTCCACAACTCATATGAACAATATGACCGAGCATCATCAAAAATATACAAAAGTAATACTGATTTGATTTAACATTAATTTTCATTAAAACATTCTAAATATTAGGGAAATATTTATAAAGAAATCAAACGTTATGAAACTTTGTAACTTTTCCAGTCAATGTTATTTCATACATGAATCATAAAAAAAATATCCACATTCAGTTCCACCTTGTTTTTTATGACACTATTTTAAAGAGATTTAATTTCAAAATAAAATTTTAAATTAATATATCCAAAATTTAATAATTTTAAATGATAATTCACCTATGCTTCTACATATTTGATCTTCGCGGTCATAATTCTCTTTATTTTTGTCATCTCTCTAAATAAATCCCCTTCCCTGTTTAAAAATAATATGATCGTTAATAAATTTTATTCATTATAATATACAAAATTACTAAAATAATCTAACATACCTTTTGAATATATTCTTAAAATTTTCTCTCACATCACTATGGATAGAGAATATCCAATATAATGTATTCTCTCTTGGAAAAAACATCCAGCATCTAATGATCACTGATATAAAAGAAAATTTAATATGATTTGTTAATATTTTATTTTTTATATAACACTTTGTGAGAAAACAATATTTCTTACCTTTCATGATATCGAAACATCCAGCACTAAATTGTGACATTCTGTTGAAATATTTTAGCTATATAAATTGTTCATTGAGCATCGTTCATTAGTTGAGATATTGGAGAAATAAAATATGGGTCTATAAATCTATAAACATCTGTCTTGTCATGATCTGTGAATTTTTTTATAGAAACCTAATACAATGAATAAAAAATAATAAATTTTCAATAATTTAAAGGAATGAAAAAAAAAATTAATCGACTTACATGGAAAAAATATGAGTCGTGTGGATTCCAATTTTCTATCCAGCTACAAATTCCATGATATCACTTTTCAAAAGTCTCACAGCCACTTCACTCCCACAAATAGTAGCAGAAAATGGAATCCCATAAACTCCCAATAAAATATAAGAGTTTGTTGAGAATCAATCAAGACTAGTGGAATTGGTATCTAAAGTCATGGCACATTGATTTTTTTTGTCTACACAATATTTCATTACCTTTATAGTATTCTTTAAAAACTTAGCGAAATATATAAACATCAAAATGTGAAAAACAAAATTACTAAAAAAATGAAATTAAATATAACATATATACATATTTCTGTGGTAATATATCAAAGTAGTCCAGATGACCAATCAAAAAAATGACTGATTATGTTCCCAACTATACTCACTTCATCTATAATACTTGGTATTTATTTTGATCTGTCTATAATATCCTGAACAGTGACTCTATGATGCTCTATATCAATCTGGTGATGGTGAATGGTATCGTTGATAAAATGTATCACCCCATATATAAAAATGTGATGAGGATAATCAAGAAATAACTCATAGAAACTTGGAATCATTAGAGGAGGGGTGGTTGGGGTAGGATAGGAAAGAGTGGGATCAGTTGGTGGTGGAGGAGGGGTCGGATAGGTAGACCAAAACAATTCTTGAATGTATGTAAACATCGCATGTACCAAAGATTTGATCTTCTCCTCCATCATCACTTAAATATCCTGAACATTGGCATCTAGATATTATATTGTTTTATAAACATCTGGCTTAGAAGAAGATTCTGAACGTGGAAACACTTTTCTTACTGACACACCTGTTGGGTATACTTTTACATGACCTGGGTGTTTAGTATTTCCTAATTTTGTAGATAAAATATCATGTCTAAGCTCAACAATAAATAACCCATGTGTGCTCGACCCCTTAAGAGAATCATGTATGGAATATTTGAAAAAATATAGTGAATCAAAATATATTGAGAGTATATTTAACATCAATAAATAAATAAACATCTTACAATCATATCATCTACAACTCTGGAATCGTCTATAAGATATTGGAATTTATTCCCATTTGATTCCTCTTCCATATTTCTTATCGAGATGGGGGAAGTGGGGAATCCTCTCATGATCCTGATGAGTCTAATCTCATCTTTTGAAGTTTTCTTCTTGCATGTGATTTACAATAATGTATACCCTCCCCAAGAAAATGTATGAGGGTATAAATATTTAGCTCGAATGTCCTGATGATATCTCCTTACTTGATATAAATTTGGAATTTAGAATAATTAAATCAATAAAATGGTCATTATTATAAGAAAATACATAAAATGGAAACATTACACTTACCAAAAACTCATCTCATCATCTACTTTCAACAAATTTCTTCAATGTAACTTCATCTACAAATTGATATATATCACATTGATTTTCATATTTAATATTCACAAAAATGAACTACGATGTGAGGGATGATTTAAAATCTCTCCATCTCCTTGTCGCCAATGACATGCATTTCCTCCTCACTCCTCTAGTGTCTGGTATATCATATTTAATATAATAAAAAGAGGGAAAATATATATTACTATTAAAATTATTTAAAGATAAGTTAAATAATAACAAATAAGCTAACTAAAATGGTCTCCCATAGTAGTGATAGAGTCACTTTATGAACACTTCTCCAATAATAAAAAAAATAATAGATTTTCTTTTAGCATGTAATAATATAGAAGTATTGATTTTTTTGGTATTTGGACCTTCTAAAATATCATTATCATCAATGTCCAATAGTATCCTCTGTTCCTAGGTATGGGGAACTGCTAATTTTCATAAATGTGTGGTACCACATTTACCAACCCTTGACCTATTTTTCCCCTATAAAATTAAATGTTTTAGGTAAAGAAGGATGAATAGGGT
Organism: Viscum album; assembly: GCA_963277665.1. NCBI lineage: Eukaryota > Viridiplantae > Streptophyta > Magnoliopsida > Santalales > Viscaceae > Viscum > Viscum album. The sequence continues at coordinate 1,421,351,859 of OY728120.1, forward strand.
CAATAATAAGAGCATGTGTATGTTCCTCCCTAGAGGTATTAGTATGATTATCTCCATAAATATGTGGTGGATCAGAGTATTTATTTGTCATCCTACAAGTCAATATAACATCAATTAGTACCAAATTATAAAAATCCACCAATTACATGAAAATATAAATAAATATTTAACAATTATCAAAAAAAGTAAACTAAATGTGACACATTTTTATTCATATTTTTTATATTTAACTAAAATGTGAAAAATATTAATGAGATACGAAATGGCATAAATTAATTCAAACTAACAATAATAATGAATGATTAAATGACATAGAAAAAATTCACCAACCTCATAAATAATTTTTACAACAAAAAATTATTTTATAACATACTCTTCTAAAATATATTTTTTTTATTTCAAATTTCATATTTAAAATAATTTTTTATCAAAAAATCAATTAATAGATAAAATAATTAAGGGTAAACATGGAAAACTAGAAAAAACTAATCTAATATAAAACAAACAATTTAATTTATTAGTTATAATACGTGTTTAAATATTGAAAATCAAATTAAAATAACTAACTTATGAAATTTAATAAATTAAACCATAATTAAACTCATGTTACCTGTAATATTAAGAATGTACTACATATTGGTTTCCTAAATTCCTTCATCATGATCGTTCTATATGGAAAAATCTATGTATTCAACTATTTTATCAATATTTTTTTGTTAATAATTTCATGGATGCAGGGATCTAACATAAATCATCATCTTCATCAATTTTATGATCAACAACCTATTGGTATTTTCCTTGTAAAACAATAGCCCACTCCATATCTGATTGATTGAGAATATATAATAATTTTTTTTCTAATGTTTCAATGATTGAAAGATCATTTGTGTAATCCAATTTATTCATATTAGTTAGTTTTATTCAAAATTAATATTTTCAGAGACTATTTTTACCGATAAACCATTTACACTTAAACACGGGAACTTGAAATTTAATGTAATCAAACTATAATATTTCTTTAAAGACTCCATCATATGTGGTTGATGTGAAGATTGGGTTTTGTATATAACACTTGAAAAATGTATTGCTACTGCGAAAAATGACACACTAATATTATGGACTGGACTTCTATTATCCAGATCTTTTGAATGAAAAGTAGATCCATTAATGTCATAAACATACCATGTTATCAAATTTAAACATGGACCATCCACTAACCATCTAATTGTTTCTGATGCTTCTAGTTCCATGGTCTCTTTAAACCATGGAAAAAATTTAGTTTATGATCACTCAAAATACACATTTCTTTTTTCTTTTGATAACATTGTTTCAACTCATTCATATAAAATGTAATATATGGTTGACCATCATCTATGTTATTCATGATGTATAACTGTATCTTCTGTATATGTTCACGTATCAATGACTTTACGGTCAAGACACAAATCCCCTTTCTCCATAAATTAACTCGTTCAAGGTGAGAAGTGGGTAAAATGATGTGATCCATGTCAAAAAAATGGATTTTAAAAATCACTAAGACCTCCTAAAAAATATGCATCCCAACAATGGATGCTTCAGGTCGATATGGATTCATGAAATAACCCTTCAGTATCATCATATACCTTTCAAATGGATACATCCAACATAGATATACAAGTTTTCAATGCTTTATATCTCGTACGAAATGCACCAAGATACCAAAAAAAGTTGGAGGAAAAACATTTCCAATTGAAAAATTTTATAGACCACTTCATTATCCAAAATAGTCAAAGAATTCGAATCTATCACCATATTAAAAATAGAATTAAAAAAATTACACACCTTCATGATAGTCATTCGGACATGGTTGGTCATTATTCTATACAATGAAACTTATAGGATTTGTTGCATCATGACATGATAGTCATGATATTTCATATATGTCAACTTCAAATCACTTAAAGAAATAAAAATTTTACATTTTAAGAATAACCATGTGTCACTTTAATATCATGAAGACATTGAAAAAATATAGTTATATCCCTCTTGGATAACGTATCACAGTCTGGGATTGGAATTTTCTCCTTCCATGAGGTGTAGGAGATAACTCCAAACATATTCCCATTGAGAGTAAATCTATTCTTGAATTCAACCCATATTTAGTCTTTCCTTTAATATCGAACAATGTTCCAATCAATATTTTATAGATATTCTTCTTCACGTGCGTAACATAAATTTTATATTTCCCCTCATGATATCTCTAATACGGTATCTTAAATAAATTCACCATTTTTTCAAATATTTCTATCATTACCATATTTAGGTCTTATTGAATGTCACATCAATGTTTTTCACCCTCTCAAAATATTGATCAGTGGATAATGTTTTTCACGAAATATAAAATTCCTATGAGCCATTAAATACATTTTCAATCTTTTATAACAGTTATCCCTAGGAAAAAACTTTCGATTACCCATGTATACTATTTTTCTCCCATGATGCAGTTCACAATATGAAGTATATTGTTCACAAATTGGACAAGATTTATTCCCTTTAACACTATATCCATAAAAATTTACATATGTTGGGAAGTAATTTATAGTGAATGAAATTATTTCATACTATTTAAAATATTACATTTTATAAGAATCATACACCCTTATACCTTCCTCCAACAACAGTTTCAAATCATCAACTAATGGGGAAAAGAAAACATCAATATCATTTCTGGGCTATTTTGGTCCAATTATCATAAAACTCAACATTATATATTTTATCTTCATACAAAATTAAGGAGATAAAAGGTAAATTACCCAGAAAAAAGGCCATGAAATATGTGTGCAATTAAGGCTTCGATATGGATTCATTCCATCTGTATACATTCTAAGTCTTTTAATTGGATCATCATTTCCGAATATAGGAAACGGGTGATCAATGTTCTTACACTCTGGATAATCAGTTGGATGGTGTATCTTTACATCACATATCAACTCATTGGCCTATAATATTATTCTTTTTTCATCATGTGAGTTATAAAATAAACATCTCAAATGATGATTTATAGTAATATACCAAAATTATTTGGTAGGGGTCTATGAAAATTCTGAATCATCCAATGATTTTTCTTTCAACATATATTGTGGTGTCCCAAATTTAGTACAATATGGTGGAAATTATTATTCTTTACTATATAGAACACAATCATTCAGGAGGGAATATTTTTGTTGTACCCCAATCCCATTATGCATAAAATTTTCTTGACCTTCTAATGCAAATCTAGACTATCTATATCTTTAAGAAGATTTTTTTTCAACAATTGTAGCATCTCTGTAAAACTCTTGTCACTCCATCTATGTTTCCCATTCAGGTTTATCACTAATAACACCATTGATAAAACTATATATTCCATACAACCTAGATACATTGGTTCTTCATAATCTCCACATAAATTCCCAATTTTTGGTTGTCTCTTAATTGTCTCTACTTCAATATCACAAATCATTTCATCAAGTTTACCAGATTTATCATCTTAAAAATCACCATCATCAATAGATCTAAAATTATACCTAGTTTTACCATGGAAAATACAAGGGTTGTAGATCAAATTAAAACCATAAAAAATTAAATTAACTTTTACCTCTCTTCTTTTCAACTTATTCAAATTTAAACATTTTAGGCATGGACATAAAAACATGTTGTTGTTTGGAATATTGCATTTAGGAAATTCCAAAAAATCATCGACAACTTCCTTATATTTATCACCATCTCTATGTTCATTAATCAAACATAGATTCATTATCTATAACAAATATCAAAAATAAATTTCTAAATAATGTAATAATTTTTAAAATATTGGGATTAGAAATGAAATCAAAAAATATAGAAAACCAAGAATAGAAAAAATAGAAGGAAAATATAAAATTTTGATGAGAAAATTCATTAATGCATAAGTAATTAAAAAATAGATTACTATAAAATTGTATAAAGTAATAATTAATGAATATAACCTTATGAAATTATTAAAGAGTATGTACAACAATATCACTAAAAAAATATCCATAAGAAAATAAAAATTGAGAACAACTAATTCATAGTTTATTATTAATGAAAATAAATAATTTATTTTATATTGTAATTAACAATATAATATAATCATGAATTGAGTCATAGTTTAAAAAATTTCATAGTAAATAAAATCAAGAAATAATTGACACATTAAAAAAGAAGAAGTATAATATAAAGTCTCAATCATGTGAGGCATGCATTGAGAATTTGACTTTAACCTGTTCCAATAAGCTTCAAACCTAAAAAATATCTACCACATTTTATTTTATTATTATATTAATTTCTTATAATGTTACATTCTTATAATTGAATAAATAAACTAGGTAAAAATATAAATTTTAATTTAAAATATAATTTATATTACATTGTTCTCCATGATACAATTTTTTCAAATTATACATGTCACAACACCTTTTATTACCAATATATTTTGTGGTATTTTATCAAGAAAAAATTCCTTAATGGGAAAAATATGGAATATGTTTATAATGCACAAGAATATGGGTTAGTGAATGAAATTAAAGACTATAAGGTAAGCATGTTTTCTAAATCCATTTATGTATTAAACAAAGAATCATAATAAAAAATATTTGTTAGATGAATCCACATGAGAGTTCGGTTTTATTAAGAATAAAAATGTTCTATGAAAGAATATTACATTAGATGAGTGAATATTACCTATGGGATACTAGGAACTCTTATGCATCCCAATACATTATCAAATATTAGATATCTCAACCTCATATTTGACCATTCATAAGGTTTTACCCCTTCAAAGAAATTTTTTCAAAAAAGTGATAGTGACTTATGAATTTCAAATATACCATCACTTTTCAAAATACATTTATCTTCTAGAATTTCATCACATTAAATAAAGAAATATCACTTTTTAGTTATCTTAAAATTCAATAGACAAGATTCAATGTTTCGGAAAAATAAAGGATATAATAATTAATACCTCATTTAGGTACTAAATATGTTCTTCGTATTAATAATTATATGAAAATGCCAGATTATTCAAGGTAAGAGATATCAAATGTAGCCCAATCTATGGGAAATCAGACATGAATCTCCTATAATAAATAGATAAACCCAATGAACTATTACTCACTAAAAGGATCAACTTTTCAACCAATTAAATAATCCCATCTATATTTGAAGGTTTTACTAGTAACATATACTAATATTTTGAATCCCCAAAGAAATGAAACTAATTGTTTTTTATATAACATACTCTGAATCAGACACCATAAATCCAAATATGCAAGAAAAATGTATATCAAATTCAAAATTAAAATCATAAAACAACAAATTAACATAATAAAAAATATATTCAAACCTTTAGGTGAGGAAATTGGGGACCATAATATCAATAACTGAATGCACAATGATAAAAATGAAAAACCACAATGTATGAAGATGGTAATGCAAGAATGAATAACACCTCATTGAACAATATTCGGTTATATATATGAAGCCAAAAAATAACTGAAAAGAGATAAAATACATCATTTGAGGATTACTTCAGATCTATAAACCAAGGATGATGAAAGAATGTGGTTAAATTTAGATCTTCAAAATATATTAATACCACCAAATTGATGAAACAAAAAAAATATGGGGCTATGGTGAGACAGAAAAGAGAGGTTCTTCATGAAACTGGAAGACTAGATAATGAAACATTCGAGCGATATACAAATTTTTTTAAGGTTTTTAATGTTGGTTATATTATAAGTAATGTGAAAAATGAATAGTATATGGGGGTGGAATAATGAAATGAATTTACTCTTGAGTAACTGAATTATATGGGGGTGGAATGAATGTTATCCTTTCTATGCTCAGCCAAATTTCATAAGCTATAAATTAGGATATACTCTCAAATGGGTAAAGGAGGTAACAACATTCTATTAAGTCCTTCAAGAAGAAACATCCACCTTCTTTCAGTGAATCTTATGATCCACTTGTTTTTTAACCATGGAGAAGTACCATTGAAAAGATATTCTATGGTATCTAGTGTTCTAATCATGAGAAATTCATTCTATATTTTTATCATTTATAAGGTGAAGTTGACCAGTGGAGGACTATAGTCAATAATACGAAGAAGCAAGTTAAGATTGAATCCATGGATTGGAACAAGTTCATTAACTTATTGTTTAATAACTGCCTTTTTTATATTATTCATATGATAATGGAAAAGAAGTTTCTTGAGTTGAATCAGAAGGATGATTAATCTTTCAATACATACAAGGCTAATTTTAGAAAACTTTTGAGGGACGCTTTTGGTTTTATCATCCAACCAGAGAATAAAGATGATCGATTATTTAGTGTCTTAAATCTAATTATCATAAGGGAACTGGCCAAAATATATATTAGTACCTATGAATTGATTGTGTGTTGTGAAATAAAATTTGAAATGAATGATGGAGTTACGTATCAATATCATGGTTTTAATAAGAATATGAATATAGTGCTTAAAGAAAAATATAAAAACCATGAAGAGAAGAATATGATCCTTCTGTTATGCTCTAACTGGGTAAAAATCATAGCGGGAATTGTCTTGTGGGGTCTAACTAAGGTTTAAAGTGTGGAAGGGAAGTCCATAGGGAAATTAATTGTCAAATTGATGTGAATAAGTTGGCCAATGATGAAAATAGAGGTAATTTTTTTTAGGATTCACCACCCAAACATCAGTGCTTCAAGTGTAATGATATTGGGAATTATACTAACCAGTTCCTAAATCATAGTCTTGGTTATGATGATCAGAGTCATCAACCTCTAAAAACGAGGGACAATAAGAAAGCTCATGTGGTCATTATTTCAGATGAGGGGTGTGATAACAACATGGTGAACGGTATACGTATTATCCACACTATAACTGCTAATGTCTTATTTGATTCTGGATATGTCCACTATTTCATATCTAATGAATTTTCTAAGGGTATTAAGATTCCACCCAAATTATATGATGTGGAATTATTAGTGCTAACCCCAAATTGTATGATTATTTGATATCAAGTCTAAGATTATTATCATGTTGATTCTAGTTAAAATGTACTTCTTGTAAATCTTTTCATTCATCCTCTAGTTCAATTTGGTGCCGTATTAGGCATTGATTTTCTTTCTCTTCATAAATCCCACATAAATATATATGTAAGGGATGTTATTCATGATATTTACAACAAAACTATGATTGTATATCAATGTGATTATAAGTATAAAAATCCTATAGATATTATATCCAATATATGGGTCTGAATTCTCATTCATAAGGGATTTTTATCTAATTTGTTTGGAGAGAAAATCAATATTGATGATATCCCTATTGTTCGGGAATTTTTGGATTTCTTTGTGGAAGAGTTGCATGACCTTCCAGAAAAATTTGATGTCGAGTTCTTTATAGAACTCATACATGGATACACATTAATTTTAAAGACTCCCTATATAGTTGTCTATATTGAGTTATAGGAATTGAAAAATTAACTCCAAGAAAACATTAATAAGGAATTCATTCATCCAATCACTTCACCATGGGGTTCCCCTATTCATTTTATGAAAGAGAAATATTTATCAATGAAAATATTCATTGATTATTGGGATTTAAACAAGATTAAAATCAATAAAAATTATCATATTTCCCATATTTATGAATTGTTTGATCAACTTCACAAATCTTAATACATTTATAATATTTACCTTTATTCTAGATATCATCAATTGTGGTTTAAGAAGATGATATACCCAACATGGAATTTCATACAAGGTATGGACACTATGAATATATACTTATACCACATGTTCTTACTAATTCCCCATGTTGTCTTCTTCGATTTGATGAATAGAGTATTTAGTTATTACCTCAATCTGTTTGAGGTAGTACGTATATATGATATTCTTATTTATTCAAAGATAATGGAAGATCATGAAGATCACTTGATAATTTAAAAAAGACCCTAAGGAAGGAAAAGTTGTAAGAAAAATTTTCCAAGTATGAAAATTTGGTGAAAAAGGTTTCATTTTTGGGTTACAAGATCTCAAGAGAGGGCATAATAGTTGATCCATCAAAGAATAAGGATGTTAAATGTTGTCCTAGATAAACCACATTGATTGAGATCTATATTTTTCTTGGATTAGGTGGATATTATTGAGGGGTTGTGGATAATTTATCATGACTATCTAATACATTGACCAAGTTAACTGCAAAGGGTGCCATGTTTTTCTAGGTATATTAATGTGTGTACAACTTCAATGAACTAAAATAAGGGTAGTAAATGCACATGTGGTTACATTACCCTATAGTATAGAAGGGTTTATATTCTATAGTTATGCATCCAAGAAGTTATTGGGATGGGTTCTAATATATAATACCATGGTTATAGCATATGCCTCTCGATAATTGATGATTCAAGAGTAGAATTACCCAACTCGTGATTTGGGGTTTGAATTGGTAATTTTTTTTAAATATATGGAGAAATTATCTTTATAGAGAAAATTTTGATATATATATATTAATCATAAATGTTTGAAATATATATTCACATATATGGAGTTGAACATGGTCCATAGAATATTATTAGAGACGATAAAGGATTATGACTACTCAATAAATTACCACCCTAAGAAAGAGAAAAAAGTTGATGAATCTTTGATTTGAAATGATCATGCTAGCATATCCATGATGAGGATCACAAAAGAACCAATATTTCTTGATTTGTAAATCTTGGATTTAGAAATCCAGAATGAAGCAGAAAATTCCTATTTTTCTAAATTGAATGTTCAAACCTCTAACCAAGTAATTTTTAAAGAGGTGTAAAAGGAAGATGTAGAACTATAAAATATAGTTGGAAATGTTCATGAGTTTAACCTCAATCATGTTGTAATGATATAGTTTAGTAACTATATATGTGTTACTTCTATACCATCTTTGAAGGAGTTGTTGGAGAAAGCTTATAGTTATTAATTCTTTATTAATTTGGTGTGTATGAAGATTTATAGTTATTTCAAATAATACATCCAGTGGGATGGAATGAATAAGGATATTAAAGATTTTGTATCCATGTTCTTGGGAGGAGAGAAATTTAAGGAAAAAAGAAAAATTCATAAGGTGATGTTGCATCCATTAACTACCCCTCCTTCTTATGCTCAATCTGTACCCAGTAGCGTCTGGAGCATTATAATGGAGGGATGATAGTAGATGAGAATGAGGAAAGGTTCACAAAACATGTGTGCTACTCTATTAACATGATTTGATATGGCTACTTTAGGGGATACAAGTTTGATCTAGGACTCCATGGTGAGAATCGAGCGAGCATTGTTTCCTTGTACATCCCCACCTATGATGGAGTGTTGGATCAGGCACTGGTGATAGATATAACTCTGTCAAATGGACGACCAGAAGTTGTAGCTGTAAGTGGGTATCCTAGAGCTGAGTCATCTAAAATAGATAACAAACATCAGGAACCATGATATCATAATAGGGCACCCCATTTTCAAGTAGTCTCAGACACATAGTCGTATGGGTCCAAGGCAGTGCAGTGGACCAAAGTATCCCATAGAGGGGTGGTGATTTTATTTTGATAGGTGAGGTGTCATGGATCATGACTACCTGACCAGAAGTACTGAGCAGCCTAGGCAGATAGCTGATCAACCAACACAACATAGGTTAAACAGTGATCAGGGATCTCTTATGTGTGGAAAAAGTGGTATAGGTCCCTAGGGATACAAAGCTGGAAGTGGAACAAGAGGAGTTATAGGAGGAGGATGTCTCTATGAGATACTTCCCACACCACCACTAGGCAGTCAATGTTAGGGTAAGGGATCTAGTGATTGGGTCTATGAACAGATGTATTCTTTGGATGTTTATGATCCTAAATCACATGATATGATTCAAGGTATGATCTATGTTTATTATAATCATTCCTTGGTATTAGTAGACAAATTTACCAATCATTATTTTATCTTGATACTCTTAGTGTGGGGTCTAGATCTCTTAGTAGAGGAATTGGAAACAACTTTAACTTAAGGTTCTTAGAGGGAAAACTTCTTCTATATCCTTCGTCTGTCAGAAGAGAGAGTTATATATTGGTGGAGAGTGGTTCATGTGGGATATTTTGGTCATCATGATGGAATCCTATGATATTGTATCGGTTATAGATTTACTTTCCATGTTCCGCACTTAGATTGACTATCACTATATAACTATCAAATGTTTATGCACTGATGGGATGCGATTCTCTTTTTCCGGTTAGAGATACCTCATAGAATATAATGTGGATTCTAGGAGTAGGAGGTTTCATTCCATTAACCATCAGTTGGAAAGTCTTTCCCTTGATGCAGTAGGTCCTTAAGGCACCTAGATTCCCACATTTTTGGACGATTATAAGGGCGTCTTCCCTAAGTATGTTCTGGGGATACCTCCAAGATGGGAGTTTGAGTATTGCATCGACTTGAACCCATGGACCACCCCAATATATTCTATGGAATATCTGATGGAACCTATGAAGATTTTGGATATGTTGTTTCATCAGACCCAATCTATCCCTCAGGGTATCTCCAGTGTTGTTCTTGAAAAGGATGGATGGGAGCTTTAAGGTTTTCATGGATTATCATAACCTGAACTAGGCCACGATAAATAACAAGTACCCAATTTCAAGTATTTATGTCATATTTACCTAGTTATGAGGCGCAAGGTGGTTCCCGATGATTGATCGTGGGTCTGGCTACCACCACTTGTGGGTTTGCGAGGATGATATTCCCAAGTTGACATTATGAGGTCACTATAGACAGTATGAGTTCATAATGATTCCATTAGGAATAAAAAATTCCCCTGATTTCATTATCGATTTTATTAACCATGTTTTCTATCTGTATTTGGAACTGTTGTTTTGTCTTCATTAATGACCTACTCCTTTACTCTATAATATAGTAGGAGCATGTAGATCACTTGAGTATGGATCTTTATTTTCTTCGAGATAACCTTATTTATGTAATTCAATCGAAGTCCCAATTATAGATTCACGAGGTTCACTTTTTGGGGAATTCCATTAATAAACAGGGTTTATTAGTGGAGACAATGATGATATTTATAGTGATTTATTGGGATCCATCCGTGAAAGTGTTAGAGGATTAGTGATTCGTTGGCTTGTTAGGGTACTACAGGAGATTTGTGCCAGACATCTCTAAGATGGGAGCCACATTGACCGCCCTGACATTGAAACAGAAACCATTTTTCTAGTATGAGTTTTTTCTAGAGGGATTTTTATGAGTTGAGGTAGAGGCTGATGAGTGATCATGTGTTGAGACTACGAGAGGAAGGCATTGAGTTCTTAGTTTATTATGATACATCAAGATATGGTCTTGGTTGTGTGTTGATGTAACATTAGAAAATCATCGCATATGGGTCAAGGTAGTTAAGACCTTATAGGAAGAACTTCATGACTCATGAATTATATATAGAAGCAGCAGTAGTCTCCCTGAGGATGTGGAGACACTGCCTTTTTAGAGAGTGCTTTGTGGTTTACTAAAACCACCAAAATCTTAGGTACATCTTCATACAGGGATACCTCAACATGAGACAATGATACTGGTTATAGTTTCTATAGGACTATGACATGGGGATAGTTTATACTACAAGGAAGGGAAAAATTATAGAATATTCCATTAGCAGGAAAATTTGAGGCTCACCAAGTGTTGGAAAATTTGGAGCATCTGGGTTCCCTAAAACTGACACTAGTGGAGTAGGAGGGTACAATTTTTCTTCCATTGATGGTTTTGAATCATTATTTCCTTGAGTGTGTGAGAGAGTCCCAACTATTTTATTTCAACTATGAGGTATAAAAAGATCATATAGCCATAGGTGAAGCACCATATGTGTATTCTAATAGAGGGAATCATGACATCTTGTTCCAGGGGCGTACAATGGTTCCAGTCACGACGTGAGAGGAGTTGATATAGGAATTCCACACTTGTCCCCTAGTTGTACATATAGGAATGTGGAAGATGTTCATAGACCAGAAATGGGAGTTTTTTTGGTCGGGTGTGAGATGAAGGGTAGCTGATTTCATTTCACAGTGTCTCACCTATAATAAGTTCAAAGCTAAGAACCATAATCTATAGGTTTTGTTGAATCCCCCTAAGATCCCGACACGGAAATGGGATGGCATATCCATGGAATTCATTACAGGGCTCCCAGGCATAGTGAAGACCCATGACTCTATATGGGTGATAATTTACTGACTGAAAAATTTGTGGCACTTCCTTTCTATAACTGAGAAGTGTTTGGTGGATATTCAAGGGTAGCTATATGAACAGAAGATCGTCCGCCTTCATGGAGTTCCTTCGACGATTATCTCTGATCACGATGTATAGTTTATACCATGATTTTGGAGAGCCCTAGAGGATTCATTTGAGGCCCAGATGCAAATTAGTACATCATTTCACCTCAAACTGAGGGGTAGACCAAGTGCACTTTCTATGTGTTGGAGGATATGTAGATGTCTTGCATGTTGGGCTTCATCCGGAGCTGGGAGGATAACATTTCATTGGTATATTTTGTATACAACAATAAGTACCATACTACCATCAGAACGGTACCATTTTAGGACCTATATGGGAGACTCTTTAGGTCACCCTTAAACTGTAAAGTGATTGTAGAGTCATCTCTTGTGGGACCATAGTTTTGCATGTGATAATAGAGAAAGTGCATGTCATCTATGAGTAGATAAAGATGGTCTAGATAAGAAAAAACTCATACACATATCACCAGTATAGGCCCCTAGATTTAGAAGAGGGAGGCCAAAAAAATTATGATTCTCCCCTTGATGAGGAACATAGAGGTTCAGCTAGGGAGGAAATCTATCCCCAAGGTTCGTTGGGACATTCAAGATCATGCAAAGAATTGGAGAGGTTTCCTACTACCTCTCCCAACCCCCATAGCTAGAGAGAGTGCACAACGTCTTACATGTGTCAAATCTAATGAGACATATGCATGACCCTATGCACATCATCAACTAGGGTGATATTAAAATTGAGGATGGATCCACATTTTTGGGGCACCTGATGGAGATTGAAGACCAATAGTAATGACCATGCATGGATGAACCGTCCCCTTGGTTCGTGTGAAGTGGAATCATGAAAACAAGTAAGAGAGTTCTTGGAAATGGGATATCCAGATACAGGATATGAAACCTGAGTTTTTTTCCATGTTTTTCTCTTTAGGGAAGAAAATAATGAATGTGTGAATGATGTAGATACCATATTTTTTCATTGTAAAACCCTGAAATATTTCTTATATGTATATTTTTATAACTAATCACTGAGAAAACATGTGATTCTGAAGCCCAGTTTTCCCTGAATTAATTTTACAAAAATATTTAATCTATTTTATATTATGCTTATATAATACATTAAATAAAATGGTGTAACTAGAAAAATGTTTTGCGGATTTGAAATCCAAGTCCACTTTTCAGTCCAGAACCCAGGTTTTACCCTAGGCATGACATAAAATGAGATGGTGGGGGATGTTAAGACCCTTCACTCATTCGTGGTGAGTTTAAGGGAATTAATGATGTTGAGACCCAATTGTTTCCTTGTAAGAATTTGAAATATTTCTTATATAAATATCTCCGGAGTTATCTGTTGGGAAGGGGTGGGATTTTGAAGTCTGGTGTGCATGAAATTAAATTAAAAAAATTAAATATATTTTTTATTGTGTGTGCATGACACCAAAAATAATACAGGATAAATCTAGAACAATTATTCATATTGGAAATAGTATACCATGGTTGAGTAAGGAACATGGTATTTACCTGATGTGAAACATAAAAGAGTCGGTGTGGGACATTCAAACCCCTTTCTTGTTGGTGGTGTGTTTAATAGAATTAAATAAATTATTTAAATGACTGATAAATTCTTTTTAACTAAAATAATTTCTATAAATATATCACTATAAGCAATTTTCTAGGGTTGGATAATTTCTTTCTAAAATTCTCTGGTGGGAGCACTCCTCCCTCCTCACTTCGAGGTATGATGAAAAATCTCTAGATCAAGTTGAGTAAAAGGATGAAAAATGCATCACCTAATTCCAACTAATGTGAGGGTGCATTCTTCATCAAATATTGATCCAAAAAAGGTAGGTATTGTCCTTTGTTGTTTTATACCTCTTGAATAAATTTTTCAGAACATTGCTAATCTTTCCTCGATATGTGCCCCTCCTGAAATCCTTTTCATGTACCAATGTACTAGAAATTAATTTTTTATCTTGTTTATCAAACCCTGTATCATGTTATTGAATGTTGGATAAGAATAATATTCCAATTATTGTTAAAACCCATGTTATTAGTCCTTTCTCTTGAACATCATCCCATTTTTTCTGATGGAAACCTCGTGATTCCCGGTTTGAAAGTGGTTTGGAAGTGCATAGCTTGATTGGTCTCCCAGATCCATGGGGGATCGATGAAAAGAGAATGGTTTGATGATCTGAACATAGATATGAAAAGCCTGGGAGATGAGGATACTCTATTTGGAGGTTTAAGTCCAATATATCACAGATCGGAGTAGTGGTGGTTTCTGGAATGAGTGGTCGTTCCCCAGATCTCCCCAAAGCTCTATTTTTTTATGAAAAATGGATAGATATCATGATATCTGAATAGATATAAATATTTTAGATAGATTTAAGGTGGAAGCCATGGAATTTGGAGAACATTATAAGTGATAGATTGGATATGAGATTTCTTGAAAATCATGACTACAGGCCATGTACCAAAAATAACACACAATGTAAATCCCCTTTCAGTGGCAGTGCTATGGTTTTGGAAACCAAAATGGATGGAATGGAGTGTATATCCCATGACACACTGTGTACCACCTTTCCATGTGAGTGATCTATGTGACACATCACACGCTCAGGCACATCCCATGTGCATGGTAAATGAACATTTCTTAAGTACATGGGCTATATTCTATGTGAATCTACATGTTGTGTACCATACTACAAGGAAACAGGTTCTAAGTACACAGAGATGTATTGACAAGAAACTGCCCATATCCCAGTTATCATGGATGCACTGTGTATTCCACCTACACGGATTGTGCCTCTATAAAGACCGGGTTCTGTTTATTGGTGTGGGACACATGCATGCAGTGAGGTAGGACCCAACATATTATGGGTCCCCTCACATGTTGTATTCCACTTGATCTACTTTCAATATTTTTCAAATGTCTATATATCCTTCATTTGAACTATTATTTTTTCCCACGGGTATCCTATCCTGATTTTTTTTGCGTATAACATGATGCTACCCTCAGTAGTGAATTCTGAGATACAATCTGAAATATTAAGACCATAGAGATTTATTAGGCCACACTCAACAATAGTAGTGATCAAGTGTGATCACTAGACATTTCTAGTTGTTACCCTTCAACAAGTATGGTCAATGGAGTTCCCAGGATACATTTCCTAAGTGCTACCCTCCAGCGGGGCTCAGTAGTGGAGTTCCTCGATGACTAGTCTGGTATGAGCCTCTTATAATAGAATGGAATGGTATCCTTACCTATAGACTGTTTCCCCTTGATTTTTGGCGATAGTGATGGGAAATTTATTGATATATCCTTGGGCTCATGAGGAAGAGGAATGCTTTCTCCACAAATAATCATTCTTCTGATGCGACCTAAAATCATGTGGATGAGTCTGTTCCACAAAAATAGGACAGTATCGAGCTATGGTGATTGAGTTTCATAGACTTTTGTGTTCTAGGTAGACACATGGGATGCTTTGTTTTGTTTATTGAATATTAGAACTAATGGATACTATTATTCTTGGGCTGATATTTGATATGGAGAAACCCTTACTCTCTCATTTAGGATTCTATGACTAACCTTATATATATTCTTTCTTATGGACTCAAACCTTAGATTTTGACACTCTCCTTCCATGATTGGTGAAGACATGTGGGTTATGCCATATTATTTCCATTATTAGCTTCTTGTGGTTGGATGACCCTACTCACTTTCTATAGTTCGTGAAGGCTCGATGATTAGTTCATTTCTCATCATGTGTATTGCCTTGTTCATGGACGAGCATTCTTTCACTCTCATGTTGGGTTGAGCTTTACTCATTCACTATAACTTGTTATATCTACTATTTTATTCTTCATTTCTATATCTTTCTACTACCCCTTCACACTTTCAAGGAATTCTATTGGGTATGTATATACTCACCCCTCCATGGTATTTTCCCACACATATTGTGTCTTGTACTGATAACGGACACGTCAACCGGGACTTCATAGGAGTTAGAGATACTAGGTTCTTGGATTTCATATTATTTTCAAAACATAAGATACATGAGATGGGGACTCTCATCTATTTACTCTTTTCCATTTTTGTTAGGTTGGGACATATTTCTGGTTGGGTGTGTATTTTCTCCCTCTACTCTTCAGTTTACACTACCTTACATTCTTATTATCTAGAGGTTTATGATTGATTTGTTTCCATTATATTAGTGTTGACTCATTTATTATTCCTTGTTCACATTTGAATTGAGGTGGTTGTGTGCGTGTGTACAAGTTATTTGTCAAAGGCCTCCCTAAGTTAGTTTTTTCTTCTGTGTTTGTCACCACACCCTGGCCTATTGAGGTGGGATTGGGGTTGTTGCAACTTGAGCCCTGGCATGCGTCGGCTCACGATAGATTGGTATTATATAGAGTTCATTAAATGGGATATTGATTGGACCTATCCCATTAAGAGGATTATTTGTGTTTAGGGAAATAGTGTTGAAGTGTCTTGACTGAGTCTCTCAGTCCAGAGAGACCTGTGATGGTATGGGTAGCCGACGTTGCCTTTCACCATGAACATGACTACTTGGTTGTCAACTCAGCATGTCGGAAGATTTTTTTAAGGATTATTGGTACATGTATCTTATAGTATTGATTATTTTAATTTACTTCTTGATTAATCTCTCTATTTTTATTCATATATATATATATTCTCATTTGATTGTGTTAATCCATGATAACTTTCAAGATACCTTCAGGATGACCTCCATATAAGATACGAGCTCTGAATCATGATGACGACCCGATGAGTGATGAGGCCTCAATCTAGGGTCCACCCCATGATACCATTACTCCTTGTGGGTAGGTAGTATCACCGACACCGATTGAGTGGTAGATCAGCCCAGCAGGGCATGCTGAAGACGTGTGTAGGCTGAGCGCACTCCACACATTATAGCGTTAGAGACTGCTGAGGTTCCACGATGATCCATATCCTCCATAATTAGAGGATTGGTGAGAGTTAGTGGTCTTCACCTTCATAATTAACCGGATATTTGTGTAATAGATGGTCTCAGTATATGAAACCATTTTTTATAGAGAAACTGTGTGTTGGTGGGGGCTCGTTACATAGAAGCACGATGAGTCGACACTCTCATGGGATGACTTCCAACCACTAATTCATGGGGATTAATATCCCTCCTAATTACACTCATTCTGAATCCATGAGATTTTGGAGCATCAAAAGTGATGGATGATGGTGGATGAGTACACAAAAAGGCCTACAGACCTTACACGTTACTCCCATGGCATGATCTAGGACAAATACTTCTGATAAGGGAAGTTTGAGAAGGGTATCCTTTAATAGAATTGAGATACTATTGTGTTATTGTGAATCCCCTCCACTTTTGAGGTGTTGTACAGTTCATTAGTGATAGATATATTTTTTTAGAGAGATTATATGTAGTTAGAGTTGGAAGTGGGCTTCCCAGAGTAGAGTCATCTACTATCGGTAGTAGATATAGGGTTCTAGGATCTTAGAAATAGAGACCATTTCATGATAAAAATTAAGAACATGGTTATATGGGGATGAGGTAGTGCAGAGGGAAAGAGTTTCCTAGAGACGATGGGTGATTTACTTATGATGGGTGAGTTAAAATGGCAAGTGACTGCCTGACCATAAATGTTGAGCAACCAAGGAAGATAGCTAATGGACCTCAATAGAAGTGATAGTGTTATGATCTGGTATCTTCCAAGCATGGAAAGGGTATTCCATGTCCCTAGGTATGTTTTCCTAGAAGCATAGGTGTAGGATCTATAGGTATAGGAATAAGGAATGAGACCCACCCTCCGGTGGTCAATGGTAGGATTAGGGATCTGGCGGTTAGGGATGCAGGCAACTTGATGCTCTAGATGTCTATGATCCCAAAATTGAAGTGATGGTTGGAGGTATGATCTATGTTTATTATACTCATGCCTCAGTATTATTAATCTTAGGTTCCATTCATTTTTTTCTCGATACTCCTAGTGCGGGAGTTGGAGCTCCCAATAGAGGCACTCGCACTATATTTTTTTTTGAGGTTCCCATAGAAAACATTTCTTTTGTATAATTCATCTTATGGTAGTGTGATCTATTTTGGGGTGGAGAGAGGTTTATGTGGGAAATTTTGGTAACCAAAAAACCCAATGACTTAATATTTGGTATGTATTTTATTTCTATGTTCTGCTCTCTGATTGAATATCATAACAGGCTGCTCATATGTATATACACTGATGGGATGAGGTACTCCATTTCTGATGAGAGATAACTCATAGAAAGACAAGGGGATATTGGGAGAAGGAGGTATTATTCCATTACCCATCAGTTGGATAGTGTATCCCTCGATGCAAAAGGCCGTTTGATAATCTGGGTTCCTTATGTTGTGGAGGATTATATGGACTTCCTCTCGAATGATATTTTGGGACTAATTATGAGAAGGGAGATGGATTTTTTCATCAGCTTTCATCCAAGGACATCCCTGATATCTTTTTTCATATTGGATAGAACCTAAAGAGCTATAGAAGATACTATTACAGTTTTAAGAACGTTGAGAGAAAATTTTCCTCACACACTATGTGTCCCCATAGACAACTCGAGTATTGTTTGTGAAAAAGGAGGATGGGGTCATATGATTTTTCATGGAATATCATCTCTTGAACTAGGTCATGATAAATAACAAGTACCACTCGATGATGATTTATGACATCTTTGAATAGTTTCGAGGCATGAGATGGTTCTCGAAGATCGAACTCCGTTCTGGCTACCACCAGTTGTGGGTTTGCAGAAATGCTATTAAAAAGTTGTTCTTCCGATGTCGCTATAGACACTATTAATTTATAGTGATGATATTTGGCATGACTATTTCCCTCACCATAATTATGGATTTTATGAACTAGGATTTATATTCATACATGTAAAATGTTTTTTGTCTTTGTCAAACACATAATTGTATACACTGAAACAATGGAGGATCATGAAGAGAACTTAGGGATAGTTCATTATTTTCATATAGAGCACTAGATTTATGGATGTCTCTTGAAGTTATAGTTCTAGATTCATGAGGATCACTTTCTAGGGAATTTCATTTATGATCATGGTTTATTCGTGGATCCAGTAAAGATCGAAGTAGTGCTTGCTTGGGAGACATGTAAGAATATGTCAAATCTTGGGAGCTTTATTGGCTTTCTGGGGTACTATAAGATATTTATGGAAGACATCTCCAATATCATTTATCCTATGACCACCCTAAAATGAAAAGGGCAGTCATTTACCTAGTATGACTAGTTCTTGAGGGAATTTGAGGAGTTGAGGTAGAGGATGACAAGTTCCCCGATGCTAAGACGATTAGAGGAAGGAATTGAGTTCTTAGTGTATTGAGATGCATTAGGAGATGGACTCAATTGCGTGTAGATGCAATGTCAGTAATTCATCACATATGAATCAAAGAAGTAGAGACCCCAAGATAAGAACTATGTGACTCATGTCTTAGGGTTGGGAGTGATAGTATTATCCCTAAGGATGTTGAGACACTTTCTTCATAGAGAGTTCTTTCTGGTTTACTTAGACAACAAGAGCTTTAATTACTTCTTCCCGGAGAGAGACCTAAAGCTTAGACAATGGAACTGGTTAGATTTCTTTCCAGACAATGACATTGAGAAATTCTATACTCTAGGGAAGGGAAATGTTTTAGTAGATTCCCTTAGTAGGAAATCTCAAGTTCACCCAGTGTAGGAATATTCAGAGCAGCTAGCTTCCTTCCAGCTAACCCTGGTGGATTAATAGGGTACATTTTTTATTTAGTGTATGGTATTGACCCTTTCACTCCTTGATCATGTGAGTGTGTATCTACTAGGTTACGTCAACTGCGAGGTCTTATGTGATCAGATATCTATAGTTTGTGCACTAGATGGGTATTCAGATAGAGGGATTCACAAAATCATGATCTAGCGGTGAACAATGGTTCTAGTCATGTTGTGAACTATTGGAATTTGTGTTATTTTCAACTGGCTATTTGCGATAGGATCCCATAACAAATAAGCTTTAGCGACAGGGTCCCGTCACAAATAGGCCATTGTAGAAAACGGTGTCGCAAATAACATTGTTTGTGACAGGCCCCTCGCAAAAAATTGTATTAGCGCTAGGGAACATCACCGTTGCAAATAAATCTCTGATTATATGAATTATATATAAATAAACATTTTTCAATGGGCGCTTGGTCCCGTCACAAGTACTATTTAAAAATATATATAAATAAAATTTTTGCGACGTGACTATCACAAATAGTATTTGCAACGGGTGCTTGGTCCCGTCAAAAATACTATTTAATAATATATATTTAAACTATTTGTGATGGGATCCCATAACAATAGGTCCTTTCACAAATAATGACCAAAGTAAAAAAAATATATTTAATATAATTATAATTAATGAAAAAATAATATTAATATTATTAAATTAATAAAAAATAAAAAATATTTTAATTCTCAATATTCTCAAAAAAATATCAAATATTAATAAAATATAATTATTACTATATTTAGTAAAATAAAAAAATAAAAAAATATAATACTAAAAAAATATTTAATAAAATTATGATTAATGAAAAATTAAAATTAATATTATTAAAATATTAAAATTCTAAAAATTCACAAAAAATATTAAAAAATCATAAAATATTCTTATTATTATTATTATTATTCAAAGAATAAAAAAACATTAAAAACCTAATAGTAATAATAAATAATAAAATATTAAAAATTAAAAAAAATAATTACGCAATATTCACACCAATATAAAAAAATAGAAACCATAAATAGTTTATATTACAACAAATCATGAATTGAAATGTTTTTAACATAAAAAATCATTGGGGGTCGTCTTCTGGAGGAGGTGGAGAAGCTTTAGGAGATGGTGGAGAAAAATCCATCCCTAAACTACGAGTTAGACGATACATGTACACCATCTGCTCGTGATGATGTTGCTGCCATCGACGCATCTCCTCATTGTGATGTTGCTACTGATGACGTATCTATTCATGCTGCTTCTACAAACTCCTTATAAACTTAGCCTGAGTTCGCTACTGCTCCTGATACTGTGAGGCAGAAGATTATGCCTCTCCACAAGCTCCTCTCGAGCCGGACGCCAACATCACAGTATTACCATAATAAGTACAAGAGTCACATAAGGGTCGATACGATCTACTCATCACTTCTCAAAGAAATACTAAGTCGCCTGCATCCATGCCGCCTCATCGAAATGGTGGGCACTGGTCAGATCAGTCGCCTCGTTCTGACTCCCAGCCTCTGTCTAAGAGGTTGCATCATCATATGAAACCTTCAATTCCAATTTAAAATTAAAATTTTGAAATTATAATACACATTTAATTATCAGACTGAAAAAAATAATACTAACCACAATCTAACATTGGAAATCACCACTAATCTGTTGAGTGGTTTGATCACTATACATCCTCTGATAAATGTTGTACTCCATAATATCGGGATGCTCGAATGCCAATAAAAATATAAAATAAAATGTTTATATTTAAATTTATATAAAATATTTAAAAAAAGATACTTACCAAATGCTCTATATGTGTATGGAATGTATGGCTACTAGCTTGATGTGTCACCTCCTGTCTCTCCCGGTTCTACCGACCCACTAAAGACCTCCTCTGAAATCCATCACCCAACCAATGTAAACATAATTCATCCCAAACATGAGATAATATATACTAGCTTGATGTGTCACCTCCTGTCTCTCCCAGTTCTACCGACCCACTATTGATATCTATTAGTTATGATTATAACCAGCATTTAACTATGTCAATGTCTTCATATCTAACGATGTTAATGTCTTCATATTCCTCCTCGACATCATCAATATTCATACGAGTTTCATTTTCATCATATCTTGTCATTTCAAATTCATTTGTAACATCATTAACATCTTCGTCACCATCAACCATTAATTATGGGGTGTCATCCTCGATATGGATTTGTTGTTGTGAAAAATATGGATTTCGAGTAGTCTCTTGAAAAATTTCAATTCCATTCACTTCAGGGGAACCATATTCAGTTTGAGTGAACTTATTTTCCCGAGATTTAATTTTTATTATGCTCCACCAATCACTTAGGACTCTTGAAGTAGCATAGTTCATTGCATAATAAATTTGATGTACCTATTGAGCTGGTAAAAATTGTTCATTTACTGTAGAAATAGTTTTATATTTAATATGGAAAATTCCATGAGTTGAATGAACATGAAATCCTCTCTCAGTATCCATCCACTGATATTTAAACATCGTTATATTATTCTATCCTATATAACACAGCTCAATAATTTCATCTAGAATGCCGTAAAAGTCAACTTTAGTTTCTCTATGATGCAATCCTCTCAAAAAAACTTCATTATTCATTGTTTTTTGATTCCCTATATGCACGTGTATGAAAACAAAAACCATTCACCACATATGCATTATAATATTTTACCATTTTGGATTTTGAGTTACTCAATATACAAAGTCGCTTATCAATTTTATCAGCATGTTGAGACACCTGAAATTTTTTAAAACAATTATCAATATAATAAATAATAAACTGAATTGATATTAAACCATCAATAATTTATGTTACCAGTTTTTGAAACCCTTGAGAAATTTTTCTGTCTGCGTTCTTCAAAAGCAGCCGCTGAAATTTGTGGAATTTTTTTCTTGATATGATTATCATATAACCTAAAAATAAAATCTGTTTACACAATGTATCATAAATTATAGAATAAGTGATAGAATCACTCATAGTAAAAATGATGTCATTTCTTCACAGTTGAGAAGAACATATGTATGAGCTCTGTGATGTTCATCGTCTAAAAGCCATCATTCATGATCACCACCATATCCAAGATTTTGGGGATTAAAAATTGAAAACTGATTATCCATTTCATTATTAACATTTCCCTCATTCCATCCCAAGTAGTTTTGTTTTGAGGGATATTCATATTCAAAATTATGAGAGTGGGAAAATGAAATTTCTTCTTGCAAATAAGCTTCAGCAATTCATCCTTCAACTGGTGCTTTGTTATGTACTTTTTTCTTCAATTTCTTCATGCATCATTGAAATGGGTGCATCCATCGAAACTGTACTGGACCTCCAAATTTAGTGTCATGTGGAAAATGTAATATCAAATGATCCATTGATTCAAACAAATATGGTAGAAATATTTTTTCCAGTTCCCATATAATTACCACAAGATCTTCTTCATGTTTTCTTAGCACATCGTAATCTGTTGTTGCAGCACAAATGTCTCAAAAAAATATGATATGTCTATTATTTAATCCCAAATCATAGAATTAGACAAACCTTTGAATACAATCAGAATAATTCTTTCCATTATAATGGCACAATAATGACTTTTCAATCCTGTAATATGACCATTATTAACACATCTACCCAAATAGGAAGCATAGCCATCTAGAAGTCTCAAATCTACAATCCACTAACAAAATAATAAGCGACTCTCTTTAGATAGTGTATAAGTTTCTTTTGGATTCATTAACCTCTATGATCTGACATTTTCAAATAGTTTAAGTTCTGGTCACCTACCAATTTGAGAAAGATCAAATCATTCTTTTACAGTATCATTGGTCTTACCAGGTGTATCCAAAATTGTATGAAATAAATTATCAAAACAGTTCTTCTCAATATGCATGACATCCAACATGTGACAAACCAATATTGAAGATCCTAATAAATGATCTGTTTTATCCATTTATCTTATTTCCCAATGCCATTATTTTTTGTTGGTTTACTGTTGGCCCAAATGTGATGGGAGGTAATGAAAATACAACTGATTTTAACTCTATACCAGAGATCATTTTTGGAGGTTCAACCCTTTCAATTTTGTCTTTTCTGAAATGAGATTTGTTTATCTGAAAATGAAGATCGATTGGAAGAAATCTTTAATGACAATCAAAATAGAAAGGTTTTTTTTCCATAGACGAGCATAAAGTGATTGATGTCTTTCATATAGTAAGGAAATGATTTTGGACCATGTGTACCCTATCCAGATAACATTCCATATGCCATAAAGTCAATAATCGTCCAAATCAATGCATATTTTAATATGAAATTTTGTTTTGCAGCAACATCATATGTACTAACACAAGTAATCCACAATTCATTTAACTCATCAATCAATGGTTTCAAATAAACATCAACATTTGTTTTTGGATGTCCTGGGATTAATAATGTCAAAAAAATATAGGGATCCTTCATCAACATCCATGAAGGTAAATTTTACAGAGTTATAAAGACATTCCAACATGAATATTGACAACTATAAGAACCAAACGGACTGAAACCGTTAGTAGAAAGACCCAATCACACGTTCCGAGCTTCTAAAGCAAAAGATGGATGCATACGGTCATAATGTTTCCATGAATCACCATCATATGGATGATTCAAGCTCTTATCATTTGAAATATTGGTTTTGTGCCAACACATCATTAATGTTCTGTTCTGAGACAAAAATTAACTTATATCCTGGGTGTATGGTGAAAATATCTCAACTATTTTATATTAATTGATCCAAACTTCCTTGGTTGAGCTTTTTTATACCTCAATTTTCTACTTGTGGTAAAACTATCCAATGACTCATTTTCACTAGAATATAAGATGAAATCATTTTCACATGCATGAATCTTCTGATAACAAAGGCCTAGATTATGAAGTAACCGCATGCTCTCATAGTAATTTGTAAGCAACACATTTCCATCAAGTAACAGTGTTTTAACCAAAAAAAATATCTAATCAAAATAGTTATTTGACATTTCATTATATGATTTAATAGACATAAATTTTTCAACCGCTTCTAATTTTCTTATCTTGCAACCAGGATACAAAGCATCCTTAGCAGACCTCAAAAACTCATAAAATTCGGATGCTTCCAACTCAGGAGTTAAATCAATATCATCTTCAGTTTTAGTTTGTTAAATAGATGGACCTGCAATAACATGTACTAAATTTTGAAACCTTGGTGGATCTGAAATCATGTTATTAGCATTCTCTCTAGAACTTTGATTACCGTGTTGATACCAAAAAACATAATCTAGTTGAAAACCAAACCTTAAGAGATGTCCCCAAACCTTGTCAAATGTGTCAAACATTCTCAGAGATAATTTTTTACAAGGAAACTTAATTGTTCCTTCTAAAACATATTCTGGTTTTGATGATGCAAATAATAATAAAGATTCCACACCCTCAATATATAAAATATTTAAACCAGAACTGTTTGGATTTCTTCATTGATTTATCCAAGTGTGATCATCTAATAATGACTAATGTCGACTTCCATGTTCAATATTTTTCTACAAAATATAAAATCATCACTATTTTTGAATAATTTAAAATTATACAAATACTATTTGAAAAAAGAAGATAAATAATTAAAACTACTTCTTAATAATTAACATTAATTTTTTGCGACATAATTTCCAGTGGATTGACGGTTTCTCTTTTATCCGAAAGCTCATTTACTTGCAAATTTCTCTCATTGAAATCACAATGAAAAATATTCTTGGAGGTACACATATTCATTATTTTTCATATGAGAATGTATAAGCATACCCCCAAGAAGATTCTTCATTGTGATTTCAGTGTGAGAAAGATGCAAGTAAATGAGCCATCAGACAAAAGAGCCCCATTTTCGTCGATGAATCATATTCTTGCAAATATCATAACCTGAAAACATTATGAAAAATGTGGTCCTACAAATTCATATTCAAACTCTTGCATACTATATTAGATATGCATATGTAGAATCATACATTTCATAATGTTTTGAGTTAGTGAAAGTTGAAAGAATAAGATTCATCAAGCAAATGGAGTGTCGTCAATCCACTGGAAATTATGCCAAATTATTACAAGCTATTATATGTTATTAAAATTGATATTATTCAAAATTATTCTTGATTATTTATAATTATTATTAATTATTCCTAATTATTTTTAATTATTCTTAATTATTCCTAATTATTCCTAATTATTCTTAATTATTTCTATTAATTCTGACCAATTCCTTTGAATTCCTATTAATTCCTATGGTTTCTTATTAATTCCTATTAATTCCTATTAATTCCTATTAATTCCAATTTATTCTTATTAATTCCTATTAATTCCTATTAATTATTATTTAGTACTATTTATTATTATTTAATACTATTTACTACTATTTATTACTATTTACTACTATTTCTTATAATTTCTTACAATTTATCTCTATTTATTACAAATTATTTCTAATTATTACTAATTATTACTATTTATTACCAATTATAAATAACTATTAATATTTATTACAAATTTATTACTAATTATTACAAATTATTACAAATTATTAATAATTATTACTAATTATTAATATTTATTCGTATTTATTACTAAATATTACTAACTATTACTATTTATTCTTATTTATTACTATTTATTCGTATTTATTACTATTTTCTCATATTTAATAATATTTATTCATATTTATTACTATTTATTACTATTTATTACTATTTATTACAATTTATAACTATTTATTACTAATTCTTACTATTTATTACTATTTACTACTATTTATTACTATTTATTCATATTTATTACTATTTATTTATATTTATTACTAATTATTACTTATTACTACTAATTATTACTAATTATTACTAATTATTCCAATTTATTACTATTTATTACTATTTATTACTATTTATTACTATTTATTACTAATTATTACTAATTTTTATTAGTTATTACTAATTATTCCTAATTATTCCTAATTATTCTTAATTATTTATAATTATTCTTAATTATTGCAAATTGTTCCTAATTAATCTAATTATTACTAATTTTTCCAAATTTTTCCTAATTATTTCCAATTATTCTTAAATATTGTTAATTATTCATATTTATTCTTATTTATTCCTATTTATTCCTACTTATTACTATTTATTCCTATTTATTCCTATTTATTACAAATTATTCTTATTTATTTTTAATTATTCCTAATTTTCCTGAATTATTACTAATTATTACTAATTATTAATAATTACTTCTAATTATTACTAATTATTATTATTTATTACTATTTATTCTTATTTATTACTATTTAATCGTATTTATTACTATTTATTCATATTTATTACTAATTATTCGTATTTATTACTAATTATTACTAATTATTCATAATTATTCATAATTAATACAATTTATTCCTAATTATTTCTATTTATTCGTATTTATTAGTATTTATTCTTATTTATTCTTATTTATTACTATTTATTCGTATTTATTAATATTTATTACTAATTATTATTAATTATTACAAATTATTA
The DNA here is from genome assembly GCA_963277665.1 of Viscum album. Taxonomy (NCBI): domain Eukaryota; kingdom Viridiplantae; phylum Streptophyta; class Magnoliopsida; order Santalales; family Viscaceae; genus Viscum; species Viscum album. The sequence goes on from OY728120.1 coordinate 1,421,379,580, forward strand.
CTATTTATTACTATTTATCACTATCTATTACTATTTATTACTATTTATTACTATTTATTACTATTTATTACTATTTATTACTATTTATTACTATTTGTTATTATTTATTACTATTTATTGCTATTTATTACTATTTATTACAATTTATTAGTATTTGTTACTAATTATTAATAATTATTACTAATTATTACTAATTTTTACTAATTGTTTTTAATTATTACTAATTATTCTTATTTTTTACAATTTATTCCTATTTATTTCTATTTATTTCTATTTATTCCTAACTATTCCAATTTATTCCTAATTATTCCTATTTACTACAAATTATTTCTATTTATTACTAATTATACTTATTTATTACTAATTATTACTATTTATTACTAATCATTTCTTTTTATTACTATTTATCACTATTTGTTACTATTTATTAATATTTTTTCCTATTTTTTCCTATTTTTTCCTATTTATTCCTATTTATTCATATTTATTCCTATTTATTCCTATTTATTACTATTTATTACTATTTATTCCTATTTATTCTTATTTATTACTATTTATTCTTATTTATTACTAATTATTCCTATTTATTACTAATTATTACTAATTATTACTAATTATTCCTATTTATTACCAATAATTCATATTTATTACTATCTTTTCCTATTTATTACTATTTTTTCCTATTTATTACTAATTATTCCTATTTATTACTAACTATTCCTATTTATTATTAATTATTTCTATTTATTACTAAATATTACTATTTATTACTAATTATTAAAAATTAGTACTAATAATTTCAATTTATTATTACACATAAATATTGATAACAAAACAATTTAAATCTAATTTCATTAGAGCTAAACAAAAATAATTAAAATTAACATAAAAAATAAATAAATAATAAGTAAAATAAAATATAAATACCTTTAAACTTGATCTACTATTGATTTAGAGGGCTTCAGAACTTCTTCATAAAAAAACCAACTCACACAAATTTTCACTCTACAAATAGAGTTTAGAGAGAGAGAGAAAAGTGAGAATTGTGAGGAGGAATTGAAAAACGAATGGGGGTATATATAGCTTGGATTAGTTGCGACGAGACTATTTACGACGGTTTACCTGTCAAAAATAGTATTTTTTGCGACGGGTCCTGTCACAAAAACATTTTCCCGCATTAATTACAGTCATCGGTAAAAAGACTATTTGCGACGGGTACACGTTGCAAAAGAAACTTGCCGACACACTTTTTTTGATGGGACAACATCTCGTCGCAAAAACCTATTTACCGTCGCCGGGTATTTGCGATGGGACCCTTCGAAAATACCCTCCGACCGACGGACTATTTGCAACGGGGGAATCCCCTCGTCCCAAATAACCTTCCTGCGGTTTGGCGTGCAAACCACCTCTAACTTTTGGCGATGGGACCGCAAATCCCTCCATAAATAGCCCGTTGAAAATAACCTCTGGGACTGGCTATTTGTGACGGGAATTAATCTTCTCGCAAAAAGCTATTTTTCCTATAGTGGTGGGAGGAAGTGATGTGGTATTTCCACACTTCTCCACTAATCATACATACCAGCAAGGGGAAGATGTATAGAGACCTTTAGTTTCATTATTACTAGTCCAACATGAGATGAAGTGTAGCTTATTTGGTCTCATGGTGCCTCACCTATCAGTAGGTGAAAGTTGAGCACTAAGTTTAGATGTGTTAGTTGAAACCCCTTGAGATCTCCAGGTAGAAATGGTACCGAATATCCACGGACATCGACATAGGGATCCCATGCATAACAACGGTCCTTGATGCCATCTTCATAATTCTTGGCCGATTGATGAAGTTAGATTTTTCCTTGCTATCATGGAGATGATTTGGTTGATATTCTAGGGTAGTTATATTTTCGGGATATCGTCCTCATTCATGGGGTGCCATTGAGGACTGTTTCATATTGTGATGTTTGGTTTACGTTGCAATTATTGAGAGGCCAGTGGGAGGCATTCCGAACCCATCTCTATATTAGTACTTGCATTCACCCCCAGACCAATGAGAAGACTAAGCACATTATCCTTGTGTTGTAGGATTTGTTGAGGGATTCCATGTTGGACTTCGGTTGGATCTTAGAGGATATGCTTCCATTGGTAGTGTTTATATACAACAATATCTACCACTCTACCATCGACATGAAATAATTTTAGGCCCTATACGGGTGACCCTAAAAGTTTCCCTTATAAGGGATAGAGATTATTAATTAATATCTTGGGGGCCTAGAGTTGGTGCAGAAGACAATAGAGACAGTGCAGGTCATCTAGGAATGGATGAAGATGGGGTAGAGTAGAAATAAATCATATAAAAATCATCAACGTAGTACCTTAGAGTTCGAGTTGGGACGCAATGTTTTCATCTATGTTTCCACGCGATGATGAATTATGATGTTTGGAAAGAGAGGAAAGATATTCCCAGGTTCATTAGCCCATTCAAGACCCTAAAGAGGGTTGGAAGGGTTGTCTACTACATCTCAATATCCCTATAGCTACAATATATCAACCCAACCTTTTCTTACACTACTATTACATCATTTTAAAGGTAAAAAACATAATAGCATGACACATAGAGGATCCAACGGTTTGGTGTCTTGGGCAAACATGGACCATATATAACAATTACAACATCAAGCTTAAACATTTATTTCATTCCTTCTCCCCTAGCTTTTTATTGTCACTTGACCACTCCTTATTACATTTCTTCACTTCAGGATATACATAAAAATGGGTGAGCTAAAATCCCAGAAATAGGATATATAAGATCAATACAAAAATGGGTGAGCAAGACCATAACATAGGCAAAGGATCATGATCATGAGAGGAAACATTGATAAGAGACTTGAAATGTGGCGATGCATAAAAAATGAAACATCATGTCATAATGGTTAAATACTACACATAGTTGTGAAAAATTCTATCATCATGTCCACACATCATTTCACTTTTACATATGAGATTCAACACTTTACCCAATGCATTGGAGCGCTGTATAATTTTGGGTGCACCCGTCATATTCAAACATTCATATTGTGATATATAATTTTGAGCGCACCTGTCACACCATAACATTGTCATTATCATGCATTCCACATAGAACATATATAAAAATTGAACATAAATGAACCATGGAAAGGAATGGGTTTCATCTCATAAGAAAACATTCATGATCTTTGGGTTCCCAAAAGAAAGCAAGAATAACATACTTGATATAAGAACCATCCACCTTCACTGAGATGTAAAAGGTGTGTTTTTGAAAGAAGAGTTCTTTTGGAAAATATTTTATTTGACATAAAATCTAGTACAGAACATTTATATCATATAATATGTAAGATAATTATGAAAAAATGAATTTTTAAGGAGTAATCATACCAAAAATGGAGTGAAAGAGGGAGAACCCGAAGAAAGATGGTTGGGTTCGAGAATTTCCCCTTACCATGTATCTGAACGCTTTGTTTGCTTTAATGTCCTATATAACCACATTAGATTCATTAATTGACAATTCCAGTACCTTTTATACATAAATAGGGTTCATTATAGTTTCATTATGTTATTTTATGGTCCTTTTGATGAGTTATAGGGTTTAAAAACATAGTTCAGGAATGTTCACTTTTATGGTTTTCTTGAGTGGTTCACTTTTATTCCTAAATGATGCATTGTGTAGAACATGGATAAACATCCAAAATGATATTTCATGTTATTAATTATATTATAGAAGTTTAAATGATCTTATAATGAGTTATATTATATACCATGTGGATGAATCATTAGATAATAATTAAATAATGATTATTTGGGTTAATTTGGGCGATTTTTCAACCACAACAATCTTGTTTTGATTAATTATTTAGTAATATGTTCATAATTTAGTTCCCGAACTTCAAATAGGAAATAATACACTTAATTTATTCTGGTTCAACCATAAAAATGGTTTCATGACCATATCTGAAGGTAGAAATGGAAAAACGTACACATATCATTCTTGAAGGTGACAAATTAACACTTTACGAACCATGTTTTCTTTTATAAAATAAAAGGAAAAAAGAGAAGGGGTTTGGATGGTATAATATCCCATTATTATAATAACATTCCATTATATGTATGATACTGGAGTTATCATACCATGTTGATGAAGAAAGGATGGGAGATAATAAGAAACTAACTTTAAATTGAAAGGAAATTAAAGGAAAGAGGATGGAAAATTACCTCTTGAATCCTCCTCTTGAGATCTTCTTTTAGGGACCTAGGCTTGGTATTTTGATGAGACCAGAAACACAAGGACGTGGGGAAGGGTCTAGGAAAGATTCTTGGGGAATATTTTATACAAGTATTGAAGCTTGATAGGTGTGAGGAAATGAGGGCGTGAAGGGTGGTTGTTATAGTAGAGGGGAGAGAGGATTTCTCAAATATAAAATTCATTAATTTGTTATTTCCCCACAAGACAGGGAATAATGAGTCTTCCATGACCAAGAATAGTAATTTTTTCAAGTGAACCCGAACTAATTGGTCTTACATCCATAGAACATCATGCATGACTCTATAATTTTCTTATTTAGATTATTTTGTAAATTATAGTATTTCATTATTCATAAAAAATTCAAATATGTCAGAAAAATCCAAAAAATTCACCCCAACCATTTTTCTATATTTAGAATCCAAAAATAAATTCAATTTTTCAAAAATAATTTTCTAAAAATTATTATATTAATTTTTAATTAAAATCATTATTAAGTATCGAAAACCAGTTTTTAAACTGTCATTTACTTATTCTAAAATATAGGTATACCATACTTTGAACTTGAATATTATTTATACATTATTATAAGTAAGGTTACTATTCATTAGGGTATATCACTATTAATAAGTTCATGTTAATATTCATAAGGGTAGGTTACTATTCACCAAAAATAATTTTTTTCTTATTGGACTCCAAATAAATTATTAATTGCAATCGTGTATGTCAGATTTTTGAAATTCCAAACATAGAAGTGAAAAAATTATATTTGAAGGTCACTTAGAACTTAGTAGTTCATTATGTTGTGTTTTCATTTGATTTTATGACATATTTTTAAGAAGTGAATTTCAATTGAAAAACATTGGGTCATTACATTCTTCCCCCCTTATGAAATTTCACCTTCAAATTTTCACTTTACACAAATAGGTGATGGTACTTATCCTTCATCGCATCCTCTGGTTCCCAATATTTTTCTTTAAACTTCTGGTTCCTCTATAACACTTTGACATGATGGGTTGCCTTTTTGCGTAGAACCTTATCTCTCCAGTCCAGAATCTCTACTAGTTTCTCCTCATCGGAGAGATCATCTTCCAACTATACCACCTCTGAGTTCAGTACATGTGAGGGATGAGGTATGTACTTCCTGAAGAGTGATACGTAAAACACATCATGAACTTGATACTTATTCGGTTGAATTGCAATCTGATATGCCACAACTCATATGCGTTCAAGGATCTCAAAGGGGTCAATGTACCTTGGGCTTAGATTCCCTTTCTTTTTAAACCGCATGACTCTCTTCAATTGTGATATTAGAAGGAAGAATTCATCCCCAATGGCAAACACCAAGTCTATTCGATGGTTGTCAACATTGCTCTTTTGCCGACTCTGAGCAGAATTCATGTGTATCTAGATGAATTGAACATTTTCTATCATCTCTTACACAAGATCAGGTCTAAGTAGCTTTCATTCTCCAACGTCATCCCAACAGGTTGGAGTTCTACATCGCCTTCCATATAGAGCTTCATATAGAGCCATCTGAATACTCAAGTGGAAGCTATTTTTGTATGAGAACTTAGCCAATGGGAGATGATGATCCCATCCACCTTTTAATTCTAGAGATCATTCCCTTTGAATATCTTCACGAATCTGAATAGTCCTTTCAGATTGGCCATCATTTTCGGGGTGATAGGCCATGCTGAAATTTAATTCAGTACTCAAATAATGTTGGAGACTCCTCCAGAATTTAGATGTGAAACTTGGATCACGGTCAGAGATAATCGAGAGTGGAACACCATATAGTCTCACCCCTTCCTTCAAGTATATCGTTGCAAGTTGTTCAAGTGAGAGGACCTCTCGAATAGCGATAAAATGGGCAGTCTTGGTGAGTCGATCAACCACAACTCATATCATATTATTTCCCATCGACGTCTTTCGGAACCCTATGACAAAGTCCATAGTGACATTTTCCCATTTTTACATAGGTATAACCAATGGATGCATCAACCCTTTGGACCTTTGTCACTCTGATTTAACTTTCTTACATACCAAGCACCATGGTATCTATTCTGTAATATCCTTCTTCATGTTATCCCACCAGAAGTGTTCTCAGAGATCACGATACATCTTGGTACTCCTAGGATGGGTAGAGAATGTTGATCTATGTGCACTGTCCAATAGCTCCTTCTTTATCCCAGGTGATGAAGGAACACAAAGCTGTGTTTCAAACCAAATCACACCATCATCTTTGATATGGAACTATTCCATCTTCCCTTCATTCACTGAATTCATCATCTTTTGCATCTCCACAACATCCCTTTTTGCTTCCTTAATCTTATCTTGGATGAATGGATGCACAATCATTTGGTAAAGGTAGGATGTATCCCCTGCCCTTATGATTTCTAAATCCATTCTTTTCATATCCAAGAAGATAGGGTCTTTCTCAATCCATAACATGGATGGAGTAGAAGGTTCTTTTCTGTTTAGAGAATCAACTACCTTGTACGCCTTTCCAGAATAATAGTAAATAGAGAAATCGTAATCCTTTATTAGCTCTAACCATCTCCTTTGACACATGCTGAGCTCCATTTGTGTGAATATATACTTTAGGATCTTTTAGTTGGTTTATATATCAGACTTCTCACTATAAAGGTAGTGCCGCAAAATTTTCCTGGAAAAAATCATGGCTACTAGCTCTAGATCATGTGTCAGGTAGTTCTGATCATGGGTCATCAACTGGCGTGAGTCGTAGGCTATCACATAGTTATTTTTCATGAGTACACAACCCAATCCTTTCTTTAAATCATCACTATATGTCACAAATAATTCTCCAATTTTTGGTAGTGTGAGTATAGGGCCAGTGATCATCCTTATCTTTCGCTCCTTGAAGCATCCCTCACATTCATCCATCCAGACATACTTTACCCCTTTCCTTCTTAACTTAGTTAGTGGTCTTCACAATCATGAGAAATTTCTCACAAAATGTCTATAGTACCCAGATAATCCCATAAAACTACGGATTTATAAGACACAAGAGGGCCTAGGTCATTCCTCAATCGCCTTTGTTTTTGAAAGGCCCAAAAAATTTCCCTCACATGTGATCACATGTCCCAAAAATGTGACTTGCTTCATCAAAAAGTCACACTTTCTAAACCTGGCATAGAAATTATATTTTCTCAATATCTCCAAAAACAAATCTTAGATGTTCTTCATGTTCCACCTTTCTCTTGGAGTAGATCATAATATCATCAATAAACACTAATAAAAATTTCTCAATGTAATGTCTAAATACTCTATTTATAAAATCCATGATGATTGTAGGAGAATTAGTAAGTCCTAAGGGAATCACTAGAAACTCACAGTTCCCATACATTGTACGGAAGATAATTTTTTGAATATCTTCCTTCTTCACCTTTAGCGGATGATATCCGAATAAATATCCACCTTTGAGAAGTATTGACCTCTTCTTAACTAATCGAATAAGTAATATATCCTTGGACTAGGATACTTCTTCTTTATAGAAATCTTGTTGAGTTCTCGATAATTGATACACAACCACATTATTCCATCCTTCTTCTTCACATAGTGCACTGGCGCACCCCAAGGTGATGCACTAGGGCGTATGAACCCTTTGTCTAGATTCTCTTGAAGATGCTTCTTTAAATCCTCCAGTTCGATAAGATCCATCCTCTAGGGACACATTGATATTGGAGATGCCCAGGGTATGAGTTCGATTGAGAACTCTACAACACAATCTAGGGGAATTTCATGTAACTCTTCGGGAAATACATCATTGAATTCCATAATGATGGGAATTTCTTCATGGTTGGTATTATCCTTTGACTAAACCATTTGGGTGAGATATTATTCTTCATAGGGAATCAATACCCACACCATTGAAGTATTTTTCAAAGGAGATTCATGATCTTCCTTGCATTTGTATAGGATCATGGGATGGTTTGGAATATGAAAAGATATTTCCTTTTCCTGACAGTTGATATGTGGTCTATATAACGAGAGCCAATCCTTTCCCATTATAGGGTTGAATTCAACCAAGGGAAGTATTATGAGATTTTCTAGAAGAATCTTCCCACATATTCCAACAGGAGAAGAGTCAAACACTTGTGTTGCAATAATTGCACCACTAGGTGTTTTTACAGATATCTTTACTTTAACGTTTCGGGGATTCAATTTTATAGTTCTAGATAACTTGAAAGATGTACAGGAATGCGTAGAACAAAAATAAAATAAGACATCTTCTATTCTTGAGTGAATAGAAAGTATACCTTGTGTGACTTCATTATCTTTCTCCACTTCTGCAGTACTTATGGAATAATATTTCCCTCGTTCCTTTGAATTTTTTAGCCTTTGACGTTGATTGCCCTCTAGAACTCTAGGTTTAGTGCACTATCTTGCATAATGCCCCATCTCCCTAATGTAGTAGAATTGAACCATGGGTTGTTCTCTCCTTTATTCCACCAAATTCTCATTCCTTTTCATATATTTTCGACACTCTTGAGCATGGTGTCCTTCTTTCCCACACTTGAAGCACTTCCTCATTCCTTTGAGACAGTTCCCATTGTGCAACTTGCCACATTTTGGGCATGTGGGTTATTGAGATTTCTTCCCACATTTCTCATTAAGACCACTATATTGAAACTACATCTTTTTTTTTCTTATCACCATATCCCTAGGACTATTCTCCAAATTCTATCACCACTTTGAGAGTACAATGATTTTTTTTTCATAACTCCCAAAGTATCAAATTGCAAGAGCCTTTTGAAGTTGTGGTTTTAATCCACTAAAGAATCTATCAATTTTTCTATAATTGTTGATAACAAAACCCGAAGCGTACCATGAAATCCTTGTGAGATTTTCTTCATAGTTTGTGACAGACTCTCCTTATTTTTTCTTGAGCTCTATGAATTATCTCTCCATCTTTGTGCATTGATTTCTTGGGAAATACTAGTTAAGAAACATTATCTTAAAGTCTTCCCATTCCATCTCTTCAATTTCCTCCCTTGGCTTGGTTTTCTTATACTTATCCATCTAGACGATAAACGGATAGTATCGCCTTCTCCATCTCAGAATAGTGAAGCAGAGAAAAGATATTCTCCATGGAGTTGACCCACTGTTCCACAACTAGTAGATCAGAAGATCCCCTAAACGTCGGTGGTCATTCCCACATAAAACATTCAATACCCAGTTCCTCCCACTTTGTTGAAGGAGTAAATTCCCCATTATTATGTTTATTATTCATAACCTGAGATAGTTGGGTAAGCATCGCCATGAAATTCTGAACTCCACCTTCAAAATCATTGGGGATGTCATTCGGACAATCATTGTATTGGCCCCCGCATGATTTGTTGGTCTGGATTCTCCTAGTTACCACCATTTTTTAAAATAGAAAAGGTTAGAAAACAACATAAGTCAACAATTCATAAATAACTTATTAATTTGATCAATTTATACTAAAATCATAACATATGGGATCCCTATGTAAATCTTCTTGTATATATATTTGTACATAGTCTCATATTAGAGGTTTTCTCTAGGGTTCACTAATCCTAATCCCCAAATTAACTAAACCATTCCTATGATACCAACTATAGCAACCCAACCTTTTCTTACATTACTATTACATCATTGTAAAGATAAAAAACATAATAACACTGCTAGAAAATTGTGTTTTCCCAACACTTATATACCAACGGTTTGAATAAACCATTGGTATACTTAATTGTTCCCAACAGTTTCTTCAAACTGTTGGGATAATGGAATGAGAACAAGATTTTCCTAAATATTTACTCTAACCATTGGGAAAAGCTATATATATACCAATGGTTTTTAAAAACCATAGGTAAATACACTCTTTCTCCAAAATAGCAGCGCACACAGAATCCTTCTGCGCGATTGAATCTATAAAACTAATCACTTATGATGCTCTCCTGATGCTCTCTCTTCACCCCAATATATCTATTAAAGATCCGTATGCAATAAATCAGGTAATTATTTACTTATAAACTTCTAATTTGTAAGTGGAATGTCGTTTATCTATTTCTATTTGTTATTTATTTTGATTTCACCGAAACGTGATCCGCGTAGTCTGTTTCTTCCTGTATTTCCATTTCTCCTATCATGTTACCTTTCCATAAGACCCTTATGTAAGAGATGATAATGAGAGTGAGGTTTTATATTATTTAATGTGATAGAGGGATTGGGTACAAGTTTCTTCTAGTGGGAATCCTTTCCATTTGTATAATAAGGCATTTAAGTGTGCCATGTGGATAGTGAAAACCCATTTGAGGTGTTGAATAATTTTGGTTCTATTTTTTATGGGTTATGTTATCTCAATTATGATAGGTCTTGGTCGTATAATGAATATAGTTTTATGGGGTATTTCATTTATAGTTTAGTAGAAATATGATTCAGCGATTTCATGTATAATGTGATAACCTGTTTTGTTGATTTGTATTATTTATCTTGTTTTCACTATTGATAAATGTAAGATGTTGTCTTAGTGTGGTTTTGTTTTGGTAGACTTTTTTTGTGACACCTCTTCATAATAAGATATATGGTGACATCCTTATTTTTTTATTCATGTAGTACATGGAATTTTTTTGAAAGGGATAATGGTATGAGTGGCTCTTTGGGGTTATATTATTGAGTGATTTGGGTAAGTTGGAAATTGTTATGTGATTTTATTGTGGCCTATGGGGTATGGTTACAACCTAGAGGGGTGTTATGCTTGGATGTGGATGAGGGTGGATAATGATATTGGCCATATATCGATTATGTCTTATGGTATTGTGTATAACATTAGGATATTTTTGAGTTATAGGGTATTCCTTGGGTGGTATGGTATGGTCGGATGGGATAAGAAAATTGATAATGATTTTCTTATAAAAAATTTACTTAGTAGGGGGTGTGGGTTGTCCAGGGAGGGAAGGGAGTTGTCCACCACCACCCCCCTTGGACAACCCCCCTAGAAACCAACCCACCCCCTGGACACCCCCACCCCATGGACACCCCCACCCCCTTGGACAGTGTAACATCCCGACCCCTCTAGGATGGAGCCAGTGCATTACATATGATATTGGCATGGTTAGAAGGAATGAAAATCCCAAAGGAAAAATCAGTTTAGTTGTCTTGAAGAAACTACATACAAATATGTTACTCAAATTACATTGGAAAAGTTTACAAAGTACAATACAAAACAAAACTAAAAACTGCAACCACACGAACTCAATAAATGACCTTCTATTCATCACCTATTGAAGGAAAACAATGAAAGGGCTAAGCTCAAACTCTCAGTAAGGGTTAAAAATAACATAATCATGAGTACAATAATAAGTGAATCACAATAAATCAGACATAATCAATATGTAATAGTGAATAAATGAATAACTAATTCAATTAATAAACAGAGAATGAAACTACATCCATAGATTTTGTCATAGTGAAAACCTCATGGTTAATAATAGTAACTGATAATGAGTAAAGATAATTCTTATTAATTAGAAGTCATGTATCTATCACATGAAACAATAATACCGTTATAATGGTTTAGTTATATGGTTAGAAACCCATCTAATGTTTTGAAACAAACTCTAAGGGTTTGTCTCTAGCTGATTTGTCTCATGACACCTACCGATGTATCAAGGGGTCATAGCAGGACCCACCCACCACTTCATGTCCAAAGAATTATTTATAAATTGATTCAATACAATAGAAAAATTCCTTTTAAATATTCGTATAAAGTAGATTATAGGGATTCATCAATATTTCCATAATCAAAATAACTTTCCAAATAAACACCATATGTAAAATGATATACAGTTTAGACAAAAAACATATCCATGATATGAGATTATGTATATTTAATATAAGTATAATTTCTAAATTAAATGTGATCTCAAATTGGGAGTAGGTACACCACAAAACGATTATTAGTTGCATAATACAAATTTAGTCACAACATAATAGTAGTTGAGACAATGACTCTTACCACAATGTAATCGGTCGCATCATATGACCAGAATTTAATAAACCTAAAATTAATCATTGAATAAAATGAATATAAAGAGAATCATTTTATTATATATCAAATGGAAGTACACATATACCACATATATGAGATAAGCAGCGAACAATGAAAATCTCACATAAATGAAAGTAATATGAGAAACCCCTTACAAACATTTCGGCATGGTAACGAGTGTTATTTCAAGGGATCAATGAGAGGTAAAGGGGTATTACATTGTTTATATGTCACAAGGGTAGTATTGGGGAGGTGAAAAAACATACCCCATCATTAGGAATTAAAAATAAAAGGTCAAAACATCGGGAAGATTCTTGAGCAAAAGTGAGAGAGGGGATCCCTTGCCTTATGCTTGAAGGTGTTCTTGACTTGTTATTTAAGACCTGAATAAACAAATTAGGCATATTAATTCATAATTCCAAAACCTCTTTTATATGTAAATGATTTATTATAACCCCTTTTGTCATTAACTGACCCAACGGGGCTCGAGCTGTGACTCCCCAAGCCCACCTCCAATAGGCCAGGGGCTGGCAACCAGCGTCGAGTAGGCTACCACACACATGGGTGGTATTATCCTAAGGTACCTGTACACACACACCCATATAAACCTCCATCCAATAGTCCAGAGATATTTAAAAATGGATAGTAAATTCTTTCATACAACTATCCCAAACTAGAGTGTAACACCAGTATGAAAAGGGTAAAACAGGGACCACCAAAAGAAAACTACAAAGGTGTCCAACCTTCTCGGAAGAAGGGGTATGCTGCTAAAACCACCACCAGAAAGATCCTTGGCACAAATCTGGTAAGACTCCATGGTCATTCCCGCTCACTCATCTCTGCATACTCCGGGTCCTCCTGGGACTCCATCGAAAGGCATGTGGTCTGCACGAGACACAAACATGTGTGGGAAAATCCCATGCAGGGGTATGTATAACAATACTCAGTAGGCTCCACAAAAACCCAAAACAAAAGAGATCAATTGAAAGGAAACAGTCCATTTATCCCATCCAAAGGGAACCCATAAGATAGAGAAACTACATCTCATGACCATCCTCTGCTAAACACAACTAGTCACCTCAATCCAGGTGTATGCCCATACATACACCTTGAACATCCAAATATGCTCAACTCATGCACCATGCCACATGAGGTACCCACCTCATCACCAGCAACGGTTCACAACCATGAAAACACACTCCAAGATCACTATTATCCTATATGACACTCATCCTAGAGATACAGTCCATCATGTCCCTCACAGACATCTCATACACTCACATGAGATATCACGCCTGTCGGATATTATCATTGAGAAAACCATGCTAAAACAGCAAGAACAACAAACTTCTTAGATAGGGGCTCACTCCTAGGGTCCGCTAGGGGATACTAAAACCCACACCGGTATATGAAGATCTCATAGATAGGGGATCACTCCCAAGGTCCTCTGGGGGATACAACAACCCGATCAAGAATTCGTAGATCTCACAGATATGGGATCACTCCCAGGATCCGTCGGGGGATACCAAAACCCAATCTGGCGCTCGAAAAAAACACGTCACTTAGATAGAGAATCTTCACCCATGTCACGATTATCATGATTATACTGAAACCCTATCTGGTACATCTCTCATTGTAGGGGATCAAACTGATGATGCTGTAACCCTACAGAAACCATGTGCTGAGTAGCGGATCTTATAACCAATGATACAGCAACCCTACTATAAACCACATGCTGAGTAGGGGATCGTATACCCGACGATGCCTCAACCCTACTGAGCACGGCCCACTTCATAGGGGATCACATTACAGATGATGACACAAACCCTATAGGGTTAACCTACAAGATAGGGGATCGCCACCCATGGATAAACGGTCACAACGATACCAAGAACCCGATCTAGGGAAAGGATGCTAGAGGATCCCGCTTCGGGACCACTGGAGGGATTACACAACTCTAATAGATTAAACATCCCATAGAGAGGATTGAAAACCTATAATAAGGATGTGATATCACACGAACCCTCATAGGAATGAACCAAGGGCGTACCCTCAACCACTGCAGGTCCAAACATCGCTAACTCGAGCGACCAGCCACAACGCCACACGACGCACCTCCAAGGAAGATACTGAAGCCACCATCACGATCCACGCGAAAAAACAAGCAGGATAGGCTCTTTACTCACCTGAAACAGACAACTGGTGGAAAAGGCATTGTTCACCATAGCTAGCCCATGTGGGGCCCACACTATGATCCCGCAACTCATCAAGCGGATCATACCATTGCAATCCCCTCAGAAAACCACACTGGATCGACTAATCGATCATACCAAATAGACACCTGGTGAATAAGGTATTATTCACTAAAGCTAGCATAGGTGGGGCCCACACCATCCTCCCAGAACTCATCAAGTAGATCAAACCATTGCAATCCCCTCAGAAAAACACATGAGATCGACTACTCGTTCATCCAAAACAGACACCTGGAGAAAAGGTCGTGTTTCTACGTAAATGCCCAAAAGCAGCCTCGTGGAGCCCACATCCAGATCACTATCCCAGAACCCAGAAACTATCCTGAAATATCCCCCTTACTATCAAGATCACAAGGTCTCTGACAACACATCAATCAGACGCTCCGTGTAAAAGTTACGGTGGGTTGAAGATGAATAATAATAAAATATTATTATTATTATTTTAACGTTTCATATCCCTGGGCTATGAACCTGACTAATAAAATTCCCAAAGTGAGTTGAAAATGTCTTTCTCGACGCAAAGAACATGTCACCAAAAAAGGCTCTCAAATTGGTGGTACGATTTGCGAGTTACAAGGGTTTAATGAACCCCTGAAAAAATTTGGTCGGACCACCACAGGGTCACCGGAAACTATCGCCTGCCTGACCAGATCGCCGCTACCGGACCACCATGGGAGCTGCCGGACCAACGCCAGAGCCTCCAGAAAACCACTGGAGACGCCGAAAATCCACCGGAATAATTCTGTGGGCCACCACGGTCACTCTGGTGGTCCAAAACGTGATCTGAGACCAGATCTGGAATCCTTAGGACGACACCTTTACAGCACTTGCCTCCACTCAACGATATGTCTCCATTTTAGTGTCACGAAAATTAACAACCACTTCCGATCACCCATGTGCTTCCTTCGGTGCCTGAAACTCAAACCCGAGCATATATTAGGACTCCTCAAGTCGATATCTTCACAAGCATATGCCTTTCTCATCGATTTGTTGATGATTTGGCGAGGTGAAAAGTTAATGGATGAAGAACACGAAGAACAAACAAAGAACACGAAGAACACGCAATCAAAAACTCAATCTGACGATGGTTGTTGTTGGTTTGGCCATCGAGAGGTATATGAAAAGTAGCATAAGCGGAAACAAATCAAAAACAGCAACAAAACCTCAATTGGAGAGATGCAGAATCTGAAAAAAGTTTCCTACCTCGAATCTGGATCTGTCGTTGCGTTCCATGTGCCTTGATCTATAAGCTTATGATGTTGTTTCATGATCCAATATCATTTGGACGTCAAATCTTCGTCAGCCATAGCTTCACTGTATGAGAGGGGAAATGAGCTAACCCTGCTCATTTCCTTAACTCCGTATTTATAGAAAACTATCGGAATACGCGAAATCCAAATCTCCTGCACCCTTTTAACTGAGGTCACCCCTAGGGTAATCATAAAGCTACGAACTCAAAGACGTTCTGAGATTTCAGATCCGAGATTCCATTCAATAGTTATTCGAACCGACGTCCATAAATAAACTTTACCATTTATTTATGAAAACGCCCCTGGTGGCTTTTCTCACAGTAGGCCCGCTCCTGTAATGTTTACACCCCGCTTAGGTTTAACGGCATGCTCCGGATGCAACCATGCCCTCAGATTCACATTTTGATCTACCGTGTAACATATAACACACCCCCACTACATGCATAGTAAAAAAATATTTAATATTTTTATAAAATTTATTTTGGGCACACCGGGCCTCAGAATCGCACGCCATCTTCGCGCCTAGCTCTGGAACTATTCATAGGAATATTCCAAAGTCTGATCGGGCCAAAACCTGAGTCGCTACATCCAACCCACCTTAGATCCTTTTGTCCCTAAAAATTCATAAGCTCAACGAAAACAACTGGTCTCTCAACCGGGTTTCCCATGCCAGCGAGTTCTCCAATAAACACCCCTGCCCGAACACATAAGTCAGAGGGACTCATCCACCACACCTCAACACTATCTGCTTTGGAAGGAACTGACTCACCCACATGGTTTTAATCGTGTCACAAAAACATGTCTCGCTGGGGGAAAATCCTTCTTCCTCATGCATTCGAAGCATGCCAAACAATACCCACACAGGGTCTTACCAAGGCCCTGGACAAAACTCAAGAAAGCAACAGAAAGGGAAGAGTACCGCTAAATAGTGTCTATCAAAACTACTACATAAAGAAAAAAGGACACAAGGTGTACCTATATCCATCCATGGAGCCTCTAGGTCAATAGACTCTAGGGCATGCAACTGTCCTCGCCCTCACCCTGCAGCTCCCTGAGCTCAGTGTGGACCACCTGAGGGTGGTGGTGGTGGAATCTGATACGCCCTCCCACCTCCCGCTGATGCACCCGCTCCGTCACCTCGTTCGCCTCCCTACGGACCACCAAACTCAATACATTTCAACTGCCAAGGAAGCCTGTTGACCAGCTCCCTCTCAGTAGCTTTATGGGTCAGAAAATCTATAGCGAGATGTCCCCGACCATCGCAAGCATAACACTGCCTCTCCTACAGCTGACCAAAACTGGCCTGTGAGCCCTGTGATCCTTGAGCCTCAGATCCACCATCTTGGGGTCACTTCCTGAAACATTTTCCATGCCCAAACCCCTACATCTGCCACCGACTACCAGCTGCCGGCATCCCAGCAGCCGCACGCCCAACACTAACGGGCTGAATCTGCTCAGTCGGAAATCTCTCCACCACCAAGGCTCGCTCCAGCACTTCAGCATAGGTGGGAAAACGCAAAGAATCCAAACCTGCCTGGATGTCTCTGTGTAGGCCCTAATCAAAGGTCTGAGCCCTAATGAACGGGTCTCAAACTATATCCATGGAGTAGCGCAACAGGTCTATAAACCTCGTTGAGTACTTCGACATAGACATGCTCTCTTTCCTAAGATTCTGAAGCTCATGGATCCACACTGACCTCTGTGTCACTGGATAGAACTCTTCCCTGAAGAGCCGCTCAAAATCTGTAAATGTGAGTGTCTCCTCATCATGGAACTACATCACTAAGCTCCACAATCACCTGGATGAACCATGTAGAAGGCTTGCCACTAAGACCACCATCTGATCTGGGGGTGTCCTCACCAGGCTGAAAACTTGGGTGACTGCTTCGAGCTAGTCATCACCTATGTGAGGGTCTGGATCACCCCGGAACCTCAGAGGTCAATGCCTCTAGAACATGTGTAACACACTCATCCAGGGTGCAACCTCATCCTGCACTACTGGCACAACCATCTGCTCAACAGTTGGTGTCTCAACTGGTGGACCACCTGGAGGTGCAGTCTCAGAACCTGCGCCCTAGTCTACAGCCTCTACACAGGGCAGATCCTCACCACAATCCTATTGTGGAACCCTCTCTACCTGTAATCGTGGAGGCATCCTGAAATACAATCAAGATACTCCATAGTCAAAGAGTATATCTATAGACATGACTCAAAAATAATAAGGGAAACCCAAAAACCCCGTCCTATATGATGCATGTACCATTATGTCTCTGAGACTAGTGTCCAAACACCCCGAGTCGAAAGGTAGGTTATCAGAGTCCTAGTGAATGGATATGTCAGCTGTCACACCAGCACTTGAGTCCCTGGCCTGAAATCCGAACTCGAAACATCTTGACACTACTGCTATGCAACCCAAACCAAACTCACTGCTAGACCAGCTACGGTCTGAGATACCAAAGGTTGAACCTCCTCTGATACCACTCCTATCATGACCTGACCCAACGGGGCTGGAGCCGTGACTCCCCAAGCCCGCCTCCAACAGGCTAGGGGATGGCGACTAGTGGTGAGTAGTCTATCACGCACATGGGAGGCATTATCCTAAGGTACATGTACACACACACCCATATACACCTCCCTGCAACAATGCAGAGATATATAAAACTGAATAGTAAATGCATGCATAAAACTATCCCAAACCAGAGTGCAATAACATTACGAAAAGGAAAAAATAGGGCCCACCAAAAGAAAACTACAAAAACGTCCAAACTGCTCGGAAGAAGGGGTACGCTTCCAAAAGACCCAATAGAAAGCTCCTCGGCACAGCTCCGGTAAGACTCCACGGTCGTTCCCACTCACTCAGCTATGCCTGCCCTGGGTCCTCCTGGGACTCCGTCGAAAGGCATGTGATCTACACAAGACACACACATGTGCGGGAAAAGCCCGTGTAGGTGTGAGTATAATAATACCCAGTAGGCACCCCAAAAACCCAAAACAAAAGAGAGAAACTGAAAGGCAACAATCTTCTCATCCCAACCAATGGCAAACCAGACGAGAGTGAAACTCCATCTCATGAACATCCTCGGCTAAAAACAACATGTCATATCAATCCAGTTTTATTCCCATACATACACCTTGAACATCCAGATATACTCAGCTCATGCACCAAGCCACATGAGTTACCGACCTCATCACCAGCAACGGTTAACAACCAAGAGAGAACACTCCACGATCACTGTCATCCCAGATGACACTCATCCGAGAGATACAGTCCATCAGGTCCCTCACAAACATCTCAGGCGCTCACTTGATAGACCACGCTCATTGGATATCGTCACTGAGAAAACCACGATGAAACAGTAAGAACAACAAACTCCTCTGATAGGGAATCACTCCTACGGTCCGCTAAGGGATACCAAAACCCACACCTGTATACAAAGATCTCATAGATAGTGGATCACTCCCAGGGTCTGCTGGGGGATACCAAAACCTAATCTGGAATTCGTAGTTCTCACATATAGGAGATCACTCCTAGGATCTGTTGGAGGATACCACATCCCAATTTGTTTCTTGACAAAAACATGTCACTCAGATAGAGGATCTTCACATGTGTCACGACAGTCACGATGATACCGGAACCCTATCTAGTACATCTCATGTCTTAGGGGATCGAAATGATGATGATGAAACCCTACAGAAACCACATGCTGAGTAGGGGGTCGTATAACCAATGATACTGCAATCCTACTATAAACCACCTGCTCATTGGGGGATCGTATAACTGACGATGCCACAACCCTACTGAGCACGACCACTACATAGAGGATCATTATCCTAATGATTCCATAAATCTACAGGGTTAACATGCTAGATAGGGGATCACCGCCCATGGATAAGCGGTCACAACGATACCAAGAACCCTATATAGGGAAACAATACTAGAGGATCCCGCTTCGGGCCCACTAGAGGGATGCCACAACTCTAACAGATTAAACATCCCATCGAGAGGTTCAGAATCCTATAATAAGGTTTTGGTGTCATGCAAACCCTCTTAGGAATGAACAAAGGGAGTACCCTCAACCACTGCTGGTCCAAATGTCGCTTACCTGAGTGACCCACCACAACATCTCACCTCAAACCTCCAAGGTAGATACCGAAACCAGTATCGTGATCCACATGGAAAAACACCCAAGATAGGTTGTTTACTCGCCCGAAACGGACAACTGGTTGAAAAGGAACTATTCACCATAGCTATCCCATGTGGGGCCCACACTACAATCCCGAAACTCATCAAGCAGATCATACCACTTCGATCCCCTTGGAAAACCACATGGGATCAACTACTCGATCGTCCCAAACAGAAACCCGGTGAAAAAGGTACTATTCACCAAAGACAGCCCGGGTGGGGCCCACACCATGCTCCCGAAACTCGTCAAGAAGATCGCACCATTTCCATCCCCACAGAAAAACATAGGGGATCGACTACTCATTCGTCCAAAACGGACACCCGTTGGAAAATTCGTGTTTCTCTGTAAACGCCCAAAAGCAGCCTCACGGGGCCCACATTATGATCTCCATCCTAGAACCCAAAAACTATCCTGAAAATTCCACCTTATTATAATGATCACAATGTCGCTGACGAAACGTCAATCAGACGCTCTGTGTAAAAGTTACGGTGGGTCGAAGTTGAATAATAAAAAATATTATTTTTATTTCAACGTTTCATAGCCCTAGGCTACTAACCTGACTCATAAAATTCACAAATTGAGTTTAAAAGGTTCTTCTCGATGAAAGGAACTTGTTTCCACAAATAGCTCACAAATCGGAGTTACGGTTTACGAGTTACGTGGGTTTAAAGAACCCCCAAAAAAATCTGGTCGGACTACCGTAGGGTCGCCGGAAACCACTGCCTGCCAGACCGAACCGCCGCCGTCTGTCAGAATCTGCCATTGCCGGACCACTGCTAGAGCTGCTGAACTGTCGTCGGAGTCACCATAAAACCACCAGAACCTCCGGATATCTTCTGGAAAACTTCTGCGGGCCACCACAGTCACTCCGGTGGTCCAAAATGTGATCTGAGACCAGATCTGGAATCCTTGGGACGACACCTTTACAGCGCGTGCCTCCGCTCAATGATCAATCGCCGTTTTATCATCACAAAAAGTAACTTTCACTTCTTCTTGCCGCTGCTCTTCCTCCGGTGCCCGAAACTCGAACCCAAACACAAATCGGGACTCCTCAGGTCGAGAGCTTCACAAACATATGCCTTACTTCTCGATTCATTGATGATTTGGCGAGGGAAAAAGTTAATGGATGAAGAACGTGAAGAATAGATGAAGAACTCGAAGAACGTGCAATCAAAAACTCAATCTGATGATGGATTTTGTTGGTTTTTCCATCGAGAGAGACAAGAAAAGAAATAGAAGCGGAAACAAATCAAAAACGACAACAAAACCTCAATTGGGGAGATGCAGAATCCGAAAGAAGTTGCCTACCTCGAATCTAGATCATCCGTTCAATTCCCTATTCCCTAATCTATCATCACCTGACATTTTTTCGTGATCCAATATCATTTGGATGTTGAATCACCTTCAGCCAGAGCTTCACCATCTGAGAGGGGAAATGAGCTAACCCTGCTCATTTCCTTAACTCCCTATTTATAGAAAACTGTCGGCGGACGCGCAATCCAAATATCCACCACCCTCTAAACTGAGGTCACCCCTAGGGTAAACAAAAATCCATGAATTCAATTACTGTCTTAGATTTACGATCCGAGATTCTGTTCAAGAGATATTCGAACCGATGTTTATAAATAAATATTTCCATTTATTTACAAAAATGCCCCTGGTGGCTTTTCACCCAGCAGGACCACACCCACAAATTCTACACCCCCTAGGTTTAACGTCATCCTCTGGATGCAACCATGCCCTCATATTCCCATTCTGATCTACCGTTTAAGATATAACACACCCCCGCTAGGTGCATAGTATAAAAACACTTAATATTTTTATAAAATTTATTTCGGGCACACCGGGCCTCGGAATCGCACTCCATCTACGCACCTAGCTCTGAAATTTTTCATAGGAATTTTCCAAAGTATGATAGTGCAAAACCCAAATCTCTACACTTTTTCATTCATTCATGGGATTTTTGATTAGTTATAAGGTTCAATTTCATTGTTCATGCTCATTTGTTTATGTGGTTTTAAATGATCGGTTCACTTATATTCAAGTTTGGGTAAATATATAAGATGGATGTGGTTATCTAGAAATGAATTTATATTCTATTAGTGATCATCCTAGAGATTACAAGGTTTTAAATTTAATTTGGTCACTTAGAGTGAAGTCGAATTATTATATATATAACCTTAGTGACAACCGTTTTGGTAAACGGTGGGTTTGATTACAATGAACATGTTTTTATTTATATCTTAAAACCTTTTTTACAAAAGTATTACAGAACTAAAAATAGGATATATTACATATATAATAATCTGGTTCAACCATAACAAAAATGGTTTCATGACCAGAATTAATGATTATAATAGAACTTGATAAACCGTTGTCCTTGAATGTGCTAAATTAGCACATCTCAAACGGTGCTTTCATTTCATTCTAATAAATGGTCGGGAAAATAGAAATGGTAATGAAATATACCATTAGAATTAAAACATTCTAGTACATTTATGTTACAGTATTTTTCATACTATTATGGTGAGGAATGAAACAAAAAGAAAAGAACATAAAAGGATTGATGGAATTGGAAAGAGGAATTTATCTCTTGAGACTTCCTCCTTTGAGATCCTCTTAAGGGGAGAGATTTTTGCATTTCGAAGAGGATAGGAGATTTTAGACATGGGGGAGGATCTTGGGGAGATACTTGGGCAGAATAGTGGCAAGGCACAAGGCTTGAGTGGTGTGAGAGGAAGAGGGGTGAGGGGTGCTTTATATAGTGGAGGGGAGAGGAGTTTTCTTAATATAAAATTCACTAGTTTATTATTTCCTCTCAAGACAACCAATAGTGAGTATTCCATGACCAAGAATATTAATATATGCATATGACTTCGAACCAATTGGGCTTACATTAGTAGATCATCAACAATGACTCAATTAATCCATTATTTAGCATTTATTGTGAATTATCAGAATTTACTATTCATAAAAAATTCTAGTGTTTCAGAAAAATCCAAAAAATTCACCCTAACCATTTTTAGACATTTAGAATCTAAAAATGAATTCCATTTTTCAAGAATAATTTTATAAATATGATTAATTAAATATTTAATTAAAATCATTATTTAAACGAAAAATAAAAACACTAAAACTTTTCATCTTCATTTTTAAGGTTCCTAAATTCATTTATACACTCAATGGTATGGATACCGTTGAAAAGAGTCATATTACTATTCATAACGGTATGTTATTGTTCATAAGGGTAGGTTACTATTCATAATGGTAGGTTACTATTCACCAAAAATTAAGTTAACCCTATTAGACTCTATTTATCATCTTGATCACAACCGTGTATGTTAGACTTTTAAAATTCCAATCACAAAGATGACAAATTTATGTTTTATGGATCACTTATGGCTATATCCTATAAGTAACCATGTTTTGTTCCATAGTGGCTCACTGATTCATGAAATATAGGATATCTTATGAGTACCGTGTATTTAAGAGAAACATACCATATAATGTTTGAGGTTCTACATTATTCACTCCTTTGGAAATTTCATCCTCGAAATTTCACGTATGATACTCACTAAAAAGATTTGGGTGGTTCTTTTTCATGAAATCCTCTGGTTTCTATGTTGCTTCCTCAATATTCTGGTTCTTCCAAAGAATCTTTACAAGATGAGTTATCTGATTTCTCAATGCTTCCTCCCTTGTGTCATGAATCCCAATAGGCTTTTCAAAGTATGATAAATCATGTTCTAGTTCAATTTCTTGACAGGTGAGTACATGCATTGGGTCTATCATGTATTTCTTTAATAATGACACATGGAACACATCATGGAATTTGGATAGATTTGGTGGCATTTCTAAACGATAAGTTGTTGCTTCGATTATTTCCATAATTTCAAATGTTCTGATATACTTGGGGCACATTTTCGCTTTCTTACTAAACCTTAAGACACCCTTCAAGTGGAAAATTCCACCAAAGGCAAGTATTGATCCCACATACCTTGGAAGTCAAGAGAGCATGACCTCAACATGTCTTATAGAGTTTTAATAGTCCTTTTAGACTATCCATCAGTTTGGGGGTGATAAGCAGTACTCATATAAATCTTAGTATTCAAAGCATTCTAGAGACTTTTCCATAATTTTGATGTAAATATGGGATCTATATCGGACACAATCAATAGGGGTGAACCGTGAAGTCTTACAACTTAATTAATATATAGTCTTTCCAAGTGCTCAATTGGAAAATCCGCTCTTATAGGATGAAAATGTGCTGATTTTGTGAGCCTATCAACAATTACCCATATTGCATCATTCCTTCTAGGTTTCCTTAGTAGTCCGGTGACCAAATACATCATAATTTTATCCCACGTCCACATAAGAATAGGTAGAGTTTTCATCACTCTTTTTGGATGTTTTATCTCTACCTTCACTTATTGAAAAACTAGACATCTTAACATATAGTCAACAATTTACCACTTCATATTATCCCACTAGAAATATTCATTCATATCTCTATACATCATGGTGCTACCTGGGTGTATAGAGAAATTTGATCTATGAGCATTGTCTAATAGTTCCCTTTTTAGCTCAGGTACTGATGGAGCACATAACCTCTTCCCAAATTTTGGAACTCCTTCTTCATACACGAAGTCAGCCATTCTCCCATCCTTCACAACATTAATTTTCTTGTGTAGGTTCTCATCATCAAATTGAGATCTTTGTATCTTCTCTAATAATGATGGTTTAACAATCATTTTAAAGAGGAATGATTTTTCCCTTTCCTTAACAATTCCCATATCCATCTTTAGTAGATCAAAAAATATAGGATCTCTCTCAATCTTCATTTGAGTCAGAAGTCTATGATCATTCATTCTTAATGCATCACCCACCTTATTCTCCTTTACCGGGTGGTAGTGTATTGAACAATCGTAATATTTGAGTAACTCAAACCATCTCCTCTACCTCATGTTGAGTTATTTTTGTGTGAAAATATATTTTAAACTCTTGTGGTCTATATAAATATCACATCTCTTTCTGTAGAGATAATGCCTCCATATTTTCAGAGAAATTATTATTGCTGCTAACTCAAGATCATGAGTTGGATAATTTTTCTCATGAGTATTCAACTGTATTGATGCATAAGCAATAAATTTATCTTTTTCTATATGGATGAAACCAAATCCATTCTTTGATACATCGTTGTATATTACAAATCCACCACTTCTAGAAGGAAGATTCAAAATTGGAGCATTGACCAATCTTCAATTCAATTCTTCGAAACATTTTGTACATTATTTTGTCCACACAAACTTAACTACTTTACGTGTGAGCTTGGTTAGTGGGTTATCGAGTCGGTAAAAATTCTGAACGAAACACCAATAGTAACCTGATAAGCCAATAAAACTGCTCACCTCAGTTATGTTTGTTGGTGTGGGCCAATCTTGGATTTCCTTTGTCTTTGAAGGATCAAATAGGATACCGTCCTAAGAGAGAATATGGCCTAGAAAAGAAAATGATTGACGCCAGAATTTTCATTTAGTAAACTTCGCATTTTATTTATTTCCTCTAAGAGTTTACAGAATAACCCGTAAGTGATTCTCATGGTCTTCATAGCTTTTTGAGTATATGAGGATATCATTGATGAATACCACCAAAAAAATTTCAAGATATTCCTTGAAAACTATATTCATTAAATCCATGAAAACAGAGGGTGCATTTGTCAGTTCAAAAGGCATTATTGTAAATTCGTAATGCCCAAACCTAGTCCGAAATGTTGTCTTAGGAATATCTTCCTTCTTTACATGCAACTGATGATATCCAGATCGAAGTTCAATCATTGAAATGTATTGAACTCCATGAAGTTGATCAAATAAATCATCAATCTGGGATAGGGGATACTTATTCTTTATTATAATAGAATTTATTTCCCTGTAATCAATGAAAAGCCTCATGGATCCATATTTCTTCTTGAAAAAGAGGACAAGGGATCCCCGTAGAGAAACACTGGGTTGAATAAATCCATTTTCACTCAAATCCTCTAGTTGTTTCTTTAGCTATGCTAATTCCAAAGTAGCCATTATATAGGGAGTCTTTCATATAGGTCTTGAATCAAGAATTAAATTAGTAGAGAACTCAACTTCCAACTCTGGAGGATTTCCAGTTAAATCCAAGGGAAATACATCAATGTATTCTTACACTATGAAAACATCTTCAAATTAATATTTCATTCCTCACCCATAGATTATAAGAACTATGGTTTTTAGAACGGGTCAAAATCCCGACCCTGTTTAAAATTTTGACTTGTTTCCAAGGAAACTGGATTAAATGGGATGTTTCTGGAAATTTCAAGACTACACGTTGTGTACTTTAAGTACACGCCGTGTATGTCTAGGTGAGTGGTCGACCGTGTACTCGCCGAGTACATGCCATGCGGGTGACCATGTGGACTTTTCTTACTACACGGCGTGTAGTTTTGAACACATCGTGTAGACCGCCGACCGTGTGAAGCCATACAGGGCGTGTAGGTTGTTGGCCGGGTAAGAACCAGGGACACATCGTGTTACCTTTGGACACTCCATGTAGTCTAGTCGTGTATGAGGGATATACATGGCATGTGGGTATGTCGTCAAGGAAGAGAGGAGGAACCCAGTACACACTGTGTACCCATAGGAACACGTCGTGTACTCATGTCGGCAGGTTCGGAAAGTAAGTCGGCAGAATATTTCCATCTTATGAATAGTTAAATGAACCATACACAGTGTGTAGTCCCAAAGTACACGCCGTGTACTTTCTTTTTTTCACTTAAAATAGGCAGTAGCCTCGTATTGAGGCAAAACCTCATATCCTCCGCCTGGATACACGAACCAGGCTGGCCGAACCTCTCTTCCCCTTCCGATCGTCCATCCGAGACCCGTTTCGATTGCTGATTAGTGCGTTGGAACCCCCTTGGTAAGGCCTCGATTCCTCTTTGGCCGTTTTGTCTAATTTTCTTTCTAGAAAGAGTTATAGTCCTTTGAGTGGTTTTGAATCTTTTGTAGATTTACCGCGTTTTAGACCGAATTGGCTGGTGTTACCGAATGAGTAGCATCGTGCGAGTCTCAGGTAGGTGGTGCATACCTCATTTTGTGTTTTCATGATTGTTTGGGTAATGCGGCTTCGACGCATTTTTTGGTATTTTTGAGAGGGACCCGTTTTATCTTATTTATTATACTGTGTTGTTATGGGACCTCTGGAATGCCTTTGGGTATGCCCGGTTACTAGTTTGCGTGAGTGGGGCTGGGTGAGGGGTCATGGTTCATTGGGGAATTTTGGTTGGGGAACGTCAAAATGGTTTTAATTACAATATTATTGTGTTAAACTCTTAGTTTAAATTATTTAAGCCTGTTATAATTATTGGAGGCATTTAAGACCTCAGTGCTGGTATGGGACAACACCTGGTATAGTGAAATTCAACTGTTTAGTTTGTTTTGTTGGTTTATGTTTTCCTGTTTAAACATGTTATATATGCAATTGTTGAATTGTATATGCTGGACCCTTTGGGTTGTGTTGGGCTTGGCCCGGTTATTCTTGAGTGATGCTTATCACAGGTTGGGGCTTTTCCTGGGTTACTTTGGGTGGTTTTGACCATGGGATTGGGCGTCATGGACGTCAGTTTGAGGCAGTACGACTGTCAGGTTGGGCATGGCCCGAGTTACTTGGATGGCGAGGCCATCGGACTTGAGCAACATGGTTGCAGGGACACGAGGTGTCAGATGTTTTGGTGGCTTGGGACTATTTTGGGTGATTACCACTCACCAGTACTTTGAGTTGTGTGCACACAGAGATACTCCGTGAGGAGGTGGTCTTGACCACTCGTGTGGGTAGAGGCCCCCGCAGTTGCGGTTAGGTATTTTGGTTGGGGGTGATTTCCGTAGAAAGCCACGAGGAGGTGAGGAGCCTTCAGGGAATGGGCGTTCCTTCGGGACATCAGTACTTGAGACACGAGGTGTTATGAGGCACATGGTGCAA
Organism: Viscum album; assembly: GCA_963277665.1. Classification (NCBI taxonomy): domain Eukaryota; kingdom Viridiplantae; phylum Streptophyta; class Magnoliopsida; order Santalales; family Viscaceae; genus Viscum; species Viscum album. Next base: position 1,421,407,578 of record OY728120.1, read on the forward strand.
GGTTACTATTTTGGGCGTTCCTTCGAGACATCGGTACTTGAGGCATGAGGTGTCAGAAGGCACATGGTGTCGGGTTACTATTTAGGGCATGCCTTCGGGACATCGGTACTTGAGACACGAGGTGTCAGGTGGAACACAGTTCCGGGTTACACGACAGAGATTTCGGTGTTGGCCGAAGCAGGTGACACTCCATGGTGGCTATTGAGCACCAGTGGAGTTTGTATTTATTTTCATATTGTTCTGATTACTGCTTTCCTGGTAAATGCATGACTGCTTAAACACATATATTTGGCACGCACCACTGGGTGGTATCCTTCTGAGATTTGTCTCACACCCTGCACGGGCCCTCTGGGACTTGTGTAGAATTCATGGATTTACATGCAGGAAAGGGGCCAGCTTCAGGAGCTGGGTTACGTTAGTTTTTTCATGGAGATTGTAAAGACCTTGAGATCATACCTAGCTGAGGTTTATTGTTGTGTTTACTTTTCTATATCATCATGGTTACTTGTTGTAGCTACTGTTGGATAGCCATTGACGCCCTTTTGTTTGTTGACTTTCTTTGGATGCATGTTTTACTGTTCAGTAGTAGTTACATGTTATCAGCATGCTGTTGTGTTTATTTCCGTTGCTGTTGTTATAATTATTGCTTCTGATGATTGTTAATATTGGATATGCTTCCTCTCTGCGGGTCTGGTTCGAGTCTACTGAGTATTTCTTTCCACTACATCTTTACTGTTATACTCGGACCAGTACCCGTACTATGATCCTCCGAGAGGGTATAGCCTCCCCACTATACCTATTCAAACCCTCGATGCTAGTCGGAAGCCTTTGGCGTTCAGGGGACGTGCGCCTAAGGTAGTGACACCCGACCCGCTTGGCACTGTTCGGGTGCCTGGCTGTGTCTAGGATGTTACAAAGTGGTATCAGAGGAGTTCTTGAAAAGGATTTAGTAGTAGTGTTTTTCTGGCTACTAATGAGATTGAGACTTCTCTTTTTATTTCTTTTGGTTTTACTATTTGGGATATGGTATACTGGAGATAAGTTGTGGTCACTGGGACTGGGTTTTTAGCTTGTACTTGGGTGCCTGCAGCCCCAAGAACGAGGGATGGACCATGTTTCCAAGGGTGGGAATTTCTGTTTGACATTTCTCAGATTACAGTTTATACGATTTCCACCTCGGTGGCTCACATGGTGTGTGATGTTCTGCATTGTGATAAGTGACCCTTGACCCGATGTGGTAAGGGAGAATTGGACCTTGGCCCGGTATGGAAAGGCTTGTCGCTTGGCTTTTGATAGGCACAATTCTAGGGTATTTCAATTTCATAATTGCACTTACTCTTTGTGAATTGATAATACCATGCGAATAAAATAAATCAATTTCCATGCTTTATCTGCTTTGAAATGTAAAATGGTGAAATTCCTGATAGAATTGCTATTTTTTGCAATGTGTATTCCATGCTTTATTTTTTTTGTATAATTTCATGTGGTAGGGTTTTGGGTCTGACTCTTATGAGAGCAGGCATGTACTATGACTGAGGCAGTGTAACTGTCAGGATGTGGCGACTCGGTCGTTGGTTGAGGCAACGTGAGTTTTCGGGATGGGCATGGCCCAAGGTACTATTGATACTTGGCTCTGTTGAGCGGGTAAGGAGGCCATGAGGCCGGGATGCCGTGGGGTATGGGTTGTGGTGAGGGGGAGTAAGGATAGTTTTTATGAACTGCCTTTTACTGCTTTCCTTATCTGCATAGAATATATATTGTTATATATATATATATATGGGTTGTCTGACCATTTATGGTATTCAGCGGGTTACTCCTTCACGGATCGATGGATCGGCAGGCAGGAGATGATACAGTGCCGCAAGATCAGGGTCATAATTCGGTATAGGCAGAACACGAGCCGCAGGTACAGGCTCATGGAAAGGATCAGGTTCAGGATCCAGTGCAGTCAGGACAGCATCCGGGTTTGGCATCGTTCGGGTCGTGGCTCGACGAGTAGCTCTGGGCAAGCCTAGTATGCATCTTGCAGGGGATGGAAAATGGTGTTCAGGGTGCAGAGCCTTCTATGGCGTATCTGACGCGGGAGTTCCAGTCAGAGCACCCGCTGCTTTTTCAGGGAGAGGGTGGTCCACAGGCGGCTGTGAACTGGATAGAGAGTATGCAGATGATATTCGAGAAGCTCGAGACGCCTCCAGGGTGGAGGGTCATGCTGGAGACATACATGCTAAGAGGACCATCGAAGCGTTGGTGGGACGTACAGGTTCAAGCTTGTAGACACGAGGGACTGACATGGTAGGACTTCGAGGGCAGTTTCTTTGAGAACTTCTACCCGGAGACACTGAGGGTAGAGAGAGCTCAAGAGTTCTTGAGTCTTCAGCAGGGGGACATGTCTGTCATGGACTATGCAGCTACTGTCACAGAGTTGTCTCACTTTTCCCCTGGTATGGTGAGCGATGATGCAGCTAGGGTGAGGCGCTTCGAGGATGGCTTGTGGCACGCCATTGGGGTCTAGGTGAACATTTCCAGGCGGAGTTATTTTTCCAAGGTGGTGAATCATGCACTTATAGCCAAGGGAAATGAGAGGGAGAAATCTCGCTTGGGTAGGATGATAGCTTCAGTTGACGGTTCAGACAGCAAGAAGCGAGGGCGATATGAGTTCCAACAAGGCAGTCAGGCCAGGGATTCTGCTAGACCACCTCATGGGAGTTCTACGGTGATTTTCTTCCAGTGTGGACAGCCGGGACATGTTTGGTCACAGTGCAATAGGCCTCCGAAGGAGTGACGGTCATGTGGAAAGGACGGGCATCGGGAGAGGTATTGCTGGTAGCCTTCTCAGATAGCCAGTAGGCAGGGACCAGGATAGACTGCAGCGTCTGGAGTTGGTTCAGGTTCGGTACCCAGAGAGGGTAGTCGAGGTTCAGCTGTGCGCGGAGGCCGTGACAAAGACAGTGGGACCCATCTCAGGGGTCAGTGGCCGGTGATTGGAGCAGCACCACAGGGAGGTCAGGCATCAGGCATCCGTGTTTCAGGCCAGGTGCACGCTGTGGAACTGCCAGAGGATGAGCAGGTCGGTGAGCCGATGACAGTTAGAGGTACACCACAGTGTGACCATGATCTCCATGTTTCCTTTTCAGCATGACCTATAGAGGTATGTCTGTTTTGAGTGCACGATGTGCACAAAATCTTTGTGGACTGACTATATTCTAGTCAGTGGTTTGGAACCATCTCGGGTGCGTGATATATATATATATATGCATGAGGTGTCGTGGGCATCGGGGCATTGTGGATGCAGGTTACATGAGGTGCTAGGCACCAGGACCTTCTAGAGGCGGACACTGATGCGTTGCGGGATAATGTGGGTGTAAGAAGCGACAAAAAATCACCAATGAGGTGTAGGGGTGACGATGCGTCACAGGAGGATTTTGCTTCCAGAAAACAGGTTAGTAAACCCTGTTTTCTTTACATTTTGTTGGGTTGAGATCGGGTAAGGCAATTCCTAAGGTGGTGATCCCCCTTGAGGAATTTGGCCGGAACCTTTGAGACCGGGGTAGTCTGGGTTGTTTAACTGGGGTGGGCATGTTCGGTGCCATCTCGTGGTTTCTTTTAGTAGAACGGTCATGAGTTACGTTAAGGTGGGGAGTTTGTAAGAACCCGGGTTTTTAGAACGGGTCAAAATCCCGACCCTGTTTAAAATTTTGACTTGTTTCCGAGGAAACTAGATTAAATGGGATGTTTCTCGAAATTTCCCGACTACACGTCGTGTACATTAAGTACACGCCGTGTATGTCTAGGAGAGTGGTCGACCGTGTACTCACCGAGTACATGTTGTGCGGGTGACCGTGTAGAGTTTTCTTTCTACACGGTGTGTATTTTTGAACACGCCGTGTAGACCGCTGACCGTGTGAATCCATACATGGCGTGTGGGCTGTTGGCTGGGTAAGAACCAGGGACACGCCGTGTTCCCTTTGGACACGCCGTGAAGTCAAGCCATGTATGAGGGATATACATGGCGTGTGGGTATGTCGGAGTGGAAGAGAGGAGGAACCCAGTACACGCCCTGTACACAGAGGTACACACCGTGTACTCATGTCGGAAGGTTCGAAAATTAAGTCGGTGGAATATTTCCGTCTTATGAACAGTTAAATTAACCATACATGATGTGTAGTCCAAAATTACATGCCGCGTACTTTCTTTTTTTCACATAAAATGGGCAGTATCCTCATATTGAGGCAGAACCTCATATCCTCCGCCTGGATACGCGAACCATGCCGGCCGAACCACTCTTCCCCTCCCGATCGTCCGTCCGAGACCCGTTTCGATCGCTGATTAGTGCGTTGGAACCCCCTCGGTAAGGCCTCGATTCCCCTTTTTCCATTTTGTCTGATTTTATTTTTAGAATGAGTTATATCCCTTTGAGCATTTTTGAATCTTTTGTAGATTTACTGCGTTTTAGACCGAATTGGTGGGTGTTACCAGAGGAGTAGCATCATGTGAGTCTCAGGTATGTGGGTAATACCTCATTTTGTCTTTTCGTGGTTGTTTGGGTAACGCGGCTTCGACGCGTTTTCGGGTATTTTTGAGCGGGACGCATTTTATCTGCTTTTTCATACTGTGTTGTTATGGGACCTCTGGGATGCCTTTGGGTATGCCCGGTTACCAGTTTGCGTGAGCGGGGCCGGGTGAGGGGTCGTGGCTCATCAGGGCATTTTGGTCGGGGAATTCCAAAATGGTTTTAATTGCAATATTATTGTGTTTAAATTTTAGTTTAAATTATTTAATCATGTTATAATTATTGGAGGCATTTAAGACCTTAGTGCTGGTATGGGACAACACCTGGTATAATGCAATTCAACTGTTTAGTTTGTTTTGCTGGTTCATATTTTCCTGTTTAAACATGTTATATATGCAATTGCTGAATTGCATTTACTGGACCCTTTGGGTTGTGTTGGGCTTGGCCCGGTTACGCTTGAGTGATGATGATCACAGGTTGGGGCTTTTCCCGGGTTACTTTGGGTGGTTTTGACCACAGGATTAGGCATCATGGATGTCAGTTTGAGGCAGTATGACTGTCAGGTTGGGCATGGCCCGGGTTACATGGATGGCGAGGCCATTAGACTTGAGAAACATGGTCTCAGGGACACGAGGTGTCAGATGTTTTGGTGGATTAGGACTATTTTGGGTGATTACCGCTCACCGAGACTTTGAGTAGTGTGCACATAGATATACTCCATGATGATGTGGTTTTGACCACTCTTGTGGGTAGAGGCCCCTGTAGTTGCGGTTAAGTACTTTGGTTGGGGGTGCTTTCCGTAGAAATCCACAGGGAGGTGAGGAGCCTTCAGGGAATGGGCGTGCCTTCGGGACGTCGGTACATGAGACACGAGGTGTCAAGAGGCACATGGTGCCGGGTAACTATTTTGGGCGTGCATTCGGGACGTCGGTACTTGAGGCACGAGGTGTTAGGACGCACATGGTGCTGGGTTACTATTTGGGGAGAGCCTTCGGGGCGTCGGTACTTGAGACACGAGGTGTCAGGTGGCACACGGTGCCGGGTTACATGACAAAGATTCCAGTGTTGGACGAAGTAGGTGACACTCCATGGTGACTGTTGAGAACTAGTGGAGTTTGTATTTATTTTTTCATTGTACTGATTACTGTTTTCCGTGTAAATGCATGACTGCATAAATACATATATTTGGTACGCACTGCTGGGTGGTATCCTACTAAGATTTGTCTCACACCCTGCACGGGCCCTTCGGGACGCGTGCAGACTTCATGGATTTACATGTAGGAAAAAGGCCAGCTTCAGGAGCTGGGTTACATTAGTTGTTGCATAGAGATGATACAGACCTTGAGGTCAAACCTAGCTGGGGTTTACTGCTGTGTTCACTTTTCTGTATTAGCATGGTTACTTGTTGTATCTACTATTGGTTAGCCATTGACGCCCTTTTGTATGTTGACTTTCTTTGGATGCATGTTTTACTGTTCAGCAGTAGTTACATGTTATCACCATTTTGTTGTGTTTATTTCCGCTGCTGTTGTTATAATTATTTCTTCCGCAGATTGTTGATATTGGATATGCTTCCGCTCTACGGGTCTGGTTCGAGTCTTCTGAGTCTTTCTTTCTGTAGCATCTTTACTGTTATACTCAGACTAGTACCCTTACTATGATCCTCCGAGAGGGTATAGCCTCTCCACTATACCTATTCAGACCCTCACTGCTAGTCGGCAGCCTTTGGCATTCAGGGGAGGTGCACCTAAGGTAGTGACACCCGACCCGCTTGGCACTGTTCGGGTGGCTGGCCGGTTCTGGGACGTTACATAGATATTGGTTTATCTTCATCTCCAAGTATTTCATTCAGTAGATATCCTGGGGGTGGTTCTAGATAAGAATCAGTTGGAAAATATTCTGCCCTAAAGACAAGGGATTCTACATCATTTTCATAAATTGTAACTTCCTTCTTATTATAATAAATCTTCGCATCATAATTTGATAGTCAATCCATACCGAGAATTATATCAAATTTAGTAATTGGTATGATGACATGGTTAGAAACTAAATCACATTTTGGTGTCTGGAGGGGGGATATTCGATATGCCTTTGTGGCAATGATACATCCCCTTTGAGTTTTGACTGACAACTCCTTTATCAAATCAAATTGGACATATCTAATTTTCTTGGAAAACTGGGAAGATATAAATGAATGCGATGATCTAGAATCAAATATAGTTTTGGCTAAGTTTGAGGAAACAATTAAAGTACCTGCCACCACGTCATTAGGAACTTCAACCTATGTGGTTGTAATCTCATAGGCTCACCCTTGTTTTCCTGGATTTTTCCAAGGAATGATTCCTTGGATCTTAGGAAACTCATTTTCATAGTGTCCCATCTCTCTGCAATTGTAGCATTGAATATCATTGAATTGTTTCTTCCCCTTGAATTCACCAGATCTATGACCCTTTTATCCACAGTTATAACAGACTCTCATGCCTTTCAAGTATTTCCCATAATGATTCTTTCCATAGGTGTCACATAATGGAAATATCTTTGTTCTCTTGCTCTTCTTTGGTGCTTCTCTTTTTTCCTTTTTTTATCAGAGTACCGCTTCTTATCTTGGTTTCTGTTGAAAAGATTTGATCTAGAAAATTCCCTCTCTGTTTTGATGTCACTTGATACAATATCATTATATGATGAAAATGATTGAGAATACAGTTCCCTTAGAAGACTTGTCTTAATACCTTTAAATAAATTATCAATCTTGTCTGCCAAGTCATGTACGTAATATATAGAATACCTGAATAGCCTTGGGAAATTAGCCTCATACTCTACAACACTGTCTTCTTCCCTTTGTTTTATGCTAAGGAATTTCCTCTTCATTTCAGTTTGTTTCTCCCGAGGGAAATATTTTTCGAAGAATATTTCCTTAAAAGTCCTCCATTCCATATCTTCTATCTCTTATCCCTCCATGGTATTCTGAATCAAGGACCACCATTGATCAGTGTCGCCCTTGAGACAATATACTTCCAATAATACCTTTTCATTTTCATTGCATCGTAATTCCATGAATATCTTTTCAAGGGACTTGATCCATTGCTCAACAACCACTAGGTTAGTAGTCCCACTAAAAGATGGGGGCTTCTGCCACATGAAACAATCCAACACAGGTGTGGAATGGTTATTCGTTACAACCTGAGTAAGTTGTCCCAATATGGTCATGATCTGATCTGCTCCAACATTGACTATGTTGACTTGCTCAGTAGGGATATCCCTACCTTGCCCACGAGTATTGATTCCCCTTCTTCAGTTAGACACTGTTTCTAAATAATGGGATACACTAGATTAGTTTATGAATCTCAAATAGAAAAGCACTCAAAATACATTGAAATTCTATGCATAGATTGAAATTCCCTAGGAGTGTCGTAACCAAGAGTGCAGAAAGGCCTGTTGTCATGTACCAGTTCCTGTTTGAGTCTAGCTTAAAGCGGTGTTTTTGGGTTTTACCCCTAGATACATATTTTCCAGAGCCGCCTCTTCCTGCTCATATCTAGACAGGGATGTATTGCATAAAAAGATCCACATAATCTATTCCTTACCAAAATAACAGGAATTTCTTGTATGTTTATCCTTAAATAATACCTTAAGGATTTGTTCCCTACTATACATTTCCTACTCTAGTTTCCAAGTTTCCTACTAAACTTCCTTCGATACCAACTATAATACGCCGACCCCTCTAGGCTGGAGCAGGTGAATTACTTGTGATATAGGAATGGTTAGACGGAATTAAAATCTTGAAGGAATGATAATTTTAGTAGTCTTGAAGAAGCTATATACATTGATGTTACTCAAATTACATTGGACAATTTTATAAAGTAAAATACATAACAGAACTAAAAACTGAAGCCACACGAACTCAATAAATGACCTTCTATTCATCACCTATTAAAGGTAAAAAATGAAAGTGGTGATCTCAAGCACTCAGTAAGGGTTACAAATAGCGGAATCATGAGTAAAATAATATGTGAATCACAATCAATCTGAAATAATCAATATGAAATAGTGAATAAATGAATAACTAATGTCATCAATATACTGAGAATGAAACTACATCCATATATTTTGTCATAGTGAAACCCTCATGGATAAGAATAATAACTAATAATGAATAAAGAGAATTCTAATTAATTGGATTTTATGTATCTAGCACATGAAACCATAATACTATTAAAACGGTTTAGTTATATGGGTAGAAACTCGCCTGATTTTTCGAAACCAACTCGAAGGGTTTGTCACCAGTTGATTTGTCTCATGAGACCTACCAATGCAACGAGGGGATATAGCATGCCCCACATGCCATTTCATGTCCAAATCATTCTTTATACATTGATTCAATACAAGAATAAAATGAATTTTAAATATTAGTATGAAGTAGAGTATACAGATTCATCAATATTTCCTTAATCAAAATAACTTTCCAAATAATCACCGCATGTAAAATGATATAAGGTTTAGACAACAAACATATCCATGATATGAGATTATGGATATTTAATATAAGTATAATTTTCAAATGAAAGGCGACCAAAAATTAGTAGTAAGTACACCACATAAGGATTATTAAGTGCATAATACAATGTTAGTCACAAAAAAATAGTAGTTGAGACAAAGAATCTTACCACAATGTAAATGGTCGCATCATATGACCAGAACTTAATAAAACTAAAATTAATCATTGAATAACATGAATATAAATATAATCATGTTATTATATATCAAATTTAAGTACACATATACCACATACAAGAGATAATTGGCGAACAATGAAATTCTCATAGAAATTAAAGTGAGATGAGAAACCCCTTACAAACATTTCAGCATGGTTACAAGTGTTATTGTGAGGGCCTAATGAGAGGTAAAGGGGTATTCCATTATTTATTTCTCACAAGGGAAGTATGGTGGAGGTTTGAAAACATACCCCATCATTAAGAATTAAAAATAAAAGGGCACATTACAGGGAAGATTCTTGAACAAAAGTGAGAGAGAGGATCCCTTACCATATGCTTGAAGGTTTTCTTGACTTGTTATTTAAGACCTGAATAAACAAATTAGGCTTAAGAATTCATAATTATATAACATATTATATATTTAAATGATTTATTATAACCCTTTTGAGTTGATTCAAGGCCTTTTTGATTATATATAAGGTTCAATTACATTGTTTGAGCTCGTTTTTTTACTTGGTTTTAAATTATAGGTTCACTTATATTCAAGTTTGTATAAATATATAAGATGGATGTGGTTGTCTAGAAATGATGTTATATTCTATTAGTGATCACCCCGGAGATTACATGGTTTTAAATTTAATTTGTTTACTTAGAGTGATGTTGAATTATTATATATATAACCTTAGTGACAACCGTTTTGGCTAAATGGTGGGTTTGATTACAATGAACATGTTTTGATTTATATCTTAATACCATTTGTACAAAATAATTATAGAACAAAAAATAGGATATATTACATATATAACAATCTAGTTAAACCATAACACAAATGGTTTCATGACAATAATTAATGATTATAATAGAAATTGATAAACCGTTGTCCTTGAATGTGCTAAATTAGCACATCTCAAACGGTGCTTTCATTTCTTTCAAAACAATGGTGGGGAAAGTAGAGAATGTAATGAAATATACCATTATCTTGAAAACATTATAGTACATGTATGTTACTATATTTTTCATACTATTATGGTGAGGAAAGAAACAAAATGAAAAGAACATAAATGAATTGAATGAATTGGAACGAGGAATTTACCTCTTGAGACTTCCTCCTTTAAGAACCTCTTAAGTGGAGAGTTTTTGGTATTTTGAAGAGGCTAGGAGAGTTTGGAAGTGGGGGAGGATCATGGGGAGAGACTTGGCCAGGATATTGGCATGACACAAGGCTTGAGTGGTGTGAGATGAAGAGGGGGTGAGGGGTGCCTTATATATTGGAGGGGAGAGGAGTTTTCTAAATATAAAATTCACTAGTTTATTATTTCCTCTCAAGACAACCAATAATGAGTATTCCATGACCATGAATAGTAATATATTCATGTGGCTTCGTACCAATTGGGATGATATCAGCAGATCATCATCAATGAATCAATTAATCCATTATTTATCTTTTATTGTGAATTATCGGAATTTACTATTCATAAAAAATTCAAGTATTTCAGAAAAATCCAAAAAATTCACCCTAACCATTTTTTGACATGTCGAATCCAAAAAATGAAGTCCATTTTTCAAGAATAATTTTCTATATATGATTAATTAAATATTTAATTAAAATAATTATTTAATCGAAAAATACAAACACTTAAAATTTTCATCTTCATTTTTAAGGTGCTTAAATTCATTTATACACTCAATGGTATGGATACCGTTCATAAGAGTAATATTAATATTAATAAGGGTATGTTACTATTCATAAGGGTAGGTTATTATTCATAAGGGTAGGTTACTATTCACCGAAAATTAAGTTAATCCTATCAGACTCTAATTATCATCATGATCACAACCGTGTAAGTTATATTTTTAAAATTCAAATCACAGAGGTGACAAATTTATGTTTTATGGCTAGGTTATGGCTATATTCTTTATTTAATAATGTTATGTTCCGTAGAGGCTCAGTGATTCATGAAATATAGGCTATCTGATGAGTACTGTGTATTTAAGAGAAACATACCATATAATGTTTGGGGTGCTACAGACAGCCCCCTTGGACACCACCCCACCCCCTTCGATAGCCCCCACCCCTAGATATCCCCCCTGGACACCACAACACCCCACCCCCTGGACAGCCCCCACCCCCCGGACAACCCCCCCTGGGCACCACCCCACCCCCGGGACAGCCCTCCCACCCCCCTAGATAGCCCCATGGACAACTCCCCTAGACACCACCCCATCCCCTCGACACCACACCCCTTTCACTACTGGAATTAGAGGTATTTGCAACAAGCTATTTGCGACGGGATCCCGTCACAAATAGATTTTTGTGACGGGGCCCCGTCCCAAATATCCCGTTGTAGAAAACGGCGTCACAAATACATTTTTTAGCGACATGAAATTTTCACCTCATAAAAAATATTTTGATTATATACATTATATATCAATAAACCTGTTGTGACAGGCCCGTTGCAAATCATATTTGTGACGGGAATGTTTTCCATCACAAATAAGCATCCAATTATATACATTATATATATATATAAACTAATTATGATAGGCACATTTTCCCTTCACAAAAACTAATAATAAAAAATTATATTTAACTTATTTGTGATGGAAGCCCATCGCAAAAGGCCCCGTCACAAATACTAAACATAATAAAAAAAATTTAATAAAATTATGATTAATGAAAAAATTATATTATTATTATTAAAATAATAATAAAATAGAAAATGTGATTATTAGTAAAATAAAGAATCAATGAAAAATATAATACTAAAAAAATACATTTAATAAAATTTTGATTAATAAAGAATTCATATTAATAATGTTAAAATAATAAAATAATAAAAAAAATAAAAAATTAATAAAATTATCAATATTTACAATAAAAATATAAACAAATCAAAAAATATTATTATTATTTGTAAAATAAACAAATATTAAAAAATATAATACTAATAATAAATAAAAATATATTTAAAATAAAAAAATTAAATTATGCAATTTTTGCACCAATATAAAAGATATAAACTGTAAATAGTTCATATTAGTAAAAATCTTGAATTCAAATGTTTTTAACATAAAAAATCACTGGGGTCATCTTTTGGAGAAGATGGAGGAGCTGTAGGAGATGGTGTGGGGAACTCCATCCCAAAACTAAAAGTTAGACGATGTATGTGCTCTGTCTTCTCGTGATGCTGCTGCTGCCACTGCTGCTCCCATCGATGCATCTCCTCCTCATGATGATGTTGCTGCTGCTGCTACCTCTGACACATCTCTTCATGCTGCTTCTGCAAAGTCTCTATAAGCTCAGCCTGAGTTTGCAATTTCTCCTGATACTGTGAGCCAGAAGATGATACCTCTCCATGAGCTCCTCTAGATCTCGACATCGACATCGCAGCAGTACCATAATACGTACCATGAGTCAATTGAGAGCTGATACAAACTACTCGGCTCTTCTCAAAGCCATACTATGTCGCCTGCATCTATGTCGCCACATCGAAATGGTGGGCACTGGTCTACTCAGTCGTCTCGTCCTGACCCTCAGCATGTGTCTGAGAGGTCACAACCTCATATGACTCCTTCAATTCCAATTTTAAATTAAAATTGTGAAAATATTATATGCATTTAATTTTCAAACTGAAAAAATAATACTAACAACAATCTGACGCTGGTGATCACCTCTAATATCTCTAGTGGCTGGATCACAGTACATCCTCTGATACACGTCAAACTCGGTAATATCGGGGTTCTCGACTGCCAAAATAGATATAAAATAAAATTTTAATATTTAAATTTATATAAATTATTTAAAAAATATACCTACTAGATGCTCTCTATGAGAACTAAATATATGGCTTCTAGCTTGATGTGTCACCTCCTGTCTCCCCCAGTTCTGTCGTCCCACTGAAGATCTCCACTGAAATCCACCACTCTACTAATGTAAACATAATCCATCCCAAATGTGAGATGAAATGTACTCTAGTTGGTGGGCTCTACATGACTCATCAAATTCTGTCACCCCTGCTTTCTTAGTGGTTGTTCTTCTCAAATTGTGCAAAAACTGATAGAAACGATCACGCATAGACACCTATCATGCCACATGGATAGTGTCACTCATGCTATCATCAATGGGATACCATAAACCCTACAAATAATTTATAATATCAAGTAGTTAATTAAATAAATTTCAAAATAAATATTATTTATTTACCTACCAGCCAATGATTGAACATGTCATGCTGCACATAAATGCGAATCTGTTCTCATGTCATCAATGGATGAGAAAAATAATTGCGCAAGATAGTGATCCCCTATCCAACAGATACATGCACAAAACTGTGAAAAAGGAATAAATAATTTCATAATTAGTATATATATAAATTAATTAATGAAAGCTAACTAAAATATACTAGTTACCATACCTTTGTGTGCGTGGAATGAAGAAAAGACAAGGACACCACTTGAGGATAGGGTCAGGAATCATCAGTTGCACAAGACCACGCCCCCTCTGCGTACCCCCTGAACTGCTGGTAGGCTGTGGGTCAGATGATCAAAAATCCCCCTCATCCTATGGTAGCTCAGCCTCCTGCAACTCACGAAATATTTCATCATCCATATGAAACACAAAATGATTATTGTTAGCAGATATTTGAAAATAACTATTAATATAGATATATATTAGTTATGATTATAACCAGAATTTAATTGTGTCCGTGTATATCTTCATCCTCTTCTTGAAAGCTATCAATGTCAATGTATTCATCTTTATCTTCCTCCTCAGTATCATAAATATCCATATAAGTTTCAGTTTCATCATCTCTTGTCGTTTCTAATTCATTTGTAACAACATTAACATCTTCATCATCGTCGATCTTTAATTGTGGGGTGTCATCATCGATATTCACGTATCTTTGTGAAAAATATGTATTTTGAGCAGTCTCTTGAAAAATTTCAATTCCTTCCACCTTAGCGGAACCACATTCTGTTTGAGTAAACTGAATTTCCCGATAATTCATTTTTATTTTTCTCCACCAATCACTCATGTCTCTTGAAGCAGTACAGTACTTTACATAATAAATTTGATGTGCCTATTGAGCTAGTAAAAATGGTTCATTTACTGCTATAAGACTTTTATATTTAATATCGACGATTCCACGAGTCAGATGAACATGCTTGTCTCTCTCAGTATCTAACCACTGACATTTAAACATCATTATATAATTCTATCCTAAATAACATAGCTCAATAATTTCATCCAGAATTCCATAAAAGTCAACTTCAGTTTCCCTGTGATGTGATCCTCTCAAGAAAACCCAATTGTACATTGTTTTTTTATTCCCCATACCCACGTGTATGAAATCGAAAACTTTTCACCACATATTCATTATAAGATTTAACCATTTTGGGTGGTGGGTTACTCAATATACACAGTCTCTTATCAATTTTATCAGCATATTGAGACACCTAAAATTTTTTAAATCAATTATCAATATAATAAATAATAAATGGAATTGATATTAAACCATCAATAATTTATGTTACCAGTTTTTGAAATCATTTATAAATTTTTTTTTCTGCGTTCTTCAAGAGCAGCTACTGTAATTTGTGGAAGTTGTTTTTTGATATGATTACCACATAACCTATAAAAAAAATAAATTTACATACTGTAACTTAAATTATAGAATAAGTGATAGAATCACTCACAGTACAAATGATTTCATTTCTTCACAGTTGAGCAGAACATATGTATGAGCTCTATGATGTTCATCATCTGAAAGCCATTGTTCATGAACTCCACCAAAACCAAGATTTGGATGATTAAAAACTTATAATTGATTTTCCATTTTTTCATTAACATTCCCCTTTATTGTCCCATGTGATTGTTTTTTGAGGATATTGAGATTCAAAATAACAAGTGTAGAAAAAAAGAAATCTCCTCTTGCAAATAAGCTTTACCAATTGAGCCTTCAACTAATGCTTTGTTATGTACTTTTTTGTTGAATTTTTGCATGAATATCTCGAATGGTTACATCCATCAAAACTGTATTGGACCTCCACATTTATCTTCTTGTGAAAAATGTAATATCAGATGTTCCATTGAGTCAAAAAAGTCGATGGAAATATTTTTTCCAGTTTACATATAATTACAGCAACATCTTCTTCCAGTTTTCTTAGCGCATTGTAGTCTATTGTCACTGCACAAATGTCTCAAAAAAATATTATATGTCTATTATTGAATCCAAAATCATTGAATTCATGAAACCTTTGAATCCAATCAGCATAATTCTTTCCATTATAACATGACAATCATGACTTTCTAATCCGGTAATATAACCATTCTTAACACATCTTCCAAAATTGAAAGCATTTCCATATGGAAGTCTCAAATCTAATATCCTCTGAAAAAATAATAAGCGAATCTTTTTGGATAGTGTATAAGATGATTTTTGGCATCATTAACCTCTGTGATCTGACATTTTCAAATAGTTCATGTTCTGGTCGCCTACAAATTTGGGCATAATCTAATAGTGCCTTTACAGAATCTTTGGTCTTACCTGGTGTATCCAAAACTGTATGAAATAAATTATCAAAATAGTTCTTCTCAATATGAATGACATCCAACATGTGGTGGACCAAAAAATCAAACCAATATGGAAGATCCCAAAAAATGCCTTCTTTTATCCAATTATGTTCTTTCCCAAAGACATGAATTTTTTATTGGTTTACTGTTAGCCCAAATGTGATGGGAGGTAATGAAAATACAACTAATTTTAACTCTGTACCTGAGATCATATTTGGAGGTTCATCCCTCTCAATTTTACCTTTTTTGAAATGAGATTTTTTCTTCCGAAATGGATGATCTGTTGGAAGAAATCTATGGTGACAGTCAAAATATCAAGGTTTTTTTTCATTTATGGGCATAAAGGCTTTGTTGTCTTTCGTACAGTAAGGACATGATTTTGGACTGTGTGTACTCCAACCAGATAACATGCCATATGTCGGAAAGTCACTAATCATCCACATCAATGTAATTTTAATATGAAATTTTGTTTCACAGCAATATCATATGTACTAACACCGTCACTCCAAAATTAATTTAATTTATTAATCAATGGTTTCAAATAAACATACATATTCTTTTTCAGATGTCCTGATATTAATACAGTCAAAAATATATAGGGCTCCTTCATTAACATCTATGGAGGTAAATTGTACAGAGTTATAAATATAGGCCAACATGAACAATGACAACCATAAGAACCAAACAGACCGAAACCATCTGTAGAAAGACCCAATCACATGTTTCGGGCTTCTAAATAAAAATACATAGGCAGACAATCAACATGTTTCCCTGAATCACCATGAGATGGATGATTCAAGATTTTATCAATTGAAATATTGGTTTTGTGTTGTGACATCATTGATGTTGTGTTCTGATACATAAATAAACGCTACAACCTGGGTGTAGGGGTGAAATATCTCAACTGTTTTACTAGAATTGATCCAGACTTCCCTGGTTGAGCTTATTTATACTTCGATTGTCCACATGTGGGAAAACTATCCAATGAATCATTTTCACCAGAATATAATATGAAATCATTTAGACATGCATGAATATTCTAATAACTAAGGTCCAGATTACGAACCAGCCTCTTGCTCTCATAATAATTAGCTGGTAACACATTTCTTTCTCATAACAGTGTTTTAACCAAAGAAAATATCTGATCAAAATAGCTGTTTGAAATTTCATTTTCTAATTTAATAACCATAAATTTTGTAACCGCTTCTAATTTTCTTATCTTGAAACAAGGATATAATTCATCCTCAAAAGACCTCAAAAACTCATAAAATTTGGATGGTGCCAACTCAGAAGTTAAATCAATATCATCTTGAGTTTAAATTTGTTGAACAGATGGACCAGCAACATCATGTACTAAATTTTGAAACCGTGATGGATCAAGAATCAATTTATTAGTATCTTCTCTGGAACTACGTTCACCGTTTTGATACCAAAAAACATAATCTGGTTGAAAACCAAACCACAAGAGATATCCCCCAACCTTGTCAAATGTGTCAAACATTCTTAGAGAACAATTTTTACAAGGAAATTTTATTATGCCTTCTGAAACATATTCTGGTTTTGATGATGCAAATGATAATAAATCTTCAACACCCTCAATATATACAAGATTTAAACGAGAACCATTTGGATTTCTGTGCGGTTTTATCCAAGTGCAATCATCTAATAATGACTGATGTCGATTTTGTTGTTCCATATTTTTCTACAAAATATAAAATCATCAGTTTTTGAATAATTTGAAATTATAAAAACCCTATCTGATAAAAGAAGATAAATAATTACAACTCCTTAATAAATACCAATAAATTTCGGTGAAACAATTTCTAGTGGATTGACGACTACTCCTTTGTCTGATAGCTCCTTTACTTGCATTTTTCTGACACTAAAATCACAATGAAGAATCTTCTCGGAGGTATGCTTACTCATTCTCGTTCATATGAGTATGAATAAATGTTCCTCTGAGTAGATTCTTCATTGTTATTTCAGTATGAGGAATATATAAGTAAATGAGACGTCAGAAAAAATATCCCCCTTTTCATCGATGAATCATCTTCTTGCAACATTCACTACCTGAACATATTATAAAAAATGTCGTCCTACGAATTCATATTTAAAATTGTGTATACTAGATTGGATATACATACATAGAAGCATATTTTTTATAATGTTTTAAGTCGGTGAGTGTAGAAAGGAGAAGAGTCATCGAGAAAATGGAGTGTCGTCAATCCACTGGAAATTGTGCCAAGTTATTACAAGTTATTACAATTTTTTATAATTGATTTTCTTCCTAACTGTTCCTATTTATTTCTAATTGTTTCTAATTGTTTCTAATTATTTCTAATTGATACTAATTTTTCCTATTTATTCTTAATTATTTCTATTTATACTTAATTATTACTATTTATTCTTAATTATTACTAATTATTACTAATTATTACTATTTATTGCTAATTATTCCTTATTATTGCTAATTATTTCTATTTATTCTGAATTATTACCTTTTTATTCTTAATTATTCCTAATTATTACTAATTATTCATAATTATTACTAATTAGTACTAATTATTAGTAATAGTTTCTATTTATAACTAATTGTTACTATTTGTTACTAATTGTTACTAATTATTACTAACGGTTATTAATTATTCCTAATTGTTACTATTTATTCCAAATTGTTACTATTTATTACTATTTATTCCTATTTATTACTATTTATTTCTAATTATTCATATTTAATACAAATTATTCCTATTTATTACTAAGTATTACTATTTATTACTAATTATTCCTATATATTCCTAATTATTCTTATTTATTTGTAATTATTACAAATTGTTCCTAATTATTACTAATTATTCCTAATTATTAATAATTATTCTTAATTATTACAAATTATTCCTAATTATTACTAATTATTCCTATTTATTACTAATTATTCCTAATTATTACTAATTATTCCTAATTATTACTAATTATTCCTAATTATTCCCAATTATTCATATTTATTAATAATTATTTCTATTTATTACTAATTATTCTATTTATTACTAATTATACCTATTTATTACTAATTTTACATATTTATTCCTATTTATTGTTATTTATTTATATTTATTCTTATTTATTACTAATTATTCCTATTTATTCATATTTATTTCTATTTATTACTAATTATTACTAATTATTACTAATTGTTACTATTTATTCCTATATATTACTAATTCTTACTAATTGTTACAATTTATTTCTAATTGATACTATTTATTCCTATTTCTTACTATTTGTTTATATTTATTCCTATTTATTACTAATTATTACTAATTATTCCTATTTGTTACTAAATATTCCAATATATTACTAATTATTTATAATTATTACTAATTATTCATTATTATTCCTAAATATTCCTATTTATTACTAATTAGTCTTATTTATTACTAATTATTCATATTTATTCCTATTTATTGCTATTTATGACTAATTATTCATATTTATTCATATTTATTCATATTTATTACTATTTATTCATATTTATTCCTATTTATTACAAAAGTTTCCTATTTATTCATATTTATTCATATTTATTACTTATTAATACTAATTATTCCTATTTATTACTATTTACTCCTATTTATTACTAATTATTACTAATTATTCCTATTTATTACTATTTATTCCTATTTATTACTATTTATTCTTATTTATTACTAATTATTCCTATTTATTACTAGTTATTCCTATTTATTACTAATCAATATTAATTATTCCAAATTATTACTAATTATTATTAATTATTACCAATTATTCCTATTTATTTCTAATTATTCTTATTTATTACTAATTATTCCTAATTATTTCTAATTATTACTAATTATTCTTAATTATTACTAATTATTCCTAATTATTACTAATTATTCCTAATTATTCCAAATTATTACTAATTATACTAATTATTCCAAATTATTCCTATTAATTCCTAATTATTCCTATTTATTTCTAATTATTACTAATTATTCCTATTTATTACTAATTATTCCTATTTATTACTAATTATTTATATTTATTACTAATTATTACTATTTGTTACTAAATAGTACTAATTATTCATAATTATTCCTAATTATACCTAATTATTCATATTTATTTCTAATTATTACTAATTATTCCTAGTTGTTACAAATTGTTAAGAATTAATATTAATAATTTCAATTTATTATTACAAATAAATATAGATAAGAAAACAATTTAAGCTAATTTAATTAGAACTAATCTACTATAGTTAAAATTAACATAAAAAATAAAATAAATATTAAATTAAATAATATATAAATACCATTAAACGTGATCTCCTATTGATGTATGAAACTTCACTACTTCTCCGTAAAAAAAACTGATTAATAAAACTTTGCACTCTAAAAATTGAGTTTAGAGAGAGGGAGCAAGTGAGAAATGAGAGGAGGAGAAAGAAAAATGGAGGGGGTATATATAGGTTAGATTATTTGCAACGGGATTACCACCACAAAAGGTTTTTTTTGCGATGGGGCCCGTTGCAAAAACCTTCACATGCATTAATTGATGTCGTTGGTTGAAAGGGTATTTGCGATTGGCCCCATTGCAAAAAGTGACCCACTGACACATCTTTTGTGATGGGACAATATCCCGTCACTAAAACCCATTTATCACTACTGGTATTGGCGACGAGCCCCATCGCAAATACCCTCCGACCCGCAAACTATTTGGGACGAGTAGTCCCCCTGTTGCAAATAACCTTTGTCGCGTGAAATCACAAAACGGCGAAATACTTTTTGCGAAGTGCTCTGAAATCCCATCGTAAATAACATTTCCCGTGATTTGGCAGGAAATCCGCGCCAAACCATGCATTGTTTTTTACGACGGGATTAATTCTCATCACAAGAAGCCCATCGCAATAGCCTGTTTTTCCCATAGTTGTTGGGAAACCCCCTTGACACCACCCCACCCCCTAGACAGCCCTCCCACCCCCTTGAACAACCCCCCACCCCTAGAGCTAGTTATAAGGATATCCTTCTATTCTTAACCTTTCTCGATTTATTTCACTATCTAGAAAGATCACTTCCATTATTCCCTATTTCTAGGGATTTGGTAAAATTTTATTATTTACACGATTTGATATTTAATCAATGACTAATACATGATTAGTAGATGTCTATGAGTATATAGAAGATGTTTTATAAACCATCCCTTAAAAGTATCACTGTTTTGTGTTCTTTATGATGTGTAGTATCATTGACATAATTTATTATTAATATCAAAATTAAAAATAAATGTTTTTTTCTATACATTATGAAATTAAACCTCTTTACGATCCATGACCATCCTATTCATGTAGAAGCCTAAAATTTATCCACCCATGGGGTGTGCTTCACTTGGAGAACTAATTTGGTCATGAAAGGTATGACCATAGGGGTGCCAAGAATGAGTTATTGAACATGAGTGAATGATTTGGGATGCCTATAACACATAATGGCACCTATGTCATGTGCCTCTTATATGAGACCTATTGAAAATTAATATAAATAAATTTTGATTTATGTTTTGAGTACTTGTTCCTTGATTAATTATTTGGAATTCCTTGAAGAAACCAACCAAGGAATCATGTTAAAAACATAGCTTTTAATTCTATTTGGAAACACCCTTGGATTCATGATGATTTGGTTTAAAATTCCTTGGGTAAATCTACCTTGGATTCATAGTGATTATGATTAAGGAAGCCTTGGGGATGTCCCCATTGGATTCTAAACTAGAGGCCTCTCTCTTTACATAGGCTGGGAACTCCTTCCTCCCAATAAATCCATCTGAAGTCAATCAATTTTTTATTTTTACACTCCAAATATGTAAGGCTTAACTAAGTTTTAATGTTTTTCATCTATTATTCTTTGTTTCTATTTTGATTTGACCTAAACTAGGTGGTGACGTGTGTGGCATGACATACCCAATTAGTGTAGCTGATTTGTTTTCTATTTTCGTTTTACAATTCAAGTGTCATGATTATATGAATCAACTTGATTTGAAGTCTTCATAGCCACTCCATTTATGTAGTTAGTGAATCATATCGACTAATGGAGGTGCTGGTAAGATGTATCACCACTCAAAGATGGTAAATGGTTTGTTTAGTAATATTTTCTCGAGGTGGGTAATGGATATAAGGATGATCCATGTGAAGGGATTGGGGATGGATGGGGTAGTGGGGTAGGTGGTTTCCCTTTTTTTAGTGGTGTGATATGGTATTTTCTATGGACTTTAGTTTGGGTGTTATGAAATGTATTAACTTTTCACAATATTTCCATTTTTTAGCATCAAAAACTTATTTAAAAAACTCTCTTTACACATTCTGCATCTTTCATGAAAAGCCTTCACTTTGTAATATATTGAACAATGTTCTATCAGGTCAATGGTTTATTCTTGTATGTGATAAATGAAAAAATTACGAAACACATCTCACCTAAAATTTAGGCACACATATCTAAATTTGTATATCTTTACAATGTTTTAATAGTTCACCACATCAACTAGAAACTCCTTCCTTTATCATTTAATTTAATATATTTTCGATTAAACATCAATCTTATTGAATTTCTTATGACAAAATGACTTATAACAATTCTTTTTACAGAATCGATAGAAGTTGGATGTATGAAACCCATCCGATCTCAAGCGATTTTAAAAAAAAATTGGAGATATTTTTAGATTGTTTATTTCATAATTCTTCAGATAGTGGTCGCATACACTGCCCATGTTCCAATTGTGATGGTATATCTCGATTGAGCCTTGAAGAAGTCAGCTACCACATAACTGAATATGGTTTTAAGCAAACTACTATGTGTGGTTTCATAATTGGGAGAAAATCAAATCTCAAATTGATGATGATTGAAATGAAAGGACTGGACTGGATAATTTGTTAGATGACTGATTTCTATTTAATCGTCATCATGAAAAAGAAAGGATTTCGACTCAATAAAACTTAGTTATGAGGACAGATGATGCATCTAATGAAAATGATGATACTATCTAGGTGAAAAAATTTAATGATGCTGCCACGACTCCAGTATATCGATAATGCGATAAAATGAAAAGGCTTGAATTTTTAATCTGATTATTTCCTGGGAAGATTGTGTATGATATTTATAATAGAGAAATCAATTACATTCATACCTTCTCTAAGGATTTACTTCCAGAAAATGTAGATATTCCCTCAAACCACTATATGGCATGGAAGTTAGTTGAGGAACATGGATTTTCAAGAAACAAAATTCATGCTTACCCAAAAGATTATAGTTTATTCTAGGAGGGAACCGCTGAATGAAATTATTGTATAAAATGTGGCACATCCCGCTGGAAGTCAAAATCCAATGGAATACTATCCTGCGTGCCATAGAAATTAATGTGGCACTTTCCATTGATCCCCAGAACCCAGAATCTTTTTATGTCTGATGAAATATCAATAAAAATGAGATGGCATGATACCAAGAGAAAGAAGACTAATGATGAGATGGTTCACCCTGCATATGGTTTTTCATGGAAGATATTTGATGCTCGATATCCTGATTTTGCAGCTGATGTGTGTAATGTGAGGTTGGGTCTTTCATGCGACAGTTTTAATCTGTTTGGGCCTATGCTTACTTTTCACAACACATGGCCAGTTTTTATACACATTTATAATCTTGCCCCTTGGTTTTGTATGAAAAAACCTTTCACTTTCATGAGAATACTCATATCTGGCCCTTCTGATCCCATCACTGATATTGATGTATACATGCAACCTTTAATAAAAGAGTTGAAATATCTTTGGGATGTGGGTGTGTGCACATACAATGCATATTAGAAAGACATATTTTAGATGCGTGCTGCGCTTATGTGGACGATCAATAATTTTCCAGCTTATGCAATGATTTTTGGAAGGAGCACAAAGGGAAAACTATCATGTCCAGTTTGTATGAAGAATACATGATCCAGAAGACTGAAACATCGCAGTAGTTTCAGTTTTATGGGACATCGACGATTCTTTCCAATGGACTATCCATATAGAAATAATGGTCTAAGAGTTGATAATACCATAGAGACCGATGATCCACCTCAGCGTATGTTTGGAACTGATGTGCTTAATGAATTAAAAGATTTCAGTTTTTCATTTGGGAAGATGAAAATGAAATCTGGAAAGAGAAAGAATGTTTCCACTAAAACCTGTTACAATTGGAGGAAGAGGAGTATCTTTTTTTTATTTTCCTTATTGGTCAACCAATTTGTTATGTTATTGCTTAGGCGTAATGCACATTGAAAAGAATACATGTGAAATGTTTCTTTTGATACTTCTAAATGTGAAGGGAAATACAAAAGATGATTTACGATCTCGACATGACTTGGTGGATTGGGGAATCAGAACATAATTGCATCCTCTGCATATCATTGAAAATAAATGGCAAGTTCCATGTGCTTCTTATGTGATGACACCTACGAAAAAAACAATTTCTAGAAGTATTAGAGACTATTAGAGTTCCTGATGGCTATTCAAGCAATATATCTAAATAGTTCAGAAGAAGAGAGTTGAAGTTAAAATCTTTGAAGACTCATGATTATCACATTCTTCGTCATGAGTTGATTCCAATAGAAATCTGTCATCATTTGTTCAGTAATGTAAGGGTGACTATTATTTGGTTGTGCCATTTGGTTAAAGATCTTTGTGCTACGAAGTTTTCCAAGTCTTTCTTGCAAAAACTGTTGACAGATGCCCCATTAATTTTGTGTGAATTGGATAAAATATTTACTCTATCTTTTTTCACATGCATACAGAATCTAACTCTCCATATTCCCACTGAAACACTTCTAGGAGGACTTGTTTCTTTTCATTGGAAGTATCAAACTGAATGAAATATGTACACATTAAAGTCTTATGTCCAAAACAGAAATCATCCAGAAGGTTCTATCAGGAATAGTTACTTGGCTCAAGAATGTATGGATTCCTACAAAATGTATTTGTATGATCTTAAAACAATAATGAATAGATCAATGATAAATGAAGAAGAATAGTATGAGAAAATTGAACCAAGTTTTCCATCACTTCCTCAAATAGGAGGAATTCCTGGATCATATACATTGAAGACATTAAGCCTTGAAGATCGGTAGATGGCACATAGCACAATTTTGTTCAACTTTGATTTGTTCGATGACTACATTAGGTAACAAAATTGAATATGTATATCTTAAATATATATCTATTAATCTATTAATATTTTTTTAACTACAGGGAGCTTAAAACAATGATAAATAGAAAGCATTGTTCATTATCTTTGAGAAGGAGGGAGACTTTTCATAGTAAAGCATTTTCTGCTTGGTTAAAATTGAAGGTAAATATATTATTATTTTAAATAATTAAATCAATATTTAATTAAGTTTAATATTCATTTATATAGCAGGTATTGAGTTTTTATGATGGCTCTGTCTCTGAGGAAATAAGAGCTTTGACTTTTGGTCCAAATATCGTGGATCATTACTATAAATCAATTGTTATCAATGGGTACAAATTTATTATCACCGAACGAGAAAATAACATGAGAACACAACATAATGGTGTTATGGTTACTGCTACAACAGATTGTTATGACAGTCCATCAGATAGTAGACAACGATTGGAACATGTTTGTTATTATGGAGTCGTTGAAAAAATAATTATATTGGATTATTACTCTCATGGATGAGTCACGATGATGAAATGTCATTAGTTTGATTCGATTACGAGACATGGCACATTTATTGATGATTGTGGATTTCGAGTAATTAATATGGATCACACTCTTTCTACTGAAGAACCATATGTATTAGCATCAATGGATAAACCAGTTTTTTATGTCAAAGTAAAACTTTGACCTGAATTTTGTGTCATAGTTGAAGTAATTCCAAGACATATTTTTGATGATGGTGAAGATGGAATTGACACTTTCCCTACTACCATTGGAACCATTCAATTTATTTCTTTTGATGACTCTAATAGCTCAATTGTCATAGTTTATTGTGAACCTAAAGTTGTGGTGGAAAATATATAGAATCATCCATCCATGTTCTCAATTCTTTTGGTTAACCACATGTGGGGTTTTTAAGGTCAGTAATATTCAAATTGATTTAATATTTATTAGAAATATGTTGTATCTGACTTGACCGTTATGTGAATTTTCAATGATTATTGGTTGGAATTTTTATTTGAATTGCATTTCTTAATTTGGAATTGAACTATATTTAAACCTATGAAACAAACATTTCTAACTTGGAGAACAATTCAATGATTCAACTATGATTTGTATAAATTTTGTATGACTCAAAGATATGTCTTTAACATTTTACCAGGTAATGAACATGGGGATTTGTATTCTTCCGTAAAACATGTATTAAAACTTTCATCATCTACCTGAGATAACGAAATTAAATTTTTCCTTAATTTTGATAACTTCTTTACCACTTATGAATATGGTATAATCAATGTTTCATGATTTTAATATATTGATAGCACTTATTAAATAATTATCCTACTAAAAATTTAATTTCTTTATTAAATATTGTATGATTTATTGACTTCATTATATATTCGTTCAAACTCGCCAAAAACAATGGTTAGTTAAATTATCCATGAATCCCCTTATTACCTCCCATTTATTTTGTTGTTTGGGTTACACATTAGTTATTCCTTTCTATTTACTTCCATATTTGTTTTAAAATGCAGGAAATGAAACCAATTGAGGAGAGGCAATGAAAACAGATTATGGACAACCATCGTCACATGACTCATCTAGGAATTCCACCACTAGTTCCTGCAGTGCGTATTTTATTTCAAATATATTTATTTAAAAAATATATAATGTCATGTGAATAATTTTTTAAAACATTTTATTCAAGATACATCTATTAGGAGATGGTTATTAGATGAGCATCCTAGTAGTGGTCCCAGTACTCGGGGTGTTCGTTCGAGGGGGTGGTACAGGAGCTAGACGATCTGGTCGACGTACTCGATGAGACCCTGCCCTGCCCACTAACATATCATCCATCACACATTCTGATGATGGTGTGCAATTAGGGACACACAGGATATTTATGCCGCCCATGCTTTCACCACCCTTTACATCTAAGCCTCCTCACCCGTCTGTACCACATCCGATGATGATTCCCACTCCCCATCCAGCATTTGGCTAGCCAACCCTATCATCTTCTTTTACTTCTGCCTCCTTCTCTATAGGATTTTATATTCCATCTTATCTGACTCCTTCTCCACCAATGTCTGTCCCTACAAAGCATACATTGGGACCCACTCCATCTGTATAGGGTGTTCCTTCTGTTTCGGTGGATCTAGTGGTGCCCATTGATCAAACTACCACAGATATACTTATACAACCCTAAAAAATTATTACAACATTATTTATTTTCATTATAACATGTATCAATAAAATATTTGTTTTTATTTCATAACAGATACATATACTAATAGGAGGTGGGGGCGAGGGCGTACATGCATGCGTGCTGTGTTGAACTGTCGTACGCAATTGATGGTGGACTACAATGAAGATAGTCAGATGATTGTAAAATCAGGGTATTAATGTCGGTGTTTTTTGACAACTCTCGCCAAATACTCTGACATCATTCATGTCAGCCCGCTCTCATGGAGACAGTTTCCAAATAAAGTCAAGGATAAAGCCCGGGCAGAGATATGGGTAAAAAAATCTATTGTATTTAATGAAATATATTATTTTTTTCATTTATATGAATTAATATTTTGGTGTCAGTTGCAGTTTAATTTCCCTGATGGTGAGGATGCACGGGCAGCACGTCTAAAGGATTTAGGCGATCTTTGGAGAGCTTATAAGCATGTGTTGTACATTGGATAGCGTGCAAGAGTGGGAACAGAGTTAGAGGAGGTCCCTATCATGGATTATTTTCCATTAGAATAGTACCGAAAAATGATTACTCATTGGATGACTAGACAATTTACAGAATTATTCAAATTAGAGGTATTTAAATGAAAATTTTCATGTTTTTCATTAATATTAATTATTGAATTTTTTTAGGATGCATTTGGAAGAAATAAAAAAAATTGATGTTATTAAATATGTCCACACATTGGGATGTACTACAATTCCAGATCATGAGAGAAAACAGGTATGATTGTTTATAATCTTTCTTTACGACTTGCACTTCTATTACTTCCTCCAAAATTTATTCGATTGATAAAGTTGTTATATAGTTTTAGTTATGCAATTAATGTTTTTTAGTATCTTATTTTTAATTATGGTTTCCTTTATTAAATGTCATTGTAGAGGCATAAATTGAATATAGAAGGACGTATTCCTCAAGAAAAATTGTTTTTCTTGAGTAGAAGGAAGAAAGACGAAAGTGTGTTTAATAAACCTATTCAGCAGGAGATCGTAAGTTTTACATTGTAGATTTAAAAATTTAACCTCTATTTTGTAACATAATAATCTATTTATATTTGTAACATGCTACTTTATAGGCCCTTGATGCCCATGAACCTGGCAATTTTGGGCTAAACGATCACTTACATCAGGTGTTGGGAGATGAGCACCCTGGTAGACTACACTACCAACCTAGGAAGAGTATAGTTTTGATGAGTTATTGGACCCATTTGGTAAGAGTTATAGTTCCACTGAGTTGCATCAGGTTAAGGAACTGGTAGAACATGCTGAAAAATGGGCCATAGAGAAGGAAAAACAGTTTGTTAGGGAAAACACAACATTTATGATATTGATGGAAGTTTTATGTCCAAGACTTCCACAAAAGGCCATCAATGCTTGTGATGAATATATGTCATCGATTCGTTCTATATATGGTGCACCGAGTGGAAGTTCTAGTCGTGGTCGAGACGATGGTGAGGATGAGGCCGAGGTTGTGGTGGAGGAGGGCAGGGAGGAGGCTGAGGTGGAGAAGGGGGTTGGGGAGGAGGCCAAGGCAGAGGAGGAGGGCGATGAAGAGGCCGCGACTAAGTAAGAGGGTGGGGAAAATAATGGGGATGACGATGAGGATGAGGATGAGGGTGATGATGATGGTTATGATAGTGATGGTGATGAGGGACAGATTGATTTGTAACATTTTTGACTGATATTACTGACATTTTAAGTCTATTGATTTTTTGTGCTGGAATATATGTGTGATTAGGTAAGTCACATTATCTTCATCTTTTTATCTATAAATAATAATACTTGACATGATGGTTTGTTGTGACTGATTCACCCCTCCCCTAGACAACCCCCAGGACACCCCTCACCCCTGTAGACAACCCGTACCCCCCTGGACACCCCTTTCTGATTGTATTGATACATCAAGACAATGATCCGTGGGTCATTTGTCATGTGTATGTGTCAACCCCACCTCAATCTGAGGCATGATGTGGACAGTACCACTCAAAGTGACTCTCTTTTTTTAAAAAATGGACACTGTTTTAAGTAAAAAACAACAGACATACAAAAAACTGACCAAACGCATTCTGATTCTGTTAATACTTTATCAAAAGGATCCATGGGTCATTTGTGATGTGTATGAGTCAATCCTACCTCAATCTGAGGCACGGTGTGGCCAGTACCACTCAAAGTGTCTCACCTTTATTTGAAGTGGACAACATTTTATGTGAATAAAAACAACTGGCATACGGAAAACCGACCAAAAACATTTGAATTGTGTTGATACTTTAGGAAAAATATCCATGGGTCATATGTGACGTGTACGAGTCAACTCTGCCTCATTCCGAGGCACGGTGTGGCCGATATCACTCGAAGTGCCTTTATTTTGTTTAAAATGGATACCCTTTTATATAAAAACAATTGGCATACAGAAAACCAACCAATCGTATTTGGTTTGTGTTGATACTTTATCACAACGATCCATGGTTTTTTTTTGATGTGTACGAGTCAACCTCACCTCAACCTGAGGCATGGTGTGTCCAGTACCACTCAAAGTGTCTCACTTTTATTTAAATTGTAAAACATTTTATGTGAAAACAATAACTAGCATACAGAAAACTGACCAAAATAATTTGGATTCTATTTATACTTTAGAAAAAATATACATGTTTCATTTTTGACGTGTAGAAGTCCACCCCTCTGCAATCAGAGGCATGGTGTGGCTGATACCACTCAAACTATCACACTTTTATTTGAAATGGATAGAATTTTAAGTGAAAACAACAACTTGCATACAAAAAGCTGATGAAATGCATTCAGATTCTATTGATACTTTATTACAATGATCCATGGGTAATTGTTTACGTGTACGAGTCAACCCCGCCTCAATAGGAGGCACAGTGTGGCCCGTACCACTCAAATTGTCTCACTTTTATTTGAAATGGACAGGATTTTAAGAGAAACCAACAACTTGCATACAGAAAACTGACCAAACACTTTTTGATTGTATTGATACTTCAGGACAATGATACATGGGTCATTTTTACCATGTAAAAGTGAAACCCACCTCAATATGAGGCACGGTGGGGCCGGTATCACTCAATGTGTCATTTTTTTTAAACGGACAATGTTTTAAGTAAAACAAAAGACATTCGAAAAAATGACCAAACATACTCTGATTGTGTTGATACTTTATCACAAGGATCCATGGTTCATTTGTGACGTGTAAGAGTCAACACCTTCTCAATGCGAGGCACGGTGGTCCTGGTACCACTCAATGTGTCTCACTTTTATTTGAAATGGACAACACTTTATGTGAAAAGAACAACTGGAATATAGAAAACTGACCAAATGCATTTGGATTCTGTTGATACTTTATGAAAACAATACATGGGTCATTTGGGATGTGTACGAGTCAACCCCACCTCAATACAAAGCATGGTGTGGCCTGTACCACTCAAATTGTCTCACTTTTATTTAAAATGGATATGATTTTAAGTGAAAACAAGAACTTGAAAACAAAATACCGACTAAATGTTTTCAGATTGTGTTGATAATTTAGCACAAGGATCCATGGTCCAACATCACACAGTCTTCTTCTCATGTGAGTCACTCCTACCCCTATTCTATAACACATGCCATTTAATACGCCAATGCCATCCTCTAACAGTGGGTTCTATGACCAAACGAAAGTCCCTTTGGGAACCCAATTCCAGAGACATAATTTAATATTAATACCCACTACCCAAAATGGGGATTCATCTCTCATCACACCCAGGAGACCAAATTCTAACTATCCACATACCCCCTTATTCCAATTGATAAGTCTATGAAAAACATGTAGGCTATTCTGATAACCCATCTCATATATTGAGATTGGCCAATTTTTTCCACTAACAAATCAGGAACCATTTATATAGGGATAAATAGTCATTAGAGGAATATAAACATCGCATGTGCTACCTATAAATCATCCTAGGTTTAAGAATATGACCACTACCATTGTCTATCTTATGGGTATCATGATCCTTGTCCACTCTACCAAATGTTTTTTGTTGGTTTTATGATAGTCGACCCAAGACCATGAGTAAACACCCTATATGCTTCCTATAACATGTAAGATTTTTCACTTTTTTGTATTGGTGTTGTGGTGTGAGTAAGGATTGAATTCTAAATTTTGAATACTATTACGGGTGTTATTGATTTTCAATTCTAAATTTTTGAATTATGGATGTATTGGATTCTGGCTGTATTGGTAATGAATTCTAAATTTTTAATACAATTATGTGTATTGGATTCTGGATGTATTGGATTTTAATTTTTTATTGGTGTTATGGGTGTTATTTCATTTCATTTCTGGATGTATTGGATTGTGGATGTATTTTATTTTGTATTTTTCTCTTGTGAGTTGGTTTGAGTGAAGAATGAATTTTAAATTTTTAAATTTCTGAATTTTGGATGAATTTTAAACATCCCATGTAGGATTTTGGATTCTAGTTGTATGTGTTTTTGTAGGTCATGGAGAGTTGCAGGTTTCATGTGGCTGTTGGCTACTGTGGAGCTGCAACATATGTATACCAATGGTTTTCAAAACTATTTGTATAGCCTTTTGGTGTATATTATACCAACTGTTTTGTTATAACAATTGGTATAAAATTCTACCAACAGTTTTGAAAACCGTTGGTATATCCTTTGGATGTATATTGTACACAATATACCAACTATTGTAAACCATTAGTATAAGGGTAAAATATACCAATGGTTTGCGAAACTATTGGTATATCTCTTACTTTAACACATATAACAACTGTTTACACAGAACCGTTGGTATTAACCTATACCCACGACTTGTCCACGGTTTGGGAAACCATTTCTATATAATATACCAACGGTTTCCTAGCCTTTAACAATGGTTATGAACCACTGGTAAAGGGTAAAATTCTAGTAGGGTAGTATTACAAATAGAGGATCTAAAGGTTTACTGTCTTCAGAAAACTAGGACAATACATAATAATTACAACATCAAGAATAAACATTTATTTAATTCCTTCTCCCCTAGCTTCTTATTGGCACATGAACTCTCCTTAGTACATGTATTAGCCTGAAGATATACATCAAAAAGGGTGAGGTAAAAGCCCTGTAAGAGGATATACAAGAACAATATTACAATGGGTGGTCATGACCGTAACATATTCAATAGATCATAAACATGAGAGGAAGCATTAATAAGAGACTTCAAATCTGCAAATGCATAAAAAATGAAACATCATGTCGTAGTGGTTAACTACTAAAGATAGTTTTGAACAATGCTAGAATTATTTCCACACATCATTTCACATTTACTCATGAGATTCATCACTTTTCCCAATGCATTGGAGCTTTTTATAATTCTGGGTGCACCTGTCACATTCAAACATTCATATTGCACTATATAATTCCAGACGCACCCATCACACCATAATGTTGTCATTATCATGGATGCCACATAGAAAATATATCAAAAATTAACATAAATGACCCATGTAAAGGAAAGGGTTTATTCTCATAAGAACACATTCATGAACTTTGGGTTCCCAAAAGAAAGAAGGAATAACATACTTGATACAAGAACCATCCACCTTTACTGGGAAGTAAAAGGTGTGTTTTGGAAAGAAGTGTTCTTTTGGAAAACATTTTATTTGACATAAAATCTAGTGGAGAGCATGTATATCCCATAATAGGTAATATAATTATGAAAAAATTATTTCCAAGGTGTAATATTACCAAAATTGAAGTGAAAGAGGGAGAACCCGAAGAAAGAAGGTTGGGTTCGAGAATTTCCCCTTACGTTGTATCTGAACGCTTTCTTTACTTTAATGTCTTGTATTACCACATTATATTAATTAATTGACAATTAAAAATCCTTTTATACATTAATAGGTTTCATTTTGGTTTAATTAGGTTATTTTTTGGCCCTTTGGATGAGTTATAGTGTTTAAAAACATTGATAAGGAATTTTATTTTTATGGTTTTCTTGAGTGGTTGACTTGTATTCTTAAATGAATGTTCGTGTAGAACATGTATAGACATCCATAAATTATATTTCTTTTTATTAATTATATTCTTGAATTTTAAATGATATTATAATGTGTTATATTATATACCATGTGGATGAATCATTAGATAAGAATTAAATGATTATTGCATGGGTTAATTTGGGTGGTTTTTCGACCACAACGAATTTGTTTTTATTAATTATTTAGTTTTATGTACATAAATTAGTTACAGAACATTTAATAGGAAATAATACACATACAATATTATGGTTCAACCATGTAAATGGTTTCATGACCAGATCTGAAGGTATAAATGGAAAAAAGAAAACATGTCGTTCTTGAAGGTGATAGATTAACACCTTACGAACAACATTTTCTTTATTAAAATTGAAGGAAAAGGACAATGGGTTTGAATGGTATAATATACCATTATTATAATAAAATTACATTATATGTATGATACTGGAGTTACCATACCATTTGGATAAAGATATGTGGGGGAGAATAATAAAAGAACTTGAAATTGAAAGGAAATTAATGGAAAGAGGAAGAGAAATTACCTCTTGAGATCCTCTTTAAGGGACCTAGGCTTGGTCTTTTGATGATACCAAAAGATATTGGATGTAGGGAAGGGGAGATGGAGGATTCTTGGGCTGATTTTAGATATATCTTGATGTTTGAGAGGTGTGAGGAAATAAGGGTGTGAAGGGTGGTTTTTATAGTGGAGGTTAAAAGTGATTTCCCAATATAAAATTCATTGATTTATTATTTCCCCAAAAGAGAAGAAATAGTGAGTCTTCCATGACCGGTAATAGTAATTATATAATGTGATCCCAAAACAATTGGTCTGACATCATCATAACATCATGCATGACTCTATAATTAGCTTATTTAGCTTATTTTTTAAATTATGGTATTTCGCTATTCCTAAAAAATTCAAGTATTTCAGAAAAATCCCAAAAATTCACCCCAACCATTTTTCAACATGTAGAATAAAAAAATAAATCACATTTTTCAAAAACAGTTTTCTAAATATTATTATTTTAAAATTTAATTAAAATCATATTTTAGTATCAAAAACCACTCTTAAAACAATCATTTACTTATTCTAAAATATTAGTATATCATACATTCAACTTGAATTTTATTTATATATTATCATAATTAAGGTTACTATTCATTATGGTATATCACTATCAATAAGGGTATGTTACTATTCAC
This sequence comes from Viscum album, assembly GCA_963277665.1. Taxonomy (NCBI): domain Eukaryota; kingdom Viridiplantae; phylum Streptophyta; class Magnoliopsida; order Santalales; family Viscaceae; genus Viscum; species Viscum album. The sequence continues at coordinate 1,421,442,059 of OY728120.1, forward strand.
AAGGGTAGGTTACAATTCACCAAAAAATATTTTTTCCCTTATTGGGCTCCAAATAACTTACTAATTGCAACCGTGTATGTATGATTTTAGAAATTCCAAACACAGAAGTGAAAAATTATGTTTAAAGGCCAGTTAGCACTTAGAAGTTCATTATGTTGTGTTTTCATGTGATTTTATGACATATTTATAAGAAGTTAATTTCCATTAAAAACACTAGGTCGTTACATATAGTGAGTCCATGACATCTTCCACGTGTCATAGCTGAGGAGATACAAGCATAACCCTAAAAACATCATAAAATGGTGTAAGCTGGACATCAAGGTTGGATCCAACTTTTTGGATCACCTAGTGGAATTCAAGGACATACAGGAGAATACCTTTCATTGAAAAACCATCCATTTCCATCACGTGTTGTCACATTATAGAAACGTGTAAGAGAGTTCTAGGGATTGGGAGATCCAGATGAAGGCTCGGTTCCTCAATAGTTCTTCATAGTTTTTATTTTAAAGGGTAAAAATATTGAAATATGTAATGATCTAGAGACTTGGTTTTTCATTGTAATACTATGAAATATGTCTTATATATATATATATACATTTTTAGAGCTAAGCGTGGAGACGACATGCGATTTTGAGGCCCAAAGTTCCCAAAATTATTTTTTTTTAAAATATTTAATATATTTAATATTTAGCACACATGATATGTAATAGAAAATAGTATAAATCTTAAATGGTTGTTTATATAAGAAATTTGATACCATGTTTGAGTATGGGATGTATTATTTACCCAAGGTGTGATATAAAATGATTCGGCATGGGGTATTTGGACCCCACTCTCTTTGGAAGTGCATTTAAGTGAATAAATTAATTTATTACATATTTTGACATGAAAAAATGCATATAACTATATCATTAATGTGAATTTTCTAGGGTTGTCTAATTTCTTTCTAAAAATAATTAGCGAGAGAGCTCCTCCCTCCTCCCTTATATGAACTATAGTGACCCTACTTTTTATTACATAATTTGTTACATCATTTTATAGACAAACAACAAAAAAGAATTAAAAAACTAGGTTACAAAGGATTATTGTCTTGGGGAAATTAGGCCATACAGAACATTTATACAATAAGACATAAAAATTTATTTAATTCCTTATTCCCTAGTTTCTTAATGGCCCTTCAATTCAACTTTATACATTTACTCACTTGAGGATATACATTTAAAGAAGGGGTGAGATAAAATCACAATAAGAGGATAAATAAGGGACAGAATACATGGGTGAGCATAATCATAATCATCATTACAAAATAAATGATCATCCTCTAAACCATTATAAGAAACATTAGAAAAAGGTATGGGATATGGAAATGCATAAAAATGAAACATAAAGTCTTATTAGTAAACTACCTGAAATAGTTATCAATAATGAAATAATCCCTTTAATGAATATTTTACTTTATCTCATGAGAGAAATCACATTACCCAATTTAATGGATCTCTATATAATTCTAGGTGAATGCATTGTGTTATATAATTTTAGGTACCCCCTTCGCATCATAATATTTACATTATCATGCGTGCCACATAGTACATATGTCGATTTTGAACATAAAATTACCCATGAAAATGAATAGGATTAATTTAATTAAGAATACATTCATGAATAGAATTAGGGGTTAACAAAATAAATATTTAATAAGATACTTTTTATAATAATCATCAATTTTTAGTGAAGAAGCAACAATCTCACGATAAGTATATGATGATTTTTCAGGAAGAATAGTTTTTTGGAGAAATCGTAGAATTTGACATAAAACTATATTGGTAACCTGTATATCACATATAAGATAAGACAATTATGAATAAATAAAATTTAAGGATAATTAAACGAATATACATACTTAAAATGGGGTGAAAGAGGGAAACCCCAAAGAAAGCGTACTAGAATCGAGAATTCCCCTAATGTTATGTATGAATGCTTTCTTCACATTAATATAACTTATAATAAAATTGTTTTAATTTATTAATAATTAAAAATTCTTTTATACAATATTTTGATTCATTATGGTTTTTTTAATTTCATTTATGGAATTTTTGATCAGTTATAGGGTTTTTATTTCATCATTCGGGAGTGTCCATTTTCATAGTTTTCATAATTGGTTCTCTTGTATACATGAATGGAATCGCATATAAAATGTGGATAAATATCCATAATTGTTATTATATTCTATTAATTATCTTAAAGTATTTTAAATGGTATTATAAAAAATTTTGTTATATGCTATGAGAATAATTCATTAGATAAAAGTTAATGATGATCATTTAAGGTTAATTTTGGCAGTTTTTTGATAACAACAAACTCGTTTAGTGTTATCATTTAGTATTAAGTATATAGGATAGTTCAAGAAAATAAATAGGGTTTTAGGATAAATTTGAAAATATATTTCAACAATTATAATGGTTTTATTAAAAACCTTGAATGAGTTAAAAGAAAATGAATGTTCATTGCGTATAATGTCGGTAAATTGACACATCACGGACGATGATCTCTATTTTAGAATAAAAGAGAGAGTAAAAGGAGTTTAATGATAGATATTATATTAACATGATATAATTATAGTATATAAAAGAAACCGGTGTAATCATGAACATTTGGATAGAGGAGGTGATGCAAGAACAAGAAATAAAGGAGAAATTAAAATAAAAAGGAAAAGTATTTTACCTCTTAAATCTCTACTCCTTGAAAATATATTTCAACAATTATAATGGTTTTATTAAAAACCTTAAATGAGTTAAAATAAAATGAATGTTCAGGGCCTTTGATGTCTTTAACTTGACCCATCACAGAGGGTGATCTCTATTTTAGAATAAAAGAGAGAGTAAAAAGAGTTTAATGATAGATATTAGATTAACATGATATAATTATTGTATATAAAAGAAACTGGTGTAATCATGAACATTTGGATAGATGAGGTGAGGCAAGAACAAGAAATAAAAGATAAATTAAAAGAAAAAGGAAAAGGATTTTACCTCTTAAATCTCTCCTCCTTGAGAACCTCCTTAGGCAATTGGTTTTGGATTTTTCATGAGACAAAGATCTCCTAGAAATTGGGGGATAGTAAAGAGTATTTGGAAGAATGTGTACAAGGCTTAAGGATTGAGAGGTGTGAGGAAAAGAGGTTGGGAGGGTTGGTATTTATAGTGGTGGAGTGTGACAACTAGGTCCCAATGACAGCACAACCACCCCGCCTTAACATGGTCGTCGGGTCCTGGCCTACCAGGTACCACAAGTTTCCCCTGCTAACACATGGGTCCCACCCCAGGGTCCACCCACATGCCCTAATAGGTCATCTGACTAATGACTATCCCCATGGGTCAATACATGTCCTTTCTAGTGTGCTTTGTCCTCACTCACACACACCCAATGAAACTACCCAAAAGGTCACCCATCTCGATCACTACTCCAGGCCAAGCATGCTTAACTGTGGAGTTCTAATCAGACAAGATCCCAAAGAAGAAGGTTCACCTTGTTGACATGATTCATATCATTTAGTCATTTAACCCTTTATCATTCTGGGGTGTTACATGGATTTTGGTGTTTTCTCATTATTATATTCATTTGTTTATTATTTTGGCTCAAGACTATGTATAGTTTTATAATTATAACTAAAAATATTAAAATAAATAAGGATAGCTCAATATATTGGGCTTACATCATCCATACATCATCAGTGACTCCATAATTCATGTATTTAGATTTTATCGTAAATTATCATATTTTAATATTCATAAAAAATTCATGTATTTTAGAAAAACCCCAAAATACTCCCTAAATTTTTTTTCACATATATAATTCTATAATGAACTCAATTTTATGAATATAATTTTCTAAATATTAGTAATTAAACATTTACTTAAGATCATAATTTACAAGGAAAATACCAATTTTAAAATTACAACTAATTTTATAACACTATGAAAATTTTCTTAAGGACTAATAAATTTGTTTTAAAATTTGAAGACATAAAAATATTTATTTAGGAAAACATATTATGAAAATAAGTTTTCTTTTAAATTAATAAATTAATTAAAAAATTTAATTAAATATTTATGACTTACAAAAATAACAACACTTAATTAAATTTTATAAAACACACATTTATGTAGACAATTATATAATTATACCATACGCTCATTTTGATGATTCCTAAATTTTATTTATAATTTAATGGGTGAGGTTACTATTTAGTTCACCAATTTACTATTCATAAGGGTCATAATATAATTCCTTAGTCCAAGTTACTATTTCATCGTTATTAATTAAATTAACTTCTAGAAATACTTATTATTTCATTAATTATTCATTTATAATGTTTTTTATTATGGTATATAAGTGATACTATGTGATCAAAGAAAATAGAAGCATGAAAAATGCATCATCTTATTTCAATCGTTGTATAAAAGAGTTCTTCACCAAGGATCGTTCCAAAAAATCTTAAGACTCATCTGTTGGTGTTTTATGCCTATGGAATAAATGTTTGAGTTGATTGATAATATTTCTTCGATATGTTCCCTTCCATGCATCCTTTACATGTTCCAATGTACTGTAAATTAATAATTTTATTTGTTTATCTAACCCTATATGAGGTTCTTGATTGTAGTTCAATAATTCTTTGGAAATTATAAATCAAAACCTTGTTCTTGTGCCTTTCTCCCAATATTACTCATGTTCTTCACAGATGGAATCCTTGTGGTTCTCAGTTCGACAATTGTAGGGTGGAATCGAGCATGATCAGTCCCCCGGATCCACAGAGAATCTATGGAACCGGAATGATTTGATGAATTGGGAACATGTATGGAATGTTTATAGAATGACGATGCACGATTTGGTGGTTTAAGTCCAATAAATTGCGCATTAGATGAGTGGTGGCATGCGGAATGAGCGGTGGTTCATTGGATCTCCACCAGAGCCAATTTTTATTTAATGCTGGATAGAAAGCATAAGATTTATTTTAATATAAATAATTCAGATATATTCAAGGCACAATCCATGATGGTTGGATCAAATTCGATGTGGCAGATTGGATCTATGTTTTCTAGAAAAATCGGGACTACATGCTGTGTATAATGAAGAACACATAGCATATAGCCCCTTCTTAAAAAATTGGTAGGGTTTTGGAAACCCATAAGTGTTGAACAACTTGAACATCCCTTTTTATGCCATGAACTGGCTTTCCATATGAGTGATCCATGCGGTAGATCACACGAATGGGAACACACCACTTGATAAGTACATAGATAGGACATAAGTACGTTGGAGGCATCTCGTGTGAATCCACACATCGTTTACCATTGTACATAGACATGAGGTCTAAGTACAAAGACATGGATATATGTGACACAGTTAGAGTCCCAATTGGCTAGGACACACTGTTTGGTTGACCTATATGTTGTATACATCTACACAGACCATGTTCCATTTTTTGGCTAGGGACACGAGCAGGTAGTGAAGAGAAACCACATGTCCTGTGGGTCCCCTCACACATCGTATTCCCCTTGCTCTCCATTCATGAGTTTTTAATGCCCTTATATACTTCATTTGAACTAATATTTTCTCCAATGAGTATCTTATCTTGAGTTTTTTCTACATAGAATGTGATGGTTCCCTCAGTAGTAAATTTTGAGATACGATGTGAAATGTTCTTCTTATGGTGCTTGCTTAGGTGACACTCTATGATGGTAGTGATCAGGCGTGATCACCTAACCTTTTTGGGTGGTATCCTCAAGTGGGGAAGGGAAGTGGAGTTCCTTGATGATATTTCTATTTTTCCCTCCTATAGGGATGGTTAGTGGAGTTCCTTGGCATTTCAAGTGTTTCCCTTAAGTAGGGATGGACTTTGGAGTTCTCGGAAGACCTTCTTCTCAGAGTTACACTCAGGTAGGGCTAGGCAGTGGAGTTCTCTGACAGTTATTCCAGGTGTTACAGACCAACAAGGCTTGGTAGGGTACTTACCCAAAGTCTCTTTCAGGTGTAATCCTTCAGTAGGGTTGGGATATAGAGTTTCACAATGGCTCTTCTGGGCGTTACCCTCCAGTAGTGCTGCACATTATAGTTCCCAGGTGACATTTCCCAAGTGTTTCCCTCCATCAGGGCTGGATAGTGGATTTTATTAGGGACATGAATAGTAGTACCCTCCTATCATACAAGGATATGAGATCCTTACTGAGATATTGTGACCCCTCGACTATGTGTCACGGTGGGGCAAGGTGGTTTAATGTATGCTTAGACCCACGAGGAAGAGAAATTATTTCCCCACCGAAGATGCTTTCTTCTGACACGACCTCAAACAGTGTAGGAAATTTAGTTCCACATAGAGAGGACAATATCAAGGTTTGGTTATTATGTTCCTTTGACTTTTTTTCATAGAATATGTTTCGGATTCCATGTTTTTTTCATGGACTTTTAGAACTGATTTCTACTCTTCTTCAAAGGCTGAGAAGTTGATGGAGATCCTCTTACACTCTCATCTAGGATTCTTTTACCAGGCATATATATATATTAATTCTTCTAGATTCACACATTAGATTCAAATATTCTCTTTCCATGACAGGTGAAGACATGTGGTGTATGCCAGATTCTATTTATGATTATCTTCTCCAGGTTGCATGAGTCTACTCACTAGCCATAGGTAGTGAAGCCTCAATAGGTAGTTTATCTTCTCACTGTGTTTATCCCCTTGTTCTTGTATGATATTTCCTTTAATTTCTTATTGGGTTGAGGTATACACGTTCATTTTAACTTGTTTTATCTACTATTTTCTAGCCAATTTGTATCTCTTACTACTCCCCCTTAAACCATTCAGGGTGTTCTACTGGGTATGTATATACTCGAACCTTCGTCATCTTTTACTAAAAATGTTGTGTCTTTTTATAATGATGCAAAGGAAGACCCTTACATTAAAGGAGAGTAGAGATATAGGGTTATTTCACCACATAAAGTGGTCGTATCATGGGAAGATGGATCTAGGATCTATCATACTTTTATTATTTTCCATTTTTCTCTAGTTGGGACATATTTCTGGTTGGGCATGAATTTTTCCCCTTTACTCTTATGTTTACACTCCCATAATTTTATACTATCTAAATGTTAATTCATTCATGGTTTACTTTATCGAAATTTTACATCCTTTAATTTTCCCTCTTCACGTTTTCATTGAGTTGGATGCGTGAATGTGTATAGGTTCTTAGAAAAATGCATCCCTAGGTAAGTTGTTCCCTTAGTTATTTTATCCACCGCTAGACTATAGAGGCTATCTTGGGGTAATTAGGGCTTGATCTATGGCATGGTTCGGGTACCAATACATTGGTATCATATAAATTTGATTCAATGGGATGTTTTTTAGACATATCCAATTGATATGATTGGTTGGGTTTACGGAAACTGTTTCAATGTGTCTGAAGTGCGATACTCAGGACAGGGAGTCTAGTGATTGTATCAGAAGAAGACATAGCCATTCACCAAGACCTTTACTACCAACTTATCGACTCTTCATGCCAAGACATTTGTTGTAGGTACAAGTGGTACATGCATTATATAGGATTCAGTCTTTGACTTTCCATATTGAATCAGCTCCATATTATTGATTATATATATATATATATTCTCATATAACCATGGTACTCTTGGGTAAATTTTAGGATGCCTCCATGATGACAGTCTGCCAGGATACCAACTCTGTTCATGTTGATGACCTGATGAGCAATGAGGCCTTTGTTCATGGTCAATCTGGTGATCCCATTCTTCTAGGTGGGCAAGTAGCAACAACTCCACCTTTTGAGAAGCAGATCATACAAGTAGAGAAAGATGTGGACTTGTGCCGGCTGAACACACTCTATGAGTTCCAGAATCAAAGATTGTTTAGCTTCCTTGGTTATCCATATCCACAAGAAGTGTAGGATTAGATATATTTGGTGGTCCAAATCTTTAATATTATCCTAAAACTGACAGATTAGATGGTGGAATTGGATGCTAACATTTGCCATGAAAAATCGGGGCATTGGTGAAGCCTCGTTACATAGATTTATGATGAGTCAACACTCTCATGGGAAGAATTGAAATAACTATTTTTTGAGGAGTATTTCCCCTCTGTATTATCATAAATTCTGATATAGGTTCTTCTAGATCATCATCCGGGAGGTATGATGATGGATATGTACAAAGAAAGGTAAAACAATTACTCGTTTCTCCCTTTACATAATCTGTTATTGATACTTCTGAGCATAGATGTATGAGTAGGGACTCCACAGAGAGATTCAAGCCACCATTGTTCCCTTGTGCATCACCACCTATATCAAGGAGTTGGAGATGGAACTAGGGACTGAGAAATTTCTGTTAGAGGGACTACAAATAATTGAAGTTGGAAGTGGGTGTACTAGATCTAAGTTGTCTAGAGAAACTCGCATTTGATCGGTGCTATGATTTCAGAATAGGAGGCCCTTTCACGAGTAGGCTTAGGCACATTGTCCTATGTGGTTGAGAAATCGCAGAGGACCAGATAATCCTAGATAAATGTGGTCCTTTGATTATGATGGGAGAGGTCACATGGAATGTGACTGACCTACCATATGTGCTGAGAATCCTAGGAATATAGTTGTTTGGACACCATGGTAGAGAGAGTTCCATGATCAAGGATATATCAGGTGTGGAAAGGGTTTTCTTGGTACCCAAAGAGGCAGATATGGAATAGGAGAAGGAGGAGCTATAGGTGGAGGATTATTCTATGCGATCCTTCCCCCACCACCACAAAGTGACAAAAATTAGGCATAGGGACCTAGCGGCTAGGAAAATGGACAGTTGTATGCTTTGGATGTCTATGATCCCACAACATATGATAAAAACATTTCTTGATAACAATGAAATGTGTTGGATTTTTATGGTGATAAACTACCACCTAGATATCCTTATATTCTTTAGGTGTCCTGGGGACTCCTATGAGTAAATCTATGGTTTTTTTAATTTTCATGCTGGTATAGGAAATCATTTCATCATACCATTAATCTTATATTGGTAATCCTTGAATCCTTGGAATAAGAAGAATCGATATATAAATTATGAAATCTCTCACTTCATGTTATACCACCATATGTTTTTCTTCAGATCTATATAAATAATAGTGATTCTTGGATGAATAGTGAATGATGAGTTGTGAAAACCATATAGAAGTTCCCTATTCAATTATAATTTTTATGGGACATATATCCCTGGTCCAAAACTAATAAATCCATCATTATAAAAGTTGAACATTAAAATATTTGATACATTTTTTTGTAACACCTAATAATCATTCTAGGCCTCATTTATCCTCTCAATAATATATGTTGGAGAAGTTATTTGATAAAGGTATGGTAAATATCATTTTAATATTCAAATTTCCATCCTCTTTATGTAAAAGAATATTAGATCCCTTTCAATTTTCATAATTTATAGGGTTTCAATATGATTTTATCTAAATGCATATTCCACTTTTTTTTACCCTCCATGAATGGAAATGGATCAAAAAATCATAATACTTGATCATCTCTAACCATGGTTTTTTGTGTATATTGAACTCCTTTTCTGTGAATATATTCTTGAGGATTTTATGATTTATATATATGCTACACTTCTCATTATAGAGATAGTGTAAAGAAATATTCATCATGAACATCACTATATACAATTATAGATCATTTTTTGGGTAGTTATCTCATGGATATTTAATTGGTTGGAGGCATATAGGTTATCAAGTTATCTTGTTTCATGAGTATAAAATCTAATTCCATTTTTAAGTGTCACTATAGATCAAAAATCCCTCCACAAAAATGGGTAATGAGAGCACAAATGTAGTGTTTATCCTCTTCATCATCTATTTTAATATTTATTGACATTCACCATCCTAGAAAAATATCACCCCCTTCTATTTTATCTTAGATAATGGTCTTGAAAATCATGAGTAGTTTCTCACAAATTCATTGTAGTACCCAACTAATCCAAGGAAAATATTAATCTCTATAATAGATTTTGGTCTATTCCATAATTTAATTGCCTATTTTTTAAAGGATCCACATATATTATTTTTTTTAGTGAAAACATTCCATAGGAATGTTACTTGCTCAATAAAAAACCCACAACAACTCCACTTCAATGATAACTTTTCTTTTGAAATTTTCTTCATTACAACATTTAAATTCTCCTCATGATCTACCTTTTTTTGGATTAGATAATATTATCATATATAAATAATTCCAAAAAAAATTCAAGGTAATCCCAAAAGACTCCATTCATTAAGTCTATGATGATTTATGGAGCATTTTTAAGTCAAAATTGTATCACAGTGAACCCATATGCTCATAATATTTAATGAAGTTGAATGTTGGGGATATCCTCCCTTTTCACCTTTACATGATAATATCCAAAAAAAATAACTAACTTAGAGAATATTTAGGCACCGCATACCTGTTTGAACATGTCATCAATCTATGGAAGAGAGTAAATAATTTAAATAATACCGCTAGTGATGTGGTAGTGAGTTATGTTTATAAAGAATTTATTTTCAAATCATAAAATATAAAAAAAGTTTTGGAGGATTAAATAAGGTTATATAAAATTACTCAAGTGTATTAAAAACACATTATTTTAAAGTTTAAACATGATTTTGGTTGTGTATACACTTTCTAGGGTTTATTTCATCACTTTTTGGATTTGATGATTTCATACTACAAACCATATAATTATCACCCATTTAATTTTTTCCCAAATATTTGATTATTTATTAAAATTATGAAAAACTCACAATTTTATAATTTTGATTTTATAATTTCAAAAATAATATTTATTTCATAAATAATCTATAAACATTATAATCTTTACATTTAAATCAAAAATCCCCATTTATTTCAAAATAATGGTTTTTTGGAAAAAAATCATTTTTAGGCCCTCATAAAAATTACAGTCGACTGCATAAAATTGTATTTTCATTTATATTTAATAATAAAAAATTTAATTATAATATTTTATTAAAATATCATTTATTTCAACAAAAATTTATGAATTAAATAAAAATAGTGTCTTTTTGGAAATTATAAATTTACTAAAAATACAATTTTTATGTCATCATATCGAAATATAATTCATATCATACATTATTATGGAACCATTATAAGAAATAAAAGCTAAATAAATAATTATTTTAAAAAATATAAATATTCATACTATTAGGTTATAGACAAATATCCTTTTATTACACAAGAGTATTCCCTATGGGTAATGGGTCTGATAGTGAGATTTTATAGCGGTGGTTTAGTGAACATGGATTGGGTCATGATCTCACTAAGTAATAAAATATCCCATAAATGGTTTTTATTATTCATTAATTGTTGAATCATATCCTAGGATTTGTGAAGGAAAAATCCCAATGATGAAATCCCCCTTTTAAGCTTCTATAAATGGGATTCATAGGGTATGATTTGGTTAGTCGAGGCCATCACTTTCTTTGTTTATGTCAAAGGGATTTTTCATAACCCTATATATAAAATAATCATATGATCACTATATAATGGATATACGATTAATGGTTATGATTCTTAAAATTATTTAAAATATGATAGGATATAACTTATAACGGTCCAAAATAACCTATAAAATGCACATGTTTCTATAATTTTATTTGTTAATAAAGAATTTAGTAATTTAAAAAGAGAATTTGAATTATTAATTTTTGGGTCATTACAACTCAAAAAATTGTTAAATGGAGATAATGTTTTTGAAGTTATTTAGGTATGTATTGTTTAATCTTAATGGGTTTATAGCTGGGATTAAAATAGGATAGGATATTCCATTTTATAAGTGAGGGGGGTGAAAATCTATTAAATATATGAAATATTTATATATAATATGTTTATAAATATTATAAAATGGATCCCAAGTAGATTTTATTTAAATAAAATAACTAAAAGGTAAAGATATAATCAAAAAATAAAATTTTCAAGAGTTTAGGTGTAATTTTGAACCCTATTATTGGTTAAACTCTTTCAATAACCATATTAACCTTAACCATTGTAAAATATTTTACAATAATTAAGGATCATGAAAGTATTTTTTTTAATTAAATATGGAACAAAAATGGACCACTCATGACATTCAATATAATTTCCTATAAATTTATTTTTTTAAGATTTTTATTATTTTCTAAGTTTTTAAAATTATTTTACAACATTAAATCGATTTGAAGTCATTTCTAAGACTATTCATTAAATTTAAAATTAAAGGCATCAAGATAAGAATGTGATTATAATTAAAATACATAAAATTTAATTAAACTTTAAAAAATACCTATAAAATCATGTAATACCATAACTCATCTAAAAATTATTATTTTTAATAATTTTAAAAACAATTTATTTGAATTCTCTTATGCTTTCACAAGCATTGTATCGACACTCTATAAGCATTTTAAATAATTATACTATATTTAAAAAGTAAAAATAAATTACTATTTATAAATTAAATAATTGTAAATAATTATTTTCATCATGGCTCCCAGATAATATATATTTACTCGTATCAAAATCATGAAAACTTATTTATGACATAAAATGATAGAAATTGTATTTAAAAAATATATCACTTCTTTATCTTGTAATGAAACCATTTTAAAATTAAATCACCCACAATAGTACAATTAATATAGGTTGAGTAACATATAATAAAATAAAATAATTCATAATTTTATGTATTTTTGACCTTTTATACTTAATTTTAATTTTTACCTTAATTTACCTTTACCGTGATAACTCATTTTTGTAAATCGATAACATATTTTTGTGACCAAGAAAATATTTTAACTTATGAAAAAATATATACATTATAATTCCACATTTTAAATATATTTTACAATATCCAATTTTTAGTAGCATCATGAAAAAAATTAATATTAATGTGTAAAATGTAATGCTTTTTTTGAAAAATGTGTATTTCTATAAAAATGAACCTATACCAAAATAAAATATAATGTTGATTAATATGGAATTAATTATATTATTTTTAATAAAAGTTATGTTATATTACTCTAAATGTAAATCCAAAATATAATGGGATTTTTTAATAACTTCATTTAAGAGAAAAGAAATGACAATACTCCAAAATCAGCATTTTTCACTATTTACCCAAAAATCAATCTTTCTAGAAAAATACCTAAAAATAATTCTAGGAAAATTATAAAATTATGATTTCAAACATAGTTTCTATTTTTTTTAGAACCAATTTCTTAAATTGTAATACATTAATTATAATATTGACACACAAAATGAAATAAAACCTATTTTGAGGAAAATGTATTTTTGAAGCATACAATTTCATTAACCTCATTCCATGCCTAATAACAGTAATAAAATGAATGTAAAATCATTAAAATTTTATATAAAATACTTATTTAATTATAATTAATTATCAATAGTGATAAAATTAATCTATTATTATAAAAATACATTATGAACATAAAAATAGTTTTATGAAAAATATCTTTTTTATGTTCAAAATATTATATCTTCACTTCCGACCAATTTATATTTAAGTCCTGATTGATTATTTATTTTATAAAGGTAAAAATATAATTTTTCATGAAATGGTTACTTCAATTTATACCCACCAAACCAATGACTAGATTATAATGGTATAATATAATAATAATGTATATGCAGTATATTTTGGTTCGTTTATGCCTACAATTGTACATACTGCACACTATCAAATATATGATTTCAATAAAATAAATTATAAGTTTTTGGGGACTTTTAGAAACTGATATATATAATTAATATCTAAAGGAAAAAATTGATTAATAGGTTCTCTAAGTTTCAAGGAAGTAGTTTTCTCTCCAATAACAAAGGAAAAAAAGGATGAGTCCAACCAAGAGATTTTTTGTGATGATTAAAATATTGTATCACATAGTAAATCATGAAAATATCCTTAACCAACAATATATCTCATTGGTTCTATCAAAATATTCATATAGAGTTCCAATATACATAGAATATTCAAAGAATAAAGTTGTTTCATTACATCCTTTCTAAACAATTATATTAATATAACATCAACAATGTACTTTAGAGTTATTCGGTCATGGTCTCTTATTAAATTCATCACATGAATTCTACATTTAATATGCATGAAAAACATATCCATGTAGGCTCACATTGATAATAAATAAAACTAAAATACATTGTATAATCAAGTAGTTAATATCAAATTAATACTATAGAAAAATATTCCCGTAATTATGAAAATTAAATTAATTATAATAATCATTGAATTTATACAATAAGAACTCTTAAAATTTAGAGATTAAAATCAAAATCACATTAATTAAATGAATATAATGAATATCAAACCACACATGGATCTATTTATCCTTTATCTAGATATTCATTTTATAATTTGACAACATTTAACATGGAATCAACATAATTATAAAATAATTATACAAAAAAAATCAACTAAGATAATTAACATAAACATGCATAAATTAAAAATAAAAACATAAAAATAAATCATATTTGAAAACATTCTATTTTTGTTCTGTTATCTTATGGTCTATTTCAACTTATGGTTGGTTAGCTCTTACAGTATGTTCAAAATCATGATAGGTTTATCTTCATGGAAGGTTTCTAAAAATGGTGTGTTAGAATAAATGTTCAATCAATTTAAATGATCATATATTCAATCCCTTACTACATGAAATTTAAACTGAAAATTTCATCAAACCCTTTATGTAGTTGTTTGAAATTAATGTGTGGTCAGTTCAATATTTTAAAAAATATATATTCAGTGATTGATTTGTATGGTTGTTAGAAACTCAACATGTGGTTTATTTAATACTTTTAATTTTTTTTATATTCTTAGTCTATTGTTCTAACATTCGATTATGGACTTACCGTAAATCTGTTTGTTCATGCAATAAATTGAGGATGTATACAAATTTTCAAATGTAGGTAATAATTTATTCTTATGTTTTATGCATTGTACTTGTGAAAATTATGTTTATTCAGTCAAAATGGATCATTTTACATGCCTCATGATATATTTATATCCATTATTGATTTTACAATCAAATAGGATATTCAAAAAATAAAAATAAATGACTTAACAACATATAAAATTCGAGCCCATCCTATGAGGTATTTTCATTGAAATCAATTCATAAAACAAATAACAAATATGAATAATAAAATTATAAATATATATAAACAATAATGATTCCTCAATAGGATATGAAAAATTATATCACTATTATTTACTCCTGTTTGAGGACTTAAATAATTTTACAAAATTTGTGATAATTTTTCATTTTGTGGAAAATTGGTACTATAATTATCAAAACATAAATCAATAACATTCTTAGTATCCACTTTAATAATATATTCTAAAAAATTTAATTCTCTCAAGCCATATTCAATATAAACTTATACAAAATTCATTTTCTTATAATACTTCTCATTAAATTTAACATTAAATTATTCCTTAATAATCATAGTTCTTTTATTATAAACTATCGAATTTTTAATCACATTAGAATATCCTAAAAAATATATTTATAAAATTTATCATCTAAATTATATAAACTATACTTACTGAGGAGGATAAATAATTTACATCCAAAAACTATAAATAACCACCTATGAGTTTCATTACTTTTCAGAACTCATATATATTTTCCATGAAAATAAATCTGATAAGGATTATATTTTAAATATAACAAGATTTTTTATAGGCTTCAAAAAATAATTTGTAAAACATACTCACTTGACATGGTTCATTCCATTTATAGGAGTGTCTTATACTTCCTTTATAAAAACCCATTTTTTTGATGTTTCATGGGGTGTGAAAGTTTATAATAATAACCATTCCTTTCACATTATTTCTCAAATATTAGGTAACAAAAGTAACTTCTTGTATTACTTCTAATAGAAATAATAAAGTAACATTTGTTATTCTGAAATAAATTGTACTAATTATAATACATAAATAATTTTTAATTTTCATGATTATAAAATATACCAATGTAAATATGTTTTATTCATCCATAATTACAAATGATCACTTATTTATGCCAAATCTTGTAGTCTCAATAGGTCAAAAAATCTAAATTAACTAACTCAGTGTTCTTAGCAGTGTTCGAATTATTGAGTAGTCTAAACAACTACATGTGTTATTTTATTCTCAAGGATAGATCATAAACATGATACTTGTTCACTTTAAGATATAAAAATTAAAAAACTCTTCCATTTTTTGAATTATATTTAATTATTTTGAAGTGTACATTGTCGAGTCTTCTATGCCAAAAAATATTATCTTCTTAGAAACTTTGTAAACACTTTACATGTTGAAACATTAGTTCAGGAATGTCAATTGAATAAATATTCTCTATAATGTTTTAATTAATTAATATAGAATCATATTTATGAAATTTAATAAATATTCCATCATCACATTAGTGATAAATGATAATCAGGTTATGCTATCAACCATCATCTTCTAATTTTTCACTAATGATAATAGGATTTAAATTCCAACATCACCAAAACCTTTTACATTTCCTTTATAATTGTCCCAAAAAGTGAAAGGGCCACCATAAAATAAGTTGTATGAAATTATATTTGATTTTTCTCCAATAATATACCTAGAGGATACATTTTTTATGTACCACACGTCTTTATTAATACTTTCAGGTCATCTTTCCTAAAATAGAAATTTATATAAAATTGTAGTGTCCAGACAAGTTAAGGTATAATTGGATTAGTTAACCATTATTCTATACACATGAATATTGAAAATAATAATTAATTGAACTTTTAGAAGATAAATAATTAGAAATAAATACTTTAGTGTGTCCCAATTATTGTGAAGATTTAGGAGATCATTCAAAAAAATAATTTCATTCATTCTATATCTAAAATAAATTATAACTGAGATATTTCCTTTTTTATTTTCAAAATAAAGCTCATCTATATATTATTTATCTTATTATCAAATCCAACACCATTTCTATTTTCTGATTTTATTCAAATACATAATTTTATCCTAAATTTATTTTCATTGAAAAATGAGGCTATATATTCCATTAAACATTCGATCTCTTTATTTATATTTCCAATATCATTTTGAGAATTCTCTAAATCCTCACGAGATTTTTAATTCTTGTTTAAGTTTTATTATTTAGTTTAACATTATCTTTAGTAAGGTCTTTTTTTACTCAATAAGATTCATATTACTTCTCTTTAGTTCATTGTAAAACTGAGAAATTCTAATTATATCAAATTTTAATTTTTTCTAATATTTCCATTTAACTCAAAAATACGATGTTTATAGAAATTATATTTAGTATTTGAATCATAGTAATATTATAACCCATAGTCAAAAAACTCATTAATTAATTCCATTTAGAATAAGTTTTCAAAATATTTCTTGGTTCTAGACTCTTTATAAGAGCCACAATCTTGAGTAAAAAATGTACATGCTTCTAAAGATCATTTCTCTTTCTTATTAATATATTTATCCTTTATATAATTATTTAGTATTCGATAATTAGGATTGAAATTTTCATTATTTTCTCATTCATAATAGGTGAAATATATTTTATTATACTTATATTTATAATTATCACTCTTATTTTCCTTTTGATCATATTTTTATAAAAGTTTTATAACCTTCAAGAGAAATCACTATTTCTTTTCATGTCTTTGTATAATCCTTTCACTAACTGAGCTAATTCAAACCTTTTAATTCCCAATATCAATTAATTAGAAAAATGTGAAATAATATTTATATATTTGAATGAAAATCTTTTATTTTTTGTTATATATTCTTCAGTAATGTTCTTTAACACTAATTAATTTTTCATAAGTGAATTGATATGATTATTAGGTGTATACTCCTTTAAATCATTCCTTTCTTCAATTGATACCTTCTTAGAATTATACTTCTTATGTAATGATATAATAACTCCTTCGGTTATGACTGTATTTTCTAATGTTTCACCAATATAGCTTGTTCCATTTACTATGCTCGTGAATGTATATAAAATTTTATTTACAGTATCTTCTTCTCTAACGTTGAAGGTTTCATATTAATATCACGACAAGATTTGTTTAGTTCTATAAAAATTTTATTTAACATTATGCATATCATTCCAATTTCTACAAACATCTTGATAATTTTTATAAGAAGAAACATGAGTAAGAACATTTATACTAATTTCATAATAAAAAATATCTATATAATTATAATTTAAAACATACTTTCTTGAATCATTATTGTAAGAGAATATATCTCATCTTAGGTATTTTATATGATTTTACCATTATAATATAATTTTCAATGCAATTAATATTTAGTTAAGATTTCATTTTGTATTTATATTATCTATAATCATTTCCATTCAATAAGTGTGGTATTTATGGTATCTATCAATCATTTTTTTATCTATATCCTATCTAAAGATATTTTATGTAAACTATTAAATATATGTTATTGTTTTTAATAGAAATTTAATCTAATAGAATTGAATAGAAATCCAAAAAAGGACCTGATCTAGTACCTATTATTTAGTATTAGATGATATAATAGAGCACACAGATTCATATAGAAAAAATTTGTGATGCTGATTATTTTCCCATTTGATAAGATGTTAGAATGGTTAAGAATGGTGAATTGAAAATTTTAAAAAATTAAAATAAAATTAAATTTAAAATGATAAATGGTAAATATGTACATAATAAATTTTAATAGTTGTTTGGATAAAAAAGTTCCAACACCAACTATTCACACAACTCCACACTTCGAGAGGTACGACACAAACTAAGAACCTGACTGGGAGTCACAATTTAATTATAATATACCTTTTCTATTTGAGGAACAATCAAATACAATAACTTAACTTTTCTAGTAGAGTCATAACATAGTTACTGACTTGTATCTTTTATGGGGGTATAATTAGACATATATTTCTTTTATATGAAAAAAACGTATATTAGTAAAATAAAAAAAATAGTGAATGATAAATAAACACTAAAAAAGGAAAACACATTCAAAATAGATGAATATTTAAACATATATAATTTTGACCACTTAATCAAAGAATTTTAACATGTTGAAGTTCTTTCAAAAAAAATTAAATGGATATTGATCACTAAAATTTTCTCATACATGTCTATCTCATGTGTATATCCGTCATACTTTCATATTGTTTAAGCTATACTCAATTTATAAATATTTATCCATTTTATTCAAATTTCATTCTAAATAGTAGTAAAATAAGATCTTTTCCAATAATAGTATTCAGAACTATAACTCTAAAAATCATGAACTAAATCAGAGTTGATAAATTCATATTTCAAAAACATCATAACATCATATATTTTTTCTCCAAAATTATGTCATAAAATTAATTTTTATAATTTAATACACTCCAATTATTTATTTAATCATCTCATAAATGGTTACTTCATTTCTGTATAAATAATATACAAATGAGAATAATAAATAAATTCCATTGAATGGAAAATAATTAAAATCACATATTCAATCATATATTGTGATTTAGAATCATTGTATTAATCAAAATTCCATCTTATGATATGTTAAATTAATATTCCTCTATTTCAAATATATCATCCGATTTTAACTAAAAAAAACTACCACATGTGAATGAATGAGTCTTACAATATATAAGAGTCTTCTTAAACTCCCACCATATTCATTAAATATTTTAATTTTTAAAATTTGGATATATATGAAAATTTTATTGACGTGTAAGATCCTTTATACTACTTATATAATGAAAAATATTTATACATAGTAAGAAATTCAGAGACGATAGCATATATTAGAATTTAACTTTTCAAAATAATACACATTATATATCCCTTAATATATAACAAATTATTTATCTATAAGTCAGTATAAAATATACTATTGATATCTGTATTTAATGGATATATTTTAGGGTATTTTAATGTATTGATTTCTATTTTAAATGGATAAATCTTTACAATTTTTTTAATGATTAGAACAGTTTTAAGATTTAGTTATGGATGAAATGGATTTTCATAAATGGAACAAAATGAGATAAATTTAGGTTCTAAAATTCAATTAACGCTTTGAGAATATAAAAGTATTGTGACATTGGATTTTTGAAGGTAGAGACAAATGAAAAAATAGGAAAACACTATTTACACATTTTATATTTAATTACATGATGTGGGTTCATTATGATGAGCCTCTGTCACCTAGATAAGTTAGGAAGTCATTACACACTATGAAAATCCATCAGATATCATGTACACTGTAAACGATGTGAAAGTTAAAGAAAAATATGAAAAAGTTACTTTTGATGTGTATTACACGTCTTCTAAATTTACACATCATGACAATTTTAAGAATCTGGAAAATTAGATACACATTTACGATGGTTTTTATGGGATGAATTTAAAAAGAAACCCTCAACTTCTCATTTCGGGATGTCTGAGAACAAGGGAAACCAATGGAAAATTGAATGATGATCCAGATCCCTTCTTTTTTATAATTCTTCACCTTTATTCTTCCTCGGGTATCCATGTTGGTCGTTATCATAATGACAAGAATAAGCAATTAGTTTCTTGGTGCTAAGTGATTTCATTGTAGGTGGGTGTGATTCTTAGGGATTGTTACTGTCTTTTGTTATCATTTTGGATTAATAAAACACTATTTATCAATTCCAATATTCTTATTTTTCCAATTTCATGAAACTTCCACGTGACTTAAGGAGGATTATTTCATCATATCAATTATGTAGCCTATATTTTGTATAGACACTATTTAAATCTAGGATAGTTATGTTTACATAGTGTTTCTGGTCGCTTACTTTTGATATTTCACTTAGTAGACGATCATTCCAATTGTGAAGCCACAAGATTAGTGTAGTTTAACCTGAATGAGGATCTGTACTAACCCAATTCCAACAAAAAACCTGAATAAATCCAATAATAATTGAATCCCAAGAACAAAAACTAGAAAATTACTAAACAAGGCATATCTACTCTCTTAATTTCAAACCCAATTCTTGATGCATGTCGTCATATTTCTTCAAACAATCCAAAAATTTAAATCTCAATATCATTAAATAATTTAGAACATTTTAATTGTTCCTATTGGTTTGAAACATGGTATTTCCAAATACTACATTTTTAGTTAGGTTGTATGATTTTTATTATATTATAATTTTTTTTAGAATTGTATGAATTAATGATGCCATGTGGAATGTTAATTCTCAATGTGTATGATCTGGGACTTGTCCAAATATAGATTCATCTATAATAAGGACTTCATAAATAAGTTACATGGACTAATATGTAATAAATATAGTTTCATACGTGATTTTTCTAACGTAAAAGACTTTCATCAAATCTAATACATAAAAGTAAATTAAAAATAGGGATCTATGTGTAAAAGTAATTCCCTAAAACAAAAGAGTAAATATGATGTGAAGTAATACATACATAAAAGTTAAATACAAGAAATGTATGGGTAAAATACTCTACACATTAAATTAAATAGTTATCCAAATTTTAAACACTCAATACATATATGTGAAACTGGCCGTATGTATAGGTCATAGACATGGAAAATTATAAATAACTAATATGTAAATGTAATAACTTTAAAATTTATGGTTCATTCCTCTGTGATATCAAATGAATTATATAAAAGGCTTCAATATAATATAATAATAACATAGTAACAAAATAATAGTATTAAAAAATAATAAAAACTAAAAACTAAAAAAATGAAATGTGGGAAATAATAATAATGAAAATACATTGAATAAAGAAGGAGATTATATAATTATTAAAAAATATGTCAAAGATTCAATGATTCACTCAATAATATCCTTAACCTGGCATCCTAGATGGTGGTTGGATGCCTCTACTAGACTAAGCTACTGATGGTGCCTATGATGCATGGGTTTGTTGGAGTTATTTCCTGATTATATTCTATTAACCACATCAATAAAAACATTTTAAATAGATTTAATATCCATATAATTGAAACTTATTTTCATAATAGGTATAATATAAGTATATTTTATTGAATCACCCACATTATAGATAACTTATAAAAGGACTATCCAGACATAGAACTAGATGTAAACCATAACTGTGGATACTTATGTGTGATTGACCACTTATCATCTCGTCCTATTAACTTTTATAATAACTAGAGGGACTATCTCATGTATTTTTTGGGTAATGAACAACCTTGTCCTAATGTCCTTTAGATATAGTCTCAACTAGAACAAAATTTTTCAATACTTTTGATATTTTATGTTTTTAAAAAATAAAACATATGACTAAAATGGAACTTTAAATCCCATATCGTAGTCCCCCTATTTAGATTCATGATTTACACTCATATATAGAAAAAATTAAAACAAATGAGAAATTTTTTTGGCACAATACATAATTATCATAGATCCTGATTGAATATTCATAAACTCCTTCACTTCCACCTGGTGTAGTGTATCTAGATAAATTTTCTAAAATATGTTCTTTTTGTTGTTCTTACTAGTTAGGAACTAATTTTCATTAGGCTCCTCTATAACAACCCACCATGGGTGGGATTCCCTTTCAAGAATAAATGATGCGATCAGAACATAATGTCACTTGGGATTCTTGTTTCTTTCAAAGATTATATGAAGGCTGTTAATAAATTTCATGCCCTCTTGAGGAGAAACATGACACCAAATTTTAGGACGATGGTGAACATGTAAGTATTTCATTACATAAAATGTTGTAAGATTCTTATATAGGGATCTTTGACCCATATCTTTTTCAAAATTGATCAATTTGTTTAGGATATAAGGTTATACCGCAGGTTTTTCGGCTGGTGCAAGCTCTCTTACACCTTTATACTCAATAGGTGGTTGTCATTATGGTGGAATAATCTATAATAAATTAAATAATGATATTAAAAACGTTTTAAAAAAAGAGGGATTTAAAACCCCATGTTTATGAATTTTATGGTAGATATTAGTATTAAACACTTTTCCTCTCTCTTCCTTCCATTTATTCTATATATTCTAAAACACTATTTTTTAATTTTAAAAAATTCCATAAACCCCTTAATTATATTAACAATACTTTTATTATAAATTTATATATATATAAATAAAACATAAAATATCATTTAAGAAAAACGTTAGCATTAATCAATTTTAATATAATTGAAGTGATGAAAAACAATGTAAAATGGGTTTACAACCAAGGGAACCTATTATACACCCATATTTTCATAAGATGGAATATTGGGAGTTCATCTAAGGAACTATTAGTGGATGAAACCCATGAACTGTCCTAATACTTATTCATAGGAAAAAAAATTCATGAGTAATAAAGAAAAAAATTATACCTATTATATTAATTGATTATTATTTTTCTCTCTTATTTATGCTTGATTGTAACTACTTGATTTTTTAAAATGGAAAACTATGTTCGAAAGAAAATGAAACACATAACTCTAATCCTAAAAGAAAAAAGATTATTTCAATATAATTGTTATAACCTATCTATTAAATTAAAAGATGTGAATATGATTAACTAATTCATGAAATGGATATAACTATTATACTCAATTTATAAATTAGTTGTAAATAATTGATAAATGTTTAATAAAGACATTAATTCTTCAAAAAATATGTTTTCTTCTAAATTAAATTATATTTATTTTTGTGAGAAAATGTTATAATTAAATTTTTACATATTTAAAAAAACTGTAAAATGAAAAAAAATAATTTTAAAAAGCACACTGATATTAACATTGGGTGAAATTGTAGGATTTTTTGGAAAAATATTGCTTTTTCAGTGAATAGTAAATAATGAATTTTTTGGTAAAACTGTCTTTTATTTTTAAAAAAATAAGTGATTTAAAATTTTCATTATTATCTTAATATTATTATAAATTAATATAATTATTATTTAGTTATATTTAATCTATTTAATTATATTTAAATCATCATTATACTATATTTTAATTGAAATTTATTTTTTTTTCTTTAATATTTTTTTTAAATCCGTTTTAAAGTGAAGGATATTTCTCTACTTTAACTAAATAAAATTAACCCTTATGAAAAATGATTTAAATGAAATATTATATATATTTCTGTGTGGATTTAAATTCATTTAATAATTATTACTTTTTATATAGTTGTTATAAGATCATCTTATACTTGGAAAAGGAATTTCTTGAAAACCCATTTTTAACACCTCTGCAAATTTAGTTTCAAATTAAATTATAAAACTTTTTTATATTTAATTTTCTAAAAATGATTCCATATTATCAGTAATTTTAACTAATATAATATAATATGGTCAACTTATTTATTGGTCATAATTAATAGTAAAAACCATAAAATATATGTTGTCATAGTTAATGTTAAAACAAGTTTACTAGTGGCTAAACAAAATAAGTTTTTATGATAATATTTTTAAAGAATATTTATTTTCAATGGTAGTGGTTTGGATCATCCTTATCTCCCCTATACTATTTTGTTAGTCAATTTTGGAACTACTTGTCTTTAGATTGTGAAATAACTTGTTACATATTTTCAAGTACTCCTCAACCCTAGTTTAATCTCCTTTTTGGTATGTTCTTGGTTTAAGGAGTTTTATGTAAAATTTAAAAAAACATTGGTTATTATCTAGGTTTTTCAAGTTTAGTGCATAGTTTTATCAAACTATGCACCACCCAGTGAAAACCATGTAACCCTAGACACTGAGGTCTTCCACAGTTGGTGCATATTTTGACAAATATTATAGTCATCTAGTAAAAACTATGCTCTAAAATGTAGGGCTATATATTTTTTCTAACCATGATTCTATCTCCAAAAAAATGCTCATGCACATATTTTAATTTATAATTTTCTTAAAAATTATGAACTCGCTTGTTTTATCCCAAATCATCCCCACATTACCTATAATGAATTCCTTTGCTTATAAGGATCTCATGAAGAAGTTTTCTCTATCCAAACCCCTTCTATTTGCTGATCAAAACATGGTTCAAGACATTTAATCTCTCTGGGTAAGTGAATATTCACTCATGAGTCTTATATTTTTCTCTAGTTCTATCTTCCTTATAGGGTATTATATCATTGTTTTTTATGGATCTGAACTCTATTTTATGGGATCTTGATTCTAGGTTTGATTTCTTGATCCCCAACACCTTCATTATTTATTGGACAATCCCATTATGAGTGTTTATTGGTGAAATTTAATTAATAGTATGTGGTTCCATAATTCATTTACCTAACATTGAAACCTTTAATTTCTAGAATAAATTGAATTGATTTTTAATTGATTTAAAAACATGGATTTTTTGGAATGGTTTCATGATTTGAAAAGGGTATAGAAATTCAAATAAACCCCAATTTTAGTGGAATTGAAATTGTGGGGTGGATTTATGAAAAATGATGGATTTATTTTGAAATCATTTTGATTAAATGATTTTATTTTGATTTGATAAAAATAATAAAATTGAATTATGTCTTGAAATGGCTTGAAATGATAAAAACCAATGATTGGGTTTTAAAAAGAGAAAGGAATATAAAAAATTGATATTAAGAAATTATTCATTAAAATGTTTTAAAGTGACTAATTGGAAAATTTATTTATTATTTAAGAAAATGTGGTACTAGCTTTTTATTAGTAATTTGGAAAATCACACTATGACTTAGTGCCTCCCTAGAAATGGATTGACATTTAAAATGGTTTCTAAAATAACTTTAGTTTCACTTTCAATAATGGGTACGCCCATTGGCTTTTAGACTTATCTTAATTGGTTCCCCTATTTGAGTGAATTTTTGTTGTTTAAAAAATACTAGATTATTCGTCACTATAAAATGTGTGAGGATATTATTTCCTACAAAACTAACTTAAAATGTGGCCTTTTTAAATGGTGCTATCTTATTATGAGTTTTTTAAATTGATTATAAATTTCATTTATACTATTGAAATATTTTATTCATGATAATTAGTTTATATATATTGTTTTATATAAAATTTATATTTATTCTAGTTTGAAATTTTATTTTATATATATTTCATATTTTTTAAAAGAAATATTTTTTTTGGATTTATATATGAAAATTTAAAATTCATTCCTTGTCTTATTTAAATTAATATAATTAAGAGTAAATTGTTATGGTATTGATTATGGAAGACATTGTCAGGCCATTTTCGGATTTTTAATTCACATACAACCTTTTCCTTTAGGTGTTAGTAGATTTTATATTTCCAAGAACAAGACAAGGGAAAGAACCTTTTAAAAGTGGTGGACGCTCCTGATCCTTTTGAATTTGAAGTGAGATGTTGTTTCCATTGGGATGTTTGAGTTTTTTATTTCTAGTTTTTTAATACTTTCATGATGTACTGCATTGATTTTTTTAAACCTATTTGGTTTTGAGTACTTTTTTCATTAGATTTTGGAACGCGTTGACTTTAAATTCTTTAGATTCAACATTTATTATGGAATATTCATTCCATCTTTATCCTAAAGAATGCCAGTTGCTAGTCACAAACCTGTGGGTTTTGGGGGCACCATTAAGGCTATATAATAGTCAGATCTTTTAGTAGCATACCAGGGAATCTGGTCTTGTTCATGAATAAGTGGTATCATAGTTGTAGGTTAAACATCATTCTTTTTCTTTAGTATGCAGTTTGGGATAAATTTTCAGTACATGATAGGTAGTTACGAGAGAGTGCACATCCAACTATCATCGTAACGAGCCTTAAGATACCATCGGTGGTTTGAGAAAAATGTTTGGAGGACAAATTTGATCAAATTAAATTAAATTCCATTATTTTTATTTGGATAGGTTGAAATCCATATCTTGATATCTTTTATGATGGGATTAATTTTCTTCTTGCATCTATTTTATTTTTTATTTGATTAGTCTTTTGTTGTCTTCAATATTGTTTGTTGATATATTGTACCATCATACCTCTAAGGAGATGTGTGAATATGACTCAAGATGAATATACTAGTTAAATAAATGGATTGTATCCTAACATGGAACTGAACCTTATTGATATTATTGTGTGTGTTGTCCAATCTCTCAGGTAGTCGCTATCACTCATTCCCATTCAGGCTCTAGTTATCTAACCTCGAAGGGATGAATCATGGAATCATGTTTGGTAGTTCCTTCTATAGAATCCACCAACATTATAAGGATCAAATTTTCATCAATAGGTTGAGTATTGGTTTAGAAAGATAGAGATTCTGTTTGAGTTCTTGGAAACACCAAATTTGATTAAGGTGAAATGTGTCAACTTCAATATAGAGGGACGTAGTACATGAATATGAGATTATATGGTTATGGACAAGAAGCATGATGGTTTAGAATGGAATGAATTTATTTTTATTTTCACTGATCAGTTAATTCTAGAGTCTCTATTTCTAGTTAAGCTTATGGAGTTTTTCAAACTCAAAAAGGCTGATAGGACCATGGAAGAGTAGGGAAACTAAATTTTTTTCTTGTGTAGTTTTTACCGAAGATTATGTTGAAAGGTATGATGAATATTTGATGGTTTGATATGGTTCTTGGATATAATATTCATTGTCAACTGTTTTCTCTAAATCTACGTTCTTATTCTAACCTGCTGGATAGGGCATTGTAAGTTGAGCTTGACATGGATGGTACGTCAAGTTTGGTGGGAGTTACTTTTTCACTCAGTTTAAGTATTATGGGTTCTTTTAAAGAAAAGAATAAGTGTGATGAGCCTCATAGTGGTTCTCACTAGTAGTGTTCTGATTGACCTCCTCATATTCCTAAATGGGTCCCTTTTACTTACTTCTAGAGTGACAAGATTAGGCCTTCGAAATGGGCTTTCACTGAGACACTCAAGATCTATCATTCTGGTGGACAGTCCGGTCAACTACAAAATTTTTCACTCTTATTTTCTTCTCCACGTAATGGAATGCTCTCTTCAGTAAATAAAAGTAATGCAGTGCAATCATATACTCAATGAATACAGGGGTTCTTGCGATAGGAATACAGAATAAAATTTCTTCACATAGTGGGAGAGTATATATAGGAAGTTGATATAGATCTACTGACTGTGAGATGTACCATCACTAGGAATACATCTTTAGTGACTTCTTAATTTGATATTGGTTCATATCAGTTTTTTATATTAACTCATATTGTGAACATGATAAATCCTCCAATTGAGCATTTGTCTTATATAGTGGATATTACTATACCCCTCAGGATAAAGAGATATTAAGGTGTTCATTATATTACTTATATATTCTCTTTATTAGTGATCTCGCTTACTTGGTATTTTCTGATTCTCAAAATGAAACAACTCAATGTCATTTCTCAGATGGATTGTCTCATTGCTAATGAGGCCCAAATTTATTGTTATCTTTTATAGGTCTAATTTACTACACCCGATTGGGTGTGCCATATTTTTTAGGGATAATGGGTCTTGAGGTTGAGTAGATATGAACCTTCTTATCCAATGTTTGTTAAGTTGATATCAATGTATACTCTTTTATTTATATAGGGAGTTATGGGGAAATGATCTGCCTATAATTTTCATCATGTTTCCTTATTTTGTTTCTTCTAATTTATATGTTTCTTAATTGGTAAAATAGGTATAGTCTTCTACTAATCTAGTGGCTGGTACTCATCCTATATCTATTACATCATACCATATTATTCTAACAGAGATTAAATTTTTAGTCTCCTTGTTTTATGATCTATTAGATAAAGTCTTGATATACCTAGGAATGTCACATTGGGCGATGCCTATTTTCTTTTCTAAGAAAGTAAATGGAACACTATAGATTTTATGTTTATTATAGGAAACTCAACCAATTTATGGTAAAGAGCAAGTGTTCATTTCCATAGATTGAATATCTATTTCACCAGTTGAAAGGAGAGAAGTCATTTTTAATGATAGATCTTTGATCAGACTATTTCAAGATGATAGTAGAAGAACCTTACATTCATAAAACTTCCTTCCATATCAAGAATGGTCATTATAATTACATTATAATGGAATTTGTTATAACCTATACTCCTTCCATATGCAAGGATTTAATGAAAAGTATATTCCATGAGTATCTTGACATGTTCTTGGTGGTATTTTTTTATAACATATTGGTTTAATCTTATTCCATGTGGGATCATCTGAGTCATTTAAGATTAGTTTTATAAATTTTTAGAAATAATTAACATTATGTGAAGATATCAAAATATGATTTATGTATTTTGGATTTGAATTTATTTTGATACATGTTATTGGTACATGGTATCTTAGTTGATCTTGAGAAGGTAAAAGTTGTTATGGTTTGAGAAAAACCACATAATGTTTTTGAGATTCAGAACTTTTGGGTTTTAGTGGGGTATTACCACCGATTTGTAAAGTATTTCTAAAATATGGATCGTCTGGTGAATTATCTCACTTGAAAGAGGGTGATGTTTTCTTGTGATGATAAATGTGAGAGTTATTTTATTGATACAAAACATATTTTCACTTTTTTCCAATTTTGACTCTTCCAAAGGTCATTCGAGGTTATAAATTATTTTTTTATTCAATAGGTTTGGATTTAATTTGTGTTCTTATGTAGGGTGATCACATTATTACCTATAGCCCTTTAAAACATAGGCCACAAGAGAAAAAATTTCTGAACCATGACCTTGAGAACACTAGCATGATGTATTCACTCAAGATTTTTCATCATTACCTTTTTAGATATAGGATTTCCATATGTTAAAACGACAAGATCTTCAATTATATCTTTTCACAAAAATATTTGAATCTATGTCATAGGAATTGTATGGAGTGCCTACAATCTTGTGATTTCAACATTATATATACCCTAAGGAAATCGAATGTTTTTTATGTATTGAGTCGGAAGCAACTAACCCAAGACATAAAAATCACCAGAAGAGTGGAACATGATGGAACTTTATGAAAAGATCAATTTAAGAGTCTAAAGTAAAAGGATAAGGTTTTCTTGGATAGTGTTCAATTTACCACTTCTCTTATCTAGATGATTATTTAACAACAACAGCTTGATTACAAATTTAGAATCATTAGTGGCACTCTTTTTGTTGGGGATACCATTGGAAAATTATCATTCTCCTATGAGGGAATTCGATGATACCAACACTAGTACATTGTGCATTTTCTAGTGAGAAAATTTATGATGGGGGATTTCCATAATTCCTAGCCGGTAGTGAACCTAGGAACCCCAATGATGTTCAATGTCAAACAATGGTGATTCTGGAATCCATGTACAAGATGAAACATTGTTTATTTTATTTCTCATTATTATAATTTCTAACAATTTAGGATCTTTAGATTTAATCCATCCACTTATAGTGCTCTCTTAGAAGTGGGATGATATTTCTATGGACTTTTTGGTTGGATTACCCTGAACCAATTGAAATAATAATGTGATATGGGTTGGGATCAATCAGCTGACCAAATCAGATCACTTAATATATATTTGTGGCAAACCCAATGTTGAGGATTTGGAAAATCTCTATGTGAAATATATTTTCATTTTCATGGTGTTTCATCAACTACAGTATATAATATAGATCCACATTTTTACCTAAAATTTTTAGAAATTCATTCAAGAGGTGATTATATCTCAGATATGTTTGATTACCACATATCATCCACATATGGATGACCATACATATATGGATATATAGATACATAAGGGTACGATACATGCATGAGTTCTTTACTTTGGTGGAGATTACGATGACCATTTGGGACTGGTTGAGATCTCTTAACAAAATATTTAAAAATCCATGATAAGAATGGATCCATTTGAGGCCTTTTCGAGAGTTCTTTGTAAATATTCATTGGGTGGGTTGGGTATTGGTGAGAATTCCTTGGTCGGACTAAGTTTGGTCCAAAAGACAATGAAAAAAAATTATTTGATTCACCAGATAATTTTGATGACATGGAAAGGGTACAAGTCCTATATTTATCATGATCAAATACCATTAGAGTTATTTGATAATGACTGCATTTTCTTGAGAGTTTCACCTCTGTTGGGTCACATATGGCTTGGGAGGAGGGGGAATACTACTCCTCATTTTGTGGGAACTTTTTATGTTTTTGATTAGTTTAGGAAATTTGATTACCATTTTTCACTTAAACCTTGGTTTCCATCAAAACATAATATTTTTTTTGTATCTCAGCTATGAAAGTGTCTCTCATATCCATCTCATGTTTTGAGCTAGAGTGATCCTGACATTCTGGATGATTTATCTTTGACTGAGCATCGTAGTAGGATGGTTCATTATGAGACAAAGAAACTTCATGGGAGGATTATAAATATGGTTCAAGTTTTATGGAAACATGGCTCTACTTCTCCCGAGACTTGGGGGTTTGAGCCACAGGTGAGATAACAGTGGCCTCATCCCTTTGATATGGAATTTTCTTAATTTGGTTTATAGGGAAAGAAATATTCTATGTTAGGGTGGTTTTAGCATCATGTTACTTGTTTTAGGCACTCCTAACCCCAAGATTAATCTCAATTTTTTCGAGTCTTGGATAAGGGGGTTTGAGGTTAAATTTGGAATACTTTTTGTTGCGTTTTGGTCTATGCATGGTTGGCGCATGATTTTCCCAAACATCCCCCCTAATGAAAACAGTGAAACCATATATAGTGAGGTCATTCATGGTTAGATCAAAATTTTCCAAACTGTACACCCACTAATTAGAAATTGTGAACTCTATTGTAGGTTTATATGGTTAGGGTGCATGGTTTTCTTAACCATGCAACCCTATCTTGGAAAAATTGTGTGCCGATTTTTTAAATTATGAAAAATTATTTTAAAATCTCTAACCCCTAGGTTTTACCTCTAATCAACCCCAACTCAACCTAATTTTAATTCATTAGCTTTGGAGGCTCTTAAAAGGGGTTTTTGGCTCTTCAAACCCCTTTTATTGGAAGATTAAAATGTGGTTGATCGTTTTTAATATCCTATGGTTAAGTGAATATTCTCTCATGAGTTATATTTTGGTCTCTCATCATCTCCACCTTTAAGGGTGTTAGGAAATCATGTATTATATGTATATAAACTATGATTTATGGGATAATTATTCTAGGATTTAATTTTTAATATATAAAACTTCTTCCTTCATTGGTGAATCTCATTGTGGGTGTTGATTCATGGTCTTTGATTAAAGGTATGTGGTTTCATAATTCTTTTCTCAAAAACTGTAACCATGAATATCTATACTAATTGAATTGAGTTTTTATTTGATTTAAAAACATTAAACTATGATGAATTGTTTATTGATTTCAAAGGGGTATATAAATTGATAAAAAACCCAATATTATTGGAAGTAAAATTGTGGAGTGAATTTACAACAAATGATGGGTTCATTTAGAAATAATTTTGAATAAATGGTTTGATAAAAAGGATTTAATTTAATGGTGTTTTGAAATTGAATGAAATTATTAAAATTGAGGATTTTTTTTTTGAAAATAGAAAGACATGATGAAAATTAAAAGTGATGAATTATGTTTTAAAATGATTATTTTACAATTTGATTTATTTTTTAAGAACATTTTAGCTAGGTTGTTAGTGGTAAATAGGAAAAGAATGCAAGGACCTTGCCACCCTAGAAATGTATTTACCTTTACAACTATTACTAAACCAAATTTGGATAGACTTCCTATAATGGGTTCCCCTATTAAGGTGTAGATTTCCCTTTATGGGTTCTCCTATTGGGGAGTATTTTTGTCTGCACACTTGACTAAAGTCGTGATCACTATGAGATGTTTGAGGATCCTATTACATGATAAAATAAATTACTATGGGGATTTTGTGCATGATTTTTTCTTATTATGAGTTGTTTGACTTGATTATACAGGTGCTTGGAAATTTAAAATAGTTTTATTCAAGACAATTGAGTTATATAAAATATTTTATATGAAATTAACATTTAAGTATGTTTGAAAGTTTTTTTTGATATATAATCAATATTTTAGAAATGAAATCATGTTTTCGAATTAATTATGGAAATTTAGAATCCATAACTTATCTTATTTAAATTGATATCATTAATGGTAAATTTTTATAGTATTTATTATGGAACACTTGGTGAGACTCTATTGGGATTATAGCAGACGCCATAATTGTTTCTTTGGTCGATTGTATATTTTCTTTTTCTAGGTCTGACCAAAGGTAAAGTGCTACTTGGATGTGGATGATGTTCTGGATCATTTTGGACCATAGAGCATGATATAGTTTCCTTTGGGATGTTTGTGTTTTGTCTTTTAAGTTTTTTAGTACTGTTATGATGTACTTATTTTTGTTTTTTATATCTGTTTGGTTTTTAGTAATTTTTCCTTTGGATTTTTGAGTGTGATGACTTTTAAATTTTAATTTTCCATTATTTTTGTGGAAACTTTGTTCTTCTTCTATCTATGTTTCCAGGTTCCAGTCTCCAACACATGGGGATTAGAAATTACATTTATTCTATGTTAGATCTAGCTATGTTATTATGGTACTTGGGTATCTATGCTAGTTCGTGACATAGTGAATTCCTATTATTGAATATTTTTGGGTATTTACTATAATTCCACTCCTCGTCCACTATAAAAGGGCACCCCCATTCTTTTATTTTCAGCCTTCCAAACCCCATTGGTTCATCCAAGACCTACCCAAATTATACCATTTATTATATTCCCATGTCCTCGATTCATTGGTTTAATCATAAATACAATCTATGGAGGGTTTCGGTATAACCCTAAAGAGGTGGCCCAAATAAGAGGTATCATTCTTAGATACACATATTTATATTATTTATTTAAACTCCTAAAAATATTTTTAATCATAATTATAATATATTATTATTATATTACATATACTAAGGCATTATTATGTTAATGAAATAACCTAAATTTCTCTCTAGTTCCATCAAATATGAAAATAATACATCGTTCGTGTGTACATAGGACAACTTCCTCATGGACCAATGTAATTTTTTTCCATCATCACATAACACGTATATTTATAATGATGGATTTATGATTATATATGAACTTAATAGCATATTAATCATTCTGGTAAATTAACATATCATATACTTTCTTATATTACCCCCCATTGAAAATGAAAACGTCGTTCATGTGTACGGCAGACTGTTGCCTCGTGAAGTGATGTGATTCCTTTATTATCCTTACATCACATTAATAGAATATGTTAGTTTATTTAAAAAAATAATAGGATAATTATGATAAAATTATAATTATATAAGGATAAAATAATACATAACTTATTTCCATAATGATCTTTGAAAAATTGAAACATTACTCATGTATATGTATGGTTTATCATCCCCATGATTGTAACTCTCTTAATTTTTAATAATAATCCTTCATGATTGGTTTTAAAAGTGTAATTAAAGTATAAAAAATGATTATTATGTAATTATTATTATTTTGGAGATTAATAATTAATATTCTCTTTCACTTTAGTCATATTTCTAATGTGATTTTGGATATATGAGAAAAACATCTTCAAAACGTCTGACATGAACCTAACTGAATAAGTAATTGAATATAACATGATATTAAATAAAATAAATGGAA
This sequence comes from Viscum album, assembly GCA_963277665.1. Classification (NCBI taxonomy): domain Eukaryota; kingdom Viridiplantae; phylum Streptophyta; class Magnoliopsida; order Santalales; family Viscaceae; genus Viscum; species Viscum album. The sequence continues at coordinate 1,421,476,760 of OY728120.1, forward strand.
TAATAATAATGAAAATATTTATTAAGAATGTAAATAATTAAAATAGTTTTATTATTAATAAGTTCAAAGAACACATATTACAAATCCAAACCAGGGTAATAGATCTCTCAAAACAAATATTTTCTTCAGATTATGAACAATCCCTATCAAACTGACTTCCAATATCTATTTAATGTAGATGAATTATTAAAAAAAACTATATAATCCTCTATCATATAAGGATAACATATTCTCTTTTTTTAACAGGTTAATACATGACTTATGTTCATTTCTCAAATGCAATCATTTGGAAATTTCATATGATTATGATATGAGGAAAGATTTTGTAAAAAATTATCTTTATATGGGTAGTTATTATATTATGAGTTATCCTTGAATTAATTTAAGTGAAACAAATAAAGCATGAAATATTTATTACGGGTGTGTCTTAATAGTAATTGAATATATTGGGAAATTTTTAATCTCATGAGGATCCATGTACGGTATTTGTGGGTAAACCAAATCCATTATGGGAAATCCTCCACCATGTGAAATTGTCTAGATAGTTAGACTTGACTCATTATTTTGTCAGGTTTTGATTGATATTACATTTCCTATATTTCCATGATCATATGATTCCATGTTCATTATACAATTCTCCCATGTGATTACTCATGAGACTTGTCTTTTATTATATCATGTTACAACTTTTAATCACATGTTAAGTTTCCTTCTCACATTTATTCCTTTACTGGGATCTTTAGCCCACCCATTTCATTTATATATGCCCTAGTTTATCCTTTGTAGTTTTAGGTTGTAAAATGGATTTAGGATCTCATTATGGAAAATGATTTGAGAATGTAATGTTTTAGTGTCCTTTTTTGTAATATAAACCTATTCTTCCAAATAATAGGCCTCACAATATTTGGGATGTACTTATTGGATGTTTATATTTAAAAACTATTATACTAATATGTGTAAAATGACCGGGTCCCTTTAGTTGGTATCCGAGAAATGGTTTATTTAACCCTTGGAAACAAGGATGATAAAACATTAGTGAGAACACTTGGGATAATTCTAAGGATAATTCTATGTATCTGAAAATAACCTATAATTTTGGTAAAGTATAGAGCCAGTGGGTTATGAGCAATTATATCCATATCAGGATACTTCAAGTAGATGTAGATCTAGGACAATTTTATATATGGGTAACATCTACAATATTATCACATTGATTTATACTCTATCATCACCTAGTGAATGAAAATGGGCCTTGTTGCACACCAGGTTTAACACCCCTAGGGGATATGGTTTGGAAATTCACAAACTCTATATAATCCATTATAAAGGACTTGAAAAAATTGTGATTTTAGAAAACCTAATAGCAAAATTTCCTAGATTTAGACATAGATGACAATATGTTAGGATGTATTTATCATTTGTAAGATATTCCTCCCATTTTTATAAGTTTCCCATGTCTACATTTACTGGTTATTGTACTATCATCATGTTTTTATTTTAGTTAATGGTGGGAAATAAGTGAAGTTATTCCAAAAACCAATATGATAGGAAATGTGATGATATCACCAATAATATACCTAATCTTATTATAGAAAAGGATAATAAATTAATGGAAGTAGTGGAGCAACACTCTCATTATATTAATAATAACAAAAATCATAGATAATTCCCAACTCATACTAAGAAATATCATGTTACGGTAGATCCTTTTATGTAAAAAAGCCTCCCACCTTTAGTGGATCTTCTAATCCACTCATCACATAATATTGGATTAATTTCAGGAGAATATATTCAATTTACTATAAATCTCATATAAATAGAATGTTTTACTGGTCATTAATCACATTAAGGGCGAAGTTGAACAGTGGTGGGCACTATTCAATAACACAAATTATAAATATTATATTGATTCCCTGAAATGGTAAGACTTTAAAAAAATAGTTTTCAATAATTATTTTCCCAAAAATATATTTATTAAATTGTATAGGGGGTTTCTTGGTATGAGGAAAATGGAATATGAGTCTATAAATTCATATAAAAAACATCATAAGTCTTACATTTCACACCTCTATTTTTTCATCAACACTAAAAGTATGGTGGGTTGTTTCCTTAGTGTATTAAAACCAAGTCTATGAAAATAATTAGTGATTTGTGCCTGTAGTGACCCAATGTTTTTCAATGGAAATTCATTTCTTATAAATATGTCATAAAATCACATTAAACACAACATGATAAACTACTATGTGCTAAGTTTCCTTTAAACATAAGTTTTTCACTTCTGTGTTTGGAATTTCGAAAATCTGATATACACGGTTGTGTTCAAGATGATTTTTGGGGTCCAATAAGAAAATCATAATTTTTGGTGAATAGCAACCTACCCTTATGAATAATATTATGATCCTTATGAATAGTAAATCTTCAAAAATAAGAGTAACATTACCCATGAATAAATGAATAAAATTTAGGCATCTTAGAAAGTGACTATTTGACCATAATAATCGTTTTGGTATTTTTGTAAGTCATAAATAAATAATTATAATTAATTAATTAATTTAAAAGAAAAATTATTTTCTTAAATTTTTTTCATAAATTACCAAATCTATGTATTCTAATTTTGAGATAATTTTATAAGACCCTACGTAATGTTTGAAAGCATTATAAAATAAGTTTAAATTTTAAAAACTGTATTTTTCAAATAAAATATGATTTTATTTAAATATTAAATTAATCATATTTACAAAATTATTTTTGAAAAATGGACTTCATTTTTGGATTATACATGTCAAAAAATGGTATGGGCGAAATTTAGGTATTTTTTTGAAATACTTGAATTTTTATGAATAGTGAAATACCGTAATTTACAAAAATAAGCTAAATAAGATAATTATAGAGTCATGTGTGATTTTATTCTAATGTAAATACAATTAATTCGGGATTAAATTATAAAATTACTATTCTTGGTCATGGAAGACTCAAGATTCCTTTTCTTGTGAGTAAATAATTAACTAATGAATTTTATATTAAGAAAACTCCTCTCCCCTCCACTATAAATACCATCCTTCACTCCCTCATTCCCACACACCTCTAAAGATTCAATCCTTGTCTAAACTCTGCCCAATAATCTTCCCTATCCCATTCCCCAAGTCCTAGAGTTTCTGGTCTCATCAAAAGATCAAGAATTATCCCCTTAAAGAAGGATCTCAAGAGGAGGATTCAAGAGGACATTAAAGCGAAGGAAGCATTCAAATATAAGCTAACAGGAAAATCTTGAACCCAATTTTCTTTCTTCAGGTTCTACCTCTTTCACTCGTTATTTGGTATGGTCACTCCTTAAAAATAATTTGTTAATAATTATCTTAAATTTTCGAGAATATACATGTTTTCTACTAAAGTTTATGTCAAGGAAATTTTTTTCCAAAAGAACTCTTCTTTTAAGAACTCACCTTTTACCTCTCATTCAAGGTTGATGGTTCTCGTATCAAGTATGTTGTTATCTATTTCTTTTTTGAACCCACTTTTTATGAATGTGTTATTATGAGATGAAACCCATTCCTTTCCATGGGTTAGTTGTGTTCATTATTGATATATGTTCTATGTGGAATGCATGATAATGATAATGTTATGATGTGACGGGTGCACCCTGAATTATATAGCACAATATGAATGTTTGAATGTGACGAGTGCACCCGGAATTATACATCACTTCAATGCATTGGGTAAAGTGATTAATTTTTATGAGTAAATGTAAAATTATGTGAACAATATGCTAGATTTGTTCACAAGTATGTGTTGTAGTTAACCACTAAGACATGATGTTTCCTTTTTATGCATTTCCACATTTCAAGTCTTATATTTATGCTTCCTCTTGTGTTCATGATCCTCTGCCTATGTTATGATTATTCTCACACCATTCTATATTGTTCTTCTCTTTCCCCTTGCTGGCCTTCTAGATCACCCCTTTTGATTTATATCCTCAGGTGACTACATGTACAAAGTAGAGGTCAAGTTCCAGTAAGAAGCTAGTGAAGAAGAAATTGAATAAATGTTTATGCTCGATGTTGTAATTGTTTTGTATGGTCCTTGTTTTTTCAAGACACTAAACCATTGGATCCTCTATGTGTAATACTATAATGTTATTTATCTTTAAAATGATGTAATAATAATTTAAGAAAAGGCTGGGTTGCTGTAGTTGGTATCAGAAAAAAGGTTTAGTTAATTTGGGAATTAGGATTAGTGAACCCTAGAGAAAACCTCTAGCATGAGACTAAGTAAAAATATGCACACAAGAATATTTACATAGGGATCCCATATGTTATGATTTTAGTATAAATTGTGGAAACAAATAAGTTATTTATTCATGAATTGTTGACTTATTTTCTGTTCTAACCTTTTCTATTTTATAAAATGGTGGGAACCAAGAGAAACCATGCCAACAACTTGTGCGAGGGCCAATGCAACGATTTCCTGAACGACATGTCCAATGATTTGGGAGGTGGAGTTCAAAACTTCATTGTGATTCTTACCATATTATCTTAGGTTATGAAAAATAACTCTAATAATGGGGAACATCCTCCTTCACCAAAGAGGGACCAACTTGCTATCGAATGTTTTATGCGGCCATGACCCCCGATGTTTTGTGGATCTTCTGATCCACTAATTGTGGAATAGTGGGTGAAATCCATGGAGAAGATATTTTCTGTTCTTCACTGTTCTAAGATGGATAAGGTGACACACGAAATTTATCATCTAGATAGAGAGGCCTATCAATGGTAGTATTTTATTAAGAACACCAAGCCAAGAGAGGAAATTGAAGAGATGGAATGGGAAGAATTTAAGATAATGATTCTTAATAATTATTTCCCCTGAACTCTTTGCATGAATATGGAGAGAGAATTCATAGATCTTGTGAAAAAATAAGGAAAATATATCACAACCTATGAAGTGAATATAGCAAGGCTTACAAGGTACGCTTTGGGTTTTGTTAACAAAAATGATAGAAAAATTGATGGATTATTTGGTGGATTAAAACCACACCTTCGAAAGGCTCTTAAAAATTGAGAATTTGTGATTCATAAAGATGTTGAACGGTTTTCTCTCAAAGTGGTGATGGAGTTTGGAGAATGTTCCCATGGCTATGGTGATAAGAAATGAAATATGGAGTTTCAAGATGGAGGATCTAATGACATAGGTGGGAGAAAAACTCAATGACCCACATGCCAAAAATGTGGGAAGTTTCACCATGGGAACTACCTTAAAGGGACAGAGAAGTTATTCAAGTGTGGGAAAGAAGGACATCATGCTCAAGAGTGTTGAAAATACATAAAAAGGTAGGATAATGTAGCCAAAGAAAAAAGAGAACCACCCATGGGACAATGCTACAACTATAGGGAGCTAGGGCACTATGAAAGACAGTGCACTAAACCTCGAGTTCTCGAGGGTAATTAGAGTCAAAAGCCACCAAATCCAAATGAACAAGGGGAGGCTTATCTAATCCCTACAACATAAGTAGAGCATGATAATGAAGTCATACAATTTACACTTCCAATTCACTCAATAATGGAAAAAGTCTTATTCTATTCTAGTTCTACACATTTCTTTATATCATGAAAGTTTTTTAGAACTATAGAATTGAATCCCTGAAACCTAGAAGTAGAGATATATGTAAAAACACCATGTGGTGCAATCATTTCACCCCAAGTTTTTGACTCTTATCCTGCTGGCGTATGTGGGATGATTCTTCTAGTGAATCTCGTAATACTTCCCTTTGTGGAATTTGATTCTATAATGGGAATGGATTGACTCTCATTATATTGAGAACATATCAACTATTTAGAGAAGGAAATATCTATTCAAATTATGAACCATACCATTATCCTCTACAAATTCAAGAAAGATCATGAATATCCTTTGAAAAATCCTTCAATGGTGTGGGTGTTGATTCCCTATGAAGAAGCATACCTGTCCCAAATGGTTGAGTCAATGGAAGGTACCAACCATGTCAAAATTCCCATTGTGAGGGAATATAGTGATGTATTTCCCAAAGAGTTACCCAGAATTCCCTCAGATCCTACGGTAGAGTTCTCAATAGAACTCATACCCGGAGCTACTCCTATAACAAAGTGTCCCTATAGGATGGATCCTATCGAACTGAAGGAGATAAAGTAGCAGCTGCAAGAATGTATGAACAAACGGTTCATATGCCCTAGTGCATCACCTTGGGGTGAGACATGGCTCTTTGTGATGAAGAAGGATGGAACAATGTGGCTGTGTATCGATTATTGGGAACTCAACAAGAACACCATAAAGAACAAGTACCCACTTCCAAGGATTGATGACTTGTTAGATCAGTTAAGAGGAGCTCAATATTTCTCAAAGGTGGATCTTCATTCTGGATATCATCAGTTAAAGGTGAAGAAGGAAGATATTCAGAAGACTGCCCTCCGTACAAGGTATGGGCACTATGAGTTTCTGGTGATTCGCTTTGGACTTACTAATTCCCTTGAAATCTTCATGGATTTGATTAATAGAGTCAGTAGAAATTACCTGAACAAATTTGTGGTAGTGTTTATTGATGATATTCTCATCTACTCCAAGATCAAGGAGGAACATGAAGAACATCTAAGACTTGTGTTAGAGACATTGAGAAGGGAGAATCTGTATTCCATGTTCAACAAGTGTGACTTTTGGATTATGCAAGTCACATTCTTGGGACATGTGATGTAACGACCCGAAATTTTAAATAAATATTATTTCCTAATTTTATGTGTTATTTTATTTTATTTTTATACTCATCAAAAATGTTTCATTTGATAACATGAGTATAATTAAAATGAGTCTATTGGGTTTTGACTGTTATTTGACCATTGGTCAATATGACCGCTGGAAACTAAACGTTTTGACTATTGTCTCTAAATACAAGCAATCTTGGTTAATTAATTTAGAAAGAAGATTCGATGGCCTCACCCAGTAGTCTTGGACCGATCAAAGCCCATCTAACAGAACTTGGGAAGGAGGTATCACCATTGGGCTTTGGTCTGGACCAAACCCAAGATGAACTTCATCGTATAAAGCTAGAACGGGATCGCCTTCGCGAGAAGTTCAAACTGATAGAAATTACTACTCGTGCGAAGTTGGCCGAGTGTCCCTCAGATTCTCTCACCTTAGCACACCTTACACTTAGGTCCTACGCTGGTGTGATAAGGGGCTATGTAAGGAGACCGTAACTGTCTTGTGTAATCCTTTGTTTTAAATAAAAATTTCGATATCTTTTATGAATTTTCAAATGACCGGATAAATATAGTATGCATATTTTTGATGAATTTTAGAAAAAGGATATTTTAAATATGTTTATGTAAACCCTAAATAATTAAAAATGTGTAATGATTTTCAAAAAATGGTCTTCTACAATTATGTTCAGTACGAAATTTAGAGTCTAATAAGATCAACTTGATTTTTGATGAATAGTAAATTATGAATAGTGATTTTATGATTTGGATTACTAATGTGTCCAAATGGATTAGTAATCTCACTTAAAAAAAGTATTAAAATAATCTAGGCACTTTGATTAAGTAATGTGATTCAATAAAATGGTTAAATAACGGTTTCATAAATTATTATTCAAGTATTAGTTTTTTCAAATGAATAGTGTTTTTTAATTGAAATTTTAATTAAAAATATTTAGAAAATTATTTTTATAAAATGGACTTCATTTTTGAACTCAGAGCATCGATATTATGTTAAGGTAATTTTTGGGGATTTTTCTGAAAAAAATAAATTTTTGATGAATAGTGTTTTTAATTAAAAATTTAATTAAAAATATTTAGAAAATTATTTTTATAAAATGGATTTCATTTTTGAAATCAGAGCATTGATATTTGGTTAAGGTGAAATTTTGGGACTATTCTGAGAAAGTTGAATTTTCGATGAATAGTGAAAATACAGTTTTTAAGTAACGGGTGTTTAATGACATCATTAAATAATGTATTAAGTATATAATCAATATGGTCGACTTATGAATAGTAAGATAAGGTATGAGGTGTCCCAAGTGGCCAATACCGTGGGCAAATACCAGGGGCAAGCCCATGGTTTTGCCAAAACCACTAATGAGGTGTCCCTTGGCCATTAATGCCTTGTCCCCTCACTTTCCCTATAAATACCAAGCCATCCTCTCATCCATTCGACTCCCCACTCTCCCCCAACGAAGTTCTGGTCTCCTTACCTCCCATGGAGTCCTCCCAAGGTGCCCCCAAGCCCTCAAGGTCCAAACCTTTGAGTTTTAAGAGTTACGTTTTAAGGTAAGGGATCTGACCTCTCTCTTTAATTTCAAGTAATCTCTTTTATGTCATTCCTTTTATGCTCCATGTTCATATGTTGGAGGATGTTATTTTATACTCCACTTACTTACCTTTTTATGTTCATATAATGATAGATCCCCTCTTACTCTCATTATTTCGTTTTTTGATGTTTTAAGTAGCGCCGTTAGGCTGCCGAAATTTTGTAACAGATTCTTTCTCCCTTCTCATTTTTCAAGATCTATTTTCATGTAAAGTATTTCAAGTTCCTTTTTATTATGTTGCGGTATGATATCTGAATTTATCATACTGATCTTTTATGATAATATGATGAGGGACCCCATTTTATCTCTTCAATTCAGTATTTTGAAGTTTTAAGTGGCGCCGTTAGGCTGCCGAATTTTTAAGTGGTTCTTCACCCTTCTCGTTTTGAAGTTCTACTTTCATGAAAATTATTTCAAGTTCCTTTTTTTATGTTGGGGTATGATCTCTATATCTATCATACTGGACTATTATGTTCATATGATGAGAGACCCCATTTGATCTATTCAATTCAGTATTTTGAAGTTTTAAGTGGCGTCGTTTGGCTGCCAAATTTTTAGGGGATTCTTTCACCCTTCTCATTCTTTTCAAAGTTCTACTTTCATGTAAAGTCTTTCATGTTCCTTTTTAATTATTTTGGGGAATTATCTCTATATCTATCATACTGAACTCTTATGTTCACATGATTAGAGACCCTATTTGATCTTTTCAAATCATTTTGTTTGAAGTTTAAGTAACGTCGTTAGGCTGCCGAACTTTCATAAGAGAAATCTAATTTTTGTCTTCCTTCCATGTTTTTCATTTCAAATGGTATGTCCTTGAAATTTCATTTATCATGATCATGTATCCTTCTTATTCTGTCCATCTACTATTTTATGGGTCATTTATGAATGTTTGACCCATTTTCCCTCTATTTTTAATGTCTTCTAAAACCTCGTAACATAGCCGTTATGCTGCAGAATTTCCGTCTCAAAATGTCTCTCTCTTTTTCTAAAGTTCATTTATATTTTTAAGTGAATACTCAAAGATATTTCTTCTAAAGGGGTATTCAGATATAAACCAAAATGTTCTATTTCAAATTATGGGATTTACATACATGAGACCCACCTTCCTTTTCTATGGGTTTTAAAGTGACGTAAAGATGATGTCTTTAAAGCAGTTTTTAAAACGTTGTGATTATGAAATGAAACCCATTTATTTTATGCTATATGGGTTATTTATGAAATATTTGATGATGATATATGTGGATCACATGATAATAAAGGCAAATTTAAGGGTTCTCCCTAATAGCGCTCCAATGCATTGGGTAATGATGTAACCACTAGAGATTACAATTTTCATGATACCTTGGTGAATAACCTTGGTAATTTTCAAATGACACCTTGGGGATGGACCTTGGTGATATTTTCATGATTTTATATATTAAATGATGTAGCCACATCTTCAAGTTATGAAAAAGTTTTATTTTTATTATGATATGCCTCATGATTTCATTTTCATGCCTTAAAGTTGTTTTCATGACTTTATTGATGTATCTCAAGTTCATATGTAAAATGTTTCACTTGTTTCCCTTGCTGGGCTCTCTCCTCACCCTTTCTTTTGATGTATGTTCCCGGGTTATGAGATGCAGTAATGAGCCTAGGGTGAACATGAGGAGAATCCTTTCAAGTGTTTAAGAAGAATGTTTTTTTTTGTTTCATGTTTTATGTTCCTTGTTTCCAAGACACTAAACCTTAAAGATCCTCAGTTCCGTGTAATGGAATGAATGTTATGCTATAAAAAGATGGGATGCTATAGTTGGTATCAAAGGATGGTTTAGTTATTTGTGGAAATTAGGATATGAAAACTCTAGGAAGAATCCTATAGAAAAGTTAAAAATAGGAAATCTTCCTGGTATTTTGGTGAGTATTGAGTAAGGGGTTTCCAAGAAAATACATCCCTGTCTGGATACGAGCAGGTAGAGGTGGCTCTGGCACAGATGTACATAGGGGTAAAACCCGAAAACACTACTTTGAGCTTGACTTGAACGGGAACTGGTACACGACAACGGGTCTTGCTGCACTCTTGGTTACGACACTCCCAGGGGATATGCTTTGGTAAATTCATAAGCATAGTATGAACCATTTTTAAAGGAACAAAGATAAAAAAAATAAAGATTCACATAAGAATATATGATCATGGATAACCTAGATGAGAACCTAGGGGATCACAAGTTAGGGTATACTTTTATTCTACAAGTTATCCTTATATGCTTTCAATTCCTTTTCATGGTTATTGGCTAATTACTTAAGCCCCTAATTATTCGTTCTCTTCTTAGTTAATGGTGTGAAATGGAAGAACATGTCCCAACAACCAATGTGATAGGAAATGCGACGACTGTCGTATTAATATGACAGGGATGATTAGGGGATTAAAATATGATTATTATTTTGGAACATGTTCACTATTTTGGGGACCCTATATGATCGAGGTAAATAGATTACTACGGTATTTTCATTGAGGAGTAAGGTCGACTTATATTTTGAAGAATCGATGAATTTAAAGTGGACTTATAGTAATTTAGGTTACTTATGGGAATGATTAACCTATCTTTGGTAAAATATTTTTAGGTTAGATAATTTTGTTATAAGATGTTAGGAGTGGTTTATGTTGTTTGGAGATGAACAATGAAGTTTATTTTGGAAGACTATGTTATCAAATCCTTCTTGTATTTGGGTTTTAATCTTAGTTTGGTTTATTTTGAGGAATTTTTAAGGACCATTATTTATGGAATGGACTACGATGAACTTTGGGTAGTACCATGGAACTTTGATGATTTAAAAGTAGTTTCCATTCCTATGGGATTCTTTCTTTTTGAAGAGTTGTTTTACCTTAACCTTTCTATTTTTGGGATAATGTTTAAAGATAGAAGAAATAGATAGTTAATATTTTGTAGATTATGTGATTCTCTAGAAGATGATTCTTCTGCTTTTATGAGACCAAGTGTTTTTGAAGTCTCATAATTTGGAGAAAATATTATTGTTAGTAGGGACTTATTAAAGGATGAAACTCTACTTGAAGGTAGGTATATTTTCTTATGTTTTTGTTCTATGTAGTAAATGAATTCCTCAAAATTATGAAAAGAAACGTAAAACAAAAATGTTGTTGGTTTACGTTTCCTACTAGGTAATCAAAGACCGTTTACACACATTATAAGTTTGGGATTTTCTTGTGGTTAACATTCTCCTAATCATGTTCTCTATCACTCTCCCTCAGAACTTGACCCTTGGTTTTCTCCTCCATGTCCATGTTTTCCTACATGGAATCCTAGTGTGGGTTAACTTGGGTGACCTTTGTACTTCCCTTTCTTTCTTTTAAAGTAATAGTTTTACTGACTCCTTTTCCGATGTGGGACTTTCAATGAAATTTCAAAACCCAATTTTAAATTATTGTGAGGATGCAATTTCTTAAGGGGGGAATATTGTAACGACCCGAAATTTTAAATAAATATTGTTTCTTAATTTTATGTGTTATTTTATTTTATTTTTATACTCAAAAAAATGTTTCATTTGATAACATGAGTATAATTAAAATGAGACTGTTGGGTTTTGACTGTTATTTGACCATTGGTCAATATGGCTGCTGGAAACTAAACGTTTTGACTATTGTCTGTAAATACAAGCAAGCTTGGTTAATTAATTTAGAAAGAAGATTCGATGGCCTCACCCAGTAGTCTTGGGCCAATCAAAGCCCATCTAACAGAACTTGGGAAGGAGGTAGCACCACTGGGCTTTGCTCTGGACCAAACCCAAGCTGAACTTCATCGTATAAAGCTAGAACGGGATCGCCTTCGTGAGAAGTTCAAAATGATAGAAATTACTACTCGTGTGATGTTGGGCGAGCCTCCCTCGGATTCTCTAACCTTAGCACACCTTACACTTAGGTCCTATGCTGGTGTGATAAGGGGATACCTAAGGAGACCGTAACTGTCTTGTGTAATCCTTTGTTTTAAATAAAAATTTCGATTTCTTTTATGAATTTTCAAATGACCGGATAAATATAGTATGCATATTTTTGATGAATTTTAGAAAAAGGATATTTTAAATATGTTTATATAAACCCTAAATAATTAAAAATGTGTAATGATTTTCAAAAAATGGTCTTCTACAATTTTGTTCAGTATGAAATTTAGAGTCTAATAAGATCAACTTGATTTTTGATGAATAGAAAATTATGAATAGTGATTTTATGATTAGGATTAATAATGTGTCCAAATGGACTAGTAATCTCACTTAAAGAAAGTATTAAAATAATCTAGGCACTTTGATTAAGTAATGTGATTCAATAGAATGGTTAAATAAGGGTTTCATAAATTATTATTCAAGTATTAGTTTTTTCGGATGAATAGTGTTCTTTAATTAAAATTTTAATTAAAAATATTTAGAAAATTATTTTTATAAAATGGACTTCATTTTTGAACTCAGAGCATCGATATTATGTTAATGTAATTTTTGGGGATTTTTCTGAAAAAAATAAATTTTCGATGAATAGTGTTTTAATTAAAAATTTAATTAAAAATATTTAGAAAAATATTTTTATAAAATGGATTTCATTTTTGAAATCAGAGCATTGATATTTGGTTAAGGTGAAATTTTGGGACTATTCTGAGAAAGTTGAATTTTCGATGAATAGTGAAAAAACAGTTTTTAAGTTACGGGTGTTTAATGACATCATTAAATGATGTATTAAGTATGTAATCAATATGGTAGACTTATGAATAGTAAGATAAGGTATGAGGTGTCCCAAGTGGCCAATACCATGGGCAAATACCATGGGAAAACCCATGGTTTTGCCAAAACCACTAATGAGGTGTCCCTTGGCCATTAATGCCTTGTCCCCTCACTTTCCCTATAAATACCAAGCCATCCTCTCATCCATTCAACTCCCCACTCTCCCCCAATGAAGTTCTGATCTCCTTACCTCCCAAGGAGTCCTCCCAAGGTTCCCCCAATCCCTAAAGGTCCAAACCTTTGAGTTTTAAGAGTTACGTTTTAAGGTAAGGGATCTGACCTCTCTCTTTAATTTCAAGTAATCTCTTTTATGTCATTCCATTTATGCTCCATGTTCATATGTTGGAGGATGTTATATTATACTCCTCTTACTTCCCTTTTTATGTTCATATAATGAGAGATCCCCTCTTACTCTCATTATTTAGTTTTATGATGTTTTAAGTGGCGTCGTTAGGCTGCCGAAATTTTTGTAATGGATTCTTTCTCCCTTCTCATTTTTCAAGATCTATTTTCATGTAAAGTATTTCAAGTTACTTTTTATTATGTTGGGGTATGATCCTTAAATTTATCATACTGATCTTTTATGATCATATGATGAGATACCCCATTTGATCTCTTCAATTCAGTATTTTGAAGTTTTAAGTGGTGTCGTTAGGCTGCCGAATTTTTAAGTGGTTCTTCACCCTTCTCGTTTTGAAGTTCTACTTTCATGTCAATTATTTCAAGTTCCTTTTTGTTATTTTGGGGTATTATCTCTATATATATCATACTGTAATCTTATGTTCATATGATGAGAGACCCCATTTGATCTATTCAATTCAGTATTTTGATGTTTTAAGTGGCGCCGTTAGACTGCCGAATTTTTAGGGGATTCTTTCACCCTTCTCATTCTTTTCAAAGTTCTACTTTCATGTCAAGTCTTTCAAGTTCCTTTTCAATTATGTTGGGGCATTATCTCTATATCTATCATACAGAACTCTTATTTTTACATGATGAGAGACCCTATTTGATCTTTTCAAATCATTTTGTTTGAAGTTTAAGTAACGCCGTTAGGCTGCCGAACTTTCATAAGAGAAATCTAATTTTTGTCTTCCTTCCATGTTTTTCAATTCAAATGGTATGTCCTTGAAATTTCATTTACCATGATCATGTATCCTTCTTATTCTGTCCATCTACTGTTTTATGGGTCATTTATGAATGTTTGACCCATTTTCCCTCTCTTTTTAATGTCTTCTAAAACCTCGTAACATAGCCGTTATGCTGCAGAATTTCCGTCTCAAAATGTCTCTCTCTTTTTCTAAAGTTCTATTATATTATTAAGTGAATACACAAAGCTCTTTATTCTAAAGGGGTATTCACATATATACCAAAATTTTCTATTTTAAATTATGGGATTTACATACATGAGACCCACCTTTATTTTCTGTGGGTTTTAAAGTGACGTAAAGATGATGTCTTTAAAGCAGTTTTTAAAATGTTGTGATTATGAAATGAAACCCATTTATTTTATGCTATATGGGTTATTTATGAAATATTTGATGATGATATATGTGGCTCACATGATTATAATGGCAAATTTAAGGGTGCGCCCTGATAGCGCTCCAATGCATTGGGTAATGATGTAACCACTAGAGATTACAATTTTCACGATACCTTGGTGAATAACCTTGCTAATATTCAAATGACACCTTGGGGATGGACCATGGTGATATGTTCATGATTGTCTATGTTAAATTATGTAGCCACATATTCAAGTTATTAAAATGATTTATTTTTATTATGATATGCCTCATGATTTCATTTTCATGCCTTAAAGTTCTTTTCATGACTTTATTGATGTATCTCAAGTTCAAATGTAAAATGTTTCACTTGTTTCCCTTGCTGGGCCTTCTACTCACCCTTTATTTTGATGTATGTCCCTAGGTTATGAGATGCAGTAATGAGCCTAGGGTGAACATGAGGATAATCCTTTCAAGTGTTTAAGAAGAATGTTTTTTTCTTGTTTTATGTTCCTTGTTTCCAAGACACTAAACCATAAAGATCCTCAGTTCCGTGTAATGGAATGAAAGTTATGTTATAAAAAGACGGGATTCTATATATGATCACAAGTTTGGAAATTTCTGTGGATCCTTAGAAAACAAAGGCAATTGTGGAATGTACCATACCCTCTAGTGTCACTGAAATCCATAGTTTTCTTGGATTAGATGGGTACTACCGATGTTTTGTGAGAAACATCTCATTATTATCAAGCCCACTAACTAAGTTAACAAGGAAAGGGGTAAAATATGTTTGTATTGGAGAATGTGAGGGAAGCTTTAAGGAGATAAAGATAAGGCTGGTCACTACACCTATACTCACACTACCAAAAAGTGGATAATGTTTTGTGATAAAAGATGATGCTTCAAAGAAAGGCTTGGGGTGTTTACTCATGAAAAATGAAAATGTGATAGCCTACGCCTCATGGAAGTTGAAGATACATGAGTAGAACTACCCGATGCATGATCTAGAGCTGGTAGCCATGATTTTTACCTTGAAAAACAGGCAGAACTACCTTTATGGTGAGACGTGTGACATATACACTGACCACAAGAGCCGAAATTATGTATTCACACAAAAGGAGCTCAACATGTGTCAAAGGAGATGGTTAAAGCTAATCAAGGATTATGATTTCTCTATTCACTACCATCCTAGAAAGGCCAACAAGGTAGTTGATGCTCTAGGTAGAAAAGAACCTTCTACTCTATCCATGCTGTAGATTGAGAAAGACCCTGTCTTCTTGGATATGTAATGAATGGATTTATAAATCATAAGGGCATGGGATATATCCTACCTTTCCCAAATGATTGGGAAACCATCCATCCAAGATAATATTAAGGAAACACAAAGGGATGACGTGGATATATGAAATAAGGTGAATGCAGTAAAGGAAGGGAAGATGCAAGAGTTTCATATCGGTGATGATGGTGTGATTTAGTTTGGAACGCAGCTTTGTGTGACTTCATCACCCAGGATGAAGAAAGAGCTATTGTACAATGCACATAGCTCAACATTCTCTATCCATCTTGGGAGAACCAAGATGTATCGTGATCTCTAAGAACACTTCTGGTGGGACAACATGAAAAAGGATATTGCGGAATATATATCAAGGTTCTTATTATGTCTGCAAGTTAAATCAGAGCGATAAAAGTCCAAAGTGATGATGCCACCATTGCCTATACCCATGTGGAAATGGGAGAATGTCACAATGTAATTTGTCACGGGTCTCCCAAAGACGTCGAAGGGATATAATGCGATATGGGTTGTGGTTGACTTACTCACCAAGACTTCCCATTTTATCACTATTCGGAAAGACCTATTGCTTGAACAACGTGAAAAGATATATGTGAAGGAAGTGGTTAGAATAAATGGTGTTTCTATTTCAATTATCTCTGACCATGATCTAAGGTTCAAATCTAAATTTTGGAGGGGCCTTCAATAGGCTTTGAGTACTAAATTATATTTCTGTATGACCTATCACCCCAAAACCAATGGCCAATCTGAAATGACTATTCATAAGATTGAAGATATGATAAGAGAATGCTCTCTAGAATTCAAAGGTGGATGGGATCAGAATCTCCCATTGGTTGAGTTCTTATACAACAATAGTTTCCAATTGAGTATTCAGATGGATCTCTATGAAGCTATGTATAGAAAGAGATGTAGAACTCCAACCTGTTGGGATGATGTTGGAGAAAGAAAGCTACTTGGACCTGATCTTGTGCAAGTGATGACAGAGAAGGTTCAAGTCATCCACAAACACATCAAACTGCTCAGTTTCGGCAAAATAGCTTTGCTGACAACCGTCAAAGGGACTTGGAGTTCGACGTTGGAGATAAATTCTTCCTTCGAATATCACCGTGGAATATAGTCATGTGATTTGGAAAGAAAGGAAAGTTAAGCCCAAGGTACATTTCCCCCTTTGAAATCCTTTACCGTATAGAAGTCGTGGCCCATCAACTTGCACTTCCACTGAATATGGATCAGGTTCATGATGTTTTCCATGTATCACTCCTGGGGAATTACATACCTCATCCCTCACATGTACTAAACTAAGAGGTGGTACAGTTGGAAGATGATATCTCTTAGGAGGAGTAGCCAATAGAGAATCTATACTGGATAAATAAGGTTCTACGAAACAATACAAACCACCTTGTCAAAGTATTGTGGAGGAACCTTAAGTTTGAAGAAGCTACTTGGAAACTAGAGGAGGGGATGAAGGATATGTACCCTCACCTGTTTCTGTAAATCGAAATTTCGAGGGTGAAATTTCAAGGGCGAAATTTCGAGGGAAAAATTTTCTGGGGGGGGGGGGGAGAATGTAACGACCTAAATTTTTTCAATGGAAATTCTCATATTATATATATCTCATAAAATTAGATGAAAACACAATATAATGAACTATTAAGTGCTAAGTGACTTTTCAATATAAGTTTCTCACTTCTGTGTTTGGAATTTTGAAAATCCGACATACACGGTTGTGTTCAAGATGATTATTGGGGTCCAATAAGGAAAACATAATATTTGGTGAATAGTAACATACCCTAATGAATAGTAACCTACCCTTATAAATAGTAGTAGACCCTTAGGAATAGTACATTTTCCAAAATAATAGTAACCTTACCCATGAATAATTAAATAAAATTTAGGAATCTTAGAAAGTGCCAATCTGACCGTAGTAAACATTTGTATATTTTTGTAAGTCATAAATAATTAATTATAATTAATTAATTATTTTAAAAGAAAATTTATTTTCTTAAAATTTGTTCATAAATTAACAAATCTATGTATTCTTGATTTAAGATAATTTTATAAGACCCTATGTAATTTTTGAAAACATTATAAAATCAGTTTTCATTTTAAAAACTATATTTTTCATGTAAATTATGATTTTAATTAAATATTAAATTAATCATATTTAGAAAATTATTTTTGAAAAATGGAATTCATTTTTGGATTCTACACATTGAAAAAAGGTTGGGGTGAAATTTTGGGATTTTTTTGAAACACTTGAATTTTTATGAATAGTGAAATAATGTAATTTAAAAAAAATAAGCTAAATAAGCTAATTATAGAGTCATGTTTGATGTTCTGCTGATGTAAGCCCACTTGGTTGAAGATTAAATTATAAAATTACTATTATTGGTCATGGAATACTCAATATTCCTTGTCTTTTGGGGAAATAATAAACTAATGAATTTTATATTAAGAAAACCCATCTCCCCTCCACTATAAATACCAACCTTCACTCCCTCATTCCCACAAACCTATCAAACTTTAATCCTTGTCTAAACTCTACCCAAGAATCTTCCCTATCCCCTTCCCCATGACCATTATCTTCTGGTCTCATCAAAAGAACAATCCTTGGCCCCTAAAAGAGGATCTCAAGAGGACGATTCAAGAGGACATTAAAGAGAATGAAGCGTTCAGATATAAGGTAAGAAGAAAATCTCAAGCCCAATTTTATTTCTTTGGGTCCTCCCTCTTTAACTCCAGATCTTGTATGGTCACTCCTTAAAAATCATTTGATCATCATTATCTTACCTTTTCTGGGAGACAAATTTTTTCTACTGAAATTTATGTTAAACAAATTGTTTTCCAAAAGACCTCTTGTTTTAAGAACTCACCTTTTACCTCTCATTCAAGGTTAATGATTCTTGTATGAAGTATGTTGTTCCCTCCTTATTCTGGGAACCCAAAGTTTATGAAAGTGTTATTATGAGATGAAACCCATTACTTTCCATTGGTTATTTATGTTCATTATTGATATATGTTCTATGTGGCATGCATGATAATGATAATGTTATGATGTGATGGGTGCCCCCGGAATTATATAGCGCAATATGAATGTTTGAATATAACGGGTGTGCCCGAAATTATAAAATTATCCAATTCATTGGGTAAAGTGATGGATCTCATGATTAAATCTGAAATTATGTGAACAATATGCTATCTTTTTTCACAAGAATGTTTGGTATTTAACCACTAAGATATGATGTTTCGTTTTTATGCATTGCCACATTTCAAGTCTTATATATATGCTTCCTCTTCTGTTCATGTTCCTTTGCCTATGTTATGATTATTCTCACCCCATGCTGTATTGTTCTTATCTATCCCCTTACAGGGCTTACAGATCACCCCTTTTGATGTATATCCTTAGGTGACAACATGTACAAAAGAGAGGTCAAGTTCCAGTAAGAAGCTAGTGATGAAGAAATTGAATAAATGTTTATGCTTGATGTTGTAATTGTTATGTATGGTCCTAGTTTTCCCAAGACACTAAACTATTAGATCATATATGAGTAATACTATTATGTTATTTATCTTTAAAATGATGTAATAGTAATGTAAGAAAATTCTAGGTCACTATAGTGCCTTCAGTAGATATGAATAGATTATTCATTTTTTCCTAAATGTTGACTTGTAGATTATTGACTTCCAATGGTCTCATGGGACCAGAGAAAAAATACATGAAATTGATTTTTCATCAAGATAATCAACAGATATATCTAACCGTGGAAGTAAAAACCAACATCCCACTTTCCCAAATTGTGGGCATTAGTGTCCTAAAAACTATCTAATGTGAATTTGGAAATACATCAAATGTGGAAAGGAGGGGAATCAAGATAATCGATGTTAAGGTAAATAAATAAACCCACGAATGTTTATTGAGTTTAAAAGGTTTAAATCAACAATCATCCTACAGTACAGGTTTTCAACTATAGGGAACATGGGAATTATGAAATAAAACTCCCTAATCCAAGGGTTTTTAGAGACAATTATAGACTAAAACCTATGAGGAATAGATATAATGTAAGTGAAGCTGATAACACTATGACTAAGGTGGATCCTAAAAATGATGTTGTGATTGGTACCCATGTTATTCATTCAAGAATAATCAATTTACTTTTGATTATGGTTCAATGAATTCTTTCATATCATTCATGTTTAATGGAAACATTAAAGAACCACCTCAAAAAAATAATGTTTAGTTAGCTATGAGAACATAAAATGGAGTGATGGTTGCATAAAAAGTAGACATTTGTGGACTAAATATTCCAGAAAATCGTATATTACATTCTTTAGTGTATTTTTATGATACATAGGGAATATATTGGCTACCCTTATTTAAATTAAAATTCAACTTCTAGGAGAGGGAGAACACTCTTCATGACCTTAATCATCCTAAAATTCACTACAATTGTAAGAAGGATAATGAATCTCTCCCAAAATATTTTATTAAAGAATGGATATTAAATCCTTATGAGAAAGAATATCTATCCCAAATGATTGACAATAAGAAGATAATAATTCTAGAATTCATGACCATTGTGATGGATTATATTGATGTATTCCTTAAAGAGTTAATTTTTCTTACTCCAGATAAATAGGTTTATTTCTCAATAAAAATTATAATTGGACATCTACCCATATTTATGACTCCTAAAATGGCCAATGTTGAGTTTAAAGATCTGAAGAATGAATTACAAGGGAATTTAGAAAAGGTTTTTATATTCCCAAATTCTTTATCGTGGGGTGTGTCATACCTTTATGTCAAAAAGAATGATGGGTCAATGTTCCTATTCATTGATTATTATGAACTCCAAAAAATCATGATAAAGAGAATTTATCCCCTCCCATGGATAGAAAACTTATTCAGTCCACTATATGGAGCTCAATATTTCTCTAAGGTGGACCATCAGTCGAGTTATAACTAATTAATGTTGAAGAGGGAAGATATTCCAAATATTTCCTTTTGAAAAAGGTATGGAAACTCTGAATTCAGGGATATTCCTTTCATAATCACTAATTATCATACAATATTTATGGACTTGATTGATAGAGTCTTTACAGATTTCCTCAACAAATATGTTTTAGTATTTATAGACGATGTTGTGATATACGCCAAAAGTAAGGAGAATCTTGAGGATCATTTGAAAACTATGCTAAAGACTTTGATAAAAGAGAATATATAGGCAAAGGATAGTAAATATAATATATGGGTGAAGTAAGTATAATTATTAAGGAATATTATCACCATAAAAGTGACTTATTTTGTCCATTCTAGGAAACCTTTTATTGAGGGATGGCATAAACCATCATATATAATGAAGATTCAAATTTTCCATAGATTATATGGGTATAAATGAATGTTTTTTAAAATATTTTCAAGATTTTAAATTCCAATAACCAAGAAAACCTTGAAGGATATAATGGTTTTTTGGACTACTGAATGCAAAGAGAGCTTTAAGGAGTTGAAGAAGAGGCTTATCAATGCACCATTCCTCACACTTCCCTCAAGTAGGGAACTTTTTGTGGTATACATTTATGCTTATAAGAATTTTTTTGTGTAATTACATAGAATTATAAATTAATATCCTACACCTCAACACAATTGGCTATTCATGACAAGAACTACCCCACACATGATCTGGAGTCAGTAGTAGAGATATTTTAATTTTAAATATAGTGGTGTTATTAATATATGTATAAGTGTGAAATATATATAGACCATAGGTGCCTAAAATATTTATTCACTCAATAGGATTATAATATTCTTTAGAAAAAACAGTTAAAGATAATCAATGACTATAATTTCCTAATCCACTACTATCCTCACCAAGAAAAAAAGGAGGATAATTCCCTAAGTAGAAAGGATCTAGTAACATTATCACATAAGAGAATTGATAAGGAACCAATATTCGTAAACTTATAAAGGATAGATATTGGAATCTTGAAATAATGTCATTATTTATTTCTCAAATGATTTCTAAATCATCCCATCTAGGGAAGATAGGTAATGATCAAATAGATTATGTGGAAATTCATAAGGTGGAGGCTATAAGAAAAATAAAATAATCATAATTAAAATTTTATGGAGAAAGAATTTAAAGATCTGGTTCATTACAAGGTGTACCATAAAATATTAAGATAAATTGGGATGTATTGAATGATGAATGAATATCAACCTTCTCAATCCACCAATTAAGCACAAATATGTACTGAGACCTCTAATAGAACTATTGGTGGGACAATATTAATAAGGTGATCATGGAATACACATGGATTTGTCTCAAATATAAATAGGTAAAGTGTGAATGTCTAAAATATAAGAGAATGATGAAACCATTTCCATCACAATGTAAGTAGGAAAACATCACCATGTAATTTTTCACCGGTCTTCCAAATATATAAAGAGGAAACAATTCCATTTAGATTGTTGTGGATATTATTAAAAATATTACTTACAAAATTTTAATTCATGATAACTTATCACTCAATTATATTCTAAGGATATACATATGAGAAGTGGTGAGGCTGTATGGAACACCACTATTGATTGTATCTGGTTGAGTTTTGATATTTACCTCTATGTTCTAAAAGATCCACCAACATGGTTTAAATACTAAGTTGAAATTCAGTACATATTATCATCCCCAAAGAGATGGTTAATTTAAGTGGACTATTCATAAAATAAAATACATGTTGATAACATGTTTTATAGACATAAAATGAGGATAGTATCAACATCTTCATTTTTTTGAGTTCTCGTACAACAATAAATTCCACACAACCATCCAAATGGCTCCATATGAAGACCTTTATGGGAATATATGAATAAAACCTATGTGTTGGGATGAAGTTGGTGAGAAGAATCTTTGGTGACATTAAATGGTTGAGAAAGTTATTAAAAGGGTCAATACAATTCAACATCATATCAGCACTACTCAGAGTCGAAAAAAGATCTATGATGATAATCGTCATTGAGATATAGATTTTGAGGTCAAGGATAAATTATTTATTTATATATATCCATGGAAGAGACAATGATATTTGGGATTAAGGTAATGATAATCCCTATGTATTTCATCCCTTTTTCGATTCTCTATTTCATTAGAGTTGTGTCTTGTCAACTTGCATTCCTACTAACCCTTTCTCAACTACATGACATATTACTTGTAAATGTATTGAGAAAGTATATACTGGATCCATCAATTGAAAATAATTAAGAGGTGGTATAAAAGGAAAAAAATATCTCTTATGAGCATAATATGATGAATATCTTGGATTATGAAGATAATATTATATGCAACAAGACAACTCCCCAACTCAAAGTGATATGGAAAAACCATAAATATGAAGAGGAAACCTGGGCAATAGGGGAAGAAATAAATCAAAAGTACCCAAAAATATTTCAAAATTTGTATGTAATATTAAACAATTTGAGGGAAAATTTATTTAAGGGGTGAATAATGTAATACACAGATTTTTTTAAAATGGAAAACTATGTTTGATAGCATATTTGACACACAACTCTGAACCCAAAAAAACCATAATAATTTAAATATGAAAAATATAACCAAGATGTCAAATTAGTGATTGTCAATAGGATTTAAAAATTTATGGAATATATATTAATTTTCAAGTCAATTTATAAATTCTCATGAAATCGTTTCTCACTTTTTTATAAAGGTATCAATTCTTTAGAGATGATTTTTATTGCATTTTATAGAAAATATAAAAATTAATTTTTGGAAATTTAGGAAATTTTATTTAATAAAATTAACATAATTTTTTATATAATAATATCTATATTAACTTTTAATAATTTTTTGTATTTTTTTAAAAAAATATTAATTTCTCTATGGATGGTAAAATTACTGTTTTTTGGTAAAACTGTCATTTATTCTTAATAAATTAATTAATTTAAAAGTATAATTATAATTTTAATATGATTTAAGAGTAAAATATTTATTTTTTGGTTACATTTCATCCAATTGATTACCTTTAAATCATCTTTATAGTATATTTGAATATATGTTTGGTTATATGCTTTAAAACACTTTTTTCAGAAAATTGTTTTAAAGTATATAAAGTTTATCCATTATATATATTTCAAATAACCAAAAATGAGGAATAATTTAAATTAAATTTAAATATTATATATCAATAAATAATAATTTATATTCATTTAATTAGTATTACTTTTCATATTGTTTTTTTAAGATCATCTTATGTATAAAAAGAATGAATTTCTTGAAAACACATTTTGTCGAAACAAATGGGAGTTTAATTTCAAATTAAATAATACCACTTATGTGAATTGAGTTTTATAAAATTTATTGAATAATTTAAATCGACTTAATTAATATTATATAATAATTTCAACTTGGTTTATTTTTCAAAATTTATTGTAAAAATAGGAAAAAAATATATTTCCATGGTTAAAGATAAAACCAGTTTATCAGGGGGGAAAACTAAAGAGTTTAGTATAATAAAATAGTTTGGAAAATTATTTTGAATTTATTAGGTGTTTATAGATCATAGGTCTCATATACCCTTATATTTTCAATTTTTGATTCCCATGGTGAAAGTGCCCAGCCGAATCTCCATATTATTAATAGGGGAGGGGTGAATCAGTCATATATTTTTATTTTAAGTTTACTATATTATGAAAAAACCTTAAACTAATGTTAAATATTTGTAACATCACTTAAAAACAATCACAAATCTACATGAACACAATAAATTATAATATTCACTACTCAAAAAAAAATTGTGGCCTTGGCATTGTTTGGAAACAATCTATTTCTACATTATCCATGTGAAACCAACACTTTTGGGTGGATAAAACAAGTAGGATATTCCCATAAACTTGTGTATAAGTTTTTTTAATATAATAATGCATTTTCTTCAACTAAAATGAAATGATTTAATAGAATTTTTGTAATAAGTTAAGAAACATCCACCAGTTACTTCATAACAGGTCACTGTGCTACCTTGTCAACTATCACAAATTCAATATCTAAAACAATTCTTTACATTCCTACCCAGTAGTAGGTAAGAACTTCTTTCTTCATAATAATTATACTTAGACTGATTTACGAGTCTCAATATCTAGTCTGATTGCTCAATATTATAATTTAACTATTAAATAATATCAATAAAACAATTCTAAACTTCTTCTATCTTAGTTCATAAATCCCAAAATGATAGCTCAGTCTAATTATCAAAACTCTGATTGTGATCTTCTATAATCTCCTTCTATTCAAAAAACATATTCAGGGATACTGGATCAGGAAACCCTTCTTCTTATTCTTCATTATAAAAATATTCAACGCTCCACCTTCTCTCTGGAACATTACTTGTATCAGGAAAGTAAAAAATACATTCTCTATTTATTAGTGTACCAAAAGTGGATTAAGGTGGTTTCTAAAAAACTTTTCCACCTAACCAAATTTCGTAAAACTTAAAATTTCTGTTACATCTCTAATGCATATTTGACTTCTTCAATGCTTCTCAACACTTCTCAAAACTTCTCAAATATTATCAAATCAGTCTTTCTTCACAAACAATGGTCTGATTTTAATCATCTCTCTGATTTTCCAATTATAATGAAGATAGCACATTCTTTATTATTATTCACCATACCAACTAAAAAACATATGAAAAAAAGATATCTTCTCATTACTATTATCTAAATAGACTGAAAACAACCTTCATATTATGATTCTCTATACCCATTGAAAACCAATCTTCTAATTTAAATTCTCTTTATAAACTTATAGAAGTAAGAAACTCAAATATTTCTTCCAGAATAAAAGTGTAAATGACTACATATTTTAACACTTCTTGAAATCACTTTATTGTCAATATCAAAACTTTTTGACAATTATTTTATTTAATCTATTCATGCATCCTTTTAAAACCCTTTTGTGTCTACTTGAAACAATTCTATATTTATTATTTTACTCATACTGATGATCTTGTGTCCAATAATGTTATCGATGTCAGCTTCAATCTGATTAATGTGACCTAATTAAGAAACAGAGAGTATTTAATTTTGATGAAAATTCATGACTACATTATTGGTCGATATCAAATTTTATTCACCAGTATTGGTCCCAATCATGCCCCAAATAAATCAATTATTCCTTATATGATTAGTGGCACACAATGTCCAAAGGAATAATGTTAGCAACTTTAACATTAGAAACATCTCTTGTTTTCTAAATTTGATTCACAAAATTTTCTATCTTCAAATATTTAAATATTTTGGTTATTATTCTAAATAAAATCGAGAATCTTCATATTGTTACATTTCTAAAAAAAAACTTCCAAACCATTAAACAACTCTATATCTAGTGATCTCACACTGATGGATTGAGATAAAAAAAATTTACTTTAGTAACATCCTTCTTATGAAAAATTTATCATGTATCATGACTTCCTCATGACTTTTGAGTACATTTAAGATTGGATTCAACATCATCTAAATTATGATGAATTGTATTATTACTTTTCAACCATTTAGAAATATCTTTATTTCCTATAAAGCTCTAATATTATTGGTGGAATTGTTCTCACCAATTCCTTCATAAGTCTTGCATCATTAATTATCTTGACAACAAATGAGTTTTTTTAAATAAAAAACAGAAAAGAATCATCATATTTTTGTTAAAGATATACATAATCAGATACACTTCTTTATTATGATTGAAAAATCATTCCGAAATCAAATTTAATCCTTTTAACCTTGTATTCCATAAAAATTGTTCTCAACCTAATAGACATTTTTGTAAATTGTGAGTATGATCAACTGATTATGATTGTGAGTATAGTCACCAGCTATTACAAAATGAGGTGATGTATTATTCTTTGAATGTTCCTTGAAAAAAATGTAGCAATTAAAAATCAAACTAATTTATCTTCGAAAATCATCTTTCAACCAGCTTGGTACCAACACACAGATAGAGAGTGAAATTATATTATTGAATAATTTTGGGTACTTACAAGAATTCGACTCCTCCTCCCTTATAAATGAGAACCCCATATATTATCCTATACACACATACAAAACCCATAGGATTGTACAATACCTACTGAAATCCATTTATTAATTCCATTAACACATCCAATATTCCTTTATTTAATCATAAAATCAATCTACTGAAGCTTTAGGTATAATCCTAAAGAGGTGGTCCAAAGAAGAGGTCTCGTTCTTAACAGATCATCTTTATTTTATTTCTTCTTTCACATCCATAAAGTATTTCTTAATCATATTGACATAATATCATCAATATAACCAATATGCTAATATTTAACTATGTTAATTTAATAACCTAAATCCATATCCAATTCCATCAAATGGGAAACAAAACTATCATTCATATTTATGGTGGACTACTATGCCATGGATCGACATAATTTTTCTCCCCACATTGCATCATATGGTTATCAATGATGATGAAATTTAATTTTATATATTTTATTCCTAATATATTTATCATTATATAAGATTAATATATCATATATATTCTTACTATACCATCCATTGAAAAGGATAATGTCGTTCATATGTACGACGGACTACCACATCAGGAAGTGATGTAATTCAGTTTTTATTACTGCATCACATGGATGGTATAGGTCTTCATATTTAAATAAATAATGTTATATTTATGATATAATTATTATTCTCTAATGATAAAATTGGTCTTACCTTATTTTCATCATTATCATTGAAAATTTAAATGGCACTCATGCATACATACTGATTATCATCTCCATGATTCGAATGTTGTTCATTTTTCATAACCATCCTTCATGATTGGTCTTAAAAGTATAATTAATGTAAAAAATTGATAATTTTTTCAGGATTATTATTATGTATATGATTAATTAATAATCTCTTTCAACTTAGTCATCTTTATAAAGTGATTTTGGACATATGAGTTAAACGTCTCAAAACGTCAGACTGAACCTAGATGAATAAGTAATTGAATATAACATGATAATAAATAAATAAATAGAATAATAAAAATTAAAAAATATATTAATTAAATAATTAATTAAAATTAATTTATTATTTGATAAGATAAATAACACACATTATGAATTGCACTCGAGGTAAGGGATCTCTGAAAAATACCCTTTTCATTGGGCTATGACCAATCTCTATCTAAGTAATATTTTTTTGTCTCATTAATGTTATGGAATTATTATAAATTATTTATATATTCCTATCACATAAAAACATATCTTATTATCCCTTCCTTAATGGGTTAATACATTCATTTCTAAATTGAATTTATATTGAAATTTTCATTGATTATGATATGAGGCAAGATTAAGAAACCCATTTTCTTTCTATGGATAATGTTATTGTTATGCCTTATGATAGTCTTAATATATGAAAAATATATATATAATGAAAATATTATGATTATTATTCTCATAGACTGATCCAATTCATTTGGTAGTCTCATGAGACATCATGAATGGGATTATGGAGTAAACCTAATCCATTATGGGACTTTGTCCAGCAATTGAAATTTACTAAGTAGTTATCATTCAATCATCTTTTTTATCATGTTTATGTTAAAATAAAATTTATTATGATACTAGGATATTATGATACCATGATACTTATGTAATTTTACCATGTGAGTACTCATGAGCCTTCTCTTTTATGATACCAGGTTATACCTTTGACTCACATGTTATATTTCCATATAATTTTTATTCCCATTCTAATATTTTTAGCTTACCCCTTTATTTTATGTATGCCTCAGGTTATTTTATGAATTTTAAGGTGGTAAAATGGATTTAGGATCTCATTATAGAGAAATAATTAAGGATTTCATGTTTTAGTTAACTTTTGATGTAATAAGAACATAATATTCCATTGGAACTTGGAAACACAGTCTTTAGTATGTACATATTGGATATATATGTTTAATATATTGTAATAATAAGTGTAAAAATATTTTTTCCCTATATTTATGATTATCACAGTATAAGTAACCAATTCATCTTGAATCCAAGGTATTACACAAGCCTTGGATTCCTGATCTTATCAAGAGGACGAAAAACTACTAAATAGGGTGTTATCACCTTCACTAAGTTATAAATAGTGTTTAGGGAATAAGAGAAATTTCATTATGGATTGAAATTAGGGAAACGTATAATGAAGGTAACTCTTCATTTTTGTAGTAAATCATCAAATCTCATCATTAACTATATATTTTCAGCGATATTGGGTGGCATCTCATTCACCCATACACTACTGCTCATTGGTGTTTATTCATTAAAATAATTCAATGAACATGAAATACCATAAATTAATCATATCATGATTCATACCTGATGAAAACTATGTGGGAGGATTGTTTCATGTCTGTTGAATCCATATAATATGCCCCAAATATGTTTTATAATTTAGGTAAACAGATACATATCATGCATCTTTGCATTACAAACCTCTCATTTCCTATAAAATTCATTGCATGATTATTATATCTTATGATTTGGGTGTATTTTAGAATAAGATATACCTATATTTTTAGAAAATATAAAATAATGTCCCACATGTACTAAAATCCCATTAATTACTTTATAAAAAACATAACCACTCTTTGTAAATTCATCCAAAACTCTTTTAGATATGATTTATCAATATTAATTTACTTTTGGGACAATTGCTTTTACTAAAACATAATCATTATCCAAATACCATAATTTGTGACCCTAAAGTCCTTAGTAGTATGGACACAAAATATGAAATCCATATTTCATATATATAAGAAAAGAGTATCCTCTAGAAAAGCATCAGTGCTACTCAAGCTATAAATAGGTCATTTGTTGGATCAGTATCTCACCCAAGGGGAGTCTCCTTGGAAATTTTAGGGATCCCTATGCTCTATATGTTGGTTTCCAATAGATTATTGGGTTTTAGAGCTATATTTTGTAATGTATCTTCCAGTTCTCTTGTTGATATTATTTATCTGTCCCTTTTTATTGAATACAACCATATATAATGGATTTTAATTCTAAATCTATAGTTTTTAATTGACCTAATTTGGTTTCTTATAGATCCATAATGTAATTGGAGGATTATTCCCTAATATTTATTGTTCATTGTGAGTTCTTCAATAATTATTGAGGTATGTGTATTTTCTATCTCCAATTAGTCAAGAGATGATGAATTAGATATTCATATTTGATATTTATAGTTCTAGGATTCACCCTTGATTGATTTCAACCCTTTGAATCTCCAATTTTGGATCCTTTGTGGGGGTGTTGATAATATCATGAATTATTGTAGGTGGTTTCTTAAGGAAATTCATATCATTTAACACCATTATTTCTTCTTTTATTTTTAAAATATTTCCAATTTATTTAAACATCACGGTTTTAGTCTTATGGTAAATAATTTTCAACTGGAATGGCATGTGATTAAATATATTTCACATTGGATTTTTAAATAAAGTTTTTATTTATAAAAGATGATATTCAATTGAAATAAATGACTTGAATAATGATTTTGATGATTAATTTTGAGAAGAGAAGGTATTAAGAGTCTTATTATTTGAAAATCAAATGAATTAATTTCAAATCCATGGGTTTTGATGAAACAATTTTAATTTTAACTATTTAAGTGAAATGGAATGTTTTGAAACATGAACATGGATATTATTTGAAATTATTGATTGAAATTACATTATATTGATTAAAATGAACGATATCCACTAGTTTGTGTGATTTAATTGAATAAAATGGTATCTTGGGTAGTTAAGTGGTAAGAAAACATACATGAAGTATATTAACTCTACATAGAAATGGATCAATAATTTCAATGATAATTAAACTATGATAAGGGCAGGGAGTTTATTATTATAGTGTTCTCTTATTTCTCTATATCCTGATGGCTGGGTACATTTGGAAAACTTTATCATTATTTCATTTAAATATTTGTGAATCCATATAATAACGTAACCTAGTGACCCTTTACAATGGTGTAATGATTGTAATTGTTTATACATGCCAGTGTTTTGATGGAAATGATTATTCATGCTTATTTTGACAATGATTCTTATTTTTTCCTTTTTTGAAGGAAAAGCTTTTTTATAACTATTTTATTCTAGCCACTGAATGATTTTGAAAATCATTTATTTATATGAATTGTGAAAATATTTACATTGCATGTTTTGTTTAAAATTTAGATTATTTGGTTTATTTGATATAGGATTCTTATGAAATGTTGGGTTATATCTTACATGGATTTTTTCTCACACCCTAATTTTTATTTTGGGTATTTTTATACTTTCTTATTCGAGGTATTCTTATGCGAGGTCTAGAAAATGGGAAATCTCTTCTTCGAAATGTTGGGTGTTCTTGATAGTAGGGTATTGGGAGATATTAGTTACTGATGGAGTATGTGATACACTTATTACAAGGAGAGATTTTGATGATTTCATTGATGGTTATGTGATAACTCAAGTTGATGTTTAGTTTTTGGAACATTTTTTTTCTACCTTGTAGAATTTTATTCTTGTTGATTGTATTGACATAGAGATTATTTTTGGGTTTTTATATGATGATTTATTTGGATTGGTTATTATTATGGAAATATCATTCCCTCTTTATTATACTTGATATTAGGTGCTAGTATCCAACCAATGGGGATTTAAAATTCCCATTATTATATGTTATAACTGATTCAAGTTCATGTTTATCGTGTTTCCTAGGGAGGTTTTTGAAAAATTAGTATTTAAGGAGTGTCAGTCCTTTATGGAATTTTGGAGTACAATTTAAGATGTATCATTAGATGGGAGAAAAGATTATTAGGACATAAGGGGTCGGTTACAATGGATTTATTGGCTAGATCTCATCATAATATTCCTTGAGTAACCAAGGGAAGTTGAAAAAACATGTCTTTGATAACTTTTTTGATCTAATTCTAGTGTTTCTCCAAACATTAATCTGAGATATTTTTTCTTAGTTTGAATTACAATTATAAGATTTAATGGTATCATGTATCTTGATTGATGATTAATTTTTATTTATTGGTGGTGTGTAGTATCATTTCCCCAAGAATAAATATTATCTGACATTTCGAAGGAGTCACATATGAATCATAGTAATATATCCCTTCTGTCAACCAAAGTCTCATTGAGGTAGTTATGAGTGTGGTCCAATATTTGGGCCAAATAACTAAAAATGTGTCTGTTAAGGCTGTAGGGGTGATACCTCTGAGTTTTAATGTAAGATATTCTTCCTAGGAATTTCTTCATAAAACCCCCCATATTTCCAGGGAATTAATAATCCTTTTGAGTTAGATTGTTGGTTGGTAATGATTAAAAGTATATTTTAGTTTTAATAATTTCATATTCCATTTAGGTGAAAGGTGAGATATTCAAACATGAATAAAGTAGTTGGTGGAGTTTGGATATTTCAGTTCTAGAAAAGAAGAATTGTCGAACAAAGTAGAAAGACTTCATAACCCATTTCACAGAGAAATTATATCAAAATACGATAGTGG
The DNA here is from genome assembly GCA_963277665.1 of Viscum album. Classification (NCBI taxonomy): domain Eukaryota; kingdom Viridiplantae; phylum Streptophyta; class Magnoliopsida; order Santalales; family Viscaceae; genus Viscum; species Viscum album. The sequence continues at coordinate 1,421,509,222 of OY728120.1, forward strand.
TAGATATGTCTATGGAGTTCTACAACCTTTAACATGGTGATCGAATAGTGACTCAGTGTTCCAATCATTTTATTGAAGATGCTCAGTTTTCACCTATGGTGGTGTTGAATAATAAACTAAAATGTTGAAGGATTAAGATTGTGTTTGGATCAAGAATATTATCTCAGTTCTTCATTATAAATTTTATATATTATATTTAATTACAAGATAGATCATTGATGGATAAAATAGAACTGGGTGGTTGGATGGGTTTGATGTGTGTTCCTTCTCATCCTAGTGTATGTTTAACTGGTTCCTTTAATGGTAAGATGAATCTAATTGAGTCTCATAGTGTAAATAGTGTTTGTGTTCCTCAATAACATATTTTATTCAAATCATCTGTAGTTTGAAACAAATTCATTCTTTTATGTTTATAATATGGTACAATAGGTAAGTTTATGCAATCATACATGGAGGCGCCAAATATCTATTGCTATTATGGATTCTCTTGTCACATGTATGGTTTTTTCCATATTTTAATACTTTTCATAGTAATAGAAGGTTGATATTATTTGGAGGATCTAAGGGGTAGTCCTATTCTTCAAGAAAAAATTGGTTATAACCATTAGCAATAAGGATAAAGCTTATTATCATATGAATTTTATTCCATCAGGAACCAACACAGGATATATGATATTGATAGGTACCATTACTATTGTTTTATCATTAGTGACTATTTTTATTGATATTGGTTCCTCATATTATTTCATATCTACCCACAATGAAGACTTTTTAAATCTACCTATGTAGATCATGATTTATGTTATGGATATTGTAATTCCTCTTAGGATGAAAAAAGATAAGGGCCTCTAATTTACCACTTGAACCTTATATTTATCATAAATTGAGCATGTATGTTACTTTTAAGTTCTTTATTTGATACCTCTAGATTTATTAATCAACATGGATTATTTTGTGGCTAATAAATCTGAAATTTAAAATTATTTTTAGTGTGTCTCTTTTACTTCACCTCATATGGATTCCCACATTTTTAGGGAGAATGGAACCTGAGGGATAATCAAGTTGGACCACCTCTTCTAGATATGGTATTAATGATATTAATTTTTTATTCAAAATAGATAAAGAATTTTTGATTGATGATCTTCTTCCAGTACTAGAAGAATTTTTGGATTTTTTTTTAGTCAGAATTTTCCTAGTTTTTCAATGGCAAGGGAGGTCAGTTTTTCTATTGAATTGGTGTCATGTATCTAGCCTATATATATTCCTTTTTAACAAATGTCACTAGTTTAAATTATGTAATTAAGTAATCTATTATATGACTTTATTTCTAAAGGATTTATTCCACCCAATTTGTATCCTTTGGTAGAACTAGTGATTTTCTCCAAGAAGGTCGACAGAGAACTGTACATATGTGTTGATTACCAAAAGCTAAATTTTTTTATGGTCAAGAAAAAGTATTTTCTCCCCTTAATTCATGAGTTTTTTATTATATTAAAGGGTATAAGTGGTTATATAATATTTATCTTGAATCTAGTAACCTTAAACATAATATCAAGGTGTCTAACATCCCAAGGACTGCTTTTAAGAGTATGAATAGACACTATGAGTACCTTATTATGAATTTGGTCTAACCAATTCTCCTATTATGTTAATGGAAATGATTAATAGGATATTCATATAATATATCATCTCTTTTAAAGTGGTATTAAAGGATTATATCTTTCTTTACTCTAAAACCAAGGATTATGCAATTCATTTTAAATAATTTTCATATATCATGAACATTCGCCAGATTTATGCGAAGATTTCACTATGCAATTTTGGATTCAAGAAGTGAATTTATATGTAATGTGGTCATAGAATATCATATTTCATTTGATGATAAATAGTCTAATTTATTATGTTTTCGGAAAAAAAAATTTACATATTTATATTTGGAGCTACTTAGGTTTGGTCGAGTATTAATTCTAGTTTGTCAAATATTTCTAAAAGTTCAATTTTCCATTAAAATACATCACTCATAAGGGAGTTAATTTTTTTGGGATTTGAAATTTTCTTATTCTATTTGAGATTTAAACCACAATTTGACCTCTACCATGGTGTTGAATCTTCTCATATATGGGATTTTCTATGTTGTATTTTATGATGCATCATGTTTAAGTTTGAGATATATTCTTATGTAGGGTGATTATGTGGTGAATTATGGTTCTCAACAACTTTTTACTCATGAGATGAACTATCTCATTAACAATATCAAACTCACTAATGTGATGTTTTCTCTCAAGGTTGTCTGGTGTTAATTGTTTTGACTGATTTTTTAATTTGAAATATTTTATTCCCTTCGAAAGGTTAGTTTTGTTACTAATTCTTTTAGCAGTAAACATCAATCCCAGACCATGAAATAATATTATGAGGAGTATAAATTCATGGATATTTTTTATCACATGAATTTAAGATTATGATATGATGGGACTGAGGTTGTTTTAGAAGGTGTTCCATTGAAATCATCTCTTCCCAAGACAATTCTCCTGTAACTGTTGGTTTAGGATAAGTTTTGAGGAATTTTTAATTCTTTATATGGTGGGTAGACTATCTATGAATGTCCTCTATCTTATAATGATATACTTTACTTCAAAAACCAATATCTCAATTTTCACCTACAATAAATATTAGGATGGTGGATTATCATCATTCCCAATGGGTGCTATACCCAGTAAAAATGATTTTCCTTTATGATATGAGGTGGCATTTCTGGTATCCATAGATGAAATGATACAATAATGATTTTGTGTCTCATTATTATACTCCTTAGAAGAATAAAGATAAGCATCAGAAGCCATCTGTCCATTTTTAACAGACCCATGTGCCGACATGGAAGTGGAATGAGATATTGAAAGAAATTTTTGTTTGTTTATTATGTACTCTTTGATGAAACATTATAATTTTTTTGGTGATATATTGGTTGAAAAAATTGTATTTAACTATTCTCAATAATGATACCACCAAATTTGAGAAATTGGGAAATATATATGTGCATGATATCATCAAATTTTAAGGATTTTCGACATCAATTATTTATGATAGGGATTTATAGTTCACATATCATTTTAAGAGATTCCTTAATTAAGTGATTGGATCCTAGCTAATGTTCATCACAAAAAACCGTCCTTAGATAGATGTTTAGATCAAATACGTTATACATATTTTGGAGGAAATGATTCATATGTGTGTCCTTGAATTGGGAGGAGCTTGGGATTTCATGTTGGGTCTAGTTGACTTCACCTATAACAATAACTAACATACATCTAAATAAATGTTACCAATTTTGGTCTTAAAAGGAATTCCTTGTAAATATATGATTTTTTGGTCAAGGTTTTGTGAATATTCCCTTATGAGTCCTATTTTGGTCCATGTAATGATAACTAAGATTTGAGTGATTCATTATAGGATGGTAATGATATATATCAAGAATAAATATTATGTTAATCATTTTCATTGTTATTCGGAGTTTTTTGTTGATAAATAAGTATTATTTAGATTTTCACCTCGATTTTTTCACTAAAGACATGGAAAACATGGGAGTTTATCTCTAAGATACATGGGAAAAATTGATGTTATTGATCAATTTGGAAAGGTAGAACCTAATATGACTGATTTCATAGCTATTTTAGATTATCAATTTTCATATGAAGGTTATTCATGGGATTTATACAAATTTTGTTTAGTTGATATGGTATCATACTTCTAATTCTTATGAGAAGTGGAAGAGTGAGACATTGATGAGAGAGAAGTGTCCTTGCCACTCTTCTATATATTCTTCTTAGGTGGATTTATGGTGGTAGGATTCATTTATGGTGGGATAATGATAATATGTTATCACATAATTTTATGTACTTACTTTCCTTTTTTTACCATCTATTATCTGTACTTATTCATGGGTTGTTTGAGGTTAATTTTGTAAATTTTTATAGGTTTCTTGTCCTGTATATGGTAGGTTTGCAGTTATTGAAAACAGTTATGGTCTACCTAAGAAACTATGCACTTTGTCTTGGATAAAAAAAGTAGGGTGCATAGGTAGGCACATAGTTAGTGAAACCCATCTGACCTACCCTTCAAAGATTGTTCCTTGAGATAGTAGGGTCATGTATGGTTGGAAGATGGTTTTTTAAAATCTGTAGCCAGATCTTGCAACTCTTCCAGTATCCCATAAGGGGAGTATGGTTGGTGAAAAATTTTACAACCCATACAATGTGAATTTGTTATTCAAAATTTTTATTTTATGACTTGAAATAATTCTGATTTCTCTCAGTTCACTTTTTTTGGTTTAGGATATTAACCAAAGAGACTCTTCTAGGACATTCTGGGGATCCCTTGCCTCCATATTTTTGTTTTAATGGATCATTGGGTGTTGGATCTAGATTTTTAAAGGTATTTCCCAAATTATAATTAATCTTTATTAATATTATATATCTATAATTTTCCTCGAATAGATCCATAGATAACTATTTTTATACTCGATCTAAGTATTTTTGAATTTAATTAATTCTTTATAGATCTATCATGGAATTTTATTCTACTTCACATATCATCATTTTTTATTTTGAGTTTGTCGAGAATCATTATTTCATGTTTATTTTCTCCCTCACATTATTCTAGATATGAGGAATTATATTCATATCTGACATTCATGGTTCTTGGAATCTCCCATTATGGATTTTATCCCTTCATCTCTCTGGTTGTGGATCATATGTCGGGAGTTGATGATATCATGAATTGAATTTGGTGGTTTCATAGGTAAATTTATATTATTTTAAACTATCCTTTCATTATTAATTTGTAATGGATTTGTAGTTTATATCCGAAGATTTATTTGATTATTATGATAAATTATTTTTAAATGTCATTGTGTGGAAGATCAAATCTCCTTAATAATATATTTTTAAATAATGTATTGATTTCTAGAATATGAACCCGAATTAAAATCAATAACTTGAAGATTGAAATATAAGGATTAATTTTGTTAAGTGATGGTATGAAACGTCTTATGATTTTAAAAGAAATAAATTGATTTGGAAGGAATTATTTATTTATAACATAGTTTTATTTTGGTTTTGGATGTGAAATTGTATCTTTTTTAACATGAATTTGAGACTGATTTAAAATGATTGATTTAAATTGGTCTATATATTTTTTGAAATGAATGATATCCCCTTGTATATTTTATTTAATTGAAATGAATGTGATTATAGGTAGTCATGTGGGAAAAACACAATATAGGAATATATTATCTCTACCTATAAATAGATCGATGATGAAAATGATAACTAAACTATGATGAGATAAGGGATCTCATTCTTGGGGTGTTATCTTATTCCAACCTATTCTAGAGTTCCAGGTATATATGCACATATCGAGTTATATTTTACTGAGATATGTCAAAATCCCAATTCCAACATAACCTTAAGACTCTTAACCCCAGTTTAATGATTGTAAATGATTTATACATACTAGAGTTTTAATATAAATAATTATCCATTCCAGTTTGAAAAAAATGATTATATATTCATTCTTTTAAGGAAATGAACTTATTTAATGATTAATTATTTACAGTAAAATATTTTTAAATTAATATTTTATAAAAACTACAAAAATATTCCATCACAAGTTTAATTTAAAATTGATCATATTTTTTTTATTTTAAATGGGTATATAATGTACTACTTAGTCATATTGTACTAGGAATTGTTTCTCACACAGTGCTTTTTTCTTTGTGAGTTTATCGATTTTTTTATCCCTATTATAGAAAAAGGTATGGAGCCATTCAGAGGCTTTGTACATTATTTATGGTGGGACCTTGGGTGTTAGTAGTGATTGGAGTAACATGTTATCCACATGTTATGAGGAGATATTATAATGATTTATTTGACGGTTATGTGATAAATAGGGTTAATGTTCTATTTTTTGGACTTGTTTTTTTAGCTTATCGAGTTTTACTCTTGATGACTTTAATGGTATACTAATGTTTTTGGGTTTCTTATTCTTATTTTTTCTTATTTTTTATTAAAATGTATAATTCATTCCATAATTATAGTTCTTGATTCCCAAGTGATAGCCTCTAGAACATGAGGATCCAGAAATACCTTCAATACATTTTAGAACTGATTTGGTTTCAAGTATAGGAGGTTTTCTAGATTGGTTTATGTTAATATCAATAGATTCCATTAAAACATTAGATATTATATTTTATGATATAGTTTAAGAAACATTATGTAATCAATGGTAATAAAAAAATTCATTAACATGTTGCACCATTGACACCAACAGAACTCCTACCACTGATTTGATTTAGGGAGTTTATTTAATGAACTTGTAGTGAAAAAAACCCATAAACTAGCATGAATTTCATGTAACAAAAAAATATGAAAAAATAGAATAAAATAAGTTTAAAATAGGTATGAGTAATAAATAGTTTACTCTTTATTTTATTCTTGATAATGATCATAGAAGCAATATCCAATTCCACTTTCCTCTAATGGATTACACCATTCTCAAATCCATCATTATATCAAGAAAACCCCAAACTTCCAATGGGGTTATAAAAACTTCATTGAGTGTTGAATGGTATTTTGGGAAGAATATATCTTTAGTTATGACATGAAATGGGGGAAACATTCAATGAACGTAACTCTTCTACTTTATAGGTCATCTATAATTCAATTCATTAAATGAAGAGTGTTGGTTGTATCAGGTGGATTATCATGCACTCATATGTCACTGATCATTATTTTTTATTGATTAAACTCCTTCAATAAATGTAAAATACCTTAAATAAATCATCTCATGATTCTTAATGATGAAAATAGTACTATAAGAGTGCTACATGTGTGCAAAATCTATATCAAAATCCCTATCAAACTCTATGATTGTGGAAACTAGATGCATCTTATACATAATTATAATAACGAATTATCATAGCTGAAGTGCACTGTGTTGCATTTGTTGTCAATGAGGCATGAAGTTGTCTTGGAATGAATGGATGTCAAGGAATGTCAAGATGTGAATGACAAAGGTTGTGATGGTATTGGTGATGAAGAGAGAATGGCCATAGTACTAAGATGCATGTCACTTAGGAGATTCACTAAGTGACATAGGAGATGATGGTTGAAACATTCTCTAAGTACATCTGACGATAGTTGAGCAGATCTTTAAGTTCATAGAACTTGTATCCTGATGATACAAAGTCACAACATTGATTGAAGACCATGCATTGTAGTGACAATGCATGAGGTGTTGAAGAAGATCCATCCAGAAGACCTAAGTGGATGAAGTGAGCTAAAGATGTCCATGCACTATCACTTAGTGCATGTGAATTTGAAGAAGATCCAATTTGATCTCTGATTAGATCAATGAAGAACATTGAAGACTCTATTTGATTAAGGAGCTCGGTTGATGAATAAGACCCTTCAAGAATTTCCCTCGTAAGTAATGAATATATGTTGAGGAGATTGGAAGAGTTCTTATGAAGAAGAAATGAAGAAATGGGAGAAATGGAGAAGAATAATTTGAAGTGGCATTTGTCTTGGAAGAACTTGGGTTGGCATTTATACATTGGGAGAACTTTGTTTTCAAAAAAGTGTTTATTCTGTCCTTTGCCAAAAAATTGGCCAGCCAAGGCACCTTGAGGGTTCAACCCCAAGGCATGGGCACTAGGGCACCACGCCCGGGGGAACCCGTGGGGCGAGCCAGGGCGGCAGGGCGCACACCCAAGACACCGCATGGGCGCCTGGGGCACGCCCGGAGGAGCGCGGCAGGGGCGTAGGAGCGCGCCCCCAAGAGTGTCACAGCGTGCATAGTGGGCGCCAGTGGCGCGCCCGCAGGGAGCATAGTGGGCGCAAGAGCGCGCCCGTAGAGAGAACCCTGTGCGGGTCGGCACCGGGAGGGGAGAAGTGCAACTGAGCGTTGAGCGGGGAGAGGATCTTTGATAATGCGCGGAAAAACCGCGCCCCGTTTCGATGTGGGACGCGGAATTTTCACCCGGGAGCAGATCTGAGCCGTCCATCTCATCGCGCGCTGGATCGCAGCCGCTCATCTCATCTGCCGCACGCCGCGATTTAATCTGGCCGTCCGATGTATCTCAAACGCTTGATCCGACGGCTCCCGGCTCGTCTCCTTCGTCGAGCCACCCCGAAGCCACCCGACGTCTCCCGCTGAACCAGAGCCTCCCCGACGACCTGTTTTCGAGTTCCCGGCCATCATATTTTGATCCGAAGACTCCATTGAGCTCGTCTAGATCTACCGAACACGATCATGCAATAAAATATGCATGCACACGATGGATAGATAATTTTGATGAAGGCCGAGGCAAACGAAGTTGCCGAGGCTTCGGTGTGTTCGTGATTTGCATGGATTGGAAGAAAAGAGGCCGTGCATGCGTTCTAAGTCTCATGCATGTGAAGAAGACCGGAGAAAAATAAGGAAAGAACCCGCGGTGGAAACTGAGGAGAGAAATGAGATTTTACAGAAACTTGAGATCCGAAAATCTCGGTGGTTCAAGATTTTTATCACGCGGATAAACCACCTCTGTCTCGCCTATAAAAAGAAGACCACAGGCGCTGTTTATGCTTGATGATTCTTTGTTGAAGATCCGGAGAACCGTGAGTGCACCTTGTGCCTCGCGAAGCCAAAGCCCCGTACAACACCCTTGCGCGGCTGAAGTTCCAGAGCCACCCAAGGCTCTGAAGGAGGTCCCTGCCCGCGTACTCGCGCGGCAGAAGGAGCCCTCACTGCCCGCAAACTTGCGCGGCAGGAGGAGTTTGCGTGGCTGAGGTACTTGACACCTTTCGCGCCATTGTGGCCTTGTGCGCTTGCGCGGCAGTAGGACCTGCGCGCCCGCGGCCAGTGCACTCTGTGCGGCTGTGAAGAGAGGAAGGCCGCACCCCTTGCGCGCCTGTTTTGAAGGTGGAGTTCGGGCAGTGTGTGCACAAGCAGTGGAAGGCCGAGGCAGTGCCTCGTGTGTAAACTTTGAGAATACCCGAGGCCAAGACTTGTGCTTGTGTGCCAAGTGAAGGAGTGCACCTTGTGTGTGTGCCACTTGGGAGAACACCCTACGGGCAGTGGGTGTGCAAAGGTGGAAGGCCACCACATTTGTGTGTTTGCAAAACAAGAGGAAGACCCGAGGCCTTAGTGCCTTATGTGAAGTGAAAGAACACACCCTAGTGGTGTATGTGCAAAACAAGAAGGCCGAGGCTTAAACCTAAAAGAACTAAAACAAAATGGGTTGTGGGTGTTAAACACAAGAGAGAATGCCAAGTCTCAAGTGTGTGCAAAGTGAAACAAGTGTGTGCAAAAAGACAACAAGGCCGAACCTTAGTGTGTGTGAAAACTAAAGTGTACACACTAAGAATAAAGAGAAGAGGACTCTCACACTATTGTAGAACACACAATCTAAGTGTGTAGACGAATTGAATAAAGTCTGTGAAGTTTGAGAAGTTGGTGTGTGCTTAAAAATACTACACCCTTTGTGGGTTTATTGCACCAAGAGAAGAAAGAGGGAAGTGCATGCATGCATGCATGCACGTGCACACGTGAACAGTGCTAAATCAGTTGTGTGCATTTGAGGAGTCCAAGACTTGAAGATCTTGAAGAGATTTGAGAAGCCATGTAGTCAGTGCATGAGGATGCAGAGATGCCATGCACCCAGTGCATGAAGTTGATGTGAAGTGAGACTGGACCAGACTGAAGTTAAAGATATCAATGGTCTGAGTTTTCAGTATTTGAGAAGACCCTGATCAACAGAAGTGATCAGAAGATTTGAGAGAGACCAATAGACCTTTTCAGAGGCTATTGAAGATTCTTGAAGAGTGAAGCCAGGTCATCCTGAAGAAGGAGATAAAGCCTGAGCTAAACGAGAAGCCCTGATCAACCACAAGTGATCAGAAGAGAAGACCAAGGCCAGCAGCCTTTATCCCAGGCTGCTGAAGTTACTTGAAGAAGCTTAAAGTGAAGAAGAGCTACTCGTGTGACTCGAGGAGCCAAGAGAAGACCCTGTGGGACTCAGGGAGAAGAAGTCTTCAGTGGGATTCTGGAGCAGGCCAGTGGGACTCTGGTAACACTGTGTGAAGCAGTATAAAGACCCTCCTGTAGGACTCAGGAGAGATACAGTGGGACTCTATATCGACCATTGTAATTCTAACAAGTTATAATGGGAGAATCCATGCTGAGAGAGCATGGCAAGGATGTAGGCCTTTGGTGCCGAACCTTGTAAATCCTTGTGTCCTGTGTCTTTTCATTACTGCATCATTCGGGAAAGGTTGAGAGATACAAGAAGAGTGGATCGAGGCTTTAACCAGCCATAGAGGTTTAATTGATAAGAATCAATTAGTAAAAAGTTTTAAGGGATCACTGATTCACCCCCTCCCCCTCTCAGTGATTCACACTGATCTGGGCACTTCAATTGGTATCAGAGTGGAGGTTGCCTCTAAAAGATCCAAGGGAGTCTTTATGAAGTGCAGATTTGAGGAAACGAGCAACCAGCCTCAAATGGAGATATCTGCCAAGACTCAGAAAAATAGAAAGAAGAAACAGGCCAAGAAGATGAAGAAAGCATGTCCTAGCTGTGATGAAGTTGAAACAATGAATGATCTTTAGAGTGCACTCAAATATCTTCAGAAGATAGTTCCCATGGAAGTGGCAAAGTGTATAGCTACAGGCATCCATGTTCTTCATGAAGAAAAATCACAGTTAGAAGAAGAAGCCAATGCAATAGAAGATCAATTGGCTAAAAGGGTTGGCATAACCAACACTCTCAGAAAGCTGGTGAAGGCTAAAGATGAAACTGTTTCTCTTTGCAATGAAAGATATGAAGACACTGCTGAAGAATTGCAGAGAAGCCTTTCTGAGAAATAATTTTTTAAAGTAATAATCAAAGATGTTTACCATGCACTGGAGAAGAGGCATAGAGTATCATTGGTTGTTAAAGATGATCAACTTGAAGACAAAGTAAAATTGGTGAAGGAGCTGGACAATTCATTGCAAGAATTGAAGAAGGTGCATGAAGACCAGATGAAACAACTGGTGGAGAATTGGGAAGGAAAGCTAAGAACTGTTGAGGATGATAAGAACTCCCTCAACATGAAATACTTAGAACTAGAGGTGATATTGAAACATCTGCAATCACCTAAAGCTGAATCCTCCCAGTCAGCTGGAAGAAGACATGTTGCTACTCAAGTATGCTTTGAGCAGGATGATTCTAAGAGAAATACATCCTCTAATAAAAGTGCAACATCTTCTAGAAAGAAGGTACCATCCATACCATCTTGTACCAATGCTTCTAATTGTGTTTCCACAAAAAGTGCAGGATGGAAGAATAATTCTAAACAAGAATGGATGAAGACAATGAAGGAAGAAAGCTCTCCTGAAGTAGCACAACAATTCAAGAAAAGTACCCAACAATCAGAAGGACTGAAGAGGTCAAGATTTGTGGGTCAGTGTTGGTGTTGTAATAAGTATGGGCATTGTGCAAAGGATTGTTGGTACAATCCACTGAATGCCAAAGCACAGAGGAAGCCCATGCCAAGGGGGAGCAATCCAGAAGGAAGGTAGCAACATCCACAGGTCCAGAGACATCTGTTTAATGCAAATAGATTTGGATTACTTGACAACATCTGGGATGATTGCAAAAGTGGTCAAAAAGATACATGTCAGTCTCCAACTGTATCGAGAGCTCAAAAGAAGAAAAGATCACAGAACCTGGCTCAGAAAGATTCCTTGGGAAGAAAGAAGAAAGTAGAAAATGCTCCCAAGAAGTGTTTGAGAAATGAAGAGAAGTCCTTGGAGTCTGAGTCCAAGAAGGGTGATGCATCCAGAAGGACCACCAAGAAGACATGCTTCTACTGTGGCAAGAAAGGACATATCATGGATCTTTGTAAACAAGCCATGAAATATAATAGAAGCCAACTGCACTCAAACAGAAAATCAATCCAGAAGAAGAAGAAGGGATTGATTGAAAATAAGTTGCCTAAGAGAGGTAGCTTCACAGCATTAAAGGAACCATGTGGAACTTTCAAAACTGAGGCCACACTTCCAAGTGACTTACTAGTCATATGGCCACATCAGTTGCAACTTGCCAGAGAACTACAAAGAGTTGAAGATGAAGCTCTGGCAATTGCTAAAGCAAAAGGGAAGAAGAAGGTTTCACATGAAGATGTTTTGAGAACCACACCAGCACAATCATCAATGAAGATCAAATGTGCAAGTGTGAAGAATGGTGAAAATGGGACATCTAGGTTGAGAGAATCTTCTCAACCTTGTTGTTCACATTGATGAACCAAGGAGGTTCCATCTTATTCCCTTATACTATTGGTATTTATATGTGATGACATTGCAGGGAATTGAAGATGATGATCATTCTCAACTGGAGGATGGTTTGGATAGAACGGAGTGCACCCCTTGAGGGGGAGCTTATCTGGAGAAGATGGGATTCTGAGATTAATTCTATCTTAAGAAGGATGAATGGGGGAGCTTTATCTTTGCACCTGAACTTTCTAATGAGTTTTGTGAAGTATGTGCAGGATTTAGCAATTCATTGTTATATCTGAAAAATTTTCAAACCCCTGAAGCATGATCTCACATGTATAGTGAATGTTGGACAGCATTGAAAAATCTTGGTTATATCACTCTTGTTTTCTACACCGGGTTATCCCAAGTAGACTTAGAGTTGATTTACTAAAGGTTCTTTGCTAAAGAGAACATGTGACATCATCCCTCTCTTAGTGCTTTTCAAGAAGATGCTATTCAAAGGGAGGAAGAGATTTTTGAAAGAAAACCACACCACACCTTTGCATTTGATTTCCAATAAGGGGGAGAAAAGATTGGGCACACATATTGACCCATTCATATGTGCTGAAGTTGTGATATTGACAACAAATACGAAGGGGGAGATTGAAGTGCACTGTGTTGCATTTGTTGTCAATGAGGCATGAAGTTGTCTTGGAATGAATGGAAGTCAAGGAATGTCAAGATGTGAATGACAAAGGTTGTGATGGTATTGGTGATGAAGAGAGAATGGCCATAGTACTAAAATGCATGTCACTTAGGAGATTCACTAAGTGACATAGGAGATGATGGTTGAAACATTCTCTAAGTACATCTGACGATTGTTGAGCTGATCTTTAAGTTCATAGAACTTGTATCCTGATGATACAAAGTCACAACATTGATTGAAGACCATGCATTGTAGTGACAATGCATGAGGTGTTGAAGAAGATCCATCCACAAGACCTAAGTGGATGAAGTGAGCTAAAGAAGTCCATGCACTATCACTTAGTGCATGTGAATTTGAAGAAGATCCAATTTGATCTCTGATTAGATCAATGAAGAACATTGAAGACTCTATTTGATTAAGGATCTCGGTTGATGAAGAAGACCCTTCAAGAATTTCCCTCGTAAGTAATGAATATATGTTGAGGAGATTGGAAGAGTTCTTATGAAGAAGAAATGAAGAAATGGGAGAAATGGAGAAGAATAATTTGAAGTGGCATTTGGCTTGGAAGAACTTGGGTTGGCATTTATACATTGGGAGAACTTTGTTTTCAACAAAGTGTTTATTCTGTCCTTTTCCAAAAAATTGGCCAGCCAAGGCACCTTGAGGGTTCAACCCCAAGGCATGGGCACTAGGGCACCACGCCTGGGGGAACCCGTGGGGCAAGCCAGGGTGGCAGGGCGCACACCCAAGACACCGCATGGGTGCCTGGGGCACGCCCGGAGGAGCACGACAGGGGTGTAGGAGCGCGCCCCCAAGAGTGTCACAGCGTGCATAGTGGGCGCCAGTGGCGCGCCCGCAGGGAGCATAGTGGGCGCAAGAGCGCGCCCGCAGAGAGAACCCGGTGCGGGGCGGCACCGGGAGGGGAGAAGTGAAACTGAGCGTTGAGCGGGGAGAGGATCTTTGATAAAGTGCGGAAAAACCGCGCCCCGTTTCGATGTGGGACGCGGAATTTTCACCCGGGAGCAGATCTGAGCCGTCTGTCTCATCGCGCGCTGGATCGCAGCCGCTCATCTCATCTGTCGTGCGCCGCGATTTAATCCGGCCGTCCGATGTATCTCAAACGCTTGATCCGACGGCTCCCGGCTCATCTCCTTCGTCGAGCCACCCCGAAGCCACCCGACGTCTCCCGCTGAACCAGAGCCTCCCCGACGACCTGTTTTCGAGTTCCCGGCCATCATAGTTTGATCCGAAGACTCCATTGAGCTCGTCTAGATCTACCGAACACGATCATGCAATAAAATATGCATGCACACGATGGATGGAGAATTTCGATGAAGGCCGAGGCAAACGAAGTTGCCGAGGCTTCGGTGTGTTCGTGATTTGCATGGATTGGAAGAAAAGAGGCCGTGCATGCGTTCTAAGTCGCATGCACGTGAAGAAGACCGGAGAAAAATAAGGAAAGAACCCGCGGTGGAAACTGAGGAGAGAAACGAGATTTTACAGAAACTTGAGATCCGAAAATCTCGGAGGTTCAAGATTTTTCTCACGCGGATAAACCACCTCTGTCTCGCCTATAAAAAGAAGACCACAGGCGCTGTTTATGCTTGCTGATTCTTTGTTGAAGATCCGGAGAACCGTGAGTGCACCTTGTGCCTCGCGAAGCCGAAGCCCCGCGCAACACCCTTGCGCGGCTGAAGTTCTAGAGCCACCCAAGGCTCTGAAGGAGGTCCCTGCCCGCGTACTCGCGTGGCAGAAGGAGACCTCACTGCCCGCAAACTTGCGCGGCAGGAGGAGTTTGCGTGGCTGAGGTACTTGACACCTTTCGCGCCATTGTGGACTTGTGCTCTTGCGCGGCAGTAGGATCTGCGCGCCCGCGGCCAGTGCACTCTGTGCGGCTGTGAAGAGAGGAAGGCCGCACCCCTTGCGCGCCTGTTTTGAAGGTGGAGTTCGGGCAGTGTGTGCACAAGCAGTGGAAGGCCGAGGCAGTGCCTCGTGTGTAAACTTTGAGAAGACCCGAGGCCAAGACTTGTGCTTGTGTGCCAAGTGAAGGAGTGCACCTTGTGTGTGTGCCACATGGGAGAACACCCTACGGGCAGTGGGTGTGCAAAGGTGGAAGGCCACCACATTTGTGTGTGTGCAAAACAAGAGGAAGACCAGAGGCCTTAGTGCCTTATGTGAAGTGAAAGAACACACCCTAGTGGTGTATGTGCAAAACAAGAAGGCCGAGTCTTACACCTAAAAGAACTAAAACAAAATGGGTTGTGGGTGTTAAACACAAGAGAGAAGGCCAAGTCTCAAGTGTGTGCAAAGTGAAACAAGTGTGTGCAAAAAGACAACAAGGCCGAACCTTAGTGTGTGTGCAAACTAAATTGTACACACTAAGAAGAAAGAGAAGAGGACTCTCACACTATTGTAGAACACACAATCTAAGTGTGTAGAAGAATTGAATAAAGTGTGTGAAGTTTGAGAAGTTGGTGTGTGCTTAAAAATACTACACCCTTTGTGGGTTTATTGCACCAAGAGAAGAAAGAGGGAAGTGCATGCATGCATGCATGCACGTGCACACGTGAACAGTGCTAAATCAGTTGTGTGCATTTGAGGAGTCCAAGACTTGAAGATCTTGAAGAGATTTGAGAAGCCATGCAGTCAGTGCATGAGGATAAAGAGATGCCATGCACCCAGTGCATGAAGTTGATGTGAAGTGAGACTGGACCAGACTGAAGTTAAAGATATCAATGGTCTTAGTTTTCAGTATTTGAGAAGACCCTAATCAACAGAAGTGATCAGAAGATTTGAGCAAGACCAATAGACCTTTTTAGAGGCTATTGATGATTCTTGAAGAGTAAAGCCAGGTCATCCTGAAGAAGGAGATAAAGCCTGAGCTAGACGAGAAGCCCTGATCAACCACAAGTGATCAGAAGAGAAGAGCAAGGCCAGAAGCCTTTATCCCAGACTGCTGAAGTTACTTGAAGAAGCTTAAAGTGAAGAAGAGCTACTCGTGTGACTCGAGGAGCCAAGAGAAGACCCTGTGGGACTCAGGGAGAAGAAGTCTTCAGTGGGATTCTGGAGCAGGCCAGTGGGACTCTGGTAACACTGTGTGAAGCAGTATAAAGACCCTCCTGTGGGACTCAGGAGAGATACAGTGGGACTCTGTATCGACCATTGTAATTCTAACAAGTTATAATGGGAGAATCCATGCTGAGAGAGCATGGCAAGGATGTAGGCCTTTGGTGCCGAACCTTGTAAATCCTTGTGTCCTGTGCCTTTTCATTACTGCATCATTCGGGAAAGGTTGAGAGATACAAGAAGAGTGGATCGAGGCTTTAACCAGCCATAGAGGTTTAATTGATAAGAATCAATTAGTAAAAAGTTTTAAGGGATCACTGATTCACCCCCTCCCCCTCTCAGTGATTCACACTGATCTGGGCACTTCAATAGCGTATAATATTTGATTAATGAATATTTTTTCTTATTATTTGGATATATTGTAGATTATAGCATACCACTATCTTAATTACATATGTAACAAAAAATTCATTAAAAATAAATATATATAGAAAAATTAATTATTTATTGTTAATGTTTTCATTAATATGGATCACTAATTGATTCACACAATGATATAATGAAAAAATGAATACATACAACATGTTAGGTGATCCCTCATACACCTACATACTAACACCTTATAAGGTTCAAACCAAAAATATATCAACCAACCATATTTTTTTGTTACTTCTCGAGCCCTAATAGCTCTATATCTAGGATACTCTCAAGTCCCCTACTAGAGAGCCCTTGGTGTGGACACAACTATCATTTTTTTAATTATTTTCACTGAATTACTAAAAATTTATCATAATACTTTTCCCAAACACCTCATTAACACATCATGATCACCATATTCTAGTATATATGTTAGTGGGGTTGAGATAAATATCATTCAGGGATGATTTTCCCTGATTGAATAATAACATAGGATCAATGGGGTCCATGCCTAAAGTTTACATAATAATTCTAGGAACCCTAAAACATAAATAATTATTGGTATATTAATATCCCCTAAAAATGATAATATTAATTGTTTATATTATAATATTAATGTGCTTCATTATTTATAAATACTATTTTTTGTGCATTTTACAATTTTCACAATATTACACATCATGCTTGTAGTTATTTCATAGGGTTCACTATTACATGGTATGTTTTTGAGGAACATGGTATATAACACAATAATATTTATTTTAATTTCATATTTAATTTTTAGATATAAAATTCTACTATGAATGATTCATTATTCTAGAGAACATAAATATTCACATTGGAAGATCACCAAAATAGACCTTCATGCAAAAACATTCTGGGTGAAGAAAACTTGACCACAGTCTAATTATAAGCATGCTTCACAATTTAATTGCATTAATGAAGTTCAAATATGAAATGGGTATATATAAATTCGTTATGAAATTTTTTAAAAATGGTTACTAGATCTCATTAGTAGTTTTGAAGGGAGTTCCAGGTGGCCAACATTGAAGATGAAATTCTATGAAAGATTTTGTGGAAAAAAAACATCCCACCATTTTGATCATATATCAAAAACCAAGTATCAAATTAGTATCAAATTTTAATAAATATAAGGGGAAATTTTCTTCTTCAGGCTCTGTATCAACTACCTACACAAATTCAGCCATATAAAATATTGTTTGGAAACATATGTCAGAGGCATTCAAGTTGGTTGTCATTTCAAGTCAAGAGTGAAAAAATCCAAATTCCACAAACATTTCACCAAAATAGGCCTAACATAGTCAATTGGGAAGACTTATACTATTGTATTATTGATCCATGACTCTTTAAATCAATATTTAATATATTTTTTGTGAAGTATATGTAAGATGTTTTGTATTTTGATTCATTTTAATGTTATGGTGCTAATTTTATGTTGTTATTGAATTTATTCTTTTGAAAGTTGCTAGAATCACCTTAGATTCATAATAAAAATTCTTATTATTCTAATTTAATATTATTTTTATTAACATATTGATACTATTTCATTAAGTATTAAAATAATTCATACATAAAAGAGTTAAATCTTTCAAAAAATGATGGATTTTTCTTATTTCTTTTTTTTACTTATTTAATTTCTTCCACATGAGATTAATTTCCTCTTACATTGAGAGAATATAATCAATGGTTGTATAAAATTATTATGGGAAAATACAAGGGTGTATCAAGGGGATTTATTGGATGTTAATTATCACTCTAGAAATGTTTAATAATTTCTTTTAATTGATTTTTTCATTCAATTACAATCTCTCTTCTTCTTCCTTATTAATTTTTATCACCAAACTTTCATGTGATAATATGATCCTTAACATAGGAGTGCTAATGAAAATTATCCTCTAAGTGTATAGGTGATTAGAATGTGTATGTTAAGGTGATAAACTAAAAAATGATGAGGTTATTTTATTTCATTGAATGAATCCTTCTCTAGTTAATGAAATTGAAGAAATTTAAAAATAAACTCATCCAATACATCCCTTTCAATAACTTAGGATCAATCCTTTCCCATAAATTGAATTCAATTAGGTCTCTTAGTATTCATTTAAACCAACTCAAAATAATCCAATGTTTTCTAGTTCATTTAAAATTCCCCCTTTTAAATTTATGCGTCTTTAGGATTCTTTTTAGGTATATGAGGATTTGACAACCCAAGAAATACTATAGAAGACTACTTCAACCATAAAAACATGGTTGAATTTAGACAAGGTCAAATTTTGGAACCTTTTATGAGGACCTGAGTAAGTAACCATAGATCCAATCATTTTGTTCTCACATAAAATTCCCTACAATCACCCCCATTTCTCCGATCTTTTACATTTTATTTTTTCTCTTATCTCAGAGCATGTCCAAATATACATGTAACCAATCAAGCCATCTAGTTATAGTGGATAATCCGGATTTTAGGGATTAAAGTAAACATAGTTGTATCTTCCCATTTGATCATAATATTACTAGTAAAATGTATTCAAAAATCGAGTCTATTCCAATGTAGGGTCTTCAAAGAAACCAATTCGTAAACCCATGTAGGAACCAAAATGGAAATCCAAATGAGGTAGCCCCTACCAGGGTGAATTTAGTTGATCAAACCATGAATGATTACCTCACACCATCTTGGACTAATTCACTATTTTTCATTAGACATGATTCCCTTGGGTAAGTCTATTATGCCTTGAAAACTCATTTCCTAAACCATGTTCTAAAATAATATGGGATGGATTCGAAAATTTCATACCTTCAAGTCAAAGATTTAAATAAATTATTAAAATCATATTCCCCCATATAAACTTGAGTCCTATAAGATAAGGATCCTTCCATTATCACTAAAGGATTGAGAAAATAATTGGTCAAAAAATATGATACTTGTATTAATCTACTCTTGGGAACAATTTCAAAGATAATTTTATAAAAAACAACCCCATCAAAAAAATGAACTTAAAAAGAGTATACAATTTTTTTAAAAAAATAAGGGGGCCATTTTATGAAACATGTGAAATAATCAAGAGCATATGCAACATGGTACCTCAACATAGATATTAAATTCCATAACAAGTTTCAATGTTTTATGAAGGGTTGGTTCTGACAAAAAAAATTATTGACATGATGTGTAATGGATCCTTCAAAAAAAATCAGCAAATGATGCTTATGAGTATCTAGAAGGATTGTCCGAACAAACAAATATATGGAAAGAATCAGAATACTATAAGAATATTCCCAAATATGGTGGAATGTAAACTATTAGTGAGGAATAAAGTGGTATGGGAAAACATTCTCCAGTAACTAGGATGGTCAATGAGATAGATCTTAGTAAGGACCAAAAAACCAAATTTTTTAGAAAATGTGAAAATTTTGAGAAAAACAAGGCCAAAAGACCAAAAACTACCAGACCAACCCTTATATAATGGATGTTCTCTTAGAGGGACTACCAATAGAGGTCAATGATCTTAACATTCAGAAGGAACATTACCAAAAAAACATTCCACCCAGGATTCCATTAGAAAGATAACCAAAAACCCATCTAATAACCTATTTAGCAACAAGGACCAAACCCCTACCCTCCAAAAAAAATTTAAAACCCATAATCATTTTAAACCAAAACTATTTATACACCAACATCCTCTTATACAATACGAAAACCGCATCTAGAAACCCATTCAGCAGGCCACCCGACATCCTAGAAATCAACCAGGGATAAACCTACCAACTCAAACCCATACCTAATATGTCCCTCTCCCAATCCATGATAATTTTTGAAAAAAAATAAAATTATGAATTATGAAGTTTCATCACTTAAACATGAACTATAAACCAATAAAACTGTCTTGTCACCAATTCTTACTCAGGTGGTACCATCCTCAAACTTAAGGGGAGAATACAGTTACACACAAACATCTCACGAATAATTAAATGAAGTGACTATCTTAAGAGGTGGTAAATCCTTTGAAAAACCTAAAAACAACATTCCAAAGCCATTAAAATCTTAAAAGGCCACATTAAAATAGTGAAGAACCACCTTAAGATTATAAAAATCCAAATGATAATGTGAACAAAACACAACCTCAACAAACAATCAAACAACCAACACACTTCCCTTAATGAAATAGGGGAAATCTAAACATGGACTGAATGAAACATTAATGGAAATCATCTCACAAGTTAAGTTGAACATACCCCTTATAAATGAAATCCAAACCATACATGTACACTCAGAGTACTTTAAAGACCTATGTAAATTCAAAAGGAAGTTCTCACAAAAAACTGATGTCCTTTTGGCAACCAAGGTGAGTACCACCAATCAAATCACTATTCCTCCTATGTTGAAACACCTAAGATTTCCTTACATAAATGTTAATTTAGTAGATAATAATGTTTTTAAATTAATTTTTGATATAGTTTCCAGTCATAAACTCATTCCATAATCCTAGTTTTGTTAGTTAGTGCTCGAGGAACACTAATTCACATATGAAACTCTTCAACATGTTGATCGTAGTGTTAGGGTTACTAAGGGGATCTTAATGAATTTTTTGTGAAATTTAAAGGTTTTATTTACCATACTGGCTTTATTTTCCATTATAATCACCCATGATTTGGTCTTAGGAGAAAACCCCCCCATCATACTTTCTTTTCCATTATTAGAAACAATGAACTCAATCATCCATGTCAGTAACGGGAACATAATAATAACATTAAAAAAATGACCCTCAATCAGAACAATTATAATGAAAAATCTCAAATTTGGGATGATGAAGAGATCAATGAGGTCAATTAGATAGGTAGTGTTGATAGTGAACTATAGAAACATAATGGAATGGTTATATGAGTTCAAATTATAGATGAGATTGATTTTCTTTGTTCACATGAGGTAAATTTACCTCCTTTGAATGAAAATCTTTGAGATAAATCCTTTTATGATTTTCCAAAGTCCATAATTAATGATACCATTGGATAAATACAAAAACAAGCCCATAACCATTCTTTTCTCTAATCTGGTCAATGTTGTGGATGGAAGTTCTAGTCAAAAGGAACCAATTGTGTTAAGAAATTTGGAAAATGAAACTCTATAAAGTCCCTACTTTTTCTTACATTATTATTACATCATTTTGAAGATAAAAAACATTAAAATTTACAAAACCAAGATCCATAGGTTTAGTGTATTTCTAAAATTAAGATGATACATAACTTTTGAAAAATAAAACATAAACATTAATTTAATTCCTTCTTCACTATCTTCTTATTGGACCTCATATTCTCCATAGTATAAGTATTCACATGACCATATACATCATAATAAGGGATATTCGAAAAGTGTGGTAAGGGGAAGAATTAGAGACATGAAACATGGGTGAGAATAATCATCATAATAATATAAGGAAATTATCATAATCATAATCATGATAGGAAGCGTTATATAAAGGCATCGACTATGTCAATGCCTAAAAATGAAACGTCATGTCTTAGTGGTGAACTTCCACACATAGTTGTGAACAAATCTAGCATCATGATCACACATATTTCACTTTTTTCACAAGATACATCACATTAACCAATTAATTGGATCATTATTTAATTTTAGGAACTCCAATCACATCCTAACACTTTTGTGCTCTATAAAATTTTGATTACACCCATCACATCATAATATTTACATTATCATGCATGCCACATAGAATGTATATCAATCCTGGACATAAAATAACCCATGTAATGGATTGGGTTTCATTTTAAAAATAATAAATTAATAATATTTTTGTTTCCAAAATGAAATTAGTAATAACGTACTTGGTATACTAATCCTTGTTCCTGAAGAAGAAAAAATCTTACAAGATGTAAAATACGTATTTTTGGAAGGAAGATTTATTATGGAAATAAATAGTTGCATTTGTTATAAAACAAGACATGAAACATGTATATCTATAAATGAAATGGGAAGGATAAATAAATCATATTTAATTAAAATTAATGCAACATACATACTGAAAATAGAGTGAGAGAGGGAAATCCAAATGAAGAGAGTTGGGTTTGAGAATTCCCCTTACAATTTTCTTTGTTATTTCTTCACTTTAATATCTAGGATCATAAAGCTTGATTAAATAATTAATAATTAAAAACATATTATACTTCTATTTTATATATTATATTTTTATTAATTTCATTTATATCCTTTTATATGAGTTAAAGATTTCAATTCCATTTTTTTGGAGTGGCTATTTTCTTAGTTTTTTATGATCGGTTCAATTAAATATGAGTATGGAAGTTTATGTAGAATGGGTATAATTATACAGAATTGATATTATATTTTTTTAATGAAAATAGAGAGGTTTAAATATTTATACATATAATTTTTATAAATTTAATGAGGTTGAATCATTAGATAAATGGTTAGTGATAATCTTTTAGATTTTTTGGCCGTTTTTCGAACATCACAAACTAGTTTTGTTGTATTTTTTATTATTGTGTATATAAATTAGTTATAGAACCATATAAGTGTTATTAAATAAGTTTTATTTTATGAAAAAAACCATTATATTGTTTTTATGAATATCCTTTAATGCCCTAATGGAAAATGAAAACACATCGACCACACTGTCAGTAAATTAACACATCACGAGTGATGATTTCATTTTTAGAATAAAAGAGAGAGAGAAAGGAGTTTGAGGATGTATATTCCATTAACATGATATAAATTTATTATATAGAATATATTTTAGTTATCATGAAAAAATTTATAGAGGAGGTGAGGATAGAATAAGAAAAGAAAATAAATTAAAAAATAAATAAAACAATTAGACTAAGGATTTTACCCCATGAATTATACCATTTGAGAACATTTTTAAGGTACCTAGGTTTGGTATTTTTTTATATAATAACCACATATAATTTTTTAAGGGTCTTTTTAATATATTTATATTAAATTTTTTCAAGTATCAATGCTTATATGGTTTGAGGAGAAGTGGTTGTGAGGGCTGGTATTTATAAGGGAGGAGAGGGGTGTTCCCCCATTCTCTTATTCATTAGATTATTATTTTGGATACAGACTATGAATAGTTTCAGAATTATAACTATATATTTTAAAATAATTATGTTGGTTTTGATATTTTGGTCATTCATCAGCCATACTTCATCTATGACTCAATAATTCATGCTTTTATCTTTTACCGTAAATTATTGTATTTTACTATTCAGCAAAAAATCAATTATTTCAGAAAAATACTTAAAAATAAAGAAAACAATTTTTTGATATGTAGAATTAAAAATGAACTCCATTTTATAAAAATAATTTTATAAAAATTATAAATTTTAATTTTAATTAAATTTATGATTTACTTGGAAAATACCAATTTTAAAATTATAACTAATTATTTAACACATTGAAAGATTAATTAAGGTCTCATAAAATTTTATTATTATTATAATACTAAAAAATATTAATTTATAAATAAATTTTATGAAAATTAAATTTCTATTAAATCATTTTATTAATTATAAAATTATAATTAAATATTTCAGACATATAAAAAGACCCACACTTAACTAATAATTTATAAAACATTTATTTACATATTCTATGATATAATTATATCATATTACCATTTATAAGATGATTAAATTTTATTTATAAATTCATGGGTGAGGTTACTATTATATTTGATGGTTTACAATTCATATGGGACATATTACTATTCCAAAGGTCAAGTTACCATTTCATTGGTAGAGGTTCCTTAACTTCTAGAAATACCAATTATACCATTAATTAATCATTTATAAAGATTATATTGTGTTCTTCAAGTTATATATTGTGATTTATACTATATTACATAATTATAAGTAGGTAATTTCCATTGATAAAAAATTTGGGCCTTTACTTTCTTCCCCCTATGAAAATTTCTCCCTCGAAATTTCAATTTATATAAACTGGTGAGGGTACTTGTCCATCATCAACTCCCATGGGTCCTAGGTCACTTATTTATACTTATGGTTCCTCAAAACACTTTTACAAGTTGGGTTGACTTGTTTCATTGAAACTTTTCTATTCGGTTTGTTATTTCTATCGACTACTCCTCATAAGAGTGATCATCTTCCAGTTCTACCACCTATAAGTTCAGTACATGTGAGGAATCTGGTATGGACTTAGTTAGGGGAGATACATGGAATAGATCATGAATTTGATCCATAATAGGTGGAAGTGCTAGTTTATGGTACACTTCTCCTATGTGATCAATTATCCAAAATGGGTTAATATATATGGGGATAAGCTTCCCTTTAATCAAAATCCACATGACTCTCTTCCATGATGATATTTGAAGAGATATTTTATCTCCAATGTCGAACTCCAAGACCCATAAACAGTTATCATCATATCTATTTTGATTACACTAATATGATTTGATATATTTCTGGATTTATTGAACCCTGTATATCATTTCTTGTAAAACTTTAGGTCCAGGTAGTGTTCACTCACTAATAAAATCCCGACAGGCTGGAGTTCAACATCAATTTCCATACAAAGCTTCATATGCAACCATCTTAATACTCGATTGAAATATGTTGTTTCCAAAGAACTCAACTAATGGGAGGATTGTATCCCAATGTCTTTTAATTCCATTAAGTAGTCTATTATCATGTCGTTTAGCAAATGAATTGTACTTTCAGATTGGTCGTTAGTTTGGTGGTGATAGGTCATTCTGAAATTCAATTCAATACTGAAATCATGTTGAAGACTCTTTATATAAATTTATGTAAACCATAGATCATTATCGGAGAAAATATAGAGTGGAAACCCATACAGTCCAACCACTTTATATAAATCTTAGAAATTTATTAAAGAAATATATCTTCTTAAATAGAGATAATATTAGATGTCATGGTGAGTCATCCCACCACAACACATATGGAACTATTCCCTTTTGATTTCTTCAAGAGACTGGTGATGAAGTCCATAGTGACAATCTCCCAATTCTACATGGTTATAGGAAATGGTTTCATTGTCTATTTAGACATTAGTTACTCTACTTTAACTTATTGTCATATCAAGAACCTTGTAATATAATTTTAAATACCCTACTTAATGTTATCCCAATAGAAGTGTTCTTAAATATCAGAACATATCTTGGTACTTATATGATGGATAGAGAAATTTGAGCTATGTGAATTATACAATAGATCCCTCTTTATCTAATGTTATGAAAGCACACAAATTCTTTTTCCAAAATGAATCACACCATCACCATCGATATGGAACTCTTGAAACTTCCATTCTTTTAATGATTTCACCCTCTTTTGTAACTCCAGATCATTCCTTTGTTGCTCATTAATCTTCTCTTGGATAGATGGTTTTGAATAATTTGTTAAATGTATTATGTATTCCCTTCCATTTTGATTTCCAAATTCCATAATTTTCATATCCATGAAGATAGGGTCTTTCTCAATACGCATCATAGATAGAGTAATATGTAATTTTCTTCTAAGATAATCATCTACCCTGTTTACTATTCCATGATGATAGTGAATAGTGAAATTGTAATCTTTAATTAACTCTATCCATATCCTTTGACACATTTTGAGACCCTTTTTCTATATAAAATTTTGGTTCTTATGATCAGTATATATCACACTGCTCACTATAGAGATAGTACTGCCCAATTTTCTGGGCAAAAATCATAGTTTCTAGCTTCAAATCATGCGTCTGGTAGTTCTACTCATGAATCATCAATAGTAGTGAGGTATTGTCTATCAATTAATCATTTTCCATGAGTACACAATCTCATACTTTTTTTGAAGTATAATTATATATCACAAAAGATTCTCCACTTTTTTGTAATGTGAGTACAGGTGCAGTGATCACCCTATTCTTTACTTACTTGTATCTTTCCTCACATTATTCCATCCAGACATACATTACCCCTTTGAATGTAAACATAGATAGAGGGATAGACATTAATGATAAATTTCACAAAAAAAAACATCAGTAATACCCTTAAAATCCAATAAAACTACAAATTTCAATGACATTAGAGGGTATTTGACATTCCTCAAACACCTTTGTCTTTGAAGGGACCATATTAATTCACTCACTTGTGATCAAATTCCCCAATAATGTGACTTGTAACATCTATAAATCAAACCTTATTAACTTTGAATAAACATTATCCTTGTTTAATGTCATGAATACAATTTTTAGATATTTCTGATATTCCTCCTTTCATTGGGAGTAAAAGTTAATATCATCGATAAAAACTTCAAAAAAATTCAATGTAATTTCTAATGGCTCTATTCATCAAATCCATTGGAATCATAGGTGAATTAGTAAGTCCTAAGGGAATTACTCAAAAATCATAGTGTCCATACCATATATAGAAGGAAGTCTTTTAAATATACACCTTCTTCACCTTTAGTTATTGATTTCCAAAATCAAAATCCACCTTTCAAGAAGTAATAAGATCCTTTTATTTTATCTACTAAGTCATACATCCATGAAA
The DNA here is from genome assembly GCA_963277665.1 of Viscum album. NCBI lineage: Eukaryota > Viridiplantae > Streptophyta > Magnoliopsida > Santalales > Viscaceae > Viscum > Viscum album. The sequence goes on from OY728120.1 coordinate 1,421,536,237, forward strand.
GAAGATACTTTTTATTTATGGTGATATTGTTATGTTCTTTAAAATTGATACAAAACTACATTGAAACAACCTTTTTCTTTAAAAATATCATTAGAGTTCCCTAAGGTGATACAGTATGGTGTATGGACCCTTTTTCAAGCACTCTTACAGATTCTTCTTTAACTCCTCCAGTTCGATCAGGGGCCTCTTGTAGGGATATTTTGAGATAGGAGTAGTTTGGGTATGAGTTATATTGAGTACTATACCTCACTGTCTAGGGGATTTCTAGGTAACACTTCATGAAATACATAATTGTATTCCCACGCAATGGGAATTTCCCCTAGGATGATACCATCTTTTGACTTAGATGTTTATGTGAGGTATGCTTCTTCACGGGGAATCAACACCCATACCATTGAAGGATTTTTCAAATGAAATTCATGATCTTCTTTGAATTTTTAGTGGATCATGGGATGGTTTGGAATATAAAAAGCTATTTAAATTTCCCATAGTTGACATGTGATCTATATAACCAGAGCCAATACATCCCTAGTATAGCATTAAATTCCACCAAGGGAAGTATTACTAGATTTTCTGGGAGATTATTCCCACATACTACAATAGGAAAAGATTCCAACAATTTAGTTTCAATGATCTCACCACTATGTGATTTTATAGATATCTATACTTCATGATTTTGGTGCATTAATTCAATAGTTCTAGGAAACTTAGATGATATAAAGGAATTAATAAAACTAGGATAAAATAAGACATTTCTATTCTTGAGTGAATAGTTAGTGTGACTTGTATGACTTCATTTTATTTCTCTACATTAGTAGTAGTGATGTCATAAGGCTTCCCTTACTCCATTGGATTCGGTGGTTGATGATGTTGATTACCCTCAAGGACATGAGGTTCAGTGAACTAGATTTCATAGTGCCATTGATCCCAATAGTCATAGCATCATACCATGGGTGGTGCTCTCATTTCCTCTATTTTATCATCCATATTATTTATGTCTCTTCCACATTCATGAGCATGGCAGCCTTCTCTCCCACACTTATAGAATTTCCTCATCCCTTTGCGTAATTTCCCATGATGCTTCTTCCCACATTTTTGGCATGTGAGTGGTTGATATGTCTTCTAACCTTTTTCATGAGATCAACCATCTTGAAACTCCATATTTTTTTTCATATCACTAGATCCATCAGACCATTCTCCAAACACCATCTCCACTTTGAGATCACATTGAACAAAATCATCATAACTCCAAAAATAATGAATTTATAAATTCTTTAAAAGGTGTGGTTTTAACCCAATAATGAATAATTCAATTTTTTAATCATTGTTGATAAAAACCCAATGTGTAAATTGAAATCTTTGTGAAATTTTGTTCATAAGTTGTGAAACATTCACCATCATTTTTCTTCAACTCTATAAATTCTCTCACAATATTTGTATGAAGATTCTTAGGGAAATAATTTTTAAAAACATTATCTTCAATTCTTCCCTATCCACCTCTTCAATTTCATCATTGAGAGTTGTGTTCTTAATCAATACCCCCCATTGGTCAGCCTCTCTTTCTTGATGATAAATAGCCAGAGTCACCTTCTCCGTCATAGAAAATCCAAGCATCAAAAAGATATTGTCCTTTTAGTTTACCCACTATTCCTTTTCTAGTAGATCTGAAGATACACTAAATATTAGTGGTCATTACTACATAAAGGACTCAATAGACTATTTCTACCTCTTAGGAGAAAGAGGATGTTGCACATTTTTCAGGTTATTTTTTAAAACTTGAGATAGTCAAGTAATAAACCCCATAAAAGTTTTAACTCTACCTCCCAATGTATTGGGGATGTCTTTCGAGAAATCACTGGGTTGTCCAATTCACGAGTTGTTAACCTGGTTTCTCCTAGTTTCCTTCATTTTCTAAAATATAAAAGGTTATAAAAAAACAAAAGTCAATAATTCATGAATAATTTATCCATTTTTTAAATTAACTCTAAAGGAATATATTTTGGGATTCCTGTGTTTTAAAAATATTCTTCTGTTCTTATAGATACATAGTCTCATTCCAAGGGTTTTCTCTAAGGTTCTCTAACCCTAATTCCCAAAGTAACTAAACCGTTTTCTCATACCAATGATAGAAACCATAATTTTTCTTACATTATTATTACATAATTTTAAAGATAAGAAACAAAAAAAATTACAAAAATAGGTTCCAAAGTTTTAGTGTCTTGTGAAAATTTGGACCATACATAACTTTTACCTAATAAAATATGAACATTTTATTATAGACCATGTGTTCTCCTTAGTACATGTATTCACCTAGGGATATACATCAAAAGAAGGGGTTATCTAAAATCCTAGTACGAGGATGAATAAGAGACATGAAAAATGGGTGACTATAATCATCATCATAATATAATAAAATGATCAAAATAATCATCATGATAGTCATAATTCGATACAGGACTTGAATGTGGGAATTCATCCAAAAAACATCATGTATTAGTAGTGAACTACCACACATTGTTGTCAACAAATCTAGCATCATGTTCATGAATATTTCAATTTTTCTCACGAGATACATCACATTACTCAATGCATTGGAGCACTATATAATTTTGGGCACAACTATCACATCATAACGTTTACATGCATAATATAATTGCAGGCCCACCTTTCACATCATAACATTTACATTATCATGCATGCCATATAGAACATATATCAATTTTGGACATAAAATAACACATGAGAATCAATGGGATTAATTTAAAAAAGAATACATTCATAAAATTTTGGGTTCCAAAATGAAATTGGTAATAACATACTTGGTATAAGAATCATTGATCTTGAAGAAGAAATAGTCTCACGGAAATTAAAATATCTATATTTAGAAAGAATAGTTATTTTAGAAAAAAATCCTTTCATTTTTAAATATACCATATTGAAAACAAGAATATATAAAAAAAATAATGGATAAATAATTCATATTTCAGGAAAATTAGTGGAACATCCATTTTGAAAAGAGGGTGAAATAGGGAAACCCCAAAGGATGAGAAATGGGTTTGAGAATTCCCCTTACCATATATCCAACTGCTTTCTTCACTTTAATATCCTAGAAAATCAAATTTAATTAATTAATTAAAAATTAAAGAAAAAATTCTAAATTTATTTTTTTTATTATAGTTTTATTATGTTCATTTATAGCTTTTTGGTTTAGTTATTGAGTTTATTTCCTTCGTTCAGAAGTCTTCATTTTCGTGGTTTTTATGATCGGTTCACTTCAATATGACTATGGATGTTTATGTAGAATGGGTATAATTTTCCAGAATTAAAATTATATGTTAATAATTAACATACAAAGGTTTAAATGGTTCTACATATCATCTGGTTAAATATTATGTGGATTAATCATTAAATAAATGGTTAGTGATAATCATTTATATTTTTATGGTAGTTTTCCGAACATAGAAAACTTGTTTTGTTCCATTATTTTTTATTATGTACACAAGTTAGTTCTTGAACATGAAATTGGTTATTAAATAAATAATATATTATGTACTAACCATTAATGTGGTTTTATAAAAATCTAATATGGAATTAATGAAAAATAAAAACACATCATCTTTGATGTGAGTAAATTGACTTATTACGGACGATGATTTAATTTCCAAAATAAAATAGAGAGAGAGAGAAGTTTGATGATGGATATTCAATTAACATGATATAGTTAAATTATGTAAAATATATTCTATTTATCATTAATATTTTGATAGATTAGGTGAGGATATAAGAGGAAAAGAAAAAAGTAACAGAAATTAAAAGAATAAGAAAGAATATTTTACCTCTGGAATTTTCCTTTTTGAGAACCTCTTTAAGGCACCTATGTTGGATCTTTTATTGAGAAAAACCCCTATGTAAAAGGGTAAGGGGTTTGGAAATATATTTAGGCATAATTTGGAAAAGGATAAAATCTTGGAAGGTGTGATGAAAAGTGGTGGTGAGAGGTGGTATTTATAGGAGAGGGAGGGGTGATTTCCCATTATTTTATTCATTAGTTTACTATTTTTTCTCAAGACTGTGCATAGTTTGAGAATTATCCCTAAATATAAAAAGAAATGATGTAGGGTTAGATTCTTTTGTCTTACAAAGGCCATACTTCATCTATGACCCAATAATTCTTGTATTTAGATTTTATCATAAATTATTGTATTTTATTATTCATCATAAATTCAAGTATTTCAAGAAAAAGCCCAAAAAATCACCCAAACCGTTTTTTAATGTGTAGAATTAAAAAATGAACCACATTTTATGAGAATAATTTTCTAAATATGATATACTTAATTTTTTATTAAAATAATCATTAACTGGTAATATACTGATATTAAAATTATAACTGATTTTATAACACTTTGAAAAATTAACTAAATTCTCATTAAATTATCTAATAATAATAAGAAAATAAAACATTAATTTATAAATATATTTTATGAATTTAATTTTTTAAATCGTTATATTAATTATAAAATTGTAAGTAGATATTTATGACTTACAAAAAAACCAACACTTAATTAATAATTTCTAAAACCTTTATTTACTTATACTATGATTTAATTATATAATATAATCAATTATAAGATTCAAAAACCTAAATTATAATATCATGGTTGAGGTTACTATTCTGTTGGTAAGTTTACAATTCATAAGGGTCATATTACTATTCCAAAGGTCAAGTTACTATTCCATTAGTATAGGTTCCTTAACTTCTAGAAATTCTTCTTGTACCACTCATTATTAATTTATAAATTTTTATTTGTGTATTATAAGTGATCTAATGTGATTTTAACTTTATGAAATAATTAAAAGAAGGGAATTTCCATTGATAAAAATTTTTAGTCATTAAAAACTCATTTCAATGGAAAGTCAGGTCTTTCATGTAAAAGTGTTAACCAACCAGATCATGAATTTATTGGCATTCCATCATCACTCAAGCATGAATTGTTAGGGAATATTGAACCTTCCCTATTTTCATTTCTTATTGTCTTGAATATAGTTAAGTAACGATTCTTCTGGATACCTAGGAAAAGCATAAGAGCTATATTAGATAGACCATGTCTCATATTCCTAATATTAGACCACCCATTTGAAATCATAGTATTGTTCTATAATCTGAATCCCAACTATGCCATCAACCTCTACTAACACTCAATCCCAATCTTATGGATGTGGTAAGAAAATAAAATATAAATTTTTAAAAGTGGGTATCATCTACCCATTATAGAGAGTTAGTGGGTATGCCCAATTAATGTTATTCTAAAGAAGGTTTAAATTAATGTGATTACCAATGAGAATGGTGATATTATCCCTAAAAGGGTCAGTAGTGGATTGAGAGTTTTCATTGACTATATGAAGTTAAACTAATGCACTATGAAAGAACATTTCCCCTTGACCTTCATTCATCAAGTCTTCAAGTGAGTGTGGTTTCATTAATTATATTGTTTTCTATATGGATAATTAAGTTACAATAAAAATGTTTCCTCCATAGAAGAACAAGTAAAAACCATTTTCACTTGTCTATTTGAAACTCTTTCATTCAAGTTCATTCCCTTTGGGTTTTGTATTTCCCCTAGTTCCATCCAGTAGTGCATTATGGGAATATTCTCTAACGTGATGGGGAATTTTTTTAGTGGACTTTAGGGAAAAATTCTACATCTTCAAGGATAAATTTTAAGTATTCCCATTAATTTTTGAATGTTTTTTCTATATATGTGAGGATAACAATATTATACTAAACTAGAAAAAATTCTATTTCATGTAAATAGAAGAAATAGTTCTAGGACATCTTTTCTTTGGTTGTGTGATTGAAGTTGATATAGTTGAGGTTTATATAATTTGTCATCTTCCCTCTATAATTTTTTTTAGGAAAGTGTGGTCTTTCTTAAGACTTTATGGTTTTATAAATTACTCATTAATACTTTTTGCTCCATTTTCTAACCACTTTGTGCTCTTCTAGTGAATAATTTTCCATTTATATGGTTAGAATGGTTTGAAAAATCTTCCTCAATAATTAAGTCATATCTTATCTCCCCACTTATCATGAAATCTCACAATTAGAAATATCGATCTAAACTCATGTCTGATATGAGTGACTTCAATGTAGGATAACTCTCAGTAAAACATTATGATTAAAATATACATGTCATTTATTATGAAATAAAAACTTTTAATGATGATGAAATCAAATATTCTTCCATGGGGAAATAATTACTCGATGTTTTATTTTCGTTAGAAAAATTCAGGTCTTATCTCTTAGGGTCCCCATCATTGTATTCATTGATCATTCAAATCAAAAATATATTTTACAAAAACAATATTCCAAGGTAAAATTGATTAGGTAGGTCTTTATTCATTAAGAGTTTTATATAACCATTTAGGATCAAAAGAGTGTTCAAAATGTTATATTTGATCACCTCTCTAGATATAAATTCAAAGACAAATCACATCAGCTTTCTATATCTAATTCATTTCCTAATGAGAACTTCAATTCTATGAGTGATTTCTCATGGTATGCTCACATAGGAAACCAATTGGTTATAGGTTTCATTACAAAATTCCTCATGATCCAATATAAGAGTAATTTCCTTTTTGATGTAAATAAATATGTTTTTGATGATCCATAATTATTCATGTTCTATCCTAATAAAGTCATTTGATGATATGTTCTTGAGTCTGAATAAGATTACATTCTTAATCTCTATCATAGAGAGGCACGTATAGGACACTTTTACAAGAAATAAAATGTCTAAAAAGTCTACAAAAGTGATATATTTTATCCTAACCTCACTAAGTATTCTTAAAAATTCAACAAAAGTATTATTTTTTTAAAATTTATTTCATGGGACCCTTCCTAAACTCTATGGGATATTTTTACATCCTCTTAAAAGTTTACTGTGTCTCAAAATGGGTATAGGGAATTCCCACCGAGTCAAATGACCATTACGTTGTGATTTTATTCTATAAGGAATGCAACTTTTCTAGATTTGGAATTCCTATGGCTATCATCACTAATCAGGGAACCCATTTAGACAACCATCCCTTATCAACACTCATTTATATGTATGGTATTTATCACAAATTTTTTACTTCCTACCATCCTCAATGAAATGGTTATGCTAAGTTTTCAAATATGTAAAATAAGAAAATTCATTAAAAAACTAATGATCTAATTGGGAAGGATTTTCTAAAGAAACTATAGGACCCTTTAAGTATATCATATTGTATTCAGAAATATACTTTAAATTTCACTATATAGGTTTTTTATAGAAAAATAATTCCATTTACCTATTGAAATTGAACCTAAGGCCTTTTAGGAATTCCAAAAAAATGAACATTAACATTTCATTGGCCAAAACAAATAGAAAATTAGACCTTAAAAAATTGAAGAATATAGGATGGTGTCTTATGAAAATTAAATGATTAATAAATCTACCATTCAAGCCTACCAATATAGTAATATCAAATTAAAAAACATTGAACTTAGAAATTATTTTCTCTATTATAGTTTCAAACATCATTTACATGTTGGAAACTTATGATCTAGATGATCTGGGATATGCATAGAGAATCATGTGTACCCCCATGGTGTAATAGTGATTCACGATCTCACAAGTGGTCATATATTTAATGTAAATGGTCACGTGTTAAAACCATTCACGGAATCATTCAATAAATGAGAAATATAAGAATATGTAACTAAGAAAACCTACGAACCAAGAAAATGTTGATATATTTAGAGTCCATGTTTATCAAATGACATTAAACAAATCTCTTCCCTAGAGGAAACCTAGATGTTACCTATAAATTGATAGTTTTTAATCTCTAAAACAAATAGAAGTATTTTTCCATTTCTCTTGTAGCTATTGTTTTTATTTAAGGAAACCTCATGGTTTTTTTAATTGGGTTATAATTTTATTGGTGTGTAAGATTTATGGGATGATGAGGTTGATTTATTAATAGGAAAATAATTTTTCTTCCATGATTTCAAACACTATATTATATCATTGATTATGTTTTTCTGAGTGACATGATGATCAAAAGAGTAATCATAAGCATCATGAATATTAAAATTAACCACTAACCCATTATAAATGTTGTCATTAAATTTTAGTCCACCAAGTGCCTCCATTTTTTACCCCTTGAATAAAAAATGAACCCCATTTGTATTATGATGTACAACAAATCATCATGAAAAAATTGAAATTGGATGAATTGTGAAAATTAATTTTAAAAAAAGGAATGGAAATTTGGTTTAGGATAATCTTATGATCCTATATTGTGTTAAAATATTTTTATGGGATTCAAAAGTTTTTAGATCAGTCTTTTGGTGAACAATGTATATTAAAATGCTTTTGGAAAATAGAATTTTAATTTCATATTTTTGAGAAAATGTTTGGTTGGGACTATCCAAAATCAAGTTTGGGTGTGATTATCCATTAAAATAAGATAATATTAATTTTTTATATTATAATAGTCATTTGATTCATTATTCATAAAAAAATTATTAGTGTATTTTTTTAATTTGAACTTTATTTCAAATCAGGATTGTAGATCTTAGATAAATTTCACTATTACATTATAAGTTTTGAGGAAAATTTTAAATCACCTAATAATATTGATTTGAATTTTATATTTCATTTTTAAATATCCCATTATAGTGGTAATATTTAATTCTTATGTAGAACTTGAAGAATCACATTGGAATAACACCAAAATGGGGTTTCAGGACTGCAAATTATGGGTGAAGAAAACTCTACCACAGTCAAATTATCCACATACATAAACCATTTATCTTATTCAATGAAGATACAATTATAAATGGATATAGATGAAATCGTGATTAACATTTCATAAAAAATTTACCATTGAAAATTATGTGTTTTAAAGGGTGTTACAGGCATTCCAATTTCAAGAAGAAATTCTGGGTTAGATTCAGTTTCCTAGAATAACATCCCACAATTCAGATCATGTATCAAAAACCAATTTTCTAGGCACCCTAATATTTTACTTTTTATTAGGGTAAATAATTGGATTAAATGTATTATTATATTTACTACCGAAATTCATTTATATAGAATCTATTTTGGACACATCTATTAGAGGCTTGCAAGATGGATTCCATTTCATGTCATGTGTGGAAAAGTTGACATTCCAAAAACACTCGACATCCCTAGGACTACCAAAATAATGTGTTAACACTTGTTCTATTAGGTTATAGTCCTAATAATCATGAAATTTATATTTAAGGTAGTGGTCATGAAGTATTTTGATGTGGTTTTTTATGTTTTAATTTTAATGTTAATTTTCTAATGGGAAAATGTAATCACATTTCTTCAATTGTATACTACACAAAAACAACATATATTATTAATAAAATTATTATTATTCTAAATTTATATTATATTTGTTAAAAATTTGATATAGTTTTGTTAAGGTGTGAATTTATTCACACAAAGATAAGATAAATCCATCAAACAATGGTGGGGTGTTTTTCATTTCATAGTTTTTCAATTCTTCTATTCATCCCTCATGAGTTTACTTCGTGATTCTATGAAAATAACATCATAAATAGAGGGAAACCCTATTATTTAATTATATTAGAGAGTATGAAGTGGATGGATTGGATTTTATTTCTCAGTCTATAAATTTTTTATAATTTCTTTTAATTTAATTTTATATTCATTAATTCACTCTCTACCTCTTTCGTATTGAATTTTATCACCACACCTTTCTTGTGATAATAAGATCGTTTTCCTATGGGTTCTAAAGAAAATGATCATACAAGTGTATAAGTTATTATAACGTGTATGTGAATGTCTTAAACCATTAAGTGATGAGGTTAGTTGATTTCATTGAATAAATCCTTATCTTGTTAATAAAATTGAAATAATTCAAAAACAATTCATCCACTTATCCCTTATAATAACCCGGGCTCAACCCTTTATCATACATTGAATTCAATTTAGTATCTTAGTGTTCTTTTAAACCATTTAAAAAAGTCCAATTTATTTCCAATTCTCCCTCTTATAATTTATGGGTCATTAGTTTTATTCTTAGGTCTTATAGGATTCGAGAATTCAAACTACACTTTAAGATACCACCTCAACCAAAACAATTTGAAAAAATTTGGTGGAAACCACTAAAATCATAGATGAAAATAAAATCTATACCTTATTAATGATAACATATTCATCTAAAAACAAATATTAATTGTTCCATTCATTACAATAAAACACATAATTTGTGATGGTTAATTATTGGTGGTTTTTAAAAACCACTCCTTAATGAATTTCATGTTTCCTAACTCTTATTCAAACATTATTATAGGTTATTATACATAATCTTCATGAAAATAAATATTAATGGTAGTTTCTAAAATAACCATCACTAGTATTAATATTGATGACAACTATTTAAAAATAACCACTAGTTAAACCCAATTTTTAGAGTGGTTTTCCCTTTATTTTTCTCTTTCTCGGTATTCTCTCATCATTCAAACCTCTTCTTATTCTCCTTCCTGATATCCTTCTTCACCCAATAAATTTTTAGATCATCATAAAAGTTTATTCCAGGTGTAAAATATGTTCTCAAAATAACTACTATTCTTTTATCTTTATTATTATATATTTTCAATAACTCTATATATATTTACATATTTATTTAAAATTAATTTTTTAAGTATTTTTTGTGGGAATATAAAGTTTTATTTATAATTTTATTGGATCATCTTTTAAAACATATTTATTAGGAAATTTTTAATAACCTATACTCTAAATACCAACCTCTCTTTCTTTACTATCGCCCTATAATCCAACTCTATTGATCACTTAATTATAACTCAAGTGATCCAATAATATCATTAGGTTTGTATTTATTATTAATTATATTTACTATATAATATTAAGTTAATTTTTAGTTTATTATTAGGGTAGATGTTTTTGGGTTAGTTTTGTTTTTAGATCTTTTTTTTGATGCATTCAGTAATTTTGTTTTCAAATTTTCTTTAAATTTTCTTATTTAATTCATTATAGAGTGATTGTTATTTTAATATTTTATATGAATTTATTTTTCTTGATGTTTTCAAAGTTATGGTTTTTAGTTTGAATTTATATAGATAATAAAAGTTCTATTTTTTGTATTATATTATTTTATATTCAACAATAGATTTCTAAATAAAAATTATGATTCTTTGGATGTTTTTTATTCATTCAATCTCATATTTTTTAAAATTAAATATTTTTAGTCATCATACGTTATATGATTGTGTTTTGTTTTCAATATTCAATCCTCATGGATAAAAACAATATTTAAAATTAAATTGTTTCAAATCACATAGTTAAAGTAAAATGAAAAAAATGAAAAAACTAGATTATTTGTGAATTTATGATTCACTTAAATAATAAAATATGATTCCAAAAAATATATAAACTATTTTGGTTTTTGGGATCTGTTATTTTTTTCTATTTTCAATATGTTATATTTCTATATTAAAATCCCAAAAACATAATATCAATTGATTAAAATTATATTATATTTCTCAATTTTTTTTAATTGTGTAAGGGCATGGAAGCATCTAGTTTGACTCTTTGCATATTACTGAAGCCTTTAGTTCATAGAGGTGGCCTAAAGTGGATCTAGAGCTATTTAGCCACTAAAATATCTAAGCAGGAAGAATTCATGATGTATTTTGGTTTCACTTCTATAATGTGTGATCCATGGCATTGGTGAGTTCCAAATTCATGGACTAAAATACATTCATGGATTATGAGAGTATAGTTCATGGGGTTCCTTAGGACATAAAATAAATTAGGTTTTAATGTCTTGAGGAGATGCATTTTTCAGCATAACTAAAACCCTGATACTTTCATGATGTAAAGGGGTATCATGCTATGAAAATTCATTGTACATTGTACTAATAGAAGATGCAGCACCTCAGGACTTCTAAAACCTTACATTAACACCTATAGATATTGTGAAATATTTTTTAAAAAATTAATTTAAAAATTTCAGATATCTTTTGTTACACACATAAGTGATTTTCTTCGATAGTTTTGATAACAAACGACACCAAGCTTCAGTGAACCATAAAAAAAATTATATGACAGTTATCACCAAGATGTTAAATCGAATGGTATGAATAATATTAAATATTTATGAAATATAAATATTAATATCATATTTAATAAAAATTTAATTATAAGTACTTGTTAAATAATTAATAAATTTTTATTAAAGTAATTATATTCTTCAAATGTATGTTTTTATCAAAAGAATTTATTTTTACTACTTTTTGTGGAAATAATAATATAATTAATTTATAGAGATATTAAAAAAATATCTGGTAAAATACAACTCATTTTTTTTAAATCATTATATTAAAAATAACTTAGGTGAAATTATGTGATTTTTCAGAAAATAATGATTTTAAAATAAATAATGAAAAATCTCGATTTTTATAAAATAATATTTTATTTCTAATAAATTATGTAAATTAAATGATCAAATATATTTGAAATTATAATAATTATCTTTTAGTTGTATTTAACATACACAATTAATTTTCAATCAAATTTATTTTGGATTTTGGAATTAGTTTATTTTTCGGTTAAATTTTTTTATGAAAACTGTTCTAAAGTGTATAATGTTTATCAATTTTAATTATTGAAAATAATAAGTAATTAGAAATGTATTAAATTAAATTTAGATATTAAATATCTATAAATTTAAATTTACTTTCATTCAATTATTATTATTGGATATATTGTTATTATAAAATCAACATGAGATTGAAAAAAACACTTCTTAGAAACCTGATTTTTCATCACTTTTATGTGTTTTGTTTAAAAGTTATTTTTTAAATTTTTTTTAAAATTTATTTAAAAAATTTAAATTAATTACTTAAATATTTATTTCAATATAATATTACTTTTAATTCTTTATAATTTTTTGAAAAGAATAATTTTATGATGAATCATGAAAAATATTGTATTTTAATTAAAAAATTCCATTTATTTTATATTATTTATAATGATAAATTAAATTTTAAATTGGTTTTAAAGAAAAATTATTTTAATTATAAATATTTATATATATATATTAATCAAATTTATTTCATTTTAATCAATTTAATATTAAAATTCTATATAAAAATAATTTTCTCTTTTAAACATTTTCTCTTTTAAAACCATGTCTTCCCTATGCATATACGGTATTAATTTTAAATTAAAATTTTTCCCTTAGGTTTATTTAATTTGAAAAAATGGATTCTATATTTTAAAAAATCATAATTTATATTATCTAATACTTAAAAATTTATTTTTTTTAAAAATTATCAGTAAAAAGAAAAACAATTATCATGGTTAAGGTAAATGAGTCTACCAGTTGTCAAACTAAAAATATAACGGTTAAAATTAACTAAATTTGTTTCTAAAACCTCTTTTATGGAAATATTTATAACTTACCCCCTTTTTTATTTATAATGGTAAATTATTTTACCTTTGTGAAATGAAAAAAAATGTGGGATGAATTTTTTTCATTCAATAAATTTCTATTCTGTCACACACCTCACTTATAAAAGTCACACCTTCTCATCTCCTCTTCAAATCGTTAATCCCTCTTTTTGGAAAATAAATTCCCAAATAACTTCCAAAATTTCTTTATCACATCATATAAGACTTATTTTGTAAATATATCCAACCAAGTAAGGCTTTGGTAAAGACCTAATGAGGATACCCAAAAAAGAGGTAGCGTTCATCAATGAGTGTTTTTATTTTATTTCGTCCTCAAACTCCTTAAATATTTTTTATACAATGTTAAAATAAGAACCATACTGTATTCCATATAATTATATGTTTTTATGTTAATTAAATTTGCTAAAAAAATCTCCTCTTCCTTCAATGGAGTTATAAAATCATCATTCGTGTGCATGGTGCATTACCGTCTCACAAACCGATGTCATTTTTTTCCATTAACACCTCTCATGGTTGGGTATAATGAGGGATAGAATTTATATACATGATATTAATAACAAATTTATTCATTTTTAGTCATTATATCATATATAATATTTTAATTTCAATTCTATAGGGGATATGATAGTGTCATTCGTGTGTATGGAGGACTACCGCCTCATGGAACGATGTGATTTGTTTTCACTAATGCTTTATTGAGAAGATAATAAATATAAATTTAACAAATTTATATTATATAAATGAATAAATTAATATATATGAGAAATATTTATCATTTAAAAAAGATAATAAATAATTTTATTTCTTAAATTGTCACTCACTGAAAGATGATAACATCATTCGTGTATGTGTGGACAACTACCTTCGTGAAGAGATGCGACTCTATCTATTCATCACCACACCAAATATATGTCATGTATAATTATATTAAAATAAAATATATGTTATTTATTAAAATTATAACATTTTTAAATATAAAATACTACATATCTCATTTCCATAATGATCATTGAAAAATGAAAATGTTTCTTATACATATGTATGACATATTGTCTCCATGATCATAACATACTTCATTTCACAAAAACAAAGTTCATGATTGGTATTATAATTATAATTGATATATAAAAATAATAATTATGTCAATAATATTATTCTTGATATAATGTAACTATGATAAAAATAATAGGACCAATAATATCAAATCAAAACATATATAATAAACAAAGCAGTTATCACCTGAAATGTGACATTAACATTCAATTGTTATAAAAGGGTAATAAAATTTTATTTGTAACGAATATATAGTATGATATGTAAAATTCTATTTATTTAATATATTTACAATAAACTAATATTTATCATACCATCTTTTTGAACGTTTATGGAGGAAGTTGATACTTATGATAAGGGATTTCTATTCCCTCTTTAATTTCAGGTAGACACATGTAAATTCACCACTATTTTCATTTATGTGGTGTAGATACTTCCAAATTGACATGTTATATAATTATTCTCTTAAAATTTATGATATTTAAAGTTTAATTCATTGTTATTATTTATTTTTTCTTATGATTCAAAATATTAGTAAATATGAAAGGGATTGTTTTCTCAATTTTTAATTATACGAGACACATGCCATATTAACCACCTATTTATTTTATGACAAGTATATACTTCCCAAAATATTATTTTATGATCCTTATCCTGGGAAGTTTTTATTTTTATACAATTTTTAGAATCTATATTTCGTGGGTATTATATTTCAAATGTTACCAAGTCCATGTGGGATTTTTGACTCAATTTGAATTCAGTGAGACATAAGTTATGTTATGCACCAATATTCTTGAAAAAGGGGATAATACTACCCTTTTGTAATTTAATACCATGAATTTATTTCTTCCCAATATATTTTATATTTCATTTTATGTTATTCCATTATGTTTATTACGATTCAAAGATAAAATGTGGTAATGATTTTGTGTTACAATCTCATAGTGTATTGAGATTATTTATAATTATGTTTCTGATGATAAAATCATATAATCCATCTCTATATAAACTCAAAAAATATATTCTCTTATAATAGTTCATGATATTTTCATGTAATATTACCATTTTACCAATCTTTGGTACTTAAAAAAATTGAGAAAATGTTTTTGAGAAAACCCAACCTTATTTTTCTATTTGGTTGGAAAAAAATTTTCTTCTACAACCATGGTTTCTAAGAAAATGTTTTCAATTTTTTTTAATAAACTCATAATATTTTTGAATTAAATTTTTACCATTTTGAAATAAATATTTTTTTAACAATAATGGCATGAATGAAACTTCCCATCATCATGAATAGTATTTTTTTTAGTTTTAAAGACCCGTAAATTCCATGTAATTTTTTTTTAATTTTCTTTGGAATTTTACAAGAATGCAGTTTCTGACGGCGCATGATTTCGAGGCCCGGTGTGCCCAGAATCAATTTCCTAAGTTTGGCTCTGGTACGTTCAGTGAACGGACGAGCGGGTTTTTCTATCTTTTGAACCGGTGCTCGGAATCGAATTCTGAGGGCACCGATGGAATCGCAGCGCCGGTAATTGCTTAGAAACGCCTCTTCCGGAGTTGCATTTTCTCAGGTGTGGTTTTTAATTTTCGGGCTTAAAGTTAAGAAATAAAATAATTTTGCGACAACTTTATTTTATTTCACTTAAGCCACTTGGAAGCCACTTGAAGCCACTTAAAAGAGGCTTAATCTGAGTTGAATCGGATAGGGTATTATCCCGAAATATCCTACCCTCTTGGTAGGATATTTGTGAGGAGGGGCCCGTACGAGCCCCGCCGTTTCATTCCGCTAAGTAACGCACCCGCGAAAACCCGTCTTTATGAAAGTCAACTGACGTGTTTTCTTAAATTCTTAACAGACCATTTAATTGGGCGGTTTTTTCGTAAATTAAATGAGTTGTTTCTTTCGTTGAATTAATTCTACGAATTAATGGTTCGTTTCTTATCTTTTGAAATTCCAATGTTTAGTTGTGTAAATAAAATAAGGCTTAAGCTTATTTTATTTTGGGTTGGTCTCCTTTGCCGCCTTGAGAGATTTTGAGAAGCTCTCTCCATCTTCTTCAACCTTGACGAAGAACACGAAGAACACTTAAACTCCGACGAAGAACGCCGCTTCTCTTCTTCATAGCCGGTGTGTTTCCAAAGATCGACGATGCCGCTTCTTCGATCTACTTCCCGTGTCAACGAAAGGAGACGTCGTTTCCTCCTCGGACTATCTCCGTCAGCTTACGAAGCTTCTCCAGCGACGTACCCCTTCGGACGCACCTCGACGTCAACGGAAACGACGTTCGATTTCCGCGACGCTCGACCTCCGCAACGCTAGTCTTCCACGGCTTGATTGGCGTGCTCCGCAGTTGAATCCGAGGTAGGGGATTGTTGATATTTTATTTATTTATTTTCCATTATTGATTCTAGAATGTCAAACTTCGTGGATAAAGGATTAAATGCTATTTTCTAACGAGAGGGGGGCCCGGACCGCACCAACACGGCCGAACCCCCCTCATATGTTCATAATTGTTTCCTTGCGGATGGAACGGGATGGCGTGGTGTCGTCGCACCACGCGGGAATCGCACGACAATTATTGCGCGGCGCCGTCACGCCGCACCGTGGAAAGAAATCCAAGAACGCGACGCCGTCACGTCGCGTCAAAGAAAGTCAATGGCGCCGCGGCCGGAGCGGGGCCGCGGTGGAAGGAAGCAATGCCTTCGCATCGCGCCGGATGGCATAGGTCGCGGCCGGTTCCGGTCCGCGGCGGAGCAAGATGATCGGCGGCCGCACCGGGCCGCCGGTGTCGACGAAGGAAGGACCGGCCGCCGCTGGTCCTTGCTGGCCAAACCGGCTGGCCAGTGCGGGCCGACCGGAGAGTGGAGACTGGGGGAATTAATTTCCCCCGGCCGGGTCTCAAAATCGGCCCCATTTAAGGGGTCGCGGTTCTCAGGGGGGGGGGGGGCTTTGCCCCCCACGCGCGGCACCCGAACGACTCCCAGGCCGCGCCGCCGCGCTGCCGGCCGGGCCGGGTCGTCGGGCCGGGTCGCCGCCCGGGGCGGGTCGACCCGGTTCGGCCGACCTAGGGGGGGTCGGGTTGGGTCGGCCCGGGCCCAGACCCCTAGTTTCGGACCACTTTCGGTCAAATGCACATATCTTGGGCTACAGACCTCCAAACGACTCGCCGTCAGCGGCAACGCGATCCTTGGATCGAGACGGTCGTTTCGGTATACTATACTCAAGGTGCACCTTCCTTTTCGGGAGCCTACGTGGTTAAAACTCCATAGTTAAGCGTGCTTGGCCTAGAGTAGTGATCAGGATGGGTGACCTCCTGGGAAGTTTCCCATGGTGGGTGTGAGACGGAAAGGCCAATAAATAACTGACCGGGCGTCTGACTGACGTTCCCTCTGTTTCGTTGAATTCCTCTAAGTGAGACGGATCTTTTGGCTTACTCCGCTCGAGGTTTGGATGCTGACGGAGTGCGGTCGGGTTGGATCGCACCGAAATCCAACCGGGCCCCTAGAACAAAAAAGCCAATAACTCTCAGACCGGGCGTCCGATTGACGCGTCGTCTATTGCATTGAGTTTCTGTTGATGATACGGAACTTTTGGCATCCTTTGCCGAGAATTGGATGTAGTTGGTAGTGGCCGGGTTGGATCGCATTGAAATCCAACCGGGCCCCTCGAACGGAAAAGCTGATACCTTTCTGACAGAACGTTCGTTTGACGAACCGTCAGCGGCATTGGTGATCTCGTTGAGAAACGGTCCCTATGAGTATACCCTATGAGTGTTCGGGGTATAGTTGAGTTACGGCCGGATTGGTTCGCACACGAAACCAACCGGCCCCCTGGGACGAAAAGCCTAATAACTCACAGACCGGGCGTCCGATTGACGCGTCGTCTATTGCGTTGAGAACCCTATGACGAGGTGGTCCTTTGAGATACTTCTTTGCGGGACTTTTTGATAATTGGAGTATCGACCAGTAGCTCGTGGAGCGGACCCTCCTGGAGACGAGCGTGCGGAGTACGGAGACCGTGTAGCCGGCTGAGACCTGACGACTGCTTGACCGACTCGACTTGGAGTGAGTCGACTAGCCCAATGGACGGAGCGCCCGGTATTTGGCAACAGACCCACGGCGGACGGAGTGCCCGGTAGTTGGCCGCAAACCCGCGGTACTCGACAGGAGGAGTACCTCTGTAGGCTATTAGTGGGAGCACCCGGTATTTGGCGACAGACCCTCAGCAGATGGAGCACCCGGTAGTTGGCCGCAAACCCACAGTACTCGACAGGAGGAGTACCTCAGCAGTCTTAGGTTAGTGAGCATTACCTCGGAGTCGTGACAGGACCACTGTACATTCTAGAGACGGAGCTCTTCAGCAGTTACGGTTTCGATAATGAAAATCCTGGTTTGAGCTGAGACTTTTGACCTTTGTGTTTACCTCATGATTGAGATGGGTCACTTGATAACTTAGGTATATGTATGGGCATATACCTGGGTAGTGGTTATCCGTTGATTTCACAATCCTTGTGTTTCCTCATGATTGAGGTGGGTTACTTGATAACTTAGGTATATGTATGGGCATATACCTAAGTAGAAGTTATCTGTTGAGATCTTCTTGTGGTTATCCTTGTTGGTTTAGTGAGACCTTGAGGGTCTTGGGGTCGCTAATGAGTATCGTTATACTCACCCCTGCACGGGCTATGCCCGCACCTCATTGTGTTGGTTGCAGACGATGGGCAGTGCTAACGGAGGCCGAGTGTTCGAGGACTGGACGGTACCAGGAGGTGGACTACACGACGAGTCGGTACCCGGAGGTGGACTACATGACGAGTCAGTACCCGGAGGTGGACTACGCTACGAGACGACTCACAGAGGAGGTTGATGGACGAGAGCGTGGAGGAGGCTATCTGTACCTGCCCTTTAGGTAGGATCCGCAGTGGATGAACCGGAGCAACACTATCTGTACCTACCCTTCAGGTAGGACCCGAGGAGGACGACCCAGGAGCAGCTTCCCTCTTCCAGCTATTTTTCTTTTTGTTGTTGTACCTTGTTCAGTTGTAGTTGTACTTTTTTTTGGGTTTGTATTCTGGCCCATTTACTTTTCAGCTTTTCTTTTTTTACTTTGTGTTTTGTTTCCTCTTGTACTCTGTGGTGCTTGTTTTCTTTTATAAAGGCAATTCCTTCCCAGTTATCTGGATTTTACGCCTTTGGTGCTAGTCACCAGCCCCAGGCCTATGGAAGGCGGGCTTGGGGTAGTCACGGCATGGGCCCTGAGGACGGGTCGTGACCTTAGTATTCATTTATACATTTTCATGTTCATTTTTTAAGAATTTTTTTTGAAAATTGTTTTATGTTTTTCAAAATATTTTCAATATAGAAAGGATATTCTCCTCGAGAAATGATTAAATCACCATTCAAAATCATTTTCCATCTCATATGACATTAGTTGATGTTACCTATGTCTTACTAGGGATGTGATCAATGGGTAAAATTATTATTATTTCTCTAAATGGTTTATTTTTAGGAGGGTATAATTTTTATGAAACTTTTTTCTCTTCCATAGTTTGTACAATGAAAAAAATCATCTAAAACACACTTCTGTTTCTATGGGTTTTTATATGATGAAATTATGAAATTATTACAAAACCTACTTATTTTAAACAGGTTATGATATGATGAAATTTTTATGAACCCCATTTCATTTCATGAGTTATGATGAATGTTTTATGATCATTAGGAACACATAAATGTAGTTTTCATTATGATGAGGGTGGGACCTATATCTCCCGCTAATGTAGTGAGAAAATTATTATATCTCATGAGATAGAGAGTATTTTAATGAGGAGGGAACCAAGTTCAGTAAGGGACTTTATCCATTATGATGGTCTTGGTAATTAACATAACCTACTACGATGGTTTGTGTAGTGAACTCATTCAACTATGATATCCTCAGAAATAATCCATGAAAAGTATATAAATTATTTCCAAGGATTATGTTTATACCACAAATCTATGTCTTATGGAAAAAATTTCCCTAAAGGATCATGTAATTTGATGCACTTAAGATTCATGTCTTATAAACTACCAATCTTTATTCCAAGACTCAAGATTATGATCTTTGATATTCAGGGTATGGTTTTCAATTATTAATCTTATGTTCTTATAATATAATTTTTATGTTATTATTACATATCTCTCATCTTTACCCTTACTAAGAATATAATCTCATCCATTAATATGTTTTATTTCCCTAGGTTATGAAGAAATTGATTATATATCACATTTCTAAGAAGGGTTCTAGTTATGAAGATCATATCGGGATATGATATAGTTTGCCTGTGAACGAGTTGATTTAACTTCCATGTTTCAGAAGATAGTAAACTATTATAGAACACATGCATCTGTTTGTGTAATTTAACGAATATTCATCTAAACATATGTAATATTCATGTATGATATGCCCGGGTCACTATAGTTAGTATCAAATTAATGGTTTAGTTGACCATTGGAAACTATAATGAGAAAACTTTATTGATATCCATATGGATATTTCTAAGGATATATCATGGGATGTCTCTATAGATGATTAAATTGATGATTAAAAGTGTTGGAAAATTTCCTAGAATTTTGTTAGAGGATTCAGAATGTGGTTTCCAAAAAATTACATCTCTATCTAGATACAAAAACTAGATGTGGATCTGACATATAGGTACCAAGGTGTAATAACTCTAAAATGACGCATTGGACTAGACTCAATTGGAACCTGGTAAATGACATTAGGCCTTGATGCACACTTGTATTGACACTCCTAGGGGATATGATTTGGTATACATAAATTAATTATGAACCATCATGAAGGATTTAAATAGATTATGACCATGGATGACCTATATTAATCCTAATGTTTTGTATATTTAAAATAAGGATTTATTATTTATACATCCTATAAGTGGCCTTTTCTATTATGTGGTTTTTCACTATGATTTGTGTCTATGAAACTATACTTTTTAGTTTTAGTTAATGGATGAAACCAGAAATAATTGGGTAAAGATTAAATTTGATAGACAATTTTCTAATGATCAGCCAAATGTGATGATGGCCCGAGTAAAGGATATTTTGATTATGCCTAATCAATTATCATAGAACAAGATTAACAACATACACCTTAACTAACTCTCAATCTCAACAAAGAATAAAAGGATATATTTCACTAAGATTTTGGGTAATGGAGACCTTGGAGGAAACAAGATTCAGTTTTCTATATGTCATGAATTTGGGAAGAAGATATCAAGGAAATTACACAAAGGGATGGGAAGAATTCTTGTGTGGAAAATGACAAAAATAAATTAATTGTAAGGGAAATGAAAATTTTGGTTAATGTAATGAATGAGAATAATGGTATACCTTTGGAACCATCGATTTTTGAATGTTTCAAATGTGGAAAGTGTGGCTATTATGAAAATTGATGTCCTAAAGGGAAATATTGTGAAGATGCTCCCCATGTTTTTAAGAGTAACGGTGTTTCTATTGAAGATGGAGATAATAAAAATAAAATATGATATAAAATAGGTATTAAAGAATAATATGGTGAAACATAGTCAATGTATTACGAAATAGGTTGAATGATTTAATTGTTAATGTATTTGAATTCAAGGATTATGTTATATGAATCATGAATCATATGTTGATTGTTCAGTATATGTTTTTGGTTAAGGATATGTAATAATATTTTGAATCGTACTAATAACCTAGAAAATTGATATTATGGTAACATAATATTTAATGTAAAACACATTATTAAAATAATATAACCAATAATATGTTCCTGAGGTTGAGAATATGATTTTTAGTTTGGATAAAGAGATGATTGATGTGGATAAAGTAAATTAGACAACATTAATGACCTTAGAACTCAAGAAAATATTTATACAAAAAAAGGGTTATGTTGTCATTTATGGAGATTGGAACATTTTTGGATATATGTAATATGTTCAATAATATATGTTTTTAGTTAATTAATGATGATGTATTCATGTTTTTATTGAGGATGAATTGTAATTCTGATTATTACCATGCTTCATTAGAATGTATGATGAAGGTATTCACATATTTATTATATGGAAATCAAGATCACCTTTATAATATAAGGGGTATTGATTTTATGTTTATTTTGTGAAATTTATTAATTGTATTTCTATAGTTTTGAAGTTAAATATTCTTTAAGGTTCATAAGACTAATCATTTATGAAATGGTTTATGATGAACTTTGGAGGAGGATTTAGATATTAATGTATTACTTAACCATATGATAATTTACCCATATTGGATAACCCGTGATTACCATTTTTTGTGATGATAAAAAAATATAGACATAATTAATTATTATTCAATTTATGTATCTTAGGATTCCTTAGTGCTTTAGGAACAAAAAAATCACATATATTTATTGGACTAAGAAGTGAATAGGAAATTGATCATGGAATAATCAATGGATTAGATTTTACTTATGAAATGGAATGAAATTAAGTAACTATATCTTATTGTGAAAATTATTCAACATTAGTAAAAGGATCTTGAAATAAAATTATTTCATGTTATCGTCATTTTCAATGATATCAATGACCTTTTTCACTCCTTTTTTTATGGATTTGTGGTTGTTCTCTTTCTTGTGATCTAGTTCTCTATCACTCTCTATGAATATTTGGGTGTTAATTTTCTCTTCTATCCTTAAGTATTCAATTTACTTATATTCTCTACTATTTGGAAACCTACTTTTTTTATTCTATATGACTTTATCAGATACCTTTCCCTTTTTTAGGATGAGTTTTTAACCCTTTTTGCTATGTGGGTTTCTATGAATGAGTATTCAAATGTTAAACCACTGATGATTGAGATGAATATTAAGAGAGAATTAAATTTAAAGGGGTATGGTGTAACAAACTGATAATTTATTAAATGTTTTTTAAAATATTTTTTTTTATATTGCTTCTCTTACATGAAACTTCAATTTTCTTCAATAGCGTGTGTGACACTAGACATCGAGATTTGTCGAACCATGGAACAATATTATCTAATCGTTATAACATGTCCATTAAATATACAGATATGCATAGTATTAAATAAATTATGAAATATACATATAAATTTCCTACTCAATATAAATTTATTTATAAATTATTAGTAAATAATTAACCGATTTTTAGTAAATTAATTATTTTACTCAAAAATATGTTTTCATTAAAAATGATATTCATTTATTTTGGTGAAAAATACTATAATTAATATATATGGATTTTATATAATTTATTTGATAAAATTTACCTCCTTTTGAAATAAAAATATATCAATTAACTTATGGTAAAATATATAAACCTTTCAGAAAAGTTTAATTTTTTTAGTAAATAGTGAAAAATACTAATTTTGTAAAAACATATTTTATTATAAAAACATTAATTAATTTAAATGACCCATCATGTTTAAAATTAAAATAAGTATTATTTTTTGGTATTTAATCCACTTAATTACTTTTAAATGAACTTTATATTGATTTTAGTATAAGTTTATATTGGGGTTTAAAAAGAGAGTTTTATGAAAACTAATTTAATTTTCATATTGTTTATCCATTATAATTAATTAAATAAATACCTAATGAGAAATTATTTTAATGAAATATAAGGATTATATATAAATAAATTTATATTTATATTTATACAATGATTATTATTATATATATTTAATATGAAATCAACTTGTTCTTGAAACAAATACACTTCTCAAAAACCTTCTTTTTGTTCTGTCTTTAGGTTTTGTTTTAAATTTTATTTTTTACAATTTTAGAAAATTTATTTGAAAAAAAAGATTAATTTTTTAAATAATCCTTTCCTAATTATATTAGAGTTAATTTTGTATAATTTTATGAAAATATTAATTTTTGGAAGAATAGTGAAAAATATTTTTTTTAAATGTAAATTGCATTTTAGTTTAAATTAATTATAAATCTAAATTATATATTAAATTAGATTTAAAGAAATATTTGTTACATTTTATATTTATTAATCCAATTTAGTTCATTTTATAATTTTATGTTGAAATTGTATACAAAATCATTGTAAACCTTGGAACATTTTCTCTTTAAAAACACACTTTCTCCTCACGTTTGTAACATTAATTATAAATTAAATTTTATTAAATATATGGATGGAATTTGGAAAAATTTATCCTGGAATTTTAATAAGAATAATTTATATCATCTAATAAGTTTAACTTAATTCTTTACCAAAATTAATAGTAAAAACAATAACAATTATTTACAGCAGTTTAGGTAAAATATGGTATATTAGGTGTTAAACTAAAAAGATAAGGGTTAATAATAACCCAAAAAATTTACAACACCCATTTTATAGCCATATATTGACCATATACCTAATATTCTAAACAATTGTATATTATTTGAGCCTTGTGACGTTAAAAAAACATGGGTGGAATTATTTCGTTAAAAAAATTACAAGTGTGCCACTCAACTCACTTTTAAAAGGACACTACTTATCCTCTCCTCTTCACACTGTCAAACCCTTTTGGATCAGTAATTCCAAAAAAAATCCCAAATTCACCCATTTCATCCATATAATCCTTATTTTGGACATAAATCCAACCAAGTAATACTTTTGGTCCAAACTTAAGGAGGATACTTGAAGAAGAGGTAAAATTCATAAATGATCATTTTTGTTTTATTTATTCCTATACCAACATCAATTACAATTATAAAATGATGATATAATAAAATCATTATCATATATATTCTGATATGTTTTTATTTTAACTACATGGACTAAAACCATCTCTATTTATATCAAATGGATTATGAAAACATCATTTGTGTGTACGGTGGACTACCACCTTGCAAACCGAATACATTCATTTTTCCATTACAACATCTCATGGTTATATATGTTGATGGATTTAAATTATTTACATGATATTTATAACTTAATTATAAATATATATCCATTATATAACATATACCTTTTTACATTCCATTCCATACTGGAAATGATATCACTATTCGTGCATACGACCAACTAACACCTCACGAATCGATATGATTCATTTTCATTTAATTTTTAAATGGAAGATAATAAGGAAAAATTAAATAAATATATATAATATAAATGAAATAATTATGATATTAATGGCATATTTATCATTATAAATATATAATATATCATTTTATTTACTACCTTTTCACTCATTAAAATACAATAACATCATTCATGTACATGTGGACTACTGCTTTCACGAAGAGATATGTCTCTATCTTTTCATCACCACAACACATTTAGGATATGTATAAGTATATATAGATTAAAAATATGCTATTTTTGATAATATTTTAATTCTTTAATGATAAAATATTACTACTTTTTTCTATAATGATCTTTGAAAAAGGGAAACGTTACTCATGCATATATATGGCATACCAAATCTGTGATCCTAATGTACTTAATTTATCTAAACCATAATTCATGATTGGTGTTAAAATTATAATTGACTTATAAAAAATATAATTATCTCATTATTATTATTCTTTAGATTATGTAACCCTGATCAAATTAAGAGTACCTAAAATTACAAATCAAAACATAAACAAAAAACATAGCGGTTATTACCCCAAACCATGACTTTGACATAGAATTGTTAACAAATCAGTAATAAAAGGTCCTAATAAAATCATATATGATATGGTATATATAATTATGGTTCCTTAATATATTTATATTAAACTTATATATATAACATAGGAGTTTCAAATGTGTATCAAGGAATTTGATAATTACAGTAAGTGATTTATAGTCTCTCTTTTATTTCTTGGAGAAATGAAAATTCACCACTTTTTTCATTTTTGTGTTTTATATACTTCCAATTTGAAATTATATATCATGAGTATTTTCCTTTTAATGAAATTTATATTTTCATTCCATGTTATGATTTATCGGAGCAGATCATTTAAAATATTACGAAATTGGTAAGGGATTTTTCTCACTTTTTACTTTTCTGAGACATAGGTTATATTCACCTTTTGTTTATTTTAACTGGTGTATAAAACACCCATGAATTAATTTTATGATTATTATCCTGAAAATTATCATTTTTTACAAATCCATTTTAGGGTCTCTCTTTTATGGGGGTTTTAGTTAAAAAGTTAACAAATTATTAAGGGGGTGTGTCTCAATGTTTCTTCTTTGAGACATATGTAATGTTATGAACAAATATTATTTTGAGATAGATTAATATATCCCTTTTACATATAATATCATAAATTTATTTATCCTCTTTATATTTTTAGTTCCATTTTATTTTATTCCTTTACAGGTATTATGATTTAAAAATGCCGAAGTTGTAATGATTTTATGTTACAATCTAATCGGTTATCAGGGTTATTATTGATTATGTTTTTAATGATAAAATATTATGGTCCATCTCTCAAGAAAATAATTAATTTTATTCTAATCTGGTTATTCATGATATTTTAAACTAATACTACCATTTTTTCAGACTTTTTTACATAAAATAATTGATAAAATGTTTTTATGAAAATCCAACATTATTTCTATATTCGGTCAGAAAAAAAATTTTCTTCCACAACCATGTTTTCAAAAAAACTACTTCCAAAGTCTTTTTACTATTATATTATTACTTTTTAAAGAATTTTATACCCATGTTTTAAATTTTTAGAAAAAAAAATGTGATCTTAATTTCTTTTTCAAACGATTCCTGCTCCACATTTACCAAAAAAGTGAAAGAAATATTTCTTTTATCTTATACGACATTAACCAAACATCCCATAATCTTAAAAATTAATTTATTTGAATATTAATTTATATTTTTTCATGGTTAGTTTCAAATAAAAATATTTTCATAATGTTTTATGTTTTAAGAAGTTTTTTTCAAATCGTAAATGGTATTTTATTTAAGATATTTTTTAAATGATCATTAAAAACAATTTTATATATAAGATTACATCCCTCAATGTCACATATTCCTAAAAATGGATATGATCCAAGGAAACCACTATAATTTTTTCTCTGAATGGTTTTTGTTTATGAAACTCATTTTTTCCCATGGGTTATGCCCTGATAAAATACTTTTGAAACCCAGTCCTTTTTCAATGGGTAATGTTATGATGAAATGATGAAATGGTTATAAAACATGTCTCTTTTCAATAGGTCGTGATATAATGAAATATTTACAAAAACGATTTCATTTCATGGGTTATGATATATAATGAATGTTTTAAGATCTTGTGGCATACATAAAGATGGGTTTCATTATGAAACGGGTTGGACCTATATCTCCTATCAATGTATTGGGTAAATATTTATATATCATGAGATATTAATGATTTAAATGGGTATTAAACTCCATTCAATAAGGAAATTCATCATCTATGATGGTCTTGGGAATAAACCTTGACTACTATAATGGTTTCTAGTGTGAATTCATTCCATTATGATTGACTTGTAAATTAGCCTTGATTAATATGACAATAGTTTTATATACTTTTGTGTATTCCACAAATCTAGGTATTATGCCAATTTCATCCTCTCATGGATCATGTTCATTTATTCTTGGGTTATTCATGTCTTATTAACTACAAATTTTTATTAAATGACTCAATATTATGATCTCTAATATACATGGTATGGTTTTAAAATGGTATGCTCAAGTTTTCATACTCTTATGTTCTTGTTATGCTTATATATCTCCATTGATTACACTTATTGGGAATCTATTCTCACCATTTCTTATGTTTTCATTCCCCATGTTATAAAGAAATTTATTAAATATGATATTTCTATGAAGGTCTCTTGTTGTGAGGAACATAGTGGGAGATGATTTGGATTACTTATAGTCTAGTTTTTCGTGTTTCTATGTTTCCAAAGACACTAAACTATTATAGTCCTCAAGAATATTTTTGTTTAATATAAATAAAATTCATCTTAAAATATATAATATCCATGTATGAGAATCTTGGGTCATAATACCTATGTCCATTATCCCAAACACTAGGATAACATCATCTCTCTCTTTTGGAGTTTTGAGATCCCTTTGATAGGATCAATTCTCATCTTCCTATGTTTGATATGTGGAGATACATGGTATGTTATTCCTTTTTCTATTATGGTTCATTGATTTACTTCATCACAATTCTTCTTACCATGTAATTTTGGTTTATCTCCATCATTATAATTAATTGATAATAGTTTTGTGTTTGTACGGTTGTGGTGTGGTGTCCTTGGAGGGGTGAAGCTCTTGTGGGAGGGATGATTGAGATTTAGGAAGTTGGTTTATTCTCATGATAAGAAAATTTATTCCTTTTAGTTAAGAGATATTTTCTTTTCCAATTTATACAAATTAAATCATAAACTTAACATTATTTTTCCGTTTTCATAGAAATAGAATTAACCTAATAATTATCAAACTGTATTATTAAATAATTGGTTATAGTGATCACCTATAGATTATTTCAACCATGATAACAGTGTACCTGTTGAATAAGTTGATATTTTTAATCTATTTTATTCTTGTTATCATGGATTTTGATGATATAGATTAGGTTGTTGTTATTGATAAAAATTGGAAAATAATGTAAATTTATAATTAATTGATTAATCTGCTAAATAAATAAAGAATATGTGTATTGTATTGATTTTGGTATTTCTTATAAATTTTTGGTAATATAATTGATGCAATTATAATTCTTATTTCAAGGTTTTATTTTAGGATAATGGAGTTGATAAAGAATATGAATCATGATAATACTTGTTGGGAATGTTGAAATCAAAAGGCATGCTAATGAGAATGGTACTTCTCTAAGTTTTTTGAAACTAGTTTTAATGTTAAGAGCTTGGTTAAATTTTTATAGGTTATTATAGATGATTTCTTATGTTTCCCATAGTTGGAACATATAAATAAGGAATTTATTGATTCAATATGGAATACGAATCAGTTTTGTGATGAAGATAATTTCTAGGGATTAATTTTCCAATTTTATTGAGAAAGTTAAGTTCTTTGTGATTAGAGCTATGAAAAAATCATTTGTGTAAATAATAGATGCCTTGTTTTATGGAAAATATTTCTCTATTTACTATGTTTGTTTCTTTCTACCTTATGTTGTTCTCTGGATGAGGTCATTGTTTTTTGGGGTGTTATGAACATGGAAAGGTTGATCATGGGATTAATGATGTGATATATAGTGGGGAGGCTAAGATGATGTAGTAGTAGTTATCAACTATGATTGTGGGATGCATAAGGATATGCATGATGGAGTTGGGGATAGAACTCCGGATTATGGAATCTATTGGGTATGCACTAGTGGAAATACGGGCTTTAACGTCGTCGTAATAACGTCGGTTTTTTAAAAACCGACGCGAATAGTATATGCGGGGAATTTTTGGCGTCAGTTTTACACAAAACCGACGCCAAAAATAATTATGTGTTTATTTTTCGCGTCGGTTTTGAGGAAAACCGACGCGGAAAATATTAGTATACATATTTTCCGCGTCGGTTTTCCTGAGAACCGACGCGGAAAATCCTGTTATAATCGGTTTTCCGTGTCGGTTTTTAGAAAAACCAACGCGGAAAATCCAGTTGAAAGCGATTTTCCGAGTCGGTTTTTAGAAAAACCGACGCGGAAAATCCGGTCGAATAGGTTTTCCGCGTTGGTTTTTCTAAAAACCGACGCGGAAAATCCTGTTTTAATCGGTTTTCCGCGTCGGTTTTTAGAAAAACCGACGCGGAAAACCTATTCGACTATATTTTCCGCGTCGGTTTTCCTGAGAACCGACGCGGAAAATAAATTTTTAAAATGTTTCGGCGTCGGTTTTCATGAAAACCGACGCCGAAACTCATAAAAAAAATATATTTCGCGTCGGTTTTAATGAAAACCGACGCGAAAAGTCTTTTAAAAATATTCACGGTCAGAAACCCTCATTTTGTTCGTCCGTCGAAATCGAGTTCCGCTGTGGCGCTTCGGACTCCCGACGACCTTCGAACTTGATTTGCGATCTTGAACGGCCATTGTTGAAGGTTTTTTGTCGTCTGCACGATTTTGGGTATGTGTTCTTCCTATTTATCTCTTGTTTCATATCCCATTGTTTATTTCTTTATCAATAACCCTATTTTGCGTGATTTTGATTATTGGTTAGATTTTAGTTGTAATTTATCATTATTTTTTGTTTGTATTATCATTGTTGGTGTAGATTTGATATTGTTTGTTTTTGGAAGTAATTATACCGGTCGCAGTTTGGATTTAACATCTCAATTCGGGTTGAACTTCAAATTTTTTGTTTATATTATCATTATTCCTGTTTAAAATGATCTTTCATTACATTATGATGTACTATATTTTTAATTCCATTTCCATTTTAATAAATTATTCTTCAAAAAAATATTTTTATTATGTTAAATGAATTCACTCACATTTTTGCATGTAGTTTGTTGTTATTTCATTACTTCTTGAGATTTACCATGCCAAATTCCTCAATTCTTTTTGGTTCTCATCATTTAACTAAGACATGAATAATTACCACTATCTATTATGTTAAAAAAATTTGAATAATTATTTTCATGCCATTATATAATAAATAATTTTTCTTGCAATGTCCATAATACGACTAGAATCATAATGTATTGTAATCTTCGTAGATAATAATATAATCATTATCCCTCTATTAATGTTCAAAAATACCTTTCCACTTTCATATGTGGGGTTAGATTCATGCATTTTTAATAAATGTCCTCTTAAACTAATCTCATTCCATTGATTATATTTATTCATCTTTCTCTCCCTCTAAATAATAGTCATGAAATGATTTACTTCTCCCTCTAAGTCATAGGCTGCAAATAAAACATTCTCATGATCTAATCTTTCATGGATGGATAATATATTTCTCTTCATGTTGATCCATTCCTTGACATGTTTTGCTGCAATAGACCCATGGATGGGGGTGTAAGTTGTCACCTACAATATGCAATGGAATTTTTATCCCTCCATAATGAATTTATATGTTCATAGTTCCCTATTATAAAACTCAGGGATTGAGGGAGTTGAGTTATCATAGTCACCAAAAATTGTATCATGTCTCTTAATACACATTGTTTTAAATAAGGATAGTTATTGCACTATTTTTCACATTAATTTTTCCATGATTCATTCATGTTACATCAAATGAATAAAAAAATAAATATAGTGTGATCAATAGTAGTCATAGTGAGAAATCATATTATCTTGTATGTCATTCATATAATATTTATATCATGAAACTTTATTTTCAAAAAATGAAACCTTTGATTTAACCATTTTGTCCTTGTATTTCAATATAACACACATGTATATAATATTAAAATTAAATGTTTACTATATTTGTAAACGTGTTTCATATTTGATGTCTTTTATCTGATTATCAATAGTTTTTATGGAATATGTTTTTGTTTACAATTTATCTGATAGATATTTAAATGTTTTTATGTTTTAATATATTCATCAATTATATTGTGATATCAGGTATTAATGGATCATAATTGGATTTATCTACGAAGAACTACTAGTGAATATGAAAGAGGAGTTGACAATTTTTTGGAATTTGCTAAACGGCATAATCAAAATATTGATTTGATTTTCTGTCCATGTGTGAAGTGTGTAAATATGAGAAAGTTAAACTTCAGAGAAATCAAAGATCATCTCATTTGTTATGGTTTTAGCCTTAATTATACACGTTGGATCTTGCATGGTGAAAGAACTGAAAATTCAACATCCAATGTTGATGACGATATTCATAATGAGGTAGAGGATCGTATTGAAGAATTAATTCATGATTTAGGTGTTGAAACCATCGAAAAAACACCAACTGTTGAACGATTGTATGGAGATTCTGAGAAACCATTATTCCCAGGTTGCAGTAAATATACAGTGTTATCAGCAGTTTTGAGATTAGTTAACTTAAAAGAAAAAAATGGGTGGAGTGATAAAAGTTTCTCCAGTTTACTTGAGCTTTTAAAAGAGCTTCTTCCAGAAGGCAATGGGCTTCCAGATTCCAATTATGAGGCGAAGAAAATATTATGCCCAATGGGATTGGGGTATAAAAAGATACATGCTTTCCCCAATGATTGTGTACTATATAGGAAAGAAAATGAACATTTATCAAGTTGTCCTACATGTGGAACATCGCGCTATAAGATGGATGAGAAAGTCAACTCAGATTCATTTTCAGGTGATGTCATGTAACATTATGAAAAATCAATTTTTTTACTTTCCAATGATATCATCCAATATTTTTTTCAAACAATTCTGATAATTCAATTCTGGTTTATTTTTAGGTACCAAAATCAAAACTCCATCTAAAGCATTTTGGTTCCTTCCAATTATTCCTCGTTTGAAGCGTCTATTTGCAAATTCAAATGATGCAAAAAGGTTAAGATGGCATTCAGATGAGCGCATTTATGATGGTAACTTACGTCACCCTGCCGATTCACCACAGTGGAAGAGTTTTGATAAAAAATTTCATGATTTTGGAAGTGAAGTTAGAAATCTCAGAATGGGATTGTGTACTGATGGAATGAATCCATATCGGAGCCTCAGTAGCCAACATAGTTCATGGCCTGTTTTGCTGGTACTTTACAACTTGTCCCCACATCTATGTATGAAGAAAAAATATGTTATGATGAGCTTGATGATTTCTGGACCAAAACAACCAGGAA
The DNA here is from genome assembly GCA_963277665.1 of Viscum album. Lineage (NCBI taxonomy): Eukaryota > Viridiplantae > Streptophyta > Magnoliopsida > Santalales > Viscaceae > Viscum > Viscum album. Next base: position 1,421,569,551 of record OY728120.1, read on the forward strand.
ATGATATTGATGTGTATCTTACACCATTGATTGAGGATTTAAAACTGCTATGGGAGAAAGGTGTTACAGTTTTCGATGCATACAAGAAAGAGTATTTTCTTTTGCGTGCTATGATAATGTTCACTATAAACGACTTTCCTGCGTATGGAAACTTATCTGGATATAGTGTTAAGGGACATAAAGCATGTCCAATTTGTGAAGAACAAACTTCATATTATCAATTGCAGAATGGAAGAAAGACAGTGTACATGGGACATCGAAGATTTTTGCGAATTGATCATCCTTATCGTAGATTGAGAAAAGCATTTAACGGTTTACAAGAATACAACCTCCCCCCTCAACCATTGTCAGCTGAAGAATATTATGACAGAGTGAAAGATATTGATTCAACATTTGGAAAGAGAAAAAGTTCTGGTTTACAAAAACATATCTGGAAGAAGCAGTCTATTTTTTTCAAACTACCTTATTGGAGATTTTTAGAGATAAAACATAACATTGATGTTATGCATGTTGAGAAAAACATATGTGATAGTTTGATTGGAACTTTGTTAGACATAAAAGGAAAGACAAAAGATGGATTACATGCTAGATTGGACTTGATGTTAATGCGAATACGTTTGGAGTTAGCTCCCGCTGTGAAAGGAAAAAGAACATATTTACCTCCGGCTTGTCACACATTAAGCAAGATTGAAAATATGAATTTTTGTCAGTGTCTTCATGGTATTAAAGTACCCAGCGGTTTTTCTTCAAATGTGAATAATTTTGTGTCATTGAAGGATTGTAAATTAATAGGTATGAAATCACATGATTGTCATGTGTTAATGCAACAAATTCTACCAGTAGCAGTGCGTGGTATATTACCGAAAGCTGTCAGGAAGACAATCATCAGGTTATGTAATTTCTTTAAATCCATTTTGTAGCAAAGTCGTTGATCCAAATTTGTTAGATTTGTTGGAGAATGAAGAAACTCTTATTCTTTGTCAACTAGAAATGTATTTCCCACCCACATTTTTTGATATAATGGTTCATCTATTGGTTCATTTGGTGCGTGAGATAAGAATGTGTGGGCCTGTTTATTTAAGATGGATGTATCCTTTTGAAAGATATATGAAAATTTTGAAAGGATATGTTAAAAATCCTTATCGACCAGAGGCCTCTATTGTTCAAAAATATGTATCAGAAGAGGTGATTGAGTTCTGTACTGATTATTGGAATGAAGTGGAGCATATTGGTCTCCCTCTATCTCGACATATGACAGTTGACAGAGAAGGTAGAGGGGTTCGAGGCTTAAAGGTAAAGTTCATTCCACGTGATGAAGTGATGCAAGCACATTTATACATTTTGAACAACGCAGATGAGGTTCAACCATATATATCCTCACATATTGTTGAATTAAAGTTATGATATCAGAAAAGAAATGAAAAGTGGTTGATGATTGAGCATAAGAAGACATTTGTTTCATGGTTTAAAGAGAAAGTCACCTCAGATATATCTGTATCAGAAACATTGAAGTGGTTATCAGGGGGACCATATTTTAATGTGATCACTTGGTCTGGTTTTGATATCAATGGCTACACATTTTACACAAAAAACCTGGATGACAAGAGTACCGTTCAGAATAGTGGTGTGATGGTATTCGCTGAAGCAGTGCATTTTTCGAGTGCCAAAGATAAAAACCCAATTTCTGCATCAACATCATATTTTGGAGTTATTGAAGACATATGGGAAATTGATTATATTAAATTTCGAGTCACTATTTTTAAGTGCAATTGGGTTGATAGTAATAGTGGCGTGAAACATGATGAATATGGGTTTAAACTGGTTGATTTGAAAAGATTTAATCACAATGAGGAACCATTTATCTTGGCGACACATGCAAAACAAGTATTTTATGTCATTGATCCGTCGAATGATCAGTGGTCAGTTGTTTTGCAAGGGAAAAGATATCATTTGGGTGATGATGATGATTCTGATGATGCTAGTGATTTACATGAGCGTTATTCATCTATTATGCAATTTTCAGAGGATTACAATGAATATAAGACATACATAGTGCATGCAGTACGTACCGATCATGATGAAGGGACGTGGGAAAACACTAAATTAGTCTCCTAATTTTTCTGGTAAATATTTATATTTTGTGTCTATTTTTAAAACTTACAAATGCATGCCTCTATTTTTACATATTTATTTTTCATTTCCTTGTTTCTAATTATTCAGTTTTCTAATGATATGCAGGTACCCAAAATTTCATTACACTTTCTAGTAGCAATGTCAAATACAGATAGAGATGAGCAGTTACCGAGGTATATCTATTTTGACATATTATTAAATATTCAGTAATATACATATTTAATGAAATAAAACTGTTAATTTATTAAAAAAAATTGCAGGACTACTGATGCATCCTCGGCGGAGGAGACTTCTCCAGTTACTACTGAAAAATCAAGTTCTCTAGTTGGTAAACGTGGTATTACACGTTTACCAAAACTATCACTCGCTCGTGATGATAACAAATTACACATCCGTTTTGATGATAATAATAATGCAGTTGGCCCAAATGCAGTTCAGTTTGTCAGTTATATAGCGATGCAGAGCCGTTGTAGGATTAGTATTTTATATCCTGATTGGAAGTCAGTGGACAGGACGGCGAAGCAACAGCTTTGGGAGGCCGTGACGGTAAAATATCTTTATTTATTTATTTTATCTCATTTTTTTAATATTATATAGTTTAAATGACATATTTTATTTTTTCAATTACAGATGACATTCAATTTTGAGGAAACCAAAGAAATTAGGAAAAGACATCTCTCTTTAGCGGCGGTTCGATGGAGAGATTTTAAAAACAAACTGACGAAAGATTATGTTTTTGGAAAGAGAAGGTTTGAAAGCCCATGTCTTAAGTATCCATATATAGATGAAGAAACATGGAAGCGATTTGTTGACAGTCGCCAGGAAGAGAAATTTCAGGTATTGTAATAGTTTTATATTTTAAAATTTATGCTATATTTTCCTTATTACTTATGTGTTTATTTTTATGTAACAGGCCTCCAGAAGATCTCATCAGGAGATCCAGTTGAAAAACGTATACCCTCATACTTTATCACGTGGAGGATACTCGTATTTGGAGCAGAAAATTATTGAAGAAAAATTTGAAGCATTAAGAGCTCGATCAAGTAGTGGTTCAGAAGAGGTCCAATATGGTCCTCCATCTCCTCCCACTCGCCATGAGAAATGGAAACGAGCAAGAAGAAGAAAAAATGAACAATATCTTACAGATGAAGCTCATCAAGTGGCTGATAGAATTGTAAGTAAATATTAATTCTTTGTTAACAATTTTCCTTTTTTATAATTTATAAACACTAATATAAATTTTTTATTTTTCATTTCAGGATGAACTTCAGGAGAAAGAGACACAGGGCTCTTTTATCCCTGAGGGTAGGATGGATATCCTAGCCACTGCTTTGGGAAAGACTGAACACCCCGGCCGTGTTAGAGGATATCAGGCGGGTGTTAGTATTCGGAAGGTTTTTGGTAAGAGTAAGCAACCAAGAGACCCGGAAATTGAATCCTTAAAAGAAGAGCTGCAGGATATGAAACGGTCTATGGGTGATCAAATTCAAGCAGCAGTACAGAAGGCTTTATTAGAACACTTGGCAAGACAGTCACAGTCTGCTCATCCTTACAAGGTATATTATTTACTGTTAACAATTTTTCTTTTCTATAAATTATAAACACTGATATAACTTTTTCATTTTTCAACATTCTCAGCCTACTCACTCAGACTATCATGCCTCATATGCTTACCCAACACCGTCTGGGCAGCCTTCTGAGGTATATTATTTAATGTCATCAATTTGTCTATTTTATAAATTATAAACACTGATATAACTTTTTCATTTTTCAACATTCTCATCCAACTCACCCGGACTACCCTGCCTCATCTGCTTACCCTGCCCCGTCTGCGCAACCATTTTAGGTATATTATTTTATTTAATTTTTAATCAATTTTTCTATGTTATAAATTTTAAACACTAATATACCCTTTTCATTTTTCTGACTTCTCAGCCTGCTCACCCTGACTACCCTGCCCCACCTGCTAACTTTGAGCCTCCACCTCCTCCATCGGATCGAACCTTATATTGTGAGTTGTTTGCGGGAGATCCTCATGTACATATTGTTGCGTTAGGACAAGTGTATTTTTTGGGGGACTCGGTACATCATCAGCCTATGCAGATGGGTCAGGTTAGAGTATCAGTACTTGTTATTATAGATCCTACTGCTCTACTACCATTTCCTACTGCGGAGATCACCAGTGTTGGGGAATGCATGGGCCATTTTTTACTTTGGCCAACTGCACTTCTTCGTTATATTTCACATGAGGTATGAGTTTTTTTAACTAGTAATTAGAAATGATTCCAAATTACTTATAATGTTTTCTGACATTTAACTTATATAGGAATATCTGAAAGCAAAAGAAACTGTACAAATGCAGCAAAATGTTCAGAAACAGTCGGCTGTAGATACTTCTGATATTTCTTCTGGGTTGAAAAGATTATCTCAGTGCTCTTCTTCCTTGAATTTTATCTATGAGTTTCGGATGACGTCCGATATATGTGGAAGAAATTATAAATTGAGAATATTGAAAGAAGATATCATGAATTTAGTTAATTTTGAAGAGATCGGGCTGAATGTGGTGCAGTTTTTTTCCATGTAAGTAAATTGACGTCTGAATTGCTATTTCTTTACTAAAATATTGTTATGTCATTGACTAACTATGTTTTCTTTTTAAATTAGGTATCTATACAGGACTCTTTTACAAAATGAAACTACAAGCATTTACAGCTTTATAGATCCAGATTACATTTCCTTGGAAGTCAAACATGTGAAAAATAATGAAAGAGTTCAATATATATCCGAGAGATTATCACAAACAGAGATTCAGTGCTGGTTTTTGCCATTTCTTGATAAGTAAGAATATCAACATAATTTTTAACTCATGATCATTATAATGTCATTAATTATGAATTTTTTGTATTATAGGGGGCATTGGATGTTAGGTGTATTTTGCCCAAATGAATGCACCTTATATTGGTTTTGCTCTTTATTAGGAAAAGTGCGTAAACCGTTTTCCAACTTATTAAACAGGTAAGTTGTTTTTTTTACTTTTAGAAGTTTGTTATGTTTAATTTTAATTGTTTACACAAGTTTTATTAGTTCTTATATAAAAAAATGCAGTTCATGGAAACATTTTAAAAATGAAAAGAAACCAACGAAAATCAAATATGTGGAAGTACAGGTAATTAGTTTTTATATTTTTGTTATATATTGGGTTTCATTATTAGTTAAATGTTTTATAACTGCAGTGTCATCGTCAAAATGGAAGCGTTGAATGTGGTTATTATATTCTACGATTTATGTACGAGATAATCACAACTGGGGAAACTACTGATTTTCATAAGGTTAGTTGTATTAACTTTTTTATATATTTTCATCCACTTTCTTCTATTTATTAATTTCATATCATTCAATATTATTGTAGGTATTCAATGATTCACAGTCATATTCTCAATCTGATATGATTCATATTCAATCTACTTTTGCGGACTATTTGTTAAGTCTGATTAAGATTTGAGGTATGTATACTAATATTTATAAATAATATTATATATGGGTTTAAAAAACTAACTCTTATGATATATTAGGTGTTTGAACCTACTAATAATCAAATGAATGCTTCAACAATAACAAACAATGAGCATGTCATATATTTCAGGTACGTGTATTTTAATTCTGCTTTACTGAGTTTTCTCAAGTGCCTCTGCAAAAACTGTTTTATTGAATCTATTAATAATCAAATGAATCCTTCAACAATAACCAACAATAAGCATGTCGTATATTTCAGGTACGTGTATTTTAATTCAGAATTAGTTATTATATTTCTTTTCATTGTTATTTCTTAAAATCATTTGTCTGTAAAGTGACAAATCTGTAGGGTGGTACTTGGATCATGAACATAGAGATTCGTATAGCGAAATAACATTCACAAACACTAAAAATTGTCTCCCTTGAATGCACAGCAATATCTTCTAGGCCTTTTTATTTTTTATGCAAATAAATATCGAAAAATGATTGCCGAGAAGCATATCACATAATACCTGAAACAACGCTTAGTGGGTTTGCACAAAGATAAAATAGAAGGCGTCAATTTTTAAGGTATGTTTCTTTATGTCTCTTCAATCTGCATTTGATTTCAATTTTCTAACCTATTTTTTGCACTCAAACTTAGTTCTCTGTTATTCCATAACTTAAACAAATAACAATAGTGAATGGGTAATGCACGTCTATACAAAGAAAATATAAAAACCTGAGGTTGGGGGTGGTGGGGATCCTATGGTGAAAAGACACCCCCAACATCTTCAGTGGGGGAGGTGAGGAAGAGGTTGCATCGGCTGAGTGTTCCTGGAATTTTGATCAGGAGTCGTAACATTTCATTTTGGTAATTTACTTTGTGAAAAAATGAATGATTCAAATAAATTACACATTTTCATTTAATGTTTATTCATTACACTAATAACTTGGATTGATTTTGTCACTCACATCTCCTTAGTTTCATTACTGTTTTGACAGGATTGGTGCTATCTATGGGAGGAAACTTACAATGATTGATACTGAGTATGGTTAGATTAAGAAAATGCACCATGTAGGTACGTGTATTTTAATTCTGCTTTACTTTGAGTTTTCTGAAGTACTTCTGTTAAAGCTGTTTAATTGTTTTTGTATACTTCGTAATTTTTTTTCAGGGTTCCGATTAGTTTGGAGGAGAAAATATATGTATTTTATTTAAAAAAAAAAATTTACGGCGTCGGTTATTTTAAAAACCGACGCCGAATATTTTTAAAAAAAAATTATTTACGGCGTCGGTTTTTTTAAAAACCGACGCCGAAAGGGTTTTCCGCGTCGGTTTTTCTAAAAACCGACGCGGAAAATCCTGTTCTAATCGGTTTTCCGCGTCGGTTTTTAGAAAAACCGACGCGGAAAACCTATTCGACTATATTTTCCGCGTCGGTTTTTTAATGAACTGACGCGGAAAATAATGTCTAAATGTAGCTTCGGCGTCGGTTTTATAAAAAACCGACGCCGAAGCTCATAAGCGAATTATTTTTCGCGTCGGTTTCTATGAACCGACGCGAAAACGCTATTTTTAACGTCGCCTATAAAGACGTCGGTTTATAACCGACGTTAAAAATTAAAAAAAACCGACGCGAAAAACTGTTTTTGCACTAGTGATGAGATTACCCATTGATGTGATAAATCTATATGCTTTCTTAACATGAATCTTCATAATGGATTATGGTATGGTTTCTTGTTTCTTATACATTCCATTAGCTAATTCTTGTAGCACCTTGGTGTTCTAGGTTTAATGTATCCTCTTGGTGGTAGTTTATGATAGTTTTACTTGAGTACCTAAATTATTTAATGATTATAACAATTAATAAATTATTCTCAATCAATGAGATTGGTGTTTCTGGAATGGAAATACTTAAAAGATGTCAATATTGATAAACCATGGACTCATTTTTATTTATTCCTAGAGGGAATGGACTTCATGATGGTGGTTAATAAATATATCTTGAAATAATTTTAATGGTCAATTTAATGAATAATAAATGATTTAATGAAAGTAAATGATAAAAATAAAAAATTTATTAATGAATCTCTATAAATGTTTTTGTGTTTATAATATATTTAGTCCCTAATAGGTCCATCCATGTGTCAGAGCAATGATATCAATAGTCGAACTTAGGATTAGGTTATGCCCATAGTGTGACTATGGGATATATTATATCTTTTATATTCTTTTATTTCATATGATTCCCCACCCATGTCAGTTAGAGTGATTGAAAACCAGTGGACCATGAGAGGGTGTCTACCAAAACATCTTATTGGGAGGTTGGATGGTTGAACACCCCCTCTATCTCTACTCTCTTCTCTTGGTAGTTACTTGTGCTGGTATGTATGGTGTTCAGTTTCACCATATATGTGTGTAGTGGGTTATAAGGACATGTGGTCATTTCAAACTCATGTATCTCTAGATATAGTATCTATTGAATTGTTATGGTTATAATGTGTTTAGGGTTCCATGGGTTCAGGTACTTACTCATTGTATGGGATGTGATGGAATGAGGTATAATACATAACATATGATACAAGTCATATGGGTTGTGGTGGATCTCATAAAATAATTTTTTACTATATATGGTGATGTGGTAAAGGGTAATTTTATGGTGTGATGCATGAGATGCATGTTTTGATTCCTTGTCCAGGTGTCTTCGGGATGACTTAGTTTGGAGGTAGATGTCTCACAATGTACGACATTGTGGTAGATCATAAAACCAGTGGGGAATTGGGAGTGGGTACCCTTTATGTTTAATTATAATTTTATATACTCTATTGTATTAAATACACGGTGAGAGTTAGGCCTCTTGAGTTTGGTAACTTAGTATACCTATTTAGGTGATGATTTAGTTTCACTGTAGTTCACTATGTTTTAGCATGCTTTCTTATCTACTTTCATGAGAGGATCGAGATAGGATCCTATAGAGTATAATTTTATGCCCACCCTACATATGTATAAATATTTTTTCAGGTCATCCAAAGCCGGTTATAGATTGAGATAGATATTACTAACTAATGATTTTGTAGGAACTTTTTGGGATTCGTGTTCACTGTCATCTTTACCTTTTGGTACTTATAGTTTTCCATTAATTTGTTTATTAATTTATGAAATATCATGTTTTTAGTTGAGATTTATAAATATATATGTCAAATAAGTTTTTTATTATTTTATTCATCATTTCACTCTGTTCCACATATTCTCTTCGAGGTTAATGCCTCTCATGAGTATGTTTATTATACCCTCAGTGCTAGACACTAACTCAGGGCCTACTAGAGGTGGGACATGGGCAGTACCAATCTCCCTTCTCTCCTTTTTGGCCTAAGATGGGTAACATTTGCGGGGAGGGGTTGTGAAATAGTGGTATTAGAGGATTATTTTTTGAAGATAGTATTGGATTTTTAGTTAGGAATAGGTTTAATTGCATGGGTTGGAAGGGTAATGGTGTCAGTTAAATTTAGTAATCAGTGTAATCATTTGATATAGGATGATACATGGGTATTCATGGCCCCTATTCATGGACCCTATTATATAATTAATATATCTATATCCTTATTGATCCTATTAGGATCTCAAACAGTTTTTTCTTTTTATTGGAATGGATTTGAGTCAACTTCCTCATCAAGTTCACACCAAATATGTTTATTAGGATGTGTTAGATGATCGTTGCAGAGTGGAGATCAATGATGATGACACTATGAGAATGAAACTCAATGAGTTATACATTGGATACTACATAAGTAAAAGAGATCTATTCCACATTAAATCATAGATTACTAGTTAGAGGAGGTAGATATATCTTTCATTTTGAACCATGCTAGAAAGTAAAACTTGTATTCATTAGTTGTGATGATGATGCACAGAGCTGTGAGGTACTAGTTGTTCTTATTCCATGGGGATCATGATGAGTTTGTAGTAATGTGGGAGAATTTTCGAGACCAGTCCCTAATAGAGTTACTTTCTAGGACTAAAAGGGAATTCAATATCTAGGATATTCATACCCTTCGATAGGGTAGTTCTAAAATGTGATATTTTGTGATCTAATTCAGGACCCTTCTATGATTTGATTCAGTACTTTTTCCATATGAAGAGTCCAAGGTGAGGCATTTCTAAGAGTCTTTGTGTCCAGATATCTTGTTTATAGTCCCCCTATTTATTCTAAAGATATATATTGAGGTGACAGAGAGATAATAATTTATTGAGAGCACACTAGAAAGAACTTGATTTTCATGAGAGGGGATTCATCCAGATTCATCACAAAGAAGAGTTATGGTTCAGGGTTTCCAATGGCTTGAACATTTGATCGTTTAATTTTTGGTGTATTTCCCAGCCCCCTTCATCTTAATTCTCCATGGGAGGAAACTCTCATACATATTCCAATGGATCGTATTCATGTTCTCGTAACATCCCAAGTAAGTAATGAATAATATATATTTTTATCTATGTCTATTAATAAACTAGATATTGTTTTAGAGGCTTAAAATGAAAATAAATCCAATCTTAAGCATGGAATACACTAATATTTTTAAAAGATTGTTTTACTGCCTTTTGATGGAAAACCATTTTTAAATCTATCTTTTGATAATTTTATAAGCTATGTTTGTCAAAATAAAATTATTATTTATGATTGGGACATCAAAATTTACTTTGTGTGAATTTTTGGTATTTTTCTGACAATGTTCATTTTTTAATGAATAGTGAAAAATACTGCATTTTACATCAAAACTGCTTTTTAATATAATTTATTTATATGATTAGATTATCTTTTGAATTGGTCTTAAAGTGTAATATGAATATATTTTTACCATTTAATCCAATGGTGGACATTTTAATTAATTTCAATTTGAAATCGGACTTAAACTAGTGTCAATCTTTTGATACTTATTGTTTCATAAAAACACGCTATTTGTCATGACAGCGGAAATTAATTATTAAATTAATTAATGTGACTTATATGTTTTTAATTTTGTAAAATAGTATTCATTTTTGAATTCAGAGTATCAATTATAGCTTAGGGTGAATTTTTGGTATTTTTCTGAAAAACTTCAATTTTTTGATGAATAGTGAAACCACTAAGTGGTACTTATAAAAACTGATTTTCCATTAAAATGAAATTTTTCCACCTTTGTGTTTTGTATTTCAAAAATCTTACATACATGGTTGTCATTAAGAAGTAAAATGTGGTTCAATGAGAAGAAAATAATTTTTTGGTTAATAGTAACTTATTAAGTTTTTAATCGCGATTAGTGGTAATTAGTGTAGTTTAAGGTAAAAATAATGCTTTAATAATATGAAATGACCTAGACACATGTGTTAACCTTATTGGATGTGTAATGGCCGACAAAGAAAAGTCATGGGTCAACTTGGGGACCCCATGGAGCCACTTTGGTTGGGAAATGACATAAATATCTTTTTATTTAATGAAGAAGTAAAAATGACACAAACATAATATGTTTTACGAAAACAATTTTTAAATGGGGTTATACAAGTTAGATTTTTGACTATAAATATTAATTGGAAAGCTAAAAATATTTCATACATCATAGTATTTTTTTATAATTTTTTTGACGTTAAATAAATAAAATTATTTATGACATCATAATGATGTAGTGATTACCTCATTAATAAAGGATTTAAATAAAATGAAAAGATAATGTAAAATCTATGAACTAAACATGTCCAAAACATATTGTATGGGTGGATTTCTAACCCTTATCACCTTATACTCTAATTATATCAATGTGGGACCATTTAAATCCAAAACGCATTTTCAAATAAAGTAATATTTCTTTACTTTCCAAGAGTGCCCCTCCTCTCCTCTAATAAAAGGCCCCCACCTCTACCTCCTTACCCACACTCCCAAAGCCTTTGGCTTGGCCAAACCCTGCCCATTTTGACTCTCCACTTCCCTCTCTTACTCCTTCAAGCCTCACTTTGGGCAGAAGACTTCCCAAGGAAGCCTTTGATCTCAAACCAAAAGGAGTTACCCGATTTTAAGGTAATGTCTTCACTTGAGTCCTTTTGTTTTATTTTGCTTCTCCAACCCCCTAAACTCTTTTTATTTATTTCATTTGTAACAAATACAGTATATTAAATATAATAGGATGTTGTTATAATAATTATTCAACCTACACTTACACATACCTACATCTAATGTTTAAAGAACATACTGTTTCTGTGGATGGTGAATTTATGTCTCCCAAAACGATGATTGTTCAACATTCCTTTAACACCTTCAAAGGTGGCCATTAAGATGAAAATACATTTATATATGATATATAATATGTTTATTTCTTCCTTAAGCTTCTGTATTTTTAATTTTGGGCATACCTTTATGGTTTCCATTATGGGTAAACGCAATATCTTCATTTAAGGAAGTGCGGACTACCGCCCCCTCAAAGTGATTTGATTCGTTAAATACCATATGTGGGATGTATAAAGGATGGAACTATGATATTATATATGATATTATAATTTAATTATAATACGCCTTTATATCATTATGATTCCATTCTATAAAATACTAAATAGAAATAAAAGTAGCGTTCATGCGTACGTACGGCTTACCGTCTCCATGAATGGTGCATTTCATTTCTTACCTCTAAATGATTATGTAATATTATAAATGCATGAATGTACTGGATATATATTACATATATGAAATCTACATCATGAATACCATTCTGGATATAATTGATACATGAACAACTTGTAATTATAAAGGGTTTATTTTTTACTCAAGTACCAATGATCGTTAAAATGACTGTTATTAACTTAAATAATTACATAGTGTTCATGACATGGTAATAAGTGATATAAAAGGAATAATGAACTTGAAAAAGGTTCTTAAGAAAGTATAAATTAACTCAAGTTTATTATTCAAGACATTAAAGAACGATCGAGTCAAGTCGGACCCGAGGTATGGGACTTCGTCTCAATCTCCTTTCATTGAGGCATATTTTGTTTTATACACAACTTTATTTTATACGGTGTATAAACCCCTTTGACATTTATGTTTATCCAAAAGGAATCTTTTTTATACGAAGCGTTTTACTAAATGAAAAAAGGGAATGTTTTTGTCGTACATATGCGGCGACAATGACTTCTCTGCCGCCGTGACCATTATTTGAGTTTCGGATTCCTCTACAAGCCATACCTTTTTTTAAAGAAAAATAAATACCATGTTTTACTTTTCTTTTGTTTTGGTATTGAAAATGGTTTTCATAATGTTTTTATTATATCAATATGTTGTATTGATATCTTGTGATTGAAACGTGTAAATGTTATGTTTCCTTTATGCATGTTTTATGTGATACGATTATGTTATGGTTCTTGGGAATTATTATGAAGACGGGTGGTTCCGTGATAAACTAAGGGCGGGTGAGCCCGATATAGCTCTCCAATGCATTGGGTAACGCGAAGGAGTGAAACGTTAAGGTTTCTCCGAAGAGATTTAGGGAATATACTGTGATGGGTATTCCAAACGTTACCAAGAGGGTTACTCCCTACGTAAGAATGTTATGAATGCCTCAAGTTACCTTTATGTCTTATGATATCTATGATTTATTCATGATTTGATGAGGTATGTTAAAGGGCTTATGGTTTATGGGTTAAGTATGATTTCATTCTTATGTATATATGTACCCATATTTCCTTTCCATATTTTTATATCCCTTACTGAGCTTTTTATGCCCATCCCAAGTTTTTTTGAAATGTTTTTCACAGGTCAAGGGAAAGGTACATGATATGATTATAGTGTCAAGGAAGTGTCAAGAAAAAATCCATGTTTTATTTTAAATATTTTTCCATTGATGGGAATGAAGAATACTATCTTTATGTAACCACTTTGTTTATATGTGGAATGTAATGCAAGTTTTATGATCTAATTCTCTAAAACTCTAAAACCGAAAAGATCCTCAATGTGTAATCTTGTAATAACTCAAGATTAAGTAAGGTTTAAGGCCGAGGCCTTATAGTTGGTATCAGAGGTCAGTTTAGATAACTTTAGGAGTTAAAATTCTATTAAATAATTATCCAAAAATATTTTTTTTGAAATGATATAGCATTTGAAGATTACCATGTTGCTTCATCTAAGACATGATTGTTCAGAATGGTTTTCCTCAGAGGAAACAGGGAAGCAGTGCTAGGAAGGCATACAGAAGGAAATAACCTTCTGAATCAGCATCCCGAGATGGTCGGAATTGGAACTGAACAGTTTGTTGCAGTGATGGAACAGTTGAATCAGGCTATAAATGGTGGTGGTATCCATACACGAGATCAGCCAGATCAACCGAAGAGGAACATGTCAGTGGTGGAACATTTCATGAGGCAACATCAACCATCATTCAGATGATCATCTGACCCTGTGTTAGGTGAAGGGTGGATTAAATCACTAGAGAAGATTTTCGATGTCATGGGGTGTTCAGACAATCAAAAGGTTAGTCTTGATATTTACCGTTTGAAGGGTGAGGCAGATCAGTGGTGGTCGATGATTAAAAATATCAGGGACGCTGATGAGATTGATGCTCTCGACTGGGATGAATTCAAAGGTATGTTTCTTGAGAATTATTTTCCTAAGGCTATTCGAATTAGGATGGAAAAGCAATTCTTGTAATTGAGGCAAGAGTAAGACTCAGTGGCTACCTATGAAGAAAGGTTCACTTGATTGGAAAGGTATGCTCCAAATTTTATCCAAGACCTTGATAGTAAAATCAATTGTTTTTACTCAGGATTAAATCCAAAATATCGAAGGGCATTATCTTCTCATGAGTTTAAAAGTTATGAAAAGCTTGTTCGATGTACTGAGAAGGTGGAAATGGAGTTTGCTGATGACCAAGTGTTCTATAACAACTAGCAGAAGAAGAGACCGAGGTGGCAGGAGAAAGGTAAGAATTATTCAAAAAAGTCTAATGGTAATAAAACTAAGTTTCCAGTTTGTGATAAATGTGGAAAAAGGCATGCTGGGGAATGTCTTCTGAATTCTGGAAAGTGCTACTGATGTGGTAAGATGGGACATAAGGCTCGTGATTACACTGAAAAAGATAAGGGTGATGGTAATACCGAATTTGATTTACAGTTAGTGAAATGTTATAAGTGCAATGAGATGGGTCACCATGCAAACGAGTGTCCGACAAAGAGCTTGATTGATGGGAAGCAGTTAGACTACAAGCAGAAAGGGGTGGTGAAATCCTTTGCAACTACTTCAGCAGATGTCGGGCCATAAAATGAAGTTGTATCAGGTACTTTGTTTGTTTTTTCAGATTATGCCAGTTTGTTGTTTGATTCAGGGTCTACACATTCTTTCATCTCTGAAAACTTTTCTAGTAAAATGGGAATACCATCTCAAGAAATGACTCCTGAAATTTTGGTAAAAACACCTGGGGGAAATGTTGAGGCAAAAAGAATTTATAATAATCTTCCTATCCTTATCTTTGGAATGAACCTACTTGCAAACCTTATTGTTTTACCTCTAGTAGAGTTTGATGTTATCCTGGGTATGGATTGGCTCTCTATTTACCATGCTAAGATTGACTGTAGAGCTAAAGAAGTTTATTTTCAGAAAGGCTCTCATTTTGTGTACAAGAATGAACCCTTACTGTTGATAACTTATCAAGAGGCCAAGAAACTTGTAAAAGATGGAAATGAATGTTACCTTGCACACATCGTTGAAAATAAAGGAACTGTTCATATTAATGATGTGCCAGGGGTAAATGAGTATCCTGATGTTTTTCCTGATGAGTTGCCTGGAATAATACCAGATCGGGAAGTTGAGTTTACTGTTGACTTAGTTCCTGATGCTAAGCCAATTTCAAAACCCCCTTATCGAATGGCTCAAATTGAACTTTTAGAGTTGAAGGAGCAATTGCAAGATTTATTAGAGAAAGGTTCCATTCGACCTAGAACATCACCATGGGGTGCTTCTGTTTTATTTGTTAAAAAGAAAGATGGTTCAATGAGACTTTGCATTGATTTTAGAGCCTTGAATAAAATCACTTTTAAGAACAAATATCATTTGCCTCATATCGATGATTTGTTTGATCAGCTCCAGGGAGCTCAGTTTTTTTCAAAGATTGACCTGAGATCGGGGAACCATTAGCTGAAGGTAAAGGAGGAAGATATTCCGAAGACCGTGTTCCGTACAAGATATGGCCATTATGAATTTTTAGTAATGCCTTTTGGGAAAACCAATGCACCTGTTGTATTCATGGACTTAATGAATATAATTTTACATGAGTTCTTGGATAAGTTTGTGGTGGTTTTCATTGATGATATTTTGGTGTTTTCTAAAAGTAAATAAGAACATGAAAGACATTTAAGGGTCACTTTTCAAACCTTGAAAGAAAAGAAATTGTATGGGAAATTCATCAAGTGTGAGTTTTGGTTGAAAAAAATTTCTTTCCTTGGTCATATTGTTTCTAAAGATGGGATAACTGTTGATCCTGCAAAAACAAAGGTTGTTGAAGAATGGCCAAGACCCACAAATGTAACAGAGATTCGTAGTTTCCTTGGTTTGGTAGGCTATTACCGAAGTTTTGTTAGAAATTTTTCATGGTTATCTAGTCTAATGACTAAGATAACTCGGAAGGGTGTTAAGTTTATCTGGACAAAAGAATGTGATGATTGTTTTCAGGAACTGAAAAGAAGATTGGTGAATGCTCCAGTTTTGGCACTACCTTACAGGAATGGCGAGTTTGTTATATACAGTGATGCTTCATTGAAAGGACTTGGTTGCGTCCTAATGAAGAATGATCAGGTAATTGCTTATGTTTCACGTCAGTTGAAAACTCATGAGGTAAATTACCCTACACATGATTTGGAATTAGATGCTGTTGTTTTCGCTTTAAAAATTTGGAGGCATCATTTGTATGGAGTAAAGTGTGAAATATATACCGATCACAAAGTTTAAAGTATATATTCATTTACAAAGAATTGAACATGAGACAAAGGAGATGGCTAGAATTAATCATGGATTATGATTGTACAATTCATTACCATCCGGGAAAAGAAAATAAAGTGGCTGATGCTTTGAGTCGAAAAAGTGATGCTTCATTAGAAATGTTGTGTTTGGAATGTGATCCTTTGGTTAAGGATTTGATGAACTTTGGCATAGAAGTTGTTGGTGCAGGAAGTTCTTCTGTTTTGTTTCAGGTATCAGTGAGATCATCTCTATTAGATAGAATTAAGCAAGCACAGAAGCAAGACAGTGAGTTGCAGAAAAAGGTAGAGTTGGTTCAGAAAGGTAAGTTGCTTGAATTCAACACTGATAATGATTGTGTTTTGAGATTTGGGAAGAGATTTTGTGTGCCTTGTGATTCACAGTTGAAGAGAGAGTTGTTATGTGAAGCTCATAGTTCTCCGTTTTCAGTTCATCCAGAAAGTACTAAGATGTATAGAGATCTTTGGGAGTATTACTAGTGGGATGGAATAAAAAGAGATATTGCTGATTTTAGAGTGAAGTATTTGACATGTCAACAGGTTAAAGCAGAGCGGCAGTTACAGAAAGGGATGCTTCAGCCTTTACCAGTGCCAGAGTGGAACTGGGAGAATATATCCATCGACTACGTTGTGGGATTACCAAAAAAATCTCGAGATAATAATACAATCTGGGTTATTATTGATCGCTTGACCAAGTCTACTCATTTCCTTGCTATACGAGATACTTTTTCCCTAGATTAACTTTCCCGTTTGTATCTTAAAGAGGTAGTCAGGTTACATGGAGTTCCTCTCTCCATTGTATCTGACCGTGATCCCAGGTTCACTTCTAACTTTTCGAAAGGCCTTCAGAAGTCGTTGGGTACTGAATTAAATTTTAGTATAGCTTTTCATCCTCAATCAGATGGGAAGTCAGAACGAACAATTCAGACCTTGGAGGATATGCTACAAGCTTGTTCGATGGATTATCAGGGAAGTTGGGACCAACATCTTTCTTTGGTTGAATTTTCATATAATAACACTTTTCATTCTAGTATACAGATGGAACCATTTCAGGCATTATATGGGAAGTGGTGTCGAACTCCAGCTTTATGGGATGAAGTGGGTGAAAGGAAGTTGATGGGACCAGAATTGGTAGAAGAGTTGGCAGAAAATGTTCAGCTGATATAGAAACACATGAGAACAGCTCAGAGTAGGCAGAAGAGTTATGCAGACAACAGGAGGAAGGATCTAACTTTTGAGGTAGGTGATCATGTTTTTCTCAAAGTCTCACCATGGAAAAGTGTGATGCGATTTGGTAAGAAAGGAAAGTTGAGTCCAAGGTTCATTGGACCATATGAAATTCTGGAGAGAGTTGGATCAGCTGCTTACCGAGTGGCTTTACCTCCGAGTTTATCTCAGGTACACAATGTTTTTCATGTTTCAATGTTAAGAATGTACATGCCAGATCCATCTCATGTTTTGAGTCGAGAGGTAGTTCAGCTGGAAGAGAACCTATCTTATGAGGAACAAACAGTCCAGATTCTTGACCACAGGGAGCAAGTGTTACGAAATAAGGTGATTAATCAGGTAAAAGTTTTTTGAAAAAACCACATGATGGAAGAGGCAACATGGGAATCTGAAAATGCAATGAGGGATAAGTACCCCCATTTATTCGATAAGTAAATAAATTACGGGGACACAATTTTCTAAAGGGGGGAAGGATGTAACATCCCAAGTAAGTAATGAATAATAGATATTTTTATCTATGCCTATTAATGAACTAGATAGTGTTTTAGAGGCTTAAAATGAAAATAAATCCAATCTTGAGCATGGAATACACTAATATTTTTAAAAGATTGTTTTACTGCTTTTTGATGGAAAACCATTTTTAAATCTATCTTTTGACATTTTTATAAGATATGTTTGTCAAAATAAACATGTTCTTTATGATTTGGACATCAAAATTTACTTTGTGTGAATTTTTGGTATTTTTCTAACAATGTTCATTTTTTAATGAATAGTGAAAAATACTGCATTTTACATCAAAACTGCTTTTTAATATAATTTATTTATATGATTAGATTATCTTTTGAATTGTTCTTAAAGTTTAATCTTAATATATTTTTACCATTTAATCCAATGGTGGACATTGGAATTAATTTCAATTTGAAATCAGACTTAAACTAGTGTCAATCTTTTGATACTTATTGTTTCATAAAAACACGCTATTTGTCATGACAGCGGGAATTAATTATTAAATTAATTAATGTGACTTATATGTTTTTAATTTTGTAAAATAGTATTCATTTTTGAATTCGGAATATCAAATATAGCTTAGGGTGAATTTTTGGTATTTTTCTGAAAAACTTCAATTTTTGATGAATAGTGAAATCACTATGTGGTACTTATAAAAACTGATTTTCCATTTAAATGAAATTTTGCCACCTTTGTGTTTTAAATTTCAAAAATCCGACATACATGGTTGTCATTAACAAGTAAAATGTGGTTCAATGAGATTAAAATAATTTTTTGGTGAATAGTAACTTATTAAGTTTTTAATCGCAATTAGTGGTAATTAGTGTAGTTTAAGGTAAAAATATGCTTTAATAATATGAAATGACCTAGAAACATGTTCTAACCATATTGGATATGTCATGGCCGACCAAGACAAGCCATGGGTCAACTTGGGGACCCCATGGAGCCACTTTGGTTGGGAAATGACATAAATAACTTTTTATTTAATGAAAAAGTAAAAATGACACAAACATAATATGTTTTACGAAAAAAAAATTAAATGGGGTTATACAAGTCCGATTTTTGACTATAAATATTAATTTGAAAGCTAAAAATATTTCATACATCATAGTATTTTTTTATAATTTTTTTCACATTAAATAAATAAAATTATTTATGACATCATAATGATGTAGCGATTACCTCATTAATAAAGGATTTAAATAAAATGAAAAGATAATGTAAAATATATTACCTACACATGTCCAAAACCTATTGGATGGGTGGATTTCGAACCCTTATCACCTTAGACTCTAATTATATCAATGTGGGACCATTTAAATCCGATACTCATTTTCAAATAAAGTAATATTTCTTTACTTTCCAAGAGTGCCCCTCCTCTCCTCTTATAAAAGGCCCACACCTCTACCTCCTTACCCACACTCCCAAAGCCTTTGGCTCGGCCAACCCATTCCCATTTTGTCTCTCCACTTCCCTCTCTTACTCCTTGAAGCCTCACTTTGGGCAGACGACTTCCCAAGGAAGCCTTTGAGCTCAAACCAAAGGGAGTTACCCGATTTTAAGGTAATGTCTTCACTTGAGTCTTTTTGTTTTATTTTGCTTCTCCAACCCCCTAAACTCTTTTTATTTATTTATTTTGTAAAAAATACAGTATCTTCAATATAATAGGATGTTGTTATAAGAAGTATTCATCCTACACTTACACATACCTACATATAATTGTTAAAAAACATACTGTTTCTGTGGATGGTTAATTTATGCCTCTCGAAACGATGATTGTTCAACCTTCCTTTAACACCTTCAAAGGTGGCCATTAAGATGACACTATATTTATATATGATATATAATATGTTTATTTTTTCCTTAAGCTTCTTTATTTTAAATTTTGGGCATACCTTTATGGTTTCCATTATGGGTAAACGTGATATCTTCATTTAAGGAAGTGCGGACTACCACCCCCTCAAAGTGATTTGATTCGTTAAATACCATCTGTGGGATGTATAAAGTATGGAACTATTATATTATATATGATATTAAACTTTAATTATAATACACCTTTATATCATTATGATTCCATTCTATAAAATACGAAATAGAAATGTGAAGTGCCCAGATTAGTGTGAATCACTGATAGGGGGAGGGGGTGAATCAGTGATCCTTTAAAACTTTTTACTAATTGATTCTTAATCAATTAAACCTCTATGGCTTGTTAAGTCCTCTATCCACTCTTCTTATGTCTCTCAACCTTTCCCGGATAATGCAGTAATGAAAAGGCACATGACACAAGGATTTACAAGGTTCGGCACAAAAGGCCTACATCCTTGCCATGCTCTCTCAGCATGGATTCTCCCATTATAATTTGTTAGAATTACAATGGTCGATACAGCTTCCCACCGTATCTCTCCTGAGTCCCACAGGAGGGTCTTTATACTGCGTCCCACAGTGTTACCAGAGTCCCACTGGCCTGCTCTAGAATCCCACTGGAGACTTCCTCCACCCTGAGTCTCACAGGGGTCTTCTCCTGGATGCTCGAGTCACACGAGTAGCTCTTCTTCTTGTTCAGCTCTTCAAGTATCTTCAGCAGCCTGGGATAAAGACTGTTGTCCTTGCTCTTCTCTTCTGATCACTAGTGGTTGATCAGGGCTTCTCGTCTATCTCAGGCTTTATCTCCTTCTTCTAAGGATGACCTGGCTTCTCTCTTCAAGAATCTTCAACAGCCTCTGATAAGGTCTGTTGGTCTTGCTCAAAACTTCTGATCACTTCTGTTGATCAGGATCTTCTCAATTACTGAAAACTCAGACAACCAATATCATTCACTTCAGTCTGGCTCAGTCTCACATCAGAACAACTTCATGCACTAAATGCATGGCAACTCTTCTTCCTCATGCACTGACTGCATGGCCTCTCAATTTCTTCAAGATCCTCTGGTCTTGGACAACTCAGATGCACACAACCAGATTTGGCTTTGTTCATGTGTGCACGTGCATGCATGCAAGCATGCACTTCCCTCTTTCTTCTCTTGGTGCAATAAACCCACAAAGGGTGTAGTATCTTTAAGCACACACCAGCTTCTCACTTCTTCACACACTTTATTCAATTTGCTTACACACTTGAATGTGTGTTATACTTTAGTGTGGATGTCTTCTAATTCTTCTAAGTGTGTTCACACCACTTAGTGCACACACATAGGTTCGGCCAACTTGTTTCTTGTTTGCACACACACACTCAAGGTGTGTTCTTCAATTTGCATACACAAGGTTCTCCACTTTTCACACAACTAGGTGTGGTCTTTGGCCTTATTCACTTGCACACACTTGGCTACGGCCTATTCCACTTGCACACACTTCCTCTCGGCCTTTTTCACTTCACACACAATGTGTGGTCTTCTTAGAACTTGGAACACACTTAAATGGCCATAGGGTGTTCTTGTTCTTCAAAATGTGCACCCACATAAGGCAACGACCTTCACTTGTTATTTTGCACAACCACCAAAGGCTACGGCCTTCACTCCACTAAGCACACACAAGGCAAACTCAAAGGAGTCGCGCAAGGGGTGTGCCCCTGTTCTTCTCTTCACAGCCGTGCATGTGCCACTGGCCGTGGGTCGCGCAAGCCACAGGTGCAAAGCACCGCGGGCGCGCAAGTGCAAACCGCGCAGGGGGCAGCGGTGCACAGAGGCGGCACACAAGTTCGTGCTGCCCAACCCTCTCTTCTTGTCGCGCAAAGAGGTTTCGCGTAAGGAACTTCAGCCGCACAAGATACTTGCGCGGAGCTTCAAAACTTCGCGAGGCAGAGCACTCCGCGGGACTTCGGGTTTTCAACAGAACTTCAGCAAGCCACACCGAGAGCATAGGCTCTCCTTTTATAGGCAGAGAATCCTCAAAACATCCGCGTGGGATAAATCTCAAATCCCCGAAATATTCGGATCTTCAATATTTTTTCAAATTCTTGAATTTTCTCCTCGGTTCACCGCGGGTTATTCTCTTTTTATTTTGCTTCACATTTATGCATTTTTGAACGCGTGAATGCCTCTGTTAATACCTGTCCATGCAGATCAACAACACCGAATGGCCTCTCACCTTCAGTTGCTTCAGCCGATCATCGAATTCTCCTCTCATTGCATGCAAGCCAATTTTTAGGCATGGATCTGTTTGGTAGGTCCAGACGAGATCAATGGAGCCTTCGGCTTGATCGGAGGTGGCCGGAATCTCAAAATCCATGCTCGGGGAGCCACTGGTTCAGCGGGAGACGTCGGGTGGCACGGGGTGTCCTCAGCTCAAGCTCGAGGAAGGAGATGCCTCGGAGCCGTCGGATGCGGAATTTGAAATACATCGGACGGCCGCGATCAGAAGATCTCGCGCGGGATGCGATGAGTGGTTGTGATCAGCCGCGCGATTGGATGGGCGGCTAGGATCTCTTCCGCGGGAAAATCCTGCATCCCACATCGAAACGAAGCGCGGTTTTTTCCGCGGCTTATCAAAGATGAGCTCCCTTCCACCGCTCAATTGAACTTCCTCCCTCCACGGTGCCGCCCCGCACCGTGTTCTCTTAGCGGGCGCGCTCTTGCGCCCACCTATGCTCCCTGCGGGCGCGCTACTGGCGCCCACTATGCTTCCTCAGGTGCGCGGGCTTCCCCACCGCGTGCCATACACGGCCCCCTGCCGCCTTGTGCTTGCACCATGGGATCCCCCATGGGCGTGGCGCCTTAGGCCCACAAGTGCCTTGGGGTTGAACCCGTGGGCTAGCCTTGGCTGGCCATATTTTTTGGCAAAGGCATGAATAAGACTTTGTCAAATACAATGTTCTCCTATGAGTATAAGCCAAATGCCACTTCCACCTCAAAGCCATTCTTTATTTCTTCCCTTCTCTTCTTCATTAGAATTCCTCAAATCTCCTCAACATATACTCATTACTTAGGAGTGAATTCTTGAAGGTTCTTCATCAACCGAACTCCTGAATCAAATAACCTTCAATGTTCTTTATTGATCTAATCAGAGATCAATTGGAACTTTTCCAATTCACATGCACTAAGTGATAGTGCATGGACTTCATTAATGCACATCATCCACTTAGTAGTTGTGCATGGAACTCCTTTCAACTCCTCATGCATTGTGAAGACAATGCATGGTCTTCTAATCATGTTGTGACTTTGTATCATCAGGATACAAGTTCTTTGAACTTAAAGAGCAGCTCAACAATCATCAGATTTGACTAGAGAATGTTTCAACCATCATCTCCTATGTTACTTAGTGAATCTCCTAAGTGGCATGCATCTTAGTACCATGGGCATTCTCCATTCATCACCATCACCATCACAACCTTTTTCATTCACATCTTGACATTCCTTGACATCCATTCATTCCATGACAACTTCATGCCTCATTGACAACAAATGCAACACAATGCACATCAATCTCCCCCATTGTATTTGTTGTCAATACACTCCTTCAGCACATATGAATGGGTCAATATGTGTGCCAATATTTTCTCCCCCTTATTGGCAATCAAATGCAAAGGTGTGGTGTGGTTCTCTTTCAAAAATCTCTTCCTCCCTTATAAAATCATTTTCTTGAAAAACACTGAGAGAGGGATGATGTCACATGTTCTCTTTAGCAAAGAACTTTTAGTAAATCAGCTCTAAGTCTACTTGGGCTAACCCAGTGTAGAAAACAAGAGTGATATGACCAAGGAATTCAAAGCTGTCCATAATTCTCTACACATGTGAGATCATGCTTAGGGGTTTGAAATTTTTCAGATATAACAATGAATTTGCTAAATCCTGCACAACTTCACAAAACACATTAGAAAGTTCAGGTGCAAAGATAAAGCTCCCCCTTTCATCCATTTGCCTTCAATCAATACTCCCCCTTAATTGACATGATGGACTCAATTAAGAAACAAGGGATGAAAGTATGATTAGAATACCTTCACTTTTCTCAAGATGGTATTAAATCATAGAATCCCATCTTCTTCAGATAGGCTCCCCCTCAAGGGGTGCACTCCATTCCTTCCAAACCATCCTCCAGATGAGAATGATCATCATCTTCAATTCCCTGCACTGTTAGCACATGTAAATACAAGTGATTAGGGAACGAGATGGAACCTCCTTGGTTCATCAATGTGAACAACAAGGTTGAGAAGATTCTCTCAACCGAGATGTCCTATTTTCACCATTCTTCACACTTGCACATTTGATCTTCAATGATGATTGTGCTGGTGTGGATCTCAACACATCTTCATGTGAAATCTTCTTGTTCCCTTTTGCCTTAGCAATTGCCAGAACTTCATCTTCAGCTCTCTGCAGATCTTTGGCAAGTTGCAACTGATTTGGCCATATGACTAGTAAGTCACTTGGAAGTGTGGCCTCAGTTTTGGATATTCCACATGGTTCCTTTGATGCTTTCAAGCTACCTTTCTTAGGCAACTTGTTTTCAATCAATCCCTTATGCTTCTTCTGGATTGATTGTCTTTTTGAGTCCAGTCTGCTTCTATTCAGTTCCATGGCTTGTTTACAAAGATCCATGGTATGACCTTTCTTTCCACAGTAGAAGCATGTTTTCTTGGTAGTCCTTCTGGATGCATCACCCTTCTTGGATTTAGACTCCAAGGACTTCTCTTCATTCTTCGAACTCTTCTTGGGAGCATCTTCCACTTTCTTCTGCTTGCTTCCCAAGGAATCTCTTTTAGCTAGGTTCAGTGATCTTCTCTTCATTCCAGCTTTGGATACAGTTGGATATTGACATGTATCATTATTTTGACCACTTTTGTAGCCATCCCAGATGTTGTCAAGCAATCCAAATCTGTTAGCAGTAAACAGATGTCTCTGGACCTGTGGATGTTGCTTATTTCCTTCTGGCTTGCTCCCCCTTGGCATGGGCTTCCTTTGTGCTTTGACATTTAGTGGATTGTACCAACAATCCTTTGCACAGTTCCCATACTTATTACAACACCAACACTTACCCACAAATCTTGACCTCTTCAGTCCTTCTGATTGTTGGGTACTTTTCTTGACTTGCTGTGTTGTTTCAGGAGAGCTCTGCTTCTTCATTTTCTTCATCCATACTTGTTTGGAATTATTTTTCCATCCTGCACTTTTTGTGGAAACACAATTAGAAGCATCAGTACAAGATGGGATGGATGGTACCTTCTTTTTAGAAGATGTTGCCCTTTTATTAGAGGATGTCTTTCTTTTAGAATCATCCTGCTCAATGCATACTTGAGTAGCAACATTTCTCCTTTCAGCTGACTGGGAGTCTTTGGCTTTGGGTGATTGCTGATTTTTCAATATCACCTCTAGTTCTAAGCATTTCATGTTAAGGGAGTTCTTCTCATCCTCAACAGTTCTTAGCTTTCCTTCCCAATTCTCCACCAGTTGTTTCATCTGGTCTTCATGCACCTTATTCAATTCTTGCAATGAATTGTCCAGCTCCTTCACCAATTTGACTTTTTCTTCGAGTTGAGCATCTCTGACAACCATTGATACTTTATGCCTCTTTTCCAGTGCATTGAAAACTTCTTTGACCATTATCATAAAGATTTCTTTCTCAGAAAGGCTTCTTTGCAATTCTTTAGCAGTGTCTTCATATCTTTCATTGCAAAGGGAAACGGTTTCATCTTTAGCCTTCACCAGCTTTCTGAGAGTGTTGGTTATGCCAACCCTTTTAGCCAACTGATCTTCCATTGCATTGGCTTCTTCTTCTAGCTGTAATTTTTCTTCTTGAAGATCAAGGATGCCTGTAGTAATACACATTGCTACTTCCTTGGGGACTGTCTTCTGAAGATATTCGATTGCACTTTGAAGATCTTTCATTGTTCCAACTTCATCACAGCTAGGACAGGCTTTCTTCATCTTCTTGGCCTGTTTCTTCTTTCTATTTTTCTGAGTCTTGGAAGATATCTCCATTTGAGGATGGTCACTCATTTACTCAAATATGCACTTCATAAAGACTCCCTTGGATCTTTTAGAGGTAACCTCCCTCTGATACCAATTGAAGTGCCCAGATTAGTGTGAATCACTGAGAGGGGGAGGGGGTGAATCAGTGATCCTTTAAAACTTTTTACTAATTGATTCTTAATCAATTAAACCTCTATGGCTTGTTAAGGCCTCGATCCACTCTTCTTATGTCTCTCAACCTTTCCCGGATAATTCAGTAATGAAAAGGCACAGGACATAAGGATTTACAAGGTTCGGCACCAAAGGCCTACATCCTTGCCATGCTCTCCCAGCATGGATTCTACCATTATAACTTGTTAGAATTACAATGGTCGATACAGCTTCCCACCGTATCTCTCCTGAGTCCCACAGGAGGGTCTTTATACTGCGTCCCACAGTGTTACTAGAGTCCCACTGGCCTGCTCCAGAATCCCACTGGAGACTTCCTCCACCCTGAGTCTCACAGGGGTCTTCTCCTGGCTGCTCGATTCATACGAGTAGCTCTTCTTCTTGTTCAGCTCTTCAAGTATCTTCAGAAGCCTGGGATAAAGACTGCTGGCCTTGCTCTTCTCTTCTGATCACTTGTGGTTGATCAGGGCTTCTCGTCTAGCTCAGGCTTTATCTCCTTCTTCTAAGGATGACCTAGCTTCTCTCTTCAAGAATCTTCAATAGCCTCTGATAAGGTCTGTTGGTCTTGCTCAAAACTTCTGACCACTTCTGTTGATCAGGATCTTCTCAATTACTGAAAACACAGACAACCAATATCATTCACTTCAGTCTGGCTCAGTCTCACATCAGAACAACTTCATGCACTAAATGCATGGCAACTCTTCTTCCTCATGCACTGACTGCATGGCCTCTCAATTTCTTCAAGATCCTCTGGTCTTGGACAACTCAGATGCACACAACCAGATTTGGCTTTGTTCACGTGTGCACGTGCATGCATGCAAGCATGCACTTCCCTCTTTCTTCTCTTGGTGCAATAAACCCACAAAGGGTGTAGTATCTTTAAGCACACACCAGCTTCTCACTTCTTCACACACTTTATTCAATTTTCTTACACACTTGAATGTGTGTTATACTTTAGTGTGGATGTCTTCTACTTCTTCTAAGTGTGTTCACACCACTTAGTGCACACACATAGGTTCGGCCAACTTGTTTCTTCTTTGCACACACACACTCAAGGTGTGTTCTTCAATTTGCATACACAAGGTTCTCCACTTTTCACACAACTAGGTGTGGTCTTTGGCCTTATTCACTTGCACACACTTGGCTACGGCCTATTCCACTTGCACACACTTCCTCTCGGCCTTTTTCACTTCACACACAATGTGTGGTCTTCTTAGCACTTGGAACACACTTAAATGGCCATAGGGTGTTCTTGTTCTTCAAAATGTGCACCCACATAAGGAAACTGCCTTCACTTGTTATTTTGCACAACCACCAAAGGCTACGGCCTTCACTCCACTAAGCACACACAAGGCAAACTCAAAGGAGTCACGCAAGGGGTGTGCCCCTGTTCTTCTCTTCACAGCCGTGCATGTGGCACTGGCCGTGGGTCGCGCAAGCCACAGGTGCAAAGCACCGCGGGCGCGCAAGTGCAAACCGCGCAGGGGGCAGCGGTGCACAGAGGCGGCGCACAAGTTCGTGCTTCCCAACCCTCTCTTCTTGTCGCGCAAAGAGGTTGCGTGCAAGGAACTTCAGCCGCACAAGATACTTGTGCGGAGCTTCAAAACTTCGCGAGGCAGAGCACTCCGCGGGACTTCGGGTTTTCAACAGAACTTCAGCAAGCCACACCGAGATCATAGGCTCTCCTTTTATAGGCAGAGAATCCTCAAAACATCCGCGTGGGATAAATCTCAAATCCCCGAAATATTCGGATCTTCAAGATTTTTTCAAATCTTGAATTTTCTCCTCGGTTCACCGCGGGTTCTTCTCTTTTTATTTTGCTTCACATTTATGCGTTTTTGAACGCGTGCATGCCTCTGTTAATACCTTTCCATGCAGATCAACAACACAGAATGGCCTCGCACCTTCAGTTGCTTCGGCCGATTATAGAATTCTCCTCTCATTGCATGAAATCCAATTTTTAGGCATGGATCTGTTCGGTAGGTCCAGACGAGATCAATGGAGCCTTCGGCTTGATCGGAGGTGGCCGGAATCTCAAAATCCATGCTCGGGGAGCCACTGGTTCAGCGGGAGACGTGGGGTGGCACGGGGTGTCCTCGGCTCAAGCTCGAGGAAGGAGATGCCTCGGAGCCATCGGATGCGGCATTTGAAATACATCGGACGGCCGCGATCAGAAGATCTCGCGCGGGATGCGGTGAGCGGCTGTGATCAGCCGCACGATTGGATGGGCGGCCAGGATCTCTTCCGCGGGAAAATCCCGCGTCCCACATCGAAACGAAGCGCGGTTTTTCCGCGGCTTATCAAAGATGTTCTCCCTTCCACCGCTCAATTGAACTTCCTCCCTCCACGGTGCCGCCCCGCACCATGTTCTCTTAGCGGGCGCGCTCTTGCGCCCACCTCTGCTCCCTGCGGGCGCGCTACTGGCGCCCACTATGCTTCCTCGGGTGCGCGGGCTTCACCACCGCGTGCCATACACGGCCCCCTGTCGCCTTGTGCTTGCACCATGGGATCCCCCATGGGCGTGGCGCCTTAGGCCCACAAGTGCCTTGGGGTTGAACCCATGGGCTGGCCTTGGCTGGCCATATTTTTTGGCAAAGGCATGAATAAGACTTTGTCAAATACAAAGTTATCCTATGAGTATAAGCCAAATGCCACTTCCACCTCAAATCCATTCTTTATTTCTTCCCTTCTCTTCTTCATTAGAATTCCTCAAATCTCCTCAACATATACTCATTACTTAGGAGTGAATTCTTGAAGGTTCTTCATCAACCGAACTCCTTAATCAAATAACCTTCAATGTTCTTTATTGATCTAATCAGAGATCAATTGGAACTTTTTCAATTCACATGCACTAAGTGATAGTGCATGGACTTCATTAATGCACATCATCCACTTAGTGGTTGTGGATGGAACTCCTTTCAACTCCTCATGCATTTTGAAGACAATGCATGGTCTTCTAATCATGTTGTGACTTTGTATCATCAGGATAAAAGTTCTTTTAACTTAAAGAGAAGCTCAACAATCGTCATATTTGACTAGAGAATGTTTCAACCATCATCTCCTATGTTACTTAGTGAATCTCCTAAGTGACATGCATCTTAGTACCATGGCCATTCTCCATTCATCACCATCACCATCACAACCTTTTTCATTCACATCTTGACATTCCTTGACATCCATTCATTCCATGACAACTTCATGCCTCATTGACAATAAATGCAACACAATGCACTTCAAATTGAAAGTAGCGTTCATGCGTATGTACGGCTTACCGTCTCCATGAACGGTGCATTTCATTTCTTACCTCTAAATGATTATGTAATATTATAAATGCATTAATGTACTGGATATATATGACATATATGATATCTACATCATGAATACCATTATGGATATAATGGATACATGAACAACTTGTAATTATAAAGGGTTTATTTTTTACTCAAGTACCAATGATCGTTAAAATGACCGTTATTAACTTAAATAATTACATTGTGTTCATGACATGGTAATAAGTGATATAAAAGGAATAATGAACTTGAAAAAGGTTCTTAAGAAAGTATAAATTAACTCAAGTTTATTATTCAAGACATTAAAGAACGATCGAGTCAAGTCGGACCCGAGGTATGGGACTTCGTCTCAATCTCCTTTCATTGAGGAATATTTTGTTTTATACACAACCTTATTTTATATGGTGTATAAACCCATTTTACTTTTATTTTTATCCAAAAGGAATATTTTTTATACGAAGCGTTTTACTAAATGAAAAAAAGTGAATGTTTTTGTCGTACGTATGCAGCGACAACGACTTCTCTGCCGCCGTGACCATTATTTGAGTTTCTGCTTCCTCTACAAGCCATACATTTTTTTTAAAATAAAAATAAATAACATGTTTTACTTTTCTTTTGTTTTGGTATTGAAAATGGTTTTCATAATGTTTTTATTATATCAATGTTTTGTATTGATATCTTGTGATTGAAATGTGGAAATGTTATGTTTCCTTTATGCATGTTTTATGTGATACGATTATGTTATGGTTCTTGGGCATTATTATGAAGACGGGTGGTTCCATGATAAACTAAGGGCGGGTGAGCCCGATATACCTCTCCATTGCATTGGGTAATGCGAAGGAGTGAAACGTTAAGGTTTCTCCGAAGAGATTTAGGGAATATACTGTGATGGGTATTCCAAACGTAACCAAGAGGGTTACTCCCTACGTAAGAATGTTATGAATGCCTCAAGTTACCTTTATGTCTTATGATTTCTATGATTTATTCATGATTTGATGAGGTATGTTAAAGTGATTATGTTTTATGGGTTAAGTATGATTTCATTCTTATGTATATATGTACCCATGTTTCCTTTCCATATTTTTATATCCCTTACTGAGCTTTTTATGGTCATCGCACGTTTTTTTGAAATGTTTTTCACAGGTCAAGGGAAGGGTACATGATATGATGATAGTGTCAAGGAAGTGTCAAGAAAGAATCCATGTTTTATTTTAAATATGTTTCCATTGATGGCAATGAAGAATATTATCTTTATGTAACCACTTTGTTTATATGTGGAATGTAATGCAAGTTTTATGATCTAATTCTCTAAAACTCTAAACCTGAAAAGATCCTCAATGTGTAATCTTGTAATAACTCAAGACTAAGTAAGGTTTAAGGCTGGGGAATTATAGTTCCTCTTATGGATACCAAGTCCATCAATTGATAGAGTGATCAACCTTTCTATGCATTTAGTGTGTTCCAAGGGATCCACTTTAGTTTCTTCTCTTATGGTAGTTTCATCTTTGGTAGTAATAGTAGGTTTTTATAGTTTAGGATCAGAAAAGTGGATATGGGGAAATCAAATTAAATTCATGAGACACTCATAACCATAGAGATCTAAGAACATTCATGGAGGTGGTCTTCAGTTAGGTCATGGAGTCCATGGATCAGGTTATGGCCAGCTTCATACTCTAGCATTTCTATCATCATGCAAGCTAGACATCATACAGGGTACCCTTTACATGTTTTATTAATGGGTGTTTTATTTTTTTCATTTAGGAACACTGCACAATTTTATATCACCTACCCTCTTCCATTATTTAGGGTTTTAGGTAGAGGGATGTCCAGTACCATTGGCATTCACTATGATAGTTGGAGATCAAGATGACTTTTATGAATTATGTAAAGTCTTTGAGATAGTTTTGGGGTCTCACCACTCATGGTGAGATTTATTATGTTTACGGAGACATATATATGAAATCGTCCTTTTCATGGGATCGATATATTAAGTGAAGTCTATCATGGATTACTTCATGAGGCAGGTTGAGTTATATGATATCGATTGAAAAATGGTAGTGATTTTTGGTGAGAGTGACTCTATGATGGGTTAAAGTCATGTTTCATCCTTTTATTCCATTATGGATAAGATGATGTAGATTTTTTCAAATTTTTAGAATGTAGTGTTTCCAAGTGTTGTAGAAGAGAACCGTGATGTATTTCTAGAGGAGGTTTTACTGGTACACCCTTGACAGGAGATCAAGTTTTGGATCGATCAACATCCAAGAATGTCTCATATCTCTATGTACCCATATAGGATGGTGCCTTCTGATTTTCATGAATGATGAGTACAACTCAATGATCTATTTTAGTGAGGTATTTCTTGGGTGAGTGGGTCACCTTGGGGTGCACTGATTTAGTTCATGAAGAATGTCGATGGGGATTTGAATCTTTATATTGATTAACATCTCAAGAACAAAGTGAGAGAGAAAACCAATATCCTATTCCATATATTTATTATTTATTAAATAGTATAAAGGGAGTGATTTTATTCTCAATGATTGATCTAAGATCAAGATATCATCAAATGTGAGTGAAGGATGATGATTTTCAAAAGACTAATTTATGTTGTCGTCATGGGCATTAAAATTATTTTTTGATTTCATCAAGTATGATGGATGATTTATCTATATTCATGGGGTTGATGAACATAGTGTTCATAGAGTTACTGTATATGTACATCGTGGTATGAATCAGTGGAACAATTGTGCACTCCACATCTATGGAGGAGAGTGAAGAGAAAATATGTCTCATTTTGGGAGTTCTTCATCATGACCATCTATTTGAGAATTTTTAAAAGTTTGATTAATGTGTTAGTGAAGTCGATTTCTTTGGTAATATTGTGTCCCAATGGGCAGTATATATCGATCCTTTGAATATAGAGATATTTTTTCGTGGGAAACCCCCAAGAGAGTGGTAGAGGTGTAAATTTTCCATGGAATTAGAGGCTATTATAGAAGGTTTTTAGTATATTTATCCTAGGTTGATACTCATCTGATATACTTGACAACAAAGGATCATGTGTTCTTATGGGGAGAATAGTGGTATACATCTTTCGAGTTCCTAAAGTAGAAGTTGTTCAGTACTTCATTCCTTCATTTTACAATAAAGGGAGTTCAATTTGATGTTTTCTCTAATGATCCCCATCTTAGATTATGTTTTTTTAATAAATAAAAGATAATTAGTTTCTTATAGGTCTAGAAAGTTATTTCCCCATGAATGTAATAGTTCCACCCATGATCTTGAGTTGGTGTGAATTGTGTTTTCTTTGATTCTATGGTGACATTCTCTCATCGACAAGCATTTTATAGATTTTACCAACTGTAATATCCTAAGGTATGTCTCATCCCTGAGTGACTGGAATTTTTTTAGTGTCAGTGGATGGAATTATTTTTGGATTATGACTTCAAGATTTCATATAGGCCAATCAATGGAAAATTTGTAGGTGATTTGCAGAGAATGATGTCTTGTAGTGATTCCATGTGTGATTCAAGAGATTACTGGAGAATGATGTAATAACTCTAAATAATGAATCTAGATATGGGATAGGTTGGAAGAAGATTTATTATATTCTAGATGATGGTGAAAACATCTTTGGTGAAGTGGTAGGAGTCCCAGTAGGGGATATCGAGGTGAATGTCATGAGGCATTGACTTTTTTTTTTAAATTCCCCTGAATGCTGGTCTGAGGATAGACTACGCTATATGTTTTTCTAGAGAACGATTTTAATTCCTTCAGTTATGTGTGATATGGTTCTATGAAAATTTCATAGGTCACCTTTAGGGGTATATCATAGAATGAAAAAGATGTACCAGGGTTTGAGAGGTCATTTTTTTCCTAGGTTGAAGCATGAAATTTTAGTGTTTGTTTTTCAATGTTTTGTCTTTTAGAAGGCAAAGGATGAGCATTATGCTTCTAGTGGTTTACTCTAGCAATTATATGTTCCCCAATTTAATTAGGAGTACATATTGATGGAATTACTTACTATTTTACCTTAGGATCGAGATGTTTTCAACACTATATGGGTGATATTGATCTTTTGAAAAAAATCCTCCCACATTATAGAAATCATAAATTCTATCTCATTAGTTATTTTTTCAAGGCAGTATCTGGTGGAGGTTTTGTGACTCCATAGAGTCCCGAGTACAATCATTTATTATT
The DNA here is from genome assembly GCA_963277665.1 of Viscum album. Lineage (NCBI taxonomy): Eukaryota > Viridiplantae > Streptophyta > Magnoliopsida > Santalales > Viscaceae > Viscum > Viscum album. Next base: position 1,421,603,449 of record OY728120.1, read on the forward strand.
AGGATCATCATTTATCCTCTAGGGTGTGGATAGATCTCCCTTATGATTTTGGCTCTCAGTTATACCTTATCACTTTATTTCATTTGTAGATAGATGCTCAAATTGATCAGACCATCCATACTCATGAAGACAAGATTCACTCATAGGTTCTATATTTTAGATCATTTTTTCTTGAAGGTGATTCCTCATCATTGGAAGTGAAGGTTTTTTCATGTGAGTAAAATTTATCCCAAGTTTTTTGGGCCTTTCGAAGTGTTAGATCTTGTTGGAGTCATGGAATATCAAATATGACTTCCCCCATAAATGAGAAACAATAAATTATTTTTTTCCTATTTCATTTCTCTATACCTATTTTCAGGATGACTCTCATGTCATCAATTGTGGTGAGATCGGTGTTAATGATGACACGACCTCAAAGTTTTGGTGGCAGATTTTCATGGAGGAGAGTACCTGGTAATGTGAGTAACATATTCTCACACAATCCCCTGATTATTTTGAAGTGTATCTCCTCTCTTATAACATTTTTTTATGGATGAAGACCTTTTTAGATTATGAGATGGTTCCCTCTAGTTTCTTATTATAAACATTACTCTCATTTTAGTGGGATCTCTCCAAGGGTTTTTGTATTAGAGTGGGTTTTTGTTATCACATGGTTTTGTGTTGTTCATCTAATGAGGTGGTTGAGCTCCTATAATGATGGGATCCTTGAGAGGTATCTTATGGGGTGGTAGTTCAAGAGAACCCTTTTCATTTTCTCTCTAGGTTTGTTTTTGGATTTTCAAGAATGATAATTTTTTAGAGGTATCTAATGTTAGGTATCATATTCATCCAGTCTGACCGATTTCATGTTTCTAGATCACATAGTTCTCAAATGAGTCCTAGATCAGTTCTAATGGTGTTTGGAATCTAAAACTAGGAAAAATAGAGAATTTATTTTTTTTAAGGGTTTCACGTTGTGAATTTGTAGTTAATGGACTGGGTGAGTTCTTTATTAATGGCCCAAAATCCATTCATGTCCTGTGAGAATATTTTTCACGGGTTTTTTTCAAAATCTAAAATAAATTAGGGTAAAATGGTTTGATCTAATGTATTTTTCATAGAAACTTAAATCTTGATACTTTGAAGAAGTGAAAGGGTTTTATACCTCGAAAATGTTCTATACATTTCACCAATTTTAGTAGTAGTGAATCAGGTTTTAGCAAACCCTACAACCTTTCTCCCACACCCAATGTGACAATAAGATCCCTCATAAATTGGATTCAGATCCCTTTTACTAGGATCAAATCATATCTTCCTAAGTTCAATTATTATTGATCTAAGGTATGTTATACCTTATTATCTCATGGTTATTTGATCTACATCCTCCATCATATTCTTTTCATTTTATGGTTGTTCCACTACATCATTAAAACATATTTGTTTCGTTGACCCCAACCCCGGTTTCATGGAGATGGTGGCTTAATTTATTAAATTGGAATATATACAAGACTCAAATTCCAAAGGAACAATCTATTTAGTAGTTTTGGAAGAAATATTTCATACATGAATATTACCTTAAAACTTGAAATTAAATACAACATAGAAACTACATTAGAAACACCCATATACTCTGAGATTATCACTACAATTAATTCTTAATATACATCTTCGCATCCTGGGGAAAATGAAAAATAAGAAATGGGTGAGATTAGATGCATATTAAGGGTATGTAATGTAGATTAATTTAATATAATCAATAAGGAATGGGGAATGACTAAAAGCAAATTCCATTAGAACACAATCGTGAGCATAAAATGGAATGAATAAAATCTGAATAAATAATTCCATATAAATAATCACATGGGAATGAATCTTAACCATGGATATTGTACAACTAAAATATTCACATTAATAATTAATTAATAATATCATAATGATGGAATTCATATTCTGGACATCATGAATATATCATCAAGGCCTCAGCCAAGACAACTAAAAATAAATGGTTAAGGCCTCGGCCAAAATCCATTTTTGTTTTCTCCCGTGAGACCTATTGATGCATTTAGGGGATATAGTGGGACCCACCCATCACATAATATGTCCAATTAATTACTAATATAAATGATTTTAAACAAAAAAAATATACATGTGAAATGTAAATAAATTCCCCCAATCTGTAAACATGATCACTAATCATTATTAGTTATATAGTGAATGGTATCAAGATAGCACATCCATATTCAAAATGGTCATAAACAATTTAATAAAATATGTTAGATGACACTAATATGATTTAAATATAAATAATAAATATAATTTAATGCAGTTTTTGTAATAGATTAAAATACCCTAACAAAAACATTCAAGATTTTTTTTATAGAAATGCCCCCCTTTACATAAAAAAGAAGAGTTATTTTGGAAAAATCAATTTTATTATTCATAATTGATTGTATAAAACAATAAATTAGAAAATATAACTTTTTTGTGAAAAAATTAGTGATTTTATAAAAAAAATAGTTTCTTATAATATATTATGAGTGGTTCTTGAAACTGGGTGATAAATTGAGACGCCCCCTTTAATCAGGCTTCTGTATAGGGAAAAATTGGGAAGGAAAACTTTTGAAACATGAATTTACCATAAAAAAGATAAAATTTTATGGATAAATAAGTTTATATCATATACACAAAATTCATATTAATTATGTAAAATTAGTGAAAAATTTAATTGGTGTGTATAGGGAGAAAGAGTAACCCGAATGAAAATAGAGGTTTTGGACAAAACCCTTACCTTATGTCCGAATGATTTTTTCTCTTGACCATAATGTCCTGCACAATAAAATTAGTTCATTAATAAATTAATTCATATCATTTTGTACTTTTAATTTATTTATTATCATTTTATTATGTTCGTTTATGGTTTTTTCATGTGTTATAAGATACAATTTTATCATTCGAGAGTGTTTGTCTTCTTAGTTATCATGATCAATTTAATTGTATATGATAATGTAAGTTCATGTCAAATGGGAATAGTTATACATTATTGAAGTTATATTTTATTAATGAAAGTAAATAATATTAAATCATCTTATAATTCATTTGTTTTTTTAGGGTGAGGATACATCTTGCAATTCATTTTTTTTCATTTTTAGAAGCTGGTTTATGGGTTCCCGTACCCCAACTTACAACCACCGACACAAACAATTTGAACACAAACGTTAGAAAATGCATACCAGCATAGAATTACACATCAAAATAACCATATTCATCTCCATATCCCATGAAGGAGTCATCTTCTCTAGTAACCGATTACCATTCTGGATTCCTCCAAAACCATTCACTATGAACCCGACTCCTAAGCTGATCAAGAACAGATTGCTTTGGGTATTCCTTCTTGACCATGCTACCCTTTTTAAAGGCCAAAGTCACCTCATTATTCCGTTTTGAGGTAGATCTAGTCTGCATCAGTCTCAAAAGAAATGACTAATCCTTCCTTGGTCTTCTTCTTGGTGTACAAGACAAAGGCCCGTCATCTATATCCATCGTCTGATTCCCACTTTGAACAACCTAACTGAATGAACGACTGACTGGACCACTCACATTTTCCTTCCCTCCCCCAGAATTCCCCCTTCCAATTCCAGCTCGCTCCCACAAAGCAGCATCAGTACACTCAGATTTGTTCCCCTACCTCTGGTATAGAGTGTTACACTCCATCAAAGGGAGGCACATATCCTTAGTAGTAGTTTTTCCACAAAGGGTTCGACATTATCCCTCGGCCTCTGGTCCGTACTCTCCACCAAAGGGCAGCACCTTACCACATTGTGGTTGTCTTCAACAGTCATGATACCTATTTCATTCCCAAAACATTCAACCTGTTGATCCTCCATGGCCACCTCACCAACGGAAGTTGGTTCATGCCCATTAAAATCAACCTGCTGGTTCTCCAAAGTCTCCGTACCACCATCACCTCCAACAAAAACATCCTCCTCCAGTCCCGCTGCCAACATGTCTTCAAAAATCCCTTCAAACCTATTACACAAAGATATAAAACGTTTATCCAGAGGATCATGACTTTTAGAATCCGTAGCAGTGGCTGTGATGACCTCCTCCATAGTACTGGACTCTCTTCCTTCCCCAATATGCTCTGAATCCAGACCAGCCACGTAAGTAGCAGGTAATCCTAAGTCCTGCCTTATCCTTTGGAGAACCTCAGACACCTTCGGATGAGCTAGGTTCGCCTTAACACCGGAGGCCCTGGGGTCTTGGTCTTCCTCAAAAGACACGTTACAAGACCCAGATGGGTTGTCATCCATAGCAGCACCAGACAAATGAGGACCCCTTCCTTTGTTAACCAGCTCTGCAGTTTTTGAATCTAGACCCACCTTCACAACACTTCTGGAACCATTCTCGGTGCTCATAGAAGAAAAATTCCCATTACAACGGACCTTCTTCAACCGTGAAAGACATCCACTTTAGTAAACCTCAATCGAGTTTCCCAATCTCTTGCAAGAGCCACAAAACTCGGTCTAATTTTCATAAACAACCCTCTATTTACATCGGTATTCCTCACCAATCATGATCCAAAAAAATAAAAATGGATGTGAGACACATCCATTTCAACACACACCCGAGGGTTCACCGGATGGAAAACTACCTCAGTACGACTATTAGAACAGAGGTATCTACCAACCAGATTGCCCAACATGCAAATAACCGAAGGGTTTTGAAACAGAAAAGGATGAGTAGGGAAACTTACCCAAATAGCAATGGAAGGCGAGTCACGATTCATATGAAGATAAAAGGACCAATGTAAAAGCAGAAAACAAGATCCATTGAAGCTATGATGATCCATTGACCAAGCTCAGATGAGATCAGCCTCTGATTCAAACCTAATCATGATTTTCTTGTTGTCGAGTAATCCAACCACCGATCTTTCATGAAGATCCCAAGATCTAAAGACAAATAGGTTGAAGTAATCAACTAAAGGCCTCCTGTGCTTGAACTGAGCCACCATGGTGAGATTCAACAAGGCTAAGGATTCTGTAAACTCATATGAGGAAAGAGGAAGGTTCGACAATCCTTCATTATCCATGATGTTGGTAAATTGGCACATCACCGGTGATGTTTTCATTTATATAATAAATGAGAGGGAGAGAAAGAAAAGAGTTTGATGATGTATATTCTATTAACAATATATAATTCCAATATATAAATTATAATTTAATTATCATGCCTTTTTGTACTGGGGAGGTGGGGTAAGGATAAGAAAATAGATGAAATTGAAAATAAAATAAAATAAAATAAATAGGATTTTTACCTCCAGAATTTTACTCCTTCAGAACCTCTTTAGGGGGATTAGTTTTTGTATTTTTATACCAAAGGATATATGATGTGGTAGGGGGATTAGGAAGAGAGTTGGGAAAATTTTTAACAAGCCTCAAATCTTGTTAGGTGTGAGAGGGGTGGTGAGGGTTGTATTTGTAGTGGAGGAGAGCGGTGTTTTTTGAATATTTTAATCATTTGTTTTTTATTTTGGCTAAATACTGTTAATAGTTTGAGAATTATCTATAAATATATTAAAATAATATAATGGAGTTTGATATTATGGTTCTTACATCAGCTATGTCTTAAGGAATACTGTATTTAACTTATAATGTATTTATACCATAAATTATCATATTTTATTATTCACCAAAAATTCAACTATTTTAGAAAAATCCCAAAAACTACACAAAACCATTTTTCAATGTATATAATTAATAAATATACTTAATTATATAAAAAAAATTTATAAACATGATAAATTTAATTTTTAATTAAAATCATCATTTGTTCAAAAAATGTAATTAAATATACTTAATTATATAAAAATAATTTTCTAATCATATGATAAGAAAATATTAATATATGAATATATGTTATGAAAATACATTTTCTTTTATATAATTATATTAGTTATAAAATTGTAATTAAATATTTATTACTTAAAAAAATACCAACACTTAATTTATCTTTTTAAAAATATTTATTTACTTATTCCCATATATAGATATATAATATTATTATTTAGAAGATAGCAAAATTTTATTTAAACTTTAATAGGTAAGATTATAATTTACTAGCCCGGTTTACTATTAACAAGGGTCGTATTACTATTCCAATGTTTAGGTAACTATTTCATCAGTATATGTTCCTTAAATTCAATAAATACCTCATATTTAATTAATTATTCATTTATAATGTTTGTATTATTTTTTCTATGTTATTTTATGTGATTTATACTATATTATATAACTATAATAATCGAAATTTCATTGATATAATTTTCGGTATTTACATTATCCCCTCCTACAAAAACATTTTTCCTCGAAATTTCCAAAATATCATCTCATAAAAATATTTGTGTAGTTCCTCATCATAACATCATCTGGTTCCCACGGTGCCTCTGCAATTTTATTATTTTTCCAATGGACCTTACCAGATGATTCATATGATTCCTCAACACTTGTTCTATAGTTTCCATAATCCGGATAGGCCCTTAAAAGTATGATAAATCATGTTCTAAATCTATTCATTTATAAGTGAGGACATCTGTTTGGTTAGAAATGTACTTCCTTAAAAAAGATATGTGGAACACATTATGTACTTTAGAAAGGCTAGGTGGTATTTTTAAATGATTATCCAAAGCTATATCCCTCTCTTGGATTTCAAAAGGTCCAATGTACCTGAGGCTCAATTTCCCTTTCTTTCCAAATCTTATAACACCCTTACATGGAAATACATTCAATAAAACATGATCTTCGACTTGAAATTAAAAATCCTTAATTTGATTATCGACATTACTCTTTTTCTTGATTTGAGATAATTTGATGTGGGTTTTAATAGTAATTACCTTTTCTGTTGTTTCCTCCACATGCCCTCAGACTACAAGCTTCCTTTCACCAACTTCATCCCAAAAAGTTGGTGTATGACATATTTTTCCATTAAATTCTTCATATAGTGCATTTTGAATACTTGAATGGAAACTATTTTTCTTGTAAGACTCTTCCAAATGTAAATACTAATCCCACATACCTTCAAATTCAAGTTACCATGATATGAAATTGCCTTATAAATCTTGGGTTATCCTTTTTGAATACCCTTTATTTTGAGGGTGACAAGAAGTACTCAAATGAATCTCAATATCCAATGATTTCTAAATAAATTTCCATAATTTAAATGTAAAACATGGATCATGATTAGAAAAAATTGAAACAGGTTATCCATGAAGTATTACAACTTCATTAATATAGATTCATGCAAGGTGCACCAGTTTCAAATCCTCCCATATAGTGTAGAAATGTTCATATTAGGTAATTTGGTCAAAAACTACCCATATTTCATCTTCCTTTCCTATATTGTTTGGTAAGATAGTGAAAAAATACATGGTGATGTAAACCCATTTACAAATAGAAATATACAGTGGTTTCATGACCCCTCTAGGATGTTTTCTTTTTTCCTTCACCTATTGAAAGAGTAAACATATAAATACATAATCTTCAATTTCCCACTTCATATTATCACACAAAAAATGTTTCATCAAATATCAATACATATTAGTCATATTAGGGTGTATAGTGAAATTCAAGATATGGGAAATATCCAATAACTCCCATTTTAGCTAGGGTATAGAGGGAACACATAGCCTCCTCAAAAATTTGAGAATTCTATCTTCATACATAAAATATTCCAACTTCCCATCATTTAGAGTTTTAATTTTATTTTGAAGATTCTCATCATTAGACTGAGAACTATTAATCTATTCCAATAATTATGGTTGGGAAACAAAATAAAAAATAAATGATGTTTCACATTTTTTGTAAACTCTCGTATCCTTATTTTCTAGATCCATGTACACAGGATCCTTATTAAACCCCGTTTTGTTCATTTCTCTATGATCCTTCCCTATCAATGTGTCTTCTACCTTATTCTCCTTCCTTGGGTGGTAGTGTATTAAACTATCATAATCCTTGACCAGCTAGAGCCATCTCCTTTTCCTTATGTAGAGTTTTTTATGTGAGAAGATATATTTCAAACTCTTGTGATATGTATATATCGCACATCTTTCACCATAGAGATAGTGTATCTATATTTTCATAGAATATATTATGACTGATAACTCAATATAATTAGTTAAATAATTATATAAATGAGTTTTTAACTACCTTAATGCATAGTCAATAACTCGATCATTATGTATAAGGACACATTCAAGTCCTTTCTTTAATGCATCACTATAAATCACAAATCCCTAATTTCATAATATTAGATTAAAGATAGAAGCATTCAATAATATCCTATTTAATTATTCAAAACATTTTTCAAATTATTTTATACATACGAACTTAACACCTTTACGAGTAAGCTTAGTTAACGGGTTAGACAATCGGGTAATGTTCTTAATGAATCATTGATAATAACATCTTAAAAAATATATACTATATACCTTTGGTATGTTTGTTGGTCTATGCCATTCCTGAACCTCCTTTTGATTCATAGTAACAACTGAGATTCCATCTTTAGAGATAATATGTCTAATAAAATAAACTCTTTGAATCCATAATTCACATATGCTAAGCATTCTATATAACTTTTTTCTTCTAACAATCTCTAAATAAACACCCAATTACTTCTCATGGTCCTCATAGATTTTGGAATTTATCTATATATCATCAATAACTGCCAAAAAATCATCAAGATATTTCATGAATACTTTTTTCATTAGATCAAAAAAAACATAGGTTGTATTAGTCATTTCAATGGGAATTATTGTAAGCTCATAATGTCCAGGACTGGTTTGAAATGCTATATTTGCACAATATTCCTTCCTTGCATGTAATTGATGATATCAAGATCAAAGGTAAATTATTGAAAAATATTGAACTCTATTAATTTGTTTAAATAAATCATCAATTTGATGTAGAGGATACTTATTCCTTATTTTAATGGAATTTATTCCCCTATAATCAATGCGTAGCCTATGGAATCCATCTTTCTTATTGATAAAGAGAATAAGGGCTCCCTATAGAGAAACACTAGGGTGAATAAATCTCTTATCAATCAATTAATTTAGTTGTTCATTAACTCTACTAATTCTATAGTGACCCTTCAATAAGGAGTCTTTAATATAGGTCTTGTACAAGGAATTAAATCAATAGAGAAGTCAACTTCCCTTTTTGAGGATGTCTAAGTAAATCCTCTAGAAATACATCAATATTTTCTTGAACAATAGATAGATATTAAATTTCAAGATTTATTTCCATGTCCATAGATAAAACATTCTCTTCCTCCTAAAGAATTTCATTTAGAAGGGAAATTGGAGGTGGATCCAAATGTGATTCAGATGATGGGGTTTCTTCATTAAAGTTAAGATATTATACATCTTCCACACAAATTGTAATTTCATAGTTTTTTCAATACATTTTCACATCATATTTTTAAAGCCAGTTAATACAAAGGATTATATAAAATTCAATCATAGGAATGATTAAAATTTCACCAATTGATTCATGTTAATGAGTCATAAAGGGGACTGACCAACACATATTGGTTGCAATGATACTTCCCATAGGCATTTTGACTGATAACACCATTATTGAAAAAAAAGATCATTATCTAATTTTTGTGGAAAACTAAGAATATAAAAAAATGTCATGATTCAGAATCAAATACAGCATTGGCTATGTTTAAGGAAGTCGTTAATGTACATTACACCATGTCATTAAGAACTTCAACCTCCGCAGTTGTGATCATATAAGCTTGGCCTTTCTCCCTTGGCCTTTTATGGGGAAAGTTTCCTTGATGCGTAAGAAAAACATTTTCATACTGTCCCGTACACTAACAAGTTCAGAATTGAACATTTGGTTTATTCTTTATTTTATATACAATCACGAGATTTGTGGAATTTTCTACACACTTTTAACATATTCCTTTTTCAATTTAAGTAAGAACCAAGGTTTTTCATTCCACAATTATCACACAGTAGATAATTCACTTTTTTATTCTTCCCCTTGTCAATTATTTTATCTTCCACCCTCTTATTCTTTTTTTTCAAATAAATTCAAAATCCTTTTAAAATTCTTCCTATTTATTGATAATAAATGAGAATATATCATTATATAATGATAATTATTGGGAGATCAGTTCCCTTCAGAGTAATGGTTTTAAAATATTAAATATTCGATCAATCTTGCTCCTTGGATTAAATATGTAGTATTTATAATGACTCTCTAACCTTATAAAATTAGCTTTATACTATCAAAATATTTAATCCTCTTTTTGTTACAGACTCAAAAATTATCTCTCCATATCTTCTCACTGTTCGTGATGGAAATATTTTTCTTGAAAAATATCCTTAAAAACATTCTATTCCATATTTTAAATCTATTCCCCCTACTTTGTGTTTTGAATAAATGACCACCATTGATCAGAATATCCTGAGAGATAATAAATGGCCATGAAAACCTTCTCGCTTTCATTACTTCCCAAATAGAGAAATATCTTCTATAAGGATCTTATCAACATCTCTGGTAGAAATGGATTTGTAGTACCACTGAATGATGGAGGTGTTTTTCCCATAAAACAGTCTAACATTGATCCTCCACATTATGGATCATGATTCCCTATATGGGTAAAGTTATTTTTCATCACCTGATTCAATTGTCCCATTATAGTTATTAGTTTGTTATAACTAGTCATAGCTTTAGTACCAATATCACTATCTCACACTGAAGGGAAATCCCTACATGGGATACACAGGTTGATATAGTTTCCAATCCATTCACAATGCACCATTAATAAATAATGTTATAGACTAAATTATGTTATGAATTATAATGCATAATTTCAAACTTGAAAAAAACTAAACAAAAATTAGAATTTATGGATAGATAATCTCATAAAAATTAAATATGGTTTCTTTAAGAACATATTTTATTTTAAATACTTCATAACATTTTGCAAAGAAAATATGAATTATCCTAAGAATATTTCCTAATATTGTAAAACTAATTGTATAGTAAGGCCCATTTTAATATACCAGGTTACCCGGAGTCAGGCCTAGGACACCATGTCAGAGTTGTTACCCCAAGGTATGTTTGTGCCAGATCCATGTCCACTTGTAGTATCATGACAGGAATGTATTTCTATGAGTACCCACATAATCTCTACCTAACCAAAATTTTTGGATGTTCTTATATATTGTTCTTTAATGTCTATCTTAGGGTAATTTTCCCTAATATATATTTTATAAATCTAGTTTCCAAGATTTCTACTAAACTTTCTCTAATACCAACTGTAAGGTTCCCGGCCCTAGTTTCCCAAAGCATGTGTCTTACTTTATTTCATTAGAATAGATACAAGAATCAAATACTAAAATACTAATCAGTTTAGTAGTTTCGGAATCTATATTTCATAAATGAGGATTACATTACATATCATAATTAAATAAAACATATAAACTCCATTAGGAACACCCATAAACTGTTAGATTAACCCAGGAAGTCATTCATAATAAAAATCCTCACAACCTGGGGGGAAATAAAACATAAGAAAGGGGTGAAATTAGATGCTTAGTAGAGGCATGTAACACAATTGGAGATAATATAAATAACAATTCATTGTGAATAACTCAAAGTACATTCCATTTGAACTTATTCTTAGGCATAATATGGATAGAATAAAATATGAATAAATAATTCCCTATAAATAATCAAAAGAAAAATAATATTAGCAATTGGTATTATACTAGTCTAATATATATAATCATAAACAATGACTAATATCATAATGAGGGAATTTATATTCCAGACAACCTAAACATACCATCTGGACCTCGGCCAAGACACCTAAAAATAAATGGTTAATGCCTCATCCAAAATCAATTTATTTTTTGTTTCATGAGACCTATTGATGAATCGAGGGTCTATAGAGGTCCCAAAAAATCACTTACTATTTATAATACATTCCTCATATGAATGGGGTTAAACATAAATGACAAATTAATATGAAATATAAACAAATTTCCTCAATCTGTTAACATAATTGTGAACCATTTTGATTAGTATGGTGAATGGTATCAAGATATCACATCCACATTCAAAATGATCATAAACCATTTAAAAAAATGGTAGATTATAACCATAATATTTAAATATTAATAAATCATATAGTTGAATAGTGGTTTTTAAATAGTTTAAAATGCTCTAATAAAATCATTTATGAATTCTCGAGAGAATTACTACTTTTTCTTTTCAAATAAGAGTTATTTTAGAAAAATAATTTGAATTTCTTATATTTGTTTGTATAAAAATAGAAGTGAAAAAATATAGTTTTTGATTTAAAAATTAGTTATTTTATAAAAATAATTATTTATCAAAACAAATTAAGGATGGTATGTTAAAATTGGTAAGAAATTGAGACGTTCCCTATAATTGGTCTTGCATATACATACGAATTGGGAAGGAAACCATGTAAAAAATGTATTTCCCATAAATAAAAGATGAACTGGTTTAGATACCTGATTTTGTATTGTATTAAAAAAAATTATGAAATATATGTAATTAATAAATAAATAAATTATTTTATAGACATAGAAACCGTAACCTAAATTCAAATAGAGGTTTAGGAAGAAACTCTTACCTTATTTCTAAAAGTGTTTTTATCTTGAACTAAATGTCTTATATAATGAAATTAGATTCATTAATAATTTAATTTGGAACCCTTTATAAATATATTTTATTTATTATAATTTTATGAAGTTATTTTTTATCTTTTTGATGAGTTATAAGATACAATTATATCATTAGGGATTTTTTCTTTCCTTGGTTTTCAGGACAGGTTTACCTGTATTTGAGTATGGAAGTTCATGTCAAATGGGAATATATCTTCTAAATTGAAGTTATAGTTTATTAAATAACCTAAAAAATAATAATATTTCATATAAATAATTTTCTTATTTAGTGTGAGGATGGATCATTATATAGCATGTTAGTGATAATCATTTAGTTTATTTTGGTGGTTTTTCAATCACCACAAACTAGTTTTCTTTTACTAATTAACATCATATGTATATAATTTTTACATAAAATTAATTACAATATAATCAATATATTATTATTTATTTAACAATAAAAATGGGTTTATGACCATCCTTGAAGGAATTCATGGAAAATTAAAATACATCATCTCTGATGTCGGTAAATTGACACATCACGGGTGATGTTTCCATTTATAAAATAAATGGGGGAGAGGGAGAAGAAATTTTGATGATGGATATTACATTAAAATTATATAATTATTTTATATAAATGATACTGGATTTATCATGTCTCTTAGGATAGGGTAGATGATGGAAGGATAAGAAAATAAATAAATTGAAATGAAAAAAAGGGCATTTTTACCTCTTGAATTGTCCTACTTGAGAGCCTCCTTAAGGGGATTAGTTTTGGAATTTTGTTGATACTAATGGTTCATGGAAGTGGGGTAGGTACTTGGTAAGATTTTTTTTATGAAATTTGAAAAGTCTCAAATCTTGGAAGGTTTGAGAAGAAGGGGTGGTGAGGGTTTGTTTTAATAGTGGAGAAGATGGGTGTTTTTTGTATATTTTAATGATATGTTTATTATTTTATCTCAAGACAATGAATAGTTTGATAATTATCACTAAATATATTAAAATAATTAATTTTAGTTCTATATTATGGTTCTTATATCATCTATAACTCATGTAATAGTGTATTTAACATATAATGTATTTATATCCTAAATTACCATATTTTACTATTCATGAAAAATTCAAGTATTTTAGAAAAATACAAAACAAATCACCCTAACCATTTTTGATTTGTATAATTAAAAAATGGACTTAATTTTTTTAAAATAATTTTCTAAACATGTGAAAATTAATTTTATATAAATTAATCATGTATTCAAATAAATATCAATTTTAATATTAAAACTGATTTTATAACACTTTCAAAAATTAACTAAGGCCTCATTAAATTATCTTATAATCATAAGACAAAAAAAATATTAATATATGAATCTATTTTATGAAAACAATATTTCTTTTAAATAATTATATTATTTATAAAATTATAATTAAGTATTTATTACTTAAAAACATTCCAACACTTAATTTATCATTTTTAAAAAAGTTATTTCGTTATTCCAATATATAGATATATCATATTCTTATTTATAAGATACCCAACTTTTTTTTATTCTTTCATAATTGAGGCTACTATTCATTTGGCCAGTTTACTATTAATAAGGGTCATATTTCTATTTCTAAGGTTAAGTTACTATTTCATTGGTATAGGTTCCTTAACCTCTAGAAATATCTCCCATTTCATTCATTCTTCATTTATAAAGTCTTTATTGTTTTCTCTATGTGAATTTATGTGATTTATACTATATGAAATAACTATAAGAGGGGATATTTCATTGATGGAATATCGGGTCCTTACAATTATCATCTTCTTATATTTGTTAGTTGTTGTTTGTTATAATATTTTATGACATTTTATTCACTAGATTATATTTTATATATTTTTTATTCGATATTGTTATTTGTTATTATTTTTTAATTTATTGGTTTATTGCACATAGTTTATTTTTATGAAATGATGCTTATAATCTTATATAGAGTGGAGAAGATATCTATAAATTGGAAATTATATTGAATAATTTTATTTTTGGTTATTTTTTATTTTCTGGAAGTTATTTTGGAAGTTAAAAATTTTATAATTTAAAAATCCATTTAATTATATTGAATCTTGGATTCTTTCTTGTGTATTATATTGGGAGATGACCAAACTAGAAATTTTTCTTAGTATTGACTTCTAAATTTTCCATGTATGAAAACCCATACATGTTGATATTTGAAAAAGGATGGAATGTTTCGTATCATAGAAATATTTTACATATATCATTTTTTCTAAGAGAAATATATTACTCAAAGTTGAATATATTACATATTAAATGAAGGATTTTATATATGAAGCTTTTGAAATATACCTAATTATAAAACCATACAAATTATAGTTGAGATGAGAAATATGTTACAAATTGTATATTCAATTAAGAATAATATATTATGTTGGGAATATATTATCTATGGAATATGAATCATATCCACTAAAGAATAATATTATATATCAAGAATTCAGTTAAGTATGGAACATTATTTTCTGAGAAACTTTACTTATACATAATATATAATATGTTCTATAAGTTATGAAATTTAAAAAAGTCTTTAAGACTTAATAAAAGTGAATCTTTCACATTATAGGTATGAAGTTTCATATGAATAGTTTACCATTATCAATTTATATGTAATGTTACATTGTTTTGATGAATAATAGAACAGATGTAATAAGATGTCGGTGAAATTTAATGATTATGTTAATATGGATATGATCACGGTGAGAATATGAAAATACAGCATGATCTGTAGAATAGTTTTACATGAAATGAAGGTTAGAATCATAAAGGATATTAACATAATATGAAAACTATAATATTTAGATAATTATCTATCATACTATATGATTGTTATCTTTCAAAACACATGACTAGAATGATGATATTACAAATTCAATGTTTAAATTTGTTAAGGTACATATTACGATATTTCATAGATGGTTGAAAGAATTAAATAAATATTTAAATGAATATTATTACTACTATTTGTTTTGATAATGTTATGGATTGTTTTTACTAATGATATTTAATGATTTATTTCAATAAAAGTATATACCGATTGAGCTATTTTTATGGAGAAATTTTTGGATTTATTTGAAAATATATTTTTAGTTATCTAAGGAATTAAGTAGACTCAAATGCATAAAATTATTTCTATATTATATAAATGTGTGTTTTGGATGAATCTGGAAGAGTTATAATAACAAGTGATACAAAGAAAAAACATATTATAACTATAACATGATAATTGCTACAAATAGAAAAGATAAAATATATAATTAGTATATATAATTACTCATTCATTTCTACTATCACATGACTATAAGAGAAGATATGTAGGAGAAGGATGAGGAGAATATGAAGTTGTTTTTATGTTACATTGAAGAAATTTTATTTTCTATGTTGTGTAAACTGAAGATAAAATTACAATGGAGGGTTTGTTTATAACTGGTACATCTTGAAGACTTGTTTTCTGGTAGAATATTCATCTATTATTAGTTTCTAGATTTACTATTGAACACTCAATTGATTATTAATTTATAAATTACATGTAATTATATTGTAAGTTTCATTTCACTGTACTAAATTCTGTGGGAATTGTCAACTAATTGAAATTAGTTGTGAGGAACTTGTTAAAAGGATCTGGAGACCGGAAAAAATAATTCTACTAAGTTTCAACTTCTTGTAATCATTTTTGTTATCCATTTGAGAAATATCGGAATAAAGTAATTAATTTTACATTGGGTGTTTGTTGGGTGGCCAAGTGGAGGATCATTATTTCTCTAAACCACTATAAAAATACTATGTTCTCTTCTCTTTATAATCGTTTTTTATGAATAATAAAATTTAAACTAAAAGACAATCCTAACAATATAAATAGAAAGTATAAATTGATGAAATTATTCATAAAGGAATCAATTAACCAACCCCAACCCCCTATTGAGACTTTTTCTATTACTTAACTAAGAAAATATTTGGATTCAAATCTAGGTTTTAGATATCCAATTTTCTTGTATTTATATCATGTCACATCATTTGAGTTTCCATAATTCATCCAAAATAATCACTTTTTCCAATTATACTATAAAATTTTATATGTTCATAACTAGAATATGAACTAACAGTTTATTCATCAGATGAGTTTGAATATATAACCTTAATAATGGTATTTTATTTCTAGTATAACTTATGATCATAAATTTCTTCTTGCATCTTATATTCTGAATGATATTCATCACTTTAATCCTCAAAATCACTCTAACACATGGTATTAGAACCTTATTTTCCAAGATATTATTATATGAACCAGACCCCAAATTCCTAGAGCCAGTCCCTTATTTTATTAAATTGGAATATAAATAAGGAATATGCATCATGAAGGACTGAGTAGTTTAGTATCTTTAGAAACATGATACATTCATAAGTTCAACATTACAACTTATAAGTAAAAACAATTTAAAAACTCCTTTGACAATATCCATAAATCCTAGTGTATTTCAATATGTCATTCATAATATTCTTCTTCATGTCTTGGGAAAACTACAAATAAGAAAGGTGTGATCCAAAATTCTTAGTAAGGGTGATCAATATCGTGGAAGATATCATAAACATAAATATTTGGCATAGTGAATAACTAAAAAAACATGCCTTTGAAAATGAACTTGAACAGATTATAGAAGGAATAAGAGTTGAATAAATATTTCCATAATAAAGAATAATCATTTTTATTATACTAGTCAAATTACCTCATAAACATTCAATTATTAGTCTCATAATAATGAAATACATAATTCTGGACATCATAACCATACCGCCAAGGCCTCATTCAAAGACCATAAATAATCATTTTATCAAGGCCTTGTGACAAGACTGTAGTTTGTCTTATGAGACCTACTGATGCCTTGAGAGGCTATAGCATGTCCCATCCATCACTTATTAAGTATAACAAATTAATCATATGAATAGAGATAAACATTAAAAACATATACATTAATATTGAAACAAACATATGAAATATAAATAACTTTCCCCGAACATTAAGCATAAACACTAACCATTCAGTGTAAATTAGTGTATGGTTTTAAGATATTATATACACATTCAAACTAATAATAAACTATTAATTTAAATATGGTAGATGATATAATACATAATAATCAAAAATTGTGTGTAAATAGATGAATATACTCTTATAAAATCATCGAGTAATTCTTGAAATAAACACTCTTTTACAATGAAAAGAATAGTTCTTTTGGAAAAGTCGTTGTATAAAACCATAATTTAAGTAAAAATGTATTTTCATAAAAAATGAGTGATTTTAGAAAGATAATTTTTTCTAAAAATATATTATATTTTTCCCTTGAAAATAGGTAAGAATTTGATAAATTCCCATGAATCGGGCTTTTATTTTAGGAAAAGTTTTCAAAAGATCCTTTTAAAACATATAACTCCCCAAAAATTAAAGTGGGATTATGGTTGGTAGAAATATATAGACCATTATCACATAATATATTAATATTAAATATAAATAAATAATAACTAAAATAAGTTAAGTATAGAATAAGAGTAACCCTAATGAAATTGGAGGTTTAGGTAGAAAACCCTTACCTTAAGTCTGATGGTGTTCCTCACTTGATCATAATGACCTGAATAATAAAACATATGTTTTTAAATTAATAATTATAAAACCTAACCAATATTTTATTTATTTCCTATAACCTTATTAGATTAATTCATTTCCTTTTTATGGGTTAAGATATTCAATTTCATTGTTTGGGAGTGTTTTCTTCCTTCGTTTTCATGATCAGTTTACTTATATTTAGGTATGGATAAACATGTCGAATGAGAATGGTTGACTGGAATAGATGTTTTATGTTATTATTGAACAATCAGAAAATTACATATTTTTAAAATTTCTTTTTTTTTATTTGGAGTGAAGACGAATCATTGTATAAAACGTTAATGATAATTCTTTGGGTCAATTGGTGGTTTTTTTACCACAGAAAACATGTTTTTTATTTATAAATTAATATCATGTGTAAAAACAGATTACATAACCTTAAATAAGTTATAGTACATATATTATATTATTTTTCAACCATCAAAATGTTTTCATGACCATAATTGAAGATGGAAATAGAAATTGAAAACTCGTCATCCTTGAATATGATAAATTAACACATCTCAGATGGTGTTTTCATTTATAGTATAAATGAAGGGTAAAGGAGAGATGATGAAGAATTTTTACTCTATCATAACATAAATTCATCACATTTAATTTAATTAATTCATCACAACACTTTTATGAAGGTATGTGAGGGAAGAAAAATAAAATAAAAAAACTTGAAAGAAAATGAATGAAAAGAGGAATTTACCTCCTAAAGTAATCTTCCTTGAGAGCCTCTTTGGGGGAGAATTTTAGGTATTTTATGGGACAAAGGGATTTTAGACATGGAGTATGATCTTGGGAGGATATTTGAGTAGAATTTATAAAATTTACAAGGCTTTATAGGAGTGAAAAGAAGAGGGAGTGAGGGGGGTTATAGTGGAGGAGGGGGTGATTTGTGAATATCTTTTTCATTATTTTATTATTTCACTCAAGACAACCAATAATATTGATTAATGTGACCCATAATATAAATACATTTATTTGAGTTCAAACCAAGTGTGATTACATCATCCATTATTCTAGTAATAGTGAATTTAATAGATAATGGATATATAATGTAAATTACTTTATTTTACTATTTATTAAAAATTCATGTATTCCAGAAAAATTCCAAATATTCACCCTAACCATTTTTCAATGTATAAAGATAAAAAATGAAGTAAATTTTTTGAATATAATTTTCAAAATGTGATTAATTTAATTTTTAAGTAAACTTATAATTTATTCAAAATATAATAATTTTAAAACAATAGTTTGTTTTATATCGCATTGAAAATTTAATAAAGATCACGTTATCTTATAAACAAAATACAATAGAATAATAAAATGATTTAATATTCAAATGTGTCAAATTACTATTCATATGGGTCATATTACTATTCATACCTTTATGTTACTATTCACAAAAAAATAAGTTTTTCTTATTAGACTCTAAATAACTTACTAAACGCCATCATGTATGCTTGTTTTTCAAAATTCTAATTATAGAGGTGGAAAATTTATGTTTACTGGAAAGGTTATAAAAAAGTGGTGTTTTGTAGATACATAGTGTTTCATGAATTCAATGTCAAATTTATTTATAAATACTTGGGGTGTTACAATTATTTTTTTCTCTGAAATAATATATAGAAAAATGATTCAAATAGAAAAATATTGATGGATTTTCTTATATAATGTATAATGATGGTTATATTTACTTATTTCATGGGTCATAATTATGGTTTTTGGAATTTTACAATGGTTATATACCTAAATAATCTTTTAAAAGTGTATATGAATTATGTGAAACCCTATAAGATTATTACTATTGATCCCAAATTAGGGGTATTATTCAAGGATCATATTGTGATTTAAATTCAAAGGTTGTGAATGTTATCATATGTGGTTTAAGATCATATGAGTTTAATGGATTTTCCCAATGTGATACTGTCTATGTTACATGGGATACTATTATTTTTTTTCTAAAAAGGGAATAAATAATTTAAAAAAATTTGAGGTAAAACATATAAAAATATAATTTGGATACCTTTGAGATATTTAAAAGATAGATTATTACTCAAAGGAATAGATGTAACACCTCAACCCTAGAAGCCCAGAGTCGGTGAATTATTATGAAACATTGGCATGATCGCAAGGAAATCATGTCCTGAAAGACCAATTAGTTTAGTATTATTGGAAATAGATTCATACATAAGTTCAACTTTACAACTTGAAAAGAAATACAACACTAATTTATTCCATTAAAAACATACAAGCCTCCTAGATTAAGCCTACAAGTCACTCATAATTGACTTCGTCATATCCTTGGAAAATGAAACATTAGAAATGGGTGATCTCAAATGCTCAATAAGTGTAATAAATACAGCGGAAGTTAACATAAATATTTAGCATGGTGAATAATTGAAAACACATGCCTTTACCAGTAATAAACAGGAACAATTTTATGGCAGGAATATGAGTTTAGTAAATGATGTCATAATAAAACATAATCATGGGTATTCTACTAGTCTAATGAAAACATGAACCGTAAATATTATTTTCATAATGAGGGAATTCATAATGCCGATCATTTTGATACATTTTGTCAAGGCCTTAGCCAAGACATCTAAAAATGATTAAGGCCTCAACCAAAACCATATATCAAATTGGGAAATTCCTAATCCAATTCCACATCTAGTTGTATCATGAGACCTAATGATGCATCGAGGAGCTATATCCGGCTCCACCCGTCACATACTAAGTCCAATACATTCCTCATATGAAAGAGTTGAAATATAACATAAACATTGTTTTTAAAACATGCATACGAAATGTCAATACTTTAATTGTAAACCATGAATGGTCTAAAAATAACACATCCATAGTCAAACATATCACAAAACCTTCAATTCAATATGGAATATCTGTATCATAACTAATCAACTTCAAACAAGTATAGAATCCATCAAAGGATGTTGATATAGAAGAAATCAAAACTATTTGAGAGAAATATATATTTTTTTTGAGATCATTTAAAGTTAAATAATTATAATAGAAAACATTTATTTTAAAAATATTCTTATAAACTTGTAAGGGAATCTTTGACGATGTTATAACATTGGATAATAACCGCACCCGCCGTATAAGTTAAAAAAATATATTCTTACCTTAATTTTATCGAAAAGGCCGTAAAGTACCTTGTGTTGAAAACGACTGAAAGATTCCTTTAAAAAAATATAAATTCAAATAAGGGTATCAATTACTTTAAATAATTGTCTAGTAAATTGTAAAAATGTTTTGAAATACATTTTTAAGAAACATGGATGTGGATGATAAAGAGGATCTTGTAGATACTTATGTAAAAAAAACCTCGGGTAATAAAGAGATTGTAGAATTAACCCTTACCTTGTTATTTTACTTGGTCATGGGTAGGTTAAACTTCTGTATAATGGTGAAATAATTGTTATTAAATTATACAAGAATCATATAAATTAATATGATATCACATATGATCTTTTAATATTGCTTTGTTAATAATATTTTAGTCTAATCGTCGTTTCGGGTGTTAACTGATTTGTTTTCCATTATATGATTTGTTACGTAAGTAATGTTTTTTTATGGATAGGATGTATCTTATTTATATTCATAATTATATTAAATTTTTAAAAATTATTTTTAATCATCTAATAAAAATTATTCTTGAATGGATACGATGGGAAATGAATCTCATCGCATTCGTGGAGACGGTAAACCGTACGTACGCACAAGCAACAATATCATTATTTTGATATTAAAATAATATATAATTGGATGGTATATAATATATAAAGAATTATTATCATGTTATATTTTTTATTTACATAAATTATATATCATTATTATACCCATACAAATAATAATGTATTGAATAACAACTACACCCCGACGTGGAGACGGTAATCCATACATACGCACGTATGGTGACATGTCATTCAAAGGATGGATTGAATAATGAATATGGATGTACCATATTTATAATAACATTATAGTACATACAAGATACTGGATTTATTATTTTATAATGGAAACAACAAATAAATAGTAAGTGGAAGAAGAAAGGAACTTGAAAGAGGTGATGAAATATTTACCTCTTCTTCTGGTTCTTCCTTTTGATTTGATCAAACGGGCTCCTTGGGCTGGATTTATGACTAAATGAAGGCTTCTAGGATGAAGGTAGGATATTTGAGAGGGTATTTTGGCAGGTTTTGGCCGAGCCAAATGGCTTTGAAGGTGTGAATTAGAGAGGGGGGGAAGTGACCTTTTATAAGAGAGGTGAGGGGCACCTTAGGAAAAGTTGGAACTATAATTTTATAATAAAATAATTTTAGGTTTATAGTGGCTCCAAAATGCATTATTCAAATTATATGGTGAGTATGAGTCTAAAACCTCTCAACCAATAGGTTTTAGACAGGTTTGGGTCACTATATTAACTGTATCTTCTAGATTTAACTCTTAGTTAAATAGTTTGACATTTACCATGTCTCTTTGTATTTTTATATTATATGGTTAATAAACATACTATAAACGTCCAAGATAACCCTAATTGGTTAATTAATTATACACCTATCATTATATAAGTCTTTTTTCTGAAAATTATATTTTTAGGATTATTATATCAACCAATAATATTGTATTTGTTTTAAAAACTCATCTATGTCAATTTTGACATTATTTAATAACTGATTTTTGTTAAAGTACTATAAACTTTATTACCTAGAAATAAATACATTTAATCAACCATAACATGTCATATTAACCTATAAAAGTAGTGTAATTCAATTAAAGTCTCAAATTAGAGTTATTTGGATATTTATAATATCAATTTTAGTAATAATTCATTAATACGATAATTACAGCATCATCATTGTGTCATAAATAAATTTAATTAGTTAATGTATAAAAATTATAAATAAAATACCATTATGTATGAAATATTTTTATCTTTCTAATGAATATTTATAGTCTAATTTATATTTTCTTTAACCCTATATTAAAACTGGTTTAGTTATTCAACTTTGAATTTAACTCCTTTAACTCTTCTTTAAATAAAATAATAATAAATGTCCTAATCTAATACAAGTGGACCAAAGAGGTTCATATTTTATTCTAAAGGTTTTTTTGGTAGAATTATACTTAAACAATATAATTATTACATGTGTTAGGGTAATAATAATATCATTATTACCCTTAATTACCCTAGATACTTTTAATAGTTGTAAATAAAAGTAAAAAATTTCTATTCACCAAAAATTATTTTCATCTCATTGAACAAAATTTTACTTACAAATATCAACCATGTCTCTCAGATTTTTAAAATTAAACTCATAGAAGTGGTAAAATTAACTTTTATTTAAATTTTAAAATGCTCCTAGGAGGTGGGTACAAGATGGTTAAAAGTTCAATAAATTTTTTATATATCTAAAATTATTATAAACTGAATCCAATGAATTAAATTGAACATATATAGGTATTATGTATCTATTTTGACCTAAAATAAATTTAAATAAAATAAATAATTATTTAAATAAAAATTTGGTTTTAAACTATAACTCAGTGTTTTTCACTATTCATTAAAATATTGATGTTTTTCGGAAAAATACCAAAAATTCACCCAAAGATAATTTTGATATTAAAAATCCAAAAATGAAGTCCATTTTGAAAGATAAAATTCATAAAATTTCAAAAATTTGGTATTACTATTCATAATGGCTAGTTTGATTGGTTGTGGTGAGTTAGAACTCGGGATTGCGTTCAACACACACTATTTTATTATTCAAAGAGAAGTGTAGCAAGGAATTTTGGGGTGTTAAAATAGAAAAATATCAAATATAGTGAATTATGTTTCTATTTTGGGAACTATTATTCCCAAATCAAATCAATATTTAAATTTTCTTATAGTTATACCTTCTAAATAGAGTAGAATATCTCATAACATTATACAATATAACCCTATTAATTATTTATAAATAGAGAATTTTTTTAGAACACTCATAAGGTATGAATATGATCATTTAAATAAAAAATTAAATCTATATCTTATAGATCATACTAAATATTAAATTATCCACTATAATAGAAATGTTAAGTGATATTTGGATAGTGGACACTCAAAATATGTTAATAAATACTTCTTAAGATATTTTTCCTTATCAAATTGAGAAATTCATGGAGATAATGTTAAAGGAATAATATTCAAAGTATGATGGGGTTTGATGAACTTTTTTTACATCTATATAGAGAGTATTTATTTCATTTATATCACATTTATAACGATTTATTAGTATGAACTAAAATTTTTATAAATTGGGAGATAATTTAATAATTTTTTTATAATTTTATTTATTTATTTTTTCATAAGATTTATTATTTATGTATTGAAATGTTTACTAGAATAATTATATTAACTTTTGGGAAGCATTAATACTCATTATAGTTCTATCTATTACCCTGATTTTATTTTTAAGTTGTTATTTAGCTAGAAATAATTAGTTTACTACCGTATTATTTGGTTTTATAATATATATTATCAGTGATTTATTTCTTTCATGTGGTAAATTAATAATTTGAATTGCTCAATTAGTTTTTTCATGTATTATACCTTATTTACAACCTTTATTATACTTGATATGTTCTTTAATTGTTTATAATAAATTATTTTGAATACTTTAAAAATATATCATGGATCCTCATGGTTAATCTTCTTATATATGAAGGTTTTACTTTAATGAATATTCACTATCTCATAAAATTATATTAAAAGAGAATAAAAATCCTAAAAACAAAAATTAGGATTTTAAATCAGTGAAATTATTTAAAGGACTCAACCCAATCACCTATTGAGTCTTTTTCTATTACATAACATGGAAATAGGATTTAATCCCTTCAAAAATCTGAGTCAAACATATATTATATAGTGTCTTATTTTGATCACTTACAATCCACCTCTATATATTAAATTGTTAGAAAATCATTTCATTATTTTGATGAAAACTCTAGGATATAAAATCTTGTAAATGACATTGATGTATACCTTCATCAACTTATGAAAGAATTGAAACAGAATGGGGAAATTGTGTAAATACATATGGTGTATCAAGAGAAGAAATATTCAAAATATTTGTTTCTATAAAATTTATGTTTAGTGATTTTATTATATTCAAATACATTTCTAATTGGAACATTTGGGAGGTTATGTTCAGTTTCAGATCAATAGATGGTTATTCATCAAAATAATGTGACCAGAATTTCTTTCATCAGATGATGGTTAAAATAAATTTTTATATAGTGGTAGAAGGATGTCTATAGGGTTAGTAAGACCATCATAAGTTCATATATTCTGATGGTTTTTTGATGGATCCCTAAAAGGTCCATATGTTTTATAATGTCAATGGGCCACTAGGTTGGTATTCCAGATGAAACGGTTATGTTATGTTGTCTATATTTTTAAGTGACCCGACTTAACTTGTTTACTATATGGAACTTTATATATAATATTGTGGTAACTTTGGGCTAAGTATGATAATTATAGAATATAAAAATAGATATAAACATAGTATGATGGTTATGTGTACTTAGTATTTTTTACAATCTCTTGTACTTCAAATTATAATTAAAACTAGAAGTATTGTTTCTCTCATACAAATAGTAGTGATTTTCTGAAGCATATTAATTTCTTTTATTCTTAATTTCTTTTATATTTTGTTTTCTTTTTTTATTATCTCCATTATGAACTTTTTTTGTAAGTATGGAGTATGTAATTCTTATATCCAATACACTTAGTTAGAGGGAACCTTTATAATGTGCGTCCCTTAGTGGCCTTTTTCTGATGGGGAAAATTGATTGGATAAATTGGGCATCTTATAGGTATTTTATTAAAAGGATAGATTCAAAATTTCCTCATTATGTTATATTTATGAAAAGGGGTTTTATTTTGAGGAGGTAATCAGCACACTCTTACATTTATGTAATTTTTTTTTGGATTTAGTTTAATTTCACCTAAAGTAATTTCATTAGATAATAGTAAGGCATGGGTTGATAATTTTAGTGGAATGAATTTTAGATTTGGAAAGACATATATAGAGGATCTTCTCAATAAAAAGTACCTATATGTTCAATTAAAAATAATTCAACTATAGAAAATATAATAGTTATAATTTGAATGGTTGAATAAGAAGGCACTAGAATTAGTGAGAATATATTTGGAAAGAAATGTTTCCTTTAATATCAAGGAATATAAAACTATTGTGAATTTCATAAAGTTGTTGGTGTAAATATATCATAAACCTATGATATGAAAAACAATAATTATGCAGTGGTTTTTTAGCTTTAAGTTATCATAAGGTAGACTAGCAACAGATCATGTAAATGGATTGAAGATGATCTATAAGAAGCTTTAATAAAAAAAGGTAACTTTTATAAAAAATGTGTGGGTGATAATTCAGTTTTCATCACCTATAGAGATCTAGGGTTCCATGTTACCTATACTTAATAACTATAGTAGAAAAAAATTTATGTTGGACGATATATGAAACTATATACAAAATAAGGAGCATAGACTATGGGAATCCCAAGAACCGTCTAGTAATACTCTTAATGTATATCGATGAATAAAGTCACTATAATGGAAGATAATAAGCTATCATAAGATATTTTATGGGAAAATAGATGAAGAATATTAGTTGTTCTATGTATTTTATATTGAATGTTTTGAAAAATTAAACACTTCAAGGAATATAAGAGTTTTAATTCATTCTCCATAATACTATAAACATTTATAAACATATATTTTCTTGGTTTTATAAAAGGAGGTTGTAAATTATTTCATAGTGTGGATATTCTAGTGTAGTCATAGTAGATTTACTTGGACGTATATTTTTATTCTATGGGAGGGAATAAATAAATTGAAAATTATACACTTTGTTGTTTTGATAAATTATATTTCGAAGATGACGAAGCTATAGAGATATTTAGAATATGAGATGTGAATATATTGATAAAAATGTAATATTATTCAATATAAAATATGTTAGAAAAATTTTGGGGCTATTAAAGAACTTAATTTCCATAGGATAACTTGATTTAGGCTATGTGGTTAGATTTATTAATGGACTCTAGAAATTGACTTGCAAACCACGGTGGTTCCAAAATGAGTAAAGAATGAGATTTTCTATTTGACCAAAATCACAGAAGTGGTTGTATTTTTCAAAATTTAGTCATTAAAAGATCTATATGTTTGACATGTCAAGCTCAGTTGTCTTAGTAAGAAGAAAAATGATTTTCTAATATCCAAATTCAGACTGAATCTTATTCATTAGGAATTGAAAATTGTAAAAATTGTGTTTTGGGGAAACAAAGGATAATATCCTTCAATTTATATGGATAGAAGCAAATGTTTTAATTATACGATATAGTATTCACATGCATTTTAATAATATTTTTTTGTCACTAAGGAGCTCAAAAGGGAATTTTGTAAATTAATTTCTTTTGTTTTTTATATTTATAATTAAAATGATAATTAATCATAAAATTTGGTGTTTTTTGATAAAATTTTAAATGTTCTTGGGTCCAATTTTTTGAATACTTTGAAAACATTAATTAATTAAATTTTAATAGAGATCAAAATTCCATATTTTCTAAGAAATTAATATTATGGAAATTCATTTTTGTGGAATTAATTACGGTTTTCAAATAATTTTTGTAAAAAAGTATTTTTTGAATTAAATATGTGATAATTAATTTTTTAAAATTGAGATTGGATTTATATTTTCATGGAATTAATATTTCACAATAAAAATGTTATTTGAATTTATTTTCAAAATAATCAAATGATTCTTTATGGATTTCAAATTTTCAAAATTGGGTATATTGAAATGTGAATTGAACTTCAATTTTGTATTGATTTTAAATTTTCTTTTTATTGATATTCTGTAGTCTTTTTCCAGATCATCAGTGATGATTACTTGATTAGTTGTGTAATGGAGATTTTATTTGATGTCATTCAAGATGATTATTTTTTATAATTATTCAAAAGTAAGATGAACTATAACCCTATACTCATGAAAACTAAATGGATTCATTCATTGCTGACATGTCCATGATGATTCAAGATCTTGAGGTCAAGGGGTTCATCACTACATATATATTAATTGTTGGATCTTGATGGTTTGTGGTGTGGAACACTGTTATAGGTAATAACTGGATAAATAATTGTTTTATCCCTTTATCAGCAATAGTTTTGGAATTCAACCAAAGCTTTGAAGCTAATCGCTCTGATTTCTAGTTGATTGTGTACAATATCTGCAGTTTTGAAGGACCGCAAGTTGATTCCATGACTAGTTCTAGAAATAAAACTCACTATTTAGAGATAAAACCTTAATTATAGTTCCTTAATTGTATGTGTTTGATGTACTACCTGATTAAAGAATGTTTTTTGATCTTATAGTTAAGAATTAGTGACATGTGGCTCTTAAAAGTGGTTGAGTCATGTATATATTGTTTGGAATGTTTTAGTGGAATGATTGTGATGTTAGGTGATGTAAACTAAAAAGGTCAAAAATTTACTTCTATAGGCAATGTGGTGGGGGATAAAAAAGGATGAAGTTAAGGAATATGGTTTTTAGGGATTCTGTAAAATTCATGAATGACTTCTGTACCTACTGACTACTAACTGAGAAGCTCTGAACATATGTTGCAACCTTCATATAAGAGGTAGATACAAACCAGACGAGTTCTGGCATCACATCGAGGGGATTTAGTACTTATTTATATTAAATTATATGAATATTATTTTCAGATATTTTTTGTGATGTGCTATTTTTTATTGATAAATCATTATTTAAGAGCAATTCTCACCTTGGTAGTCAATGTTTTTGTTTCTCCTATTGACTTCTCTTTTTTTCTTATTCCATCCTCTGTAATATGATTATATGATTTGTTTAATTTTATTTTAACTTTATTTGTTTTATTTCATGATTTAAATCAATAATTGAGAGACGAATGTCGAATTATTATGATTAATAATTTTTTGTTTCTTCTTGACTGGTTCTTCCAGGATTGAGTAAAATTATTTAGTGATCAATATTTCAATCCAAATTCTTCAATTCATTTGGAATATAATTTTTCATATGAAATTATAGATAGATTTTTTAGGTGAATGAAGTAAGAATAATTTACCAAGTCATGTGTCAATATGACATTGATGATGACCAAAGAAAAATTATCTAAGGGGTTATTTATATTAGTACTCTCACTCGATTGAGGGGAGTATACTACAAATTCAATGTTTCTATATTTTATAGGTTTATCTACTATATTATGTAACGACCCATAAAATTCAATGGAAATTTTTTCTTAATTTTCTTTGGTATTTTACAAGAATGCGGTTTCTGACGGCATCTGATTCCAAGGCCCGGTGTGCCTAGAGTCAATTTCCGACGTTTATCTCGGGTACTTTCAGTAAACGAATGAGCGGGTTTTCCTAAATTTTGAACCGGTGCTCGGAATCGAAATCCAAGGGCACCGATGAAACTGCAGCGCCGGTAATTTCTTAGGAACAACTTTTCTGGATTTTCGTTTGCTCGGGTGTGGTTATTAAAAATAGTGGGTTAAGTAATGAATAAAGTAAAATTTGTGCAACCAATTTTATTTTTATTTAAGGTAGTTTAGACCTATGCTTGGAGGTTGGGGTGGGACCCAATAGTTCTTAACTACCCGAGGTAGGATATTAGTGAAGTGGGCCCCACACGAGCCCCACCCCCTTCAAATTGTTTTTACCTCCCACGTGCATTCAATTCTGTAACTCACCCACACACCAATTAATTTGTAAGTCAAATATCTTTTTAATTAACTATTTATGTTTTTCAATACAATTAATTCTAGAATTCAATTTTGAATTTGGAATTGATTGGTGGCTTGTGTTAGTTAATTAAATAAGACAAGTCTCATTTCTTTAAGGGTGTTTGGGTTGCGCGAAAAGGATTGAAGTGGTTTTTCTCAAGTATTGAACTTCATCTTCCTCCATGAAAAAAGAGAAGAACGCACCGTCGCTGACGAAGAACGCCGACCTCTGATGAAGGAAGACAAAGAATGCCGAATCCTTGGAGATCGACGACGTGACGCCGTGTACCACGACGCCGACGATTCTTTTCTCTGTGATGCTGATGACACTTACGGAGCCTTCTTCTGTGACGTTCTTTTTCCACGACGAACCTTCATTCAACAGCACCTTGAGGTAGGGGTTAATTTTGTTCGTCGAATAATCTTTTCCATTCATCGTTTTTGATTTGGGGCTGCTTGTTTTCAACTTAATGGGAGGAGGCTAGACCGCACGAACACGGCCGACCCTCCTCCTCCTTGGTTGGTGTGTTTTTTGCGGCTCGAAGGAAGGCGGCGTGGTGCAGCGACACTACACAGAAACCTGGAGGAATGCGTCGAAGAAGCGCAGCGCCGTCGCGCTGCGCCGTTGAGGCCGAACGAAGCTGCGGCACCGTCGCGCCGCACCGGAGAACCTATAAGATCTTGTGGCTGGAGTGGGGCCGCGTCGGTGGAAGGTGTGGAGGCTGGAACCGCTAGCCACCGGCACCTCAGAAGGGCGGTCCTGCGGCGATCCCGCGGCAGCATCACCGGCCGGGCGGACCAGGCCGGTCGGCTTCCGAGAAACTGGGGGTCGTAACCCCCGGCTGGAAAGATGAGTGGCCCCCATGTGGGGGGGGGGTCGGTTTCAATCAATGGGGGCAGCCGCCCCCTTTTCGTTCGGCACGGCTAGCGCCAAGTTGCCCGCATGCGGGCCGAGCCCGCGCTAGGTCCACCGACCGCCTCGGCCGGACAGGTCGCAACGGGCCGGACCGCCCAGGCCGCGCCGCGCCGCGCCAGCCGGGCTGGTCCACGCCCTAGTAGGCCGGACCCCAACCCGGGTTGGGTCGACCCTGACCCAGTTCGGGCCACCCTGGGGGTCTCGAGCTTGGTCGGTCCGGGCCCAACACACCCTAAAAAGTGACAGGTTCGTTCTTTTTCCCATATCATAGGCTACAGACCTACGATCAAACCACCGTCAGTTGCAATGAGATCCTTTTATCTAGAAGGTAGTTTTGGTATACTACACTCAATTTTTCGATGAACTTTGTGTAAGGCCCGGTTGGTTCGAACACGAGACAAACCGGGCCCTCGGAGTGGAAATGGTTATAACATGAGCTCCGGACGTCCGATTGACATGTCGTCAACTTTGTTAGATTAATCATAGTGAGACGGACCTTTTGGATTACTTCGGTCGAGGTTTGGATGCATTTGGAGTGTGGTCGGGTTGGTTCTGACTTAAAAACCAACCAGGCCCCTGGAACGAAAAAACCAATAACTCTCAGACCGGCCAGCCGATTGACGCGTCGTCTTTCAGGTTGATTTCCTCTTGTCAAGATGAAACTTTGAGATACATCAACTCCAGACTACGTTTAAGTTGATTTATCGACCCCTTGACTCATGGAGCGGACCCTCCCAGAATCGAGCATGTTGTGTGCGGGAACACCAGAGTTGGTTGCGACTGCGAAGACCGTATTGAAATCCTCCGTGGGTTCGACAATGATGATGACTGCACTAAAATCCTCTGTGGGTTCGGCACTAATGAAGACCATACTAAAATCCTCCGTGGGTTTGATGGCGATGAAGACTGCACTGAAATCCTCTGTGGGTTCGGCAACGATGAAGACCGTACTGAAATCCTCCTTGGGTTCGACGGTGATGACTCTGTTCTTGCTATCCTACGTGGTTCTGGTAGCGTAGCTGGTCTGTATCCTATGTGGGTCTGACAGTTTAGCTGGTTTAGTATCCAACGTGGGTCCCAGATTAGATGAATCAATGGCTACATCTGATCATCTATATCACCTTACGGAGGAGTATACCTATGTGAGCTGAGCCTTGACTTTCAATCTTTATCTTCGATATGATTTACTTTCTTTCCTATGTGGATTGGGTTGTGTTATCCTGTGTGGATTGGTTGTACTATCATATGCGGACGTGATCGGACTTGGGCTCAGATGTTGGAGCCGAACGGGAAATGATGACTTAGGTATATGTATGGGAATATACCTAAATAGTGTTGGTTGTTACTTCGTGACTGTATCTCTCCTTTTTGGATTACCCTTTGTGGATTTTGGGAGACCTTTAGAGGTCTCGTGGTCCCTACTGAGTAGCATATACTCACCCCTGCACGGGCTATGACCGCACTATTTTGTGTTGGATGCAGATGACAGATATCGCTGATCTTGGCTGAGGATAGTGGAGCAGTCGGTACCTAGAGGTGGACCACTGGGTGGGACGTACACGGAGCAGGCGGTTGGACCCGAGGAGCTGAGGTGGCTATCTATAACCACCCTTCAGGTGGGACTTCTAGTGGACGGCTCAATGTTGAAGCTTTACTTTCAGTTGTTGTACTTTCTTTCAAGTTGTACTTTACTTTCAGTTTGGGTTTGTATTCTGGCCCATTTACTTTCTGCACATACTTTTGTACCCAGTTTTACATAGTGTTTACTTCAGCTGGCTTACTCTATGGTGTTTTTTTACTTTATAAAATCTATGCCTTCCCCTTTTTGTCAGGATTTACGTCTTGGTGCAAGTCACCATCCCCTGACCTATGGGAGGCGGGCTTGGGGTAGTCACAACATGGGCCCCGAGGACGGGTCGTGACAAATTCGTATCAGAGGAGTTCGGTCCTACCGTAGAACTCAGGACTCTGATCTTTCTTCTATGTAAAGTAATAGTGTTAAGGGTATTGAGTGTGGTTAACAGTCCAGGGAGTCCAGTCTTGGTGCGGCGGCCGATGTATCCGAACACCAGGACCCTAACTTCTGATTTTCGACTCAATGAATGAAAACATTGATTGCATTTTTATTTCAAAAGTTTTCTTTGTGATTCTTTGTGTCAGCTCACCAGGTATACTGTTTGACCGTGGCGCACCTGTTTCTTTTAAGGATGGCCCCATGACGGTAGCCAGCTAGGGTTCCAATATTTGAGCGAGACGACAGCCCACCGAGCGACGAAGCCTCAGTGTACGGCCCTTTGATAGTGGAGGCACCAGCGGTACCTCTACCCGTCGAGCCACCAATGCTACCAGCCCCAGCCGCTGATAGTGTGTGTCGCCTTAGTGCACTACACGAGTTTCAGCATCAGAGACCGCCAAGGTTCCGTGGGGAGACGGACCCTCGGGAAGCTGAGTATTGGTTGGAGGCGGTTGTGTGAGTTTTCATGTTAGTGGGGACACCAGCTGACCTCATGGTGATCCTCGCAGCGAGCCTCCTGCACGCGGCAGCAGGCAGATGCTGGAGCTTGATGCTCCAGGTTCATGATGAGGCATCACTCCTCTGGATGGAATTTGAGAGCCTCTTCCGCTCAGAGTTCGTCCCAACCACCCTCCGTGCAGTGCGCATCCAGGAGCTTCTACAGCTGCGGCATGGCAGCGTGACGGTCACCCAGTACTCAGTGATATTTACCGATCTCTCACGTTATTCGACGGACATGGTACGGGACCCATTCTTCTGGGCCTGGACCTTCAAGCAGGGACTGTGACACGAGATAAGGGCATCGATGATCTCCCTCGGCATTCCGACATAGGCAGGAGTACTGGAGCGAGCCCTTCTCATAGAGATCTTTCTTGCTGAGCCGGCACCAGCAGTGAGACCTACCGCAGGGCGGCATGTAGAAGAGTCGTCTGCAGATGGCAGTCGACGGACGTCGTAGGGGTCCAGGAGGACCAAACCATCAGGAGGATGACCTTAGGACACTGGATCAGAGGTGCAGGGCACT
Source organism: Viscum album (assembly GCA_963277665.1). Classification (NCBI taxonomy): domain Eukaryota; kingdom Viridiplantae; phylum Streptophyta; class Magnoliopsida; order Santalales; family Viscaceae; genus Viscum; species Viscum album. Next base: position 1,421,637,641 of record OY728120.1, read on the forward strand.
TGGCACAGAGCCAGCCTTCCGAGGAGCATACAGTGTTACGCATGCGGCGGGCAGGGCCACATGGCTCGTGACTGCCCGACCCATCGTGCAGAGGAGCAACAGACGGTTCAAGGGCCACCCAGGCAGAGGCTGAGGGTCAACTGTGGCGGTCCACCGAGAGTAGGTGGATGAGGTAGGGGAGCTGGATGAGCAGCAGGTGGTGGGAAACGCTTTGAGGCCTTACCACCACCACCACCAACAGGAGGTCCACCCCGACCACTGGGAGCTGGCGGGTAGAGATAGGCTCAGCTTCAGGAACCAGAGGCCTATGACCACGGCGAGCGAGAGATGATTCAAGGTACTATTTGTGTCTAGTCCACCCTTGCTGCAGTTTTTATAGACACAGGAGCGAGTCATTATTTTTTTGTCGCTGCCCTTGTTCAGAGCTCAGAGATTCCGACAGAGCCGTTGGCTCGATCCTTACGGCTAGAGACTCCTACAGGAGCAGACTCGATGATTACGCACTGGTTCCGGCAGTTTGAGCTTACTCTAGGAGGTGAGAGCTTCGGCTTCTATCTTCTTTTAGTGGCGTCGAGGCCTTAAGACATCATCTTGGGCATGGATTGGTTATCTACAGTCCATTCTCAGATCGACTGTATTAGGCGCAAGGTGCGGTGTATACGCACCGACGGGAGCAGGTTCACCTTCACCGGTGAGAATGGAGACTTTGCAGTGCAGGATGGACTCACGCAGAGGATAGGAAAACCCATCACTCATCAGTTTTCTTGCCTCATCCTAGGAGCAGTTGAAGTGCGGAGTCCTAGTTTTCCGGCAGTGGTGGATCAGTATGTGGACGTTTTCCTTGATGATGTTCCCAGACTACCTCCTCGAAGAGAGTTAGACTTTTATATTTACCTGTACCCTGGAACTACCCCGATATCCACTCCAGTATATCGGATGGCTCCTTCTGAGCTTTGAGAGCTATGGTTACAGGTGGAGGACTTGCAGGGCAACAGATTCATCCGACCCAGTGTGAAACCCTGGGCTTCCCCGATATTGTTCGCCAAGTAGGCGTACGAGAGCTTGTGATTGTGTGTCAACTTTCGTCGCCTGAACCAAGTGACCATGAGGAACAAGTATCTGCTACTGAGGACTGAAGACCTCTTCAATCAGCTCATGGGAGCACGGTGGTTCTCAAAGATAGACCTTAGATCAGGCTATCATCATCTCAGAGTCCGAGATGAGGACATGCAGAAGATGGCCTTCAGATGTCGGTATGGCCACTATGAGTTCTTGGTTATGCCTTTAGGCATAACCACCACTCTAGCAGTGTTCATGGGTCTCATGAATAGGATCTTTCCGCCATACCTTGATCGATTTGTCATGGTCTTCATTGATGACATATTGATATACTCGACCACTGAAGAGGAGCACGCCTACCACTTGCGGGTTGTACTGGACACACTCCGAGAGCACCAGATTTATGGAATTCTCTCAAAGTGTTAGTTCTGGATACATGAGGTCCACTTCTTGGGACACGTCATCTCTGAGGCGTGAGTTGCGGTGGATCCTGCGAAGATCGAGGCAGTGCTAGCATAGGAGACACCCAGGAGCGTACAAGAGATGTGGAGTTTCTTGGGGCTAGCTGGGTACTACCGAAGGTCTGTGCCAGACTTCTCCAGAGTTGGGGCACCACTCTAATCTTTGAAGAAGAAGGGGAAGCCCTTCATGTGGTCGGATAGATTTCCGCAGAGCTTCCAGGAGCTGAGACATAGGATTACCAGCACACCTATCTTGAGGCTACAGGAGGAGGGAGTAGGGTACGTAGTCTATTGCGATGCATCAGGGACCGGGCTCAGATATGTCCTGATGCAGGAGTGAGTAGTGATCACCTATGGATCAGGACAGCTGAGGTAGCATGAGCAGAACTACGCTACCCATGACCTGGAGTTAGAAGAAGTGGTATTCGCTATGAAGATGTGGCGAAACTACCTGATAGGCGAGCGCTTTACAGTTTACTCTGATCACCAGAGTCTCAGGTACATCTTCTCGCAGAAGGACCTGAATCTGAGACAGCGGTGTTTGCTTGAGTTCCTCTAGGACTATGACTTTGAGAGAGTCCATACTCCTGGAAAGGGGAACATAGTAGTCGATGCTCTCAGTAGGAGGATGGGCATTCTGATAATTGGGGAGGTGACATAGCAGATAGCCGCTTTAAAGAGATCCTTCATGGATAGAGATAGAGCAGCTTTTCTTCAGTCACTCACAGTCACTACTCCACTACTACAGCGGGTCAGAGAGGCATAGTGTGGGGACGTTGACTGTGAGATGCGGCATGCGCAGATATCCTCAGCATAGGAACCTAATAGATTCTCTATAGGAGGAGAGCATGTCATCATTTTCAGAGTACATACCATGGTACCAGTTTCTTTACAAGAGGAGGTGCTGAGAGAATTTCACACTTCCCCTTTAGCGGTAAATCCAGGAGTGGCGAAGATGTACCAGGATCTCAGACATCAGCACTAGTGGCCGGGTATGAAGAGGGTTGTAGTTGAGTTCGTTTCTCGATGCCTCACTTGTCAGCAGGTGAAGGCGGAGCACTAGGTACCAGTAGGATTGGTACAACCCTTGGGGGTCTCGGAGTGGAAGTGGGACAGGATACCTATGGATTTCGTGACTGGACTTCCATGCACTTCTAGAGGTCACGACTCCATTTGGGTGGTTGTCGACCGACTCACAAAGTCATCCCACTTCTTACCCATCAGAGAGCAGGGCTTAGTAGAGATCTTGAGACATATCTACATTCAGGAGATTGTACAACTTCATGGTGTGCCATCATCTATCATCTCTGATCGAGATACTCTCTTTACTTCAGGGCATTATAAGGGGTTGCAGGAGGCATTCGGGACGCAGCTACGTCTGAGCACCACCTTTCACCCTCAGACAGATGGTCATATTGAGAGGAACATTCGGACTATCGAGGACATGCTTCGTGCATGTTTCCTCGACTTTGGATGCAGGTGGGAGGACCACCTACCCTTGGTGGAGTTCGCGTACAACAACAGCTACCACTCTACCATCGGGATGGAACCGTACGAGGCATTGTATGACGGACCTTGCAGATCACGTCTGTGCTGGACAGAGCCTAGGGAGTCAGCACTTGTGGGAACAGAGATGGTCCAGGCCACGACAGAGAAGGTCCAGGTCATCCAGGAGAAGATGAGGACAGCTCGGAGCCAGCAGAAGTCTTATGCTGACAGGAGGTGGAGACCACTAGAGTTCGAGGATGGAGACCACATCTTCTTACGGGTCTCACCTTGGTGTGGATTACGGAGATTTGGCCAGGGCGGCAAGTTATCTATATGCTTCATCGGACCATTCTAGGTCCTCAGAAGGATAGGAGAGGTGGCTTACTGCCTCGCTCTAACACCTCAGTTGCACTGGGTGCACGACGTCTTCCCCGTATCTCAGCTGAGGATATAAGTGCACGACCCGACGCATATCATCGACGATGGGGAGATGGACATTGATGATGGGGAGATTTTTGCAGAGGTATCGGTGGAGATCGAGGATCGACAAGAGTGGGTCCTAAGTGGGCGGTCGGTTCCTCTAGTGTGCATCAGATGGCATCACAGGAACCTCTAGGAGAGAACTTGGGATCGGGAATCTCAGATGTGTGCTCAGTACCCATATTTGTTTCCCTAGTTTATGATGTATCTTTACGAGGACATAAATCCCTGAGTTGGGAGTAATGTAAAGACCCGTAAAATTCAAGGTAAATTTTTTCTTAATTTTCTTTGGGATTTTTCAAGAACGCAGTTTCTAACAGCACCTGATTCCGAGGCCCAGTGTGCAAGGAATCAATTTCCAAAGTTTAGCTCGTGTACGTTCATTAAACGAATGAGCAGGTTTTCCAAACATTTGAACCGGTGTTCGGAATCAAAATCCAAGGGCACCGATGAAACCGCAGTCCAGGTAATTTCTTAGGAATACCTTTTCTGGAGTTTTGTTTGCTCGGGTGTGGTTATTAAAAATAGTGGGTTAAGTAATGAATAAAGTAAAATTTCTGCAACCAATTTTATTTTTATTTAAGGTAGTTTAAACCTATGCTTGGAGGTTGGAGTGGGACCCACTAGTTCCTAACTACCCTAGGTAGGATATTAGTGAAGTGGGTCCCACACGAGCCCCACCCCCTTCATATTCCTTTTTACCTCTGACGTGCATTCAATTCTTTAACTCACCCACACCCCAATTAATTTGTAAGTCAACTCTCTTTTTAATTAACTTTTTAAGTTGTTCAATATAATTAATTCGAGAATTAAATTTTGAATTTCGAATTGGTTGGTGGCCTGTGTTAGTTAATTAAATAAGACAAGTCTTATTTCATTTAGGGTGTTTGGTTTGTGCTAGAAGGATTGGAGAGGTTTTTCTCAAGTCTTAAACTTCATCTTCCTCCTTGAAGAATGCGAAGAAGGCACCATTGCTGATGAAGAATGCCGGCCTCCAAAGAAGGATGATGAAGAACACCGAATCCTTAGAGATCAACGATGTGACGCTGTGTACCGCGATGCTGATGATTCTCTTATCCACGACACCGATGACGTTTACGAAGCCTTCTTCCGGTACGTTCTTTTTCCACAACGAACCTTCATTCAATAGCACCTTGAGGTAGGGGTTAATTTTGTTCGTGGAATAATCTTTTTCGTTCTTCGTTTTTGATTTGGGGATACTTGTTGTCAAATTAATGGGAGGAGGTCGAACCACACGAACATGGACGACCCTCCTCCTCCTTGGTTGTTGTGTTTGTTGCGGCTCGAAAAAAGGTGGCGCGATGCAGCGACACCGTGTGGAAACATGGAGGAATGCGGAGAAGATGCGCAACGATGTCTCGTCGTGCCGTTGAGGCCGAATGAAGCCGCGGTGAATTCGCGTCGTGCTGGAGAACCTCGAAGAGGCCATGGCCAGAGTGGGGCCGCGGCGGAGGGGCGCGGCTCAAAGCCGCAGTGGTGCAAGGCGGGGCGGGCGGAACATCTGGCTGCCGGTGCCTTGGAGGGGCGGGACTATGGCGGTCCCGCGGCCACAGCACCGGCTGGCTGGACAGGGTCGGCCGGCTTCTGAGAAACCGTGGGTCGTAACCCCCGGATGGCAATAGGAGTGGCCCCCACATGGGGGGGCGCAGTTTCAATCAAGGGGGGAATCCCCCCCCCCCTTTCCATTCAACACGGCCAGCGCTGATCTGGCCGCATGCGGGCTGCGCCCGCACCAGGCCAACAAGCCGCACTGGGCCGGACCGCCGAGGCTGGTCCGGGCTGCGCCGGCGGGGCCGGGCCGCACTAGTCGGGCCGGGAGGCACCCTAATGGGCCGGACCCACACCCGGGTCGGGTCGACCCGGTTCGGTCCATCCCAGGGGGTCGCGGGCCGGGTCGGTACGGGCCCAAAACCCACTAAAATCGGAAAGGTTTTTTCTTTTGCCCATATCATTGGCAACAGACCTTTGATCGATGCACTGTCAGTTGGGATTAGATCCTTGGATCGAGATGGTCGTTTCGGTTTATTACACTCAAGGTTTCAGAGAACTTTGGGTATGGTCGGGTTGGTTCGAACATGAGACCAACCGGGCCCTCAGAGCGGAAACGCTTATAACATGAGTTCTGGACATCTGATTGACGTGATGTCAACTTTGTTGGATTCCTATTAGTGAGATGGACCTTTTGGCTTACTCCGGTTGAGGTTTGGTCGCATTTGGAGTGCGGTCGAGTTGGTTTTGACTTAAAAACCAACCGGGCCCCTGGAACGAAAAAGCCAATAACTCTTAGACCTGGCATCCGATTGACGCACCGTCTGTCATGTTTAGTTCCTCTTGTCGAGACGGAACTTTGAGGTACATAAACTCTGGACTATGTGTCAGTTGATGTATCAACCCCTTGACTCATGGAGCAGACCCTCCCGTAATCGAGCATGCTGTGTGCGGGAACCCTAGAGCTGGCTACGACTGCGAAGACCATACTGAAATCCTCCGTGTGTTCGACGGCGATGAAGAATGCACTGAAATAATCCGTGGGTTCGGAGTGATGAATACCGTACTGAAATCCTCTGTGGGTTTGACGGTGATGAAGACATCACTGAAATCCTCCGTGGGTTCGGCAGTGACGAAGATCGTACTAAAATCCTCTGTGGGTTCGACAGTGATGAAGACTGCACTGAAATCCTCCATGGGTTCAGCAGTAATGAAGACCGTACTGAAATCCTCCGTGGGTTCGACGGCGATGACTCTATTCTTGCTATCCTCCATGGGTCTAGAAGAGTAGTTGGTCTGTATAATATGTTGGTCCGACAGCTTAGCTGGTTTAGTATCCAACGTGGGTCCCAGCTTAGATGAATCAGTGGCTACATCTGATCATCTCTATCACCTTACGAAGGAGTATACCTGTGTGAGCTAAGTCTTGACTTTCAATCTCTATATTCGATATGATTGACTTGCTTTCCTATGTGGATTGGGTTGTTTTATCCTGTGTGGATTGGTTGTACTATCCTATGCGGACGTGATCAGACTTGGGCTCGGATGTTGGAGCTGAACAGGAATTGATGACTTAGGTATATACATGGGCATATACCAAAGTAGTGTTGGTTGTTACTTTGTGATTGTATCTATCCTTTGTGGATTATCCTTTGTGGATTCTGGGAGACCTTCGGGGGTCTCAGGGTCCCTACTAAGTAGCGTATACTCACCCCTACATGGGCTATGCCCACACTACGTTATGTTGGATGCAGACGACGGACAACGCTGGTCGTGGTTGAGGCTAGTGGAGCTGTCGGTACCTGGAGGTGGACCACTGGGTAGGATGTACATGGAGCGGATGGTTGGACCTGAGGAGATGAGGTGGCTATCTCTACCCACCCTTCAGGTGGGACTTCCAGTGGACGGCCCAACGTTGCTGCTTTTCATTCAGTTGTTGTACTTTCTTTCCAGTTGTACTTTACTTTCAGTTTGGGTTTGTATTCTGGCCCATTTACTTTCTGCACTTACTTTTGTACCCAGTTTTACTTGGTGTTTACTTCTTCTGGATTACTCTGTGGTGTTTGTTTACTTTATTAAGGCAATTCCTTCCGCTTTTTTCGGGATTTACACCTTGGTGCTAGTCGCGAGCCCCTGGCCTATGGGGGGTGGGCTTGAGGTAGTCACGCCATGGGCCCCGAGGACGGGTCGTGACATATTAAGTGTTGTTTTAGTTCATTATAGTTCACTTTTAAAGAATTATATTTCATTTTAAATAGAATACATCATCTTGGATTTCCCTAGAATCATTTCAAACTATAAACATCATATATTTTCTAACTCTTTAAACCTTTTTATAACACTATTTACAACACTAACACACCACTTAATTCTTACAAATGATATTTTACACTTATATATTCCAATTATTAATGAATTTCCTATTTTTACAGTATTTTAAATATAAACTAAATCCCAATAATATTCAATCTCTTTCCCTTGGGTTTATCCCTTCACTATTATACTAGTTTAGGTATGAAAATTATATTTTTTATGGCTGTAAAAACCTCTGTTCTTATCAAAAATCGGATCCATTTCCATAGAATCCTAGAGTGTGTATCTTAGATTTTTTTAAAAAAATAAAAAAACATAATAAATAATTTAAAAATAGAAAAAATATTATAAAATGGTTGTCCTCAATTGTTCAAAATTCTTATATACTTTTGTTGAAATTGTTTTTTCTCTTCTTTTTTTTAAATATGTTGTGTTTTGCATGTTCTCATTCAATTAATGGTATTTTTTATTCATGTTACACTTTAATCTTAGCTATTAGTTTTTAATGAAATAGTAAAAAAAATTACTACTTAAATACACAGGAACTATAAGATTTTGATCCCCATATTTATTAAGATTGATTTAGAGAGTTTTAGTGAGGCATGGGAAAAGTTCAAGGATTTTTTTAGTTTAATTTCATATTCATTGAATCTCTTTAATAGTTATATTATAATTATTTTATATTGATTTTGATGATAATGAGTTATTTTGTTTTCAAAAAACTCACAAAGGGTTTTTAGTGTATCCCAATAATAAATAATATTGAGAAATTTTTCATGATTTAATTAGAGAGGGTAAGAATAAATTCTCATTTTTGGAGACATTGAATGAGATCCTATTATAAATTGTGATCAATAATGGGAAAATTGTTTTTCAATTTTTCAAAGTTCGAATTTATTAATTCAATAATGGAATCATTAACCTGATATTAATTATTAAAAAATTAGAAAAATTTACCAACTCATCTATGAGGTGTAATGATGAAATTATTTATGTTAATAAAATTAAAATTCATGATTTGGAAAAAGAAGTCGTTCAAATCTGTCACAAAATACAATTTGAATAGGTTGATATAATTGATCTCATTGTGGCTAAAAATTCTACACTTTAAAATCCAAAAAATTTAAGTGCACCCAATGGGTTTCAGAGTTTTTTATAATGAAGGTTAAAATAAAAATATTCTATTTATTTTCAAACATCAACACTCAATTTAATTGTATACCTAAATCAATGGTAGTTGATCTTGAATAGAAGATAAAATTCTAAGAGGATTTAGATCTGACTTTAAATGGTAAAAAATAAAATAGAATTTTATAACCCTCTTCGTGATTTTGTCATTCAAGACTCATCCATATACCTTTTTTAGATGATTTATTGTTATCTAATGAGGAATATATTTTTGGGAATCTTTTAAAACCCTTTAAACACTAACAATAGGCATCACCTATAAGAATGTGTGAAATTAATCAAATCTAGAAAAAAAATGGAAGCGTATATCTTCTTTTTATCTCTATCAATGGTTGTTTTCAAGGGTATTTTTCACTAGCTAAAATATTGGGTTGTTTCCAAGATGTTTAAAGACCATAAAATTGATTTTTCATTAAAAACAATTAGGTTGTAAACATGTTGTGGTTCATACTTAGAAACAAAACACCCACCTAATGACCAAAGATTGAATTTTACGAGAGTATTTATGGGTACATTAAAACTAGAATTGATTGGTAATAGACCCATGATTTTATTTATTTTAATAAAAAATTATATTCTTTAAATAAAAATTTAATTAGTTTGGTTTTTGAGAGTCTAAAAATATTTTCTCACCATATTTATGTTAATATAAGTTTTTGAAGCATTATCTTGGAATTCAGTTGTTATTAAGAAGTAACATCCATCAAACATTAATATATTAGAGCTTCATGGACTCCCATTTCATACCATAGTCCTTGTTTAATATTTCCTAATCTTAAATACTTAAATTTTAGGTTGGTTTTATTTTTTTTTCAGTAAATCAATTGTATTAACTAAGTTGAGTGAAAAATATAAATGTGAGTGGTTAGATCATTCAAAATAAGAATCCTACACCATCCCTTTACAATGGAGAACATCATTTGGTTTTTAATTAATTTGAAAAAATTATTCAATGATTCCACCTATTAGAACTAATTTTAATTATTTATTTTAGGATGTTATTTGTGTTGGGTGTTTTTTATTAAACTATTGAGTACATTTCAAGATTTTGTTATTGAACTGAGACTATAAAACATGTAAATTGAAAATCTTCGTGTTTATTTGAAATAAATATTGAGATATAAGTTGTTTAGAATGATTTTATAGTGTAGCGAAATTTTTTCATGATCTATTTATTTAAAAACACTACAAATTTTTATTGTTTTTATTCATTTAAATTTTGATACTCATACCTACACAACTTTTGGAAATTGTCACATTCCAATTTAAGGAGGTTTGTGTGATTTTTATAGAAACACTCTTATTGTTCCCATGAACTGGTTTCAATCTTTATAAGCTAATTTTTTTAGTTTAATGTTGAGAATAGATCTTTTTATATAGGTTCAAATTTGTATGTAACCATTAAATTTTTTATTTCATGTTGAAGGGAATGTGAGGTTAATATTGAACTAGGATAACAAATATTCAACTTCTCAAGATTAAATTCTCTATCCTATAACTTTTTTATCTTACATGGTTTATTTTAATTTTATACATCATTTTTAATAGTGTTAAATTTTATTTTTATCTCTATATTTGAAATTTACACCATCAATATAAATCAATGATTTCCATGATTTTGATTTCTTTAAATGATTAAACTACATATCTTTATCTAGGACTAATTGAATAACTTTTTATGAAATTATTGGAAACATTGTTTCTCACTTTTGACCATTAACATCTCTATTGCTACTATGAAATGTGTTCGATACTGGAGGATTTTGGATTTCATGCTAAAAAATTTTATTACCTGCTTTTATATTGTTTATTTGAAAATATTTTATGAGTCTTCTATAAAAGAATTCATGAACAATGTCTAATAAGTGGTGATTCAATTTTGAAAATTGTTCTATTTCTATGGAACTTGTTAAGTTACTAGAGAATTTTGGTAGGCATGCTTCTATTTTTGAGCTTTCCTATGACCCCTGACACATATTTTTCACTACTAAATTATAAATCACCCTGAACTTAATTGTCTAAATTAATTATCCAATTTAAGGTTATCTATTTGGGATAAAATTTAGTTTTAGGTGTAGGTAGGGGTACTTTTCTGTACTAACTATTTTTCATTGAGAGCTCAATAAATTCCCAAATAAATTTTTAAAATATGATTGTTTTTTTAGAATTAATTTTACTTTATAATGTTGAGAATTTTTCTTGATGTTGATGATTTTTTTATACATTGATGGATTATTTTTTTATTCCACCAAGGATTCAATCATGTAAAATATTTTCATTTCATATATAAAAATACTTTCCTTTAGTGAAGCTTTGGGAGTATGATTTATAATTTCAATTTAATTTCAATCCTTTTTTATGTGGTAAATTAATAATCTTTTCTTTCAAATGTTTTATGAAACACACTCATAATCCTATGTTGAGATTTTATTTATTAAGTTAATTGTTTGGATGAGTTAATTATCTTTCTTATAATTATTAATCCTACTAATCCATTCACACGTGACTAATTATTTTCATTCTAAAATATGTGTGTCTCTTCTCCAAGAAAGATAAGAGAAATTTCAAATAATAAATTACTACAAATTTAAGTTGGTTCAACCTTGTTCAATGTTTCATTTTCATTTATCTTTTTCAAATCTGGAATCCCATTTTTTTCCAGGATCATTTCAATTAATATAGCATTCATTTTATTTTTCTTAATTTAGATATTTAATTGTATGAAATACTTTATAAATTCATTTATTAGTGGTATTAAAAATGTTTCATTATTGAGATAAATGTCTTTTACTGAAAATGTAGAATTAATTTATTTAGGACCACTAGTGTGCTAAGAAGATGGGGATTTTATGTGTTCATTATAAGGTATAGTATTCACATGAATTTTCATTATATTTTTTTATCACTTTTGATATCAAATTTGTTTTCATTGATTTATTTATTATTTTTTGAAGATCTATAATTAAAATTTAAATTCCTTATAAATTATTTTCATTGTATTAAAATTAAAAATATTCTTATGTCTGAATGTTTTAATTCTTTGAAGACCTTAATTGAATTTTCTTGTGCTCATGTTCAAAATTACATATGTTGTGATGAATTAATATTTTGAAATTATTTTATTTCATTTTTTCATTGAAATTATTTGTTAAACAAATTATTTGGTGATTCAGCCATGTAAAAAATCAGTGTTGGAATTTATTCGGGAAAACTGGGCTTGGAGTTAATTTTTTTAGAAATTAATTTTTATTGATGAAAATGATATTTGATTTTATTTTCAAAATAATTAAATTATTCTTAATGTATTTAATTTTTCAAAATTAGGTATATTAAATTGTTAATTTAACTTTAATTATTTTAAATTTATTTTTTAGTATATTTTATAGGGTTTTTTTGGTTGCATAAGTGAAGGTTGTTTGATTGGTGGTGCAAGGAAGATTTGATCTGATGTCATCGAAGATGAGGCTTTACATGTGTCTTTAAAAGGATGCTTAAATAAAGCCCTAGACTCATGAAAAATAAAGGGATTCATGTGTCACTAACTTACCCAAGATGATTCAGTATCCTTGGGTCAAGGGGATCATTGCTCCTTATCTATTAACTATTTTGACTTCATCGTTTGTTCGGTGAGAGACTATGAAAATCTTTTTTTGGACTAATTATATATTGAGTAATTCATATACATAAATTGTGGAATTTAACCACAACTTTTATCTTTTTCATGTTAATGGTCCGTTGAAGAATATGGCTTAAAATACCTAGATTTAGAACCACTATAGGTCATTTCCATTAATGGTTCTAGAACATAAACTCACTATTTGAAGTTAAAAAAACTAATTTAGAGGAATTCCAAAATGTGAGAACCTATGATGGTGAAAAACTAGTCATTGATTGAGTGATCTTATACTAAATAATCTATTTTATCAAATCTATTCTAGATGACTGAAGAGTCTCGTATTTGTATGTGGAATTTTAAAGACCAATACACAGTCTAAAACCTAGATATTGGATTTATAGGGTGACTTCATGACTTCAATGATGTAGGTTAATGTACATATTTTTTATTCCTAGTATGTTATTGATGTATTTCCTAAGTAGAGAATTTTTTCAATCTAGGAGGTAAGAATTAGTGAAATGCGACTTCTAAAAGTGGTTGGTTCATGTGATGATTAGTTGGGAAATTTTAGAGAATATCTTGGGAAGTTAGGTGCTGAAATCTAAAAAGGTGACACATATACTTATTGAGGGAGTGCACTAGAAGATTAAAATATGATAAAGGAGACGTATGAGGGAATTATTGGATTATAGTAAATTCAAGTGTTAATTATGAACCTAATGACTATTAATCTAGGAGTTCTAAACCTAAATTTCATCTTTCATGCATTAGTTAGAGGAATACCAGAGGAGTTTATGATGTACATCAAGGTGAGTTATTTTTTATTTATATTACTTTATCTACATCCATTACTCAAATATATGTTATGAGATTCTATTTTCTATTGATTCAAATATGATTTTAGTGTAATGATCACATGGTTAATTCACTTTTTTATTACCCCAGTTGACATATCTTCTTCTTATTTTTTCCTCTATACTAAAATGAAATTGATTTTTCCAATTTAATTTTAACCATAATTTGTTTATGGTTTGAGTTTAATCAAGAACCAAGAGATAATGGATTAATTATTAAATTTAATAATTTTAATATTATTTTATATTATTTTTTATTGGATAAAGTCAATGTATTGAGAGTTGATGATTTCAATTCAAAATCTTCCTTTTATTTTGAAGCTAATTTTACATAATTAATTATGATGATATTTTTTTAATGAATAAATTTGGAAAAAAATCACCAAGTACTATGTCAATTTTTCCTTGATAATGAACAAATAACTATTCTATATTTTTTTATTTTAGTAATCTCAATAATTAGAGGCGATCCTTTTGTAACATCAACATAGCTAGATTCGACAAGGCCAGCTACTGATTTTTTGTTCTAGTTGAATTCATTGCAGGAAAGTTTTAAAGAATAAAATTTAATTTTAAATAGACTACATCAACTTGGATTTCCCTAGAATCATAAAAACCAGAAAAATCATCTATTTATCATCTCCTTAACCCTTGGCATAAAACTACTAACAACACTCACACACCATTTAATTCTTACACATGAAATTATTTACTTATTTCTTATTAATATCAATAAATTTCATGTTTTTTAGTAGTTAAGAGATAAATTAAATCCCTAGAACATTCACCATCCTTCACATGGGTTAAAAACATCACTACTATATGAGATTAGTTTTATAAATGATATTTGGACAGCTCGTAATCTGAATTCCAAAACATGTTAACAAAAATGTTTGGGGACCTTCTGTCATTTATTCCTTTAGAGATTAAATTTAATTAATAAACTTTATTGATAATGAAATTATAAAAGTTTTGATTTACTTTTGGATCATAATTTAGATATATTTAGGCTTTAAATCAGTGGAAATCTATATTTCAATGGGATTTTGGAACCTCCAACCCAAACTTCTAGATCTTGTGCAAAAAACACATATCCTATATACCATGTTGGATACCATGTTAGTAATCTCAAAGAAAACATACATATATTTAAATAATATATACATAAAATCTCTAAATAATATCATAATCCTATTACACAAAGGAATATTTTTTTTTTGGATATTATATATATAAAAATATTTTTTTGAAAATTTCTTAACAATCAAATTATTCTATATCCCATTCTATACATACCTTATATAGTAATCATTTTCATAACCCGGGGAATTGAAACGTTACAAAGGAGTGAAATTAAATTATATTTAAGTGAATAATTATCAAAAATTCATAAAATGTGTTAGATCAATAGAATATTTTAAAACATGAATAAGAGAGAAATATCTTATTAAATAGAAAATGGAACAATAAGAGTTATCCTTAAGGCATGATAAAAGAAAATATAAATTCAAAATGAAAACATATACCAGAGAATAATAGTATTGAATAAAATATCCAATAAACATGATACATGGATCATAACATAGGGATATGAAATAAATTTTTCATAAGCATAATAATAGAAAATCATAACATTATGAGAAACATTATCAGTAATTATGTCCACGCACAGTCTTGTAGGAAAATTAACCCTCAATAATGTCTACACACAAAAAATCTGAACCAATTTATCTAAAATAATTTCCTTATAATTGTTTTAAAAAATATATATTCAATGATAGACACACTAAAAAAATGAAGACAGGGCTATCTGAAATCATATACATACAAAAAAACATTTGAAAAAAGTTATCACCAATCATGCCTACATAAAAAAACATGCAAAATGTAATATGCAATCATGTTTAGATAACAAACTATAAAAAAATATCTCTAAAATTATTTCCACACAGACAGAGATATAATAAATGTGACCTAGAATCATGTCCACACAAAAAAACACATAAAAAATTCAATCAAAAAACATATCCATACAACAAACATAATTATTTAATATGATATAACAAAATTAAATAATAAATTGGAAGTATATACAATACACCACACATATCATAATGATAAACCATACACATGTGTTCCATACCAAATCAATCATAAATCATATCATGAAGAATCAATGGAATGAAAATTATATTTGTAACATTTCAACATGAAAGGACCCCATGAGTTATAACAATTCATAAAAAAATTGATCACCCAAAATAAATATTTCGTAAGGAAATTTATAAGGGGATTCATGAAACATTACTCTAAATGAGATAGATATATATTAATTAAATATTAAAAATGAAATAAAATCATGAAAATAGATTTCATAATATATTTTTAACCTTATTAAAAAAAATTTATGTTATGAGTATTGAAACCACGGTTTTTTAGAATTTATATTACATTTTATTAGATGAATATTCATTACAAATAATTATGATCCAAGCCATAACCATAATGGTTTAGTATACTTGGATACTAGATACACAACCGTATTGTTTCATGAATGATCTCAAAAATCTCCAAGAAAGATATTCCCACATAGTACTCTTCTTAGACATACACTACTTAAAACCTTTCTTAATAACCTAGGGAAAGGAAATATAATAAAGGGTGAGCTCATATGCTCAGTATGTGTAGAAAAGGGAGATATCAATTATCACTAAAATATAAATTATCATAAGGTTATGGGAACATGAGATTCCATTTAAAAATACATACCATCATATCATAGATCATAATATTGAATCGTGTCTTAAATCTTAGTAGTTCATAAGACATAAATCATATGTGTATCAAACAACATGGTTCATGAGATAACAACATTGGATTAAGACATGAGATTATAGAATACGCATAATCATAAGAAATAATTTTATTAGTCAAGGATAGCTATCAAGACTATCAAATTGGATTGGGTTCACTCCCCATTACATCATATCAATAGTCAATGTTCACTACCAAGACTATCATGGTGGATTGAGTCTACTACTGAACTGGGATTACTCCCCATTCTAATCTTTATTATCTCATGAGATATACATATTTACCCAATGCTTTATAGGGATATATAATTTGGGCCCCACTAATCATATAATTATAATTTATTTATATTTTTTCCATAAGATCATAAATCATTCATCATATATTATATCCATTACAAAATAAATTGGTATTATAAACATTTTAATAATTAATAATCAAATAACCTGTTGGAAATTAATGAGAATCAAAAAATATCTTAATCATAATCATAAAACATAGAAAGAAATAAAAATGATTGTATGATTTCATAATATTCCAATAAATCATAAGTAACATAAAAGGATGTATTTATGAAAAAAAAATCCATTAAGATATCACTTGGAATATTTATTGAGGAAAATTCCCATTTGAATTTTTAATCACTTCTTTAAAATATAAAAACTTCCAGAATATTATTGACAAAAATTCTTTTAAAATAACTTGGTATATTTGTAATATATTCTTCGAAGCTTTGATTGGCCATAAAGAAAATAAGTTATATCAATAAAATATACATCAAAGAAAATATTCCTTCCACATTTTTAGTAAAAAGTTAAAAGTAACTTGTTTGGAAAATGAAAAGAATATTTATTTTAAACCATTTTTTTCAAAAAAAAATCTATGTTTAAGATGACTTTGAAAAATAATAGTAGGATATTAAATTAATTCATCAAAATATTATAAATAAAACAAGAACATTGAAGAAAAAAATTCCCAATTAAAGTAGAAATAAGGTGTGCATTTATTAAAAACATGTTCTCCATCATTTTATTTACCAAAGGGAGGGAAATTGTATTATTACATTAAAATTAAATTAATAAAAAATCATAAGAAATATATTGAGTTAATTGATAGAAAAATCATGAAATTTCATTATCTAAAGATTAATAAAAATCAGTCCTCTTAAATTACGATATTGTAACAAAATACCCTTACAAATTTGTTAAATTTTGAATCATAACCCCCAAGAAATAAAAAAGTTAAATGAAAAATTAAATATAATTAAAATAAGAAAAATAATTATATATCATGTGAAAGGGGGAATTATATACATCTCATAAAGATAAATTTGTGTATAACATCAAATATGTCTCAATGAAATAATATTAACACGAAAAAACCTTGCTGCACGGGTAATATCTAAATCAATACCTTATGAAAGGGAGAATCATATATATATAGATTTAAATACTCATAAAATTCACTAAAATAACACTATATTACATTAATGGGTAGTATATATAACACATAAAATAAACAAATAGTGAATGTCGCATGTGTCTCGCAAAAATAAATGTAAGACGAGAATCCCTTACCTTAAGTCTCATCTTGCTTCTTATGTTTTAAATCCTCCAATAGAAAAACTATATATTTATTATAAATTTATCCAAAAACTATACTCATATATATAATTACATATAATATTTACATGACATATTTTCACTAATTTATAAACATTTCTTTATTAAAATCATTATTCTGGGTGATAATTGGTTCGTTTTTCATTCATGTTATAGTTTAACAGTCCTAGAACTTGTAATTTTATCATGGTAACATAATATAAATAATGTTAATAATGATATAAATATAATATATACTCATTATATATATATATATTTATAATCATCAATACAAGTTTTAGATAGAAAAATGATTTATAATGTTCAAGGAGATGGTTAGTCGCATGTACACATCAACACTATTTTAATTTTCTAAAAAAATGATTATAAAAAGATAAATAATATTTTATCATAACATAACCATACTAATTTCATAAATATGATATATAAACATTAATTTTATTTTTATAACCATCCAAGTAAAATGGTCATGAAAAACTATTTACGCAGGTGCATGGATACAGTAAGACGTGTGTATGCATGAGCGATGTTTTCATATTTTGTGTATAGAAGGGAGGTGGATATAGGTTGTTGAATTGATATAATAAAAATTATTTATATTTAATATATTTAATTCATTATTTTATAATTTATACGATAGATTCATAGGAGGTTAAAAAATAAAGAAAATTGAGAGTACTCGGTTATGAGTTGTAGAAATTTCCTGAGAAACCACATTTGAATTACAGCTTAATCATTAAAAGGATGGACTTTTTGAAAGATCAAAAGATATATGATGTGTGGAAGAAATATATAATGGTATTTTGGTTGGTATTTTATAGTCTATAAGTCTCATGATTTTTAGATAAGAGAGGTTATGTGGTATCCTTTTATAAGAGAGGGAAAGGACACACTTGGAATTAGCTAAAAGATTAAATAAAATGTAGATACCTTACCCTATAAATTTCATAGATAGTGTCCAATAACATTACATTGGAATTATTATAAGGAATAAAATCCCAAAGGAGTAAAGAGTTTAGTAGTATTGGTAAACCAAATACGTACATGATTCTTTTTTTACAAATGAATACGGTAATTACAACATATTTTTTTCTTTTGTGGATAATAACTCTATTAAATATATTACATCCTTGCATGAATTTCTAAAAACACTTTAGGGAATATTGGGGAAAGGAAACATAATAAGGGTGAGTTGAAATAATCAGTAATGATAAATATAAAAGAAGAAATAATGAATCAATTAGAATAGTTAATATACAAAGGTAATTACTGAATATGTGTTCCATGTAATCAATATACTGATAAAGAAGCGGATAAAAAATATGGAAAGGTAAATAACTAATAACTCATGTCATTTAAAATAACTAGATAAGGTATGATAAATATGTAAAGAAAAGTAAATTAAACACATTCCATTTAATCAATGAACAGAGAATGAAATGCATCCATAGATAGGTCGATGAAAAATATCATGGATAAATAATAGATGAATCTAAATGAGGTAAATGCATAATTATTATATGTCATGTTTCCTAAGTACAGGGTAACATTACCGTCAAGACCTTTCACTAGACGGTTTAGAATATTGGTTAAAAACTCATCTATGGCCATCTAATGAACTCCTCCAATGAGACTACCAAAGCATCGAGAGGAAATCTATGACTGGGCACCATCCATGTCATACCAATCGAAATTGTTCCTCATATATCAAATAATCAATTTTACAGTGCGCGTTAACAAATATATATATAGATTAGAAGATACATATTTATCTATACTTCTCCAGTTAATTAAAAAATTATCAAATATATACAGTACATAAAAATATTATATAGTTTTATAAATAATCATTTCCATGATAAATTAAATTGATATTTATTGGAAACTTAATGTTCAGAGATCAATGGAGATTAAATATTTCAAGGTGACTAACAAAGGAATCAAGAATGTGAATTTCAATAATATCATTGGAAAAATAAATCAAAACCTCTCTAGAGGAATAATAAGGACGGTATCAAAACAAAATATCCCAATTAGAGTAAAATAAATAGTTTTTATCATTAATGAATGGAAATTTTATAAAAATATCTTTTTAGAATATTCTTGAGGAGAATATCATTTTCATTTTGAAAAAAAAATTAAAAATTTTTATTTGAAAATCTATTTAAAATCATTTTCATTAATTATTAACCTTTTATACATGAATTGTAATATTTTAATAAATTATTATGTGTAAATATATACATTCCATAAAAGTTAAAAAGATCATTCCTTTTGGATGGTAAAAAGATTAGAAAAATGCCTTGTTTAGAAAGAGACAAGAAGATTCCATTGAAAACATATGTAAAAGAAAAAAGTGTTAAAATTTATTTAATAAATAATTTTTAAAATTTTGAAAACCTTTTTGAAAACCTTCATAAAAAACTGGGTTTTTAGAAGAAAATTGGTTCTCTGACGATAGAGAAATGAAATGTCGAGTTATATTTAAAAAATCTAAAGAATTTTTAGTATAAAAGAGTGGAAAATGGTACTACTACTTGGAAAAGGTTATGAATAAATAGAGGAGAATAAAATTAAAGGGTTTTTAATAAAATAATCAAATAATTTCTTCTAATATAAATTCTAGTGTAAACAATCCCGAACAAAATGATATTGTGAAATAAACCCTTGAAAACCCATAACATTGATGCGAGAACCAATTAATGAAAGGATTTTGTGTTTAAAATTTAAATCCACATAAAATAATTGGAAATAAAACAACAGATAGTAAAAACTAATTATTCATGTAATCATATAATATTATTGACCACAACGAAGTAATTTATCCCAATGAAAAGGAATCAGGTTATGAAATTATCTTACACTTAGTAACTTTTAATTAAAATCCCCTAAGAAGGAATAATTAAACTTAAAATATAATATACCATAAATAAAATTAAATTCATTATATAATATAACAAAATGGGATTTAGTTTCACCACACAAAAGAATTGGTGAATATGACATTCATCTCATAGATGTAATAAGTGAGATGAGATTCTTTTACCTTACGTTTCCTTTTCAGGTGAATATCCATTAACATCATATATAATGGTTTTAAACTTGTTAATAACATATTACTGAACCATATTAATATTTATGATATCATATATGACCTTCTTAAAAATTCTTATTACTCATTTTTTAGTAATCTTTCAATATTTTCATTATTTCTAATGTTAAGGGCCTAGTTTTTGAGTATGTCTAGACTTGTTGATTTTTGTTCCTATGATGTATCATAATATAAATAATTTAAACTATGATTTAAATATTATATATATTTATTAAATATTAATTTATATTAAATCACAAAATTTAGAGTTAGGAAATGAAATGCACTATTCATGGAGACAGTAGGTCATACGTACGCATGAACACTACTTTCATTTCATTGTAATATTTAAAATAATGAATAGTAAATAATATATATGTGTATTATAATTATAGTGAAGTATCTCTGTTAAATATTTCACTTAGTAAAATAAAATAATCATTTACTCATTCCATGTATATTGTGAACGAATCACACCGCTTTGAGGAGGTGGTAGTCCACACTTCCACAAACGATGTTATCATATTTATACGAAATCGAAAGAATAAGGGTATGTGTTATATAGAAATTATAAAATCCTAATGAAATTATAAATATAATATATATCATATATAAATGGTTTTTCCATAATAACTCTCAATCATGAAAAGTGGTAAAGGTAAAACAAACGACATCGTTTTGTGTGGCAGTAGTTCTCCAGACACATAAACATTATGTTTGTTACCCATCAGATGAAATTATGTGTGAGTTTAGGACAAACCCATAGAATAAAAAAAATATAAGTATATTTATTATAAATGTCTTACTATGTAATCATGGAATTATAATATTTGAGGGGTGGATAATGAACATAAACCAAAAGAGATTAAGGAATGATGTTACCTCTTCTTTGGGTAACTCCTTTTGGTTTTTCCCAATGGTATTACTTGGGTGACTTTCCTCCAAAAGGGATGTATATAGGATAAGTATAGGTATTTTTAGGATCTATATTTTCTGATCTTGGTCGAGATAAATGGATTTACATATGTAAGGATGTTGGAGGGGTGAGTACCTTTTATAATGGAGGAGTGGCATTGTTGTAAATTTTTAAAAAGGAATTTCCACCCATGTCTTATCTATTAAAAAGGCCTAAAATATTGAACCAAATTAAATTAAATGTGGTATAAGGTATAAATATGAACATAAAATCGAATTTGGTTAATTTTATAGGTCATTTTTGTCTTTAAGTTTAAGGTTTAGTCCCTTGTTAAGTAAATGTTTCTCTTAACCATTATAATTAATTTTAATTACATTCACTAATAGTTTTGGTAAAAAACTATATTGAAAATATTAAAAATTTTAAATTATTATGATTCAAAATATGGAATCAATTTTTAAAAATTTGAATCACATAAGTGGCATAAATTAATTTATGTTTAATCCCAAGGATGGGAAGACAAAGCCGGTTTTTAACATAGAATGTTAAAAATACTTCTATGTATTCTTATTCAATTTCAAAGTAAAATTGATTATAATGATATAAATTGTATTAATTGATATTTAATTTAAATAATTAAACATTAAAACCAATCAAAAATATAATTTAACCTTATAAGTAAATTACATGAAAAAATAGTTTTGAAATAAAATCTAACGTTTTTTACTATTCATGAAAAAATGATACTTTATAGAAAATTAAAACAAATACACCCTAAGCTAATTTTTTTGTCCGTATTTCAAAAACAAGGAATAAACATTCATAAATTTTTTATAAAATTTCCAAAAATTGGATTGAAAATTTGTTCACCATTATGTGTTTGTAAAAGTTTCTTTAAAAAAAATACTGATTTTTATATGAGATCTTGTGTTTTCTCTTATATTATGACTATCAAATCTATTTTAGGAAATTCAGAAATATTTTATTGAATATATAATATATACGTTTAATTAATATCGCTGAAAATTTTTAATTAATTTCATTTATTAAGATGAAACTGCTTTGTGGGCATAAAAATAGTTTTCAATAAAAACATTCCCTTTATATTCAATTAGTTTTTATATTAATTTATAATTAATTTGTAACCAATAAATTAATATTATATTTTTATAAACCATATATTTTTATAAGTTATTTAATACTATTCATAACCACTAATTTAACATCTAGGTTATTACTTACTATAAATAATAATATTTTTAATATTATATTGTTCCTCGGTAAAACTCATTCTTGGGTGTAACGCAAGATATCAAAGAAATTATTTGTTGTGTATAATGAAAGATAAATATGTATTTCATGAATTAAAAGTATAAAATTGTTTAATTTTATTTTAAATAGTAAATATATTATAATGTCATGGGATATTTTATTCTCTTGTGCATTTGGAGTTGTGTGTCATACATTCCATTGAATACAATATTCTTAACTTATAATTGTGGGGCATTAAATTCTCCCCACCTAAAATACATTGAGTCCTCACAATTTAAAATTTACTTTAGAAATAAATTATTTGATACTTCTTATGTTTAAATCCCACATCATTATAAGGGTTCACATAACATCCACTAGAATAGATATAATATGAAGTAAAATGGTCACATGGACTAACATATTACTATGTCTCTATATAGGATAACATTAGTGGAAAATATAAATACATAGATGTATAAAAAGTATATATATTTATAGAGAGTGATTAAAGTCATAAATCAAAAACAAGTGAATGATCAATGGAATGTTGAGGGCCCCAAATCTATAAATCTATGATGATTCAAAAGACTATTGGTTCAATAAAAATTAATTTAATAGGTTGATATTTTTATTTTAAGATCCTTTTCCTAATGTTGAGTAATTATTTTACTACCTATAAATATAAATAAATATACTTACATAACATATTTTAATAAACATAATTTTCAAATTTTTTATGTGCTTTGATCAATTTCAAATTTATCCATTACTTCATGAAATGGATATAGAAAAATAAAATTTGATTCTTGAAGCCCTAAAATAAAATTTTAACGGATCGTAAGGTCCATAAAATAGTGAAAATTATACCAATTTTTCACTTAACTATACTCAAAATCCAAAATGGTAAACACATTAATCTTTAAACCTAAAAAGTTATATTAATAGTTCAACATTAATATTTATTCATTAAATAGTTCAACTAGATACAATGATATATTAATAAGGAAATTTTGTTGGTCAGTAGTTGAAGTTAAACCCTTATCATCCTTTGGCCATGGGTTCCAGTCCCACGGTCATACCATATTTGATGGGTTGTCACCCAGTATATAGGTTTTCCTTTTCAAAAAACATATTATAATAATTTCTAAAATAAATGTGATGGACATCCTTGAAATAAGGTTAATCTCTAAATTTCATTTTAACTAACATTATCAATACGACCAAAATTCATAAATACTTCAACCTTTTATTTTTATATAGGTCCTTTTGTGGACTTTTTTTTATGATTTTGAAGAGGTAATTGGCTCTGGTAATTCCCAAGTTCCCCATATTTAAGCCAACAAACTATAAATGGATCATTAGGATGAGATATATTTCCTTCTATCATACAATCCATTTTTCCTTAGAAATTTTTTGTTATATGTCCTTCTTTCTGACACATAAAGCATTTCTCCATTCCATTGAGACACTTTCCTGTGTTCTTCCTTCTATATTTCGTGTATGATAGAAATCAAACAATATTTTGTCCATGGTCTCCACCACTTGAGCTTCTATCAAAAAACATGCTTATCTTCCTTTCTATGTTTGGAAATTAGTTAAGGTATATGTTGTTAATCATATTTGGGGAAAATTTATTAGGTATAAACATGATATATTTCACTCCTATCAACATTATTTTTGGTTTCTCATTTTCAACACCTTGTCCTTCATGTTCACTATTATGTTTCCTCCTTCAAGTTCCATCCATTGACTAAAACCAGAAAACATTTTATGAGTAACAATAGTAATAGGGATAAAATGGTATGATCATTTATATAATATCTAAACCATGATACCTTATTTTCAATCTAAAACACCTTAAGTCTAACCTAGATCATCAATATTAATTTTCTATTCTAATCATTAATAATATTATGTAAAAAATCTGAATTATACTAAATGTATCACCTAGGTGTGTCAAACTAGGTGTGTATTAGGGCCCACTATTGTATATTAGGTTTTGCTTGATTCAAGTCTGATTTATCTTGCTAGAGTTCTTAACCCAAGTTATATCGGTTCTATATCCATGTCCATTTGTAGTATCCAGAAATGGATATATTTATTGCAAGACCCACACAATGTCTACATTAAAAAAACATTAGGATATTATTCTATACTTATCCTCATGGTATATCTTAAGATATATTCAATAATCTATTTTTTCATAAATCTAGTTCCTAAGGATTCCAGTAAACTTTCACTGATACCAACTATTGTTACATGACCCCAGAAAGCCCGGATCTAGTGTCAACTACTATCACAGTTACATTATTACTAGGAATCATATTCTGATGGACCAAAGAGTTTAGTAGTATTGGTAATCTTCATACATATATGAGTCGTGTTTTATAAATTCATACACTAATTACAACATAATTTTTTCTTGGATAATAACTTTATTCCATCTAGTGTATCCTTGCATAACTTTCTCAATACACTTCATGGAATCTTTGGGAAATAAAACCTAATAAAGGTGAGATCAAATACTCACTATGGGTAAATAAAATTCAATAAATCATGAATAAATGTTAATAGCCAATATAGATATTTGATAACCAAAGAAAAATTTTATGTAATAAATAAACTAAGAGTGAAGTGGATAAAAAATATGGAATGGTAAAAAACTAAAAACTATTTCCATATAAAATTACTAGATTAAGGCATAATCAATATGGAAAGGAAAATAAATGAAAAATATTCCATTAAGTCTATTAACTAATAATGAAATTAATACATATATATTTTGACGAAATTGTCATGGGTAAATAATAAATGGATCCCAATGAAAAAAATGCTTAATTATTAGATTCCATGTTTACTAGGTACACGGTACCTATACCATCAAGACCTTTCACAGTACGGTTTAGCATATCAGGTAAAAACACATCTAAGGCTATCCAACTAACTCATTTCATGATACTACGATGTATTGATGGGCTATCTATCATAGGGGACCAACATGTGTCATACCTGTCCAAATCATTCCACATATATCGGATAATAAACATAAAAATGTTCCATATAAAATATATATATGGATTAAAACATGTAGATATATAAATATTTCACCATTTAATAAAATAACTTTCAAGTACATAACATTTGTAAAAATGGTATATGGGTTAGGAAATAATCTTTTCCATGATAAAATCATTTGGGTATTTATGGGAAAATTAATATTCAATGATCATTTGATATTGAATATTTCAAGGGGAAAAAGTAATAAAGTAAGTGAATGTCAATAAAATACTTGTCCAAATCAATCACTAACCATACAAAGGAAGAATAATTATTTTATCAAGAAAAAATATACCAATTAGAGTAAAATAAAGGGTTTTTGTCATTGATTAATGGAAATATTATAAAAATATATTTTAAAAACATTCTTGGGGAAAATATCCATTTCATTTTGAAAAAGAATTTTTAAAATTTTTTATTTCAAAATAACATTATAAACATTATTTTAAAATATTAACTCTTTAAACATGAAATGTATGATTCACAAAGATAATGGGGGTAAATTTGTACATGTCTTAAAAGGTAAAAATAGAATTCCTTTTGTGCGGTAAAAAGGTTGGAAAATTCATTGTTGAGAAAGAGAAAATAAGATTCCTTTGAAAACTTTTTTAAAAGTAAAATAGGGTAAAAATTTCATTAATAATTCATTTTGGAATGATTAAAAACAATTTTGAAAACAATTTATACAACTAGGTGTTTTGAAGTATACAGGTTCTTAGACTAAAGGGAGAAACAAAGTCATTTATCTTAAACAACATTGCTAAACAAAATTGAGTACCAAAGAGTCTAAAAAGGTATTTTTATTTGTAAAAGGTCATGAATAACCATAGGATAATAAAATTAAAGGCTTTTTTGTACAATTATCATTTAGTTTCATCTTATATAAATTCAAGGATAAATAATCTGGAACAAAATGAGATTTCAAAGTAAACCCTTAAAAAGACAAGAACATTGATGTGAGAATCCATAGATGAATAGATTTTTTATATCAAATTTAAATAAAAATAAAAATTCTAAAATAAAAATATAGATAGTAAAAATTTATTACACACATTATCTTTTAATATTAACAACAACGAGGTAGTAATATAACCCAATGAAAAGGAATCGAGTTATAAAATTATTTACGACTTGGTAACTTTTAATTAAAATACCTTTAGAAGAAAAAATAAAAATTAGAAGTCAAAATACCCTGAATATACATAAATTAATGATATAATATATCAAAAAAATTAGTAGTTACACCACACAAAATATGTAAGTGGTGAATGTGAAATTTATCTCACAGATGTAAAAGGTGAGTTGAAAATCCCTTACCTTGTGTTTCTTTTGGGTGACCATCATTTTACTTTCTATATAATGATTTTAAGCATGTAAATAAAATATTCTCAAATTATATTAATATTTATTATATGATATAGTAACTTTTATAATATCTTATTACTTATTTGTTAATAATATTTCATTATTGTCACCATTTCGGGTGCTAATTGCCTAGTTTGTTTAGTATGTTTTGACTTGTTAATTGTTGTTCATATAATTTTTCATCATATCCAAAATATAAACAATGATTTAAATATAATATATGTTTAGTATATATTTTTTTTGAATAAATAATAAAATTTTGAGATATGAAATGAAATGCACCATTCATGGAGACAGTAGGTCATACGTACACATGAACGCTACTTTCATTTCTTTTCTGTATTAAAATGAATGAAAAAAAGTATATATATATATTATAATTATAGTATCATATAAATTTCATTTATGTAACATATAATTAATAAAAATATACTTTATACAATCCATGTATATTGTGTGAATGAATCACATCGCTTTAAGGAGGAGGTAGTCCATACTTCCACAAATAATGTTATCATATTTACACTAAATTGAAATAACAATCATATATGTCATATAACAATTAAATAATCATAAATAAATTATACATATCATATATAAATATATTTTCCTTCATCATTCCTAATTATAATAGGTGGTAAAGGAAAAATGAACGACATCATTTTGTGAGGTGGTAGTTCGTTGTACACATAAAATGTAAGTTTTTTACCCATTAGATGGAAGTTTGTGTAATTTTATGTCTAACACATAGAATAAAAAAATATCAGTATATTGAGGATAATTTTTATCATATAATAATGTAATGATAAGATTTTAGTTTGTGGGCAATGAAAATAAAGCAATAGATCTTAAGGAAGGATGTTACCTCTTCTTTGGGTAACTCCATTTGGTTTTCACCAATAGGATTACGTGGATTGATTCCTTCACAAATAGAGGATTATATGATCAGTATAAGTATTTTTAGGAGATATTTTTGAAGATATTTTTTGATCAAATTGTCTTGATATGTTTGAGTAAGCATGAGGGGTGAGTTCCTTTTTATAGTGGAGGAGTGAAAATCTTTTTATTTTTTCTAATAGGAATTACACCCATGATTTTCAAATGAAAAGTGGGTCAAATAATTAAAATAAATAAATGAAATGGTGGGTATTGTAGAATTGTGAACATAAAATGGTATTTCTAATATTTTCTATTTCATTTTGGCTCTATAGATTAAGGATTAGTCCATTGTTAAGCTAATTTTTCATTTAATCATTGCAATTAATTTTACTTTTTTCAATAATTTTTTTGGTAAGAAGCTATGTTTAACTTATTTTATATTATAAATTATGACTATTAAGAATATTGGAATCTATTTTCACAAATTTAAATCACATAAGTGATAGAAATTAATTTAAATTTAATCACTTATATGGGACAACAAAGCGGGGTTTTTAAGTAAAATATTCAAAAGTTTGCTTTTCTTTTATATTCAATTTGAATGTTAAATTGATTAAAATGTAAAAAATTGGATTAATTTATATAATATTTATATAATTATACTTTAAAACCAATAAAAAATATAATTTATCCTTATAAATAAATTAGATGAAAAACAGTTTTGAAATAAAATTAAATATTTTTCGTTATTCATCAAAAAATTTAAACTTCATAGATAAATATAAAAAATATCTTTAAGTCAATTTTTATTTGCCTATCTCAAAAATTATGTTTATTTTTACACATAAAATTCATGAAAGTTTCAAAAAAGTTATTCAAAATAGGTTCACCATTGAAAGGTGGTAAAAGTATCTTTAGAAAAATATTTATTTTTATACGAAATCTTGGGTTTACTCTTATATTATAACTATAAATTCTATTATATGAATGTCAAGAATATTTTATTAAACATATAATAAATGGGAAATTGATAAATTCATTTTATAGTTTTATAATCCATATATTTTCATAAGTTAGTTAATACTATTCATAACGACTAATTTAATGACTATGTTATAACTAATTATAAGTAATAATATTTTTAATAATATATTATTTCTCGAAAAAACTTGATCTTGTGTGTAATTCAAGCTATCAAAAAAATTATTTTTTTCATATAATCCAAGATAACTCGGTATTTATTGTATTAAAATCTATATCTTTGATTATTTTTATTTAAAATAGTAAATATATTATAATATATTAGGATATTATATTCTCTTACGCACTTGGTGATGTGTGTCGTACACTCTATCCAATACAATGTTCTTACTATGGAATTATGGAGTGTTACATAATATGTATATATGATATCATTTAATGTTAAAAAAATGTATCCATAATTGAGATATAATATGTCACAAGGTCTAAATAAACTCAACCAATCACATTTTTACATGTTTTGTTTACATTTCAAACCTTATCTCTTAGTTAAACCACTATAAACTCATTTTAAACATTACTATAACAACTAATATTTTTACCATGATAACAGAATTATATGACTAGAAATAAAAGGGTCATTATAAAAAATAACATTTTTTTAAAAAAATTAATTCATTTTATCAGATTTCATTTTTATAGGGGGTATAAATTACATTCAATATAAGAACACAACATTCATGAAAATATTTTTAGGAAAACACATGATTAATACTAAAAATAATTAACCTTGAAATAATTTAATAAATTTATATCAATGAATTTTTTTTAAAATAATAAATAAATGAATTTTTTATACTTTTGGGGAAATAAAAAACATAATGACATCTTCTAATCATTCCATTAAATAAAAAGATCTGAAAAAAATAATTAGAATAAAATATAACTAATCATCACAAAGTCAATCATGGGTTCCCAATTTCTTAATTAAATTTATAAATGAATTACTTAACTCCTTAATAGTACCTTTAGTAGAAAACTACTCATAAAATAGGATAATGTCCGATGTTAAAGATATTTTAAGGTTTTACCCCATTGTTACTATTAAGTTTTACCTCTTTTATTGAGGTGAAAAACCTTTACCAGAGCAATTATTAATAGGGATAAACAATTAAGTTGATAAAATTTAATTAGATTAATTATTTTTATTATAAATATTTAATCCATTTTAACAAATCAAATACATATAATGGAGAGAACTTAATTTAAAATTAAACCTATAAAAAATGAAGAATTTTTCTTTTCAGAAAAATTTTATTTTCAATCATAAATCTTAGTCATAATTTTATTAATTAAAATTAATATATATAGATATATAATCAAATAATATTAATAATAAAAATTCACCCATTTATATAATTTAATTTATTAATATAAAAACACTATGCACATATAAAAATATTTTTTTAGAAAAAATGTGTTTTTAAGAATAAAAATAAACTTATAAAAAAATCATGTGTATTAATTATTAATTTATAATTAATTAGATAATTTATAATTTTATAAGACTTATTTTACTTTAATATCAAATGTTACTCTTAATTTACTACATTGAATGTAATTATATTATAGCTTTATAAAAATTCTTGTTTTTCACTATTCACAGAAAAAATCATTTTTTTCAAAAGAATCCAAAAAAAAATCACCCTAAACTAATTTGGGTATGATGATTCCAATAATTATAGAATTTTTATCAAATAAAATATTTATTTTTTGTGGAAATTAATTATAATATTCTCTCCCAAAAAATAATAAAAACTATTTTTGAAAAAAAAAATTCATGTATAAAATGAATTTACTAAAAATTGAGTACTTAAATATTTTAAATTAATAAATAAATTTCCATTAATTAAAAAAATTATATATATTTCATATTGCGTTTTTTCTTATTACGACCCACTAATTTAATAACTATGTTATAATTTTCCACTATTGAGAAAAAATATATACCAGTAGTCTTGAACCATTGGTATAAGTCTCAAACGTGTTGGTATAGGCTTTATCAATGGTTTGTGTGGTCTTTTTCTTGTTTGGAATTGTTATATACCTATAAAAATGGTTTTTTGAAATTTTTGGTATAGTTAGGCTATACCAACGATTTCCAAAACATTGGTATAGGTAATTCTAAAAAAACAACCACCTGGTTTTGATCCCCACACCTCTGATTTATATTTCAAAGACTTGACCACTATTCTACATTTATTTTTTGAAACATGATATGATAAATACATATATTTATATTTATAATTAAAATAATTTTTGATGTATTCAATGTTACTTGATAAAACAATTAGTTAAAAGTAAAAATACTTATACCAGTGGACTAAAAAACCGTTAGTATAGGTATTTTAATTTTTGGGACTTATACCAATAGTTTTGGAAACCCTTTGGTATAGGGTTTTAAATGGATTTTGTTTCAGTGGTTTTATCCAAACTATTGGTATATCCATCACCTATTCCTACAGTTTAGGAAAAAACATTTTTATAGGGTATTTAAATGGAGGTTACACCAATGGGTTTTCCTAAACAATTGGTATAGACATCACGTATACCAATGGGTTTTTTAAAAAAAATGTCAGTATAGTGTCATATTATAGTACATATACCAACTATCTTGTCCAAACCATTAGTATAGGGTCATTTTATAATACTAATACCAAGGGTTTGTCCAAAACTGTTGGTATATGTCCAGTTTCAAGTAGTGTTTCATGGTTCTTTTTAAGCTCAATTTTTTGTCTCTTATATGCAATAAAATAAATCAAATTTATTTAAAGATAAATATATTCTAAAATATTAGGGTGTAATATTGAGTGACATTGAATAATATTTTTAAATAAAGTAATGTAAAAACAATTTTTGGTATATCACTTTATAATAAATCCCAATAATTTGTCCTTGAAAATGATACAATGTTTTTTAAAGGAAATGTGGAGTGGACAATAAAATATTCCAACATGAAAAGAAAACCACTTTATTATTTTAAAATTGGTTTATTGAAACTTACATAATTTAAAATAGTAAAAAGAGTCTTTTAAAAATTGGTGAATAGAATTTTTAATATCCTAGAAATAATACATATTATTATTTAAAAATAATAAATGATAAAATTTATTGGAAGATTGAACATGGACATGGAATAAAAATATCACATTTTAGGTATATGGGAATTACTCTTAATAATTTCAAATTTATAATGAAATAAATCTTTAAAGAAGATTTATTTGAGGTGAAAATGTAAATTTCCAAGAAAATAAGGAATAAAAGAAATATAAAATCATCATATGATATGATAAAATTATATTTTAAATCCATATTTTAATATGAATAATTATCAATCAAGAAAACCCCCTTACTTTTAGTCTCTCATGCCATGAAATTGATTTAACCTCTAATATAATAAACATAAATATATTAATAAAATATTTAAAAACCATATTCATATATATTAACTTTTATACACTTTATCTATAATCAATAATTATTCATTCTTAATCTATTAAATGTTTATTTT
This sequence comes from Viscum album, assembly GCA_963277665.1. Classification (NCBI taxonomy): domain Eukaryota; kingdom Viridiplantae; phylum Streptophyta; class Magnoliopsida; order Santalales; family Viscaceae; genus Viscum; species Viscum album. The sequence continues at coordinate 1,421,670,156 of OY728120.1, forward strand.
CATCATCATATGTTAGTAACTTAAATTGTTTCACGAATGATTTAAAATATTTATGTTGATCCCCATTATTTTATAACAAGTTAATAATACCTAGATTGTATAATTTATTTTAAAATTTTATTTATAATGATTTATAAATTTATAATTCTTATCTCTATTAATTTTAGTCATGTTTCATGAAGACAGGATCAGTGAAGAGCTTGTTTTAGTAATTGTTCTATTTCCAAAAGTTGTTATATTAATAATGAGTTATTTTTTAATATAACCATTATAGAAAATTAATAATTTAATTAAAAAAATTAATTCATTAAATATATTTTTATAATCAACCAATTTTTATGGTGATGAAAAATGATTAACATCATTCCGTGGAGGTGGTGGTCCGCACATAGACACTAACAACATTTTCATTTTCCATAGAATGTAAAGAAAGAAGAAACAAATTTATATTTTTTGAATCTTAAAAATTTTATAATTATAATATTAATTAATTAAAAATACCTATTTAACTATCCATTTAATTCTGTTATGAAAAATAAAACACATTAGTCATGGAGGCTGTAGTCCGCACATTACAAGAATGAGATTTAGTTTTTCTAAGGAAAGGGGAATGGTATATAGTGGATATTCTATAAACATAAAAAATCAAATGTATAAATAAAACAAATTTAATTATTTTATAATAGATAAAATAGATTATAAAAAAATTATAAGAAAAATAAATGGATTATTAGTCATAGAGGACAAAATACTTACATAGAATAATTTTATTTTTATTTGGAAACCTTTTTGATTTAAATGGAATTCTAGAAAACTATATAGAAAAAAATCTCAAGAATATGGGTGATAATTATTTGGAAAGGATATGGATTATAATATGGGGGATAATTTTAATTTTATATCTATACTTCATGTAGTGGTGGGAGCCTCTATTTATAAGTGAGAGGGTGTTAATTTTGTAAATATACATAACTTGATATTTAAGTCATGTAATTTTCAAAGGAATATAGTTATTCAAGTGTTATATAATATAAATGTTATGATTATTGGTCGATACATATCTCATCCACAAAAATAGTAGATATCAATTTCAAATTTATCATAATTTTTTCATTTAATTTAACTCTTTACTATAGTTTTATTTTACCATGGTAACTTATTTTAGCCTTGGTGAATTTTTTATGAAGAAAAATGAAATTAGTAAATTCCCATAATTTTAATATTATAATTATAGATATGAAATCCATTTTATAATATTAAATTTATAAATGTGAATGAAATTAATTTTAAGATAGTAAATATTCATGCATAAAAACAGTTTTTAGGAATAATATTACCTAGGTTCCAAAATGTCATTTTTAGGATCATAATTTCTACTTAATATTTTAAATTTTTATATTAAATTATTAAATACACATTTTGTTAAAAAATTAATAAAATTTTAACTCAATAATATATAGTTATGATTTCATAAAAGCTACGGTATTTTGAAAATGTGTATTTTTTCACTATTAACCTAAAAATAAGTATTCATAAAAAAAATCCCAAAACAATATCCCTAAGATAATTTTTATATTATGAATCCAAAAATTACACCCATATTTTCCAAATAAATTTCCATATTTGTGAAATTTAACTAAAATAAAAACATAATGAATATAAAAAAAATTGTTTTTATAGAAAAGTGATTTTCTGTAAAAACAAATTTATGTGGTCTTAATCATATTTCATATTAATTTATATTGTGAAAAGAGTGGTTATGTATTTTTTTCATAATGAAATATTTAGAATAATTCTCTAAATGTTATAAATTTAGTATATTAAGAAAATAATAATAATATATAGTTAAATATAACTCCATAAAAAATGGGTCTTACATTATATTATTCCTAATTATTCAAGATTGCTAAATTGTTTAATAAGTGTAAATTAATTCTAATTAATAAGTTTCTAGAAAATAAAACATTTATAATTTAATTAAATTATTTTTTAAAAAAATATTTATGTAAAAATTAAATGTGTAATTATATATATATATATGTATAATTTATTACATTAATAATTAAATTTTTATATCATCCTAACTTCTTAAAATCCCATAAAAACTACCATAAATAAACTAAGGGTAAGATAATATTCTGTCTAAGTTGTAAGAGGTGGTTCAGCTAGGATGTATCTCATGGAAATTTCAATGATATTGAACTTATCTGGAAAACAATTTCTATCAAACAGTAATTATTGGAGTTCAACATGGTCTTGGTCTAGCTAAAACCCCATTTATGCATCATCCTTTACATGCACATAAAAATTAAATTCATAAGGAATACTTTAACTGCTTTATTTAATTGTTTGTTATTTCAAAAAATATTTCATAATACTATTAACCCTATTTATACTCATCAATTTTATAGCTATATTATAACATTCATATTTAATACTTAAAATCTTATATTAATAAAATTTATCAGGGTTAATCATGGTTCATCATTCTATAATAAGTAGTCCATTTGAAAAATTATTTAATTAAAGGAAAATATATACTAAAATTTTTGGGCATTATCCGCTTCCCCCAAAATTAATTATTCCCTATCAATTTTAATTTATATCACTATGGAAAATAGAGTAAAATATTATTAATATATCTTGAGTAGAGATAGAATTTATACTGAAATATAAAACTCACTAACTTGGGTAAGATTATAAAACTCATATCATGGTATACTATTGATACCCATAATTTAATTAATCATTGATAAAGAGTTTATAGTTATCCATGAAATGGTAGATTATCCAAGGTTAACTTAGGATATGGAATGTGACTTCCTTATTCCTGAAATTTTTATGGGGTTTGTGTAGAGATATATGATCAATGCCCAAAATTAAATTAAATTATTATTGAGGAATAATAATATAATTTTCACTAACCACATTCCCACAAACTTCAACTTGGGATACATTAATCATATAACTCGATGTTTTCTCTGATAACTCAAAATCAAATAATTAGGGTGCTGACTTGATTATCTTAGTAAAATTTCTATATATAATGGATTTATAAAACTAGAATCCAATAAGGAATCATGAAACTGGAAATGAATCATAAGTGTACCTTAAATTTTAAGATCCACTTCATCATTAGTCATTTCATAGGTTTTTCATGTTCTATTTTTCTTAGAGGTTACTAAGGTCAATTTTCATTATTTACCCTTTGGTTTGGGAATTAATTTATGAAATTCCCAAAATCCGTTCATTTTAAGCATTAAATTTTGGGTGGTACATTAGTTGGGATATTTATTCCCTCTATTATATTATCCGTCCCCTTTATCTATCTTCGACAATAATGAGATCAATTTTCCAATCATTCCACAAATAAAACATTGTATTATTCCTTTGATACATTCCATTGGGTGATTATTACCAAATTATTGAAATGTATGAAGTTAAATATTATTTCCACAATCATCATTCTCACCTAAACTTATATGAAACTCCATACTTATCTTCTTTGGTATGTTGGTAGATTTTAAATGTTTCATTTGTTAATCCTATCTTCTGATAGCTATGTGATCATAGCTATGAGATTTTTAACACCAGGTTCCATCCCATTTGGTTTCTCATTAGGGAAATCACATCATTCCCCACCATAACCCTTGTTAAATTAATATTTATTTCTCTAAAAACTAATTAAATAAAGGAAAATTTAGGTATTAGAATAATTATATTAATAAATGTTTATAAGGAAACTATAAACATAGAATATGTAACTCATAAATGATGTTTTTAAGGTTACTTGTGAATCATCAAGTATCAATATAGGTTAGTCCTAGTCACATTCTAATTAGAATATATATATTAACTTGATATATATTAAATAACCAATTTTTTTAAAATCATTAATAATAGTTCATAAATATTATGTGAATAAACCAAATCATACCCCAAGGGAGTGTCATACTAGGTGTAAATTATGCCTACTTTTAATGCACTAAGTGAAGATCGAGTTAATACCCAAGAAACCTTTTTCAGGCTCATTACCCTTAGCCACATCTATGCCACAGACTTTATGCACGTGTATTTATCCAGAAAAAGAATTTTATTTCTATGAAACCAAACCACAATCCATTTTTTTATTTTTTTTAAAGATCCACTTTTTGGGTAAGCGGGAACCATACAAAGACGGCCACCACTAGTACAAGCATTTCTGAAGTCCACTTAAACCATAGCACACATATTCAAAATTCAAAAATTAGACCTTAAAATTTCAAATCTCAAAATTAAAAAACCCTCTATATCTACCTTGAAACATGATATAGCCCACTTAGAACCACAAACCATGAACCATCATCCATCACAAGGGAGACCTTCATGTAAATGTCATCTGTCAATGTCATCATCATCGCCGACCTCACCACTGTAGAATAAATTCACCACCATCGAAGTTTTCTAAACTGCTACCGCCATAAAAATCCAAACATTACACGGGTTTCCAGAAAAAACCAATCTGACATCATTGTATCCATCCTCACATATTCAACACTTTTGTTATCTACTTCATCAAAAATCACCCCCAGATCCTGACAAACAGAAAAAGATTTTCCAATCAAATAACCCAACGGAACACTAAAACACATCAACAGCACCATCATACTCCACCAATATACCTTCACGCTACAAATGTCCAAACTAGAGATGAAACTGCCGACAAGAACAAACACCTCCAACAGGAAAGAGGACCAGAAAAGAAGAAATAGAATCAGGGATGGAAACCTAAAAGTAAACAACACGACTACCTAATTGTGTGGCCTTAAACCATTATGTAACCATCACTCTAAATCTGACCTAGAGAGGAGTGGTGGAAACCTATGTTAGAGATGTTTTGCGTGGCTAAGAATGAAATAGAGTGACCAAAAGGACCAACTACATTAGCTTTTGAAACGCACCGTCCACCGCACTGCAAATCCCAAAGCCTCAATGTTTACACCACCCAAACTTCAACCAGGATAGTTGTGAAGAAACATGAGACTAGAGAAGAGTATGAAAACAAAGGGAATCCATATAACGTACCTTCTTTGGAAGAGAAAAATCCAGGGAGAAAGCCCAAAATGGTGACCACCGGAGAAGAGGACGAAGATGAAAATATAGGGGATAATCCAAGATCCATGGTTAAGGACGAAAACGAAGGGGAGAATTTGAGAAAGGGGTTAGAAACCCTAGAGGGGTGGAGAATCCAAGCGAAGACCCTGCGCTAATGCCAATTGAGGTGCCTTGGACCCACACCCCAATATCTAGTGCTAAAAACACTATTTCACATACCAAATTTAAACCCATGTGATACAACTCAAGAAAAACATACATATATTTCTAGATTATAAACATAAAATCTCACAATAATCTCAAAAACTCAAGACCCAAAGGTTTAGTGTCTTTGGAAATTATCATTATATAAATTCTATTATACAAATATCTCCACAGTTCACCATTCTAGATCCCATTTTTGATTGCTACTATGCTATATTCATCTTCATAACTAGGGGAATATACATAGAATAAAGTGGTGATCTTAAGTGACCAATAATGGAAAAATTATCAATGAGTCACAAACGGTTTATATCATAAGAATATATGGAAACATGAACATGATAAAAGTAATATGTAACAATAATAGTTTCTCATAAGGTATGATAAAAGAGAATATAATTTCAAAATGAATAAATATATACCATGGAGTAAGATTGTAGAAAAAAATAGACAATAATCATGATCCATATAGTATAACATCGGAATACATAATAACATTGAAATGTGGAATAGGAATAACATAGTAAATCATAACCTTGTAAGAAAAATTATCAGGAATTATATCCATAAATAATCTTATAAACAAAGATACATGAAATCATGTCCACGCATAAAAAAATTATAAAAAATTAAATCCAAAATAATATCAACACAAAACACTTATGAAAAAATATCTGTAAGCATGTACACACTACAAACATGTGAAAAAACATTTCTACAATCATGTACAGACACAAAAACCTATGAATAAATAAATTCATAATCATGTCCACATAAAAACATACTAAAAAATTTATCATCAATTATGTACACAAGACAAACTTAGGAACAAATCGATCTATAATCTTGTCCACACAACATAACTATGAACAGAGGTACTTGTAATCATGTCCATACAAAAACTTATGAACAAATCTATCTGCAATCATTTCCAAACAATAAACATTATTATCTCATATGATATAAAAATTTAACCAATTCATTAGAGTGATATACATGAACCCACCTATCTCATAAGAATAAGCCATACACATGTGTTCCACAAAAAATCAATCATATATTATATTGTGAATAACTAATGGAAATAATGTCATTTTCATAAAACTTACAAATGGTATCACATGAAATGACCTCAAGTGTAAGATTGGTTGATACCCAGAATTTGATCACTAAAAAGGATTATTTTACAATGGAAATTATATAGTTATTTATTAAATATTACTCTAAATATGATAGATATTTTGTAGGTAAATGGGAAATTGGAAGCGAAATCATGAAAAGATAAATTTACAAGTCCCCTTCAAATATTATTTTCAAGAAAGTAACACGAACAACTTTTTAAAACACCACTTCAAAAGAAATACCAATAAATGATTCTTGAAAAATAAAAAAATATAGATAATTGTGAAGTGTAAGATAAATGATTCAAACATTAAAAGAAAATCATTTTAATATTTTGGAATTCCTTTATTGAAACCCACATTTTTTAAAATATTAATAAAGATATATTTTGAAAATAATTAAAAATAATTATGAATATATAAGAAATAAAAGAAATTTATATTTGAAAATATTAAAGGGTAAAATTCTAGGGAATAATTAATATGGATAGGGATGAAAGAATCTTATTTGAAGATGATAGAAATTATTTTTAGTGATGTCAAATTTTATAAATATTGAAATCCATAAAAGAAGACATATTTTATTTTAAAATGAAATTTCCCTGAACAATATTGATAAAAGGAAATATAATATCATTATAGTATATAAAAAAATAATATTTTATGATTATATTTTAAGAGGAATAATTACTACTCAAGAAAATACATTCTATCAAAAAAACCCTTACCTTTACTCTTGAATTCCCCAAAGGCTCTTGAACATACAGTATAATAATAATAAATATCTAAAAAACTTATTTTATAAAATTAATCACTTTAATTTTCTTTTATAATCATTAATTATAATCATTCACTATATATTCTTTATCTAGTTAACTTTTCTCATCATCAGATTCCAGTAATTTCAATTGTTTCATGCATGCATTAACATGTCGACATCAATCCCAATTATTTAAAAAAAATTTAATCTGTACTATATTATACAAGGTACAATAATATATTATTTATAATTATATATAAAGTATTAATTTCACTCCATAATAATTTCAGTCAAGATTCGTGAATACAATATCAGTGATGAGTTTATTTTTGGTAACCTTTAACAAACAAAATTTATATATTAATAAAAAATTAAATATTAATATATAATTTACATAATGTTAATAATTTATTAAGAAAAATTAATTCATTAAATATATTATTATAATAATCCTAGTGTGATGGTGATAAAAAATAAAATATGTTGTTCCATGGTAGTGGTAATTTTCCCATACACATTGAAAATGTTTACACTTTTCCATAGAATAGAAAGGAGATATAAATTATTTTTTACTTACATAATATTAATCAAGTTATAATTATAATATTTATTCATTCAATAACATTTAAAAGAATCCATGTAATTAAATGATGAAAAATAAACCACATATTTCATGTCAGTGGTAGTTTGCACATAACATGAATGATGTTTTCATTTTTCTAAAGAAAGTGGAAAGGTAGATAATTGTTTTTCCATAAATACAAAATCATTTGATTATATTAATAACTGTAATTTAATTACATTAGAATGGGTAAAAAATATTTTAATAAGAGGTATAATAATAATAAATTCAAGAATGGTTATAGAGGATGAAATACTTACATAGAATATTTTGATCTCTTTATGGAAACCTTTTTAATTAAAAAGGAATTTGGGCAATCATGTGGGACCATAAGCTCTATAATGGTGGAGAGACATATTTGGGAATGAAAATTGGTAGATTATAGGGTATAATTTGAATTTTTGGTGTATATTTAAATGGATAGTGGGAGGCTCCTTTTATATTTGATAGGGGGAACTTTTGTAAAAAATCATAATTTGGTATTAAAGGAATGTCATTTTTAGGTGTCACATAAAGTGTAAAATAATGGAAATGGTTGATTATTCATTATTAAACATCTCAAAAACACAAATAAGGGGTAAATTTCTAATTACTTGACCCTTGTCTACTAATATGTGACCCAACCTAGTGGCCACATCTCCTCAATCATATCTTCCCATATGTCAAAAGCCACCAACTAGAAATGAGGGTCTATGATGGTATGGTGGGGAGACTACAGCCTATTTATTAGAGTATAGTATAGTAATAAAGAATATATCTAAATTAGGGAAATTTTTATAATGTAAATATTGGAAATAAACATCTAAAAAATATATAAATAAACAAAAAAACTGATGTCATATATAAAACATGATAATTTCATGATACTTTACAAAAAGGGGTGGTAAGGGGAACATGGAAGAATCATACAACAATAAATTATATAAAAAAATACGGCAATTTATACAATAATGGCATCATGAGAATGATCTCAATTATCTTCCTTCATACTCTGTCCTAGTATAGAAATTAAACATCCATAGTTGGGACCTTCCCTTTGTCTATACCGAAATCCACAAAGTCTATTCAGGTACCAAATGGTGGCCTGAATAGGGTGTGAGTAAAACTAATTAATCCACCACCAATTGTTCATAATACTATACATATTAGGAATAAAAAATTAATAGTGTGTAGGTATGATGATAAATGAAAGTTGTAAGATAACTGAAACCTAGTCAGATTATGTTTTGAGGGAATAATCATATGAATCAACCTTCTTTATCCTATTACATAATTCCTCTAATCATATTTTATTTTATTTATATATATATATATACATAATAAAAATCCAGACTAGAGTAATATAAAAAAGGAATCTAATGAAAATATCATAATAATAAAACCTTGACCTTAGAAGGTCAAACTGACTCATATATACAAATGATGACATTTTCAAAAAGGGAGTGAGTGTAATCTAATGGAGAATCCTCATTATTGTACTTTTATAATAGTAAATTTGTAGATCCCTAGAATAAACTCCCACGTATCTTCAAGATAGACTTAATTGAAGATTAAGGAGGTAATTCAAGGATGTCTACATCCGACGACATCATGCTAATCCAAGGAGATTATCCAAGGAATTATATTTTCTAGAGAAAGTAAAAAATGTTTCCACAATTCCATGTAGAGGTAATCATCAACTGGGGAATCCAATAATTCATTAATGAATTGGGTGGTGTATTTCAGGTGGTTAAGGAATAATAGACTGGGGAGTCTTGGATTTCCCCAAGGAAAGCCATCCTATAACAATATATAAAGGTTGTAAAAAAATTCATAAGCGTGATTAAGCTTTCAAAATCCATGTGTGGTATTATGGCATTTCACCTTTCATTTAATCCCATTTAGTTATGGGTATAATTCACAATTTTTATTGCATAAAGTGACATTTTTTTTCTATTAACGTTTCATTCATATCTTTAAACATTAAATTAATAAAATTTACTCATTTTAATCATAATTAACAGTCTAAGCCCACCATAAGAGTTGGTTTGGTCAAATGGGCATGGTGACAGTTTCAAAAGAAAAAATAGTAACTTACACAAATTGGTAGATCGAGTTGAGGTTATTAAATTTCAAAAATGTCAAGGGTGTATAGGAGTATCTTGGTCAAGGTTTAACAATTTCCTTAAGGAATCACACATTTTTATGGAAACACATGGAAATTTTGGTGTGCGGCCTAATGGAGAATGATATAAACAAATTTACTTTTAGGAAAAAGTATGATACCACCTACATATTGATCATAGATAACTCCGCATCAAGTATCAGCCTCTTATTTTGGTAGTAATGTGAGAAATAAAATAAACTAGAAAACATTATTAAATATAGGGAATATGAGATCACATTGAAATAGAATCCAAGACGGAGAGATAAACTAAGAAAAGAATTTAGGGGAATGATAGTCTTACCAAGGGTGATCTAATGTGATTAATTAAGCTTTAATTGGATTTTATATAGAGGAGTATTCTAAAACCCTAAAGGTGGGAAGGAGAAGATCTCTCAACATTGGAGACTATTGTACATGAGAAGGAAAAAGGAAATATGGGTGGGGGTTATAATGAGTTAAAGGAAAATCGAAATTTTACACTTTTCTAAGGGGTCTCATGGTTTGGATGCCCAATTTTACAGACTATTTATCTCATTCGATAAAGGTTACACACCTCACATGGTTTGTGTACTTGATTAAGAAAAATGTGTGCAAACCATGTATTTAGAATTATCTCAAACCCCACACCCTGTATTGGCTGACCACATAGTTTTTTCTAATAGTTCACAAAATATGTGGCATAGATATAATTTTTTTGTAGATTTTTAATAGGAATTTGGACTTCCTCATTTGGTTAAACTAATTGTGATCTTCATTTTTAGGCCGCATAGTTGAACTGCGTGGTTACTACTAACTACGTCCCTCAGACTATTTCTCTAAAAACTATAACTTCAGGGGCCAAGCTAAATAGATATTTCCTAGACACCTCTCTGGCCATAGGATGAATTTATATTTAGATAATAAATTAATATTTAGACCAAAAATAAATGTATCTTAACATATCTAAATATCTGGGATCTTACAACCTCCCCTTATTAAAATGTCTCGTCCCTGTGTTACCCATCTAAGGGTGGTTTTATCACAACCAGGAATAAAATTGGCAACTGATAAATCACATCATCCTCTCACTCCTAGGCCTCATCTTATACACAGTTTTGTTATCAAAACACCTAATCCAATATAATTAACACACCTTGAATATCCTTTATGTTTCCATTAACATTATGAATATGATATTCTACAAAAGAAGCATCAACATCCAACTAAACCCCATCAAGATGAAGATAATGAGATGGATCTAAATATTAAGGATACAACTAAGATACCTGAAATAAATTATGAATATCCTTGTATCCCTAAGAAATATCTATCTAATAATCCATTTTTCTGACCCAATACAAAATATTGAAAGGTCAGATGAATCTATGTGATAAATTTTCTTCCCTATGAATTCGTTGATGACCTAGTCTCGGAAGAACATCAGGAAGACCTGAACTCCCACCTCAAACTATAGAGTTCTATGATGATGATTGGCATAATACTTCTTCCTAGACTGAATGATAACTATACACTTTTTGATAAGTTGTATCTAATTCAGTGTCTTAGAAACAAGATAGTCTCATTAGTTCTACCTCACCTACCTCTAACCAGTACAAGGACATTCTACATGGCCGATAATATAGGGTCGTATAAGGATCTACCTGTATAGTCACTTGGAAGTGATTATTATGATAGAATTTATTAATATAAAACTAATTCTTCTAAGAACCTCCAAATCAATGATGAACTCTCAGATCATGTCTTCTAATACCTTTATAGTATTTTCGAACAGACTATCATTCTGAGGGATATTGGATATACTTAGAAGTATATATGAACCCAAATCCTTTGAAAACCCCTTCTAAAACAATGATATAAAATGATCATCCCTATACGATATGATGATCCATGGTACCCTATGAAGGAATATAATATCTGTTACAAAATGTATGTAAAATTCATACACTGAGAAGGTCACACTAATAGGTAAGAAATGGGAGAACTTTGTCGATCCACCCATGATTACACATATAGATTCAAAATTATGAGTTTATTTTGGTAATCCCATCATAAAATTTATAGTGACTTTATCCCATTTCTACTCTGAAATGGGTAGTGGCTATAAAATAATAACATGCTACTAGTGCACTTCCTTTACATACTGATAAGTGGAACATCAAATAACAAAACCCACTATTTTATTTTTTAAATCTATCCACCAATACTATTACTGGAATCCATGGTACATCAAGGTGAGTCTAATATGAACTACCCACTAATAGGAATGTGAATCATGCATAAACTCCTCTCACATGTCCTCAAGTACATAGACATATCCAACAATACACAATACCTTATCCTCATCAACAACCCGATCAAGTAGTGCATCCTGACCAAAAAAGATTTCCTATTTTACTAATCCTTAAGGATTATAAATTTGTATCATCTTCAATCAATCCACAAGTTTTGAGGTCACTAAAAATCTTTAAGAATAAGTCTTCTATGACACTCATGAACCTCTAAATTCATCTTAGAAAATAGACCCATAATCTTCCACTCACCACTAATTTCCCAAACCACTTGTGTCTAAGTCCTCCAACTCAAAGGATTAGCCATTACATTACCATTACCATGTTTATAAGTAAGATAAAAATTAAAATACTTGAGATAATAAACCCATTTTCATTCTCTAAGTTTCAGATCACACTAATTGAATATGCGTTTAATAATTTTATGGTTTGTGTCCACTTAAAATCGCCCTCCTAGTAGATAATGTATCCACCAATGTAAGGAATGAACATCTGATACTAATTTGAGGTCATGCATTATATAATGTTTCTCATGAGTCCTCAAGTAGTGAGAACAATACACCAAGAATCGATCCCCTTACATCAAAACAGATCCTATCTCGATGCCTGATGTATCACAATATATTTTGTATCCCTTAACAGGCTTAGGTAGAATTATAATTAAAACTGAGTTTGGTCTTTGTTTCAACTCCTAAAAGGATTTATCATAAGAACCAGACCATGAAAAATTAACACCTTCATTGGTCAAGCCCTTAAGAGGTGTCATAAAGATTGATAAATTCTGAATAAAATGTCAACAGTAACCAACTATCCATAAGAAACTATGTATTGGAGGCATTATTGGGTTGACCCTAGGAATCTATGACTGTCACCTTCCCAAGATCCACATATACCCCATATTATGATATTATGGGAATTAATAAATGAACTTTATCAGTCCATAAATGTAACTTTTTGAGATTTCTATATATTTGGTGCTCTCATTTATACTTCATAAATCATTACAAAGCCTGAGGGTCCCATCCTCCTTCTTGGTGAAATGCATGGGTGAACCTCAAAGTTATGTACTAGGCCATATATACACTTTGAATTATAGGTTCTCAAACTATCTCATGAGTTCCTTAATCTTAGTTATATCTAAATTGTAAGGATTAATATATTTTAGTGTTTTCCTATAACTAGAATAATGGTGAATTACATCCATTTCATAATAGGTAGAACCAAAAAATCAGTACGAAGAAAATCATTAAAACAATCAACTACTGGAGGTAAAATAGCGTTTCATACTCCATATTCATTCAAAAAAGGCTAGAAATCTAGGCTAGGATTCCACCCATCCCACAATGTGTAGGTATATCTCATCTGGGCTTGACATCCCATTCACCCTTGTAAATGTAGTTACCTCCCTTTGGTGGTGTGAAAGACACCCTCTGGTGATAATAATCAATACGGTCTTGATAGGGAACCAATGAATCCATTATAAGAATAATGTAAAATCTTTTCATCTCAAGGATAACAAGGTTCTATAAGAAATTGTAGTCTCCAGTATCCATAAGGAACACTCTTTATTAGAATAAACTTTTTTTAGGTACTCTAAGTAGACAATAAAGAGTCATCACTCCACAAAATTAGAAATTTTCAAGACCAATAATTTCCATTATGGTCAAAGGTTTGAAAGAATTTAAAGTTCCTATATAAAATAAATTAGACTCTAAATTTGAGTTTACTATGATCATACCACATACTGCATTGGGCCCGACACTCTACTCCTCATGTTTAGGTTATACTTCATAGATCTGTCCCAAACAATGACCCTAGTCTACCGCCTAACTACACTGTGTAGGTTCGCTCTACTGATACTACATATCCTAATTATAGATTACTCAATCCCATCCACCTCCATATTTAATAGTGGTCTAGCTTCAGTCTTGACACAGTTCAATAGGTTCCACTCCTAAAGTAAAAGATTGTGCATATACACATCTAGTAGGAATTGGAGGAAATCACTATGAAAACATTGAACATAATCCATCTTAAAATAATATTATCACAATAATGGGTCTCTACTATACTGGTCATTCATGTATCTAGGCCACCAACACTGATTTCTTACCACACTGTTATCAATGTAGACACTCTGGTTAACACTTTCCTAATTAGAAAACTTAAGGTGACACTTCTAACTACTAGATGAACTAATTCCCTACTTAGGGGTTGAAATTTCATTCCCCAAACATTTAGTTTCTCTTAGGTTACACAAAGAGATAAGGTTATTGTTTACTATATTATAAATAGTAATCAAATAGATGATTTTCATTGGTGATCAGATGGAATACCTAATCCTGTTATCAAATCACCTAACATCTAACAGCTTATCTCCAAGAAGATATGGAACAATATTACTGAGTACTATGAATTGATTATATTATTCCATAACTAATAATTTCCCAACTTTAAGTGCATAAACACAAAAGATCAATTTTATATTAGCATCTATGGAAAGAAAAATTCATAGAACATATATTATAAATCCCACCAAACTATAACCCAATGCTAATTTTCCTAGGTCAAAACATCCCCCCACGTCTTGGCAGACTATCTAAGCATGTAAATGGTGAGATTTAAAATCCATTCTGGAGGTGTATCTAAATTATAAAATATGGAAATCAAAGCCTCTAGCCCTGAATCAAAAACCTCGGGACTAAATTCCTTTAAAAATGTATGAGGGTTATAATGGAAGAACTCGAAATTTAACTCTGACATAGAATGTGTGTGTCAAGTATTTTCATCATGGATAGACCTGGACAAATAAAACCCTCTGTAAACGGAGTTTATGTTCCCATATTAGGTATAAGAGGATGTTTCATGGGTGTAACTACTGTAGGTAACAATGGTGGTTCATGTTGCATGATTTTCATAGCAATATTTTCACCACCCTCCATGTGTTTGAACTAAGGTCTTCGTGTAGGAATATATTTACAATGACAAACACACACCTCAAAAAAAGATTTGACAATAGAAAGGATATCAGATAAGATAATAAGAAAGGTCCGAGGCCTTCCTAGTTAGGGGTAAAAACTCGATTCCCGTCTCCCAAATCTAGGTTTAGGTTACTTAGAAGTTTATGAATGAATACAAAAGATACTCCCAACTATCCACTAAAAAGGTCAAGGCTCCATGTTTCAAAATAGAGGTTTCATTATATGGAGTTTCAATTGAAAATTATGGAGGAAAACAAAATTTAGGTTTCAATTGGAATCCCCATTTAATGGTAACCATTTATTTTGAATTTAGAATTTTAATTTTTGAAGTTTATATATACATATATAAAATGGTTTAGTAAGATGATTCACTATTCCCAAGTTAAAAGGTAATAACTTTATAATTTACAATTAGTCCTTCAAGAAACTACAACAATAATTTTACATTCAATCACATAATGTAACAAGACATATTGAATGATTCGATAATATGGATAAGAATTATCAATTAATTGAGGCAGGAACATTATAAATTACAATTGGAATCAATTTAGTCACAATCAAATAATTTTTTAGAACATGTTACCATAGTTTCATTGTTAAAAAATGTAACAATTGGTTATTTAAGGTTCCACCATTATGTTATGTAAGAAAATAACATTTAAGTTGATTTAGAAACTTTAAATAACCAATTATTTATCCTCATTACCTACAATAAATGTTATCATAAGTGTATGTAGAAATAACGTCACACACAATAACCACAGGAAATACCATAGTTGAAAATAAGAAAGTAAATATGGGATGGAATATGCATGGATGTGAGTTCTTAAGTGTTTATGGTGATGTATGAAACAACACGCCCTTACTATACTACCCTAATGGTATAGATCCATAATCATATCAAGTATTATAAATCTTGTTCATCACCCAACTGTGAAAATAGTACATCTGTAACTGAAAAAAACTAGAACATCAAGTTATATCCCTGATAAAATTGATTTTCCCTATACATGGGTTAGCTACTCTAAGTAATATGCTTAATACTAAATTCTGAAACTTCCTAATATCCTTTCTACTATCCCAAAATACTAAGGTAATAAAATTATCTCTAATATAACTGGGTGATGTTCTAAGCCTAATCCACTAATAAGTGACCTGACCTGATGGCCACATGGCCTCAATCATGCCTCCCCATAAGTCAGAGGCTTCCAAATAGCAATAAGGGTATAAAATGGTACATTAAGGAAAGTATAACCTCTTTATCACAATGGGGAATATAATATGTATATGTATATATATATATATATCATTTGAAGAACTATAATTTAATTAGAATAAATAGACATCCATACAATAAATATAGAAATAAACAATAACCAAAATCATATAAAAAAGATGATAATGTTACAATACTATACAAGAAGGGCGTAAGGGGAACATGTAAGCAGAAATAAAACAATACCATCTCTAAAAAATACAAAAAATACCACAAACTATACCCGAGTATCACTACAATCACTAGCATGGTCCTATTCTCTTATAGTTCATCCTGATATAGAAATCAATCATCCATAGTTGTGTGATTCCCTTTTTACCTACATACATCCATAAAGTCTAACTGGGTACCAATCGACAGCCCGAATAGTGTGTGAGTAAAACTCAGTAGGTCCCCACCAAAGGCATATAATATTATCTATCCTTTTAAAATAATATAAGTACTTTTCATTAATTATGATAAATTAAAGGTGTAATCTAACAGAAACCTTTCCAGATCAAGTTCCAAGGGGATACCTGTCTGAATATACCATATTTGGCCTAAAAAGAAATTACTATAAACATATGTCATCATATATATATATGCACACACACACATGCACATATAATACTTATCAATACACAAGTCATATAATTGAGGTGGCCAAGTATAATATCATATTCTTAAAACCACAACCTTATAAGGTCAAAGCAACTAATGGTTATCAATGGTGATGTTTGAGATAAGGGGGTGAGTGTAATCTAGTGGTGAGCCCTTGGAAATTCACTTATTTAATTTTTAATCTATTGATCACTTGTAATAAGTGTTAGGTATCCTTAGTCTATATTTATTAGATCCCAATGAGGAAATCCACGATGATTCACATCCTATGACATCATGCAGACTCTAGTGAGATAATCCAATGAATTATAATTGTTGGAGAAATTAATAGCTGAGTCCACTGTTCCATGTCATGGAAGTCATAAATGTAAGGGAAGGACTGAATCCAAGATTGGTTTCCACTCTTGGAAAATGACTCAACAAATCATGTGGTTTTCTCTCGGTAGTAATGGTAGACCTAAGTGTGGAATCCAAGATATTTATAAGGAATATGTTTTATCATAATATATAAATTTTATAAAAAATCTATTGGCATGTTTAACCATTAATAATCCAAGTTAGGTATTATTCCATTTAACCATTCCTTTATTCCCATTTAGTCATGGTTATAATACACAGTTTTTCAAGGGTTAAGTGGAAGGGCCTTTCAATTCACATTTCATTTGTATTATTAAACATTTAAATTAATTAATTTTACTCAATTGAATCATAATTAATAATTCAAACCCACCATTGGTGGTGGACTGTTCGCATAGGCATGGTGACAGTGTCAAGGGAATAAATAGTAACACTGCCAAAGGGGTGGTTTAAGTCAAGGTCATCAACCTCCAACAACATAAAGGTTATGTGGGAGTATCTCGGTCAACTATTAACAATTTAATTTAGAAATAACACATTTTCATTACAACACATGGGAAGTATGTAATGCGGCATTACAATGCATGATATAAATTAATATACTTTTAGGGAAAAGTATTAAAACACCTATCTTATGTAGGTAGATAACTCCTCATCCAGTATCAACCACTAATTTTAGATTTAATGAATGAAATTGGAGAAACTATACAAACACCCTAAAAATAGGGCATGTTAGCTCACATGGAAATAGAATTCAATATAGTGACAAAAACTATGAAAAGAATCAAGAGGATTGATGTTATTACCAAGGGTGATTCAATATGATGAATAATGCTTGAATCATACATCAAATAGGGGATTAATCTCAAATACTAGAGAGGGTAAGAAGGAAGGATCTCCATGTGGGAGGCCGCTGAATATGAGAAGGAAGAAGAAAGAGGAGTGGGGGTTATAAGGATGTACAACAGAAAGGGTAATTTAACCCATTTTGAAGGGTAACATGGTTTGGCCACATGGTTTTCTAAACCTTATGCCAATCGTGTATCTCATTCAATCTAAGAGCTAAAACCTTATTTCTTTGTGCACATGGTTATAAAACCCTTGTGGTAACTGTGGATTTAGCACTGTCTCACACCCCACACCTAGTATGAGTCAGGTTCATGATTAGGACTAACCAAGTGCACACCATGTGACTTCACTCAAAATTCCTTTTTCATGGACATGTGGCATCCCTCACATGGTCAAAATAATTGTTCTCTTTATTTTTGGGATGCATGGTTAATAATTACTATGCGCCACCCACATACCTCTCCCGGTTTCTCCAAAAATAATCACATTGGGCACCAATCTAAGACTAAAAAATCAAAAAAATTCCATGACCTCAATATCAATTTCTATTTAGCTATAAATAATTTCTTATAATTAAAATAAAATAATTTTCACCTCTCTAAAAGTTTTGGATCTTATAAATAATTTTAGACATCTAGGAATTTCCCTTTAAATTTACTCTTTTCTATAATTTACTTTTATCGGAGTGATTATTTTTTTAACCTCGGTAACTTATTTTTATGAACAAAAATTAGAATACCATTATAAAATAATTTAATATTATGATTAAAAATATAAAAACCATTTATTAATATTAAATTTATAAAAGTGATAAATAATTATTTTAAGATAGTAAATGTATAATGTGTAAAAAAAATAGGAATAAAAATACATACGTAACAAAATGTTAATTATATGTTTCTAATTTGCACTTAATATTTTAAATTTAAAATTTTAGTTATAAAATAAATAATTTATTAAAAAAGGTTTTAGAAAATTTTAATTCAAGAAAATATCCTGATGACATCATAAAATTTATAGTATTTATAAAATCAGTATTTTTTACTATTCACATACAATTCAATATTTTCATAAAAATATCATAAATATACCATAAAGTAATTTTGATATTATGAATTATAAAATTTCCACCATTTTATAAAAATAATTTTCTAGATAATATAATTTTAAATTTTAAATAAAAGAAAAATTTATATGGAAAAGAAATTAGTTATTGAAGGTGATCTTTAAATTTTTTAAATATTCTTAATATTATTTAATATCACCTAACAATGTGAAATGAGAGTTTATATATCCATTTTAAATATGGAACCTATAGAGTAATTCTTTAAAGGTGATCAATTTAATTTATTAAAATAAAAATTCATAATATAAATAAAAATAAAATTCCTTAATAAATGGTTATTTGATGATTTTATTGATAATTATATAAGATTCATAAAATATTTAAAAAAAATATTAATTAAATTTAATTAATATAGTTATGTTAAATATAAGTTTTATTATTCAATTAAATTAATTATTTAAAAAAATTATCAAAATAAAAAATGTATAAAATACATATAAAATTTATTGCATTAATAATTATATAGTATATCATCCTAACTTATACTTAAAATCCCCTCAATATATATATATAAGACCTAATGGTAATATTTAAAGTACTGGGGTGTTTTTCATATGCCTGGGCTTCAGATATTTAAAAAAATTCATTTCCAGAGCAAGAAAACATCATCTTCACTAGTGATATGTGCTTTGTTAGAGCTCCAAAGATCTCACGTGAATATTTAAAAGCACAAAAACTAAATAAATCAGTACTTTATTCTATTTGGAGGTGAATTATACAATGTCTATTGGATGGTGATCATTTCTCGAAGGATATGAGTCCAAACTCCTATAGAACATCCACACATGCTCTCACAATCTGCACAGAAAACTGTCTTTAAATTTCTAGTGCTAGCGTGGAGCACCAATGACTCCTTCAAAATCACGATGATCACCTCGATCGCATCCCTTCGATGAATCAAAGTATTTCTTGGATTTATTGCTCAGAGAGATACTTTATCTATATAGGATGTGGAAGGTGAGAGAATATCACATTTCATTAGCATGAATAGTCTATGAGATGATCTTCTCCTCTATTTATATAGTTGATGTCCAGAATACCAAGTAAGGGTTCCTCGACCCCTGTATATAAATCATCCACTAAATAAATAATAAATGGAACATTATGATTAACTAAATACATCACTAATGTCATTTATATTTTATCACATGCATGTAATATATAAATATATTTTCTGATAAACTGAGTCTTTTAACTTGACTCGAAATTCCTACAATATTAAACGAAACATGAATATTAAAATAATATTCATTCATATAATATTTTTCCATGTATTTACAGAATACCTCATGAATAATTTTAATAAATAAATTCAATAAAACTATTATATACTTTAAAAATAATGAATTTATTTTTTCAGTCATCATTAATACTTGGATAACTTTCGGACCCTGTGATGGGTATCACCATTACCTATATACATATTTTCCAAAATATGGTATATTATTGAATACGCTATTGTGTGTAACACTTTAATCCATTGTCTCAATAGCAGTGAATTATATTCCTAGAACAATACAATATTATAGAAACTCATTATGCCCCCTAGATAGAAAAGGAATAGTCTGAGTAATGACGGCCATCCTACAAACAAAAATTGTGTAATATAATCTCTTTTCTTCATGATATCTCATAAAACATGATGCACACTTCGCTAATTATCCATTATATATTTATTATTTATTAATATAACTGAAAATACATACCTTGGACAACCTTGTCCAAGGATTTATTAAGGTACTACCATCCTGATCAACTAAACCTGAGGTATCACATCCTCAACTCGGAATAACCAAATTCTATCTTGACCATTGAACCAATGGAATACCACTAATGAAACACCCAACACAAGTTATCATGAAACGACTTCATTATCATGTTTTTCCATGCATCAAAGTACCTGATAAAATGGTACACATTTATAATGATCTCATATAAGGATACCAATACACATGTCTGTATATTGGAACATCTGATGACACCCAAAACATGTGGTTTTCATATTAGTGGGTATTTACTCATGATATCACCTACTAGAGATCACCAAGTACCAACTTCATGATAATAAGTCTTAATTATTATGATACATAATCACTTAATAGTTATACATTAACTATTTCCAATCAGTATAATGTGTCTAGACCGTAGGACATGTGTTTAATATTAATGACATTGTATATCAAGGTTCTCATTATATCTTAGGAACTTATATAACCCTTTGATAAGATAAATAATCTATGTAAATTACTAATTTAGTAGTGGATACATAAATATAAACACTATAATGATAAGTGTACATCATGTATAACTCACTGTAAACGTGGTATGAAAATCAAAAAGTACTAATCATGTTAGGTCTAAGGAACCCACTATTACAACACTCCCACTTGTACTAGATCAAAATTTCTAACTACCCTTGTTACATCTCACGTGATTAATATTGTGTTTAACTAATTCCTAGATTAAGTTGTTGGGACAACCACAACACCACTGTGTATTTCATTTTTTACCACTGTTTAAACGTGAAATCATGGATATTAATTGTAAAATAATTATCCTAATGATCGTAATTTACTTACTAGGTGCAATTACAATAACTAATAAAATCATTTTATATATTACGCTGCTTCTTTAGTTTCCATGGAAGCAGCA
Source organism: Viscum album (assembly GCA_963277665.1). Taxonomy (NCBI): domain Eukaryota; kingdom Viridiplantae; phylum Streptophyta; class Magnoliopsida; order Santalales; family Viscaceae; genus Viscum; species Viscum album. The sequence continues at coordinate 1,421,692,235 of OY728120.1, forward strand.
ATGAACTCGATATTTATAGATGTGCCTACCACTATCTTGGAGGACCTTATTTCTATCATTACCTTATCCTTTCTGATATATTAGTTCACATTGATCTAAGAAAAACTATTATCCTTTCCCCTCCTCATAATCGGTACATATCCTATAAACATCTTCATGTGCAATTGGATAGTTATGACTACATCCATTATGGTTCTCTTGGATATAACAGAAATTTTCTTACCATAAATTATATATTGGAAATATCATTTATTATATATATCATTTCATACATGATTGATCCATCACAAAATTTTATGGAATTCAACACAAAACATTAATCTCTTACAATTTTTCATACATGTCTTCTTGGAGATATTTATGCCATGTGACATTGGTAAAATTTCATTCCTGAATTGGTCTGACTTGTATTTTTAAATACCATGTCAGTATATGTATGATTGAATAGATCTAAGAAGTATTTAAATCTACCTTAGAATATCAAATTCCCTAGAACTTAGTTTTCTACTTTAAATAAATATTTTGAGTTTTTATTTCATCCTTGTCCCAATTAACTGTAAGACCAATAGTTTTTTTTTATACGTTACCAAATATATTTTACTTGGAAAACAATAATTCCCCCACTAACTGATTTTAGAAATATTTAAAATTATTCATTTGAAAAGAATATTCTATGAACTTATTTCTTACTTTAATGGTAAACTATATTTCAGTAACTTGCACCCCATATTGGCAATCTATGGGGTCATCATCCCTTTCTGATTGCATCATATTGACACTATCAGTGATTAGTGGTCTTGAAATCCAATGATTAATAAAATGATAAAAGAAATTTTGTATAAAAAGTAAAATTCTAATGAATTTAGGCATAAATACTCATTATTACCAATTAATGCACCCAAACATGTCATTAAATACACGTGGGTGTAGACCATATAAGAAATTTATGTTCCCAAATTACACATACTACTAGGGAATAGTAAATATGCAATGTGTTATTGAACCCACAGGGATAACTATAAATAAAGAAACCATTCAAAAAACCCTTTGAATGGATTTATCATGTTCACACTTAAATATTAGGTGTTAGTTTGGTTTTCATTCAAATAAAAAATAAGGGATCTGAGTTAATTTTAGGGATCTTGGAAGAAAATAATCATAAATATTACATAGGATAGTCTTATGGCTTAGGATGTGAAGCAGTTAAAGGGTCACCAATTGGTTTTGGTCAAAACAATTAGATCTACCTATTTTGTAACTATCCCTTGGTCCAGGTATAACTAACAACTAAGATGGATTAAATTTATTTTCAATGCAGAAAGCATCACAACATAATGTTAATAGCTTACACAACTCTAATTAGGTTAGGTTAATTCAATTTCACCTACCATGGTAAATTCTATTGAATAAAATGTGTTAAAAATTTATTTTTAACCTAATTAAAAGACATAGGGTTACCAAGGTTCAATCTATAAATTTATTAAACTCTGAAACACCCCTACTATCAACCCATAACCCTAATAGGATTTTTTACGTGAAATGGTGTTGATGAAAAGAAAAATAATAATAAACATGTTTATTATAATCATAAAGTGTTCTATAGATAAAAAATCAACAATTAAAATAAGAAATAATCAAATTAAACCATTAAAAGTAATGTAAATTAAATAAAAACATACTCGAAAAGTACAACAAATGAATGAATAGAAAGTGTTGATAAATAACGGTTAAAAGTATTGAAAACAAGAATTGAAATAGGATTGGAATTGTAATGAATTAATAATGTATTTAAAATGATAAAAAATAAAACATATTTATTAAAACAAATAAAGAAATGAATTAAAACTAGTTTTAAATGAAAATTGAGGAAAATGGAATAAGAAAATGTGAGAAAATTCTGGTCTATGAAGCTATTGTGTGCAGAAGAGGTACTGGAACATTAATAGGATCAAAAAGTAAAAAATATGTAAATCTTTCAAGTCTTGTATTATCTTTGTGAGATTTTCTCTTGACTTATACACAATGTGTATACATTATACATTTCATTTATTTATTATCCACAATCTCCTTTAAAAAATTAGGTTATATCTTTAACTGGGTGGGATCTCAAACATTGAATGTCATGTAAACTCTACAAATCCTGTATTTCATTCACTTTCAGTGGGATTATGGTTTTGAAATTCACATGATGTGTAATGTTTTTACATTTCGTTTAATATCATCACAACATGATAATTCTTCATAGGGAGTTATGTGGATCTAAAGTTAGGATTTGAATGAGGACTACACATTGGGTTTGTCATACACGATGTTGAATGAATGGTTTTTACACTTTTCATAATTTCTTTCATTAAGTCCAAAATTCCTAATTTGTGTGAAAATAAACCAAAACCAAATGAATTATCTAATAAAATATAAATAAATCCTATAAAATTTTGTGTAGAATTTATATATAAATTTAGCTTATCAAATTCCACCACACATGAGACAATTTCTTGTCCTCAAGAAAAAAGAATCACAACAGGGATTCCAAATGAAAGAAAATTTTAAAACCAACATTCATGAATTAAAAATAATAAAATAAAACATAGTGTAAAAATAAAACGTTCATCCTCCAAAATCAATCCTGTAGAGAAAATCAGTCATTCCTTATAGAAAAGTTATTTATGTTGGTTCTTTGTTCTTTTAAATACAATTTCATTATTGTTTCTTAAATGTTATACCCATTATTCAATTTACCTAACACTATATTTTCCCTCATCAATAAAGGTAAATTAAAAATAGAGTTATGATCTTTCCCTGAATACATTTTCCTAACCATAGGATTTCATTGGTTCTATCATCTCCACTACATAAATACAAATACAAACTAAATCATGAGGGATTTAGCAATGAGGTTCAAATATATCTGAGGTTGAGGGAAGATGGGTATAAAATAAAAAAACAAGATCAAAATGAGGGTAATCTCTAATGTATAATTCAGGGAAATCATGAATAGTGTAGTGAAGTAAATCCTCCTGAGAAAAATGTACCCAAGCTCCAAATAGCTTAATGTGGGTCCATGAGTATATCAAGTAAGTATCAATAATATATGTAATTACAATGTTGGGAATGTGGTTCCTCTATCCCTACCTGAAATTCTTGGTATTGGTACAGGCCACACACATCTCATGGTATTGAATTTCCATCATAGGAGTATGAGTGGGTGGTGGTGAAATAGGTAACTAAATTGACTAAAACTTATTTTTAATAGAATCAACTTGTGATCCTCGGAGGATTATCTCCTCCACTTGGTGGATTTTGTGTCACTGATGTCATTGATTGCTCTACCATAGGAAAGATTTATAGTAGACATCATCTAGAAGTTCTTGGCCTACTTCAAATATATTAAACAAGTGTCCTCCCTTAAAATCGGTGTCTACTACTATTCATTCCACGGGTTGAAGTCCCTGATAAAAAATTTGAAGATGAAGCCATGCATCAAGTCTATGATGTGGGAATTTTTTAGTGAACTCCTTGAATCATCCCCATTCCTCCCAAGATGATTCTCCATCAACCTAGATGATGTTTTGAATTTCAATCTAGAGCATCCAAATCTACATCATAAATAAGTACTTATCCAGGATCTTTTTGGCTAGATCATCCCAAGTCGTGACCAACATGGGATCTTGGAATTTGATCCATTCCTTAACTTAGTCTTGCATGGATAATGGTAAGAATCTTAATCATATAGCATCATATGAAACCCTATGGTTGTGAAAGGTATGTTAAACCTATAAATGAATGGGAATGTACTCATGGGGATATTCACTTTGAATCCCATTGAATTTACCCCACATCTATATCATGTGGATTAGTATAGGTTTTATTTTAAAGCTATGAACCAAAATAAGAGGTCACACAATGTTGGGTGTAGAACAACTTATCAAAATAAATTCATAATCCATAATGGTGTACCCTTGTAGAAATTATTTCTCTCAAAAATTGACAAGTGTCACATATTTCATATTTTTCTAGTTGTTATGTTTATGATTTTTACAATCATTAATTGTTATGCGGTAGTGTTTTGTTAATGATCGATCGACCTTGGGATCAAATGGAAGAAGTTCATAATCATCACAGCTCCTTTAATGATTCAGAGGAACCTAACACATGCACCATCTTAGAAAAAATAAAGACTACAGGTGCATCTGACGGAGAAAAATGTAAAATGAAAAAACGATGATAAGGGTTAGGTAATCCTATATTTGATATAAGGGATATTGTACCTAAGAAATAGTGGTCCACAACAATGATGTCAAAATTTCATGAATTTTCATGCATTGATCATTAAATGCACATGATCATTGTTCATATTTGGAATTTATGTTCCCAAACTACCCTTACTATTATGGGGAATTAAAGGGGTAATATGGGGTCGAACCCACATAGATCACTAGAAAGCAGGAAACCATTCGAAAAAAACCTTTCAAAGGATTCCTCATGTTCACACTTTATATTGGGTATTACCTAAACTAGGTAGTGTGTTTTTAATTCATATTATATAAAAGGGGTTAGGGTTAATTTTATGGCTATTCGTAGAATATATTCCTAAATCTAGATTGGTATAGTCATATACCATAGGTTATGAATTGGTGAAAGTGTCATCAATTGGTTTTAGTCAAACCAAATGGATCTCCCTATGCTTCATCAATCCCTTGGAATGGGTATAGTTAACTACCTAGATCCATTATGATTAGCTTTTATGAAGAAAATGTCACAGACTAATGGTCATATCATGTTTAACTATAATTAGGTTAGGTTCATTCAATTGTACCTACCATGGCCAAGGTTATTCAATAGAAATTAATGAACAATTTTTTTAACCTAATTACTAGACAAAGGGTTTCATAGGTTCAATATGTAAATTCATTAGTCCCAAAAACACCCCCAATCATTACCCTTAACCCTTAGTGGATTAGTCACACATGATGGTATTGACCGAAAGAAAAAAATACTAAACACAATGATTAAAGTGATTCAGAGATAATAAATTAACAATAAAAACAATAAAAAATCAAGAAAAAAAATTTAATGAAATGTAAATTCAATAAAACACTTACTCGGAATGAAGAAATAATTAAATAACCACATGTGTTGATTAAGAATAGAAAATAATGTTGAAAACAATCATTGAAATGGAAATATAATCTCAACTAATTAATAATGGATGAACAAAAAAATTAGAATGGTAAAAAATGCAAAGTATTCATAAAAAATGAATGAATGAAAACTATTTTGTATGGGAAAATATAAAAAATCGAGGACTAATACAAGAGAAAATATAGGTTTATAGAGCTATAGTGTGTGGTGGTGGAACTCAAATATTAATAGGCTCAAAAAGTACATGAATTTTAAAGCCTTCACATCATGTATTGTCTTTAAGTACTTATGTATATAATTTTACACAATTTGTAAACATGTTTCATGTCATTTATTTCAGATACACAGTCTCCTATAAAAAATTGAATCATATCTTTGACTGGGTTGGGTCTCAAACATCACATGTTGTGTAAACTCTTCACATAATGTATTTCATTCACTTTCAATGGGATCCTAATTTTTAAATTTTCATGATATGTAATGTATGTACACATTGTGTTAATGAATAAGGTCATATAATGTATTATAAGGGTGGATTTTGGATCTGTAGGAATTATTTTAATGAGGACTACACTTTTTGTATGTTATAAAAAACGTGTAAAGCCCGTGTTTTCACATTTCGGCATCTCTTCTCTTCAGTTCAAAATTTCTAATTCCTGTGAAAATAAAACAAAACCCAGTGAATTATCAAATAAAACATGAATAAACCATAGAAAAAATGTATCCAAAATGAATATATAAATTAATATTATAAATAATATAGCCTTATTGGTACCATTCTTGAACCATCCATGTATAATATCACATGAATACCCAGTACAATATTCAAAATAATAAGCCCCATATACTTTGATACATGGATTCCATTATTGAATTTTAATTGATATTTTCAATTTTAGATAATTTTCATATACTTCCTAATTGTAGGAAAAATTATTTTCAATGAATAATATATCTCTATTAGTGGTGAATTTAAAACATCACTATGGTTTTATGCTTCCTATACAATATGTGTTTTTGGAAAACTCCTTTTCCAAAAGGTATTTTGGAACTTGTTCCTATCTCAAAAGCTTGTGCATATATATCATTGACTAAACCCAAGTCAATATTTCTCCCACTATCTAAAAAAGATATGTACACATTTTTATAGAAATATAGTTTATAACTTTACTATAGATTTTTTATCATATATATTTTTGTGATGTCCTAAGAAACATTTAGGTTAATTAATTTACATACACATTGTGTTTTTCATGATGAATGTTTTTTATATCCTTAATAGACACAATTAATTCAACCAAATGTTCTTATGTCCTAATAGATTTACATCATACTATTACTTATATGATAAGAATAATTCATATTATTTGGCATATGATTAATGGATAACATACTTATTTGTGATTTCTTTCATGAAAATAATGTAAGTATTTATAATGGATATAAGTTGAAACATTGATAATCATTTTAATTATAATATGTATCTGATGTGTATAATGAAATGTTCATTTAGGAATTACTCTGAATTTTTTTTATCAATGTAAATATGTAAGAATCTTCATCGAACCTCTTTATTAGTATCATATCTTAGATATGGATAAGGTAATTTCCATTTATTAATTACTCCATGCTACATTATAATGATCATTGAATGATTGGTTAAGATATTATTTGACACCATCCTGAAGTAACTCATATATTTTAACCGTGAATATATCATACTTTACTTTCACATTCCTTAATAAACACTAAAATTAATCTCATCAAGTATATTTACCACTTGATTACCCTTGGAATAGTCTATGCACACTAGATGAACTAATTCAGAAGGCTTCATGGCATATCTTTATATCTAAAGGTTTATTTGTGAAAAACTAAATACATAAGTGTTTGGATGATACCTAATATCTTTATAAAACCATACTGGTTATATCTTTGAAAATAATTTAGTTTTTATTGACAAATTATTATCTTCTATAACTGGGTATATACATCTTACATTTTCAATTCATCATGTATTGATAATGATTTAAGAATTATATAACTAATGTTTGATTGTTAAACACCACAAACAATATTCATTATAGAACTAAAATAATGTTCAATTGTTTCCATTAGAAATGTGAGATTTATGTTTTGGTAATGATTAATAAAATCTCAACTAGAATCATGAATCTAGGAAATTAAAAATTGTTCAATTGTTACCAATGACTTCAAAACCATGCTTTCTCAACCACTTATATAATACACCTTACTTCTTGGAACATTTTTATACTTGAATGGTTACTATATTCAAATACACATATGTTATTGTAATATTGTATATAACACCCAAGAATTATAATAGAAACAATCATTAAAATTATGAATTTACTTGAAGAATATGTGACTCCTTACTTCTTAGATTCAGATCAATGTGATTAAACTTTCAATGATTTATTTCATGACATGTGAAGAAAATAACCCCTTGTTTAATACAACTATTATTTGAGAAATTTTTTGATGTTTCATTTGGTATCACTCTTTCCATAGTGGTTTTCACATTTTCATTCAAATTTTTCACCATGATAAATAAGACATAACATTTCTTTAAGTTCTTATCATCTTGGATAACCTTACCCAAAATTAATGAAGTTATTTATAAATTTAATATTTTTTTTAATCATAAATGAATATAAAAAATTTTGTATAAAAGAACTATTAAATCCATGTATTAATAGATCATGGTCCATATTTTATATTTACATGTATCCAGTATAAACCATCATCTTATTTGTATCTTTCTTCACTTTCTCCTTTTAATCTTCTCATTGACGAGGCAGCATGTGAAATCATCCATGTCCCAATATTTTACTCGTAACTCACGTTAGATGTTGATGATAGTATTTTGAAATAATAATCGTATGTGTTAAACATGATACTCATATAATTATTTTTCTCAACCTCACTTTCTGATAAGTATTAATAGATATTGGAGAATCCAACACCTTGAATTTCTGAAGTCGAATTAATTTTTTCAAGATCCTATACTACTATTTGGAAACTCTTTCTTGTTTAGAAATTTTTATTTTTCAATAATTATTTAATTTTACATGTGGTATAATTTTTCATTTTATATAAAAATAAAATATTTCAAATTTTCAATATTATCTTGATTACTAATTATACATTACCAATTATTTAAAACATTAAATTTCCCCCACTATTTTATCAAATGCTCGAAATGCTATATACTATAATCATAATACTATTTCTCTTGATTATTCTACCAGAAAGGATCCTTGAATCATGTATTCATATTCTACAATATTTGGATACACCACTACTCAAAGAGTTCAAGGTAGGCTCTAAATTGGCCAACCACGTTAACTCATGGATCCTTGATCTGTTGAGTGAATCCCTAGATTCTAAAATCAAAAAAATGATTTACTTAACACTTTAATCTAAAGTTTAAAGAATATAGATTTGAATACTCATTTTATATCCAATTTAGTTAATTCAACCCATCACTCTCATAATAACTCTCAGGTAGTAGGATACACCCTCAACTTTGGATGATGATCACCCCATCCACCTAGTTTTTTTCAAATAAAAAAGAAGTATGTTGTTTTCATATTAATATTTCCTAGAGGGTTTTTAATGTTTCCCAATGAATTTAATACATTTATATTAATATGTTCATAAATATTTGTACTTATCATAACTGTAAATTAAAATAAAAAAATCATCGCATCATTATGAATTTTACTGTTTACTATTTTATATGTTTCACGTAATAAATATACACATACATAAAATAATAAACCATGAATAAAGGAAGTAAAATTAACCAAATGGTCTTGAGAATCAACTCTAGGTTAATCTATTTAAACCTAATAGATCAAACATGATCTAGGGGTATCATATTAGAGTCAGTTCCTAACTCATGATTCATCCTGTCCTTGGTCGAGTGTGTCTATATCTTGTCTAGATGTTCAAATCAACTTGGTGTCGTGAACATCATACATTTTTTTTCATGGGAAAAAAGGGTATTGTATATTCTCAATGATTTACTTTGAGGTGGGTAGAATGTGATTCACAATTAATCATGTTGGGTTCACCATGTTTTCATTTCACAGAAAATAAAAATGGCTCCCGCATCCATAATTAAGCATGGACCTGCTTTAAAAAGGAAGGTGTTCAATTGGGGTTTCTGACCCAATGAAACATAGGAACTCACATTGGTCGAGATGACAGGATATTAGGCTCATCACACTATTATGGGGGGAATTTTTTCCTACATTGGTACTCTCTTATAGATTTATGATTTATTCTGGAATCACTTCCTAATCCCAGCCTGGGACTGGTTACCATAACAAAAAAATCAAGTGATTAACTATTCCATTTTTAAGGGGTCTATTAATGATTAAATATGTATGTATCTAAGGTTATATATCTATTTCCCATTAACAGGAAACTACTTATATTTGTATTCTTTATAACTATGCACTTTAGTGTTTATGACTATCCAAGAAGGTGATTAATATCTCAAGGTTGGGATTGAGCCATTATGAGGAATCCAACATAACTTTCTAATAGTATGAATCAAAACCCAGGAAGTTATTTAGACTAGTGTAGTTTAAATTCATGTGGAAAAAATTTATATAAGGGCACATAGGCATCAGTTGTTGATCTTGAGACATATGAAGGAATCCTATGTATCCTAGTTATGGAAAGAATCAGAGCCATCATCGTTCTATCACACCCCAAAGACATACCCTAAGGTTGATTCCCTTGTGTAATGGATGTTGTATAATGTCACTTAATAGGGCTTACAAAATTTGGTTTCCCATTATAGGTATAGCCATGATGAAAATGATATGATTATCGAAAATCCTCAGTCCCACGTGGTCGATGATCAGTGTGAAAAACAAGGGACAACATGTAATCAGTCTCACTATAGGTGGATGCACGACTTATACACTAGGGCAGATATTATGGGGTCTTTTGAATGTAGATTGATAATTTGGAAGGAATCCTTTGTATCCTGGTTATGGTAGGAATTAGAGTGATCATAGTTCATTTGGATTCCCAATCTACTTATGGATGAGGAAGAATGATAAGATCGTAAGAGATATTAGATCCTCGTGGTTATACTATTGGTGACATGGAGGGACTTACACTAAGGTAGATGACCACTAGAGATCAGGCCTTATAAATTCACCCTGCGTATCATGGTTATTAAAGGAATTATATTTCTTTTAGTTCTGTATGGGGTATTCTCGAATATATCCCCTAGACAAGGTTATCATTTCCCAGGATGCCTACCTAACATGTCCTAATTTCTTGCTTGATATATTATGATTGTCTTTCGAACATGACATGACTTCCTACCCGATATTTATGGGGTGTCTATATGACATGTATGAGGATGTACACACATTTACAAGTTTCTTAACAGACATTTCAAAATACAATTTTTTATCCAGTTGACTTGTCTGAAGGACATTGCATAATCTGAATGACATGTTGGGCGGACATTTCATGATCAAGGATGACTTGTTTAGTGGGTGTCACATGATCAAGGTTGACTACCAGAGTGATATTAAAATACCTTTTCTTTTATCGATGTCATAAAAGTGCTGATAAAGGGTTCCTTTTTTGGTACATTCAAAATTGATGATAAATCGGTCATTTATAAGTGCTTTTTTAGTACTAATAAATGACCACTTTATTAATGCTTTTATTTAGAACTAATAAGGGTTACAATTATCATAATTTTTAAAAGTTTTGATAAAGGAATAATTTATTAGTACATTCCAAAGTGATGATAATGGAACCATTTATCAGTTCTTTCAAAAGCATGGATAAATGACTCATTTATCAATTCTTTCAAAAGTGTTGATAAAGGGGAATACTATTGTGTGTTGTAATAGCACACTACAACACCAGTGCAATGTGTTGTAACAACACATTGTAGCACTAGATAAACAACTAGATATCAGAAAAATCAAGTACCAATAAATAATTTAAATGACATGAAATTTTGAACACAAATATAAAAAAGGCTACATTATACACATTTCAAACATTATTTTACACAATTACATAAGTATAAAATATTACATACAATCAAAAACAGAAATGTTCGTTTTTCTTTTGATCATGATCCTGAATCATGATATTTCTAAACAAACCATCCATACTTATGAAAAATAACACACTTGTATAATAAAAAAATTCTTATGTTAGTAATAATATAAATATATAAATTAATAGAAAGTGTTAATTTTAAACTGAACTTGGAGTCATACTCGAAATATTGTGTATCAGATTGAATTGTGTTTTATTATTAAATGTCACACCATTTATTTTTAAAATTCAATAATTAAATCTATGAAAATTAATTAAATAAGTATAAGATAAATCCTCACAGGTGCAGCCTAGTGGTTTGGTCATGTGCTGGTGTTAGGAGGTCTCGATTTAGATCATCCCCATGCACATTAAGGTAGGTTTTCATTACTTTATTCCTCCTCCCCATATGATTTAATATAAATAAGTATAATATAAAAATACTATAGAAATAAATTAAGTAATAGAATAAAAAATGATAAGAAAACAATCTAGGCCTGTTTGCTCAGTTTTTTGCAATGTGATGCACATTTTAAACTAAAATAGAACTTATATAGTGAAAAGATGCACATATAGTCAAACCGTTCACACTATGAGTCGGATTGAAGATTGGTTGATTCATACATGAATCAAATGGATTATGGATCATTATTCTAAATTATAAAAAACAATCTAAATCTGTTTTCTTAGTTTTGAGTATATCACATGTCCTTTTTACTAAAATATCATTTTAAATTGGAAACACGCTCTTTGACTTATACTGATCACATCGTGTATCAATTGGATATATGACTGATTATTACATGTCACAAATGTCTTATGAATCATTTTCTGAAATTATGAAGAACGTATGAGCGCATTCAATCAGTTTTCACTGAGTGACTCTTTTTAACTAAAAGTCAATTTAAGAATGATAACGAACACTTTGAGTCATACCAATCACATTTTGTATCATATTGAGGTGCGGATAATTCTTATACATAAAAAATGACTTATGTTTTTTTTATTAATGTATAAAAACAATATGAATGTGATGGATCCATTTTGAGTAGTTTAGTTGTCCATTTTTCGAAAATTGATGTCAATTTTAAATAAAAAGATTCACTTATAGTCATACCGATCACACTATGAGTTGGATTTAGGTGAGGATGATTCTTAAATTCCTCAAATGACTTATGGATAGTTTTCCTAAATTATCCAAACAATATGAATGTGTGCTATTAGTTTTTAGTATATCACATGTCTTTTTTTATAAAATTTCATTTTAAACTCGAAACACACACTTTAAATCATATTGATCACATTATGTATCAGTTTTAAATGAAACCAATTCATACATGTCAAAAATGAATTATAAATATTTTTCAAAAAATATCAATAAATTCTAGCTTGTTTGATCAGTCCTTATTGAGTGACAAATTTTGAACTAAAATGTGGATTTTAAACTGATAACGGACACTTTGAGTCATACCAGGCCCATAGTGTATCATATTGAGGAGAGGCTGATTCCTACAAATCAAAACACAACTTATGGATTTTTTTTGTACAGAATCCAAACAATCTGAATGTTTTATCTTAACTTTGAGTTGGTCAGTTGTCCATTTTACTAAATTTGATGTCAATTTGGAACAAAAAGATTCACTTTGAGTCATACTAGTCACACCATACCTAGGAATTAGGTGAGATAGATTCCTAAAAACCTAAAATGACATATGGATAATTTTCCTAAAGTATAATAATAATAATAGAATTTTTTTTCTTAATTTTGGGTTGGTCACTTGCCTTTTTTACTAAAATGTCATTTTGAACTGGAAACACCTAATTTGACTCATACCAATCACATCATGTATCATATTGACTTGAAACTAATTCCAACATGTCAAAAATGAATTATGAATATTTTTTCCAAAATTATTAAGAAAAATCGAGTGTGTTTTATTGGTTTTTTGTAAGTGACACTTTTTTAACTAAAATATCAATTTTAAACCAAAAACAGACACTTAAAGTCAAATTGGGAACATCATGTATCTAATTGAGGTGAGGCTAATTCTTGAACATAAAAATGACTTATGGATCATTTTTTAAATGTATCGAAATAATAAGAATGTTTTTTATTGTATTGAGTAGGTCAGTTTTCCATTTTATTAAAATTGATTTTAATTTTAAATAAAAAATGTACTTGTAGTCATACCCATCACCCAGTGTATCGAATTTAGGTGAAGAATATTCCTAAATGTCTTAAATGACTTTTTTATCATTTTCCTAAAGTATAACAACAATATGAATTTTTTTCTCAGTTTTGAGTATGTCACTCTTCTTTTTACTAAAATGTCATTTTCAAATGGAAACATGCACTTTGACTCATGATAATGACATCATATATTGGGGTGATTTTAGACCAATTACTACAATTCAAGAAATAATTATTAATAATTATCCTAAATTATCAAGAAAATATGAGTTTTTTTTTCTCAGTTTCAAATGAGTGACACATTTTGAAATAAAATGTCAATTTTAAACTGATAACGGATACTTTGAGTCATACTAGGAACATCTTTTACCAAACTGAGGTGAGACAAATTTCCTACACATCAATAATTACGTACTAATTTTTTAAATGAATAAAAACAAGAAGAATGAATTTTCTTAGTTTTGAGAAGGTAAGTTTCCTTTTTTTACTAAAATTGATGTATGTTTTGAATAAAAAGATTCACATCGGGTCATATCGGTCACGCCATGCATCGGATTGAGGTGTGTATGATTCTTACACATCTCAAATGAGTTATGAGTATTTTATTTAAGTATAAATATAATTTATATTTATTTTCTTATTTTTTGTTATATCACTTTACTTTTTACTAAAATATCATTTTAAAGTAGAAAAACATCATGTAACATGTTTACATGAGACCAATTCATAAATGACAAAAAATACTTATGAAACATTTTCCTAAATTATTTTTAAAATCCATGCACATTTCGATGGTTTTTAATAAGTGATACCTTTTGAAAAAAGTGGATTTTAAACTAATAACGAACAAATTGAGTCATACCGGGCATATCGTGTATTAGATTGTGTTAAAGATGATTCTTACATGTCGCAAGTGACTTAAGGATCGTTTTACTAAAGTATAAAAAATATGAATATATATTATCGTTTTTGAGTTTTTTAGTTGTATTTTTATTAAAATTAAGGTCAATTTTAAATTAAAAGATGAACTTTGAGTCATACCAGTCATAGAGTGTGTAGAATTGAGGTGTGGTTGATTCCCACTCATCCTAAAGTCTCAAAAAAATCCAAACATCCAATGTTACAATTCTTTCCATTGAATTTATTTATCAAAATTCTAAAATCTCTTATTGAATTGATGTTCTTAGAAAAAAATATTTTCTCATTATTCAAATCCAGAAGAGTAGAGTAATATCATGTTCACATTATATTAAGAGAATTCACCACAATAACCACATGATCTTCCTATACTACTTTGGATTTCAAAAATAATTGTTTTTCAACTAAGAACATTGAATCAATATAAAATAACAAAATATCTGAGAAAAAACTAAATAAGTATTAGATAAAAATGTTATGACAATTAACATACAAATACTAGTCAAAATGATGAAAAATAAATTAAATAATTAGTAGATATTCATATTTTCATGATGGTTTTATGAATTCTTGATGCAGTTCCTTATTTTCATTATCTCAATTGTAGGCTCAAATTCCAATCTCATGCAAGTATGAGAAACTTCAAACAAACCACCCCAATTTGAACAAAAGAATCCACCTATATATAAAAACAATTATTATATGAGTAATTCTAAAAATAAATAAATAAAAGATAAATATGAAACAATACATTAATTATATGGAAAATGATTTTACTATGAATACATAAATATTACATAAGTTATTGTGTAGTGTAGGGAATATGAAGGAAAGTGAAAAATTCCAACACTACAGGGGTGAAAACATATTGAAGGATAAGATGTTTGTGGAAGTTTTGGTGTAGAAGGGCATGAAATATGGAGATACCAACCCAACATGAACAGAAAAGTCCACCTATATAAGAATACAATTATTATATGAGTAATACTACAAATAAATAACATAAATATGAAACCTTGCATTAATTCTATAGACAATGATTTTACTATGAAAACATCAAGATTAAATCTATGATTAAGCAAAGACAATGTCATTTCTCTTCTTACAATGGAATGAAATATGGACATAAATCTTCTAAAGTAAAATAAAAAACTCTATAATAAATAATGAAACTTATATCAATATACCATTATATAATTTCTCAGTAAAATATAGAAAGGATATCATAAAATTAACTTTACATCTTCCCAAAGGGTTTCCTTCATTGTAGTAGGCTCTTCTGAGGGATTTATAACATCATCTTGTGTAGAAGAAATTTTATCCACAGTTGTCAAACATATAATTTAGACTAATTTTATGCAGTAAAGAACTAGTAATATTATGAGGAAAAACATATTATATTAAAAAAACATTAACCTTTTCATTAAACTCTCTATATTGTTTTAACGTTTTAGGGATTTGGTTCCTCCATCAAGAATCCAAATCCTCTATTTGTGGTCCCCTCTAAGTAAATGAAAATTTTCACATTAGGACCCACATGAACTGATTCTGATCTATTAATGAAAAGGATATCCTTGATTGAATTTTCTTTTGACCCGACATTTGGTTTAGTCACCTACATGAAAATTGACCAATTATTGTTTGAAGGATCTGAGATAGAAAATACTTTCACCACTTGTGATTCCCTTATAAACAGTTCATATTTTTCTCCCCACACACTAAACATCACAATCATAAAGACCATTTCATCAACTTTCATTGTACTCATATTTTCAACCCATTTCCAAATGAAAACCAGCACTTTAAATGAAGTATAATCCAACTTGTATATCTATTAGATAATGCAAAAATATGAAATATTTTAATAAATTATATTTCTATACTTGGAATGAGATACGTGTGTTTCTTCATCCACAACTATAAAACCACTATTTTTCATTGTATTGTATTCATCAGGTCATTTTTTATAGAATGTATAAGCATTGATTAAAAAACAATGTAAGGTATAACATTTTCATCCAGTCCCCATGCTATCCATTAAACTCATTCATCAATTGAATTCATATTTTCATAAATTTCCTTATAAATTTGATCTTGAAACCATTATATAAACTGTTGATTATGTGTATTTGATATACATCCTTTATCCCTTTATGGATTGAGATATCTAAGAATTTATTTTAAGGATTAAATGTATGGATCAACATCTTCACTATTATGTAAAATGTAAAGGTGTGCTTTCTCTCGCTCTGTCAAGGTATTTGTAACAACATATCTTCCAAAAATCCCTTCACCCATAAGGTGTTCATTTTTATGAGGCATTGGGAGGCCGATATTTTAAAAATATGATAGATAATCGGTACATAATTCAATATCTTCTTTAGTAATTTATCATTATGAAGTAAAACCTTCTATCCAACTTCGATTCTTGGCATGCCCATTTGACATTTTCATATATCATTTTATGGGGTACATCCATCTATAATGTATAGAACCACATAGTTGAATATTCCTAACCAATTGAACCATCAGGTGGACCATTATATCAAAGAATAATGGTGGGAAGAACATATATAATCCACATAATATGATTACAACCACTTTATTCATAATTTGAAAATTCACTGGGTATATAAATTTTGGCTTCGAAAAAGAATCATTGTTTGGTTAATGTATGTTGTACATTTTGAGGTAGAATGCAGTAGAAATTAGAAAGAATAAAACCTTGCCTCAAAACATGACAGTTGAGTGATTTTAATCCTTTTAACTTTAAATTATTCATTGACATGACATTCTTTATATTTAATGAATACCATTTTCAAACCTTTACACAATTATGTAAAAGGAATATTTTGAATTTTCCTATTTGGATACAGTGTGAGTTGTTGGGAGAAAAAAAATTCCACATTTTCCCCTTCATTGGTTCCAAATCATACATTATTTTCATCTCAATCAAGTCTAACATATCTTTGATGACATCTTTCATTTTTTAGGAACATTTTGTAACATGTCAATAACACTATCAAATACATTTTTTTCTATATGATTGACATCAAGAAACTTTATAACATACAAACAATTACAATAAAGAAATTCAATGAAATTTGAACTCTTAAACAAACCTGATTTTTTATGGTTTTCCAAAAAATGGTTTATCGAAAACTGTATCAGTATATTTTACTTTATTTTATAGTTTATCACTCGTTACTAGAGATAGTGTTTTAAATTGTTGGATATTACTATCAAGTTTTTTTTCTAGGGTCAGTATTTATGTCATCAATTTAAAAATTTCATATCTCCAAAAAACCTACTCTTTGAGGAATGTTTTAACTAAACTGAGTGTGTATGTTTTTCACAAATGGGATACCAAAAAATTCCTTCAATGTTATAGCTTGATAAATTTCCATAAGTAGGGAAGTCATTTATTATCCCATACAATATAGACCTCAATGTGAATTCTTCACTTCTATGAACATCATACAATGAAACACCTATATCCCACCTCAATTTCTGAACTTTAATCAATGGATCCAAATAGACAACAATATAATTAATGGGTTTCTTTAGTCTAGATCTAATCAGAGAAAAAATAATTTATTTTCACTTTATGCATAAACATGGAAGAAATTTATAATTTAGCAAAAAGACGGAACATGTACTGTGAGTAATACATTATACACCAAAAGTATCTATTCCATCTATTGATAAGACAAGATGAAAGTTTCTTGGATCTTTTCTAAATTTAAGATACTCATAATGAATTTTCATTTATTGAGGAGAATCTGCTGGATAACATAGGATCCCTTATTTAATTATTATATCTACATTCCTTGTCAATTATATCATAGTTTTATGACATCTATATAGTCTTTTAAATCAATGAATGATATGAAATTACCATAAAAATTTTAACAAAAATGAATCATTTTTGTTGTATAGATCGACACCCCACTTTGGGATTTTATGAGTTATTCATGGTCTTTATGAAATAATATGAAATATTTTTGACAATCGCGTATTTTTTTTATATGATTCCCATTGAACATGTAATTTTTTGTCATCATATGTTCTACAAGGTATTTTATTTTCTTCTAGTAGAATGTCATTCCAGAGAACAAGTAGTTCTGTAAAGTTTTTGTCACTCCATCTGCTGCCAGCATTCAAATTATATAACATCAATACAGATCAACATTTTGTGTATTTAGTATAATAGACATAAAATAGCCTCTTGGAATACATTTTTTACTTCTCAAACTAATTTTTAAAAAAACCAATTTCATCTTCAATTTCCATTTTTATTTTTTCCATGTGATCTCCATCATCATTTACACTGGTATTCATATCAAATGATCAATAAATCATAGTGTCATACTAATTGTTGCATACATTCAATTTTTCCTCATGTTTAGTCCAACATTTATATCTCTGATCCATTCTATGAAAAATCATATATTCTTATAACTCTTCCAAAAACAATTCTTTAATAACAAATATGTAAATAGAGAAAAAGGAATTGAGAATGGTCATATGCATGATCTCATGAAAACATGATAGACTCATTAACACCATATTCATACTCTTTTATCAAAATATTGGCATGTATCTGCTTTAGATTGTTATCCATCTTATTGGGTTAATAAAATATTAATTTTGTTTAATAAATAAATAAATACACATAAGATATTCATTGTCAAAGGTAGAAGTTATAGACATTTCTAATAAGGGAATCCCAACATTTGACAGTTTCAAATAAATTTAAGTATTCTTTGAAAAAAATCAGTAATTGAATTTAAGAAAATAATTACACCACTATGATAGGTGTTATACTCTGAATTCATTCAAAGGTAAAAGTTATTAACAAAATTAATAATCATCAACTCATCTCTTCAACATTTATCATTTTTGTTTTTGAAACACATTCATCATCTCTTATGGACATGCACATATGTTTCTGAAAATACTCAAAGTGGTAATCATCCATGGGATGACTACTACTTAGGGTAATACATGAAACATAAAAGAGATAAATTATGAGTCTCGAGAAACAAAATTTAATAACTATTTGGTAGATGAAATTGATGAGAATCATTATTGACTATAATGGATATGGGGGATGATTCTCTAGAAAAAAATTGTAATAATAATTGTTGTTTTATACACATAAAGTCTTTGTTAAATCCCCCAAACAAATAAAAATATAATATAGAAAATTAAGGATTAATAATAAACCCAAATTTGATAAACAATAATAATAATCACCTTTTAAATCAACTAGAAGAAATAAAAATGTATTGGGAAAATATTTTATTAAATAAAGAGTTATTACATATACATGGATGGTAATCAAAGATTCATAGGGGTGGAATCAATGTATGTTGACATAAAATGATGAATACCTGAAAATAATTTCTAATATATAGAATTTTATAAACTCCATTCTATTTTTTGGAACTAGTGATATAACAACCTAATAAATTATTACATTTAATATTAATGGTATATCAAATATTTTAAAACATCTCAAGACATTGGCTATGTCATATTCCCACACCGACTCATCCCAAGGATTCTAGGGAGGTCATCACATCATATAACCCATATGAATGATTCTAGGGGGTCCATCTAATACACATTGACCCATCATGGAGATTCTAGGGTGGTCCATAAATAACTTGACCTAACTAAACAATACACATCAACAGGATATATCACAAACAAGGGAGAAAAACACAACAACCCTTGAAATAACCATCCCATACCCAGTTTCATATATAGAGAAGGAATGACTACTCTAAGGTCACTTTTTCTAATTATACTATCCTTGCTTCACTAAAAAATCTAGGTAGAATCACAAAATTAATAGATCTATAAAAAATTACTCCCCATATAAAGTCTCTACTAAAAAACTACAAAAATAACTAGTCATCTTAATATGCCAGGAAGCAGACTCATAAGCTACCAAATCACCATAATTGAAATTTATAGACAAAATTATATAGATGATGTAAAATGGGATGGGACTTATACTATATGGTTAATTCCAAAATTTATCTAATGAAAATAAATCATGATTCATCCACAATTTCACATAAATAAAA
The DNA here is from genome assembly GCA_963277665.1 of Viscum album. NCBI lineage: Eukaryota > Viridiplantae > Streptophyta > Magnoliopsida > Santalales > Viscaceae > Viscum > Viscum album. The sequence goes on from OY728120.1 coordinate 1,421,712,695, forward strand.
AAATATCACACAAATCCCCTATATTAATTTATATCTTTAACTGATAAGAAGATGCTCGTATGGCCTGGGGGAAAAGCTGGGTAGGCTCACAGAATAGGTTTTTCACACTAAAAAAATTTCAAGCATTAAAATGGACAATCTCCTCGGCCAAATTTTTAAAATGGCTAGCTCACTACACTCATAGTTAAAAAACAGTATCCACCATGGCTATAACCGTTGAAGTTTTACAGCTCGAGTTCCCCAAGATAAAGTATATAAATACTCACATCCAAGCCAAAGTTGAGAAGGACTTATGTTAGATCCTTGGATTCGTTCGACCATGAACTGTTCGATCTTTGGATTTGAGCCTTGTATTTAATCCTTTGAATTGTTTGAGCCTTGATTCACACTTTGATTCTAACTTTGACTCATTGAGGAGGAGTTCCGGCATAGGGTGCCTTCCACAGAAAGCTTTGGATATCATGACAGGTTCATGACTAGTTAGGGTTTTTTAAATATATCAGGACACTTTTATCAGTACTTTCAAAAAATTAACTTAAAAAGATAACTTTTATGAGTTCTTAAGTAATTTGGTGCTAATAAAGATGGATTTGATCAGTTATTTGTTAGCACTGTTAAATCACTATCTTTATCAATGCTAAAAAAGTGATGATAAAGATTCATTTTATCATCTCTTATTACTTACGCACTGATAAAGAATTTATAATTATAACTATAAATAAAACATTTTATAAATATTTACATATAATTATATATATTTATTTAAAAAATATATATATAAATATATAAATATATATATAGTAAATATATTCTTTATTTAAATATATTTATTATAATTTTATTATTATTCAAATATATAATTATTTATTTATAATTATATAAATATCTTTAGAAAATAATATTTATATCATTACATATATTTATATATTTATATATTTATATATTTATATATTTATATATATAATTTATATATATATATATATAAACATAGTAAATATATTCATTATTTGAATATATTTATTATAAATTTAATAATTATTTAAATATATATTTCTATTGATTTATAATTATATAAATACTTTTTAAAAAATAATATTTATTTATTTATAATTATAAATATATAAATACATAAATATAGTAAATGTAAATTTATAAATATTTTTATTTATAAATATTTTTTTACAGATATATTTTTAACATTATTATGTATATTTAATATTAAGTGCATGCATGTTAAAAATGAGTGAAATTGAATAATTTAAAATTAAGTACACTTTAACAATAATGAAAAAATGGATAAGTATTGTGTGTGTGCATTGTATATAAAAATTCATCAATTATGTATATGTTAAAACAATATAACACATGTTAGATCTATGTTAAATTGAAAAATAAAATGGCATTCAATTATATCCATTACTCTATGCAATTGGTTGGGATTTTTAATTCATATTAATTTTCAATTATAAACCATTATTCCCCAAATATATGACTATTTAATGTAAATCATAAATATTTTTTATATAAATCATATTTATATACATTTATATATATCTATATATTTAATATATATTATTTATTAACATTATCAATAATTATATAATTAAAAATTATTACTATTAGTCTCAATTTATATATTTTTATTTATTATTTATTTAATTTTCATTTTTCATATATATAGATAATATTTTATTTATTTTTATGTATAATTTATGTGTCATATAATCAATTAATTATTTTTTAGCAGTAATTATTTAATTAATAACAATTTTAATATTATTTTTAAATCCTTTTTTGTTATGTATCTATTTAATTATTTCTTTTTAGTCAGACCTTTTTCATCTCTAAAAAGTGTTGATAAAGGACCCCTTTATTAGCATTAAAAAAAGCACTGATAAAGTGTATCTATTATCAGTGATAAAACCAAATCATTGATAAAAGGTATAATTTATTAGTTCTTTATTATCACTGATTAAGGAAAATGATTTTAAAGGCATGTTTTGTAATAGTGCTTAACTAGAAAATATAATCATTGTCACTAATATCCGCATTAAGAGTCCCCTCCCGAACAGAGGGTGCTTTCACCTAGCCCTCCATATCAATGACATCGATTAATGATTGAGTCGGAAGATTAACCACTATGGTGGATGTCATGGTACTGGTACTTCGTTCGGTCTGGGATGGAGGGGGTGAGGTTCCAATCAGTACTGAGGTCATGTTTCTGGAAGCTTGATCGATCAGAGGAACCATATATGAAAATGGAATGGTGAGTCCCTTTCCCCAAATTTCATACTCTAATTGGTACTCCTTCAAGGTAGTAGGGTTTGTAAACTTGGGAGGTAGGTTGAGTAGGGTGGGATGTGGTATGGGAATAGTTGACGAATAAGGGTTAGAAAGTTGGTGTGGGTGGGAAGATAAAGGTACCGATGGAAAGGGAGATGTGGTAAGGTGATATGGTTGAATGTAAGGAATGTGGAGATAGAGAAAAAGATGTGTTTAGCTCTCTAGGATGGGCTTGAGTCAAAGGAATAGTTATGTGGGAATGGGTGGATGAGGGTGTAGATACAGTAGGGGTAGTGGTGGCTATGGAAAAAATGAACTGTTAGGGGAAGTGTTGGTTGGTGGTAAGGTAGTGGTAATAGGGGTTGAGGCTATGGTGGGGGTGGTGGAAGTAGTTGGTGCGAGGACATAATTAGGGTAGGATGGGTCGGATTCATTCTAGTCTAGGGCCTCATCATCATCCTCAATATATCTCGTAGTCCAGCGGTAAATGATCCCACTCTTTGTTAGCAGCCCCATCTTATGGAGAAAAATCATGTTGATTCCCTTTATCGAGCTGAGGTAAGTGATATGATGGGTGGAATCAAAGGCACTAAGAGGATTTGTCATATGAGTAATAAAGAATCATCCCATCAATAAACCTCAGGTCTGACATTCTATTTTAGGAATACGATGCCAAAATTCATGTCCATGTTGATGGTAGGGCCACCCTTGGATGAGGTAAGAAAGGTCACCTCAATTTTTCTAAATCTACCATGATAATCACCTCAAACCAGCTAGGCATAATCTAGGGTTCAATTAAGGTTCTGAAGGGTAGCACCACAGAGTTGGGTTATCTTCATCATAGGAGGATCATAAGGGCTCTACGAGTCTCTAGCTATCATTAACCAAATTCATGGAGTGTCTACCTTATTAGGATCGAGATGAAGGTTCAAGAAGATTAGGGAGGTGATGAAGTGAGTAGATTAAATTACAAGGAAAACTCCAAAGTCTCCATAGGTGAGATCGCAAGGCCTACTACTGAGTCTGAACCTGACGGAGTCAGTGTCCTACCCAAATTTGGGTATAAACTTGAGGAAGGGATACATGAATGGATCATCATGAACCTAAATAATGGGTGAGAGGTTTAGACATCCAATGTGGTCAAGGACCTCGTGGTTAATATTTATATGCTCAATAACATCGAGGTCCTTGATTTTTTGGTCCTCATGGGCTTCACCTGAAGATGGACCAACCAGACCCAGGGCTTAGGTGTCGAGAAGTGCAGGTAGAGATGAATGTGGGGATTTTCATCACCCTATGATATATTTAATGATGAATTTTTGTCCTCAAAATTTTAATTAGATACATGGGTATAGGCAGAAGATAAGCTAGAATATTCTATAAGCGGTGGAGGCGAAACAGACCACCCCTAGGGTGATATAGGTATTTCATCATACTCGTGCTAATGTTTAGTGTAAGAGGTGTGGATTGTTTTGTATCTAGAGATTTTGGAGGAGATCAGAGAGGGAGGGAGGCTAAAGAGGTGACAGATGATTGGGAGAAAGAAGAAAACGGGGAGGATGGAGGGGGTAGGGCAGCGAGGGAAGGAGGAGAGGTGGTCAAGAAGGGGGTCGCACATGGGAGTTGAATGGAGGGGGATTGTGCTTTGAACCTCGGGTTAATATCATTTAAAAAATACTCAAGACTTACATTTCATATAATGAATACACTTTTTTTAATGGTCGGGTTTTTTTGAACCTTAACAATTATACACCATGCAATGACTACAAGACGTGTATACAAAACTTTATACCCCATTTGATCTATGACCTCTTAACTAAATTCAAGAGATTTTAAACTTGCTAAAGTATAAACTAACATATTTTATCCTAATAATCCATCCTTGGGTTTCATTCCATCCATTACTCTATTTAAGGTCAAGATTTAAGCTTTTTTCAATTTAGGTGAATTTCAATCTGAGGATGCACCTTTCATAGAATGGATCTAGGTATATGTTTAATCATTTACCATAAACTTTAAATGGTGGTTCACTACCTTTATGAATTTCAATTTATCCATAGTGGAAAACCTTAATGACTTGGTAAGGACTATTTTAGTAGGATTTTAATCTTTCTAGGGAATAATGTTAATCAAGAATTAAATGACAAAATTGTATCCCTAAATGTGATGATTTTTCATGGAATGTTATGTCTTTACCACTTCTTCACCATTATAAATTATGGAATTCTCATAGGCATATTTTCTGATTTCTTCTAGGTCATCAATTTGTAGCATTCTGAATTTCACATATTTTTTAGCATTAATGTTTTATTATTTTATTTCCCAATAAGATCGGTGATCTAATTACACTAGTAAATGGTAGGGATTTCCATAGAAAAGTCAGAATGGGGTAGTGTCGATCGGGATCTTGTATATTGTGCCATATGACCCAAGTGTGTAATCCAGTTTGATACTCCATTCCTTTATATGGGGGATCATTTTATTCTCTAGGATATTTTTAAATTTACCGGTTTTACAATTTTACTTTCCTTCTTGTTTATGGGTGGTAGGGAGTACTAGTGTTATACTAAATTCTGTACTTTTTAAGAAATAATTTAACATCATTATTAGTAAAGTGAGTTCCCCAATCACTAATGAGTGATCAAGGGAATCTGAATTTGGAAAATATATTTTTATTTAAAAATTTTATTACCAGTTTTTTTGTGTCATTATTAAAGGCCTCGGATTCAACCCATTTTGAGATATAGACAACACCAAATATGATGTAAAACATTCTCTAAGAATGAGGGAATGGACCCATAAAATCAATCCCCCATAGGAATAATAATTATACTTACATGATGGTATTTTTGGGAAATTTCATTTCCTTTTCCTATGGTTATTGTCTGATGGCATTGATCATAGATTTGAAAAAATTTCATTAAATATTAATAAATTATGGGCTAAAATAACCTATTTTGAAGGATTTTTTGTGGTATGTTCAGGTCCATCATTCCCTCCATCTAGTGAAATATGACACAAGTTGATTATGTTTTTTATTTCATCTTTTCGGATACATTAATCCATCAAAACAATGATTAAAAAGTATCGGTTCATCCCATTAGTAATGTGATGCTTCAGGTAAAAATATCTTCATTTTTGGATAGGTGAGGTTTGGGTAGAGTGATCATCTGATGAGATAATTTTCAATATTTCAGAATCATGTTCGATCTTGGGTATTTATCAAGAAAAGTTTTTAATCAATAAATTAATCCTTGATGTTAAGATTATAGTTATCCTTAATGTTGGGTAGTGTAGGTCTAGATAAATTAGCAATAATAACATTCTCAATTCCTTTTGTTTCCTTGATTTTTATGACAAAATTTTACAGTAGTAGGATCCACTTTATCAGACATGGTTTTCTATCCTTTTTATTCAGTAGATATTTAAGTTCTATATGATCAGTGTAAACCAGAACTTTAGACAATAAAAGGTTTGAGTGAATTTTTTTAAATCAAAGATGATTACCCGAAGTTCTTCTTTGGTAGTCATATATTTTACCTGAGAGTTGTTCAGTGTGTGACTGGAATAGTATATGGGACAAAATATATTTTTGACTCATTGTACTAAGACAGTTCCAACAGTGAAGTTTCCTACATCGCACATCAACTCAAAGACCTTATCTCAATATAGTTAAATAATAACAGGAGAAGCCACTAGACTATTCTTTAGGGTATGTAAATACCTTTCAAACTCATTGAGGAACTCAAAAATAAATCACTAATATTATAAGTGTTTCAAGGGGTGGGATACATTCAAAATTTATTTAACAAAGTGGTGTTAGAATCTTGTGTTGCCCATAAATATCCTTATCTCTTTCACAATTGTAGGATTAGGTAAATATTTTATCATGTTTATTTTCACTGGATCCACTTTAATTCATAGATTTTAGATTTTAGGTCTGATGAATATTCCTCCTTGGACCATGAATTCCCATTTTTTTCCAGTTTAATACCAGGTATTTTTCTTCAAAGTGTTGTAAAATTTGATCAAGATTACTTAGTCACACGGAGAAGGATCATCCATTTTCCAAAAAATCAACTATGAAGATCTTCAAGAACTCCTCCACTATATCATGGAATATTGGTTTCGTGTACCATTGAATATTATTTGGTGAATTAAGCATACCAAATGATATAGGTTAATAGAAGAAGGTGTCAAAGGGAAAATTAAACATAGTTTTGGAGTAAACACCTAGATTGACTACAATTTGATTGTATCTTGAATATCCATCCAAGAAAAAATATAATTTGTTCCCTTATAGTATTTTTAGTATTTTATCCATAAATGGTAGTGGAAAATGATCTTTTCGAGTTATCATATTGGGGTACCAATAATTAATGAATACTCACCATCTGGTGATGGTTCGGGTAGAGATAATCTCATTGTCATCATTTTTTTACAATATTCAGGTCACCCTTATCTGGAAAGACTTATAGAATACTCACCAATTCATTATAATATATTAGAAATATTATTCTAGATCTTGAAGATTCATCACTTCTTTCTTAACCACATCTTTCATTGGTGGTGTTAGTTGCCTCTAGGGTTGGTTCTTCGGTTTAGAACATTATTGAAATAAAATTTTCTGGGTGAGGATTATGGGGATGATCCCCTTAATGTCATCCACTCCCCTCAAAATTAAATTATTGTTACTTTTTAGGACATCAATAAACTTTTCCTTCCATTTTGGGGTTATTTGTGATCTGATAATGATTTGAAATGTTGCAGTAGTCTCTAGGAATGAGTAATAGAGTGTTCCTGGTAGTGGTTTTATTTCCAATATTGGTGGCTTGATGACTGAGAGTATGAATGGTGGGATAGTTTCCCTTGTAAATGGTATAAATTAATTTTCATTCTCAATATTACAACCTTTGTCTTCATCAGGGGAAAAGATCTCTCTTTCATCCTTAATGGTTATTAAATCTTCTCCTTCGTTTGTAAGAAAGACAGTTTGAAAGTCTTATGAATCATTTCCTTTCTTGGTAGCATTTTCTATGTCTAACAAAAAATTATCATCTCTAAATATGGGTAATATTCATAGATGATTTATATCTATCAATTCATTACCTTTGGAAAAAATTGTCATCATAGAATAATTATAACTTCTCCTACTTCTTCCATGTCCAATATGTGGAACTCTGTAGGAAAAATAAATTTGAAAATATTAAATAAAACATCCTTGATAAGTACCTGAGTGTACTTTATAGATATTTTATCTAATTATAATTATATTATTATTGTATTTTATTATTAGAGACCTATATTTCATTACACACTCATAGGATTGAGGTTAATTCTTTCACCCATATCGTACAACTCTCTTATGAAGTTGCATTCCAAAAATAGTATAGGGAATAGAAAATTTACAATGGTCACACATCTTAGGTGGAATCTTTTGTTGAAAAATAAAAGATCATTATTAATTTAAATTAATGACTCCAAAAAATTATATATTCCTTTTTTTAAATCAACTCTTTTTAGAATTTAGCATATGCAGGCATCTGATCGATGACCTCAATAAGGGGGATGTTGATTTGTAATTGTTTGAACATAACTAGAAAATTCTCAAATTTCCCTTAAATATTTTCATACTTAATTTTTTATAGGATGGGAATAGGGTGTTTGTAAATTTGAATTCCTACAAAAATGTATTCATTCTCATGATGCTCTTTTTTGTAGCTTTTTCATCACTATCTGGTTCTATATTTTTCCCTCGACCAAATTTCTTTGTGTTATCATCATCATACTCAATGATGAATATCGAACATTTATTAAGTAATTACAACTTCTTTTCCCCCTATTTTCATAGTTTTTTTGAAATTTCATAACATTCCCACTCCTACGAACCACTACCTTTTCATCTTCTCTTGGGTGCATATCAGTGTTACTAGGAAACATACACAATAGTTCATATGATAAGGTCGTTGATATTTTAACCATTTGCTATGTGATATTGTGTAGGGATTCTATTTCATTTTTCATCTCAATATCAATATTAGTCATTCTATGATAATATTTTTGAATAAATATAGAGGGAAAGTTTTCAAGTTTAGAAAACATGGGTGGGAATTATTGTGGTGGTCTATGTAGATATGGTTGTAGTTTATATTGAGCTCTAGGGGAAAGGGTTGCTGGGGAATTTTTTGTTATATTTGAGAAGCTTGAACTAGATCTAGGTACCCATGTGGTTATGGATTACATTTTAGTGCTTCACCACTTCTCTACAGATAATAACCTTGCTTGTGTTACTATTTTAACTACTAATCTGGTCTCATTTTATAGTATTACTACTATTGGTATGATTGAGGCAATTGGAATTTTTGGACTTATTAATTAAAATTGATGTAATTGTAATATGGGGTTAGAGGATCCTGTATCCCACACTATAGTCTTGTTATGGGTGTTGGACTCCACACATCTCGTAGTATTGGATTTCCATCATAGGAGTAGGAGTGGTTGGTGGTGAAGTAGGTAATTAAATTAACTCGAGCTTCTTTGTATGGAAATATACTTGTGTTGCTATGTGGTTGATATCCTTAACTTGGTAGAATCCTTGTCATGGTTATCTTTGATTTCTATGACATAGACTAGAATTGTGGGAGAACACTTTGGGAAGTTCTCTTCCCACTTCAAACATCTTAATCATGATTTCTCCGTTAGAATAAATGTCTACAACAATTTCTACTACAGGTTGAAGTCCATGATTTAAATTTCAAAGATAAATCCATACATCAAGTTTTTGATGTGGTCATTTTCTACTGAGCTCCTTGATTCGGTCCCATTACTCCCAAGATAATTCTACATCTACCTAGGTGAAGTTTTTAATTTCATTCTAGAGCTTCCAATACATATCCAAGGGAATTACTTTTCCAAGAAATTTTTTGGTAGATCATCCCAAGTCGTGATCAACTTAGTATGTGGTATTTTGAGCCATTCCAAGTCTTATTCATGCATAGCGAATGGAAATAATCTTAATATTATAGGATCATATGAAACCCCAAGGTTGATACAGGTATCAAAGACCTATAAATATTAGCTAAAATGCTCATGGGGATATTCAATTTTAATTCCACTAAATTGAAAAAAGTTCTAGATCATGTAGATTAGTCTATGTTTTATTTCAAATATGTGAACCAAAGTATGAGGGAACATAATGTTGTGTGTAGCACAACTTGTGTACAACAATCCCATAGCGATCCTGGATTTTCATACATAGACACTACATAAATTTTGTAGAATAATTAAATCTTTATACAAATAGAGACCAAAATACCATATTAGTCTAGTATATTTGGAGAAATGTAAAAATAAACACTGATATATGAGTGAGAAACATTATCTCTCACTAGGTTCTTCATGACTAGCACCCTTCTTAGATGAATCATACTTAATACATATCTTTGTAACCTAGGTAAGGAAACATAAAAAGGGTTGATCTCATATGCTTGGTAAGGGTCAATAAGGGAGACATGTAAGCATAAACTTGAGCATAGTGGCATGAGAACATGATAAAAACATTATAAGATCATGCTCTGTGTATCAACGTTCCTAAACATGAATCATGTCATAAAGCATGGTAGTTCATATGACATTAATCAAAATAAATAAAATTATATAAGTCATGAAAGAATAATATAAGAATAAAACATTGAATTGTGGAGAACACATAAGAATGTAATATGATTTACATTTAAGTCAAGGCATTGCTTCCAAGGCCATATTGATGGACAAAGCCCTTTACTAAAATGGTTCACACCCCATTCCGACCATGTATTATTGAACCAAGTTCACTCCTCATTCTAGACCTATATTACATTGCCAATTTCACTCCGTATTCTAGTCCAGTATCACTGAACTTAGTTCATTTCTCGTTTTAGCCCTATAATACTAAATCGAGTTCATTTCTTGTTTCAGCCTTGTCTATTTGATCAGATATAAATCTTTAACCAATGAATTGGTGGGAGATATAGGACTCACCCATATCATTATGAAATATTACATACATGTTCCAAAAAATCATAAAAAATCATACCCTAACCAATAAAATGAAATGGGTATCAAAAAAATATCATAACATGTGGAAAATGATACATGTTCCATAAAAATTTCATCAAAATCATAACCAGTGAAGGAGAAACTAATTTCATAAACATAAAACCTACAAAAAAAGAAATTATTTTGATCAAGATCATGACATTAAGAATAAATAATTCACAGAATGAATATGAATGGAACCTTCATATCATTTCCTAGAATGGAATGAGAAACATAAACAGATGTTATCTTATATGGAAAATAATTTTAAAACATTTTTTAAAAAAATGAGGAAAATATTCTATCTTATTTGAAAAATAATTTTTAATACATAAAACCATTTGAAAATCATTTTCATAGAAAATTCATTTAAAACTTGTAAAGAATATTTTAAATCATTTTGAAAATCTTTTTCATTGAAAATTTATAAAATAAGATTCAAAACTTTTAAAAAACATTTCTTTGAGAAAACAATTAAAACATATAAATAAATATTGAATTTTTTTTAAAGTAATTTCTTTGAAATTACTATGAAAAATTATAAATAAGTCTTGAAAACATTTTAAAGAAAATTTTCCTTAAAAAATATATAATATGTTTAAAAAAAATTTAAAACAATTGTCCTTCAAAATTACTTTTAAAAACATTTTCTTAAAAATTATCCATTTAAATATGAAAATTAAGCCTCAATGTAATGATGGTAGGTAAATTCATAAATGTTATACGAGGTGATATAAAATTCATTTTACACGGTAAAAAGGTTATAAAAATTCCTTATTTGGAAAGTGATAAGAATATGCCTTTGAAAACATTGGAAAAATAAAAAGGGTAAAAATTTATTTTAATGATCATATAAGAATATTGGAGCATTCTTGGGAACCTTTTTTTGAAAACAATATTTTAAAGCAACAAAAGTTTATGACCAAATAGAGGGTAAATTCAGGCATTCATACACTACTGGAAATTATATCTTTCCCAATGCTTCTATACCAACGGTTTGAAAAAACCATTGGTATAGGACCCCTTTACCAACGGTTTGGCCAAACCATTGGGAAAGGCCCCCAAATTGGCCACTTTTCCCAACGGTTTGGCCAAACCGTTGGGAAAGGTAGACCTATCCCAATGGTTTGGCCAAACCGTTGGGAAAGGCCCCCCAAATTGGCCACTTTTCCCAACGGTTTGCCCAAACCGTTGGGAAAGGTACCTAAAAATGCCAATTTTCCCAACAGTTTGGCCAAACCGTTGGGAAAGGTCCCTAAAAATTCCACTTTTCCCAACGGTTTGGCCAAACCGTTGGGAAACGTGTGCCAAAAATTCAACATACCACCCAGAATCAAAATCACAACCAATACCTATACCAACAGTTGTTAAAACTATTGGTATAGGTCTATACCAATGGTTTTAACAACTGCTGGAATAGGTACTTCCATTTTTTATCAGACCTTCGTACCGAGAACATTATATAAATCAAAATTTAAAATATTTATGAGAATACATATATATATATTTATGAAATTATGATCACAAAAGTCATGTTAGGTTAGTGGTTGAGTCGTTCAATGATAAACGAGGGGTCCTGGGATCAAATCCCAGCGAATGTTTTATTTTTGGAATTTATATACCAACGGTTCCATTACCGTTGGTATAGATTTCATATTACCTATACCAACGGTTTCCAAAACCGTTGGTACAGGTCTATACCAATGGTTTTTGGAAAACCTTTGGTATAGACCTATCCCAACGGCTTACTTGGCTACGGTTCTCCAAACTGTTGGTATACGCTATACCAATGGTTTGGAGGCCTATACCAACGGTTCCAAACCGTTGGTAAAGGTTAGTTTTCCAGTAGTGATAAAAACACTTTGTTAACTATATTATGTTCCAATGAGTGGAAGAAATGGTACCAATATATGAATAAATCATTAAAAAACATAGGATATGAAAATTCATGAATTTTCTTGGGATATGGATTATAATATTTGATCAAATGAATCATAAACATAAAAAATCTTGAGAAGCGATGAGATTGTCTCAATAAACTCTTATAACTTAGAAACTTGGGATCATACTCTACATGTCAGAAAAAAAAATTAAATGAAGGTTGAAATATCATGAGTACAAGTAAATTCATTATATAATATGTAAAATTGACATATATACACCTCAAATGATATTTTTAGGTTCATAATAAAACATTTGTCTCAAAGACGGAAAATTGAGACAAAACTATTCCACCGATTTGGTAACTATTGAAACTTAAACCTCATGAAATAAATATCATAAAATGGATATGTGAATACCCAAAAATTTATTTATAAGATACATAGAATACAATAATGTTAAGTACATATACCACACAAAAGGAAATATTTTAGAACATAGCATCAATCTCACAAAAATAAAAAGTGAGATGAAATCCCCTTACCTTGTGTCTTGACTCTCGTCATAATCATTCAAACCACATGTATAATAAATATAAATTTACTATAAATATTTTAAATAACTATATTCTTATATATAATACCATATATGGTTTTATTATGACCTTATATTACCCACTTGTTAGTCATCCCATGTTAAGGTATCACTTCGGATAATATTCGCTTTGTTTTTGGAATGTGCCCTAATTAGTTATATCATTGGCCCTTATAATAATATTATAATCACATAATATAATTCATGATAAAAATATCCTGTATATACAGTATATTTGAATTATAATAATCTATATAATATAGAAGTATGAAATATAATACATCATTCAGGGTGACGGTAATTTGTATGCACGCATGAATGATGTTTCCATTTTTATTTTCATACTGAAAGAAAGAAAGAAAATTAAATATATGTATATATATATATAATATCATTAAAGAATAATTATAATGTTATATATATCATATAAATTAACTAAACTTTTCCTTAATACAATCCATTTAGTGTGTGAATGAATCACATTACTTTGAGGGGGAGTAGTCCACACTTCCTCAAACGAAATTATCTTATTTACACCAAAATGAGTGTTAAAATATATGTGTTTTAAAAGTAATGAATAATATCAAATAAATAATATATATAATATATAATATATATAAAAATATTTTCCATCTTAATGTCCACCATGAGATATGGTAAAGAAAATTGAACAATCATTGTTTTGTGAGGCGGAAGTTCATCGTACACAAAAACAACATGTTTGTTACCCCTTATATAGAGGTGTGTGTAAGTGTAGGTAGAATCCTTTGAATAAAAAATAATAGTATATTGATGATACTTTTTTTATACAATCATGTAATAAATAGATTGGATTTTATGGAGAAAGAAAATAAAAGAAAGGATCTTGAGAGAAGACGTTGCATCTTAATCGAGTAACTCCTTTGGGTTTGTTCCAAAAGGCTTCCTTGGATTGATTTATACACAATTAGAGGCTTCAAGGATGAAGGTAATTATTTTGGTAGCTTATTTTATTATATTTTTGGTGAGTCAAGGGGATTTAGAGGTGTGAGGATGCGGGCACAGACAAGACAATTTAATAGTGGACTAGTGGCACTCTTGTAGATATTTGAAGAGATATTTCCACCAACGTTTTTCATGTTAAAATTGGATCAAATAGTTGAAAAAATTATATAAAATTGGGTATAGGGTTAAAATATGTCAATATAATGGCTCTTGGATAATTTTCTAGTTCATTTGGAGTTAAAATTTAAGGTTTAGTCTTTAGTTATGCTTAATTCTACCCAAATAGATGTAATTAATTTTAATTACATTCACTAATATTTCCAATAAAAAACTAATTTTACCTAATTAGACATTATAAATTATACTAATTCTAGATATTTAATCCATTTTTCAAAATTCTAATCACATAAGAGGCCAAAAGTAATTTAAAATTAATCTCGGGGTCAGGTCGACAATGTAGATTTTTAAAGTCAACAAATTGAAATGTTTGCAAAGTTTTTTATATACAACTTCAGTGTGAAATTGGTTCCAACAACCTAAATTGTATTAATTTATAAAAATATTATCTAATTAAAATTTTTAATTAATTTAAAATATAATTTAACCTTATAAATAATTAATATGAAAAAGAAGTTTTGAATGAAAATCCAATATTTTAAACTATTGATTAAAAATTGAAACCTTACAGAAAAATACAAAACAATTATCCTAGGATACATTTTATTTTTCTATTCAAAATATAATATTTATTTTGAAATATTAAATATATTAAATGTGTGAAAAATTATATGTAAAATGGGTTCTCCATTAAAATGCTTTAAAAATAAGTTTATAAAAAAATGTTGATTTTTAAGCATAAAATTTGGTTTGTTCTTATCTTAGGTCTATAAAATATATTTGTTGAATACCAAAAATGTTTTTTTTGTATAGATAAAATATATATTACATCAATATAACTAAGAATTCTTAATTAATTTAATTTATTTGGGTAAAATATCTTTGTGACCATAAAAATATTTATATTTTCCTTTATATTCAATCGGTTTTTATATTCCATTCTAATTAATTGGTAACTTACGAATCCATATTATAGATTTGAAAACCATATATTTTCATAAATTAGTTAATAATAACTTCTAATTTTAATACTATTTTACATATTATTATATTAAATGATAATATTTTAAAAATATATTATTGTTCTGCAAACCTCAGTCTTGCATGTTACGCAAGCCATCAAGGAAATTCATTATTACATATAACATGGGCTAACCTCAGTGTTCCATGTAGATGAAGATAATGTTTATGTTTCATTTAGTGCATGATTAACTTGGTATTGCGTATAATTAAATCCAAACATAGTGATTTAATAAAACATAAACTATCTTCAGGGTTGCATGAAATGAAAAATATCAAAAAGGTAATACTAATCCAAAAATAATAATTCAAAAAATCTTAGGGTGTTACACTATATCCCCCTTTAAAAATTGTTTCTCCCTTCAAATTATTCTGGGATATCAAAGGTTTAATACTTGAAAGTTTCATTTATTGGAACCCACATTGTAAAAATGAATACTAAAACTTCTCTTAAAAGGGAATGTTGGAAAAATAATGGTTACCTAAATTAATTATAACTAGGTTTCCACATAGGATAACATAGGTTGGGAGTGAAGATTTGACATGGAGGAAATGGGTAAATATTTATAGAGAGTGATTAAGGTCATGTATCACAAATAATTTAATGATCAAAGAAAATATGATGACCTCAAAGTCATAAATATGTGAGGATTTAAAGGACATCAGTTCAACAAAATTAAGGTATTAGGACAACACATTTTCTTTTGATCACTATCCTAAAATTGAGTAATTATTTTATTAACCAAGAATAAAAGTAAATATAATTACTTTATATACTTCTATAAACAAAATTCCATTCCTTAGTTCAGATTTTATCAATTACTAATTCATCTATTACATTGTGTAATGGATGTCCAAAAATTAACATTGATCCCTAAAGTGATAAAATACGCTTTTAGTGGATCTTAAAGCCCATAAACGAGTGAAAATTATAACTACTTATCTACAAAAATTATTAAATATTAATATGGTTTATAAATTAATCACTAATATTTCATTTTAAATAGTTATTCATCAAAAATAATTATATATTATGTAGGACATCACATAGGCCATCGGTAGGCGTGAAACCCATATCGTCCTTCAATCATGGGTTTAAGACCTATGGACTTTCTAGATATTGTTGGTTTTCACCTAACATACATGATGTCCTTTTCATAAACCATGATAGTATAATTTATAAAATAAATAATATGTACATCCTCAAAATAAGTTTAATCACTAAATAGTTGATTAACCAAGGTTTTCAACACAAAATTAGCGCATAAATACTTCCTCCAAATTTTAACTTAAGCCCTTCATGAATGGTTAACCATATAACCCTCTTGAAATACGAAAATCAAAACATTAGAAATAAATTCATGAAATCATCTTAACATTGATCCCTTATATATCATAAAGTATCTCTTCGTTGGAACATTCCAAATATATGAATACCTGTATAAAGTATTCTCTTGAAATATGGAAATGACCTGAATTACCATAAATCCTTATTCAAAACGTGTGTGTTTCCTTATTAAAAAGAATATTGGATCTATTCTTTAAATATAAATATGTTGTAAACATCATTAATGATAGCATAAAATAGCTTTCAATATGTCATTACTTAGTTCCAAGGTAATCAGTACTGTCAAATTTACTTATCCATATCCCAAATATCTTTATCCAAAAACATTATCTTAACATAAAGAACATATTAAGGGTTATTTACTCTTACTAAAAATATCACATTTTCATTAAATCAGTTTACCAGTCCATTAAAAACATTCAATATTAACTTGCACATACTGAACTAAAAACATAAAAAAATCCTTGTATGTTTCATCATTCATATTACATCATCCATATCACATGTATTATCATCATCAGCATCAATATAACCATTACTCGTACTGGATTTCTTATTCTCTTTAGGATATTTTCTCTTGGGACATTGAGTTTCATAATGACCATTTATTCCACACTTAAAATGCTTAAAATTAGATGATGACATAGGTAGGCAAGTATTCACATCCATTTCATTAACCAAACTCTTCTATTTTTTACTTTATAATTACTTTATTTGTTTCCTTCTTTCCTGTATTCGAAACATATTCTCATTCCTATAAGACATTAACTTAGGTGATTATTTATACATTATTGACACAAAGGAAACCGAATATTCTTTCCTCCATAGTCTACATTACCCAAATAATTAGTGAACTTTTTCCTCATCTTCCTGGGTGAGTCGGATAGTTGGATAAGGTACAAATTGTTGATCATGTTCCTTGAAAACAGATTAGGAATGATCACAATAACCTTCACTCTAGTGATCATCCCATTTGACTTATCCTCTATGGTTTTTCCATAATTCTCAACATTAATCCAGTTCCTTATGGTTCCCTCTATTGACTAAAACCAAGAAGAATTTAGTAAGAAATAATTATTATAGTGAGGAATCACATAATCATGAAAATAAATTATATGATGTCTAAATTATGATACCTTTATTAAAATATGACTCTTCATGTTTTTCATAGGCCATTCATAACTAACACCTATTTTAATCCTTCATGGTGGTTCATGAATAGTTTTGTGAATTCCCAAATCATATTGACTGGGACTGTCAAACCGGGTGTGCATCAAGGCTCATTGTCATGTACTATATTACCCTGAGTCATACTTAGAACATATTTTCATAGTTTTTACCCCTAGGTATATATATTCCAGATCCACATCCCCTTTTATTATCTAGATAATGATGTAATACTAGGAAACTACTTACTCTATCATTTACCAAAATTCCAAGACATTTTCCTAAATGTTAACACATACTTATACTTATCCTAAGATACATCCCTATACATATCCTTAGATATATACCAAAGTATATCACAAAAGTTTTCTCATACTAGTTTCTAAAATTTAACTAACCCTTTTCTTTGATACCAACTAAATGGGCCCTCACTTTTCATTCATAGACATTACATAACTTTTGCCGAATATTTAAAACAATATATAGACAGACACCTAAAGACCGTATTGGTCTAGTGCCTTTAGAAACATAGAAACATAAACACTAGTATATAAGTAAGCTACACTACCTCCCACTAGGTTATTCACGACTAACACCCTTATTAGACACATCATACTTAATACATATAATTGTAACCTAGGGAAGGAAACATAAAAAGGGGTGCACTCAGATACTCAGTAGGGGTAAATAAGGGTGACATGTAAGCATAAACATAAGCATATGTGTATAAGAACATGATCAAAACATTTTAATATCATACAAAATGTATCAAAGATCATAAAAAAGAATCATGGCATAAATTTTGGAAGAAAATAATAAATTAATCATATGAAAATAAAGTACATAAGTCATGAAAGCCTAATGTAGGAATAAAACATATAATTATGGAAAACACATAAGAATATAATATGATTTCCATAGTATTCAAGGAATCACTTCCAAGGCCATATTAATGGAAAAATTCCATTACTGAAATGGGTTCACATCCTGTTCTATCCCTATATTATTGAACCAAGTTCACTCCTCATTCTAACACTATATTACAAATCCAAGTTCACTCCTCATTCAAGCCTCGTATTACTAAACTGAATTCATTTCTCATTTTAGCCCTCTAATACTGAATAGATTTAATTTCTCATTACATCCATGTATATATCATCAGATATAAATATGTACCCAATGCATTGGAGGGAGATATTGGTCTAAACCATACCATAATGAGCTTATAAATACATATTCTACAAAATAATAATCAACTATATCATAGAACATGAAATTAAATGGGTATCATGGACATAACCGAACATGAAGAAAAAAGATATAGGTTCAATATTAATTTAATAAAAATCATAACCTGGGAAAGAGAAACATATTTCATAAACATATACCCCAAGAAAGGGAAATCGATTTCATAAAATGATAACCCATGAAAGAGAAACAGATTTCTTATAGACCATCAAATTAATCAGAACATATTCCTAGAATGAATATAAATGGAACCTTTAGATCATTTACTATAAGTTAATGAGTAAAATCAATTCATTACATCTTATAATGAAAATAATTTTAAAATATATTTCAAAAAAATTTCTTGATTAAAATATCATTTATTCTTTGAAAAAGGATTTCTAATAAATAAAACTATTTGAAAATAATTTTCATATAAAATTCATTTAATACTTACAAATATTACCTTAAATCTTTTTGAAAAAATATTTTTTGAAAACATATAAAATAAGCTTCATAATATTTTAAAAAAATAATTTAAAAACACTTTGAAAACATGTGTAAGAATCATGAAAATGTTCTGAAAACTATTTCTTCGAAAAAACTTTGAGAAGATATAAATAACGCTTGAAAACACATTGAAAACAATTTTTTTTGAAAAAATATATAAGAAACATATAAACATTTTGAAAACAATTTTCCTTAAAAATTAATTTTAAAAAAATCTTAATAATTATCCATTTAAAAATTAAAATTAAGATTCAAGAAAATGACGGTCGGTAAATCCGTACATGTTGTACGAGTTAAAAAGAACATTACTTTTACATGGTAAAAAGGATAGAAAAATTCCTTGTTCAGAAAGTAAAAATATGACGCCTTTGAAAAAATTGGAAAAAGAAAAAAGTGGTTAAAAATTTATTTTAATGATAATAGGATAATAATGTAACATTATTGGAAACACTTTTTGGAAAACATGATTTTAATGGAACATATATTTCTGATCGAAGAGAGGGTAAATTCTGGATTTATTAAAAACACTTTCATAATTATCTTATTTACCAAATAGTGGAATAAATGGTACTGATATATGAATAAATAAATAATTACTATAGTATAAGAAAATTCATGAATTTTATTGAGATATGGATCGTAACATTTAATTAAATTAATAATAAACATAAACCATCTTGAAAAGTGACGATATTGTCTCAATAAAATCTTATAAATTGGTAACATGGGATAATAATCTCCATGTCAGGAAATAAAATAAAATGTATCTTAAAATATCATTAAAATAATTTAATTCATGATATAAAATGTAAAATTTAAGTATATACACTTCATAAGAGATTTTTGGCGTATAAAAAAACATGAGTCTTAAAGAATTCAAATTGAGACAAAATTGTTCCACCGATTTAGAAACTGGTGAAACATAAAATTGATGAAAGAAATATAATAAAATGGATATTTAAATACCCAAAAAAATTATGAGATACATAGAATAAAATCATTATCATTACATACCCACACAAATGTAAAGAGTAGAGATCATAGAATGTATCTCACGGAACTAAAAAGTGGGATGAAATCCCCCTTACCTTGTGTCTTGAATCTCATTGTACTCATTCAAACCACCTGTATAATAAATATAAATCTTTTATAAATATTTTACAAAACCATATTTTTATATCTAATACCATATATGGTTTTTTATGACCTTATATTATCCTTTATATAACCATCCTATCTTAATGTTTCACTTTGGATAATTTTCATTTTTTTCTTCACATCTATCCTAATTTTTTATATCGCGGTTCCTTATAAATATATCATGATTACAGATTTTAATACATGATATAAATATCATTTATATCCTATATATGGGTATTATAAAAATCTATAGAATATATAAGTATGAAATTTAATGCACCGTTCATGGAGAGGGTAAGTTGTACATACGCATGAGCATTATTTTCATTTTTATTGTCGTATTGAAAAAAAGAATGAAAATAACATATATGTAAATATATTTATAATATCATTACATTATAATTATAATTTTATATATATCATATAATTTCACAAAACCACGCCATAATACATTCCATGTAGTGTGAGAACGAATCACATCGCTATGAGGGGCGGCAGTCCACACTTCCTCAAACAAAATTATCCTATTTACACAAAATGGAAAGTAAAAAATATATTTGTTTTTAAAGGAATAAATAAGATAAAATAATTAATATATATAATATATATAAATATTTTTTCCATCATAATTTCCACCATGATATACGGTAAAGAAAATTGAACAATCATCATTTTGTGAGAAAAAAGTTCACCGTACAAATAAACAGTATGTTTATTACCCATTGGATGGAGGTGTGTGTATGTGTAGGTAAAACCATTAGAATAATAAAATTCTACTATATTGAGGATACTAGTTTTTTTATAAAATCATGGAATAAAGAGAGTTGGGGTGGAGAAAGAAAATAAAATAAAGGTACATGAGAGAAGAAATTACCACTTAATCAAGTAACTCCTTTTGGTTTGTGCCAAAAGTATTCCTTAGATTGATTTCTTCACAATTGGAGGCCTCTAGAATGAATTTAGGGACGTTAGTAGCATGTTTTAGGATATTTTTGGTTATCCAAGGTACTTTAGGGGTGTGAGGTAGTGAGAGGATATGGGGCCTTTTATAGTAAAGTAGGAGTGGCACTTTTTTAAATATTTGTAGTGATAATTCCACCCACATTTTTCATATTCCATGTAGATCCAATAATTGACCAAATTAGAGAAAAGTGGAAATAAGGTCTAAATATGTCCATAAAATATCTCTTGGAAATGATCCTAGGTCTTTTTGAGTCTAAAATTTAAGGTTTAGCCCTTAGTTAGGATTAATTCTACCTTAATCGGTGTAATTAATTTTAAATACTTTCACTAATATTTTTGACCTTATTAGATATTATAAATTATTCTGATTCCAAATATGTCTTCATATCCAATTTTAATGTTAAATTGGTTCTAATGACCCAAATTAGATTAATTGAAAAAATAATATCTAATTAATCATTTAAATCTATTTAAATTAAAATTTAACTGTATAAAAAAATTATATGAAAAAATAGTTTTTAATTAAAATCTAGTATTTTAAACTATTCGTTAAAAAATGAAACCTTACAGAAAAATAAAAAAAAATTAACCTAGACTGATTTTTATGTTTCTCTTCCAAATATAAAATTTATTTTTACATATTAAATTTATAAAAATTCCAAAAAATTGTATTTAAAATGTGTTCACTATTAAAAGGAATTAAAAATACCTTTACAAAAAATATAGGTTTTTAAGAAAAAATTTGGGTTTGTTCTTATATTATGTCAATAAAATATATTAGATGAATAATAAAAATATTTTATTTATAGTACTATATGTTTATTAAAGTAATATCACTCACTAATTATAATTAATATAATCTATTAGAGTAAAAGAGCTCTGTGGCCATAAAAATATTTATATTTTCCTTTATATTCCATCAGTTTTCATATTCATTTTTAATTAATTAGTAAAATGTGAATTAAAATTAATTTTTGTGCAAACCATATATATTCATAAATTAGTTAATCATAAGCACTAATTTAACTACTATGATATATCTTATTATATTAAATGATAATAATTTAAATATATATTATTGTTCGGAAAACCTCGGTCTTGCATGTTATGCCAGACATTGATGAAATTCAATGTTTCATACAACACAAGTTATCTTCAGTGTTCCATGTAGATAAAGATAATGTTTATGTCACATGTAAGGAACAATTAACATGGTTTTTCATATATTGCAATCCAAACTTTTTTCTTCGATATAAAATAAACTATCTTCAATGTAGCGTGAAATTAAACATATCAAAATGGATAAATTAATTTGAAAAAAAAATTATTCACAAAATCACACTGTGTTACAAAGTCAAAATATAAAATGGTTGACTCTTGTTGTCTGGGTTTCTCTCCTAGTTTCATAGGTCACACATATTACAAATTTTTCTGGTTGGGATATTTAGGATTGTTGCAATAAGACATCTTTAAGAGGTAGTGTTTCATTTAAGATTGGCCAATCTCGAGATCAAACAAATAAGCGCTTGAGAATCAAGGCTACTTGAATGAGTCAGAGGACCCTGATGCATGAACTAGCTAAGAGAATGTGATATAATTCATGTTTATCTAAAGGAGAAAAATTTAAAACGAAAAAATAGGTTAAAAAGGGTGAGGTAATTCCAAGTTTGATATGAAGGATATTGAACCTAAGAAACATTGGTCTCTAGAAATGACACCAAATTTTTATGCACCTGTACACATAATTGAATATGCATAGTTATTGATAATATTAGGAATTTAATTTCCCAAACTACTCTTACTACTAGGGTGTAGTTTTAAAGACCTTGAATTTTCATGTAAATTTTTTTATAATTAAATGAGAATTTTGCGAGTCCGCGAAAATGGACAGCGCCTGATTCCGAGGTCCGGTGTGCCCGAAATGAATTTCTAAAAAAATCAAGTACGTTCAGTAAACGTACGAGAGGGTATTTATAACATTTGAACCGGTGCTCAGAATTGAAATCTAAGGACACCATTGAACTCAAAGCAATGGTATTTTCTTAAGGAGACCTTCACCTCGGCCATAGTGGGTCGAGAGTGAAAGATAGTTTCTAGGTTAATCGTGAAATAATAATATAAAATAAAATGGTGTAACATTTTATTTTAATTTTTCATTTGAAACTCCCATGTAGATGTTTCACAGGTGGGGACCACTGAACTAAAACCTCCCATGAGAGGTTATGAAGGTGGGGACAACTAAGCCTAAACCTCCCATGAGAGGTTATGTTGGTGGGGACCACCCAAGTCTAAACCCCCTTGAACTCCCTCTTAAGTGTGGGGAAGCCTTTTAAACTTCCACCACTTTAACAGTGCCACCCCCTTTAATTAATTTTGTGCTAACCTCATTAATTAATTAAGTGGAGTCAACATATATTATGTCAACAAATAAATTGGGCAAACATATCAGAAGTTGGATACTTTACAATTTTGTGGAATTGGGAGAGGAGAAATATTGGGAGGATTACACTTCTCCAATGAAGAAAGCCGACACACGACTTTGACTTTCTCCTCGGGACATCCTCCAACGTGGGACGTCTTCAATCTATGATTGTTCTTTCTACCTCATCGACAGAAAAAAACAAATGAGGTAGGGGTATAAATTGAGTATGTTTATATTCCCTTTTTCTTCCCTTCTAAAACAAAGAATGCGGATCAACTCACAATCATGTTGATCTGCGGATATTTTCTTTTGCGAGTTGGGAATAATTAATGCGGAAGGTCGTATGGAGGGTGTTTGAATTATTTCCCATACCAATTCTTGATATTCTTGTGATTAATGTATTATAGTATATTGCTACAACTCTAATGTGGAGAGTGCGGGCCAAACAAACATGGCCCGTCCTCTTCGAATTTCTTGGGATAATTCTTTTTTCTTCATGACGGAGGACGACGGCTATCAACTGCGACGAAGGAAACGAAGGCAACGGCACCGGCCCACGGACATGGCTACCAGCAACTCCGACCTCCATAGCAAGTGTCGCCACCCATAGACTCGCCGCACCACCCCATGTCCTAGACCCACCACATGCGGCCCTCTGAGCTGTCGCGGCCCTCCGAGCCGCCTCGCGGCCTCGCGCCATCCACGGCCGAGCTGTACCGCACCTTCACGGAACCTCCATGGCCAAGCTGCCCTATGTCAGAGTCATACTGTGGCCTTCGAGCTCCACAGCCGAGCCGCCCTGTGGCCTCTATGAACCGTGGTCGACCCGCCTCGCGGCCTTGCGATGTCTACGGTCAAGCCACCACGTGGCCTCGCACCATCCACGACTGAGCCGCCTCACGATCTCGCTGTTCTGTGGCCCTCTGCTGACCGTGCGGCCTACAAGACTACCCAGTGGGCTAGGCCGCCCAGTGTAGGTTAGTTTGGACCCAGCGGGCCGAGCCGCCTGTTTGGTCGGGCCAGACCCAGCGAGTCGGGCCGGATCGATCCGACTGAGTCTGACTGGAACCGGACCGGATACGACCCTATACATTACTTGGGCCATAACTTTGACACCGAAAGTCCGTTTGACAAACCATCAGTGGTGCAGAAAACCTTGTAAATAGATGGTCCCTTTGTATACCCCACTGAAGTTTTGGATAATTTTTGGAAACGGTCAGGTTGGATCGAGCACGAATCCAACCGGGTCCTCGGGACTAAAAGGCTAATAACTCACAGACCAGGTGTCCGAATGATGCGCTGTCTTTTGCATTGACACCCCTATGACATGGAAGTCCTTTGGGATACTTCCTCATGGGACTTCATAGCAGTTGGAGAATCAATAGGTGACTTGTGGAGTGGATCCTCCTGGAGACGAGCATGCTTAGTATAGGAACCCAGTAGTTGGCTATAACGAGAAGAATGAAGAGTGATCCTTTGTGGGTCAACATCTAGAGATCCTATGTGGGTTAGCTTCTAATGATACTCTGTGGGTTATCTCTTAGTGATATTCTGTGGATTAGCACCTAGAAATCATATGTGGGTTAGCTACTAGCGATCTTGTGTTGGTCAGCTCCTATCGGTCATGTGTGGGTCAGCTCATAGCGCTCCTGTGTGGGTCAGCTCCTAGCAATCCTGTGTGGGTCAACTCCTAGCGATCCTCTGTGGTTTAGGTCCTAGAAATCCTATTTGGGTCATCACCTAGCGATCCTATGTGGTTCAGCTTCTTTACAGAGTAAGATGATTCAGTAGTTATATCTACTCATCTATACTACTGTACTTAAGTTATACCTGGTGTGATATGAGTTAGTACATGTGTGGTACTTTCATTCATGGAAATACCTTGGTGGTATTCTTCTAGGTGACATACCTATGTGGTACTTTCCTTCATGGTTTTCCTTCCTTTGTGGGACAGTTGAGATTTGGATTTTGAGGTGAACTCTGTGTTTCCCTCATGACTGAGATGTGTTTACATGATAACATAGGTATACATATGGGCATATACATATGTGGGGTTGACAGTTTATTTCAAGATTTTGGTGTATCTTTTGTGGATTTGTGAGACCTTGAGGGTCTCGGGGTGCCTACTGTGTATCATTATACTCAACCCTGCATGGGCTATGCCCACACCTCGTAGTGTTTGGTGAAGAAGACGGACAACGCTGATCGAGGATGAGTGTACCAAGATTGGATGGTGTTCTAATGTGGATCATATGGTGTGTCATTTCGCAGAGGAGACGGGTGGACGTGGAGTGTTGAGGAGGTGATCTGTACCTACCCTTTAGGTAGGAACCTTGGAAGAAGACCCGGTAGCTTTCTTTCTCTTACCTTAGTTGTATTGTATTTCAGTTGTACTTGTACTTTCCAGTTAGGCTTGTATTCTAGCCCCTTTTACTTACTGCAATCAATTTGATTACTATTTAGTTTACTTGTGTTCGTATCTTGTTGTGTGATTGGTTGCATGTGATTACAAGTTATAAAGGAAACGCCTTCCTAGTTTTAAGGATTACGCCTTTCGGTGCTAGTCGCAAGCCTCTAGCCTATAGAAGCCAGGTTTGGGGTCGTCATGGCACGAGCCCCGAGGGTTGGGTCATGACAAATTGGAATCAGAGGAGTCGGTTCTTCCGTAGAACATAAAACTCGGATCTCTCTTTTAACAACAATAGTGTTAAGTGTAGTGAGTGTGGTTAACAGTTTATAGAATATAGTGTTGGTGCGGCGGCCCACGTATCCATACATCAGGACCCTGATTTCTGATTTTTTACTCAGTGCATGAAAACACTGATTGTGTGTGTGTTTCTAAGATTTTTCTTTGTGATCTCTTGAGTCAGCTCACTGGGTATAACTTATTGACCATGGATCACCTATTTCGCTATAGGATTCCTCCACAAAGACGGCCAGATATGGTTCCAAGAGTTGTACGCACTGATAGCCAACCGAGCGATGAGGCCTCGGTGAAGGGGCATCACCCAGCGGTTGCACGAGTAGAACCATTACCCGTTGGGATACCAATTCCACCAGCCCCAGCAATAGAGGTTGCACGCCGCTTGAGCATGTTTCATGAGTTCCAGTGCCATAGGCCACCCAGGTTCAGGGGAGAGATGAACCCACAAGCGATTGATGATTGGATGGAGGCTTTAGTGAGAGCTTTTTGACTAGTAGGGACTCCTGATGATCTCATGGTGATCCTTGATTCCAACCTTCTATAGGAAGCAGTAGGCAGATGGTGGAGCTTGATGCTCCAGGTTCACGATGATCTGATGCTTCTCTGGGCAGACTTCGAGAGCTTATTTCAGGAAGAGTTTGTCCCAGCGACTCTTCGCGTAGTGCGTATACAGGAGCTTCTTTATTTCCAGCAGGGAAACATGATTGTATCTCAGTACTCAGCGAGGTTCACTGACCTCTCATGATACTCCACAAATATGATGCATGACCAATTCTTTAGGGCCTAGACCTTGAAGTAGGGGATCGGGTGATAGATCCGGGCTTCGATGATCTCACTCAGCATCCTGACTTAGGCGGGGGTGCTAGAGCGATCCCTCTTATTGGAGAGTTTCCTTGTTGATCAGTCACCAGTATCAAGGTCCACCATCGGATGTCTCGTAGGAGAGTCTTCGGCAGCGGGAAGCAGACAGATGCCATAGAGGTCTATGAGGACCAGACCTACAGGTGGGCGACCGTAGAATTAAGATTTGGTTGTGCAGGTCAACCGAGGCAGATCTAGTCATGCCAGGAGCTGGTAGTGTTATGTATGTCGTGGGTAGGGTCACATGGCTCGTGACTGTCCGACCCTCCATACGTATGATCAGCAGACAGTCGAAGGACCACCCAGGAAAAGACAGAGATTTGACCGAGGAGGTCCACTGGGAGTTGGCAGATGTGGCAGAGGAGCTATCCGTGCAGCTGGTAGTGGGCGACGATTTGAGATGTTACTGGCACCACCACCCTGAGGTCCACCCTGACCGTAGGGAGAAGGTGGATAGGGGCGAGCTCATCTCCAAGCAGTTGAGGCCTACGATCACGGTTCTTCTAAGATGATAGGAGGTATGATTTATGTCTATTCCACCTTAGCTGCAGTACTTATAGTCACAGGTGTCGGTCATTATTTTATTGTCACTGCCCTCTTTCGAAGCTCGTAGATTCTGATGGAGTCATTGGCTTGATCCTTATGGCTAGAGACTCATACGGGAGACGATTCGACGATTACGAACTAGTGCATACAGTCCGAGCTTACTCTAGAAGGCGAGAGATTCTTCTGGGATCTCTTAGTAGCAGCGTCAGGGCCTTACGACGTCATCTTGGGTATGTACTAGTTATCTATAGTCCTTGAATAGATTGACAATATTAGGAAAAAATTCCGGTGAGTCCGCACTGATGGGACTAGGTTTACCTTCATTGGTGAGAACGAAGCCTTTGCAGTATAGGATAGACTTACCCCGAGGAGGGTGCAACAGATTACTCATCAGTTGGCTAGCCTTACCCATAGAACAGTTGATGTGGATACTCTGAGTTATCCGGTAGTGGTGGACTAGTGCACGGATGTTTTACCTGAAGATGTGCTGGGTCTATCTCCTCGTAGAGAGGTGTACTTTTACATTGACTTGTACCCCAAGATCAAACCTATATCTACACCATCATATTGGATGGATCCCGTGGAGCTTTGTGAGCTGCGGTTACAGCTAAGGGATTTGTAGGGGAAGGGATTCATTCAGCCCAGTGTATCTACTTGGGCAGCCCCAGTATTTTTTTCCAAGAAGGCAGATGGGAGCTTGAGGCTTTGTGTTGACTATTGGAAACTGAACCAGGTGACAGTGAAGAATAAGTACCCACTTCTAAGGATTGACGAACTCTTTGATCAGCTGAAGGGATCATGCTGGTTCTCGAAGATAGACCTTGGATCAGGCTATCACCAGCTCAGAGTGTGACATGAGGATGTGTAGAAGACGACATTCAAATGTCGGTATGGCCATTATGAGTTCTTGGTTATGCCATTCAGTGTAACCAATGCTTTAGAAGTGTTCATGGGACTCCTGAACAGAATATTTCAGCCATACCTTGATCTCTTTGTAGTAGTCTTCATCAATGAAATTCTGATCTACTCATCTACTAAGGCGGAGCATGCCTATCATTTTCAGGTAGTACTGGACACACTCCGAGAGCACGATCTTTATGGTATGATCTCTAAGTGTCAGTTTTGGGTCCAAGAGGTTAACTTTCTGGGATATGTCATATCAGATGTTGGAGTTGCAGTGGATCCAGTGAATATTGAGGTGGTACTTTCTTGGGATCCACCGAGGAGTGTGACGGAGGTTCAGAGTTTTCTGGGTTTGGCTGGATACTACTGGAGGATTGTTCTAGATTTCTCCAGAGTTGCAGCACCACTATAAGCATTGACGAAGAAGGGGAAACCCTTTGTATGGTCAGAGAGATTCCAGTAGTGTTTTCAGGATTTGAGGTAGAGGCTGACTAGTGCCCCCATCTTGAGGCTTCCATAGGAGGGCGTAGGGTACGTAGTCTACTGCGACCTACCAAGAACTGGACTCGGATGTGTCCTAATGCAGGTGCGAGTAGTGATCTCTTGTTTTTCTCAACTGCTAATACAGCTTGAGTATAACTACGCTACCCATGACCTAGAGTTTGTAGTAGTTGTCTTCGACTTGATGATGTGGTGAGATTACTTGATGGGTGAGCATTTTACAGTCTACTCTGATCATGAGATTCTTAGGTATATTTTCTCTCAGAAAGACCTAAACCTGAGACAATGTCATTGTCTTGAGTTCCTTCAGGACTATGACTTCAAGATAGTCTATACTCCTGGGAAGGGGAATGTTGTAGTAGATTCACTCAGCAGCAAGTTAGGTATACAGCTGCTAGGTGAGGCGACGGATCAGGGGCCTCTTTTCAGATATCCTTTATGGATAAATATGGAGAATCTTTTCATCAGTCTCTTATAGTCACTCCAACAATTCATCAGTGAGTTAGGGAGGTGCAGTGTGGGGAAGCTGACTGTGAGACATGACATTCTCAGATATCCACAGGACAAGCACTTGATGGATTTTATAAAGGTGGGGATCATGTAAACCTCTTCAGAGGATGTACCATGGCACCAATGCTGCATCAGGAGGAAGTGTTGAGAGAGTTCTGCACATCCCCTCTAGTGGTACATCCAAGAGTGTTGAAGATGTACCAGGATCTCCGACGACAGCACTGGTGGATGGGAATGAATAAATCAGTAGCAGAGTTTGTCTCTCCATGCCTCACTTGTCATCAAGTGAAGGTGGAGAATCAGGTACCAACAGGCTTGGTTCTACCTTTAGAGGTCCCAGAGTGGAAGTGGGATGGGTTATCCATGGACTTCATGATAGGAATTCCACATACATCCAGGGGACATGATTCTATCTGGGTGATCATCGATCAACTCACCAAGTCGGCCCACTTCCTATCGATCAAAGAAGAGGGGTCAGTAGAGAGCTTCTGATGCCTATATGTGCAAGAGATTGTGTGGCCACATGGAGTACCCCCTGCGATTTTCTCTGATCGTGATGCATGTTTTACTTCCTGGCTATGGAAGGGGTTGTAGTAGACTTTCAGGAAACAGCTTTGTTTGAGCACCGTCTTCCATCCTCAGATGGATGGTCAGACTAAGCGGACTATTTAGACCCCCAAGGACATGCTACGTGCTTGTGTCCTTGATTTTGGTCATATTTGGGAGGATAACTTTCCGTTGGTGGAGTTTGCATACAACAACAGTTATCACTCCACTGTTGGGATGGAACCTTTAAAGGCTTTGTACGGGCAACCTTACAGATCCCCTTTGTGCTGGACTAACCCAAGGGAGTCAGCACTCGTAGGACGAAAGATGGTATGGGCTACCACAGAGAAAGTGGAGATCATCCAAAAGTAGACGAAGACTGCACAGAGAAAGCAGAATTCATATGCCGACAGGAGGTGGATACCTCTATAGTTCGTGGATGGTGACCACGTCTTTCTATGTGTCTCACCTCAACGGGGTTTGCAGAGATTTTCCCGAGGTGGAAAGTTATCTATGAGTTTCATCGGACCTTTTCAAGTCCTCAGCAGAGTTGGCGAGGTGGCTTACCTCTTAGCTCTTCCACCTTAGTTGCACTAGGTGCACGACATCTTCCACGAATCTCAGCTGAGGAGATACGTGTACGAACCTTCTCACATCATCGACCATGAAGAGCTGGTCATCGATGATGGGGAAACTTTTATAGAGGTTCTATAAGATATTGGGGATCGACAGGAGTGGGTCCTTCATGGGTGGTCGATAACTCTGGTACATGTTTGCTGGAAGCATGGAAACCTCCAGGAGAGCACATGGGAGTAGGAGGCTCAGATTCATGCTCAGTACCCCCACTTGTTTTCCTAGTAGTGAGTTGTGGCTTATAGGGACGTAAAGCCCTGAGGTGGGTAGAATGTAAAAACCAGAATTTCCATGCAATTGTTTTTAATTAAATGGAAATTTTTTGAATCCATGAAAATTTACGGTGCGTGATTCCGAGGCCCGGTGTCCTTGAAATTAATTTCTGAACTTTTTTCAGGTATGTTTAGTAAATGTATGACCGGGTTTTTTTATAACTTTTTAACCGGTACACGAAATTGAAATCTGAGGGAATCTTTGAACTCGCAGTTCCGATATTCGCTTAAGGAGACCTTCACCTCAACCACAGTTGGTCGAGAGTGAATGATAGTTTTTGAGTTTTTCATAAAATTATAAAATAAAATAAAATGATGTAACATTTTATTTTTATTTTTATTTTGAAACTCCCATGTGGATGTTTCACAGGTTGGGACCACTGAACCTAAAACCTCTCATGAGAGGTTATAGAGGTGGGGACCACCAAGACTAAACCTCCCATGAGATTTTATGGTGATGGGGAAAACCCGAGGCTAAAACCCCTTGAACTCCCTCTTAAGTGTGGGGAAGCCTTTTAAACTTCTCTCACTTTAATGGTTCCACCCCCCTTTAATTAATTCTGTTCCAACCTCATAAATTAATTCAGTGCAGACAACTTATATTATATCAACATTTAAATTGAAGAAACATATCATAAGCTCTCTACTTTGAAATTTGGTGGAATTGGGAGTGGAGAAATATGGAAAGGATTACACTTCTCCAATGAACAACGCTCATGCACGACTTTGACTTCCTCCTCAGAACATCCCCCAACGTGGGATGTCTTCAATCGACGACTATTCTTTCCACCTCGTCAACAACAAAAAATAATGGGGTAGGGGTTTAAATTGAGTATGTTTATATTCCCATGTTCTTCCCTTCTAAAACAAATAATGTGGATCAACTCACTATCACGTTGACCTGTAGATGTTTTCTTTTACGGGTTGGAAAAAATTAATGTGGAAGGTCGTAGGGAGGGTGTTTGAATTATTTCCCTTAACCATTATTGATATTATTGTGATTCATGTATTATAGCTACTTTCTACCACTCTAATACGAAGAGTATGGGCCAAACAAACATGGCTCATCCTCTCTGAATTTATTGAGATAATTCTTCTTCTCTTCACGATGGAGGAGGACGGGCTATCAACTGCGATGAAGGAGACGAAGGCAATGACACCGCCACGCAGCCACCGCCACCCGCGGATCTTCCATTCACAGATGGTGGGACTGCCTAAGGCCTCGATGCACTGCCCCGCGGCCTACTGCATCACCCCATAGCCTAGTCTCACCACCCTGCCGCCCGCGGCCATCTGAGGAGCCCCGTGGCCTCACGCCGACTACGGCCAAGCCATCTCGCACCCTCTCGGCACCTCCGTGGCCGATACGCCCCCAGCCGAGCTATCCCGCGGCCTTTGAGCTCTGCGGATAAGCTACCCTATAGTCAATCCATCATACAGCCTCCGTGCTCCGGGGCTGAGCTACCCCACAGCCTCCACGCTCCGCAGCTGAGTCACCCCGCGGCCTTGCGCCATCAACGGTCGAGCCGGCCCGCGGCCTAGCGCTGTCTATGGATGAGCCACCCCATAGTCTCCCTTTTCCACGGCCTCCACATCCCTCTGCAGTCCTCGGGGCCTTTTGGGCCGTCCAATGGGCCGGGCCGGACCCAACAAGTCAGGACGAGTGGACCCGAACCGGGTCAACCCAGGTTGGTTCAGACTACGTCGGACCGACTGAGTCAAACCAAACATGGACTAGATACAACCCTATACTTTACTTGGGCCGTGAATTTGGCACCAGACGTCTATTTGAAGAACCATAAATGGCATTGGAAACCTTGGCGAGAGAAGGTCCCTTTGGTATACCTCACTGGAGTTTTGGATAATGTTGGGAAATGGTCAGGTTGGATCGAGCAAAAATCCAACCGGGCCCTCGGAACTAAAAGGCTAACAACTCATAGACTAGGCATCTGAATGACGTGTTTTTTGTTGTGTTGAGACCCCAATTACATGG
Organism: Viscum album; assembly: GCA_963277665.1. Classification (NCBI taxonomy): domain Eukaryota; kingdom Viridiplantae; phylum Streptophyta; class Magnoliopsida; order Santalales; family Viscaceae; genus Viscum; species Viscum album. The sequence continues at coordinate 1,421,745,896 of OY728120.1, forward strand.
AGGTCCTTTGGGATAGTTCCTCATAGGACTTCCTAGCAGTTGGAGTATCAACCAATGACTTGTGGTGCAGATCCTCCCGGAGATGAGCAGGTTTAGTTCGAGAACCCAGTAGTTGGTTGTGATGAGAAGAATGAAGAGAGATCACGTTTGGGTCATCATCTAGTGATCCTATGTGGGTCAGCTCATAGCGATCCTGTGTGGGTCATCTCCTAGCAATCCTTTGTGGGGAAGAACCTAGTGATATTGTGTGGTTCAGCTCCTATCGATCATGTGTGGGTCATCTTCTAGTGATCTTGTGTGGGTCGGCTCCTAGGGATCCTGTGTGGGTTAGCACCTAGTGATCCTATGTGGGTCCGCTCCTAGAGATCTTGTGTGGGTCATCTCCTAGTGATTTTGTGTGGGTCAGGTCCTAGCGATACTATGTGGGTCCGCTCCTAGCGATCCTGTGTGGGTCAACACCTAACAATCATGTGTGTGTCTTGTCCTAGCGATCCAGTGTGGATCATCTTCCTTAGAGAGTAAGATGATTCAACAGTTACATCTAATCATTTCTACTACTATACTTAAGTTATACCTGGTGTGAGATGAGTCAGTACCTGTGTGGTACTTTCCTTCGTGGTAATACCTTGGTGGTATTCTTCTGGGTGATGTACCTGTGTGGTACTTTCCTTCATGGTTTTCCTTCCTTTGTGGGATAGTTGAGCTTTGGGATTTTGAGTTGGACTCTGTGTTTTCCTCATGATTGAGATGGGTTTACTTAATAACTTTGGTATATGTATGGGTATATACATAAGTGGGGTTAATAGTTGATTTCATGCTAGTTGTTTATCCTCTGTGGATTTGTGAGACCTTGAGGGTCTCGGGGTCCCTACTAAGTATTGTTATACTCACCCCTGCATCGCCTATGCCCGCACCTCATTGTGTTTGGTGCAGACAATGAATAGCACTGATCGAGGCTAAGAGTACCAGGACTGGACAGTGCTTGGAGATGGAAAATACAATGTTTCGTTACACAAAGGATATGGGTGGACGTGGAATGCTGAAAAGGTGATCTGTACCTACCCTTTAGATAGGAACCTCGGAGGAAGACCCAGTAGTTGTCTCTCTCTTACCTCAGTTGTATTTTATTTCAGTTGTACTTGTGCCTTCCATTTGGTCTTACATTCTGGCCCCTTTTACTTATTGAACTCTCTATGTTTATTATTCAGTTTACTTGTGCGTGTATCTTGTTGTGTTCTTAGTTGCATATGATTACTATTTATAAAGGCAATGCCTTCCGAGTTTTACGGATTACGCCTTTCGGTGCTAGTCGCAATCCCCTGGCCTATGGAAGGTGGGATTGGGGTAGTCACAACACAGGCCCAGGGGGACAGGTCACGACAATAGTAAAGCGGTGATGTGGGGTCAAACCCATAAGGATCACTGGTAAGTAAGACACCATTCAAAAAAACCTTAGAAAGGATTCCTCACATTCACTCTTCAATATTGGGTTTTACTGGAACTAGATATTTTTGTTTTAATTCAGATAACAGAGAAGGTATCTTGGTCTATTTCAGGGCTCTTGACATAATATAATCCAAAATAAAGCATTGGATAGTTCTATGGATTTTTTTGGGAAGTGGTGAAAGGGTCACGAATTAGTTTTAGTCAAACCAAGTTGATCCTCCTATGGGGAAACAATCCCTCGGTCTGGGTATAACTAAAAACCTAGATGCATTATGATTAGATTGTATACAAAAATCATCACAAACTAATTTTTATAGCTATATTAACTTCAATTAGTTGAGTTTCATTTAATTTCACCTCCCGTGGAAAATTTTGTTCAATAGAATTTAATGAACAATTTTTTTAACCAATTTACTATACATAGGGTTACCTAGGTTCAATATATAGATTCATTAGGTTTAGAAACACCCCTACCCTAAACCCCTAACCCTGAGTGGATTATTCAAGCATGATGTTGTTGATCAAAATTAAAATAATACTAAACAAGAATAGTATAATAATAAATAAATTAGGAGATAATAACTTCACAATTAAAATAACTAAGAACCAAGATAGATAATTATAAGAAATGTTAATACAATCAAACACATACTCGAAATGAAGAAACAATGAAGGAATAACAAGTGTTCATGAAAAATGGAAAATAGCATTAAAAATGATCATCCAAATGGAAATATAATAACAACGAATAAAGAACAGATGAAAATAGATGTAGAATTGTAAAAAATAAAAATTATATATCTAAACAAGGAAACAAATGTATTAAAACAAGTTTTTAAGGAAAAATATAGGAAAATGGAGGAAGAAATGAGATAAAATGTCAGTATACAAAGATCTGGTGCACGGTTAAGGCTTTGGAATATAAATAGGATAAAAAACTACACAACTTGTAAATCCTCCACATCATGTATTGCATTTAGGTGTTTCTATATTGACTATTAAATTATATGTAAACATGATGCACATCGTGTATTCCAGATACACAATCTCCTCCAAAAAAATTTGACTCAAGTCTTTGATTGGGTTTGATATCAAACATCACACATCATCTAAATTCTTCACATCATGTATTTCATTTACTTTCAATGGGATTCTGATTTTGAAATTTGCACGATGTATAATTTAGGTACACATTGTGTAAGAGTTTCATGTCATGTAATGTCTTCATGGGGTGGTTTGTGTCTCTACATGCATGTTGTGAATTAGGACTACCCATCAAGTATGTTATACATGACGTGTCAAGTCTATTTCTTCTATTATTCATCATCTCTTCTCTTTAGTCCAAAATTCCTAATTCCAGTGAAAATAAAACAATACCCAATGATTTATCGAATAAAATATAAATTAACCATAGAAAATTATATCCAAAATGTATATATAAATTTATCTTATCAACAATAAATCCTTATTGGTACATTTCTGTACTATCCATGTATAATCTCGCTTGAATACCCAGAATAATATTCAAAATAATAATCCCCCTATACTTTCATACATGTAATTCATTATTTAATTTTAATTGATATTTCTAATTTTATCTATTTACCATATACTTCCTACATGTAGGATTTATTATTCACAATGAATAATGTATCACTAGTAGTGGTGAATTTAAAATATCCCCATGGTTTTATCCTTCCTTTAGAGTATGTGTTTCTAGAAAATTTCTTTCCCAAAAGGTGTTGTGAAACTTTTTCCTATGTCAACTACTTGTACATCTCTAGTATCGACTAATACCACGTCAATATTTCTCATAATATCTCAAAAATGGTAGTACACCTTGTTATAGAAAGAGAGTCTATAACTTGACTATATATTTTCTACCATATGGATTTCTGTAATGTCCTAATAAATTTTTAGTATAATTTATTTATAAACACATTGTGATTTTCATGGTGCATGTTTATTTATATCCTTAATAAACACATTTCATTCAAACACATATTGTTGTGTCCTAACAGATTTATACCATACTGTTACTCATATGATATTTATTTTTCAAAATAGTTTTCATATGATTAATGAATAACATCATTATTTTCAAATCATTCCATGAAAATAATTAAAATATCTTCAATGGATATAAGTTAAAGCATTGATCATTATTTTACTTATATCATGACTTTGGAGTGTATTAGGAAATGTTCATTTAGGAATTAATCAAAACAATATTTTTTTATCTATGTTAACATGTAAGACTCATCATAAATCATCATTATTAGCATCATAGTTTAGATATAGATATTGTAATGTTCATTTAGAAATTAATCTACATAACATTATAATGATTGATGAATTCTTGGTTACGATATTCTTAGACACACAATCCTGAAGTAACTCATATTTTTTAACCATGAATATACCATACATCACTTTCACATTCCCAAATGTTCACTTAAATAAATCCCATGGGGTATATTTACCACTTTCTTACCCTTGGAATAGTTAACTAACTCCAACCAGACTAATTATGAAGGATTTATGTAATACCTTTATTTTTAAAGGTTTATTTGTCCAAAAAAATGTACATAATTTTGTCAATGATACCTAATATCTTTAAGTCCAAATATTATAAGACCATACTAGGTATATCCATAACAACTATTTAGTTTTTCTTTATAAAGTATTATCTTTCCATAATTGGGTATATAAGTCTTATATTTTCTATTCATCACATATTGAAAAAGATTCAATCATTACAGAAATATTGTTTGAATATTATGAACCACAAACAACATTAATTCTAGAACTAAAATAATGTACACTTGTGTCCATTGTAAATGTGATATTTATGTTTTGGTAATACTCAATAAAAATTTCACTAGAATCTTGAATCTATGATAATATAAGTTTTTCACTTCTCATCAATGACTTAGAAACCACCCAATCTAAGCCAATTGGAGAACACACCTTACTTCATATAACATATATATATACTTATTGGTATTTGCATTCAAATACACATATGTGAATGGAATATTTTATTTAATATATAATAAGTATAACAGAAACATTAATTAAAATGATGAATTTTCCTAAAGAATATATTGATACTTACTTCTTAGATTCTGTTCTTTGTAATGAAACATTCAATGATTTATTTCATGACATGTGGAGAAAATAAAAACATATTTAAAAAATATTTTCTTTGAATATCACTATGAATTTACTTTTGGAATCACTCTTTTTGGTTGTACTTTTCACCATTTCATTCAAATTTTTCACCATAAGAACTAAGACTTAATATTTCTTTAAGTTCTTATCATATTGGTGAACCTTACCCAAAATTAATGAAGTGATTTCTCCATTTACTATTTTTTTTTGTAATAATGAATGAATCTAGAGAAATTGGGTGAAAAATAACTTTGAAATTGACATATTGATTGATCATGATCTATATTTCATATTTACACATATCCAGTGTAAACCATTATATTATTAATATCTTTCTCCACATTATCCTTGTAATATTCTCATAGAAGAGAAAACATGTGAAATCATACATGTCCTGATATTGTATCCACAACTCACATAAAACATTGATGATAGAATTTTGACATTACCATTATATTCATCATAAATGAGACTCATATAATCATTTTTCTCCCCCTCACTTCCTAAGAAGGCTTAATAGATATTGGGGACATGAGCACCTTAAATTTATGATTTTATAGTAATTTGCGCAAGAGCATGTAATACTCTTTGTAATATCTTTTGAGTTTGTAAATTTTCCTTTATCAAATATTATTGCATTATACATGTGGTATTACATTCCATTTTCTATAAAAATAAAATCCAATTGATTATAACTTTTATCCTGATTACTGATTATACATTACCGATTATGTAAATTATTAAATTTATCTCACTAGTTTATCGAACTCTATAAACACTATATACTAGAATCAAAGTACTTTTTTTCTTGATTATTATAGTGTTAAGGATATTTGAAACCTCTCCTCATATTATATAGTATTTGACTACACTACTACTCTAAGAGTTCAAGGTAGGTACTAAAGTGGCCAACCACATTCAATCATGTATCCTTAATCTGTTGAGTAATGTCTTATATTATAATATTATAAATATTATTTACTCAAAACATGCCTCTAATGTTTCAATAATCTTGATTTGGAAACTCCTTTTCTATAAAATTTATTTATGTCAACCCATAACTCTCATAATAACTCCTCAGTAGTAGGAGACACCTTCAACTTTGAATGACGAGCACCATATGCAACCAGTTTTGTTAAAATTCAAATTATGGAATGTTCTTTCTTATTAATAATTTTTCGAGGGTTTTTAATATTTTTTGATTAATTTAATCCATTTAAATTAATATGTTCATACTATGTTTTTTTTATCACAGCCAAACATTAATAGAAAAACATTCATCGCATCTTTATGCATTTTACTCTTTATTATTTTATATGTTTCTCATAGTAAACATGCACATATGTAAAATAATAAACAATGAATAAAGGAAATAAAATTACCTAATTGGTCCTGATAATATGATATTGGTTTATCCATTTAAGCTTAATAGATCAACCATGATCTAAGGGTGTCATAGCTGAGTCTATTCTTTACCCCTGATGATGATTGTCCTTGGTCCAATGTGTCCATATATTGTCTAGATGATCACCTTGACTTGGTGTGGTCTACATCATACATTTTTGTCTCATGGTAAAAAGGGTTTTTTTACATTTCTAATGATCTATTGTAAGGGGGGTTGAATTTTTTTCATATTTTATCACATTGGGTCCACCATGTTGTCCTTTCATAGAAACTCCAAATGGTTCCCACATCCATAATTGAGTATGGACTTGCTTTCCAAAGGCTGTCAATCAATTGAGGTTTTAGACCTAATAAAACATATGAACGCATGTTGTTTGAGATAAGGGGAGGTTAGTCTCATCACAACATTTTGGGGGGAATTTTTTCTACTCCAAGACTTTCTTATAGATTTAATATATGTTCATGAATCTCATCTTAATCATGACATAGGACTAGTTACCGTAATAAAATGATCATGTGTGGAAATATTCCATTTGTAAAGGTGGTATATTAATGATTCCATCTATATATATCTGAGTTTTTCTATTCATTTCTCATTAATAGGTAGTTGCTTATATTTTTAAACCATATAACCGAGAACATCAGATTTTACTGCCATCTAGGGAGGTGATTAATATATCTAGGATGGGATTGATCCTTTATGAGGCATCCAATGTATCTTATTTATAATAGTAATAAAAACTAACATATTTATTTGGACTTGTGCAATTTAATTTCATTTTTAAAGGACATATATGAGGTCACTTAGGATCTGAGTGTTGATATTGAGCCTTAGGAAGGCATCCTACATATCCTGGTTATGGAAAAAATCAGATCCATCATAGTTTGATCATGCCCTCGAGACATACCCTAAGGTTGATGCCCTTTTATGGGGTTTTTTGTATCATGCCACTAGATAGGGATTACAAAACGTGGTTTCCCTTACTAGGGATATTCATTATTTGAATGATATGATCGTTGCAAATCCCTAATCCCACATGATCCATGCTTGGAGTGAGAAACAAGGGACAAAAAGTAATCATTCTCCCTGTAGGTGGATGCATGAATTATGCACTTGGGAGGCCATTATGGGGTGTTTAACATGAATATTGGGCCTTAGGAAGGTTTCATATGTATCCTTATTATAGAAATAATCTGATTCATCGTTGATCATTTGGATTCCCAATACGCTTATGGATAATGAAGAATGATAATCTTGTGGGAGAGATTAGATCCTGATGGTTGTAATGTCAGAGACATGGAGTTACTTGCACTGAGGTAGATGAACATTTGAGATTAGGCCTTTGAAAGGAATAATTCCTATCCAGGTTATGGTAGGAATCATATTTCTTATAGTTCAGTTGGGGTATTACCGAATATATCCACTAGACAAGATTATCATGCCCTAGGATGCCTGCCTGACATGTCCTGATTTCGTTCTTGACATATCCTAATTGTTTTTATAACTTTACCTGATTATCAAACTTATATATCTCGGGTGTCTAAATGACATGTCTGATGATGTCCAAACATGTCTTGGTTTCCTAACGGACATGTCAAAATCCAATATCATGATTATGTTTACTTGCCTAAAAGGCATTGAATAATCTAAATTAAATGTTGGGAGTACATTTCATGAACAAGGATGGAATTTTTTGATGGAATCACATGATATAGGATGATATTTCTAGAGTATTTTTCATGATCAAGGCTTGTATGTATGGAGGATAGCACAAGATTTGGATGACTTTTCCAAAGGACCCCATGAGAACTGTCTAGCTTGTCTGGAGGACACCCCGAGACACAACTAATATTCCCTGATTCCAAAGTATAATTAGGGTTACATGTCTAGAGTACATTAAAAGATTTGGTTGGAAGGCCTAGAGGAATTTTTAATACTTGGTGGAATTCCCATAGGGCTTCACATGATTTAATTGACATGTCCAAGGGACATTGCATGATCTAATTGACATGTCGAGGGAGTGTGGAATGAATTGGGTGATATTTCTTGGTGTTTTTGATTGATCTGGGTAGGTAATGTGAGGCACATGAATATTAGTGTATCCATATTAAAATAATTATCATCTCTTTATTAGTCTTTATTTCATCCTTTGTTGTATATGTGCCTCATGTTTTTCCAGATTATTATATATTAGGTTTTGTGTGACCAAGTCGACATGTGGAACCTTCTTCATATAACCAAGTCGTGAAATCATAAGACCTTCACATGATATATACAGTGAACATGTGAAGTGAATATTCATGATATATGATCCATCAGTCCATCCACTGGATTTTACCTGGAAGAAGACCTTTTTGATCATGTGACTATTTTCTTAGAGAATTATTTTCATGCATTCCCCTGTAGCAAACACCTATGTTCTATTTTTGAGTTGAGGTTAAGGGATTTATAAGACTCTCTTCACTAGTTATACACCACCATTCATGGAGTTTGTCTCAAAAAATTGATCTAGAGTCAATGGATAGATTATAGTGTCATAAGCTTCACATGATTCTATCGTTGGTTATCCATGGCAACCTATGATGAAAACGACCCTGAGAACATTCTTACATCTCAATGTTTATCAAACCTCAGCTGATGAAATGGATGTTTAAGAACCATGTTGATATATAAATGAGTCTATTTATGGTTAGGTGGACATGTCTAGGAGTCTTCATGAGATTTGGATGCCCATATAAAAGATTTTTCATGATCGAATACGACTTCCCTGGGGTTATTCACAAGACTAATGGGGATTTTTAATGGGGCTCCAGGGGATTAGACTGACACATCTAAGGGCCCTCATGATATACTTATAGATGTTTTAGGGGGCCTCTTATGATCAATGGTGATCACCTAGGGTTTATAACCCATTTTGCATGAAGGTTATCATACCTTCACCTCGCAAGTGGCTTCCTCATTTTCCCTTTATTATTTTCTTCTTTAACATAAAATGATAGAATATCTTGTGAATCCATGAAAGTGTTATCGAGTACAACCATTCTCTATGTATATGGTTCACCATAAGATAAATGATGGATATCACAGTAATGCATGAGCAATTCCATGGACAACCCCTCTGGTTGTATGGAGATCCATAATGGAAGCATATGTTTTTATGTATGTGTTTTAGTCCCTTTAGATGATGGGGGTGAAACACCTATATACTTTTTTGTGATAAGTTAAAAATGAATCCAAGGTCTTCACGAGGTATAGTAGGTCGCATTATCTGGTCACATGAAGATTATCATAACTATACTTCGCATGAGGCTTACTCCCTTCTCTTCCTTTATTTTATAATGGGTTTTGGATTATTTTCAGGTTTCTTATAGTTGTAAAGTCATGTGACTCAGAGGATCTCTCCTGGAATCCTCTGAATGATCATCGATGCTTTTCAAGATTTCTTATCATGAACAAGGATTCTTGTTAAAGGGGATCCATGTGACGAAAATAAGATCATGTACTATGCACGATCCCTTTTCATGACCTTTTGGGGGTCATGTGATCATGATTCCTTCTAAAGGTTACGTGATCTATGTAATTCAGCAACTTTATCTTCCCTTATTATAGAGAAACAATTCTCAGGCTTTAGGTATTTAATTTATTATATATTTTCATATACTCATTTGGAGGGCATCAAAAAATTTCCCCACTTATAAGAGTGACATCTATAGGGACACAGACTCATTTCTAAGGAATATAAATTCCCTCATGAGTCCTTGTAGTTTCTACTAATAAATGAATTGGGATATGTTTAGTCTCTTCGGTAACCATTGGTATTCCATGGAAGACTTAGTTAATAGGTGTAGAATGGGAACATAATTACACATATAATTAAGCTCTCATAACTCTTATGGTTCCACTCATCATGTAACCCCTTAGAAAGACCTCATCGTAAGATCCTGTTTTAAAGACCTCTCCATGAGACCTGATCAAAAGATCTGGTCACATGAGTTGACCAAATGATTTTTTCATAAGGATCATTCATGATATTCAATCACATGCTCTTCTTTTCCTTAAATATTATTTGGATAAACCATGAATCACTTATTAGAAATTGTTTGAACCTTATCCTAGGCCCTTATCCTTATGATTTCCTTATAGGTTTCATATGATATGTTGACTTGATCACGGGTTCACTTGATAATTATGTAGTTCATTTGTCCATATTAGGGTTAAAAATCATGAATCTTAAGACTGGTTTCATGGTGGAGAGATTCCCCATGGGTCATGCGATCTATGAGATCTCCTTGTGTCATGTAGTTCCTGATACCTATATCTGGTCTTTGGTCATGAATCCCTTCATTGTTCATGTGATTCATATGATTTTTCTGGTGTTATTCATCTCTTTTTATTGTATTTTTTCCTATATAATATATACATAATTAATTTATAAATATGGCTTCCATTTTCGATACATCTTCGACCATGGATAGTCATAGTTCTTTGATCACTAACCCTCAATATCATGTCCACTCAGACAATGAGGTTCTGAATAGGATTCTCCCATATGAACTACATAGCTACCCCTTGTTATACCAGCTCCCTTTATGTTTATTGGGTCTGTTGTATGATGTTTTCATCCCTTCACATGAGTATAACCTTTTTTATCACTAGTTTTCTTCTTCTATAGATTATGTTAAAATAATGATTTATGATGGAAGTCAATTGGTTGCGGTACAGTCTCATGGTTTATCTTCAGTTCATGTTCATCATCCTTGGTTATGAGGGTTTTGATTATACTACTCTTCATGCATGGGTGAAGAAGGTGAAATCTCTTATGGAGGAAAATTGGTCCCTTGAATTAAGGTTAGTAGAATCTGAGGCCACCTCTTTACTAAATCAATGTTGGGATGAAGCCTTAAATGAATCTTCTTAGTGTGAAAAGGAGGTGGAAACTCAGTAGGAAAGGTTCAATGATATGAAGGTTTATATCATCCATTTAAAGTTTGAAATTAACCATATTCGAGAATATTTTTCATAGTTTCATCAAGCACTTAAAATATCAGAGAAAATTATACTATAGTAGAAAGGGATCCTTAACGCGATGAAGAAATCCAATATTGATGTTGTTGTCAGGGTGGATGAGCTATAGTGGATTGTGGAAGAAGAAAATGAATCTACTTATCAATTGTTCCCATATATTACCTCGCTAGAGAAAATTTTTATATAGTTCAAGGAATCCTCTGAACATATGTTGTAATGGGATCTTAATTTCATGGCTTTTCCTTTACTTGTGTATTTATAGGAGAGACTCTGGTATGTGGAGGTTCCTCCTTATTTAAGCTATCAATGAACATATATTTTGAACATTATATGTCATTATCCTATTTTCTTTTATTCATGATGTTCTTTCCAATTCATCAATCTGATGTCTTATAAATCATAAATGATATTTATCCTTTTCATAATATCATGTAAATATAAATGTATGGATTTGAATTCATAAATCACAATAGATTTGTTTTGTGGAATTCTCTTGAATTCTCACCAATAGGTGATTCTTTATTGATATACCTTCTCCAGTTGTCTTCTAATCACCTGATTTAAAAAAGTATAATTTGGTTTAAAAAATATTTCTCAGAGGGAGAGTGAACTATATTTTTCTGAATTCAGTGTACTCTTTAAGCGTATCTTGGTTTTTTCTAGGGACAAATGATGGTCAATATAAGCTTTATATATCTTTCTTTATATATCCCTTTTTTTCCTAAGATTGTTATAGTGGAAGTCTTAGTGGGTTTGGACTCATATATTTTTAGGATAAACTCTTATGGGTTGTTTTCCTAACGGTTTTTGTACCTTTTATATTTTATGAGTTCTCAATATTATATGGAACATGCAAAGTGAATGTCCAGTAAGCAGAGACTTGAATTTTTCTTAGAGTTTTCTTATCAGTATCTCAACCTGGAAATAATTTTGTATTTTTTAGTTGGATGCTTTTAGGTCTTTAAAACTAGACCATTGTTGTAGTTTGGGTTCTTTTAACTTATACTTTCCATTTCTAGAGTTTTGGGTCTTTTAGCTCAAAATTTTTGTTTTTGAAAATATATCATTTGCAAGGAAATGTTATTCATGCAGTTTAACATCATGTGATAAGGATATATGTCATTTATTTTTGATATCATTCAGTAAGGATTTATACTAATAAATTTAATTTCATGCATTAAGTAAATATTCCATGCAGTTTAATGTCATGCGGTAAGGGCATATATATCCTATACAGATTAAATTATTACTATTAGGACATTAAATATTGTGTTGTCTAAAATATTGTTGTCGTGACTTCAAATACTATACAGTTTAAAGTCTTGATGCCAGAACTTGATTAATAAATATGGAATATAGGGAAGACAATCCAGGGATGACCCGAAACACCCAAATGTGTTAATTTCCACCATGGTGTTTCTCAGGCTCATGAGGATTTTATGTTCCCTACCTACAAGGAGGAATTGAATATGGTTAGTAGGTCAAAGCCCTTATGCATTGATAACATGGTCAAACAAATGTTTCCACACTCTTTGCCAAGGGATATGAAATATTTTGGGGGTGATATTGGTGAAGATAAAATATTATAGAATCCATATCCACCTGGATAGTTAGAATATGGGTTAAGTAAGTTATGATCAAAAATATCAAGTCAATGAATATGGAATGGGGTAGACATACCAAGGATCACCCAAAGCACCCTAAGGTACTATGTTCTTCCGTAGTGTTACCAGAGATCATGAGGATTATACTTCCTTACTTGAAATGAAGTGATACCAGTGGTTAGTAGTTCAAAGACCTTATCCATTGATAGAATGAAAAAAATGGTCTCCCCACTCTTTTCCAAGGGTCATAAAGGATTTTCAAAGGCTCAAACTCTATTAAAATGTAGTGGTAAGTGAATTGAAAGCTATCTCAGAAGGGTTTTACTTACCTAGGGAAATTTTTATTTTCATGGGGAGTCTCATGCCCTATTCCATGTGGTTTTGATTCACATTTTTTAATCCATAAAATGGTTTTGGAATAGAGTATCGGATTCCTCCTTTGATAAGGAATGATAGTGGGTGATGGCATGCACCTTTTAATTTCTCGTAGTGGAGATTTTTTTCTATTCAGTTCTATTTTCATGTGACGAAGACATTTTACCTTCAATTTAACATCATGCGCAGAGGACACTTTCCTTTCCATACAGTTTAACATCATTTTGTAATGATGACTAAATTTACCTATATAGGTCCAACCCATACACAGGTAGGGGGATATTTTTTATGTTGCTGCTAGAACCAGGATTGTAGATCTTGGCATCGCTTCAATTCCCATGATTATAAAAATCAATCCACATGTAGTTCTTGAATAGGAAACATTCAATGTAAGTTGAACCAATATTTAGAGGGGAAATTTTTCTCATTGATTGTAATATTTGGGCCTAGGATTGTATATCTAATCATTACTATATATCATGTGATGATAGGAATCAATACATATGTAGTTATCGAATGGGAAAATGTCCACCTAGGTATGACCCATACACATAGGGTATTATTGTACCCATTGATTATTGTATCTGGACCCAAGATAAGACATTTGGGTGTCCCTGTTTATCCCATGATGATAAGAATCAAGCCACACATAGTTATTTAATAGGAAACCCTCCACAAAGGTCTAACTCATACGTAGAGGGGGGAATTGTTCCTATTGATTGTTATAGTTAGACCCAGGATTGGACATCCAGTCATCACTATGTATCCTGTGATAATAAGAATCAATCCACATATAGTTCTTAAGAAACCATGTAGTTCATTTTCATGTGGCAAGGATGTAGGTTCCCTGATGTGGAAATTAAATATTTAGGCTGAACATTGAACTAAGATATGGGTTACATTATGTATCTTGTAATGGTAAGAATCAATCCACAGATATTTCTTCAATACTGGTGTTTTGGGAGTGATAAAACACATTTTTATTGAAAATTTTATTGATAATTAATGATAAAATTTCCTCACATTATGTTGAATATTTTTCTTTATAAAATATTTGGGATTAGATCATTCATTTGAAAATTTGATGGAAATTCTATTTTTACCCTTTTTAGTGCATTGTAGTATTTTGAAGTTAAATATTGTAATATTTATTATTTGAACTTGAAATATTGAATATTTGTTCGAGAATTAATGGGATAAAGCTTTTGTTCAGTACATTGGAACTAAATCATTCATTTGGTTGGACTAAATAGACCATGAAGTCATTGGTGGGATGTGCTCGCCAGATTGGACATTGGTTCTGTATTTGGGCTATAACTTCTTCATCTGTGCTTTTAATGGGCCCAAATTTTGAGAGAAACTCTCCAAAAAAATTGTTCACAAATACTTATTATGGAAGAACAGATGGTTCATGCGTTTTGGATGTCAAATGGGCGGTGAAATTTGGATTAAAATATTTGGCTGAGAATTCCTCATTCACACTTGAAACCTCTTTAAACCTGGCCTCCCCTCCACTCTATAAATTTTTGTTTTTCTCATTTGGAGGTGTTATAAAGTGAATTGGGAAGTTGAGGGAGGATTATAAGTGGATCAAATCCGATTATCTAACCATTTCAATAAGGGTATCTCTTGAAGCAAGGATCTTTTTGACAAATCCATCTTTTTTTTCATCTTCTTCTTATTCGTGTTGTAATACTTTTGTTTGTGTAATAAACTTATTTGTTCTTCTTTTATTTATTCTATTTCCTTATTTTTTTTCAAATTTATTCTTCTCTTAATCTTCCTAATTGGGCTGGAATCAAGAGTGGAGACGATATTGGGTTATACCCTTTCAATCCTTTTCTCATGGAAAACATCTCCACGATGACCACACCGTCGATGGAAGAGTAGTTTTCTTTGTGATCAATCTATCTTATAACCTATTCATTTAATTATTTATAATCATTGAGATATGGTAATTCAATTAATATGATCCATGATTTTTTTTTAAATTATAAGAAACTAAGAAATAAATTAAACAATTAACACAAAACACCTGGGGTTGAGTATTGTGTGAATTGTGAGAGCATGATCTTAATCGGTAATACAAGGCCACACAGGATAACTTTGTAGAGTTCAAATATAATACCTAAAAACAATTCATCCTAATTTTCTATAATTGATATGTGACCTAATTTACCACTGACCATAAGCAATCCTTAGAACATCAATCAATGTAGGGTGTTGCGATTTCATATTTCGAAGATTGCCTAGGATTTAATTCACTTCATCTCTGTGATAAAGTTAGTTCTTGTAGGGTTTGTGGGTTAACAAGTTAGGGGATCATAATTATGTGGATGTTAATTTATATGATAATGATAATTAATTGAGTTAAGAGGTAGAGTTAGATCGAATGTTCCATTTAAAATATTTTCTAAAAAAACAAATTCTTGTTGTGTCTTTTAAATCGAACTTCATTTCGAAAAAATAAAAAGAACAAAATATACAATCTTCTTCCAAAAAACTTCATCAATGTTTATAATTGGTAAAAAAATCTCCTTCATTTTTATGTAGTGTGTTTTATTATCTTTTATTTTATTTTCATAATACCATTAATAAGTTGTTTCAATTACTACCACTTTGAGAGATGACCTTGGTCAGCCACTCTACTGCACCTAAATATCCAAAAACCCATTAGTCATTTGAGGGCTCCCACGACAACTAATTTCAAATTGGCACCGTTTCTGGGAAGGAAAGTAATTTATTCAACAAATTAGAGGTATTTATTTTATTTTTCATTTAATTATTTTATTCTAATCATTTTTTCATCTTTCCCCTTTCTCAAGTTTTTTTCTCTTACTCTCTTCTTTTATTTTTATCGAACCAACTCAAACTTATTTTATTTTTATTATGGTTCACTTTTCTTCATTTATTTTTTTATGTTTTTATTGATTTATGATAGTAACTATTCCAGAAGATCTCTTATATCTTAATCCTGAGATTGAACGTAGCCTATGGGATCGAATCAGGCATTCTTAGTATATGAGAAGCTTCACCTTTCAACTAGTTGGACAATTCCTCCACTCCCAGAACATTTAAATTGGATGAAATTTAAAATAAAACATAAAAAAAATAACTTATGTCTGAAAATAATTTAAATTAACTTAATATAACCATTTGAGAATTGGATACACCAGAATTAACCATCAGCCAAATTGCATTGCAAACCCAAATCTAGAATAGGACTTTGAACTAAAATCTAGGTTAATTCATCTTCTTCCAAAGTTTTGTGGATTATCTGGGGAGTATCCAAATAATAATTTGAAAGAATTTAATATGGTTTTCTCAACCTTAAAACTAAGAAATGTTTCTGAAGATCAAATCAAACTAAGAACATTCCCATTCTCACTTGATGAAGCTACAAAAGACTGGATGTATTATTTAAAACATAAAGATGTAACTTGTCAGAACGATTTGAAAAATCATTTTTATAAATATTTTTCCTGCCATCAAGGACCACATCCATTCAAAAAGAGATCTCTAAGATCAAGCAAGCTCAAGGGTAGTCAATGTATGAGTATTGGGAGAGATTCAAGATGTTGTGTCCAAGCTTCCCAAATTACCGAATCAGTGAGAAACTTCTAATTCATTACTTCAATAAAGGACTCACACCTATAGAGAGAATAATGGTGGATGCCACATCTAGAGGGGAATTCGTTGAAAAAACACCAGCAGCTGCACATGCATTGATTGGCAAGATGGCCCAAAACTCCTAACAATTTGGTGATCGAGGTATAACACATCTCAGGGGATTACATCAGGTAAGTCCTTCTTCTCTTGACAGTCATTTTATTGATACAAAGTTAGAATAATGGAACACTATGGTGAGGAAAATTTATTTAACTCAAAAGACAACTCAACCCTCTCCTTCAAGGCCTTGTGGAATTGGAACTAAGACAAGCCACCCAACAGACTATTTCCCCCAACTACAAGAAACATAAGATTGTGCAGCAGTGTTTTCTGGGAGACCATATCCACAGCAGCAAAAACCATATCCCCAAAAGAATCTTGATTCTCTTTCTCTAACATACAACCAAGGGAGGAAGGATCAATCAGACATGTGGTTTGGCTCTGGACAATAACAAAGGCCCCCTTTTCAAAAAAACATCCATCAGCCACTGTAATGCCATGATATTTTATGAGAAATATTATTTTTAATTTATTTGATGTCTTTTTTTGTATGCTTCACCAAGATTAGATTGCGATATACGCAACAATGTATTAGCTTGAAGTATACACAACACTATTCATGGCTTGTGAATTTCAAGTTCTTTTGAATAAAATTCATTTTACACAACACCAAGTATATATTTTGATCAATGTATAACTGAACTATATTTTTAGTATGTTATACGCAACAACAAAGGAAGATTTCCCTACACGCAACCCTGACTTGGCTTGCATTACACACAAGAGTGACCTTCCTTGATAGCGTGTGTTGTACGCAATACCGAGTTTCACTAAATGAGATATTATTATAATATTTTTATGAACTAGCCATTATGAATAGTATTAACAAAATTTTGAATTTTATAACATTATCATTCATCTTACACATATTCTAGAACATGGTATGAGAACAAAATAAATTTTCGGGTAAAATAAGTATTTTTCAAAAAATGCAGTTTTGCTGCCTTTTATGTCACACGCATTTTAAATCTAATTTTTTAAAATTGTATAAGTTAAATTTTAAAAATAAAACTTCTTACTTTGAATCAGTATATTAAAATTTATGTGGGATAAATTTGTGACATTATTCTGATAACCTTCATATTTTGATGAATTGTAAAAATACGCTAAATTTTAATTAAAAATAGCTTTTTTCATCAAGATAATTTATATGGTTAAATTATAATATTGAATGGTTTTAAAGTATAAATAGAATATATTTTTACCATTTAATATAATTTAAGTCATTATCATTAATTTTACATTGAATTCATAGGTAAAAACATTTCAATCTTTTGTAATGTTTTAAATAAAAAACCATTTTTTTACAACGGGATTAATTATAAATTAATTTCTGCATCTTATGTGTCATGAAATTTGAAAAATGGATTCCATATTTGGAATCAGTAGGTCCAAATTATGTTAATAGGATACTTTTATTTTTGGGCATTATGAATAATAACTACGGTAAATTTTATTTAACATAGTTAAAGGTAAATCAGGCAATTAAGGGTAACAATAATATTATAAAATTACCCTAACACCTTATAAAATTATATTTGATGAATAAAATTTTAACCATATCACTTAAGGGTTTTAATAGATTCATTTCATGGACTTTTGACCATGAAAATGATGTAATTATTATTAAAACCAAAGAAAGTGACAACATGTCACTCTCTTATATCTTATAAGTGTAATAATTTTTATTTGGTGATAAAAATCATAACAAATCGAACGTAAATAGTCTCCAAAAATTAAATAAAATTATATAAATCATTTAAATTTATTTATAATTTTTAGGGATTAAATAATTATCATTAATGATGACACAATAGTGATGTAGAAATTATTTTATTGATTGAAGTATCAAATAAATGGTTTAAAAATATTAAAATAAATATTATATGAACTATTTAATGTGACCCAAGAATTTTCTAGACAAATATGACATGTTATAAATCTATTAAATATTTTGTTTCTAATATATCCTCTGTGTGGATTTTATTTAAATTCAAATAAATGAATGGTGTCAAAATTGACACTATTGTTATTTTATAAAAATAACATATTATTAAATTGTTTAAAAATCACATAATTATTTAAAAATTATAAATTGATATTTAAAAGGTCTAAAATGTCATAAATTATCCAATTATCAGCAATTCACAACACATAAGTAATTATTTATAACAATTAAAAATTTAGAATATTATTACCACAAATAAAATTAAATGGATTAAATAATGATAAATCAAGTTGATAAGGTTTAAAATAAATTATCAACATGTCTAAATTTTATTAGTGGATGAGATTACAACCCTAAATCATCTCATCTTTGAATTGATTCATTTTTTGAGGTTTTTAAGTGGGTTTGGAATTTTTTATAAATTAATATTTTTGGGGCTTCCAAAAGTTCCCATCTCCTCCCTTATAAAAGGGCACCTCATCCCTCTCCTCTTCACAAAATTTTGATCCTTAAAGCTCGGCCAAACCCTGACCATTTATATTATACACTTCCCTAGAAACATACTATATGTCTTGGTCTTCTTCAAATACCATCGTTAGTGCCATAAGAGGAGGTTTAGAAGAGCCACGTCGAAGAAGAGGTAATATCCTTTACCGATTATTTCAAATTTATTTCTTATTCTACTTCCTCTTATTTATTTTTATCATTATAAAGTAATAAAATAAGTATCACTAATATAATTATATGTTAATATAAATATTAAACAATCCTATTTCACCTTCTATTCATCCTAAAAAAACAAAATCGCCGCGCGTGCGTACATACGGATTATCGTCTCCACGCCGTGGTGTAATCTATTTTTTCAACACCACCTTACATGGATGGGTATAATGGCGGAAATAATAAATATATATGATTATTATAACATGATACTAATTCTGAGATAGTATATCATCCACTCCAATTCCATTTAATATTTATGGTAACAATATCATCGCTCGTGCGTACATATGGATTACCATCTCCACGACGCGATGAGATTCATTCTCCATGTTAACCATTCAAGTATGATTATAATGTATATATAAGTAATAATAATGAAATATATGACATAATAATTCTACTAGATTTATGTATATATATGTATTTCATCTACTTACTTCCATTCAAGTCAATAAGGAAAGGAAAACAGCATTCATGTGTACGTACGGCCTACCATCTCCATAAACAATGTATTTCATTACATTTATCGATCTATTATATATATTTATATATTATTCTAAATATATTATATATAAATCATTTTTACATTCTAGAAGTAATTAATCATGATCTAAGTAATAATATGAATAATTACAATTCAAAATATGTACTACAAATGAAATGATTTTACGCAAAACACAGCTTTAACAAGGAATTGACAAATGAACGGGTAACATAAAGTCATAAGTGAATCATATATGATTTCATAAATATTATTATGTTTTTTTAAAGTTAATAATATGTTTAAACCCACTATACAAGAGTCTCGGACACATATGGAAGAAATTGGACGTAAGGTAAGGGATAATTATTCCAATCTTGTACTTATCCGGGATTATTTATTCATAAGTATTTACTGGGATTATTTTTATCATCCATGTCCAGGTTTTTTGAAAATGGTTTCATAAAACGTTTAATATTTTTCCATGTATGTTTAAATTCATTTTTACCCTTTTTGACTTTTACCGCATGATATAGAAGTAATCATTCTTTTGTTTACCATATGAGGTACATTTTGACTTTTCTGGAAAAAGTTCAAGAAGAATGTTTTTTTAACTTATACGGCATGAATGAATTTTTATGGTTTCATAACTCATTATTTCCATGAATATTCCTCTACAATATTTAATGATTATTTTCAAAAAAAATATTTCTTTTATAATTTCACGATATTTTGAGAAAAGAAAATATTTTGAAGAAGAAAGGATATTTTCCTCAAGAATTAATTTCATGTGTTTTATCGAGACTATTTTCCTTAAAAGATTACATTATTTAATACGGTCATGTTTCAAGTATAATGTCTATATTATTCACATGGTTTTATTTTGTTTATAATGAAATGATATCCATTTTTATAAGGATTATGTTATGATGGGATGATGTTTATGAAACCTATATTACTCTTTGGGTTGTGATGAATGGTTTATGTTTATTTTGTGGCACACAAAATAATGATTTCATTATGAGATTGGTGAGACCTATATCTCCCTATAATTCATTGGGTAAAGATTTATATCTCATGAGGTAGACATGGCTGCAACAGCAAGTAAATCTGGTTCAGTAATACAGGTCTGGAACGGCAAGTAAACCTGGTTCAGTAATGGACAATGTCCACTATGATGGTCTTGGCAGAAATGTCTTGGCTACTATGGAAATCATATCATGTGATTAATTGTTTTTCACAATTATTTATTTTATTCCCATTCTATTTTATCATGATTAATGTTCCTTTATGATCTATTCCTTATGTACTACCAAGATTTATGTCATTGCTGAAGATTTTGATGTTTTATGTTCATCTTTTAACATTCAAATGTTTATGGATTGTTTTTATGTTCTCCATTTTTACCCTTACTGAGCATTTGATCTCACCCTTTTTATGTTTTCTTTTCCCCAGGATATAAATAAAGGTTTTAGATAAGAAAACAAAAGGGGAAGATATTTATGGGATATGTGGAAGATCATTCACCATGATTAGAAGATTATGTTCAGAGTTTCCAAAGACACTAAAATAATACAGTCTTTGGGCATCTATTTTTGTTATGTATTAAGTATTCTGAAAAAGTAATGTAATGTCTATGTACGTCAAGTTTGGGTCTCTACAGTTGGTATCAGAGTGAGGGTTTAGTTATCCTTTGGAAACTAGGATATGAAAACTTTAGTGAGATCCCTAGATATATTTCTAAGGTATGTCTAAGGATGTCCCTATGGTAAAGTATAAGTATAGGTTATAGTCCTAGAATTACGGTAATGATCATAGAATTAGACCTAAGATGTTAGATATTGAAGGTACTCCCCCTTTAATATGTTGTTTTCCTTGTATTATTTTTTCCTCTCACACTATTCTTTTTGGGTTTTAGAAAAATGGCTGGAAAAAGGAAGATTCATGATAATGGAGTATATGATGGACAGTGGAATGATATTCTTCATGAGAAACCAAATGAAATGGGATTTGGAAGTCCACTTATCATTATTGTTCCTAATAATCAATCTCATAATATGAACAATAATCTCAACTTTGGTAAGTTTCCTAACTCGGCTAATAAGAGAAAGATGGAGTTTCATGATGATCATAGAGGAAAGAAAGTTCAATTTACCTCATGTAAATCATGTGGGAAGAGGCATCAAGGAGAATGTTTCAAAGGAACTGGAAGATGTTTTGGGTGTGGAAAAGAAGGACACAAAGCCAATAATGATAAAGTAAAATGTTCAGTTAACTCCATGGACAAGGATAATGGTATTTCTAAGACATCAACAATGGTTATATGTTTTAAATGTGGAATGTAAGGGCATTATGAAAACCAATGCCCTAAGAGAAAGTCTCAGGACAAGAATCAGTATGGTCGTATGTGTAGTATTTATGTTGATGATTATGAAAAGACTATAAATGATATATGAGAAGAAAGAAGTGGTGAATCTTGTTCAATGGTTTAAGAAGATAGTATAAAGATTGCATGTTTATCAAGAATAATGTATGGTACAATGGAATAAATAAAAATATAATGATTTTTATACTATTTTTTTCCTTGAGTATTTGAAAGTATACATTGAATGGTACCGATAACCATGAAATGTTATTCAAATATATTTGGAAAGTAGATGATATGCGCATAATGAAGGGATAAGGAGATAATGAGATGTTTGATAGTATTAATGAGCTCATGACTGATATAAGGACAAAGTGATATCATGGTTTGAGTATATATATTTTTGGATTTTGGTATGGGGAAAGAGTTAACTTTTGACAGCATTCAGGTTTTAACTAAGCCAGAAGGTCCGAGAGCCATGTAGAAACCTGCTCCCAAAAAAATATAATATAAAAAGTAAATAGTACAAAAATCTCAAAAGAGGGGCACCTTAAAAACCCGTGTTCGCATCACACCATTACAATCATCCCTAACAAAACTATCACAATAGTTGGGAAGAATGAAAGACCAACTAGAACAAACCACCATAACAGCCCTTTTGGAGAGGGCATCAGCAACCTGGTTTTCTTCACGGTAGACATGAGAGACATCAAGGAGAAATCTTTGAGCAAGCTTCAGACAAGAGATCTAGGAAGACATCGTCCTCCATGGTACATTCAGGGACCGGTCCTTCAAAATCTGGACAACAACTAAAGAATCTGACTCCAACCATAACATGTTCCATCCATAACGAACAGCATACCAGATAGCCTTAATCATGGCCCATAGTTCAGCCTCAATTGCATGTGCATGTCCAACATAGTGGAAAAAGAAACCCTTAACAAAACCCCGATGAGTTCTGAAAACCCCACCACACCCATCAGGGCCCGGTTCACCCAAGGTTTCCCCCATAAACATTCACCTTTAACCAGCTAAAAATAGGGGGAATCCATCGAATATATTTCAGAATACATGGTTTCTTTTCCCTGCCACTAACACTAAGAGATCTCGGAATTAGAAACTCAAAAATTTCATTATGCATGGAGCTTGTTTGATTCATCGAGGCCAGTTTAATGCCTCTATTAATCATCATGATCCCTTCGCGATGGCTAGATTTGACATTATTGAAGACCAGTCTATTACGAGACTTCCATATGTATGAAATAATTGAAACAGTAGCAGCAAGAAGCAAGGCTTTAAGCTTCTCACTGAAGGAAGATTGAAGGACCAAGCAGAACAGGGAAGGAATATATAAAAAGTCAAGGCAACAATGAAAAACATCTTGCAGCTAACTCCATAACCTCATGGAAAAATCATAGTGAATAAAGAAGTGCATGGGAGATTCATCTTCCTTCAAACAGAGGAAGCAAATAGGAACAGTGATGATACCTTCTTGTTGTAGAGCAGCTTGAATGGGTAACCTATTTTTTCATATCTTCCAGAAGAGTAAAGCATCAGTAGGCAAGATATAGGGCTTGTGGACAGCCACCACCCACAAAGGAAAGCCAGAATCATGACCACACAAGAGCTTATAACATTCACTACTAGAGAAGTATCCATTCAAAGATGGCTTCCACATCAAAACATCAGATTCAACATAATCATAATTGCAAATCTCATCATAAAGAGTAGCTGGAATAAAAGAAGAAACATCAGAATTCCCATGAAGATCAGATATGGACATATTCTTCATTGATGATGGAATAGTGACAGAATCCCTGATGGGTGAGGATAGCCATGTAGTGGACCAGAAATTCATATGTGAAGTAGGGCAGACCAGCCATGTAGATCGGGTCATGATCTTGGAGAATGTGTTTTTAACCGAAGACCAAACTGAGGACTTAAGGTACAAACACTTCATGTTCTGTAATCTGTTAACGAACCTACCAACAAGGAATTCCATAGAAAAATTAGGCTTGGCAATAAGCCTCCATGTGAAGTTTTGCATCAAGGATTCATTAAATAATTTAATATCTTTAACTCACATTCCCCCCATTTTAACTGGTCTAATACATTCTTTCCAGGAGACAGTAACCAATTTCCTTTGCTGTGTTGAACCAGTCCAAATGAAATTCTGAACCAAACTACTCAACTCCTTTAGAAGGGATCTTGGACATCAATAGACAGAGAAATAATAAACAAACATAGAAGTGATAACTAAATTGACAAGACATATTCTACCAGCTTGAGACATATTTTTTCCCATCCAACTAGCCAACTGATTATTGATTTTTAAGGCAATTCCTTCCAAATGAACCTATTTCAATCTTCCCAAAAACATAGGTATCCCCAGGTAATCAAAGGGCAAATCCCTTCTCTTAACATGTATCTTACTTACAATCTTGTTTTGTTTCACAATTGAGACTCCTTCCCCAAACAGAACAAAGGATTTACTCCAACTGATTATCTTCCCTGCAACCTCTTCATAATGTGAGAAAATTCTCTTGATGCAGGATATAGTTCCCCTATTAGCCTTACAAAACAGAAGGATGTCATCATCATACAGCAAGTGTGAGGGCGCAAAGAGATTCTTACTAGCTTTCATTCTTTGATAAAGACCTGTATTGAAAATATCATTAAGACATATACTGAGGTAGTCTTTGGCCAGAGAAAACAAAATCCAAGATAATAGATCACCTTGCCTTACCCCCTTGAGCACTGAAAGAAACCCCTGGGGGAACCATTAACAAGAATAGAGAGACGAGCACTTCGTAGAATAGAAGAGATCATCTCAATAAACCTATTTCAATAGAAAACATGTTTAAGATATTAACATGCTTGGAATGTGACCAACATGATACATCTCATGATATATGGGGGATAAATTATGGTATTCACATTCTTGGTAGATGACCACTCTAGTAATCTTTTTCTTTACACTATGAGATTGGACAGAAGTATTTTGGATATGCCTAAAGATTGGAATGAATTAAGTTAGACATTAGATAGTATTGTTTAAGCCTAGAACCTTTTGATATTATTTTTGAAATTTTATAATAGTGTAGTTTTAGAAAAAGGAAAACCCGTAGGACAGGCGACAACCCATCGCGTCGGACAAGGTTGCATGAATCGAATCCACAATTGAAGTATGACAAGCCTTTATCACCTACCACTAGCCTACAGGAAGTCCATGTTTTGTAGAAATTAGTTTTATTTTATTAAGTGGTATGATAGATGAAGTATAAGTCCATTTTTGGAACCATATAAGATTAATATCAGTATAGATGGACTTAAGTATATTTAATAACTTATGCTAACCTTTTTGAGTGGTAGAGACAGATGGAATGACCTATCATTCTATCGCATGATCTACTAACACATAAATAATGACAAATTCAACTTCATTTCATTAAATAAGAGATGAAGTGGAAATTGTTCATGGAATGACCAACAATGATATTACATTGAAATCGAGTAAGTATTTCTCCTTATGCGAAAATTCACCAACTTTAGAGAAATGATCTTGAAAACCAAAAATGTTGTCCTAGTACTCTTATAACTGATGAATCAAATGTTACCTTATACCATCACAAATTTATGGCTTGGTGATTGTTCGCTTTTTCATAGACATGTTCTTTAACACTCTCCATCAGAACATGATGGTTAGATTTCTCTTCCACATCCATGTTTTCACCTATGTTATCCTATGTGGAATCCCAGTGATGAGTTACTTTGGGTATTTGTTATTTTTCTAATGTTACTTTTTAAAATTATGTTTTAGTATTCCTTTTTACGAAGTGGGTTTCTATTGAAAACCATTTATAACCCCGACGAATTTTGAGGGAGAAATTCATTTTAAGGGGGGTAGAATGTAACACCCCTAGGTTTTATGAGAATTATTATTTTTAATTTCTTTGATGTCTTTTGTGGCACACTTCATCATGATTACCTTTCGCTATATGCAACACCGTATTAGCTTGTTGTATACACAACACTATTCTTGGGTTGTGAATTTCAAGTCTTTCGGATAAAATTAATTTTACACAACACCAAGTATATATTTTGATCAATGTATAATTGAACTATATTTTGAGTATGTTATACACAACACCAAAGGAAGCTTTCCCTATACGCAACCCTAATTTGGCTTGCATTACACGCAAGAGAGACCTTCCTCGATAGCGTGCATTGTATGCAATACCGAGTTTCACTAAATGATATATTATTATAATATTATTATTAACTAGTTGTTATGAATATTATTAACCAAATTTTTAATTTTATAACATTATCATTCATCTCACACATATTCTATAACATGTTATGAGAACAAAATAAATTTTTTGACTAAAATAAGTATTTCTCAAAAAATTCAGTTTTTACACCTTTTGATGGCACACCCATTTTAAATAAAATTTTTGACAAGTTTATAAGTTCAATTTGACAAAGAAAACTTCTTCTTGTGAATCAAAATATAAAAATTTACGTTGGATAAATTTGTGACATTATTCTAATAACCTTCATATTTTGTTGAATAGTAAAAATACGCAAAATTTTAATTAAAAGCAACTTATTTCATCAAGATAATTTATATGGTTAAATTATAATATTGAATGGTTTTAAAGTATAAATAGTATATATTTTTACCATTTAATATAATTTAAGTTATTATCATTAATTTTACATTGAATTCATAGGTAAAAACATTTCAATCTTTTATAATGTTTTAAATAAAAACCCATTTTTTGACAACGGGTTTAATTTTAAATTAATTAATACATATTATGTGTCTAGAATTTGGAAAAATGGATTCTATATTTGGAATCTGTAGGTATAAATTATGTAAATATCATACTTTTATTTTTGGTCATTATGAATAGTAACTACGATAAATTTTATTTACCACGGTTAAAGGTAAATCGGGCAACAAAAGGGTAACAATAATATTATAAAATTACCCAAACACCTTAAAAAATTCTATTGGATGAATAAAAGTCGACCCATATCCCCTAAGGGTCGTAATATATTAATTTCATGGACTTTTGACAATGAAAATGATGTAATTATAATTAAAACCAAAGAAAGTGACAACATGTCACTCTCTTTTATCTTATAAGTGTAATAATTTTAATTTGGTGATAAAATTTATAAAACATAGAACATAAATAGTATAAAAAATAAAATAAAATTATCTATATAATTTTAATTTATTTATAATTTCTATGGATTCAATAATTATCATTAATGATGACACAATAGTGATATAGAAATTATTTTATTGATTGAAATATGAAATAAATGGTTTTAAAATTATAAAAATAAAAACTATATGAACTATTTAATATTCTCCACGAATTTTCTAGTCAAATATGACATGTTATAAATCTATTAAATATTTTGGTTCGAATATATCCTTTGTGTGGATTTTATTTAAATTCAAATAAATGAATAGTTTCAAAATAGACACTATTGTTATTTTATAAAAATAACATATTATTAAATTGTTTAAAAATCACACACATATTTTAAAATTATAAATTGAAATTTATATGGTCTAAAAAGTCATTAATTATCCAATTATGGAAAATTCACAACAAATAAGTAATAATTTATAAAAATTTAAAATTTAGAATATAATTACCACAAATAAAATTAAATGGATTAAATAAGAATAAATCATGTTGATATGGTTTAAAATAAATTTCCAACATGTCTAAATTTTATTGGTTGATGGTATTACAACCCAATATCATCTCATCTCATAATTGAGTCAATTATAGAGGTTTTTAAGTGGGGTTTGTATTTATTATAAATTAATATTTTTGAGGATTCCAAAAGTGCCCCCCTCATACCTTATAAAAGGGAACCTCCTCCCTCTCCTCTTCACAACATTTTGAGCCTTCAAGCTCGGCCGAACCCTGACCATTTCACTTCTCCAATTCCATAGAAACATAATATAGGTCATTTTTATCTTTTAAGACCATCTTTAGTGCCCTAAGAGGACGTTTAGAAGAGGCGCGTCGAAGAAGAGATAATATCCTTTACTGATTCTTTTAAATTTATTTCTTCTTATACTTCCTATTCTTTATTTGTTTCATTATAAACTAATAACAAAAATATCAATCATATATTGATATGTTATTATAAATATTAAACAACCCAATTTCACCTTCTATCCATCCTACGAAAAATGAAATCACTGTGTGTGCCTACGTAAGGCTTACCGTCTCCACACCGTGGTGTAATCCTTTTTTTCAACACCAACTTACATGGATGGGTATGATGATGGAAATAATAACAATATATGATTACTATAAAATGATACTAATTCTTAGATATTATATCATACACTCCAATTCCATTCAATAATTATGGGAACGATATCATCGCTGGTGCGTATGTACGGATTACCATCTCCACGACACGATGAGATTCATTCTCCATGTTAACCATTCAAGAATGACTATAAAGTATATATAAGGAATAATAATGAAATATATGAAATAATAATGCTACTATATTTATTTATATATATATGTATGTATGTCATCTACTTACTTTCATTCAAGTCAATAAGGAAAGGAAAACAGCATTCATGCGTACGTACGGCCTACTGTCTCCATGAACAGTGTATTTCCTTCCATTTATCGATCAATTATATATATATATATATTCTGAATATATTATATATAAATCATGTTTTAAATTCTGTAAGTAATTAATAATGATCTAAGTAATCATATGAATAATTACAAGTCAAAACACATACGACAAATCAAACGATTTTACCCAAAACACTGCTTTAACATTGAATTTACAAATGAACGGGTAATATAAAGTCATAAGTGAATCATATATGATATCATAAATATTATTATGGGTCTGTTACAAGTTAATAATATGTTTAAACCCATTATACAGAAGTCTTGGACATATACGGAAGAAATTGGACATAAGGTAAGGGATAATTATTCCAATCTTGTTCTTATCTAGGATTGTTTATTCGTATGTATTTACTGGGGTTATGTTTATCATCCACATCCATGTTTTCTAGTAAGGTTTTCATAAAATGTTTACTATTATTATTTACATGTTTAAATTCATTTTTACCCTTTTTTACTTTTACCGCATTATATGGAATGAATCATTATTTTGTTTACCATACGAGGTACTTTTTGACTTTTCTGGAAAACGTAAAAGAAGAATGTTTATTTTAACTTATATGGCATGATCAGATTTTTACGGTTTCGTAACTCATTCTTTACATGAATCTACCTCTATAATATTTCATTATTATTTTCAACAAAAAATAATTTATTTTATAATTTCATGACATTTTGATAAAAGAAAATAATTTTGAAGAAGAAAGGATATTTTCCTCAAGAATTCATTTCAAGTTTTTTATCAGGACTCTTTTCCATCTATGATTACATTCATTAATATGGTCATGTTTCTAGTATAATTTCCATATTATTTACATGGTTCTATTTTTTTATAATGAAATGATATCCATTTTTTATATGGATTATTGTATGATGGGATGATGTTTATAAATCCAATATTATTCTTTAGGTTATGATGAATGATTTATGTTTATTTTGTGGCACATGAAAGAATGATTTCATTATGATATGGGTGGGACCTATATCTCCCTCCAATGCATTGGGTAAAGATTTATATCTCATGAGATAGACATGGATACAACGGCAAGTAAATCTAGTCCAGTAATACTGGGTTGGAACAACAAGTGAACATGGTTCAGTAATGGACATTTTCCACTATGATGGTCTTGGCAGAAATGCCTTGGCTACTATGGGAATAATATCATGTGTATAATGGTTTTCCATAATTACATGTTTTATTCCCAGGAAATTTTATCATGATTAATGTTCCTTTATGATTTGTTCCTTATATACTGCCAAGATTTATTTCATTGCTCAAGATTTTGATGTTTTATGTTCATGTTTTTACGTTAAAATGTTTATGGATTGTTTTGATGTTATCCATGTTTACCCTTACGGAGCATTTGAGCTCGCCCTTTTTATGTTTTCTTTTCCCCACGATATAAAGAAAGGTTTTAGGTAAGAAAACAAAAGGGGAAGATCTTTATGGGATATGTTGAAGATATTTCACCATGATTATAGAATTATGTTGCGAGTTTCCAAAGACACTAAACTAATATGGTCTTTGGGAATCTGTTTTTGTTATGTATTAAGTTTTCCAAAAAGTAATGTAATGTCTATTTACGTCAAGTTTGGATCTCTATAGACTCTTCCTTACCAGCAGGGTTTCTAACAACCCCAAATGAGATTTGAAGCCCAATCATCAACAAGACAGCAACAAGGGAATCCCCCACCTACGGTAGATTCTAAAACTGATGGTCTTTTGAAGCAAATTTTTCTTAATCAATAGAATTAGCTAAAGAGTCAAGGTTCAGAGCGGAGGGAATTGAAGACTCAAATGAGCCAGATTGCCACCACCCTCCATGAACTGATAAGTAAGAACATTGGAAATATTCCTTCCCAAGCTACTCCAAATACCGAGGGGAAAGTTAGTGCCATCACATTGATAAGTGGAAAGAAAACAACTAAAAAATCTTCACCCATCGTTCCTCCAGGATTCACATCAAATTCGCAGAAGCCCCATTCGAAACCAGCTAATGAGCAACCCAAGGGGAAAGATAAAGGTAATAAAAATATTTATAAAATTCCTCCTAAACCCCTTCCTTTTATAAATAGATTTGTTCAAACCAAAAATATGGCTGAAGAGGCGTGAAAAAAATAAGTTTTGGATACATTCAAGCATGTGCAGATCAACAACCCTTTACTTGAATCCATCAAGAAAATCCCATGTTATTCTAAATTCTTAAAAGAACTCTGTACCAATCAAATAGGACTTAAGGGAAATTAGAAGATCAATCTTGGAGGTAATTTTTCATCACTCATTACACCAACTCAAGTAATTCCAAAAAAGTGCAAGCATCCTGGTACATTGAACATCCCATGAACCATAGGGGAGTTACACTTTTTTGATACTTTATGTGATTTAGGATCTTCCATAAATGTGATGCCACACTCTGTATTCTCTTATTTACAGGTTGGTGAGTTAAAGACGATGAGAGTAGTGGTGCAGTTGGAGAATAGAGCTACAGTGTAATGTCCCGGGCCCAAGTGCCACTCAACGGGTGCCCCAAACCTGGTTGGTCATATGACCTCAAGAACATTTCTCCAAACACCAGAGGCTTCCGACTAGTAGCAAGAGCCCAAGTATGATAGTGGAGAAAGTATGACCTCATTTTTTCAAAGTATAGGGTAGAGGAATAATAAAAACATTCAACAACAATGGAAAAAATAAACCATAAACATTTAAAATAAACAAATACAGTAAAAGATAACCGACAGATTTATAGATAATGATGAAACATGTCTCAAGTTCTAAGAAAACAATCAGAACATGTTAGACAACAATACAGTATAGTACAATACAAATTACGACAAAAAAACAAAACATTCAGTAGTATTGTGAGCCTAAGCTCGGTCCCATGCTTCCCTACTCTTCAGCAACACTCAAGTACCTATATAGGTACCATTGCCCTTATCCACACGTCCCGAAATGTAATCTGTTTGGGCCGAAGACATGACCCAAACAGGGTGTGAGAAATAAATCCCAGTAGGCACCCACTAAAGGCCCGTTCCTAACTGTGCGGAAATATGCAACAATAGTGTGCAGTAGTAAAATGCAATAAACTAAGAAGTAATCATAAGTAACTAACTTTACCAGGTATATTTCCATTTTATTATTCATTTAATCGTTCATTATAAGGAAACCACTGTAGTGAATTTCTATGTAAACAGTCAGTGTCCTCAGACACACAATCCCTTACCCTCAGGTAATCAGTAATGTAACCCGCAGGTAATTTCCCACAGGCATAACCGATATTTCCCTCAGGCGTATGAAGTCTCACCCTCAGGCATAGAGTCTATTTCCCATAGGCACAAAAGAAGTTACACTCAGGCCAAAATAACCACTGCCCTCAGCCTAAAGGTAACATTTCCCTCAGGATAAGTAAAGTATTTCCCTCATCCTAAGAAAGTAACTAGGCCATGCCCAACATGTAAATAAGCAATTCAAATTCAATTCCTCTCAAGGAAATTTAACAAACATTATTACAATGTCATACCCTTGGGTATCCTGGCCAAATGGCTAAACAGAGGAACGCACCCCTGGGGTGGTCATGGATCCAAGAAGCTATCCCAAACACCAGTTTATTATCACATTTAATTACTTATACAATTCTAGGTATTTAAACAGCCATGGACTCAGCCACATGAAACCCCAACATGGGTTCGCAGTTCAATGGTACACAGAAACAGACAACAGTTGGTATTTAAACACCAAGCCACCTACCTTAAATTCCCATGAACGGTATACGTGAACGACGATCCTTGAATCGTCCAAGAACGACTTAGATATGAGGTGAAATAAATCCCCATTCAAACTCAGATAACTTCCCTTAGAAGAATAATTGGAAAGAACGGATTAAGGAGAGTGGAGGTCTTACTCGTTCGGTTCCAACAAGATTGTCAGCGGTGAAAACAGATTCCCGACGCTCGATCTATAGATCCTCGAAGGTCCGGCCTCCTCTCCCGACTCCTTCCTTTGGTTCTAGGACAATCCTATGGATAGGGTTGGCTACTTCCCATTTTAAGCGAAAAAAACAAACTACACGGTGTGTAATATTGACTACACGGCGTGTACGTCTCTCATTTAATTGTTCCTATAGCGGCACCACCGCACTGTTCATCCGTCGACATGAGTACATGGCATGTATTTCTGATTACACAGCATGTACTGTCGCTCCTCTGGTGGCTGCTTCCACCGCCTTACTATTTGCCTGCTGACTGACTACACGGTGTGTAAAAATCCACTACACTGTGTGTAGTTGGTTTTTACACCCTCCATCGCCGACATGGATACACACCCAATGTACTCATCCCACACAGCCAAAGTACACATCTTGAGTAATAATGCATAGCGTGTAGTCCTGAAATTTATGATTTTTGCCCATTGTCCTTATTTTCTCCAAAACACTTAAGGAAAAGGAAAAATAAGAAACTCGTACCTCAAAACTAAGAACCGGGTTCTTACAAACTTCCACCCTTAAAGATATTCATCCCCGAATTGCCCTTACAAGGGTGGAAAAGATAAATCTCATATCAGCTCTATCCACTGAGCACGTATGTCAGTCTCTCGCCCCCAGGTTTCGTCCTGTACTCGGCCATGCTACCATAGCACCCGTACGAGAGGAACTGACAGGCCTCGGAGAACATTCGTACTCCTATCAACGATACAAATCAGATGATCCTCAAAGGATGCATATACCTCGAGCTCAACCTCCTTGGGCTGAAAGAAGTGAGACGGGTCTGAATGATAGCGACACAACTAAGATACATGGAAAACATCGTGAATGGCTCAGTACCGCTGTGGTAACTGCAACCGATAGGCAACCAGCCCGAAGCTCTCCAAAATCTCAAATGGCCCCACATACCTAAGTGAAACTTTACCATGTCACCTGATCTGCATGTGTCCCAAACTCGGTTAAACACGCAAGAAAACTTGATCCCCAACCACGAACTCCAAGGGTTTTCTACGGATATCAGTATACGATTTCTGACGAGACTGCGCGGTAGCCATCCGCTTCTGAATCAACTGGGCCTGCTTAGAAGTCTTCTGCACCAGACGTGGTCCTAGTTAAGCTGCCTCACCTGCCTCTATCTAGCACAAATCTGATTGGCATGGCCTACTATATAAATCCTTATAAGGTTCCATCTCAATA
The DNA here is from genome assembly GCA_963277665.1 of Viscum album. NCBI lineage: Eukaryota > Viridiplantae > Streptophyta > Magnoliopsida > Santalales > Viscaceae > Viscum > Viscum album. The sequence continues at coordinate 1,421,780,046 of OY728120.1, forward strand.
TTTTCCTGAAAACTATTATTGTAGGCAAACTCATCATGGGGTATATGCTTCTCCCAAGAGCCCCCAAATTATAGGATGTATGCACACAGCATGTCCTCAAGCGCCTGTATCATATAATCTGACTGACCATCGGTCTGAGGGTGGTAAGCTGTGCTTAGAAGCACCAGTCTACCCAGTGACCTCTCAAAACTCTTCCAAAAATGAGACGTAAAGCGGTCTTCCCTATCTGAAATGATAGAACGAGGAACCCCATGAATATGTACGACCTCTCGGATATAAAAATTCCCAAGATCGTCAACACCGAAGGCCTCCTTGATCGGAAAAATTTGAGATACCTTTGGGATTATGTCCACAAAACCCCATACGGTATCATTGCCTTGAGGTGACCTTGGCAACCGAGTCACAAAATCCATCACGACATCATCCCATTTCCACTTCAGGATGGGTAAATGTTGTAACAGTCCGGCTGGCTTCTGATGCTCCGCCTTCACCTACTGACAGGTGGAACATCTTGTAACAAAACCAGCTATCTCTCTCTTTATACCTGGACACTAGTACTGATGTCTCAAGTCACAGTACAACTTGGTAACTCCGGGATTAACTTCCCAAGCTGAAGCATGAAACTCCTGCATCAACTCCTCGTGTATATCCCCTGGAACCCATACTCAACCACAGAAACAAAAAATTTCATCATCGCCTATCGTCCAACTAAGAGGCGGGTCCTCACTTGCCACTGACTCCTGTAGAAATAGGCCTTCTAAATTATATAGTTGTCTCATCCTCACTCTATCCAGGAGCGTAGAAGTCACTGCTAAAGATGAAAGATAGGTCTGCCCCCCGACTATCATGCACCTCCAGATGCATATCAAAGAACAAAGCCATCAACTGCCACTCATCACTGGCATGTTTCACTTCTTGTATCTGAGTCTTCCTTCTCAGTGCATCAGCTACAGCATTACCTTTACCAGGTGTATAGGCAGTGCAAAATCGAAGGATTGAAGGTATTCGACCCACCTTCTCTATCTTAGATTCATGTCACACTGAGTAAAGATGTACTTGAGACTTTTGTGGTCAGTGAAAGCCACAAAATGCTCTCCCAAGAGATAATGTCTCAAACAGTGCAACGCATGAACAACTGCAGCCAACTCTAGATCATGTGTCGGGTAATTCCTCTCATACGGCCTCAAATCATGAGAACCATACGCAAAAACTCGATTTCCCTGCATCAACACTACTCCCAGCCCAATACCTGATGCATCGCAGTAAACTTTATAGCTCTTCCCTTACTCTGGAAGTATCAGGACTGGTGCTGATGTTATCCTTCCTTTCAGGTCCTGAAAGGCTGTCTCGCAAGCTTCGAACCAAACGAACTTCACACCCTTCTTAGTCAAACCTGTCAACAGTGCTGCTAAGCGGGAGAAGTCCAATATAAAGCACTTGTAGTTACCACCAGCCCTAAGAAACTTCATATCTCAAACATGTTCTTAGGTTTCTCCCAAGAAAATAATGTTCTCACCTTCTCTGGGTCTAATTCAACTCCTACCTCTAAGATGATATGACCCATGAAGTGAATCTGGTCCATCCAAAAGTGGCACTTTGAGAGCTTGGCATGTAGCTTATGGTCTCTCAATGTACTAAATAAGATCTCAAGATGGGTGGCATGGTCATGTTGAGTGTGAGAGTACACCAAGATATCATCCACGAATACTACCACAAAAGAATGCGGATAAGGATGGAACACACAATTCATCAGAGCCATAAAAACTGCTGGCACATTCGTGAGTTCGAACAGCATAACCAAGTACTCATATAGATTATACCTACTCCGAAACGTTGTAAGCGGTATATCTGATGGTCTCGCGTGCAGCTGATGATATCATGTTCTCAATTCAATCTTCGAGAACACTCGTTCTCAATGATGTTGATCAAAAAGATCATCAATCCTCGGTAAGGGATATCAGTTCTTGACCATCAACTGTTTGAACTTCTCATACTCCACACAGAGACTGAGGGTATTATCCGCCTTCTTCGCAAAAAGGACCGGAGAACCCCAAGGAGAAGTACTGGGTTGGATAAAACCCTTTGACAGTAACTCCTCTAACTGTCTCTTGAGCTCCTGTAACACAGGTATAGTCATCCTATAAGGAGGAATGGATACTGGTTCCGCTCCTGGCACAAGCTCAATAGAGAAATCCACCTCACGCTCAGGAGGTAGACTTGAAAAGTCATCTGGGAAGACATCCCTGAAACGATCAACCACTGGAGGGAAATCCTACTGACAATTACCATGATCATTCAGATATATACTCACAATCTGGGCTGTGACACCACCTCGACCACAATGCTCTGGTCCAGTTCGTCTCTCCTGAACATCCCACTCGCCCTTGTATAGAAACACTCAGCCCTCTATTGACGTGAACCTCACCCTATGATGATAGAAATCTAAAAAGTCTCGAAAGGGAACCAACCAGTTCATCCCATGAAAGATGTCATAAGATTTCATCTCTAAAACATAGAGGTCCCATAGAAAGTTACACCCACCAACCTCAAGGGGGAACTCCTTGCACTAACGAACACCAGCCATTCTAGCTCCCAATAGAGTGTCTAGCATCATAAATTCAGAAGAAAAAGAAACACATAGCCCAAGGCTCTCCAAAACAGGTACAGATATGAAGCTATGCATAGCACCCCTATCAAAAAGTACTGAAGATAAAACAGAAGCTACTAGAATAGTACCTATGACAGTAGAAGGTTTGGGATCCTGCTCTTGCTAGGTCTATTGCACTGCATATGTCTGCCCAGTGTCGTGGCCCTGAGACAAAACCTGGCTACCCTGAGTTATCCCGCCCTACTGGCTCTGAGATCCTGGTGTCTGGATACCATGGCCATGACCACCATTCCTCCCTGCATTCCCTTACATATTCTAGTTTCCTGACTGGTAAGAAGCCACTGGTCCTGATCCCACGCACGGAGTCTGCACAGAACCCCTCTCACTAGCCACTGGTGGAAACGCCCTGCAAAAGCGCTGTAGATGACCCATCTTTCCACAAGCTCAGCACTCTACTGGGTCTCGTGGACACTGAGTTCTCTTGTTCCACTCCTTACCACATTGGTAGCACATGACATGGCCACCTGAAACATTCTTCTGGCTGGTACTACCACCGTGAGAAAATTCCATCTGTCTCTTCCTCTTTCCAGTATAAATAGTACCTAAAACTGGTGTTGAAAGGCCCTGGCCCACACCACTAGATTCCCGTAGGTTCCTCTCTATAATCAGTGTCTGGTTCATAATAGAATGTACTGAAGGCAACCTGAAAACATTCACCAGTGCTCGGATGTCATATCGAAGACCATCCACAAAGCATTTGGCTCTCAACGTCTCATCACCCACCAGAACGGGTGCAAAACGCTAAATCTCAGTGAAATGAGCAGAATAATCCATCACTAACAAAGTGCCCTGCTGCAGGTTCATGAACTCTCGATCTATATCTTCCCTCAGTGTCTCTAGGAAGAAGAAATAATAGAAAGCTGTCTGAAAATATTCCCACGCCATGTCTCTGTGAAGCTCTAACTGGGTGGTAACATCCCACCACCTGTTGGAAGAATCATGCATCATATACATTGTGAGCTTGAACCTCCACCCTGTAGGCATCTCAAGATGCTCGAAAATAGTCTGCATAGACCCCATCTATGACTCCATAGCCTATGGTCCTCCATCCCTTGAAAACATAAGTAGATGATGCAGCTGGAATATACGAGTCAGCTCGGCCATAGATGTGGCAGCCAACGGTGCTCCCTGAAAGGTATGCATGAACCGCATAAAGCCTTCACGGAACTGCACCTCCGCACCTGTGTCCAGTATAACAGCTGGCACTGCATTGGACTCTACTGTAGGATCCACTGGTAGCCCATGGCCTACCATCTCTGGAGTAAAATCGTTGCTGCTATCCTAGCGAACAACACATGGTCGTCTCGGCGGCATGACTCTACAAGGTCAAATTCACACCTTAGATCAAGATTATCACTGTCTGAAACAAAGGGACCAAAAGGGGAACAGGTAGAAGAAGGCATTCAAGATTGCACAACAAGACTACATGGCGGGTATACTGAATACATGGTGTGTACCTGAATTCTCTTCCCCTACCTGGGTCCTTCTACACGGCTAAGCCACATGGCTCCCATTGAACAAAACTACACAACATGTATATAATCTACACGGCATTTATGGTGTAATATTTCCAACTGCCCATGTCATTTGCGACACGACTGACTACTCGGCTAACCCTACACATCATGTTACACCCGCACACAGCATGTGCACCACTCCGTCTTCCCAGTCACACGGTCTGGTCAACATGGTCTGTCACCGGTCAAGACAAAACGGCGTGTCCCCCAGGCACTCGGCGTGTACTAGATGAGCTCCACCGACCCGTGTTGTTAGTTACACGACTGGATACATGGATCACACTACACGGCGTGTTCCATACACACATGATGTGTACACGAAACAATTACACCGACCCGTGTTGTTAGTTACACGGCAGGATCCTAGGTCATACTACACGGCATGTTCTACAGTGGATATAGCGTGTATGTCTTAAGGTATCCTCTGTCTGTGTTGTTAGTTACACAGGCGGACTCTGGGGCAACACTACACAGCGTGTACATCGGGTACATGCCATGTTTTCCCCAAGTATTTCCCCTTTCTCGTTCCCTGCCCACATGGTCTATGACATGGGAAGAGACTACACGGCGTGTACTGAGGGTAGACGACGTGTATTCAAAAAGTTTTCCTTTCTTCCCGAATAGAAGAATACACGGAGTGTGTCCAAGGAACTTCACAGTGTGTATCCTGGATTTTCCAGACAGTAAGCCTCTAAAACTACTCTGAAACCCATAAAATACTGAAAAACAACACCTAAGTGCCAAATTCCAACCCGTGAGGGCCCATACTCCCCAAGAATCAAAGTTTGGCATCTTTATCTGTGTCATCCCATGATAAACAGTCAATGATCCACCAAATTCCGGTTATTGGGGGCCCACACTCCCCAAAAAACAAAGTTTGGCATCCATTCTGTCAACAAGCTCACACAAAAATACCCTATCACATAGCAGGTATTTATCAAAGAAGCTATCACAATAGCATGCTTTTTCGATCACAACAACTATCACAACAACATGTAATTTTCTAATGCATCTACATGGCATGGAAACTATGCATGGCATGTGATTCCTAGCATGTGCCTAAATGATTCATGAGATGGCACACCCTCATCTCATCAGGTTGCAACAAAATAAAACCTATAGATAAAATCTAACAGCACAATCACAAGTGCGTCACCCGATAGTGAAATCAAATCAACTGTAATTTTCAAAATCAATAAAATTGCAACACAAGGTAAATTTGCTTTTCCCTATACACAGGTTAGCTACTACCGGGAACAGATTATTACCAACTACCATTTCCGTCCTATCCCTGACTAAGGCTTCAAATAGTAAGTCAAATAAAAGAAACCCTCTGATACCACTTTGTAATGTCCCGGACCCGGGTGCCACTCAACAGGTGCCCCGAACCTAGTTGGTCACATGACCTCAAGCGAGTTTCCCCAAACACTAGAGGCTGCCGACTAGCAGCGAGGGCCCATGTCTGATAGTGGGGAAGCTATTCCCTCATTTGTCAAAGTGTAGCGCAGTGGAATAATAAAAACATTCAACAATAGCAGAATCAATAAACCACACACATTTAAAATAAACAACTACAGTAAAAGATAAGCGATAGTTTTATAGATAATGATGCAACATGTCTCGTGTTCTAAGAAAAAAGCCAGAACATGTTTCACAATTATAATGTACAGTAAAATACAGAGTACAAAAAAACAAAACAAAATAGTCGGTAGCATCGCGATCCTAAGCTCGGTCCCATTCTCCCCTACTCCTCGGCAACACTCAATTACCTGTATTGGGACCCCTGCCCTTATCCACACCTGAATAAATGTAATCTGTTTGGGCTGAAGACATGACCCAAAAAGAGTGTGAGAAATAAATCGATGTAGGCACCCACCAAAGGATCATGTCCAACTATGTGAAAATATGAAACAACAGTGTGTAGTAGTAAAATGCAAGAAACTAAGCAGTTCTAAAAAGTAAATAACTTTATCAGTTATATTTCCATTTTATTATTCATTTAATCGTTCATTATAAGGAAACCACCACAGTGAATTTCTATGTAAATAGTCAGTGTCCTCAGACACACAATCCCTTACCCTTAGGTAATCAGAAACTTAACCCGCAGGTAATTTCCAACAAGCATAACAGATATTTCCCTCAGGCATACGAAGTGTCGCCCTTAGGCACTGGGTCGATTTCCCATAGGCATGAAAGAAGTTTCCCTCAGGCTGAAATAACTATTTCCCTCAGGCTAAAGGTAACACTACCCTAAGGCTAAGTAAAGCACTTCCCTCAGGCTAAGCAAGTAACCGGGCCATTTACAACATGTAAATAAGAAATTCACATTCAATTCCTATCAATGAAATTTAACAAATATTATTAAAATGGCATACCATCAGGTATCCTGGCCAAACAGCTAAACAGAGGAACGCACCCCTGGGGTGGTCCTAGATCCAAGCAGCAATCCCAAACAGAATTTTATTATCACATTTAATTACCAATACAATTCTAGGTATTTAAACAGCCAGGGAATCAACCACACGACACCCCAACATGGGTTCATATTTCAACGGTACACAAAAACACACAATCGTTGGAATTTAAACACCAAGTCACCTACCTTAAATGCCCCTAAACGGTATACGCGAATGACAATCCTCGAATCATCCAAGATCGATGTAGATATTAGGTGAAAGAAATCCCTATTCAAAATCAAATAACTTCCCTTATAAGAATAATTGGCAAGAACGACTTAAGGAGAGTGGAGGACTTACCTTTGCGGTTCCAACGAGATCGTCAGAGGAAAAATCGGATTCCCGATGCTCGATAGGGAGATCCTAGAAGGTCTTGCCTCCTCTCCCAACTCCTTCCTCTAGTTAAAATCCAATCCTATGAACAGGGTTGGCTACTACACATTTTAATCGAAAAAAACAAACTACACGGTGTGTACTATTGACTACACGACGTGTACTTCTCTCATTTAACTGTTCCTCTGGTAGCACCGCCGCACTGTTCATCTGTCAACATGAGTACATGGCGTGTATTTCTGATTACACAGCATGTACAGCCGCTTTGCTGGCGGCTGCTTCCACTACCTTACTATTTTCCTTCTGACTGACTACACGGTGTGTAAATATTCACTACACAGCGTGTAGTCGAATTTTTACACCCTTCGTCGCCGACTTGGATACACACCCTATGTACTCATCCCACAAGTCCAAAGTACATGGCGTGTGGAATATTACATAGTGTGTAGTCCTGAAATTTATCATTTTTCCCCATTTTCCTTATTTTCTCAAAAACACTTAAGGAAAAGAGAAAAGAAGTAACTCGTACCTCAAAACTAAGAACCGGGTTCTTACATACGACATATCCAGTGGGAGTCCTCATTGATGTACTTGTTCAGGTAAGAGACATGATCTTTACTGCAGATTTCTATGTGCTAAAAATAGAGGATGATCAGGTAAGTTCACATGCTCCATTATCTTAGGTATACCCTTCCTCAAAACCAAAAAAACTATCATAAATTTCAATGAGGGTACACTTTCCATGGAGTTTGGGGATGAAGTTGTGATATTTAATATTATGGACACTATGAAGTACCCCTCATAGGACCATTATGCTTTTGTTATCTCCCATTTTGAACCACCAAATAAAAAACCCATGGAATATTATTGTCCTATACTTAGGGAGATCATGAGCATTGGTTCCTATTTGATGTCTAAGAGAACTTCCACACCCATTTCTAATAAATAAGACTCTATTATATTTGATTTTGAAATGGATTCATATTCTAATTTTAATCATGTGAACTCTGATTTTGAATTCATTATTGAGTATGTTGAGGGATTTGATATTTTATTCTATGATTGTGATGATTTCTATTCAAATAATGATGCTCTTTGGGCACATATTTCTGTTCCTTCTATTTCGTTATCCATACATCACCCCCTTTCATTAGAACTCAATACTTTGACACCTAATCTCAAATACTCATACTTGTTAAGTGGTGAGATATTACCAGTTATAATTGCTAATAATATTCCTTTTGAACATGAGTAAAAGATTTTGAATCTTTTGAGGGATAACACCAGGGAAATAGGGTGGAACTTGGCTGACATATCAGGTATTAGTCCCTCCATTTTCATGCATAAGATTATTTTGGAGAATGGGGATAATTAGGTTAGGAAACCACAATGGAGACTCAATCCATCCCTTCTGGAAGTTGTTAAAAAAGAGGTTGAAAATTTTCTCAATGAAGGTCAAATCTATTCCATTTCAGTTTCCTTGTGGGTGAGTCCAATTCAAGTTGTGCCTAAGAAAAGTGGTGTTACTTTTATTAAAAAAGAGATAAATGAGTTAATTCCAGTAAGGGTACAAAATAGTTTCCATGTGTGTATTGATTATAGGAAACTAAATAAATATACTCGCAAGGACCATTTTCCCCTTCCATTTATTGATCAAATGCTTGAGAGACTAGCTGGGAAAACACACTATTGGTTCTTGGATGGATTTTCTGGAAATTTTCAGGTTCTTATTTCTTTGAAGGATCAAGAGAAGACAACATTAACTTTCCCATTCGGTACGTTTTCCTACCGAAAGATTCCATTTGGACTTTCCGATGCCCCTGGTACCTTCTAGAGATGCATAGTGTGTATTTTTTTTGATTTTATTGAGACCTTCATGTAGGTATTTATGGGTGATTTTATGGTTTATGGGTCTTCATTTGATGACTGTATATCTAGTTTGGGGAAGGTTTTGAATCGTTGTACTGAGAAGAATCTAGTCTTGAACTTTGAAAAGTGTCATTTTATTTTATAGAATGGAATTTTCTTAGAGAATGTAGTTTCAAAACATGGGATAGAGGTTGATAGGTCTAAGGTATGTATTATTTCATCCTAACCCTATCCTTCATGTGTGTGTGAAGCTAGATATTTTCTAAGGAATGCATGATTTTATCAGTGCTTCATCAAGGATTTCAGTAAGATTGCTCATCATATGTCACAATTACCTCAAAAGGATTATGATTTTGTGTTTAATGATTATGGCAGGACTTCCTTGGATGTTTTAAAAAAGTGTTTGAACACTCCACCAATCATATAGCCTCCATGGTGGGAGCTTCCTTTTGAAATTATGTGTGATGCCTCTAACTTCACGGTTGGAGATGTCTTATCTTAGAGGGTGGAGGGACATTCACATGTGATTTTGAATGCATTAAGGACACTGAATTCAGCCCGATCAAACTACACAACCACAGAAAAGGAGTTTCTTGCTATCATATCCGCTTTAGATAAATTCTGTTCATATTTATTGGGCTTTAAAGTAGTTTTTTTATCTGACCATGCCGCTCTGAGGTACCTATTGAAGAATCCAGATGCAAAGCCCAGACTTATCTGATGGATGCTCCTTCTTCAAGAATTTGATATTATGGTAAAGGATAAGAAGGTGTCATAAAACTTGGTGGAGGACAACATGAGTAGGCTTACTGACACACTAGAGGATGAAACCTTGGACCAGGTACCACTTTGGAACACTTTCCCCCATGATCATCTTTATTCCATCTCAGGTACACATCCTTGGTATGCTGATTTAGTTAACTACCTTGTTGCCTCTGAAATCCGTACAAATTTCGAGAAATATCAAGACCAAAAATTTAATAGTGAGTCTAGGTTTTATGTGTGGGATGACCCTTACCTCTGGTGCATGTGTAGTGACCAGGTTATTAGGAGGTGTGTTCATGATCATGAGTTTGAGTCTGTTCTGCAATTCTATCATATTCTTGCTTTTGGTGGACACTTTGGACCCCAATAGACAGCTAGGAAAGTATAAGACTCTGGATTATATTGTCCTATGTCATTCCATCATTCTCATGTGTTTTGTAAGTCATGCTCTCATTGCCAATAAAATGGGAACAATTATAAGAGACATGAAATGCCCCAAAAACCCATACTGTTTTGTGTGATTTTTTATGTATGGGGCATTTATTTTATGGGTCCTTTTCCTAGTTCATTTGGGTTTTGGTATATTTTGGTTATTGTTGATTATGTGACTAAATGGGTAAAGTCCAGGCCACCAGGACTGACGATTCTCATGTTGTAGTGGACTTTGTCAAGAAATAATTTTTTAATATGTTTGTAGAACCAAAGGCCATCATTAGTGACCAAGGGACAAACTTCTGTAATGGAAATTTGGCTTCCCTCCTTCAAAATTATGGGTGACAAAAAAAATCAACACCATACCACCCCCAAAAAAATGGCCATGATGAGGTTTCAAATCGTGAGTTGAAAAAAAATTTGGAGAAAACCATGCAACTGAAAAGGAAATATTAGAGAAAGCACTTGGATGATGCACTATGGGCTTATAGGATAACATACAATACACCCATTGGTATGTCCCCATTTCAGATTGTTTTTGGGAAATCATTTTATCTCCCCGTGGAGGTTGAGCATCGGGCTTATATGAGAACTCAAGGCTCTACAAGGAAATATCCAAATAATCTCATGACAAAATGATCCAGAAAACGTGAATTTCATGTTGGAGAGAAAGCCATTCTCTATAATTCATGGCTGATGTTGATGCCTGGTAAGTTGTGTTCCATATGGTTAGGTCCTTATATTGTATCTAATGTTTTTATTTATGGTGTAGTGGAGATCACACAAGAGGACACTGGAAGGAGATTTACAGTCAACAGTAAACGTTTTAAGAAATACATTGAGGGACTTCTAGCTGATGTAGTAGATTTCATCACACTGCATGACCCCATCATCACTTAAGCATGTCAGGCTATTCCAAACCCTTTCACTTTTATATTATTAGTCCTATTTAAAATTATTCATTTAATGTGCACATATCATCTAATGGGTTCACATTGAGGACAATGCAATATTTTAAGTGTGGGGGAGGGGACAACATTTTGGGGTAGATATTTAGGATTTTCATTTGGGTGTATTTTGTGTATTTTCTATTAAGTTTTTGGTTAAACTTTTCCAAAAAAATCAATAAAAAAGAAACAAATATATCATGTAACATTATCATGTGGAGGCATGTTTTGAAAATTCATTGGTATAAATATAAGCATGATTAATATTTCATCATCAAGGGTTTACTTTTATAAAAATTTAAGTTGTTTATGATATTAATGGTTGTGTCATTATAAAACCTTTATGATTTTGACATCATTAATTGTGTTATTTGTTCATGCTAAATTGTGTCATTGATTTCTCCACACATTTTTTCACACAATCATTACTAGTGATATTCTCTTACCCAATTGAAAGTATTTTTAGGGTAAGTAATCCTTTTCAGCTTATAACATTGTCTTTCTATATGTTTGTTTCTCTTATGATCGTTTCCATCACTATACCAGATTGACCTATGCATGTACACCTAATATCATAATATTGTACTCCCTACAAAAAATTTAAAAAAACAGTCAATAAAGAGGGTATTGAAGAAATGTACAACAGGTGGGGATATTTAGGTCGAGAGCTCGTGGTTTGACTTCTGGGAATGCTTAAATGAGTGGGTTTTGGAATTTAATTACAAAGGTTGTTAAATAGGTTCAGAAGAATATAATTAGGTAAGAATAAATGTTTTTATTGACCTTAATATACTAGATAAAGGGTGGAGAGGCAAGCTTGGAATGGTTGGCACACACACGTGGAGAATTAGTGGCATGTTATACCCATGGCTTGTTTCGCTGTGATTGGTGTTATGAGTCTCGCTGGATTTTGTTTTGACACAATTTATAATACAATGACCATAAAATTTATTAATATTGACTCTTGATTGGACTCTTACTTTGCCTATATTTTCACTGTGGATTTAAAAATTTGAATATGCATATCCTGTCACAATTACTTCGAATACGTGATATGAGGTTTTGCCCAGGAGTGAAAAGGGTAAGTGTCGAGGAGTTGATAAAACACATTTCTATTGAATATTTTATTGATAATAAATGATAAAATTTCTGCACATTGTGTTTAATATGTTTATTTATCAAATATTTGGGATTAGATCATTCATTTGAAAATTTGATGGATATTCCAGTTTTACCCTTTATAGTGCACTGAAGTATTTTGAAGATAAATATTTTCATATTTATTATTTGAACATGAAATTTTTTAACTGTGTTTCTGACTTAATGGTATAAAACTTTTGATCATGAAATTGGAGCTAAATCGTGCATTTGGTTGGACTAAATAGACCATGAAGTCAAAGGTGGGTTGGTCCCACAAAATTGGACATGGGTTCTGTATTTCGTCCATAACTTCTACATACGAGATTGGATTGGGCCCTAATTTTGGGAGTAGATCTCCAACCCAATTGTGAATAATTAATTTTTCTGAAGAACATTTGGTTCACATGTTTTGGGGGTCAAATGGGCGGTGAAATATGGCTTAAAATATTTGGCTGAGATTCCTCATTCACACTTGAAACCTCTTTAATCCTAGCCTACCCTCCACACTATAAATTAGTGTTATTATCATTTTGAGGGGTTGGAAAGTGCATTGGGAAGTTTAGGGAATAGGAGAAGTGGATCAACTCCAATTCTTCAACCATTTAAATAAGGGTTTATCTTGAAGCAAGGATCCCTTTAACAAAGCCTTCTTCTTCTCCTTATTCTTCTTCTTCAAGTTATAATACTTTTGTTTGTGTAATAAAATTATTTATTCCACTTTTATTTATTCTATTTTATTCTTTTTTGTTAAATTTATTCTTCTTATAATCTTCTCAATTGTTCTAGAATCAATATTGGATATGAGATTGGGTTCTACCCTTTCAATCCTTTTCTCGTGAAAAACGTCTCCACGACGACCACACCACCCATAGAAGAGTAGTTTTCTTAGTGATCGATCTATCTTCTAAACTATTAATTTAATTATTTTGAATCATTGAGCTACTATAATTCAATTAATATGATCCATGAATTTTGTTTTTGAATTATAATAAACTAATAATGCAATTAAACAATTAACAAAAAAACATGTGAGGTTTAGTATTGTATGAATGGTGAGAGCGTGATCTTAATCGGTAATACAAGGCCACACGAGATAATTTTGTAGAGTTCAAATATAATCTCTAAACACAATTAATCCTCATTTTATAGAATGGATATGTGCCCTTATTTACCACAAACCATAATCTATCCTTATAACATCAATCAAATCAGGGTGTTACGATATCTTGTTTTGAAGATAGCCTAGGGTTTAATTCACTTCATCTTTATGGTAATGTTAATTATCATAGGGTTCGAGGGTTAAAAAGTTAGGGGATCATAATTAAGTGGATGATAATTTAGATGATAATGATAAAAAAATTAGTGAAGAGGTAGAGTTAGATTGATTTATCCTTTTAAAATATTTTCTAAAAAACATCTTCTTACTGTGTCTTTTAAATCGAACTTCATTCAAAAAATAAAAACAAAAAAAAATATAAAATATTCTTACAACAAGCATCATCAAGGTTTATAATTGGTAAAACAAATACCTCATCATTTTTATGTAGTGTGTTTTCTTATATTTTATTTTATTTTCATAATACCATTAATAAGTTGTTTCAATTACTGCCTCTTTGAGAGACGACCTTGGTCATCCACTCTGTTGTACCTAACTACCCCAAAAACCCTTAATCATTTGAGGGTGCCCATGAAAACGCCTTTCTGGGAGACCAAAACCAATGAAAATGGCCCTCTCATACAAGGTCTATGGTAATGCACAATTTTATGACATGTAAGAGACATAAACCATGAAACATAATTCCATGTGTTAATGAATCATTGTTTACCTTTTAAGGTCTTGCATTCAGGACCATGTTAACCCTATCATGAACTGACATGTCTCGATCTTGTGGGGAAGACTTTACCAAAATTCCTAATCACACCTAATCTATGCTCGGTGTGACAAATATGGAATTTCAAAGGTTTCTCTCAATATATAGAGTTATCTAATGGAAATGACATGAGAATTTGGTATCATAAGGAAATTCGGCCATGATATAGGATCTAAGAATCCCTACGTATCTCGTTGGGATGATAATAAAGTTGTATGTGGTTCATTAAAAAAATGTAGTTTAGTTTCATGGGTCAAGGAAATCATTTGTGTGGTTTAATGTCCAGTGGTAAGGAAAAAGTGAATTGACATGAAAAAGAAGGCTTGAACACAATTACATAGTCTAATGTCTTTTTACAGGGACATATATATTATGGATAGACCCTTGATTTTGGATCTTTGTGTCACTATATATCTTGTAATGATAGGAATAAATCCATGCAAATTTATAAAATGGGAGACTCCCTTTGTGAGTATTACTCACACATAGGGATGGGAGAACTTTATTTCCCTTTTTCATATATCTAGCTCATGTGTAGCGAATTTTCAGTGAGATAATGCTTCTTATGTAGTTTAATTTCATGCGATGAGGAAGTATCTGGTGAAGTATAATGTCATGTGGTGTGGATGTGTTCTGTTATAGTTTAATGGCATATTATTAGGATGTAATAAGCTATGAAGTTTAACATCTTTCTTCTAGAACCTGTTCGGTATAGTTTATCATCATGTGGTCAAGATGATAATAATACTCTATGGTTGTAACACAAAGTGTTTATTAAGAAACCATTCATTTGTGGAGGTCATAATGTGTTACCCACACGCCATGGTCAATGAGTAAGCATCATTTTGATAGACCTTATATTCGAAATGAGACCCTTCCTATTTAGAATCTAGTTTTTTTTTGTTTGTATCCTTGTATCATTAGGGTCCTAAAGGAAAATACTAGTTCTCCTTGAAGGAAATAATATAGGAAGCCCTTTTTATTGAAAGCTTGTATGATCCAATTCTGATGGACTTCAAGGTTGTTCAATGTACACAACCTTTTCTCATCAACACATTCCAATTCATCCTACCACTTTCTCAACTAATCATCATCTGAGAGTTTCCCTCAGATGGTAATTTGAATCAAGGGAAAATATAATTATATAGGAAATACCACGTCAGTTTCAAACACCATTGAATATATATTTTCTTGCATAGCAGTACACATGGTTTTATGGTAGGACCATAAATTATGGAGGATCTTGTCAGACCAAAACTTTTTGTACCTATTAAAAATATTATAGATTATATTTTATAGATTATTATTGAAATAATTTATTTGTCCATTTCTTGTTGCATGATACCAGGATGAATGGTTGAAATCGATGTTCTACTCCTCGTATAATTTCTTCAACTCAGTAGCATGTAAATTGGTGTCATTGTTTATTAATATTGTGTGATATAGTCTGAGTCTAGTGATGATATTTGACATCACAAAGCCGATGATATTCCTCGTTTTTAATTCATTGAGGGGTATTGCCTCATACCATTTAGAGAAGAAGTCAGTAATAGTAAGGATGTACTTAAACTAATTAGTTGTGGCTACAATATGTGACTCCAAAACATCCATTCCCCATGTGTAAAATGTATAATATTATTTAGATGTATGTAGAAATTATTGGGGTTGATGGATGAAGTTTTCATGAATCTTGCATGAAATAAATTTCCTCGTGATGTCCACAAAGTATTGTATCATTATTTTAAAGCAGTAACAAAGAATCCTAATTTGATAAGAGACACTAGTCTCGTATTGGTGAATGAAAAAGGAAAATGTGTGGTATTCTTCCATGATGGTAGGAATAAATCTTTCAACTATTCATATAATTAGGATTTCATAAAAACATTTCTTGTATTGGGATTTTTTCTCATTTGGACTATCTCATAGGGAAACGTTTTCTATTTGGTACCGAATTTTTTACCTTATGGTAATGACCCAAGATTGACGTACGTGGACATTATAATAATTTTGTGGTGTATTAAACAAAAAGAATCCAAAATACCATATAAGTTTAGTGTCTTTGGAAACTTGGATACATAAAAAAATGGTTTTTAAAACATCTATATCATCTCCTTCTTTATCCTTCATAACTAGAACACCTTTTCGACACATCTTACTTAATAACATTCTTTAAATTTGTAGGAAAATAAACATAAAATGGGTGACCAAATATTCCCAGTAAGGGTAAACAATGATGATATGTAAACATAAACATGAATATAAATGGTATGATAACTTTATCATAACATTATAAAATCATTCCATTTATATCAAAGGCAAACATGAATCATAAGGAAAATCAAAGATCATAATCCATAATATCATAACATTTACATAAAATAGGAAATGTTGGCATACACATAAAATTTTAACTTTTTGAAAATGTATAGATATTAACAGGTTCACTCATTAATTTAAGTATGTGAAATCATACTATTGTATAAACATATGGACAATGAAACTAGATCTACTCATAAACTTATGGACATGAAGACCAGTTTTACACATAGGACATGAAATTAGGTTTACACATAACATACATACCTAATGAGTTATTCATATTTACCCAATATACTAGAGGGAGATATAGCTCCCACCAATCTCACAATTAAATCATTTTTATGTGTTCCATAAAAACATAAATCACTCATCATAGCATAACCCAATAGATAAAATGGGTTTGTTAAATATCATTTCATTATAACATAATACTGGATAAACAAATAGATTTCATATATAATATATATATAATAAAACCAAAGGAATAATATGGATATTATACATGAAAGATATCCTTTTAATTAATTCCATCTTATATGGAAAATAATTTTGATTAATTCTTGAGTAAAATGTCATTTCTTCCACAAAAATGTTTTCTTTTCCAAAAATGCAACACAATTTTAAAATAAAATAATTTCTTTGAAAATAACTTTGAAATATTGTAAAGTAATATTCATGGAAATAACGCATTATGAAAACATAAAATTATTTTCATGCCTTATAAGTTAAAAAACATTTTTCTTGTACTTTTTCTGAAAAATTCAAAAAGTACCTTGTATCAAAAATGAGAAAATATTCATTTCAGGTCATTTAAAAAAAATTAACCAATGTGTAAAATTAAATTTAAAAAATTTATAAGATTATAAATAATATTTTTTAATACATATTTAGAAAACATTTACATGGGTGGTAAATATACCAAAGTAAATACAGACGTATAAACAATCTAAGATAAAAAATAAGATTGCAAAA
Source organism: Viscum album (assembly GCA_963277665.1). Taxonomy (NCBI): domain Eukaryota; kingdom Viridiplantae; phylum Streptophyta; class Magnoliopsida; order Santalales; family Viscaceae; genus Viscum; species Viscum album. The sequence continues at coordinate 1,421,797,335 of OY728120.1, forward strand.
TTATCCCTTACCAATTTATAATCAGTCGCATCGTATGCCTCATAAAATAAAGAAAATTATATGAATTTAAAATATAATCCCCTTTATAATGATAATCAAAAAAATAATAATGGGTAACATAAATACCATACAAAATAAATAGGTGGTGTATAAGGCATATGTCTCACAGAAATAAAAGTAAGACAAAATAATCTCTTACCTTAGGTCTGATTTCTTTCATACCTATTAGAAACTCTTATATAGTGGGTTTTAACATATTATAAACTTTTAAAAGATTCATAATAATATTTATTATATCATATATGATTCATTTATGACTTTATATTACTCATTCATTTAATAATTCCATGTTAAAGCGATGTTTCGGGTAATAATCGTGTGGTTTATCATACATGTTTTGACTTTTTATTATAGATCGTATTACCTAAATCATGATTTAATTAATTTAGTAATGTAAAACATGATTTATATGTCATATATATTCAGTGCATAAATATATATAATATATAGATAATTGAAACGAAATACATTGTTCATGGAGATGATAGGCCTTTTGTACGCATGAACGTTGTTTCTGTTTTTCTTATCATATTAAAATATTGAAAATTGAATGATACATATGTATATTATAATTATAGTATCATATATTTTACATATTTTTATTAAAATTATCTTTAATATGTTCCATAATTTTATGAACAAATCACATTGCTTTGATGGGGCGATAGTACAAACTTCCACAAACGATGTTATCGAATATATATAATATGGAAGGAATGAAGGGATGTTTAACATAGAATTTTTAGAGTATGAACTAGGTTATAATATACATATTAAAATATTATTTAACCATAAAAATAGTTTTAATACCAACCATTAATGTGTTAATGGGAAGAGAACAAAAACAATATTCACTAAGTCGATTAACCCGCATAACTTGGAAAACAATTTCATTTCATTGAATAAGAGGTGGTGGGAAATGACATGGATATAAAATATTCCATTAGAAACAAAAAAAATATAGAATATAAATTATTCTATAGTTATAATGCATTTATTTATGAATTTTTTTATAATAATATAGAAAAAGAAAAGAAATTAAGAGTGGCACTTTGAGAAAATTAACTCTTGAATATCCCCTTCTTGAAAGACCCTTTAGGACCTTGGATTTGGTCTTTTTGTAAGACCAGAAGAACATGAAGATGAGGAGATTTAGGATTATAGTTTTTTAAAGATATTTTAGGATATAATTTTTTTTATATCAAAATGGAGAGTTGATGGGTGGTATTTATACTTGAGGAGAGGTGGGTTCAAGTGATTAATTTATTGATTATTATCTATTAAAAGCTATCAACATTGAGGTGGAATTAATTTCAAAAATTTATACCATAATTTAATATTCTGTATTTTTTTTAGGGTTTATCCACAACTAAAAACTCTTTAAATGTGATAGTTTTTTGGTATGTTGTGATTTTACCTTTTAAGTTTAACCCTTGTCACAATTTTACTTATACAATGGAAAATAATTTTTTTACCACGGTAACTTTTTTAGACACAAAAATGAAATTAAAAATAAAATAAAATTTATGATTTATGATTCCAAATATATAATCAATATTACCTAATTAAATTCGTGTAATTGGTAAAATTATATTTAAAATTAATTCTGCAGATAAAACTAAAAATATGGCCTTAAAATTGAATCATTTAAAAATCTGAAATGTTTTTATGTTTAATTTTAATTTGAAATTTATTCCAATGAACACCATTGGATTAAAAAATATAATATAAATATAAATTAAAACCTATTAAAATTATCTTCTGAAAATATAAATAAATTATAAAAAAATAAGTTCTGAATTGAAATGCAGTATTTTTCACTATTCACTAAAATATGAAATTTTATAGAAAAACACTAAAACATTAACCAAACTAAATTTTTATGTCAATATTAAAAATAATAAGTTTATTATTCAAAATAAAAATTATAAAATTTGGAAATTTGGATTTAAAATTGGTGCACCAACAAATGGTTGCAAAACTTAATTTTTTGAAAAAAAAATACTTCTTTAATCTGAAAATTTTAATTTGTTCTTATATCATGTCTAGAAAACATATAAGATGTATTTTAATCATTAGTTTAATATAATATATATATATATATATATTTAATTAATAAAATCCATAAAGTTTGATTTTATTATTTTATAAACTCACTTATTTGAAGTTAAATAGTTTTTCTGAAAACAAAATTTTCTTTTATTTAAAAAGGGTTTTATTTTAATTTATAAATAAAACTAAATAATTAATTATATATACATGTGAAAATAATATTTTCACAATTCTGTTAATATTTTTCATATCCTCTATTATAATGGCTAGGTTATAGGGTAATATAATAATATTTAGCTATTCTCTCAAACTTGGTTTTGCATAAAATTAATTCTATAAAAATAACATGAAATTGTGTATAAAACATGAAAAGAATAGTGTTTCATATACATCATGCTAATTCGGTGTTTCATTAAGCATAATATTATCTTGGTATAGTGTACAACACAAGACATCAAAGAAATTTAAAAAAATCTATCTCATAAAAATATTGGGGTGTTACATTCTACCCCCTTAAAATGAATTTCGCCCTCAAAATTCATCTAGGTTATAAAAGGATTAATACATGAAAGTTTATTTCATATAAATACACATCATAAAAATGAATTATAAAACATCCTTTTAAAAAATTAATAGTTGGAAAATAATCATTACCCAAATTAAATCATAACTAGTTATCTACATATGAGAACATAAGTGAAGATTTGGATATAGAGAAAAGGCATAAATAATCCTAGATATTGATAAATATCACTGATCACAAGAAAGTCGGTGATCCATATAATGTTAAAAATAACAAAACCATAACCTAAAGAAGAAAATAAGAGGTTATTTATATCATCCAAAATGATGATAGTAGGACACCATTTTACACCATGATACTTTTTCCTAATGTTGTATAATTTTCATGATAATACATACTTACTTTCTTTTTGTATAGTACCACCATTGGTCATTCCTTGAACACTTTCCACTTCATCTCTTATTTAAAGAAATGAATATGAATTTGTCTTTCTTGAAGATTAATCTAATCATGTGATCTATAAATAGATTGATAAGTCATTCCATATTCCTTTATCACAAAAATATTATCATAAGTTATCAAATATGCATAAGTCTAACTATGTTGAGATGACACATTATTCTGAAAAAACGTCATAGAGATTTTAACTTAAAATTTCCATAAATGGATAACCTTAAAATCCATCCAAAAACTGAAAATATAAAACTTTACAAAGTTATGTGAAAACTCATCTTAATATTCATACGGTATCTCTTGTTGGTCACATTCCAAACATGTGAATTCCTTCATCATGTTTGGTAATAACTTTAATTAACTTAGTGAAAATAGGCATACTTTGAAAAATTATCTCTCTTCCACATACTATAAATTCAAAAAAATAACCCAATCCCTAATGTCATTATATTAGTCCCAAGATCATTGCTAATAACAAACATCTCTTTATTTCCTTATCCTAATATTATGCACATATTAAGGGTTATCCTTCACTTAATCATGGGTTTTCCAAAAAATCTCAATCACTTTTCATAGTTACCGGTACCATTCAACATACAATTTTAAATACATATGGTAAAACCACAATTTACCAATTATTCCACAATACCATAAATGTGATTCTACAATATTATTTTTGAATCCCATTACATAAACACTCAATCATTCCATCACATTATATTCATACTCTATATTTCCAATAGTGATCGCATGTGATTTTCCTTTATCTGTGGCCTTAAGAAGTTGTTGACATTGATCACCAATGATGACCCCTGGATTAGGGCATTGGTTAGAATAATTCCCTATCTCCTTTCATGTGTAGAATTGAAGTGTGGGTGGTAAATTTTCTTTAGCTTTATCTCTATTGAATGTAATTTTTACATCACTTCGACACTCTTTTTCTCGATGGCCAGGCTTCCCACACTTGAATAATTTTCTTATTCCTTTTCGGAATTCCCTTGTGTGCTCTTTTCCACATTTTTGACAAGAGGTTGAGACTTTTTCTTCTCCCATTTTGGGGAACTACTAGATTTTCCATTAAGATCCATTTTCATTTTTTTATCTCTAGAACCTTGAGAGTTACCAACTTTCATTTTCTCTTTTAGTACACAATTAACGGATTCTTTATAGAATCCAAACTCCGTTATGGCTAAAGCCTTTTGAAGACTTGGTATTAGTCCACCAAAGAATCAGTCAATTTTTCTTTGAGGCATGAAGATTAACCTAGAAGCATACCTTCCAAGACTTTTAAAATTAGTTTCTTAGGTGCCAATAGATTTATAATCCGTTTGATTAAGCTTAAGGAATTCATTCTCCATCTTTGTTCATAGAATATGAGGGAAGTACTTACTTAAAAATAAACCTTTAAACTCTTCCCATTCCATATATTAAATTTCTTATTTATCCCTCATGTTCTTAATAAGAGTCAACCATAGATCAACTTCACCTTCCAGAGGATAAACATCCAACACAACTTTTTCATGTTTGAAACACAAAAGGACAGAAAATATCTTTTTAGTGGCATTGATCCATTTTTTGGAAACAAGTGAATTAGAAGACCCACTAAAATATGGTGGATATTGCCTCATTAAGGACTGAAGGGAAAACTATTCCCACCTATACTCATATGGAATTCCGACATGATTTATAGATTTTGTGAGTATAATGATAATATTTTTCATTGAATCTCCCATAACATTTTGTGGTTCATAAGGAAATTAATTTTATTTCTAATTGAATTCATTGTTAACATGGTTCCTTTAGGTTCCATCCATTAACTAAAACTAAAAATAATAGTTTGAGAAACACTAATCATACTGGAAGTCCATATAATCAATGTAAAGTGAATTTAACCTATAACATCTTAGGTTTAATCCTAGGTAATCCATGATTGTTAATAAATTATAGGATTATATGTTATAATTATACATATACTTAGGGACATCCCTAAACATACCATAGAAATATCTCTAGGGAATTCACTAATGTTTTATCATCCTTGTTTCCAAATTATAACTAAACCTTCACTCTGATACCAACTGTAATGACCCAAGCTTGAAGCACATGGAAATTACATTACTTTTTTAGAATATTAAACAACAATATGTCCAAATACCATATTAGTTTAGTGTCTTTGTAAACTGGGATACATAAATAACTGGTTCATAAAACATCTACATCATCTCATACTTTATCCTTCATAAATAGAAGCACTTTTAGACACATCTTAGTTAATTATCTTCTTTAAATACTAGGTAAAAAACATAAAATGGGTGAGCTGATTTTCTCAATAAGGGTAAAAAAGGATGATATGAAAACATAATTATTAGTATAAAGGGTATGAGAACATGATCATAACATTATAATATCATTCATTACATATCAACAGAAAACATGAATCATAAAGAAAATCATAGATCATAATTCATAAGATCATAACATTTACATAAAACATGAAATTATGGCATAAACATAAAATTTTAATTTTTTTAACTTGTATAAATAGTAACAGGTCCGCTCATTAAATTAAGGATGTAAAATTAGGCCCTTGTATAAACATATAGACACGGAAACCAGGATTACTCATAAAATTATGAACATGAAGATGAGGTCCATGCATAGAACATAAAATCTGGTTCATGCATAATATACATACCTTATGAGTTATACACCTTTACCCAATTCACTGGACGGAGATATAGCTCCCACCCACCTCATAATAAAATCATTCATTTATATGCCATAAAAACATAAATCACTCATTATAGCATAACCCAAGGGAAAAATGGGTTTATTAAACATCATTTCATCATAACATAATCCAGGATAAACAAATGAATTTCATGAATATTATATAAATAATAATACCATTGGAATAATAGGGATATTATACAAGAAACATCTCTTTTTAAATAATTCCATCTTATATAGAAAATAATTTTGATTTATTATTGAGTAAAATAACCTTTATTCCTCAAAAATGATTTCTTTTCAAAAAACGTTGTTCAATTTTAAAAGAAAATAATTTCTGTTAAAATAAACATGAAATAGTGTAAATTAATTTTAATTGAAATAATGTGACATGAAAATGTAAAAATCTATTCAAGCCATAAATGTTATAAAAACATTTTTCAAATACTTTTTCTGAAAAAGTCAAAAAGTACCTCGTATCCAAAATGAAAAAAGATTCATTTCAGACCATTTGATAAAAATTAACCAATGGGTAAAATTGAATTTTAAAAAAATATAATATTAGAAAGAATATTTTGGATTACATATTTAGAAAACATTGACATGGGTGATAAATATACCCCAGTAAATACTTACATATAAACAATCTCGGATAAAAATGAAATTACAATATTATCCCTTACCAATTTATAATCAGTTGCATCGTATACATCATAAAATAATGAAAATTATATGAAAAGTAAAATATCATAACCTTCATAATATTAATCAAAAAAAATTAAGGGTAAACATAAATACCACAAAAAATAAATAGGTGGTTCATAAGACATATGTCTTACAAAAATAAAAGTGAGACAACATAATCCCTTACCTTAGATTTTATTTCTTCTATATGTTTCCAAAACTATATAGTGGGTTTAAACAAATTATTAACTTTTAATATAATCATAAAAATATTTATGATACCATATATGATTCATTTATGACTTTATATTTCCCATTAATTTAACAATTCCATGTTAAAGTGACCTTTTGGGTAATAATCGTGTTGTTTATCATACGTGTTTTGACTTTTTATTCTATATATAATTAATTATTTAATTATTTAATTATATTCATAATGTAAAAAATAATTTATATATCCTATATATTTATTATATAAATATATATAATATATAGATAAATGAAATGGAATACATTTTTCATAGAGACGGTAGGTCGTGCGTACGCAGGAATGTTGTTTTGGTTTTCTTTGTCGTATTAAAATATTTAAAAGTGAATGATAAATTTGTATATTATAATTAAAATATAATCTATCTTTCATATATGTTACATATTTTTATTAAAATTATCCTTAATATGTTTCGTGTATAGCATGAATGAATCACATCTCTTTGAGGGGGTGGTAGTCCACACTTCCACAAATGATGTTATCGTATACCCATAATATAGAATGCATGAAAGTATGTTAAATATAAAATTTTCAGAATATGAAACAAGTTATAATTTAAAAATTAAAATATTATTTAACTATAAAAATAATTTTAATACCATCCATTAAGGCGGTAATGGAAAGAGAAAAAACAATATTACCATAGTCAATTAACCGGCATAACTTGGACAACAATTTTGTTTCTTTGAATAAGATTTTTTGAGAAATGAAAAGGATGTGAGATATTCCATTAGAAACAAAAAAACTCATTTATATACAAGATTCTAGATTTAACATGAATTTATGGATTAAATATATGAGGATAATATAGAAAAAATAAAAGAAATTAAGAGAGGTGATTTTGAGAAAATTACCGCTTGAATACCCCTTCTTGAAAGACCCTTGAGGACCTTGTATTTGGCCTTTTGGTGATACCATCAGAACTTGGACGTGGGTAGAGTGAGTATAAGAGGTTTGGGTAGATATTTGAGGAGATACAAAGATTTTTGGGTCAAAATGGAAAGGTAATGGGTGGTATTTATACTTCCGAAGAGGTGGGTTCATGTGATTAATGTATTGATTATTTTATATTAAAAGCTAACCAAATTGAGTTGGAATTAATTTCAATGAATTATAATTTAATTTAATGTTTTTTAGGATATTTAGGGTCAATACACACCTCAAAAAGACTTTAAATGTTGTAGTTTTTAGGTATGTTAAGCTTTTACCTTTAAACTATAACATTTGTCAGAATTTTTCATATACAACGGTAAATATATTTTTTACCATGGTAACTTGTTTATAACTAAAAATGAAATTGATATTACAAAATAATTTTTACCTTATGGTTCTAAATATTTAATCCATTTTACCTAATTCAATTCACATAAATGGTAAAATTATATTTAAATTTAATTTTGCAGACAAAAATAAAAAGAAACCTTTTAAAGTGAAGCGTTCAAAAGATTGAAATGTTTTTAAATATAAATTAATATGAAATTGATTCCAATGAACAAAATTTGATTAAAAAAATAATTTAAAAATAATTTAAAACCTATTAATATTATCATCTAACAAAAGAAATAAATTAGATAAAAAGAAGTTTCGAATTAAAATGCAGTATTTTTTACTATTCAATAAAATATGAAATTCATCAGAAAAATACTAAAAAATTTCAAACTAAATCATGATGTCTCTATTAAAAATAATAAGTTTATTTTTTCAAATAGAACTAATAAAAGTCTCAAAAACTATATTTAAAATTTGTGTGCCATAAAAAGGCGGGAAAACTAGTTTTTTTGAAAAAAATAATTTATCCATCAAATTGAATTTGTTCTTATATCATGTCTACAAAACATATAAGATGAATTTTAAACATTATATTGAAAATACAAAATATATATTTCATTAAAAAACTATAAAGAGTGATTTAAATATTTTTTAATCTCACTTATTTTCAATTGAATATTTTTTCAGAAAAACAAAATTTTCTTTCATTTAAAAAGGGTTTTATTTTATTATAATTAATTTCTCACCAAAGAATTAATTATATATACATGTTTAAATAATATTTTCATAATTAATTTAATATTTTTAATATATTCCATTATAATGGCTAGATGATAATGTATTATAATAATATATAGTTGTTCATTCAAAATAAGTTTTGCTTGAAATGAATTCTGTCAAAAGAGCTTGAAATTGTGTGTAACACAAGCCCAAGTGTTGTGTTATATATACCACAAGGTAATATAGTGTTGCATGTAGAACAATATTATCTAGGTTTATCATACAAAATAAGGCATCAAATAATTTTTAATAAAAATCTATCTCATTAAAATATTGAGGTGTTACACTTCTAGATCGATCTGTTGGTATGATCCTATTTTGGAGATAATGAAGTATGGTATCCATCCATATAGGAGTGGAAATAAGTTCATTATCCTCATGGGAAGTATTGATATCTTTTATTTCCACCATTTCAAAGATGATGACTGATGAGACCAACCTTTGGTGTGTGATGTAAAAGATTAATTCATCCTGATTAGGGTCAAACAGAACTATGGCTACATTAGTTAGTGAATCCACATGTGATTATGTGATTAGGGGATATGATGTAATGTTGTTTCAAAATGGAACTCTCTAATCATTACTCTAAAATATTCAGTGATATGGGATAATTCTTCCTTTTCTTATGGAATATTCACCATTGATCTACTTTATCACTATCTTTGAATCTTATTTGATGTTCAGGTAGGCAATCTTCAACTATAGGGCTAGTTCTAAACCATTGATGAGGAGATAGAATTAAACCTCATTATTTTTTAAGACTAAGTATCTTGAGAAATATTATGTAAACATTTCTTTTTTTTTAAGATACAAATATATTCCCTAAACCAACCAGGTTGAGTTTTATTTTCTCTTATATTTTTTCAGATTATACTTCTAGAGGTGCCATAAAAATAAATCTCTCATGTCCAAGTAGTGTCATGGGCATTTAAAACTTCCTCTTATGGAAGTTAGGTGTACACTAGTGTACTTTATATAGAAGGATGTGATGTAATGAAATCAACCAGGGAATTTCCTTTTACTACCTTTCGCGACACAAACTGGATATCATAATGTTGAAGAATGATCACCCATCAGGCAAAACACCCATTCAATATAAGATAAATAATGATATACTTTATTACTTCATTATAAGAGACCAAGAGTAAATCATGGTGTTGTAAGTAATTTCCATTATTTTTCACTTCAAAACGAGTGTGAGTAAATTTTTATCAACATCAAAATATTGGGTATAGTTTCTTAGCATCCTTATTCTAAGGTAATAGGGTATGTTATCATTCCCCATATCATTTTACTACAGGAGGGTTGTTCCAAATGATCATTTCGTGGTTTAAACATATAAGATGAGTGGATTATGCCAATGAACCTGTACCAGAGTGGCATGGGCTCCTACTTGGCATCCAAGAGACCCGAGTCCAAAACCGAGTGAAGGTGAATTTTTGGATTATTGTAGTAGTACTGTAGCATTAATGTAGTAGTCAATATAGTAGTTAATTTTTTATACTGTAGCACCCAGAACTATTCAACCGGTTTGGGCCTTCGGGACACCGGTTTGGGCCTATGGGTCTCCAGGGCCTTCGGGTCATCAAAGGACTTCGGGCCACAGGGCCTTCGGGTCACGTAGACCATGGAGTAGCCTAGTTCACACAGAACAGGCCCCAGAATAGGATCAGAGAAATAGGAGTAGAAACCACCATATGCAGAGCTAACCGGATTGGAAGAATGAGAGGGTATGGCAGCCGCCATCGGGACCAGGCACCATGCATCTTTGTACGGGGAAATGCTAGTCGACCAGCAATTCAAGGTGGGAGCTAGGTGATCATTGACACAGAAATATGGGGAGGGGAAGTTCAAGTGGGATGGTCATATGGGTCATGTATTGGGCATGGTATGCCTCTAGGCCTTCGGGTCATGTATTACGGGTTTGTTGGGCCTTGTGCCTTGGGCCTACGGGGCATGTACGGGTTCCCATTCAACCCTTAAAAGGGGGATTATCCATAATAAAATAAAAAAGAAGGAATTCGGGCCATTCGGGCTAAGATGAGTGGATTACCTTCCATCGGAAGCATCGGGACTAGGGGGAGTAGCAGATACTTCATGAGACTCTCAATGGATTTTTTTTCAGACCCCATTATATTGGTAGATGATTACCTTCTTCATTGACATGGTGAAGGAGATAGATTTTCCAACCAAGTTATCTATGAAACTCTGAATTTAGGTTATGTTCCCTTAGATCACCCTCATTTAATTGAGAATCTAGGGGTTACATTGCTAAAATTTTACTAGCCATTTTAGGGTCAACCTAAATTCCCTGGAGGCATACCAAAAATACAAGGAATTTCATGGACATTACCTAGAATTTTCATTTCAATGAGTTCATATTCATACTGGGTTGTCACAACATATCAAATACTATTTGGATGTTTGTAATGTGATCAAATTTTTGATAGTATTTTACCACCTGGTCATCAATATAACATTCCTTTATTCATACTAATAAGTTATTAAAGATATGATGCATGAAACGTTGATAATTATCTCCAGTGTTCATTAATCCAAAGGGAATAACCTATTAGAAAAATATCTCCTAGGGTTTTTTTAAGGGTTCAACTTCCTCATATTCAAGGTAAATATTTATTTGGTTGTACCCTGAGTACCCATCCATGAAAGAAAGGGGTTAGAATCCATAATTTTCATTAATCGGTAGTTTTTTATTTGAAATAGAAAATCATTCTTTGGTCAATGTTAATTCAGATCTCGTAAACTGATGAAGGCCCTAATCTTCCTATTCCTACTCTTGATAGGGATGATGTTGGTGAGCTATATTAAGTATTGCACCTCCCAAAAAAATATTTGATGAATTTTTCAAATTTTGGATCTACATTAGTAGTATGGGGGTATATCATTCAAGCCTCCTACTTGAATCTCTAATAGTCATCAGGGAATCCTAGATGGTACGAAGCCACATCAGGGTTAAATTTGATAATTTATGTATAATTGCAAGAAAAAAATATCAATGTTTCTTTATAAATGTGATGTACATCTCATTAATTTTATGGGGCATGGTGGAACTAATAAATTTAGGTCTCATGTCATCTTATGTTCCAATATTTATCTACCTGGGAACAGAAATAGTGGTAGAGACTCCTTCCTCAAATGTGGTAGGGGAATTTCTAAATTCATCATCTTCTTCTTTCACCTCTAATTTTATAGAGGAATTTTCATGCATGGTAGATAATATGAGGGAATATCTGTCAATATTGGGATGATAGAGGCCATGGGAAGAGACATTTTCATCCTTAACTGCAAGAGTCATTGTAGAGAGATTCTAGGGCTAATTTTTTTTTCTTTTATACTATCTATGGGGATAAGGGTCCAAGATTTCTAGTATTATGTCTGTTGCCTCAATAAGATTTATGGGGAGAACATAATCATTGTTGAGAATACTCCAGGGATTCTCAGGGGTGATCCCAAAGTCATTGAGGGCTGGAACCTACATATTTTCATCCATCATTGGTTTTTTTCCTTAATTTCTATAGAAATATGCTTTAGCATATATTGATTAATAATACTATAAAAGAGTTCTATCACCATGTATCATGCTGACCTTCCAATTGATGATGTATTTCACGAATTCGTGAAATGTTGAAGGTAATGCCACATGGTTTTGAAGGCAAGGCCTTCTAAGAAAGACATTATATGTAGTTTCTTTTTGGATAACCATGAACTCAATGTTAGATGTCAGATCCCCAAATTAAGACTTGAGATTGATCTTCCTAATAGGTCTTTGATTACTCTTATCATACTATTGAATGGTCATATTTATAGGAGATATGTCTCTTTATCTATATCAGAAATGTTTAAGGGTCCGAATAAGGATAAAGATGATCCAGAAATAATTATCAATTAGGTCCATTCAGATGTCGACATTATTGAGTCTTCCTAAAACATATAGGGTTCTGATATGTCCATGGATGACATCTTCTTGATCATTCTATATAAATGAGATGATGGGATGGAATTCTAATGGAATGGTCTCCACTCAATAAAACTAGGTTTTTTCAGTTACTATCATGAACTCTTGTGGCCTCATGAGGGATTTTAAATGTGCCTCCCTTAGTTATTTATAAATATGGAACACACCCAGGATTGAGGGATTAGTTGGGATAATTTCCAATAGTTTTATAATTTATTTCTCTTATTCCATAGTTAGGTACTTCCCAAGGTGATATTTCTCATTATTATGTGGTTCATGAGAAGTGGAATTTGGGGAATAAATTCATAGTACTTATGTAGAGGCCAATGTAGCATCATCCTCTAGTTCCATAGGTCATTTTTTTCCTTCCCCATTTTCTAGGATGATTAGACAATTGAATCCCCACTAGATGATCATGTAAAATGACTGGGATAGGGTGATTGTTGGAGGAATCTGAGGAACCTATATATTTTTATTGATCTCTCTCAAGTTCTTGAACATGGTTCTCAGTTTTATATATTTAATTTTGGGAGATTTGACCAATATATTGGGTGTGACCATTCTTGTGTTGACCACTATATCCTTGGATCCTCCACCTATGGCCTCCGGTTCCTCGTTAAGGTATGGGAAACTCATACTAGCAGGTGTATTCATCATAAGATAAGGGTTTTACCAAGTGTATTATGTTAACATAACTAATGATAAGCTCTTGGTATGATGATGTTTTCATTTGGTGGGGTAGTGAATGTTCTTCAAAAATTGTGGGAAAGAAGTCTTCAAGAGTTATAGATTTCATAAGAGCTGAATATGACTCTTTCTCTTATGCCTCTTTTTGTGTTTGATGATTACATCCACATCTTGGAGGTGTATTCAACATCTCCTCCCTAGGTGATAGGATCATTATGGGTTTGTGAATCTGTTCTATTAGGGCAGCATGATTTCAGTCAACAAAATTTTGATTCATCTAGTTGTCAAACTTTTACCCACACCTGGCTAGAACTTTTTTCTAATCATGTTCTTCTTCTAACTGGGAAATGGTACAAGAGGTCAGCTATTCTGGGTAATTTTCCAACATCACCTTTCCAGAATCAACCATTATTTAGAGGATGTCTTTGAAGATGAAACAATATTGGATTGTGTGACCCAACCTCATATATAAAGGTCAGTAGTTGGGGTGATCAATGTGGTTGACCTCATCAGGTTTCCTAGGTTTTGGTATCTTGAGTAGGTTATTTTCTATATATATAACTAAATAACTAGGGACCTTCCGATTTTAGAAGTAGTTTGATTTATTCCACATTTCCCAAAATACCGACTGACTGTGATCTTTTTTTCTTATAGATGAGGGAAATTTTTTTATTTCTACCACTCAATAGGAGTCATTAGGCTATTTGAGGACTTCCAAGGTGCTTGGATGGGCACTACTACGATTTTGAGGGTGACATTGGTAGTCTCATCCTTTCTAGTCATTTTACGGAATGTTGAGGGCATGAGATGAGGCATAACTCAGGTCTATTGAATATTGTATTCCAAACATTGTGTCATTTCTAAAAACACACAAAATACACCTGGATACTTCATCGGGATTAGGGGTGTTTGCAGCTCATCCTGAACATTTTTAACACAGAGTTACAAAATTTTCTCTTATGAGAGATGGTCATTGAGTGAATAGGTTAATCCTTTCCATTTGACTATTAATTTAGACACCCTCTCATTTTTTCTATAATTCTAGTTTCTTTGGTGGATAATTTTTTTACCCATGTTTAGAGATGAATTGATAAAGGAAATGATGGAAAATGTCATCCCATCCTACAATAGATCTTTTCATAAGGCTATTGTACTATACAAAGGCCAGCCTTATCAGATTCTGTACAAAATACCTCAGCTTATAAACCTTTTATAGATCTTGAGGGCCCATTATTGGACCACATCAGGACACTAAGTGAGTGATATGCTATTATTTATCTCTCACACCATCAAATGTGGAGAAGGTATGATTTCCAAAATTGGGTGGTGGAATGTGTCATCCACCCATTTAAGATATGGCTTCTTCTTGGGTTGTACAGGTTTGCATCGCCCATACATGAATTCCATTGAAAAAGTAGTGGAATTAATGTCATTGAGGAGTTCTATAGGTACAATGTTCGGATCTACCTCTCATCTATAGGGAGGGGGATAGGATTTATGAAGTTTCTCCATTTTCATCTCCTACTAATTCTCAATTCATGCTAAGACTCAATGATTTCCCCAGTAAGGAATATATTTTCATTGTAATGATTGGAATTCATGGTCATCTTTGACTTCATCATTTATGTAGATTGGATGACTAGATCTAGATCCATTCTAACTCTCAAATTCCACTCTAATAGGTGGATCATATATTTCCTGATATGTGGTAGGAGGGATATTCATTTCATCTTGAATATTAGGCTCAGTGGGAATGTTTCTCCTGAGTAGCTCCTCGCTGAGTAGTTTGAGATTTTGTATCCCATAAATATACCAACCCAAATACTCTACCATAGAAGGAATATCATCCCTTTTTAGTTAATAGTGGGATATAACCACTTCTGTCCTTTTATCCTTAGTATTGTTCTTCTATAGAGGTTGAAATTCAATATATATAGGAGCTAGGTTTTGGATCCTCTACAGGTTCCACGTGAATGTAGCCTCAGTTGGGGAATCCAAATCACCTTCCTTTAGGGGTATATTTTCCATATTATGTCCCTCTACATTTTCATCTTCATCCACATTATCGTTTTTCTAAATAGTGATATAATTTAAAGTTGTATATCAGGAAATGGTTGTTGTCCCATTACTCTCAATGAAACTGGGTGATTTGTACAGTTTTTATCAATGTCATTTTTCAAACCCCTAGACATATTGGACCTTTTCATCTTATGGTATATATGGGGTTTTATTTCCTTCTCCATGAATTCCTATAATCTTAGTCTATAAATAGTTACCTTGAGGGAGTCTCCAATTGTTATTGTGGAACAGGCCTCGAATTGAAATTGTTTGTCTTGTAGAAGGAGGAATGGATGGGATGAAACCATTGATATTTACCTCCCAACCTATAGAAGACTTGTTTCCTCTATGGTGATGGTGATGTTGAAGAAAATCACCCTAGGTATTTGGTCTTGGGACAATTCCATGCCACAAATTGTATTTCTTGGTCTTTTTATTGAATATATGGTGATTCTATTCAAGGATTTGATAAATCCTGGTATGGGAATAGAGATATAAATTTTTTATACCTATGGGATATGGTTGATTTGGAATCACCTTTTATTTATATAGAAATATCTCAGGGGGTGATGAACCTGGTAATGGTAATTGAGATATAAATTCCCCCACCTATATGGGATGGGGTTGATTTGCAGCTTATTTAAATATGTCATGAATCCTCTAAGTGATTGATGATATAAGGGGTGTAGGTGGTGGTAAATATTCCTTTAACCCAGTGGGCTAGATTACCTCATGTACAAAATTTTTGTAATCTTCTACTATTACCCATTTCATTTGGCATAACCATGTTCATTTATGTGTTGCGTGAAATGGTAGCCGATGATGGAAGTCATTCTTTATGATATGTCCTTGGGTTGACAGAAAATTTAGTTTTCATGTCTGAAATTAGTTTGCATTTCATTAAGGGTCTAGTTCAATGATCTATTGGAATCCATCTCCCTCTGTTCATGGTTCCTTGTCATCGTTAAAGTGGGTACATTCTATTGTGGTGACCAACTTTCTCACATGTTACCAAGTCCCAGGATTTCATTCGAGGCTATGACATTAAAGGATGCCACATTTAGGGAGTTATTTTTATTCTAGGGGTGTAGTGAATTGAAACTCTATACTTTCACCATCCTCGAATATGGATACATAAAAAAGATTCAGAGATTAGTTTCTAATGATTAATGATGAAATTGTGGAAAGATTGTTGTAGATTTTCCTATTCTTTTTCGGTTTTGGGTCTTAGTATATAGAGATATCATCCATGAATAGATAAAAATAGAGTATATTGATGGTATGAAGGTGAACCTCATATCCTAGATAAGGGAGGTGTCTAGCCTTTAATTAATGATAAGTTTCCCACATATTTTTTCAACGGTAAGGCATGCACTCCTATAATAACCCTGCTCTTTATTTCATATTTAAACATGATTTATTACATAAAATTTCACTTAATACAACTCATAAGATAAATAGGTATAGTTTATTTGGGTCTTCAGAACATTACATAACAAATTAAAACATGAAATACACATATTTATTGAAAACTTCTTTTACATGACCACAACATTCCTTTATACTTAGCATTGCATGGGATAACCTGAGGACATACATAAGAAAAGGGTTGTCTATAAATCCCAGTAAGGTAATAAACATGGAATAACATGAGTAAGAAAATAAATGTTAGTTAATAGGCATATCAATCAAGTGAAAGAGAAACAAGAACATAAAGGCACGAAATTGCACGATATTCATAACATGGAAATGTGGAGACAACATACAACATGATATTAGTATGAGCCAAGGATCATTACATATGGATTTTCATGAGTAAAACCTAATTCCACATGAATTATCATGATTAAACCCTCATTGCCGATGGAATATCATGATACTAAACATTACCCAATGTATTGGAGTGCTATCAGGCTGCACCCTTCATAATCATTTCATTTTCATGTATAAGTGTGCCACATAGATCACACAACAAGGATTCATTAAACATAATAAATTATTCCAAAAAATTTAATTTAGAATACATACATGTATGTAGCCAATAAATAAGTACATGAGCATAAATTTGAATACCATTGATATATAAATAGGTATGTTATTCACTACATGATGATTTTGGCATTGAAAATTGTGGGTAAATTTCGACAGCATGACGACGTCAAATAGAAATTCGTAAAATGGGTTGATGAGAGAGAAAGGGGTCTCTCATCATTTATACATGAAATGGACAGCAAGGGGGTCATGTAACATAATATTCCAACATATGAAATGGAATTTATATGCATAATATAAATGAAATTCTTGAATGGAAATGAGAAGATAGAAATTCCTTATGGAATTTTGGCATGGTAACAGGTCAACAGAAGAGGGATTAATAAGATAGAAAGGGGTATCTCATAATTAAAACATAATAATGGTAGTATATGAGAGTTTAAAAATCATACCCCATTATTTTAAATTGAAAATAAAAATATATAACAATATAAGGAAACTTGGACAAAATTTGAGAAAGGAAAGAACCCATACGGAATTTCGGCATAGTAACGGCTTAGGTAAGGGTCAAAATGGGGGAGGATTAAGGATCCCAAATTGAAATAACATAAAATGGATATTAATTAATTTATTATAAAATGATGGAAATATAACCAATTGAAATTAAAAAGACAAATTTCAAACATGGTTTTTCAATTGAAAGGATGAGAGGAAGGTGAGAATCACTAACTTGAATGTGCAATTCCAAAGGCTTGGGAGAGACTTCTTCAGAGCTTGTGGTTCTTTTGGAGGACTCCAGGGAGTAGATAGAATAATTTGGATGAGCTTAAATGAATTTTAGTAAAGATGAATGGGTGCTTTGGTGGGTTTATATAGGAAGGTTGGGGGAATTCATTATTATTTTGGTCTTGGACACAACACACTAAATTTTTTAAACCACAAACCATACCATGATTACTATCCAAGGGGAGTGGTATGAATTATTTTATACTACTAAGGACTAAAGATATTAAAATATTTCCCTTTCTTTTCTGGTGGTGAGTCATATTGTCAAGGAAATTATTTTAAAATCTTAAAATATGTAATAAGTCTTGGATGATTCACTTATAATTTATAAAAAAATATATAAAGTCAAATTATTTTAAAGGTAAAACATATATTTGGAGGAATTTCCATTTTATAGTATTTTATTACATCATTATTATGTCATTATTCTATCATAAAACACATTATATATTTATAAAATATTTCGTTTTTACCCAAAAATTTGATTGTCTCAAAAAATTATGAAAATTTTACCATTGGATAATTTTGATGTCCTGATTTTAAAAATAATATTCATTTAATATAAATAATTTTCTAAATATGTGAATTTTTACTTTTAATATAAAAAATGATATTTATTGAAAATTTATGAGTTTTGGAAAAAATAGTTTTCAAACCTTAATAAATGTTACTTTTGACTTCATAAAAATTATATGATCATTAATATTTAATAAATTTAATTTAATAATAATAATTTATTAAAATATTTTTTATTTCAAAAAATACATTAATTCATCAAAATATATTCTTTAATTTAATTCTAATATTAATCAAAAATATTATTTTAGCTTTAGAAAATCATTTAGAAAGTAACAATAATATAATGAAGGTATATTCATTATTCTATGCAAAAATAACCATAATGGTAGGGTCTTGATACATATCCATTTATTTCACCAGCATACTCTATAAGAGTAAGGTGTGCGATAGTGGGGATTTCTTGAGTTCGTTCAGTTAACATGGTTCGGTTCGTTTCCTCAGTGAGCTTGAACATCTCTTGTAAACAGTTTCACTCAAGCTTAAGTTGTTGGATCATATCTTGGACTTGGTCTACGGAAAATCCCAGAAATGATATCTCCCTTGGAAGCTTTGATGAATGTTCTTCATTGGGAATGATCCTACTGGTTGAGGTCATTACTTCTTTTTCCTATATCAAAAGGATTTGTTAAAACCCTATATTTATACTAGTCATGTGATCACTGTTCAATGGTAATATTATGAATGGTAAGGATACATAATGGTCACTTAAATCCAATTGGATATAATAAAACAAAAGGATTTCATGTGTATTCTATATCCATAAAACATTTAATTAAATGAATGTGAATTTAATATATAAATGTTTATGTCATTACCAATCCTTCTTTAGCTCGTCTAAGATCTCATAGTTAGAAGTGGTGAGGGTCCAGAACATGGTTAGGAGGTTCTTTTCCGTCAAAATATCTCTATATATCAATGTTGGATTCCACATCATCAGACTTACACACCTCCACTTGTTCAGACCACAAGAGTTGCTTCGCATGGTTTCTTGTTGACCATGGTGAAGGGTTATTGGTAGTTGATAAGAAATATATACGGCTGTCCTTGAGGTTATCAGAACCTCTCTATACAATGTCATGTGAGTTTTGGGAACCTCTCTATATGAAGTTTTCTACGAAAGGGGGTGATTTCCATGTTTGAGGGAGATACCACTGTGTGGAGGTCGACCATGGTAGATTTTTGGAGTAGAGTATTTGAGATTAACATACACACAACCATGAAGAGTAATATAGAGGTAATTATCACCTTCTATTTCACTTTATGAGTCAGCAAACCCTTTAAGTGTTGTAAATATGTGTTTAACATCTTCAAGGAAACTAGAATCAAGCAGGTTAGAGATATGATCCTCATTCTCCATCGTCACTGGAATATATTGACCTTCCTGTTGGGGTTGTGTTGGGATTTGAGCATATTTTATGATGGATTTTGAAATATTTTGATAACCATATTTTGTTATAAGAATATGATCCATCTTCTGATAATCATCTAGAGTATTCCGATGAACTTCTTCATTATCAGCAGCAAAATGTGGTTGTATGTGGTTGGTCTCTAGAATATGTCGGACAAACTTCGATGAAGCAGGGATATGAGCTCGATCAAAATATTCATTCCCCACTGAAATATTTCTATAAACCATTTGAATAGTAAAAGGTATATAACCCTACTCTTGTATATACTATGAAGGATGTTGGGGCAATCATTCATTCACTAAAGTATGGGTATTATTTTGGCTTCTGTGA
Organism: Viscum album; assembly: GCA_963277665.1. NCBI lineage: Eukaryota > Viridiplantae > Streptophyta > Magnoliopsida > Santalales > Viscaceae > Viscum > Viscum album. Next base: position 1,421,817,971 of record OY728120.1, read on the forward strand.
GATGATGGAATATTCCAAGTAGATTCACTGATAATAATATAATCTTACCTCAAGGAGTATTCCACTATCACCTATTAGGCCCCTATTGGAACAGGTATATGAGCCTGATCATGTTCCTTTGGAATATAGATCTGGTCTATTTTTATAAGAATGTAAGCATGTCCTGAGGTATGTGTAGCTCTGATTTAGTGATCCTCGGTTGGATCGAATATATGAGCCTGGTCTGGTGCCTTTTTAGTATGCCTCCAGTCTTTTTCGATAGAAATGTGTGCTTATACCGATGCACGTTCCACTCTCACATGGTGTGACCCGATTGGAACTGGAATATGAGCCCAGTCTGGTGCCTAATCCTTTACAAGAAAATGTTAATAATCCTCTTAAATGGGAGAAAGAATGTATACTTACTCTGAAGTACCCACTTTGGTTCATGATGATAAAGTGTCGTGCTACCCTAACTATAGGTATAGAAATATTTTCTCATCCCTATATTTTTACCCATCAAAGAATATTCTAGTGTATTTCTTCAGTTGCTTCTAGAATATAGTGACATTTTAGAAAAGTGTGTGCATGAATGTAGTATTGCACATTTTCTATCTCCAATATATATTGGAATATATATTAAATTGAAGAAGAGATATGAGAACACTTTTTCCCTCCTTGTTCCATCAGAATATGATAATGGGATTTAGGTGTGGGGTTGGGATATGCACCTCCCCCATTCTTGTTCCTGGAATATGTCCGTAGAATTTCTTGAGTGACTAAGAATATAATAATTCTAAATGGATAAAACCAAAATATACCGGTGGTCTTTATCTTCAGAAGTGGGGATATGATCCCACTTCCAATTACCCAAATATTTCCATGTCAGATGTGAATTCCTTGGTTCACATTCATGGTCTTCATAGGCGGAAATGTGTTGGATGGTTACCCCAGCATGGAATTGTGGGAAACCGGTGGGATGGAATTGGTGATGGTGGTTTTCAAGATCCCTCCACATTATCTCCTGAACTAGAAGGGAGATAGATTTTAATATTTGATCTATATTTATCAGATACTGAAGTTGGTGATTATCATTCTTTAGGGATATTCCTCCTAAGTAATTGGATGTGCTAATGAGTGCCACTAGTTTCACTGAATTTTTTGTTGGAGGATGCGGTCTCATCATTTTCATTATCTGGAGACCCTTTCATGTAACCTCAAGGTTCAAGAACATACCATGTCAATGGTATTCCTAGAACATTTCATTCACCGCCAAAAGATGAATGTGGCAGGTGGATGAGGTCATTGTGATACCCACAAGGGTTGTATATGTAGCTAATTTTCCATAATGGTCACTATATGAATGCATGATCTCAGTTTAAGGTGTTTTTTGTAAGATTGGTATCTAAATTCATGAATACAATAAGTTATAAGTTCATTGATCAACATACCATCACATCCATGATACGTTATCAATTAGGATTACATAGGTTACATAATTGTCTTTTCTTATTCATGGTCTAGAAATACTTCTCATGTGGACTTGTCACAGTGATGATGGACTTATTTAATAATAAATTCAGTTACATTTGGTCAACCAATCCTTTTTATTAGTTGAGTGATTCACATCAGGTTCACTATATTTTTTTCTGTGGGGAAGTTGGGTTGTAGAGATGCTTAAGGATTGATGTTCAGGGGGGCTGAATATTTTTCTACAATTCTTCCTCTCAGGTTCACCATGTTTTTTCTCATCTAAACTCTCAAGTATTCCCACATCCATAACTAAGTATAGACCAATTTTCCAAAGGTAGGTGGTCAATTTGGATTTTAGACCCAATGACACTTAGAAACTCACATTGTTCAAGGGGATGGGAGTTTGAGCTCATCATACCCTTTTAGGGGGAATTATTTCCAACTCTAAGACTCCCTAATGTATTTAAGATGTTCTCATGAATCTCTTCATAATCATGATATGGGACCGGTTACCCAAAATTAAATAGTCAGGTGTTGAACCCTTCCTTGTGAAAAGGGGTTATATTAGTGAGACCATATATATGTTTCTGAGCTCGAAGCTCAGGAAGACCGTATACATATCCTAGTTATGGCATGAATCATATTCATTATAGTTCGATCAAACCCTTAGGACTTACCCTTATGTGGATTACCTTATATTAGGGTATTTTTATCATTCTACTAAATGGGTATTACACACTAAGGTTATCCTTTTTGGTGATATTCATGAGGAAAATTATATAATCATTGAAAATACCTAATCCCATGTGAACCATGCTCGATCTAAGAAATAAAGGAGATAAATTAATCATTCTCACTACATGTGGATGTGAGACTTACCGTCTAAGGTAGCCTTAATGGGGTTTTAAATATGGAGCTTGTGAATTAGGAAGGTGTTTTACATATCTTGGTTATGGAAATAATTGGAGTCATCATAGTTCAGTTGGATTCCCAATTCGTTGATGGGTGAGGAAGAATGATAATACCGTGGGAGAGATTGGATCTGGATGGTTATAATGTTAGAGAAATGGAGGAGCTTATATTGAGGTATATTCCCATTGGATATTAGGCCTTAGAGAGATTCCATATGTATCACAGTTATGTATTTAGTCAAAGTTATCATAGTTAAATTAGGGTCATGCACGAATATATCCACTAGACAAGGTTATTATGTCTTGATATTCCTACTTGACATGTCCTAATTACCTACTTGACCTATCATTATTTTCTACCTAACATGTCCCGATTGTCTGCCTGGTATTTATGGGGTGTATGTATGATTTGTATGAGGAAGTCTGGAAATATCCTTATTTCCTAATAGGCATGAACAAATTTAATTTCATGATTCAATTGAATTTTATAAACCAAATTTAGTAATCTGAATTACATGTTAGTAGGACGTCACATTATCAAGGTTAACAAGTCTAGAGGCTATCACATGATCAAGGATGGCATGTATAAAGGGTGTTGTATGATCTGTCTAACATTCCAAAAGGACACTAAAAGGCCTAGATGAATTATTCAGAGGACAGCATGAGACCCAAATGGCATGTTCTAATGTCGCCACATAACTTGGGTGACAATTCTGGAGAATATTGGAAAATTTGAATGTCAAGACAAGAGGACTTCAAAATACTTTGTTGGCATGCTCGGAGTACATCATATGATTTTCTAGACATGTCCAAGGGACATAACATGATCCAAGTGATACATAGATAAAGTGTCTCATGACATGGGAGACATGTCCTGGTGTTGTCACATGATATGTGTAGGCCATCAGATGAACATGAAGATCAATGTATCCATATTTTCATAAGTATACCATATTTTTTAGTCTTTATTTCTGCTATTATTTCATACATGCCTAATTATTTTTCAAAATTATCTTATATTAGGTTTCGCATGACCTAGTTGACATGTAGGACCTCCATTGTATAAACTGGTCGATAAACCTGAAGTCTTTCACATGATCTATAAAGTAATCATGTGAATCACATATTAATGTCATGTGATCCCTCATGTTGTTCCCTAGATTTTTCTTGGATTAAGACCTTTTAAATTTCGTGATTAGTTTATCCAAGAACTTCACTCTTGCACTCCCATGTAACATTCACCCATGTTACATTTTTGTGTAGAGGTGAAAGATTTATAGGCCTATCTTCCCCAGTTATAATAATCCTTGAGTGGTACATAAATCACAAATGTGATCTGGAGCGGGAGGAGGGATTTTGGTGTCACGTGCTTCACATGATCTTTCCATTGTTAATCTATGGTAATTTATGAGGATAGTGATTGTGATAATGTTGGGATATTTCTAGGTTTATCAACCCTAATCTAATCAAAGAGAATTTTTCTAACCATGCTCGTCTGTCATAGAGTCTCCAAAAGGTTTTTTGGACATGTCTAGCATTCTTGAGGAGATCTGAACACCCATAGAAAGGATTTCACTTGGTTTATAAAGACTTTTCAGGGTTCCTCCATGAAGCTAAGGTGGCCTATCAAGGGGTCCTCCATAGGATCAGGCTAACATGTCTAAGGTCACTCGCAAGATCATACTGGCTTGTCAAGGGGGCCTCACGTGATCAATTATGATCGTCCCAGGACTATGACCCATTTCACATGAATGTTATCATAACTTATCCTCCTAAGAGAATTACACATTTTCCCTTTTTATCTTCTTCTTTATTATATAAGGATTAGAGATCACATGAAGTTGTGAAAGTGTGGTTGGGTATAACCATTCTTCTTTTCTACAGTTCATTGTGTGATCAATGATGGATATTATGGTGATGCGCAATCATTTACATAGACAAACCCTCTGCTTTTTTTGGATCCATTAGGAAATCATATGTTTGTATGTATGTGTAAGAGTCCCTTCACATGATGAAGTTTGCATGCCCACATACTTTTGTGTGACAAGTTTGACATGTCACCAGGGGCTTCATGAGGCCATGTAAATCGCATAAGGATATCGCATGAAGATCAACATAACTCTCCTTCACATGAGGCTTCCTCCTTTCTCCACCTTTATTTTATAAGGGGTTTTAGATTACTGTCATATATCTACTGGTTGGAAAGTCGCATGACTTAGAGAAGCTCACCTAACAGCCTCTGCTTGATCATCAATGCTTGTTCAAATGCCTCCTCAAGAATAGGGAGTCTTATCAAAGGGGATCCATGTGATCAAAAAAAGATGATGTGTTTTTCATGATATATTCACATAACCTTATGGGGTTCTTATGATTGTGTGACCTTATAATGGTTTTTTGATCTGTATAAGTCAATTGGTTTCTATACCTTTTTTACAAAGAGAATAATACCCATTATTTGGGTATTTCATCAATTCAATATTTTCTGATGCTCATTTAGTGGGAATAAAAAATCATATTCGTCATAATATAGATTTACTTACACTTGGAAATGGTGGTCTTGGGAAGTGCAATGTACATACTATAAAAAATGATGGATGTGTAGGCCCATATACTTATTAAAATAAAAAATAAAATGTGTAGGCCATCAAAAAACATAATTAAATATTACAAACATTTTAGGAAGTTTTAATAAATAAATAAATAAATAAAATAGATATACCCAGTTGGTTAATACTCAATACTAGTATACAGGTAAATTGAAATCATGATAAAAATTAAAATACAAAAAATTTAAGTATGTTAAAATTTAATAAATTAAATTAGTTATTAAAATTAAAATTAATTAATTTCATTTGATCAAATTATTAATTTAGTTTCTTATTCAAAAAATTAAATTAAATTAATTAATTTAACTTTATACACAAAATTAAATTAATAATTAAAATAATAAAATCCTTATTATTTTTAATCTAAAAAATAATTAAATTAGTTTTTAATTAAATTAAGAAAATTGGGTCTTGAAACACCACACATGCCCAATGTGGGTTGGTCCGACATTACGAAGGCCTATTACGAGCCAGGAAGACCATGTGTTGTTGTTCAGGATAAGGTAGCCTGCCATGACCCATTCTGGGTCGAGAGGACATACCCAATCTGGTGCAAGACCGCACAGGGTGAGAATAACATGATTGGGGACCAATTAGGGTGATTCATCTAACAAAGGGGGTTCACCTAGAAGAACTAAAAATATTGAAGAGGACCACACACAGTGGTGGATGCCACAACTACAAACAGGGTTAGATAGCAAGATCAGGAAGATATGGAGCGGTGGTGGGGTACAAACAGGTTTTGGTTGTGATCAGTGGGGTGGGAGTGGAAAACATATGGAGGTGCTGGTGGAGGCTGGTAGGGCCGACTTCAGGTGGAGCCATGATAGTATATTGGAAATTCCTCACTTGGCAGATCAGGCTCATCCAGACATCAATGGCCCGAGACAGCTACACCGAGTGGCATTGTAGAGAGATGGAATATTGGTTGACTAAAGGTGGTGTCAGTCGATGAGTTTGGCTCGAATGGACAGGTAGGTGGCTCGATGAGGGGACTCAGTGATGGAGACAAAATTTCTAGAAAGGCAAATGACCAAAGGGAAGTGCAGTGGATGTAGTCAGGATGATGGGGGTTCCCTCAGGACATACCAATGAGTTGTGTTGGCTTCACTGTGAGTGGGAAGTATGGGATGGAGTTAATATCGGAGGTGACCTACTATGTGTGGTGGTCCCGTCTACTAATGAGGGAGGATCCCACAGTGGGGGATGAGCCATGCAGTAGGAGCTCGGTCATAGAGGCCCCATTCTTTACTTTTTTTAATTTTCTTCTATCTTTTAGCTATATAAATTCTTGGAAACATCCAAAACCTTACTATTTTTTAATTTAAATAGCCTATAAATTTTAGGTAGATTAACGAAATATTTTTTTGTCTCCTTATTTAGAGAATTCCAAATCCTCCACATTTATTGACACAATTTCTATAAATCTTGTGAAATAACTTTCAGGAAAAAAAACTTATTATGAAACATTTAAATTCTAAAATCAAGTAAAATTAAAGGGTGTCTGAAAAAACACTATTTAGGTAACCGTCCCACCACTATAAGTCTTTTATTTACATCATACAACCATTGGCCATCTAAAATGGGTATTTAATATGAAAATAAAAATTCTTAAAATTAATACCCATGAAACCACAAAAAAATCCATATTAAAAATCTTGGATGACCATAACTTGGTGTCTGAAGTCAAATCAACACATAGACTGTTTTTTGGGATTGAATTTAAACCCTTTACTTAATTTAATGAAAATTATTTCTTCTTGGCTCAAAAAAATTCACATGGTCCATAAGATACCAATTTATGGTATCAGGGAACACAGTAGAAGTAAGTGGGATTGGGATTTAAAAAAAATCATCACTGAAGTAAAGAAACATAGTCATATACTTTGACTTGATCCCCTATATATTTTCAATGATCTCATGTGAATATTTCAAAGAATGAAAAATAAATAAATGAGTACCACGTTTGATTTGAAGATGTGTTCGACTACGCCTAGTCAAAGACAATCATTGCTTGAACGATCTAAATCCAAACTTCTCTAGATTGTCCACACATGTTCCAATAATTTTCATAGAGTTCAATATTATAATTTCAGGTGCTAGCACATACATCTGACAATTCTTTTGACATCGTTATGATCACCTCAATCACGTCATTTCGATGTGTTGAAAGTTCTCTTCGATCGATCTCTTGGAGAGAGACCTTGTCTCTTTAGTATGTGGGAGGAAATATAATATCTAATTCCATTGGCATTAATATTCCATGGGGTGATCTTATCCTATGTGTATATATTGGATGTCCCAAATACATGGTAATGGTTACCTAGCCCTCATATATCCAACACCTACTAAATAAACAATAAATGACATGTTATAACAAAATAACTGTATCATTAACATCATTTATATTTTATCACCTATATGTAACATATATATATATATTATGGGATAAAATTGATTCATTGAGCATGACTCTAAATTCCCACAATATTAAACAAACCATGTATTTTAAAATAATATCCATTGGTATAATATTTTCCACATATTCACTTAATTCCTCAAGAATAATTTAAATAAATAAATTCAAATATATTATTCTACACTCAAATAATAATAAATTTTTTTATTTTTCTATGATCATTAATACATGGACAACTCTGAGACCCAGTGGTAGGTCCTACTATGTCTTATATACCTATTAACCAGACTAGGGTAGATTATGGAATATGCTATTGTGTGTGATCCTCTAGGCCCTTATCTTGAGAGTAGTGAATGTTATTAATTGACCAAGAGAGGAGACCAACAACCCATCATGACCCCTAAGAAGATAAAAAATATTCACAGCAATGATAACCATCCTATGAACATGCACTTTATAATATAATCCATTTGTCTCATGATATATCATAAAGTAGGATGCACACTTGTGTCATCATCCATTCTTGCATTATTATTTTTTAATTTATCTAGATGGACATATATTCGACTACCTTGGACAAGGATTTATGAAGGTTTTACCAGCCTAATCAAATAGTCCTACGATATCAGTTCCTCAACTTAGAAATGAAAAATTATATCTTGATCATTCAACCAATGTCATACCACCAATGATGCACCCAACTCAAGCTACCTTTCCATGACTTCATTGTCATGGCTTTTTCATTGCATCAGACAACAATATAAAATGGTACACATTGATAATGATATCATGTCATGAGACCCGTACATATATTCATAAATAGGAATATACAATGACACCTAAAACAAGTGGTGTTCCTGTTGGTGGTTTTTTCCTCATGATGTCACTTGATAGAGATCATTGAGTGAAAACATCCGGAAAATAATTCCCAATTATTCTGAGACCTATAATAGCCCATAATTTTCAAACATAGAAATTATTTATAAATAGAATAAAATCAATTACACAATATAAAAAAACCACTCTAGGATCATATAGGTTTAGTTTTTTTATAAACTAGGAAATATAAACTATTAGCTCATAAAACATCTACAACATATCACGCTTATTCCTTCATTTCTAGAACCCTTTCTGACACATCTTACATAATACTCTTCTTCGTATCCTGGGAATAAAACATAAGAAAGGGTGATCTCATATGCTCAATAAGGGTAAAAAATGTATATATCAATCATAAAAAAATCAAAATACATAAGAACATAAAAAAAAATTTAAATTAAATCGTGCATATCAAAGATCACAATATCATCTCATGGGATAAATAATAGATTTTCATCAAATAAAATATTTTGAGATATCATAACATAATATATGTAAATTTTTTTTATAAATATAATCACAGAAAATAATTTCCAAATTATTCAAGGCTCATTTATAAGACTATTATAGTAGAAAAAGTCCTTTAGTAAACAAATTTCACTCCCCCTTACATCCTTGTGTTAATAAACAAGGTTTACTTCCCGTTCCAACCCTGTATTACTAAATCGATATCATTTCCCATTCCATTCCTTTCTATCTCAGAAGATATAAATATTTACCCAATTGATTTGAGGGATATATAGGTCTCACCTGTCACATAATGAAAACCATACATATGTGTTGCATAAGAACATAAATCATTTATCATATATTAACCCATGGAATTCAATAGGTTTCATAAATATCATTCAATAGTAAACATAAACTAAACATAGGAATAATATTGTTATTTTCCTTGAAAATTTTACCCATTAAAACATAAGTAAAATAAATAATTTTATCATATATTAAAAATAATTTTGAGATATCATTTGAAAATAATTCTTGAGGAAAATATCCTTTCTACAGTGAAAACATTTTCTTTTATTAAAATGTCACATAATACTAAAAGAAAACATTCTTTTTAAAAATAAACTTCCAAGATTATACAGGAAGAATCAAGAAATTAATACTTCATGAAATAAAAAAAAAATTCATTGCATATAAATTAAAAAATAATTCATTCCATACTTTTACCGGATAAGTCAAAAAGTACCTCATAAGGAAAATGACAAAAATATTCCTTTAAAATCCTTTAGTAAAAATTCAAAAACGGGTTAAAATGAATTTCAATAATGGTATAAGAATATTAAAAATATTTTGGAATAAATTTTAAAGATACATGGACATGGAAGATAAATATTCCCTATTAAATACTTACATATAAACAATCTCAGATAATAATGATATTTTGAAATTATCCCTTACCTTAGGTCCAGTTTCTTTTATATCTATATGAAACTCAAAAATAATTTTTTAAATAATTTTTCTAATTTATTCCATAACGATATTTATATTTATGATATAATATGTGACTATATTATTACCCTTTTGTTATCAATATTTCATTTTTACTCTTCTTTTTAGTGTTAACTACTTCATTTTCCAATGCATATTTTGTTGAATAACTCTATGTTATTATGCATAAGATATAGTTAAATAATTTAAATAATTATATTAATATTTTATATATACTATTTATTAATTATATACATTTATATAAACATTCATTAATTATGATCTTTGAGAATAAATCGCATCGCGTCATGGAGACGGTAGGTCGTATGTACGCACGAGCGATGATATCATTTTCTTAATGACAAAATGATATGGAAGTGGATAGTATATATTTGGATATATAATAAATAAAATGTTATAATTATCATATATATTTAATATTTCCATAATTATACACATCCATGTAATTTTATGATGAGAAATAGATTACACCACGTTGTAGAGTTGGTAAGTCATATGTGCGCATCAATGGTGATTTCATTTTTCGTATGATGGATAAAATGTGTGATATAGTTGTTACATAATAATAATAATAACATCTCATAATATAGTTGATACTATATTTATAACATTATAATGTTAATAACACATGAAGTGGAATTAGAAGAAGAAATACTCTTGAGAGAGTCAGTAAAGTAGATTACCCCTTCTTCGGCGAGCTCTCTTTAGATCTCCTCTTAAAGACACTAGGGTTGGTCTTTTGAGAATACCATAACCTCTATAACGTGAAAATAGAATTTTATAATGGGAATGGGTAGGGTATGGCTGATATTGATGGCTCAATGTGATGTGAATAAGTGAGTAAAGAGGTTCCATTTTAAAATTAAGGTGAGGGGCACTTTTAGAATTTCAAACAATGTTAATTTATAATAAATTCAATATCAATAAAAATACCTCAAAAAGTACATGGATTAAAATATAAGATGATATAATGTGGTAATAGAATATACATAAAAAAAATTATTTATTTTTTTATTGTTTTAAACATTATCATTTTGATTAACCCTTAGTTAACATATTTTAAAATTAAATTAGGTAACAAAGTTTTTAATATTATAAAAATATAAATTTTACTTATTTGAAGAAAATTAGACCATAAATGAATAATTTAGAAAATTATAGACTGTATTATAATTATTTGGTATTTTTAAATATGTTTAATTATTTTTAAATAATTTAATAAAACATTATTTTGATAAAATATCAATAGTGTCTTTTTTGACACTATTCATTTCTTGGATTTTTAAGAATATAAAGATAATAATTTAACATAGAAAAAAATATTTTATTATATGCCTAATATGTCTCGGTCATCTAAAAAATTATTTATCACATTAATTGTCTCAAATTAAATTTATTTTAATATTTTTAATAACATTTATTTGATACTTACATTAATAAAATAATCACTACATCAACGTTGTGTAATTATTTAATATACATATTTATTTACTGAAAAATAAACATAAAATACTTTGATGAAGATAAATACTATATATTTAATAACAATATATATAGTAAAATTTATTTATTATATAACTCTATATTAAAAATGACATAGTTATTAGAAATGTGAACATGACATCCTTAAATTCTTATTAAATAAAATATTTTAAAATTAATAATTTCACCCAAATTCCAAAAAAGTAAAAAATAAATTTCTATCAAAAAAATTTGTTTATTAAGTTAATAATTTATAGTTAGATTCATTTATAACATACTTTTTTCCTTATGTGGACACATAAGAGATATTAAAGACAAAAAAATGACATTTTGTGACTTTCTTTAATTTAAATATTATATAACTCATTTTCACCGACAAGTGTCCATTTAAAAACTTAATTTAGATTTTTAGGTGTTATGGGTATAATTATCTTAAAAAAAATCATTTTTTAGGGTCATTTTATAGTCTTTGAAATCTTATTTTTAAATTAAATTATACATTTTACCATTTACCATGGTAACAAAACTTACCTAGGTTACTCTATTCATATTGGAAAAAAACAAGTACACATTTTATAAATTTTGTTCTTACGAATCCAATTTTGTAATCTATTTTTAAAAATTCGACACACATATTTTTTATAATTTAATTAAAACTAAACCGGTAAAATGTCATGAAAAATAGTTTTTCAAAAAAATGACCTTTTAAAATATAAAATGTTTTTATTATAAATTCATGAATAAAGTACTTTTAAAAACCATAATAGGATTATTTTAAATCAAAATTAACTCATTATAATTTCAAACTAATCCAAAATAGAATTTTACCTTTTAAAGACTTTAAAATAAAACATAGTTTTCAATCAGTATTTTCATAATTCCTTAATAAAAAGAATTAAGATAATTTTGACATGATTAATTAAAAAATGATATTAATTTTGTAAAATACTTTTTCCAAAATTTATAAAAATTAATATTTACTCATAAAAAGAAGATAAACACATTTCATAAAGAATAAAGTGATTTGACTAAAAATTGTGTGTTCATTTTCTAAGCACTTGCTAATATGTTTATATTAAGTTGGACGTTTATGATTATTTCATAAATTAGTAATTCATATTTATTACCTCTAATTTAAGATAAAGGTTATAACTACAACTTTTTTCTAATAGTGTCTCGTAGTTCACTTAAACTCATGATTTCTTGAAATACAAGCTATTGAAGATTTAAAATTATTTAAAGATAAATATTTATTAAAATATTAGGGGTTACATTATTCCCCACTTAAATTGAATTTAAACCTATAAATTCATCACTTGGATAAAAAAATAGGAGTATACCTCTTCTTCATCACATACTTAGGTTCCCACATAGCTTCATCAAATTGGTGGTTCTGCCTTAAAACTTTAACCAAGTGAATGGTCATGTTTCATAAAACTTTTTCACTATGTTCCACAATCTCTATCAGTTGTTCTTCATACGAATAATCTTGCTCAAATTGTACAACTTATGAGTTTAGTACATGATATGGATCAGTGATATACTTTTTCAAGAGAGATACATGGAACACATCATGAACTTGAGAGAGATTCAGTGGATGCACTAATCGATAACTTCATTCCCAACACAATCAAGAATTTCAGAAGGACCGATATAAATAGGGCTTAGCTATCCCTTAATTCTAAATATCATCACTCCCTTCAAGGGAGATATTTATAGACACACCTTTTCAGCCACTTCAAACTCTAGGTCTTTTTGTCAATTTTCATCATAACTCTATTGTCGACTCGGATCTTCTCTTATGTGTTTTTGAATATATCTAACCTTCTCTACTATCTCATCAACTAGATCAATAACCAGTAGATTTATTTTACCAACTTCATTCCATAATGTTGGAGTTCTACACTTCTTACCATATAGGGATTCATAAGGATCCATCAGAATACTATAGTGAATGCTATTATTGTAAGAAAAATCAACCAAAGGTAGGTATTGATCTCAACCACCTTTGAAATCCATAGAGTAAGCTCTAAAAAGTTCTTCTATAGTTTGAATTTTCCTCTCATATTGACCATCTATTTGAGGATGATAAGAAGTTATTAAACATAAATTTGTATTCAAATCCTACTGAAAAATTATCCAAAACATCAAGGTAAACCTTGGATCCTAATTAGATATAATAGAAAGTGGTACTCCATGAAATCTCACCACTAATTAATATATATTTTGTCAATATGATCAAGAGATAAGTCTTATCTGATAGAAATAATGTGTTTCAACTTATTAAAGCAATCAACTACAACTCATATATAATTATATCCTTTATATGTTTTGTGAAGTCTGATGAAAAAATATATTGCGGCATTTTCCCATTTCCATTCTGGTATGGGTAATGGTCGTAACATCACTGTAGAATTATATCTCTCATTCTTAACTTTCTGAAAAACTAAACACCAAGAAACATATTCTATAATATCTATCTTCATTCCATCCCACTAGAAATACTCTTTCGGGTCCCTATACATCTTTGTGCTTCTAGGATAAAAAGAGAACGATGAACTATGAGCCTAATCCAAAAAATCCTTCTTTAGTTCTGGTATGGGAGGAATACAAACATGGTTTTTGAACCTTATTATTCTATCATAATCAAGGTTGACCTCAAAAACATTTCTCACCTTCATTTTTAGTTTCACATATTACATCTGCACCTCCTTAATCTTTGCTTGTATAGATATTTAGACATTAATTTGATAAAGATAACATTTCTCCACTTACTTTAATATTTCCAGATCCATGCTTTGAAAATCCAAAAATATTGGATTTTTTGAGATCATCATAATAGATAGGCTAGCATGGTCATTTAGACTCAAAGCATTTGTCACCTTGTTCACTTTTTCAGGGTGGTAATTTATTGAGCAGTCATAATATTTAATCAACTCCAACTATCTTCTTTGGATCATATTAAGATCATTTTGAGTGAATATTTACTTTAGAATTTTATGATTAGTATATTTGTCCCACCTTTCTCTATAATGATAATGAATCCAAATATTTAATGCAAATATTACTACAGCTAACTCCAAATTGTGATTTGGGTAATTTTTCTCGTGGATTTTAGATTGTCATGAGTCATAATATATCACCATAAAATTTTTAATTAGAACATATCCTGGACCCTTCTTAGATGCGTCAATATAGATCAAAAACATCTATCCACTACATGGTAGTTTGAGCAGAGGTTCATTAACTAACCTTCTTTTTAGCTCCTTGAATTTATCTTCACAATCTTCTGTCTATATGAACTTAAATCCTTTTTGAGTCAACTTGGTGAGTAAATTAGATAATCATGAGAAATATTTCACAAAAAATTGATAATATAAATAAAAACTAAGAAAACATTCGATCAAAATAATCATTGTTGGCCTAGAAAAATATTAAATAACTTATTTATTTACTAGATCCACATATATCCCATCTCTTGAAGATATTTGACCCAAAAATTAAACTTTTTGAATCCAAAATTCACAATTTTTAAATTATTCATAAATATTATCCTTTATGGAGTTATTTTAGTATAATCCTTAATTTATATTCATGATAACCTTTGATATTGTAATATACAAGAATAACTTCTATAAAGACTACCAAAAAATGATCAAGATAGTCTCAAAAGACATTATTCATTAAATCCATGAAGATAGTGGGTGAATTAGTAATACCAAAAGGCATCATTGTAAACTCATATTGTCTGTATATTGTAAGGAATGTTGAATTGGGTATATATTTCTTCTTGACCCTTAATTGTTGATATCCATAATGCAGATCAATATTGTAAAAGTATATATATAGGTGTAGTTGGTCAAATAAGTCATCAATATGGGAAAGTGGATATTTTTTCTTGATAGTTATATTGTTGTTTTCTCTATAATAAATATAGAGTCTCATTCATCCATATTTATTCTTAAAAATAGACAGGAGAATCCCAAGGTAATGCACTAGGTCATAAGAATCCCTTTTCAAGATTCTCTTGGAGTTTATACTTCAATTCTTGCAACTTAATTGGGGCCTTTCTATTATGAGTCTTTGAAATGGGTATAAAAATGGTATGAGTTCTTTTGAGAATTCAACTTTATGATTTTGTGGAAGACCTAGAAATTCCCCTGAAAAGACATCAAAAAAATCTTATACAATATTTATATCCTTAATAGTGAGTTTCTCCCCAACCATCTATGATAGATAACCATCAATTATAGGAATTAAGACCCCCAAGATGGACGTAATTTCCATTGGATGTTTATATTCATACTTTTATATATAGATGATGAAAGATTCATTAGTAATATAAAATATGACTTCCCTTCCTCATTAGTTAATATGATCTATATATAGAGAAATCAAATCAATGCCTAGAATCACATCAAATTCTACTATAAGTATAATCACAATATTTTTTGGAAGCACATTCTACATACTTTAACCAGAGAATAATTATAAATTTTCAATGCTACCTTTGTGCCATTATAAGTTTTTACATCTAACTAAACATATAATCATTGAGGTAATATGGTGATTACCTTATAAGATTATTTGGAAAATAAATGAGTGTGTGGATCCAAAAACAAATAAAACATTAGATGTTTTAGAGTTGATAGTGTGTGTACATTTCACCACTTCATTTCTATACTCCACAACACCATTGGTGATCACATGAGATTTTCCATTGTATTTGGCCTTAAGAGGTTTTTGAAATCGATCATCGTCAATAAACCTCATATTTTGGCATTGGTTATAATATTTGTCATTTTCCTTACAATTGTATCATTGAAGTGTGGGAGGCTCATTTCTGTGTAGAATTTTGTCTATTTGCTTCATTAATTGACTTTTTCAAATCACTTTGGCATTCAATTTCCCAATTAGCTTTTTTCCCAGACATAAAACATTTAATATTCCATTTAAAATAGTTTTATCCATGTTACTTTCCACACTTTGAGCATAAAGTAATGATCATCTAATTTTCACTATGGTTTTTAGATTTCCAATTGAATTTTATTTTCCTCTTATTATCGAACCCATGAGATTGATGGGTAACTCAAATCTCCATATCAACATTGAGATCACATCGAACGATCCCCTCATAGCTACTAAATCCCCATATAGATAACACCCTTCAAAGACTTGGTTTTAAGATACTAAAGAATTGACCAATATTACTCTTGGGTTGAATGATAATTCCATAAGTGTACCTTGTAAGCCTTGTAAAATTTGCTTCATAGGTGCCAAAAGATTCATCATCCTTTTATTTAAATCTCATGGAACTCCTTATATGTATTTTTTCAAAGAATATAATGAAATTACTTACTGAAAATAAGTTCTTGAACTCATCCCATTCTATGGAATAAATTTAAACTCATTACCTTATATTATTAATAAATTTCCAACATTGATCTGCTTCACATCTCAAATGATAGACTTCCAAGATTAATTTCTCATATTCTGAACATTGGAAAAATAAAAATATATTTTTATTGGTATTGATCCATTGTTTATCCATTAGTTGATTAGGAGACCCGCTGAAAAAAGATGTAAATTACCTTATGAAGGACTCAACAGAATGTTGTTCCCTCCTCTCCTCATTTGGATGTCTTGTATGATTCAAATCTTGAGAAACTTGTGTGAGCATAGGAATAAGATTTTTCATTCTAGATACCATAACATTCAATTTTTCAAGAGTAAAATCATTTCATTTCCCATAGCATTCAGCATTGACGTGGTTCCTTCAAGTTCTTTCCATTAACTAAAACTAAGAAGCATAGTCTGAGAAACGCTAATCATAATATGAAAACCACATAATCAAGGAAAATTTATTATAAAATTTCAATTTAATACACATTTGGTTTTATCCTTGGTTATGTAAGATCATCTCCAAAACATTAGTATTATATCCTACACATAGACTTATCCTAAGGGTTCTTGTTAAGGTTTTATCATCCTAGTTTCTAAAGATTAACTAAACCATTTCTCTAATGCAAACTATAACGGCCCATAATTTTCATACATATATATCAATTATAAATTGAAGAATATTCATTACAAAATATAACATAACTAAACCATGACCATATAGGTTTAGTTGATTTAGAAACTGGTAAATGAAAATAATCGGTTCATAAAATATCTACATCATCTCCAACTTATTCCATCATTTATAAAACCCTTTATGACACATCTTATTTAATACCCTTCTTCATATCCAGGGGGATATAAACATAAGAAAGGGTGAGCTCAGATGCTCAGTAAGGGTAAACAAGGTAGATATAAATCATATCATAATCATAAGACATAATAACATAAAACAAAACTTTTGAAAATTAAATCCTATATATCAAAGATCATGTAGGATCATTTCCAAGACCACCATAGTGTACAATGTAATTTACTGAACCGAGTTCACTCCTTGTTCAAACCAAGTGTTACTAAATCGGGTTTACTTCCCTTTCCATCCATATAATACTGAACTGAGATCATTAACCATTCTATTCATGACTATATAATGAGATATAATTATTTACCCAATGCATTGGAGGGAGATATAGGTCCCACCCATCATAGAATTAAGACTACATATATGTGTCCCATAATAACATAAATCATTCATCATATCTTAACCCATGGAATGAAATGGGATTCATAAATATCCATTCATCATAAACATAAACTGACCATAGGAATAATAGTGATGGTATCCTTAAAAAATATCCCCATTAAATAATAAGTAACATTAGAAAATGTTTTCATATATTAAAAATAATTTTGATAGATCAATCAAAAATAATTCTTGAGTAAAATATCCTTTCTTCTTGGAAAAGATTTTATTTTTTAAAATGTCGTGCAATATCAAGAGAATTTTTTTTCTTAAAAATAGAAATAAAATATTATAATGTAATCCTAGAGGAATTGATATTTCATGAAATCATAAAAATACTTTCATTTCATATAATTTAACAAAACATTATTTTTATACTTTTATTGGAAAAGTTAAAAAGTACCTCGCAATAAAAATAACAAAAATATATCTTTCAAACCATTTAGTAAAAAATCACAAATTTTTAAAAATGACTTTAAAAAGTGGCATAAAAAAAGTTAGAATATTTTTTTAATGCAGTTTTAAGAAAATCGACTTGGAAGAAAAATATCCCCCGTTAAATACTTACCTATAAGAAATCTTGAATAATAATGAGATTTTGAAATTAACACTTACCTTTGGTACAATTTCCATTGTATGTATCTGAAAATTTTATATAATGGTTTAAATAATGTTATTAATTTATAATAGAACCATATTTATATTTATTATATCATAGATGATTATCTTATTAGCATTTTTTTATTAATACTTTATTATTACCCTTATTTTTGGTGTTAGCTGCTTCATTTTCCTATGCATGTTTTATCATATAAGTAGTAGTTAATGTGAATAGGATATAGTTCCATCATTTACATATAAAATTAATATAGTATATATAGAATTTATTCATTTTATACATTTATATAATCATTATTTAATGTTTATCATGGAGAATGAATTGCATCGCATCGTGGAGATGGTATGTCAATGGTATGCACGAGCGATGACATCATTCTATTAATGCTAAAATGGTATGGAAATGGATGGAATATATTTTTTTTTCAAAGACAATATAATGTTATAATTATTATATATATTTATTATTTCAATTGTTATACCCATCCAAGTAAATTGGTGATAAAAAAAGATTACACCACGATGTGGTGATGATATGTTGTACGTACACATGCATGGTGATTTGATTTTTTTGTATGATAGATATAAGGTGGAATTTGGTTGTTCGATAATCATAATAACATATCAGAATATATTTGATACTATATTTAATAATTTATAATCGAAAGACACATAATGAGGAAGTATAAGAAGAAATACTCTTGAGAGAGTCCTTATAAGAGATTACCTCTTCTTTTGTGAGCTCATTCTTGATATCATCTTAGAGACACTAGAATTCGTATTTTAAGAAGAAAAGAACTTCTAGAATGTGACTATGGAATTTTATAATGGAAATGGGTAGGGGATTGAAGACATTTAGGGGTAAATTTGATGTGAAGAAGTGAGGGAGGAGGTTCCCTTTTATAATTGAGGTGTAGGAACTTTAGGAATTTCCAAAAATATTAATTTATAATAAATTCCATCTCAATCCAAATACCTCCAAAAGAAAATTTATTCTAATATAATATGATATAATGTTTCAATATCACCAAAAAATATATTTTTGAATTTTTTAATGTTTTAAACCTTATAATTTTGATTAACCCTTAGTTAATATATTTTAATTTTAACTTAGATAACAATATTTTTAATATAAAAATATTGTTACATTTACATATTTGAATTTAATTATACCATAAATGAACATTTTAGAACATCTCAGACCATATTTTAATTATTTATTATTTTTAAAGATGTTTTATGATTTTTAAATAATTTAATAAAACATTATTTTGATAAAATATCTATAGTGACAATTTTGACACTATTCATTTCTTGGATTTCTAAAAATATAAAGATAACATGTTAACTTAGAAGAAAATATTTTATTATATCTCTAAGATATCTGGGTAATATATAAAATTATTTTATCACATTAATTATCAAAAATTAAATTTATTTTAATATTTTTAATAACATTTATTTGATATTTCCATTAATAAAATAATTGCTACATCAGTGTTGTGTAATTATTTAATATACTATTATTTAATAAATATTAAAAATAAAATATGTTGATGAATATAAATATTATTTATTTTATAATAATATTTATATTTGAATTTATCTACTGTATAACCCTATATTAAAAATTATATAGTTATTAAAAACATGAATATGACATCTTTAAATTCTTATTAAATAAAATATTGAAAATTTCATAATTTCACCCAAGTGGCCAAAAACATCAAAAATAAATTTATATAATGAAAATATTTTTATTAAATTAATAATTTAAATTTAAATTCATTAATAACATACTTTTATCCTTATGTGGACACATAAGATATATCAAAGACAAAGAAAGTGACATTTTGTGACTTACTTTAATTTAAATATTATATAAGTAATTTTCATGGAAAAGTATCTATTTAACAACTTAATTTATATCCTTAATTGTTATGTATTGTATTATATACATCTGATAAATTTTTTTCATGTGTTATGGTAATTTTATAGACTATAATTCTATTTTTAAAATAAATTGCCCATTTTACCCTTTACCCTGCTAACAAAATTTACCAAGGTTACTATTCATATTTGCAAAACAAAGGCATGAATTTACTAAATTTGGGCATTATTAATACAATTTTGAAGTCCATTTTTAAAAATTCAAACCATAGAATTTGTGTTATTTAATTTAAAATAAAACCGGTAAAATCTCAAGAAACATGGTTTTTCGAAAAAAAAAATACTATTTCAAAACAATAAATTTTTTATTATAAATTCCTGAATAAATTTATTTAAAAATTCCATAATTGGTTTATTTTAAATAAAAAATAACTTAATGGAAGTTAAAAATAATCCAAAACATAATTTTATATTGTAAATACCTTAAAATAAAATACAGTTTTCAATCATTATTTTCACTATCCCTTAATAAAATATATAAGCTTTCAGATAATTTTGACATTCTAAAATAAAAAATGAAATTCATTTTTTCAAATCAATTTTTCATAATTTCTAAAAATTAATATTTACTCATAAAAAGATGATAAATGTATTTTTTGAAGAATAAAGTAATTTTACTAAAAATTGTGTGTTCATTTTCTAAGAACTTACCAATATATTTATATTAATTTGGAACATTATGATTATTTAATAAATTAGTTATTAATATTTATTACTTAAAATTTAATATCAAGGATTAAATGATCATTTTATACAAATAGTGTCTCTTAGTTCACTAAAACTCACGATTGTGTGCAATGCAAGCTATTAAAGAATTAAAATTATTTAAAGAGAAATATTTAATAAAATATCAGGGTGTTACAAGACCCTAGAATCTAATTATAAAACATAAACTATTTCCAGTTAGTATGATTTATCTAGACTTTAGGACATATTTTTATGATTAATTTCATAGTATTTCTAGGTTTTCATTATAACCTAGGAACTGCTATAACCTTTAAATTCTAAAAAAATATGTGGACATTTCCATTTAAATAGTAGATGTAGAAATATCAACACTATAATAGTAAGTGTACATCATGTATAACTCACTGTATACATGGTATGGTAATAAAAAATTACCAATCAATTTTGGTTTATTATACCCACTATTACAAAAAAGATAATCTCGGGGGGGGGGGGCAGTTTTAGGTAGTGGTTTAGTTGGCATGGATCTCTTATAAATTTAAACAAGCATGAAATTTTTTGAAAATAATTTCCCTCAAACCATAATTTTTAGAGATTGTATTAGGCTTGGTCTAGGGAAAACCTAGTGAATATATCTACATTCCAAGATCAAAAAATGAGCTTCATAAGGTTGAATTCTACTAGTTGATGCAATTTTTTCTCCTTTATAAAAATATTTCAATTTTTTTTTACTTTTATTTATAATCAGAAATTTAAAAGTTATATTATAATGGTCATATTTAATACATAAAATTTTTTATTAATGAAAGGTATCATGGTTTATCATGGTTATATGTCGTGTGTAATGAAATTTTCTCAAAATAATTTTTAATTAAAGGAAAATATTTACTGAAATTTCATGATTCTATAGGGAGTTTGGTAAAAAGTTGAAATTACTTCATTACAACAATGGTGGTGAATAGAAAAGATATAACCTCTGAAAATTATGTATAAAAATAATGGGATAAGGAATGGGAAGATAGTTCTCAGAACTCCAAAAAAATAATCAAGTAGCTAAATTAATGAATCAGGTATTGTTGGAGAAATCATAGAGTTGTGAGGTTTCAGTTTGGACTAGCCAAGGGAATTTGAGAAAAGGAACTCAAAACAACAACATATCTCATAAATGAGTTTCCAACATCAGTTTTTGGGTAGGAACTTATGGTGGAGTTATAGTTCAGTAAACTAATAAAATATCACCATATAAAAGTCTTAAGTAGTTTTGGTCATGTTCTTATTGATGCTAAGGACAAGTAAAATCTTGATGTAATGTCCAAATATGTTTTTCATTGGGTATGGTGATGATATATATGGTTTTTCTCTATGGTATGAAGACAATACATATGTTATCAGAAGTTGAGATGTTCAATTCAATAAAGGGGTGTTATTAAAGGTCAAGTACATAGAAATGAAGTAATTCATGGGATAAAAACCAACCATCAAAGTCCAAGTTGACATATTTAGGAACACTAGAAGGGGACATGTTTTGGAGAACTCAGATAAAAGCACTGGATGTTCGAAGGTGATGTCTATAAGGAACTAACATTAAAACATTACATAATCATGAGATTTAATTCATGAAATCATTTTCCTAAATTTTTAGGATATTTATGGTTTATAGTGTTAGATAATAAATTCATAACTCTAATATAATAAACTCTTACATTACAAAGTGGATACTTTTACTCAATATATATTTTTCCACGAAATAGTACTTTTAAAATGAAACATTTTTTATTTTCATGAAAAATATTAATGATTTTAAAAATAAATTCATTTTTTTTCATAATAAACCTTAAAACCTATTAAAAACATTTGAAAATATGGGATGATCGCAAAAAAATCTCAATAAGTGACATATAAAAATATGAATAGAAACTCATTCGTCCATTTCAAAAAGAGATTATATAAGAGAGTTTGTATTTTACATAACAAACTTTGGGCTCAAATAATCATTTAATCACACATCAAATCATCTTACCTGTATATATTTTTTTATAAAACACTTTATAAGAAAAAATAAATGCAAAATAATAATCATTAAGTTCTATTAAAAAACATGAGAACCCGTGAAAACATTTTCTTAAAAACATACCTATTTACCCTTAAAAGGAATACTAATTACTTTAAAAATGATCATTAGATTACCTTATGAAATAAAAAAAATCCATGAAAACTCATTAGAAAATATAAAAAAGTCATGTAGGTACCTTGGGACTTCATCTTCATAGAACCGTTACAAGAAAACCTTCAAATGGAATAACCTACTCAGTTAATTCAAATATAATTATCTTTAGAAAATAATAAGTATCCAATGCATTGAAAGTTATATTATTCTAACTCATCATCATAAAATATTTAAAAGGACCATAACATAAATGAATCACATAAAATAATTCATTACCATTATCAATGTAACACCCTAAAATTCTATAGTAAGAACCTTATATTCGACAGCGAGCATGACATGTGACACCAAGTGCTTAAGCGGTTATAATACCCTAATACTTTAAAATATATTTACTATTTTAAATATATTTTATATATTATATATTTGGAAATTCACTCAACACTGATTTATCTTGTGTTATATTCAAGAGAGATTTTATTTGAAATCTTACATTACACACCAGATTGAGTTTTACGAAACAATGATATATTATTAAAATATTATTATTTAATATAATAAGATATAAATTGGCAGTTAAATTAGTGTTTATAAAAATTATTCATGAACTTATGAAAATATATAACTTATACAAATATAAAATTAATTAATTGTATACAAATTAATTAAAAATGAAAATATAAACCAATTAAATATAAATGATATATTATTATTTCTTTGCTCACAAAGGAGTTTTTTCTTAATAAATTAAAATAATTAAAATTTTTGAATTATATTACTATGATATATATTGTATATATTTTATCAAATACTTTTGATAATCATCCAATATACTCTATGGAAATAAGATAAGAATAATCTCAATATTACAAATAAAACATATATTTTTATTAAGGCACTTTTACCACCTTATAATAGAGAACCCATATTAAATACAATTTTTAACCCTTTTATAAATTTAGTATTTCAAAATAAAATTATTATTAGGAAGTGAAATATAATATTTTGGGTGAATTTTTGGTATTTTTCTATGAAGATTCATTTTTTAATGAATAGCGAAAAATACTAAAATATAATTCAAAACTGTTTTTTCATGTATTTTATTTATAAAGTTAGATTATACTTTTAATCCATTTTAAAGTTTAATTAGACCATATTTTATAATTTAATCCAATTTAGTTCATTGGAATAAATAGCACTTTGAAATTGACTACAAAAACCTAGTAAATTTTAGAACATTTTTACTTAAAAACCTTGTATTATCATCCCATCTATAGGATTAATTTTAATTAAATTTATACCACTTATATGATTGGAATTTGTAAAAATGGATTTCATATTCGGGATCATAAAAATTTATAATATATAATAATATCAACTTTTTTCTTGACCAAATGGATTAGTGAATGTAATTAAAAGTAATTAAAATTAATTACCACGATTAAAGTTAAATTAAGCTTAATAAGGGACTAAATCATAACATTAAGGCCCATAATGACATATAAACTTGTAAAAAAATATCTTTCACTTCCATATTTAGACCCTATACTCCATTTTATCTAATTTGGATCATTATTGAGCCACTTTAAATAAAACTAATGTGGGTGGGGTTCCTTTCTTTTAAAATATTACAAGAGTGCCTCTCCTCCCACTTCCTCACACCAATAAAGCCACTAAAATTATTCCAAAATCTAATCAAATATCTCTACAACATCCCTGGCTTACTTCTTGTATCCTAAATTTCAGAACAAAGTAATCTATGGAAGCCGTTTTGTGCAAACCAAATGGAGTTACCCTATTAAGATGTAATGTCTTTCATAAAGATCTTTAATATTATTTACAATCTACTCTCCCTCAATTATCCTTATTCAATTATAATATAAAAAAACAAAATTCTAAATATACTAGGATTATTTTTATGTTAAGTATCTCACCTGCACTTACACATACTTCCATCAAATGGGTAACGGACATACTATTTACGTGTATAGCAGACTACCACCTCACTAAACGAGGATTGTTCAATTTTCCTTTACCACCTCTCATAGTGGTCATTATGATGTAAAATAATTTTATATATTTTATATAAAATATTTATTATTTATTTAATCATTTTTAATTAATTTACAAAACATATACTTATACTTTCCATTTTATGTAAGAATGATAACATCGTTTGTGGATGTGCGGACTACTACCCCCTCAAATCGATGTGATTCGTTCATTATATACATGGAACATATTAATGATAACTTTGACAAACATATTTAATATATTTGAAAAATATATTATAATATAATTATAAAATACATATTTATCATTTACACTTATTCTTTTTAATATGAAAAATAAATAAAAGTAGTGTTCATGCATACGTACGGTGTACCGTCTCCATAAACGGTGGATTTCATTTCTTATCTCCAAAACATCATAGATTATTATAAATATATATGTACCAAATATATATGATAATTATATAATGTTTTACATTAAATATATGATTAAATCATGATCTATGTTATAGTAATAACAAGTAACAGTTCAAAACATACTTGAGAAAACTAGGCAATTAACACCTGAGATATTGAAAATAATAAGAGATTGTTAACAAATGGGTAATAATATATTATAATAAGATGATATATGATATTATTAACATTAATATGTCTATATTATATTTTATTAACATATTTTGAACCACTATACTAGAGGATAAATACCACACAACAAAAAGAAAGTTAAGGTAAGGGAATTTCATCTCGATTTACATTCCATTGAGACTTATTTATTATTATGCACCAATTCACTTTTATTTAGTGTATTTACTAACTTTTGAAATATTATATAATAAATATCTGTAATCTAATGATTTTATAAGTTTAATAACTTAATATTTAATATGATTTAAATGTTTCAAAGTGGTATGGGACAATATATAATGTGTAATGATTATTCTCATCAAGAATGTTATTAATTATTATCTTTGAAATATTCCCTTCCTTTTGTGATTATTAAATTTATCTTGAAAAATTCAATTTATTGTAATCATTTCTCATTGTAAATTTACTAGAATATCCATAATCTCATACAATGGATACTAATATTTCCTAAACTATATACCATTTTATATATGGTGTCTACTTTGACAATTATTTGGTTATTTGGAGAAATATTGATAATTCTGTATTCTTTATTAGATACGGGTATTTGATAAGGAATGTTATTTATTTTTATTATTAAATATGAGAAAGGATTTGGAATGGTAATTATGGGTGGATCCTAGACTTTATATATCTCCTATATGTATCAATATGTTCTCGTGAGACAAATAAGTTGTCCAAATTAAATAAATTTTTATCTATAGTATAAATTATCTTGGGAAAGTTCATGATGGTATATTATTTTATATTCCTTAGATATTATGTCCATTAATAATTAATTTCAATAATTTAGTTTCAATTATTATTTTTCCATTACATTGTGTTTTTACATATCTTTGGATGTTATTCATTCTTAGTTTATTGATTTATGGAATGTGTTTCAGTTTCTTACCTTCCCATTTTAATTATGCCTTATCTAGTTATGTAAATAGAAATTGTGCTCAATTATTTACCTTTAAATATAGAATGATTTGTTATTTCTTCCATTTTATTTACCCTCAATAAGAATTTGATCTCACCCTTATTATTTTTCTTTCCTCGAGTTATGATGAAGACAACTTTGAAAAAGCTTTCAAGGATGTAGTTTGTTTCTTTTTATTATGTATCATGTTTGTATTTTCAATTTTCCCAATGTATTATTGGTATAATGTATGTAATATATCTTTCCAAGATAGTTAAAATAATCAGTTCTTCAGGATTTTATTCCGTGTAATCAGGCCAATGTAATAAAATAAAGCATCTTCTCTAAGTTTCTAGGGTATGGGAATTATAGTTGGTATTAGAGGAAGTTTATGAGAAACCTTAGAAACTAGACTTAAAAAACATAGATTCTAGAGAACAACCGTAAGATAGAAATTAAGGATAATTATATAAGGAGATCCAATATTTTTTGTAAGATATAAATTATGTGGTTATTCCTAGAAATACATCCATGTATGGATACTACAAGTGGATGTGGTTCTGACATATATCTACCTAGGATTAGTAAATCCAACAAGGTGTTTAATGCCTGACTTGGGGTAACCTGGTACATGACAACAGACCTTACTGTGCACTTTTTTTTTACACTCTTAGGGGATATACTTAGAATAATTCACGTTTTATTTACCTATCATTAAAAAGGATATAAAATTATGGATTTCTCCAAAGTAATCAAAGTTTATGATTCTAGTATTTATGATGCATAAATTTATGTTATGTGAAATCCCATATTTAGAGTTATAGAAATTTCATAATATTTGGAGCTAATCCAGTATATGACATTTTTTATAAATGGTTCCTGGAAGGAAGAATTGTATCCATACTCTTGTTAAATATAGAAGTTTCCTACTAGTAATTTCCATGAATCTTGAATTAAAAATATGAATTTTATAGACATATTAATGCTATATAGTCGGGTTATGACAAATAACCTTTCCTAAATGGATAAACCTATTCCATAGAGAGAATCTCCCCTATACTAGATCACATTATGCAGAAGAACCCCCAATCATTTCATGGGACTACTAATACGAATTTTTCTAAGAAGTGTATTTAGTCTCTCGAGAAGATATTTAAGAATTTGGAATGAAGAAAAAAGGAAAATTTTATACTTTCAGTCTATTTTCTTCAGGGTGATATTGATCTGTGGTGGTCTCTGATCCAAGATACATGTCACACACAAGTTATTAATTAAAAGGTGATTATATTTATTATATTTTTATCCTAATATCCCCCCTAAGTCCCCACTAATCCCCCACAAATTTTCGTGTCATTTGGAGATGTTTTGAGGGGATAAAGGAGGGTGCATGGTTTAGGTGCACGATTTTCCAAACCGTACAGACAAACCGTGAACCCATGTCCAGCTCCTTAAAATAACTTAAATCACTTATTTTACCTCGCAAGATTTATCCTCACTCTTCTATTTATTCCCCACTTCGAACCTAATAGATATGGTATCCCTCAAAGTCTCTCAACCCCTCATTGGAACTCTATTTTGAAGGGGGGTTTGGTGGAGGAACTTCACACAATCTCACATACGTGTTTCTCCCCCTTAGTTCCTTCACTTTTCATGAAGTTTATTCCAATTTCCTTGAAGTCCCAAATGACCATAGGGTAGGTTTTTTAACATAGTGTTTAAATTTGGTTTTTCTTGGTCCAATTTTTTTTATTTTAGGCTCGATCTACCTTCCTTGAGGTTTGGCAGTGGTGTGATTGAATTTTCTCACGAAGGATTTAAAGTTATAACAATTTTGGTTGGTTATTCCATGTGTATGAAATCCTTGTGAATTATCTTGCTGTGTTTATAATATTTTATTCTTATATAATTTTATTATTGGTGTATAAATTGGTTTTAGTGGTATTTGTAAAGAAAATGAAGTTTAATTGTCGTTTTTATGTGAAATTAGAGATTTTTCACAGAAATGTTTTATTGGTTAATTTGGGGCTTCCCTATAATTACTTAGTTGATTTTATTGAAATTTATTAGGGATGAAAATAATGTTTTTGATTTTTATCTCCTTTGGTTGTTTTTACAAAAAAAATAATGGTTTTTGTGAAGCATATGAACTTTAAGTGCCATGGTTGTATGAAAATGGAGGTTTTACAAATATATCACTTCATGGTTTATATAGGGATTCCATATATCTGTTTTTTTGGTTTAATTGAAATTTATTTGGCTGAAATATTTGTTTTGGTGACTTATAAGTGTGAAAATAGTG
The DNA here is from genome assembly GCA_963277665.1 of Viscum album. Lineage (NCBI taxonomy): Eukaryota > Viridiplantae > Streptophyta > Magnoliopsida > Santalales > Viscaceae > Viscum > Viscum album. The sequence continues at coordinate 1,421,847,103 of OY728120.1, forward strand.
TGCAATGTAGGGATTTCAAGGATTTTTGGGTGCAAACAATGCGAGATTTTCAGAAGTTTTTTTATTGAAAATCAAAATGTATTGTTGTGTGTTTCAAGTGGTATAAAGTGTGTATAGATAATATATTGTCTGTATGTAACTAGTATTGGTATTTTTATATAAAAAGGTATATATTTATCATGCTAAAATTGTTTGAGCACAAAGGGGGAGGCCTGGGTACCTAGGTGGGTGAATATTTACTAGTATGCTTGTGATCCAGATGGGTTTTGTCCTTATTTCACATAGAATTTGGATAAAGAAAACTCAAAATAATCCATATGGATGATGTTTTGGGACCACCAATTTATATTTATGTTCCTTACTAGTGTCTAATTCATGGGAAAGGATTGTGACATGGATATTTTACACTGAGGTATGAGGTACATAGGTCCCGATACTATCTAGTGCCTAGGGGTGTTCCCGGTTTTTGTGCTCATTGTATTTGGGGTATTTACCCTTTTACTAGGGTTTTTATGGCTGTACATTACAATATATAACATGTATTATTAAAAAAAAATTAACATTCTTAAAGTTTTTTTTTAGAAAACTATTTACAATTGAAAGTTGCATTTCTTGGAATTTATCACAACTTTTTATTACATATTAAAACCGTATGATTTTTTACCATGTATTGCATACTATTTAAAATATTTGGGTGTTATACTATTGGTATTAGGATCACACCCTACTTATACCCCTTGGGTGTAATTAGACTTCATTATGTTTGACACAGTTAATGGAAAAGTCTCAAGTGAAGGCGGTTCAGGTTGTTAGTCCCCTTCTATGGTGCAGTGTTGTAGAGACATCTCGGGGGTGATGAACCGTTGTTGTGTGGAGTCTTTCTGGATGATTTTATACTGTTTTATTTATGTTTGGAACTATTGTAATTTATTTAAAACCATTTATTCATATCTGGTTTTTGTTAAGTCTTTTTTGGCATGAAAATTTAATATTCATATTATTGATTGTTTTTAATGTTTTATGCTTTCATACTTGGGTAAATAATTCCCAAACCAAATTTATTGATACTCGAAAACTTATACCAACATTTGGGGATAGGTAATGCCCTTCAGGCCTTATCATGGGTTGGATTTGTTTCCAGTGTTAGCGGCAACCATATTTAGTTTTTAACAAAATGGTATCAGAGGAGGCCAATGTTTTTGGGTTATATTACTATTTTGGGATGATTCGGGATAGACAGGAGCTAGAACTATCAGGGGTCATAGTTTTGGTTATGAGTAGGGGGATTATCCCACACCTCTCATGGAATACCTTAAGTCACCAGGGGATGTTTTAATTTTTCTGATTGACTTCACTTTCAGGTGAGATGTGTGGGCTGCAGACCACATGTGGACATCGGGCGGGGGTGGAGTAGTTGTTTATTTTATTATTATAAAGTGTTTATATTATTTATATTTTATGTATTTGATTAAAATTTTCAGAATTTTGTTATTGAATGTTGTTTTTGTGACTGTTTCATTTTTTATCAACATGCTTCCGCAGAAAGCTCTCATGCACCCACGAGAGGAAGCTAGAGAGAGTTCTCCCACACTGATTGGTCAGAGGCTAGTCGAGACTATGTTTAGGGCTCTCCAAGCTCCGGGGTAGGGATCGTATCCTATTCCCATTCATGTTAGGGAAGAATAAATGGTTCCTATAAAAGAAAAATCTCAGAAGTTTTTGAGAACAAGACTCCCACTTTGTGAGGCAGTATAGTATCCTAGGAAGTAGAGGAATGGCTCGAGAATATCGAGCACATGTTTGATTTAGTTGAAACACCTAAGGAGCTCAGTTTGAATTGTTCCTAATTTTTTTTGGAGGGTCCTAGACACATATGGTTGGAATAATTACTTTAAATTGGGAAGAATGAGAAGATGTGGTGGAGAGATTTCAAGGTTTTCTTCAATGAGCAGTACTTCCCTAAAGTTATTTCATGTGATAGATCCTGATAGTTCATGGATGTTGTTCAGGGGGATCATTATGTCATGGTGTATTCCAACCGTTTCACTAAGATGGTTTGGTATGCTCCTAAAATCGTCTCTAATAATAAAGCGAAGTCCCAAAGGTTTGAGAAAGGCTTACAACCATAGATATACTCCCAGGTTTTCTTATTTGAGCTGAGGACCTATGATGAGGTGGTGGATCGGGCGTGTATGGTGGAGATTGACCAAAAAGTTAGGTATGGTTTCTATGGTTCAGTATTAATAGTGGTTAGTGCCATATCTTCAGAGAGGAAGATAAATTGGTAGGAACATGTGAAGAAGGGTGGTGGTAGTTTAGGACACTCTTCCAAGTAGTTTTCATCTATGGATTCTGATACAAGATCGGTCATGTGCACCAGTGTGGGAGGTCGGGGCACATCTGACTAGCATGACCACTTCCTCTGAATACCTATTATCAATGTGGATGTATGGGTCATTTGAAGCACTTTGGTGGGTGGCATGTCCACTTCCGAGGGGGGTAGGGTCAGTAGCTTTAAGAGGAGTCCCAGTATAGTCAGAGTCATCGAGGATGGGGGGATCTCGATTTAGTGGCCCTGGTGGTAGGTTTGGTCCATCATCTAGGCATATCTAGTTTAGGTAGGAACCACAGACTAGTGGTCGTTCATAGGCAGAGACCAGACATTTTCATAAAGTGGAACACGCACCGGTAGGAAAAGAGGCAGGATCGTCAATAGTTCGAGGTACCGTTTTGATTGAATCATATATAGATACTACACATTTTGATACTAGTGAATCTATTTCATTTATCTTTTCCAATATTTTGAACACACTGAATTTTCTTACTCATTGGTTGTCTTTTGCGATGGATTTGTTGATGCCGCTGGGAAAGAAGAAGGAGAAGGGTCTTAGGTGTCTTTCCATGTCAGGGGTTGAGATGGAGTGGGACCTCTTGGTTAGATATAGAAATTTTTGGCATAATACTTGTCATAGATTGTCTAGTACACTTCCAAGAACACATCGATTTATATAGTTAGTAGGTCAGTTTCACGTCACCTGATGGGAGTCGTTAGGTTTATCATGGGGAATAGGATCTATGATCGAGTTCTGTGGGACCTCCACTCCCAGAGTTGGGAGATGTTGTTTTTTAGTTACCGTTGCTCACGATAGAGGATTATGGGCATGCTCCTGAAGTTGGACTAATTCATGTAGTGGAAGAGTCTTCTAAGGTATTTCCAGATGATTTTTCAGGTTTTCCTCCAAAGCGGGATGTGGAGTTCTTGATTGATCTGGCACCAGGAACACAGCTGATATCTCTTCCCTCATATCGTATAGCCCCCACCAGGCTGAGGGAATTAAAGATACATCTTGACAACTTATAATCTAAAGGATTCATGTTCCCTATAATCTCTCCTTGGGCCTCTCCTATGTTGTTCATGAAAAAGGCTAATGGATCCCTCCAGTTTTTCATTGACTATTGGAAGCCGAATAAGGTAACAATTAATAACAAATCCCATTTTACCAGAATAAATTATTTTTTTAATTTCTGAAGGGGGGAAATTGGTTCTTAGAAAACGACTTGTATTCGGGATACCATTAACTCAGGGTAAAAGAGGCATATATCCTAAAGACAGCCTTTTGAAGAAGGAACATCCACTTTGAGTATTTGGTCATGCCCTTCGGATTGACCAATGATCCAGCGGTCTATATGGAACTCATGACCAGAGCATTCCAATGACACCTCAATTCCTTCATTGTGGTGTTCTTGGATGATATTCTAGTATACTCTAGATCTGAGTAAAAACATGAATATCACTTGGGGATCGTTTTGGGAACTTTGTAGGATCACCGCCTCTATGAAAATTTATAGAAGATCACCTTATAGATCAGGGAGGGGAAATTTCTAGGGCATGTGATCTTATATCGGGGGGCTTTAGGTGACCCTGAGAAGACTACTGTGGTTATGTCATGGGAGAAACTGAATAATGTGTTTGATATTAGTATTTTCCTTGGCATGGCTGGTTATTACAGGCAATTCATTCGGGATTTCTCTCGACTTGCATCATCGATGACCGCGCTCACCCAGAAAGGTGTAAAGTTTGTTTGGTACTAGAATTTCAGGAATCCTTTGAGGATCCGAAGAGGTGGTTGACTACTGCCCCCATTCTGATTTTTCTAAAGGTTGTAAAGGGTTATGTGGTGTATTGGGATGCTTCAGGTATTGGTCTTGGGTGCGTTCTTTTGTAGGATGATCATGTGGTGGCGTATGGCTCTCGCCAACTCCGAACACACAAAAATAATTACCCTACCCAAGACTTGGAGTTAGAATCTATGATGAATTCTTTGAATACTTTGCATCACTATCTCTTTGGGGAGAAGTTTCTGGTCTACTCTGATCACAAAATCTTGGCCTGTATCTTCTTCCAGAAGGACCTCAACTTGAGGCAGCATCTATAGATCGAGTACTAGAAGAGGTTCGACATTGACATTTTCTATATTCCAGGAAAAGGTAACGTGGTGGCCAATACATTGAGTAGAAGAGTTCCATTGTAGTATTTGATTAAGTTCAGTGGTGAGTGGACTTTAATGGTGCTCTTTTACCAAATGCATGTGGAGACAAAGGAGCCAAATGGGGGTTCATTCTTGGTGATCTTTTAGTTGACTCATTCTATAGTGGTGATAATTCAGCAACAGCAGCCTAATGATGATATTTTTTAGAGTTTGAAGTAGTTTATTCATGGTAGGGAGACGTCCTCAGATTGGTCGTCGTCTCCCGAGGACATGTTGTGATTCAAGGGTTGTTCAGTAGTGTCGTTGTCTCTACAAAAGGTGGTGACAGAGGATAGTCACTAGTCTTAGTGGGTTGTCCATTCGGGTGCCAACAACATTTATTATGTTGTATGTTGGTAGTTATGGTGTCCTGGTATGAGATAAGACATCATAGACATCATGTCGAGATTCTACACATGTTAGCAGGTGAAAGCAGAGCATCAAAGTCCCTCCGATTTTCTCTATCCATTACCCATTCCTACATGTAAGTGGAATGAGGTTTCCATGGACTTCATTGTTGGATTACCTCGTACACCTTGGGGTAATAATACCATTTGGGTGGTGATTGATCATCTGACCATATCATCTCACTTCATTCTGATCACAGATACAACTAATGTGGATGAGTTGGGTCGTTTTTATCTTCAGGAGGTGGTAAGGATCCATGGTGTTCCATACATAGTTGTCTCGAACGGAGGCCCTCATCTCACTTCTTGGATTTGGGAAGTCATTAAGAATTCCTTGGGGTCTCAGATTAAGATTAGTATGGTGTACCATCCTCAAACAGATGGTCAGACATGCAGGAGAACCAAATTTTGGAGGACATACTCCGTGCATGTGTTTTGGACCTTGGAGGTTCCTAGGATAACCATTTGGGATAGGTTTAGTTTTCTTTTAATAATATTTACCAATCCTTTATTTGAATGGATCCATTTGAGGTGCTCTATGGTTGGCCTTGTCGGCCCCCCCTATGTTGGGCTGAGGATGGTGACACCTCATTATTGGGGCCGGGTCTAGTACTGGTGATTTATGAGAAGGACAATTTGATTAGGTAGTGCTTATTGATAGCTCAGATTCTTCAAAAATCATCCACTGACTAGATGCATTGAGACTTAGAGATTTTTGTGGTTGATATGGTATTCATGAAAGTGGACCCTCATCTGGTCCATCGTCGATTTGGGATGTAAGGGAAGCTGACACCGTGATTTTTTTCCCTTTTAAAATCACCGAGCATATTGGAAAGGTGGATTATAGGTTGTCCTTACCTTCTCAATTGACATCTATTGGTTAGAGTAGAGTAACCAAGAGGGGGTTTGAATTTAGTATCTATAAAAAAAATTGAAAAGTTTCCTTAAAAGGTTCGCCAATAAAAACAAATATTTCCCAGTCAATCAAGGTAATACGGTTATAAAAGTTTTATTGTTCAAATAACCTCTAAAAAGATTGATTAATTCTTTGTAATATTATTTAGAGTTATTTATTCTACTTTTGAAGCTATTCTAATAAGGAAAACAATTATAACTTCTATCCAAGATTAATTATCAAAATAAAATCTAGTGATTTATGAATTGTATAGTAAAACAGAGAAAAAATAAATTAAAAAACACAATGGATAAAACAAGTGGTTCAGTCTCAAGATGATACCTAATCTACTCCACTTGGTTATCACCTTCCACCAAGAATTTTATATTAATAACCTTTGATCCACACCCTGGATCAGGGTAAACAACAGTGCAAAGGACTTATAGGATTATGAAAATGAAAGTATCGAGTCCTCTTGTGAAAAAAAGATTATCATAAATCTAGTGTTACGGATTTTAGTTAGATACTAGCTCATGTTCTTCGTGGAGTTCATATAATGAAGATTCTTTTGGCTCTGATCTATGGTATTCTAGCCATTGGATTTTAAAATAATTTGTGTGTTTTTCAGATGTACCTTATTTCATGTATCAGTTCTCTTAAAAAAATGTGTGTGTATCTATTGTTCTACTACTATATATATTTTTGCAGCCCAACTTATCTTCCTTATTAATTGCGGGTGCACATGTTGGAGCTAACAAGATGCACGTATTCTGCACCTCATACCTCGTACTATTAGGTGACATGTCTAAAAAGAATCATTAATTATGTTAGTTACTTTAAATGACTCAAATACGACCGTTATAAATTAAATTGAAAACAAAAAAATAGATTAAAGAATAATGTTATAGTCTGTTTAGAAACAGTACCACTTGGAAATGGTTTCCCCAGGAAATGGTATCTTATTTTTTTCTTTGATCGGTGAGAAAGTCATGATGGCATAGTTTTATTGATATCAAGAACAGGTAGCACAAATTTGGTGTAAGGATCGTGGTTTTTTGTTCTTTTCCTAACATCAAATGGTGTCTTAGTTATGTTATAAAGGAACCGGTGTCACAGAATTCATGAGATCTGAAATTGGTTATGGTGTCTGGTCACAGTGTCCTGGTCATAGTGTCTGGGTCATGATGTTTGTGTCATGGTGTATGAGTCATGGTGTCTAGGTCACGGTGTCTAGGTCACAGTGTCCGGGTCACAGTTTCTGGGTCACAGTGCCTAGGTCCTTTTCCAGACAACCAAAACCAGTGGCAGACTCACTGTTTCTCAGACTTAACCAAATATCTGTATACATACTTAAGAAGTAATATTCACAGAATTAATTAGACTTGATCATTCATAAATTAAATTCATTACAAAAAAAAATTAAATATAGTTTAAAATAATCAAACATTATTTATAGGAATTAAGATCTTGGGTAATTTTATTTAAATCATAAAGAAACTAACCATCTCTACACATGATTTGAGATAGATTAAAAAGTAGTAACATGATTTACAAGATTTAAAGGATTTTTTATCATTAAATCATGATTAAAACATGAGGATTCCAACAATATCCCCCTTTTTGATGATTACAAATCATATTTGTTCTTATTTTTATATTCTCTCCCTTTTGGGATTATCAAAAAAAATACAAGAAAAAAAGAGAATGAACATAAATAAGAGAATAGAGAGAAACAGTTCACATTACATTATATGAAAAAGATGTGGTTGTACAAGCAGTAGGTGGAAATACAAAAAATCCCAATCAAAACAAAATTTTCACTATTCTTCAGGACTAGTTTTCTTTTCTTTTCCCTTGGCAGCAACATCAGAAAGAATCATAGGAGCATCATTTGAAGTTGAAGAAGGGACTCGGCCAATTGATAGAGAAGGGAGAGGGAGTACTTCAAAAATAGAAGGTGCCAAAGTAGGTTCGGATGAATACTGAGTCAAGTTTTGGTCAAGGAAAATAGGTATGATCTGGCTCAGAGCCTGAGATATGGACATTGAGGTAGATGCAAAGGAAGTGGATGAGGAAGGATGTAAACTAGGACACAAGGGTACAGTTGTAGGAGCCACAATAGTAGTGTTCTGCACATGAAGATAAGGCTTTAACAACTAAATTAAGTGAGTAATAATCTCACCACCATACATAATTTCATTCTAAAAATCATATTTTTTCTCCCTAAACATATCTAATAAAGGAGTGAAATATTTCATCTTTTGAACTTGATTCTTGAAGGCTTGAATGAAAGGATGTATTTTCAAATTCTCTACAATATACTTGAAATGATTGGTCATATAATTCATAGATAAAATCCAATTAAATTAGAAATCCAATTTCTTAGTAATTTCTTCCTGAGAATCATTTGCAATATTTTAGTGAATCCTTAACAAATCAAGTACCCTGTCACTATTCTTGACAACCATAGATAGAGTCTCTTTGTAAAATCAACTTAACACTAATTAAATTTCTTCATTAATAGTAGTTCTAAGAAGATCACTATAAAAGAAGGGTTGAGATGACTTTTTAGATGTACTAGAGGCTATAACAGCTGAAGTGAGGGACTGTAGTTGTTTTATAACTTTCTATAGACATCCCTTATTTTCATCAGTCAGTTAGTTGAGACCAATAACCAGCTCATACATCTCTTAAACTATCTGCTTGTTTCTCTTAGCCACTTTTTCATATAATGAATTCATGTTCAGTTGAATCAGATAGGAAACATCTTATGGAATTTGACCACTAACATCCTCAAAAGGATTAGCAAAAGGAACTTGTCCTGATTGCAAGACATTTTGCAGATCTTCAACCATAGCTCTGAGAAACTTCACTTCCGCACATAGCTGTTTTTTCTCTATTCTAACCTCTTGAATTTCATGAACCATTTTTGTCTTAATATACTGTATGATCTTCTCTAATAGTAGGTTAGAATCCCTTTCACTTAGGTTTTTTATAGGAGTAGGTTGTGTGCTCATGATATTTTCAACACCAGCCAATAAACTAGCTCCAAAGGATTTCAAATCACTCTAAATCATGAAAGCATGAGGTTATTGAAATGGTTCAGGAATAGGAGCTAAGATAGGTTCAGGTTCCTTGGAAGATATTATTTCCACATAAGAGACCATTTTCAGTTGATATATGGTAGATAGGTCTATACCTTTAACCGAGGATTCTAGGGAATCATTCACAACAAAATATCTAGGGAACTTATACCATATATCCACAGTGCTTTGATCAATTGGATTAGGAATATCAACACTTTAAAGACTAGGGTGTTTCTCCCCCTCAACAAGTGCATATCTCACAAGACTAAGATATTTAGTTCTATGATCCAGTTCTAGAAGATCGCCTTGAATACTATCATCCATTTCTTTTCTAGACAGTTTGATGGCTTGTTCCATTATTTCCTCACCTGATAGGATAACATCAAAATTATCTTTTGATTCCAAAAGTTCTTCAATTGCAATATCTTTCTCAAGAAAAAATTCTTCTTCTAAAGGATCCTCAGGAATAACCTATTCTCTTACATTAACAACAAATTCTTTTCCAAAAGTAGGTTCTTCTTGTAAATCAATACTTATTTCAAGAACAAGTGCTTCTTTCTCAACATTATCTTGTGGAACAGGTCTACTATCTTCCTTATTCAAGATAGTTTCTTCTATACGTGAAACAACTACATATTATTCCTCTTCAACATAATAGTCAATAATTTCATCTGGTTCCAAACTAGAATCAGAAATGCTCTTAGGTTTTGAAGGATGCTCAATCGGATTAAAATTTTCATATAACCTTTTATTATCCTCCACCCATACCATTCTCCATGGATTCCAACTGATTTTCATTCTTTTTATTGTAACATTTGAGATACAAAATTCACAGTACTTTATGACTTCTTCATTCGGTCCAACCATTCTTTTATCATATAGTATAGAAGATATTAACCTTGAGTAAAACAATAAGGTAGACTTTGAGATAATCCTAATCAACTCACACATATAAAGTATAACATACTTTCATAGGTTAATATTGTGTCAATTATTCATAATATATATCAAAAATAAATCCTGATACTTGAGGGTAGAAAAATATCCTTTCCTCAGACTCATCAGATTCTAAATAAACTTAAACTACAATATGGTTTCACCAACAAACTCAAAAGCAATAGCTCATATTTTCTTTTTGTTTCCAGCCAAGCTTCCCAAAGCCTCTTATAAAACAAATATATCACTAGGAGGTGGAGTACCTCTCTGATAGTCCTCAAAAATTCCCTCATGATGTATCCCAAGGCAATAATCCCATAACCTTGAAGAAAAGGTTCATATTTGGACATTAATCCAGCTTTTCACAACAAAACCATCATCTGTATCAAATGTAAACCGGAAAAACTGATAGAACTGATCAATAATCTTTAGATAAATCATCCATGTCTCCTCTGTGAATAAATCCAGCCATTCCTTATCTTTCAGTACTTTCAACACTAAAGACTAACTTGACAACAACCATTTCAGGCAGATTTCCATTTCTGGTAACATTATTTATCAAAAAGGATTGGGTTTAGTGGTCCTTCAGGAGCTACCTTTAGGGATATTTTCACTTTATTATTATATTTGTGCTTCTCAGGAGTTGAAGAAGATATGAGATTCATTCTAGGCATTCAACAAGAGGTTCGAGAGAGAGAGAGAGATGAAGTATTGAAAGGGTGTTAGGGTTAGAGAGAGAAAGGTTTTGGGATTAAGAGAAGAAATATCAAGTGAAGAAGCTAGTGAAGTAAATTTGGTTTTTATCCTTTAGGTATTTAAAGCATCGCAATTTAAAAATCACGGGATTAATATAGTAAAATAATTAACACAGTGGTATGGGTAATGAATTACAAATAAAAAAGAAAAAGTGTCTATAGTGAGACCAGAACAGGTTGTCACGGGGAGATCAGAACAGGTTTTCACAATGTCACCTTTATAGTGTGTCTCCACACGGTATGACCATAATACTTAAGACAGTTATTGAAGGACAGTAATAGAGAGACCGTAACTGTGAGACCGTAAACATGAAACTGTAACTTGTAGAACTGCGAGAGTTAGTAAAATGCAGACAGTGACTTGTGAAACCATAAACTGTGAAACAGTATGTTGTGAAACAGTACACTTTATACTAAAGATTTATCATTCCTAATTCATGTATGATGTAATCTATCCTTTCATAATTTAATGGTTTGTTGAATATATCAGCAAGCTCATATTCAGTTTCAATGAATTCTAAAGTGATATCACCTTTTGATAATAGTCTTTCAAAAAGTGATGTCTTACGTCAATATTTTTTGTCCTAGAGTGTGAAACAGGATTTTATGAGATGTTAAAATCACTTGTATTGTCACAATTTATAGGTACATGCCTGAATTGATATCCATAATCTAGTAATGTGTGTTTTATCCACAAAATTTGTGCACAACAACTACCAGCAACTATGTATTTAGCTTCGACAGTAGATAATGCAATAGTGATTTGTTTCTTACTACACCATGATACTAGATACTTACATAAAAAGGGACATGTTCTTGAGGTGATCTTTCTATCTAACTTACAACCACTAAAATCAGCATCAAAATAACTAACTAACTCAAATGATTTTCCTCTGGGATAGAACATTCCAAGATTGGTTGTATGTTTGAGGTATTTGAAAATCCTTTAAACAACATTTAAATGAGATTCCTTAGGGTTTTCTTGAAAATGATCACACACACAAACACTAAACATAATGTCATCTCGGCTAGCAGTTAAGTAGAGTAATCTTCCAATCATTCCTCTGTAATTGGTTTGAACAACAGATCTTCCATTTTCATCAAGATCCATCTTACAAGTAGTACTCATTGGAGTATCACTACTTTTAGTGTTATCCAAGCCAAAATGTTTTAGAATATCTTTAGTATATTTTCTTTGGTTTAAGATAATAAAATCATTATTTTGAAATATTTTAATTCCAAGATAGAATTTTAGTTCACCCATTTGAGTCATTTAAAATTTTTTATGCATCATTTTAGAAAATTCAATACATAAATAATTTTTTGAAGATCGAAAAATAATATCATCTACATAAATTTGAACTACTAAAACATCATTAAAAATTCATTTAATAACAAGGGTAGGATCAGATATTCCATTTGTAAAACCTATGTAAATATGAAAAGTACTTAATCTATCATACCAAGCTCTTGGATCTTGTTTTAAACCATAAAAAGCTTTTGATAATTTGAGAATGTGATTTGGAAAGTGAGGATTTTTGAAACTATGTGGTTGTTCAACAAATAAAACCTAATTCATATACCCATTTAGGAATACACTCCTAACATCCATTTGATATAGTTTGAAATTCATATGTGCAGGAATATAAAGCAGGATTTTGATGGCTTCAAGTCTAGAAACTGGTGCAAAGGTCTCCTTATATTCAATTCCTTATTCTTGACTATAGCCTTGTGCAACCAATCTAGCCTTATTTTTAACTATATTACCAGCTTAATCTACCTTATTTCGAAAAACCCACTTAGTGCCTATGGAAATGTGTTTATGGGTCCGTCAACAAGTTTCCAAACTTTGTTCCTTTCAAACTGATTAAGTTCTTCATGCATAACCATCACCCAAACTCATCATTGATAGCATCATTAATGTTTTCAGTTTAAATTTGTTACAAGAAAACGTGATGTTCAACTGGATTTCTAAAAGAAGATATAGTTTGAGTTCCTTTATCTAAATCTCCTACAATATCATCTAATGGACGGTTCTTAAGGGTTATAACAGCTCTAGAAAAAGAGGGACTAGTGATTTCAAGTTCATCAAAAGGTTCAGGTTCATTATGACTTGAATCTGTAGAATTTCCAGAATAAGAAGTTTTCACAGATCCTTTTACAGGATGGTTAGAGGGTTTAGAATTGATTTCTAGATTTGACATATCATCCTCTAGGTTCTCTTGTGTGGTCTTAGGCTCATGTGGATATGTCTCATCAAACCTAACACAGACAGATTCCTCCACACATTTAGTTCTTTTGTTAAACACTTTATAGGATTTACTAGATATTGAATATCCTAGAAACATTCTCTCATCACTCTTGGATGAGAACTAGTCAAGATTTTCCCAAGTATTAAGGATATAGACTTCGCTACCAAAAACGTTGTAGTAGCTTACATTGGGGTTTCTAGTGTTCCATAAATCATATGGTGTTCTTTTAAGAATGGGTCTAATCAACACTCTATTAATGATATTAAATGTTGTATTTACAACTTAAGCCCAGAAATAAATTGGTAAGTCATATTCATTAAGCATGGTTCTGGAAATCTATACTGAGGTTCTATTTATTCTTTCTACAACTCCATTTTGGTGAGGTGTTCTAGGGGCATGGAAGTTATTACTTTCGCTATTTTCTGAGAAAAAGGATTCAAAATCCTAATTTTCAAACTCATGGTCATGATCACCTCTTAGGATTTAATTATAAGTCTACTAAAATTTTCAACAGTTTTAGCATATTTGGTGAAATGAGAGAAGGCTTCACTTTTTTGAGTCAAAAAAAATCCAAGTATATATAGAGAAGTCGTCAACAATAACATAAACATATTGCTTCCCATTTAAACTAGAAAATATAGATGTTCCAAACAAATCCATGTGAACCAATTCAAGAGGTTGAGAAGTTGACAATTCTTTCCTTGGTTTGAAGGAAATTTTTTTCCATTTTGACAAGGATTACACACTTTATCATTTAGAAACTCAATTTTTGGTCGGTATTTGACTAAACTTTTTCTAGTTATCTTTATAAGGGAGTGAAAATTGAAATGTCATGGTATTCTATTCCAAAACAAAAACTCTTTGTGAAATACACTTAAACATGAATCATTTTGAGAAACTAAATAATCTAAGTTAATAGAGTATACATTTTCATTTCTCAATGCATAAAATACTGATTTATTTTTTGAATTAAAAACATTTAATGCATAATTTTAAAATTTAACAGGAAATACATCATCATGTAGTTGTGAAATACTATGCAGATTATATTTTAGTCCATCAACAAAAAGTACTTTGGAAATTTAGACTGAGTTAGAGTTACCGATTTTTCCAAGGCCAATGATTTTCCCTTTGGCATTCTCACCAAATGTGACATATCCAGCATCAATTTTATTAATTTATTGAAGCAGTAATAGTCCCCTATCATGTGTCTTGAAGACCCATTGTCCAAGTACCATAATATTTTACAATACCTCTTTAAAAAAATTCTTACAAAATAGTCAAATAAAAATAGACTTTGGTACCCATATTTGTTTAGGTCCAGTAATATTTGTGACTAGTGCTTTAGGAACCCACATCTTCCTCATAGGTTTCCAATAAAAATTATGTAAAGTGCTTGAAAAATATACTCTATTTGGTTTAGAAAATCTTGAAATAGTAGAGAGTGTATCATAATTTGAAATAACTGAATGTTTTCAAGAAGTAGGAGTAAATTTCTGTGTCCTAGATTTAGAAACAAAATTTGTTCTTCCAAAATTTCTTTTACCAGGTTGATAGCCAATACCAGTAGTGTATTTAGGGGAAATTGTTTTACCTAAAATTTGTACCAAGGTATCTTTACCATTAGTAAACCATTAAAATTACTTTTTCAATTGCTCATTATATATCTTTAGTTCATTTTTTTAATTGATTAATTGAAAAAAATTCTCTCTTTCTATAGTAAGTTCATATTTAACAGTTGAGGTAAGAGAACATTGTTTCTTTAAAGACTTGTATTTATATTTTAGTTCATTACATGTCCCTTAAAGAATATTACAGTACTCAAACATTTCTTCATTATACATATTTTTGTAATCACTTTCATCTCCAGAATAATTGGAATTGTGTACAAGAGAATCCAGTGTTACCTCATATGTGTTTGTCATAAAACACAAATTGGATTTGTTAACCTGTTCATCATGTGAATATTATGGGTCACTTGAACTATCCTTAGAGGAAATCCATGTTTCTTTCATTGACATTTTATACTTTCTATCTTTTTTCTCATATTTCTTTTTATACTTGAGATTGGTATAGTCAGACTTTATATGTCTCTTTCGCTTACATTCATAACATATTATCTCATTAGACTTGTCACTTCTTTTCCAATATTTCATCCAGCTTCCCTTTTGATCATATCTTCCTTTGATGTTAGGATTTATGAAAAAATTATTCCTCTTGTAAAATTTCGTAAACCTTATAGCTAATTGAGCCATCTACTCATCACTATCAGGGGATTATTGTTCACTGGTGAAACTTTTTACAAAGTTTTGTAGTTTCTATTTTAATTTGTGTTTAATGGTGGTACTCTTGAATGAAACATATTTTCTTTTGGATTCATCCTCCTATTCTTTATTGACTTTCAATAACTCTTCATACATCATTAGTTTCCCAATGAGTTCTTTGATTGTTAATTTGTTGATGTCCTATGACTCTCTAATAGAGACAGAGTTTCCTCTCCATCTATCAGGTAGGCATCTGAGAATCCTCATGATTTGTTCTTTGGTATTAACTTTTCTTCCAAAATAAATCATTGTGTTGAAAATTTAATTGAACCTGATATACATGTAAGAAATAGGCTCATTATGATTCACTTTAAAGTTTCATATTTAATAGTATAAGTATTGGGTCTCATTTCTTTCACACTATAAGTGCCTTCATGTGAAACAGACAATGTATCCCTAATCTCATGGGTAGTTTTACATGCAGATATTATGTCAAATTTATCATCCCCTAAAGAGAAAAATAAGGCATTCATGGATTTTCAATGGTTATAGTAGGAAGTCTTAGTTGGGTCATCCAAAGTAATTCTATCAGTAGAAGGAATCTTATACTCTTCTATAATTGAAGACCAAATATCAAAGCTCATACTTTCTAAATTAATTTTCTTGTTATTTTTCTATTAGGAATAATCAGTTCCATTAAAGAATGGTGGTTTATTTGTTACATCCCTTTCTGGTCTATTATCCATAATAAATAAATAATTTTAATGATATAGAAATTTATAATTAACAGAAATTTAGAGATATTTAAAGTACAACTAAAACCACATATTAATAGTTTTAAAAACAGGGTCTTAATAGGAATAAAAACTCCACTAATACCAAATGTTGGTCGGATTAGAGTACTCGAGAGGGGGTGAATTGAGTATCTATAAAAGTTTATGATGAAAATTTTTTTTAAAAGGTTCCCCAATAAAAATAAATACAACCTAGTCAATCAAGTTAATACAATTATAAAAGTTTGACTATTCAAATAATCTCTCAAAATATTGATTAATTCCCAATAATATCAGTATGAGTCACTGATACTACTTTTGAAGCTATTCTAATATGGAAAAACAATTATAACTTATATAAAATATTATCTATCAAAGAAAAATATAGTGATTTCTAAATTATACAATAAAATAGAGAAAAACTAAATTAAACAACCCAGTGGATAAAACAAGTGGTCCAGTCTCAAGATGGGACCTAATCCACTCCACTTGGTGATCACCTACCACCAAGTAGTTTATATTAATTATATTTTATCCACACCCTGGATGGGGGTAAACAACAGTGCATAAGACTTCCCAGGTTACACGACCTCTTCTATAGTTATTTGTGGGTATAAACTATCAGGTCACACAAGGACCTCTTCAACACTTATCTGTGGGAGAAAACAATAGTAAAAAAGATATGAGAGGAAGGATATCTTGTATCCTTTAGTTTAATGTAGTAGATAGTATGTTTTTTTAATACAGACACACACACACTACTCAATAGCTAAAACAACACACAATAGAGAAAAGATGATGAGAAAAGGGTTAGAAGTACTCTGAGTGTTATTCTATGAAACTCTGGACTTGTAGGATGAAGTAGATGCAAGTATCGAGTCCTCTTTTGAAAAACAGAGTATCGTAAGTCTGGTGCTCTGGATTCTATTTAGATATTAGATCTTTTTCTTCATGGATTTAGTACAGCGAAGATGCTTTTAGATCTAATATATGGTAATCCAACCTTTGGATTTGAGAATGCTTCATGTGTTCTTCAGATTCATCTTGTTTCATGTATCAGTTCTCTTAAAAAAATGCTTGCGTGTCTTTTATTCTACTACTATGTATATTTTTTTATCTCGGATTATCTTCTTTATTAATTGTGGGTTCACACATTAGAGCCAACAGGATGCATGTATTCTGCACCTAATACACTGTACTATCAGGTGACATGTCTAAAAAGAAGCATTAATTATGTTAGTGACTTTAAATGACTCAAATATAACCATTAGAAATTAAATTTAAAATGACAAAATAGATTAAATAATGGTGTCATAGTCTGTTTAGACATAGTTTCACTTGGAAACGGTGTCACCCAGAAATGGTGTCTTCTTTTTTTCCTTTAAGCAGTGAGATAGTCATGATCGCATAGTTGTATTGAGATCAGGAACTGATAGAATAGATGCGGTGTTAGGATCATGATGTCTGGTACTTTTCCAAACATCGAATGGTGTTTTAGTGATGGTAGCAAGGAACCAGTGTCAGAGACTTCATGAGATCTGACACCGATTATGGTGTCTATTCATGGTGTCTAGGTCACGGTGTATGGGTCACCGTGTCTAGGTCATGGTATCTGGGTCACGGTGTCTGGGTCATGGTTTCTAGGTCACAGTTTCTGGGTCACAGTTTCTAGGTTAAGGTGTCTGGGTCACGGTGTTTGGGTCCTTTCCAGAAAACTGGAACCGGTGGCAGACACACTGTTTCTCGGACCTAGCCATATATCAATATATAGACTTAAGAAGTAATATTCACATAATTAATTAGACTTTATCATTCATAAAATTAATTCATTATAAAATAAATTAAATATAGTTTACAATAATCAAACATGATTTATAGGAATTAAGATCTTGGGTAAATTTATTTAAAGCATAAAGAAACCAACCATCTCTACACATGATTTGAGATATATTAAACAAGAGTAATAAGATTTATAGAATGTATAGGATTTTTTATCATAAAAACATGATTAAAACAGGATTATTCCAAAAAAAATCTATCCATGAACTCTTCCATGTCTCCCAGTTGAAGAAATACAACACGGATTTGTCTCATGTGCTATGTTGGGATGAACTGGAGATAGATCCTGACTTGTCAATTTTTGAGCAGCGAGTGAAAATAATGGAATCCCAAGAAAAGTTTAGTTGAGGGAAGTCTATCCTAGTGGTCTGTGTTCGTTGGTAGCATGGTATTCATACACATGAGACCTGGGATAGGAAGCTATGGGTTGAGGATGAGTACCCATTTTTGTTTTCCGATCAAGAATCTAGTCGACTTTCCAGGACGGAATTTTTTAGGGTGGGAGAATTTTCACACCCATATTATTCAATAAAGGTACTTATATTTCCTATATTTTAATCCTACAATTCTCCCCTAAGTTCCACATAACCCCCCCCCCCCAAAAAAAACTTTGGTGGCATTTGGATCTATTTTGAGGTGAGAAATAAGGGTTCACATTTTAGGTGCACGGTTTTCCAAACCGTGCACCCATGTCCAGATCATTAAAAAAGAAATAAATGACTTTTTTTACCTCCCAATATTTATCCTAACTTTTCCCTTCATTCCCTAAATTGAAACAAATATCCATGGTAGACCACAAATCCTCTCAAACCCTCATTGGAACTCCATTTTGAAGGGGGATTTGGTGGAGGAATTTCACACAATCTAAAGTAAGTGTTTCTCCCTCTTAGTTCCTCTGCTTTTCATGAAGTTTCTTCCAATTTTATTCAACTAAAAAATTTATAGAGGGTATTTTTTCGAACCTAGGATTTAAATTTGGGTTTTATTGGTCCAATATTTTTATTTAAGGCTCGATATACTTTCCTTGAGATGCGGTAGTGGTGCGATTGAATTTTCGCACAAAAGATTGAAAGTTTTAAGAATTTTGGTATGTGATTCTATTTTTATGAAAGAATTGTGACTTATATTGATGTGTTTGTAATAGTTTCATGTTTATCTCACTTGATTATGGTTTCATAGATTGGTTTTAATGGTATTTGTAATGAAAATGAAGTTTAATTGTCGTTTTTATGTGAAATTGGGGGTTTTCATAGAAATATTTTATTGGTTCATTTGGTGCTACCCTATAACTACTTAGTTGATTTTATGGAAATATATTAGGGCTTAAAATAATGTTTTTTATGTTTATATCAATTTTTTATTGCTAAGAAAATTTGTTTTAATGGTTTTTGTGAAGCATATGAACTTTAAGTTCCATGGTTGTGTGAAAATTGAGGTTTTACAAAGATATCCCTTTTCGTTCATATGGGGCTACACTATAACTGATTTTTTGGTTTAATTTAAATATATTAGGCTTCTAGTTTTGTTTTGGTTACTTATAAGTGTGCACATAATGTGAAAAGTGGGGATTTTGAGGAGTTTGGGGTGAAAAACAATGCGAGATTTTGAGAAGTTGTTTTATTGAAAATCAAAATGTTTTGTTGTGTGTTTTAATTAGTATAAAGTGTGTATAGATACTGTATTATTTTTATGTGACCAGTAGTGGTGTTTTTATATGTAATGGTATGTATGTATAATTCTGAACTTGTTTTACCACAAATGGGGAAGCCCGGGTACCTAGGTGGGAGGATATATACTAGTACACTAGTGATCCAGATGGGTTTTTTCCCTTTTTCATTAATCATTTGGATAACAAAAACTCTAAAAAACTTTATGGATGATGTTTGGGTACCAATAGGTTATGGTTATTTTCCCTACTAGTGTATTTTCTATGGTAACCTATTTTGACATGGATATTTTACACCGAGGTATGAGGTACATAGGTCCCGAGACTATCTAGTGCCTAGGGGTGTTCCCAATTTTGGTGCTCATTGGATTTGTGGTATTTACCCTTGTATTAGGGTTTTTTTGGCTATAAATTAAATTATATAACATGTCTTATTAAATTGATAAAACATTATGAATTTTTTAATTTGAAAACTATTCACAATTTAAAGTTTCATTTCGTGGAATTTATCACCGATTTTCCTTACATATTAAAACTGCATGTTTTTTCACCTTGTATTGAATACTATTTGGAATATATGGGTGTTATCCTATTGGTATTAGGGTCAAAACCTACTTACATACCTTGGGTGTAAGTATAGTTGATTATGTTTGATACAGGTAAAGGAAAATCCTCGAGTGAAGGTGGTTCGGGTTGTTAGTCCCCTCATATGGTGCGGTGTTGTAGGGACGGCTTGGGGGTGATTACCCCTTGTCATGTGGGGTCTTTGTGGACGATTTTCTACTGTTTTATTTATTTTTTGACCTATTTTACTTTATTTAAAACCATGTATTCAGATATGGCCTCTATTAAGTCTTGTTTGGCATGAAATTTCAAATTCATATTATTGATTGTTTTTAATGTTATATGATTTCATACTCTGGTAAATCATTCCCAACCCAAATTTATTGATACCCAGGCACATGTGATTTCCCATGAGGACAGGGAACACCATCTCTACCTTCTCATGGGCTGGATTTTGGGCCGGTATTAGTGGTGACCAGATTCAGTTTGTGACAATAAAAGTGATGAAGAAAAAATTGAACTCATGTAATGGAGTACTTTTAAGGAGACACTCTTTGATAAATACTTCCCTCATGATAAAAAATTGAGATGAAGATGAAGTTAATTAGCTTAAATAAATTGAAGAAAATATTATTTTGGATTATGGAGCTTCCTTTATAAGCTTTTCTTGGTATGCTGTGAATTATATACACAACATTGAGTGAAAGATTAACCACTTATTTAAAGTTCTTAATATAAGTCTCTTAAGGGAAATGGTCTCACATAATTTCTCTTAATATGAATAGATAATTTTATGTTCCATCAAAATAGAGAAGGAATTATCTAGATCCATTATATTCAATGGAAACCAAAAAAGAAAATGTTTTTATGAACCCCATGATAAAGGGAATGAGTCAAATAAGATGAAGGGAAAGAAGGATTTTACAACTTGTGATATCTATGGAAAGAATTACCCTAGTAAATTCTTGAATGTATTGGGAGTTTTTTATAAGTGAGGAGAAAATGGTCACCATGAAAAATAATACAAAGTGAAGAAGAAAACACAGACATTCAGAATTATAACTACAAGGATATGGGTTAATATGAAAACAAATTCCTACAACGTCAAGGGAATATACCTCTAAATAAGCTAAGCGACCAGGGTAAAGCATATGTTATTGACACAAGTGAATTTTAATGATTAATTTAATTATATATTTGGATCTAATAAATATGTTGTAAAATTATTATTTCTATGACTTTCTCGTTTTATAATTTATGAAATATGTGAGGATTGTACCACATTACTTTTTTTAAGGATTTCAGATTATTTGATGAATGATACCAATAATATTTATTGATAATAAAGTTAAAAAAATTTAAAACACATTAATAAGAGAAATAAATCCCTTAATATGTTCCTGATGTTGAGATAATTAAAGAGAAATGATTGATTTGGATAAGTACTAACTAATGTAAAACTCGTTAATTAATTATCGACAAGTGGTCTATTATATCACTGATGGGGTTTACAACACTTTTGGATTTATGGAATATATCCAATAACATGTTTCTTACATAATTAATAATAAATGATGCATTTTTAGAATAAGGTTTTATGGTGATTTGAGTTATTACTATATTTTAATATGATACATGATGAAATTATTCACATGTTTGGAATGTGATAATTTTGAGCTGCTTTATGTTTATTAAAGGATAATGATAAGTTCATATTGTAAATTTTATGACCTTATTTCTAAAGTTTTGGATCATAATCTTTTGGAAAAGTATCCATTTATAAAATGGTTTAAGTTGATCATTAAATGATATTTTAAAGGATAATTTGTTACTTCCCCATATTATGAATCAGTTTTTAAGAGACGAAGTATAAATAGTTCAAGGATTAATAAAATTAAAATATTATGTTTATATAAATTAATAGTTTTAGATAATGAATGAATTACATAACTTTAGGAAAAGGTATTTGAAACAAAAATGTTTCTAAATTATCAAAAAAAATATGTTATCAAAGACCTTTATTCACACCAATAGATTATGGTTTTTTGGTCTAAAAAATTCATCTAAACATGTTCTATATCACTCTCCATCTAAATATTATTATTTTATTTTTCTTTTGTATTCATGATTTCATTTCCCACCAATGTTCTCCTACAAGGGAACCTTGTTACGTGACCATTATAGTTTACTTTATCTATTATTAAGAAGATGTGACATTAACCCTTTTTATGATTTGGGTCTTTTAAAAAAAATTTATTTTCAATCCATCTATCACCAATATCGTGTTTAAATTACGAGGAATCAATTTATTTATGGTGGGTAGAATTTTACACCCTAAAATTCTAAAGTAAGAAACTTATATTTGATAGCGTGCATGACACGCAACACCAAGTGCATAAGGGGATATAATACCCTAATAATTTAAAATATAATTAATATTTTAAATATATTTTATATATTCTATATTTTTAAATTCATGCAACATTAAGTTACCTTTTGTTACATTCAAGAGCGCCTTTATTTGAAATCTTAAATTACACGTAATACCATGTTTTACCAAACAATGATAAATTATTAAAATAATATTTATTAATATATTAAGATATAATATAGCCATTAAATGAGTGGTTATAAAAAATAGTAATTAAATTATGAAAATATATTATTTACATAAATATAAAATAAATTAGTAGGTTACCAACTAATTAGAAATGAAAATATAAACCAATTGAATATAAAAGAAATATTATTATTTTTATGCTCTGAAATGTGTTTTGTCCTAATAAATTAAATTAATTAAAATTATTGAATTATATTAATTAAATACATATGTTTTATATTCAATAAAATATTTTTGATAATCTTCAAATATATATGATGGAAATAAGATAAAAATAAATTCAATATACATATAAAATCCTATTTTTTTATTAAGGCACTTTTACTACCGTTTAATGGATAACCCATATTAAATACAATTTTTAACCTTTTTATAAATTTAATAGGTCAAAATAAACTTCTTATATTTAATAGAAACATAGAAATTTTCATAGGGTGATTATTTGATATTTTTCTATGAAGATTCATTTTTTAACGAATAGTGAAAAATACTAAATTTTAATTCAAAACTGATTTTCCATGTAATTTATTTTTAAGGTTAGATTATATTTTTAATTGGTTTTAAAGTTTAATTGAACCATATTTTTATAATTTAATAAAATTTATGTCATTTTAATCAATTTCACTTTGAAATTGACTATAAAAACTTGGAAAACTTTAGGATGTTATTATTTTAAAAACCTGCATTGTTGTCCCTTCTACGAGATTAATTTTAATTAAATTTCTGCCACTTATGTGATTGGAATTTTTAAAAATTGATTCCATATTTTGAATAATCATAATTTATAATGTATAATAATATAAACTTAGTTTTTTACCAAAAGTATTAGTGAATTTAATTAAAATTAATTACAATGATTAATGTTGAATTCAGCAAAATAAGGGACTAAACCATAACCTTAAGGCCCAAAACGACCTATAAAATTATACAATAGAAATTGGTTGGAACTATTTGGAGCTTATCCAAAATTGGATCTACATTTTACCATTATTGATCCACTTTAAATAAAAAAACATTAGTGGGGTTCCTTTCTTTTAAAATATTATAAGAGTGTCACTCCTCCTCCATTATGAAAGGTCTCCTCTCTTCCCAAACCCTCACACCACTCAGGACACTTAGGTTCAACCAAAATATGCCCAAATAGATCCCCAAAATCCTTCACTTACTCCTTGAAGTCTAAATTTTGGTATAAAGTAATCCAAGGAAGCCTCTTTCTACAAACCAAAAGGAGTTACCTGATTTAGACGTATCGTCTTTGCTAAATCTCTTTAATTTTATTTCCATTCTTCACTCCATAAATTATCTTTATTACATGATAATATAAAAACAATAGTATACTAAATATACTAGGATTTTTTATGTTAATTATTTTACCTGCACTTACACACACTTCCATCTAATATGTAACGAATATACTATTAACGTGTATGGCGAATTACCACCTTGCTAAATGATGATTATTCAATTTTCCTTTACCGCCTCTCATGGTGTACATTATGATGAACACACATTTTATATATGTTATATATAATGTTTATTATTTATTTAAACTTATTTAATTATTTTACATCACATATCCATATACTTTCCATTTTATGTAAAAACTATAACATCATTTGTGAAAGTGTAAACTACTGCCCCCTCAAAGCAATGTGATTCGTTCATGATATACATGGAACATATTAAGGATAATTTTAATAAACTATGTAACATATATGAAATAGATATTATAATAGAATTATAAAATACACATGTATAATTTACTCTTCATCCTCTTAATATGGAAAAGAAATGAAATAAGTATTCATGCATATGTACGGACTACCGTCTTCATAAACAGTGAATTTCATTTCGTATCTCCAAAACCTCATAGATTATTCTAAATAAATTTTTAATAAATACATATATATATATATATATATATATGATAATTATATAATGGTTTATATTCTGGATATTATGAAATCAGGATCTATGTTATAATAAAAACAAGAAACAATTCAAAACATACTTGACAAAAGCAAGATAATTAACACCCAAGATAGTGAAAATAGTGAAATATTATTAACAAACAGCTAATAAGATATTATAATATGGTGATATATGATATTAAAAACATAATTATGGTTATGGTATAAGTTATTAACATATTTTAAACCACTTTATAGGATTATAAATACCACGCAACAAAATGAGATTTAAGGTAAGGGAATTTCATCTCAATTTACTTTCTATTGAGTCTTATTTGTTGTCACGAACCACTTCACTTTTATTTGGTGTATATAATTCCTTTTGAAATTTTATATCATGAATAAACTTAATCTAATGATGTTATAAGTTTCATACCTTAATGTTCAATACGATTTAAATATTTTAAAGTGGTAGGAGACACTATAGAATGTTTAAAGATTAATCTCCTCAAGAATGTTATTAATTGTTATCTTTGAAATCTTCACTTACTTTGGTGATTGTTAAATTTTTCTTGAAACATTCACTTTATTTTAGTAATTTCTCATTATAAATATTCTTTACTATCCATACTCTCATAAAACGGATATTAGTATTTCCCAAACCCTATTCCATTTTAAATACGGTGTCTACTTTGACAGTTATTTGATTATTTTGGGGAAATATTGATAATTTCGTATTCTTTATTTTATATAGGTATTTGATAAGAAATATTATTTATTTATATTATTAAATATGAGGAATGATTTTGAATGGAAATTAATGGTGGATCATGGACTTTATATAGCTTCTCAATGAATCGATAGGTTTTCATTAGATTATTAAGTTGGCTAAATTAAACTTATTTCTATCTGTAGTATTAATTATCTAGTGAAAGGCCTTAAAGGTGTAGGATTTCATGTTACTTAGACATGATGTACATTAAGAAATTATTTCCATCATTTATTTTGAGTTATTATTTACCCATGATATTTTTTGTCAAAATATCTATGGATGTAATTCATTCTCAGTTTATTGATTTATGGCATGTGTTTCTATTTATTACCTTCCCATATTAATTATGCCTTGTCTAGTTATGTAAATGGAAGTTTTTTTCAGTTATTTACCATTACAAATATATTTATTCATTATTTATTCATTTATATTTACCCTTACTGGGCATTTAATCTCACCCTTATTATATTTATTTTTCTAGGTTGTGAAGAAGAGAACATTGTATAAGCTTTCAAGGATAAAATTTATTTATTTTTATTATGGATCATGTTTGTATATTATAATATCCCAATGTATTATAGGTATCATGTATGTAATTTAGATTTCCAAGACTGATAAAATAACTGGTCCTTTGGGATTTGATTCCTTGCAATCATGTAAATTTATTAAAATAATTCACCAGATTTGGGTTTCTAGGGTCAGGGTGTTACAATAAAACTCATAAAAATATACATTTGAACCAACAAGAAAAACATTTTTATATATTGATATATCTCATTCCTTTAAAACTAAATTTTATAGAGTAAAATTACCAAAACATAGTGGAGGAGTATTTTTTGATAAAAAAATAGAAGATTATAAAGGAACCCAAATATAAAATAATGGTTTCAGTGTTGGGAAAATATGTCAACATCATATATGCTAAAAATATAACATTCTATTTTCCTTTCTAAAATAAATTTGAAATATCCCTTATAAAATATGTAGAAATATTCCTTTTGAAAAAAATTGAAAAAAGTAAAAAGTGACATAAAATATCCTTCATTATTTATTTATTTCAATATAAATAAATCCATAAATTTATTTTAATTATATATAAATGGAAGAAAAATATTTATAAATTAAATCTTTAAAAAAAATTAAAATGAGATTTTAAAGAAAAGTGTCCCTCATTTCTAGCCCGACTTGTCAGGTACGTTCTTTATATTCCTAAATAAATAACTTATTTTAATTATTTACTTTCTTAATAATCTTTTTAAATACTATTATTTCATTTATTTGACCTATATCCATGTTATATTTAATTATTTTATTAATTATGTCCACATTGAATGTTTTAAGAACATTCTTCCTATAAATCAGAAATGGATTGGGTGTGTTAAATATGGTCAATGGGGTCATTGTTAAATCATAAACCTAATATTAATAATTACATATTTATCATTTTATATATTAAATATAATTTTATAGCCATCCATTAATTAATACATGAAAAACAAATCACATCGCTTTGTGGAGGTGGAAGTTAACTCGTACGCAAAAACGATGTTACCATTTTTCAATGGATGGAATGGTTAGATAATATATGATATGTTACCTTTCAAAAATTATAATTATGTCATTAATATCATATATATTAATTAAATATATCATAATAATCATCCTTGTGAGGTGTAAATGAAAAACAAAACACATCACTTCTTGGAGGTGGTAATTCACATGTATGCATGAGTGATGTTTTCATTTCTCATAAGATAGAAAGGGAGAAGAAAAATGGTTGTAACATAATCATAATAAAATTTATGTATATTTAAGTAACTTATGTTATTATTTAATAATGTTTAAAGAACATTTTAAGGAGGTATAAAATATAATAAATTTAAATAGTTTGGTTGGGACTTCTACCTTCTCATTGGGTAACCACTTTGGATTATGCATTAATCCTTATAGGTTTGGTATTTTTGTGAAAACATTACATCTTGGAATTTTTTACTGATGATGGGGGGATATTGTTCTGGTCATGGATGAACTATAGTGCTCAAAATGTGTGAGGAATAGAGGATAATAGGTTCCATTTTATAAGTGAGTGGAGGGGCACCCATTAAATTACTTGAAGTAATAAACTAATATAAATTAATTTTCAGGTTAAAGTGGTACAAAATTGAAATATTTCAAATATATGATGATTAAAAGTTGAAATAATAATATAAAATAAAATTTAAAAATTTTAGGGGGAGTTTTTACACTTATCTCTTAGATTTAACCCTTTGGATGTTTACTGAACTGTCAAAGTTTTTATTCTATAGTAGTCAAGAAAGTTACTATAAAAGGATAAGTGGTTCATAAGTGTAAAAAAATTATACTATAGACCATATCCCATTATATTTGTCAAATATAATATTTTTATGAATTTTATTTCCTTTAATAAAAAATTATTTTATGAAATATACCATTAAATTCATTTTCAGGATTATTCAAAAGTTTGACTTTAGTGACTTAAATATAGAAATTGAATGAGAATATAAAATTATAACATGTCCCTAATATATTATATTTTTATATATATATCATTTTACACAATAATTCATCCTTATTGTATTACTTTTAATGATTTTAAAAATCATTTACATGATTTTTCTAGTACCTGAAGAAGCACTTTGTCAACGTTCTGCCAGAACTTAAAGTAATTATTCCAACACTAAAAATTAAAAATAAATTACCATGATAAAAAATTATTAATATATAAAATAACTATATATAACTGAAGATAACATCTTTTTTCATCTATGTAAATATTATTAGAGATATTAAAATAAATAAAGTGAAAATTTGTTTTTATTCTTTACTTAAATTCAAATCAATGTCATTATTAGAGGAAAGTGGCAAGAAATTTCTATATTTTTAAAAATTGTATTTTTATTATAAATAAATATATAATCAAATAAATACAATTTTTGGGGGATAATTTTAGTCCTAATCACATAGTTTTAACCCAATTTTACTTATTTTACCCATATCAAGGTAGAAAATATTTACTAGGGTTACTGTTCATAATGAAAAAAATTAAATGTTTCATATTTTTGAAATTAGAACCATTTAAATAAGAATATGAAATAAATTTTTCAAGATTCAATTTCCATAAGTGGAAGAAATAAATTTTAATATAAATTCATAAAATGGAATGATAAATATTTATTTGAAAAATACATAGTTAAGCCCAAAAATAAACTTATACCAAAATAAAGTAAAATGTTTTTTCCTATGTAATTAATTATATTTTATACCATTATAGGAGACTAATTTTACTTTAATATCAAATTAAAAAAAATGGTACTTTTAAATTACTTCATTTCATGAATATAAAGAACAGTTTTACAAAAATACATATTTTTCACTATTCACTCCAAAATCAATATTTTCAGAAAAATCCTAAACAATTCATCATAATAATATTATGAAATGAAGTTTTAAAAAAATATATCCATTTCTTCAAAAATATTTTATAAAATTGGTATAAATTAATTATATTATTCAAGCACAAAATTTATGAGAAATAATTTTTTAAGAAAATGTATTTTTGGATCCTAAAATGAATTTATTCTCATTCCATGACTAATAACCATAATTAAATGAATTTTTATTCATTAAATTTGATTTTTTAAATAATTATTTTATTATAATAATTTATAAATAATGATAAATTTAATTTATTTAGATAAAAATGCATTACACACATAAAAACAATTTTATAAAAAAACATAGATTTTACCTTCAAAGGATTTTATCATCATTTACAACCAATTGATAAACAACATACAAATGATTATTAATCTATTAACCAAAGACTTCCTAAATATGGTTAATTATGGTTTTATTCTTATTCATATCCACCAAACCAAAGGCTAAATCATGACAATCATATTTAAATAATAATATATCGAGGTTTATTTAAGCTTGGTGTTTTAAACAACATACACTGTCAAATGTATTATTAATAGAATATAAATTTTTAAATCTTAGGGTGTTATATTCTACCCCCTTAGTAAATTTATATCCCCAAAATTTTATCTCATGCCTGAAAAAAATGTGTTTAAAACATATTCAAAATCAATTCCAAGTAGTGGAATAAAATATACTATCACAAAAGGAAAAAACATTTTTAATATTTAAAAATACCTTTGTTGAAAACCAAAATCATTAAAAAGTACAATAAACCATAATTTTGAAAAAATAATAAGGAGAATATGATGTTCACTAGGAATAACACGTAGTAGGGTTCCCAAATAAGAACATTCGTGGGATGTGAAAATATTGAAATGTAAGAAAAAAATAACATCTATGTAATAATGGAGAGTTATAAAGAATAGGGCCTTGTGAATGTTAATTACCACACAACCATATATTTTTATGGGATAAATAAGTCCATAAATTCATCGATAATGATATTAAAAGGATAAATGTTTTTATTTCCAAATCATTTTCCTAGAGTTTAGGGATTATTTTACAATCAAGATAGAGAACACTTGAAAATATATTTACTTGATTATTTGAATTTCATAATAACAATTTCATCATTTTGTTGTGATTTGATCATTTTCAAATTTTAACTCATATATTACTCCAAAAAATAAGTATTCAAGATGAATTTTTCATACCTAAATCACCGAAACTATATTTTAAGGTATTATAAGATCCAAAAAATGATGATAAGTTATTTCTACATTTTCTATCCA
Source organism: Viscum album (assembly GCA_963277665.1). Taxonomy (NCBI): domain Eukaryota; kingdom Viridiplantae; phylum Streptophyta; class Magnoliopsida; order Santalales; family Viscaceae; genus Viscum; species Viscum album. The sequence goes on from OY728120.1 coordinate 1,421,877,104, forward strand.
TTAGCCAAAACCAAAAAATAATTATCACATAATAAGATAATATCCAATATAAATAAACCTTCACTTGAAGAAATTATACATTAATCTCTAAATACTCAACAAAAACACATAAATTTAATCCTTAAACATTTCAAAAAAAATAACTTTAAAACTCTTCAAAATATTTCTTACCAAGTTCAAAACCCAAAAAAATGAAGGACTTGATCACATATTATTACACCATCAAATTATCATTTATCTCCTAAAAAAATTAGTCACTCAAAAACTCATATTACTAAAAATTTATATGTCATAATCATATAACCTCCAAAATATGTTAATCTTTTCTATAAATAATTTTCATCATCATAAAGCTAAAATAAAATCATATATACTTTAAAAAGATAATTTAAACATTAATTATCAAATAAAATCACATATTATCCAAAATCATTAAAATTTAACTTAATCATATAATATTCACAAAATATTTAATTTCTCCAAAAATTACTTTAATCACTTAGTCACTGAATCACTATTCAATCACAACTTTATCAATAGGATAAATAAAATCTTCCCAAAAAATAGCAACCCTTTCATTCCATAATTACCTAAACAACAAATATCATCTTACCACTAATGGTTATCAATTACATTCAACTTCTATCCAAAAAATATAAAATAATTCTTCCTAAAAAAACATTTCATTAAAACACATACAAAACTAAACAGTTTTATTACATTAAATTTATCCCAAAATACAATTACTCATTTCAATCTACAATCACATAAAACCTAAAAAATTTATTTATGCCTTTAAATAAATACCTAATCTTGAGTTTTCCATAAAGAACTAATTTTATTAAAATTTGAGGATCTTTATGTTTTATAGTTTTAGAAAATTAGTTCATAAATAATACATAATAAACCCATACATTATAAAGTGGATACTTATACTAAGTATCCATTTTTTTCCACAAAACAATACTTTTAAAATGAAACATGTTTTATTTTCATAAAAAATCTTCATGATCTTAAAATTGACTTAATAATTTTTTTAAACACATTCTTAAACCCTAGGAAAAACATTTGAAGGCATGGTATGATAAAAAAATCATTAAGGTATATATAGAAAATTTGAAATGAAACATCTTAGTCTATTTCAAAACCATAATATCATATAAGAGAGCTTTCCTTTAATATAATAAACTTTAAACACAAATAATAATTTACTTACAAATTAAATAATATTTACTTACCATCTTTTTTCATATAAAATGTTATAAGTAAACATAAATGAAAAATCATCATCGGGAGGGAATCTTTTAAATTCATGTGAACCCCAAAAAAAATTCTTAAAAATGTAACCTTTTATCTATAAAAGGTATAATAATTCATTTAAATAAAATATTATTATATTACCTATGAAATGAAAATATTTTCTTGAAAACTAATTAGAAATCATATAAAATTCATGTAGGTTTCTTAGGGTATCATATTCATATAACCCCTACATAACCCCTTACAAATGGAATAACTAGATCGGTTAATTCCAACATAATTCACCGAAGAACATAGTCATTTCATAATGCATTGAATAGATATATCGAGCTCCAAATTCATCATACATAATTAAAAATACAATAACATACACTTAAAATATTTTATTTACATCATCAAACACAAAAAAAATACTTTTGATCCTATAATAAAAATATTTTTGGATATTGATATATCACTTTCCTTTAAAACCCTATTTTCAAAACAAAAATTCCAAAAACAAAGGGAAGGGGGATTTTTCATTAAAAAAAAATTTTAAGATTATAAAGTAATCCAAAAATTAAATAATGGTTGAAATAGAAGAAAAATTCTTCAATATCATCTAAGTTAAAAATAGAAAAAAAATTAAAATAAACTAAAAAATGTACCATATAAAATATGAAAAATTATTCCTTTTCAAAAAATTAAAATAAATTAATAAGAGAAGAAAAATTTCATTTAAAAATTTTATATTTTAATATAAATACACCCATAAAATTATTTTAAGAATATGTACATGGAATAAAAAAATTTGAAATTAAATCTTTAAAACATTTAAAATGAGGTTTAAAGGTAAATTATCCCTTACATTGAGCCTGGCTTGCCACAAATATTATTTATAGTCATGATTAATAACCTTATTTTAATAATTTAATTTCTTAATAACCTATTTAAATTTTATTATTTCTTCTATTTCATTTATATTCTTGTTATACTTAATTACATAATCGATTAAGATCATGTTGGACGTTTTGAGAACATTCTGGTTATAAGTCAGAAATGGCTTGGGTAGGTTGACTATAGTAAATAGTGTCATTATTATATCATATGAAAAATAGTAATCATGAAATAATTTTCATTTTTATGTATTAAATAAAATTTTAGAATCTTCCATGAATGGAATACAGGAAAAATGGATCACATCACTTCGTGGAAGCAGGAGTCCACATTTACGCTTGAATAACTTTATAATTTTTTAATGGATGTAAAGATAAGATAATAGATGATAAATTATATTTTAATAATGATAATTATTTCATTAATATATTATATATTAATTAAATAGATCATAATTACCATCCTTGTGATGTGATTATGAAAAATAAAACACATTGCTTCATTGAGGTGGTAATACCCACATACGCATGAGAATAGTTTTCTTTTCCCATATAATGGGAAAGTATATGAAAAATTGTTTTACCATAATTATAATAACATTTAAATAAATTTTATATACTGATGTTATTATTTAGTCATGGTATAATAATATTTTAAGGAGGAATAATATAAATAAACTTGAAATAGGTTGATTAGGACTTTATCTTCTCCTCATATAACATATTTGGCTTCGACCTTAATCCATCTAGGATTGATTTTTTAGTGAGAAAAGTACATATAGTTTGGTTAGTTATTATAGGGATATATTTTTGGTGATATTGGATTAAATATAGTGCTCAATGGGTGTGAATAAGATATCATAGTATGTGTCCTTTTATAAGTGAGGGGAGGTGCTCCCTTGGAATTATTTAAAGTATTAAATTAATATAAATTAATTTTCAAAATAAAATAAAGTGCTAAAAAATTGAAATATTCAGAATATAATATGATAATTAGTCTTAATACTTTAATAAAATAAAATTTTATAAGTTTAGGTGATTTTTTCACCCTTATCTCTTAGTTTTAACAGCCCCCCCCCCCCCCCCGTTAATCCTTTTGATAATTACGATAATATCAAAGTTTTCTACTTTATAGGAAAAAAATATCAATATAAAAGTAAATTTGACAAATAATAGTAAAATGAGGGATATTATAAACCATATCTCATTCACTTGTATGATGATAATATTTTTATTAATTTTAAATTATAAAATAAAATATTATTTAATATAATATATCATTGAAGTCATTTATGAGACTATTCACACACTTTGACTTTATTGACATCAAGATAAAAAAGGAATTAGAATATAAAAGAATTAAAACATCACTAATATGATATACATATATATATAATTTTTTTAAAAAAATAATTCATTCAAATTGTATTACTTTTAATGTTTTTAAAAATCATTTTCTAGATTTCTCTATGACTTGAAAAAACATTGTGTTGGAATTGCATAATCACATAAGGTGATTATTCCATCACGAAAAATTAAAAATAAATTAACATGATAAAATAATAAATTAATATTTCAAATAAAAATTTAGAACTAATGATATTCACTTTTTATCCTTATGAAAAATACTAGAGATATTAAAACAAAGAGAGTGATGTTTTGTTTTTATTGTTTACTTAAAATCGTATAAAAGTAATTTTTAAAGGAAAGTGGAAATATATTTCTACATTTTATAATGTTGGATTTAAATTCCCTAAAAAATTATAAACATAATTAAATATAAGTTTTGGGGAGATTTTTAGGCCTTGTCTCATATTTTTAACCCATTTTTGCCTGTTTTACACATACTGAGGTATCAAATATTTACTATAGTTATTATTCCTAATGAACAAAAATAAAAGGGAAATATTTACCAAATTTGAAGCACAAAATTCAAAATAATTAATCCTTTTTTAAATATTAAATTTCTAAAAGTGATAGAAATCAATTTGAATACAAATGTGTAAATTGAAATGAAATTTTTTTTAGAAAAATATATTTTTAATCCCAAAATGAACATCTACCAAAATAAAGTATAATTTTTATTTATATATAATTAATTAGATTATATATCATTAAAATAAAATAATTTTACTTTAATTTCATTTTAAATTCATAATGGATATTTTAAATTAATTCTTTTAATGAAAAGATGTGACAATTTTACAAAAATTGGTATTTTTATATTCACTCCAAAAAATATATCTTCATAAAAATACTAAGACGATTATGAAATGATGTTTTCAAAATTTATTTCAATAATTTAAAATAAATTTTATAAAAGTGGTATAAATTAATTATAATATCCACCCACCAAATGAAATAAAAACATTTTTAAAGAAAATTAATTTTTGTAGAAAAAAGTGATTGTATTCTCATTCCTTGCCTAATAACCATAATTAAAAGAGTATTAATTAGTTAAATTGGATATATCATATAATTTTTTAATTATAATAATTTATCAATAATTAAAAACATAATCTATTAAGATAAAAATACATTGAACACATAAAAACAATTTTATGAAAAATAACCCTTTTACCTTAAAAGGATTTTATCTTCTTTTTAAACCAATTGATAATAAATATAGGTTTAAATATTAATTTATTAATAAAAATATTTATATATATATTTCATAACATGGTTATTCCTATTCATACCCTTCAAACCAAAGGTTGGGTCATAATATCCATCTTTAAATAATAATATATCGAGGTTTGATTAAGCTTAGTGTTGTATATACCACATGTTATCTAATATATTATTTAATGAAAATTAATTCCAAATTACTGGGTAGTTATAAATATAGTATAATATATTCCATGAAGTTTATAAAATTTTTAATCTTTAGTGGGAGTACTGGAAGGTAGGTATCTGGAATATAGAGCTAATTCTATGAAGTAAAATGAAACCAACTCTATTGAGGAGATCAACCAACAATAGAAATATGATTCAGAGGTTTTGAAATGAATTGAACTTTATAATATTTTTAGATGTAGAAGAAAATTGGGATCAAAATAGGTGAAAACATTTATTGATTCAAAATAGTGGAAGTTGTCAATGGATGAAAATATTTATTCCTTAGAATATAATAGAACTTAGGAACCGATTGTCATATTTGAAGGGTATAAGGAAATTAAAGATAACAAGGATTTGTGATTAAAATATAAGGGTGATGGTAAGAAAAAATTCAAGTAAAATATAGTGCCAAATAGATTTTAATATAAAGAAGGATTTTATTTATTCAAAATATTCTCATATATAGTTAAATATGAAAGTATATGGATAGTGTTGATCATGGTAACCATAGAGGATATATAGTTAGAAAATATATATGTAAAGATGTACTATATTCATTATGAGTTGAAATAAGAAATTTATATGAATTAATCAGTAGTTTTTAAAAAAAAATTAAAAATCGTAATTTGGTTTGAAAGCTGTAGAAATTTGTTTAGAGACTAAAGAAAACATCAAGAAAATGGAATCATAAATTCAATTCATTTATGTCAAAAAAAGATATATATATATATATATATATATATATATATATATATATGAATTGTAGATCATTATTGTTACAAAAAAAATGGTGTGACAAAACATTCATCATATTATTGTTGTATATGGATGATATGATTTTGGTGGGTCTATCAATTCAACTAATTAAATATCTAAAATTTATAATGGACAGAAGATTAAAAATAAAGGATATGGGGAATTCCAAAAGATTATTAGGTATGAGGTTTGATAGATATAGTAAATCTATAACTTTAGTGTTATCTCAAAATTAATGAATTTTGAATCTCATTAAAAGATTTGTGTTGACCAGACATAAACTGGTATCAAATATTCTTGTTGGACACTTTATGTTATCCAATTAATAGTTTCCATTAATGAAAATTAAGGCCAAGTACATAAAGTTTTATTCAAAATGGAATTAGGATGTATAATGTATATAGTGATTTTCACTAATCTGAACATTGCCTATGTTGTAGGAGTTATAAGTCAATTCAATACAAATATCGGAAAGGTACACTAAGATAATATAAAATGGAATATTCAATAATTGGAATGAATTAATGATACAACCTTGTGTTATGGGATAGATGACTCTCTGTTTGGATATTTTGATGCGAACATCATGGAAGATTCAAACACCCTAAAGAGTACACCAAGGTTTGTGTTTACCTTTAGTAGAATAGTAGCCAACATTATGTCACAGTTGCAGAATATTGTTACTCTAATCACAACAGAAGTAGATTATATTGAAATAGTGGAATAAGGGGATTAAATGATTTTATTAAAAAATATCTAAAGGAACTTATGAGAATTTAGGATGGAGGAGTTCTTTTTTATTATATCCAAAGTCCAATCCACTTGGATAAAAATTTTATGTTCCATAATCTAATAAAATATATTGACCTGAATAATCATTTCATCATAAAATTACTAGAGTATAAGGATATAGAGATACTATAAATAGTTAGAAGCTAAAATCCAACACATATTTTCTCCAATTTGGTTGTTTAAGAATTTTTGGGGTAGCATCATGACTTAGTGGGACTTGGGTCAATAAAAGAAAGAGGATAGAAGAAAACTTATTTTTATAGAAAAGGAAGGGATTTTTACCTACGTATTATAGTTTTAATAAAGTTTCCTAAAAAAACATTCTTCAAGTGGTTTATTAATGGGAGGTGAAATAATGTTTTCGTTCACCGGAATTTTATTCATTATAATTACATTTTCCAAAATTTTATGCATTGGATGATAGATATACATGACATATATACAATAGGAGTAGGATCTATATAAGTGAAAAAAGGCCATGAAATTTTGGCATCTTCCAATGGAATTTAAATGGAGTGCTGAAAGTTCAAGAAGTTCGACAATGCTAATCAGTTACTTGGTTGGTATCCTAGATGAAGCTGTCATGCTAAGTTGTTAGTGTTTTTAGGAGAGTAGATTTAACTTATTGAACATATGAAACTATGTTTATAAGTGTGTGGGATACCATTACTAAGAAAGATCTTTAGATAAAATTACAAGGAGATAAGAAGAGGTTAGAAAGGTTACTTGTACATAGTAATCTTATTTTGTAATCTCATGTACTTCCAGCTATAATAAAAACTAATAGTAGTGTTTCTCTTATGCATATAGGACATATTGTTTCAAGCAAAAAAAATCTTGTGTTATTTTGTTTGTTTACAATTCTATTAAATGATTTGTATACACACTAGGGTTTAATTTCAATAGTGAGTATGGAATAAATACTTCATACTTTCGATACCGGCAGTTATAGTGAATATTTCCATGTTACATTGATTGGTGGTCTTCTTATGATAGTGAACATTAGTGGGTTGAAGTGGGTATCTTACAGTGATTTTATCAAAATGAGTGACACATAGATTCCCTAGTAGAACACTCACACTAGATAATAATATCCATTTTTTAACTTTGAATTAAATTATAGAATAAATACATAAAGAATAAAGTTGTGTTGATTTTTTATCATTGATTCTTAGATGCATACCATAGATATTAGTTTAATAAGTCATGGTTCAATAGATAAAATTATTATATTCCACCACAAAAAAAATTATTATGTTCTAAATTCATGTCACAAGTGTCAATAGTATATTGACAATTTGGGAAAGTGTATTACATAAAAATTTCAAGGAAAATACTTAAAATCTCATCAAATAGTCTTATAATAAAAAAATGGAAGATTCAAATTATTTTTTCAAAATACATTATTGATAATTTTAATTATTACATCATAATCATGGTGTAATGAATACTGAAAATAATGCATGTGAAAATTTGGTTTTTATAATACCAAATATGTAGAGAAATTCAAAATATCTTTTTAATACTTATAAAGACATAAAATAAAGGAATATAAAGCATTATCTGTGGGAAAATGATAATTAAAAGTATCATACTATAATTTTTTCATTGAAATATGAATTAAAAGAAGATTTACTTTGAATAATGAAAAATGTGAAGGTACCTAATTGATATTCAAGTAATATTTAATTATGTGTTGACTTAAAACGTCATATGTTATAAGGTCTTAAAATCCATGAATCACATATTTTTAAAGATAAATATAAACCTCTATAATTTCATAAATTTTATTTTATAAAATAACAGTAGTTTTAATTGAGTTTTTCACATTCATAAAATAAATTTGTTAGAAAACCATAAACCCAATTGATCTTAAAAAACTTTTGTAAAGAATTGTAATGACACATTGTAATTTGGAGATGATATTTTACATAACATTTTTTACTGTGATGATTGGTTATACTATGAATTTGACCAAGTAAGTTAATTTTATAGGGCCCATAAGTTATCAATGGATATATCCAATATAGATTTATTATTATATTAACTTTTTAACCTCACTGCATTAAATTTTTTGGACTCATAACATATATTATTTTTTATAATATGTTTGTTTTTTATTAGGTATCTAGGATTGTTGAAATATTTTGGGAGGAAAAAATCTCAACTATAAGGATCTTTTTATAAATATTTTATGGATGAAGAGTTTATAACTTTTTTCAAGATATTTGGATAGTATTGAGACATGATTCAATTTATTTGTATGTGTTGGAGACACCAAAAATAAATTATAGTACTAAAGTAAATATGTATAATTTACAGCATTAGGTCATATAGTGAGGAATATATTATTAATTTAATTATTACAAATATATTTAATACAATAACATAGATAGGTTCTACACAATAGGGATATTTTATATCCTTTCATTAAATAATTAAAAATTCAAAAAAATAGATAAATTCAAGGTTAAACATGAAATGATATAGATAATAAAAGTAATTAAAAAACATTATTGACTAGTATTCACATTATGTGAGATCATAATCTATTTCATATTCATAATATGTTGACATACTTATCTTTAGTAACTAATATTGTTTTATATTTATATATATCATGAATTTTGATAATGGAGTTATGGTTCAAGATGATTCGAAATATTTTTCTCAATAAAATTTGAATAAGTCTATGAGATTTGATTCGTATATTGTTAATGGATTCAAGTTTCATACAGTTTTTCACAAATAATGTTTGAGGACAACAAATAGTGGCATCTTCAAAATATTTATAGACTTGGGATACTAAATATTATTTTTTGAAATTAAAAAATTAAATTATCGTGGTCAATTTTCAGTTTTTTTATTCAAATTCAAGTGAGATGATATTTATTGGGGAATAAGGGAATATTAATTGAAAATCGCTTATGTTAACTTATTTTTATTGGTTGATATTAGTGATAATAAAAAAACATGATCATATATATTGGTTTCATAAGATAAAATAGTATATTATGTGGATTATGGAGTTGATGAAAGGTATATTTTTGTAGTCCATGTCATCATGAGATAATTTCACGACATGGGTGATGAAGTTAAAGAATTGTTTTGTGATATATAAACTCATCAAAAATAGTTGATTAATCAATCATTCCATTATGATATTGAGGCAATCAGTATTGTAAGGTAGGATTAAGATGATTAAATCATGTTAGCTGCGAGTGATGAAAATAATATAGTCAATGGTGAATTAATTGATTGTATGTCCATGTCTCCTTTAATTTATCTATTATTTTTTATTTATAATACATGATTTCAAGTAATCTATGTACAAAATTTTCAAGAAATTGGACCATTATATATAATATCTCAGGTTCTAGATTATTTTATATTCTTAACGAATGTTGGAATTTTGAAAAAAAAAATAGGATATAATCTAGTTTTATACAACTCCTACATTATCAGATGACCCATCTGATATGCTTCCACTTTCATCTGATATAATCCCCCCTTTTAGAATTCCATATTTTTACCATTTTATGTTATCTTATATTCTCCCATAATCATCATGTATGGTCCCTATATCTAGTGTATCGCCTTATACTTTAGTAATGTTATGGGGTCAGATGAAATAGATAAGGAGTATTCATTGACTAAGCATATGGTGTTAGAGTTGCCATTACAACGGAATTGGAGGGTGGAAATTATTTGTATGTAATTTTTATTAGGAAAAATTAATTTATTAAATTTTAATGATAATAATTAAATATATTAACTGAAAATTTCATATAATAATACGATAAAAAGGGCATTAATACATTAGATTTTTGAAAGAAGAAACAATTTAAATTAACTTTTCCATCTTACATGTGTGGGATGCCAATAGATGGTGTTGGAGGCTAATTAACACAGAAAAATACATGCATATTTTTCATCAATTATTAATTATTTTTAAATGTTTTTCAATGATAATTCTCATGTAATTAAATGTTTTATTTAAAAGTGGGTATTTATAAATGTCAAATTAATGTTGATTTAAATTAATAAAAGGTAATGATTTTTGGATTTAAAATTTTTATTTGAATTTATAAGATTTTCATTTAATTTGAAATTTAACTTAGTCTATTTACATTCTTTAGTAGTTTACAGTTTATAAAAAAGAGGCTAACATGCTAGGAAACCCTCAACTTGGGACAACTAGCCACCTAGCTGGCCACAAGTGGGGATGACCAGCTAATTCAGCCACCGAGAAGGCCAATACAATCTGGAAGCTATATAGGATCATCAAGCTCATGTATAGTTGTCTCATAGTGGAACCAGACCACGAGGACCATAGTAGGCTCTAAGGCCTACACATGTTACATTTGTGCGGCCCACATGAATTTGTTCATGTGTTTTTTAGGATCCCACCCAATTGTAGTTGTCTGAAAGGGTCTTGTCATTATTTGTTTTACAACCCAGTGCACCCTAGCTATTTTTTTGATGTGGGAAACTGTTAATTTTTTTAATGTTCATATTTTAATGGGGCAATACCATTCCTCCATCACTCCTGTGTGACTCAACTCAGATTCAAAGCACCACTTCTCTCCATCACTCTTTGTTACTAGAAGTCATCAGACGCTAACTACAACAAACTGATAACCGCTATAGAAGCACAATGAGAAGATAAAGCTTGAGTATTCAGCCATTATCAATTCCTACTGACTCCTATGATCACATCCTTCATCTCCATTGACCCCAAGGAAGCATATTTCAAGCCCCTTATGGCCACATAAATGACTGGAGGATATAAAGAATAGAATAGGGTTGTTGTCTCACCTATAGGCTATCGCTGCCACTACCACGTGGAATGCCATGTCCCCATGCATCTCCCCACGCATCCCATTAACCATAAAGGCACTTACCAAATGAACCAATTCATCCATGCAGAACATCCCCCTGGATATATGAAATGATACTCCAGATATTCAAATTTGAGGCCTGAAGGCCTGTATTGGTCGTGTGTGTGTGTATCCCACATGATTGTGTGCATGTTTTTTTTGGGACCTCTACCTAGTCCCGTCATCTAAATAGGTCACCACATGATTTGTATTATAATAAAGTTCACCCCATCAATTCATTTTGATATGGGATACCGTTAATTTGGTTACTATTCATATTTTAATGGGACAATGTTATTCCTCCCTCGCTTATGCTTGCATTGCCCCAGATTCCAAGCTCTACCACTCACTAACTCTCTCCATCATTTAAAGTCATCATCCTCAAATTTCAACACACAAAGAATGTCCATGAAAGGGCCAAGAAAACCTCATACATGATACATCTACATCTACCAACACCTATTGCCTCCTTTGATCACCTATTGCATCTTGGTAGAGAATGAGGAAGCTTATTTTAGGCCCCATCAAGGAACTTAAAAGGTTGAAGGTGTTAAGGAAGAGGATATGGTCATTGTCACACCTACATTCCATCACCACCACTTCCATATGGAATTTCACATCCCCATGAATCTCCCCATGCATCCTATGCACCATGAAGGAATTGCCCCGATGAACCACTTTGTCTTCACTGAATATCCCCCTAAATATGAGGAAGGATATTAAATATATTCAAATTTTAAATCTTAAATGAAGTCTAGGGGATATATTAATTAAAAATAATAGAGATATATGAAGATCCCTACAAATAATAAAGATCCATCCTTGAATATTTGAACTAAATTAAATAATACTCAACAAATAAATAAGGTATTTCCACTACCAAGGGAGTTCCTATACGCGCTGTAGGAGAGGCTTACAAGGATAATATTACCAGATTTATTCTTCCTCTATTTTCTTTTTAGTTTTTTTTTAGTTTTTATTTCATGTAATTTAAAATTAATTTATTTTATAAATAATTCATGCATTTTTTTATTAAGTGTTAAACCACCCATCCAATTATTCTTCATCGTCTTCTTCTCTACCTTATTTTATTTCTTATTCTTCTTATTTTATTTTTATTTTAATATTTGATGTGTTTTTATTTTTATTTTATTTTATTATATTATTCTCTCTCTTTATATCTCTCTTTCTTCTCTTCTTTTTATTATCTTTATTCTTCTCTTCTTTCTAATCCAACCACTATGACCTCTTACCCTAAAAAATGAGGGTTTAACCCAAGGCTTGGACCAAGATAGGTAAGTGATGTTTCCATTTCATTATATCCATATATACAAAATTTTAATTGAGTTTTTGGGGATAAATAGTTAATTACTGGTGTTGGATGATGGTCCACCATAACACTATAGTCAAACTAATTTTTATTATTATTTTGAATATTTTCCCTCCATTACACTAAACATACGATATTCATCAGATGAATTTGATCCGTTTAGTGGATGAAATAATATATTATGGATTTGGGTCCTCGAATATGTCACACTCTAAATTGAGGTGTTCCATTAACCTAGATTATAGGAGGAGGTGGAATAGAAATTCCTAATGACATTAAATATTTCTCCATACTAAATAAAATAATAGTAATTTAAGAGTGATATTTCATTATTAAATGATCAAAATAAATTTAATCACCAACAAGGATAATTATGGAATCCATAAACCAAACCAAAAAGTTCAAGTTATTTATTTACAAATCACATTTTTTCCTTCCATGATAGTTTACTTTCTAAGCATTTTATTTAAATTGTAACATTACATTTCATTAATAGGTCAAATAAATACATCCAAGAATAATTAGTTTAGGTAAATTAGATTAATTATGTGAAAAAATAAGAAATATCCTCATGTGAGATAACCATGGATAGCCTCTGTGATGGATTAGGAAAATAAATTTCCTTTTTACATTCCTTATGATAGGTGCGCATCAAAAATGGCATTGTTTATAGAGATCCAATCAGTGTTATATAAATTTTTCTATTTTTCACATTTTAGATAGGATTCAACTCTTTAAAAAAAATAAAAACAATAAAAAACATATTTTCCATGATGTTTTCAAATGATCATTTTTTCAATTCATGCAATAATTACTCATTGTTGCAAGAATAAGAAACATATTATTCCGAGGATGACCTACAATGAAGGGTTTATGCTCTTATGATAATGATCATGTAGAATAAAAGAGGCATTAATATCATTCTATCACCTCAATATTTGATTTTCATGGTTGATGAAATCTGAACTAACTTTCAAAGATTTAAGGCCAAGAAGGAATTTCCATTGGTTTCCCCACTTTCACTGAAGACATACAAGAAGTTGAGACCAAACTCATGGAATATAATGATCCCAACCATTTTATGAACAAAATTCAATAATACCATGAAGATCTAGATAGTGATGATGAATAATCATGTGCTAATAAGAATATAGGAAAAAATTCAAATCAATTTTGAGGTAACTGGGAAGATGATGAAATTCAACAAGATATTCCTATATACGATATTCAAGAATCATTACCTCACTACCTATTTCTATCCATGGAAGAAGTATACACCACAAAAGTTGAGGAATTTTAAGAACATATTGAGGATCCTGACTACCTATCTTCACTTACCACCATCCAACTCTAAGATATATTCACCATTGAAGAAGAGATTGGAACCGAACCAATTTGGGGAGTTGATCTTATATCAAACTATATTTCATTTGATTTTATTCAATATGAGTTGATTAATAATTCCAAATATATTTAATTTACTAACTTGAACAATATTTTTTATGAATTAGAGGAAGATAAATAAATTTAACAGGAACCTGTTGAGGAACACATGGAGCTCCCTGACTTTGATTGACATAAATTTGAGGAGGACCATGAAATTGTCCAAGTATTCATGTCTAAGGAAATCAAGATTGAGGATAATCATGATAAAAGGGGGTTATTATTTAAATTATTCATTTTTAAATTATATCTAATTAAAAATAAATTCTAACCCAAATTTTAAAATCCCAATTCATACCGCCCATGTTGAGCCAACATAGGACAAGGAAGAGGAGGTAGCACAAGTAGCAACCAAGAAGGAAGATGACTAATTCTTCATCCTACCCCCTCCATGTAAGATATAAATAATTTTAAAGGGGTGTTGTGATATACTCTCTATATGGATCATTAGTGACCAAGAAGGAAGAAGTGAAAACTAGTAAAATCCACATGTGGTGGTTTAATTCCAAGAATATTCACCCACCATTAGAATATGGATACCAACTTGTACTAACCTTTGGTGGAAGTAAAAAATTCAGGGCCCACTTAGGATATCATGCTAATATTTTTTTTACTTTCATTCTATGATTTCAATTTTATTAATCTATCATGTATCTCATTCCCTATTATCTTTTTTAGCATAAATGACCTGATTCTAGTGCTTAATTGAGTAATTTTATCTTTTAGGATCATAATGGAATAAGATATTCCTCAAACAGTCATGGAGGAAAGATGAATAAGATTCATGGTAAAGGGATTTCACTTTTAATATCTATCTTTTAAACTCCCTACATTTTTTGCAACAACATTTTTTGATATTTAAACTAGAAATTTCATTCCCATGCTTGAATTACTGCTTTAATTGACTTATATATGAGACATGAGTTTCTTAGGAATCACACGACTCCATGTTTTATATTTCAATGATAATGATATTGAATGAGTAAAATGTAGAATTTAATTATTAAATCAAAACATGGATATTAAAAGGAGGACTCGTGATTTGAGGGAATTTTTTGATTCAGGTAAATAAAATTCCCATTCATTTTTCATGCTCTAAATTTTTGAAATTCATGTGAATTAATTTGTTATTATTAGTCATTATAAGATTTATTTTCCAATATCAAATGTCCAAATTCTGGGATTATCTCTAGATTAATTACTTCTAATTTTAATCTTGAGTATATTCCTCGAGTAAATCATGGGGCATGCCACCTGATAGAACTTGAATTGAAATTTTTCAAATATATTACCATGAAAATTTACATTTAAAATGATTAAGGAATATTTTCAAAAACAATTATCCTTTAAAACCACCTATACATTAATCCTTTTTTCCCGTAGAGACCATGAATGACCTTATTATGAATGATCCATGTTTCAATCTATTTTTACCCATTCCTACCCTCCTTTTAGTATTTATCAGGATATTTTAAAGTTGAAGTGTAGGGGTGAAGGGATTCATAAATAAAGGGATGGTTTAAATTATAAGAAATAATTGTGTGGTTCTATATATAGATATTTATAAAGATTTATATTCATTGTACACTTTATTATTTATCCCCTCTTGAATAAAAAAATAGAAAACTGAAATAAAAAAGAACCAAAAAATGTGGGTTTCGAATTAAAAGAATCAAAAATCACCATCAATGGACTCATTATTTATATCATATGTGGTTATGTGGTATATTTTTGGTTTATTATAAGTATAAATTTCTAAAAAAATGAAAATAAGTACTTTTAAAAAGAAAAAAATATATAAAATTCAAGAGGATGCAAAAATAATTTATTATGCCTTATTTTGATTATAACCTTACTTTGAGTATTGGGGGAAGTGATAGTTGTTAGGATTTGAAGGAGATAATGTAATTAAACATTTAATTCTAATATCATGCTTTATACTTCTATAGAGAACCCAATTATTTGAGCTTTTATTTTTAAAAAATAAAATACTACCAACTTTAAGCCTTATAGTCATTTTACCCTTTATTGAAAGTCTTTATGATTTTATGTGCTTTTTTTATTTAAAATTTGGAGAAAGTAGTTCCTTTATAAGCCTATTGATAAGGATCCTGTATTAATTATATGATAATAACTCTACTTGAATCTGTATCATGGATGAGGAGTGAAAAGATTCAAGGTGAGGTAAATCATGATAAAACATGTTTAATAATAATTAATTATGGAACCTGAATGAATGAAAAGATAATATCTATAATTTTCTAATGGGGAAAAGTAAAATACATGATTTTATTGTTTATTTGAAAATTGAGAAATTAAATTGATATTTTATAAGTATTTTTAAAAATTGTTTTTGACATTGAAAAAAATTTAAGTTTATTACTTTAGAATTTGAATATTGGTAACTTTGGTGCCCTCTAAATTCATTTTTGAGAATTTACTCTTGAGTAAAATTATGGTTTTAGTGTGGGGTTATTTCATACATATAAATTACATGAATATTTTTAATAAATTTTCAATTATTTTTAAATGTATTTCAATGATAATTCCCACGTAATTCAATGTTTTATTCAAATTTGGGTCTTTGTAAATGTATAATTAAAGTTTATTTAAATGAATAAAATAGTGATAATTTTTGAATGTATAATTATCATTTGATCTTAGGATATTATCATTTTATTTTAAATTTAATTTAGTTTGTTTAAATTTTTTAGGATATTATAGTTTACAAAAAAAAGGCTAACAGGCTAGTCGACCCTCAACCAGGGGCATCCAGAAACCAAGCCAATCCCATATGGGGACATCCAGCCAAGGCACCTATTGATAAGGACATCACAAGACAGCAGCTACATGGAGTAATTAGGCCCATATATAGGTGGACTACAAGGGATCTACTCTAAGGGGAGCATAGTGGGACCGAAGGCCCGCGATGGCCGTATATGTGGGCCTTGTATGAGTGCGTTCATTTTTATGGGATTCCACCCTGATGAGGGAATCTGAAGGGGTCACCACACATTTTTCATTATAATCTATTGCACCTCATCTATTCATTTCGATTCGGGAAACTATTAATTTGGTTACTATTCATACTTTAATGGGATGACATTATTTCTCCCTCGATCTCATGTACCTCACCTGGGATTCGAAGATCCAATACTTTCAAGTGATCTCTACAATACAAATTCACCATCCACCAACTAAAACATTCTAAGAACCACCATAGAATCACCATAAGAATCTCTATATCAAGACTCTATTCACTTCCAATGCATGTTTCCTAATCTAATCACCTTCTGCACCTTGGTCGACCCCAAGGAATCCCATTTCAAGCCCCCTCTAGCCACTTTGAAGGTCGGAGGGGTTTAGTATAAGGATATGGACACTTTCACACCTACTTAATGTCCCTGCCACTTCCACATGGAATTCCATGACCCCATGTATCCCAATCACCATGAATATGTTACCCGACAAACCAGTTTATCCACACCAAAGATCCCCCCTCATCTAAAAAATAACATTAAAGATATTCACATTTGAAATATTAAATGAGGACTTTGGGGATATCCTAAATGAAAATTAAAAGATATATAGGAATATCCCCACAAATCTTCAACATCCATCCATTAAAATTTAAACTAAATTAAATCCTCCTCTACAAATATATGAGGTATTTCCACATCCATGGGAGTTACCGTACCCACTAGAGGAGAGGCTGCCAAGGATGCTGTTATTGAATTTATTCATCTTCTGCTTTATTTTTAGTTTTTTTATTTATTTCATATAATTTAAAATTAATTCCTTTTATAAATAATTATTTAATTTTTTATTAATTGTTACACCACCCATCTAATTTTTCTTCTCCTTCTTCCTTTTATTTTCAAAATTATTTTATATCTTCTTAATATTATTTTATTTTTATTTTTATATTTCATGTGTTTTTATACTTCTTTTATTTTATTTTATTCGTTTATTTCTCTCTCCCCCCATTTCTTCTCTTATTTTTATTATTTTTATTCTTCACTTCTTTCTTATCTTGCCACTGTGACCACTTACCCTAAAAATGAGGGGTTAACCTGAGTCTTGACCTAAGAGAGTTAAGTGATGTTTCAATTTTATTCTACATATAAATTTATAAATTTTATTAATTTTTTTTTAATAAGAGTGATTTGAACGGGTGTGGTGATATTCCACCATGAAACTGAAATCAAAATAATTTTTATTTTTTTTAAATATTTTCTCTCCCTTCCACAAAACATAAACTCTATATGATATGAATTTGAGCCATTTAGTGGATGAAATGATATTTTCTGGGGTTGGTTCCTATAATATGTCACGCTGTCAATTGAGGTGTTCCATCAACCTTGATTATAGGAGGAGGTAGAATTTAAAATGCTAAGGGAATTAAATATTTTAAACAACTAAATAAAATAATAGTATTTTAAGAGTTATATTTCATGATTAAACTATAAAACTAAATTTAAACATCATTAAGTAGAAGTATGGGACCCATAACCAAACCAAAAAGGCTATTTTATATCTTTACTAATCACATTATGTCATTTCATGTTAGTATAGTTTTTTATCATTTCATTTAAATTCAAAAATTACATTGATTTAATGTATTAGATAAATATAAAAAATTAATTAGTTTAGGTGAATTAGATTAAGTAAGTGAAAAACTGAAAAATATCCTCAAGTGATATAACCAAAGTCGGCCTCTTTGCTGCAATAGGAAAATAAATTTTATTTTTTCAAGCACTAAAATAGGTGTGCGTCACTTATACATGAATATTTTTGGGAAGTTAACATGTGAGTAAATATCCCTTCTCATCATATATCATGATTAGATTAACATTACTATTGATCAGAAGAATGATATTTGTTATAAAAAAGTGAATGTGATTCAAAATAAATATTTAAATTTTACTTTATATGATATTTCTATCAAATGTGAGTCTAAATATTTTTTACATATCTAATATATAGATTCATTTCCATTTTGAGGTGAATAGTGTGGTTGTAAATCAATGAACATTTAAAATTTTGTGGAAAATATGGAAGGACTTTAATTATAATTTGTGGTGTTAGTTTAATGATACTACCTTAAGTCTCCGAAAAATGTATTAAATGGAACCCAAAGGGATAACATGAGATTTGTGGAATTCCTTTTTTTGATATGAAACATTTTTATTCTCATAACTTATTTTATATCATCATAATACATTTATATAAATTTATTAATAATATATAAATTTTTGTCAACATTAATTTTTTTAGGAGTCTTCTAAAAAACTCATCAAGTGTGGAGAAATAAGTCATCTCATGCATAGTTGGTTTCAAAAGTTTTTTAATGATAAGATTAAACAAGGAAAATATTATAAATTATTAAGTATAATTTTTGTATCTTAAGTAGTGAAATTTTTAAGTGTTTTAATTTATTAAATTGATAATATAGGATAAATAAGTTAGTCATGAGCTCAATTGAACATATTTATGGTTCGATGTGCACAAGAAAGCCAATGGAATTTATTTAAATGAAACTTTTTCAATCTTCGGGGTAAAAAAACTAAATTAAAAATTAATTTTTTTAAGGAATATATTTTTCTAAATGTTTTATATTTGTAGAAAAAAAATTAAAGAGGCAGGGAATAAAAATCCTTCACAGTCATTATCAGTCTCCAACAATGATATTATTACCTGTGTTTTTTGAAAGGAGAAATTCAGTTGATGTGACTTTATTTTATACATTTTAATTTTATCCTTTTTATAAAAAATCAAATTTTTGTGTGCTTAAGATGTAATTTTATTGTAAAATAATTGATTTTTCATCATTTCGTATTGAATATATATCTCTTTTGTTAATCATTTAAAATCTTGAATTTTTTGGTTTAAATGAAAATAGGTTTCATGCTTCAATATTTATATATTTCTGTGGACATTAGTATTATAATTTTTTATGAATGAAATATAATTGAGGGTTTTTTTAATTTTTATAATATTTCTTTTAATATATTATATATAAGATAAATACATTTCATATGAATTTATTTTATTATGTACTGATAAATTTTATTATGTTTGAAAATTTTTCATATGTGTTGATCTTCTCTTCTAATATATTGATGCTTAAAGTTTTATGGTGTTATATAATATCTTTCCATTTTTGAATTTTTGAAAATGATTTAGAAGTTAAATGATAGTGGTGATACATAAGTATAGGGACCCAAGCTTCCTGTATATATATATTTTATCTTTTTAGATGAATATATAATACATTACAGAAACAGAGACCCGAGGACCATAATTGTTTAGTGTATTGGGATACTAGGCACAAATTATTCTAATTTGGTGAATGATATTCAATTTTTTCCCCAAATATATTCACATTTATTAAAAGTCATATACATATGCTACTTAAATAATTTCTTCATAAGATAAGGAAAGGAAGCATGAGAAAGGGTGAGCATGCATGATTTGTAAGGGTAAGCAAGGGAGATACATAATTTAGTACAAATTTAACATAAGGGTATGAGAACATGAGTATAAAATTTAATAATCATAACCTATAAATCAAAGATCATAATCTAGTTTCATGGAATAAAGATCGGAAGTTCATACGACATTAATCTTAAGGAAGTCATAGAACATGTGTCTTGAGAGCATTAAATTTGAAAAAAGAATATAATTTTGGTATATAAATAAGCATTGAAAATCATTTCCCTAGTAGTTGATTATCATTTACAAAACTTATCTGAGAAATTAATGGGAATATACACCTCTTGGATGAGACACACCACTATCCCCTATGGAATTCCTTTCCTCAAGTAGAATTGTATCAATCCCCAAACCATCATAGTGCTCAAGTTTTACTCCCAAGACCATCATAGAGGAAAAATTCCCTTACTAAACCAAGTTCAATCTCTGTTTCAGTTCGGTCTATCACAAGGGATATAAATCTATAAAAAATAAATTTTAGGGAGATATATGTCCCACCCATGTTTTTTTATAATGTAACCATAATCCTTAGTTATAACTTAACCATCATCAAATAATGAAAATAATACATATGTGTTCCACAAGATCACAAAACTTTCTTCATATTAGAACCCATGAAATGGAATGGGTTTCATAAATATTTCAACATAACATAACCTATGGAAAAGAAACAGGTTTCATAATCATATTTTTATTTCATCAAAACATAAACAATGGAAAAATAAGTGGGTTTAATAATCATTTTACCTTGTAATAACCTATATGCTTGAAATAGATTTCAAAAACATATTGTCATAATAAACATAAACCATTCATAGAAAGAATAATAATGGTATCCATTGATAATATCCCAATTAAATCCTAATTAACATCAAAGGATGTCATTTTAGATGTAAAATTATTTTTAAAGATAAATCACTTTGAACATTTCTTGAGGAAGATAAAGTTTCTTTGAAAATCAATTTTTTATAAATAAATATTTTAAATTTTTTTGGAATTATTTTTCATTTCAAATAAACATGAAACCTAAAAGGGTAGATTTTAAATTCATTTAAAACATTTATTGAAACAAATATCCTTTTCTCTTTGAAAAACACTTTTTAAAAGATAAACCATTCTGAAAATATTATTTCTTATAAAATAACCTCGAAAATTTATAAAGTAATATTTAAATTAAATATTGTCCATGACGGTGGGAAATTATGTTCATGTCATACATCTTAAAATAATAATTCCTTTAAACTTTTTAGTAAAATCCAAATGGGAAATGTTTTCTAAAACATTTTTAAAAAATTAAATCATGGGTAAAAATTTCATTAATAAATCATTTGAATAATGTTAAAAAAAATAATACATTTTTAGAAGACATGGTTTTGTATGACAAAGGGTTTTCGACCGAAAAGATGATTTTTCTTAAAAACATTCTTTTCAAACTCTTGAATACATAATGAGAATAAAATGAAAAGAAAACATTTATTGTAATGACATAATGACCATGTTATCATGAAATTTCAAATTTATTATGTTTTTAAGATGATTTTATCGTATAGGGTAGAACCTAAGTGGTTTCTTAAGGAGTGTTGATGAGTTACAGTGTGAACTTTAATAAAAAGTACTGAAAATGGGGTTTGTTTGGAAAACAATTATTATAAAATAATTTCATATAAAGAGTTTAATAGTTTATGATGCAAGTGGGTTTTGAAAAATATGATATAAAGAGATAATTTTTTAGTTAACTTCAAACATTTCAGGTTCATTGTTCTTAAATATTCATTTAGGTTTGGAGTAGTGCTTTGCGTGAGATTAATCAAAATATTGATTACTCTATAAGCTCTTATATCAATGCATATATAACCAAACCTTGAAATTACAATCATATAGAAAAGGTTTAGATCTTATGAATGGTATAATAATATCCAAATAAAATTGACATATCAAATTTTGAAAAAATAAAATAATTCTTGTGTTGTCTAATCGGTAAGACAAAAGTCACACTCTCAAAACCTCACATCGATCGGTTAAAATTAAATAGTATTCCATTCCCTTGAATCAAAAAAACATTAAAATTAGAATAAATTTAAGATAATTTTTAATAAAAAAATTTCAAACCCAAAATATATCAAACTAGTATAAAAACTTGTGTTATAACTCCCTAGACATGATGTATTTCTCCCTCACAATGATTGACCACTATTTAGCCCACCATCAAGAGGAGGAGGAAGCTTGGGTGGATCTCCTTCTTCATTTCAGCTCTCAATATGAGGATAGAGATCCCCAAAAACTATAATGTGATGACAGGACACCTTTTTAACTCCAAAATGGTATAAATTAACTCCTTTTTTCAACTCCCAAATGAGGTTCACATGGTACACTTTTATGGCCAAAAGGGGAAGTGGTTTTTGGCACCCATATTTTAGGATAACATTTCTGTCTCGGTTTTGGGTTAGTAAATGGCCTTATCTAGACTTTTAAAAAATATATGAGTTTTTTTAATCCATATTTAATATAACCATGTAAAATATTGTATCCATTAGACATTTATAATGGGAGATATTGTCAAATTATCAAAAAAACTTTTGACTTTGAGTAGATTTGGTTCCCTAGAAAACATAGTTTGGTTGGGTAACCATAAGGATGAATTAGGATTGTATGTTTTCATATTAGTTGTAGGTTAATGATTTTCTTATTCTATAAAAAAATTCTTCCCATTTGGATGCACTTATTACCTGAAAAATTTAAAACAATGGACATATATCCTAGGGATTCCATTCAATTTGGCCCAGTTTCCTTCAGCATCATCTCTAGCCCACGAAATCACATCCTCCTATAATATAATCATCAAAAAAGGTAAAATTTACCTTTTAACAGTGATAAAAATTAAATAAGTAAACCATATTTTAATTGGAATTTTTTATTATTATTTTAAATTAAAATAAAAAGTATTATAACATAGTGGAGTAATAGTCAAATAAAACAGTGAATCACAATGAAATCACACCCCCACAATAAATATTTTAACTCCTAAGAAAATTCACAATTACAAAAATGATTCATGGATATATTCCTAACTTCATAAAGATTTGAAATAGATTAAAAATTTAATTCTTGATATAAATTTGATCAAAACAAAAATTACACTAATGAGTTACTCTCAACGATCATGGAAAAATATTTCTCGGACATTGTATTAGAACGAAATTCAATTAGATGAATGATTCCAATTTGATATAATAATTCAAAATTGAACAATTTTACTAAATATATAAGTGAGTGTGTGAAAACCATTTCATTCTATTATTTCCACATTCTATCTCATAAAAGTAGTTTATTTTAAAAAAATTTGCTTAAATGATTATATCCACCAAAAATTCCACGCATCCATTGAAATAATATTTCAAGACCCACTCACTTAAGAATTCCCAAAAGTCAAACCTTAATATCCCATCCTAGATATCCCCATATGTTTTAAATTTCATCACTCCCCTAATTTATAATTAATTTTTATTATTTTGTAAAAGTTTCACTTGGAACAAATCTCACACTCATATTTTAACCCTTGTTTGATCTCCTCATGACACTAATTATAATAGTTATAACAAGATAAAATGTTGAGGAAGAGTGATTTTTGATCTTCCCAATATAGAACCCATATTTTTGTGTTTTTGTGTTTTATTTTTTAGGGAATAAAAAATTAGGATAGCTGGTACACACACATAGATCAATCTGGTATAGTATTTTAAAAGATCAGATAATGAACAAACATATAGAAAAAACATTTTGGAAAGTCAATAAATATTAATATTACTTATATTTACCTTCTATTGAGTAATAAAAATAAAACTTCATGGTTGGTTAAAAAGATATGTGGAGATATTAAGTGACACAATTTTCTATAAATTTCTCACACAAAGGGAATCAATCTTCTCAAAGGTTTTATTGAGATAAAACCATTTATATAATCAAACAACAACCAATTTACTTTAAAAAGTCACACATAAATGATAAATTCATTCTAAAACATGAATTCCATCAGTGAAATATCAAAAATGTTAAAACAAATTGAAATAGGGAAATCCCTCATGTATTTAAAATAATTTTATGGTTAAGTGGGCATCAAAAATGAATATCTTGGAACAACAGTGAGGGGAAAAGGGGGAAGTTAAAAATAATATTCAGTAACTGAAAAAAAAAGATGGTGGTAATTCCAAACTAACCCAGGAATGTACCCACCTCAACACACCTAGAGTATGTATTTTCCTCACTATAAGAAAAGAGAATGTGGGAAGGAAGGATATAACCTAGTGGGTGTAGTTTGTAAACTGATTCTTGAACATGTAGTTCCTCCATCAAGGACTCTATAATGAATTCATGAATGTACTTTAACTGCGTCCCATTGAAAGTGAAGGTTTGTTTTGTTTTTTCATTTGGAAACTAGATAATAATTTCGCCTTGAATTTAAAAAGGATACATTATTTCCAATGTGGAATTTAAGATGAAGGATGAGGTGTTCGTGGAATACCTTCTTTCTCATCTTATAAATCCATAAATTCTCATATGAGTCTCTTATCATTTCCTCCACCTCCTGAGTCAATAACTTCCATATAATACCTATACTATAAATATTATAATTACATTTTTTAATGTCCCAGTAGGAATGGTTCTCTATCTCAATAGCGATATGAAAAATCTTTCCAAAAACTAGTTGATATGGTGACATTTCAATGGGAGTTTTTAAAGAAGTATGGTAAGCCCATAATGAATCATCGATTCTATGACTCCAATCTTTTCTATTGGGTTGACTATTTTTTAAAGAATTTTTTTACCTCTATAGTTGACACCTTAGCTTGACCATTGTTTTTTGGTTTCTATGTAGTAGAAACTTTATGCCTAACCCCATACGGATTCAAAAGTGATTGCATTATTCTATTACATAAATGAGAACCCAGGTCACTAATGATGAACCTAGGTAATCCAAACCTACAAAAACACTGGGTTCTCAAAAGTTCCAAAACTATGTTTGAATCATCAGCCCTTGTGGCTTATTCCTCTACCCATTTTAACACATAATCAACTACCATAAGAATCTACCAGTTTCCAAATGAATTACAAAATTTCTACATGAATTCAAGGCCCCAAAACCAAAAATTTCATAAAAGAGCAAGGGTTTTTGTGGAATTTCATTTATTTTGGAGAAATTACTCATTATTTTATAGTGTGGACATGATTTATATAAATTCATGGAATATTAAAATAGTGTTGTCTAAAAGAGACTAGAATTGAGGACCTTACAAGTAGTCTGTTGGGGGAAAAGTTTCCCCCACAGGCAAGAGTGTGGCCGAACCAAATGATATACTTAAACTTTGTATCAGAAACACCAATCTTAAGGACTCCATCACTAAATGTGCACCAAACATAGGGTTCATACCAAATGTACCAATGGGACTCTTGTTTTAGACAATCATATTGGTTTTTTTGAAATTAGCAAATTCAAGATGTTGTTAAATAATTTACAATTTCTGCATACCAAGTAATAGAATCTTACACTCAGTGCAATTTCTCATCAAGAAAAATTTAATTTATGGGTGTAAAAGGTGATGATTAAATGTCAAATTATGGAAGGATCCTATTGATATAGTCAGTCACCACATTCTCTAATCTATTTTTATCCTTAATTTATATATTATATTTCAAAAAAAAGAGAAACCAGAAAATGAGATGTGGTTTGGATTATGGTTTCTGAAGGAGATACCATAGGGTTTCACAGTTTTAGAACACAATAACTTAGGACCCTAAAATTTATGACATGAATTTATCTAAGGAAACACAATGGAAAATATATTTTTTAGTTATTGTGTTGTTTTCTTGGGTAAGGTCTAGTTTTTGTGAGGCATAGGCTATGACATATAGATCTTGGTTAACCTGTTGTGATAAGACTTCCCCAACCACATAGTTAGAGTCATTACACATGATATCTAATGGCAAATCCCACCGAGGCAGTTGGATTATTAGGGGTGAAGTGAGAATCCATTTCAATTTTTTAAAATCTTCCTCACATTCTTTATCCTAAAAAAAATTCTATATATGATTTGGAGTAAATAGAAGAGGGGGAGTGCAATATTACAAAATTTATGAATGAAACAACGATAAAATACAGCATAACCTAAGAAATAAAACACATCCCTCACAATGTTTGGTAAAGGTAAGGAATAAATGATATCCACTTTTTATCTATCAACTTGGATAATATCTTGAGAAATGAAATGTCTAAGTACTATACCTTTTCACACCATGAAATAGTATTTCTCATAACATAATACATGATTATTTTCAATATAGTAATGTCATACAGAACCAATACTACTCAACCACTGATCAAAATAGAATCCATATATAGTGAAGTCATCCATGAAAAGTTCCATGAAATTCTCTAGGTAATATGAAAAAATATCAACCATTCATTGCTAAAAAGTACATAGAGCATTGAACAGACCAAATTGTATCCTCATATATGAAAATGTACCAAAATAGAAAGTGAAGGTTGTATACTCCTAATCTTAGGTGGTGAAAATTATATGAAAGTATCTCAAATACCCATAAAGAAAATAGTAGTGGGACTTCCCTACAATTCTCTCTAGAATATGGTCAATGAACAGTAATAGGAAATGGTCTTTCCTGATGTGTTGGTTTAGTCAGAAATAGTCTATACAGACATTCCAACTATTCTACACATATATTAGAATCAATTAATTATTTTTATTTTTAATTATAGTAAGACTGGACTTCTTGGGATCTACCATCACTAAACTAACCCATTGTCTATTAGATATGGGGCTAATGATTCATGTATCCAATAATTGTTTTACCTCATTTTTGATAACATCAATGAGGTTTGGGTTCAGTCAATGTTTTGAAAACCTCACTAGTTTAGCCTCATCATTTACCAATATATTATGCATGAAAATTGATGGGATAATATCTATAATGTTAGAAAGTTTCCATTCCAATGCCTGTTTATACACCCTAAAAAATCAAAGTAGTAGAAATTCATACTTTGGGGGGAGTGAACTAGCAATAATGATTAGTAGATTGTTTCCATTCTCAAGATATGAATATTTCAAAATTTTTGTTGGGTTTTAAGTTTAAATTACATTGGATTTTATATTTATGGGAGTGAATATAAAAGTTTTGGTTTAATGATATCATCTAACTATTCAATGGTACCATCCCCAAATGAGAAATAAGCTTTTACAAGATGGGAAATACCATTGATGGTCATAGGATCCTCAATTCTCAAGAAATCATCAATCAATAAATATGCATGAAATTTTTCTAGACCACTACAAAATTCAATGCATGAATCGATTTAAATAATTTCTATTAATGAAGAAAATTTATAAGGTGTTTCAGGGGAAAGAAAAGATGTTTCTATGGAAGAAGGGAGTGCATCAATTAAATTAACTGAGAGAGAGGAATGTTCTTCTATGGGGTGATTCAAGGCATCAAGGATATAGAAGTGGAAGATTTCTCCATAAAAATATATATATAATATACTATTGTGGATGTTAATTATGGTTTTGGTGGTTTTTAGGAAACTTACCCCTAATATAATTACAACATGTCTGTTTATCCTATCATTATCCATTTTAAGCACATAAAAGTTGGCAGAAAAAAATAAATTTTTAACCCTGAAAAGAATATCCTATAACACGCAAGCGGGGTGTGTAGTACTCTAGTTTTTCATCTGAAAAACTATTCTAGTGGGATTCAGTTCCCCAACGTCCAATTAAGAGAAAACAAATTGAGGAATCATATTTATAAAATCACCCAAATCAATCATATCATTGGAAAATAAATACTAACTTATGGTACATGGAATTGAGAATGTTATAGGATCGTTTAATTTGGAAGGAAGTGATGTCTCTATCAATGTAGGTATGTTATTCTCTAAGCTCACCATTTCATCACCTTGAAGTCACCTTCGGTGTGTAAACGTCTCTTTTAGAAACGACGTATCATAGAATTTTCTTTATGGAATCAATTAAGGGAATGTTAACCTACAATTTTATGAAATTTTACAATATTTATTTCTCAATTTAAGTTTATTTTTGTTTCATTTGTGGGGTGGACCTTTAGGTAAAAGTAATAGTAATTCTTTTCCTTGTTGGTTAATCAAATTAAAGTATCTTTCTTTCGGTATGGATTCTCTCATAACTAGGTTTTTTCTCATTTGGACCATTTTCAAATGAGAAAATGGATTCCTAGAGAAGGGATGACTATAATGGATGAATCATTTAGATTTTAAGTTTTATTCCCATTCTAAGGGTGATGTAACTTACATTTCCCTTATCCCTAAGGTTGACTAGTGGTTGAGAAGGTAGTTTAACTAACCTGTTACTACGGATTTCCCTCCTGAGTTTTCAAGTTGGACTAATTGGGTTTTTAGTTCTTGTGTGGAAGCTTGAGTTGTTTTTTAGAATCATATATTTTTTGTAGCTATTTTTTTATAATTAATTCTATTTTAGTATATATTTTTTAAGGGGGGTTTTTGTAAAATCCTTTATCGTGGATGAGGATTTCTGGGTGGTGGTGGAGGATGACTACTCTTCCATGATTGGTTCCATGATTCTTGGGTATGGTTTCAATAACCCCTTGCTAATAGGATTGGTATTCCTTCCACCTAGGTCTGAATAGATAATATGTTTCTCTCCTAATGGTTTAGTTATAAGGGTTTCCTAGAAATATTTCCTCACAACTCTCAAAAGATTCAATCAGTTGATGAAATTGTTTAGAATAGTCAATGTTGACAGAACAAATACTAAAATAAATGAGAGGAGGATATTGGAATTTTCCTAGGGAAATATAAATTTATTATATAAGGTCACTTACCTCTTCAAACTTCATGTCCACCTTCTTATCAAACTCAAAACTCTACACCTCATAGACACCTCGAATGGGTATAATAGACCTTGAACCAAATTTTTGAGTTTCCTACACCATATTTTCGATTAGGGTTCTTGTAGAAATTAGGGTCTTATCAACTAGAACACCACCTATATCATCATAAATCATGTTAGGATCAATAATAATTAAACCATCATAAAAATATTGTATTAAAGGTTTATCACTTATTTGGTGGGGTGGGAAACTAGAACAGATGATTTTAAATTGTTTTCAATATTCATTAAGTTTATACTCTTATGATTTCCTTATACCATAAATTTATTTCCTTATATTTTCAGTTTCATATGATGGTAGTTATTTTTCAATAAAAAGGTGTTTTATGTCTACCAAGCCTCTAATTATGGAGTTCACATAATACAACCAATCTTTTTTGGTGTCTTATAATAAAAAAGAAAATTATCTAAGATTTATTTTCTCTTTATTCATATTTTAATGTTTTAAAATTGAACACACATTGTGAAATTATTTTAAGTTCTTATGTGGGTCTTATCCAAAAAATATATGGAATATATTTAATTAGTGAATTAAACCAGATCTTAGTTTGAAGTTTAGTTCTTCGACTTATAATTGAATATATAGAGGTTGGATATCAATAACAGGAGAGTTTAGTTGTTTTAGTATTCAATTATTTTCATCCATGTTATAAATGTTAAGATCAATTTCTATTCTATTTATAGAATAATATGGGTTTAGAAAAGTCTCAAGGTGTGGTGTTTCCTCCTTTAAGGGTTTTATTTTGTGTATCGATGTCGTTGATGTAGGATACTCTCTCATTCAGGTTCAAATCAAGGTAAATCTCCCTGAGTAGAATGTGTCATGTACAAATACTACACAATAAGTAAATAATAACACAAAAAATATATGTAAAAATATAATATAAAACTATCAAATATTGAAAAAAAATTCAAAAATATTATCAAAAGCACACACTAAAAACAAAGTGTTCCCCAATAACGACACAAAAATTTACGCTTGTTTTCATAGCGCGTCAAATTGATTATGTTTTTAAGATGATTTTATAGAATATGGAAGACCCTAATTACTTTGTCTAGGATAATTGATGAGTTTATAATGTTAATTTTCAATAAAAAGAACCAAAAAGTGTGGGTGGTTTTGATAATAATTATAAGAAAATAAATGAATCTAAAGAGTTTAATAGTTTATAATGAAAGTTTATTTTGAAAAATATAAGATAAAAATATGGTTTTGAGTTCACTAAACACATTTCAAGTTCATTATTCTTAGGGTTTCAATTAGTTTTAGATTAGATATTTGGCTGAGATTAATTAGAATCCTGATTAATCTCTAAGATATTATATCGATGTATATAGAACCAAACCTTGACATAACAATAGTATATAAAAGGTGAAGATATTATTCATGGTATAATAACTTCCAAAAAAATTTAAATCTCAAATTTGTTGGAAAGAAAATGATTATTGTGTTTTCCAATCGTCTCAACACAAGTCACACTCTCAAAACCTCACACTAATCAGTTAAAAGTAAAGCGAATTTTATTCCCTTGAATGAAAAAAAGCATTAAAATTATAATAAAATTAAGATAATTATGAATGGAATGTTTTCTACCCCAAAATAAATCAAACTAGTTGCTAAACTAGTTATGGACCTCCATTGTCATGATGTGTATCTCCCTCACAACGATCGCCCACTGTTTATCCTGTCATTGAGAAGATAAGGAAGATCAAGTGGATCTCCTTATTCATTTAATATATCCCTATGAATATATAGATCTCCTTAACCTCTCATGTTATGATAGAAATCCTTTGGAACTCAAAAATTTCATCACTTCACTCCTTTGTTTAACTCCCAAATGAGGTGCCCATGGTGCCCTTTTATTGCCAAAAT
The DNA here is from genome assembly GCA_963277665.1 of Viscum album. Taxonomy (NCBI): domain Eukaryota; kingdom Viridiplantae; phylum Streptophyta; class Magnoliopsida; order Santalales; family Viscaceae; genus Viscum; species Viscum album. The sequence continues at coordinate 1,421,908,600 of OY728120.1, forward strand.
GGGAAGTAGTTTTGGGAACCAAGATTATGATATACAAATTGTGTCTTGGTTTTTGGGTTAGTAAATGGTATTATATAGACTTGGAAAAAATATAAGAGTTATTTACATCCCTATTTAATAAACCATATAAAATTTTGCAACCATTAGAAATCTATAATGAGAGATATTATCAAATTACTAAACCAAAATTTTGACTTCGAGTGGGTTTGGTTCCCAAGACAGATAAGTTTGGTTGGGAAATAATATGGATGAATTTTTCTTGTGTGTCTTGATATTAGTTTTATCCAAATGAGTTTTGGATCTGATAAAAAAATTAATACCATTTTTTTGCACATATTTCTCATAACATGTCAAATACTTGACATATGTCCATGGGATTCCATACAGTTTGGACCACTTTCCTTCTACATCATCACTAGCCCTCCCAATCACCAACCCTTACAATGTACTCATCAAAATAATTAAAATTTACATTTTTAACAATGATAAAAATTAAATAAGTGAATCAAATGTAAAGTTCAATTTGTTGTTATTTTTTTAATTTTCAATACAAAACTAGTTTAACACTGTTGTGTAATGGTAAAATAAAACAGTTAGTCATGGTGTGATCACATAACAAGATAATATTAAAATTCATTAGTTTATTTAGATCTAGATCACAATATTTCATCATTGTAAGCATAGTCATGAGTAATCTCAATAAACGATTATATTGTAACATAAAATCTATACCACTTTGTTAACTTTTAATTGTAATCCCCATGAAATAATAACATCAAATGAAAATTAAAATATCATGATTATAAATAAATTCATAATATTACATTAAAAATTGGTTTTATATACACCACGTACAATAAGATAGGTTTATAACATTATCATATGTCTCAAAGAAGGAAAATTGAGACAAAAAACCTATACCGATTTAGTAACTTTTGAACTGTAAACCCCATGAAATAGATATCCTAAAATAAATATATAAATAAAAATAATGTTAATTATAATAATAATAAAATACATTCATGTGTATTATATAAACCACAAAAAAACATGTTATAAATATAGAATTTTTATCATGAAAAATAAAAGTGAGACAAAAATCCCTTATCGCTTTTGTAATCTTTTGAATCGTGAGCCAAAATAATGCATAAAATAAAATTAAACTTTAAAAATAATTAAAATAAGTATATTAATGGTATATCATGTCAAATAGGCATTATATGCACCACCAAAAAAGGAACTAGTGGTGAATTGTTATATTTCTCCCCGAAATAAAAGAGAAACTTGTAATCTCTTACCTTAAGTCTTGACTTCCGTCATACATGTTAAAAAATATTTTATAATAAATAAATAATAATTAAACATATATTAAGTAAAAATATTTACATATATAATAAAAAATAATATTTTATTATAACCTTTTATTACCCGTTTATTAACAATACCATGTTAATGTTACACTTCGGGTAATAACTGCTTTGTTTTTCATATAGGTTTTGATTTTCTATTTGTGATCCAATTAATTTGATAAAGATTTAATCAACTCAAAAATATTAAAAGTGATATAAATTTTATTTTTATTTTTTATATTTTTACTTATAGTTATCCATAAATTTTAATTATGAAAAATGAAATACATCGTTCATGGAGATGATAGGTAGTATATATACAAGAAAGTTGTTTCCATTTTTTGTTGGATTGAAAGAAATAAATTTAAATGATATATTACCATTAAAGAATAATTTTAATTTTATATATATCACATTTTTTCATTAAACCCCTCATTAATTCCTTCAATTAAAATCCTCAATGAATCACATCGCTTCGTGTGGTGGTAGTCTGTCGTAAACATGAGTGACATTATCGTATTCCCAAAAAATGAAGAGTATGAAGGTATGCATGATATAATAATTATAGAATTATTAAATTATCATAGATATCATATATAAATAATAAATCCATCTCTATTTCTAGCCTTTAGAGTTGTTAATGTAAAAACTAATGACATCAGTTCACGAGGAGGTAGTCTGTCGTACTCACGAATGATGATTTTATAACCCATTTGACAAAAGAGGATATGATTTTAGGTAATTAAATTAAAATAACAACATATCATTATATGAAATATATTTATTTTATCATATAATCATGTTTTAATAATAATTTAAGGAGGTCAAGGAAGAAATAAAATAAAACGCTTATTGATGAACATTACCTCTTCATTGGGTATCCTCCTTAGGATTGCACCAAAAACCTTACTTGGTTGGATGTATCTTCAAACTAAAAAGTATATGATGATATTATGTAATTTAAGAAGTTATTTTGTAATTTATATTATGAAACAAAAGTTTTTTAATGTTTGAAGATAAGAGGAGAAGGGGTGGCCTTTTATAAGTGAGGTGAGTGGTACACTTGTAATTTTAAAAAAATTATTTCCATGTTTTTCACGTGAAAAAATGGTTCCAATGTATCAAAGTAAAATATTAGACATTATATGTTCAAAATATTTCCATAAAATAGATTTTATAAAATTTTATTGGACATGTTAACACTTATATTTTTAGTATAACCCCCTGTAAACCCATTTTTCTCTAAACTGCAATAAATAATATATAATATTTTTTATTATTCATTATGGTAAAAAATTAATTTAATATTATTATATATTATAAATTATTATAATTAAAAATATTTAATCCATTTCAAAATATTCAATTCATATAATTGTAAAAAATAAATTTAAAATTAATATCATAGAGGTGATGAGAAAGCGGGTTTTCAAAGAGAAAATGTTCAAAAGTTTGAATGGATTTTATATAGGAATTCAATATGAAATTGATTCAAATGTAAAAAATTGGATTAATATATTTATCATTGAACTAATTTTACTTTACAAACAATTTAAAATGTATTATATCTTTAGAAATAAAATAAATGAAAATGTAATTTCTAATTAAAATTCAATATTTTTTACTATTCATCAAAAAAAGAAACTTTTCAAAAAATACCAAATATTCAACCTAATATAATTTTAAAATTATTTTTTAAAAAATTAATATTATTTTATCAATTTAATTTTATAAAAGTGGTGAAATTTAATTTTAAAAATAAGTGCGTCAAATGTGAAAAAAGTACTTTTAAAAAATAGAATTTTAAATGTAAAATCGGATTTATTCTTATCTCATGTCTGGAAAATACATAATATTAACATTAAAAATTTTCTTAAATACATAATAAATAAAGTTTACAAAAATAATTAATGAAAACTAATTTTTTTTAATTTATTGATGTAAAATAAATTTTTCCGCGTAAAAATAATTATTCAGAAAAACATTTAATTTCTTTTCAAATGATTCCTATTTTCATTTAAATTTATATGTTCCCCAAAGAATTAATTTTATATATATGTGTAAAAAATATTTTCAAAATTTATTCAATCCTATTCATACTATCCATTACAATGGATATGTGATAACAATCATTTAAAATAATAATATTTATGAGATTGTTAAAACTCAATGTCACATGTAATGCATGCTAAAATAAGTGTTTAATTTAACATAAGAAAAATTTAGTATTCTGTGTAACACAATCCAAAATCATAGTTACAAAAAAATATCAAAAATATTAAATTTATTTGAAAAAAATATTTCACAAAATCTTAGGGTGTTACGATAAGGATATTGAAAGAGATACGTAAGAGTTATGTTGTGTGACCGAGATACACAATATCCCACACTTTTCCAAATTTGAGTGGGAAGATGATATGTAAAGTTACGTCTATTTATTCACAAGGTGATATATAAGGGTTTTCAAGTAAATGGGGATATATAATATCTCATTATTTATCAAATTTTGGAATGGCATTTTGATCCATAAAAGTTCTACCTAGTGATAAATAAGGCTTATATGGAAATATGAAAGGATTTCTTATGATACATAATATGCCACTTTTTCCCAAATTTGAGGAATATTCTAGTATGATGACTCTTATTTTTAATACATTATTTTTAATGAATTTCCATAATAAAATATTACATTAATAAATTCCTCAAGATCTTTCGAAGCTTGGTGTCTTGGAAACTAGGTATATAATGCATGAAGTATATATATCAGAAGAAAAGATTAAATTTATCAAATTATCTTGAAAGAATCATTTATTATTCCATCCTAGGTCACCTCACTAAAAATGATTTCTAAAGGATATGCATAAAATCTAAAGGGTGATCATGAATCCCAATAAGGTGATAAACAATGGAAATGGAACATACGTGATCATCATAAATAAAATATGAGGCATGGAAAAAGATCATAATCATGAGTACCTAATACATAACATAGAAATGTGGATACAGTATAAAAATAATAAAATCATAAGAATATCACCAATGTGTTTTCTAAGGTATCATTAATATTTCGACTCTAGATATTAATTCTTTACCAAATGAATTTTAGATCTATCAAGGCAGTCCCTTCAAATAAATAAATTTATGTATTCTTTATTGATCATATATTATAATAAAGTATTTCATCATTTTAACCCATGAGTGGAGAATGGGGGCTTCATACATGGAAGTACCTAATAAATAATTTATTTTTATATCTATATTAATACCATTGAATGAAATTAGGGTAGTGTATTCATAGTAAAAAAGTAAGTCCTGGGAAAAAAATATTGATTTTGATAGCATAACATGTATACATAATAGATCATGTAATGATATTAATGAGATAAAATTATAGTCTCTCGTTAATAGGGAATCATTTAAACAATAAAATAAATAATATAATCACATGAAAAAATAATCAAAAAAATTAAAAAAATGCTTATTATAGAAGAAGTACTTGAATAGAGTGGTGGAAAGAGGAACATATCCCTTGCCAAGCCAGGTAGATTCTTCAAGATTGATAAAAGATCCTTAAGAACTCAGAAAATCCTTTTAGATACTCTTGAGAGATAAAATGGGAGAGAATTTATGATTAGTTGATATAGAGTGGAGATTAATTAGATATTTGGTTCATGTTTACCATAAATAAGGGAGAATTGTTTGTTAATTTCTAAAAAAGGTCTTTAGATATAAGTTGTAAAAAAATATAAAACCATTGGCCTTCCTGTGGTTTTATTTCATGGTATTTAACATTTATTGAATTTTAATGGGATTTTTATTTTTTACTAATATTATCCCCTTTAAAATATATTATTTTGGCTGTTAAAAATATTTTTGTTCATAAATAATTTCTTTCAAAATCATAAAATATACTTTAAATTTTAAAAGATTCTTTATAGTTTGGTAAAAGTTATTTTATAACTTTAAAATGAATTACTTTAATGATAAAACCCATTTGGTTTAAGAAATCATTTATATTAATTATTACATCATTTTTAAGTCATTATAATGTCATAATACTTTTCATATATACATACCACAATTTACTTTTTACCCAAAAATTTGACTCTATAGACAAATTATAAATAATTTAACATTTTATATTTTTTACATGCTGATTTCAAAAAGTATATCAATTTTATCAAGAAAAAATTAATTTAAAATAAAACACGTATTTTTTTGAAAAATATAAACATGTGTAACAATATCAAATTTCTAACACTTGGAAAAACTATATATTATTGCATAAATTTTTTTCATTATTTATAGATGAATAATTATTGTTTTTTAAAACATTTCTGTGATAATAAAATTTTATTTTATATTTATTAATTACCCATAAAAATTTATTTTAATGAAATTATACAAATATATTTTTTAGAGGTAAAATTATGTTTTCTTTGTATCAAAAATATATTTTATCTTATTCATCCTATAATCATGTGAACATTATCTTTTATATAATTTTGAAACGTTAAATAAAAATATTGGATTGGTGTAACCACTAATTTGTTTATAATATAATTTACATTATAATACTACTTAAAGACTAGCTAAATAACCCCTTATCACACTCGCATAAGCCCTAAGGGTAAGGTGTGTGATGGTAGCACTTTTATGTTGCAGTTTTGGTAACATTGATCTATAAGTGATCTCTACTAACTTAAAATTATCACACAAATAATTATTATCAAGTATCATTTGTTGAAGCTCATATTTTTCTTGAACAAAGAAGAACACCAATAATGTCACCTACCTCCCAAGATCTGATAAATTAACCTCATAAAGGATATTCCAACTGGATAAGGCCATGGTTTCTCCCTTCTAAATCAATTGTCTCTCATCTTTATTCTTTATATGAAATAATTCCAATGATATAATTATAATGGATATATTATCAATGTTCATAATTCTCATATTTCATAACAACCAATATTTATAATGATCAATGGTGATAATTCCCAATGGTCAAATTTTATTCCAATAAATTCATTCCTACTAATCTCTTAAATGAAACTTCTCATTTCAATCTCCCTTAATATGTCATTTTATGTATTATATTATTCTTAATTTTCACTATTATTAAAATAAATATGACTTTTATAGAATAATATGATCCAAGAGACATATACATTGTACTTGTGACGTCCCGGACCTGGATGCCACTTAACAAGTGCCCCGAGCTCGGTGGACCACATAGCCTCAAGCACATCTCCCCAAACACCAGAGGTAACCAACTAGCAGCGAGGGCCTAGGGTGTGCATGTGGGGAGACTATTACATCATTAGCAGAGTGTAGAATAGCATAAGCAATATAAATGAATAATAAATAGAGGAAGCAATATAATTAAATAGTGGAAGCAAACTGATAAATAAATAAACAAGAATAACAATAACTATATCAACTGGAATAAGGAGGATGTAATGTCTTGTCACTTGAAAAATGGAAAACATGGATACATGACAATAAGCATAACAGTTAGACAAAGTAAATGAAGACAAATACTACTCCAAGCATCCCAAGATCCAAATCAGTCATCTGTTGTCAATCTCCATCCTAACTGCATACAATCAAGTATTAGAATCTATATGCTTCCCTTTGTCAATACCTATAATCATGTAATCAACTCTAGTTACCAAAGGGCGCCTGGATAGGGTGTGAGATAAATATCATTGGGCCACCACCAATGGTATCTATAACATCTGGCCCATGTAATGGAATATAAGAGTGTGTAGGCATGCATATATGAAGTACATCAAGTGGTATAATTACTAAATATGCAGTACCTACTTCATCCCGTAGCTGGAATCCGAACATGAAACCATTTTATTAATTAAGTAATTACCATTTAATGTTAATATGTCATGTGAGGCATATCCAGCACTAACATCATCTCATGATAGTATAATTAGTGAAGGTCCCAAGACATGATAAGGTAACCTGAAAATGATATCCTGTGAGGGGTTTCTAGGGTAATAAGGAAGGTAACATAAATCTCAAGAAATGCTAACTCAGTAGTATCTGAGTCTAAATAAGGGGTAATAGTGTATTCCAAGGAGCATAATCCAAGACATTCCACAACAAGGTGCCTACCGAGTCCAAGGAGATCGATCAAGGTAAAACGGGTCAAAGCAAAGACAGGGTCCTCTGGGCTTTCACCATGGCACCTACTAGCCAATGCTGGATCCAAGGAGTGTATCTGAGGAATCCTATAATAATGGAAAGGACCATGTGGTATTATAATGGGAAGCATAGGAATATACAAGAACCGGAGTCTAGGTGGGTCTCAGCCTAAGAAAACTTCATCCTTTAATTAGAATGGGGTTCCTGATACTCAAGATATTCTCCTCTCAGAATACAAGGTGAGCTCAAGTCAGTCAATTCCTATTTGATAATATAATCATGTACTAATTCATTTGGTTCACGTCTTGCCATCCATTAGTGTGGGCAGGTTAAGTAGAGTTGAAACCATTTACTTATTGGTCCTAGCCTTGTATTCCATTAGTGTGGATAGGCCAAGTAGTATTTCAACCATTTAATCAAGTCTTACGTACCCATTAAGGAATATAAATTGGAGAGGTTCACTCTGCTACCTTTTATTAACATGGAAAGGGGTGCTACAGACATTTAACCTTAATTAAAACTCATTTATTTAGGATAATATATATACTTTGTATACTTTCCATTCCACATTTCACATTTAATAATCAATTTGAAAGCACTTACCTTAGGTGGGTCAAGTGTTGAGAATACATGGTATATTCCATAATGAAATTATCATCAATATGAAGTCATTTATTATAGAAATCATCACCTTTATGAAGTTCAAGAAAAGTCACACCCGAACGATGGCTCAAATGTGTCGAGAACCCTAAAAACCCATTTATGGCATAACCTTCGACATGAGGCAGATTGAGTTGTGGGTGTAACCACTAACAACTAATCACATATTTGGAAATAGCATAACCATATGATTCTATCATGTATAATCATGGCACTTAAATTTAAGAAGTGTATTCCAACAAAACCAGAAGGACCCACATGAACATTCCAAAAACGATGAACTTTAGGGATGAGTTATAGAACACCCACCTTAGGTTTGTATGATCCTTCTCCTCCGGTATTGGTCCGTGATTTTCCTTAGATTGGAGTAGATCTAAGAAAATGTTAAAAACACTCACATGGTGATATCTATGTCGAGATCAATAGAGAGGAAGAATGATTATAGATGACTCGAGTACTTACCGTTGTGCATCCAACATGATGACGGAAGATCGATCAGATACCGGATGAAGGAGACATTTTGATTCTAATTTTAGATCTTTAAAAATCCCCAAATTGAGATAGAAATAGGTCAATCCCACATAAACTTGAATTAGGAAGGAAGGGAAGTATTAATAGATCATTAATAGAAAAACTGTAAATTTACCCAGAAAAATAGGTTGTGCATGGTTTGTCCACACGGTTTATTAAACCATGTGCAAACCATGTGGGGAGGTTCTGCCCGAACGGTTTGGTCCACATGGTTTGTTAAGTCATGCGCAAGCCATGCATGGGTACCTAGGATAAAGGGGTGATTTCTTTATTTGTCTGTATATTCAAGTGCCAACCATGTGAGGTGGCTCTCTCTAAAAAATCATGATCCCCATGGTTTTCCAAACCACACGGAATTCGTACACGATTTTCTCTAAACTGTTCACCAAGCCTGTTTTTCCATAAAAGATGGGTTCTGAGCTCCGAACAAGCCTGAGACACCATCAAAACCTTTACTAACTTTTTAGGAATCCATATTAGGTCCAAAGTAAATATTTAAACTAAAAATTAAAGGATCCATACCTGAGTGAAAACCATGTTCTTATAGTCTCTCCCCTTAAAAGAAATTTCCCCTGAGTTCTTCTTACAAGAGTAAGGAAACACATTCTGAGAAAAACTCTGGCCACTAAGCACATAAATTGGGTTCCCTCTCCAAAGTTTCCTCTTGTACTTTTCAGTGATGCCATAAAACCCATACGATATGGACAGACTATCCTTGAAGAGCCTTCGTGCTTTGGTGAACAATGTGTACTGCATACTTCTCAAAGGTGGCATTGGCATCTAACTCAACTTCCTTGGAATCAAAAGTATGAAATGGGTTGGTATGATATTGTAAAATTTGTAAGACATGAAAGACGTCGTTCATGGCATGGTACCTCTAAGGGATTAGCAACTGATTGGCTACCAGCCCGACTCTATCTAGAATTTCAAATAGTCTAATATAACGAGGAGAAAGATTTCCCTGATTCCTTAAACATCTATTCCCTAACATGGGTGGTACCTGAAAAAAACATGATCCTCAACCTCAAACTCAAGAGGTCATCGATGGAGATCGACATAAGATTTATATCTAGACTGAGCAGTAGTTATACGCTTCTTGATCAGTTGGAACTATTCTAAAGTCTCCAGAACTAGACAAGGACCTAGTAGGCTGCCTCACCAGCCTCTAGCCAACACAAGGGTCAACAGCATGGCTTACCATATAAGGCCTCAAAATGATCCATCTGAATTATCACCTAAAAACTATTATTATAAGTGAACTTGATGAGATGAATATGATTCTCCCAAGAACCTCCTAAATCAACTAAAAATGCTCGGAGCATATCTTATAGAACGTGTATCATTTGTCTCAATTTTCCATTGTTCTGAGGGTGAAATTTTTTTCTTAGAAGTACCTAATTCCCCATAGATTTCTTCAAACCCTTCCAAAATTGTGAAGTGAAGCAAGCATCCCTATCTGAAATGATAGTACGTGGAACCCCATGTAGTCATTTGATCTCAAAGATATGCAGTCTTCCCAACTCATCAATTGATAAAGTATCCCAAATAGGAATGAAGTGTGATGATTTTGTTAGTCGGTCAATGAATACCTAGAGAGAATCTCTACCCCTCAGTGACCTAGCTAAGCTGACTACAAAATCCATAAAAACATCTTCCCATTTCCATTCTGGGACTGGAAGTGGTTGTAACAAGCCATGAGGTCTCTGGTACTATGCCTTCACCTACTGATAGGTGGAACACCTAGTAATGAAGCTTGCAATATGATGTTTCATTCTAGGCCACCAATATTGGTGTCGCATATCTTGATAATTGTTTGAGATTCCTGGATGAACTAACCACTGAGAAGCATGGGACTATTTCATCAACCCCTCTCTTATATCTGCAGGAACCCAGATATGTTCACATAAACGCAGGACATCATCAATATCCACAGACCAATTTGTAGGTGGATTATCTCCTAATATACTCTCACAGAGAACCAAACCTTCATTATTTGAAAACATTATATTCTTCACCTTATCAAGGAGAGAAGATGTAAATGTTAATTCTGAGAGGTAAGACTGCTTGTGACTATCATGAAACTCTAGATGAAGTTCAAAAAAGAGGGTCATTAACTTCCATTCATCACTAGCTTGTTGTATGTATTGTGTTTTAGTTTTCCATCTCAGTGCATCAGCAACCACATTTCCCTTTCCAGACATATAGGCAAGTGAAAAATAAAAGGATTGTAGATATTCGACCCATCTATGTCGTATGAGGTTCAATTCACGCTAAGAAAATATATACTTAAGGATTTTGTGATCTGTATACACCACAAAGTGCTCACCTAACAGATAGTGTCTCTAGAAATGTAAGGCATGGAAAACTTCTTCTAGCTCAAGGTCATGCATCGAATAATTTCTATCATGAGGCATCAAGTGCCAAGATCCATACGCAATGACTCTGTCTTTCTACATCAACACTACTCCCAGAACAATTCCTGATGCATCACAGAAGATGATATAACCTTTTCCAGGTTCTAGAATAATCATAATAGGTGCTGATACAAGCCTTAATTTTAGCTCCAGAAAGGATTTCTCACATACTTCTGACCATGTGAACTTGACACCCATCTTTGTAGGACCGATAAGGGGTGATGAAAGATGAGAAAAGTCTTGTATGAAATTCTTGTAATATCTATAAATCCCTAATAAACTCATGATATCAAACACATTCTTGGTCTACTCCTAGGAAACTATAACACTAACCTTTTTAGGGTTAATAAACACTCCTAATTCTGAAATTATATTGTAACACCCCGACCCCTCTAGACCGGAGTTGGTGCATTACTTGTTATATTTTCATGGTTATAAGGAATGAAAATCCCAAAGTAATGATCACTTTAGTAGTCTTGAAGATACCAGATACATAAATGTAACGCAAACTACATTAGAAAAGGTTACAAAATACAATACATAACAAAAACTAAAAATTGCATCCACAGGAACTCAATAAATGATCTCCACTTCATCACATGTTGAAGCTAAACATCAAAAGGGGTGATCTCAAATACTCATTAAGGGTTACAAATGGAGGAATCATGAATCAATAATAGCTGAATTATAAACAATTTGACATAATCAACATGACGTGGTGGATAAATGAAAAACTCACCCCATTAATAAACTGAGAATGAAACTGCATCCATAGATATTGTCATAGTGAAAACATCATGGATAGTAATAACTGATAATGAATAAAGAGAATGATTATTAATTAGATTTCATGCATCTGAAACATGAAACCATAATACCATTAAAAGGTTTAGTTCTACGGGTAGACACCCATCTGATTTTTGGAAACAAACTCGAAGGGTTTGTCGCCAAACTGATTTGTCTCGTGAGACCTACCGATGCATCGAGGGGCTATAGAGGGCCCCACCCGCCATTGTATGTCCAAATAATTATTTATACATTGATTAAATACAAGATAAATATGGATTTTCGATATCCATATAGAGTAGAGTATACGGATTCATCAATACTTCCATAATTAAAATAACTTTCAAAATAAACACCATATGTAAAATGGTATCTCGTTTAGACAACAAACATATCCATGATATTAGATTATGTATATTTAATATAAATATAATTTAAAATGAAAATTGATCTCAAATGGGAAGTTGGTACACCACATAAGGATTATTAGGTTCACTATACAAAGTTAGTCACAACAAAATAGTAGTTGAGACAAAGTCTCTTACCACAATATAATCAGTCGAATCATATGACCGGAACTTAATAACCCTCAAATGAATCATTGAATAACATGAATATAAATAGAATAATGTTATTATATATCAAATTTCAGTACACATATACCACATACAAGAAATAAGTGACGAAAATTGAAAATCTCACAGGAATGAAAGTGAGATGAGAAACCACTTACAAACATTTCGTCATGGTAACGAGTGTTATTGTAGGGGCTTAATGAGAGGTAAAGGGGTATTACATTATTTATATGTCAAAAGGGTAGTATGGGGGAGATTCAAAAATATAACTCATCATTAGGAATTAAAAATAAAAGGGCACAGCATAGGATAGATTCTTGAAAAAAAGTGAGAGAGAGGGTCCCTTACGAAAATTTGGCAGCCTAACGACGTCGCTTAAAATTTCATAAAATGAAATGATGAGAGAAAAAGGGTATCTCATCATATTTAAATCAAAATGACAATAATAAGAACACATAAAGACACCTTGGGAGGACTCCTCGAGAGGTAAAACCACCAGATCTTCGAGGATAAGGGATTTGTAATGAAATAAAATGAATGGATGAGTAGGTATTCATAGAAAAAGAGAGGTAGTATTTTAATAATTTCAAAGGGACGCCTCATTAGTGGTTTTTGCCAAACCAAAGGCTTTCCAATGGTATTTTCCTATGGTTTTAGACAGTTAGGACACCTTATTTCATAAGTTACTTTACAAAAGTTGACCATACTTTTATATTTAATTATTACTTCATTATGATGTCATTAAACTACCAAAAACTCAAAACTATATTTTTACTATTCATGAAAAATTCATGTATTTTAGAAAAATCCCAAAAATTCACCCTAACCATTTTTCGATGTTTAGAATTCAAAAATGAACCCCATTTTTTGAAAATAATTTTCTATGTATTTTTAATTTAATTTTTAAATAAAATCATAGTTAATTCGAAAAATAACAATTTTAAAGGTATAATCAGTTCTATATCACATTGAAAAATAAATTAAGATCTCATTATCTAATTAACTTAATAAAAAAATATTATCATTATTTACTATTTATAAGGGTCATATTACTATTCATATTACTATTCATAAGGGTATGTTACTATTCATCAAAAAATCATTTTGGTTCTATCAAACTCCAAATGACTTACTGGTAATAACTTTATATGACCATTTTTTGAAATTACAAAACATTAAAGTGGAAAATTTATGTTTAATGGCTTGGTTTTGACTATCTTCTAAATAACCAAGTGTTGTTTCAAAGGAACATAGTTCTTTTTTAAATATAGGCTGTAAAAAGAATGTATTTAATAGAATCATACCATAAAATGTTTGGGGTGTTATATTATTCCCTCCTTTGAAAATTTCATCCTCGAAATTTTATGTATAAATCCCACTAAAAAGATGTGGGTGGCTTTCTTCATGAAATCCTATGATTCCCATGTTTATTCCTCCATATTTTGGTTTCTCCAAAAAACCTTTACTAGACTAGTGGTCCGATTTCTCAATACCTACTCCCTTGTGTCAAGAATCCAGATAGAATTTTCACAGTATGACAAAACAGGTTTCAGTTCTATTTCATCATATATGAGTACATGCATTTGGTCTGGCATGTATTTTTTAACAATGACATGTGGAACACATGATGAACTCTAGAGAGATTTGGCGACATCGCTAAATGGTAAGCTACATCTCCGATTCTTTCCATAATTTCAAATGGTCTGATATACCTTGGGCTCAGTTTCCCTTTCTTACAGAACCTTAAGACACCCTTCCATGGAGATACTTTCAGAAAGACATGATCTCGCACATGGAATTCCAAATCCTTTATCTGATTGTCAGCATAACTCTTCTTCCTACTTTGGGTTGCTTTAATAATGGCTTGGATTATCATCACCTTTTTCTTGGTATCTTCAATAAGTTATGGGCCTATAAGTTTCCTCTCAACAACTTCATCCCAACAAGTTGGAGTTTGACATCTCTTTTCATATAATGCTTTATATGGATCCATTTGAATACTAGATTGGAAACTATTGTTGTATGAAAATTCCACCAAAGGCAAGTATTGATCCCACATACCTTGGAAGTCAAGAGAACATGACCTCATCATATCTTCTAGAGTTTTAATATTCTCTTCATATTGTCCGTCAGTTTGGGGGTGATAAGCAGTACTCATATGAAGCTCTGTATTCAAAGCCTTCTGGAGACATTTCCAAAATTTGGATGTAAATCAGGGATCCCGATTAGGCACAATTGATATAGGTTCACCATGAAGTCTTACAAATTCATTAATATAATGTCTTTCCAGGCACTCAAGTGGTAAATACTCTCTTATTAGAAGGAAATGTGCTGATTTTGTGAGATGATCAACAATTACCCATATTGCATCATTCCTTCTAGGTTTCCTCGGTAGTCCAGTGACAAAATCCATCGTAATGTTATCCCACTTCCACATAGTAATGGGTAGAGGTTTCAACACTCCTTTGGTATGTTGTCTCTCCACCTTCACTTGTTGACAAACTAGACACCTTGACACATAGTTAGCAATTTTCCACCTTATATTATCCCGCCAAAAATATTCCTTCAGATCTCTATAAATCTTAGTGATACCCGAGTGTACATAGAAATTTGAGCTATGATCATCATTTAATAGTTCCCTTTTTATGTCAGGTACAGATGGGACGCATAACCTCTTCCCAAAATTCATAACTCCTTCCTCATACATGAAGTTTTCCAATCCCCCATCCTTAACAGCAATAATTTTCTTATGCAGATTCTTATCATCAGTTTGAGATCTTTTTATCTTCTCTAATAAAGATGGTTTGGAAACCATTTGAAAGAGAAAAGATGTTTCCCATTCCTTAACAATTCCCATATCCATCTTTAGTAGATCCAAAAAAAATTGGATCTCTCTCAATCCTCATTTGAATCAGAAGTCCATGATCCTTCCTAATTAATGCATCTTCCACCTTATTCGCCTTTTTTGTGTAGAAGTGTATTGAACAATTTCAATATTTGAGTAACTATATCCATCTACTTTTACTCATGTTGAGTTATTTTTGTGTGAAAATGTATTTCAAACTCTTGTGGTCCATATAAATCTCATATCTTTCTCTGTAGAGATAATGTCTCCATATTTTCAGAGCAAAGATTATGGATGCTAACTCAAGATCATGAGGTGGATAATTTTGCTCATGGATATTCAACTATCTTGATGCATAATCAATTAATTTATCATTTTTCATAAGGACACAACCCAACCCATTCTTTGATGCATCACTTTATATCAAAAATCCATCACTTTCAGATGGAAGAGTAAAAATTGGAGCTTTGAAAAATCTTTTTTTCAATTCTTCAAAGCATTTAGTACACTCTTTTGTCCACACAAACTTAACTCATTTACGTGTGATCTTTATTAGTGGGTTATCCAGTCAGGAAAAATTCTGAATGAAACACCAATAGTAACCTTCTAATCCAATAAAACTGCGTACCACTGTTATATTTGTTATCATGGTCCATTCTTGGATTGCCTTTGTGTTTGCAGGATCAACTAGGATTCCATCCTTAGAGACAATATAGTCTAGAAAAGAAACTGATTGAATCCATAATTCGCACTTGCTAAACTTCCCATATAATTTATTGCTTCTAAGAGTTCTCAGAATAATCCGCAAGTTATTATCATGGTCTTCATAGATTTTTGAGTATATAAGGATATCATCGATGAATACCACAAAAAATTTATCAATATATTCCCTGAAAACTTTATTCATTAAATCCATGAAAATATATGGTGCATTCTTCAGTCCAAAAGGCATCACTGTAAACTTGTAATTCCCATACCTGGTTCAAAATGTTGTCTTTGGAATATCTTCCTCCCTCATACACAGTTGATGATATCTGGTTCAAAGTTCAATCTTTTAAAAGTATTGATCTCCATGAATTAGATCAAATAAATCATCCATACGGGGAATATGATACTTATTATTTATTTTAATAGCATTGATTTCCCTGTAAAAAATGAATAGCCTCATGGATCCATCTTCCTTCCTGACAAACAAGACCGGGGATCCCCATGGAGAAACACTGGGTCGAATAAATCCTTTGTCACTCAACTCCTCTAGTTGTTTCTTTAGCTCCACTAACTCAAAAGTAGAAATTCTATAGGGGGTCTTTGATATAGGTCTTGTACCAGGAATTAAGTCAATGTAAAACTCAATTTCACGCTCTGGAGAATTTCAAGGTAAATCCTCTGGAAATACATCAACGTATTCTTACACTATATGTGTATCTTCAATTTGAATATTTATTTCCTTGACCATATATATTGTTTTATCTTCCTCTCTATGTATTTCATTCAGTAGAGATATTAGGTGTGGTTCTAGATAAGAATCAGATGGTGAGTTATCCTCTCTAAAGATAAGAGATTTTATACCATTTCAAAAATTGTAACTTCCTTTTTCTTGCAATAAATCCTCGCATCATAATTTGACAACCAATCCATACTGATAATTATATCAAATTCATTCATTGGTATGATGATAAGGTTAGAAACTAAATCACTTTTGTTTTCTGGAGGGGGACTAGTCGACATTCCTTTGTTGCAATGATACATCTTCCTGGAGTTTTGACTGACAACTGCTTTATTAAATAAAATTTGACATATCTAATTTTCTTGTAAATTGGGAAGATATAAATTAATGAAATGATCCATTATCAAATAATGTGTTGGCTAAGTTTGAGGAAACAATTAAAGTACCTGCCACCACATCATTAGGAACTTCAACCTCTATGGCTGTAATCGCATAGGCTCTCACTTGTTCTCTTGGATTTTTATGAGGCATGTTTCTTTGGCACTTAGGTCACTAATTTTCATAGTTTCCCATCTCTCTACAATTTTAGCATTGAATATCATTGAATTTTTTCTTCCCCTTGCATTCATCATATCGATAACCTTTTTTTCTGTACTTATAGAAGACTCACATGCCTTTTAAGTATTTCCCGAGATGATTATTTCTACAATTCACACATAATGGGAATAGCTTTGTTCCATTGTTCTTCTTTGGTGCTTCACCTTTCCCTTGGTTATCAGAGTACCTCTTCTTATCTTGGCTCCCCTTGAAAAAGATTTGATCTTGAAAATTCCTTCTCTGTTTTGATGGAACTTGATACAATTTCATCATATGATGAAAATGTTTGAGAAACCAGTGCCCTTTGAATACTTGGCTTAAGACCTTCAAATAAATGATCAATCTTGTCTTCTAAGTCATGTACGTAATCTACAGCAAACCTGGCTAGCCTTGTGAAGGTAGCCTCATACTTTGTAACACTGTCTTTTTTCCTCAGTTTTATGCCAAAGAATTTCCTCTTCATTTTGTTTTGTTGCTCACGAGAGAAATATTTTTCGAAGAATATTTCCTTAAAAGTACTCCATTCCATATCTTTTATTTCTTCTTCCTCCACGGTATTCTAAATCAAGGAACACCATTGATCAGCATCACCCTTGAGACAATATACCTCCAGTACTACCTTTTCATTTTCATTGCATCTTAATGCCATGAAAATAATTTCAAGGGACTTGATCCATTGTTCAGAAACCACTATGTCAGTAGTCCCGCTAAAATATCAGGGCTTCTGCTGCATGAAATGATCCAACATAGGTGTGGAATGTTTATTTGTTACAACCTGAGTAAGTTTTCCCAACATGGTCATGATCTGATCTGCTCCAACATTGATTGTGTTGACTTTCTCAGTAGGTATATCCCTACCATTCCTAAGAGTATTGATTCCCCTTCTTCCGTTAGACACCATTTCTAAATAATGGGATACACTAGATTATTTTATGAATCTCAAATAGAGAATAACTCAACATAGATTGAAATTCTATGCATATATAAACTTATAAACATGGTTTCTCTAAGGAAAAATTTATATTAACTCCTTCATAATGGCTTATAAATAAAATGTGAATTATCCTAAGCATATCCTCCAGAAGTTTCATAACCAAGAGTGCAGCAAGTCCTTTTTTCGTGCACCAGTTCCCATTTAAGTCTAGATCAAAACGGTGTTTTCGGGTTTTACCCATAGATACATTTGTGCCAGAGACGCATCTAACTGCTCGTATCCAGATAGGGATGTATTACCTGAAATATCCACATAATCTATTCCTTACCAAAATACCAGGATGTTCTTATACGTTTATCCTCAAATAATACCTTAGGGATTTGTTCCCTAATATACATTTCATACTCTAGTTTCCAAGTTTTCTACTAAACTTCCTCTCATACCAACTATAACACCCCGACCCCTCTAGACCAGATCCAGTGCATTACTTGTTATATTGGCATTGTTAGAAGGAATGAAAATAATGAAGGAATAATCATTTTAGTAGTATTGAAGAAACTAGATATATAAATGTAACTCAAACTACATTGTAAAAGGTTACAAGATACAATACATAACAAAAACTAAAAATTGCATCCACAAGAACTCAATAAATGATCTCCACTTCATCACATATTGAAGGTAAATAGTGAAATGGGTGATCTCAAATTCTCATTAAGGGTTAAAAATGGCGTAATCATGAAACAATAATAACTAAATTGTAAAAAATTTGACATAATCAACAAGTCATGGTGAATAAATGAAAAAATCATGCCATTAATAAACTGAGAATAAAACTACATCCATAGATTTAATCATAGTGAAAACCTCATGGATAGTAATAACTGATAATGAATAAAGAGAATGCTTATTAATTGGACTTCATGTATCTGGCACATGAAATCATAATACCGTTAAAACGGTTTAGTTCTATGGGTAGAAACCTGTCTGATTTTTAGAAACAATCTTGAAGGGTTTGTCTCCAAACCGATTTGTCTCATGAGACCTTCAGATGCATCAAGGGGATATAATGGCACCCACCCGCCACTGCATGTACAATGAATTATTTATACATTGATTAAATACAAGATAAATATGCCTTTTCAATATCCATATAGAGTAGAGTATACGGATTCATCAATATTTCCATAATTAAAATAACTTTCAAAATAAACACCATATATAAAATGGTATACGGTTTAGAAAACAAACATATACCTGATGTGAGATTATGGATATTTAATATAAATATAATTTCAAAAGAAAATTGATCTCAAATGGGTAGTAGGTAAACCACATAAGAATTATTAGGTGCATAATAAAAAGTTAACATGAATATAAATAGAATAATGTTATTATATATCAAAATTAGTACACATATACCACATACAAGAAATAAGTGGCAAACAATGAAAATCTTACAGAAATAAAAGTGAGATGATAAACCACTTACAAACATTTCGGCATGGTAACGAGTGTTATTGTGAGGGATTAATGAGAGGTAATGGGGTATTCCATTATTTATATGTCAGAATGGTAGTATGGGTGAGGTGAGATAACATACCCCATCATTAGGAATAAAAAATATAAGGGCACAACATAGGGGATATTCCTGAACAAAAGTGAGAGATATGATCCCTTACGAAAATTCAGTAGCCTAACGACGTCGCTTAAAATTTCATAAAATGAAATGATGAGAGAAAAGGGGTATCTCATCATATTGAAATCAAAAGAAAAGTAAGAAAAACACATAAAATAAAACCCCAACATAATAGAATGTAAAATCAAATAGATAACTTAAAAGAAGTGTCGACTAATAGAAGATAATGAAGGATTCCCTTACCTAGTAGAGTAACTCCTATATCTTGAAGGATGTAACCTTAGGGGCTTAAGGACACCTTGGGAGGACTAATAGAGAGATAAAACCACAATATATTCTAGGATGATGGATTTGGAATAAAATTAAATGAATGGGTGAGTGGGTATTTATAGAAAAAGGGAGGTAGTATTTTAATAATTTCAAAGGGACAACTCATTAGTGGTTTTTTCCAAACCATTTGCTTTCCCATGGTATTTTCCCATGGTTTTATCCACTTGAGACACCTCATTTTATTAGTTACTGTACACAAGTTTACCATTATTTTATATTTAATTATTACATCATTATGATGTCATTAAACTACCGAAAACTCAAAACTGTATTTTTACTATTCATGAAAAATTCATGTATTTTGGAAAAATCCCAAAAATTCATCATAACCATTTTTCGATGTGTAGAATTCAAAAATGACTCCATTTTCTGAAAATAACTTTCTAAGTATTTTTAAATTAATTTTTAAATAAAATCATAGTTAATTCTAAAAATAACAGTTTTACAGGTATAATTAGTTCTATATTACATTGAAAAATAAATTAAGATCTCATTATCTTATTAACTAAAGAAAATAAAATATTATAATTATTTATTATTCATAAGGGTCATATTACTATTCATATTACTATTTATAAGGGTATGTTACTATTCATCACAAAATCAACTTGGTTCTATTAGACTCCAAATGACTTACTGGTCACAACTCTAGATGACCTTTTTTCGAAATTCCAAAACATAGAAGTGGAAAATTTATGTTTAATGGCTTAGTTTTGACTATCTCCTAAATAAAAAAGTGTTGTTTCAAAGGAACATAGTGATTTATGAAATATAGGCTATCAAAATAATATATTTAATAGAATCATACCATAAAATGTTTGTGGTATTATATATATGACCCAAGAAGTGGACCTTTTCGATCTCGAAGTTGCACATAGAAATCTTAGCCTAAAGTTAATGTTCTCTCAGTGTACTCAGAACAATCTCAAGATGTTTGGAATGGTCATTATGAGTGAGAGAATACACCGAGATTTCTTTTATAGATAAAATGACAAAAGAGTCCAAATAAGGGTGGAAACCCTATTCATCACAACCATGAAAACAGTAGGTGAATTCATAAGACCGAACATTGTAACAAGATACTCAGGTAGACCATACCTGTTATAGAAATCTGTACGGGGTATTTCTGATGATCTGACTTGCACCTGATGATAACCCGATCTTGGGTCAATCTTAGAGAACACCTTTTATCTTCAGAGCTGGTCAAAGAGATCATCTATTCGGGGAGGAGGATATAGATCCTTTACTGTAATATGGTTCAACCTTTTGTAATCCACAAATAAATGAAGATCCACATCTGCCTTCTTAGAAACAAAACATGGGTGAACCCCAAGAGGATGTACTAGGCCATATAAATCCTTTGGCCTCAAGGTCCTCTATCTGCCACTTGATCTCCTAAAGCTTAGTACGCACTATCTTATAAGGAGAAAAGGAAACTGGAGCTACACCTAAAACAAGATCAATTGTAAACTTTACCTCTCTCTTATGAGGTAATTTAGAAAATTCATCAGGAAAGACTTCCCTAAAACAATAAACTACTCAAAGAAAATTATTTTGAAGCAAACCCCAATCTTCCATGAAAATATTTTATATCTGGGCTGTCACCCCACCTAGACCATGATCCTTCAGTCTAGCTCTCCCAGCCAAGACATCCCACTCACCTTTGAAAATATAACTCTTTCCTTATGGTGATTTAAAAGAGACCCTATGGCGATAGTAGTCTACAAAGGTTTGATATTGTACTAACCAATCCATCCTGATAATGACATAGAAACCTGTCATCTTGAGAAAAAACAGATTCCACAAGAAAGGGTAACTACTAACCTCAAGGGAATAGTCCCCGCACTGGCCTATGCCCTCCATCTATATTCCCAATGGTGTATCAAGGGTCATTACACCATAGTGATATTGTATCTCTAGTCCAAGAATTTCCATGATTGATATAGAAATGAAAGAGTTTGAAGCACCTTTATCAAACAAAGAATAGCCAACAATATAGGCCACTAGAATAGTACCTCGTACTATAGATGGTCCCACAGCCTAATCCTTAGGTATTGGTTGTAAAGCATGAAACTGACATGATCTAAGAATCTGTGCAACAGATGGACTACCACGATCATGACTACTATAATGGCATTGCTGGTGATCAGGGATTGAACTACCATGACCATAACCTCCTCCTTGGCTACACCTGTCAGTTCTATTCCAACTACCTTCCTGATGCGGCGCAAAAAGTACTCGCTCATGAAGGTGGGGTTGAAATTGATCCTTTTCCACTCAATGCTGGTCTAAAGGTCTAGAAAAAGCACCGAAGATGACCCATACGTCCACAATCTTGGCACTCCATAGGGTCTCTGTCACATTGGGGCATCTTATTCCTCGATCTTCCACACTGATGACAAACCACAGAGCTATCAAACCAGATACTCTAGTAGCAACAACCTTGACAAAAAACCTCAACTGAAAGTTTCCTACCACTCAAATAACTATTGGCCTGATGTGGCATAGATCCTTTAAACTCGGTACTTTTATCATATATTAGGTTTTGTTCAGTGATAAGGGCATGATCAACTATTGTAGAAAAGGTAGGAAGGTGAAATACATTCACCTAAGTTCATATGGTGTATTGGATCTCATCTTCAAAACTTCTAGCACGTGAAAGCTCATCACTAGCTAGAAGTGGTGAAAAGCACTATAAATTAGTGAAACATGCTGAATATTCCATAACTAACATAGAACCCTACTCTAGATTCATCAACTCTCTAACTCTATCATTTTTTAGTCCCTTAATAAAGAACTGATCATAGTAGGTAGTCTGGAAGTCAACCCAAAACATACCATAATGACGACCGACCTGGGTAACCACATCCCACCAACACTAGGCCTAATTCTGAATCAAGTATGTAGAAAACATGACTCTCCTATATGGAGGAATTTCTAGATGCTCAAAGATATATAACAAGGCCTCTATCCAAAACTCAACATCCTGAGAACCATCATCCACTGAAAAAAGTAAAAGAATGTTGCTGCTAGAACTAGATCAACCATCGTAGGTGTAACCCATAGAGCACCTTGAATGGACTGTATTAGACGTAGAAAACTATCACTTACTTTTGAATTAGTTCCTAGATCAGGTAAAGTAGGCAGTTCCTAAAGTGTCACTCCTAGAAGTAATACTGGTGGTTTAGGGCCCACAATTTCTGGATCATTGTCATTACCACCCTCCTGGCGAACGAAACGAGGATGACGTGGTAGCATTGGTCTAAAAATTCCAAGCACACAACTTAGAAAATTATTATAATCAAGAGTATATAATTAGTAAAATGGAAGCTAAATGTAATAAAACTCACTAAACAATGCATACTACCAAAACTTCCAACTTAGATGGATAGGTATCGGTAAGTGCTCAAGTATAAGTTTCAAGTCATTTTGCATTTAATTCTTAGGTTTAATCCTTTACCTTTCATAAACATGACAAGGCTGGATAAGGATGTGTAAACAATTCATTTTAGATTTCAGTATTCACTTTATAATGGATATTCATTTCCGATGAATCAGTGCCCATACACCTATCACCAGAAACAACACCTATTTCATTATAGTATAATGCCTTGATTCGGTAAATTACTCATTCCAACCCATGACAACCCATACACCTCATGAATTGAGATAGGAAATCACACAATCACAGCCAAAGTAATACAAGTACAATCAAACTATCACAACATCACTCAATTATCACAGGCATATCAAGTAATTCAAAGCAGTGAGATGCACCTATATGGCATGGAAATATGCATGAAATGTAAACTCTAGGTGCCTATAATGATGCATGTAACAATGCACTTTGCCCTTATATCATTGGGATAAGGATGAAGAAATTCTCAAACAGAGTAATAATCAACCACATCATATAGTATGTGTGTCACCCAATGGTGAAATAATAACAACTATAATAGGAAAAATTAAACAATAATTTAATTTTGGGTAACTTGGATTTTACCCCAAAAATGGGTTCGCGGTGCCCAAACACGACTTATGACCAAGTCCCAAGCATTCCTATTCCCCACTATATTGTATCCAACTAGTAAAGTAAAAAAAAGAAACCACTTATGATACCACATTATGATGTTCTAGACCTGGATGACACTTAACAGGTGCCACGATCCTAGTGGACCACATGGACTCAAGCACATCTCACCAAAATTTAGAGGTTACCGACTAGAAGCGAGGTCCTAGGGGGTTCCTATAAGGAGACTATTCCATCATTATTAGATTTTAACACAGCAAAAGGAATATAAATGAATAATAAATAGAGGAAGAAATGTAATTAAACAGTAGAAGCAAACTGATGTAACAGGTAAATGAGAATAACAATAACTATATCAACTGAAAAAATGATGATGTAATGTCATTTCACTAGAAAACTAGAAACATATATAAGGGACAATAGGCAAAATAGTTCCATAAATAAAATTAAAACAAATACTACTCCAACCATCCCGAGATCCAACTCAGTCATCTCCTGTCGAGCTCTATCCTAACATCATGCAATCACATATTGGAAGTTGTATGCTTCCCTTTGTCAATACATGCAACCATGTAATCTACTCTAGGTACCAAATGGTGACCAGAGAGGGTGTGAGATAAATCTCAGTGGTCCACCACCAACGGTGTCTATAACATCCATTCTGTGTAATGAAATATAGTAGTGTGTAGGCATTCATATATAAAGTAAAGAAAATAGTACAATAACTAAATATTGAGTACCTACTTCAGTCCTCAGCTGGTGTATGAACATGTAACCAGTTCATTAATTAAGTAATTACCATTTAATTTTAATAGGTCATGTGAGGCATATCCAGCACTGACATCACCTCATGATAGTATAAGTATTAAAGGTCCCAAGACAAGACAAGGTAACCAGAAAATTATATCCAGTGATGGAGTTCTAGGGTAATAACCAAGGTTACATAAATCTCATAGAACTCTAACTCATTAGTATCTGAGTCTAGCTAAGGGGTAAGTGTGTGATCCAAGGAGCATAATCCAAGGAATTCCACCAAAAGGTTCCTACCGAGTCCAAGGTGATCGACCAAGGTAAAACGGGGCAAAGAAAAGACAGGGCCTTATAGGAATTCACGATGGCACCTACTAGCCAATGATGGATCCAAGTAGTGTATCTGAGGTATCGTGTAATAATGAAAAGGACCATGCGGTAGTATACCGGTCATAATATGAATAGACAAGAATTAGAGTCTATGTGGGTATAAACCTAAGCAAACCACATCCTTGAATCGGAATGGGGTTCCTAATACCCAAGTTATTCTCCTCTTAGAATCCAAGGAGAGATCAAGTCAGTCCATTCCTATTTGATATTGTAATCATATAGGAATTCATTTGGTTCATTTATTTACTTCCATTAGTGTGGATAGGTCAAGTAGAGTTGAAACCATTTACTTATTGGTCCAAGCCTTGT
This sequence comes from Viscum album, assembly GCA_963277665.1. NCBI lineage: Eukaryota > Viridiplantae > Streptophyta > Magnoliopsida > Santalales > Viscaceae > Viscum > Viscum album. The sequence continues at coordinate 1,421,934,348 of OY728120.1, forward strand.
CTTCCATTAGTGTGGATAGGCCAAGTAGTGTTGCAACTATTTAATCAAGTCTTACTTAACCATTACAACATATCAATTAGACAGGTTCACTATGCTACCTTCTATTAACATGGAAATGGGTCTATGGACATGTAACCCTAATTCAAAATAATTTTTTAAGGCCAAGATATATGCTTATTATACTTTCCACTCCACATTTCACATTTAATAATCAATTTGAAAGCACTTACCTTATGCGGGTCAACTGGTGAGGATACACAGTTCCATCCACTATAAAATTCTCTTCAATAACAAGTCATTTATTATGTAAAGGCTCACGTTTAGGAAGTTCAACCAAAGGAACACCCGAACGGTGGATCAAACGTGTCGAAAACACTAAATTTTCATTTATGTCATAACCTTTGACATGATGTGGATTGAGTTGTGGGTGTAACCACTAACAACTAATCGCATATTTGGAAAGAGAATAACTATACGATTCAATCAAGTATAATCATGTCATTTAAACATAGGAGACTTCTTACAATGAAACTTGTGGGCCCCAAAAAAATATTCCAAAAACAACGAACTTTAAGGATGAGTTGTAGACCACCCACTTTAGGGTTGTACAATCCTTCTCCTCCAATATCAGCCCTTGATTTTCCTTGGATAAGAGTATATCTAAGAAAAGGTAAAAATGTTCACTAGGAGATATCTAGTTTGAGAGGAAGAGATAATAATAATGACTAAATAGTACTCAATTACTTACTGTTGTGCATCCAACGTGATGAACAGAAGATCGATCAGATGTTGGACGAAGGAAATCTCTTGATTCTAAGTTTAGATCTTTAAAAATCCCAAAATTGAGAGAGAAATTGCCCAATACCGCCTAAACTCAGATTAGGGAGGAAGGGGGTATTAATATATCATTAAGGGAAGAAATGGAAATTTACCTATAAAAATAGCCTACACATGGTTTGTCCGCACTGTTTGTCAAACCATACACAAACTATGTGGGACGGCTCTGCCCGGACGGTTTGGTCAGCACAGTTTGTTAAACCATGCACAAGCCATGCATAGGTACCTGGGAGAAATGTGTGTTCACATGGTTTGGACACACATTCGTGCACCAACTGTGCGAGTTGGCTTTGTCCAAAAAAACATGATCTTCATGGTTTTCCAAACCATGTAGAATTCCTATACAGTTTTCTCTAAACCGTGCACCAAGCCTATTTTTTCCAAAAAGATGGGTTCCTCACTCCGAAAAAGACCTGGACACCCTAAGAACATTCACTAACTCATTAGGAATCCATATTAGGTATAGAGTAAAGATTTATACCAAAAAATAAAGGACCCATAGCTGAGTGAAAAATCAGGTTCTTACAGTACTTATATTATTTATTTATTTTAATTTTCCATTATTAGTTATAGAGGCCTTATTAAATTAGTAACATTGATTTTAATGCATTAAATTTTAATAAAAATTTTTAATTCCATACTATAATTTTCTATGGTGTTGAATTCTACCCCCTTAAAAATTCCCTTAAAATTTGCGTCTTACTTCAAATTAAATGCAGATATTTTTCTTGCATATCTTCTTTAGGCTCCTAGGTTCCTTCTTTAAACATGTTTTTTAATATGATTGTTATCATATTGCCATTGGAATGGTGGTTATGAATTGGATTAAAACAATTGTGAAAATATATAGTTTACACATTTATATAAAATTAATTTTTTGGTTACCAATTAATTCAAAATGAAAATAAGAACCATTTGAAAATAAAGGCAATCTTTTTTTGCAAAAATATTTTCTTTTGGAATGAATGTGCTATACAACAATAAATTAAAAAAATTATTTTGGTGAATTATTTTAATAAGAAAATTATAATTTATAATCAATAAAATGTTTAACATTCATATTATGTGTTTTCTAGACATGATATAATAATAAATCCAATTTTATGCTTAGAAACTATATTTTCTTAAAAAAAGTTTTGTCACATTTTTGCACACTTAGTATAAAATTAATTATTAAAAATTTATTAAAATTTATTTTAAAATATAAACTTTATTTTGAAAATAATAATTTTAAAATTATCTTTTAGTTACTTTTTTATAATTTTCCAAAACATTATGTTTTTTAGTGAAAAGTGAAAAATAATAGTTTTTATTAAAAACTGTTTTTTTATTTAAATAATTTAAAATATTAATTTTGTTTTTATATTTTTTAAAAAAATAGTTCAATTATAAATTTATTAATCCAATTTTTATCATTTTAATAAATTTCATATGGAATTTTGATATAAAAACTTTTCAAGCTTTGAAAATTTTCTCTTTGGAAAAACGCTTTTAATCACGTCTCAGGGTATGATTTTAAATTAAATTCCACAAATTCTATGAATGGAATTTATAAAAATGGATTATATAATTATAATTATAATAATTTGTATCATATAATAATATTAACTAATTTTTTTTAAAATTAAGACTAAAAATAGTAAAAATTAATTATCGTGGTTAAGGTTAAAACGGGTTTACCAAGTGGTTATACTAAAATATTAAGGGGGAAATGGATAAAAACTTGTCCAACACAAATTTTATAGTCACATTTAAACCTTATCACCTATAATTTTATATAATTACCCATTTTTTATCCTTTTTCATGTGAAAAATGTGGGTAATCTTTATTCATTTTAAAAATTCCATGTGTGACCTCTCCCACACTTATAAAAGGGAACCCCCTATCCTCTCCTATTTACACTTCCAAAAACCTTTAATTTAATCAATATATTTTCAAATTATATTCTTTACTTACCTTATCACATCCTAGAGTTCTTATTTTTATTATTAAACCCTCTTAGGAAGGCTTTAGATATAAACTTAAAGAGGTTCTCTAAAGAAGATATAAATTCTTAAACTTATGTTATTGTTAGATTTCTTCTTCCAAATCCTTAAAATATTCTCAAAATATGATGATATAATAAAAAATAGTATATAAAATATTCAGATATGTTATTTTTTTAATATAATAACCTATATTCATGACATCTTCCATCAAATGGTAAATAAAACCATCGATCGTGTGTACAGAGGACAACTGTCTCACGAATCAATGTTATTCATTTACTATAACCACCTCTCACAGATGGATATAATGATTTATCAAAAATTTATATAATATATTCCTGATATTATTATACTTATATAAATATAATATTACACATACCTTCATATCTCCCATCTTGTTAGAAAATAATAGTGTCGCTCTTGTGTACGGCAGATTATCGCCTCACGAACTGGTATGATGTGTTTTTCCCATTTCCATATTACTTGGATGGTAATAAGGATATATTAAATGAATATATATAATATTTTTAACATAATTGTACCTATATAATTATTATATCAAATATAACTTCTTACTTACCCTTCTATGGGTGATACAATAACGTCACTTGTGTGAACAGCGGACTACTGCCTCACGAAGTGATGTAATTCGTTTTTCACTAACACATTGCATGGAATGTAATAAGGATAAATTTAATAAATATATATGACATATATATATATATTACATCAAAATTATTATATAAAGGTTAATTATTATTTACCTTTATTTTTTTCCATCTGTTAAGAAATGGAAATAATGTCAATGAGTATGTACGGCCTACCATCTCCATGAATGGTGTATTTCATTTTATATTTCTAACTTTTATGGATTACTATAAATATGTATAAACTAAATATATATTATATTTATATCATGGTTAAAATTATAGATATTATTTGACTATGTTCATATTAAAATGATTGAAAATACCAAACCAAAACATCCATGAAAAACAAAGCAGTTATTACGTGAAACATGATTTTAACAAATAATTGAAAATAAATGGGTAATAAAAGGTCATAAGTAAATAATATATGGTATTATATATATAATTATGAATACGGAATATATTTACAATGATATTATATTTATTATTTATGAGGTTCAAATGTGTACGAAAGAAGTTAAGACTTAAGGTAAGGGATTTTTTGTCTCAATTTTCCATTTTTAATACATGTGTTATGTTATACACCTGTCTTATTTTATGAGGTGTATATAGAAACCATTTTACATGTAATATCATGATTTTATTTATTCTCGTGATATTTAAAGTTTCATTTAATTTTATTATTTCATATGGATTATGATTCAATATTACCAAAGTGGCAAGGGTTATATGATATAATCTCAAGGTTTATTAGGATTGTTTATGTTTATATTTCTGATGATGAAATATTATGATCCATATCTAAATAAACTCCTGAATTTTATTATATTATTTTTATTTCATTATAATAAATTATTTCCCTTCATTTTCCTCTATTTATGTTCTCAAGAGTTCAAAATATTGTTTTTATGAAAAATAATCTTTATTTATTACTTCTATCAAAACCCATTTTCTTCCATATCATTGTTTTCTAAAAAAATAAAAAAATGTTTTAATAATTCCCAAAGGATTTATTAAAATTATTTCTACCCATATTTTAATTTTTTACAATGTCTTTAAAAATTAATCATCATTCCATTTTCCAAATAAGGCTCGTTTATATTTTAACAAAAAATGTGAAAGGAATATTTGTTTTAACATGTGTGGCATAAACTAGAATTCCATTATCATAACCATTATTTTATTTGAAGAATAATTTATAATATTTCAAGTTTATTTTAGAATAAAATTATTCCCAAAAAAATTATGAATTTTTAGTTTTAAAATTTTGATATTCAAAGAAATATTATTTCCCTCAAGAAATTTTCCAAGTGATTTTCATTCAAAATAATTTTCAATCTAATATGACATCCTTTAATGTTGCTTAATATTTAATCTGCATATGATCCAATGATACTAGATTTATTATTTCTTTGTATGGTTAATTTTTATGATTAAATATTTTTTATGAAACCTATTTCTTTTCCAAAGGTTATGCTATGATGAAATGTTTCATGAAACCCATTTATTTTCAAGGTTTCTGATATGATGAATGATTTATGAAGACCATTTCGTTTCATGGGATCTGATATGATGAATGTCTAAGGATATTGTGGCACACATATGAATGATTTTCATTATGTGATGGTTGTTACTTATATCTCCCCCCCCCCCAATTCATTGGGTAAAGATTGATATCTCATAAGATAAATAAGACTGGAATAGGGAGTGAGCCCAGTTCAGTGAGGGAATTTTTCCACTATGATAGTCTTAGGAGTTAACCTTGATGAATATGATAGTTTTAGTAGTGAAACCATTCCACTATAATATCCTTAGAAATGAGCCTTGAAAACTATAGAAATTATTTTATATACTTATGTGTATTCCAAAAGTCCATGTATTATATAAATTTTATGCTCTCATTTATCAAGTTCTTTGATTTATTTGTGATTAATGTCTTATAGGCTAAAAATATTCATTCCATGACTCAAGATTTTAATATTTGATATGCATGGTATGGTTTTAATATTTTATGACCGTGTTTTAATACCCTTACTCTCACATTATGTATATGTATTTCCCTTGTTTACCATTACTAAGCATCTGATATCACCATTTATTATATTTATTTTCCCTAGGTTATGATGATAGGTATTACATTTGATATGTCTAAGAAGGTTTCTAGTTATGAAAAACTAAGTAGGAGATTATGTAAATCTCTTATGAACCCATTTTTTATGTTTCTTATTTTCCAAAAAAACTATACCTTTACGATCCTCAGGAAAGTGTTTGTGTAATGTAATGAATATTCTTCAAAAAATATGTAATATCTATATATGAAAATACTGGGATTCTATATCTGGTATTATATGATAGGTTTAGTTAACATTCGATAACTGGGATGAGAAAACCTTATTGAGATACCTAGGGATATTTTTATGGGTAATTCTAAAGATAATTCTTTATATAGAAAAATATCTTGGGATATTGGTGAAGGATAGAGTGTGTGATTTCTTATCATTACATCCATGTTTGGATACTACAAATGTATGTGGTTCTGAAAAACATGTACCTAGGTGTTATAACACTAAAAAAATCATGTTGGTATTGAATCAAGAATTACCCAGTACATAACAACAATCCTTTTGTGTAATTGTTTCCCCTAGGGGATATGCTTTGTAAATTCACAAAATTTTTATAAACTAACATGAAGGATTTAAATATTGACCATGAATGACTTAGGTTAAGCCTATAGTTCCATAGATTAAAAATAAGGTTTCGTGATTTATAAATTCTTTAAGTGATTCTTCATGATTATGTGGATTTATAATATGAGTATTGTTAATCACAATATGACTTTGGTTTTAGTCCAATGATAGAACCGGAAGAAACCATGTTAATAATGAATATAATGGAAAATGTAGTGATTTTCCTCATGCGAAACTGAATGTTAAGGGATATGGAATGAAAATTCTCATTGTTATGCTGATACAAATTTCTCAAGCTATGAATCATGATGAACTTATAAATGAAAAAAGTAGGAAACAAAATTATGTTGGGTCCCTCATGAGGAAAAATCCACCACCTTTTAGTGGTTCCATTGATCCTATGGTTTATGAGAACTTGATCAGTACCACTAAAAATATATTTTTCATTTTCTAGTGTTTAGAACATGAAATTTACATTTTGGTTTTCTGACATTTGGAAGGATAAGTAGATCATTGGTAGAATCTCACAAATAATATGAGGAAATAATATAAAATTGACTCCATATATTGGGATGAGTTTAAGAGATTATTTTACAATAAGTAATTCCCTTGTATACTTTATATGAAAATTGAGAAGGAATTATTTAAGATAAAGTAGAAGGATGATAAATATGTTGGAAACTATGAGGAAAATTTTAAAAAACTTATTAGGTACACTTCTATCATTATTATCCAGCCTAAAATTAAGGTTGATCGATTCTTCAGTGGATTAAAACCAAGTCTCCAAATGGAATTATCCATAAGGGACTTCAGAAGCTATGAAGAAATAATTTTATATGCTCTTAATGTGTAAATAGAGATTGGAGTTACCCATCAATCTCATGGGTTTGATAAGAAATGAAATATGGATTTCAAGGGAAACACTAAGAATCATGGAGAGAATAATATGATATTTCCTTCATGCTTTAAATATGGTAGGAAACACTGAGGAAATTGTATTAAGGGGACTAGTAAGTGTTTTAAGTGTGTAAAGGAAGGTCATCAGGCAATCAAATGATAAAATTATAGGAAGAAGTTAGCTAATAATGAAAATAAAGAGAAAAATATAAAAAATGAACCATCCACACTACAGTGATTCAATTGAAAAGAGTTTGGGAATTATGTGAATTAATACCCTAGTCTAAGGGGAAATGAGGGTGATAATCTAAAAAAACTTATAAATACAAAGGAAAAAATTAAAATCTTATGAAATCACATTGGATAAAGTTAATTGTGATAATTAAGGGACACTTAACTTTCACTCATTAGTTGGTAATTACATGTTTAATTTTATATGAATGATCCCTAGTAAAGTCTTATTATTCATCCTTTATTGAAATTTAATGTGACTCTAAGCATTTATTATCCCCCTATATATGTAATCTGGAATAATGAAATCACATTTGATATTTTATCAATGAAAGTACAAATAAAAGATTCCAAGGTAAATGTTTTTTATTAGATAAGATCTTATTTATGGGATAAAAGTTTTAAGTATTTATATATTTGGATTCAATAATTTTTTTGTTGAATTATTTTACCAGTGTTATTTGTTTTATAAAAATCATGAAATGTTAATGGATTTTCTTAATTTTGGAAGTATATAATCTCTATGTAAGATTAACTTAAGTGTTATGGATACCATAATGGTTTTAGGATATTAAGGTTGATCATACATTCAAAGTCCTAGAAACCCCTTTTGAGGTTTTATGTGATAAGTTTTTTATCAATATTAAGGATAATTTGGGAGACATTTATGGCCATAAAATTCTTTGGTTTTGTATATGTTTTAGTGAAAAAAGTTATTTGATGAATAATTTCTTTATATTTTTGGGATAAGATTAAAGGTATCGGTAACCTTTCAGGTTTATATAATATTTGATGTTGAGGTAAATATGGGTTAATAAAAATTTTGAATTGTATTAATTTAGTTTTGGAAAAAGGATAACATTCATTCCAGGTGACAACCTGTCACATCCAGTAAGTCCATGGATCTTGAACCCACAATAGAAGTAAAATAAGGGTATTTTACCTACCACTTCCCTATGTTAAAGAGTACTTATGGTGGGATAAAATGAAATGATATATTGATGTGTACGTATCTCCATGTTTGGTATATCAACAAGTTAAGGTTGAGAGGAAATTTTTTAAGAGGATTTGAAAACCATTATCTATACCAAAATGGAAATGGGAAAACATAACCATGGATTTTATCATTAAAATTCCCAAAATTTCTAAAGGCCACAATTTTATGTGGGTTGTATTTTATTTCCATAAATATTCAGAACACTTTATCACTATTATAGAATATTTATCTCTAGATAAAATTTCTAGGATATAAATTATGAAATTAGTAAGGTTTCATGGAGTAATAGGTTCCATTGTATCTAATCCAGATCCAAGGTTTACCATTATGTTCTGGAGAAGTCTCTAGAAAAATCTTGATATAAAGTTCAAATTCATCACTAAGTATCATCCCCATATATATGTTTAGTCTAATAGAATAATTAAAACCCTAGAAGATATGATAAAATCTTTTTTATGGATTTTAAAGGTCGAAGGGATCAACACATTCCTCTAGTTGAGTTTTCATACAGCAATAGCTTTCACTGGAATTGCTCAAATGAATCCTTATGAATCCCAATTTGGAGAGAAGTTTAGAGATTGGACATGTTTGAATAAATATTGATAAATAAATCTATTGGTACTTGATAAAGCTGAATAAATGGAATATAAGGTTAGATCTATTCAACCACACATAGGGGTAGTAAAAAGTCTCTAGAAAAATTATTTTTATAATCATAGAAGTGATATGGAATTTGATGTTAGTGATAAGGTGTTTCTAAGAATATCTCTAGGGAAGAGAGAAATTATATTTTGAAATAATTGAAAACTAAGACTTATGTGTATTGGTCCCTTTGAAATTCTTGTTTGTATCGATATGGTAGCTTATTGGTTGGTGATCCCATCGAACCTATCTCAAGTTCATGATGTGTTCCATGTATATGACAACCCTTGTAACGCCCCCAGTTTTTTAAAATAAATTGGAAAGCATGAAACTTTTTTTAATTAGATATTTATAACTATCCTTTAAACATAATTTTTTCACTTTTATCTTTTGAATTTTGAATAACTGTCATCTATAATTGTGATCAGTAAGTTATTTGGGATCTAATAGAACCAACTTGATTATTAGTGAATAGTAACATGACCTTATGAATGCTATTATGAATAGTAATATGCCCCGAATTAATAGTAAATTGTATTATTATTTTATTTTCTTAAGGATTTAAGATAATATAAACTTGATTAATTTTTCAAGGTATTAAAAAATAAGTTATGGATTTAAAATTGTTATTTTTGAATAAATTATGATTTTATTTAAAAATTAAATTAATAATATTTAGAAAATTATTTTCAAAAAATGGAGTTCATTTTTCAACTTTACATGTTGAAAAATGGTTAGGGTGAATTTTTGGGATTTCTCTGAAATTCTTGAATTTTTAAAGAATAGTAAAATATGGTAAAATACTATATATTCATATTATCTATTAAATACACTATTTATGACACCATAAGTAATTTAATACCACTTTTTTAGAACTCACATTCAATTATTACTATTTTGGGTCACATAAATTAATACTATTCATAGTCTTGAGAAAAAATATTATAATAATGATTAAAATAATGAAAAATACCTCCTCTTATCCACTATAAATACCACCCTCATTCTCCTCTTCCTCCCACACATCTCAAGTCTTGATACTTACCTAATTTCTGACCAATAATCCTCCCAAGGATCTTCCCTATGGCCTAGAGCTTCTGGTCTCACCAAAAGGGAAAAACCAAAGGCCTTAAGAAGGATCTCAAGGACAAGAGATCAAGAGGTAAACATCCTATTTTGTTTTCTTTCTTTTCTTTTCATTTTCTTTTCCATTCTTATTATTTCCTCACCTATCCTTATCCAATAAGAATGAATGATCCATTATCTAACATATTTCTTATTTCATATTTTTTACGAAAGAAACACCATTATACTTCTTCTCCTATCCCACTTAATCAAGAAATTAAAACATTGTCCATGATATGTCAATTTATCGACATCGTGGATGATGTGATTTCAATTTCTTTTACTTCCCTCATGACTAGTCATGAAACCATTTTTATGGTTAAACCAGATTATAATTTATGTATTATATCTTATTTAAGGTACTGGAGTGATTTTGTACACGTGTTATTAAATTATAAAACAAAATGATTTCTTTACGATTGAAGAATCACCAAAATGACCTAAACAAATATCAATAATGTTATAACTTATGAATCATCCACATGTCAGAATTAAAAATGATAAATGGTATAATTTAGGGTTCTAGAAAAAATTAAATAACACTCTATTCCAATACTTTAGTTTCACTTCTAGTCACAAGAATATTCATCATGAACCGATCATGGAAATCTTGTAAAGAACACACCCAAAACAATGAAAAGAACAAAATACCAAAAATTAAAGGGTGAAATGATGTAATGAAATGATCATATAAAGTATTGAAAATATGAATATGTTTCTATAAGATATTAATAACACTCTTTTAACCATTATACCAGAGTTTTAAATGAGTTTTATGTAAGAAAAACCTGAGGTAAGGGAATTCTTAACCCAATTTCCATTCTTTGGGTTAACCTTCTATTCCATTGTTTACGTGGTATTAAAATTGTTTTTTTTGATAAAGTTTTTTTATATTATGATGAATAATGTGTATTTACAGTATATATACATATTTCATACACTCTATTAAGTCTCAATTCAATTTTATGATATTTATAAGGGACTTTCCATTTAAAAACCTCTTAAAATTCCATTTTACAAAATTCAAAAGAAATGTTTTTAGGAAATTATTAATTTTTTATGATTGTGTTTTGGTTATTAGGAATTTTTTTTGATGAAGGGTGGGACCTATATCTCTCTCCAATGCATTGGGTATGTGTAAGTTGGAGGTCATCTGTATAGTTACTCCAAGTGTAAATGAGATGGTTACATAAATTGTAAGGTACCTATGAGGGTTACAAATTATAAGGTAGCCAGGAGGGTTATAAGATTATGTAAGTAATTCCATAAGATACCTTTATGGTTCTATTTATGTTCTTATGTTTTATGGGAATCTTGTGTATATCTCATGTTTCACAAAGTAAGTGTATATATGGGTGACAAGTATGTCTTTTGAAAATGATTTCATACGTTACAATTATTCATGGAAAAATGTGTTTGTTCCTTCTTTTTATATCCCTTACTAAGTTTTTTGTGATCATCCCAAGATTTTAAATGATTTTAACAGGTTATAAGTATTTGTAATACAAATAAGGAATCCAAGTTAAATGTTTGAAGAATTGTTAATGAAATCTTGTTTTATTTGAAAAGTTTTTTATTTTGAAAGAAATGGATACTGTTTTTGTGGTATCTTCTCTCTATGAATATGGAATGTAATGTATGTATTATATCTCAATTCTCTAAAACTCTATACCTGAAAAGATACACAATTTTATATTAAGTTATTTCTTGACTAAAATTCAAGATTATATAATTTAATAAGGTCGGGTTCTTAATGTTGGTATCCAAGAATGGCATAAATAACTTTAGTGGTTAGGATGATGGTAATAGAATACCATAAATGATTTTTACTTTATGGTTAATCTGAAATGTTATAGTATTTAAATATTACCATGTTCATTTGACTAAGATGTGTCTTTTCATAATGGTTGTTCGTAGAAGAAATAGGTAAGCTGAAGAGGATAGGCAGCGACAGAATGATATCCTTATGAATCTATATCCCATAATGGTAGGGATTAGAAATGAGTAGTTTGTGACAGTAATGGATCAGCGAAGGCAAGAAATAAATAGTGGTGGCATCCATGGAAGATAAAAACCAGAGTAACCACAAAGTAACATGATGATAGTGGAACGTTTTATGAGACAACACCCTCCTTCTTTCAATATATCTTATGACCCAGTAGAAACTGAAGGATTGATTAAAGCCATTGAAAATATATTCAATGTTATGGGATGTTCAAATAATCAAAAGCTAAGTCTTTCCATTTATTTTTTTGAAGGTGAATCCAATCAGTGGTGTTCAATGGTCAATAATATCATGTATAAAGAGTATGTTTATTCCTTATATTTGGATGAATTTAAAAGGCTTTTCCTTGAAAAAAATATTTTCCTAAGGTGGTGCGACTTAGGATGGAGAGGCAATTCCTTTAATTGAATAAAAAGGCGTAAGATTCAGTGGATTTGTATGAAGATAAATTCACCTGACTGGCAAGGTATTATCCAAATCTTATATTGGATCTTGATAGAAAAATCAACCGATTTTACTTAGGATTGAATCTGAGGTATCAAAGTTCATTAACCTCCCGTGAATTCAAAAGTTATAAGAAACTTTTCTGATGTGATGAGAGGTTAGAGATGGAGTTTTTGGAAGATCGCATGAATTTTGACAACAAGGAGAAGAAGATTTCCAGATGGATAGTGATGGGTAAGAATCAACCAAACAAATATGATGGTAAGAAAATCCATTTCCCATTTTGTGAAAAGTGTGGCAAGAAGCACCCTGGAGAATGCCTTACTAAAAATGGGAAGTGTTTTTGATGTGGTATTTTTGGACATATGGCCCGAGATTATAATGAAAATGATCCTAATATTAATCCTGAAAAGAAAATGTTAAGTGTTTTAAATGTGGTGAGAGGGGTCATTATGAAAATTCCTACCCAAAGAGAGATCTGACTGATGAAAGGAACCCTGACTATAAGCAGAAATGTGTAGTGAGATCTTTTACAACTATGTCAGCAGACATTAGGTCGTCCAATGAAGTTGTATCAGGTGCCTTATTTGTTTACTCATATTTTTTTAAAGTTTTGTTTGACATGGTGTCTATATATTCTTTTATATCTAATGAATTTTCAGGTAATTTGGAAATATCACCTCAACAAATGATACTGGAACTTATTTTTAATACACGATGGGTAAATATTATAGAAAATATGAATTATATAAATCATTCTACTGTGGTATATGGAAATACTTTACCTACAACCCTTTTTTTTCATTAGAAGAGTTTTATGTCATTCTAGGAATGGATTGGTTTTATATTTATCATACTAAGAATAACTATAGAGCTAAATAAGTTGTTTTTTAGAAATAGTTTCAGTTTGTATTCAAAAATGAACCTATACAATTGATAGCATGTCAGGAAGCTGGAAAACTATTGAAAGTTGGAAATGAAAGTTTTCCTGGTCATATTGTTGAAAATAAAGGAACTATTCAGATTAATGATTTTCTAGTGGTAAATGAATACCTTGATGTTTTTTCTAATGATTTACCAGGTGTTATACCAGATCGGGAAGTTGAATTAACAATTGACATAGTTCATGATGCTAAGCCAATTTCAAAACCCCTTACCGAATAGCTCAAATGAAACTTTTAGAGTTAAAAAATTAGTTGTAGTATTTTCTTGATAAAGGCTTCATTCATCCTATCACTTCACCATGGGGTGCTAATAATTTGTTCGTTAAAACGAAATTTGGTTCCATGAGAATTTTCATTGATTAGAGAGATTTTAATAACATAAATGTTAAAAACAAGTATCTTTTACCTCACATCAATGACTTTTTTGATCATCCATAAGGAGCTCAGTACCTTTCCAAGATTGTCTCGATATCCAGATACCATTAGCAGAAGTTGAAGGAGGATGACATCCTAAAAACATCTTTTCATACTATATAAGGGAATTATCATTTTGTTGTTATGATATTTGGGTTTACTAATTCACCTATTTTATTCATGAGTCTTGTGAATAAAATATTTCATGAGTTCTTGGATAAGTTTTTGGTTGTGTTTATTGATGACATTCTAGTATTTTTTTAAGAATAAAGAGGAGCATGAAAAACATATTAGGGTTGTTTTACAAGCCATAAAGGAAAAAACAACTATACAAAAAATTCACCAAGTGAGATTTTTTTATTTCAACAGATTTCTTTTCTTAGGCACATATTAAATAAGGATGTAATAATAGTTGATCCTTCCAAAAAAATATGGTTTATGAATGGAAAAGAACTACAAATGTTCTGGAGATTCATAGTTTTATTGGATTAGCAGGTTATTGCCGATAGTTTGTTAAAAAAAATCATTGTTATCTAGCCCACTAACTAAGTTAATACCAAAGGTGATTAAATTTATTTGGACATAAGAATGTGATGTTTGTTTTCAGGAACTGAAGAAGAGATTTGTGAATGCTCCATTATTGTCCTTACCTTCCTGAAATGGTGATTTTTTCATCCACATTGATGCTTTATTCAAGGGACTTTGTTGTATTCTTATGTAGAATGATCAGGTAATTTCTTATGCTTTAAGACAACTAAAACATCATGAGTTAAATTATCCCACATAGGACTTGGAATTGGAAGATGTGATATTTGATTTAAAAATTTGGAGGCATCATTTATATGGATCCAAATTTCAAATATATAATGACCATAAAGTCTAAAGTATATACTCACTCAGAAAGAATTAAACATATAGAAGATAAGATGGTTTGAACAGATAAAGGATTATGATTTCATGATCAATTACCATTCGGGAAAAGAAAACAATGTAGTGGATGCTTTGAGTCGAAAACATAATCCATCATTAACTATGTTATATTTGGAAAATGATCCCTTGATTGATGATTTGATGAATTTTGTCTTAGAATTTGTTGGTGCAGGAAATACCTCTGTTTTTTTTTCAGGTTTTAATGTAGTAATTGTTATCAGACAGAATTAATCAGGAGCAGAAGGAAGACTGTGAGCTACAGAAAATGGTAGAATTGGTTAAAATGGGAATTTTTCAAGAATTTAATATTGGTAAATATTGTGTTTTAAGATTTGGAAAAATGTTGTGTGTGCCTTGTGATTCCCAGTGGAAGAAAGAATTTTTGTGTGAAACGCATAGTTCTCCATTTTCAATTCATACTGGCAGCACTAAGATATACAGAGACCATCAGGAGTATTACTGGTGGGATGGAATGAAAAGGTATATTGATTATTTACCATGAAATGTTTGACATGTTACTAGTTTAAATAACACTAGTATTTACCATAGGGGATGCTTCATCCTTTTCCAGTGAGAGAGTGGAGATGGGAGAATATATCCATGGAATTCATTGTGATATTACCAAAGACTTATTGAGATAACAATGCAATATGGGTTATTTTTTATCGACTAACTAAATCTTAACATTTTTTCCCTGTTCAAGATAAAATGTCTTTGGATCATCTTTCTCGATTGCACCTAAAAGATATTTTAAGGTTACATGGAGTTCATTTTTTGATTTTATCTGACCAGGATCTCAGGTTTACTTTTTTACTTTTGGAAGGGCCTTCAGAAGTCGTTGAGAATATAATTAAATTTCAGTATATCTTTTCATCCTCAATCAGATAGGAAATCAAAACAAATGATTCATACATTGGAGGATATGTTTCGAGCTTGTTCAATAGACTACCAGGGAAGTTAGGATCATCATCTTTCTTTATTGGAGTTTTCTTATAATAACAGTTTTCATTCCAATATACAGATAGCACCATTTGAGGCATTGTATGGGAAGCAATGTAGAACTGTAGATTTTTGGGATGAATTTGGGGAAATTAAGTTTATGGGACCAAAATTAGTGGAGGAAATGGTTGAGAAAGTAAAGATGCCTAGAAACGCATGAGGACAGTTCAGAGCAGGAAGAAAAGTTATGAGACAACAAGAGGAAATACTTTTCTTTTGAGGTAGGTGATCTTATTTTTCTTAGAATCTCACCATGGAAAGGTGTTTTGAGTTTTGGTAAGAGAGGAAAGATAAGTCCACAGTTCATTAGAACTTATGAAATTATGGATAAGGTTAGACAAGTCACCTAAAGAGTAGATTTTCCTCCTATTTTGTCTCAGGTAGACAATGTTTTTCATGTTTTGATGTTGAGAAAGTATGTTCCAGAATCATCTCATGTCTTGAGCCCAGAAGTAGTTCATTTTGAAAATAACCTTTCTTATAAAGAGAAACAAGTTCAAATTCTTGATCGAAGTAAATAGGTATTGAGGAATATGGTAATTCACTAGGAAAAGGTTTTTTGGTGAAACCACATGGTTGAAGAAGCAACAAGGGAGTCTGAAAATGCTATGAGAGAAAGTTACCCTTACTTGTTTAATAAGTAAATAAAATATTGAGGATGTAATTTCAAGAAGGTTGGGATAATGTAACGCACCAATTTTTTTAAAATAAATTGGAATGCATGAAAATTATTTTTAAGTAGATATTTATAACTATCCTTTAAACATAATTTTGACACTTCTATGTTTTAAATTTAAAATAACAGTCATCGACAATTATGATCAGAAAGTTATTTGGAGTATAACATAACCAACTTGATTTTTTATTAATAGTAACATACCCTTGTGAATATTAATATGAATATTAATATGACACAAATGAATATTAAATTGTATTATTATTTTATTTTCTTAAGGATTTAAGATAATGACAATTGGATTAATTTTTCAAGGTGTTAAAAATGAGTTATAGATTTAAAATTGTTATTTTTGAATAAATTATGATTTTATTTAAAAATTAAATTATTAATATTTAGAAAATTATTTTCAAAATATTTATTTCATTTTTTAATTCTACACATCAATAAATGGTTATGCTGAATTTTTGGAATTTTTCTGAAATTCTTGAATTTTTTATGAATAATGAAATACTGTATATTCAAATTATCAGTTAAATACACTATTTATGATTTCATAAGTGATTTTAGACAACATGGTTCAAACTCACATTTTATTATTACTATTTTGGGTCACATAAATTAAGACTATTCATATTATTGATAAAAAATATTATGATAATGATTAAAATAATGAAAAATACATCTTCCCCTCTAGTATATATACCACCCTCATTCTCCTCTTCCTCCCACATATCTCAAGAATTGATACTTACCTAAGTTCTTCCCAATAATCATAAAAATTCTCTTCCCCACTTTCTAGAGCTACTGGTCTCACCAAAAGGAAAAAACCAAAGGCCTTAAGAAGGATCTTAAGGAGAACAGATCAAGAGGTAAACATCCTCTTTTTTTATTTCTTTTCTTTTCATTTTCTCTTCTATTCTTCTTATTTCCTCACATACCCTTATCCAAGAGGCATGAATGATACAGTATATTACGTATTCATTATTTAATCATTTTTATGGATGAATCACCATTATACTTCTTCTCCTCTCCAACTAATTCAAGAAATTAAAACACCGTCTGTGATGTGTCAATTTACCGACATCGGGGACGATGTGATTTAAATTTATTTTACTTCCTTCAAGACTGGTCATGAAACAACTTTTATGATTTAAAAAGATTATAATTTATGTATTATATCTTATATAATGTTCTGGAATCATTTTTTACATGGCTTATTAAATTACAAAACAAAATGAGTTCTTTACGATCGAAGAATCGCAAAAATGACCAAAACAAATATCAAAAATGTTCTAACTTATGAATCATCATTATATCAAAATTAAAAATGATAAATGGAATAATTTATGGTTCTAGAAAAATATAAATACCATTCCATTCCAATTCTGGGGTTTCACTTCCAATGAATAAGAATATCCATCATGAACCGATCATCGAAATCATGTAAAGAACACACCCAAAACAATGCAAGGAACAAAATAAAAACAATTAAAGTGTGAAATAATGTAATGACATGATCATATAAAGTATTATAAAGATTAATATGTTTCTATAAGATATTAATAACAATAATTTATCCATCATACATGATATTCAAAAGATTTTGAAGTAATAAAAACCCGAGGTAATGGAATTCTTAACCCAACTTCCATTCTTTGGGTTAACGTTCTATTTCATTGTTTACATGGTGTTAAAATTGTATTTTTGATTAAATTTGTTTATATTATGTATAATATTTGGTATTTATAGTTTATAGACATATTCCATCCACTCTATTAAGTCTGTAACATCCCAGGTAAATAAAGAATAAAGAATTTTCATATTTATTAATATTTACTAATTAAATATTAATTTTATTTTAAAGGGGTTTCTATGTTCGATACAGTACCCGATACGCAATGATGAGTTTCTTTGAAACTTACGTAGCACACAAGTAATAAAATAATATTATTTTAAATGTTAGTTAACAAGTAGCCGTTGTACTGGCGGGAAAGGATAGAAATAACTAAAATATGATTATATATGTTTTTAAATGTTTATACATTTACCCAATAAAAGATAAAGGCTTAAAATACGGAAAGAGTTCAATTTTAGGGCATATATACTCTAATTTTCACTAAAGGTTCACTTATCACCTTTTAATGGTGAACCGTCATTAAATATAGTTTTGATCACTCTTATACTTTATTTTGGACCAAATATAACTCTTCTTTATAATCGGGACATCAAAATTTACTTTGTGTAAATTTTTGGTACCTTTCTGATAAAGTTCATTTTTTTATGAATAGTGTAAAATGTTGTATTTTAATTAAAAACCTCTTTTTAATATAAGTTATTTATATGATTAGATTATTATTTTAATTGGTTTTAAAGTGAAATTAGAAAATATTTTTACCAGTTAATCCAATGGTGGTCATTGGAATCAATTTCACTTTGAAATTGGACTTAAACTGGTGTCAATCTTTTGATACTTATTGTTTCACAAAAACACGCTATTTGTCATGACAGCGGGAATTAATTATTAAATTAATTAATTTGACTTATATGTTTTGAATTTTGTAAAATGGACTTCATTTTTGAATTCGGAATATCAAATATAGCTTAGGGTGAATTTTTGGTAATTTTCTGAAAAACTTCAATTTTTGATGAATAGTGAAACCACTAAGTGGTAATCAAGCAAACTGATTTTTCAGTTAAATGAAAGTTTACCAATAATGTGTATTGAATTTTGAAAATCCGACATACATGGTTTTCATTAAGAAGAAAAATGTGGTTCAATGAGATTAAAATAATTTTTTGGTGAATAGTAACTTTTTTTCATTAATCGCGATTAGAGGTAATTAGTGTAGTTTAAGGTAAAAATGGTATTATAAGAATGTGAAAACACCATGACACTTGTCCTACACCTATTGGGTGATTCATGGCCGACCAAGACAAGCCATGGGCCAACTTGGGGACCCCATGGAGCCACTTTAGTTGGAAAATGACATTAATATATTTTATTTAATGTTAAAGTGAAAATGACACTAACATAAATTGGTTTACTAAAATAATTTTTAAGTGGGGTTATACAAGTCCAAATTTTGAGTATAAACCGTCATTGGAAAGCTAAAAATATTTCCTACATCATAGTATTTTTTTTATAATTTTTAGAAATTAAATAAATTAAATTATTTATGACATAATAATGATGCAGCGATGACATCATTATTTGACGATTTAAATAAAATGGAAAGATAATGTAAAATATATGAACTACACATGTCCAAAACCAATTGGATGAGTTTATTTATAACCCTTATCACCTTATCCACGAATTATATCAATGTGGGACCTTTTAAAACCGAAACACATTTTCAAATAAAGTAATATTTCTTTACTTTCCAAAAGTGCCCCTCCTCTCCTCTTATAAAAGGCCCCCACCTCTACCCCATTTCACACACTTCTCAAGCCTTTGTCTCGGCCAAACCCTGCCCAATTACTCTCTCCGCATCCCTCTCCTCATCCTAGAGGATTACCTTTGGGCAGAATCCTTTCAAAGGAAGCCTTTAGGCTCAAATCAAAAGGGAGTTACACTTTTAAAGGTAATTCATTCTCTCTTGTTCATTTGTTTTATTTTGCTTCTCCAACCCTCTAAACTCTTTTTATTTACTTCTTTTGTAACAACACCAGTATCTTCAATATACTAGTATGTTGTTATAATATTTATTTGAGCTACACTCTCACACAACTACATCAAATGGTTAAAGAACATACGGTTTACGTGGATGGCGAAATTCTGCCTCTCGAAACGATGATTGTTCAATACTCATTTAACACCTTAAAGGGTGGCCATTATGATGTCACTATTTTTATATATGATATATAATATGTTTATGTTTTCTTTAAGCTTCTGTATTTTTCATTTTTTGCATACCTTTATGGTTTCCATTATGGGTAAACACGATATCTTCATTTAAGGAAGTGCGGACTACCGCCCCCTCAAAGTGATGTGATTCGTTAATACCATATGTGGGACGTGTAAAGGATGGATTTAAAGTTATTATATATGATGTTATACTGTAATTATAATATACCTCTATATCATTATTATTTCTTTCCATTAAAGTATGATATAGAAATGAAAGTAGTGTTCATGCGTACGTACGGCTTACCGTCTCCATGAACGGTGCATTTCATTCCTTATCCCCAAATGTAATGTACTATTAAAAGTACATTTATATAATGGATATATATAATTAATGATATATCTAAGTGATGAATATAATTCTGGAATTAAAATATACATACCTCTCATTTAGTTTTAATTCCACTAATATGACAAAGAAATGAAAGTAGCGTTCATGCGTACGTACGGATTACCGTCTCCATGAACGGTGCATTTCATTTCTTACCTCTAAATGATTATGTAATATTATAAATACATTTATATGCTGGATATATATGATATATATGATATCCAAATCAGGAATTTCATTCTGGATATAAAGAACTTTTGACCACACGAACAACATGTAATTGTAAGAAGTCAACTTTCGACTTAAGAACCAAATATTGACAAAACAAACATTATTAACTTAAATGGTTACATAATGTTTATAACATGGCAATAAGTGATATAAAAGGAATAATGAAGTTTAAAAAGGTTCTTAATCAAGTATAAATTAACTCAAGTTTATTATTCAGGACGTTAAAGAACGATCGAGTCAAGTCGGACCCAAGGTAAGGGACTTCATCTCAATCTCCTTTCATTGAGGCATATTTCGTTTTATACACAACTTTCTTTTATACGGTGTATAAACTCCATTGACGTTTACTTTTATACAAAAGGAATCTTTTTATACGAAGTGTTTTACAAAACGACAAAAAGGAATGTTTCTTTTAACGTACGCGGTGACAACGACCTTTTCCGCCGCCGCGAGTATTATTTGATCTTTGTCTTTCTCAACAAGCCATAATGTTTTTAGAATAAAATAAATACCATATACTCTTTTATGTATTTTGGTATTGAAAATGGTTTTGAAAAATGATTCTATTATGTCAATATATTTATGATATATTGTGATTGAAATGTGGAAATGTTATCATTCCTTTATATTGGTTTTATGTTTTATGATTTTATACTGGTACTTGGACATTTTAACGGGTGGTTACGTTATAAACCATATGACGGGTGGTGCCGTGAATACCAGGACGGGTGGTTACGTTATAACCTCCAATGCATTGGGTATGGAAGTCGGCCGTATGGCTATTCCATTAAGTATGTATGGAAATTGGCCGTATGGCTATTCCATTAAGTGATATGTGTGGAAGTCAACCGTATGGTTATTCCACTTAAGTATGTTTATGTCCCAAGTTACCTTTATATATTCTATGTGTTCTTTATATGGGTTTTATGGTAATCCTTTGGTTACAAAAAGGTAAGTAATGATACTTTATTCAGTGAAGATTTTTTTTACTACTTCATGAAGGTGAAGGTATTACTTTGATATAGTATACATGGTTTACTTGATGTTTGAAAAACTAACAGTTTTCATTATTTTTGTATCCCTTACTGAGCTTTTTAAGCTCACCCCATGTTTTTCGAAATGTTTTTTCACAGGACTTAAAGTGGAATAAGGTCAAGGATGGGATCAAGGGAATTTCATGCTATCTAAAACATGGAATCTAGACATCTTTCTTTTTAAGAGTTTTTATTTTTTTGGAGACTTAGTAGAAGTGTCTACTTTGTAATCTTTTAAGATGTAATAGTTATGTTCTAATTCTCTAAAACTCTAAACCTGAAAAGATCCTCAATGTGAATTATTCATTTAATTCAATATTAAGTAAGGTTTAAGGCTGGGGCCTTATAGTTGGTATCAGAGGTCGGTTTAGACAACTTTAGGAGTTAGAAAAGTGTTAAATTATAATATGATTGAAATGATATAGCATTTACGGATTACCATGTTGCTTCGCCTAAGATATTTCTGTGTTCAGAATGGTTTTCCGTAGAGGAAACAAAGCAGCTATGTTGGGACGACATCAGGAGAAAGATAACCTTCCAAATCAGCAACCTGAGATGGTCGGAATCGGAACTGAACAGTTTGTTGCAGTGATGGCACAGTTGACTCAGGCTATAAATGGTGGTGGTATCCATGCACGAGATCAGCCAGATCAACCGCAGAGGAACATGTCACTGGTGGAACATTTCATGAGGCAACATCCCCCATCATTTAGAGGATCATCTGACCCTGTCCAAGCTGAAGGGTGGATTAAAGAACTGGAGAAGATTTTTGATGTCATGGGGTGTTCAGAACATCAAAAGGTTAGTCTTGCTGTTTACTGTTTTGAAGGTGAAGATGATCAGTGGTGGTCGATGGTGAAAAATATAAGGGATAGTGATGAGATTGAGGATCTTCACTGGGACGAATTCAAAGGTATGTTTCTTGAGAAATATTTTCCTAAGGTGGTTCGTCTTAGGATGGAAAAACAGTTCCTAGAATTGAGGCAGGAGGATGATTCAGTGGCTACTTATGAAGAAAAGTTCACTCGATTGGCAAGGTATGCTCCAAACTTCATATGAGATCTTGATAGTAAAATAAACCGTTTTTACTCAGGGTTAAATCCAATGTATCGAAGGGATTTAGCTTCTCGTGAATTCAAAAGTTATAAAAAACTTGTTCGATGTGCGGAGAAGGTGGAAATGGAGTTTGCCGATGATCAGGTGTTCTATGACAAACAACAGAATAAGAGGTCTAGTTGGCAGGAAAAGGGGAAGAATTCATCAAAGAAGCAAGGAGGTAAGAAAACCAAATATCCATCCTGTGAGAAGTGTGGTAAAATGCATCCTGGAGAATGTTTATCCAAGTCTGGTAAGTGCTTTCGGTGTGGTAAGTCTAGTCATATTGCTCGTAACTGTAAGGAAGATGATCAAGTAGGAAATGAAAAGCCAACGGTAAGATGTTTTAAGTGTAATGAAATGGGTCATTATGCAGACGAGTGTCCGACAAGGAGCTTGAGTGATGGAAAGCAGTTAGACTATAAGCAGAAAGGGGTGGTAAAATCTTTTGCAACAACTTCAGCAGATGTTGGGCCATCGAATGAAGTGGTATCAGCTCCAGGGAGATCAGTATTTTTCGAAGATTGACTTGAGGTCGGGGTACCATCAGTTAAAAGTAAAAGAAGCAGACGTTCCGAAGACTGCGTTCTGTACTAGATATGGCCATTATGAATTTGTAGTTATGCCTTTTGGGTTAACCAATGCACCTGCTGTATTCATGGACCTTATGAATAAAATTTTCCATGAGTTCTTGGATAAGTTTGTGTTTGTGTTTTGAGGTTTGTGAAGAGGTTATGTGTGCCTTGTGATTCACAGTTGAAGAATGAGTTGTTATGTGAGGCTCATAGTTCCCTGTTTTCAGTTCATCCTGGCAGTACTAAGATGTACAGAGATCTGCGGGAGTATTACTGGTGGGATGGAATGAAAAGAGACATTGCTGATTTTACTGTGAAGTGTTTAACATGTCAACAGGTTAAAGCAAAGCAGCAGGGATGCTTCAGCCTTTACCAGTGCCAGAGTGGAAATGGGAAAACATATCCATGGAATTTGTTGTGGGATTACCGAGGACATCTCGAGGTAATAATGCAAACTGGGTTATTGTTGATCGCTTGACCAAATCTGCTCATTTCCTTTCTATACGAGATACTTTCTATCTAGATCAACTTTCCCGTTTGTATCTTAAAGAGATAGTCAGGTTACATGGAGTTCCTCTCTCCATTGTATCGGATCGTGATCCCAGGTTTACTTTTAAATTTTGGAAAGGCCTTCAGAAGTCGTTGGGTACTGAATTAAATTTTAGTACAGCTTTTCATCCTCAATCAGATGGGCAGTCAGAACGAACAATCCAGACAATGGAGGATATGCTACGAGCTTGTTCTATGGATTATCAGGGAAGTTGGGACAAACATCTTTCTTTAGTTGAATTTGCTTATAATAACAGTTTTCATTCCAGTATACAGATGGAACCATTTCAGGAATTATATGGGAAGCGGTGTCGAACTCCAGCTTTCTGGGATGAAGTGGGTGAAAGGAAGCTGATGGGACCAGAATTGGTAGAAGAGATGGCAGAAAAAGTTCAGTTGATTCAGAAAACACATGAGAACAGCTCAGAGCAGGCAGAAGAGTTATGCGGATAACCGGAGGAAGGATCTATCTTTTGAGGTAGGTGATCATGCTTTTCTCAAGGTTTCTCCTTGGAAAAGTGTGACGAGATTTGGTAAGAAAGGAAAGTTGAGTCCAAGGTTCGTTGGACCATACGACATTCTGGAAAGAGTTGGATCAGTTGCATACCGAGTGGCTTTACCTCCAAGTTTATCTCAGGTACACAATGTTTTTCACGTTTCGATGTTGAGAACGTATATGCCAGATCCATCTCATGTTTTGAGTCCAGAGGTAGTTTAGCTGGAAGAGAACCTATCTTATGAGGAACAACCGGTCCAGATTCTTGAACACAGGGAGAAAGTGTTACGGAATAAGGTGATTCATTAGGTAAAGGTTTTGTGGAAAAACCATGTGATTGAAGAGGCAACGTGGGAATCTGAAAATTCTATGAGGGATAAATATCCCCACTTATTTTGATAAGTGAATAAAATTGTGAGGACGCAATTCCCAAAAGGGGGGAAGGATGTAACATCCCAGGTAAATAAAGAATAAAGAATTTTCATATTTATTAATATTTACGAATTAAATATTAATTTTATTTTAAAGGGGTTGCTATGTTCGATAGCGTACCCGATACGCAACGATGAGTTTCTTTGAAACTTACGTAGCACACAAGTAATAAAATAATATTATTTTAAATGTTAGTTAACAAGTAGCCATTGTACTGGCGGGAATGGATAGAAATAACTAAAATATTATTATATATGTTTTTAAATGTTTATACATTTACCCAATAAAAGATAAAGGCTTAAAATACGGAAAGAGTTCAATTTTAGGGCATATATACTCTAATTTTCACTAAAAGATCACTTATCACCTTTTAATGGTGAACCGTCATTAAATATAGTTTTGATCACTCTTATACTTTATTTTGGACCAAATATAACTCTTCTTTAGAATCGGGACATCAAAATTTACTTTGTGTAAATTTTTGGTACCTTTCTGATAAAGTTCATTTTTTTATGAATAGTGTAAAATGTTGTATTTTAATTAAAAACCTCTTTTTAATCTAAGTTATTTATATGATTAGATTATTATTTTAATTGGTTTTAAAGTGAAATTAGAAAATATTTTTACCAGTTAATCCAATGGTGGTCATTGGAATCAATTTCACTTTGAAATTGGACTTAAACTGGTGTCAATCTTTTGATACTTATTGTTTCACAAAAACACGCTATTTGTCATGACAGCGGAATTAATTATTAAATTAATTAATTTGACTTATATGTTTTGAATTTTGTAAAATGGACTTCATTTTCGAATTCGGAATATCAAATATAGCTTAGGGTGAATTTTTGGTAATTTTCTAAAAAACATCAATTTTTGATGAATAGTGAAACCACTAAGTGGTAATCAAGCAAACTGATTTTTCAGTTAAATGAAAGTTTACCACTAATGTGTATTGAATTTTGAAAATCCGACATACATGGTTTTCATTAAGAAGTAAAATGTGGTTCAATGAGATTAAAATAATTTTTTGGTGAATAGTAACTTTTTTTCATTAATCGCGATTAGAGGTAATTAGTGTAGTTTAAGGTAAAAATGGTATTATAAGGATGTGAAAACACCATGACACTTGTCCTACACCTATTGGGTGAGTCATGGCCGACCAAGACAAGCCATGGGCCAACTTGGGGACCCCATGGAGCCACTTTAGTTGGAAAATGACATTAATATATTTTTATTTAATGTTAAAGTGAAAATGACACTAACATAAATTGGTTTACTAAAATAATTTTTAAGTGGGGTTATACAAGTCAAAATTTTGAGTATAAATAGTCATTGTAAATATAAATAGATTTCCTACATCATAGTATTTTTTTTATAATTTTTATACATTAAATAAATTAAATTATTTATGACATAATAATGATGCAGCGATGACATCATTATTTGACGATTTAAATAAAATGGAAAGATAATGTAAAATCTATGAACTACACATGTCCAAAACCAATTGGATGAGTGTATTTTGAACCCTTATCACCTTATCCACGAATTATATCAATTTGGTACCTTTTAAAACCGAAACACATTTTCAAATAAAGTAATATTTCTTTACTTTCCAAAAGTGCCCCTCCTCTCCTCTTATAAAAGGCCCCCACCTCTACCCCATTTCACACACTTCTCAAGACTTTGGCTCGGCCAACCCCTGCCCAATTACTCTCTCCACATCCCTCTACTCATCCTAGAGGATTCCCTTTGGGAATAATCCTTTCAAAGGAAGCCTTTAGGCTCAAATCAAAAGGGAGTTACACTTTTAAAGGTAATTCATTCTCTCTTGTTCATTTGTTTTATTTTGCTTCTCCAACCCTCTAAACTCTTTTTATTTACTTCTTTTGTAACAAAACCAGTATATTCAATATACTAGGATGTTTTTATAATATTTATTTGATCTAAACTCTCACACAACTACATCAAATGGTTAAAGAACATACGGTTTCCGTGGATGGCGAAATTCTGCCTCCCGAAACGATGATTGTTCAATACTCATTTAACACCTTCAAGGGTGGCCATTATGATGTCACTATTTTTATATATGATATATAATATGTTTATGTTTTCTTTAAGCTTCTGTATTTTTCATTTTTGGCATACCTTTATGGTTTCCATTATGGGTAAACATGATATCTTCATTTAAGGAAGTGCGGACTACCGCCCCCTCAAAGTGATGTGATTCGTTAATACCATATGTGGGACGTGTAAAGGATGGATTTAAAGTTATTATATATGATGTTATACTGTAATTATAATATACCTCTATATCATTATTATTTCCTTCCATTAAAGTATGAGATAGAAATGAAAGTAGCGTTCATGCGTACGTACGGCTTACCGTCTCCATGAACGGTGCATTTCATTCCTTATCCCCAAATGTAATGTACTATTAAAAGTACATGTATATAATGGATATATATAATTAATGATATATCTATGTGATGAATATAATTCTGGAATTAAAATATACATACCTCTCATTTAGTTTTAATTCCACTAATATGACAAAGAAATGAAAGTAGCGTTCATGCGTACGTACGGCTTACCGTCTCCATGAACGGTGCATTTCATTTCTTACCTCTAAATGATTATGTAATATTATAAATACATGTATATTCTGGATATATATGATATATATGATATCCAAATCAGGAATTTCATTCTGGATATAAAGAACTTTTGACCACACGAACAACATGTAATTGTAAGAAGTCAACTTTCGACTTAAGAATCAAATATTGACAAAACAAACATTATTAACTTAAATGGTTACATAATGTTTATAACATGGAAATAAGTGATATAAAAGGAATAATGAAGTTTAAAATGGTTCTTAATCAAGTATAAATTAACTCAAGTTTATTATTCAGGACGTTAAAGAACGATCGAGTCAAGTCGGACCCAAGGTAAGGGACTTCGTCTCAATCTCCTTTCATTGAGGCATATTTCGTTTTATACACAACTTTCTTTTATACGGTGTATAAACTCCATTGAGGTTTACTTTTATACAAAAGGAATCTTTTTATACGAAGCGTTTTACAAAACTACAAAAAGGAATGTTTCTTTTAACGTACGCGGTGACAACGACCTTTTCCGCCGCCGCGAGTATTATTTGATCTTTGGCTTTCTCAACAAGCCGTAATATTTTTAGAATAAAATAAATACCATATACTCTTTTATGTATTTTGGTATTGAAAATGGTTTTGAAAAAGGATTCTATTATGTCAATATATTTATGATATATTGTGATTGAAATGTGGAAATGTTATCATTCCTTTATATTGGTTTTATGTTTTATGATTTTATACTGGTACTTGGACATTTTAACGGGTGGTTACGTTATAAACCATATGACGGGTGGTGCCGTGAATACCAGGACAAGTGGTTACGTTATAACCTCCAATGCATTGGGTATGGAAGTCGGCCGTATGTCTATTCCATTAAGTATGTATGGAAATTGGCCGTATGGCTATTCCATTAAGTGATATGTGTGGAAGTCAACCGTATGGTTATTCCACTTAAGTATGTTTATGTCCCAAGTTACCTTTATATATTCTATGTGTTCTTTATATGGGTTTTATGGTAATCCTTTGGTTACAAAAAGGTAAGTAATGATACTTTATTCAGTGAAGATTTTTTTTACTACTTCATGAAGGTGAAGGTATTACTTTGATATAGTATACATGGTTTACTTGATGTTTGAAAAACTAACAGTTTTCATTATTTTTGTATCCCTTACTGAGCTTTTTATGCTCACCCCATGTTTTTCGAAATGTTTTTTCACAGGACTTAAAGTAGAATAAGGTCAAGGATGGGATCAAGTGAATTTCATGCTATATAAAACATGGAATCTAGACATCTTTCTTTTTAAGAGTTTTTATTTTTTTGGAGACTTAGTAGAAGTGTCTACTTTGTAATCTTTTAAGATGTAATAGTTATGTTCTAATTATCTAAAACTCTAAACCTGAAAAGATCCTCAATGTGAATTATTCATTTAATTCAATATTAAGCAAGGTTTAAGGCTGGGGCCTTATAAAGTCACTCTTCAATTATATGATATTTATAAGGGACTTTTCTTTTAAAAACCTCTTTTAAAATTATGTTTTAAGAAATTCAAAAGAAATATTTTTTATGAAATTAATCATGTTGTATAATTGTTTTATAGTTCTTGGGAATTTTTTTTTTTGATGAATTTTGGGACCTATATCTCCCACTAATTTATTTGGTATGTGTAATTTGGAGGTCAGTTGTTTGGTTACTCCAAGTGTAACTGCGATGGTTACACAAATTGTAAGGTACCCGTGAGAGTTTAAACTTATATGGTAGTTGGGAGGGTTACAAGATTATGTAAGTAATTCCCCAAGATAAATTTATAGTTCTATTTATTTTCTTATTTTTTGTGGGAATATTTTGGAAATATCATATTTCATGAAGTAAGTATGTATATGGGTGAAAAGTATATCTTTTGAAAATGATTCCATACATTATAAGAATTCATGGACTAATGTGTTCTTTCCTTATTTTTATATCCCTTAATAAGCTTTTGTGCTCATCGCATGTTTTTAAATGATTTTCACAAGTTATAATTATTTTTAAGACAAATAAGTAATACATGTTAAATTTTTTAAGAATTATTAAAGAAATCATGTTTTATTTGACAAGTTTTATATTTTGGAAGAAAGGGATACTATTGTTGTGGTATTTGATCCCTATGAATGTGGAATATAATGTATCTATCATATCCCAGTTATCTAAAACTATAAATCTTAAAAGATCCTAAATTTTAAATTAAGTGATTTATTGACTAAAATTCAAGATTATGTAATGTAATAAGGATGGGTTATTAAAACCCTTGTCTTTATTACACATTAATTCATGATTTATTACATAGTAATACACATAATAAAAAATAGAAGATTGAGAATACTAGTGTCTTTGGGAAATTAGGTATATTTCATAACAACTTGAAAACATGTGGTACATCAAAATTATTTAAAACATACTTAACATGCTCATAATATTCCATAATACTAAAAATTTCATGGGTTAACCAGGGGACATACATAAGAAATAAGTGATCTATAAAACCCAGTAAGGGAATAAAGAAAACATAACAAAAATTAATTATTATATGTTAAAAAATAGGAACTATAATGGAACATAAGAGAAGTGATAATAATAAAAATGAATAATGATGCATAATATAGAATGTTAACATAAAGGAAACATGGGAAATCTGGAAACAACCTTAAACATGACATCATAAACATAGGTCAAGGATAACCTCCAAGACATCATAACATAGTGGAAAAAATCCTATAACAAATTAGGTTCACTCCTAAATTCCATACATGAAACCTAATAAGACTAAAAAATAACTCTATGCATTGGAGTGATATATAATTCTTGGTGAACCTATTACATTCAAATCATGTACATGTATAAGTGTTCCATATAGATCATATAACATATGAATATAATTAATCACATGCATTACACGATTAAGGATTTTGGGTTACATAAATGGAATAACGCAATAAATTAAGTATAGGTATAACTACTTGAATATTCTTGAGTGGAAATGGGTATGGCTATACACTTCACAAATAATTGGCATGAAAAAATAGAGTGAAATTTCAATAGCATAACGGTAGTACTTAAATATTCATAAAATGGTTTAATAAGAGAGAAATGGGTCTATCATCGCTTTTAATTAAAAAGGTAATGTATGAGGTATATTTAATACCATAATAAAACTTGAAAATTTGGGATTTAAAAGTCATAGGACAAGGAGGGTTCTTGAATAAAAAAAATTCATAGAAAATCATAGGACAATTTCAGCAGCATAACACGGGTACATAATGAATAATGGGAGGGATTTATGAGATTTAAAGTGGTCTCTAATCAAATGGAAATCATAAGGGAAGTAATATTTATGCGTAAAATAATATCTCATCAATAGTAATTATAAGAAAAAGTGCATTACATAAATAAGGTGCTTGAATAAAGAGGAGAAAGAGATGATCCCTTACTAAATTTCGGCATAGTAAAGACTTAGGTAATTGATATAATGAGAGGGTATATATGATTTATAAATATTAGTAAATAAATTTTATAGTATCAGTATCTTTATAAATCCATGAAGACATACCCAATTGAGATTCAAAAGGCTAATTACAAATAATGTGTTTGAATGGAAAAGAAGAGAGATAGGTCCCTTACTAAATTTATGCATCGTAACGTCTTAGGTAAAGTTTGTAATAAGAGGGAATAAATGATCACTAATTATAATTAAATAAATTTTATAGTAAATTTATATTTATAAATACATTAAAACAAAACAAATTTAGATTCAAAATGCTAAATACAATGAATGTTCTTTAATGGAAAAGAAGAGAGAGAGGTCCCTTCCATTGAGAGGGTTATTCTAAAAAATTAGGATGAGATTCTTGAGGACATGGGGAAAACCTTGGGAGGACTATATTGATTTTAGGGAAGTTAAAGGATGTTATGTAGGGTTTTTTACTAAAGAGTAATGGGGGATTGGTTGGTTTTATATAGTAATATACATGGAAGTTATTTGTTATTTCGCAAATATAGTTTTTGGAATCTATATAATAATGTAATAAAAACCATGAGCCTTATCATGATATTTTCCCATTGTTTATACCAAATAAGAGTTGGTTTAATTAATTTATAATTACAAGGTCTTAATTCAGTAAAATATTACACTTAGTGATGTGGATGTCAGTCATGTTTATAAAGAATTGATTTAAAAGCCTTAAAATATAATATAGGTTCTGTAGGATTTATAAAGGCATTATAAAATTAATAAAATAACCTAGAAATAAATTATTATAAATTGGAAACATATATTTGGTCGTTGATTCCATTTAAATAATTTATTACATCACTTTTGGTTAATTATTATGTCATAATACATATCATATATTTATATTGTATTTAAATTTTACCCAAAAAATCGACTATCTTTGAACATTATGAAAAAATAACTATTGGATAATTTCAACATGATTATTCAAAAAATAATATTTTATTTTCAAATTAATTCTACAAATACGATAAATAATACTTTTAAATAAAAATCCCTTATTAATGAAAAATGATAGTCTCTTTTGACAGTAACAATTTTATAACCATTATAAAAATTTGATTTTTACTTCATAAAATTATATTATCCTTTATATTTAATATATAATATTTAATAATAATATTTAATTAAAATATCCCTTATTTCAAAAATTCTTGATTTAATCAAAAAGTGTGTCTTGATTAAAACAATATATTACCCCAACTACAATTTATGTTTTAACACATCAAAAATATAATTTTTATCAAAATCATTATTTAATCATTTATAAATTGAAAAAATTATAATTATTATTATATTTAAATGAAATTATGAATTTTCATAATCTTAGGGTTAATTTTTTTATAGTCCTTGATAAATTATTTTAACCCTTAATTAACCTACTTTCCTTTTACTGTAGTAATAAATATTTGCTATGGTAATTATTCATATTATCTAAAAATTAAGTTGAATTTATTATAAAATATTAATTATGATGATTCCAAATATGGAATAAATTTTATAAAAAACAATTCATATATGTATAATAATTTTATTTGTTATAAAACCTGCCAGTGTAGTGGAAATTGGTGTTCTGAAAAATGAATTTTTCAAGGGAAATATTATTTTACTTTAACTCTATAACTTATAATATTCATTATATAAATTTAAATTTATAAATATAGATATAAAATATAAAAAATAATATTAAATAAATACTCATTAGGTTTTATTTTGATTAATTATAATGGATAAACATTACGCATTTTTAAATAGTTTTCAGAAAACAAAATTTAAGCCTAAAAAACTTATTCTGAAATTCAATATAAAGATGATTTAAATGTAATTAATTTTATTAAATATAAATAAAGAATAATTATGTTACATTAAAATCAAAATAAAATAATAATTTTAATTTTAAATTATTTAATATATCAAAATAACTGATGGTTTTAAAAAAATGGGTATTTTTAACTATTCATTGAAAAATCAATATTTTCTGGAAAACCCAAAATTTCACCCTAATTAAATTTGTATATAATGATATAAAAAATGAATTTAATTTTATAAAATACATTTTATAAATTTTCTATAAAATAATTATAATATTTTTTTTTACAAAAATGATATAAAAATCATTTTTGAAGAAAACATATTTCGAAGAATAAAAAGACATTACCAAAAAAATAAATGATTATTTACTAAGAATTTTTTAATAAATTTATGTTTAGTATGACATATATATATATATTATAAAGTATTTAATTTTATTCAAACCCAAAAATTTAATGTCTATTTTATAATGGTTGTTTTTTAATAATCATGGTCTGTGTTTAGTGTTGTGTATCACATACACTATCGATCATAATATTCTCTTTTAAAAATATAGGGTGTTACATTATTCCCCCTTTAATAAATTGAATCCATAAAATTTTAAATTGATATTGGTAAGAAATTTTTTTAAACTTGAAAATATCTTTATTTAAAACTTGCGTCATAAAAAGGGTTAATAACACGTCCACTTGAAAAAAGAGAAAGAGAAGTATAGAGGTCATCACATAACTAGATTTATAAGTATGAGAAAATTAGTGGGAATTGAAAATATATACATAAAATAAAAATAAATAACACCAATTAACTAATAAAGAGTGATAGATAACATGGTTAGAATAAAGTCAATTCCCACAAAACAAATAAAATTATGGGTGAAATGACCATAAATTCTGTGAAAATGATCATAATATGACTACATTTTTATTTCGAGATTAATTTCCCAGAGTTAATGAATTACTTTACCATTTATTCTAGGAACGTAAGAAAATACAATTTCTTGATAAGTATAATTTCATCTTTTAATAAATATCTATAACAACCTCATTTTTTCTCCAAACTATGAGTACCGAAGAGGAATTTTTTATGCCTAAATCACTAGAATAAGCTTATAACAGATCACATAATCCACCAAAGAATAAAAATATATTTATCCTATTTTTACTAGATCCAAAACATTTAGAATAAATTAATATGATATTGAAAATGAATAAACCATAATACATTAATCTCAAAAATTCAAAAAAAATCCCAAAGGTTTAGCATATATCATTCCTAAAATAAATACCCTTATATCCCAAATAACACTAATAACCTCAACATTAAAGAATGTTTTAACCTCAAAAGTTTTATCATAACCTTCATATTACACCACCCAAAATATATTAGCATTCATCTCAAATAATCCTCTATATTAAACCTAATATGTATATATATCTCAACCCAATACAACATCTACCTAATTATATTATCTCAAAATCAAAGAAAAATATTTGATCTAATAATATGTTTACCAAAATATCATATAAAATTGTTAATTTCCATCACATAAAACTCTAAAAGTGTTATAAATGCTTTTAAACATAATATTAGACTTAGATATATAATCCCAATACACTTTTGTTTTATCCCAACATCAAACACATATTAAGTTTTATCAATACCTCAGTCATGTGTTTTAAAAAATATTACCTTATCACTAAATCACCTTTATAGATTATCATTTTCATTAAACATATGGTTCAAATCCTTAAATAAAATATATTATAGAACAATACTTAGATGATTAATTATTCTTATATCCATAATTTCATCAAAATACTACTTCAATAACATATTTATCAAATACTAATACATAAACACTTCAATCATTACACTTCATTTATTTTGATAGCCTGGGTCATTCCTTCATCTATGATTTAACCCTTGGATTTGGTCATTGACTCGGATAATGCCCATATTCTCCCCACATAATACATTGAACAGAAAAGGGTTTCTTATGATGTAATTTATTCCCTTCTATCATACTCTTCATTTTTTTACAATAACTTGCCTCTTTATTCCCTATTTTTTTCACTTAAAACACCATCAATTTCTTTTTTGGAATTTCCATTGGTTCCTCCTTTATTTTTGACATGTGGGAAATTAAATCTCTTTCCTTTATCATGTTTATCAGATGAACTTTTTTCAGATTTCATCTTCCTCTTCTTTGATATCTTTGGACATTAAACCATGTGACAGTTGTTAATCATAGTTTTTGATTGTTAGTTTGGAATAATCATAGGATGTCTTACTTGATATCCCATCATGTTAGGTATCTCATTTTTGAATTAATCACATTTCCCATCACATTGGTTATTGACTAGGTTCCTACTATTTCTACACATTGACAAGAATAAAGGGAAATTTAGGGATGAGTACAATTAAACTATTAAACACACAAACAAGAAGCCAATAACATCAAAGGGGTAACATATAAATGAAATGTATTTCCTTAAATTATTAATTTCTAGGATTATATATAATTTATCTATAATATATTTCCTATAATAGATTATTATGGGAATTTTTGTTCCATTAATAATGGTTTGTAATTATATTGTGAATTTACTAAAACATATACCCAGGGAGTGTCAAACTAATAATAAAGAAAGACCTATTTTTGTGCACTTGTTCTGGATCGAGTTTATCTCAATATAATTTTTTTAGGTTTATCACCCCTATGTACAATTGTTCTAGAGCCACATCCACTTGTAATATCAATATAGGGATGTATTTTCTTGGAAACCAATTAATATATACTTTACTACAACTTAGGTAAGTTCTCCTTTACTTGGTATTATCCCTAAGGCTTTAGCTAGAGTTTTCTAATCCTAATCCCAAAACTAACTAGACTTTTCTTTGATACCAACTATAAAAAATCTTTTCTTTATTACACATTAATTCCTGATTTATTACATAGGAATACACATAATACAACCTAGAATATTTATCAGCCTAGTGTATTTAGGTAATTAGGTACATTAAAAATAACTTAAAAATAGGTGGTATATCAGTATTATTTAAAAATTCCCTAACATTCTCATAATATTCCATCATTCTTAAAATTTTACGGGATAACAAGGGGATGTATATAAGAAAATGTGAGCTATAAATCCCATTAAAGGAATAAAAAACATAACAAAAAGAAAGTATTAAATTTCAAGAAATAGGACTTACAATGGAACATAAAAGAGGTGAGGATCATAAACATGAATAATGAGTCATGATATAGCATGGTAACAAAAATGAAACATGGAAAAATTGGAAAAACTTTAAACATGACATCATAAACATAGGTTAAGGATAACCTCCTAGGCATCATAAAATGGTGGAAAAAGTCCCATAAGATATTAGGTTCACTCCCTAATCCCATACATGATTCCTTGTGATCCTAATACATTTCCCAATGCATTAAAGCACTATATAATTATGGTCACACCCATTGATTTCATATCATGTACATGCTTAAGTGTGCCACATAAATCATATAACATAAGAAAATATTTTATCACATTTGATCCCGAGATTAAGGATTGTGGGTTAAACACGTGGAATTGACTAATAAATTAAGTATATTTCAACTAGTTTAATACCCTTTAGTGTAAATTCATATGATTATACACTTCAAAAATGTTTGTAATGAAAAATAAAAGTGAAATTTTAGCAACATAATAGTAGTACTTAAATATTAATATAACTGTTTAATGGGAAAGAAATGGGTCTATCTCACTTGTAAGTAAAAAAATGTATAAGGGATATTTAATAAAATAATTCAACATTTAAATTTTCTATTTAAAATTATTAAGATATGGAGGGTGCTTGAATAAAAAAATGGTATAGAAAAATTGCAGGATAATTTCAGCAGCATAACAGGGGTACATAATGAATCATGGGAGAGATTAATGAGATTTATAGTGGTATATCATCACATGTAAATAATAAGGTAAGCAATATATATGTTTAAATTAATATCCCATCAGTATTAATGGTAATAAAAAGTGTATTACATAAATACAGTGCTTGAATAAAGAGGATAAAGAGAGGATCACTTACAAAATTTTGGCATAGTAACATCTTAGTTAAATAATATAATGGGAGGATATAGATGATAGATAATTATTAGTAAAAAAATTGAGATTATAGGGATATATATAAATTCATGAAAACAAACCCAATTGGGATTCAGAAGGCTAATTACAAAGAAGGTGCTTCAATGGAAAAGAAGAGAGAGAGGTCCCTTACTAAATTTTGGCATAGTAACGTCTTAGGTAATGTTTATAATGAGAGGGAATAAATGATATCTCATTGTAATAAAATTAATTTTTAAGTAAAGGTGCATTTATAAATTCCTAAAAACATAACAGATTTATATTCAAAAGAAAAAATACAAAGAAGGTCCTTGAATGGAAAAGAAGATAAAGAGGTCCCTTATCATGAGAGGGTTACTCCAAAATCTTGAAAGGAGATTTGTAAGAGATTGGGGTCACATTAAGAGGACTATAGAGAGGGTATTTTAGAGTAAATATGTTATCCAAGGTTTTTTAGTGAATATTAAGGGGGGATTGGGTGGTTTAATATAGAAAGAGAGAGGGGATTTCTTTATTATTTACCAAACTTTGGTTTTGGACTCTATATAATAAAGTAATGAAAACCACAAACCTTATCATTTTTTTTGCACATTTTTTATTCCAAATATTATTTTTTTTAATTATTTTATAATTAAAATGGTATAACGCAAAAAAATATTACCCTTGGTGATGTGGAAGTGAGTCTTGTTTATAAAGAATTGATTTTAAAACATTAAAATATAATAAATTTTTTAAAGCATTCATAAAGGAATTATAAAATTAATAAAATAACCTAAAAACTCATTATTTTAATTAGGAAATATATATTTCATCTTTTATACCATTTATATCATTTATTATATCACTTTTAGGTCATTATGATGTCATAATACACACTATATATTTATATAGTATTTAATGTTTTCCCAAATATTTGACTGTCTTGGAATATTATGAGAAATTCGTCGTTGGATAATTTTTACATATTGATTCAATAAATAATATTTATTTTATCAAAATAATTCTATAAATATGATAAATTACACTTTTAAATAAAAATCCTCATTTAATGAAAAATACTAGTTTTTTTACAATAACTGTTTTCTAACCCTTATAAAAATCACATTTTCAGTACATGAAATTATATTTTCATTTATATTTAATATATATTATTTAATAATAAAATTTAATTAAAATACACTTTATTTTAAAAATTATTTAATTTATTAAAAAAAATTCTTGATTAAAACTATATATTACCCTAACCACAATTTATGTTTTAAACATCAAAAATCTGATTTTTATCAAAATAATTATTTAATAATTTATAAAGTGAAAAAAAATATAATTTTTATTATATTAAAATGAAAATATAAATATTCATACACTTAGGGTTTCATTTTTTCTAGTCCTTTTTAAATTATTTTTACCCTTAATTAACCAATTTTCTTTTTTTAGTGGTAATAAGTATTTTTTACGGTTGTTATTCATATTGTCCAAAAAATAAGTTGACCATATTACCAAATATTAATAATTATTATTCCAAATATTTAATACATTGTATAACAATAAATTCATATAGGTTTAATAATTTAATTTAATATAAATCCTACAAGTATGGTGGAAAGCGGTTTTTTGAAAAATGAATTTTTCATGGAAAATAAGATTTTACCTTAAGACTATAACACATAATCTTAAGTATATGAATTTCAAGTCATAAAGATAGATATATAATATAAAATTTTAATTTAAATAATTAATAATTAGTTTTTATTTTAATTAATTATAATAGATAAATACTATGCATTTTTAAACTGTTTTCATAAAAAACACATTTTTAAGCCTAAAAATAAACTTATTCTAAAATTTTGTATAAAGATGTATTAAATGTAATTAATTAGATTAAATATAATTAAAAAATATTTATGTTAATTTTAAATCAAATTAAAACAATAATTATTCTTTTAAATTGCTTAATTTATCAAAAGAAATGACGGTTCAACAAAAAATGGGTATTTTTCACTATTCACGGAAAATCAATATTTTCTAAAAATTTGAAAAAATTCAACCTACGTTAATCATGATATTCTGAAAGAAAAATTAATTTCGTTATATAAAATATATTTTCTATATTTTCTATTAAATAATTAAAAAAATCTCAAAAATAAATAAAACATAATTTTGAATAAAATATATTTTGAAAAACAAAAATTCATTACCAAGAAAATTGATTGATTATTTACTAAGAATCTATCAATAAATTTTTTATGATTAGGAAATATATATATTTCATAAATTATTTAATCTTATTCATACCCTTAAATTTTATGTCTATGTTATAATAGTCATGTTTAAATAATCATGGTTTTTTGGGATTGGTGTTGTGTATCACATACGCTATTGAATATATTTTTCTCTTTTAAAAAATCATAGCATTACAATGTATTCTCCTAAGTACATTCCTAATCCATCACATGTAATTAACTCAAAGGTTATACATATAGAAAAATATCTTACTTATGTGGAACAACTAATAAAAATTATAGTCCATATATATAAAGTTCTATGAAATAAGACAACTCACCTGATCGAATTTTTTTGGTGAAACCCTAAGCTTGATGAAGCTACGTGGGAACATGAGGATGTAATAAGGCATAAGTATTCCAAGTTATTTGTATGATAATTAATTAATTTAGAGGGATAAATTCATTTCAAGTTATTAATAATTTAACACCCTCATATTTTATGAATGTTTTTCGATTAAATTTAATTTATTCAATATAGTGTGTTATACACAACACTGAGTTTTAACTAAACACATCATACTATTAAAATAGTATTATTTAATATAATAGTTATAAAAAATATGTTGGAATGGGGGGTATGAATAGGACTAACTAAAATATAAAAATATTTGTTTTACACATGTATATAAAATGAATAATTTGGTGACAAGTTAATTAGAAATAAAAATAAGAATTGTTTGAAAATAAAGGAAATATTTTCCTGAAAAACAATTTTTCTGCATACAAAAACGTTTTACCTCTATAATTTAAAAAAATAATTTCTGTTTAATTGTTTTAATTAAATGTTTATATTATATATTCAATCAAATTTTTAATTTTCATCTTATTTTAATTTTAGACATTCAATAAAAATAAATCCAATTTTACGCTTAAAACTGTATTTTTCTAAAAAAGGGTTTTATCAAATTTTTCAAACTTGTTTTAAAATTAATTTTTGATAATTTTAGTAAATTTATTTGGAAAAATAAAATTCTTTATTTAAATAATAATTTAAAAATTATCTTGGAATTAGTTTTTGATAATTTTCCCAAAATATACTTTTTTCAGTAAATAGAGAAAAATAAGGATTTTTATTAAAATTGCCTTTTCATTCAAAGAAATTACAAGATAAATTTTATCTTTATATGGTATTAAAATTATAATTAGTTCAATTATATCTTTATTATTAAAATTTATGTCATTTTAATAAATTTCATATTAAATTTCAATATAAAACTTTTAAAAAATTTGAAAATTGTCTCTTCGGAAAACCGCTTTTTCGTCATGTCTGCGGTTTTAATATTAAATTAAATTCTATCTCTTATATGAATGGATTTTATAAAAATTAATTAAATATATTAAATAATAATAATTTATTATATATAATAATTTCATCTTAATTTTTGGTTAAAATTAATAGTAAAAAAAATTATTAGAGTTAAGGTTTAAAAGGGTTTACTGGGGGTTAAACTAAAAATATAATGGATAAAATGGCCTATAAACTTGTCAAAACCCATTTTATGGACATATTTTGACCATATAACCTCTATGTTTTGATAATAACCTATTTTTTATACATTTTGAATTTGAAAAACATTGGTATGGATTATTCTTTTCAAAACATTCATGTGTTCCCTCTCCCCCACTTATAAAAGGCCACCCCCTATCCTCTCCTATTCACTTCAAAACGACTTTAATTCATCCAAGAACTATATAAATATCTTAATTACTTCCCTAATAAGATACTAGATTCATTATTTTAATTATTAAAC
Organism: Viscum album; assembly: GCA_963277665.1. Taxonomy (NCBI): domain Eukaryota; kingdom Viridiplantae; phylum Streptophyta; class Magnoliopsida; order Santalales; family Viscaceae; genus Viscum; species Viscum album. The sequence goes on from OY728120.1 coordinate 1,421,975,603, forward strand.
CCTCCTAACAAGGATCTAGGTATAAACCAAAAATATTTTCTTCAAATAAGATATAAAATTATTAAACTTTTGTTTTTGTTTTATTTCTTCTTCCACCTCCTTAAAATATTCTCCAACTATTATGATATAATAACACCATTATATAACATATAATTATATTTTATTATGTTAATTTAATAATCTATATCCATCAAATATTCCCTCAAATGGAAAACAAAAATCATTAATTGTGTGTATGGTGAACTGTTACCTTACAAACTGATGTTATTCATTTTCAATCACCCCTATTACGGATAGATATAATGATGTATTTAATGTTTATATAAGATATTTCTGATATTTTTATACTTATGTAATTATAATATCACACCTACCTTCTTACATCCCAACCCGTTGGATAACAATAATGTCGCTCATGTGTATGGAGGACTACCGTCTCACGAACCGATATAATGTATTTTTCCCTTTTAAATTTTACTTGGAAGGTAATAAGGATAGATTAAAGGAATATATATGATGTTATAAAAATAGTTAAACATTTTTAATTATGATATTACATATTCAATCTTACTTTTAATTTTGTGGGGGTTATGATAACATCACTTGTGTGTACAACGGACTACTTCCTCACGAAGCGATGTGATTCATTTTTCGCTAACAATTTTCTTGGAAGTTAATAAAGATAAAGTTAATAGATATATTTGATATATATATATATATAATCACAATTAATTTGTATATTTTAATTATTATCTACTTTTATTTTATTCCATCAGTTAAAAAATGGAAAAACGGTAATGCATACGTATGGAATGTCGTCTCTATGAACGGTGTATTTCATTTTATATCTCTTACTTTAATGGATTACAAAAAATACATATATAATGAATATATATGATATTTATATCATGTTTAATATTATATATATGATGGAACCATGATCAAATTAAAAGGATTTAAAATACGTAAATCAAAACATACATGAAATATAAATTATTTATTAACCGAAATGTGATTTTAACAAGGAATTGTTAATAAAAAGGTAATAAAATGTAAAAATTAAATAATATATGGTATGATATATATATATATATATTTATTTATTTATTTATTTATTATATACTTATAATAAAATTATATTTATTATATAGGACATTTTAACATATACAAATAAAGTTAATATTTATGGTAAGGACTTTTTGTCTCAATTTTCCTTAATTAAGACATATGTTATATTATGAACCTATCTTCTTTTATAAGATTTAAATACAGACCCTTTGACATGTAATATCATAAATTTAATTATTATAATTATATTTTAATTTTTATTTAATTTTATTCTTTCTTGATGCTTATGATTCAATGTTACCAAAGTGGTAATGGTTTTATGATACAATCTCATAATTTATCGAGATTGTTTATATTTATGCTTCCAATAATTAAATATAATTATCCATACCTCAATAAACTCTTGATTTTTATTCTCCTATGGTTATTTTATGAGAATAAATGTTTCCCCTTTATTTTCATCTCTTTGTGTACTTAGGATTTCCAAATAATTGTTTTAAGAAAAACAATATATATTTATCAATTTAGAAGAAAACCCATTTTATTTTATATCCTTTTTTTCTAAAAATGATTAAAAATTCGTTTTTACATTCACAAATGGGATTTATTAAATATATTTTTACCCACTTATTCCTTTCCAAAAATAATTTAAAATTAATCTTCATATCATTTTACAAACAATGCTTATTTTTCTTTTACCTAAAATATGAAAGAAATATTTGTTTTAATGTGTATAGCTTGATTAAGATTTTTGACCTGATAACCATTATTTTCATTGAATATTCATTTATAGGTTTTCATGGTTATTTTAAAATTAAAATATTTCCATATTTTTTTATGAATTTCTTGTTTAAAAATGGTGATTTTCAAAGAAATATTATTTTCTTTAAGAAATGTTCCAAGTGATTTTCTTTGAAAATTACTTTCCATCTAAGATGAAATCCTTTGATGTTACTTAATTGTTACTAGAAATATGATCCAATGATATCACCTTGATTCTCTCTTTGGATAGTTTATGTTTATAATGAAAAAAAATTTATGAAACCTGATTCTTTTCCAAAAATTATGATATGAAGAAATGTTTCATGAAACTCATTAATTTTCTTGGGTTTTGATATGATGAATTTTTTATGAAGCCCATTTATTTTCATGGGTTTTGAGAGTAAAAATGTTTTATGATCTTATGGAACACGTATGTATAATTTTCATTATATGAAGGGTAGGACCTACATCTACATCCAATCCATTGGCTAAATATTGATATCTCATTAGATAAAGAGAACTGTAATGGAGAGTTAACTTATAGGCATGTCATTGTCATAAGGATAGATGAAAATAAAAATATAATTATAAATATAGTATAATTTTCAACTCTGGGTTTGATCTTAAGGATGAAGTGTTGAATGTCCTATTAGACTTCCCAAAAATATTTTTTTCTTTTTTTAAATTTTGAAAGTATAAGAAACAACATTGAATAGTGTTGAAAATATAGTAGTAGTGTGAAAAAATTTATGAACAATTGAAGAATAATAGACAGAGATATAAAGATAAGAAATAGAGAAGTAAAACAAGATTCACTAAGAAGCATGCCAAGATTTAGGTCTATCCACTCATTTGTTACCCATCATTTACCTCAAACGGACTAAACCATCTCAAGACCTAAATCATTGGATGCTCGATCTATCAAGTAACACAACTCTATCACCAAAGAGTGGAAGAGTAAATAAAAAATACATTGGGTAATTAGTCTCTCAATTCAACACTTATAATGCCATTTTTCACCAGGAGTAAAGAAAAAAATATAGTGTTTGGCATTATGCACGGATCTCCAGAAAGTATCAAGGTTTCACTTCATGGAACTGGACTGGAGAATTAGACCTTCATCATTGAAGGCTGGAGATCATGACACATTGGGAAGAAGAATTATCATCAACATAAATTTAAAAAATAGAAAAATAGATTATAGTGGAATGAACTGGGGAGAATAATAACTATAGATTACATCCCATCGTCGGGAATAACATAAACTACCTATAAAGTCACATCTCTAGGCTCAACTCAACAATATTCTTTAGCTCTTACCTCTAGATCTCTCTCAGCTCTCTGACCTTCACTACACTCTTCTCCCTACTCCACCTAAATTTATTGAATAAACATCCTTCCAATTTCCCCTCTAACATTACCTACTCACTAAAATATTTACACATACTCTACTCATTGGTTTCAGTTATAAACTTTTTGGCCTAGACTAACCTCATGTTGGACTCTTCATGCAAGTTCGAATGGTAAGAATTCTAGTTATCCAGTGTACAAGACTCCTATTCTCATGAAAAGAATAATAAATTTGGTGTTGTATACCGAATTGATCGATGTTGGTGGTTGGGCTGACTTCGCCAAATTTAGCATGTATAAGATTCCCATGTATTCATTTTGGTCAATGTAGCCGATTGTTGACATAATTTATTAGGATACACATATTTCTTTACCACATAGGTTATTCCAATACAGTTGAATCCCTTTGCATAGCTGATTTGGTCCAATGTAGCTGATTCCCAACAAAATTGATTCATCTGACATAGCCATTTGTGCTGACATAGATGAATGTGCCATTAAAGATCCTGAAAAAAGTCCAAAAAAAGTTAAAACCACAAACAAAAAATATTTTCAATGAAAATCACAAAATATTACTTGTTTAAAAATTATATGAGAATTAAAGGACTAAATAGTGACAATTTTTTCACTGAAAAATCTATTTTTAAAGAATATTTTTAAGAATAGAATATTCAATCCTTTTTTTACATATTCAAAGTATATTCATTAAAAACTAAGCTTATCATTAAAACTCATTTAATTTTCCCAAAATATATGTGGAAAAGTGTAATCATAAAACACCACATCAAACTCCCCCATACTTGAAACATTTCACTCTTGGAAAATTTATTCATTTAAATGGTTCATTAAAAAAGGATTCATGGTCAACATAAACCATATTACCTAGGATAAACACCATACAACTAAGCCAAATAAGAACACAAAATCCTCTATTGCAAGAAAATTTTGGGCCTCCTATGTTAGTTCATCCACTTCCCCAATTCAATAAAAACTCAAATCCTAGTTCCAAGAGTAATGACCATAGAAACCCAAGTGGAATTAAATTTATAACAAATGTAACAAAACCATTCAATCTCACCTAGCTTCCTCAAACCAAGATTTCACATCCCACTTTTTTTATACAACTCAAAATATTTTCTTATAAATTAATTATTTCCTTATTCATTTGGGTTCAATATTCCTCTCACTATCATGAGCTCATTTTTTACAAAGTCACTTTATTTTAAATTTTTCCTAGCCATAAATTTGTGTGATGAACTATTCAAATAGATTTTTGATTTAGATTTATTTATATAAATTCACCCAATTCCATTATCTTAGATACTCACCATGGGATCCCAATTTCCCATTTTACTCCAGATTAAAAGTATTCATAATATTTCTTGATTGGTTTGAATCCATAAGGTTTTCCAAGTTAAATAGGCTATTTATCTAATTTCAAGTTTAAGTACAAGATTCGTCAAGTTATAGTCTCAATTCTACAAGATTCTAACCAATCAAACATTCTTTTCCCAATTTTTCAAGAAATATTTCCATAAATACAGTGGACAAAAACACTCAACATTCACTAAATCCTTAAAAATTTAGACTCAATGAAACCCCTCAAACGCATCATTGAATTTTCCCCTAGGTTTAACACTTTGATTTCTTATTGGAAGAACCATGAGTAACCCAAAATTTCTATTTTTGCAGAGAAAAACTCTTTTAATTTCTCAAAATTGGTGGCATTTTGAAAAAAATTGGGGGTGTTTTGATATGGAAGAACTAAATCACAAAAAAGGAACAAAAATTTCCCTCAAAAATTCATATAAATTTATCACTCTGACAAGAGATAGAGATAGAAAAGAATGGAGTGGTAAAAGATGAGTCAGAAAGAAGCATGCCCAGATTCATGTCAATCCAATCATCTCCTACCCATAATTGACCTCAAATGGACTAAACCATCTCAAGAACTCACTTATTGGATTCTAGATCTATCAATTAATAGACCTATAAAACCAAATATTTAAAATGTGATGAACACTTACCTTGGGTGGTTGAGGACTTTCCTTACCACTTACAAAGTCATTTTCCACCAAGCGTAAAGAAAAAAAGATTGTGTTTAGTGTGATGTGTGGGACTCCGAGCAGCATCGAGGTTTCACTTCATGAAACTAGACTTGAGAATTATCCCTTCATCACTAAAGGTTTGAGATCTCAACACATTGGGTAAGAATAATGAACATGAAAATAAATTTAAGAAATATAAATATGGTGAATAGTATAAGGAACTGAGGATAAGAAGAACTAAATATTATTTCTCGTATCCAAGAATATCAAAAACTACCTACAAAGTCCTATCTCCAGGATCAAATCAACTAGCTACTTAGGATATAACCTTTATCCCTCTCTTAGCCTCTCGACCTTTCACTATTATTTCCACCTTTCTCCGCCTAAATTTCTTGAATAAAAATCCTCCCAAATTCACCTCTGGCATTAACTTATCAATGGAATAAGTACACCTACTATGCTCCTTGGTTTTAGTCATAAACGTTTTGTCATGGATGAACCTCCTACTGGTCACCACATGAAAGTTTTAATGGTAGAAAATTCAGCTGGCTATCATACATGACTCCCATATGCATACATAATGTAAGAAATTTGGTACCATGTATAAAATTGGTCAATGTATGCGATTGGGTTGACATATCCAAATTTATCACATATAAGATTTCCTATATAGATATTTTGGTTGGCATAGCCAATTCCAAATGTATGCGATTAGGATACACATATTATTTTCCCATATAGGAAATTTCAATGTAGTTTAATCCCTTTATATAGCCAATTTGGTCCCACATAGATTATTCTTGATGCAAGCGATTTGGTTGACGTAGTCATTTGTGTCGATGTATCCATTATTCCATGGTAGCTACTAAAAATATTAAAGTCCAGAAAATTTGAAAAATACAAACCAAATATTTTTTCAATGAAAATTAAAAAAATGACTGTTTAAAAATTATATGAGATTTAAAGAACCGAACAATGAAAATTTTACCACTAAAAAATAAACATTAAAGTAGATTTTCAAATAAAATAGGATTCAACACAGTTTGTTACATATTTATATAATCTCCATTACCAACTTATCTTATCAATAAAACTAATTTAATTCACTTAAAATAGATGTATAAAAGTGTGATAAAAAATCATTACATCATTAACCCAGTTTGTTAACGGAATTTTTCCATTATGATAGTCTTGATATTGAACCTTGACTACTAGATGGTTTTGTGAGTGAAGTCATTTCACTATGATAGCCTTGGAAATGATTTTTTCTACTTATGTGTATGCCACAATTCCATGTCTTATGTCAATGTTATACTCCCATACCTCATGTTCTTTGATTTCCTTATGACTAATGTCTTATTAATTCTAAGATCTATTACATGACTTTATATTTTTTATCTTTGATATGAAATGTGTTGTTTTCATATGTTATGTTCATGTTCTTATACCCTTATGTTCACATTATCTTTATATATTTTCATTTTTTATGCTTACTGATCATCTGATCTCACCCTTTCTTATGTTTTTTTTCCTATGTTATAATGATCGGTATTATGTGTGATATATCTAAGAAGGATTCTAATTATGAGGAACTAAGTGTGAGATGACGTAGAACTCTTTTGAACCAGTTGTTAATGTCTTCAAGTTTATAAAGGTAGTATACCATTACGATCCTTAGGTGTGTGTTTGTGTAATGTAATGAATATTTTTCTAAAAAATGTAATATCGATGTATAAATTTTTTTTGTTACTATATTGTGATAAAAAAACTATAGTGGTGTTCCATGAAGTCTCGCCACTTCGTGAATATACAAACAAGAAAGGAACTCAAGGGATAAATCCTCTCAAATAGTAATAAAATGGGAATTTTTTGTTAATCTATCAATGATTACCCATGTGTAAATGTTTCTTGTGGATTTCTTAGAAAGGATAATGAAAAAATCTATATTAATTTTGTCCCACTTTCATAAAGTTATGGGTAGTGGTTTTAGTACTCCATTGGGAGTTTCTCTCTCTTCATTCTCTTACTAACATACCAAATATCTTGTAGTTTAATCTGTAATCTCCCCCTTAATATTATACCACAAATCATTCACATGAAAATCGCTATACATTATGGTTATTGTGGGATGTATAGATAATGTGGAGTAATTAGATTCATTCATTATCTCTTTCACTAATTCCAGAATAGATGGGATGAATAGATTGTATTGAACCTCACACTCACTCTTGTTCAATACAAAACTTAGGAATGTTCCCATTTTTTCATAGCTTCTATATTCTTTTGTAACATAGGATCATCTCTTTGTTATTTCTTGGTTTTCTTCAGTAGTCATGGATAGTAAATCATTTGGGATAACATTAATGATATCACTTAACTTATAAATTATTTGTCCATATTTACTAGTTCTTTAATCAATGGATCTCATTCAATCCTCGTCATTACAAAAAATTTATGATCTTTCCAACATAATTCATGAATTAATTAATTTTCACATCTAAGGTGATAATGAATAGAAAAATAATATTCCATAAAAAGCTCCATACATCACCTTTATCACATGTTTAGTTTTTTGGTTTAATATATAATTTAGAATTTGGTAGTTGTTGTATATATCACACATTTCCCTATAAATATATTGTGTTCATATCATTAATGTAAAAAATACTATAGCCAGATCAAAATAATGGGTAGAATAATTCTTTTCCTGAAGATTAAACTATCAATATATATAGGCAATCACCTTTCCATTCAACATAAGTACACATATAGTCCCTTTCAAGGATGAATCACTATAGATTAAAAATCCTTCTCCATCATAGGGAAATGTTAAAATAGGTTGACTAACCAATATCTTCCTCAATTCATGAAAAAAATATTCACTCTCTTTTACCCAAATTAACATAACTCTATTTAGAGTTAATTTGTTTTTAGGATTATAAATACATGAAAAAATTTACAGAAACCTTCTTTAGTATCTTTCTAGACCTAGTAAACTATTAATATCAGTAATTGTTATAGGATGAGGATACTCCTCTATGACCTTTATCTTAATTATATTGATAGATATTCCTTCACTAGTTACAATGTGTTTTGAAAATGCTACTTGTTATAACCAGAACTCATATTTACTAAATTTAGGAAAAAAACTATATTTTCATAGAGTTTGTAATGTGGCCCATAGATAATCCTCATGTTCCTTGTGAAATTTTAAATATGATATAATATCATTAATAAATACTACCACAAATTTATAAAATTATTCCCTAGATATTATATTCATCAAATCTATAAATACATCTGAATAATTATTCAAGATAAAGGGAATAAAAAAACTCTAAATGTCAATATATTCTTCATAAATTATTCTGTGGTATATCCATTTTCTTCACCCACAACTTATGATACCATGATCAGAGGTCGATCTTATAAAACAAATTGATCCTTGTAATTTTGAATGAATAAATAATTAATCCTTGGAAGGTCCTATATTTTTTTCACTATAATTAAATCAAGTTCCTTATAATCAATTCGTATCCATATTGATCCATCCTTTTTCTTTAAAAATTGAATAAGTTTTCCTCAAAGAGACACACCGGGTTGAATAAAGTCATTCTCCATGAGGTATTTTAGTTCTTTCCTCAATTAATATTACTCCACAAATGATATTCTATATGGGGTCTCCCATTTCTTTTATATATAGGTATGAGTTTAATTTATAATTCTACCTATATTTTTTGGGAGATGAAGATAATTATTTAGGAAATTCATTAATGTATTCTAAAAAATGGTCATATTTCCTATCTTTATACTTTCACTTGATTCATCTTATTCATTAATCATTATCATAAATAATGTTTTAGGATATGGTTGTTGACAAAACTCGGGCTGAGATATATCTCCTTTGAATATAATTTTCTCTTTTACCATCATGAAAACTAAAATTTACTTATACAATTTATCATGGAATTATAATTTGAGAACCAATATGTCCATAGTATTACATAAAATTCTACCATTGGAATAACCACTATGTTTATGAAGATATTTTACTCAACAAAGTTTATAATAGAATTATTATATACCTTTTATGCTATAGTTGACTCTATATGAATTTTAGATGATAAATCCACATCTAAAAATTAAAGGTTTAATTCAATATTCTATGGAAACTTGAATGTAATAAAGAAATGTGTAGAACCAGAATCAAATAATTTATTTACTAGTTGTAATTCAATCCATGATAATAATGTGCATCTCCAAACTCCATTTACACTTTGATTTCACACTGTACAATATCTTAATTACCCCAAAGTATCATATTTTCAAAGGCTTTTGTAGATGAGGTCTTACTCCCCCAAATAATTAAAAAATATTACCATTAGAATCGATATAAAATATTGAAACATATAACTCAACCATTGTAAGGTATATTTCATAAATTATCACTAATTAATTGTACTTTTTCTTAATATCAATGAATTCCATTTCCATTTCTGTTTTGATGATATGAGGAAACTACTTGTTGAAAAATAAATTATACTCTTACCATTCCATAACTTCAACTTTAACCTTTACCTTCATTTTTTTATTAGTTTCCACCACTGATCAGATTCTCCTCTAAGAGGTACACTGCTAAAGTAACTTTATCTTGATCAGAATAATGGTGTGTAGAAAATATATTTTCTATAGTGTTGATCAATTTTTATGTGATCAATGTATGAGAAGGTCTATAAAAATTAGTTAGACATTGATTCATGAAGGGTTCAACTGCTATTTTTTCCTTAGTGAATTCAAACTCCCTACGTGATTTAAATTTTTATTTATAAATTAAGATAATTGAATCATAATCATCAGGAAGTTATCACTCTAGTTTCTATAAAATTGGGATGTATGTTGTTTCATTTTCTATTACATTAATTATTTACATGGTTCCTTATAATTCCCAAAATATTTATAAAATATAAAAACGTATATGTGGAAATTTTTACTATTAGAAATCTGATAATAATAATTATAAAGGGGAGTTTAATATTAAATTGTTTTAATATCATGCTTATTGGATAATGTACTTATATATTTTCTAAAAAAAATAATTACTTTAGTTATATATCTTTTATAATGGTTCATAAAGAATATCTGAATCACCCAAAGCATATCCCCCATGAGTTTCTAAAAAAGTGTGTACTTAGGCCTACTTATTTTGCACTGAGTGATGATCAAGTTAATACCCAACCAATTTTTTAGGGTTATTACACCTAGATACAGATGGTTCAAATCCTGTATCAACTTATTAGTACCCAAACAGGGATTTTATTTCTATAAAACCACAAATTCTAAAATCTACCAAAATTTTACGATTTTTTCCTATATTTAGATTTATCCTTAGGGTTTATACTAATTTTTTCTAGTATTAATTTCAGAGAATAACTAAATCTTTATTTGATACAAAATTTGATGACCCTTATTTTTAATACATTATTTTTAACAAATTTACTAAACAAAATATTGCATTAATAAATTCCTTGGGTTTATTTTAGGTTTAGTTTCTTCAAAACTAGGTACATAATACATTAAGTACATAAACAAGAAAACATAAACTTTATTTAATACTATTTAAATACTTATTTATTATTCCATCCTATGTCACCTCATTGTAAATTATTGCATGGGGACATACATGGAAAGGAAATGGTGAGAATAAATATGAGTAAGGGGATAAATAATAGAAATGGAGTGTAATTGATCATCATTGATAAAACATGAGGCATAACATAAGATTATAATCATGATTACATGATACGTAACATAGAAATGTGGCTACAATATAAAAAATAGATATTCATAAGCATATAACCAAGGTTTCATAAAACATATGATTAATATTTTTCACTAAATTATCATGAAACATTACCAAGGAGTAATTCCAAGGTATCATAACCATTTCATCTCTAGGGATTAGTTCTTTACCCAATTCCTTAGAGTGCTATCAAGATGCCCTCTTCATATTCTGAACTTTATGTGTGCCACATATATCATATATCATAAGAAAGTATTTCATAAAAGATCCCATGAGTATGTAATTTTGATTTCATACAATAAATGTGATTATATTTATATCTATATGAGTTACCTTAAATTAAAGTGCATATGGGTATTCAAAACACAAAACTATGGCATGGAAAATCAAAAATGACTTTGATAGCATAATGGTCATACATAATAGATTATAGGATAGGATTAATGAGAGATAATGGTAGTCCCTCATTAATAGGGAATCATTTTCATGGTAAAGTAATGACTATAAGCACATTAAAACAAAATCAATTGAAAATAAAAAAGGAATATTACAAAGGAAGTACTTGAATGGTGGGGAGGAAAGAGGAAGTGAACCCTTACCTATAAAGGTGGGTTCTTAAAGCTTGATAAGAGCTCCTTAAGAACATATAAACTCAATAGAGATCATATTAAGAGATAAAATGATAGGAAATTAATGAAAAAATGATTTTTAGTGGATAAGTTGAGATAATGGGTTTGTATTTATAGAAAATAAAAGTGAATTTTTTATTAATTTTTAAACATAGGCCTTCAACTCTATGTTATTAAATATAGAAAACCATTGGACTTCTCATAGTTTTAGCCTATAGTATTTGAATTGTCAGGACTGGTTTTGGGACATTAATTATTTAACAATAAAACCCTATTTAAAATATATTATTTTTAATGTGGATAGGATTTTTATTCATAAATAATTTCTTTTAAAATATAAAAATATACTTTAAGATTTGAAATATTCTGTATAGGTTTTGAATATTAATTTTTTTAATTTAGAAAACATTATATTAATAGTAAAACCCTTTTTTTAGTAAGACTTTATATTAATTTTTACATTATTTTTAATTCATTACGATGTTATAAATTTAACTGTATATACATACCATATTTTAATTTTTACCTAAAAAATTGACTATATCAAAAAATTATAAAAAAATCCCTAACAGATAATTTCGGCATGCTAATTTCAAAAAGAAAATCAATTTTGTCAAAATAATTTTATAAATATTTGAAAATTAATTTTTTATTTAAAAAAAATTTTATAGAAAAATATTTACTTTTATAACTTGACCAAATTTTAACCATCAGAAAACGTACGTATGATTACATAAAATGATTTTATATTTTATATATAAATAAATATTATTATTTACATCCATTTTATAAAAATAAAATTTTATTTCTATTTTCTAAATTCATCATAAAAATTTATATTAATGAAATTTATAAATATATATTTTTGAAATATAAAATTTTGGTTTCATTGAATCAAATATACATTTTGTCATAGTAATCCTCTAATAATGTTCATTTTATCTTTTATATAATAATGATAAGTAAATAAAAATATAGGATTAGTGTAACCACTATTTAATTTCTTAAATAATTTAGAATATAATACTGCTTAAGGACTAGAAACATAACCCATTATTACACCAGCATAATCCCTAAGGGAAAGGTGTGAGATAGAGGTACTTTAATGGGTGTTTAGCTAACATTGATTTGGTATTGAAATCTATTGGATTGAACTTCTTCAAAAAATTATTCCACTTTAGAATCATTTATTGAATCTCTACTGGGGATTATTTTACGGTGATCCCAAGTGATGCCACCACCCTCCCAAGATATAATAAATAAACTTCATAATAGAGGTTCTTGCTGGTTGAGGACATGGTTTATCATATTTGTATCAAATATCTACCATCACAACCCTTTATATACACTAATTCCAACAGTGACATTATAACGGTTATATTACCAATAGTCATAATCTCCATTGATCATAATGACCAATGGATATAATGTTTCTTTATGATGATTTCATCAAGGTGTGAATCCGTCTTTGGAGGACGCATTTTTCTATTTGCCTACATTCCTGCTATCCAAAGGCAGGTAGCATCCATCGTTCATTTAGTGATGTTTTCTCCTTAAATGAAATGGGGTGATGGGATGTCGGTTCCTCTTTCTGTGGATTCCTCCTCGGAACTCATTACCTAGTCCAGGTTGCCCTCATAAACTTAAGAAGTTGTTCATTAAAATCTTAATATTTCCATGTCTTCATGGATACTAGTTAATTACACTACTTCGTCTAGGAAATTCCAAGGGGTCCAGTTAGGGTAGCAACCTTCGGTCGGGGGAGTATTCATGTGGGACATTGCCAGTGTCTGGATGCTGGAACAGTGATGCATCTGGGTTTCTTCCTCTTATAATAGGGCTTCTTGAGGGTGCGGAAGCCCAAGGCATCCCACTTTGAGTGAAGGTAATTATATGTCATAGGCATGTATCTGAGGTTTTCCTCATCTTCACATGCTTAACACAGGGAATGCCACGAGTTTAACATCTAGCAGAGACAGATCAAACTAATTAGAACACTAATAAGAGTGCATCAGATGGGGGTAACCCCAGAAGGTAACACTGATGTTGTGACTAACGCATGGTTGGTTACCCGATTACTTCTAGGATCAGTGAGAAAGTGGGTGACATGATCTCACCAGGATGTGGTGGCCCAGGTAAGAATCAGGATGCATATGGATGGTTGAGTGAAGTGGATGGAGAATGATAAGGAACCGATGTGAGGAAGACGGTGATGTTAGGCTTGAGCCTTGGATAGGCTTCCTACATATCCACATGGTAGGGAATCAAATTCCACATAGTTCGGTGGGTCGATGGGACACCAGAGGAGGCAGACCGTAAGAATGGATTCACGAATAGGACCCAGAAGAAGTGGAACCTCCACGTTAGGGAATGAACTTACCAAAACACATAATCTTGAGGGAGATACCATGAAGGGACATGAGTTATGGGATTTAACCTTAGGGAGGCTTCCTATATATCTCTGTTACAGGGAATCAAATTCCACATAGTTCAGGATGGGGCATGGAATTAGGGTGTGCGTAGAGGACAGCGACCTTATGACACGTTGGGGCTTACGTGTGGTCAGTAGCCCGAAAGATGGTCTAATGCCCAAGGGTGGACTAGAGATGTGGGTCCTGGGGAAGGGGACTACAACATCTTACCATCGATTTCAGACTAAAATGGTTTACTGCTAGATGGGGATACAAAATCCTACCACTGACTGGGGTTCCAACAGCTTACCACTGGATGAGGTTCCAACGACTTGTGGCTAGTTGGGAATCACAACAGCTTACCGTTGATTGGGATTGGACATCAAGGAGGATTCCTATGTACCCTGTCTATAAGACAAGGATCAAATCCCATGTAGTTCCAATAGGTACAGTTTAACATCTTGTGGGACAATAAGGGGGGTATAGTTTAACGTCATGCAGAATAAGGGTGGACCAACGTGGAGTGTTTAGTACCGATGGGAGTTGGGCTTGAACCTTAGGGAGGATTCCTACGTACCTTTCCTAAGAGACAAGGATCAAATTCCACATAGTTCAAGATGAGAGATAAAGTTTAAATTCATGCTGGGTGAAAGTGAATTGACATGAAGGTGTCGGGTCAAGTAGGTTTTGGGATTAAAACTCAGGGAGGATTCCTATATACCTTGCCTAGGGGACAAGGATCAAAGTCCATGTAGTTCGGAATGATAGATACAGTTTAATGTCTTTTGGGATGACAGTGAACTAACATGAAGGGGTTAGGTCAAGTAAGTGTTGGGATTGAACCTTAGGGAGGCTTCCTATGTACCTTTCCTAGGAGACAAGGATAAAAGTCCACATAGTTTGGAATGGTTTGGTTCTTACGTGCTAAGGTAGCCCAAAAAGGATTTCATGGTCAATGCTTACTCTAACCGCATGTGAGTCATGCTCGGTGTGAGAAACAAGAGGCAGAAAAGTCCTAAAGGTCATATCGCGAACGGTGCATCTGTGGGAAGTGGAGTGGGGTTTACATGTTGTTAGTGGCCCATAGAGGAAACAAGGGCTTTTGCATGGTTAGCATCCTAGGGATATAGAAATTGGGACTTACTCCAGGATGGAGGCCTGATGGCGACAAATCCCAGAGGGATAGGGATAGGATAACGAAGGTCCCTTTTCCCGTCTCTCTTCTATTCTTTGGCATTGAAGAAGATAAGAGGAGCATGGGTGCTACCTCCTGCAAGAAAGGATGGGGGCTTACACCAGTATGGTTTTCCTTCCCCATAGACAGACATTGCTCTATAAAAGAGGATATCATTCCATGTGAGGAAGATTTCACTCCCAGTAAGATGATTGGGCATGGAGAATGTCTGAGACGGGTCACCCCATGTGTATTTCATGGTGTGAGGCTGTAGTTTAATGTCATGTGCTGAGGACAATGGTTCTTGGCAGTTTAATGTCCTGCATCTCAAACGTGGAAGGTTCACTCCGCACCCCTAAGACTTATATAACTGGTACCCACCCACCCTTGGGGAAGGGAAGGCATCAGCAATATTGTGGTGGGGGGTGTCATGGAGTGATCCATTGAGGGGTACACATCAGTGTGTCTATGAGAAGTAGAAATATCCATTATCCTTCCTATGCGAAGAAGCGTGGGGCTAAGAAATGCAAAATGGAGCACCACCCAAGGGACCCTGAAATCACATCATACAAACCTGTAGGTCCATATGGGAAATGGGTGTGTAAAGAATTCAGTCTTATAAAGAGGTGCTTCACGAAGAGGATGGGCTTTGTGAAGAGGATGGGCTTCACATAGAAGATGGCCCTCGCAAAGGGAAAGGACTACCCATAGGGGATGGGATTCAAGAAGGCAAGGGGATTCATGAATAGGGGGCTCTTTGAGAAAGTCCAAGGCTTAATGAAGATATTTCCTTAAGGGAGAATGAATTCACCTTAGTGAATACCTCCTTGTTTTAAGAGAATTTCATGAAGGCTCTACGCTTCGTGAAACCTCGAGCACCCCAAAGGGACCCCTTCCTCTATGAAGGGAATAGGCCTTCACGAAGGGAATCTCCATCATAAGAGAAGGCTAAAAATCATGCAAGGGGGTATGGATCGCAAAGGCCAAGTACCTTTGACAATCCATTTGAGGGTTTTGTAAAGGTATGTGTGAAATGGGATCCAGGAAGTTGAAGGGTTAGAGTAATGATGGTTTGGAAGAGGGGGTGTGCCTTCTATTTATAGGAAACCCTGGTTGGAGGGGCGTAGAACTCATTGAAGAGACGAGTGATGCTGTGGAAAGGAGTCATTCTGTCATCCCACATTGGCCTCACGGAGGGGGCCTTACACCACACAGAGATTCATCAACATGGCCGCCATGAAGTGTGGTGTGGAGGGGCCTGAAGCCACACAAAGATTCGTTGACGTGGTCACTACGATCCAGGTCGTAGAGGGGCCTGACGTCACAGAGGGGTCACGGTCAGTATCAGACTCCCATAAGGTAGGGAATCTTTAGAGCCTCTCATAGAGACGTCTGCGTGGAAATGTGCTCACCGCACAGAATGCTTCACGTAGGGCAATTTTGAGATGGCTTGGAGGTTCTTTTCGACCCGTTCAGGAGGCATCTTCCTCCAATCGCATCATTGAATCTGTGTAATAATCCAAACACATTTTTTGGTGCCCAAAATTACCCCCCCCCCCCCTAAAAATTGGAGCCAACGAAAGGAGAGGGTCAAATTCTGAGGCAAAGACGCCAAAGAAATGGGGATGATTGAACTCTCGGAAGGTCGATAAGCTGGGGTCAAAACTGGTTCGCTAAGGGCGGCGCCTTACCCTTCTCACAAAGGTTGCTTCATGAAGTGGGTGTGGTATATGGGTTGAGGGGCCCCGCAAAGCACTTGGGTAATCTCACTGAGTGAGGGGCATGCCGCGAAGACCAGGGGCGCCACAAAGAGTTTTGGGATCGCCACGAAGACCAGGGGAACCATGAAGATCACGGGGCTCGACAAGAATCTAGTGCCTCTTTATCCAATATATAGGGGCTCAGAGGTGTTTTTTCTACACCTGGATCTTTTCAAACGACAGTTATCATGCTCTCTTCGTGAATGGTACTCTCTGAAAATGCATTAGAGAATCAGATTATTTGGTCCAGTTCTTCACGAATACTTTTTAGCAAATCGGAGCATCGTAATCCACTTCATTTTTTGTGATACAGGCTGAATCCCATGCTTCTTTGAGGTGCAATGGGGAGGTGCGATTATCTCCAGAAAGCATCTTCGTGAAGGGTTTTTGCGAATGGTTATTTCTCGACTCTCATGTCTCAACCCCAATTTTCTCAAAGCCCTTGGATTTAATGGATACTTAGGAGGATATGGGAGAGGTTCATACTGATGCTTCTCATATGAAGGCCATGGAAAATAACCTAAAAATAGGCGAGTACATATGGAGCACTTCTGATCACAAATCATTGAAAGAACAGCTGACAAAGGTACATAGGGAATATATGTTGTGAAAGCGCTTTCCATTAAATGGTTTTGGATTGTGGGAAGAAGTCTTCATTCCAAACACCAGAAAAGATGATCCATGAAACTAGTTCAAGAGTACCCCCAAGAAATATCAGTGGCATAGTGCTGCATATGGGCACATTAGGAAATATTATACCCCAGTTGCATTGCATGGTTTTTATAATAATGTCAACAACATCGAAGGAAGGTTACTGGATTAGGAGACATACCCACCCCTATATAAGAGGATCATCAAGGTTGGGCTTGAAAATCCATTCAAGGGGTGGATCACAAGCTGGGACTTGCGCCAGGGTGGAAACTTTATAGAAAACTGGGCTAGGGCCTACTGGGCATGCACGTCCTGTGAAGTGTTCAAGAATTTCTTGAGGTGGGTTGGACTATATGAATCTATCTGGGCCTCTCAATTTAGAGTCTCCCAACTGAAGGAATTTATATCAGAGTTTCTGAGTCGGTGGTCTCTAGATACCAACACTTTCCACCTACATCATGGGGAGGTTGGAATCAGCCTCTGGGACCTCCATCATATTTTGGGCATCCCAATCCTGGGAGGGATGTATGATGAATTATTCCCTACCAAGAATTACTAGGGATATGGGGATAAAATGATTCCTTTGGAGATGGAATTTCTGAGGCTTGTTCCAGGCATAGATGATGGCAAATAGAACACCTGATACATCCACATCAAGAAGTGGTTTGGTTACTTCATGAATTTTACCTCGTTAGAGGGAACACTACCAGTGAGGGCCCCTACTTGTCCATGAGGAGATCAATGGGGTAAAGAGGGTTCATACTAGCAGATCATGGAATATAGCCAGTGGAATCTATAGGGATAGAATATCAAGACTGAGTAGTGGTCGATATTCAGGCTTTTAGAGTTTATCTCAGTGTTGATCTATGGATGGATATTACCGATAAGAGATTCCCACATGGGGGTGCTACCAAGAACAATTATCATGGAGGCACAAATGTCTGATGGGTATCACATCAATCTGGGCATACCAGTGCTGGAAAAGTTGTACTATCTTCTCTTCCATGTTAGTGAGGGGAAGAGGCCACTACGAGTGTGCAGACCATTCCACTTTTTGTAAATCTAGATCGTGATGCACATGGGGGGTTACGAATACCTTAAACCCATTTCTCCATAGGGGATGCATTCTAAACCATCAATTTTGAACATTGCAGTGAGCTCCCCATTGCAGATAGATTCTATAACCATGCTGGGTAAGATGGGGCGAGCAGAACATTTCATCTTTCATCCATTCCCCTTTCCAAGTGGGGATTATTCCAATGAAGACATGGATATGGTAGAGAAATTATCATATATGATGTCCTTTAATGGTGGTATTTTAGTTTAATGAGTATATTGATAACCCATATGTGAGCCATGCACTCCGCACTGGTTCGCCTGACAATTCTGTTCCCTGTAGAGGCTAACTCACTGGGTATATATGAACGTTCTCTAAGATAATCACTCATGAAAGATGTGACAAATCTGGATGATGTTTACAAGGGAGGATGGGAATATGTTGAACAAGCTTCCACCATCTGATGCTGCATTTGGATTGGTCCACGAGTATGCACAGAGTTGGGAGTCCACCTACCCTAGTAAAATGTAGAATCAAGTAACCATCCGGGCCAGAAAGGTTGTTTCAACACCATGATTCTAGATAGTGGTGATGGGGGGATGTCAAGAAGGTAGTGCAGACATTTTCCAGGGTGGTGAAGCTGTAACAGCGGGGGAATCAGGCCATGAACCTCCAAATCCTAGACCAGTGATGACTAGAAATAAAGAGGGTAAAGGGGTAGTGCTAGGCCTATTGGATCCATATAATAGGTCCTAGGAGAGAGGTGAATCATATTTGGGATTTTGCAGGATCTCCCCTCAAGATCTTGGGAAGAAACTGCATCATGTATCGATCCCTTCTGATGTCGTCTTTCGAGAGGCATGAAAAGACTGAGAAAATAGAAAACAATACCTCAACATCAACGGTTTATGGATGAACTTGAACACGCACTGGATGTTTCTAGGGGAGCTCGGCTTTGGGAAAGGTGGCTTTAATACTACCCCTGTTGAGGGAAAAAAATTGTAATGAAGCTAAAGGAGGTAATACATTCCTATGGCGACATGTGGCTGATGTTGCACCGGGTGAGGGTGGTGCTGAATATGACTACTCCCGCAAAATCGATGGAAGATCAACTGGTGGAGTGTTTCCCATTGACCGACCATGCAGATGAATCGTAGCTGGAAGAATTCAACGTGAGAGACTCCCATCAAGCAATGGAGGTGACCTCCAAGGAATCCTCTATTGAAGAAGGTGAGATACCAGCCTTAGGGGGAATCTCCTTCGGTGAATTCTCCGTGACTTTGGAAGTAATTTTCCACTCCCTTTTAGCGCACTAATTTAATCTATACCTTTTCCTACCTTATCCACTAACATGTACCTATATAGGAGAACCTTAAGTTTTCCACTCTCGCTGATGAGGATAAAGGTGTAGCAGTCACAAAGAACCCAACACTGAGGGCCGCAGTAGGGGAGATTATTGTGGTTGAGTCCAGTGATGATGTGGAAGAAAGGGTGTCCTTCTCAAAATCCTTGGAGCCTGCAATCGTATATGGGGGGCCACGCCACAGCCTCCCAATAATGGTAGACCTGAGACGAGGCCAATGGGTAGACCAAGTTAAGTATCATACTCCAGAGTTGTACCCATTATCTGGTTGTTTGAACTGGATAACACGAACATTTCATACACAATTTCCAAGATGATGTGTATGTTAATAATTCAAATGGATGGAAGACCCAAGGCTCCACTCCGAATCAAGGTGCCTCTCCCTATCACGTTGAGTGCCCAATATGACCAGTCCATTGTTACCTATGAAAGGTCGATGGTGGTGGGCGATATCGGTAGTGGGAAAGAGTTTAATATTGACTGGGAAGATGTCATCAAAGTGGAATCAAGTGATTAATACTAACCCGAGGAAGACCCTGCTACTGATCTCTTGGAGGCGTTTTCTGTATATGAACCTGCCGACCCACGGGATCGGAATGAAACTACTTCCGACGAAGAGAACAAGAAGTTCTTTCATTGACAATCATGGAAGCTGATCAAGTGCTTTATCATGGAGACCCCACAAGCACATTGTATAGATCAGATGGGGAGGCTTTGTACTTGGTTGTGTGAACTATGCACTGGAGGAGTAAATGCCCAATGCCCTCATGCGCTTATTCGGGACTACCTTTCCAAGAGGGTGTGGGATGACATGCACATTCTCAATGTTATTTGGAAGCGAAGAAGGGTCATCAATATTCAAAGGCTCCAGGAGTCTGAACACAAGATCTTGCATTTGAGGGTGTGGGTGAATGAGTATTTTTCTTTCCTCGAGGTGCAATCAGGGCTCATATCACGCTTGAAGGCCCAGTGGGCAGAGGCCAAAGAATAGATGACATGAGCCTCTGAAGATATGGTCCTTATCTGATCCAATGAGGATCAGGCAAGGATTGAGGCTGACTAACTATTCCTCATTTCCATCGAGGTAGAGTAGAAGATTAGTAGGCGATAGTAGGTTTTGGATGCCACGAGTTAGCGAGAAGCAGAGCTGAAATACACCATTGAATAGGTCAACGCATCTATGGGAGGGGCCGACCCCTGGGTGTTGTGATTTTTGTGTGCTTATAAATTCCCTTTCATGATTTTCTTACTAATGTTGAATTTTTGCATGAATTCCATTGTTTATTTTGATTGTTTCATTTCCCTCACATACAAGAAATATTCAACGATCAACCCCTAAGCTCGTTTGGGTCATGATTGATGTATGAAAAAAGGTATGGCCATATCATTAATTCATTTTAATGTGGGAGTTATAACCAATATCCAGGCATCTAAGATATAAATGACCAATCAGGGCTTCTAGGAAGAAATAGGGAGGCCATACTAGAGAATGAATTTCTCAGAACAGTCGAATTTCCATTTTTCTAATGTGCTCCAGTGCATGATATGGGTAAAACCAGGGGTGTTAGAATCAATCCAAACTTAGGGGAGAGGAAAGTGTGAATTGCGATACCCAAAATTTGGAACACTGTAAGGGTGGAATGAAAATGGAGGATAAATGTTTACCTTGTTTGAAACACAGTATCTTTATTGCGTTATCCTGAAATGGGGATGAAAAATGAGGGCAGACCACTGACCATGTTCGAAACAAAGGGTCTGAATCAAAATATTATCTATTAGTCTTCCAAAACATTGTCCCAGAATCGTAGGTGAGCCATAGGCTGACAATCCATACTATTAGGGGGTTCTTTTATATGTGAAATAGGAAGAGGGTATTAATAAAAGACAAACAAAGTGTAGAGAGTGAAGTGATGGATTGTTCAAATGGAGTCCAACACTATTGAAATTACACCATTGTGTTCAAAACACGTTATGTGGGTGCATTAATCTGATCAGGGGTCAAACTCACTTCTGAACAGGACCTCTCTGGTGAGGTCCCAAGATGCCTTATGGTTTCATGCCATGTCAAGGCAGATGATAGACCCTGGTCTAGGCCCAATTCAAATTATATGGGCATCGCTATGCATCCCATAAGAATGGGAATCAAGGAAAATGTAGTTCTTGAGCACAACAAGGTCAGAGAACAATTTCGGTAGGGGGGATCCTCTCTGGAGAGGAAGTTGCAGCATCCCATAATTATTATGGGACATCCTTAACTTGTTCAAGGTAGAACTATAGTTTAAAGTCGTGTGCTGAAAACATGGTTACCTAGAAAGGAGAAACATGGTGTGGTACATGTCCATATGTGAATGAGAGTCATAAGAGTCCACATCACACCACATGTTCCCTAATGGGATTTTTATCCCTAGACCCAAGATGTCCTAACTTGGGGATGGACCAGATGAAAAGTGATCAGGCATTCCTATATACCCCATCTGTATGGGAATCAATCCATATGTAGTTCTAGGATTATAGTTTAATGTCATGTAGGACGAGGAGGCTTTTGCGATACGGTTACACTAGTACACATACCACCAAAACCACTAAGCCTGCGTGAGTTGTTCTTGATGTAGGAAACAAGGAGTAGTGGTGGGACTTTCCTAAAAGTGAGGGGGTGTAAAACCGAATGTGTTGGAATTCCACTTGAATATAAGGGAGTGGAAGTATATGAATCATAAAGCCTGATATTTATACCAAAATGATTGTGGCGTGATGAGAAGGGATGGCTATTGACTTTGTTTGAAACATAGCATCTGTTTTGTGTTAGCCTAGCATGGGGATAGACAAATGAGGGTCGACCGCTGACCATGTTCGAAACATGGGACCTGTCACCAAATTCCATCTGAGGTCTTCTAGGTCATTTTCCTAAGATGGTAGGTGAGCCCATGTGGCATGAGAACATGTTGTAAAGGGGGTCCCTTCAGACATGGAAGAGGATGTAGATCCAAATAAAGGGATTATGAAGCGTGGGAATAAAACGAGGTAATGTCCATGTGAAAAATCTATGCTTTGGGATCTTTTCTACAATGCATTTGAGTACTCTAATGAGACATGTCAGATAGAGGGATTCAAATACCTTTCAAAGGACAAGGGTCCTGGGGTCACATGATCCTATCTTAAGGTCATAGAGTGGACCATTAAGAGGGGACCTAATTTAATAGAATGTGTGAAGGGTATAAAATCATCCAAACTCGATGTGTAGTTCATGTGGGAAGATCTTATTTCATGTTTTTAGAACTCGGACTAGGTTAGGAAGGTACAAGGGAGACACCTGGTATGGTCGTTAAAAAACCTATCGTGAATGAGAACCCTGTAAGTATTTTCCACACCACATACTCCCAAAAGAGTTCAGTCCTAGGGGCCAAAAACAAAGGGGTAGGATTCAAGATTCCTGGGTATGGACCTGTGAATGAACTATCTAGGCATTCCTATGTATCCAAGGAGCAGGGGAATAAAATCACACATAGTTATGGGAAATGTCGTGCAGTTTTATGTCTTGCATAAAGGACGTAGAGGGATCTTAGTTTTAAGGTCTTAGAGATCATACCATAGATGGAAATGAGGAAGGGAGACACGTGGTGTGATAATTATAAAACCTTGCGTGAATGAGGATGGTAAGAGTCGATATCACACCATGTGCTTCTTGAGGAGGTTTTAGGTTGAGGGAACGAAGATGAAAGTTGGTTGGGCCTAAGGAAAAGTGAGTGGGAATTTCTATGTACCCCATCACTAT
This sequence comes from Viscum album, assembly GCA_963277665.1. Taxonomy (NCBI): domain Eukaryota; kingdom Viridiplantae; phylum Streptophyta; class Magnoliopsida; order Santalales; family Viscaceae; genus Viscum; species Viscum album. The sequence goes on from OY728120.1 coordinate 1,421,999,448, forward strand.
GGGGAACAATCCATATGTAGTTATGGAAGGGGCATAGTAGGGTACCACTACCAAGAACAACATTGTCCTGCGGGTCCATCCCATGCACCAAAAGAAGTGGCATTTGATAGATCTTGTTTTTCCTTTAGGGTAAATGCTTGTTGTTTTTTTGGGAAGAAATTAAACTAGGATAGAAAATCCATGTGTCGCTCCAAAATTCAAGACACATATAGTCCTTGAAAAATGGTATGGTGGATAACTGATACCCAACATGATGTCCCCTCTGGTGAGGACATCACAATGCAGTGTTGTTTTTCATTGTGCATCCAGGATGATAATTTCATAGTTTAAGGTCATATGATTGGACCAACCCCTGCATTTTAACGTCACATAGTAAAGACGTAACAGTTTAAAGTCATGTGGGACCAGTTAGTGTAGTTTAGAGTCATATGGCTTGGATAAATGCAGAAAAGATGAGGTTTTAGAGGGGAATTAACATGGAATTATAAAATCATGCCTGATGTGAATGAGGATGAGGTCCGCACCACACCATGTGCAATTAAAGGGAAGAAACCTTGGGCCAAGGGGACAAAAAAGTTAGAGAATATGGGGCTTGACTTGTACATGAAACATCTAGGTCTTCCTACATATCCCATGGGGATGGGAATCAATCCATAGGTAGTTTTAGAAGTGCATTTTAACGTTAAGTGGTACAATCATGTTGTTTTATGTCTTATAGCAAAGATGTAGAGAGAGATCTTAGTTTTAAGGTCTTAGAGCTCAGACCATAAAAAGTGAGACTCTTTTAAATGGGTGCAAACATCAACCAAATCCCTAAGACCATGTGAGTTATGTTCATTGTGAGAAAAAGGTCAGAGAAGTTCTTTGCAACACGTGGAATACATGAAAATGGGAAAATTTTGTAGAGCCTCGAATGACGCCTTATCGTGGCTTGTTCCTCCTAATGCGCAAACGCGCACTGAGGGATAGCACCAAGTGTGTCGACAATCCACTTGGACATGATGTAGTGGAAAACAATGTGAATCATGAAACTAACATTTAGGGATTGATGAGGTGGCATAATGATAGAGGATAACTATTGAACATGTTCAAAACATAGCACCCATATCGCATTACCTGAAATGGAAACAAAAAATGAGCATTGACCGCTGACCATATTCACAACATCAGATTTGTATCAATTTTTCATTCAAAATTTTCAAGGATGTTGGCTTGAAGTGGTAGGAGATCCCTAGGTCCTAACATTCATGTCTTTCAGGGGTCCTTTTGAAAGTAAAATATGATGAAATCCCAAATGAAAGAGAACATGAAGCACAAAAATGTGCGATAACATGCCTACGTAGAATCCAACACTCTAGGTCTAGAACCAGAGTGCTCTTGGGCACATTGGTAAACTATCAAAGAGGGATGATGGGCCCAACATAAGAGAAACTGGATCAAAAAGATTAGTGTAAAAATGGAAGAGGAAGAGATCTCAGGATGGATAGGTATGTGGCGTGGCTATTATAAACCCAACGTGAATGAGGATGTAAGCCCATACCTCCTCCCTAGGAACTCAGGACTGGGGGAAAAAAGACGAGGAGGTTTCTAAGAAACAGGTCTGGACCTGAAGACTAAATGATCGGGCAGTCCTATATATCCCATGAGGATGGGAATCAAGACACATGTAGTTCTAGAATATGTTGTGCAGTTTTATGTTATGTGGTAGGTACGCAAATAGGGGAAAGGTATATTGATGGGGAATGTGTACAGCATGGTGATTAACCCGACATGAATAAAGACATAAGCCCATACCACACCATAAAATCCTAAATGAGAACTTGGTCCATGGGGAATAAAAGGTCAAGGGATCTAAGATGGAATTCCCAACCAGTTCTCAGTTTATCGTCTTGCAGTGAGGATGGTGGTGATCTTAGTTTAAGGTAATAGGGCTCAGACCATAGACACATGACACTTTATGCGGGTATTGCCTTACTGGAGCTCCTAAGACCATGTGAGAAATGATCAGTGTGGGAAAAAAATAATAGGATTATCATATCCCCAACATATAAGGGTACAGAAAAGAGGGATGGAGATCAGAAAGGGTCGACCCCAACTAGACCAACACTCATGCCTGAGGTAGACTGATGTTTGAAGGGATAGTAGGAAAAAATGAATCATTGCACCCAATATTTGGGACATATAGGGGTGATGAAAATGATGGAGGATGGTTGTTTATTGTGTTTGAAACACATCATCCACATCATGTGACCTAGAATGGGAATAAAAAATGAGCGTCAACCACTAACCATATTCACAATGTAGGGTTTGTATCAATTTTTTGTTCGAGGTCCTCGAGGACATTGTCCCAAAGTGGTAAGAGATCCCTAGGGCCTAGAATCCTTTCCATTCGAGGGTTATTTTGGATGTGAAAGATGATAAAGACCAAAATAAATGGATTGTGTGAATAATGGATGTGCATGTTAAGTTTAACGTCATGCGGGGCGATAAAAGAGGCGGAGATATCTAGGGAGAGGGATACAAGGTGCGGTCATGATGAACTCGATGTGAATGAGGGAAAATGCCTACACCACACCATGTCTTTTGACCTAAGGGGAGATCCTGAAGTTTGGGGTTGTCCTATGGACGAAATTTCTGGGTGTTCCTACATATCCCATGAGGTTTGGAATCAATCCATATGTCATTATGAAAGGTCCATGAAGTTTAACTTCGTGTGGTGAGGACGTGGGAGGATAGAATAATGAGAAGGGTAATGTGGTGTGATCATCATAATCTTTACATGTGAAGGGTAAAAAGAAGCCTAAACTACACCATGTGGGATCCTCCAAGAGAACTACACCAAGGGCGGATAGTCAAAGATAATATTTTGGGGGCTGGACTCTAAGACGAGGCATCTGAGCATTCCAACATATCCCATGAAGATGATAATCAAGCCATACATATTTCATGAAGGTTCCTTGTAGTTTAACATCATGTGGTGAGGACGTTGATATGGAGAGATCTTAGTTTAGGGTTTTAGAGCTCATACCATAACGGTATATCTGCCGCTCACAATTTAATGTCACGCAGGACAAATGAGGAGTAGTTTTATGTCCTTTGGTTTGGACGAATCACACATTTTAATGTCATGTGGTGAAGATGCAATAGTTTAAGGTCATGCGGGACCATTTAATCAAGAAAATTATTTCTTGAGGAAATTTTAATTGGTGGGAGGGGTTATACACTTTCCATCCATGGTAACCAGGGAGTACATGCCATTGGGGTAAACCTTCTAAATGATGTAAGTCCCTTCCCATTTGGGATCCAAATTGGGTGACTTCCTACAAAGTATCATTGGTGTTCTCAGGTCCAACACCATATCACCTTGCAAGAAAGAGCGGAGGAAAAATTTCTTATTGAAAGCTCCAGATATCTTGTTCTGATGCCTTTTCATATTGTGTAGGGCACGAAGCCTATTCTCATCGAGCGCTTCCAATTCATCCAAACAGATTTCATCTACCTTATCTGGTGTTTGCTGATCATAGACAGTTGTGTGTAATGAAGACAATTGAATCTTGATGGGCATGAAGGCCTTCGTTACGTACACTAGGGAGTATGGGGTCACGTGGGTGGGATTATGAGTCGTTGTCTGATAAGCCCAGAGGGCATTAGGGAGTTTTTCCGGCCAACTCTTCCTGTTCTGACCAATAATTTTCTGTAGGATGATAGAGAGGGTTTTTTTGAACACCTCAATCTTCCTGTTTTCCTGCGCATGATAACGAGAGGTATGGTTTGAATGGATGTTGTACATTTCATACAATTTCTTCAACATGGCTTCCCGGAAGTTGGTGTCGTTATCAGTGAGGACGGCGTGAGGGAATCCAAATCGGTAGATAATGTTGGAGCTCACAAATTCAACAATGGAATGGGCCTTGACCTCCTTGAGTGGAATTGCCTCTGCCCACATGGAAAAGAAATATGGAGCGCTCAAGATGAACCTATACTAGAAAGTTTTCACCAATGGATATGGTCCCATGACATCAAGTCCCCAGACCGAAAAGGTCCAAGAGTACTTGGTAGTGTGGAGAGGCTCTGGAGGACGATGTACAAAGTTATCATAAATTTGGAACAAATCACACTTATTGGAAAACTCAATACAGTCATAGATCATGGAGGGCCAAAAATACCCTAACCTCTAGATCTGGTGAGATAATTTTGGCCCAGTCTGATGAGCCCTACAGGAACTGGCATGAACCTCTAGAATAACCTGAGAAATCTCACCTCATTGAATGCAATGATGGAGAACCTCATCAAACACGTTCTTGTAGAGGATCTTCTCAAGACTGGGACCACTCTAGAAGGTAAACTGTAATGTGAGACACTGGATTCACTGGCGCTGAGCTCGATCTTCTGGGAGATTACCATGTTGGAGGTACTCGATAAAGGGGGTACTCCAGTCGGGAGTCATGACCAGCACTTCATCAGGGGGACCTGGGGTCCTTATGTGGAGGCATCGGTGGTAAGGTGGAATAACTATGGGCTATCGTCGTCATCAAGAGTGACAGGGTGATAAATCTCTGATGAGACACATTAATAATCAAATCATCCTGATCAGGATCTACAAGAGATGTAGCTATTATAGCCAAGGTGTTGGCTCGACCATTCTAGGATCGACGGATATGGGTAACTTCTATCTGAGACTAGAATTGGGCCATCAGTTGGCATGTACGTTCCAACAGTGGTATGATCTTTAGCTTCCTGATGACATAGTCACTTTTGATCTACTTGATGACTATTTCAGAGTCCTCTTTCACATTAAAGTGGGGAACGTCAATCTTGAGGGCCATCTCGAGACTAATGATGCGAGCCTAATACTCTACCTCATTGTTGGTATAGACATCAGAAAACAAGAATAAATATGGCAGAACGGCTTGTTCCTGCATGATGCAAACGATACCCAGGCCCACTCTATTGAGTCTGGGGTCATTGAGTCTTCTACCGGTAGGACTTTGGGAAGCACCTTCAAAGTGCATATTGCAACATGAAATGGCTTGGTCTATCGATAGGATTGCCACATCGTTAAAATCATGATCCATAGACTGATCTACGGGAGCTGGATGGGTGAAAAGGAAGTCTTCCAATGTTTTCCCTCTTAATACCCTTCTAGGGGATGAACCTAATGTCAAACTAATGGAGGATTACTCCCCACCGGGATAGATGGCCTGTCAACATGGGGAGTTTTAGGATATACTTTAGTGAATCCACTTGAGACACTAGTTGTATCTCATGGTGCTGTAAGTAATTTTGTAATTTCTATACTATGAATTCCAGTGCAAGGCAGCTCTTCTCGATGAGGGAGTATCTGGTTTCTGTATCGAGGAGCATGCAGCTGAGATAGTAGAGATTGTTCCCCATTCCCTCATTGTTCTTCTAGGATAGAAGGGTGCTGAGAGATCGTTCCAGGGTGGTCACATAAAGGGATAGTGACTTTCTAGAAATGGGTGGCATAAATACCAAAGGCTATAATAGGTACTACTAGATTTCCTTAAAAGCATTCTGACATTACTTGTCCCACTTATAGACAGTTCCTCTCCTCATGAGCTGAGAAAAGGGCTTACACTTTTCGACCAAATTCACGATGAATCAGCATATGTAGGCTTAGTGGACTTGAAATCCTGGAAGCTCTGGAATGCTTCTCAGAGGAGACATTTGGGTGATGTCCTTAATCTTTTCAATATTGACCTCAATGACTCTATATCTAACAATGTAGACAAGAAAATTTTTAGTGGTGACCACGAAGGCACACTTTAAGGGTTTCATCTTCAGATGGAGAGAATGGATGAATCCAAACACTTTCTCAAGGTCTTTGAGATGATCCTGATGCTGGTGGGATTTGACCACCAGATTCTCCATGTAGCATTCCACCAATTTCCCGAGGATCGGATAAATATGAAATGCATGGAACGCTGATAGGTGGAACCTGTATTCTTTAGATCAAAGGGAATTACCTGGTATAAAAAAGTACTTTGTGGTGCCTTGAAGGTGGTAGACTCTTCTTTATCATGGTCTATTTGAATTTGGTTATACCCATAATATCCATCCAAGAAGAAGAGATCTTGGAACTGAGTAGTGATGTCAATCAATAGTTCTGTCATTGGAAAGGAAAAATCATACTTCGAATAGTGACAGTTGAGATTCTGAAAGTTGATGCATGCCCTAATTTGTCTCTTTTTCTTCCTAACGGACATGATGTTGGAAAATCACCTAGGGTACTAGACCTCCTTGATGAAATTAGATCTGATGAGGTTATCAACTTTAGCCTCGACCATGGCCCTATAAGAAGGATTGAAATTTCTTGGAGTATCTTTGAACCCGTGATGATTTGCTGGGAGACTGAGGTGGTGGAAGGTGACCTAAGGATCTAGTCATGTAATCTCATTATAACTCCAAGTAAATATATCACGGTGTTGCTTCATGAATTCCACATATTGTTTTCTCTCCTCAGTAGGCATAGTGTCACTGATCAATGTGGGTTTCAGATCTGTCTCGCTATCGAGGTTCACCTGTACTAATTCATCAACCATGGTGGATACACCTTCTGCAAAGGCGGGAGAAGCATCCTCCAAATCCTCCTCTTAATTCATGGAGGAGGGTTCCCTTATAAGAGGTGATTCCTATGAATCAATAGATCCTGATTGGAAGCTGGTTCCAGCCTGAACGGTGGTAGACACTGCACCAGAGGACTCTTGTGCTGTTGAAACCATAGTTATGAAAGTTGTCAATCTTATCCCATCCATTATTTGGCCCAAGGGGCCATGCTTAATGATATCAAAGAAATAGTGGTGTGTCGTCTCGATCCAGTTTATTCCAGCAAATCGAAAAAAGAAATTATGACGTATTTCCATTTCCATGGGATAGACATCCCAATACCTTATGGGATTAGGGCGCTTCGGGATAACCTGATCCTGATTCATGTAAGAATACTAGGTGATCATCTGGAATCTCCTAGACTTTGGAATGTGCTTCACCCTTATTCCAAAAACAAAAAAACATTGCCCCAGATCCGTGGTTGTAGCCTCCAATCAGTGTATTGTAAAAATGTAGGCATCATCTAGGCTTGTCCATGGGTTGGTTACAGTTGTATAATTTTTAACCTCATTATCTAGAATCTACTTGTCCTTACTCTTGAAATAGTAGGCATTCCGGTAGAGGGATTCACAAGAGGAAAAGGGGTATGTCACCTTAGATTACGCCCACTTGACCATTAAAGGATTACTTAAGGAATTGGTGATATGATGAAGGAACCGCCACATGCAGGTGGAGATATGGCCTTCCCATCAACACATTGTAAATAGTGTCCTGTGAGGAAACCATGAACTCAGTGCCGGAAAATAGGCCATCGAACTGGGTCTTCAGGTAGATCTTGTAAAATGGCGTCTATTACTTCCTGTCATAACCTTTAATGTTTAGGTCAGAGGGGCTCAGATCATCCTCAAATAGCCCCATATTTTGGATTGTCTGGGTCAGGATTAGGTTGATCCCAGAGGTTGTGTCGACAAGACAGCGATGAACCTCAACTCCATTGAAGTGGCCAGTGATGTACAGTGGGCGGATTTCCCCTGTATGGGAGATCATTCATCTTATCCACAGAAATAGATAATGGCCTGACATACAACATGCTCGATTGCCTCAACATGGAAGGCTTCTACAGTTTCTACCTCTATATCAAATTGGAGGGGGATTCTTAAAGCTTTGGTGAGGTCTTCAAGCATATCCTTTGATAGTTGAAGAGCCCCAAGGATAGAGAGCCTCTCAAGAATGCTGGAAAGATGATTAAGAATATCATACTTCGTTTCCAAGTGTGAACTTCAACTTACAAGAGGTCGTTCTGCGGTAGGAGGTATGACGGGCACTTCCGGCTGAACCGGTGGCTAACTGGTGCTGGGAATGTCCTTTTGATCGCTAGTCGAAGCTCTTGGAGAGACTACCAGATGTGGGATATATTACTGAGTTCAGTCTATAATAGAGTGTGGCTGATCACATCATGTTTTAGGTGGCTCTTGCAAATCAAGTAAAACAAACGGCGGTGAAGATGGACCCGATGACACCAGATGAAAAGGTTTTGCATTCTTAGATCTATGATGGTCTTACTGTCAGGTTTCAGTGTCATGCACATCCTGGATGTAATTACTGATTGAGGAACTCTGACAAACCATATATCCATGGTTCTATTGATGCTGGCGGTGGCTGGGGATGTTGGGAGGATCCGTCTGGCACTCCTCGTTGTCAGAAATCATATAGGGGTTTACCAGCTCCACGGTGTTAACTAAAACATACCCTTGATTGTCACTTGAAGAATCCTCTACCACTGAATGGATTCTGGAGGGAATCTCCATCTCCAGGGGCACAAAGTCGTCGTTAGTACATGATGACGATGTAATTGGTGGGGAACTTTGTTTTCTTGTGTGTCACTGATGCTTGCTCTTCTGATAAGAGGGGGATGAGACGTCGACGCAAAATTAGTGGCTATGGGTGACATAGTGTATTTTGAAGGATTAGGTCTGTTTAGATGCGCATGGATAATACTATGGGCACGGGATACTTCCTTACAAGCCATCCAGTCATCGTACTTTTTGAGACCCGCGATTGGAAACCTGATTCCACTCACACTCACTGTAATTGTCACTATCTATCTTCACGAATACACATGCCACATATGTCAGAGTTGGACCTAACATTACTATGTTGTTATCAACCTAATCTTGAAGCCATTATTTAAACACATAGCACTATTTGAGGGTATTCCCCATGATTTGGTGATATGGGAACTAATTGGAGAGATCAGTGAGATCCACCTCTTCGGGCCTCCTGCATTGGGGCAACCGTAGAATTCCCTGTTCCAAGGAACTTCATAAATAACTAGGGACCTAAGACTCATTTAATGAGTAGGCCTGGTATCTCCTATCTAGGAAGGGGGGTCTGGGAGACTAGCCCTAATGAGGAGATGGAGGAGCCTGTCAAGGGGGTGGGACTTTTTTATCTCGCCTAGGTGGTGGTAGAGAATTGTGTGGGGGAACCTACTGATTCTAAGGTGGGAACTGCTAGGACGGAGGCTATGCCTGAGGTGGAAGGCCTCTGTGAGACTATGGAGGTGGCTCTACTGGTAATAACTCTAGTTTCATGGGGCCTCTATCTGGGACACCATGGTGGCATTAGCCTTAGTGGCTCTTCTTGCGGGAATTGTGGGAGGCAACAGACATGCCTTATTGGCATGTTGCAAGGCTTCCTCTATATACTAGGCCTTATTAGAGAAATACCAGAATACCCCAGGTTAATTATGAGTAATGAGAGAGGGGACCAGTTCAGTTTTGTCATTCCCACACACATTTTCATCAATTGTTTTGAAGTCAACGGCATATCCAGGGAGTAGGTGAGGCCTTTCCACCGTGGGATAAAGTCTGCGACGTGCTCGTCAGACCTATTCTTACACTTTAAGAGGTATGTAATACTCGTCTTCTGGGTGGTAGAGCTAAACTGTAAAATAAACTATCTATGTAGATCTTCCCATCCGGCAACTAATCCAATGGGTAGCTGGTTTTACCAGACAAACGCAGGCCCTTCCAATGTTTGTATGAAACACTGGAGTTTGGCAGCCTCTTACTGCACCAGAGTTCCCAACATGGGTCCACACCATGAGATAAAGTGGTCCAGATACATCAGTAAGTTTCCAATCCCATTAAAATGGGAAAAGGTTGGGTTTTTGAAACTCATAGCTGTCGGCATATCATCGACCCATGCCGAATATGGCTTTCCATTAGGTGAGATTGCCACCTATCGAGTTTCCAATGCCTTGAGGCGAGAAATGAGTGCCGCCATCTGATCATCTGGGTGGGTATTTTTTTCTTGAAGAGGATCCTTGACCACCAATGCATTGGTAGGTTCTTTAACATGATAAAAAGCCCAACAGGTCATTGAGCCGTTGGGGGAACCTGAGCTGGGACTTGAGGATTATCACATCACTCAGGTAGATTTGGTGACACATATTATGCCCTCTTTCCATAAGCTCTGGCCTCTATCCTATCTATGTGGATAGGATGGTTAGGGTCACCCAGAGACAGCTCTCTAGGGGAAAGTTGTACCTACCCCTGCTGCCCAGGCCGAGGATCACCATAGTCTGTCCAGCGCTCTGCGGCATGTTCAATAAGAAGGTCATCAAACATATTCTTGTGATCTGTGATTTTTTGGGGCATTTCATCTTTTTTGGTATCATCCTCTATTTTCTATAATAAGCTAGATGGGTTGGAAGGTTTTAAGGCTCTAAGATGCTCCTTTCCCTTATTGAAATTATGGATGAGGGATAATGACTCGGTGGGTATGAAAAGGCCCAATATATTTCTCTGTTGGGGAGTAACCCTTTCCAACAGATCCAATAGTTGTGGAACTCCCCCAGGTGGTAAGTTATTGTCAAGGAGATCTAGCTCATTCTCCCCCACTGATAGAACATCCATGTTAACAGCGACTCTACCTGGAGGCATCTCCTCAATATCGCCTAGAAATTCGTGCGGGTGCTGGATAAAACTAAAATGGAGGGGAGCATATTTCCCCCAACCATGGACCTGAATGTGGGTGGAATCCTATTTGATAATTCTTCATAGCACTTTAAATCTCTAAATGCATCATTTCTCGAGGTTCCGGTGGTGACTAGGAAACTTAGGGTGCTAGTCCACAAGAAGCGCATCCAAGTAGACCATACTGAATTGCTAGTCAATATCTTCAATGTTTTCCAGACTCTTGGGGTAAGACACTCACTGATAACAGAGATAGAAGTGCACCACACAGAGGTTTTGGGGAAAGCATGCGACTTCCTCCTAGGTAAGAGATTCTAGCACAATGAATTTTTTAGTTGCAATTGGCCAGAACATCTCTAGGAAATGATCCACTATAAGGATGTCCCAAAATATCATTGGCTCAGACTTTGGATCTGGCCCTTGGTAGCCCCACTCATCTACTAGGGGTAGTTGCAGGACTAGCAACGGAACTGAAGAAGACCATTGAGATGGTAGACCAGTCGGTGGAGAATATGGAGAACGAGCTAACAAGCCACCGCATCTTGTGTTGTCTTGCGATGAATGAAACGATTGATCCACCACATCTCAGTAAGATGGGTTGGAGACCATGGATTCCGGTGTAGGGGTTTTAGTTACTGGTGGTGGTTCATGTTGTTGTTCTTCCTCTATCGGTCCCCAGAATAACTCTCGTTGATCTCTGGTTGAGGTTGATAATGACCCTTTTGATGATAGGGAGGATTTCATGTCCAGGCCCTGGGAAGGGGCCAAATATTCTTCCTCTTGGATATATCTATAGAGGGAGGAGGGAATTAGATGGACCTCACATTCCCAAAGAATGAGGCTAATACACCTCATTCTCTCCCCAGCCCTTAACACAGAGGATTGAGGTGAGGGTTCCATTACCAAATCGCATTCTGCCTCGTAATTTGAGAAGTAGATAGTCTTAATTGTAGTTTGAATCTTCCATGTGTTCTTTTAATGGCATCGGAGACCCTCCCTCCTGCCACGGGATGGATATTTGGGATAGAGTGTGTTTTTAACTCAAGGAAGGCCTTTGGCTGAACTGGTATAGGGGCAGAGAGGACTTCTGCCTGGATAAACTGGGGTGCGAGGAGCAGTTGGAAAAATGTCAAAGAGAACATGGGGAGGACCTCTGTGTCCACTGGATGATGCGTGGAGGGAGTCTCTGTGGGAAATTTTTGAGTGGGTAGGACCTATTCTGGAGGTATTCGGATCATGGGTAGGGCCTCCATGCTTATTTCCTTTGGTAGCATTGGTATGAGGAGGGTCTTCATACTGGTCGAGCTGAATATGGATAGGACCTCCATGTTGGGTGCCAATGAAGTTAGGAAAACCTTCACTTCTCTGATTTCTGGGATGATGAGGGCCTTCATTGGTTACTTTAAGGACATGGGGAAGACCCCCATATCGATGGTTTATCGGGCAAGTAGCATCTTCGCATCGACAACCTATGATAGGAGGAACGGATCCATACCTGAGGTCATGGGTGCGGAAGAGGCTTCTGTACTGGGTGTTAATGCAGCGGGGAGGACCTTCGCTTGGGTTTATGGTGGCATGGGGAGGACCACCATGTAGAGCTTGGGAGTAGGGAGGACCTGTGCTCTCATTGGATATGGTACAGGGAGGACCTCCATACTGGATGTCATTTCCATGGGTCGACCAACGACAGATGCCACCTGTGTCAGTGACCAAGAGAGTCTGCCTAGCCTACCCGTCAGGTGGTTGGGCCCTTGATCTGGGCCAGGCATATGAGTGCCCCTTATTGGCATAAATAGGGGAGTGATGGTATGTGAAAATTGTGTAACGGGCCATGGTAGCTATTGATTTTGACTCCCCTCAGTGATCTTCCTCCTAATCTTGCACCCGACGCTGATGTCAGGTTAACTGGAGTGGAGTCGGTGGTGCAGGTGCATAACTCACCTGCTCCTCATCCCATGGGGATGGGTGGCAGTGATAACGTGGTCTAGTGGGATCCCTCCTTGGGAGCCCCTGGAATGGTATTCTGATTGGGTTGGCCCAGACGTCCCTCCCCTCATTGGCATAGGGGAGGGAGTCATCGAAGTGTTCTGGGGAGAGGCTTCCGAAATGATTATACGTTGGAGAGGGGAGAAGTGGATCCATGTGTGGCCCTTGGGGGAGACGGTGATGATGAGGTGCATAGGACTCTAATTCTTTTTGGTCCATATTCTGGGTTGGGATAATCCACTCCTCATATTGTTGAAAGAGGTAGTTAATCACCCTTCTCTGAATGAATTCAAATAGGGAGATGGGGCATGGGTGCCCATCATCTGTGGACGTGGAGGCTATCAGGGGAGAGATAAGGCTGCGTGGGATTTCCACGTTGATGTTTCCCCTTCCCCTACATTAGTGGGTGGGTAGTGATTGGTTTTCTTTTATGACATCTTCGGTCCTATAAAGTAAGGATGTGAAAACATTTGTTCTAAAAGAAGGAAAGCGAAGTCTAGTGCCCCGACACCATTCCATATTCCATTTTTAGTAAGAAGGATCCACACTGATAACATCACAGACCGAAATGACCAATGTTCAACTGCCCCAATTTCTGATGAGTTTCACACCAGGCCCACTATTTTCTTGGCAGGACCTTGCATTGGATAACTAGATCTGGTGACACGCTAATCTACTGATGTCTCAAGCACTACTAATCTCCACATTAAGGATAATATATTCACGTCAGGTTCACCATTTTTTTCTAACACTTTCCCTAGGGAGAACATCCGTCTATGGAGGACGCGCTGTTTTGTTTCCCTGCATTCCCACTTTCCAAAGGAGGGAGACATCCATCACTTATTCAGGGATGTTTTCTCCATAATTGAAATGGGATAATAGGATGATGGTTTCTCTTTCAGTGAATTCCTCCTCGAAAATCATTGCCTAGTATGGGTATCCCTCATAGACTTAAGACATTTTTCATGAAACTCTTCCCAGTTCTATTTCTTCCTGGATTCCAGTTACTTACACTGCTCCTTCCAGGACATTCCAAGGGGTCCATTCAGGGCAGCAACCTTCAGTCGTGGGAGTAGTCATGTTGGAAATAGCTGGAATGTGAGGATACTAGAACACTAATGTGTATGGGTTTCTTCCCCTTAGGATAGGGATTCTCTAGCGTGATGAATCACAAGTCATAACACATCGAGTGGGGGGAATTATATTCCATAGGCATGTATTTGAGGTTTTCCTCAGATTCTTATGCTTAACACAGGGTATTCCATGAGTTTAACATCTAGAGGAGATGGATCGAACTGATCAAAACACTAATAAGAGTGGATCAGATGGAGGTAACCCCAGGAGGGAACATTGATGCTATGACTAATGTGTGGTTAGTTACCTGATTACTACTAGGAGTAGTGAGAAAGTGGGTGACATTATATAACTGGGATGTGGAGGCCCAAGTAAGAATCAGGATGGATATGGATGGTTGAGTGAAGTGGATGGAGAATGATATGGAACCAACGTGAGGACAATAGTGATGTTGTTCATGAGCCTTGGATAGGCTTCCTACATATCCTTGTGGCGGGGAATCAAATTTCTCATAGTTCGGTGGGGAGATGGGACACCTGAGGTGGCATCCCATAAGAATGGATGCATGGATGGGACCTGGATGAAGTGGAACCTCCAGGTTAGGGCATGAACTTCAAGAAACACATAGGATTGAGGGAGAGACCATGATGGGACATGAGTGATGGGATAGAACCTCAGTGAGGATTACTACATATCCCCGTGGTAGGGAATCAAATTCCACATATTTCAAGATGGGGCATGGAATCGGGGTGTGCGTAGAGGACAGTGACCAGATGACATGCTTGGGCTTACGCATAGTTAGCAGCCTGAAAGTTGGTCTGATGCCGGAGGGGGCTGACCAGAGATGTGGGTCCTAGAAAAGGGGACTACAATGTCTTACTTTCGATTGCAGACTATAATGGATTACTGCTAGATGGGGAAATAATAGCCTACTACTGAATGGGGTTCCAATGGATTACCGTTGGCTGAGGTTCCAATGGATTGCCGCTGGTTGGGAATCACAACAGCTTACCATCGATTGGGATTGGACCTTAGAGAGGATTCCTATGTACCCTGTCTAGGAGACAAGGATCAAATCCCACATTGTTCAAATGGGTACAGTTTAACTTATTATGGGACAATAAGGGGGTACAGTTTAACATCATGCAGGATGAGGGTGGACTGACGTAGAGTGGTCAGGACCGATGGGCATTGGGATTGAACCTCAGGGAGGCTTTCTATGTACCATTCCTAGGATACAAGGATAAAAGTCCATGTAGTTTGGGATGATAGTTATAGTTTAACATCATGTGGGATGAAAGTGAACTGACATGAAGGGTCGAGTCAAGTAGGTTTTGGGTTGAACATTAAGGAGGCTTCCTATATACCTTGCATAGGGAACAAGGATCAAAGTCCACATAGTTTGGAATGAAAGATACAGTTTAGCATCATGTGGGGTGAAAGTGAACTGACGTGAAGGGGTAGGGTCAAGTAGGTGTTGTTTCTAAACATTAGGGAGGCTTCCTATATACCTTTTCTAGGAGACAATGATCAAAGTCCGCATAGTTCAGAATGGTTTGGGGATTATGCACTAAGGTAGACCAGGAAGGATTCCATGTTCAATGATTAATTTATCCCATGTGAGTCATTCTCAGTGTGAGAAACAAGAGGCAGCAAAGACCTGATGATCACATCGTGAAAGGTGCATCCACAGGAAGTGTAGTGGGGCTTACACGTGGTTAGTGGCCCAAAGAGGAAATAGGGTCTTATGCATGGTTAGCAGCCCAAGGAGATGGAGATTGGGACTTACTCTAGGATGGAGGCCCAATGGATAAAAAGCCCAAAGGGAGAGGGAGAGGTTAACGAAGGTCCCTATTCCCATATCTCCTCTAGTCTTTGGCCCCGTAGAAAAGAGGAGCAGGGGTGTTACCTCTTTCAATAAAGGCTAGGGGCTTACACCAGGATGTTTTTTCTTCCCCACAGATAGACGTTGCTCTGGAAAAGAGGATATCATTGCATGTGAGGAGGATTTCACTCCTATGAAGATTATTGGTCATGGAAAATGTTAATATGGGGCACCCCACATGTATTTCACAGGGCGAGGCTACAGTTTAACATCATGTGTTGAGGACGATGGTGCTTGGCAGTTTAACGTCCTGCAGCTTGGACGAGGCGGGTTCACTTTTCACCCCTAAGACTTACATAACTGATACCCACCCACCCTTGGGGAAGGGAAGGCCTCATCAATGTCATTGAGATGGGTTGTTGTGGATTGATCCATTGAGGGTCCCATGTTAGCGTAGCCATGAGAAGAAGAAATGGCCATTAGCGTACCTATGCGAAGAAGCATGAGGATAAGCAATGCAACATGAATCACCACCCAAGGGAACTTGAAATCAATTCATACAATCCTAGAGGGTCATGTGGGAAAGGGTTGTGTAAAGCATTAAGTCTTAGAAAAAGGCACTTCTTGAAGAGGATGGGCTTCGCAAAGAGGATGGACTTTGCACAGAGGATGGCCCTCGTGAAGGAAAATTACTACCCAGAGGGGATGGGATTCGACAAGGCAAGGGGATTCACGAAGAGGGGGGACTTTGAGAAAGGTCAAGTCTTCGCGAAGATCTACCCTTAAGGGATAAGGGCTTCACCTTATCGAATGCCTCTTTGTTTTGAGAGAATTTCGTGAAGGCTCTATGCTTCGTAAATCCTTGAGCACCCCGAAGGGGCCCCTTCCTCTGCGAAGGGCATAAGCCTTCACGAAGGGAATCTCTACCATAGGAAGAGGCTAAAAATCATGTAAATGGGTAAGGATTTAAAAGGCCAAGTACCTTTGACAATCCATTTGGGGGGTTTTCAAAGGTCTATGTGAAACAGTAGTCGAGAAGTTGAAAGGTCAGAGTAACTATGGTTTCGAAGAGGGCGTGCACCTTCTCTTTATAGGCATCCCCAGTCGTAGGGCCACAGAACTTGCTGTGGAGATGATCAACGTCGTAGAAAGGAGTTGTTATGTCTACCATCATTGGCCTTGTGGAGGGGGCCAGATACCGCACTGAACATCATTGATGTGGCCGCTGCGAAGCGCAGAACGGAGGGGCCTGACGCCGCGTAGAGATTTGTCAATGTGGCCACCACGAAGTGCATTGTGGAGGGGCCTGACACCACAGAGGGGTCTCAGTCAGCATCGAACTCCCACATGGAAGGGAGGCCACGGAGCCTCTCGCGGAGGCATCCACATGAAAATGTGCCCGCCGCGTGGAGTGTTTCGCATAGGGCAATTTTGAGATGTCTTGGAGGTTTTTTTCGACGAGTTTGGGAGGTGGCTTCCTCCGATCACATTGTTAAATCTGTGGAATGAGTCTGACACATTTTTTGGTGCCCACAATGTCCAAATATCATAATGACCATTGGTCATAATTCCTAATGGTCATATTTTTTTATAAATTCATTCAAACTAATCCCTAAATAATACTTCCCATTTTTATATCCTTCAATATATTAATTTTGTGGATTATATTATTCTCCCATTATACTATTCTTATAATAACTATGATTTTTATAGGAGAATATGAGGTTGGATAAATATAAATTGTACTTGAATTCTTTATTTTTATCTATTTTCTATTATTATTTATAGCGGTATTGATAAATATGTACCTTTTATTTATATTTTATTCCTTTATAATAAAATGTGTTCCTTCCATACTAGAATTTTCTCAGATGTTATAACAGGAACTACCCAGTACATAACATTTTTCTACTCTTATGTAAGATTTATAAAGTTGAAGAATTTATAGAATTTTAGATTGATGTTATATAAAGGATTATATCATATTTAAACACACGAGGAACCCTATTACTCCCAACTTGAAATCAAATAAAAAGGAATATGATTTTTATAAATTTAAGTACTTCAGAAACTGTTGAATATTTTTATAGAACATCAAGAGATTGAATCAACCCAAGATTATGACCAGGTACTTCCAAATTGGATTCAACATGTAATTTTTTAGACCATCATCTATTATGGGAGTTATCTTGAATCACTATGAAGAAGGTGATTAATGGTGAAGGTTTCCACATAGAGTTATGGTGTGTGAGGTGATGAGTCGATGGTTGTCAGGAAAGCATTCGAGAACCTTATATTTGTATTAGAGACTCTATTTGGGTATGTGATTAATTTATAATAGATATGGAATAAAATGAGGACATAATTGATTCATTAGGGGGAATTCAAAACATAAGAGGAGTTTTCTTGGACTGGGGAGGGGGCGACAAAGACAAATACACAAGGAGAGAAGATTTTTATCAATGGAGAATACTTATATCTATTTTCTAGTTCTTTTATTCTTTTTTTTAGTTATGGATTTATTATGTTATATTTCTATATATTTAAACATGATTACATAAATTTTCTCACAGAAATTTCTTTGAAATGTATTAATAATGTTTATTGTTCTAGCTTGTGTTTTATTCATGATTATCTATCATTATTCTTAGATTTTCTCTCACTTTCATTAATTATTTTATTTTATAATGAAAAATGATAGATTAAATTAAAGAATATACATTTATTTTAGTGTGAAATTAATTCATTTACCACCAATAGAGAGATATATTTATATAGTATATATTTAGAAAATGGTAGTGAAAAATCATTTCATTATTTTTTCATATTCAAAATCTTAATGAGAATCCTTTCTACATAATTTTAAGTACCGATGGGTGATGAAAAATGAATACATAACATGAAAATTATTAAATAAGTAATTAAATTATAAAATTTTGATGCTTATCTTCTCTATGAATAAATTATCTTTTATAGAAAGTTGAAAGAATAGAGTTCATTGTTGAAAGAAAGTGATTTGATCAAAATTAATTTCTTCATAGATTGCATACAATTATGATTAGAATTGATGCACGAATAGAACTCATTTTAATAAATTAAAATCAATTTGATCTTCCCTAGTTCATTAATTGCTCATCTCTTCTTACCTTGTGTACTATTTTCACACAATTTCTTATATTTTTTATACTTTTCATCAATTTTTCACTTTATTTCACTTCCATATCACTATTTTACAAACTATTTGGTGTATAATAATTTTATAATTTTTTTCTTCATTATAATTTTATAATTTCTTAGAATCATGTTATATTTCATTCCCTATAGAGATAACCATTAATCATTTTACTAGTGAGTTTAGGTAAAAATAATATTTTTTCATCCTTTGATGATGAGTTATGATTTAAAATTTAGTATTTTTTCTAGGGAAGGTGATGTGTGTCCAAGGAAAAAAATCAAACTAAAAAAATAAAAACAAATTAGTTAAAAAATTAGAATATTAGTATATTTATAATGGGTTAAAATATGAAAATATAGATCATTTATAACCATAGATAAAAAAATATAGAAATTCTATTAAAAATAAACAAAAACTTCAATGGAATACTTTAGGGAGATATATACGGTAAACATTGAGCTAATAATTAATGAAAACTTAGTGAGGCCTACAATAAGGGAGTATCAAATCCCTGTTGTTTTAGGAAACCCTTCATACATTAGTTTGGCCCAAAAAACTAGGAATTATGAGTTGAAATATTCTTAGTTTTCACTGTTATCATAATTCAATGGTATACCTAATGTGGACCCTCTAACCTTCATTAGGTACTTTTACAATTCAGTGTAGAAACTTCCACTATAAGGGATGAGTGAGGATGAGTTTAAAATAAGGTTATTCCCTTTTTTGTTTGAAATGGAATTCTAGGAATTATTTAATTCAAATCAATGAATATAATTTTGACACATTTTATTCGGATCATAACTTTATTTCATGATATTTTATCCAAATATTTTAAATGGAAAACATAGGATAAAATCAATAGTTTCTTTCAGGATTAAGGATAGTATTTTAATTAAAGATAGAATATGTTTAGGGGATTAATTAGTTAGTGTCCTTATAACTGTATGCATTATCATCTCTTAATTGAATATTTTTATGATGTTATTTTACCTTCATGTAAAAACATGTAGGATCAATCTGATAGAGGTAATTACACTCATAAAATAGATAAATAATTGAGGTAAATCTATAATACTATTTTACTTAACTCTCAAAAAAAATCATATAGGATAAAAAAGGTCAATATGAATTATAAAAACAATTATTTGTTGATTTAAATGAGTTCTTAGATTTTTAAAATTAATAAATAGCTTAAATATTTTAAAAAATAGAAAATAAACCATAGTGAAAATCAGGTTGTTTTCCAAAACATAAATCAAAAACTTAGAGAACAATGTGTTCACTGTGGGATATTTGAGAATTTTGATAACTTCTATCTAAACATTGATATTCTAACACATAACTTTAGAAATATTAATTTTTTGTATATTTTCCTAGGTTTCAAGCTAGTAATGATATTTTTTTGAATAGTTATAAACCTAGAAATAAAAACAACTAAAACCTATCTTGGAAAGAGAAATAAATTATTAGGAAACCCACTAGCCCTAGTTTTCAAAATCAACTGATACCACAATATCAAAATCAAAATAGTGTTATTCCTTTTAATTATAAATTTAAGGCAGAAGTGATGATACAAAAAATCTTAAAAAAATATTCAAAAAAAGTTGAAATAAATTCTAGGATCTACAGCTTGAAATTTCAATTGGTTCAATAGGTAAAAGACTTGATTTCTAGGGAAAACGGTAAGTTTCAAAGTATAATTAAAATTAATCTTAGTAAAATTCCATGGTTTTCACAACAATAAGTAATTTAAAAACATAATAAAAGGGTAAGTAATATCCATATTATTTTGAGAGAAAAATATTGATTGTAACATCCTCCCCTGGGTCCATGGATACTGAGTGGTTCTTGGGGAAGGGGAGTCTCCACATGACCTAACACATGCATCCCCATATTCCTAAGGCTTCTTACTAGCATCAGGTGTCTAACGTGTGATTTAGGGGAGATTATAACACCATATCAGAGTGTGAAGTTATAGATCAAAATAAATAAACATTATCTAGAGAAAAATAATCAAATTATAATAAATAAATAAAACATCCCAACCAATAATAATAAATTATGTGGAGGGATAAATTCATATATACAATGGCCACCCATCAGGAAGATAAAATATAAAAATAAAGGATAGGAATAAAATATAGTATTCTCCACTACATCTCCAATCCATACCCCAATCCCAGTATCCAAGACCATCTGAGTTATCCAGCTTCATCATGCTACTTTGGGCCCCTTCCTAACCTCAACCTACAACCAATGAGGTCTTCTCGAGTGCCCAATTTCCATGGTTTCCCAAGCAGGGTGTGAGTACAACTTAGAAAGGCACCACCAATGTGGTCTCATACATAAACAGTAAATGTATTGTATAGATGTGATATTCTCAACTCAATAAATAAATAAAATTACATAATCATAAATAAATAACCACTATGGATCCTCAGGTTCAATGGTGAAACTTGGGATCAACCCAAACATTATTTGGACAATTTTGGGCCATATATGGGTATGTAAGCTAATTATTCCTACCAAAATTAGACCTATGGATTATTACTAGGAGTAATTATTAGGAAATCCAGTATTATAAAGAAAAATTATTTTTCCTAATAGGTAATTATAGGAAATAAATGGTTGTCAGGTGTCATCTCTAAACCTTAGGAAGTAATCTTGGGCATTCCATAGTCATCAGGAACAATCACCAAACCTCAAGATATAATCCTAGTCATTCCACCGTCATCGAGAATAATTTATTAACCCCATGAGGTAATCCTGAGATCTCCATGGCCATAATATGAAACTATCAAACCAGATAAGGTAATATTGAGTGTTCCATAGTCACCAGGATCTAATATAATCCTTGGGAGGTAATAATTGATGATCAATAATTCATCAAGAAAACAATATTGATCCTAGGAATCCTATAAATCCTCAAACTAGATATATATTACTTAGAGGGGTAGTATTTCTCTCTAAAATAATCTAATGATACACATCTCATTAGGGTTTTACATTTTCTCAAACTCATCTCACATAACTAAGTTTAACCTCTCAATTTCTCAACCTGTAATCATAAAATTATCCATATAAGGCTACCTCATAAATTTGGGTTCTAATATGACACTTGTAATCATCACTACCCCTTACCCACACACATTCTCTTAAAGGTTATCATATCACTGGATCATCCACTAGGGTCCCTTGGGTCTCAATTTTCATGGAATTCACTAATGGGTTCCATCATTATGTTTATATAACTCATTCTAATCATATCACTCATAGGGAATCACATGCCTCAACACATTCATGGTTATATCACAGCATCATTGGCCACACAATCTTTACCATATATGTTTCACATAAGGGATATAGCTTTAATCCCATCCCCTTTTCAATCCACCCTAGGTCGATCCTCACACCCAACCTATCCACCAATCTACATGGGTTCTACCCACCCAGGTATAATACATCTCAGTGGGGGAGGAACACTCACCCCACATTCATTTCATTATCCCAAAAATCTAAGGCAACTTTGGGTTCATACATGGATAATCCCTAGGTTATCCACTCCAAGTCATCACTCACCTCTACCTAGAGGTCACTAGGAGAACCTATAACTAGGGTCATTATATCTTGTTATTTCCTTTTATTTAATTTACCCCTTAGGTTCAAAGTATATTGGCGTATAAAAATATAACAATGTACTAATCCATCAATGGATGAGGAATCAAGACAGTTCATAAGTATTTATCATGTCCATTGGAACTTTATTCAGTTCATCCATGGTAATTTCATTTAATAAACAATTTACTTAAATAAAATGGATTGATTACCCCCATGGAGAGACCGCATATTACATACGATAAAAGAATAGTATAATAACATGGGGAATGTATGAGTAACCGTCTACCTCAAACAGAATCCACTGATTTTTTCCAATTTATTTCCCAACAACTTTTCCTAGGATCATCTATGTGTATTCATCCACCACTCACCTGTGTGAGGACATATCTCATATCCAAGATGAAATTAATAATTAATTATAATCAAATTATAATTAATTTTAAAAAAATTTATAAATTAATTTAAAATTTTATAAATGTATAAAATCTTATTGGGTCACCCTATCACATTGAAACCACTAGAAATGAGGTTTTTCCACTCCTTCCACATCCTTGGGCCCAATAAACATGAAATCCCTAATTATCAATGTTGATTAAATGGAAAAAAATTAAATTTAGGGGAAAACCCCTTGAGAAATCCAAAAAGTGCTGTAACTTCACTAAAATGGTTTGGGATGGCAAGAAAATAACATATCAGGTCCACCTTTATACAAGTCAATAAAAATCCCCTTCGAACATGACAAATTCTACCATGATTTGGTGGAATCAGTTTCAAAACCCAAAATTGTGTTTCTCAAAATCTGCGACAAATAAGGGAAACAAGAACATAGTGAGAGGAGAGAATGATTTCCCCTAATATTACATTTAATAACACCTAGAACCACCCTGGGTCAAGAGAGAGTAATGGAGGAGAGGGTCAGTCACCTAACCCTCTATCATTAAATCCTTTATTAAGAAGAAAGGGGGTTGTATTCCCTTTAAAAAAAAATACATGGACTTCATTTACAAAATTAAAACAAGGTTAATGTTGTAAACCACCTAGGAAGATGGATTTTTTATACTATAAAAAATCTTTCAGTGGTCTAATAACCCACTTAGTGCAGTTTCCATCTCATCCATTACTGGAAATATAGGTTTTCCCAACGCTTCTTTACCAATGGTTTACTTAAACCATTCGTAAAGAAGCCTTTTCTCAACGGTTTCCTAAAACCATTGAGGAAGGGGTGTCCAAGGCACCATTTCCCAATGGTTTTTAAAAACTGTTGGGAAATGTTTACCCCAAATATAGAATCGACCGCTGCTCTCCCCCATTCATGATAGAACCCTAAATATCTATAGGGCTCAGCTCCTCTCGCGACTTCCCCCATCCGAACCAGTGAAAATCCATCTGAATCATCTCAAATCAGGTATTATCTTCTCCATACACATAAAATATTTAAGTGGTACCTTGTTTTTGTTTTTATTCATCTCATATTTTAGTTTTAAGTTTTGATTTTTATGTGTATATCATTTTTTTGTGTTTTCATTTAATCTAGACTTTATCCATTCCAATCCATTTAATTAATTAAATCTTTAACCCTCCATCGAAGAAGAAGCATCTCAAATTCATTGCGGTTGGATTCTAGATTTTCTAAGTATGTGTTTTTATGATTTTTTTCATATTGTAATTAATTTTTACTTGGAAATTTATTTATATGTGTTTATTAATTTTTAGAAAAGTTTTTATGAATGTTTTCCTTAAAATTCCTTGAGTAAAGTGTTTTATTAAAATGAATTTTTTTTTAATAAGTCTTGTGTAATGTAATTTTTTATAGTACACTATGTGACTATGTTTGGTATTTAGTAACACATGAGATAACTGGTGTGTGAGAATGTGTTGTGAAAGAGATTCCATGGTTGGTTCAAGATTATATTTACGTTTTGAGCCTATTAATGAGTTGTTTTAATGATATTTTGAGATATTTACCTTATGTTTATTGGTGAAAACTAGGATCTGTAGAGGTGGTTCATGATTAAGACATATAATTACTGCTAAACATGTGTATAAACCATGCATAGTAGTGAATTCTTAAAAGGTTTGATTTTTTTAGTCCTTTTTTATTTGGAGTTTCTTTTGATGCTGATGTTTCTTATTGATACCTTTGATAGGAATTTATTTTAGTTTCTAAATCGGATGAGACTCCCCCACCATGCATAGTGTATGCAACCTCTACCCTTATTTAATCATTCTATTTACACAGCCTATGAAACCTCTACCCTCATTTAATCAGTGAACTCAAGTCATTAATTCAAGCCTTCATTCTCACTAGCATGTAAGAAATTGAATGATGTAAACCCATCCTCACATGATTTCTTACCTTAGATAGTGTCCAACATATGGAATACGATCTTTTGAATTCATCAGTTAACCAGGATCATATATTCCATTTCCCCTAAGATGATTGTACTAATATAACTTTAGGGTCAATTAAATATGGTTCTCATTGTACGTTGTATATTATGTGTCCTTCTTGTCCAATACTCGCTTTTATGAGGGTGGGGTGATTTTCACTACCCATGCTGGTATGTGTAGAAATCCATAAAAAAGTTAGATAAGTCACAAGTTAAATTCAGTAATGTTTTTATCATTGACATACTTTATTATTAATCTCAAATTTAAAAATAAATGTTTTTGTCTATACTTAATGAAATTAAATCTTTTTAAAGGCCTTGAACAACCTATTAGTGTAGAAGTTTAAAATTTATTCACCCATGGGGTGCACTTGACTTGGGGAAGTAATTGGGTAATGAAAGGTATGGCCATAGAGGTGCCAATAATGAGTTATTGAACATGAGTGAATGGTTTGGGATGCCAATAACACATAATGGGACCTGAGGCATGTGCCTCTTATAGACCTAATCAAAATGAATATAAATAAATTTTAATTTAATTTATGAGTACTTGTTCTTTACATTATTTTAATAGTTCACTACATCGACTAGAAACTTCTTCATTTATCATTTACTTAAATTTATTTTCTATTAAATTTAAACCCTATTGAATTGTTTATGACAAAATGACTTATATAAATTATTTTTACAGAATGGACAAAAGTTGGATGTATGAAACCAATTGGATCTCAAGCGATTTTCAAAACAATTTGGAAAGCTTTATAGATTTTTCATTTCACAATGCTTCAGATAGTGGTCACATACACTGCCCATGTTCCAATTGTGTTGGTAGACCTCGGTTGATCCATGAAGAAGTCAGCTACCACATAACCAAAAATGGTTTTCAAGCAAACTAATTTGTGTGGTATCATAATGGGGAGAAAATGAAATCTCAAATTGGTGATGATTGAAATGAAGGGACTGGAATGGAGAATTTTTTAGATGATCAGTTTCCGTTTATTCGTCATCATGAAAAATAAAGGATTTAAACTCAAGAAGACTTTGATATGAGGACAGCTGATGCATCTAGTGAAAATGGTGATATTGATAGGGTGAAAAAATTGAATGATGCTGCCACGAATCCAGCATATTGACAATGTGATAAAATGAAAAATCTAGAATTTTTAATTCGATTATTTCATTGGAAAACTATGTATGGGATTTCTAATACAGCAATCGATTACATTATTACCCTCTTGAAGGATTTACTTCTAGATGATGCAGATATTCCCTCAAACCACTATAAGGCATGGAAGTTAGTTGAGGAACTTGGATTTTCAAGAAACAAGATTCATTATTTCCTGAAATATTGTAGTTTATTCTGGTAGGAAACAACTAAATGAAATGATTGTATAAAATGTGGCACATCCCGCTGGAACTCAAAATCTGATGGAACACCATCCCGCATTCCATAGAAAGTAATGTGGCACTTTCCATTGATCACCAGACTCTAGAATATTTTTATGTCTGATGAAATATCAATAAAAATGAGATGGTATGATACCAAGATAAAGAAGACTAATGATGAGTTGGTTCATCCTACAGATGGATTTGCATGGCAGAGATTTGATGCTCGACATCCTGATTTTTCATCTGACGTGTGTAATGTGAGGTTGGGTCTTTCATGCGATGGTTTTAATCCATTTGGGAAGATGCTTACATCGCGCAGCACATGGCCAGTTTTTATACACATTTATAATCTTCCCCCATGGTTGTGTATGAAAAAACCTTTCACATTCATGATTATACTCATATCTGGTCCTTCTGATCCCGGCATTGATATTGATTTATACATTCAACCTTTAATAAAAGAGTTGAAACTTCTTTGGGATGTGGGTGTGCGCACATACGATGCATGCTCGAAAGATATATTTCAGATGCATGTTTCACTTATGTGGACGATCAATGATTTTATGGATTATGCAATGATATCTGGATGGAGCATGAAGGGAAAACTATCATGCCCAGTTTGTATGAAAAATACACGATCCAGAAGACTGAAACATCACTTTAGTTTCAGTTTTATAATACATTGGCGATTCTTTCCAAATGATCATCCATATAGAATGAATCTTCGAAGATTTGATAATACCGTAGAGACTAATGATCCACCTCAGTGTATGTCTGGAACTGATGTGCTTAATGAATTGAAAGATTTCAGTTTTTCATTCGGGAAGGGTCAAATGAAATCTGGAAAGCGAAAGAATATTTCCACTGAAACCTATTACCATTGGAGGAAGAGGAGTATCTTTTTTAATTTACCTTATTGGTCAACCAATTTGTTATGTCATTTCTTAGACGTAATTATTATTGAAAATAATATACGTGAAATGTTGCTTTCGGTTCTTCTAAATTTCAAGGGGAAGAAAAAAAGATAATTTACGATCTCGGCGTGACTTGGTGGATTGGGGAATCAGAACAGAATTGCATCCTATTCATATCAGTGAAAATAAATGGAAACTTCCATGTGCTTCTTATGTGATGACACCTACGGAAAAAAAACAATTTCTGGAAGTATTATAGACTATTAGAGTTCGTGATGGCTATTCAAGCAACATATCTAAACGGGTCAACAAAAGAGAGTTGAAGCTAAAATCTTTAAAGTCTCATGATTATCACGTTCTACTGCATGAGTTGCTTCCAATAGCAATCTGTCATCTTTTGTATAATAATGTAAGGGTGACTATTATTTTGTTGTGCCATTTTTTTAGAGATATTTGTGCTAAGAAGTTTTCCAAGTCTTTCTTGCAAAAAATGTTGACAGATGCCCCATTAATTTTGTGTGAGTTGGAGAAAGTATTTCCTCCATCATTTTTTACATGCATGTTGCATCTGACTGTCCATATACCCACTAAAATACTTCTTGGAGGACCTATTTATTTTCATTGGATGTATCCAACTGAAAGAAATATGTACACATTAAAGTCTTATGTCCAAAATAGGAATCATCCCGAAGGTTCTATCGTGAACGGTTACATGGCTGAAGAATGTATGGATTTGGGCTCAATGTATTTGTCTGATCTAACTACAAGAATGAACAGACCAATGAGAAATGAAGAAGAACAGTATGAGAAAATTGAACCCAGTTTTCCATCACTTCCTCAAACAGGAGGAATTCCTGGATAATATACATTGAATACATTAAGCCATGAAGAGTGGGAGATGGAACATCGCACAGTTTTGTTCAACTGTGATTTGTTTGATGACTATATCAGGTAACTAAATTGAATATGTATATATTAAATATATATCTATTAAACTATTCATATTTTTTATCTACAGGGAACATAAAACAATGATAAATAGGAAGCATCGTTCTTTGTCTTTGAGAAGGAGAGAGAATTTTCATAACAAAGAGTTTTATTCTTGGTTAAAATTAAAGGTAAAAATATTACTATTTAAAATAATTATATCAATATTTAATTAAGTTTAATAGTAATTTATATTGTAGGTATTGAGTTTTTCTGCTGAATCTATCTCTGAGGAAAGAAGAGCTTTGGATTTTGGTCCTAATATCGTGTTTGTGACTATAAATCAATTGTTATCAATGGGTACAAATTTATTGTCACTGAATGAGAAAAGAACATGAGAACACAACATGATGGTGTTATGGTTACTACCACAACAGATTGTTATGTCAGTGTATCAGATAGTAGACCGCGATTTGAAAATGTGGGTTATTATGGAGTCGTTGAGAAAAATAATAATATTGGATTATTACTCTCATGGATGAGTCACAATGATGAAATTCCATTGGTTTGATTCGATGAAGAGACAGGGCACATTTATTGATGATTGTGGATTTCGAGTAATTAATATGACTCACACTCTTACTATCGAAGAACCATATGTGTTGGCATTAATGGATAAACATGTTTTTTATGTTAAATACCAACTTCAACCTGAATTTGGGGTTATAGTTGAAGTAATTACAAGACATAGTTTTGATGATGGTGATGATGGTGATGATGGAATTGACACTGTCTCTAGTGCCATTGGAACCAATCCATTTATTTCTTTTGATGACTCCAATAGCTCAATTTTCAAAGTTGATTGTGAAATTGAAGTTGTGGTTGAAAATATATAGAATCATTCATCCATGTTCTCAATTCTTTTGGTTTACCTCAAGTTGGGTTGTTAAGGTTGGTAATATTCAAATTGATTTAGTATTGATCACAAATATGTTTTAGATTACTTGATTTTTATGTGAATTTTCAATGTTTATTGGTTAAATTTTTATTTGAATTGCATTTTCTAATTTGGAATTGAACTGTATTCAAACCTAGTCAAACAATATTTCTAACTTGGTGAACATTACAACTTGTATGATTTATTAAATCCA
The DNA here is from genome assembly GCA_963277665.1 of Viscum album. Classification (NCBI taxonomy): domain Eukaryota; kingdom Viridiplantae; phylum Streptophyta; class Magnoliopsida; order Santalales; family Viscaceae; genus Viscum; species Viscum album. The sequence continues at coordinate 1,422,028,444 of OY728120.1, forward strand.
TTCAAGATCTTATTAAACAATTTATAGCTAAATTACCAATGAATCCCCATATTCCCTCATATATTTTGTTTTTTGGGTTACACATTAGTTTCATTTTTCTAATTAATTACATATTTGTTTTCAAAATCAGAAAATGTCGCCAATTGAAGAGAGATGAAGGAAAAAAATGATGGAGAACAATCGTCGAATGGCGAAGATGGGCATTCCACCATTAGTGCCTACAGTGAGTACTTTATTTCAAGTATATATTTAAAGAATATATAATGTCATGTGATTAATTTTTTTTTAAAATATTTTTCTAGGATCCACCTATACGTCGACAGTTATTCGACAAGGAGCCTAGTACTGGTCCTAGTACTTTGGCTGGTGGTATGAGGAGGGTTTGTACCAGATGTCGACGAGTAGTTTAGCGTATCTGACTAGACCCTACCCCTCCCACTGACATGTCATCCTTCCCACATTCTGATCCCAGTGTGTCATTAGGGACACAAAGGATATTTAGGCCTCCCATGTTTTCACAACCTTTTTCATCTTCTAGCCCATAATTTTCATATCCAATGATGATCCCCACTCCCCATTCAGAATCCGGTCATAGAGCTATCTCATATTATTTTCCTTCTACTTATGTCTTTCTGAGCTTCTATATTCCATTATCTTCGACTCCTGTACCACCACAGGGTGTTCCATCAGTTTCTGTGGATCCAGCGGCGCTCAGGGATCAGATTGCCGCAGGTATATTTATAGAACCCTAACAAATTTTTATAGCAATATTTATTTTCATTATAACATGTTTTGATAAAATATTTGTTTTTATTTCATGATAGATACATATACTGACAAGAGGCGGGGGCAAGTGCGTACATGCATGCGTTCGGTGTGGAACCGTCGCGCACAGGTTATGGTGGATTACAATGAAGACAACCAAATGGTTGAGAAAACAGGGTAGCAATGTCGGAGTTTTTTAGCAACGCTTTCCAAATATTTCGACATCATTCCCGCCAGCCTGTTATCATGGAGAAATTTGCCACATGAGGTCAAGGATAGAGCTTGGGCAGAGATATGGGTAAAAAATATGTTGTATTTAATTCCATAAATTATTTTTGTATTTATATGAATTAATATTTTGATGTCAGCTTCGATTTAATTTTTCAGATGGTGAGGATGCACGATCAGAACGTCTAAAGGATTTAGGTGAGATTTGGAGAGACTACAAGCATGAGTTGTATATTGGCTGGCGTGCTAGAGTTGGAACTGAGTTAGAGGTTGTACCAGTCATGGATGATTGTCCTATAGAGCAGTATCATCAGATAATTACTCATTGGACAACTACCCAGTTTAAGGTATGAATTACATTTGAAGTATTTAAATAATAACATTCATGTTTTGAATTAATATTATTTTTTGCATTATCTAATTTTATTTAGGAATCATCTAGAAAAAATAAAAAAAACATTGATGAAAAAAAATACCTCCACACACTAGGACGTACTACAATGCCAGATCATGAGAGGAAGCAGGTATGACAATTGTTTATAAGTTTTCTTTACGAATTACACTTTCTTTTATTTCCTCAATTATTTAATCGTTTGTTAAATATTTAATATGACTTTAGTTTTTAATGTCATTATAGAGGCAAATATAGAATATTGAAGGACTTTTTCCCTGAGCAAAACTCTTTTTCTTGAGTAGACGGAATAAGGATGGAAGTGCCGTCAACGAAGCGACTCAGCAGTAGATTGTAAGTTTTAATCTATTGATTTTATATTTTAATATCTATTTTGTAAATTAATAATATATTTATATTTGTAAAAGATTGCATTAAAGGCCCTCGATGCCCAAGAACCAGACAATTTTGGGTCCATTGATCACTTACATTAGGTGTTGGGAGAGGAGCATCCTTGTAGAGTACGCTAACGACCGAGGATAGACCTGACGAGGTATTGGACCTCCTCAGGTACGAGTTGTAGTGCCACCGAGCTACAGCAAGTTAGGGCACAGGCATAATAGGCTGAGAAAGGGCCACAGAGACGGAAGAAAAGTTTGCTAGGGTAAATAGTGCATTTATGAAATTTATTGAAGTTCTACGTCCAACACTTCCACTAGAGGCCAGCCCAGCTTTTGATGAATATATTTCATCAATACATTCTATATATGGTGCACAAGGTGGAATTTCTAGTGGTGTTCAAGATAATTTACAGCCAGACGATGATGATGGAGAGGAGTCTGATGTGGAAGAGGAGGGAGAGGAGGAGGGTGAGGCGGATGGCGAGGGTGTGGAGGAGGGTGAGGGTGAGGAGGAGGGTTCTGATGAGGGAGAGGACGATTATGGGGATGAGGTTTAGGGTAATTATGATGGTGATGATGGTGATGGTGATATGGGACAAATTAATTCATTACATTTTTTACTAATATTACTGAAATTTGATGTTTAATCTATTCTAGATGTTGGTTTTATCTAGACCCGTAGTATAGTATTGGAGTTGAGTTATTTTTATATATTCTCTGTTTTCATGGATGTTGTTGTATTTTAGTGGTTGCGGTGTATCTTGATCATGTTTATAGAGTTTTGTGTGTTTGGGAACTCCATGGATAGCCCCCCTCCTTCCTGGACCCCGGACAACCCCCCTCCTTCCTGGACCCCGGACAACCCCCCACCATCCTCCTTGGACCCCGTACAGCCCCCCGGATAGCCCCCCAAACAGCCCCCCCCCCCCACCATTCTCCTTGGTCCCCAGACAGCCCCCCGGACACCCCCTAGACAGCCCGCCGGACAGCCCCCCCACCCTCCTCCCTGGACCCTGGACAGCCCCCCAGATAGCCCCTCGGACAGTCCCCCAGACAGCCCCCCCCCCCCCCCCACCCTCCTCCTTGGACCCCGGACAGCCCCTCAAACACCCCCCAGACATCCCCACACACAGTCCCCCCACCCTCATCCTTGGTCACCGGACAGCCCCCCAGACAGCACCCAGACAGCCCCCCGGACAGCCCCCCAGACAACCCCCCACCCTCCTCCTTGGACCCCCAGATAGCCCCCCACCCTCCTGGATTTCACATGCTTTTTTTATTTCTCTAATCATGAAATGTTATTTGGGTCAATTGTGATGTGTACGAGTCAACCCCGCCTCAATCTGAGGCCCGGTTTGGCCGGCACCACTCAAAGTGTTTCAGGTTTATTTGAAATGGACAACATTTCAAGTGAAAACAACAACTGACATACAGAAAACCGACCAAAATCATTTTTATTCTATTGAAACTTTAGAAAAACAATCCATGGGTCATTTGAGATTTGTATGAGTCAATCCCGTCTAAATCCAAGGTGCGTTGTGGCCGGTACCACTCTAACTCTGTCTCTTTTGTTTAAAATGGACAGGATTATAAGTTAAAAGAACAACTAACATACTGAAAACTAACCAAACGCCTTCGTATTCTATTGATAATTTGTCACAATAATACATGGGTCATATGTGACATGTACGAGCCAACCCGGGCTAAATCCGAGTCGCGGTGTGGCCGGGATCACTCTAAGTGTCACTCTTTTGTTTAAAATGGAAACATTTTAAGTACATATGGAAAACCAACCAAACACATTTGGTTTCCATTGAAACTTTAGTAGAACTATACATAGGTCATATGTGACATGTATGAGTCAACCTCGTCTCAATCTGAGGCGTGGTGCGGCCGACACCACTCAAAGTGTCTCTCTTTTGTTTAAAATGGACTTCATTTTAAGTGAAAACAACAACTAGCATACGGAAAACCAACCAAATGGATTCTGATTGTGTAGATACTTTAAAAAAAAGACTCATGGGTCATATGTGACATGTACGAGTCAACCCCACCTCAATCTGAGGTGTGGTGTGGACAACACCATTCATAGTTTCTCTCTTTTATTTAAAATGGACAACATTTTAAGTGAAAACTACAACTGACATACGAAAAATAGACCAAACTCTTTATAAATGTGTTTATTCTTTAGGACAATGATCCATGGGTCATATGTGATGTGTACGAGTCAACCCCACCTCAATACGAGGCATGGTGTGGCCAGGACCACTTTAAGTGTCTCTCTTTTGTTTCAAAAGGATATCATTTTAAGTGAAAACATCAATTGACATACGGAAAACTGATCAAACGCATTCGGATTCTATTGAAACTTTACTAAAATGATCCATGGGTAATTTGAAACGTGTATGAGTCAACCCCGTCTAAATCCAAGGCACGGTTTGGCCGTTACCACTATAACTCTGTCTCTTTTGTTTAAAATGAACAAGATTATAAGTGAAAAGAACAACTTACATACGTAAAACTGACTAAACGCCTTCTGATTCTATTGATAATTTATCATAACGATCCATGGGTCATATGTGACATGTAAGATCCAACCCGGGCTCAATCTGAGTTGTGATGTAGCCGGGATCACTCTAAGTATCTCTCTTTTGTTTAAAATGGACAACATTTTAAGTACATATGGAAAACTGAGCAAACGCATTCAGTTTCCATTGAAAAATTATGAGAAAAATCCATGGGTCATATGTTATGTTTACGAGTCAACCTCGCCACAATCCGAGGTGCGGGTGGCTGAAACCACTCAAAGTGTCTCTCTTTTGTTTAAAATGAACTTCATTTTAAGTTAAAACAACAACTAGTATACAGAAAACCAACCAAATGGATTCTGATTGTGTCGATACTTTAGAACAAGAATCCATGGGTCATATTTAACATGTACGAGTCAACCCCTCCTCAATACGAGGTGCAGTGTGGCCGACACCATTCATAGTGTCTCTTTTATTTAAAATGGACATCATTTTAAGTGAAAACAACAACTGACATATGAAAAACTAACCAAATGCATTCTAAATGTGTTGATTATTTAGGAAAATGATCCATGGGTCATATTTGAAGTGTACGAGTCAACCTCTCCTCAATCTAAGGCACGGTGTGGACGACACCACTCTAAGTGTCTCTCTTTTGTTTCAAAAGGATATCATTTTAAGTGAAAACATCAACTGAAATACGGAAAACCAACCAAACACATTCAGATTGTATTGATACTTTAGTAAAAGGATACATGGGTCATTTGAGACATGTAAAAGTCAACCCCATCTAAATATGAGGTGCGGTGTGGCTAGTACCACTCTAACTCTGTCTCTTTTGTTTAAAATGGACAGGATTATAAGTGAAAAGAACAACTGACATACGGAAAACCAACCAAACGCCTTCAGATTCTGTTGATAATTTATCACAACGATCCATGGGTCATATGTGATGTGTACGAGCCAATTCTGGCTCAATCCAAGTCACGGTGTGTCCGGGATCACTCTAAGTGTCTCGCTTTTGTTTAAAATGGACAACATTTTAAGTACATATGGAAAACTGAACAAACACATTCGGTTTACATTGAAACTTTAGGAAAACGATCCATGGGTCATATGTGACTTGTATGAGTCAACCTCGCCTCAATATGAGGTATGGTGTGGCCAACACCACTCAAAGTGTCTCTCTTTTGTTTAAAATGGACTTCATTTTAAGTGAAAAAAACAACTAGCATACGGAAAACTAACCAAACGGATTCTGATTATGTCAATACTTTAGCACAATGATCCATGGGTCATATGTGATGTGTACAAGTCAACCCCACCTCAATCCGAGGCACAGTGTGGCTAACACCATTCCTAGTGTCTCTCTTTTATTTAAAATAGACATCATTTTAAGTGAAAATAACAACTGACATATGAAAAACTGACCAAACGCATTCAAAATGTGTTGATGCTTTAGGAAAACAATCCATGGGTCATATGTGATGTTTAATAGTCAACACCGCCTCAATCTGAGGTGTGGTGTGGTCGGCACCACTCTAAGTGTCTCTCTTTTGTTTCAAAAGGATATCATTTTAAGTGAAAACATCAACTGACATATGGAAAACTGACCAAACGCATTCAGATTTTGTTGATACTTTAGGAAAATTATCCATGAATCATTTGAGATGTGTATGAGTAAACCCCATCTAAAATTGAGGTGCGGTGTGGACGGTACCACTCTAACTCTATCTCTTTTGTTTAAAATGGATAGGATTATAAGTGAAAAGTACAACTGATATACGGAAAATTGACCAAATGCCTTTGGATTCTGTTTATAATTTATCAAAATGATCCATGGGTCATATGTGATGTGTAAAAGCCAATATGGGCACAATCCGAGTCATGGTGTGGCCGAGATCACTCTAAGTGTCTCTCTTTTGTTTAAAATGGACAACGTTTTAAGTACATATGGAAAACTGACAAAATGCATTCAATTTCTATTGAAACTTTAGGATAAAGATCCATGGGTCATATGTGATGTGTACGAGTCAACCTTACCTCAATATGAGGCACAGTGTGGCTGAAACCACTCAAAGTGTCTCTCTCTTGTTTAAAATGGACTTCATTTTAAGTGAAAACAACAACTAGCATACGGAAAACTGACCAAATGGATTCTGATTGTGTCGATACTTTAGCAAAACGATCCATGGGTCATATGTGATGTCTATGACTCAATCTAGCCTCAATATGAGGTGCGGTGTCACTGACACGATTCATAGTGTCTCTCTTTTATTTAAAATGGACATCATTTTAAGTGAAAACAACAACTAACATTTGAAAAACTGACCAAACGCATTTAAAATGTGTTTATTATTTAGTAAAATGATCCATGGGTCATATGTGACATGTACGAGTCAACCCCGCCTCAATCCGAGGCACGGTGTGGCTGGGACCACTCTAAGTGTCTCTCTTTTGTTTAAAATGGACAACATTTTATGTACATACGGAAAACTGACCAAACGGATTCTGATTGTATTGATACTTTAGCACAATGATCTATGGGTCATATGTGACATGTATGAATCAAACCTGCCTCAATATAATACGCGGTGTGGCAAAAACCACTCAAAGTTTCTATCATTTGTTTCAGAAGGACATCATTTTAAGTGAAAACATCAACTGACATACGGAAAACCGACTAAATGCATTCGGATTGTATTGATACTTTAGGACAAAGATACATGGGTCATTTGAGATGTGTAAGAGTCAACCTCGTCTAAATCTAAGATGTGGTGTGGCTAGTACCACTCTAACTGTGTCTCTTTTGTTTAAAATAGACATGATTATAAGTGAAAAGAACAACTGGTATAGGAAAAACTGACCAAACACATTCAGAATCTGTTGAAACTTTAGGACAGTGATCCATGGGTCAAATGTTACGTGTACAAGTCAACCGCACCTCAATCCAAGTTTTAGTGTGGTTGGGACAACCCAAAGTGTCTCTCTTATGTTTAAAATGGACAACATTTTAAGTACATATGGAAAACTGAACAAACAGATTCTGATTGTGTTGATATTTTTGTACAACGATCCATGGGTCATTTGTGATGTGTATGAGTCAACCCCGCCTCAATCTGAGTTGCGGTGTGGTCAGCACCATTCAAAGTGTCTCTCTTTTATTTAAAAAGCACTTCATTTTAAGTGAAAACAACAACTGACATACAGAAAACTGACCAAACTCTTTCGGAATATGTTGATACTTTAGGACAATGATCCATGGGTAATTTGTGATGTGTAAGAGTTAACATCACCTCAATCTGAGGCACGGTGTGGTCGGTATCAATCCAGGTGTATGTATTTTGTTTAAAATGGATATCATTTCTAGTAAAAACATATGATATACGAAAAACCAATCAAATTATGAATTTAATTCCGGATTCCACATATAATTGTCATCTAAATTTTAAATTGAATTCTAAATGAATTATGTATGTCTATAATTACATTATGAATTCTGATTTAATTCTGGATGTGTATAGTTCTTGGATTCATTATATGTTAAATGTGTATGAATTTTTTTCTATATGTATGTGTTAGTTGGTTATTGCAGGTACAATAATTGTATATGTATGTGTTATTTTATTGCAGGTACAATAATTAAAAATGATTGAAAATGAGAGGGAATGATGTTGTTGTTGGGCGGAGAGTGATGGCAAGAGGGGGGGTGAATTGCCTTTTAAAAAATAATTAACAATATAAAATAATTATCAAAGTGCAGCGGAAATAAAAGAGGCAAGACACAAAACTTGATAACGGAGTTCGGATTAAACCAAATCCTACGTCTCCGCTCCCAACTCAACCGTTGAGAGATTTACTACCGCTTGATTTTTAATGGTTTTAGCAAGAAACGCACTAGACTTTAAGGTTAGTCTAGAACCTATTATAGCTTTCTTTTAATGGTTATGAAAGAACCCACTTGCTTTCAATGGTTGAGAAAGAACTCACTAGCCTTCTTACAGGTGAAGGCTAGCTCACCTATGACTCAAGCCTTTTAAAGGGAAGGCTTGACTAACCTCTTCACACCTTGAAGGTGGTGTGAAAACCCAAACAAGAGAAAGATGAGAGAAATAGGGGTTTGTAGGCACAAACCCAAATTGATGCTCAAAATAATTAAAACAAGAAAAACCATAATGAGGAGAAGTCTTGGGCGCCAATGGATTGATGAAGTTGATGAAGAGCGCTCCCAAGCTTCTTTGATGGTTCTCCTTGGATGTGGAAATGAGTTGGAGCAAGTGGGGTTCCTTGAAGCAATTCTCCGGAGGTTCGCCAAATGATCAAAAATGTTCCCGTGGGCTTCCGTGTGTTTCTGGGGCTTCCTAGTCCTTTATTTAAAGAGGGGGAACCCTCAAATGGCCTTTGGGGGTCTTCGGAGCCGTTGGAGAGGCCTTCGGAGCCGTTGGGAGTCAAGTGGACAAGCCTGGTCAAAGCCCAACGGCTAGTTTGACTGGCTCCACCGGCTGACCAGTGCTAGGCCACCGGTTGGCCGGTGCTTTGAAAAAGGGAGAGGGCTCGGGCTCAGGCACCACCGGCTGGCCGGTGAGGAGGCCACCGGTTGGCCGGTGCTGAGGCAGTAGCTGATACTATTCTGTCTGGGTCCACCGGCTGGCCGGTGGTGGGACACCGGTTGGCCGGTGGTCTGGACAGAGGGGATGCCTTCTGTCCAGGCTCCATCGGCTGGCCGGTGGGCATCCACCGGTTGGTCGGTGGACTGAAAATCAGTCCACTTTTGCCTTCTTGCTTTCTTGGCCCAATTCCTTGGCAACCTTAAATCATTCCTATCATCCAAAAACACTTAAAACAATATTAGATAAATAAGAGAGTGATTGTGATCATGAAAATTAAACCACGAGGGGTACGAGAGGTACAACAATCTCCCCCTATTTTGATGATCACAATCACCAAAACAAACAATGTAAAAGATTGAAATGAGGCATGCTTTAAAAGATAAATTGAAAAGAAAAGCAAAGCATGAGAGAAAGATTTCTCCCCCAATCAACCAAGAATTTCTCCCCCTTTGTGGTTATCAAAATAGCACGGGGCATAAAACTTGATTGAGGGAATGAGTTGAAAAACAAGATAGAGATTTTAAACCAATTGAAATTTTTGAAATTGAATTGAAAGTTTTGAATTGAAAGTTTTGAATTGAAAGTTTTGAATTGAAAGTTTTGAATTGAAAAACGCAAAAAAGCTTAAACAATCCTAACTCCCCCTAAATAAAAACAACAAATCACCGAGGAGAGGTTTTTGAAACCGAGACAAATTTTGGTCCGGTGAGACTCTCTAAAAGGGATTTTTCAATCCACACTTGTCTAGTGGAGGGTCTTCTCCTATGAAATTCATCACTAAAGAAAAAAGTTTTGGGCCTTCCATACCGGGCATTTTGCAATTGCACTCATAAATTAAGTGCCCGGGTTTTTTACAATAGTTTCAAAATTTATATTGGGAGCTCCCCCTTACAAAAATAGTTGGAGCATGGGAAGAGGAAGATTTCTTGGAATAGCCAAGCCCTTGGGTGGTTCTAGATAAACGTTGGGAACCAATCAATTTGGTCAAATTTTGTTCACCTTGGGTGAACTTGGCAAGAGATTCCCTTAAATCTTTAATGGTTGAATTCAAAGAATCAACATTTGGAATATCTTGGATTTTGAGGGACAACTCCTCCTTTTCTTTGAGAATTTGTTCCTTTTCGGAAGAGAGTTTTTTGAAATTCTTTTTTAAAGCAACAAATTTGGAAGAAAGTTCGTGAAAACCTTCCTCCAATTGATCTCTCGCATGTTGGAGATCCTCATAAGATAAATGATTGAAAGAATTTGAAGAACTAGAGGATGAGGAGTTGGAAGAGGTTACCTCATGAAATTCCATTAGACATTTTTTACCGTTGTCACTTGAGGAGGAGGAGGAGGAGGATGTGGAGCTATCACTCCATGTGGCCTTGAAATCCTTCTTCTTTTTCTTTTGCTTGGCCTTTTTCTTGTTGAGTGGACAATCGGTCTTGTAATGGCCTTTCTTGCCACACCCGTAGCATGTTACCTCGGGCTCGGATTTTTCGTTGGGTTGAGCCTTGCGGGATTTCTTCTTCTTGTGCTTCTTCATGAATTTGTGCATTTTGCGGGAAAGATTCTCCATTTCTGAATCTCCGCTTGAAGAGGAAGATGATGAGGAGGATGAGCTTTCTTCTTTTTGAACTTTGAAGGCGATGTTCTTTGGAACTTTGATTGGTTTTCCTTCCTTTTCAGCTTGCCTCCTCATGGTGATCTCGTAGGTCATGAGGGATCTGATGAGCTCTTCGACCGGCATGTTCTTGATGTTTTTTTCTTCTTTAATTGCCGTGACTTTCGGTGCCCATGAGCTTGGTAGGATCCAAAGGATCTTCTTGACCATCGTTTCTGCAGACACATCATCACCAAGGGAATTTCTCCCATTGAAAACATCAGTAAAACGTGTAAACATTTCAGAAATTGATTCATGTGGGTGCATGGTGAAAGACTCAAAATCTTGACGGAACATATCTAATCGAGTATCCTTAACTTTGTTGGTCCGCTCATGGGTAACCTCCAAAAGTTTCCAGATTTCATGTGATGAGGTGCATGTGGAAACTCAATTGAATTCATTATGATCAAGGCCGCAATGAAGAGCATTCATGGCTTTGCCATCAAGCTAGAAATTTTTAATATCGGCTTGAGTCCATTTGGATTCATCGGGAGAAGAAATAGAATAACCATGCATGACAATTTTATAAATAGGATAGCCAATACTTCTAAGAAAAGTGGTCATGCGGGTTTTCCAATAATTATATTCGGTTCCATCAAAGAATGGAGCACGACCCAATGAATAGCCTTTGGGGGCGAAAGAAGTTGAGTCCATCACAAAGGATCTTGAATTTGAGACCGGTTAAGGTATTACTCAAATTTCCCTCTGATACCAATTGTTGGGCGGAGAGTGATGGAAAGAGGGGGGTGAATTGCCTTTTAAAAAATAATTAACAATATAAAATAATTATCAAAGTGCAGCGGAAATAAAAGAGGCAAGACACAAAACTTGATAATGGAGTTCAGCTTAAACCAAAGCCTACGTCTCTGCTCCCAACTCAACCATTGAGAGATTTACTACCGCTTGATTTTTAATGGTTTTAGCAAGAAACCCACTATACTTTAAGGTTAGTCTAGAACCTATTACAGCTTGCTTTTAATGGTTATGCAAGAACCCACTTGCTTTCAATGGTTGAGCAAGAACCCACTAGCCTTCTTACAGGTGAAGGCTAGCTCACCTATGACTCAAGCCTTTTAAAGGGAAGGATTGACTAACCTCTTCACACCTTGAAGGTGGTGTGAAAACCCAAACAAGAGAAAGATGAGAGAAAGAGGGGTTTGTAGGCACAAACCCAAATTGATGCTCAAAATAATTAAAACAAGAAAAACCGTAATGAGGAGAAGTCTTGGGAGCCAATGGATTGATGAAGTTGATGAAGAGCGCTCCCAAGATTCTTTGATGGTGCTCCTTGGATGTGGAAATGAGTTGGAGCAAGTGGGTTTCCTTGAAGAAATTCTCCGGAGGTTCGCCAAATGATCAAAAATGTTCCTGTGGCCTTCCGTGTGTTTCTGGGGCTTCCTAGTCCTTTATTTATAGAGGGGGAACCCTCAAATGGACTTTGGGGGTCTTCGGAGCCGTTGGAGAGGCCTTTGGAGCCGTTGGGAGTCAAGTGTACAAGCCTGGTCAAAGCCCAACGGCTAGTTTGACTGGCTCCACCGGCTGACCGGTGCTAGGCCACCGGTTGGCCGGTGCTGAGGCAGTAGCTGACACTATTCTGTCTGGGTCCACCGGCTGGCCAGTGGTGGGACACCGGTTGGCCGGTGGTCTGGACAGAGGGGATGCCTTCTGTCCAGGCTCCATCGGCTGGCCGGTGGGCATCCACCGGTTGGCCGGTGGACTAAAAATCAGTCCACTTTTTCCTTCTTGCTTTCTTGGCCCAATTCCTTGGCAACCTGAAATCATTCCTATCATCCAAAAACACTTAAAACAATATTAGATAAATAAGAGAGTGATTGTGATCATGAAAATTAAACCACTAGGGGTACGAGAGGTACAACAGCTGTGTAAATTGCACAAAAATGAGAGGGTAGCTGTTGTGAAAATTTCATGTTGTTGTGTAATTTTCACAGCATAGGCTATTCCAAAGGTTTGAAAAAGTTGGCATAGCCTCTCTGAGTATTATTTTTACCAATGGTTCTATCAACTGTTGGTGAAAATACTTTCCCAAAGGTTTAGAAACTGTTGGCAAAGAAGCCCTCTGCTTGGTTTTTCCAACGGTTCAAGCCAAACCATTGGGAAAAACTTTCCCAACAGTTTGGCAAAACCATTGGGATAGGTTAATTTTTTCTAACCTGTCCCAACAGTTCACTGTAAACCATTGGGAAAATCATTCCCAACGGCTTACTTCCCTACAATTTACAGAATCCTTGGTATAATATATACCAACGGTTCTGTAGCCTTTCCCAATGGTTCAGAACCGTTGGGAAATCCTGCATTTCCAGTAGTGATCACACCCAAATACACATGAAAACACTTTTTTAATGTTAGTACTATATCTCATATCTAAATATAAACCAAATAAAATGAGTGTCCACTACCCATGCACATGACCCGCATACACTAGATTTTCCTTGAAAGGTTCCATCTAAACCATAGAATACCCATTCCATACCAAATATGATATACCTAAACCATGGTACTAACTTATCTTTCTTTCCCAATAATTTTCATTTCAATAGATACCTTAACTGTGTTTTGTCATATGATTTAGCCTATATATCATATGGTGAAAAGTTTTTACCATATGAATCACATGAAAAAATATATATTACCCCATAAACCATGTCATTAATTGGGGTTCACCCCCTGAAACATGTCATAAACCTTGATTAAACCCCTAAACAATGTAACAAACTAGGGTTCACCCCTGAAACATGTTAGGACTCATAATTCACCTCCTAAATCATGTCAAGAATTATGGTTTACCCACCAAATCACCCTCAGATCTCATCAAGATCTTCATGATCCCAAATCCAATGCATTGACTCCAACTATCATCAAAATTGAATCCCAAATCAAAGTATTTACATGGGACTGGATATATCAAATTCATAGATCACTGGCATCTAAAATCCACCTTGTCCATCCAATGACCAACCCTAACATTCCCACAACCCTACCAACACAATGTAATGCCTCCAAGGCCCAAAATCCATCCATTACCACATGTAATGACTGGATGTAGCCATCCATATCATACCAGAGTACCAATGTAACCATCAATCATTGTTTTTTATAAATCCCTAGAACATCATCCTCAACATTTTCCTAATTATCATTAATAACATAGGTCACACCCTTGATCTTTCCATAGTTCACTCCACAATATATAGATTAACTTATACCTCTCCTCAAGTTTTATATTAACTATTTCCATCATAAAATGTTTTTAGATCCTCCTAATACATGCTCATCTACTATCAACCTCTGACATTATGCCTCTTTGACCACACATGTTAAGGTCCACACTTATTTCAATCATCCCATGGAACCTGATTAAACTCTAATGTATCCTCTACCTCATTGTTAAATTTTTAGTTCTCATAAAATATTTAGGAAACTATACCTTCATGTATTCAAAATTACCATCATTCCTCAGCTCATACAAAGTTACTCAGTGATTCAATTTTTAACATTTCCATGCTTATCCAGTGAACGCTTCCTTGATTTCATGAAAATATAATGGGTGTATACTTCTCTATCACTTAGTCGTACAACCTGAGTCATGATCCCATTAGTCTTATATTGTCATTACTATGCTCAATAACCTAAAAATTTGACCATGTTGCATGGAATTCCAATCTCATTTAACCAGATGCACCTTGGTTCTCCTCTTCAAAATTTGGCATCTCAACTATACCATGGTTTGTCTCATGACCATCTATTATTTTTTAATTGTTCCAAAACCATAATAAACCATCCATTATCTTACCACAATTCTTAAATTATACCCTAAATCAATAGGGTCATGCACTCGATCAGTCTTACCCTCAAAAACTGAAGTTTGATACCAAAATAGTAGCACTTATGGTGTTTTCATCATGAAAAAACCAAGGAATAATCATGCCTATAACATATCCCAAGTAGAAACCTCTATGAATATATCTCAAGGAAAGGAACCAACCTATACCCTACACATTAATAATATCAAAGGTGTCATTATTTATATATCCTCTATTTGGTAGCACATCTCGTGCATCATATCATAACCAAGGATCTACCCATTTTTTTCCTCTAAGGTACAAAAACGTCCAGGATAACCCCTTTATTAGGTTACCCTCACATAGAAAATATCATCTCATCCACAATACTTATCTCCTTGATCCTTTGAACCGCATCTCAAAAGAATTAGTCTAGCACCTGACTCATAGATCATATCTCATATAGGGCATAAGTCATGGGAAACACCTCTCTCCTCCTGTCTCAAAAATGGAAACTCATAATAAAAACTAACCACTCTAGGGTCTCACATATACATACACCAATATCTTGTATAACATAAAAAAACATCATCCTACTAGGGATTTGGTTATCATTGGTCATCTGTATAAGGGACTACCCCCTCAAGAATTGAAATCTCAAGATGATCCTCATCAGGCCTCCATATACAGGGTCACCCCCTCAAAGATCGCATTCTCACCTATCAATATATACATATAACAGCATCACCCTACCATGATTTTGTTCGAGTATCCTATAGTCATGTGGTTCAATTAAGTAGAAATTAACCACCAAGTTATATTGAAAAACACCATATAGGTTGTTACTAACACTTTAACTCGTGAATTCAATTTTCTCTTTCAAATCCAATATCCAAAACACCCACTATGGTTCCACCTTCAACACATCTAATTCATGTACCAACCTACTAGGTTCACTTCGCATCCATTACACTGATGGAATACGTAGTAATCATCATGGAGAATATATTCATATATCCACATGACCTGTCATAAAAATAAAAATATACTATAGGTTGGCTGTGTAGAATTACATTCCAATTTATAAGGGAAAACACCATATAATTTGTTACAGGAACTTTATACAACTAAAACCTCTATATTCAGTGATAAATATCACACAAACGCATGTATGTCATGTGAATCCTATGTTCCAAATATGATGAATTTACATGGCCTCTTATGAATGGTCCAATATTGAAAAAACTATATAAATCATAGACCATAATCTCAAAATACATGTGTATTTTTCAAGGTAAAAATCATAAAATTATAACATCTGAAATAAATAATATCAATCTCATATCCCTAGTAACCAGGAATTCCTATCCAAAAAGTTGTTCATGAAGCATTGGTTTTATATCCATTATAATCTATGAAACATCCATATATCACTTGTCTAATATCTCCATAGATAATAGTAAAAAAATACTTTGATACTCTCTCTGATATCATTCATAATAAATCTATGATATTTCTTTATAATGTCCTCCCCTTGTTCCATGGCCACTAAGTGGTTCTCGGGCTGGGGGAGTCATCATGTGACCTCAATCACACATCCCCATACACCAGAGCCTACCAATTAGCAATGGGGGTCTATAGTGTGATCATGGGGGGACTATACCCCTATATCAGAATGCGTGATAATAGATAAAAATAACTGAAAACCATCCAAAGAAATAAATAATCATAGTTCATATATGAAATAAAACATCTGAAGCAATAATAATAAATATTTTGGAAGCATAAAATCATACATGAAATTATAATTCATTGGGATGATCAAATATACAAAGAAAAGGCATAAATAAGAGACAGAAGGTTCTACTAGCCACACTATAATCCTTGTCTCCAAAAATATCTGAGATATCTAGATTGATAATGCAACTTCAAGACCCTACCCAACCTAAACTTGCAACCAGTGGGGTCTTCTTGGGTACCCAAGTATCATGGTCACTTGACTATGGTGTGAGTAAAACTTATTAAGGAACCACTAATGTGGTCCCATGCATAAATAGTAAATTTATTGTACATATGTGATATGATAAACTTAATAAATAAATAAAACTATGAAATCCTAAATAAATAACCATTGTCGATCCTCAACTTTTCTAATGAAACCCGAGATCAACCCAAACCTACTTCAGATAGTTTCATGGTGTCTATGAACATGTCAAATAATCATTCCTACTAATATTAATCTTCTAGCCAATTACTAAGATAAATTCCTAGGCAATATATTCATATTAAGAAAAAATTTTATTCCTATGTGATCAATAGTCATTAGGAATGATTTATGAACCCTAAGAGGTAATCTTGGGTATTTCAATAGAATCAAATGTAACACCCCAAGATTCCACGATACGCTTCTCTTTGAATAATACAGTAGCGTGTATTGTACGCAACTTTGAGTTCTAACACACACCACAACCAATCAAACTAGCCGTTATGAATAGTAATACACAATTTTTGAAAATTTATAAATTTTAACTTTCAAAAGTTACTTCAATTTTGGATTTAGAATATCAAAATTATCTTAGGGTGAATTTTTGGTATTTTTCTGAAAACTTTCAATTTTTGATGAATAGTGAAAAACACTGAGTTATAGTTTAAAACCGAATTTTTATTTAAATAATCATTTATTTTATTTAAATTTATTTTAGGTCAAAATAGATAGATAATACCTATATAATTTCAATTTAATTCATTGGAATCATATTATAATGATTTTAGATATATAAAAATTTTATTGAATTTTTCACCGTCTTTTACCCATCTCCTAGGAGAATTTGTAAATTCACATAAAACTTAATTTTACCACTTCTGTGAGTGGAATTTTGAAAATCCTAGATACATGGTTAATATCAAGGAGTAAAATTTGGTTCAATAAGATAAAAATAATTTTTGGTGAATAGTAACTTTTTACTTTTATTTACCACGGTTAAATGTAAATAGAGTAATTAAGGGTAAAAATGATATTATTATTGACCTAAAACATGTTATAATTCTATTATATAAGTATAATTGTACCAAAAACAACCTTATGAAGAAAATATTAACCTCTTCGGTCCACTTGGATTAGATTAGGACATTTATTATTATTTAATTCAAAGAAAAGTTAAAAGAGTTAAGCTCAAAGTTTAATAACTAAAACATTTAAATATAAGGTTATACATAAGAAAAATTTGATTATAAATATTAATTAGAAATATAAAAATATTTCCTACATAATGGTATTTTATTTATAATTTTTATACATTAAATAATTTAATTTATTTACGAGACAATGATGATGCAGTAACAAACTTATTAGTGAAATATTAAAATAATTGATATTATAAATGCCCAAATAAATATAATTTGAGACTTTTAATGAATTCCGTGAATTTTATAAGTTAATATGACATGTTATGGTTTATTAAATGAATTAGTGTCTAAGTAATAATTATGTTATGAATTTAGAAAAAACACAATACCAAATAGTTTCAAAATTGACATAAAAGAGTTTTTTAAATAAATATTATATTATTAATTGATATTCAATTCCTAAAAATAAAAGGTTCGGCCAAGATACTTATATAATGATATTTTTGTCATTAATGAACCACTTTGGGTTCTCTTGGATGTTTATAGTAAGTTTATTAACCATATAATATAAAAATACAAAGAGACATGGTAAATGTGAAACTAATTAACTAAGACTTAAAACTAAAAGATAAGGATAATATAGTGACCCAAACCTATCTAAAACCTATTGGTTGGGTGGTTTTAGACCCATAACCACCTTATAATTGAAATAATTCACTTTTTAGATATTAGAAACCGAAAATTATTTTATTATAAAATAATATTTCTAGCTTTTCCTAAGGTGCCTCTCACCCCTCTTATAAAAGGGAACTCCCCTTTCTCTTAATTTCACACATTCAAAGCCTTTTGGATCGGCCAAACCCTGACCAAATATCCTATCAACTTCCCCAAATTCATCCTATAGTCCTTACTTTAGTCATAAATCCAACTTAAGGATCCCTTTTGATCAAATCAAAAGGAAGAACCCGATGAAGAGGTAAAAATCTCACCACCTCTTTAAAGTTCCTTTCTTCTTCCAGTTCCTTTTTCTTTGTTGTTTCCATTCTAAAATAATAACTAAAATATCTTCTATATACGTTTATGTTATTATAAATATGGTACAACCAAATTCATTATTCTATCCATCTCTTTAATGACATGTCACCATACGTGCGTACGTACGGCTTACCGTCTCCACGTCTTGGTGTAATAGTTATTCAATACATTATTATTTGGATGGGTATAATAATGATGTGTAATTCATGTAAATAATAAATATAACATGATAATTATTCTGTATATATGATACAACATCCAATTATATATTATTTTAATATCAAAATAATGATATTGTCACTCGTGCGTACGTACGGACTACCGTCTCCACGAACGTGATGAGATTCATTCCCCATTGTATCCATTCAAGACTAATTTTCATTTGATGATTAAAAATAATTTTTAAGGACTTGATATCATTCTGGATATTAATAATATACAACCTATGGATAACAAACACGTCTTATGTAACAAAACATATAAAAGAAAACGAGTAAGTCAACACCCAAAACGACGATAATACTAAAAAAAATATTAAAAGATCATATATGATATCATATTTATATATATGATTCTTTTATAATTTAATAACAATGATCTATCTATTATACAGTAGGTTAACCTACCCTCAACCATGTAAAAGTACAAGTTAAAGCTTAATTTCACAATCTCTTTATTATCCGAGGTTGTTTTTACATAAGTATCTACTGGGACCTCTTTATCATCCACATCCATGTTTCTTAAAAATTTATTTCAAAACATTATTTATATTTTATAGATTATGGGTTGAAGTCATTTATACCCTTTTTTGAATTTTTATAAGATGTTTATAAAGGAATCTTTCCGTCATTTTCGAAACAAGGTCCTTTTTAACCTTTTCAACAAAATTAAGGTAAGAATGTTTTTTTTAACTTATACGGTGTGTGAAACTATTTTCTGCCATTATAATATCATAGAAGCTTCCCTTAAAAGCTTATAAGAATATTTTCAAAGTAAATTTTTAATTTTATAATTATGTGACTTTTAAATTATTTCAAAAAAAAAGATATATTTCTCTTAAATAGTTTTGATTTCATCTATATCAACATCCTTTGATGGATTTTAAGCTTATTTGAAGTTGATTTATTATGATAAAAAACTTCCTTATTTTATTTAAGGTTTTGTGATAGGTTTGACTATGGATGTGTTATTTTTATACCATTCATGGTTTATAGATAAAGTATTGACATTTCATATGCTACTTTACTATGAATTTTTATGTTATGTTTAAACCTATTCATATGAGGAATGCATTGGACTTAATAAGTGACGGGTGGAGCCTATTATAGCTCCTAGATGCATCGTTAGGTCTCATGAGACAAACAAGTATTGGCACAAGGCCTTTACAAACTCTTATTTGTAGTTTTGGCACAAGGCCTTGACTATGTGGTTATGATAGTCTGGCATTATGAATTCCATTATTATGAAAGTGGTTATTGATATTGCATGTGATTATTTGACTAGTATAATATCCATGTGAATAAGTAAATGGAATTATTTCATTTTATCTTTGTCATATTATGCTGAAGTTCAAGTTTAAAAGGATTTTTGTATTTATACATTGCCTTAAATGTTTATGTTTATTTACGAAAGTTTCTGCTATATTGTTATCCTTACTGAGAATCTGAGCTCACCCCTTTCAATGTTTTATTTTTTCCAAGATGTGAAGAAGTATTTTATGAATTACCTGTAGGGATAGTTTGAGGGGATATGAATACAAGATGTTGTTGTAGTTTTTTTTTCACTTTATGATGTAATGTAAGACTTGTGAATATATCTAGTGTTTCCAAGGATACTAAACTAATCGGTCTTTTAAGACTTGATCTTTTGTGATCATGCCAATAATATGTAATAATGCACCGACTTTGGGTAACTAGGGTTAGGGCGTTACAGTTGGTATCAGAGGAAGTTTAGTACAAACCTTGGAAGCTAGATTTAGATAAACTCTAATTAGAGCACATATCCCTAAGATAGACTTTGAGGATTAGTATAGAAAAACTTCTTATAATTTTGGTATTGTAGAGATTTTGTGAGTTTTTCAAGAAATACATCCTTTTCTTGATACGACCAGGTAGAGGCAGCTCTGGAACAAATGTACCTAGGGGTAAAACCTAAAAACACCACTTTGAGCTAGACTCGAACGGGAACTAGTGCACGACAACGGGCCTTGCTGCACTCTTGGTTACGACACTCTCGGGGGATATGCTTAGGATAATTCTCATTTTATTTACAAACCATTTTGATGGGTTTATGAGTATCTAATTTCTCAAAGAAAACATTTTTATTATTATGGATTATATCCATAAACTGTTCAATTTATGGTAAGTGTTTTACAAGTTTGGATTTATGTATTGCGATTCATAAACTAATCTATTGTGTGCCATTTTTTAGAAATGGCACCTAGTGGAAGGAATGGAAACCGTATCAATGAATAAACTCCATGTAGGGATTTCCTTCCTACTCAAGATAATTATAGTGGAGCTGTTGATGAAACTAGTGATGATCAGTTAATCACCATATTGGGACAACTCACTCAGGTTATGAATAATAACCTTACCCGTATGGAGAACCCTGATCCGCAGCGTAGAGGATCAATGTTAGATCGCTTCATGAGGCAAAAACCACCAAAATTCAATTGGGGTAAAAATACACTAGTATCTGAGCAATGGATAAATTCCTTAGAGAAAATATTCCATGCCTTGGGGAGTAGCGAAAGGGAAAAAGTTTTCATGGAAGTTTACCGCCTCACTGGAGATGTTGATCAATGGTGGTTATTGATTCAAAACACGAAGGAATATGATAAAGTATCAAATATGGAATGGAGGGAGTTTAAAGATATTTTCTTAGAAAAATACTTTCCTCGTGACCATTGAGCGGATATGGAAAGACAATTTCTAAGTCTGAGGTAAAAGGAGGACGAGAATGTTGCAAAGTATGAGTCTAACTTTACAAGGTTAGCAAGGCATGCTTAAGATTATATACATAACCCAAGAAGTAAGATTGATCATTTATTTTATGGGTTAAAATCGTTTCTCTGTCGAGAATTAGTCTCAAAATCCTTCTCATCATACGAAGATATTTTCTCATGTACTATCAAGACAGAAAAATAATTCTCTAAGTCTTATGACTTTAAAGAAAAGAAAGAGAAGAAGAGATCTACTAATCACTCTGAAAATGGAAATAAGGGGAAGAAGGGAAAAGTTAAATATCCATCCTGTAGTAAATGGGGGAAGAAACACCCCAGTACTTGTTTAAAAGTAATGGGAGTCTGTTACAAGTGTGGTGAAAAAGCCCACCAAGCTCGTGATTGCAAGGGGAAGAAAGAAGCTACCGATGTTCAATGCTATAATTAAAGGGAGATGGGACATTATGCAAATGAATTTCCTAAGCTTCAGGGAAACTTACCTCAGAAAAGGACAAGGGATCAAGGCCAAACATATGTTATCACTACTACTGAGGTAGAAGCTTCGAAAGACGTGGTGACAAGTAATTTAATGGTTTCCTCAAGTTTATCCAATGTTTTATTTGATTCTGGATCATCGCATTATTTCATATATTCCCAGTTTTCTAAGAAAATTATATATTTCCAATTTGATTTAACAAGGGAGTTGTCAGTTAAAATCCTAAGGGAAGTATAATCGCAACAAAGTTTTGTGAATCCGTTCCCATTAGAGAATATAAATTTTCTTTATCTGCTGATCACATCGTCATACCTATGATTGAGTTTGATTTGGTATGGATTGGATCTTGTACCATGATGTGAAGATTTATTGTAATAAGAAGGAGGTTAAGATTTTTGATGATGATGATAAGGAACACATTATCTTTAGAGCAGAATCGTCACCACCTAATTCTTATCAAGATCTAACCCCAGTAGCTCAACTAAATTAAATTATTAGGGAGAAAGAAAATGAAATGACTATGGGTGAGGAAAGGAATGTTAAAATAGAGGATTTACCTATTGTGATTGAATATGTTGATGTTTTTCCAGAAGATTTACCTGGACATCCTCCAGAATGAGAAATTGAGTTTTCTATTGATTTAATTCCTGGATCAAGGCCCATATCAAAGACCCCTTATAGAATAGCCGCTATGAAATTAGTGGAACTAAAGAAACAACTGGAGGAATTGAGTAATAAGGGATTTATTTTCCCTAGTGTTTCTACATGGGGAGCACCTATCCTTTTTGTTAAGAAGAAAGATGGATCTATGAGGTTATGTATTGACTATAGGGAGATCAATGCTATAAAAATAAAGAGCAAGTATCCCCTACCTCGCATTGATGATTTATTTGACCAGCTTCATGGAGGTCAATACTTTTCAAATATTGATCTTCGATATGGATATCATCAGTTGTGTGTGAATAAGGAAGACATTCCAAAGACATCATTTCGAACTAGGTATGGGCATTACGAGTTTACAGTAATGCCTTTTGGGCTGACTAATGCACCCTTTGTTTTCATGGATCTAATGAACAGAGTTTTCAAGGAATATCTTGATGACTTTGTAGTGGTATTTATTGATGATATCTTGGTATACTCTAAAAGCTACAAAGATCATGAAAATTACTTACACATTATATTGAAGACTCTGAGAAGACAAGAATTATATGGGAAGTTTATAAAGTGTGAATTTTGGCTTCAGGAGATTTCTTTTCTTGGCCATATTGTCTCTAAGGATGGAATCTTTGTTGATCCTTCTAAGACAAGAGCAATCCAAGAATGTCCAGCACTGATTAGTATAACTGAGGTACGCAATTTTATTGGTTTAGCAGGTTATTATCGACGTTTCATCCAGAATTTTTCCCAGTTGGCTAACCCATTAACAAAGCTCAAACGTAAAGGGGTTAAATTTGTTTGTACAAAAGAGTTTGAATAATGTTTTGAATAACTGAAAAAAAGATTATTCAATGCTATTTTATTGACTCTACCATCGGGGAATGATGGGTTTGTTATTTATAGTGATGCATCGAAGAAAGGACTTGGTTGTGTCCTTATGCATAATGATAGGTTTATTTCCTATGCATCACGACAGCTAAAAATTAATGAGAAAAACTATCCTACTCATGATCTTGAGTTAGAAGTTGTAATATTTTCTTTGAATATTTGGATACACTATCTCTATGGTGAGAAATGTGAGATTTATACTGATCAGAAGAGTTTGAAGTAGATTTTATCATAGAAAGAACTCAACATGAGGAAAAGGAGATGGATTGAACTACTCAAGGATTATGATTTCATGATACACTACCACCCGGGGAAGGAAAATAAGGTTGTAGATGCTTTAAGTAGAAAAAATCATGGAGTTTTGAAAAAGATGAGATTTGATAGGGATCCTATTTTCATGGATCTAGTAAAGATAGATATGGGAATCACCATGGAAGGTGAAACATCAATACTTTTTCAAATGGTTTCCAAACCATCTTTACTAGAAAGTATAAAGAGTTATCAGACCGATAATGAAGAGTTTAAAAAGAATATTAAAGTTTTGAATGATGGGAGATTGAGTGAATTTGTATATGAAGATGGAATTTTGAAATTTGGGAAGAGAATTTGTGTTCCCAATATACCTAATCTAAAAAGGTAATTTTTGGACGATTCCCATAGTTCCAATTTCTCTATACACCCTGGGACCACCAAGATGTATAGGGATTTGAAGGAACATTTTTTGTGGGACAACATGAAGAGGGATACTGCTGATTTTGTATCAAGATGTATTGTTTGTCAATAAGTGAAAGCTAGAAGGCAACATCCTGGAGGAGTCATGCAACCTCTTCCCATACCTAAGTGGAAATGGGGTAATATTACGATGGACTTTGTCATGGGACTACCAAATACTCCTAGAAGGAATGATGCAATATGGGTCATTGTTGATTGTCTTACCAAGTCAACACATTTTCTTTCTATAAGAGAGTATTTACCACTTGAACGTCTAGAAAGACTGTATATCAATGAAGTTGTAAGACTTCATGGAGTACCCCTATAGATTGTTTCTGATCGTGATCCACGTTTTACATCAAGATTCTGGAAAAGTCTTCAGAAAGCCCTGGATACTGAGCTTTGTTTGAGCACTGTTTACCACCCCCAAACTGATGGACAATTAGAATGGACTATTAAAACCTTATAAGACATGTTGATATCTTTCTCAATTGACTTTCAGGGTATGTGGGATCAATATTTACCTCTGGTAGAATTTTCCTATAATAATAGCTTCCATTCAAGTATTTGGATGGCACCATATGAAGCGATATACAGAAAGAGATGTCGCACACCAACCTATTGGGATGACGTTGGTGAAAGAAAACTCGTAGGCCCAGAACTGGTGGAGGAAACGATGGAAAAGGTGAAGGTAATCCAAAACCACATCAAAGTAGCTCAAAGTAGGTAGAAGAGATATGCTGATAACCAAAGAAATGATTTGGAATTTCAGGTAGGAGATCATGTTTTCTTGAAGCTATCTCTGTGGAAGGGTGTTATACATTTCGGTAAGAAAGGTAAATTGACTCCCAGGTACATCAGAACTTTCAAAATTATAGAACGAATTGGGTTTGTAGCTTACCGTTTGGCAATGCTGCCAATTCTCTCCAAAGTTCACGATGTGTTCCATGTATCACTATTGAGAAAATACATTCCTGACCCAACGCATGTACTCACCTATGAGGAAGTAGAACTGGAACCCAATCTATCTTACTGTGAAGAGCCCATCAGGATTCTTGATACCAGAGAACAAGTGTTGAGAAACCGGACGACTCGTCTGGTAAAAGTTCTATGGAGAAACCATAAGATGGAAGAGGCAACGTGGGAACCCGAGGAACTTATGATGAAGAACCACCTGAGTCTTTTTATGTAGTAATATTCTAGAAATTTTTAGGATGAAATTATTTTAAGTAGGGAAAAATGTAACACCCCAAGCTTCCACGGTACGCTTCTCTTTGAATAATATAGTAGCATGTGTTGTACGCAACTTCGAGTTCTAACACACACCACAACCAATCAAACTAGACGTTATGAATAGTAATACCCAATTTTTGAAATTGTATAAATTTTATCTTTCAAAATGGACTTCATTTTTGGATTCGGAATATTGAAATTATCTTAGGGTGAATTTTTGATATTTTTCAGAAAACATTCAATTTTTGATGAATAGTGAAAAACACAAAGTTATAGTTTAAAACCAAATTTTTATTTAAATAATTATTTATTTTATTTAAATTTATTTTAGGTAAAAATAGATACATAATACCTATATAATTTCAATGTAATTAATTGTAATCAGTTTATAATAATTTTAGATATATAAAAATTTTATTGAACTTTTCACCGTCTTTTACCCATCTCCTAGGAGAATTTGAAAATTTACATAAAACATAATTTTACCGCTTCTGTGAGTGGAATTTAGAAAATCCTAAATACACGGTTAATATCAAGGAGTAAAATGTGGTTCAATAAGATAAAAATAATTTTTTGTAAATAATAACTTTTTACTTTTATTTACCACGGTTAAATGTAAATAGGGTAATTAAGGATAAAAATGATATTATTATTACCCAAACACATGTTATAATTATATTGGATAATATAATTCGACCAAAAACAACCTTAGGAATAAAATATGAACCTATTTGGTCCACTTGGATTAGATTAGGACATTTATTATTATTTAATTCAAAGAACAGTTAAAAGAGTTAAACTCAAAGTTTAATAACTAAAACATTTTAATATAGGTTTATAAATAAGATAAATTAGATTATAAGTATTAATTATAAAGATAAAAATATTTAATACATAATGGTATTTTATTTATAATTTTTAGACATTAAATAATTTAATTTATTTATGACACAATGATGATGTAGTCATTATCTTATTAGTGAAATATTAAAATAATTGATATTATAAATACCCAAATAAATATAATCTGAGACTTTTAATGAATTCCAAGAATTTTATATTTTAATATGACATGTTAGGGTTGATTAATTGAATTATGTTCTAAGTAATAATTTTGTTATGAATTTAGAAAAAACAAAATACCAAATAGTGTCAAAATTGACATAAAAGAGTTTTTAAAACAAATATTATATTATTAATTGATATTCAATTCCTAAAAAATAAAAGGTTCTTCCAAGATACTTATATAATGATAGGTGTATTATTAATGAACCACTTGGGGTTCTATTTGAATTTTATAGTAAGTTTATTAACCATATAATATAAAAATACAAAGAGACATGGTAAATGTGAAACTAATTAACTAAGAGTTAAAACTAAAAGATAAGGTTAATATAGTGACCCAAACCTGTCTAAAACCTATTTTTTAGTTGGTTTTAGACCCATAACCACCTTATCCTCTAAATAAGTCACTTTGGATCCATTAGAAACCGAAAATGGTTTTATTATAAAATAATATTTCTAGATTTTCCTAAGGTGCCCCTCACCCCTCTTATAAAAGGGCACTCCCCCTTCTCTCAATTTCACACCTTCAAAGCCTTTTGTCTAGGACAAACCATGCCCAAATATCCTCTACTTTATCCTATTGGCCTTACTTTAGTCATAAAGCTGACTTAAGGATCCCTTTTAATCAAATCAAAAGGAAGAACCCGAAGAAGAGGTAAAAATCTCACCACCTCTTTCAAGTTCATTTCTTCTTCCACTTTCTTTTTCTTTGTTGTTTCCATTATAAAATAATAACTCCAGTATATTCTATATACTGTGATGTTATTATTAATATGGTACAACTAAATTCATTATTCTATCCATCCCTTGAATGACATGTCACCATACATGCATATGTACGGCTTACCGTCTCCACGTCGTGGTGTAATTGTTATTCAATACATTATTATTTGGATGGGTATAATAATGATGTGTAATTCATGTAAATATTAAATATAACATGAAAATTATTCTGTATATATGATACAACATCCAATTATATATTATTTTAATATCAAAAGAATGATATTTTCGCTTATGCGTACGTACGGACTACCGTCTCCATGAACGCGGTGAGATTCATTCCCCATCGTATCCATTCAAGACTAATTTTCATTTGATGAATAAAAATAATGTTTAAGAACATTATATAATTCTGGATATTAATAATATACAACCTATGGATAACAAACACAGCTTATGTAACAAAACATATAAAAGAAAATGAGTAAGTGAACACCTAAAATGATGATAATACTAAAAAACAAATTTTAAAAGATCATATATGATATAATATTTATGTATAAGATTATTGTATAATTTAATAACAATGATTTAACTATTATACAGGAGGTTGACCTACCCTTGACCAAGGAAAATTACAAGGTAAGGGTTAATTTCACAATCTATTTATTATCTGAGGTTGTTTTTACGTAAGTATCTACTGCGACCTCTTTATCATCCACATCCATGTTTCTTAAAAATGTTTTTCAAAACATTATTTCTATTTTATAGACTATGGGTTAAAGTCATTTATACCCTTGTTTTAATTTTTATAAGATCTTTATAAAGGAATCTTTCCATCCTTTTCCAAACAAGGTCCTTTTTAACCTTTTCGGAAAAATTAAGGTAAGAATGTTTTTTTAACTTATACAGCGGGTGCGACTATTTTCTTCCATTATAATATCATCGAAGCTTCCCTTAAAAGATTATAAGAATATTTTCAAAGTAAATTTTTTATTTTATAATTATGTGACTTTTAAATGATTTCAAAAAAAATTCTCTCAAATAGTTTTGATTTCATCTATGTCAACATCCTTTGATGGATTTTAAGCTTATTTGAAGTTGATTTATTATGATAAAAAACTTCCATATTGTATTCAAGGTTTTGTGATATGTTTGACTATGGATGTGTTATTTTTATACCATTCATGGTTTATGGTGAAAGTATTTACATTTCGTATGTTATTTTTGCTACGAATGTTTATGTTATATTTAAACATATTCATGTGAGGAATGCATTGGACTTAGTAAGTAATGGGTGGAGCTCGCTATAGCACCTCGAGGCATCGATAGGTCTCATGAGACAAACTAGTGTCTTGGCACAAGGCCTTGAAAAAAACTTATTTGTTGTCTTGGCACAAGTCCTTGACTATGTGGTTATGATAGTCTGGCATTATGAATTCCATTATTATGAAAGTGGTTACTGATATTGCATGTGATTATTCAACTAGTAGAATATCCATGTGAATACGTAAATGGAATTATTTCATTTTATCTTTGCTATATTATGCTGAAGTTCATGTTTAAAAATAAAATTAGTTATACATTGCCCTAAATTTTTATGTTTATTTATGAAATTTTCCACTATATTGGTATCCTTACTGAGTATCTGAGCTCACCCCTTTCAATGTTTTATTTTTCCTAGGATGTGAAGAAGTATTTTATGAATGACTTGTAGGTGTAGTATGAGGGGATATGAAGACAAGATGTTGTTGTAGTTTTTTTTCACTTTGTGATGTAATGTAACACTTATGAATATATCTAGTATTTCCAAGACTACTAAACTAATCGGTCTTTTGAGACTTGATCTTTTGTGATCATGACAATATTATGTAATAATGCACCGAATCTGGGTAACTAGGGTCGGGGCGTTACATCAAACATCAATGTCATACCCTATGAGGTAATCCTAAGAACTCCGTAGTCATCAGGAATAATCATCGAACCCCATGAGGTAATCCAATGCATTCTGTAGTTATCAAGAACGATCATTGAACCCCATGTGTTAATACAAAGTGTCCTATATTCATCAGGAACAATCTCTAAACCCCCTGAGATAATCTTGAGTATTCAATAATCATCAGGCTTCCAGACTATAACGACCCAATAAAATAACTTCTTTTATTTATATATCTCTTTCCTCCTAATAACTTTTTATTATGTTTTATAATAGATGCACATCGAATTACTTCAAATCCAAATTTTAGTTTTCAAAAATGATATAATTATTATAAAAAATTAAGGTATATGGGAAAATGATTATTTTAATTAAATAGTATGATTTAAACACCCCTTTTGAAATGAAAATGATAAAATAATTTTATTTTTTTTATGTTTCAGAATTTTTACTATGCAATTTCACTATTCATTTTTTATCTGCGATTATTTTTAATAACTATGGATTTTTATATTTAAAAGTTAAATTCATAATACTTACAGAATTTTTATGGCTAAATAAACATAATTTTTGAATTTCTAATATCAAAATTACCCAAGGATGAATTTTTATAAATTTTCTAAGAAGCTTCAAATTGATGAATAGTGTTTTATGAATAGTTTTTTTGATGAATAGTGTTTTATTAATTATTCTTTTTTGATGAATTGTATAAACATATTTTATTATCAAATAACTTTTTTTGTGAAATGATTTTGGAAAAACAGACAAACACAGTTGTATTTATTATGATATTTAGATTTTGATATGACAAACTTAATTCTTTATGAATAGTAACATACCCTTATGAATATTAATGAATAGTAATGAATAGTAAATTGACCAAAAAATAGAAACTTCACCAAGGAATGTGTAAATATAATTTAGACATCTTAAAAGTGAAAAACAATCATAGTATAAGTTTTGGCATTTTTGTATGTCATAAATATTTTATTTACAATTTTATAATTAATTTAATAATTTAAAATGGAAATGTAATTTCATAAAATTTAATCATAAATTGTTACTTTATTTTCTTATGGATATACGATAATTTTATGGGAACTTGATTAATTTCTCAAGGTGTTACAAAATGAGTTACAGTTTTAGAGTTGTTTTTTAATAAATTATGATTTTATTTAAAAATTAAATTACAAATATTTTGAAAATTATTTTCATAAAATTGAGTTCATTTTTTAATTCTGAGCATCGATATTATTTTAAGGTGAATTTATGAAATTTTTATAAAATGTTTTCTTTTTCGGTGAATAGTAAAAATATAGTTTTGAGTTTTGATGTGTTTAATGAAATTATTAATGATGTGTTCATGATGTAATAATGATGTAATAATTTCGTTCAACTTGTGAATAGTAAGATATTTTATGAGGCGTCCCAAGTTTCCATTACCAGGGGCAAATACCACTGATGAGGTGTCCCTTGGAAATTAATTAAACATTCCCTCACTTTTTCATAAAATACCAATCCATTCCCCCATTACGTTCATTCAAAAATCCTCTTAAATGAAGATCTGGTCTTTTTACCTCCCAAGTATTCCTCCCAAGGTTCCCTCAAGCCCCCAAGGTCCCAACCTTCTATCTTTCAAAGTCACTATTTAAGGTAAGGGAACCTTTCACCATCCTCTTTTAAGTCATGACTTCCTTTATGTTATGTCTTATAGTTCCCATATTATTATGTGGGGGTATGTTCTTTTATATCCTTATTATTTCCCATTTCATGTCCAATTTTTGAGAGACCCTTTCTTCTCTCATCAACGGATTTTCTAAATTTTAAAGTGATGTCGTTAGGTAGTAGAAGTTTCATCTCAAAATCTCTATCTTTTTTTCTCAATAAATTCTCTTGTTTTATTTATGTGAATGAACAAATATATTTTCCTTTCCCATGGTATTAATTAAGACATAAAATTGATATATTTGGTTCTGGAATGGATATACATATAACTTTCACTCCCTTTACATGGGTTATAAATGACAAAATGATCTCGTTTTGAAGAACCTTTTAAAAACGTCACGATTTTGACATGAAACGCATTTATTTTATTCTTTTTGGGTTATTTATGATATGTATGATTATGATATATGTTGCTCACATGAAAATAAATACATATTAATGGTGATCCCTGATAGCGCTCCAATGCATTGGGTAAGAAATTTAATCTCTAGAGATGAAAAGTTTCACGATACCTTGGTGAATAACCTTCGTAATTTTTATGACACCTTGAGGATGAACCATGGTGATATGTTCATGAATGTATAAATTAAATGTTTTAACCACATATTAAAGTTATGATTCAAGTTATTCTCATTATGATATGCATATACTTCCATTGCTCATGTCTTTATTTTTTCCATCAAGTTCTTATTGATTTCACAAGTAAACTGATTCCCTTGTTTTCCTTAATGGGCCTTCTGCTCACCCTTTACTTTGATGTATGTATCAAGGTTATGATATGAAATAATTGTACTTAGGATGAACCTTTGACGAAAAATTACAAGTAGATTAGAAAAAAAATTCATGTTTTATGTTCCTGATTTCTAAGATACTAGACTTTAAAGATCCTCTATTTGTAAAATGTAATGAAAAGTGATGTAATAAAAAGGCGGGATGATATAGTTATTATCAGAGGATAGTTTATTTATTTATGGAAATTAGGATATAAAAAAATTATGAATAAACCAATAGAAAAGTTTAAATATAGAAAACATTCTGGTTATTTTGGTGAAATATTAAGTAAGTGGTTTCCAAACAAATAAATCTTTGTCCTGGTTTAACACTCCCAGGGGATATGTTTGGTCAATCACAAACTTTTTATGAATAATTATGAAGTATTTATAGAAAATGTAATTTTTTTAAATAATAATATTCTTTAAGACATGAAAATAATTTATAATGATAAGTTTCTGAATAGTAATAAATTTCTAATAAGAGAAAATTGCGAGGACACAATTTATTTAAGGGGGGAAGAATGTAACGACCCAGAAAAATGAACTTTTATTTATGGATATCTTTCCTCCAAAATAACTTTTTATTATGTTTTACAATAGAAGCACATCGAATTACTTTGAATCCAAATTGTAGTTTTCAAAAATGATGTAAATAGTATAACAAATTAAGGTATATGGAATAATTATTATTTTAATTAAATAGTACGATTTAAACACCCCTTTTTAAATGAAAATGATAAAATAATTTTATTTTTTTTATGTTTCAGAAATTTCACTATGCAATTTCACTATTCATTTTCTATCTGTTATTATTTTTAATAACTAAGGATTTTTATATTTAAAAGTTAAATTTATAATACTTATAGAATTGATATGGTTAAATAAACATCATTTTTGAATTTCAAATATCTAAATTACCCAAGGATGAATTTTTATAAATTTTCTAAGAAGTTTCAATTTGATGAATAGTGTTTTAGGAATAGTGTTTTATGATGAATAGTATTTTATGAATAGTGTTTTTTGATAAATAGTATAAAAAAATTTATAATTAAATAAATTTTTTTATGAAATGATTTTTGGAAAAACTGACATACACAGTTGTGTTTAGTAAGATATTTAGAGTCTGATAAGACAAACTTAATTTTTAATGAATAGTAACACAACCTTATGAATAATAATGAATAGTAATGAATAGTAAATTTTCCAAAAAAAAATATAAACTTCACCCAAGAATGTATAAATACAATTTAGACATCTTAAAAGTGAAAAAACAATAATAGTATAAGTTTTGGTATTTTTGTATGTCATAAATATTTTATTTACAGTTTTATAATTAATTTAATAATTTAAAATGAAAATATATTTTCATAAAATTTAATCATAAATTTTTACTTTATTTTCTTATGGTTATACTATAATTTTATCGGACCTTGATTACTTTCTCAAGGTGTTACAAAATGAGTTATAGTTGTAGAGTAGTTTTTTTGAATAAATTATGATTTTATTTAAAAATTAAATTCAAATTATTTAGAAAATTAATTTCATAAAATTGAGTTCATTTTTTAATTAAGAACATCGATATTATGTTAGGGTGAATTTATGAGATTTTTATAAAATGTTTTGTATTTTGGTGAATAGTAAAAATACAGTTTTGAGTTTCGATGTGTTTAATGACATAATTAATGATGTATTCATGATGTAATCATGATGAAATAATTCTGGTCGACTTTTTAATAGTAAGATATGTTATTAGGTGTCCCAAGTTTCCATTACCATGGGAAAGCCCTTGGTTTTTCAAATACCACCGATGAGGTGTCTCTTGGAAATTAATTAAATATTCCCTCACTTTTGCTATAAATACCAAGACATTCCCTCATTACTTCCATTACAAAATCCTCCTCAACAAAAATCTGGTCTTTTTACCTCTCAAGTATTCCTCTCAATGTTCCCTCAAACCCCCAAGGTCCCAACCTTTGAGCTTTCGAATTCACTCTTCAAGGTAAGGAAACCTTTCACCCTCCTCTTTTATATCATGACTTCATTTATGTTATGTCTTATAGTTCTCATGTTGTTATGTGGGGGTATATTATTTTATATCCTTATTACTTCACATTTAATGTCCAATTTATGAGAGACCCTTTCCACTCTCATCAACGGATTTTCTGAATTTTAAAGTGATGACGTTAGGCAGCAGAATTTTCATCTCAAAATCTCTCTCTCTTTTTTCTCAATAAATTCTCTTGTTTTGTTTATGTGAATACCCAAATATATTTTACATTCCAAATTTATTCATAAAGACAAAAAAATTGATCTATTTGGTTCTGGAATGGTCATACATATAACCTTAACTCCCTTTCCATGGGTTATAAATTACAAAATGATCTTGTTTTCAAGCACCTTTTAAAAACGTCATAATTTTGACAAGAAACTCATTTCTTTTATTATATTTTGGTTATTTCTGATATTTATGATTATGATATATGTATATCACATGAAAATAAATACATATTAATGGGGTGCCCTGATATCACTCCAATTCATTTGGTAAAGAATTTAATCCCTATAGATGGCAAGTTTCACGATACCTTGGTGAATAACCTAGGTAATTTTTATGACACCTTGGGGATAAACCTTGGTGATATGTTCATGAATGTATAAATTAAATGTTCTATACATATATTCAAGTTATTATTCAATTTGTTTTCATTATGA
The DNA here is from genome assembly GCA_963277665.1 of Viscum album. Taxonomy (NCBI): domain Eukaryota; kingdom Viridiplantae; phylum Streptophyta; class Magnoliopsida; order Santalales; family Viscaceae; genus Viscum; species Viscum album. Next base: position 1,422,062,836 of record OY728120.1, read on the forward strand.
TATTCCTATACTTACATTGCCAATTTCTTTATGTTTTTCATCAAGTTCTTATTGATATCACAAGTAAATTGATTCCCTTGTTTTCCTTATTGGGCCTTCTACTCACCCTTTCCTTTGATGTATGTCTCTAGGTTATGAGATTCAGTAATTGTACTTAGGATTAACCTTTGATGACGAATTACCAGTGTATTAGAATAATTTTTTATGTTTTCATGTTTTATGTTCCTGATTTCCAAGACACTAGACTTTAAAGATCCTCTGTAAAATGTAATGAAAAGTTGTGTAATAAAAAGGCAGGATTCCATAAAGACAATCCCTATAAGGTAATCCTAGGTGATAAATAATTCATCATTCATAGAATCCATATCATAGGCATCCTAGGTTTCAATAACCCATATATATATAACTTAGAGGGGTGTTATGTCCCTCCCATGATATCTCATGATATGCATCTCATAAGGTTGATCCATCTTCCCAAACTCATATCATATAATCAAGTATAGATTCTCAATTCCCAACCTATAGTCATAAAAATGGCCATATAAGAATCACATAATCGATTTGGGTTCTAAGGTGACACTCAAAAATATCACTACCCATTACCTGCATATATCCTCTTGAGGGCCATCTTATCATCAAGGTACCCACTAGGGTCCCCTAGATTTAATCTTTTGCAGATACCCATCATGGGATACATCGTATTATTCCTATCACTAGATTCTAAGCACACCACTCAAAGGGAATCATTACTCATAGAACATTAATACTCATCTTAGTCCTCATTAGCCACATAATATTTTCTATATATGGTTAAAACAAGGAAGATGGCCATAATACCAAACCCTTTTCAATTCACCCTAAGTTGATCCTCATAAACAACATATCCACCAACCTCCACATGGTATACCCACCCATGTACATTATATCTCAGTGGGTCTAAAACACACACCCAATAGTCATTTCAATTTCCCAAAAACTCGAATTCATCTTTTAGTTATCACATAGATAATCTCTAGGATATCTATCCTAATTCATCACTCACCTCAACCTGGAGGTCACTAGGGACACCTGTCACTAGTACCTTCACATCCCATTAATTATTTTTTTTTATTTACTACCTTAGGTTCCAAGTGTCTCAAGGAATAAAAATATAACCATGGCCTCATCCATAGGTGCTCTAGGAATCAATCCAATGAACAAAGCTCTATCATGGACCTTAACACTTTATACAGTTCATTTATGGTCATTTCATTTAATAAAAAAATTACTTACATAAAAATTGTTGATATACCTCATAAAGAGGCCGCATATCACATGTAATAAAAAATAAATCATAATACCATAGATCATGTATAAGTAACCATATACCCCAAACAAAAGACAATCCTTTTATAATATACTACTTAGCAGCTCCACCCAGGTTTTTCCATGTCCACTCGGCCACCGATCACCCATTTGAGGCACTATATCATATCCAAACCACAAAATTAATTAATTTTAACCAAAATATAATTAATTTTAAACAATTTTACAATTTAATTTAAATATGAATAAATTCCTAGAATCTCACTGGGTTATCCTGTCCCACCAAAACCACTAGAATTAAAGTGTTTTTCACACCTACTGCACCCTCGAGCATAAACAACATGAAATTCTCGATTAAAAACATCGATTAAATGGTAAAAAAAATTAATTTAGGTAAAAAACCTTCAAAAAAATCCAAATAGAAATGTAAATTCACTGAAACGGTGTGTGATGTCTTGAAAATATTTTCTTGAGTCCTCATTTTTGCAAGATAAGAAAAATCCCCATCGAACATGGCTGATTCCACCATGATCTAGTGGAATTGGCACTGAAACCCAAAATCAGGTCTCCTAAAACCATCAGTAAATAAGGGAAATAATAAATTGTTGAGAGGAGAGGATGATCGCACCTAAAATCATTGATAAATACCACCTATAACCACCTTAGATCAAGGGGTAAATAAGGAGAGGGTTGTTTATCCCCCCCCCATACACTCTTCTATTAGAAAAAAAGGAGGATGCAGCCCCACTTCTAAAAAAATACTCAACCCTCATTCATTGCATGAAATCAAGATTAAATCTGTGAACCACCTAGGTGTGGGGTTCCCTACCCCCCAAAAACCCATGGTTTAAGCACCCTATTGACCTCATAAAAGGTTATTTTTACTATTTTTAAACATCCCTAGCCACATGTTCCTCCTCCTATGCTCACCCAAATAATTAGAATATCCCCCAATCCTTAACCCATATCTAATTACACCTTTTATAGATGTTAAACCTCTCAAAACCTCATTATAAATCCCAGTTCTCAACATGAACCATCCATCAGATCAAAAACAAAAAAATTCACCATGAATTCCATAACCCATTTGGACAGAAGGTATTACATTAATGAATCTAAAAATTAAAATATGTAAAATAGAAAATATATAAGGTGTATGGAAAGGTAAAAAATAAATTAGAAACTTAGTTTCCACATAAAACCACAAATAACAATGGGAAATGAAATAATATATAATTACAGAAGGAAAGAAGAAAGTTAAGTCTGGGGAAAAAAGTAATAATCAACATGATTTAAAAAACATTACACCTCTAATTCCATATCCACAAAGGATAATGAAAAAAATAATGATTTATAATATTATAAGTTTCTTGATATTCTTAATAAATTAAATGTAAATATGAAATGTATGGACGCCTTGAATAAAATTACATCATAAATAAAATTTCTGAAAATATCTTGTCTAATAAGTGAAATTTTGAGGAATTTGAAACCCTAAAATTGAATAAGGAATGTAGTTAAATTTTAAAAAGTAAGTTTCATACAAAACTAAAAATACCTGGGGAGTTTTATCATTTCATGTATGATAAGAATAATTGAGGTAAAAAATTGCTTGTGTGTCCTATGAGATAGTGTTAATATCATTCTATACTCATTATTTAAACACTTGGGACTTGAGGAGATGAAATACACATCCATGTCTTTCTAATTATCTAATAATTCCATTAATCAACCCATTGGGACTATAGATGAATTATTAGTTAATATAGATAATCACACTTTACACGATTATTTTTTAGTTATATAGATGGATTATGATGAAAAGGTTCCAATCATCTTGGGCAGGCATTTTCTTTCTACTAGAGGAGCTCGGATTGATTTTGTTAAAGGTAAACTCACTTTTATATTGGTGATGAATAGGTGGACTTCATTTTTTTATAAAACACACTATAAAAGATTTTTAATTTTATTGATGTGGATGATGAATCACCCTAGACTTGTATTCCTAGGTCCAACACTAAAAAAACATTATTTATAAACTTTAGTGGATAAAAAGTGAGATAACACAAGATAAACTTAAATAAGTAACATTAATTGAACATTACATCTCATAATGATCTCAAAATCCAAAGGTTTAGTTTATTTGGGTATTAGATACATAAAATATTATTTCACATAATTATGAACATTTATCCATAAATACACCATATTAGACCTTATTCTAAATGAATTATATGTTATACTCATCTTCATAATTATGGTAAATGAAATCATAAGAATGATGTGATCTCAAACACTTGATATGGTAAAAACTTATCAATATGTCATCAAGGGTTAAATCATAAGCCTAAGAAAACATGATAATGGTAGAAATATATGATTAAAAAGTATATGGGACAATAAGAGTTTTCCATATAATCTCAACTGATCAACATATACCATGAAATAAGATTGAGTAAGTATGAGAAAATAATTACATGACTTGGAGGATATTACAGGCATATAACATATAAATCCATTATAAGAATAAGCATGAGAAATCATAATATTATGAGCATAGTTAACTGTATCAAGTTCATACTCAATATTGTGAACACAGATGACCACATCAATTCCATGATAAATATTTCAAACATATATTACTATATCAAGTAAAAAAACAGTCTTATAAACTAAGCTAATCACATCAAGTCTATGCTCATTATTTTTAATATAACTTACTACATCAATTCCACACTCAAATTTGTGAACATATCTAACCACATCAATTCCATGTTTGATGTTATTATCTCATGAGATTTTAAAACCTTAACCAATGAATTTTAGGTTCATATAAGAACCCACCCATAAATATCCATACATATGTGTTCCAGATTAAATAAATAATATATCAAATCATGAAAAACCCATGGAAATAAAATTGGTTAAATAACATATCTAAATGGTATAAAATCACTTCAATAATTAGATAGGTTGATACCAAAAAATAAATCTCCCAAATTAAGTATTTTATAAATTAATTTATATTGTTATTTATAAAAAAATAACTCTATATGAGATATATATTTAGGATTTAAAGTGTAATAATAAAGTTGAACATAAAAAATAGTATTTAGAACATATTTTCTAATATAAATACATGATGTTTTGAGTCACTTTCAAAAGTAATTTTCAAAAAGGAAACATAAAAAAAATTAAAACACCACTTTAAAATAAATCCCAATAATTAATCCTTGAAATGAAATAATGGTAATGTTAAAAAATTTGGAGTGGAATAGAAAATATCTGATCATGGAAATAAATTCATTTTTAATACTTTAAAATACATTTATTGAAACCCACATCGTTAAAATTTTAATAAAGATTAATTTTAAAAATAGGTAAAGAGAAATATGAATATCACAAAAAATAATAAATATTTATATTTAAAAATAATAAAATAGAACATTTGTGGGAAGAAAAAATATAATCATGGAAGAGAAAGATCTTATCTGAGAGGATGGGAATTATTCTTAACAACATTATATTTTTATGAGAAATAAAATTTTCATGAAAGAATATTTGAATTAAAAAGTAATTTTCACCATATAAGAATATAATATAACATATATTAAAATATTAGGGTGTAATAAACAAATAAAAAAATAATGATGTTAAATAATAAATATTACAACTCAAAGAAAAGAGATTTGAGTTAACAAAACCCCTTACATTAACTCTTGACAACCATGAAAGTGTTTTAAACTCTTGTATAATAAACATAAATATATTAATCAGTAATTTAAAAAAAATATCCATATTTTTTACCATTAATAATCATAAATTATAATCATTTATTATACATTTATTAGTTAGTTGTTTTTTATTTTAATCATCAGATGTTAGTGATTTTGATTATTACGCACTCTCTTTGTAATATAGTTGTAGATCCCTATACTTTGGTACCAAGTTCATAATTCCTAGATTTTTTAAGGTAATAGAATATATTTTCTAAAATTATTTATAAATTTATAATTTCATTCAATGAGGTTTTTAGTTATGATTCATGAATATGAAATCGGGGAAGAAATTTTTTCGGTGAATTTTAACGAACAAAAGATGATATATTAATAATGATTTTAAATATTAAAATTACCTTTCCATAAAAAACCAGAAAATATTTAATTAATAATATAAAATATTACTATTAATTAGTTTTTCATATTCATTGATGATATAAATTTATAGCATCATTTATGTAGGTGGTTAAACCAACCTAGACAATAACAAGTCATAATCTATGGGTGAGTGTCCTCATGAAAGTGATTATAATATCATTATCTAATAAGTATGAAGATATTATTTAGGTATTATTAATATTATAAACCATATTTTTTAAAATTTATAATAATAATATAATGTATAATAAGATATTACTTATAATGAAGAAATCATTTTCATCTTGGTATGCTTATTTTATGCGGTTAAATTTACTATGGTAACTCATTGTTCTTATTATTAATTTAATTAAAAATTTATATTTATATAATATTAATAATTAAATAAATATAATATTTATTCATTAAATATATTTTTATAACTATCCATGAAAGTTAGTGATGAAAATTTAAATACGTCATTCATGGAGATGATAGTTTGCATGTAACACTAGCGACGTTTTCATTTTTTAAATGTATGAGAGGAAGATAGATAATGTTTATTCCATAAATATATTAACATTTAGTATAATAATTATACTGAATTAATTATATTATTATGGTTATAAAAAGTTTTTATGAGAAATATAGTGAAAAAATGTTAGGGGTTGATAATACTCACGTTGAGGACTTAAAACATCACTTAAAGTATCACTTTGAAATAGAGGACTTGGGAAACTTTATTTCTACCAAGGGATTAAAAATGTGGAATAGGGATATAGGTGAGTTTAAATATGTATATATTTAAGGTAATTTTTAAGGATATGTATTAATTGAAGTGGGTGTAAGTGATCTCCTTCTATAGGTGAAAAAAGGGACTTTTCTTTGAAAATGAAAATTAGGTGATGGGTAAATATGTAATCACATGGGAGTTAGGTTATTTGGGTGATTAAGTGTTTGTGAAACATTTGGGTATGAATTTATAACACAAAAAAGTTCTTATAGATAGTTTAAGTTTAATGTAAACTTAACAAAATTTGAGCCACTTTAAATTGTCCATTTTTAACCTTATTAACCTTGATTAAATTTTTATTTTTTTAGTAAAAATATAACATGGGCCCTATTACCAAATTTTAAAAGGATAAATTAAAATTTTATATCATTTTAATATAATTAAATTTATAAATAAAAATTTTATCTTTAAAATTAAATATAAGATATAGAAACAAATTGTAGAAAAATGAATTTTTAAAATATTAAGTGTTATTAATATAATTTCATATAAATAAATAATTAAATGGGTGTAATATATTTATATATATAATTAAATTTGATTCATTATTTAAAATATATCAACTTAATTTACTTTTATAATAATTACGCAAACACTTGTAAAAAATTATTTGAAAATAACCGTTTTATCATTATTGTGGTAACTAATTTTAACTTTAGTATCTTATTACTATGCATAAAATTTTAATTATCCTCATTAAATAATTTAAATATAATATTTTATAATTCATAAAAACAATTTTATGAAAATTTTATCTTTTAATAATAATATTGATTTATTCTTATTAATTTTCTAGCAATAACTACTAGATGTGTGTATATATTATCAATACATTTGTATTAAAAATAACATTTATTTTCCATTAAAATTAGAAATGTGAAATATATACATGTGAAATATGTATATATATATATATATATAATTTATTAAATTTATAATTACATTTTTATATCATCCTAACTTCAACTTACATAATCCCTCAATATCTATGTGTAAGACCTTAGAATAAGGAAATTAGTGGTGGTTGACACGGTTTTCCATTCAAATAGCATGGATATCATGGTTATTTCTATAATCTTTAATTTATTCTTCAAATGATTTTCCAAAGACATAATTTTTAGATTTTAGCTTGTTATTGGTCTATGGAAACCCTTAGAGAAGCTACCTCCCTTTCATTCATGGATAAGAAAGAATCATATGGAATACTTCTACTACTCAGTGCAATTTATTACCATTTTATAAATAATTTTCATACTTTGGTTTATTGTATTTATACCCTCAAATTCAATGTTTATGTTGAAATGGTCATATAATCCCAACAGTTATATAATACCAATGAACATATATAATAGTAAATTTCCATTCCTATATATAACCTAAAATAATTTATCTTATTTTATTATATTTAAAAATTTCTATTATATTTCTAATTATCTTCATTATTTATATAGTTTCAATTGGGGTTATGATATTCATATAAAACCATAAAGATAAAGATTTTATGTTTATGTTATTTTTTTCACTTGAGAATTTATTTCACTTGTACTTTTATTAATTTTGTTTCTTATTTAATTATCACAATGAATTTATAATTCATTGTAATGTTTTTATCTCAAAACAAAATATCATGTTTTTATTTAGTTTAGAGTTGTGTGTGAAATAATCTATGCAATATAGTAGTTATTTAAAGGAAAATTTGTGAAAATATTTTATGGGTGTTATAATTGAAGAGTTTTTTAAAGATAATATTAGTAATGATACTCATTGTAATTTTGGGGTAATAATTCAAAGCTTAGTTTATAATCACTTTAGGGTTAAATTTTTGGAATCTAAATCCACTAAATAACCTGAAATATTAGGGGGTCTTTCGAGAAGAATTAGAAAACTCATTGCTAAAAAATATAATTTTTTCAACATGAACAAATTTAATGCATTATAAGTATATCTTTGGATATTGTCAAACACTCATAGCCGCATTATTGTGAGAAAATCATTTTTCTTAAGCCTAATATGGAGTATGAATTTTACTTTTATCATTTTGTGAACTATGATTTGGTTATAGAAGGATTTTCATTTGAAACTGAATATTTCAAATACTTTAAAGGTGATAAAAAATTTGAGGTATTTCTTATTCCATTATAAGTTAAAAAAATATATTTACCCACCTTTAAGGAGGGTCAAAGGTGAGAACCTAGATAGAATTCCATAGGTGGATAGTAGGTATGCTTCTATTATCAAGAGAAATTCAAAAGATTTTTTTTAGTCACTGGGCTTAGGAAATTATTTTGTGTGCATGAGGATGTATTATTTTAAAAAATAAGGAAAAAATAATGGCAATGACTCTTTTCTTGTTGATAACCTGAAGTCATTGACTAGAGATAGTGTGCAGGTTATAGTATTTTGGCACCTATTTCTGAGAGTTTTGAGGCCTTTAAAGTGGTGGGGTTCTATGAGGTTGTTTCTTCTCATCTATAATATTTTTATAGAACTAATTTCACATATTTTGGGTGTTGTTTATGATGTTTTGGGTATATAAATAGTTATGTATTATAGACTAATCCATATTTTTATGGAGGATTTATTTAAGTTTTAACTTGATGATAGTGTTTGGGAAATTTTAAGAGATCATGGAATTTTTTTCTGACAAAATAATTAAATAACATAAAAAAATAAATTGATACTTTCAAGTGATTATGGAAATAATTATAGAGAGTAATTCATGTTGGGGACTTTAAATCTCTCATTACAAGGAAGGAAACCCATGGTCTAATAAATCAATGTTTTGTTTTAATAAAAAAAACCCTCGCCTTTTTGTTTTGTGTAGACTCACATACTGGATGAATAAGTATTACATTATTCTCAAATCTTTAATAAGTTTTAATAAATGTTATCCAATTTTACAAGGCACTTTAACACTTTTTCATCATTAGATCAAATATTCACTCTAACAATCTCTCACTTTTAATGTGGTCTCATTTTATTGATTTTGAATGATTCAATTTAAATATTTATTTTTTTATCTTTAATGTGCTTTAATGGGAGAGAAAAAGTGGAGTTTGGAGTGTTATAAATGAGAGTTATCAATTTTTTCCTCGTAATGCTTCAAAAAAAATCAATAGGAGATGACTTTTTTATTCTGTTTTGAGATTTTAATTTTTGAACCTATTGCATGATACCTTGATAGTTTGTTGGAAATTTTATAGAAATGTTTGTTTTTTTTATGGTTTATATCTATTTAAAATTTTCATTAGTGTCTTAATTTTTTTTATATTATCTCTGTAAACTTTTACTATGTATATGTGCTAGAATTTTGTAAATATTGTTTTTTTGAGTTTTTCTATGACCCTTGTACTTAATTTTGTGATGCTCAATTACAAGTTTTTTTATCTTTAAATTTTTTAATTTCTTTTTCAACTTAGAGTTCAACATTGAAGATAATTTTTAGTTTAATATTTGGGGGAAGGGTCTTCATATGTTCTAATGAGAGACACACACTCCTAGATTCGGTGTTATAAATACAAACCTTGAAAATAATATTTGATACCAAGTAAGATAACATGAGCGTAATATTCATATATTTTACATCATATCCACAATTAAAACACTTCTTATCATAAATTCACACAATCCTAGATCCCAATAGTTTATTGTATTTTGAAGTAAGCTTCAACATTTCCTTTAAATAGTATTCTCACATTATTCCCTTTTAGAAACATAATACATAATATTTTTCTTCATAGCCTAAGGAATAGAATCATAAGCAATGGTTTGATCAGATAATTAGTAAGGGTAAGTATAAGAGATATTAATCAAATATCACAAGGGAGAATAAGATAAGAATTTGGGTAAGAGAACATAATTGTAACACCTCGGGAAATGTGTGAGTTAAAAGGATAAATGGTACTACCCATGTCAACAAGGTGTGCCTTTATTTTCAAGATCCTACCATGATTATAACTCTATGATTAATTGTTCTTGTCCTAGAGTAGTTTTAGGATGGGTGACCTCATCGGATGTTTCCTTGGGTGTGTGTGAGTGAGGACAAAGCACACTAAAAGAACATATTTTGTCCTGTGGGGGTAGTCATTAGTTGGGTAATATCGTGGGGTATACTATTAATTAATATAAGCTATTTATAGATACCCATGGGGTCATATTATGAGGTTTATATCCCAATTAGTTTGAGTCATAGAAAATGATATCAATTCCATTACCTATCCTAAAGTGAAAAGACACTACCTGGGTTTGAGGTGTGAAGTTCACAATGAGGTCATTGTGATAGGGGGAGATTTTAACACCCCTGGAAAAGTGATAATTTAAAGGATTAAGGTTAATACCCATGTAAATAAGTTTCACTTTCTTTTAAAGATCCTAAATAATTAGAACTCCATAATTAATTGTTTTTGTCTTGAAGTTTTTATAGGATGGGTGACCTCCTAGAAGTTTCCCAGGGTATGTGTAAGAGAGTAAAAATCACTCTGAAAGAACATGTGTTGGCATATGGGAACATTCATTAGTTTTATAAGTGACACTATTGGGTAATATCTAGTGCTGTGCTATTAAGTAAACCAAGGTATTACTAGAGACCCATGGGTTCATATTACTAGGCTCATGGCTTGAGGAGATCATGTCATGACAATAATCAAGGTACATGGTCATAATAGAATAGAATCGTAACTAATGAAATATTGATCATAAATCATGAGTTATAGATTGAGGTTTTTTTCATAACATAATATGTGAGTAATTTGTTTGTGGAAACATGAGTCATTAATCCTGATCCATGAAAACATAATATAGGAATAATAATTTGGCATATACATAAGCCTGAAAAATCATTCCTTATGTCAAGGAACAATTCCAAGACCATCATAATTTTTTTTAAATACCCATATTGGATTATGTTTACTCCATAATCCATGACATTTCATCTCATGAGATATAAGGTTTTACCCAATCCATTAGACGACTATAATGGTGATACCCATCACATAGTGGATAGAGTCCCTTAAGATTTTTGGTTCACTTCTCATTATCAATCTTATATTAAGATATAAACTTTAACAAATGTATTATAGGGATATATTATTTTGGTAAAAACCATAAAATAATAAAAAACCATACATTTTTGTACCACATGAATATGAAAACATTCATAATTCCATCATAACAAATTAACCCATAAAAATGAAACGGGTTTCATGAAAACTTTAATAAGACATAATCATTATTAATACAGAGAAAAAAGGTGAATAGTAACATTATATCATAATAAAAATTAATTCATATCTATAGAGATGAGAAATAATTTATAATAGAATTAGTAAATTACTTTGAAAATGATAAGAAATACCCTATTATTTTTTTAATAACTTATATTTTAAAGGAAAAAATTCAAAAAAATGAGAATAGAAATTATTTTGTAAAACTATAAAAACATAATAGATATATTATTAAATAAAAATAAATAATATGGTGGGAAAAGGAATTCATATAGGAAATTTTTAAAAGAAATATTTTTTCTACACTTTTTTAAAGAGAGTCAATGCTAATATAAAATTGCCTATGTGGAGAATGTTAAAACAATTCCTTTAAAATTTTGAAAAGAAAGTAAAAAATATATAAAATTAAATTAATAAATAATTTAAGTACATATAATAAAATTTATAAAACAATATAAATAATATGTACATGGAGGAGAAATATTTCTGACTGAGAATAAGAGATGTGGTTGGTTCTACTTACAAGAATCCCTTCAATTATTTTATAAATCAAAAGGAAGTGAAATGGTATAAAGACATGTAAACTATAGAAAATAACTATATTAGAATAAAATATATTAGTTTTTATAAATAAAGAACAAAAAAATTCCCCCAATGTAAATTTAATATAAACAACCTCAATTTCAAAGTGATATTGAAAAATAAACCCTTACAAGTTTGGTAACTTTTGAAGAAAAATCTGTTGAAATGGATAATTCGAAATAAAAATTTAAATGAAATTAATAAAAATATAATCATGGTAAAATATTTAAAATAGTTATTATATATACCTTATAAATGAAAATGAGTGCATAATACAAAACATGACTTAAATAAGGGGATTTGAGGAGAAAACCCCTTATATCGAACTTCCCATTGGCCAGGCACACTCTAATTCCATGTATAATAAATTAAAATTTATTATTCATATTAATAATAAAATTATTAATATTTATATTACTTAATATCATTTACTTATAATTTTTTTACACACATATTTATTTTTTATAGTTAAAATTATTAAATGGGTTTTATCTGTTTCATTTTCCACGCATGCTTTGGTTTAGTGGTTCTGATCCTTAATCCTTGTTCATGGGATCACCATATAAAGGATTTTAATGAATATTTAAGATATTTTCTTGATATATATATATATATATATATATATATATATTCTCATGTTAATTTCATTAAAATTATAGTGATGGTTCAAAGGAAATGCTTAAAAATCCCCTTTTGTGAATTTTTCTTCAACAAGAAGAATTCATTTTATTAATGAATTTAACTATATATATTATCATCCAAAAATTTTGAAAAAATATTAAATTAATAATTATTAAATATTATTAATATTATTTAAGTTTAATTATTCATTCTTTAAGAAAACATTATAACATCTTTTATGTTGGTGGTATAACAGAACAAAATAAGAACATGTTATAATAATTAAATGAGAAAAAACATGTTATTATGTAGTAATAATATCACCTTTACCAAATATTAATGATTTTAAAAACATATTTTTAGAGTTATAAATAATATTCAATAATAATTATATAAAAAAGATAAATAAGGGTGATCAATAAGAGGATATCACTTACATTGAAGACTTAAATTTCATCTTAGAGCGCCTCTTGGAAATGAAGAATTTGGAACTTATTATTGTGTCCAGAGGTTTCCAAACATGAGAGATTATTATGAGAGAGGTAATTTGGTAATTTATTCAAGATATATTTTAATTAAATGTGTGCTTTTATTTTGGAACATTCTGGGTCCTTTTAAAGATGATAAGGGGTGGTATTTTTGTAAATAATCTTTTCTTAATATAACAGGAAAGTCGTATTCAAGGAAAGTGGATCCAAAATTGACAATTAGTGAGGATAAAATAATGTCCGGTTAATAAATCCCTCTTTAAACCATTAATAGGAAAAAGAAATTGTGATATTTTATGACTTTATCCCTTAATTTAACACTTTTACCTAATTTTAGTCGTTATCATGGTGACAACATTTTTACATTAGTTGCTTATTTTTTATGACTATAAATAAAATAAAATTTATTACCTAATATGTATATGATTATTCCAAATATGAAATCCATTTTTTTATTAAATTTTTAAAAGTGAAAAAAAATAATTTTAAAATAATAAATGTTTAATGCATAAAATAGTTTTTAGGAAAATATATTTTAAGACCAAAAATAGATTTATTATTATTCCTTGAAAAATGATAATAATTATATGAATTATATTTTATTTAATTATATATATATAAAATAAATTTAATTAAAATAATTCTTTATTAATGATCTATTTAATTATTAATACAAAAATATCAAAAATAGTGAAAAATTATTCATTAAAAATTATTCCCTTTTAACATTAAATTAACTTAATCACATTCAAATATCTATCTTCTAACCACACAATTTTTTCAACTAATAATTATTATAATATTTATTTAAACACTTAAAATCATTCTTTAAAATAACACACAATCAATAAAAAATTAATTTTTACAATAAAATATTCTAATTAATTATTATCTATCTATTTCTTTTGAGAATTGTGAATTTAATTATTTTTAATTTATTACCAACAATTAAAAAACTTCAATGTACTGATTAGATGCAAGTATATCCAAGGACCATGTATCCAATGGTTCTTTACCAATGTTTTATATATCCAATGGCCACATATTCCAAAACCATATATATAATGATTATATTTCGTTCCTATATATAGCCTTGCATATATATCTAAAATTATTCATCCTATTATTTTACTTAATTATCAAAAAAATTATATTTCTAGTATTTTTCCTTATTCCCCCTTTTACTTTTCATAATGATGTTTCATATTGTATCCTCATAATTTATTAATTTTTTTTCACTGTAATATATTACCTTAATAAGATGTATATTGTGGTTCATTTTTGTTTGGTGTTGTGTTTAAATTAATCTATTAAATATAGTTTTTATTTGAATAGAAATTCGTATTAAAATCATAGGGTGTTACATTTTACCCCCTTAAATAAATTGTGTCCTTACAATTTTATTTATCTCTCACAGATAAAAATAGTGGATGGTATCTGAAAGATAAAAAAGACTCAAGATCTAATTTATAATTAGATATCAACCTCACTATCTTTATTAATACTATGAAACTCATATTTTCCCTGATAGTAGTAATATTCCCAAAATTGAGTTTCCCCAATCATTTGAGCTAAATACCCCTTATGATTGGTTATTAAGACCCATATAATAGAGTTGATTCCCCTAGGTAGTTCATAGTAAATATTGTACTAATAAATGATCATAGGTTGATATGAGATATGAAATGTGTCTTCTATATCACAGAAATTAATCTATAATCTATGTGAAGATATTCAATCCATTACCACAATCACATAAAATTGGGATAAATGAAGAATAATAATATTTTTATGAATCACATTCCCAAAAACTTTAATTAGAAAAGAGTTGTAGACATGAGATATAGTCATCACACCATTGGAATTATTCACTGATAATTAAATATTTGTTTATTGGGGATACAAATTAATAATCTTAAAGAATTTTTAAGATTTTAAGTAATTTATAGAACTAAGATCAAATAAGATGTTTTAAATATTGACCATACAAATTACCACCCTAATTTTATGATTCTATTTATCATCCCTTACTAAAATCAAAATGGTATGTGTGAGTATCAAGAAATAATTATCAATGTAAACTATTATATGATAAGGAAAACTATTCATAATAGGTCATAAATTATGACACCATTATTTCAACCTACGATATTTTAAGTTAATCATTACTTACTTTTAGTTCAAAATAGGTTATTTTAAGTTATATCATCTTATTCTTTATAACCTTATCCCTAAAAATAATCAAACCTCACTCTAATACCAAATGAGAAACCCCCAACTCACACTAAAATTTTATGCTATAAATACAAACATTACACATATTCTTTAATACCATATGAGATGAACTAAGCATAATACACATATTTTTTAATTTATTTCTGCAATTTAAATACTTTATCTCACAAAATAATGTAATCCCAAAACCCAAAGGTTTAGTGTTTTTTGAGATCATCTATATGATATTATTATTTTACAATAAATATTCAAAATTTCCCACAAATATTACTATCATGTGAGCCCTATTAAACACATCATACAAACTTATCATCCTCATAACATAAAAAATCAAACCATAATAAATAGTGTAGAGACCCAAAGCCTGACGTACATAGACATTACATTACTTTTGCAGAATACCTAATACATAACAAAAACAGACACCAAAGGACCATAATAGTTCAGTGTCTTTGGAAACTCGGAATATAATCTTCTAATCTTTGTGAAATATCTTCAATATCTCCCATAAAGGTCTTCCCTTTTTTTTCTTACCTAAAACCTTTATTATATCCTGGGGAAAATAAAACATATAAAAGGGTGAGATCAAATGATCAGTAAGGGTAAGCATGGAGAAAATAAAAAAACTATATACATTTGAACTTAAAAACATGAACATAATGTTTAAACATCAAAATCTTGAGCAATGACAAAAAACATGGCAGTACATAAGGCATAGATCATAAAAGAACATTAATCATGATAAAATAGAATGGGAATAAAACATGTAATTGTGGAAAACCATTAAGCACATGATATGATTTCCATAGTAGCCAAGGCATTGCTGCCAAGACCATCTTAGTGGACAAAGTCTCTTTCTGAATCGACTTCACTCCTCGTTCCAATCCTGTATCACTGAACCAGTTTAACTTACCATTATATCCATGTCTATCTCAGGAGATATAAATCTTTACCCAATGCATTGGAGGGAGATATAGGTCCCACCCATCTCATAATGAAATCATTCTTTCGTGTTCCACAAAATCAACATAAATCATTCATCATAACCCAAAGAATAGTTTGGGTTTCATAAACATCATCCCATCATAACATAATCCATATAAAACAAATGGATATCATTTCATCATAATAAAAGTGAAACCATGTAAATAATAGAGACATTAAACTTGAAACATACACATATAAAATAATGTCATCTTAGATGGAAAATGGTTTTGATAAAACACTTGAAATGAATTCTTGAGGAAAATATCCTTTATTCTTCAAAATCATTTTCTTTTTAGAAAATGCCATGAAATTTTAAAATAAAATGATTTTTTTGAAAATAGTCATGAAATATTGTATAGTAAGCTTCATGAAAATAATTTTTTATGAAACTGTAAAAATCTGTTCATGTCGTATAAGTTAAAAAAAACATTCTCCTCATACTTTTAACAAAAAAGTCAAAAAAGTACCTCGTAACGTAAACAAAAGAAAAATTCCTTACATAACATGTAGTAAAAGGAAAAAATGGTCAAAAATTACTTTAAACATACATGAAAACATTTTTAGAAAATTGGTAAAAGGATGATAAATATAACCCCAGTAAATACTTACAAATAAACAATCTCGGATAAAAATGAGATTGGAAAAGTTATCCCTTACCTTAGGTCTGATATGCTTTGTACGTATCCGAACCTCCTGTATAATGATATAAATAATTTAATTTACTTATTACATAATAATATTCATTGTTAAGATATCATATATGGTTCACTTATGACTTTATATTACCCTTTCTTTTGTAAATTCAATGTTAAAGTAGCATTTTGGGTAAAATCGTTTTATTTATCGTACGTGTTTGGACTTGTTTTTATTGATATTATTATTAATTATATCATGATTTAATTACTTCAATAATTTAAATCATGATTTATATATCATATATATTCAGTATATATATATATAATAGATAGATGAATGAAATTAAATACACCGTTCATGGAGACGGTAGGTCGTACGTACGCATGAACGTTGTTTTCCTTTCCTTATTGACTTGAATAGAAGTAAGTAGATGACATATATATATATATACATAAATAAAGTAGCTTTATCATGTCATATATTTCATTATTATTCATTATATATACTTTATAATCATTCTTGAATGGTTGACATGGAGAATGAATCTCATCGCATCGTGGAGATGGTAGTCCTTACGTACGCATGAGCGATGATATCGTTCCCATAATTATTGAATAGAATTAGAGTGGATGATATAATATCTCAGAATAAGTATGATGTTATAATAACTATATATAGTTATTCATTACACCATTATACCCATCCAATTAAGGTGGTGGTGGAAAAACAGATTACACCACGGCGTGGAGACGGTATTCCGTACATACGCACGAGCGGTGATTTTGTTTTCCGTAGGATGGATAGAAAGTGAAATGGGGTTGTTTAATATTTATAATAATATATCAGTATATTAGTTATAATGATGTTATTACTTTATAATGAAACAACTAAAGAAGAAAAAGTTGAAGAAGAAATAAACTTGAAAGAATCGGTAGAAGAGATTACCTCTTCTTCAACGCACCTCTTTTAAGCTTCTTCTTAAGGCACTAAAGTTGGTCTTTTGAGAATACCAGAACCTACAGAATGTTTCTAGGGAAGTGGGGAAGAGAAATGGGCAGGGTTTGGATGAGTTTTTAGGCTAAAAGTGTTGTTAATAGGAGAGGGAGAAGGTGACCTTTTATAATGGAGGAGAGGGGCACCTTTGGAAACCTCAAAAATATTAATTTATAATAAATCAAACCCCACTTAAAAACCTCCATGAATGACTCATATTAAAATATTAGATGATATAGGGTTGTAATATCATCAACCAATAAAATTTAGACAAGTTATAAATTTATTTTAAACATTATCAACTTGATTTACCCTTATTTAATTTATTTAATCTTATTTATGGTAATAATATTCTAAATTTTAAATTTTTATAAATAATTACTTATGTGTTTTTAATTATCCATAATTGGGTATTTTATGAAATTTTAGACCATATAAATTTCCATTTATAATTTTTAAATATTTATGTGATTTTTAAACAATTTAATAATATGTAATTTTTATAAAATAACAATAGTGTTCATTTTAACACTATTCATTTATTTGAATTTAAATAAAATCAAAACAGATTATATATTCAAAAAAATTTATAATATATTTATAACATGTCATATTCATCTATAAAATTTTTTGAGAACATTAATTAGTTCATATAATGTTTATTTTAATATTTATAAAACAATTTATTTGGTATTTCTCTTAATAAAACAATTACTACATAAAATTTGTATAATAATTTAATATAATTATTAGTTGTATAAAAATTAAAAATAAAATCCTATGATGAATATAAATATAATACCTTTCATAATAATATTTTTACTCGAATTTATCATCTTAAAATCACAACATTTAAATTTTTATATTTATTAAATTAGGAAGGTGATATCTTTGACATCATTTAAAATAAAATAATATAAATTTCCTAATCGGTTTTATAAGACTCAAAATGGTCCACAAATCTACCCTTGGATGATTAGGGTATATATATACTTGAAAAATAAAGTTTTTTCAAGTTTCTGGTCTTTTTTATTGGTATTATTATTTTAATAAAAACTATATTATTGATTTTTCACTAAATAAATAATTTCTACATCATTAATGTATAAGATTTTAAGGTAATAAAATATTTATTAAAAATTACAAATAAATTACCATGATAAAGAAAAACATTTTATATTTCAAATTAGTATTTATAATAGAAATTATATTTTGTATAACCTTATATTAAAAATAATCTAATCATTAAAGTTTGAGTGAGACATTTCACTTTCCTTTAAATAAACTAAATAAAAGGTCTTAATCAAATACAAGTGGGTTCCATTAGATTACATTTCGACCCAAGTGTGATTTAGGGTAAAATATAATCATCCAATTATATTATTACAAGTGTTAGGGTAATTTTATAATATTATATTTACCCTTAATTTCCTGATTTACCTTTAACTATGGTAAATAAAATTTATCGTAGTTACTATTCATAATGAATAAAAATAAAAAGTAGATTATTAAGATAATTTGGACCTACTAATTCCAAAAATGGAATCAATTTTTTCACATTCAAATCACATAAGTTGCATAAATTAATTTAAAATTAATCTCGTTGTTAAGAAAACGAGTTTTAAAAGTTAAAACATTGCAAAAGATAAAAATTATTCTACCTATGAATTCAATGTAAAATCAATTATAATGAAATAAATTATGTTAAATGGTAAAAATATATTCTATTTATAATTTAAAACCTTTAAATATTATAATTTAACCATATGAATTATTACAATGAAAAAAAGTTATTTTTAATTAAAATATAGCGTGTTTTTACTACTCATTAAAATATAAAAGTTATCAGAATAATATGAAAATTTTATCCAAAGTAAATTTTTATATCCTGATTCCAACGAAGAATTTTATTTTGTCAAATTGAACTTATAAACATGTCAAAAACTATATTTAAAGTGTGTGCACCATCAAAAGGCGGCAAAACTGCATTTTTTGAAAAATACTTAGTTTACCTGAAAATTTTATTTTGTTCTCATACCATGTTCTATAAAATGTGTAAGATAAATTATAATGTTATAAAATTCAAAATGTAGTTAATACTATTCATAATGGCTAGTTCATAATATTATAATAATATATCATTTTTTAGTGAAACCTGGTATTGCGTACTACACACGCTATCGAGGAAGGTCGTGATTGTGTGTAATGTAAGCCAAGTCAGGGATGCGTGTAATGAAAGCTCCATATAGTGTTGCATATAACATAATCAAAACTTATTTCATTTATACATTAAAAAAAATCTATACTTAATGTTGTGTAAAATAATTTGTATAAAATGAACTTGAAATTGTGTGTAACACAAGCCAAGAATAGTGTTGCGTATACTACAAGATAATACGGTGTTTCATATAGCATAAGATAATTTTGGTGTAGTGTAAAACAAAAGACATCAATAATGATTCTCATAAAATATCGGGTTGTTACATTCTACCCCCCTTAAAATGAATTTTTCCCTCGAAATTCATCGGGGTTATAAATAGTTTACTACTTGAAAGTTTCTTTCATAGAAACCCACATCATAAAAAGGAATACTAAAACTTAATTTTAAAAAGTGAAGTATGAAACATAATGGTTATCCAAATTAACTCATCACTTGGTTTCCACATAGGATAACATAGGTGAAAATATAGATATGGAAGAGAAATCTAACAATCAAGTTCTGATGGAGAGTGGTAGAGAACATGGCTCTGAGAAAGCCAATAATCACAAAGATATAAATTTGTGATGATCTAAGGTACCATCTGATTAATCATATATAAGAGCACTAGGACAAAATTTTTGGTTTTCAATATACTTTCCCTAAAGTTGAACATTTTGAATTAGAATAAATACTTACTTGATTTTGGTACAATATCACTGTTGTTTCTTCCTTGAACAATTTCCACTTCATCTCTTAAAGAAATGAAGTTGAATTTGTCATTCTTGAAGTGCTAGAAGAACATGTGATATAATTATGGGTTATTCCATCTGTCTCAAACAAAAGGTTAGCAAAAGTTATTAAAAATACATAAGTCCATATATGGTGATATAAATCCTATATGATTCCAAAAATGGACTTATAGTTCATCTATCATAGTTCTTAATAAAATAAAACTCATTTCTACTAACCAGGGACTTCCTATAGGCCAGTGGTAGGTGATAAAGGCTTGTCGCACTTTGGTTGTGGGTTCGATTCCTGAATCCTTGTCCGATGTGACGGGTTGTCATTCGTCCTACGGTTTGTACTTTTTCTAAAACTATACTATTATAACAAAAAGTTCTAGACTTAAACAATACTATCTGATTTCTAACTTAATCTATTCCAATCTTTAGGTTTATCCAAAATAATCATGTCCAATCTCATAGTATAAATAAAAATATTACTAGAAAGTTCATCTACGAAGCATTGAATACAATCATTTATCGCTCGTATATCATAAGATATATATCTTGTTGGTCACATTCCAAACATGTGAATTCCTTAATCATGTATTCTTTTGAAACACGAATTACCATAGAACCTTAGTGAAAATATGAATGCTGTCAAAAGTTAACTCTTTCCACATACCAGAATCCAAAAAATTCTATATACTCAAACCATGATATCACTTAGTCCTTATATTAGTCATGAGCTCATTAATACTATCAAATATTTCATTATCTCTTTATCCCTTCTTTATCTACATATTAGGTGCTTTCCAAAAATATTTGAATGACCTTTCATGGTTACCAGTACCATTCAACATATACTTTCAAAAACATAAGGAAAAACAATAGTGTAACAATCCTTAGATGTCTCTTTATTCCATAGTACCATGAGATTACTTATACAACATTACTCTTGATAAACATGTAATCATACCACTACCTTCTTAAACCATTGACCGGTCTTGAACAATTATTTCATCTCACATATCATTTGTAGTCTCTTAAACATCATTAACATAAATACTACCCATACGACTATTCTGATTCTCTTCATGAGAATTTCCCTTAGGGAATTAGTTTACATAATTTCAATACATTCCACATTTAAAACATTTAACCGTTGTTGATGTCTTAGCAATACCATTATTCTTTTCCATGGTGTTAACTGAACCTTTTCTTTTACAATTACTGAATTTGTGTCCTTCTTTTCCACACCCAAAGAATCTTCCAGTTCCTTTGAAACATTCTCCCTGATGCCTCTTCCCACATGATTTACATGAGGGAAATTGAACTTTATTTCCTTTATGATCATCATGAAACTCCATCTTTCTCTTATTAGCTGAGTCGGGAAACTTACCAAAGTTGAGATTATTGATCATATTATGAGATTGATGATTAGGCATAATAACGATATGTGGACCTCCAGATCCAATTTCATTTGGTTTCTCATGAAGAATATCATTCCATTGTCCATCATATCCTCCATTATCGTGAATCTTCCTGTTTCCAGCCATTTTCTAAAACCCAAAAAAGAATAGTGTGAGAAGCAAAAATCATAATCAAGGGGGAGTACCTTCAATATATAACAACTTAGGTTTAATTCTAATATCATTTATATAATTCTAGGACAATAACCTATACTTATAATTAACCTTAGAGACATCCCTAGATATACCTTAGAAATATCTCTAGGGATTTCACTAAAGTTTTTGCATCCTAGTTTCCAAAGGTTGACTAAACCTTTCCTCTAATACCAACTGTAGAGACCCAAAGCCTGAAGTACATAGACAATACATTAATTTTTTGTAATACCTAATACATAACAAAAACAGACACCAAAGGACCGTAATAGTTTAGTGTCTTTGGAAACTCAGAATATAATCTTCTAATCTTGGTGAAAGATCTTCAACATCTCCCATAAAGGTATTCCCTTTTATTCTTACCTAAAACCTTTCTTTATATCATGGGGAAAATAAAACATATAAAAGGGTGATCTCAAATGCTTATTAAGGGTAAGCATGGAGAAAATAAAATAAACCATATACATTTGAACTTAAAAACATGAACATAATGTTTAAACATCAAAATATTGAGCAATGACATAAAACATGGCAGTACATAAGGCATAGATCATTAAAGAACATTAATCATAATAAAATAGCATGGGAATAAAACATGTAATTGTGGAAAACCATTAAGCACATGATATGATTTCCATAGTAGCCAAGGCATTGCTGCCAAGACCATCTTGGTGGACAAAGTCCCTTTCTGAATCGAGTTCACTCCTTGTTCCAGTCCGGTATCACTGAACTGGATTAACTTACCATTCCAGCCATGTCTATGTAATGAGATATAAATCTTTACCCAATGCATTGAAGTAGATATATGTCCCACCCATCTCATAATTAAATCATTCTTTCATGTGCCACCACTTCAACATAAATCATTCATCATAACCCAAAGAATAAAATGGGTTTCATAAACATCATCCCATCATAACATAATCCATATAAAACAAATGGATATCATTTCATCATAAGAAAATTGAAACCATGTAAATCATAGAGACATTAAACTATAAACATACACATATGAAATAATGTCATCTTAGATGGAAAATGGTTTTGATAAAACACTTGAAATGAATTCTTGAGGAAAATATCCTTTATTCTTCAAAATCATTTTATTTTCAGAAAATTCCATGAAATTTTAAAAGAAAAGGATTTTGTTGAAAATATTCATGAAATATTGTATATTAATCTTCATGAAAATAAGGTGTTATGAAACTGTAAAAATCCATTCAAGTCGTATAAGTTAAAAAAAATTCCTCGTACTTTTAACGGAAAAGTCAAAAAAGTACCTTGTAACGTAAACAAAAAAAAGATTCCTTACATAAAATGTAGTAAAAGTAAAAAATGGTTAAAAATTACTTTAAACATACATGAAACCATTTTTAGAAAATAGGGACATGGATGATAAATATAACCCCAGTAAATACTTACGAATAAACAATCTCGGATAAAAATGAGATTGGAAAAGTTATCCCTTACCTTAGGTCCAATATTCTTCGTACGTATCTGAACTCCTGTATAATGATTTAAATAATATAATTTACTTATTACAAAAGCATATTCATTGTTATTATATCATATATGGTTCACGTATGACTTTATATTACCCTTTCTTTTGTAAATTCCATGTTAAAGCAGTGTTTGGGTTAAAATCGTTTTATTTATCGTACGTGTTTGGAAT
Source organism: Viscum album (assembly GCA_963277665.1). Classification (NCBI taxonomy): domain Eukaryota; kingdom Viridiplantae; phylum Streptophyta; class Magnoliopsida; order Santalales; family Viscaceae; genus Viscum; species Viscum album. Next base: position 1,422,087,053 of record OY728120.1, read on the forward strand.
TGTTGTTCTTGATATTATTATTACTTATATCATGATTTAATTACTTCCATAATGTAGATCATGATTTATATATCATATATATTCAGTATATATATATATATAATATATAGATTAATGAAATTAAATACACCGTTCATAGAGACGGTAGGCCGTACGTACGCATGAACGTTGTTTTCCTTTCCTTATTGACTTGAATGGAAGTAAGTAGATGGAATATATATATATATATATATATCCAGTAGCTTTATCATTTCATATATTTCATTATTATTAATTATATATACTTTAAAATCATTTTTTAATGGTTGACATGGAGAATGAATCTCATCGCGTCGTGGAGACGGTAGTCCGTACGTACGCACGAGCGATTATATCATTCCCATAATTATTGAATAGAATTGGAGTGGATGATATAATATATCAGAATAATTATGATGTTATAATAACTTTATATAGTTATTCTTTACACCATTATACCCATCCAAGTAAGGTGGTGGTGGAAAAACAAATTACACCACGGCGTGGAGATGGTATTCCGTAAGTACGCACGCACGGTGATTTCATTTTCCGTAGGATGGATAGTAAGTGAAATGGGGTTATTTCATATTTATAATAACATATCAGTATATTAGTGATACTTATGTTATTACTTTATAATGAAACAACTAAAGAAGAAGAAGTTGGAGAAAAAAGAAACTTGAAAGAATCGGTAGAAGAGATTACCTCTTCTTCAATGCATCTCTTTTAAGCTTCTTCTTAAGGCACTAGAGTTGGTCTTTTGAGAAGACCAGAACCTCTAGAATGTTTATATAGAAGTGTAGAAGATAAATTTTCAGGGGTTGTCCGAGCTTGAAGGCTCAAAGTGTTGTGAATAGGAGAGGGAGGAGGTTCCCTTTTATAAGGGAGGAGAGGGGCACCTTTGGAAACCTCAAAAATATTAATTTATAATAAATAAAAAAACCACTTAAAAACCTCCAAAAATGACTCATATTCTAATATTAGATGATATAGGGGTGTAATCTTATCAAAAAATAAAATTTAGACATGTTGGAAATTTATTTTAAACCTTATCAACTTGATTTAACCTTATTTAATTTATTTAATCTTATTTGTGGTAATAATATTCAAAATTTTAAATTGTTATACATAATTAATTATGTGTTGTGAATTATCCATAATTGGGTACTTTATGAAATTTTAGACCATATAAATTTCCATTTATAATTTTTAAATGTTTACGTGATTTTTAAACAATTTAATAATATGTTATTTTTATAAAATAACAATAGTGTTCATTTTGACACTATTCATTTATTTGAATTTAAATAAAATCCACACAGAGGATATATTCGAAAAAAAAATGTTTAATAGAGTTCTAACATGTAATATTATACTATAAAATTTTTGGAGAACATTAATTATTTCATATAATGTTTATTTTAATATTTATAAAACCATTTATTTGGTATTTCTCTTAATAAAACAATTACAACATCATTTTTTTATAATCAATTAATATACTTATTAGTTGGATAAAAATTAAAAATAAAATCCTATAATGTATATAAATATAATACCTTTCATAATATCATATTAAAATCACAACATTTAAATTGTTATATTTATTATATTATGAAGGTGACATCTTTGACATCATTTAAAATAATATAATATAAATGTCCTAATCGGTTTTATAAGACTCTAAATGGTCCAAAAATATACCCTTTAATGATTAGGGTATATATATACTCGACCAATAAAGTTTTTTCAAGTTTATGGTCCTTCTGATAGGTATTATTATTTTAATAAAAACTATATTATTGATTTTTCACTAAATAAATAATTTCTACATCATTAATGTATAAGATTTTAAGGTAATAAAATATTTATTAAAAATTAAAAATCAATTACCATGATAAATAAAAACATTTTATCTTTAAAATGAGTATTTATAATCTAAATTATATACTATATAACCTTATATTAAAAATAATCTAATCATTAAAGTTTGAGTGAGACATTTCACTTTCCTTTAAATAAACTAAATAAAAGGTCTTAATCAAATACAAGTGGGTTACATTAGATTTCATTTCAACCCAAGTAAGATTTAGGTTAAAATATAATCATCCAAATATATTAGTACATGTGTTACGGTAATTTTATAATATTATATTTTCCCTTAATTTCCCGATTTACCTTTAATTATGGTAAAAAAAATTACCGTAGTTACTATTACTAATGACTAAAAATACAAAAGTAGCTTATTAACATAATTTGGAAATACTGATTCCAAAAATGGAATCCATTTTTCCAAATTCAAATCATATAAGTTTCAGAAATTAATTTAAAATTAATCTCATTGTTAAGAAAATGAGTTTTAAAAGTTAAAACATTGTAAAAGATTGAAATGATTTTACCTATGAATTCAATGTACAATCAATGATAATGACATACATTATATTAAATGGTAAAAATATATTCTATTTATAATTTAAAACCATTAAATATTATAATTTAACCATATGAATTATTACAACGAAAAAAAGTTGTTTTTAATTAAAATATAGCATGTTTTTACTATTCATTAAAATATAAAAGTTATCAGAATAATATGAAAATTTTATCCAAAGTAAATTTTTATATCCTGATTCCAAAGAAGAATTTTATTTTGTCAAATTGAACCTATAAGCATGTCAAAAACTAGATTTAAAGTAGGTGCGCCATCAAAAGGAGGAAAAACTGCATTTTTTGAAAAATAATTATTTTACCCGAAAATTTTATTTTATTCTCATACCATGCTCTATAAAATTTGTAAGATGAATTATAATATTATTAAATTCAAAATGTAGTTAATACTATTCATAACGTCTAGTTCATAATATTATAATAATATATCATTGTTTAGTGAAACCTGGTATTGCATACTACACACGCTATCGAGGAAGGTCGCGATTGCGTGTAATACAAGCCAAGTTAGGGATGAATGTAGTGAAAGATCCCTTTGGTGTTGCGTATAACATAATCAAAACTTATTTCATTTATACATTAAACAAAATATATACTTAATGTTGTGTAAAATAATTTCTACAAAATGAAATTGAAATTGTGTGTAACACGAGCCAAGAATAGTGTTGCGTATACTACAAGCTAATACAGTGTTGCATATAGCACAAGCTAATTTTAGTGTAGCGTACAACACAAGACATAAATAATAATTCTCATAAAATCTCTGTTTGTTACAAATAGTGAGCATAGATATCCAATAAATGTAAATATAAGATATATTAATATAAGATCATAATTAACCATAAGATGAGCATGTGGGTATGAGAACATAATCAAGGTATATGTTTATAATAGAAGTGAATCATACCCAATAAAACATAGATCATAAATCATGAGTCATGGAATAAGGATTTTGGTATAACATAAAACATGAGGTATAGGGGGTTGAAACATGAGTAAATAATCATGATCCATGAAAACATAACACATGAATAATACATAATCATATAAAATCATTATTTATGTTGAGTCTTGCTGCTAATACCATCATCACATAGTGGATAGATTCCCATAGTGGATTCAGTTTACTCCTCAATCCCCAACATGTCAGCTCGTGAGATATAAGGATTTATCCAATTCATTGGGGGGTTATAAGGGACCCACCTATCACTTATTAGAGATGTTCCCTTAGGTTATTGGGTTCACTCCTCATTAGAAATCATCTCATGAGATAAAAAAATTACCCACTACATTGAAGGGCTATATAATTCTGAGCCCAATAATCACATAATTAAAATTCATAAATATTTGTGCCACATAAACACTAAAACATTTATAATTCCATCATATAATAATTAACCTATTACAATGAAATGGGTTACATGAAAACATTCATAAGACGTAATCATCATTCATATAGATAAAGAAGGTGTATGGTATCATTAGAACATAAGAAACAAATGGAAAATTTCAAAAAAAAAGAGAATAGAAATTAATTTAGAAAAACATGAAAACATTAAGATTAATATTTTAAAAAAATAATAAATTTGTAGTAAAAGGAATTGAAGTTATAATTGGTAAAAAATATATTCTTTTCACAATTTTTTAAAGAGAGTGAAAGTCAATAAGAAATAAACCATTTGTATAATGTTAAAAATTATTCATTTAAAATTTTTGAAAATAAATTAAAATATAATATAAAATGGCCTTAATAAATAATTTAATTGTATATAAGAACATTTATAAAACAATATAAATAATATGGACATAAAGGAGAAGTATTTCTAATTGAAAATAATGGATATGGTCAGTTCCACTAACAAGAATATTTTTAATTATTTTGTGAACTAGAAGGATTTAAAATATTATAAAGACATGTAAACCACTTAAAATAACTATTTTTGAATCAAATTAATAATTTTTTATAGATAAATAACAAAACGTTTCCCCTAATGTAGATTTAACATAAGCAACCTTGATTTCAAAGTGAGATCAGAAAATAAACACTTACAGTTTTGGTAAATTTTAAATTAAAAACCCTTGAAAGAGAGAACATAAAGAGGAAAATTAAATGAAATTAATAAAAATATAATTCATAAAAAATTATGTAAAATAGGTGGAATATATACCTAATAAGTGAAAATAGGTTCATAATATGATACATGTCTCAAAGATGGGAATTTGAGATGAAAAAACATTAACTCTGACTTCTGATTGGTCAGACATGCTCTAACTCCCTCTATAATAAATTAAGTAATATTATTAAAATTAATATGAACCTTATTCATAGTAATTTTACTTAACACAACTCATTTATAATTCATTTTTACCCATAAATTAATTATGTGTACATAAAATTAATATCTAGTTGTTATCTTGTAAGAACCCAATTTTTCTATGAGTTATGGATCCTTTAAATTTCAGTTTAATTCCTTGGTTTTGACTTAATATGAATAACCAGTAAGGTTAAAGAGGAAAAAAGGGTGTTTGGTGCTTTTTTAGAGCCCGAAATCCCAACTGGTGGAAGAAATCATTGGGCCGCACAATTAGTAGAAATGGTGAGGCTTAGTCCATATAGTTTCTCCTAATTGTGAGAGGTGTTTAGTAAGAAGAAGTGGGCCACATGTTTTCCCTAACCATGTGGCCCTAACTTCACACCCATGAAAAGTATCAATAGTTTTTAGTAGAGGAAAAATTTATGGTTTTATCATGGTTTCCCAAATTGTGCACATGAACCATGTGAGTCTCCTCTTAAGATAGAGTTGGGTGCATGGTTCGTGCACAGTTAATGCAATGTTTGGCCAACCATGTGGCCAAATCATGAGACCCAGTGAAAATGGTGAATTTTATATTTTCCCTTTAATGTCTTATATTTTTAACACCTCCTTTCTTTTCTTTATTCTAGCAGACATCCTCCTCCCTCCTTAGAGAGATCCTCATCCCATCAATCTAGGTTCGTTAATAAATCATCCATCAAGACTTCAATTCAACTTTAAATTATATTTTTGGTTGTGTTTAAGTGATTTATCAATTCATAATGAATATTTCATAATTTTTCTTTCTCTCTATAGATTTATTTAGGTGCTGGATCATATGACCTATTTTTAAGTAATTTTTCTATTTTGTAATTTTATTCTGATCTGTACCAAACCAAGGGCCAATACTAGATGCCTTCTTCTTGATAGGCATAATGTAGGTGATATATTATTTTTACCTTAAAGTATTTCTATTTTATATCATGTGTCATTGTGTCGCATTCTAGTTTCACCAGATGTTTCCCTTAATTGAATTTTACTTCAATTGGTTTCCTTAATTGAGAAACTAATAATCCTCTTAGGTCTCCTTCAATTGTTTCCACCCCTTAAGGTGTGCTGATGAAATTTACATTTTTTTATAAATGTATAAATGGAAAAACCATATTCTATATGGTTTTAGTTCAACTTCTAAAATGTGATATCAAAGTTGATGATGAATAATTATTATGGTGCAGCACAGCTAACACACTTATCAACCTATACTATATTAAATGAAGGCTGGGTAGTGTGACTGCATCACATGACTGAATTCAAAAAACTTTTCACCCTTGTTAATGGGGAATGTTAATAAATTATGAATTATCTATATGATCTCATTAAATACTTTTACTACTTATCATTATTATGATAATGGTCATAGAGAACCCTATCCTTTATTATATACGGGAATGGAATCCCTTACAATTGTTATATACAGGCATGGCATACCTTCTACTATTTTTATAAATGGTCATGGTGACCCTAATGAAATATGATGAATGGGATGGAGACCCTTATGGATATGATACATGGGAATGAAACCCATTACTATTGTGATACAGGCATGATGACCCTTACTGTTATGATTCAAGCATAGATACCCTATTATTATGATATGTGTGCATTAAAACCCTTACTATTATGATACAGTCATGAAGACCCTTACTTTCATTATATAAAGAAATGATGACCTTACTGCTATTATGTAGGAATGATAACCCTTACTGTTATGACTTAGGCATGGCAACCCTATTGTTGTGACATATAGGCACGATGGCCCTTATCATTATGATTAGGGAATGGAGAACCTACTATTATGATACTGGTTACGGAGTCCCTTATTTTGTGATATTTTCCATGACATCCCTTGACACTTGTGAGACTGATACTACTATTCATGGATGCCAGAGTTGTGCCTTAGGTCCAGACCAGTAGCAGTATCCATAAATACAGTTGTATACATCACTATGTATATAGACTATATATATGTATGAATATGGTTACTTGTTTAGATATTATCCAGCTTAGGCTCAAGCAAGTAGTGTCATCCTGGTGTCCTCAAACAAACAGATCTGGCCCCTTTACAACATTTATTATTTCTTACCATTAAATATATGCACTAATCATATTATATGCACTGACCTGGTATTTATATACCACATTGGTGGTGGCCTACTAAATTTATCACACACCATATCCAGGTCATTGATGGTACTTGAGAAGATTATGTGGACGCAGGTAGGGATATGGGAAAGCACCTAGTTGTTGATACGTGATTTACTTATATCATGGTAGTATGGAAGTATAAAACCATGTTGGGTCTTGTGATACTATAGGATATAGACTTTTAGGTCTTTTTTATTTTGATACATGTATTGTATTGCATGCCTATTTTCATTTCTACCTATTTACTTTTTATAGAAAAGTGACATTACATCATTATGTATATATGATACTGGATATTTTTTATTTTTGTTATTTATTAAATTTGGATTCTTACCTTCCATTATGATTTATTTATTATGATTCTTCTATTTATCTATTAATTTCACCATTTTCCTATTCTGATCATGAGGGTATAGACTACCCACTATACTATCTTGGACCCTCACTACTAGTCAACAGTCTCTGGTATACAGGGAGATGTACTTGAGGCTATATGGCCCACCATCTTGGGGCACCATTAAGTGAAATCTAGGTTGGGATGTCACAAGTTGATATCAGAGGATTTTCTTTTCTTTTGTATTATCATTTTGGAATATTAGATAAGATATTATAAATATGTCATAATTTTCTAATGATTTGTTCTTCGGAGTAGCTAACCCACATATAGGAAAAAGTCAAATTTCCTGGGATGGGATATTATGTTATGGATTATGCTTGTTATAGTTGATTTGATTCCACCATTTTGTGATGCACATGATGTGTGATGGTTATTATTATTGTTGAGGATTTTATTTTATCATTGGACTAATGTTGAAAGGAATCATTGATCATCTATAATTTTAGGCATTTATAGGAATTATATGTCACGCATTATGGCATGCCATGTTACTTATTGCAAGAATTTCTTATATCATGTTGGGTGATTTATTGATATGTCCATTAATTGTTATAACATTTCATGTTGGTACTTGATAAGATAGTGGTTTTGATTAAATGTATTCAACACTTCAATTTAAGAGGTGTATGGGCCCTTAAAAATTGGAAGTGATGATCCATATAGTTTAGCCTTTAAAATACAATTAATATACAAATGATAATGAAATTAAATTCTAAAATGAAATAATCATTGTTAAATAGGGATTACAATTTCAATTTAAATTGTTTTTCCTATATAATTTAAAAATTAACACTCTATATACTAGGACCCTTAAAAATAAACACAGAGTTTGACCTAGACCCAACCTTAGTAGTGCATAGTAGGTAGTGTCTCTTTTGTTATATATGATTGTTCTTATCACCCAGACCTAGCTCTAGGAGTGGGAAGATGGGTGTAGTCCTTACATAGGAAGGATTTTAACTATCCTATTTATGTATCTATCATCTTAACTATGATCAATTATATTTGAGGTGTGTGTTTGTAATTTTTAGAGCAATTTCACCACGATGTCCTCTAGTCATGCACCAGGAGGGTGGTGATGACCATTTTCTTGAGGTAGTGGTCCCGGAGCCACCAGTGATACCTCCAGTAGTGACACCTATGGAACCTCAAGTTATCCAAGATTTGGGAGATGAATTCCAGTTCCGAGGGGAGTTTTTTAGCTTATAAATACCATATAGGGGTCTATGTGACCTTCCACTTATATGGGAGAGTTTTCATAGGAGTTTCAACATTAAAAAACACCTTATTTTTTAGGGTTTTATATCCATTATTAACTATTAAGCTAATTTTATAGAGGTTAATCACTTTTCACTTATATGTACTACTGATAATCAAGTGAAAGTGAGACAATTAGGGGATGGAATTATGCATCATATTCAATCTCAGGTAAATGTTTTCTAGTTGAATACAGAGTCTAATATAGTGAACTGGTCTCTCATCACTGATTGAAACCTAAGGGAGGAATATGGTGTGGGATAGGGTGGTTAATATTCAAGATAGATTAGTGGTTTGACTAGTGATCAGAAGTGATTCTTCGAGACTACATGTGAGTAGCGAAAGCCAGGTGACACCCACTGATAGTTATGGGGTTTCCAACAATTTCAAAAGCTAGGGAATAAGAAGATACAGTATCCCAGATATCCCTTTGAGTGTCAATATTTTGGCAGACTGGGGTATCTTTAGAATTTTTGTAGGACATTCTCATTTGTGCTTAGTGAGAGAGCATCTATATCAGCTCTGCCTTTAGAAGAGGGAGTAGTTAAACCTCACTAGGTAGGTAGATGGATTACTACCAACCATACGAGTATAGGAGGATGTTTTGGTTGAGGTAGTTATACTTTATATTTATAGCACCAACAGATCAAACCCACTCCAGGTAGTCAAGTTACAGCAAAGGGCCATGGATCGGGCCAGATTTATTTAGTGTAGTCTTTACCAAAGGAGCAGGGTGTTAGGTAATCTACTATTTGATGTATTATTCTAGTAGCCTCTACTATTGTGTATGCTTTATTTGACATAGGTGATTCACATTATTTTTTCTCTAAGGCCATTGTGGAAATTCATGGGCTTGATAGTGAGTACTCTTGTGGTGTGATGATGCCTGAAACCCCTTTGGGTATATGTTTGGAGAGTGTATGCCATTGAAATAAATTCCCCCTTTAGGTAGGTAATCATTATTTCTTATGGTACCTCTTCATACTCAAGATGATCGGATTTGATTTCAATCTCAGGATGGACTAATTGGTCCCCTATCATGCTTATGTGAGTTTTTATCAAGGGAGGGTGTCATTCACATATCTAGAGGGTGGTACTTATCTCCAAAAGGGTGAGTGGGATGTCCAGGAAAGTTGATAAAGATCAAAGAATCTTGGACTAAGTGTAGTGATTGTCCATATTTCTAGCCTTTAAATAGATGATCAAGGATTACATCAGATTGAATTCCCTCCTTTAGTCAATCAATTTAGGGATGTTTTACCATATGACTTATACGAACTTACTCCTGAGAGAGACATAGAATTTAATATCAAGATAGTACCTAGATCTACCCTCATATCCCTTACTCCTTATAGGATCCCTTTTGTTTAGTTTTAAGAGCTCAAGAGGAAGTTAGAGGATTCAAAAGCTAAGGGGTTTATAGGTATCAATACTTCTACCTAGGGTTCACCAGTCCTTTTTTCCAAGAAGGTGGATGGAACCCTTGGTATTTTTTTTTTTTTGATTATCAGAAGTTAAATTAGATTATTACAAAGAACCAATATCCCTTACTTCATATAGATGATTTACTCAACCAGATTAGAAGAGAGTGGATTTTCTCAAAGATATATTTGAGATTGGGTTATCACAAGGTGTGTGTTAAGACTTCCAACATACCACATATGGATTTCTGTAGTTGGTATGGTTTATTTAATTACCTATTTATATTTTTCAGACTCATTAACACACCTACCATTTTCATGTATTTGATGAATTATTTTTTCCACCTGTTTTTCATTAATTCATGGTGGTCTTTATAGATTAAATCTTGCTGTATTATCACTCTCGAATAGACCATGCCAAACATCTTGATATTTTTACGAATATAGTGATATAGAACCAGATATATTCTAAGATTAGTATATTCCACTTTAAATTGGTAAATTTCACTTTTGGTGTCATATCATCTCATAGGAAGGAGTATCAATTGACCCATAGAAGGTGAGTATTATAGTTACTTGGGAGAATCCCAAGAACATATTGGAAATATGAATTTTATTAGGGATTTATGGTTATTACAAGTGTTTCATAAAAGACTTATCATTATTAACAGTGCCTCTTATGGTCTTGATTAAGAAGGGTGTGAATTTTATATGGTTGTAATCATGTGAGATAGCCTTTCAGGAGTTGAAAGGGAGACTGACTTCAGCACTGATCCTGATTCTTTTAAAGCTAGGAAGAAGTTATATAGTGTATTGTGATGCATCAACTATCGGGTTGAAATAATTTCAAATAAAAGAAGATCAAGTCATTGTGTGCAGGTCATGGAAGTTGAGGGCTCATGGGTCGAATTACCCAATGCATGATCTTGAGTGTGACATTGTTGTTCATGCCTTGTGTTGTTGGAGTCATTACTTACTGGGAGAGCATTTTTTGATGTATACAAACCAAAAAATTCCCAATTATGTATTTACACAATGTTAATTCAATATTGAATAGTGAATATGGGTTGAATACCTACATTCCTTTGACTTTGAGCTTGCTTATACACTCGTCAAGGCAAATGATTTTTTTGATGCTCTAATAAGGAGAACTCAAACACAGATGGTATAGAAGGCCATTAGTGAGTGGAAACTTATGGAAATATTTTATGAGATGAACATAGAGGTTCAATACTATCAGGTATAGTCTATAATAGAATCATTATAAATGACCTCTTCACTTATGGAGAGAGTGAATATTAGTCAACTATCATATTCTAAGGGCTTGGTCCTACAGGAGAGCATTACAGGTGATAACCTGCATCCAGGTTCGACTTTTATGAGGATGAGACCTTTTGTATCCATGGAAATGTTTGGGTTCCTACCAAAATTTAGGATTAGTTTATGTGAGAGTCCCATGACTCTATGTGGGTTTTGAATCATGGTCTTACCAAGATATATCATGACATTAACAATCAATACTAGTGGTTAGGAATGAAAATAATGATATCTAGGCTTGTTACTTGGTGTTCCACCTATCAATAGATAAAGGAAAATAACCAATGACCAATGGGGATTTTACAGACCTAACCTATTCCTGAGTGAAAATAGGATGACATCACCATGGATTTCATGAAAGGACTTACAATATCACCTTAGGGATGTGATGTCGTATGGGTGAGTGTAGATAGTTTGACTAAGGTCTCCCTTTTTCTGCCTATTTGGGAGGCTATTTTAGTGGATGAGCTCATGAGGATCTACATTAGTGAGATCATACACCTTTGTGAGGTTCTACATTCTATTGTATCAGATAGAGATTCTTGGTTCATGTCACGGTTCTGGAAGGGGTTGCAAAGGGAACCAGGTTCATAGGTACTATTGAGTATAGCCTATCACCCACAGACCAATATTAATTCTGAGTATATGATATAGGTCTTGGAGGATATACTCCAAGATTCATTCTTGATTTTAGAGTTTCTTGGGAGAACACTTACCTCTTACTGAGTTTTCCTACAATAATAGATTTCATGTGATGATTTAGATGGATCCTTATGTGGCCTTATATGGTATATCATTCCATTCACCCTTATGCTGGTTAGAGAAATAATAGGAAGTACTATTAGGTCCTCATATCATGTAGAAGACTTTGAAGCTGGTGTTGTTGATCTGGAAGCATATGTATACTGCTCAGTCTATATAGAAATATTCTATTGATCATTATTGATGACCAATGAAGTTCAAGGTGAGGGATATTTTTTTATGAGTATCACCAAGACTTGGTAATAAATGGATATAGAGGCAAGGGAATCTATCTCTTCATTTTTTTTGGGACCTTTTAGATCTTGTATATAGTTGGTTCAGTAGTCTACCGGTTACTATGACCTCATAGGTATTGTTCTATGTACGAAATACTCCATGTTTTATATATTCTCCATCATCATGATGAACAATATCATAATTTTGATCCCAAGTATGTTGAGTTAGATTTTGAAGCTTTTTTGAGAAGTATCCCATATTTATCATTGATTAGAGAACAAATGATCTCCACGTCTGGTCTATCTCTTTAGTACGGGTGCTATGGAAGCATAGACGTGTATCGGATGAGACTTGGGAGAAGAAGGCTGATATATGTGCTCAGTGGTCGAATTTGATCTTATATATCATTCTACCACACATAGAAGGGAAACATAGAGAAGAGTTCATTTAAGGGGGAAACACTGTAAGAACACTGTTTTAATAAGGTTCAAATCTATTAAATTTCAGTTTAACTCCATGGTTTTGACATGATATGAATTCATAGTGAGTATAAGGAGGAAACAAGGGTTTCCATGGCTTGTTTGAAGCCTGGAACCTTGACCGGTGGAAGAAATCATCAGGTCACATAGTTAGTAGAAATCAGGCTTCCGAGTCTACATGATTTATATTAACCATGTGGGGTGTTCAGTTGGAAGAAGTGGGCCACATGACTTTTGCTAACCGTGTGACCCAGGACACATGCCCATACAAAATATCTTTAGTTTTTATTAGAGTAAAAATTAATGGTTTTCACATAGTTTCCCAAACCATGTTCATGAACCATGTGAGTCACCTCTTGAGACAGAGTTGGGCACACGGTTGGTGTATGGATTAGCTAACCATGAGGACAAACCATCTGACCTGGTTAAAAATGATTAATTTACTATTTTTACCTTAAGGGATTATGTTTTTAACACCCCATTTATTTTATTCATTCCATAAGATATCCTCCTCCTTCATTCTTTTATGGATCCACCTCCCACCAAGCTAAGTTCATTGATAAATCATTTTTCCGAACACTGATTTGACTTCCGATCATCTTATCGGATTCATTCCGATGAGTTCTATATTAATATTTCATATTTTTTCATTTTTATTCTTCTCGACATAGTTATTTCGGTGTAGGCTCATATACCCTATTTTTAGGGCATTCATTAGTTTTGTCTTTTTCTTATGATCTGGGCCAAACCAAAGGTCGATACTAGATGACTTATACTCAATAGTTATATGTTTTTTTCAAGTATTTATCCCTTAAAGTCATGTTTTTTTAATATTATGTTCCATTATGCCACATCCTAGTTTTATTGAATGTTTCCCTAAATTGAATCTACCTTCAATTGGTTTCCTTAATTGAGAACCTAATGACTCTCTTAGGTCCCCTTCAATTGTTTCCACCCCTTGAGGTTTGATGATGAAATTTACATTATAATTATAAATGTATAAATGGAAAAATCATATTCTATATAGTTTCAGTTCAAAATCTAAAATGTGATATCATAAATGATGATGGATAATTGTTGTGTTGTTTCATGGATAACACACTTATCAACCCATACTGGATTAAATGGAGGGTGAGCGGTGCGACCATGTCACCTGACTGAATTGAACAATGGTTAAACCCTTGTTAATAATAAATTTCAATGAATTATGAATTATCTATTGGCTCTCATTAAATCCTCTGACTATTTATCATTTTTATGAAAATGGGCACAAGGACCCTTATACTTTATTATAAACAGGAACAATGCCCATTACAATTTTTATATACAGGCATGGCATCCCTTCTACTATTGTGATAAATGGTCATGGAACCCCTAATTAAATATGAAGAACAGGCATGGAGACCCTTATGGATATGATACATGGCCATGGAAACCCTTATGTATATGATACAGGCATGATGACCCTTACTATTATGATTTGGGCATGGCAACCCTATTGTTATGATATACTAGCATGAAAACCCTCATTATTATGATGCGGTAATGATGACCCTTACTGTTATTATATATGGGTATGAAGATCTTACTCACTACTATAAAATAGTCCTTTAAGAGTGATGGTATTCTTCTGTACTAGAAAAACAATGCTGATAAATGGAATATTTATCAGTGCTAATGAAAGCACTGGTAAATTTAACCTTTTATCAGTGTTTTTTTTAATGATAATAAATGGAACATTTATTATCACTTTAATTTTACTGCTGATAAAGGGTATCCTTTATCGGTTCTTTATTTTTAGTTTTGATAATAGGTATCCTTTATCAGTGCTTTTTTTAGCACTGATAAAGGGTACCCGTTATCAGTGCTTTATTTTTATCTTTGATAAATATTTATTTCATGAGTGCATTTTTGGCATGGATAAAGGTCTGAATAAATAAAATGAAATAATCAAATAAATTAAAAATAAAAATTTGTTTATTAAAATAAATATTAAAATTTTTATTAACAAAATAATTATTGATAAAAATGAATAGATTTATTATACATTATTAAATATTAAACATTTTATTAATTATATAATTATGATAAATAATGTTATTAAATTGTATATATTAAATATATAGATATATATTAATATATATAAATATGATTTATATATTAAAAAATATTTATACGCTTTACATTAAATAGTCATATATTTATTGAATAATGGTTTATAATTAAAAATTAATATGAGTTAAAAATATTTACTAATTGCATAGTACTCGGAATATAATTGAATTTCGTTTTATTTTTCAATTTAATATAGATCAAATGTGTGTTATATTGATTTCACATATATGTAATTAATGCATTTTTATATATTACAATGCACACGCCCAAAACTTATTTATTTTTTCAATATTTTTAAAGTGTACTTATTTTTAATTTATTCAATTTCACTCATTTTTAACATATATCCATGCACTTAAAATGAGATATTTATTAATAATGTTAATAAAATATTTGTAAAAAAATATTTATAAATAAATATATTTATAAATGAACATTTACTATATTTATACATTTATATATTTATAATTATAAATAATAAATATTTTTTAAAAGTATTTATATAATTATAAATAAATAATTATATATATTTAAATAATTATTAAATTTATAAAAAATTTACTTAAATAATTAATATGTTTACTATATTTATATTTATATATATTTATTAAATATATATATATAATTATATAAATATATATAATGATATAAATATTATTTTTTAAAAATATTTCTGTAATTATAAATAATTAATTATAAAATTCTAATAAATATATTTAAAAAGGAATATATGTACTATATTTAATTTTATATATATTTATTAAATATATATAAATATTTATAATTTTTTATTTATAATTATAATTATAAATCATTTACCAGTGCTACAGTAATAAGCACCGATAAAATCATCTTTATCATCACTTTTTTAGCGCTGATAAAGATAGTATTTATCAATGCTAAATAAAGCAGTGATAAAATTAATATTTATTGGTGCTATAACTTTAGCACTGATAAAAGTGTCCTGGTCAATTTTAAAAACCCTAACCATTTACGAACTTGTCATGATATAGAATCTTTCTGTGAAGGCCACCTATTGTTGGTACTCCTCCTCGGTGAATTGAATGTCGAATCACACCACTCGACTGCCTCAAGTTGCTCCAACATCTCATCTGACATCCGGTGTTTGATTTCAGTTAGGGTTTTTGAAGAGGGTCTCAAATTTTTTTCAACCTAGCGAGGTAGGCCTTGCTATTTTCTTTGTGTATTTTTTGTTTAGTTTTTGATTTCTTCTTCTACAATTTGTTTATGATCTGTTGTTTATTATTTTTTTTATGATCTATTTTTTAGGGAATGATTTTTAGTCCATTGTTTGTATTGACTATCGATGCATGATCTGTTGTTTATATCTGACACTGAACCTTGGATTTATTCATTGTTTTTTTACTGTTGTGTTTTATATCTTATTACTAAATAAATTTTTCATATATGTATATAAATGTGTATAAATTTTCATATATATTATTTTTTAAAAATTGGGTACAACCACGAAAGCGGCACAAAATGCGACAAAGAAAATATAGGTAAATCACTGGCCTAGGGACTTGACCCTGTAACCATGCCCCAAACCCCTCCCTACCCTTACCATCCCATACGAGCATAGGGGGTAAATTTTTATGTATATTATTTTTTATTTACTACTGATTTGAGGCACATTGGTGGTTCCCTAATGATTTTATATATGCTGACACCTTTAATGGACGCCTTAGTGGACATGCAGCTTCATATGCTATTTTTCAGGAACCAAGTTAGTGGAGTGATGTATCTTCCTATGTTGGTTATATGTATCATAGGATCTAGTTCCTCTTAGAATTCACTATGGTCCTTATTTTTATTATGAATCATATTCAAAGGGTCATCCCTAGTTAAGCACATGAGGTTTTATCACATCAAGCATTCAATTTTTGAATCATTATGGTGCCTTTATAGTTTATGTTATGTTTGAATATTAGTTTTTTATCTATTTTATATTTATTATTGACTATAAGTGAGTTTTTATACTATCGTGACATGTATGTGTGTCTATATAGCTATTTCATCATTTATTTCTATATTTTTTTCTAATAGGTATGCCTATATCAGGTAATGATGATTTTGGGTCTGCATGTCCATTGACCCTAAGGGTCATGCTAGAATTTTTTTCGACCTCTCGTACTAATTGTTTCTATTTGGGGGGGGACCACCTTCTATTTATGGTTTTTTTTCATCTAATGTTTAAACCATCCTTTAGTGAATTTGAGGTGTGTTAGAGGCCATAAGATGATATGACCTGGTGTTGTTTGGGTAATTTTGGCTAGGGTCATTACACAATCCATCTTCCATTTTAAACCTATAAAGTTTAGTGATAATATCATTTATTATCTACCTTTATCTCCATCTATTTTTCCAAATTACAACAACCCTTATTGTTTGATTTAGAATATCTAGGCACTCAGATATTCTAGTAGAAATGATCCATATTCCCTTAATAGAATTGTCTATAACTTTCACTTTTGATAATTAATATCTTATGTGTATTTATTTATATATTGTATAAAATTAACCTTTTATGAACCCAATAGTATGGATATGAAAAAAAAATGGATTCACAGTAATCATTTGATAAATAATTATGAATATATAGTTAAAAAGTTTATCAAGTTTTCAAGAGATCATGTAGAATAACATTCTAAAATCCTTTTTTCATGTTTACATTTTTTTTATTCAAGAAAAATTAGTCCAGAAGAGTTGGAATAACATTTAATTAATCAAATAATAGATCAAAGCTGTAAATTATAGAATAAACATGGGGAAAACTAAATATCGACATTTATTGGGATGATACTATGGTTTATCAATCATTTGATATGAATACCTTTGTAAAAGATAATGGATGTCGCATAGAAGAAATGACAATGGCAATTGAAGATGACCTTCATGATTGTCCAAAGTTTTTTGAGGAGTTAAATAGTTATTCCAAGAAACCATTGTATATCGGTTGTACTAAATACACAACATTTCCAGTAGTATTGAATTTATATAATTTGAAAGCTGGAAGCGGATGGAGTGACACCAGCTTTATAGAACTAATTGGTCTTCTAAAAGATATACTACCAAAATAAAATGAAATATCATGCGAAACATATGATTCTAAACAGATGTTATGTTCAATGGGTATGATCTCTAGAAAATAAATTATTATCCAAATGATTTCATATTGTTTCGCAAGGACCGTGAATCACTCATAAAATTCCCTAAGTGTGGCATAGATCGATACAAGAAAAATGAATCAAGTCCTTCAAAATATGTATGGTACTTTCCTATCATTCCATGGTTTAAAAGACTATATGGATGTTAGGAAACTAAAATACAATTAATATGGCATGCAGATACAAAAATTAAATATGGCAACTTATATCATCTAGTAGATTATGTATAGTGGAATAAAATTGATTACAAGTTTCTTGAATTTGGATATGAGCTGAGAAACACTCATCTAGAATTATATATATGTGGAATAAATCTTTTTAGTGTATAGAGTAGTACTTGCAGTACATGGACCATCATGTTGGTAAATTATAACTTTCCACCATGGTTATCCATCAAGTTAAAATACATTATGTTGTCTCTTCTTATATATGGACCAAAGTAACCTGGTAATGATATTGACGTCTATTTAGATCCATTGATTGAAGATCTAAAATTGATGTGGGATACAGGTTTGACAATGTATGATACTCATAGAAGTTAAGAATTCACATTGAGGGCCATGTTGTATGGAATGATAAATGGCTTCCCCATTTATGTAAATTTATCAGGCTATAGCATTAAAGTAATGTTTGGGTGTCCCATTTGTGAAAAAAACAAATATTCAGTTCGGTTGAAACATTACTCAAAGAATGTGTTTTTAGGACATAAGAAATTTTTACCTCAACGACATAAATACTAATCCTAGATGATAGAATTCGATGGAAATATTGAACAAGGTACAACACCGCCTCTAGAAATGGGCGATCAACTATAAAAAAAAGTACAAAAGACCGACACTGTTTTCGGTAAACCATTTTTTAAAAACCTTACAAAATCAGGTTATAAGAAGAGGTCAATTTTCTTTGAATTACCGTATTAGAGTTGTATTCATGTCAGACATTTTTTTATGTCATGTATATAGAAAAAATTTATTTGGTAGTGTTAATGACATGTTACTTAATGTTCCTAGAAATGAAAGATGACATCAAGGCTAGGTTAGACTTGATTGAAATGGGGATAAGGGAAGAGTTGGAATTGGGGAAGGGTAAAAGGTATACTTTTCTTCCTCCAGTAGTTTACACTCTATCGAGTCAGGAAAAATTACAATTTTTCCTTTTCTTTAATAGTGTAAAATTTCCATAAGGGTATTCATCAAATATCAAGAATGACATGTCAATGACTAATTTAAAGTTTTCAAGAACTAAAATCACATGAATGTCATGTTTTGATTAAAGATTTAATTCCTTTTTCCTTTCATTGCATTCTACCTCAAAATGTATGACAGAAATTAACTAGTCTCTCCTTTTTCAAATCCATATACAATAAAGTTGTATACACGGTGATGTTTACCATCATGAATAAGGAGATTGCAGTCATATTATGTTAATTAGAGATGTTCTTACCACCATCATTCTTTGATATAATGATCCACCCGATGGTTCACTTGGTCATAGAGGTTAAACTATATGGTCTTATCCATTATAGATGGATGTACCCTATTGAATATTATATGAAGATTTTGAAAGGGTACGTCAATAATTGAAGTTGGACAGAAGGTTGTATTGCAGAATGATATATTACTGAAGAAGGTATTGAATTATAAACTAATTACCTATAATATGTTGAAAGCATCATTCTCCCAAAGTCTCGTCGCATTGAATGACTTATGGGAGAATGGATTTATGGAAGATATGGTGTTTCAATTACCATGAAATAGCGGGAGAAAGAACATATTTAAAAATTACATAATAGTAAAGATATTGATCTATATAATGAATCCCACAAATAAATTCTTAGATATTTGAATCCATCGGTGTAGAAGGGTAAAAAGATGATTCATTCATAATGGAATCACAAGAAGTGAAATTATTTTATGTCTCTAATCAAAGAAACAAGAATTGTTCGATAGTCCTTCTGGAGACTAAAACAAATGTTGAATCAGGTGAAAATTTAATCAAGGATGACCCTTTCATTGGGATATCACAATCAATTCATGTTTATCCCAATTTAGAAAATGTATTGTATGTTAGAGGGGTCCATAAAGAGGGGATTTGTGTTAATTTGGAATATACAAAGTAACACAAGAGGGGGGTGAATTGTGTCTTTTAAAAAAATCTTCTCCAATTATGGATTTTGACACCCTCTATGATTTATGTAGATAAGTAGTGTTTTCTTATGTATGAAAATAATATACAGTGGATAAATAGGAATAAAGAACATAGATTTTTATAGTGGTTTGGGACACAAAGATAACCTAATCCACTCTACCAATCACTCTCTCGGCGAGCTTGGTAAATTTCACAATAATAGTCCTCTTATCACAAGACCATGAATTCAAAACTGAGTACAGAAAATTGATAGCTTTAGAACAATACTAATAAAAAAATCTGTTGGTTCTTTAACATAGAACATATTATCCAAGGCTTATATTGGGAAGTTTATACTCCACCACAGCTTAGTACAAGTAGTTCAAAACTCCAATAAATTAAAATAGTTTGATTTTTCGATTCAAGTTATTCTTCACAGTTGCATCAGAAAGAAATGGACAGTAGATTTATCTTCTTCTTCAGAAAATAATATCATCAAGAATTAAATATTCTAAAGTGATCCTTATTTAAAAATGATCTTCAATAAGGTAGCAACTAAATAGAAGTAGCAGTCTTACAGTAATAAAAGATTGAACATGTATATCTAAAAAGTGTGGATTCTTTTATAATCGATCGTTCATTGCAGCAGCACTGTAAAAGATAATTTCAATAATACAGTCACATAATTGATCATGGAAATTCAAATTCCAATTGACCAGGGGAGTCAAAACTTCCCTTAAGAACAAGAGTTATTTTATCCAATTATAATGGTTCTTTGAAACAATAATAACAATCCTTGAATCATTCTTCAACTCTAATTTTATCATTTTAGCAATCTTGGATTAAAAATGCAACTTAAAAACTTCGTTGTTGAAAATACAACATAGGGTTGAACAACATAGAATAGGGTTCCTTCACGTAGAATAGGGTTCCTACCAATGTATGGTTCCTTAACCATACTTTCATCTTCACGTAACATAGATAACAAAAGTATCATAGGTATGATAATCAATATGTTCACCTTTTTAGTATAAAATCCCAAATGTATCATTGATAAACCATACGTTCAAATTTCTGAACGTAGGGTTGATGAATAGTAAATCTAGACTCCAACGTAGGGTTGCTGGTCTATATGTTTGAATATTCTCTAAAAATAAGGATGATAATCCAAACTCAAATTGGTTAGCATAACATAGGGTTGATAACATATGCAAGTTTTTCAATTTTCTAGTGTAATGTAGGGTTGATACCATACATTCATTTACCGAACATATGTTTTGAAATAGTGTTTCTAGAGTAATTCACATAATGTTGAATAACTTTAACCTAGATATAAATTCTTGAAAACTCTCTCAATAAAACTTCATTTGAAAACAAATAAGGGTATTTGTGAGCATCAAAATCAACATAAATTATAGAGTATTGTTGAGAAAATATATTCCCAAAAATATCCACCTTTTATGATCAAAAAACTCATAACATAATACATACAAAAATTTAAATAAAATGTTGGATTTGTAAACATACAAAAATATATATATAGAAAATATTTTGATATTTAAATTTCATAGTATTATTTCGATAAAAGAAAATAGATATTTATAAATTAAATATTTTCTCTAATGAAATGTTGTGATTTGAAAATATTCCTCCCCATAGATATTCTCCTCTTAAATAAAAATTATCCCCCTTTTTATAATAAAATATAGTTTGAAATAATAAATTATATAAACCACAGTTAATGTAGCACTGAATTATAGATTAATAGTTATAAAAACTGATAAGAGAAATAAATTTATAATTGGAAGTTAAGAATTGAAAAGAAAATACATCTCAATGAGAATAAAATAAATTTTATTTAAAATGAATTCAAATGTTTTGAAAATATAGTACAATCCACAGCCAATGAAAGTTTGTCTTTAAAATGAGGAACTATGGTCAGAATCGCCATAGGAAGAAGGTGTAGTAAGATGACGAATGGCTTGGACAACCATTAATATCAATGATCTTCAAAATCAAGATCTAGAAATGGTTGTTGAATACTTATGAACACTGTTGAAGAATCTTCTTTGAATCTTGACCAACTTTTAGATTCTCAACCAAATTAACCTTCATAAAATCATTCATAGATTCTTCTAACTAAATGAATCAAGTCAACTTATCCTTAAATTGATTAAGCACTAATCCCAACCAGAATTTATTTGAATTAAGTTGAATAACCAAATTAATTTTATTACCTAATTGAACACTTAAAGGAGTACTATCACACTGAAGAGTGTGCAGCCTATCATTAAAATCAGACAACACTGAAGTAATTTCTTCAAATCTTCTGATCAGATCTTGAGGTGCCTGTTGAGAGGAGGTTAATACTTTATTTCTTTCCTAGAGATGTTGTAATTATCTCCCTATCATCATATTTAACTCATAAAAATATGACTTATTGAAAGATTTATCTATCAATAAATTTCACTCTCTAGAAATTTTGCAGATTAACTCTTGAAGGTCTCCAATAGAAATATGACTGTCTTTGAATTGTCTTATATGGAGCTTATAAGCCTCAAACTCTAAACTCGGCACTGTAGTAATTTTGAACTCTTCAAACTTATTTTTATCTACTTAAAATTTTTCTATAAGAAACAATTTCTTATACTTCAATATATTTAACTTTATAAATACTTCTTCAGCATGAGAATCAGAAGATTCAGGAGATTGAGTGCCATGGTTAGGGATATCTTCTCTAACACATGGTTTTTCATGTCAGGGTTTTCATCTGGTTTATTGAAAATCCTAATAATTTTCTTGGGATTTGGGTGAGGTTAATTTTGATATTTTAAGTTCCATATATTTCTAATCATCCTACCATGGTTTCATCATATCTTATTTGGGTGTTTTTGGATAAAAGGGTGGTTACTTAAAGATTTTGGCCAAACTGTGATCCCATTTCCAAATTTAAAAACAAATTTTAATTATTTTATAAATTCTTGTTTTTTCAAACTTCTTCACACATTAGACTTAAAACTTAGCCTCAATTGATCTATTAAAACCACCATATCCATTTTTAACCCTTAGGAACTCATAATAGAGGTGTATTTGGGTTATTTATTCAGGTATTGGGCCAGCCTGTGAGCCTGTTTTTAGTTTTTTTTTTAAAATGTTTCTTTTATATCTTATTCTTTTTCTACCATTTTTTTATGATTTAACCTCCCAAAAAGATCCCTAACTATTTGATATCTACCAGAGGCACCCCCCCTAGTTCTTCTTCATTTTGGGCCTCTTGTTGTACTATTTCTCACTAAAGTTTAGTGGTTCTTCTTAATTTCTCCATCAAATCTTTCTCCTTTCTCTTCCCTCTTCCTTATTTCATTTTTTATTGGATTTATCTTCTCCCATAGTCCTTATATACCTAGGTTTTTACTTTCACACCATTTTTTATGGGGGTTTTGTTTGTTTAGTTCTAGTATTCATAGATCTAGGGTTTTGGAACCTGTGGCGGGTGTTTTCGGGTGTGTTTCTCCATTCCGCCATGGTTTTGAGATAGGTTCTCCTAAGAACATGCCTTTATTATTTAAGTTTCATCTTTTTCATGATTTTATCACCTTATATACTTGTTTATTATTTGTTTACAACCTTTTTACGATCTATTTGGTGTTCAAAATGGTTATTTATTCCTTGTTTTGTATAAAATGGAGTTGTTTCATTATAAAGGTGCACACCACTTGTTCAAATAATTGGTCCAATGGTTTTCACAAATATATTGTGATGTTTATGACTTGGTTTAACTAATTTAATAAATATTTGTAATGAAAATTTGGGTTTCTACCCCTTTTGATGTTAAATAGAAGTTTTTCTGTTAAATGTTGCATGCCTAGTTTTTGGAAAAGTGTCTGGTTGGCTTTTGTGTGCTAAATGTGATATAAATTGACTTTTTTGAATTTATCAAAGTATTTTAAGCATGAAATGTGATATTTTTGGGTCCTTTTATGGATTTTCAAAGTGTTTTTGGTTTTATAAAGGGATGGGTATTGGTTTTTGACACGTTTTGGCATAAATTATCGGTAAGTGGACCGTTTGGAATTTTTATGAAAATGGTTGAGCTTTGAATGTGTAACCTAAATGTTTTAAAGTTTTTATGTAAATTTTATTCTTATTATAATGGTTTTTTTACACCTCTTTTTAAATTTTTAAATTTTTACCTTTTTTATACATTGGTTTGTTAAAATGGTTAAAGGCTTGTTTGACATTTTTCTTAAGAAAAGGGTTTTCATGTGTGTTACATGTCGCACCATGTGGGGTCATTTTATGATTCCATAAATTGATTTATTAAATGGTTTTGGGGATTCAAATATGATTTTATATGGTATTAGTGGGAATTTGTCTTTAAAAGAGTATTTTTGAATGTATTTTATATGCAAATCCTTGTTATACTTCATGAAATTGTTTTATGAAAATTTTAAGTGCTTTATTTATCTGTGAAAGAAATGTGAAACATGTTTGTCAGATGTTTGGTGTGTGTATGATTTTTAAAAATTAATTTTCATGTGAAAAGTGCATTTGATAACATGTGTAACTTGATTGATCATAAAGATGGAAACCCATGTATCTAGGTGGGTGGACGTGTACTAGTATGCTAATGATTCGGAGTGGTTTCATCCCTATTTAACGTAGAAAGTTGGATGATTAAAACACTAAATAAACTATGATGATGATATTGGGGACCACTAAGTTATTATTATTTTTTCCTACTAGTGTCTCGGGCATGGGAATAGATATTTTTTATGGTTACTTTTAACCAAGATACAAGGTATCTGGGTCCCACAGCTAACTAGTGCCCAAGGATGTTCCTGTGACTAGTGATCATTGGATATATTTTATTCACCATCAATATATGGTGTATTTAGCATGAAAATTTAGTATTATTTTTGTTTTATTTAAAATTATACTTTCTTTAAAACATCCCTCTTGAAAATGGTTTTCATTTTGAAGTTTCATATGTTTGGAAATTGTTCTAGAATTATTATGTATAAAACTTCCAAGATTTTGTTTGATAACTTCCATATCATGGAATGTTGTTTGGAAAACATAAATTTATATATTTTATTCAAATATGAAATTGATTTTTTTAATTTTAAAGTAATTTCATTGGGAATAGAATATCAGGCTAACCTACTGAGTTTTAATACTCACACTTATATTATTATTCTATTTTCAGCCCTTGTGAAGGTTTTAGCTTGAGCTCGGTTGCCTTGAGATACATGGGATAATTGTTTTGTATAGTGACCATAGAGGTCACATGGAGTTAGTCAGTTATCAGGTATCGTTGGTTTAGTTGTATCGTTTAGTTTTACATTTAGTTTTTTCGTATAAGTGATGTCAGTTTTATTTTTATAAAAATGTGTATTGGGCTGTCCATTTTTTCTATTTTTTAACTTATTATTTATTTTTGGGGTAAAATGTTCACTTTTCACTCTAAACGATTCCCTTGGTGCTTGTATCCATTCTGGGAGGATCAAGAACACCTCTCGGGACTTGTCACGGAGTGGCCCGGGTGATTGGTTAATGGTAAACCCAGACTATTTTGTGAAAATATGGTATCAAAGGAGGTCATATCTTAGAAGACCTTGCTTTTTAGAGAACCATTTTCATTTGGGGGTGTCAAGGTATATGGATTAGGATTATCGTAACTTGAGGGGTAGGTTTGGGAAGAGCCTTGTGAACTCTTTCTCGTTCTGATCCTTGGGTGTCCATGGGAAGTCTTGTTTTCTTAGTTTCTTTGGTTCTTAAGTATTTTTTGGTGATTGGGATATGACAAGGGGATTTGGACTAATGGCCTCTATGAGCTTATAGGGCCTGGAAATACATGTGGATCTGAGGAATGGTCCTAATAAGGCTCTCCATGTTGGTGGTGTGTTTGACATATGGACTTCAACCATATGGTCAAGTCACCCACCGACACTAGTTCCCTTTTTTAAGTCTCTTAGACCTTTCTTGAATTCTGAATTTTTTTTTGAAAATACATTTTTGAGAATTGTGTAAGTCGGTTTTCAACGCTTAATATAAGAAAGTTTTGAGTATTTTGGGTTTTTGTGAAACATATTTTCTTGGGATAAAGTGGAATGATTTAACGTGATCAAATTTTATTAATATAAACTTATGGTTTATTGAAATAAAATGGTTGGAATGCATGAATTATTTTAATATGATTCTGAAAATTTGTTTAAAATAAGATTTTTTGGGTTGTTGAAGGGTGTTTGAATCTGATGAAT
Organism: Viscum album; assembly: GCA_963277665.1. Taxonomy (NCBI): domain Eukaryota; kingdom Viridiplantae; phylum Streptophyta; class Magnoliopsida; order Santalales; family Viscaceae; genus Viscum; species Viscum album. Next base: position 1,422,113,560 of record OY728120.1, read on the forward strand.
TGTTTTTGGGAATTGGTTTTGAGTAGTTGGTTTTTCTTAAAAAGGGTTTTGGCCTTTGTGGATATTGGATTAAGAAAAGTGACCTTGATGAATTTTTGAAAATGGGAAAGGGATGTTTTAATGGCATTCTTGTTTTGGTAGTTATTTTAAAATAAATTAAATGGGTTCTAAATCAAATGGTTCTTGAAAATGTGTGGTTTGTTGAGATGCTGAAAAATATTTTGAATAAAGGGAGAGGATTTTAATGGAGACCTATGGGGTTTCTTTTTCAAGCTTGTTAAAATGTTTTTTTGTATAGAAATATGAAAATGGTTTTTGAATTTGTGTTTAGTGTGCTTGTGGAAGGTACATTATTTTTTAAATGGGTTGAATTTTTTTGTCTTGTAAAATGATGATGTTTTTTTTAGCCTTTGGGGTTTTCAAGGGTGCTCACAAGAATGGTTTTGTATAGATATGTTGATGGATTCCCAGTATAGCATAGTGTTTTGGTGCCCAGGGTGGCATGGGAATGTGCATGTGAGTGATACTTGATGAAACACCACTAGGGAATATGAAAATCCACCAAGTTAGTTTGTTTTACAAAAGTTTTTTAAGCTGAAAATTTGTTGTGTTTTTTGTAAACCGATGTTTATGTGGGTTTATTTTTCATGTTTTAGAAATGTGGTTTGTCTAGTATGATTCATCATGAGCTTTAAGTGATACTATTAGTGTGTATTAATATGGGATCTTGTTGGTGGCTCGGTTTTGGATCAATGTTCAATGGGTTTCTAAGGATATATTGGATGTTGTGATGTGTCCATGGATGGTTCTCCATTGGAAATAGTTCTAGTTGATCAACCTAAGGATTCATTTCAAACATTAAATCCACATCTTCAGATAAGGCCTCAATTAATTTTATGGAATATATAGAATTTGGGGATTTATTTAATGTGTTTCCCTATCGTGATAATTCTTTTGGATATAGCAGTTGTGTTTGGTGATGTTGATGTGTTTTTCCATATTCCTTGTCCATTTTGCTACTTGTTCGGAGTGAGAGATAATGGTTCTATATATCTATGATTTCTTATTTAGATTAATGTGTGTTGTTGAGAAAGTGAGTTTAATGGGGTGTTATAATACTTAGCTCTTGATATGGTGCAGAAGAGGCTTCAAACATCAGAGCTCCAACTATAGGCCATAGACTGAATCTTTTCACGCAGTCAGGAAATTGCCAGAGGTGTGGAGAGCTTGACTAAGCTCCTTCCTTCACCGATGTAGTAAGGAAGTTTCTATGTTTTTATTTTGGTTTCTCATCACTGTGATTTTTCTTTATTTTCAAAGATCATGGTGGACTTACCCCTCACACAGTGTCTATGGTTATTCCTTCTCAGATGTGGGTTTCCGATCAATGTCCTTGTGTACCGCTAATGTGAATTGGGTTCAGTCTTGGTTTTACCTATTCATAGGTGGAGATTGTTGGGTGGTTCCACTATTTTTTTTTGGTTTCATTGGCCCAATGATTAGGTCCCCTTCCCTCCCCACCCTGAGTGGTGGGGTTTTTGATTCATGACGAAAGTGTTGTACTAGTTCTTTTCCCCTCTCTTAAAGAGTGGGTGGTTTAAATGTTCATGTCGTAACCATCTTAAATTGAATTTGTAGATTATTGTAGGATATTTTTTGTGGGACTATGCAAGTGATACCCGATTCTTGTTCATGTTTAATTCTTGTTTTTCATTTCTAGTTGGTCTCTAGTGGTGGGGATACCCACTATGCATCTCGAAGATCTTTCCTTTAAGGATTTCTTGGAAGGTAGTTGTGATTTAATTGTGGGGAGACTATTCCAACCTCCCCCCCCCTAAGTAGATAGATTTTGTGAGTTAACTTTGGTTTAGGTGATCATTGGGTTCATTTGAAGAAGGCCCAACAATTTGGTTCTTGGCTTGGTTGTGGAGGTATTGGCTTGATCTTGTCGTTGATTATCAAGAAATGGTTGTGAGTTTGTGTTTTATTTGGGAAAGTGGATTAAGTTCTGTTGATTATAGATGATATGTACTTTTCTTTAGAGTCTGGACTATATTGATAAGGAATCCTTGGGTGTTGATCTTCCATCTACAAAGTGTTATGGTTTTCTAGGGTTGGAAAGCTTTAATGGTGGGGAGAATTTTCACACTCAGTTTTTCATGTTTGGTTTTGATTTGATTCTTTGGAAATCCCAATCCTTTTATTGGGCTTTGGGAGAGGTGAATGTTGATTTTTGAATGGAAGTATATTTCTAATCATATTACCATGGGTTCCCCATAGCTTCTTTGGGAGTTTTTGGAGAAAAGGGCGGTTACTTCAAGATTTGGGCCAAACCGTGACCTCATTTCCAGATTTGAACACAAATTTTGTTTCTTTTATAAATACTTCTTTTTTTAACATTATTTACCCATTAAATTTACCACTTGGCCTAAAATAATCTATTCAAACCACCATATCCATTTTTACCCCTTATGAACTCATAATCATGGTGGATTTGAGTTATTTATTCAGGTATTCAGTCATCTCGTGAGCTCATTTCCAATTTTTTAAAAAACAATCTTTTATATCATATTAATTTTTTAACATTTTTCAGTAATTCCACCTCAAAAATTGAGGCCTAACTATTTTATATCTACCATAGGCATCTCCCCCCTAGTTATCCTTCTTTTTGGGCCACTTTTTGGGTGATATCTCAACAAAGTTTAGGGGTTCTTCTTAATTTCTTCATCAAAACTTTATCCTTTCTCTTCCCTCTTCCTTATTATTTCATTTTTTTTCTTGGATTTATCTTCTCCCCAAGTCATTAAAAACATATGATTCTGTTTTTACATCATTTTTTATGGGGTTTTTGTTTTTTTAGGGGTGGTATTCATAGATCTAAGGTTTTGGAGCACGTGACGGGTGTTTTCGGGCGCACATCTTCATTCCGCCATGGTTTTGAGGTAATTTCTCCAAATAACTTTCCTTTATTATTTAATTTTAATATTTTTATTTTTTTTATAACCTTATATATGTGTTTATTATTTCTGTTAAACCTTTGGATGATGTATTTGGTGTGCAAAATGGTTATTTATGCCTTGTTTTGTGTAAAATGGAGTTGTTTCATTATAAAAGTGCACACCACTTGTTCAAAAAAATGTTCCACTAGTTTTCACATATGGATTGTAATTTTAATGACCTTTTTTAACTAATTTAATAAATATTTTTAATTAAAACTTTGTTTCTTACCCATTTGTATGTTAAATACAAGTTGTTTTGCTAAATATTGCATGCCTAGTTTTTGGAAAAGTGTCTGGTTGGATTTTGTGTGCTAAATGTAATATAAAATGACTTGTTCGAATTTATTAAATTATGGGAAGCATTAAAAGTTATATTTTGGGGTCCTTTATGTCTTTACAAAGTGGTTTTGGTTTTATAAATAGATGTTTATTGGTTTTTGACATGTTTTGGCACGAGTTGTCAGTAAGTGGCATGTTCGGCATTTTTATGAAAATTTTTGAGCTTTGAATGTGTAGCCTAAATGTTTTAAAGGGTTTATGTAAATTTTTTTCTACTGATAATGGTTTTTGTACACTTATTTATGAAAGGTGAAATTTTTACCTTTGTTATACATTGTTTTCGTAAAATTCTTAAAGGCTCTTTTGACATTTTTCTTAACAAAGGGGTTTTCATGTGTTCCATGTTACACCATGTGGGTTCATTTTATGATTCATGAAATTGATTTATTAAATGGTTTTGGGGATTAAAAATATGGTTTGATATGGTATTGGTGGGATTTTGTCCTTAAAAGTGTATTTTTGAATGTATTTTATGTGTAAAGCCTCATTATACTTCTTGAAATTATTTTATGAAAATTTAAGTGGTTTACTGATCCGTGAAAGAAATGTGAAACATGGTTGTGGATTGTTTGGTGTTTATATGATTTGGAAAATTTAATTTTCATGTGAAAAGTGTATTTGATAACATGTGGAACTTGATTGAGCACAAAGAGGGAACCCCGAGAATCTAGGTGGGCGGACATGTACTAGTATGCTAGTGATACAAAGTGGTTTTTTCCTTGTTTCATGTAGAAATTTTGATGATGACAGCACTAACTAAACTATGATGATGATTTTTGGGACCACTAGGTTATGGGTATTTTTCCCTACTAGTGTCCGGTGCACAGGAACATATATTTTTTATGGTTACTTTTCACAAATATACGAGGTACCTGGGGCCCATAGCTAGCTAGTTCCTAGGGATGTTCCTGTGACTAGTACTCATTGGATATATTGTATTCACCATCTAAATATGGTGTATTTGGATGTAAAATTAAGTATTATGAGTGTTTTATTTAAAATTTTACTTTCTTTAAAGCATCCCTCTTGAAAATGGTTTTCATTTTGAAGTCGCTTATCTTTGGAAAATGTGCTAGCATTCTTGTGTATAAAATTTCCAAGATTTTGTTTGATAACTTTCATAGTATGGAACCTTTTTTGGAAACCATAATTTTATATATTGTATTTAAAAAATGAAATTTATGTTTATTTTATTTTAAATTAAGTTCATTGGGAATAGAATGTGGGGATAACCTACTGAGTTTTAATACTCATGCCTATAGTCTTATTCTGTTTTTATAACTTGTTTAGGTTTCAGCTTGAGTTTGTTCCCCTTGATAAACATGGAATAATTGTGTTATAGAGTGACCAAATAGGTCACATGGTGTTATTTGGTCATCAGGTCTAGTCAATTTAGTTGTATTATTCAGTTTTACTTTCATTTTTTTGTATAAATGATGTCGTTTCAATTTTTATATAAATTTGTATTGGGTTGTTCATTCTTTCCATTTTTTTCATTATTGTTTATTTTTTGTGGAAAATGTTCCCCTTTCACTCTAACTGATTCCCTTGGTGCTCGTCACCATCTTTGGAGGATTGAGAATGCCTCTCGGGACTTGTCGTGGAGCAGCCCGGGTGACCAGTTTAGGGTCGACCCAGACTGGTTCATGACACCTTCCCTATTATGAACTTCTATCAAGGATAAACTTGGATCTTACTTATTAACTAATCTGTATCTTATGGAAGATCCTCCATTATATTTAGAATCAGTAAAAATAATATATTGAGTTGTAGGATCAAGGACATCTTCCCTTTGATGTTCTTGATTGTCAGCCTCTTTCTCAACATTCTCTTCTACTAGAGCCTCATGCACAGCTTCTCCTAGTTCTTCATCCATAGTCTCTGTAATGTTAACTATAATCCATATTCTCTTAACAATATTTCCTTATGGCCTATATTCAACCTCTTTATCAGGTCTTATCCTAATATAACCAGTGGAAGGAATCATCTTTTGATCCCCATGAGCAACTGTCATAAGCCTTTGTTGTTTTTACGCTCCAACTGGAAGAATACTATTGAAAGAATTGCTCCAAACAAAACCTAACTTTTCAAAAATCCCATAATTACACCTTTTTTATGATGGCATGTTTTTTTCAAAAAACATATTGACAATTTTTCCTTTTCTTCATAGTAAAAAGGAAATAATTCTTCTATAGGGATAATAAACCATCTTGGAATCCTTATGGAAGCAATGGTTTAGATACCTTATAATAAACTAATAGAAATTGAAATTTATGTGAATAAAATCATGACATACATATCAGGATATAGGACTTTCTCTAGCTCATCAATCCTTGGAAAAATTCCAGATTGCATGAATTTCATCATTACTCGGCAATCAGGAGTAAGCTCGTTTATTATTACCTTATTGATAGTTCTTGTTCCAAAAAAACAAAAACATAATGTCCACTAAAAAATTTTTTCCATTACCTATATTCCTTAAATAAAATTGAAACTCCCCCTCAAGGGAAAAATGTAACAACTTAGAAATTTCCATAAAAGAAATAGAAAATTCAGAATTATCAATCTTATAGATAATAGTATCTTAATCGAATCCGGGACTAAACAAATCATTTATACAAAATTCCTTTACTTCAATGTCATAAAATACAGACATGTTATCTTCTCCAAAATCATAATCTAGAGCTTGACACCTTATTTATTCCTTGAGTTAAAGATTTTAAGAATCTAACTAATCAAAATATATTACCTTTCCTTATAGCACTTTTTGAGCTTTACCTGATGCATAAGTAGTTTCATACAACTCAGCAGCTTCATATCTTCATGAGGTTTCTATCACTAATGGTTTTGAGATTCAAGGGATTAAAGATTTGTGGTCTCAAAAAACGGGAATCAAAATATTGAGAAAGATATTCTAAAAATTGAAGGCATGTGTAGGAGAGGAGAAAAATAGTGAGAGATGGAAAATGGTTTTCTCATGCCGACTGAGAATGTAATCATTAATTTTTAATTTTTAAAAGAAAAATATAATAAAATTCTTTTAAAATATAACTAATCACGTAACTAAATAAAATAAATAATGATAAAATTTTATATTCGGCATATACAGTACTTAAAATATAAACAGAGAGATTAAAATAAAATAAATAAAATAATTAATTAATTTAAAAATTAAATAATCATAACTCGCCCTTAATAAAATTAAAACTTTCACTAGGATGTGGTTTAGTGAAAATATCAGCTAATTTATATATGGTATTAACAAATTCTAATGATATATCATTTTTAAGGATATGATCTCTTAGAAAATGATGTCTTATATCAATGTGATTAGTCCTAGAATAACTTATATGATTTTTTGAAGTATATATATCACTAGTATTATCACCTAAAATAGGTATACTATTAAAATTTAATCTAAAATCTAGTATGTTGTTTTTCATCAATAATACTTGTGCACATAAACTCTTAGAAGACACATATTTTGCTTCAGCGGTTGTCATGGAAACTGAGTGTTGTTTCTTACTAGACCATGAAACTAAAGATTTTCCTAAAAAATGATAGGTTCTTGAGGTACTTTTTCTATCTAATCTACAACCTCCAAAATCAATATCTGAATATGAAATTAAATTAAAATCAAAAGTTTTGGGGTAAATAAGATATTGAAAAACATTTCCTTTTAAATATCTAAAAATTATTTTAACAGTAGTAATATGGGACTCTTTTTGATTTGATTTAAATATAACAGAAATACATACAGAAAACATAATGGCTGGTCTACTAGAAGTAATATATAACAAAATTCCAATCATACCTCTATATAACTTTTTGTCTACTAGTTTCCCAACTTCATCCAAATAAAGTTTTATATTGGTACACATGAGAGTTGTATGTGTCTTTTTGTTTTCAAGTCCAAACTTTTTTAGTAAATCAATAGTATATCTACATTGATTTAAAACATTTCTATAATATTTTGGATAAATTTGATATCCTAAGAAGAAATTTAGTTCTCCCATCATACTCATTTCAAATTCCTTTTTCATTAATTTTGAAAACTCATAAAAAATATTTTTTTAGTTGAACCTAAAATAACATCATCAACATAAATTTTAACTAATAAAATATTAAAACAAATGGTTTTATTAAAAAGTGTTGGATCTTCCAATACAATAGTAAATCCATTTTTCAAAATAAAAGAACTCAATCTTACATACCAATCTCTAGGTTCCTGTTTAATTCCATAGAGAGATTTATCATATTTAAAAAAGGAGTTTTGTTTTTCTGGATTTTCAAAACCAAGGGGTTGTTCAACATAAACTTTTTCCATTAAATAACCATTTAAAAAGGAAGACTTAACATCCATCTGATATAATTAAAAATTCATATGAGATGCATAAGATAAAAGAATTATTATAGATTCTATTCTAGCTGTAGGGTAAAATGTATCATCATAATATATACCTTCCTTCTGATTATATCATTTTTCTACTAGTCTAGCATTATTTCTAGTTATGTTCCCTTTATTATAATGTTTATTTATAAATAAACACTTAGTTCCTATAAATATAAAATTGGTTGGTCTTTCAACTAGTTCCCAAACTTCATTCCTTTTGAATTCTTTTATCTCTTCCTACATTTATAACATTTAACTCTTATCTTTTAAGGCTTCTTCAATATTATTAGGTTCTAACTAAGATAGAAAGGTAGAAAACTCTGCTAGGTTTCCTATATTTCTTCTAGTTATAATTCCTATGTCTAGGTATCCTATAATAGTTTCTAGAGGATGTTTCTTTAAATTTATCCACTATCTAGTTAAGACACTTTCAAGATCTTTAGTATCATGTTCTTATGAACTAGACTTAATTTTATTAATATTATTTTTAAAATCATTTTTAGGGGTTTCAAGTATCATGTTGTCAAAAGAGTTAGTGACTTAATATTTTTTATCATTCTTTTTAATAAAAGAGTCAGTTTCATCAAAATTCACATGAAATGATTCTTCAACAGTCCTTAACATTTTATTAAATAATCTATAAGATTTAGAGGTAGTATAATATCCCAAAAATATTCCTTCATCACCTTTTGGATCGAACTTACCAAGGTTTTCCTTAGTATTCAAGATATAAACCTTGCATCCAAAAACTTTAAAGTAATTTAATTTAGGTTTTATGTTATTCTAAAGTTTGTAGGGTTTATTTTTTAAAATATATCTTATTAAAACTCTATTCATAGCATAGTAGGTTGTGCTTGCAGCGTCTTCCCAAAAATAGGTAAGAATATTGTATTCATTCAGCATAGTCCTTGCCATTTCTTGAATAGTTTTATTTATCCTTTTAATAATTCCATTTTTTTTTGAGGTGTTCTTAGTGCAGATATGGTGTGTTTAATACCAAAATTTGAGCAAAAAGAATTGAATTCTTAATTCTAAAATTCTCCACTATGGTCACTTCTCGATGAAATTATTTTAAAACCTATTTCATTTTTAAAAATTTTACAAAAACTTTCAAAAATAGTGAATACTTTACTTTTGATTTTTATAAAATAAACCCAAGTAAATCTAGAATAATCATTTACTAAAACATAAACATATAATTTACCATCCAAACTTACTACTCTAGATGGTCCAAACAAACCCATATTGATCAATTATATAGGTTTAGTTGTAGAAATTTTTTTAATAGATTTGAATGAATATTTTTGTTGTTTTCCAATTTGGAATGCTTCACAAAATCTATCATCGTCAAACTTACAACTAATAAAAATAGAAACTAACTATTTCAAAGATAATTTATGTAAAGAATGTATATTATAGTGTCTAATTCTTCTATTTAAAATCCATAATTCATTTGTCTTAGTAGTTAAATAATTCACTTTTGTTTCACATAGGGAATTTAAATCCAAAGTATAAACATTATCAGTTTTAGGTGCTCTAAATTTAAGAAACTTATTTTTAAACACAGAGTCGGAATTGTTAGAAAAATCAACATAAAATACATCATCATAGTGTTGAGAGATACTTATCATATTGTTATTTAGCACTTGAATGTGCATTACCTTTTTTATTAATATAGTCTTTCGATCTCCAAAAGTTCCAACTCCAACTATTTTTCCTTTGGCATTATCACCAAAAGTGACTAGTCCTCCATCCATTTGAGTCATTGTATGAATTTTTTTGAGTCACCACTCACATTCTTGGAACATCCACTATCTACATACTATATGTATTTTATTTTTCTGTGACTTTTTTCCTAAAAAAATAATTAAACAAATGTTTGTTTCGCTACCCATATCTTCTTGGGTCCAGTAGTGTTAGTGAGAAATAATATAGGAACCCAAATCTACTTTATTTTTCCATAAATCATATCACTTGCTTCAGACAAAATTTTTTAAATAAAATCTCTTTTAATACCACTAATTTTAGGATTTTCCAAATAACAATTATTAGTTACATGGCCTTTTGTTCCACAATGATAACAGGTGGCATTTTTTAGATTGGTCATAAAATAATTTTTATACAATTTTGATTTCTCTCTCGTACTTCTTATTCCAAATATTTCCCTTTTAATGACATTATTTCCAAGAATCTCATTTAAGATATTTTTTTCTTTTTTAAAAACCAAAGCATCAATTTTATAGGATTCCACTTCATCCTACAGTTCCTTGATTTTCTTTTCATGATTGATACTTTTTTATACAAAAGATTTGAATTTTTCAAGTAACTCTTGATGTTGTTTTAGCATGGTATCTCTTTCACCTAAAATATCATTATGAATGTTTTTCAATGATTTTTAATTATTTAATATGGAATCATATTTTTCTTCTATAATATACATTACGTAGCTAATTTTTCATTTGAGAAACTACCAGAATTAGAATTAGGAGTGTAATAAGTTTGTACCTTTTCTTCTTCTATTGTAAAGAACATGTTGGATTTTAAATTTTTTTTCTCTTTTTCTAAATAATATTTTGAAGAGATACTGGAGTCTTTAGATACACTCAATGTATATTTCATTGTTATTTTCCTTTTTTCCTCATAATCATCATTTTTATGATATCTATTTTCAGGCATTTTTCTTTCATCTTTCAGTTGAGGACAATTAGTTCTGATATGACCCAATTTCTTGCATTCATAGCATTAAAATTTTCTTGGTTATTTGTCATCCTTCTGGAAGGATTTTTTTAATACACTTTTCTTCTTGTAAAATTTGATGAACCTTCTGGCTAGCTAAGCCAGTTTCATTTCAGAATCTGAGAAATATGAACTTTTCTCTTATTTTACTTCTTTCTTTGTTATTCTATTATGATTCTGAGATGTCACCTTTAGAGTAGTTTTTTCCTTCTTTACTACAATATTATGATATTAATCTTCATATTACATCTTAGATTCATACATAATTAGTGTCCTAATTAATTATTTCATTGTTAGATCCTTGACATGTGATGATTGGAGAATAATAGCTGATATTCCATTCCATTTAAAGGGTAGTACTCTCAGTGCTTTCAAAGCTTGATCAAATTGTTTGATGAGTTCACCTAATGCTGTAATATTTTTGACAATTTTTTAATCCTTCTATTCATCAGTGTGATGATTTCACCATCAAACAATTTAATGTGTAGAATTTTATCTTAGTAGTAGTATATATCATCTGTCTAACATTTCATGTTCATTCACAAGAAACCGCAATAGTTTTCCACATCTCATAGGCAGTTAGACATTATGACACACAATTGAATTCATCTAGTACAAGAACACAAATAATAGCATTCATTTCTTAAGAATTGATATCATACTCAACTTCTATTTCAGAAGTCCAAGTTTATTATTTCTCTAGAATATTATAAGGAGTGATGATTTTTTAGTAGACTTTGAATCCAAGATTTTTTAGATAGATAATCATTTTAGATTTCCAACATTCGTAATTTTCACCATTGAAATATGGAGGATGTACCATTGAAATTCCTTATCTTAGATTATCTATTTCCATCTGTGTATTAACCTTATACTTTTATATTGTTATAGATTTATCCAAAAATATCTCCTATGATACCAATTTTTAGGTTGGAATATAAAAAGTAACACAAGAGGGGGTGAATTGTGTCTTTTCAAAAATATTTCACAATTATAGATTTTAACTCCCTCTATGATTTATACAAATAAGCAGTGTTTTATTTTAAATGAAAATAATATGCATCAGATAAATATAAATAAAGAACACAGCTTTTTATAGTGGTTTGAGGGACAAATATCACTTAATCCACTCTACCAATCACTCTCTCTACGATCTTGGTAAATTTCACTAGAATGGTCCTCTTATCACAAGACCATGAATTCATAACTGATTGTAGAAATTTGAAACCTCTAAAACAAAACTAATAACAAAGTATTCTAGTTATTTAATAGATAATTGGTTATATATATCTTAGATTGAGAAGCTGATACTCCACCACAATTGAGTATGAGAAGTTGAAAACTCCAATAAAACAAAAGAGTTTTATTTATTGATTCGGTTTGTTCTTTATAGTTGTGGCAACAAGAAAATGACAGTAGATGGATCTTATTCTTCAGAAAATAATATATTCAATAATGAAATAGTTTGAAGAAATATTTATTGCAAAATGATCTTAAATAAGGTATCAAATAAACAGCAGTTTTTTTCTTACAGTATTAAAAGATTGAACATGTACATCTCCAAAGAGTAGCTTCTTTCAAAATCGATCATTCATTTAAGCAGCACTATAAAATATAATTTCAATAATATAGTCATATATGTTAATCATCTATCACACATATATATATTTTAAGAGATGATTTGAAGAAATATATAGAACAGATAGCTTGCTTCAGTATTCTAGATCCAAAAGAATAGCCTAATTGATCATGGAAATTTAAATTCCAATTGACTAAGGGAGTCATATATTCCCTTTGGAACAGGAGTGATTTTCTCTAATGAAAATGGTTCTTTGAAAAAATAATAACAATCCTTGAATTAGTCTTCAATTATGACTCAATAATTACAGGAATATCGAATTAAAAACATGGCTTAAAAACTTCACTGTTGAAAACACAACATAGGGTTGAGTTGCATAGCATAGGGATCCTTCACGTAGCCTAGGGTTCCTTCACATAGCATAGGATTCCTTTGAATAACATAGGGTTCCTTCATGTAGCTTAGTGTTCCTTCGCATAGTGTAGGTTTCCTTTGTGTAGTGTAGGGTTCCTTCACGTAGCATAGGGTTCCTACCAACGTATGGTTCATTGACAATACTTTCATCATCACGTAACATAGGGAAAAAATACCATGGGGATGATAATCCATAAATTCACCTTTTTAGTATAAAATCCTAAACATATAATTGATTAACCATACATTCAAATTTCTAAATGTAGGGTTGATGAATAGTAAATCCAGACTCCAACGTAGGGTTGCTAATCCATATGTTTGACGATTCTCTGAATGTAAGGATGTTGATCCAAATGAAAACTATTTAGCATAATGTAGGGTTGATACCATATGTAAGTGTTTCAATTTTCTATTGTAATGTAGGTTTGATACCATACATTCATTTACCAAACCTAGGGTTTGTAACAGTGTTTCTAGAGTAATTCTCATAACATTAAATTACTTTAAAATGGATATAAATTCCTGAAAACACACTTAAGAAAACTTCATTAGAAAATAAATAAGAGTATTTGTGAGCATAAAAATCTTTATAAATTATATATTATTATTAATACAATACATGTACACTAATTTGAATTCTTGGAAGACAAACAAAATCCTTGAAACCTTTAAAAAAAGAGAGTTCAATGAGAATGTAAAAGTTTTTTTTCAATATATTATGTTTTTCTTCACAATATTATATGTTCTATATTGCATTAACATAATCTAAATTAAATGTTTGACTAATTATGTATAAAACATCTTCTGCACATGATAATGTTACCAATACCTCATAAGAATAAATTATAATGAAGGAAACCCTTTGGATAGATACAAAGGTAATGTTACGATGTACTTTCTCTATTTTACCAAAAAATTATATAATGGAATGTCGATTTAATTTTCATTATTCCTTGAAAAGTTAGTTTATTTCAGATGATTTTTGTCCATGTGTCATTCCTTTAAAATAAGAGAGACGATGTTGTCTATACTCAATCATAGAGGAAATATTGATGTTTGAACAGCAAAATCATTTTCCATAGAATTAATGTATTGTTTCATATTTCTGTTTAATTTATTTATTTTTATTATTACTCACATAATAATTATTTTCTTATACAGGTGGATTCTTTTGTTCGAGTTAGGGTGCTCTATCCAACTTTCATGCTCCTTCTCCCATAAAACCTTTTCACCCCTACAGTAGTGCATTTATCAAATTCATTCAAGTTAGCCCCACTACCTTTATAGGAAGAGAAACGATGCTTCCTTTTCTTAATTACAAAGGTAATCTTGATGTCTGAACAGAAAAATCATTGCATATAGAATTAATTTATTGTTTCTTATGTGTGTTTAATTTATTTCTTCTGAGTATTACTCACATAATAATTGTTTTATTATATAGGTGGATTCCTTTATTAGATTTTGGGTTCTTTGTCTATCTTTTATCAATTACTGAACCAAAATTTTTACAAACTTCTTCTCTCGCAAAACCTTCCACTCCTATAGTATTGACATTTATCACTTTTCATCAAGTTCCCTCCACTACTCAATCACATAGGTAATCTTGATATTTTAATAGTAAAATCATTTTCCATAGAATTAATATATTATTTCATATTTATTTTTAATTTATTTCTTTTTAGTATTACTCATAATAATTATTTTCTTATACAGGTGGATTTTTTTTTCTAGTTGAGGTGGTTTGTTCGAAACTACTCATGAAGTGTTGGTCGTTTGACAAAGAAATTCAATAGAAATCATGGTAAAATTGACATTTAGGGTTGTTTTTTAATTAATTTAATAATTTGTATTTATGTAATTGTATAAATCAATGTTTCAAATGTCTATAATATAGTGTTTTTTTCTGGTATTTGTGTTGTAAAATTCATTTCATTTAAATTCTTTATTGGGAATTATTTTTGTTGATATCTGGTGTGTTTCTAGTGCTACAGTGTGTTGTTACATCATACTACAGTGGTTCTATAGTGTGTTGTAATAGCATACTATAGTATAGAACTTTATCAATTCTTTTAAAAGCACTGATAAAGGACACAAGTATCAGGGCTTCTAAAAGTGCTCTTAAAAGGCCTTTATCAGCACTTTTATAAGTGTTGATAAAGGGTTTCTTTAGTATAGCTAAATAAAAGCACTGATAAATGGGTCTTTTATCAGATCTTTTTCAATGTTGATAAAAGTCCTGGGATTTTAACATCACTCACATAGTCAGTGATTTTATAGCATTGATAAAGGTCATTTCTAGTGTTTTTAAAAGGCATGTTTTGTAGTAGTGACTATTATGATACGGGCATGAAAACCCTTACTATTATGATTTGGGAATGGAGAAATTATTGTTATGATATATGGTCATGATTACCCTTATAGTTATGATTTGGGTACAGCGACCCTACAATTATGATACTAGGCATGGAGTCCCTTATTTTTTGATATCGTGAATGGAATCCCTTAAAACTTTTGAGACTCATGCTACTACTCATGGATGCCTAAGTTATGCCTTAAGCCCAGACTAGTTGCAGGATCCATATATAGGGTTGTATACATCACTACATATGCATACCATATATATATATACATATGGTTACTTATTCAAAGATTATATGGCTTAGTCTGAAGTAGGTAATGTCATCCTAGTGTCCTTCAGGAACCCAAGATGACCCTTTTACAACATTTATTACTAATTACCATTATATTTGAACACTACTCATATTATATGTACTAAGTGGGTATTTATAAACATCGTTGGCGGTGGACTAATGAGTTAACTCACACCCTACCCAGGTCGCTGATGGTACTCGGGTGGATTATGTGGATGAAATTCGAGATAAAGGAAGGTTACCAATTGTTAATACTTGGTTTTATTATAGAATGGGAGCGGTGAAGCACAAGACCGAGCTATAGCTCGTTATTTTATTAGAGATAGACATTTGGGTTTTTTCCATTTTTTATTTGTGTATTATATTGTAAGTGTGATTTCATGTTTTCCTATTTACTTTTGATAGACACATGACATTATATCATTATATATATATTATGTTGTATATTGTTTACATTGGTTATTTTTTACCTTTGGATTCTTACCTTCCACTGTGACTTATTTATTATGCTTCTTCTATTTATATATTCATTTAATCTCTATTCAATTATGATCATTAGGGTATAGTCTCCTCATTATACTACATTGGACCCTTTCTGCTAGTCGGTAGCCTCTAGAATACGGGGAGGAATTCTTGAGGCCATGTGGCCCATCGTATTGGGTCACCGTTTAGTGGCATTCGGGTTGGGACGTCACATAACTGTTTTGTTTTCCACGCATTCTTCAGTTTGGTAGTTCTGGTTCTTTCTAATTGTTCATGGGTTCATCATATTCATGATTTCCGTGATATTTTAACATATTTTTTTATATATTTCTAGATTATCATGGTTATTTCATGGAACTTATGGTGATGGTTCAGATAGAATTCTTAAAAATATCCTTTTGTGAATTTCGATTCAAAAAAAGAATTGATTTAATTAATTTATATACATATATATTACCATACTATAATTATGAAAACATGTTAAATTAATCATTATTACATCCTATTTCAAATATTTAATTTTTCTAATTCATTATTTATGAGAATTTTATGACATCGTTAATGTTGGTATAATTGACCAAAACAAGAACACGTCATAACAATTGATCGAATAAAAACATGTCATTCTATAGTAATAATATCATTTTTATAGAATATTAATTACTTAAAAACATTTTTTAAATCGATAATTCAGATTTAAGAAGTGGTAGATAAAGAATATAAAGAATATTGATCAAAAAGAGGATAACACTTACATTTAAGATTTGAATCTTCTCTTAGAGAGCCTCTTGGAAATGAGGGATTTGGGAATTCTTATTATGACCAGTGGTTCCCAAAAGTGAGAGATTATTTTTATAGATAGAAAGGTAGAAATTAAATAGAAATTTTAAGGAAAGGTTTTCTTTTATGTGGGAATAGGAGGGTTCCTTTTATAGATGAGAGTGGGTGGAATTTTTATAAAAACTCATTTCTTAATATAAAAGGAATGTGATATTCAAGAAAAATGGATCCAAAATTGACAATTAGTAAGGATAAGATAATGGGAGATTAATAAATCCTTCATAAACCCATTAGGAGATTAGTTTTTGTGATATTTTATGACATTATCCCTAAATTTAACCCTTTTACCATATTTTATAATTTACTGAGGTGATTAACTTTTACTTTGGTGACTTATTTTTATGATTAAAAAATAAATTGACCTTATTACCTAATTTTTATATTCTAATTCCAAATATGAAATCTATTTTTATTAGATTAAATTTATAAAACTGATAAATATTAATTTTAAAATAATAAATTTATAAATTATAAAAATAGTTTTTAATAAAATATATATTTATTCCATAAAATATATTTTTTATTTTTTATTACCAAATAATAATCATTAAATGAATTTTAATTTATTTAATTATATATATAAACAGTAAATTTCATTAAAATCATTCTTTAATAGTAATCAATTGGATTATTAATATAAAAATATCCAAAATAATGAAGAAAAAATATTTAAAAATTATACCCATTAAACATTAAATGAATTTAATCGCATCCCATTATTTATATTTTAACTACTGAATTTTATCAATCCATCAGTATTAAAATATTTCTTTATACACATAAAATAATTATTTAAAAATAATGCATAATAAATAAAATATGTTTTTTGTAATAAAATATTTTAATTAATTATTATATTTTTATTTCATTCCTGAATTTTGAATTTAATTATTTTTAATTTATTAACAATAATTACCTAACTTTAATATACCAATCAGATACAATTATATCCAATTACTATATATCTAATTACTATATATCCAATAACCATATATCCAATAGATATATATTCAATGTTCATATGTCCAATGACCATGTTTATATACATATATCGATCATATTAAATTTCAATATATATCCTTACATCCATCTCTAAAATCATTCATCTATTCATTTAATTCATTATCAAAATTTTAATTCTATTTATAATGTCTTTCCTTATTTCTATAGTTGTAATCAAAGGTATTATCTTAAATAAAAACCACATGGACAAGGATTTCATATTCATGGTCTTTTATTTTCTCATGGATTTATTCCTCTATTATTTTTTATTAAGGATGTTTCAAATCACATCCTCATTATATATTAATATTTATCCTACATTGTAATATTTCACCTCAATAAGATGTATCAAGTTTAATTTTAGTTTAGTGTTTCATGTTAAACAAATTATTCAACACATATTTTATTTAAAGGGAAATTCGTATTAAAATCTTAGGGTGTTAGGTCAAAACTGTGTATAATGGAGTACACATAAGAACACCATAAAATTTTTCAAAAATAATTTTTATTTAGAATTATTTTTCATATCTATTGTGTATTAATTTTTCTGAAATTTAGAGATTGTTCTATTACTTTGAGTGGTTAATCATTTTTATTACCCCATCGATTCAAAATGAAACTTCTTTTATATTTCTCACTTGAAATTTTGGTAGTAATTTCTTATTATTCAGTTGAATTTGATATTTTGTTATTAGAGTTAAACTAATAAAAATTAAATTTATATGATACGATAAATGAACTCATAATCTTGGTTGAGTTATGTGTGTTCAAAGTAATGGATGAGTTTAATTGTGTTAAGAAATTGTTTATTATTTCTTATCACTCATCCACTATGTTATCTATTTAATTATGTTGAGATTCTATGTTATGGGTTAAATATTGGGTTGTGTGTTAGTTTAATAGGGATAAAAAGATAATTTATAAAGAATATTTTAATTCAAAATGAAGTTAGTTCAATTCCTTTTAAATTTTTCAAATTTTTTAATTATTTTTAAAATTGGAAATCATTATTTTACCAAATATTTTCTTTTTTAAGAGATAAATAATCCATTTTTTCTAAAACAAATTCATGGGAAAAAGAAATTTTGTAAGACATGTCTTTTTGGAATTATAATCCTTCATTTTTTAGAAGAATTTCCACTTTATTAGATATGTTGAATTGATTTATCATGGAAAAACAATGGATTAATTGTGGTGTATGTTCACAATATCCTTTTTATAAAAAAATTAATTTTTTTCTTAAAATGTAATTTTATTATAAAATTATTTATTTTTGATCATTCTGTGTTGAAAATATAACTCTTTGAATAATCAGTTAAAATATTGAATTTTTAGGCTTAAATGACAATATGATTTTTGCTTAATTATTTATATATTTTTGTGAGCATTTTTTTAGAGTTTATTTTGAATGAAATCTAATTGAGGATTTTTTTTAAGTTTTGTGTAGTTTATTTTAAAATATAGTGTATAAATTAAATATATTTCATATGAATTAATTATATTGTGTATTGATAAATTATATTGCATTTGATAAATTTTCACAAGTGTAGAACTTTTATTTGAATATATGGATGAGTAAGTATTATGTTGTTACATAAGAAAATCATATTGATATGTAATATCCTTCTCTTATTAACATTCATTTAAGCTTTGAAATTTAAATGATAATGAGAATACATATGGTTTTTGAAATAGATATGTAAGAGTGGTGGGGGATATATAATATCCCACACTCTTCAAAATTTGAGCGATTAATTCATACATAATTCTAACTCTATGAATTCACAAGGTGACACATAAGGATTTATGAGTAATGGGAAATACATGATTATTAGTAATGGTTTTTCATATTTTAAATATTTGGATATTAGAATGATTCATCACAGAGATATAAAATATTTTTTATAAACATCCCAACATCAGAAATGGTGTGTGGGTTTTTTTAATTTAAAAGGGAAGTTTTATTTTATTATAAAATTTAGCATGAAAGATTGTTGTTTCCATGGAAAAATGAAGATATGGAAGCTTTTTATTATCATAGAATCAGCAAGGGGGAAATATAATAAGCATGGGAACCTAGGATCACCTCACTGGTTAAAAGAGATAAGCAATAAAGACTAAAATCATTCCACACAAAACTAAATATGTTTGGTTTGGTGTGGTATCATGATACATTTTTATATTTTTATTTGATAATAAAATTAAAAAATCTTCGGTGGAGTAGGATTTCACCGAACCATGGTAATTTTTTGTGTTTTTTGGGTTTATTTATGTTGTAACTATAATTTCTTTCCCAAAAGTTGGTATCATAGGAGGTGATATATTCTTTTATTAATGATTAAATATAGGGGATTCAAATACAAATATTTCTAGACATATTGATATGTTTAATAGGAAAAATTATTTCACTTTATGACAATAATAGGTAAAGAATATTTTGACTTGTGAAGGGATAGTGAAAGCATTAAATAAAAAATCATAAAATACAGAGAATACTAGCCCTGATGATTGGAAATATATGAGAGATTTGGTGACAAGAACCATTCAATTGTATTTGGTGGAAAATTAACTATGGGAGGTGATGAAAATAACAAATTAAGAGAATATCTGGGTGAATCTAAAAATCAAGTATAAATATAAATCTCAAACAAATATTTTATATCTGAAAAAATGAATGTATCATTTCTAAATGTCAGAAAGTAGAGATTTAGGAAACCATTTAGACAATTTCACCAAAATCTTGATGGAATTGTCTTCAGTGGTGGTCAATATTGATGATAAAGTAAATTTAGTGATAGTTTAAATGGAAGAAGAAGAAAAAGGTTTTATTATGTTGGGTTCTTTTCAATATTCATATGATAAACTCATCACTATACTATTTTTTGAAAAGACACTCTAATGTTGGATGATGTGATTTCATCATTACTGATGAATGAGACCCAAAAAAACAAATTATGGTGAATCATTAGGTAATAATAGGATCTTTGTAGTGACCAATGTATTTAACTATCAAGGAAGCTTGATAGAATAAAGGAATGACTCAGGGACTAGGAGGGATATAATTAAATCAAAACTGAGAGGTGATATTGTATGATAGAAGTGTGGAAGAAAATTTATTATGATAAGTAACTATTATAATTTTATGGAGTTAATAAAGCAAAAAGAAAAAAGTGTAAATGGATGAATAATCGGTTGAGGTGAATACTATGAATCATGATGAAAGGTATAAAAGTGATTTATGACATAAAACTATAGAAGATGTGGATTATTCAAATTGGATTTTATATTTTAGTTTCTATTATCATATATGTACAATAAGATAATGTTTTGATAGTTATGAGGAGAGTGATGGTGATATTATGAAAATGGAAAATAAGTCATAAAGTATAATTTTTTTCATCGGTATGATGTGAGTTCATATGTCTGATATATTTATTCACATACTTACTAATGTGAGTTATATACCTAATTTGAGAACGAACTTGATTTATTTAGGAGTATTTAATTCCATATGTTTTATGATTTTTACCGGTGGTGGAGTTATCAATGTAACAAGAGGAGTAATGATTGTGATCAAAGGGAATAAAATTGGGAATTTTTATAAGTTTATTCAAGTAGGTGGAGCTTCTTTGAGGAATCAGAGTACCGTTACATGTTATATTCATACATATGTGTCTAAAACTAGTTATTTGAAAAATAATGTGACATTTACTTCATTTTTTCCTGGCCTAGTGGAGCAACAATATTTTTTTCATTATCTTTGAGAAATCAAGACACCTGTGATGCGTGTGATGGATCATAACAATTTTGGGAATAATATTGAATATCCAAATGGATGATACTAGTGAAGTATTAAAATTTATAAATCATGGTTCATATTATTGGGAGTTATTTTTCAAATATAAAATATTTGGATATTGGAATGATTTATCACAAAGATATGATATATTTATACTAAAGATTCCAGCAGATAAGGTGTGTGGGTTATTTTTGAATTTTAAAAAGAATTTGTATTTTATTATAAAAGTCAACATGGAAGGTTGGTGTTTCCATGTAAAAATTGAGAGAGGGAATCTTTTGATTTCCACAGCAACGATAAGGGGAAAAGAGAGAAAGCCTAGGAACTTGGGATCACCTCACCTGTTAAAAGATAGTAGAAATGGTGATTGTGATTAGTGCACACCAAACTGAATATGTGTGGTCTGGTGTGGTATCATGAGACTTTTTCTATTTTTATTTGACAATAAAATTAAAAAATCTCAGTTGGGGTGGTCTTTCACCGAATCACGTTAATTTTTTTATTTTTTTAATTTATTTATGTTGAAACTAAAATTTCTTCCCAAATAATAATATCCCACCCTTAATGAAAATTTAGACTCACATCATGATGTAAAAAAGTTTTACTAGATGATAAGTAAGGTTCATAAGGTAATATGTAAGGGTTTTTGTTGATACATAATATCAAACACTTTTCCAAATTCAAGGAATCTATGATATCTTCTCAATATGTATTATTTTACTATTTTTATATAATATTTATCTATTTATAAAATTTGAATTTGTTGATATTTATTTTTCATGAATGATTCAATATTTTTTAAACATATTAGGAATTATATTTCTCAAAACTCATAATCCAAGTAAACGGGGTCGAATATTGATGAAGTTGAGTACTTGATAATCTATTGAAAATTTTTAGAGAATTTATAATGATTGAATAAATCCAATATTACAACTAGGTTCTTTTGTATTTATTACAATATGAAATCATCTGTAGGAGCATCATATGTTAGGGGAGTTATCTTGAGTAACTATAAAGAAGATAATGAATAGTGAAGGTTTCCATTTGGATCCCTAGTGTGTGATGTGATGAGTCAATTGTTGTGAGGAAAGTGTTTCAGAACCTTCTATTTGGATTTATGAATTTATTTGGTCAGGGGATTCAATAATAAAGGATATAGGGAACAACAATAAGATAATTGATTCATTATAGGAAATTCAACATATAAGAAGAGGTTTATTATACCATATAGGGAGCGATGAAGATGGATAAATGGAAAGAGGGGATTTCTCTTAACAGATAATATTTATATCTCTGTTATTATTCTTTTTTAATTTATTTCAATTATGGATTTCTTGTATGATATTTTTTTATACTTGAACAAGATTGGCTAAATTTCCTTAAGGTAATATGATTTAAATGAATTAATAATATATATTGTTCTAACTTTTGTCTTTTTATGATTGTTTATCATTCTTCCAATAATCTCTCTCACTGTCATTCTTTATTTTATTTTCTGATGATAAAATTACAAGTGAAGTTATCTAATATACATTTATTTTAGTGAGAAACCAATTCATTTAATACCAATAGATCTATAGATTGATGTGGGAAATAATTATAATAATGATGGTGTAAAATCTTTTTCTTCTATCTCCACATTAAAATTATTTATGAGAAATTTTTCTAAACTATTTTATGTAGTGATGGGTGATGAAAAGTGGATATATTTCTTGAAAAGTATTAACTAGAGTCCTTGAAATAGAAAATATTAAATCTTATCTTATCCATTAATGAAGTATCTTTATGCACAAATTTGATATAAAAACTTTTATAGTCAAGTGATAGTGAGGTGATTCAACTTCATTTCTCCATAGCTCCCACGTAGTTTTGGTTATCATTAATGAAAGAAAAAAATATATTTTTCATCCATTAAGATCATTATGATATTCAGTTGTTCATTAATTGTTCATCTATTATCTTTTCTAATGTTGTTTCCACACACTTTCCTATATCTTCCATCCTCTTCATCACTATTATTCCTTATTTCACTTCTACATTACCATTTCCCAAACTACTTATTGTGTTCTAATTTTATAATTTTTTATTTGTTAGAATATACTAATTTCTTGGAATAATACTATATTTCCTTCCCTATGGAGATTACCCTTCACCTTTTTACTTGGTATTGTAGGTATAAATAATATTTTCATATCTATT
Source organism: Viscum album (assembly GCA_963277665.1). Classification (NCBI taxonomy): domain Eukaryota; kingdom Viridiplantae; phylum Streptophyta; class Magnoliopsida; order Santalales; family Viscaceae; genus Viscum; species Viscum album. Next base: position 1,422,136,997 of record OY728120.1, read on the forward strand.
GGAAATGAGGTCTAGTTCACCAGTCATGTGTGAGGGTTAGGTACTAGACCCTCCCCATCAAGAGTCTTTAGGGAGATCTTATCTTCATTCACTATGACACCTCATCTTGTAGGTTCAATTAATATTACTATTATTGATTAATTATAATCACAGAAGAAAATTTTGATCTTAGAGAACAAAACATAGGAGTGGTAGTCATAATTTATAGCTTGAGATGAGTATATCACAATGATGGGGAGTACAGTAGCTATTATATTTCTGAGTATGACTGGGAGTATTCCTATAAAACATTTCATCCTTGATATGAGAAAACTTAATCTATAACATTTATTTTAATATATTGATATTATTATGATATTTTTTATAAATATATTTAGTATGCACAATATTTAATTAAAACAAATTTATATTCTAAATTCCATTTAATGTAGGAATTGGATGCACTAGAGGCTGTTAACTGACAGGAAAATCAGGTGTGTTCATCATCTAGGGGCATACATCCAGACTTAGGGGAGTAGAATTTATGTTATATATCCCTCTTCATCTATTAGATATATCATTAAAAAAATTATGTTACATCTGAAAATTTTGACTTAAACATATATGTTTTCATGTTTATAAAATAGTGTGATATGATTTTAAAATTATTATTACTTTTTATTATTATTTAAATTATTGAATTTTTTACATTGTGTATATATTTTTATTTTATATTACAGGTAATATAATATTCATATTCCCCTTATTTCTTGTTGATTTTTTATGGTGTTTAACAATGGTTAAAACAATCATTATATACTGCTAAATAACCGCTTATTAATTCACTATGGTTATAAGTACTACTAATTTAGTAAAAAAATATAAAATTGCAATAATAATTTATAAATAATTAAAAATGGGTATAACTGATTCTAAATTTGATAATAATACCAAATAATAAACCACTACATTCGCTATAGTGGTGGTTTAGAAACCACCACCAATTATGAATTAAAATAGGATCTACAAGACCAATGCTAATAAAAAACATCACTAATTAATAGATGGCTCAGTAAAATATGATGTTTAGAGGAAACATTGTGAATAAATTAGAAACAAGTTAAACTATCATGTAATTAAAAAAATTGTCATCGGTATCTATTTTCCTTGTAGTGAAAAACTTTTAAACACCACATCCATAAGTGAAACTAGATAAGTAAAAGATATATAAGTAGTTTGTAAGATAAATGAGTCCTAGTGACCCAAAAAATTGAACTTTCTAGGTGAGGTCTCCCATGCCAAACACCATGAAGATCCACTATGAATCCATTTTTTACACCCTTTATAAAGTGAAAATGGTCATCTCCATACTCTTGAATCCATATGTGGACAACTCACATACTCATGTACTTTTCCTTTTCATAGGTCAAGGATCTATAGGTTTACAATCATCCTAATAGGGGTATATGCAAGCTATTATTATGGTATACTCATTAATCAATCACTACCCTCCCCAACCACCTATCATAAACTCAAGAGTATAGAGAAATATAATAAATCCAAGGTAATGGATAAATAGGAAAATAGCATGCTTATATTACTTTAAAGAATAGTGTTTATGAACAAAATTATTAACTACCTACACCTTGAGGGTCCATAAGTTCCAAACCTGCTTTGATCGTAACCTGGGATCCAAGATAACCATAAATAAAGTCAAGGTGAACCAACCTTACCATTTTGTGGAAAATGAATCATGTATAATATATTTGGTTTGGCTGAGCCAACATTCCCATTTAAGGATAAGGGAAAGGGATATAATAGATTCGGGGTGATACAAGCTTGTCCCATTCCATCAACATGTATATCATTATTAGGAGTACCTGGGAACCATTCATTTGAACATATAACACACAAATTTTCAATTTTAATTTATTTATCTTATATAACAAAGTAATTATAGAACCATGGTGCATAAAACCATACTAACATAACATGTGAAATGAAACAAACAACCTAGATTAAGGATATTGGGCGACAATCAAAATAATAGACATGCTAAGAATTTAAATCTTCCACTCAAATTAGTTACAAGAAAATAATTATCATTTACCACGCATATAACAAGAATTTAGTTTCAAAACATGTAATACTGACATGTAAATACAACTCAAAACAACTAAGGTCGACACTACTAAATAATAGGGTTTTAACAGTGCTAAAAAATCCTTTATTAGTGCTAAAAAGTGCTGATAGTCGAGGCACTATTAAAAGGGGGTCCCTTTTATCAGTGCTAAAAAACACTAATAAAATGGACCTTCATTAGTGATTTTTTGTTAGCACTGATAAAAGTAAATTTTTTAAAATTTTAAAATAAAAAAATGGAATTGTAGGTGACCTACCCCTTACCCCATTACCAGTGCTCAAACCCCAATTTAACAGTGCTCTCCCCCCCCCCTTTAACAGCGCTAGGCATGCCACCCCCATTTAATAGTACTCGGCACCCCCCTTCACCCACCCATGCACGCACCCCTACCTCCCCCTAGATTTGAACCCAAGACCTCTCCCTTGCGATCCCAGACCCTTACCACTCCTCCATGTTGCTTTGTTCTCTATTTTATGATATATCTATTTATATATATAGTTATATAGTTATATTTTTTATCAATATATTTATTCGTATATTAATATATATATATATGTGATAATTTTTAAATACATTTATAAAATATGTTTTTGTGTGTGTGTGTGTGTTTATAAATAAATAAATAAATAAATAAAAACATATCTACAAAAATAAGGCTTCAGACCCAACCTTTTAAAAAAATCTATAAATATATTTATACATTTTTTATTTATTTACATATATTATGAATTAATATTTTTATACATATATTATAATATATAGATAATATATATCAATTTGTTAATACTGACACACATAAATAAACACACACGCACTATATAAGTATATAAATATTCATATATTTTTTATTTTAAATAAGATGAATATTATTTTTTATTTAGATACGGTTTATATATTTATTAGTATATTTTATATGTAAATATGTTTACATATTTATTTATAAAATTGAATTTTTATGTGTAAATATATGCAAATATGTATATATGTGTGTATACTTATTTATAAATAATATTACATTATAAAAAATGACAAGATTTGAACATCATAATATCCTTATGAGTACAATCCTTGAAAATAAATTTATTCTCCACCAAAAAGAGATAGTAAGGCCCCCTTAAATGAGTTTGAAATTTCATCGAATGTTAAAAAATTGGGGTACCCCGACTAAAAACTTAGTTTTAGAGGCCTTATTGGCATTTTTTGGCTCAAAAAAATAGTGAACGATATCCCATCAAGTCATGAAAGCATAGATATCATCACAGGTTTCAATTTGATATATAGTAGAGCTCAAATGGAAACTTGGATCCAAACTTATGTATGTTTTGAATTTTGAGTCACATTTTCAACTTATTTTAGATCATTTATTAATTTTTTTTAATTTTTTTTATCTTCATGTTATTATTAAATGACTATTACTCAATAATAATTAGAAAATTATTAATTAATGTTATTTTTTAAATTATTTTATAATCCATTTCCACTAAATATCTTATATATTAAGTGTAAATGTGAAGAACCTTTTAACAGTGATTTTTGTAGTGCTGATAAAGGTACCCCTTTTATCAGTGCTTTTTTTAGTGATGTTAAAAGGTGGTGCTTTGTAAAGATGATTTTGTGGTAGTTCAAACTAGGTTTTTCATAAAATCTCTTGAAGAAAAAAATATTCAATAAAACCATTTATTTTTTATTAAAATCACACGATTCTATGTCATTTCTAGCTCAACTCTTAAAAATTATGAGAGAAGGAAGGGTTTTACCTGTTAATTAAATCTCAGATATATTCCTTGTGGTCTAGGGAAGAAGATTAATGCACCACCTAAAGCTTAGGATAAACATAGAACTAAAAGGTAATTTTGGATTACACCTTATTTGACATAAAATTTGAAATAGAGAAAGGAATTCAAGTTAATAAATTGATATCAGCTAATAGGATCACCCACTATAACCAATCCAGAATAGGATTGAAGAAAGGGAATGATCCAGTAAGTATTTTTGAAGAGGGACTCTCATGACTAAACAGAGCACCTAATACCAAACATAAAAGATATATTTAATTAGAGAAGTAAATAGGATATGAATATCATGAGAGATAGATCAATAAGGGTGAATGAGTAAGAAATCTCGAGTTTAGGGTTTTAAAATAGGTTTTTTTAATTTAATTTAAAATTTTCATTTTTCCCTATTTAAAAAACAATAGGTTTCCATTGAATTTTCGATAGAACTCCCCAAAGTTCTAGTAGAAGAGGAAGGATCCTATTCCATATCTACTACAAGTATGGTGGATTACCACTATCCTTCCCATTGAAATTCTTCTGTTATACAGAATCCCCTGTATTTGGTTCATTTTCCCAAAATGATCTTCAATACTTCTCTAACCTATTCAACCAACCAAAACCCCCAAAAATATATAAATAATTTTTCAATAAATCTCAATTTAAACAAAAGACCCACTTATTTGGTTCAGGGTATTTACACTCAATTTTGAAGTGTGCTAATTTTAGAACCAAAACTAAAATACTTTTTTTATGAAAACATCAAAAACAATATAGTTTCATGTTATATAAGAAATATGAACTAAGGGCCTGCATGGAGATTTTTTTTATGTATTTGAAATTATTTTTAATGTATGGGTTAAAAAAATAAAAAATATGCTTCAAAGGCGGTAGTGGGGATATCACCTTCCCTCTCCCCACCGCTTTTGGGTCAAATTAATGACATGGTAAAGGTGGTATAGGGAGCCTCCTTTTGCCTTTACATTAGGAAAAAGGAAGAACCCTCACTTCCGCCTTTACCTCAATTCCCTATAAAAGGGAACCCCCCCCCCCTTCTCCTCACTTCCATTTTCCCTCATCTCTCTGCATTCCACTGATTCTGATGGATTTGGTGGTCTAAAATAAGTGACGATTTTTTTGAAAAGCATCGTGTATTTTTTTATTTAATTTAATGTTATTTATTTATTTAATTGAATTATTTTTAACTATAAATATTTCATTTTTTATGTATATAAGTTAGTTCTAAATACTTTGTTTATTATGTAGTTTATTTAGTTATATATAGTCTGAAAAAATAGTTATTATTAGTAATGATTAAGTATAGATTAACTATAGCATAACTTAGGCGTAAATGTTATAAAATTTTGTTAGCATAAAGATTATGTGGTTATCTAAGCAATCAAATACCTATCTGGATACAAACAAGTGGATGTGGCTTTGTCATAGATATACCTAAGGGTAAAACCCAAAAACACTACTTCGATCTAAACTTGAATGGAAAATGGTGCACAAAAATGGGCCTTGCTACACTCCTGGTTTGACACTCTCGGGGGATATGCTTTAGATGGTTCAAATTTTCTTTATAAACTACTAAAATACCTAAGAAAATAAAAATCAAATCAGTATATTTATCAATGATAAAATGATAATTATGATGATATAAAATGAAATGGACAAGGACAAATACATTAAAGAATGAAATTTATTATTAGTAATTGAATTAATTTTAGATAGTTTTAGAGATTTTATTTTTTAAATAGTTTAATTAGTTTTATATATTTTAAAAATAATACTTATTACTAGTAATGATTAAGTATAGATTAATTAATTAATAACTTAGGATTAAAAAATTAATACATATAATTATTAGTTAATAATAATTAACTAATGAATATCATATGATTAATTATTGAATAAGGAATGATTATAGATTTATTAAAGAATGATTAACTAATGAATAACTTAGTAATGATTAACTAGTTATTAAAGAATTATTAACTAAATAAAAATTGTACTGAGAAAAATTAGTATCATATTTTAGGATATAATAAATGTTTTAAAATTTTAGTATCATAAAGATTATATAGTTTATAAATAATAATTATTATTAGTAATGATTAATTATAGATTAATTACTGAATAACATAGGATTAAAAAATTAATACATATAATGATTAGTTAATGATACTTATGATCATATAAAGTGAAATGGAGAAGAAAAAGAACATGAATTATTTACAATATAAAATAAATACCTTTATATTTTTCAATAGAACATGGTTTGGATGAGATGAGCCTTACTTCAGATATGAGATAAAATCTAGTTTATTTTCACTTGGTATCTTAATAACATCTTTGAAGGATATGTACTTAACTTTAGAATTTTGGAAATATTTCTAACTTCTAATAACATATAAAATAAAATCTAAGATATGTTATTATAATGCCAAAATATTTTTAAAATTCTAAAGTTAATTACATACTTTTTGAAGATGTTATTAAGATACCAAGTGAAAATAATATGGATTTTACCTCACGTCCAAAGTGAGGCTCATCTCATCCAAACCTTGTTCTATTGAAAAATATCAAGGTTTTTTTGTATGCTGTAAAGTATTCATGTGTTATTTAATTTTTTTGTTCTTATCCATTTCACTTTAAATTATTATAATTGTCATTTTATCAATGATAATTAAACTAATTTGATGTTTTCTCTTATTTTTACCCTGGTTTCCAAAACATTTTGTGACTTATATTCTAATAAAATTTTACATAACGAAACATTACTATCATATTTTAGGGTATAAAAATATGTCCTAAAATTTCATTCTAATAAATATTGTATGGTCAAACATCCTTGTCAATATTATCTACACTATCATAATCTTGATTAAAAAAATAACGTAGAGAGTCATGTTTTTCTGTGTGTACTTCTACAAGGAGGTTATTCAAACTGATCAGGGAGATTCTTATAGTACACAACCAACAATAGTGGTTTGTATATTTGATAGTGTAACCTTGAGTGACCTTCAAGATAGAATTCATGGTTCCTTAAATCTGGGACCCGATAAAGAGATCAAGTCTATGAGCTATATATATATTCAATTCCTGAAAACCCGTGGCATCAAGCTTGTCCATTGGTTGCTGATACGCAGTGGGTCCAAGCAATAAATTTATTTTTTCAGTGGTTAGATGGTATCATGATGGAGTTATAGGATGATGTTTCTACTGTACAACAACAAAGTCTAGTTGTATGAAAATGTAGACTTACAAGAGTGGTTGAAGATGGTCCACCCCATGAAATTGAGCCTATTTCAAATGATGTAGAAGAGGACAGACTAGATGATCTCCTGGATATACATGTCAATCTGAATTCTAATTAGTAGTTTCATAATGATGGAAAAGATGGTGAAAATAGTGCTGATGAGGAGGGAGCAACGAAAGTTTGGGAGGAACTTTCTAGAAATGTATTAGTTGTACACCAACCTCGACCCAAAATAAATCATCCACCACTCTTTGCATCCTGGTCAGAATCAATGACACGCGTGCCTAAATTTGACTGCAATGTTCTCACACACACAACTAAGTTTCCTAGAGTTTTACCAAATAGATTTAGTGAGTTGGAATAAACCTTATATGTTGTAATAAATTTTCCAAGTAAAGATGCATTAAAAATCATGCTAAAGAGATTTTACATTGAGAGTCACTGCAAATATATAGTTTAGGAATCATGTTATAATAAATATCTCATATGGTGTGATAAGTATGGGGATGATTGTAGATTATGCTTGAGGATGATTTTGGACATTTCATTTGGAGGTTAGAGAATCTTGAGGATTGAGGTAGCTCATACTTGCATTCATCCAAGCATAACACAAGATCATACCTCATTGGATGATGAATTTGTGTCATCCATTATCATTGAGATGATTAGGACATGAAAATATGTTCATATATCCCTTTTTCAAGAGAGGATACAACAAACATTCGGTTATAATATTTCCTACAATAAGGCATGGATAGCGAAACAGAAGGAAACTGTGAACGTCTATCATGATTGGGATGACTTGTATTGGGTGTTTCAAAAATTTCTAGACATATTGAGGCACCATAAAAAAGTTTTCTTCCATCTTGATACAAGAAAACATTTGTCTCAAGATAACTGACTTGATCCATCTCGTGTTCAATTTCATTATTTGTTCTGGGCATTCCTCCCCTGTATCTCCACATTTCGTTTCAGCAAAGAGTTCATTCAGATTGATGAAACGTTTTTATACATAAAATACAAGGACATATTTTTTATTGCAGAAACCCAAGATGGAAACCGTTTACCTCTTCTTCTTGCCTTTTCCATTATGGATAAAGAAAACTTTGAATCATGGAGTTTGTTTTTAGCATGTATCAGCAACCATTTCACCCACATTCAAGTTGTCTAATTGATATCTGATCGGTATTGGGCAATCAATGAGGCAATCATTGTGAACCCTGATACATGGAGACCCCCAAATTCACATCATCGGTTATGCATTAGACACGTTGCTAGTAATGTTAGGAAAACACTCCATAATGAACCTATAAATAAAGAAATCATGAGGATAGGTATGAAATGTCTTTGTTATTTGTTATTATTTCAAAATAAATATAAAAACAATTTATGCAAAATATTATCACTTCTATGTAGCATATGAGCCAGATCAATGAAGATATGAAAAACATTTTGAAAAAATCCACAAGGCTAATCAAGAAGTGTATGATTGTATGATGCAGATTCTAAAAGAAAAATGGAAATTGGAATATGATAGGGGGAAGAGGTACGGACACATAACCATGACATTGTGGAGTGCATAAATGGTATCTTTAAGGGGATTCACAAGTTACATATAACTTCCCTAGTTCAAGATATATTATATCATTGCATGAAGTACTTTATTCATAGACAAAAACTAGCCTCGAACAGAATTCAACATGGGATAAGGTATGGAAGATAATTTCAATGATAGATTGAAAAGAAAATTGAAGAAGATTCTAGTTATCATTTCATACTCTTCCACTAAAAAGACTCTCGATTTTAAGTTCAAGAGCGTTCATACCCCATCACAAACAGAATTAGTGAAAAAATAGTAGTATTACAGGAATCATGGTAATGTTAATGTGGAAAATTTTAGGCCTTATGGTTTCCATGTGCACATGTCATTGCAGCATGGGACTCTATGAACATATCATGGGAAGCATATGTTGATTTAGTGTACCATATGGACACTGTTTATAACTATTATACTACACCGTGGAAACCTATTGGGGAGTTTTATTATTTCCCAATTCCAGAAGACCAACCAATAGTGATACCTAACATCAACCGATTGCATACCCATGGGAGATTGAAGGCCAGCAGGATGCGGAATGAGATGGATTGGCCTCAAGAATAAGGGAAAAGTTTGATATGAACTTTATTTCATCAATAAGGTCATAAGAAGAAATTATTCCCTAAAATTTTTGGGTCAATTTCACACTCTCATCTACAATGATGTACTATCTCCATTATGATATTCTCAGATTATAAATTATATGGTCTTATCTCTCCTTTTTACCTCATTTTCTAAAATATTATGTGACTGATATTATAATAAAATTTTATATAATGAAATAATAGTATCATATAGTAGGGTATGAAAAGACATTTTAAAATTTCAGTATAATAATGATTATATGATCAACCATCATTGTCGATATTCGTTACACTATCAGAATCATGATCAAAAACCATTTTCAATGTAGATATTCATGTTTTTCCTATGTGTATTGTTATGGGGAGGTTATTCAAACTAAGAAAGTATATTCTTATTATACACAACCAACAACAGTGGTTATTACATTTGATTCTGTAACATTAACTGAAATTCAAGAAATAAATTGTGGAAAATTAACCACGGTGTAGGAGGAACAGTGACAACAAAAATGGTGATGACGTAAACCCATTACATCACTGTCATCATTGTCACCATTCCTCCAGTGTCATGGTTCATTTTCCATGATTTCATTCTAGAATTTCACTTAGTGTTACAGAATCTGTTGTACTAACCACTATTGTTGTTTGTGTAATATAAGAAGTTACATTCTCAGTTTTAATACATTCCATTCTTTGTTAGATATAGGATTGGCATCGCAGAAAGTGAAAATGTGAATAATATTCTTCATTTTGTATAAATGTATGACTTCACTAAATACTTTTACTATCAAATAAAAAAATCCTTTCATACTCACGTTAAAAGGAATATGAAAAGTTTATTTGAGGTGACATTAATGCATAATCAATATATCCATGGCTAAACCATAAAGTATACATGTGAGAAAATAATCATGAAACATAACATCATCTTTAAAATAATACATGAATTACAAAGAAAACCATTTTATAATAAGTGTTTTCATAATTAATACAAAAAATTTATATATATAAATATATAAAACACCCTTTTTTAGATAAAAACATATCTTAAAAACACTTTTGTAATATGATTTGAAAAATATAAAGACATGGACCTTACTTTTGGTAAGAAATAACTTCATAAAACAATGTGAATAAACATGAAATGTCTTACATTCTACAATTCATAACATTCTCTTGACCATAAAATTATATTTACATTTTACACTTATGAATCATTTCATTTGTTTATATAAATATGGATGATACCACACTACTCACTGAGCAGTATAGGCATGTTTCTTAGGTCATGTTAGACAGTGGTGAGGTTCGACCTATCAGAGTACGTTGAGTGCACCATTTTCATTACAAGGACCCTCCACATGCAATTAGACCATACTTGTGTCATGCTGGATTCTACGGCATTTCCATATCAAATTTCACATTTGTCGACCATCACCTTCTTACAGCCCTCATAGAGAGATGGAGACTAGAGACGCACACATTCCACCTACCTGAGGGAGATATGATTATCACCCTCTAGGTTGTGGCAGTGCTTCTCAATCTTCCTATCCAGGGGGAATCCGTTATTGGACTCACCTCTGCATCTTGGCCTGACCTTTCTCAATGATTGTTAGGCATCAACATTTTGGTCAACCGTAGGGATACAAATGGTGGATCGATATATATGACCTGGATGGAGGAACAGATTCCACATCTACTTGATGATGCTGACGAACAGACTATCATGCATTATGCCCATGAATATATATTATAACTCATTGTAGGGACCCTATTTGTTGATCACTCAGGGGGTGAATGTGAACATGATGTATCTAGATCTACTATAGGACTTTGATCGGTCTGGGATGTACAGCTAGGGATCGGCCTGCTTGGCATACACATATAGAGGATTGTGAAGGGTATCCCACAATGAGTGCACAGATCTTAGGGGATGCATCATCCTTCTTCAAATGTGGGCATGGGAGTGAATCCCCTCATCCTTCCCATAGCTTTTTGGTCCTCTGATCACTATGTAGGTGATGCATGATGCTCTGTATGGATGCTAGTATGATCACTCATCTCTATTTTTTTGATGCCACTATGAGTTATTGAATTCAATTTCTCATTGTTTTTCACTTTTGATGTTTTATTTTACAGGTGGTGTTAGAGACACAATTTTCACATGATTCTGACACACCATTTAGGTGAATATCTCCTCAAGTTGGCATGTCTCTTATCTGACTAAGTATGTATATACAATCTATCATTATCTAACAAATTTAATAATTGCTTCAATTTTGTTTTTTATTAAGGAGATTTTTTGACAAAGGTCACATGTACTTTCAGATTACATGGATGTCATACTAGACTATACTGGACCAGTTTCCACCATACAGTACTATTGGACATGATGATGTTATGTTTTTAGTACCCCTCATTCACTTCCATATTATTGAGTGGAAGAAACTTGATAGTGTCATGCGCCAGTTTTTCTATGTTTATCTGATTCCATTTTCATCAAGACAGATGGGGAATCTTTATGAAATAAAGATGATAGGGAGTCAGGATGAGGACTGGTGTTGAGTACATGTCGACTATCTTAAAAACTGGTTAAAACATTCAAATTTTCATATCTAAGTTGTTCCTATGAAGTGATTATTTATTTTAGAGAAGGTCAAGTGTGAGCCATGGTATAGACTAAAGTATATACTGTATCTTACCTGACACAGAGGAGAGATTCATAAGACTGTAAGTCAATAAATTTCTATTAGTTTTTTTATTGAACTATTTTATAATTCATTTTGAATCTCATTATAGGGTACTCACTTAGATAATCTTGTTCGCATGAGTGATGACGAGGAGGAGGGGTCCTTTAGCTGGGTAGCGGTCCATACTGAAGCATTGGAGCTGATTTCATATTATCATGTGCATTCTGAGAGCATCTTCGAGATCCCAACCCATAGATAGAAGGTTCTTACCCTAGAGTAACATCCTTCAACAGTTGATGTTGCTAAGGATCCACGATGATGATGACATAGACAGCGTTGTTCTGCACATGAGGAATCACCTATTCCAGAGGTTGGCCCTCTAGCAGTCTAGCCTCAACTGATTATGGATGTGCTTTAGGCAGCATGGGATTTGTCTTTCTTGACAGGATATTCACAATTCTTTCTATCTTGGGGTCTAGATCCATCACAGCCTTGGGGTCCAGATCCATCATAGCCTTGGGGTCCATATCCATCACAGGCCCGGTTCCTCGCTGAAATAATGGAAGGTCCTTCTACTACCCTAGTGGGAGAAGGATCGGAAGCATAGTACGAAATGAAATTGACACCTACTCTCACTTACACATAGCTAAAGCATGAGACGGTCAACGTTCTAGTGCCCTATGATCATCCCCCTCTAGGTCATCAGACTCCACCCCAACATGGATCTTGGTGATCTCGATTTGGATGTCCCCTTCGTAGACCACAATTTCGGAAAGAATATCCTCCTCATCGATGTAGACATTGATTGTACTTGTTTATGTATATGTTTTATGTCTATTCATATAAATATACTTTTATTACTATCGGCCATTTTCACATGTTTATCTAGTGTTTTTGTTTTCATTAATCTTTTAGGTATAGTTTATATTTTATAGCTTTCAAATTCGGTTACTTGAAACATATAAATAATTATTAATTTTCAAGTAGGTAACTTTAAAATCTTATAAAATATACACTATAAAAAAATTTAAATAAAATTTAAAAGATAGCCTAAAAATAAAAAAAAAATTGTTGAAAATAATAAGTTTCATAAATAAAATAAATAAATGAAAATGAAAGGAATGTAAAAAAAGATTATAAAAACCATTGTAATGGTTTCAAACAATACTAAAATTTAATTTTTAATAAAATATTGATGAAGTTGGAACATTTTACATTAAAACTAACCCTGGATATTAAACCTTGCTAAAGACCCATTTTCTCTTCCATGAACATTTCTCTCTTAAATACCCATTTTAACTCAATGATATTTATATCAACTTGAAGATCAACCAGAACCCATACTTAGTTCTTAAAATTATCTCAAATTTTAGTGCCACAAAATCTATTTCTTAAAAACATAACATTTTCACTTTCAAATTTCATTGATATAATTAAAAACAACATAAAACAATCACAATATATATATATATATATCATAATATACAAATCTATAAATTTATAAATACAATAACATATATAATTAATTTAATTTTTTAGTAGAAAGGTGACAGAGCACCTGCAACCTTTAATAAACATTTCTAAAAATGTTTTTAACCTATAAATTTTAAAAAAAAATGAAAAAACATCTTAAAAAACCCCCTTGTATGGACCCTTTCTCTTCAAGTCAACTCTCTCTCTCTCCCCCCCCCCTATCTATATCACTTGATAGTGTTTCCCTTTGTTCTAGGGTTTCTTTACACTTTCCTCTAGTGGCAATGATATCCTGTCTTCATGATGGTTATCAAGGATGTTTCACCTTCCTCTCACTTCAGCGCGTCTTCTCTTAGTTCTCTATTGATCTAGGTTTTCTCATAGTTTCCTACCCCTTTCCTTTTTATCTCTCTTTCTAGATGTCTTTATACCTCCTTACCTATATTTTCTTGTTACTTTTTACACTATCTACTTATGGTTTCTGTATTTATTCATGGTTTTGTAGTAAGACTATGGCGATGACTACCATGTTGGGTTGACCTAGAGGTTGTTATCGATGGTTTCCTTAGGTCATGGAAATAGTCCTTCCATCCCTAAGTGTTATTGGACTACTCATGTAATAACTGAGGTATTTTAAAATATATATCAATTAATTAGTATTCATGATTATGGATTTACATTAAACATGTTTATATTCCTCAAAGAATATTAAATAATCAATTAGATACATATTATATATTTAAAATTATGTTCACTTAATTATATAAAATATTTTTTTATTCAAAGGTTAAATATATTTTTAAAATGATTTGTATTTTTATCTAAAGAATTTTTTAATTTTTATATGAATATTTATATTAAATCTATAAATTTATATTTTTAATTTTATTAAGGCAAGTGACAAATAATATTCTTTTTCATATGAAAATAGAAATATTTTATATTCTAAATAAATTTTTTTCTATTTATTAAATGGTTTTATTTAAAAGTTAAATTTCAAAATATTATAATTTAAATTTTATTAAATTAGATTCCTTTTTTATATAATCATTTAAAAATTATCTAAGGTCGAATTTATGATATTTTTTTCAAAAGATTGATTTTTTGGTGAATTGTAAAATACGGTTGATTTTAAAGAAATTGCTTTTATGAATTTCATATTTTGGAGAATGATATCATTATAATGTATTGATAAATATTCAATAAATGATTAATAAAATCAATTAAAAACATCCATGTAATGATTAGGTATTTATAAGGAATACTAATCTAATAATTATTGGTAAATGAGAATATTTTGTTTACAAGAATTATTTTTATTATATATTATATGTTTTTATAAAAGATAAATTTTTCTTATTTTAATTATTAATTTTAATTAAATTTATTTTTTATACATATAATAAATGAATAATCCTTTATAAATTTATTATAAATTGGTCATAAATTAATATAAAATCAGTGGAAGGTAAAAGGTGATATTTTTTAGAAAACTATTTTTATGTGTTCAATGTATTTTTATCTTAATAAATTAAATTAATCACTAGTAATAAATGATTATAAAAAAATATTGATAATATATTCAATAAAATAAATTCACCATCAAATATATTTTTTTACTAGGAAAGTAATTATAATAAATTCATTTTTATGCTTAAAGATGAATTTTTTTTAAAAATGGTTTTTACATGTTATACGTGCTATGATTAAAATTAATTTTTACCAACTTTAGAAATTTAATCTTGTAAAATGGCTTTAATATTTGTGATAATATGACTAAAATTTGTTAATAAGTTCAATTTAATTTTTTTATAAAAAAGAGTTACCATGGTAAAAGTTTGTAACCACGATGGATGATAAAAGGGTTAAAAAGTGGGTTAATCTATGGAATAAGGCTTAAAATATCATAAAAAACATGTCCTTAATTGATTTTTTGAGTGTATTATCAACCATAACAATATTATATTCTAATTTTGTCTCATTTTATGAACTTTATTTTTTTTATTAAATTTATTATATATTAAGAAAACAAGTATTTACAAGAGTGTCACTCCTCTGACTTATAAAAGGATCCCCCTACCACCTTAGTTGTCTACACACTTTGAGAACCTTAGATAAACCATAAACTAAAAAATTATTCCCCAACACTCTTTACCATATAATATGTGTTTTATTCTTCCTAAAATACCAATCTAATAAGGCATAATTTGAGTTCTAAAGGAGGATACTCAAGGGAGTGGTAATTTTCTTAACTGATTTCTTTCAAGTTTCTTTCTTATTCCACCTCCCCAAATATATTATAACCATAATAATATAATTAAATATGTATATTTATTATACCTAAATCTTATTATGTTGATGTAACAACTATTATCTACCTTTTTTACATCCATTGGAAAATGAAAATGTCGCATGTGCTACATTCGGACTACCACCTCCATGAACAACATATTATATTTTTCATCACCAACTTACATGGATTGTTAAAAATAATAATTTAATGAATTAATATGATATTTATAACATTATTAAGTTTATTTAAATATAATTTATCCATTATATTAAATTATTAACAATAAATGGTCATCATAATATTTAACCATATAAAATGAGCATACTGAGACACTTTATAAGTAATAAATTCTTACCATTCTATTTCATTTAAATTTTTCAATTAACTATTCTTGAATATAATTTATAAATTTAATGAAATACTTTTTATATCATTAAAAAACTTTAAAAGTGATATTAATACTATAAAATGATATATTCTTACTCATTCAGTCCTTATAACATGTCCTTGTTTGGGTCGGTTTTACCATCAATGTGAATGATGTTACAATGTTTATATAACGGATGACTGAGAAAACATAAATAATAATATTATTATGTAATAATTATTAATTTAATGTTTTTTCATCTTTATATAATTTTAATATACATATTTATATTTTCTAATAAAATAAATTCTTTTTATGAAATCCAAATTCATAAAAAATAGATATTTTTATGTGTTATGATTGAATCATCACCATGAATTCCATAAAATGACCATGAGACTCCATGAATATATCAAATAGATTTATTAAATATTCATGAACTTTATATAATGTTGAAATATCCATCGTAATAATTTAATTAAAACTGAAACCCCATTGTTATTTTAAACCATCAAAAAACAATCTTATCGAGGAAGATTTATGGAAAAGTATTTATTTTATAACCTATTGAACTCCTTTGTTTATAAAATAATATTAATTTTATACCTTTTCACATATATTACTTATGGAACTATTTTAAATGGAATGTTTACTGTTACCGGTGTAACGGTCTGTGCCCTCTCTTTCCGTTACTTTGATGGTTTTGGTTATTAGAGGTGTGCAGGGGAGGTTTTGGGAGTTTTTCGGTGAAACTAAACCCTGAGTATTACATGACATGAAAGGGGATTACACATCGTATGAACCCCCAATCCAGTGTATTTTTGAAATTATTTTCCAGATGAATATTCATTCATTTAGTCATGGATTCTTATTCCTCAAATTTTGGGAGAATCCTAGGCACCCTAAGGTGTTATCCAATCCCTCTTCCTCCCTCTTTGAGCAGTTGGTCCCAATGGTTGTTTGTTGGAAATTTGTGGTTGATCTGTGGTAGGTTCTTCTCCCTTCTTGGTGGTTTTTCTTCTATTATTCTCTCAAGGATTCGCTGCGGGGATATTTTTATAGTTTGGGGGGTGTATTGTGTTGTGTTATTATGGTATTTGGTTTTGGTATAGGTTGATTTGTGGTTCTCATGGTGCGGTTATGGTTTGAGAGCATTCTTCTTCACCCTGCAATGCATAGTGAGTTAGAAAGATTCTTTGAGGTTGGGATTCCCTTATTTCTCTTTATTTTTTATCATGCGGGAGGGTTTTACTTTTTTTATATATGGATTATGTTTTTTCTAAATTAATAAAAGATAAATAATTGGTTAATTGAATTGAAATGGGTAAATGGGGTTTAATTCACATTACTTTATAGATTTTTTGTTATTTTTGATATTTTAAATTGTATGGGCTTGATTCCTCAATAAAAATTTTTGTCATTAAGGTCTTTGTTTTTGCTGTATATATGTGACATAATTACTTATTTGTTTATGATTGTTTTGATGTCACCCTAAAATGGAAATTTATTAACCACTTATATTTGGCTAATGAAATGGTTTCCCTAGGATTTTTTATTGTGTGATAGTGCCCCTAAAATAAATTATAATGTGATAAAATCCCCTTTCTAAATTTTTGAAATGATCTTGATGTGTTTTGATGTGTGGTTTTGCTTCTGGGATGGAAATGTGTGGTTGGATAATGTGGGGATGATGGTTTGTGTGTCGTGCTTTTGGGGTGGAGATGTGGTTTGTTTGACCATGATTTTGGGGTAGTGAGGTGGTAGTTTATTTGTGATAGATTCCCAATTAGTGATGGAATAAATAAATATTTGTTCAATGGTGTTTGGAATGGATTAGGTTGGTCTAGTTAATGGAATTGAAATGGTTAATGGTTAATTAAATGGTGGTCTTTTTTGTTAAATGTGGCTGATGATAAATAATAATATGAATGGGTTGATTAGATAAAATTGGTTGGAAATGTGAAGTGGGGTTTGTAGATTGATGTGTGGTGTTATGAATTTATAGGTGGTAGAAAAAAGTGATGATGTTGTGAGTTGGTTCGTTTGTTTTTGAACCTATATGTTAGTCTTGAGTGTTTTGTATTTTATATATATATATATATATACTTGTACATTCTTGTTATTTCTATACAAACCCCACCCTCATCGAGCACTATGTGATGACACACACATAGTCACGCGGTGAGTGTTTTCCTAACATTTGATGAGGAGTACA
Organism: Viscum album; assembly: GCA_963277665.1. NCBI lineage: Eukaryota > Viridiplantae > Streptophyta > Magnoliopsida > Santalales > Viscaceae > Viscum > Viscum album. The sequence continues at coordinate 1,422,155,372 of OY728120.1, forward strand.
GATGGTTGGGTACCTGCTATTTCCCACTCTCTCTTCTAGATGAGGTAGGTATTTCATAGGTTGTGGTGTTCAGAGGTCTGTTAGTGCATTAGATAGTGGTTATGATGGCCCAGGTGTCTTTGATCAAGATGTGATAGCCCAGGTGTTTTCAGGTGAGATGTGAGAGCCCAAGTATTTTTTTGCGAGACATGATCATGCGTGTGGGGAAGATTTTAGTGGGGGGTGTTCATGGTAGGAGTAGGGAACATGTTTTATTTTCTAAATCTAGTTATGATGATGGTTGTGTTGTGTCCCATGTTTTTTCAGGTGAGATATATTATGGTCGTGCATGTGGGGCGGCGATCCCATATGTCTTCGGGCAAGGTGTGTTGTGGCCGTTCTTGTGGGGTGGTGTGGTATACAGAAGATATGGGTGATCTAGGACATACAATGTTGGGTGTGAGAGTATAATACTAGTGGGAAAGCAGTGTGGGGTACCCTTATCAATGTGATTTTTATTATACTATATTACTTGGTTTGTATTATTTGGTGAGCATGTCTTGGTGAGGTTGGGATGGTTAGTATACCTTGATAGGTGTTGTTTGGTTCGGGTTTTTTTTTCTCAAAGGTGCATTATTATGCTTCTTTCACATGTGCATGAGAGACTTGAGTTTTTTCTATTGAGTATACTTGTATGGTCACCCTACATATATAAAACTATTTTTAGGTTTATAAGAGGATTAGACCATACTGGGAATTACTAGCTCGGACCATTCGATAGTTGTTGTATCAATGATTTATATTTACTTTGGGTATATACTTTGGAGACTTTATTGTATCTATATTAGTTCTATTTACACATTCATGTGGGATGGTTTTTATATTTCATTTTATATTGTGTCTTGGAGTTATTTTTGGATGATCCATCTTATCTCCTAATCATATTTATATTATAGAGGGTTATGCCTCCCATATATGAGATTTGTATACCCTCAGTGCTAGTCGCCAAATCGGGGCCTACTGGAGGTGGGACTCAGGGGTCATTATCTCTCTCCCCTCACTACAACATCTTTGGAGGAAGGTGTCATGATAGAGTGGTTTCAAAGGTTATGGCTGAGATATAGGGTGTAGTTTGGAGTTATACACATTAAGGATTGCATGGGTTGGTATGGAAACAGTTTCAGTTGGCCTTGGTGCATGACGTAGGCCAGGGTGAATGGCTAAACCATGGTATTTTAGGGCTCCCTTTGATCCACTACACGGACTCTGATCTTATTTAATGGCCAAGTGAGATGGAACTACTTGCAGGGTAGAGACTTAGGAAATGTACATTCATCATAATGAATTGTGTTATTGTTTGAATTGGGTTGTTTCAGGAAATTTAAAATGGTTAAAAAAATAATTAAATGAGTTAAAATGAATATTAATGAAATTTCATACTACTCAAGCTTAGAAAATACTATTTTTCCTTTCAATTTTAGCTCATGTTCATCATTCGCGTGTGGCTTAGGCGGATGAGGTTTAGCAGGCTAATATGGTTGATCATCATAGGGTTGATCTGGTTGAGAAGGATAATCAGTGGAAGATGAAATTGTTCACTTTCTAGAATTAGGGTTTTGGGAAGTACTAGGGAAGTGTTTTGAACATGGAGAGAGAGATTTGGATGGAAGAGCTTGAGATCACTTTCAATTTTATCTGGGCCCCAATGGAGTATCAGGTCCCTTTAGTAGTTACTCCGATGTGGGGAGAATCATGTCAGTGGTGGATGTTGTATCTAGGAGAGTGGAAAGAGGCATATGTTTTGTGTGTTGAATTTCAGAATGAGTTTCAATTAGAGTTACTTTCATCGATCATGAAGGAAGTAAAGAGGAAGGAGTTACTTTCTCTTCAGTAGGGGATCATGTCTGCAAGGGAGCTGGGAATCAAGTTCAAGGACCTTTTTTGTTTTTCTTGAGATCCTTTTTTAGATGAGGAGTCTCATGCAAGACATCTTGAGGAGTCACTTTGTCCTTCTATTTGGTATGTAGTAACTCCTTTTATGTTTCCAAAATATCTGAAGGTTCATAGAAGGCAGATATGATCGAGAGGATGCACTAGAGGGGAGGTATTCCATGATAGGGGAGCTAGTATTATTCCTTAAGGGGTATTGTTTTCAATGGTGAGTCTCGGGAATTAGGGCCTTTGAGGGTTCAACTAGTAGGGATTCTACCTCAGCATCTTCCTTTCTGGACTTCTAGGGCCAGTGGTTTCTATGATTTTCATTGTATTTTTGTGCCAATGTGTTTTGGTTGTGGGGTTTGTGTAAATCTATATAACCAGTGCCCAGTGGTTCCCATATATTGGTTTGGTGGAGATGGATAGGTTCAGTGCTAGCCTTAGCATCAGTTTCAAGTGAGGTCAATTCAGAAGCAGGGGTAGAAAGTTTTTTCTCTACCATGGGTATATGGAGCAGGAATAGGTCTACCTTAAGATGTTCCTTGTGTTTAGGGACCACAACCTAAGTTTGGTCATGGATGTGGTCGTTATCATCGAGGCAGGGGAGCTAGTTTTGTTTAGTTGCACATAATGGAGGCAGAAATTCCAAAGGGGGCAGAGATCGTCAAAGGTATGTTAAGTTTTCTTAGTACCCTGGTTTTTTTCTTGTTTGATTTAGGAGTTTCACACTCCTTCATTACAACTACTCTATACCATGCTATGGTACTAAACGTAGAGAGTCTTCCCATACTCCTGGTGTTGACTACATTGGTCAGAGTCCAAACCATCTTGTTTGATGTGTGTTGGGGGTCTAGACTGATGATGGGGTTGCATCAGTTCTATGGGGATCTTTACTTGTTATAGATTCATCCATACAATGTCATCCTCAGCATCACCTGGTTGTAATCCACACATGATTTTATCAACTTATTCTAGATTAGAGTCATGTTTTTGAATGTTGATGGCCAATGAGTGGTTTTCATTGGTGAGCGGGGTTGTTATGTGGGTAGTCGGCATGTGGAGCCCCTTATTTCCTTGTTGGATGAGTTGTTAGTGGAATCAGGGGATGCTAAGATGGTAGAGGTTCTCAGGGTTATTGGGGAGTTTCTAGATGTTTTCCCCAAGGAGTTTGTGATGATACCCTCTCGATGTGATGTTGAGTTCAGGATAGAATTACAACCTGGTGATTCTTTGATTTTGATGGATACTTATCGGATGGAACCTTATGAGTTGTAAGATTTGAGGGTTAAGGTAGAAAATATGATTTAGAAGGGTTTTATCCAACCTTGTGTGTCACCATGGGGTGCTCCAGTGTTGTTCTCAATAAAGTAGTATAGTAATCTGAGGCTGTTCATTGACTACTGTAGGTTAAATTAGGTGATGGCCAAAAACTGTTACCCTCTTCTGAGGATAGATGATATTTTTGACCACCTGAGAGGGGAGAGTTGGTTTTTTATTATCGATCTATGGTATGGATATCACCATTTGAGGGTGGTGGAGTTAAATATCTCAAATACTACCTTCATATGCAGGTATGGGAAATTTGAGTTTGTAGTCATTTCATTCGGTGTTACAAACGCACCATCTATGTTCATGAGGCTTATAAAATATATGTTCCATGAGTTTTTGGATCAGTTCTTCATTATATTCATTAATGATATATTAATCTAATTTAAGTTAGAGGGGGAGTTTTTCTATCATTTCATAACTGTCTTTCATGTTCTTCGTCACCCCCATCTCTATGGAAATTTTTCCAAGTGTAAGTTCTGGATATAATAGGTGTGTTTCCTCAAGAATGTAGTGTCTCAGTAGGGTGTGGTAGTATACCCTTCTAAGGTTGAAGTAGTTGTTTCTTGGTTATCACCCAATAACATGGTATAGGTTTGAGGTTTACTTGTTCCCATAAGCTATTATCTGAGGTTTGTGCTTGATTTATCTCAATTTTCAGCCCTGTTAACAGGTTTGACTAGGAAAGACCAATATTTTGTGTGGAGGGATCAGTTTCAGGTAGCATTGTCTTACCTGAAGGGGAATTTAGTTAGAGCTCCAGTGCTTCAGCTACCGGAGTAGGGTGTGTTGTTTAAGGTGTTTTGTGATGATTCCCATCTAATCTAGGGATGTGTAATAGTAGGTAGTGATCTCTTATGGGTATAGAAAGTTATATCCCCATGAGCATAACTATGTCACCCATGATATGGAGCTAATAGTGGTTGTGTTTTCACTGATGTTGTGGAAATATTACCTGACTGGGGAGTGCTGTCTTATCTTCACAGATCACAAGAGTTTGAGGTGTGAATTCTCCCAATATGATCTAAAATTGTGACAGTGGAGGTGGATGGAGTTTCTTAAGGATTATGATTTTGAGATCTCCCAAACCTCAGTAAAGGGGAATTTTTTGGTTGATTCTTTGAGTAGGAAGTCATGGAAGGGTGTTGTTCAGGAGTCTGAGGATGCTTGGAGATTAATGGAGGAGTTGTAATCCTTTCACTTAGATTGAAGATCGTATACTGGTAAAGTCTATTTGTTTCAGATAAATATGCAGTCTTATTTGATATAGAAATTGTAGGAGTCTCAGTGGGGGTGATCAGAGGCAAAGGTGGTGTGCGATCATGTTGGACATGGTGATGCTCTAGAGGGATGGTTGGAGGATGATCATAATCGGGTGTTGTTTCTTGGTAGGTTTTTTGTTCCCATATTCATGTGCAATTGAGTCCTTCATGATTTTAATAAATCACCTTTGGTAATACACCTAGGAGTTTCTTAAATGTACCATGGCTTGAGGACACATTTTTGGTGGCCTAGGATGAAATGGGAAGTGGTAGAGTTTATGGATCAATGTATGGTTTTCTAGCAGGTAAAGGTTGGGCATCATATTCCTGGTGGTTTTTTTAAGCCCTTGGTTGTTCTTGAGTGTAAATGGGATGAAATATCAATGTATTTCATAATAGAGTTACCCAGAGCTTAGGTAGATTGTGATAATATCTCAGTGTTCATGGATCGGTTGATTAAATCGGCTCACATCCTAGAGATCAAGGAGTTGGGTGCAGTGGATTATTTGTCTAAGAGGTATGTGAATGAGGTGGTGAAATTTCATAGAGTTCTAAGTTCCATTTTCTCATATCATGACACATTTTTTACCTCATGAGTCTATAGGGGATTACAGCATGCTTTTGACACTCAATTACACCTCATCACTGTTTTCCACCCTCAGAAAGATGGGAAAACATAACAGACTATCCAGACATTGGAGGATATGTTGTGAGCATCCATCTTGGACTTTGGTGGATCTTGGGTGAGACACCTGCCTTTGGTAGAGTTTTCTTATAATAATATTTATCACTATTCCATTGGCATGGCTCCATTTGAGGATTTTTATGGAATATCATGTCGTTCAATGTTGTGTTGTACGGAGGTTGGGGAGACAGTCGTTATTGGTCCTGATGTGGTGCATAGAATGATAGAAAAGGTTAATCTTGTTCGTGATAGAATTAAAGCAGCACAAGATCAGTATAAGTCTTATGTCGATCACAGGAGGAGTCCCTTGGAGTTTGAGGTTGGGGACCACATGTTCTTGAAGGTTTCCCCTAGATGTGGGAAGTGGAGTTTTAGTAGAGGAAGTAAAATTTATCCTAGGTTTTTTGGGCCCTTTTAGGTGTTGGGGTGAGTTGGTGAGGTGACATATTGATTTGTGTTTCCACTGCGGTTGGAGAGGATCCATAGCACCTTTCACGTCTCTCATCTTCATCAGTATCTTCATTATGACTCATACGTCATTGACTGGGGAGAGTTGGATATCGAGGATGATTCAACATTTGTGGAACGGCCGGTAGAGATCTAGGATCACCAAGAGAAGGCCCTGTATGGACAAACCATTCCTTTGGTTCATGTGTTGTGGAGGCATGGTGACCTGGAAGAGGGTAATTGGGAATAATATACACAAATTCATGCCTGGTACCTAGAGTTTTTTTGAGTTTTTCTTTGCTCTATTTTTATTTGTGATGTTGTGTTTAGATCCTTTTGATTTATGATATGATTTGTTTTCCTTGTTTTATGATGTGTGTGGTGTGATGTGTGATAAATTCATGATATATGAAAATGGGATGACCTGATTCATAATCGAGATGCATTAACTACAATGTGATTAAACTCGTTCAGGTGATTCAGGGTTTCCTAGAGAGGATAGTATCTTTATGTGGAACATAGAATTATTTGATTCATTTGTTTAGGATGGTTTGTTTTATTGGTTTTAGCGGTTGTTGGTTTTGGATTGATGGAGGCTGAGATATTTTTGTAGTGGTGATGTGGCATTCTAGTTGTGTGAGAGGAGTCGGATTGTGGTTTTACAGTGTGTTTTATGTCCATTTGGGTTGGCATGTTTAGCTGGTGGTATCATTTGAGGTATGATGAGATCCTTGAGAAGTATCTTGTGGGATGGTTATTCGGACCCCTTTCCTTATAGGCTTGGTTTTGGATTATCAAGGGTGAGAATTATTTAATACGTATCTAATGCAATGGTTCATATCCTCCCAATTCGTTACTTTTCCAATTTTGTTTTTTGGAAGTGTTTAGGGGAGGTTTCGGGAGTTTTGTGTGACTTGGAGGTGCAGTAGAAATGTTATAGGAAATACACGTTGTTTAAGTGTATTACATGATGTGAAAGTTAGTTTCATGGCTTGTACAAGGATATTTTAATATGTTTAGATTTTTAGGGTTAACTAATAAAAAGGTGAAACTTTTTTTAGAAAAATTTAACCTCAAGGATTACACAGCATGAAAAGGGATTACACATCATATAAACCCCTGATCTAGTGCAGTTATAAAAAATTTTTGGATGAATTTTCATTCATTCAATCATGTATTATTCTTCCTCTAATTTTGGGAGAACCCTAGGTGCCATAAGGATTTATTCAAGCCCTCTTCCTCCCTCTTCAATACATTGGTCCCGGTGGTTGTTTTTTGGCAATCCTTGGTTGATTTGTGGTAGGTTATTCTCCCTTCTTGGTGGTTTTTCTTTCGTTTTTATCCTAAGGATTCATTGAGGAAATGTTTATGTGGTTTGATGTATGTGTTGGGTTGCATTTTTATGGTCTTTGGTTGTGGTGTAGGTTTATATTTGGTTCTCATAGTGCGGTTATAATTTACTAGTGTTCTTATTCACCCTAAGGTGCATAGTGAGTCGACAAGATTTTTTGAGGTAGATATTCCCACATTTCTCTTTATTTTGTATCATGCAGGAGAGGTTTACTTTTTTTTATCTATGGATTGTGGTTTTTTTTGCTTAATAAAAGATAAAGAATTTGTTAATTGAATTTAAAGGGTTAAATGGGGTTTGATTTACATGCCTTTACAGCTCTGTTGTTATTTGTGATATTGTGAATTGTACGGGATTGATGCCCCACTAAAAATTATGGTCTTTGGGATCTTTGTTTGCACTGGATATATATACTATGGTTTCTAATTTGGTTTTGATTATTGTGATATCACCCTAAAATGGAAATTGATTAACCAGTTATATTTGGATAATAAAATAGCTACCCCGTGATTTTGGATTGTGTTATAATTCCCCTAAAATAAAGTAGAATGTGATAAAATCCCCTTTTTAAATTTTTTAAATAATCTTGATGTGTCATGATGTGTGTTTGTGCTTGTAGGATGGTGATTTTTGGTTGGGGCATGTGGGGGTGATGGTTTGGATGTCGTGATTTTGGGGAGGTGAGGTGGTTTTTTTGGACATGATTTTGGGGTGGATAGGTGGTTTGATTAACCATGATTTTAGGGTAGTGAGGTGGCAGTTTCTTTGTGCTAGATTCCTAAGTAGTGACGAAATAAAAAAATAATTGTTCAACAATGTTTGTAATGGATTGGGTTGGTTAGGTTAATGGAATGGAAATGGTTAATGGATAATTAAATGGTGTTTTGTGTGGTTAAATGTGGATGATTCTAAATAATGAAATGAATGGGGTGATTAAATGAAATTAGATGGAAATGTTAAGTGGGGTTTGTGGCTTGATGTGTGGTGTTATGAATTTAGAGATGGTATAAAAAGTGACGGTGTTGTGAACATCTGGTGAGGAGGACGGATGGATGGGTACCCGTTCTTTTCTACTATCTCTTCTAGACAAGGTAGTTATTACATAGGTTGTGATAGTTTGAGGTTTATTAGTGCATTAGATGGTGATTTTGATGTCCTGAGTGCCTTGGGATGAGATGAAATAACCCAGGTGTTTGTGAGAGAGATGTGATGGCCTAGGTGTTTTCGGGTGAGACGTGACTATGCTTGTGGGGAGGCTTCTGGTGGGGGTCTTGTATGGTAGGATGAGGGAACAAGGTCGATGTCCTACATGTTCATGATACTCTTCTACTCTAGTTATGGTGGTGGTTGTGTTGTAGACCAGGTGCTTTTGGTCGAGATGTGTTGTGGTTGTGCTTGTGGGATGACGAGACCAGGTGTTTGCGGGCAAGGTGTATTGTGATCGTGCTTGTGGGGAAGTGTGGTATACATAATAGATGGTAGTTCCAGGATGTATGACATTGGGTTTGAGAGAATCATAACAATGGGAAAGTGGTGTGGGTTACCCTTATCAATGTGATTCTTATTATACTATATTACTTGGTTTGAGTTATTTGGTGAGTGTGCCTTGGTGAGGTTGGGATAGTTAATATACCTTGATAGGTGTTGTTTGGTTCTGTTGTTTTCTCACAGGTTCATTATTATTCTTATTTCACATGTACATGAGAGACTTTAGTTTTTCCTACTGAGTATACTTGTATTCTCACCCCACATATATATAAAAAATCAGGTTTCTAATAGGATTACATGGACTATGTTGGGCATTACTAGCCCAGACCTTTAGATAGCTGTTGTGTCACTGATTTAGCTTTAATTTTGGTATTTACTTTGGAGCATATATTGTATATATATCCATTCAATTTATACATGCATGTGGGATGTTTTTTGTCTTTATTTTTATATTGTATCTTTCTGTTTTTTTTTTTTGGATGATTCATCTTATCTCCTAGTCTTAATTATATTAAAAAGGTTAATGCCTCCCATATATGAGATTTTTATACCCTTGGTGCTAGTCATCAACTCAGGGCCTACTGGAGGATGGACTTGGGGGTCATTATCTCTCTCCCCTCACTATGTCATTTTGGAGGGAGGGGGTCGTGACAACTAGGATACCAAATCTGTTTTGGAAATTATGAATTGAACAACCCCAAAATGACCAATATGGACTGTACTGATTTTGTAAATAAATGAAACATGATAAAAAATGAAATAAAAACAATAACAATAATGAAATTAATATGAAAAAAAATCTTAATAATATAAATAATTAATATAATTTTGTTACCTATGAGGGTAGAATTCATGCAAAGCGAGTTGGGACTCGAGGTATGGGGCTTTTATTTTAAACCGTACTTTAAATGTTATGATGTTTTCCTTTCAAAAAATTTCCATCTATGTATATATTCATTATTTTCATTTATAAAAATTCTTATATAAACTTATATGGTTTATTAAGGTAATTCTCTATTATCTTTGACTTTATTTAAAAAAAATAATGGAATCTTCTTAACATTTTCTACATGGGAACTTTTTGAATTTATTTACAAAATTGTGAAAATAATAATTCTTTTAATTTACCGCATGATCACTTTTTCCCACCATCATGTACATTATTCATTATTAAACTTAATTTTTATGTCTTCATGGATTTCTGAAGTAAAATTCAATTCTCATTGTTTGGTGAATTTTTCATTTTAAATAGTTATCAAAGAAAAATATATTTCTTTTTATTTTTATGGGAAAACAATTTTTTCTTATACTTATGGGTTAAAAAGAATGTTTTTATGTGTTTTAGGACGAAACTATAAGACATTATGTGTTATATTCATTTTATGGTTCTTATAAATTATATATATTGATGGATGGGTCTGATATATTCTTCTAATTTATTGGGTAATGATGATGGAGTTAACTGGATATATGTTACTCCTATAATGATATTGGAATTATATAGTTTGGTGATTCAATTAAGAAAATATATAGGAATTAACTAAATATGTTATTCCACTATATGGGTGATTATAATAGTGATATGAAAACTAATTCCCAAGTAACCTTTGTGATTATGTTTCTTCCTTTATGTTTTCTTACAAGATATTTTATGAAAATCTTTAGGAAATGATGTTTATTTCATGAGTAAGTAAGATATTATTTGAGATAAAATTTTATTATATAAAAATGGGAAAAACATGGTTTTTCATGATTTTTCAATGTACTAATGGTTTTCCTTTATTTTTACATACCTTACTAAGATTTTTTTTCTCATCTCACATTTTCAAATATTTTTATAGGATTTAAGGTGGTATGGAAACTCTAGTAACATCAATCTTTCAGTTTTTAAAACTTGTCTTGAACTAATAAAGTAGGTCAATAATTAAGTATGAGTGGTATATATCATTTAATTGTGGGTTGATTATGTATAGACTATTATAGTTACTATCAATTTCAATAAGTAAAGAATTTTTTTTAGCACCGAACCCTGGTATGCAGTTTTGGGGCATCACAGTTGGTATTAAAGTAGGGTTTAGATAACTTTAGAGGTTATGAAGTTATCATATAATGATAATTTAAGCATTGTGGATACCATTATATTTTGATAAGTTTAAGGTTAATTGAAAGTTAAAAGTCATATATATCCCTTTTGAGGTATTATGTGATTGGATTTTGAGGTGATTAATGATATTTTGGGAGGTTTCTATTGGATATTAGGAAGAATACATGATTGAGGTTTAGATAACCTTTTGGGTTAGTATATGATTTTATGATGAGGTAAATATGGTTAATTGGGATAATGGGTTAATTAATTTTGGGAATATAATTTGAGTAATGTAGATAACCTTTGGGATTGAAAAATTTTATTGGTGATAAGATGATTATAGTTATTATTGGGAAAGGTTTGATATATTTTTTAAAACATTAAATGATTATGGTATATTTTTGGATAGTATGTGATTTTATATCAAAATGGTTGAAATTATTTGAAAGATAGATATTGAGTAAATTTTTGTATGCATGTGTGTAATTTTGTTATGGTTTTATGTCATGGTGATTCAAGTTTTTTTCATAAAATATTAATATATTATGGGTTTAGGAAATGGTAAGAATAATTTTAGAGTATTATAGAGATTATAAAATTTTGGGGTATTTTTTAAGTTAATTTTGGTAGAATATGTAAGTGGGTTTTTCTAAATTATGTTTTTTGAATTTGGTTTAAAAAATAATAAAAGTGTTATAGGGTTTAGTTATTTGTGGAATTATTTTAGTTAAATAAGGATTGTTATTTTTTATAATGAGGGTTTCAAATGTTAAAGTATTATATAATTTATTTGGGTATTTTCTTTACTCACATGAACGATTTTCATTTAATATTAATTTATCATGTAATAATCCATTTCATGTTTTGATGATGTTCTTCTCAACATATTCAAGATCATTTATCGAGATGAAAGGAAGAATATCTCATAAAATCTTCTCAGCCATTGAAGATTATTTAATCATCAATATCATTGAAAAATATTGTTCAAATTATTTTAAAATATTTTCAAATATCCAAATCACCTATAAGAAACTATTTAATATATCCAACACTTTTTTATTTCTCTAAAATTTTGATAGATCATGGTGTCTTTTCTATTTGATTTCAAAATATCAAATCTTTCATCTCACTTCGAAAGGGAAATACCTCCAAGGACTTGACTATTTATTTTATATAGTTTTATAATTCATGTAGAATGATAAATGGAATTCAATAATGTAAAATAAGACCATGATATCAGGTTTAAGGTATGAATTATTTTCTTTTAACTTATCTATTAATGTGGAAAAATTTTGAGGGTGCAATTTCTATAAGTGGGATAATCTTAAAACCCATTTATTTTTAATAATATATCAGTTCATTAATATCCATGATTATGGATTTTCTTTAAACATGTATATATACATCAAAAGATGTTATATAATCAATTAGATACACATTATATATTTAAAATTATGTTCACTTCATGACATAAAATATGTTTTATTAAAAGGTTGAATATATTTTAAATATGATTTTTATTTTTATTTAAATAATTATTTAATTATTTTATGAATATTTATATTAAATATATGGATTTGTATAGATAATTTCATCAATATAAGATACAAATATATGGTTTTTCATTTTTAAAAGAAATATTTTTTATTATAACTAAATTAGTTTCTATATATTATATGGTTTTATTTAAAAGTTAAATTTATAGATTTTAGAATTTTAATTTTATTAAATGGATTTAATTTTTTATATTATCATATTAAATTATCATAGGAAAAAATTATGGGATTCTCCTAAAAAGTTTTATTTTTTATTAAATAATAAAATACAGTTGATTTTAAAGAAACTGCTTTGATGAATTTTTTATTTTGGTGAATGATATCAAAATAATGTATTTATAAATATTCAAGTAGTGGCTATTAAAATAAATTAATAGTCTACATGGAGTGATTAGGTAATGATAAGGAAAACTAATCTAATAATTCTTTCTAAACAATAATTTTTTGTTTACAATCATTATTTTTATTATATATTATATGTTTTTATTTAAAAGGTAAATCTCTATTATTTGAATTAATAAATTGAATGAAATTTATTATATATATATATATATAATGAATATTCATTGATACATTTATTATTAATTAGTTATAAATGAAGATAAACACATTTTAATGTAAAAAAGATATATTTTTCATAAAACTATTTTTATGTGTGCAGTGTTTTTTATCTTAATAAAATAAATTAATCACTATTTATGAATTATTTTAATGAAATTTAATGATAATATATTCAATAAAATAAATTAACAACAAACTAATAGTTTTTACTAGGAAATGAATGATAATAAATCCATTTTTATGTGTAAAGATGCATTTTTTCTAAAAATGGGTTTTACTTGTTATGTGAACAATGATTAAAATTAATTTTTACCACCTTTAGAAATGAATTTAATATTTGGAATAATAAGTTTAAAAATTGGTAATAATTTCATTTTCATTTTTCTTCATAAAAATGAGTTACTGTGGTAAAATTTTGTAGCCATGGTGAAAGGGTTACAAAGGGGGTTAAACTAAGGGATAAAGGTTTAAATATCAAAAAAGAAATTATACCTAATTGATTAGTTGAGTGGATTCTAACCCTGCACTATCTTATCTTATAATTTTGTAAGAAAAAAATTCACACTCTTGGAATGTTATGTTTATTATATATTAATAAAAAAAAAATTTACAAGAGTTTCACTCCTCTCACTTATAAAATTATCACTTCACCACATCATTTCTCTACAAACTTGTGCACATTGGCTCAACCAAAACTGCTAGAAACTTATGATATACCAATGGTTTAAAACTTTTGGTATAGTATGGACAACTTTTGGTGTAACCTATACCAATGGTTGTCCAAACTGTTGGCTGTTGAGGCATGGGGATAGACATATACCAATGGTTATTCAATAACCATTGGTATATGGAACCTTACATCACATTATACCAATATTTTTTAGTAACCATTGGTATAACTTGTTACCAACGGTTTGATACCATTGCAATATAACTCACCTTATATCTATACTGATGGTTTATGAATTGTTGGTATAGACTTTTACCAACGGTTTGATGTAAACTGTTGGTAAAGATTGACTTTTCATGTCTATACCAATGGTTTTCAAGAGTTGAGTTAATATATAAAAGTTCAAATTACTTACTTGATATAGTCATCAAACAAATCGTAGTTGAACAACATTATGTGATGTGTCATCTCTCGCTCTTCAAGGCTTAATGTTGTCAATGTGTATGATCTGGGAATTCCTCCTATTTGAGGAAGTGATGGAAAACTGGGTTCAATTTTCTAATACTATTCTTCTTCATTTCTCATTGGTCTATTCATTATCGTAGTTAGATCATACAAATACATTTAGTAGAAATCCATACATTCTTGATCCAAGAAACCATTCATGATAGAACCTTTAGGATTATTTATGTTCTGAACATAATATTTCAATGTGTACATATTTATTTCAGTTGGATGCATCCAACAAAAAGATATAAGTCCTCTAAGAAGTATTTTGGTTAGAATATGGATAGTTAGATGCATCATTCATGTGAAAAATAATGGAGGAAATATTTTCCCTAAATCACAAAAAATTAATGGTTTATTTGCCAACATTTTTTACAAGAAAGACTTGGAAAAATTCTTAGCACAAAGATCTCTAAACAAATGGAACAACCGAATAAATGACACCCTTACATTATTGGACAAAATATAATGGATTTCTATTGGAATAAACTCATGCAGAAGGATGTGATAATAATGAGTCTTCAAATATTTCAACTTCAACTCTGTTCTATTGGACCATTTTGATATATTTCTTGAATATCCATCAAGAACTTTAATAGTATCTAGTACTTCCATAAATTGATTTTTTTTTCTATAGGTGTCATCACATAAGAAGCACATAGAACTTGCCATTTATTTTCACTGATACACATAGGATGAAATTATGGTATGACCCCCCAATCCACCAAGTCACTCTGAGATTGTAAATTATCTTTTGCCTTTAATTTGAAATTTTCAAGAATCAAATACAACATTTCACATATATTCTTTTCAATGTGCATTATGTCTAATCAATGACGTAAAAAATTGGTTGACAAATAAGGAAAATCAAAGAATATGCTCCTATTATTCCAATTTTAATAGGTATCATTGGAAACATTCTTCCTCTTTCTAGATTTCATTTGACCCTTCCCGAATGAAAAACTGAAATCTTTCAATTCATTAAGAACATCAGTTTCAGGCATACACTGAGGTGGGTCATTGGTCTTCATGGTATTGTCAAATCTTCAATGATTATTTATATATGGATGGTCCAATGGAAAGAATAGTCGATGTCCCATAAAATAAAAACTACGGTGATATTTCAGTATTTTGGATAGAGTATTCTTTATACAAATAGGACATGATAGTTTTCCCTTCGTGCTCCATCCAGACATCATTTCAAAAGTAGGAAAATAATTAATCATCCACATAAGCGCATCTTGCATCTGAAATATTTCTTTCAAACATGCATTTTATGTATGCACACCCACATCCCAAATAATTTTCAACGCTTTTATTAAAGGTTTCATATATACGTCTATATCATTGCTAGGATCAGAAGGTCTAGATATAAGTATACTTGTGAAAGTGAAAGGTTTTTTCATACACAACCATGGGGGAAGGTTATAACTGTGTATGAAAACCGACCAGATTTTGTGTGAAGTAAGCATCTACCCAACTATATTAAAACCGTCACATGAAAGACCCATCCTCACATTACACACGTCAGCTACAAAATCAATATATAGAGAACTAAATCTATACCATGAAAATACATCTGTAGGGTGAACCATCTCTTTATTATTATTCTTTCTCTCAGTATCATTCCATCACATTTTTATTTATATTTCATTAGACATGAAAAGATTCTAGATTCTAGGGATCAATGGAAAGTGCCATCAACTTTTGGATTTCATCGGGATGTTCCACATTTTATACAATCATTTATTTCAATAGTTTCCTCCAAAAATAAGTTTCAATCTTTCAGGAAAGCATGAATTTTTTTTTTGAAAATCCAAGTTCTTCAACTAACTTCTAATCCATATAGTGGTTTTAGGTAATATTTGCATCATCTGGAAGTAAGTACTTCAAGAAGTTAATAATGTAATATATGGCAGTATTATAAATCCCAAACATGGTTTTCCCATGAAACAATCAGATTAAAAATTCTAGTTTTTCCATTTTATGACATTGTAGATATACTATAGTTGTCGCAGCATCATTTAATTTTTTCCACCCTATCAAAATCATCATTTTTATTAGATGCATCATGTGTGCTCATATCGAAATCTCCTTGGGTCAAAATCTTTTCCTTCTCATGATGATGAATAAACAAAAACCGGTTATATATCAAATTCTCTAATCCAGTCCTCTCATTTAGATTATCAACATGTTGAGATTCCATTTTCTCCCCATTGTGATACCACACATAATAGTTTGTTTGAAAACCATATTTGGTTATATGGTTTCTAACTTCTTCACAGCTCAACCAAGGTATTCCAACACAATTATAATATGGGCAGTGTATGTGACCACTATCTTAAAAATTTTCAAATGAAAAATCTAAAAACCTCTCCAATTTTTTTTGAAAATTTCTTGAGATTTGATCAATTTCATACATCCAACTTCTATCCATTCTATAAAAAAATTGCAATAAGTCATTTCATGAAATCAATTCAATAAGATTTAATTTCAACTGAATATATATTTTAAGTAAATGTTAATTGTTCACTTTATATAAAACCATAACTAACACACTACTCTATATGAGAATCATAATATGAAAGACAGCAAAATACTATATATATAACAAGATACTATAAATAAAAAACAGAAATATTAAATTGAAACATGGTGGATGTGATGAAAAATCATTTTATAAAGAATAATCTCTCTAGGATAATTATGAGAAAATAGTTGACATTAAGTCTAAATTTATAGAGATCATTGTATTTCATAATTAATTATATATTTCTAATCAATGGTGTTATTTTATTATTAGTTATCAAGGATATTTTTTATAATTTGTGTCATTTAAAAGGTATCCATCTTGGTTTCATGAACTAGAAACATATAGGTGCTCAATGAGAATGATATAAATCCAGTGTATCTACACAAATATAATATAATGGATTTATTCAAAATTAGTGTATCTATGAGTATACAGATGTCTTATATGAAATAGAATCAATGAATCTATGAAATGTTAATGATTAATTATATATTATGTAGAAGATTACCTGAATGTTAACACTTAACATTCAATTGCCTATATTAGTCGTAATATATATTTAAACCATATCATCACATTATGATATGGCCATATTGTGCAATGTGATTGACTATGGAAGTGGTAATACGATACCAATATATCATGCCTTATGACATCCCTTATTTCAAGGAATATGATATTACTTGGATTCATGTATATCATCCCTATGACATAAACATATTTTAATTATGAAATTTTCAAAAAAACATCATATGATTTATTTTGGATTTAAGGTATATCCTCATCAAGAACTGCTTTGGTACATGTGATTCAAATGTTGTATTCACTAGAGTATCTATGTTGTGTGCATAGACTAACCATCACTGTGTTGGTTTACTTCACTATGTGTGTTGATCTAATGGAGTATATTAGATATGAGATATTGTCCTAAAACCAATCATGGTTATCATTCTCATTATAACATGGTATGATGGTCCTTCATTGTTATCATCCTTGTAATGATGTTATTTAGGTATTTTTTTGTGATATCTATTTTTTTTATAACATTATGTAATATCATTTAATAAGTTGTTCCATATAGGTAATGTTGTTCTTTAACTCAATCTCCTAGCACATACACCATTGCACATACACAACATAATTCACCCATGTGATATCTCATGTGCTAAACATAAAACATACCTTGCATTGTATAGACTATCATGATTGAACCCACTAAAATCCAAATTCCATCCAATCTTATACTAAGTTATGCACATATATGAAATGGTATAATAATTATATTCTAACTGAAGTTTTAAAAATAAATAAAAAGAGATACAAATAAAATATTTCTATATGAAAATGGAATAATACTAAACTAAAATATAAAATAAATAAAATAAAATATTCAATTTTTTTCTTGTAGAATATAATAGTACAACGTATATTTATTTTCATTATACTAAAACTTTGTATCCTTAAGAAAAAAAATAAAAAAAATTGAAGACATTATTTAAATGACACAGATCAATAAGTATAACATATGTAATAGTATATTATATTATAATTAAAATAATATAATATAATAGAACAAGAACATATATGAACATAGGAATATAATAACACATAAAATGAGTGGTTTGAAATACATCAAAAATAAGAAATAAAAATCTCCCAAACAACCTCCCCCTTTTGGATTATTTAAAAACATGACTAAGGGTCCTAAAAATCCCTCCCCCCTGCCTTGAAAAATAAAAATATAAAACCAATAAGTATAAGTCATTTTAAATTACAGTAATAGAATATTAATTAGATAGATCATGTTAATAACATAAATAAATTTATTCCCTATATAAAATAATTAATCATATTTAGAAAATGATAAATTATGGCTAACATGATTAAATAAAAACAAGGTACAAAGAAAACTAAGACAGTAAATTGTATCAATTAAGGGGATTTAAATTGTTAAAATATAAAAAGGGTAAGATAATAAATTATAATACACCTTAATCTAAGAATTTATTCCCTTTTAAAAGATATGTTAGTGTAAGAACCATATTTTTTAAACTCCCTCTAAATAAAAAAAATTTAGTACAAACAGCCATAAAACAAGCTAAAGATATTTTAAAAATTAAAAAAAAGTGTGTAATGAATTAATCATAAATAGATTAACATATTTCATGTACATAAATGATAAATGGAAGAAACCAAACTCACTAATTTGAATATTAATGTAGGCATAAATGGAAGAACATATTTGAATTTGAATAAATGGATTTAGAATTGATTTGGTGTTGGAAGACAGTGGTCGCGGGCTGGGAGAGAGAACCAGTGGTTAGGGAAAGTATCAGATATGGAATGGAATGGGGAGGGGGGATCATCAGTATTTGGGGGATAAATAAAAATTCTCCCCAATTTTAATCCAAACCAGGGATTTTATCATTGAAAAGATATATGTCTACATTATAGAATGGAAACCCTTCTACTAAGAGTTACTCCTAAATCCAAGACTAGTATTACCCGATTTTATATAATTAAATTATAATAATATATATTATCCAACTGATTCATTAATAAAATAATCCTTATAGGTCCCTTTTTTGAAACATTTAATCTTGCTAAAGATAAATATTCCAAAGGAGGTAAAGAATATGATGAATGACCACACCAGTATAAGGGAGCTCTCATTTGGGCCAAATCAAAACACAAAACAAAAAAAATAGATGCAAAACATTAAAACTAAGGTATCACTTACATATTTTAAGTATAGAACAAAAAAATGGCTTGATTTAAGATGGTTTGATTGGTGGGAAGAAGTTTTGTAGGCTGGGGAAGAGGGAGCTTCGGTTTAGGGCATCAATCATGCGAAGGGGGCAACTGGAGGGTTGATCTGTATTTGGGGAAAACTTTCCCAAAAGTTTTAAAAACACATTGGGATATATTATGTATCCCAATAGTTTTCATAAACCATTGGGATAGGTTTGTAGATGGGATATTGTCCCAATGGTTTAATAAAACTATTGGGATAGGGTGTGTCTGAACAGACTATACCAACGGTTTGTACAAACTATTGGTATAGTCTCCTTATACCAACGGTTTTTTCAAACCTTTGGTATAAAATCATTGGTAAAGAGTATATTTACACTAGTGAAATCCCTAAAAAACTTTCAAAAAAATATTTATCACATGTTAGAGTTTTTTTCTTCCCAAAATACGAATCTAAGAAGGTTTAATGAGATTTATAATGGTAGATACCCAAATAAGAGGTAATTTTCTTAACCAAGTTCTTTCAAGTTTCTTTATTCTTCCACCTCCTCAAAATATATTATAACTATGATAGTATAATGAAATAAATATCATTAGTATACTAAAATGTTGTTATGTTTATGTAACAACCATTATCTACCTTTTATCCATCCATTAAAAAATTAAAATGTCGCTCGTGTTACGTGTGGACTACCGCCTCCATGAATGATGTATTTAATTTTCATCACCTTCTTACATGGGTGGTTCTAAAAATGAATTTAATAAATAAATATTATATTTATGAAATTATTTAGTTTATATAAAGGTAAATTTTCCATTATATAAAATAATTAATGATAAATGATTATCATAAAGTTTATCCTCCTAAAATGAGTATACTAGGTTACTTTATAAGTAATAGCTTATTACCATTCTATTTAATTTATTTTATTCATATACCAATTCTTGAATATAATTTATCACTTTAATGAAATACTTTTTACATCTTTAAACTTTTGAAAGAAGTGATATTATTACTATAAAATAATATATTCTTACTCATTTGGTCATTGTAATGTGTTTTTGTTTGGGTCAGTTTTACCACTTACATGAACGATGTTATAAAGTTTATGTTACAAATGAATAATAAAACTTAAAAAATGGTAATAATATGTAATAATGATAAATTTAATATTTTTTCATGATTATATAATGGTAAAATACATATTTATATTTACTAATAAAATCAATTCTTTTTACGTAATCAAAATATACTAAAATAAATATTTCTAAGTGTTCTGCATGAACCGACATTATAAGTTCCATAAAATGACCATGGTACTCTATAAATATATTAAAAAAATTATTAAATAATTATAAACCTTTTTAATGGTGAAATATTCATCACAAAAATGGAATCAAGAGTGAACAATCGAGGTTATTTTAAACTGTCAAAAAATAAGATCATCAAGGAAGATTTAGGGAAAAGTAGCTATTTCATAACTTATTAAACTCCTTTGTTTATAGAATTATATGAACCCTATAACTTGAAATATATTGAACATATGTAACCATTGTAAAATTAATTTTTACTATTACTAGGATATCGAAGCTGTTTTAGAGATTATGAATTGACTAACCCCAAAATGACTAACTTTTTTTCATTTTTATTGATTTTTGATAACCCCCCTTTCAAGGGATGAGGGGAACCCTTACAAGGCCCATAGGCTTAGATATTACATGTCTTGTAGGCTTAGGAGATTAAATGACCTGAAGGTCTTAGGTAATTTAACCAGACTCTCTACAAGTAACTACCCCTCCCCAACATCTGCATCGTGATAGCAGCTCTCCACCTTCACACGGCCATCTGGCTAGGCTTCTCGTGCAAGCATAGGCTGGTCCCGATGGAATAGTTATACCCTCTCATTCTGAAAAATCCATTTGGATCTACTCTGGTGAGTTTACCTGCTCTGAATCCTCTTCTGGGGCTGCTCCTATTTTATAGAGTCTGTCTGGGGCAACTGCATGTGGCCCGAAGGCCTTGAGGTGTCCCAAAGGCCTTAAAGGTGTCCTGAAAGACCTACTAACCTGAAGGTCTGGGTGGCCTGAAATGTATTCAGTTTTTCTTTTAAACCTTAATTCAAATGTTTTGAGGTTTTCCTTTCAACTCTTTTTATTCTATGTATATATTCATTATTTTAATTTATAAAAGACATTATATACACTTAAATAATTAATTAAGTTTAATATATATTATCCTTGAATTTCTTTACAAAATTTTTAAAGTAATGTTTTGAATTTTTCCCGCACAAGTTGTTTTGACTTTCTTTAAAAAAGTGTGAAAAGAATGTTTTTTAACATTTACCACATGATCATATTTTCCATATGTCATGTTTATTATCTATTATAAATATTAATTTTTAATTTATATTTTTTTTCCAATGTAAAATTCAATTATAATTGTTATGTAAATTTTTTATTTTAAAGAGTTGTATAAAAAGGATATTTCCTTTTATTTTTATGGTATAACTACAAGTGTTTATGATTATGGGTTAAAATGAATGTTTTTATTTATTTTATGAATAAATTTCATGTCCTTGTGTTTTTTATTCATGTTATGGATCTTTTAAATTATATATAATGACAGTTAGGTCTGATATATCCCTTTAATTCATTAGGTAATGATGATGGATTTGATTGGATATAAGTTACTCCTACAAAGATGTTGGAATTATCTAGTTAGTTGATTCCATTAATAAAATATGTTAGAATTAACCAGGTAGGTTATTAAATTGTTTTTTTAGAACCACTAAGATAAACAATAATGAATGATCTTGAAAATGAGAGTAAAATGGAGAGGAAGATAAAGCGAATAATAAGAACAAGTATAATGACCCAATCCATATTCAACCTATAATTTTATTTTTAAACAAGAATTAATTTTCTTAAATTCCTAAATATATTTTAATGTTTATAATTTAGATAATTAGGTCATAAATATTATATAATAAACTCATACATCACATATTTTCCATTTTCTCTTGGTATCTATTTTTTCTCAATACAAGACATTTAAAATAAAACATGTTTTTTTTTCATGAAAAATCCTTACGATTTTCAAATTAACCTATTATTTGTTCAAAATCATCCTTAAAACCTATGAAAAACTTTTAAAAATGTGGTGTGATCATAAAAAACTCTATAGGGGATATAAAAAGTAAATAAACTTGTTAGTCCATTTTTAAACCATGGGATCATAAAAAGAGAGTTTACCTTTAACATAATAAACTTTGATCTCAAATAATCATTTACTTACATATGAAATTAGTTTTACTTCCCATATTTTTTAAATAAAAAATTTCATAAGAAAACATAAAGGAAAAAATCATAATCAAGAGGGTTAATTATAAAACATGATAACTCATAAAAACATTTTCTTAAAAACATTCCTTTTTACCCTAAAATGGAATGACCATTTCTTTAAAACAAAAAATAAGTATATTATCATTTGAAATAAAATTATTTCCATGAAAAATATTTAGAAAGAATAGAAAATTCATATATGTTTCTTGTTACATAATCTTCATATAATCCTTACAAGAACCCTTATAATTTAAAAAACCAATACAATTAACTTCCAACATAATTCTATAAAGAAAATAATCATTACCCAATGTATTGGAGAGCTATATTGGGATCACCCATCATCCTGAGCTATATAAGGATCACCCATCATCATAAAAAATTTACATGGACTAAAAAATGAATGAAACACATAAAATATTTTATTTACATAATCAAACTCATAAAAATATACTTTTGAACCTATTAAAAAACATCTTCAGATATTGATATATCTCTTTTCTTTAAAACCCAATTTTTAGAACTAAAATTCCTAGAATAAAGGGAAGTATTTTTTCCATTGAATAAAACATGAAATCTTATAAAGGAATCCAAAAAATAAAATAATGGTTTTGGTTAAATGAAAATCCTTTGACTCCATATACTTTAAAATAAAACATTTCATTTTCATTTTGTAAAGAAAGTCAAAATGTTCCATAAAAAGATTTCTTTTGAAATCCTTTGAAATAAAGTAAAAATATATATAAAATATATTTTTAAATTAATTTATTTCTATATAAATATATACATAAAATAATTTTGATAATATTTATATGTAATAAAATTATTTAGAAAATAAATCTTTAAAACATTTATAATAGGGTTTTTAAGGTAAAGTGTCCCTTACACTAAGTCAGACTCGTCACGTACATTCTTTATTTTACTAAATAATAAACTTATGTTAATTATTTAATTGATTAGGAACCAATTTTTAAGTTTATTATTCTTTTTATTTTATTTATTAACATATTATATACAATTACTTAATCAATTAAGTTTACATTGAATGTTTTGATGATATTCGGCTTATTTGTCCAAAATGAATTTGGTAAGTTGAATATGGTCAAAGAGGTCATTATTTCATAATATACAGGATAATAATCATGAAATAATTATTATTTTTAAATATCAATTATACTTATAAAAAAAACCATGGAAGATGATTATGAAAAATTAATTACATTACAACCATGAGGACGGTAGGTCGTACATACGCATGAGTAACATTTTCATTTTTCAACAAATGTGATAGAAACAAGGTAAGTATTGTTTTATATTTAAATAATTATTATTATATAATAAATATAATATTATTTATTTAAATACACTTATATATATCATCCATGTGATTTTCTCATTAAAAATGAATCACATCACTTCATGGAGGTGGTAATCCGCACGTACATACAAACGACATTATCATTTTTTAATTTATGGAAAGGAAAAAAATATATGATATAATATATTTATAGAATGATAAATATTTAATTAATATAATATATTAATTAAATATATAATTATAACCATCCATGAGAGTTCGTTAATGTAAAAATAATTACATCTATTTGTGAAGTGATAGTCTTCCATACACATAAACGATGGTTTTATTTCCCATTTAATGGAAAAATGAGATGGATATAGGTTTTTTAATTAACATAAAAACATATCATTATATGTAAGATAATTTTTTATTATTTTATTATGTTTTAATAATATTTTAATGAGGTTGGAGAAGAAATAAAATAAAAATGCTCGAATAAGAACTATACCTCTTCTTCAGACACCAACTTTAGTTTTATACCTAAAGCCTTCCTGGGTTTGTTTTCTGATCCAAAAAAGGACTTTAAGAAGTGTATTGGGATATAAAGAATAGATTTGGTAAGGTATGTTCTGAAACAAAAGGTTATGAAAGTGTGTATAGTATAGAATTGGGGATATCATTTTATAAGTGGGGGAGAGGATAGAATTGGAATTTTTTAAAAAATTAAAATATATTAATGTCTTACTCAATAAAAATGGTTCTAAAATGGACCATTTACAAATATTAGATGACATAGTGAATAAATATGTCCATAAAATATAATTTAGATAATTTTTTAGGCCATTTTAACCTTTATCTCTTTAGTTTAGCCCCTTGATAAACCTGTTTTAACTTTAACAATGGTAACAAATTTTTACTATTTTTACTTTTAATTATGAAAATAATTATGAAAAAATTATTCCCTAATATTAATTATTCTGATTAAAAATAATAATTTATTTTATAAAATTCAATTCAAAAAATTGGTGGAATTTAATTTAAAATTAAGCCTGTAAAACGCGATGAAAACTGGTTTTTCAGAAAAAAAGTATCTTTAACTATTAAAATGTTTTTATATAAAATTAAAGTATAAAATTAATTAAAAATACCGTAATTAGAATTTTTTAAAAACAAAAGGAAATAATTTAATTTTAAAACAAATATAAAATAGAATTTTTCTTTTTAAATACTTGAAAAGAAAATATAGTTTCCAATAAAAATCAGTATTTTTCATTATTCATTGAAAAATAAAACATTTCAAAAAAATGTCAAAAATTCAACCTAAGCTAATTTTTACATGCTGAATTTGGAAATGAAGTTAATTTTTTAAAATTAAAATTCTGTAATTTTGAATGTGAGCTTTTAAATAAAACCATATGATGAATGAATTCCCAATTTGGTTAGAAATAAAACATTTTTATTTTGACTGAAAAATAACCTAATATTATTAAAATGAATATAAATCTATAAAATATAATTAATTAATATTAATAAGACATGAAAATTATTTATCTTAACATTACCTGGGTTGTTAAATTCTTCCCCCTTTTGTAAAATGTTTCCATGTAATTTTATTTACTATTTAAATAAGTAGGGATATATTTCCCTCGTAGCATTTTCATATTCTCATGTTTCTTCTTCAATCATATGGTTTTTTCACAAAATCTTAACCCGGTGAATCACATTATTCTATAACACCTTCTCTTTGTGGTCAAGAATCTTAATAGGTTTTTCCTCATATGAAAGGTTTTCTTCCAACTAAACTACTTCAGGGCTAAAAACATGATATGTATCTGGAACATATTTTCTTAACAAAAAAACATAAAATACATAATGTGCCTGAGATAAAAATTAAAGAAATTACACTCAATAGGAAACTAATATAATATTCTATATATGGTCCAATGAACCACAGACTTATCTTCTAGTTTTTATCGAAACATAGAACACTTTTCTATGAAGATAATTTAAGAAAAACATAATTGTCTACCTTGAATAAAAGTTCATTCCTCTAGTTATCTACATAACTTTTATTCCTAATTTTATAGGTCCTCATATGTTGCTAAATCTTCTTCACATTCTCAACCATTTCTTCTACCAATTTTGGTCCCAAAAATTTTCATTCACCAGCTTTATCCCAAAACTCTGGAGTCCAACACTTCTTTCTATATAATTCCTCCAAAGGTTTCATCTATATACTAGAATGAAATATAATATTAAAGTGATTTTAATTAATGAATGATGTTGATCCCAACTTCACTGATGATCTATTGAACAAGATTGAAGCATGTCTTCCAATTTCTAAATTGTTTGCTCAGAATTTATATCATATTGAGGATGAAAAGTTATACTAAAATTTAATTCAGTACCTAATTCCCTCTGAAAACCTTTAAAAAAATTATAATTAAATCTATGATCACAGTTATAAATAATGGAGAAAGTAACTCCATGTAACTTGACTATCTCCTTAAGGTACATTCGAGAAATATGATCTAAATACATAGTATCTTGAATGGGAAGTAAATGTATATATTTATTTAGTCAATCAATAATAAATCAAATCACATTATTATCTCAATATTTCTTTGGAAATCCCACCAATAAATCCATGGATATATTCTCCCATTTCTATTCTAGAACTAGAAAAGGTTATAGAATCCCTTTCATAAATTTTCATTCTAATTTAACCTATTGAAAAATAAAACATTTCATAGTAAATTCAATAATATCTGTTTTCATTTCATCCCATTTGTAATAATCTAAAAGGTCTCTATATATCTTAGTACTCCCATGATAACTAGAAAATGGGGAAATATGAACTCCACTTAATAATTCTCTCTTCAATTGGGGACCACAAGGCACATATATTCTTTTTTCAAATCAGATAACACCTTATTCTTCAATATTAAACTTTTGAAACTTACCCTTATTAATAAATTATACCTTTTCTTATAAAACATGATCCTCCTTCTGATATTTTTTAAATATTTTTTACAAAAATGATTTTACTGACACCTAAAACAAAATAGAGGAAGTTCCTGCATACCCAATTTCTAGGCAAGAATTCCTTAAATCATTAAATAAAGGGTTATGTTCCAGATGTAACATGGTTAACATAGCATTATATTTTCAACTCAAATCATCAGGTACTTTGTTTTCTTTTCCAGGAGGGTAATGAATCATGCAGTCATAATCCTTAATCAATTCTAAACATCTTCTATACCTCATGTTCAACTCTTTCTAAATGAATATATACTTCAAAAAAAATTTGATTAGTATATATTTCACATTTTACTCTATTAAAAGTTTTACTATAAATTTTTAAATAAAAAATCATAGTATCTAATTCTAGATCATGTGTAGGATAATTTAACTCCTGAGGATTCAGTTTATGTGAAACATAACCAATTACCTGATCATTCTGCATCAGAATTCATCCATTTACCTTTAATGAAGCATATTTATAGATGAAAAAATTCTCCATTTCTATAGGGTGGAGCCAAAACTTGATCATTCACCAATCTTCTTTTTAGATCCTAGAAATAATCTTCATACTATTTTTTATAGACAAATTTAACTGATTTTTGAGTTAACTTGGTTAGTGGGATAGATAACCAATAAAAGTTTTCAACAAACAACCAATAGTAACCTACTAATCTAAGAAAATTATGAATATATATGATATTTTTTAGCCTTGTTCATTCTTTAACAAATTTATCTTTAGTAGTTTCAATAGTTATTCCATATTTAGAAACAATATTCCCAAGGAAATAAATCTATTGCAACCAAAATTCACACTTACTAAATTTTCCATATAACTTATTTTATTTCAAGGTTTTCAATGCAATCCTTAGGTGTATTTCATGATCCATATGAATTTTAGAATATAACAATATATCATCAATAATAATAATTATAAACATATCTAAATAGTAATGGATAACTCTATTCATAAGATCCATGAATATATTTGGTTCATTAGACAACCCAAAGAGAATAACTAAAAACTCATAATTCCTGTATCTAGTCTAAAATGTTGTCTTTAGAATATATTAATTCTTTACCTTAAACTAATGGTATCCTAACCTAAGTCTAATCTTTGAAATATAAAATGCTACTTTGAGCTAATCAAACAAATCATCGATATGAGGAAAATGATTCTTGTTCTTAACAGTAATGTTAATCAATTATCTATAATTAATTCAAAGTATCATTGAACTATGTTTATTTTTAACAAATAAAATAGGATCACATCATGTTGAAGTTCTAGAATGAATGAAACATTTATCTAGAAACTATAAAAACTTAGTTTTCAATTACAAAAGTTATATTTGATCCATTTGATGATGGGTTTTTTAAATTAGGATTTCATTATGCACTAAGTCAATAGTAAACTCAACCTCCTAATTATGAATAACACTGAATAATTTATCAGGGAAAAAATACATATATTCATTCACTGTGGGGACATCACTAATATAAATAGTATCCCTCTTTTCAAAGATATTTATAAGATAACTTTCATTTATATATTTTAATAGTTTCTTAGCTTCTTGATATATTATAAAATGTATAAATTCATTCTTGTGTACAAACTGAAACTCATTCTGAAAATCAACATCTTTATCTCCACAATCTATCTTAGCATAGTAAACATAAAGACAATTCATACCCAAAATAACACCAAACTCTATAAGGGTAAAGACAAAAAGTTTTTCAGGTAAATCCTTTCCATAGACAACAATAGGAAGATTATTATAATTTTTTTTACCTTAATACTTCCCCCTATGTGTTTTTACAAAAATTTATGGCTTCATTTCTTGAAGGGAAATTTCTGATTTATCAAAAGAAATATAAAAAAATAAAAGAGGGTGTAGAACCTAAATTAAACAAGACATTGGAATGATTTGAATAAACAAGTAATGTACTTAAAACCATATCATTAGATATTCCAAAATCTACTAAAGTAGTCACAAAGGATTTATACACACCTTTCTATTTTTTATATTAATGATTTTCATCCCTTATTCTTGTCTTTGGACAAGTTCATTCATAATTAACCATATAATTATAATTAAATCATCTTACCATTATATTTTCATTATTTTTATGATAATTTTATTTATATTCATGATTCACATGTCTAAACTTTCCATGTAAAAAACACTTCCCATATTTTATATGACATTATCTGAGGTTATTTTTACCACACTTTTCACAAGATAGAAACTTTATTTTCTTACATTTGGGCTTATTTGATGGATTATTCCCCATTTCCTAGCATCTTAACCTTTTCTTCTTCTTGTCATCATGGAATACATGTCATCATAAAAATCCATTTCTACCTTCTCAACACATCAAAAAAGTTTCTCAGAAATTTTGAATTCATGGGAATACAATGACCTTCAATTTATTGGCTTGAATCCTAAGTAAAATTCATTAATTTTACTATCAAGATCCTGGATAAAATTTGGTGTGTGACTTTCTAATCAGGTAAAGTTTTCTTCATATGCGGCCACTGAATCTTCCTCCTTTTACCTCAACTCCAAGAATTTATTTTCCATAATAAGTTGAAAAACCTTAGGGATATAGTTCTAAATTAAAAAACAATTAAATGTGTCCCATTACATGGAATAAATATATTCTATTTCTCAATTATTCTTAACCAATGACCACCATTTATCAGCTTCACCTTCAAAATGGTAAATAGAAAAAGTTTCCTTCTAATGATCTAAACAACTCATGAATTTGAATATCTTCTATATGTATTTAAAACATATTTCATCTATCATGGGGTCAGATGATCAACTAAATTCTAAAGGGTGTTGTTTCATGAAGTTATCCACTATAAACATGTTTCTCTATGGTGAATGTTGTTGCTCTCTCACATAGATACCACCACCATTTATATCCTATTTCAACTAATACATCACTGTAACAAATAGCTTTATTCCAATTCCAACCATTACATGTTTCTTATTTGTAAGGATATTGTCCTCTTGGTTTCTTCATAATTTATCATCCTTGTTTCCTCTATGAAAACTCATTCTAAACAGATATATTTTAAATGAAGAGACATGCTAATATTTAAATTTTATATCATGATAACCACAAATTATAATCTCTTAAGGGTATTTTCTTCCATTATCCAAAACTATAAAATTATCTAAAAAATTTATCTGATACCAACTATAAAGACTCGATCCTCATTCAATCCATAATTTTATTTTTAAACAAAAATTCATTTTCTTGAATTCTTGAAGATCTTTTTAGGTTTAAAGTTTTAGATAATTAGTTCATAAATCTTATATAAAAACTCATACATTTCAAGTTAGAAACATCCTATTAGTATCTATTTTTTCCAAAATACAAGACTTTAAAATAAAACATATTTTATTTTCATGAAAAATCTTTATGATTTTCAACTTGAATACTTATTTATTTCTACGTATACTTAAAACCTATGAAAAAAATTATAATGTGATATGAGCATAAAAATATCAATAAGGGGCATAAAAAAATTTAAAAAAAAAAATTGTCTTTTTTAAAACCATGGGGTCATAAAAGAGATATTTCCTTTAACATAATAAACTTTGATCTCAAATAATCATTTACTTACACATGAAATTATCTTTACTAACCAAATTTTTTCAATAAAACAGTTTATAAAAAAATATAAAGTCAGAATCATAATCATGAGGGTTTCTTATAAAACATGAGAACTCATAAAAAAATGTTTTCTTAAAAACATAACTATTTACCATAAAAGTAATAATCATTTCTTTAAAATAATATATCATTGTATTACCTTTTGAAATCAAACAATTTCCATGAATACTCATTAGAAATCATAGAAAATTAATGTAGGTGTCTTGGGAAATCATCTTTATATAACCCTTACAAGAACCCTTACAATAACCCTTAAAAGAACCCTTACAAGGGTAATAACCCATATGGTTAACTTCTAACATAATTTTCCAGTTAACATAATCATTACTCAATGCATTGGAGATTTATATCAAGCTTAACCTTCATCATGAGCTATATTGAGCTCACCCGTCATCATGAGCTATATTGGGCTCACCCATCATCGTGAGTTATATCAGGCTCACCCATAATTATAAAAAAATGTAAAAGGACCATAACATTCATAAAACACATAAAAGATTTCATTTCCATCATCAAACTCATAAAATATACTTTTGAACCCGTAAGAAAAATATTTTCAAATATGGATATATCTCTTTCCTTTAAAACCCAATTTTCAGAACTAAAATTTATATAATTAAGGGAAGGTGAGTTTTTATTTAAGGAAATAATAGAAGATTATAAAGGAATACAAAACATCAAATAATATTTTTTATGGTAGGAAAATCTGTTGATGTCGTATACATTAAAATATAACATTCCTTTTTCCTTTTGTAAAGAAAGTCAAAATGTTCCATAGATATATTTTTTTTGAAAACCTTTGAAAGAAAGTAAAAACAAGAAATAAAATGCCCTTTTAATTCATTTATATCTAAATAAATACATCCATAAAATAATTTTAAGAATATTGACATGGAATAAAAATATTTATAGAATAAATCTTTAAAACATTTAAAATTAGACTTTTAAGGTAAAGTGTCACTTACCTCGAGTCTGACTCACCATGTACATTCATTATCATCCTTAATAATTAAATTATATTAATTATTTAATTTATTAAGAACATTTTTTCAAGTTTATTCTTACTTTTATTTTATTTATTAACAAGTTTTATATAATGAATAAATTAATTTCTCATCGTATGTTTTGATGATATTCGACTCATATTTCTAAAATGACTTTGGTAAGTTGACTATGGTTAAAGAGGTCATTATTCCATAATATATATAATAATAATCATGAAATAATTATCATTTTTATACATAAATTATACTTTTAAAACTAACCATGAAATATAGTTGTGAAAAATGAATTATGCTGCAATCATATAGAAAATAGGTCGTGCGTACGCATGAGTAATGTTTTCATTTTTCAGAGAAAATGATGGAAATAAGGTAGGTATTGTTTTATCTTTATATAATTATTATTAAAACATAAATATCATTTTTTTTTTAAATAAACTTATATATATTAGCCATGTGATGTGGTTATGAAAACCAAATCACATCACTTCGTGGAGGTGGTGATCCACACGTACACACGAACGACGTTATCATTTTCCAATGGATGGAAATGTAAGAAAATATATGATATAATATCCTTACATAATGATCAATATGTCATTAATATAATATATATTCATTAAATATATCATTATAACTAGCCATGAGAGGCAATGATGGAAAAT
Source organism: Viscum album (assembly GCA_963277665.1). Lineage (NCBI taxonomy): Eukaryota > Viridiplantae > Streptophyta > Magnoliopsida > Santalales > Viscaceae > Viscum > Viscum album. The sequence continues at coordinate 1,422,187,525 of OY728120.1, forward strand.
AAATTACAGCGGTTTTACGAGGTGGTAGTTTATCATATACATGAACGATAGTTTTGTTTCCCATTTGATAGAAGAAAGATATGGATATAGGTTGTGTAATTAACATAAAAACATATAATTATATAGAATATAATGGTGTTATTATTTCAACATGTTTGAATAATATTTGAAGGAGGTAGGAAAGAAATAAAACAAAAACACTTAGTTAATAACTATACCTCTTCTTTGGGAGACCCCTTTAGGTTTATATCTAAAGTATTTATAGGTTGGTTTTATGATTAATAAAGGTTATCTAGGAAGTGGTGAGTGGGGAGAGGATACACTTAGAATTTTTTTTAAAAATAAAATATATTAATGTCTTACTCAAGCCAAAAAAATGGACCATTTCCAAAGATTAGATGAGATAGGTTCTAAATATGGACATATAATAGAATTTAGATAATTTAAATTATATATTTAGTTTAACCCCCTAATAAACATGTTTTAACCATAACCATAGTAACATATTTTTACTTTTTTTACTTTTTATTATGACCAAAAATTAAACTGTTATTATGACCAAATATTAATCAATATGATTAAAAATATGGAATATTTTTTTTAAAATTTAATTCATATAGGTGATATAATTTAATTTTAAATTATACATGTAAAATGTGATGAAAAAAGGTTTTTCAGAAAAATGATTTTCTAAGCATAAAAATGTTTTTATACCAAATTCATGTATAAAATTCATTCCAAAGACCATAATTGGATTTTTTTAATAAAAATTAACTAATTAAAATTTAAAAACAATATAAAATAGAATTTTAATTTATAAATACTTGAAAATAAAAGAAACTTTCCAATAAAAATCAATATATTTCATTATTCATTGAAAAATAAAAAATTTCAGAAAATCCTCAAAAAAATCATCCTGAGATAATTTTGAAATGATGAATTCAAAAATAATTTTCATTTTTTCAAATTCAAATCTATAATTTGTAATTATATATTTTAAATAAAACCATATAATGCATGAAAACACAATTTGGTTAGAAATAAAACATTTTCCTTTTGACTGAAAAATTACTTAATATTATTATAATGAATATAACTCTATAAAATATAGTTAATAAATATTAATAATACATAAAAATTATTTATCTTAACATTACCTAGGTTGTTACAATAATAACATGGTACACACTAATTTATACGGTTTGGAGATAATCCTTATGTCCACGAAGAGGCAAAATCACTTCACTAAAAAATAGGAGATAAAATATAAGGCTATTTTCAAAGCATGTAGAAACCCTAGTTCAAATGGGTTCATAAAGAAAAAGGTGAAATGGTTCCACCAACCGCACAGTAAGTCCACTATCCCATAGTAACTAATTTTAGGAAGTTCACAAAGTTATGGTAATTTCATCAATAAAGTCCAAGATGTTATAGTTCCATGATAACCAAGTCTGCACTGTTACAATTTCTTATCTGTATTAATTTTCACCTCTACTATAGTGATTCGGGATTTCTACAATACCCCTTACAACCCCCATTTACCTCACCGTGGAGGTCAAACTATGGGAGTTGTGGTCTGGTGTGTAGTATGGGTAGCCAAAAGTTGTCCCAAATTCATCTAAGGATCGGGCTATACTAGCCCAAAAATTATTTGGATGATTGTAATTATAGTAGGTATGAGTTTGGGGTATAAATTAAATAAATAGGCAGACATGGGGGGTTTAAAACCAAGACCTCCCCAACACACCACTATAGGTACAGTAGATTTGGATGATTGTAAAAGTTGTATGAAAATGATTTCCCATATAACCTTCATGGTTATGTTTTTACCTTTATTATTGATTACAATATGTTTTTTAAAAATATTTGAGCAATGAATTTGATTTCGTGAATAATTAAATGATTATTTTAGTTCAATGTTTATTATGTAAAAAATTAAAACTTTTTCATTAGATTTCATATTTTTTAATGGACTAATAGGTTTGTTTTCGTTTTACATTCCTTACTAAGATTTATTTTCTCATATCATGTTTTAAAATGATTTTATAGGATTTATATATGTTTGGGAATTATAGAAAGGTAAATCGTTTAGTTATGAAGACTCATCTTTAATTAAGTAATTGTGTCATGAATGAAACAAGACTGTCGATTTAAGAACCTATTTTTATATGTAAAATGTACATTATGTAAAAGTGTACTATTTTTTAATGTAACTATTTTCCTAATTATCTAGAACTCTAAATCTAAAAGGTTTTGGGAATCTGAAGAAATGAAATCCATGATATAAATCATGTAATTATGGTTTGATTATGTGTAAGTTATTATAGTTAGTATAAAAGTTGGTATGTAAAGAATATTATTTTAGCACAGGATCCAGGTATGTAGGTTTGAGACATCATAACTCACTTAGTCTTGGTGGGTTTTAGTTGCTTCGTTTATTTCAGGTTTGCATTTAGTTTCTAGTCTTTTGTGTTCTTTGTCTAGTTCTTTGTTCAATCATGTTCCTTTTTGTTCCCTTATTAGTGTGTTAGTCTCATGGTGGTGGCGATCGTTTCTATGGTTCTTAATTTCTCTCGAATGATTCATTTGTTCTTGAATTTATAATATTATTTTAGGGTAACTGATAGGTAAGGTAGATGTGTTGGTTATCTTTAGTGGTGGTGGTGTGTTTAGTGAGGTGGCAGCCTCTATTGGAGAAGACGTTGTGCAATGATAAGATGGGAATAAGGTGTGAGGATGTTTCTCTGAAGATTAGTTTTTACTATGGGTGTATTGAATTTGGCTCTGATGTTGGTTTCAATTTATTTCAATTTTTCATGGAGTTTTGTTATGATGGTTGAACTTTTTTATGGTGGTATTTTGGATGATGGTGTGTCAGTCTTAGCAGTGATAGTGGTTTTACAAAATTAGTTTTTAAATGGGTAGGTGTTCTAATGGGTGATGATGAGATGGCATGATGCTGATATAAAGCATGTGTAACAGGGGTGTGTCTCGTGATGTATCTCATTTCTCAACACACATAGAGCTTGAGGCATTTACGGATGTCTTCTTGGAGACCCACAACCCATGTGGCTGGGCTTGGGTCATTGGGTAGGCCTGATCCATTTCTGTTTGAGCTTTTTTTTTCAATGGTGTCTTTCCAATTTTTTGGTGATTATGGTTGATTGGTATTCGGGCTTGGCTTGTGACATATTCTCAACTCCCACATAACATCAAATTTATTATTTTTAAATTACAAAAAAAAGTATTAGAGAGATAAGAAACATGAAGTCAATGTGTTTCTAGAGAAATACATAGTATAAAAAAACTTCGTCATTTAAAACCTTAATTTTTTTTAAAATAAGTATATATATTTTAATTTTTTCACTACTAAGAATAGAAATAAAATGAAAAATATAAATGAAATATTTTCATTCTTAATGACACATGATATTATAAATGATAATGATGATGTAGAACTGGAGACTAATATGGCTTGATTATATAACTTTATAAGGAAGATTTGAAAATAATGTACTCTTTTTTCTTTCATCATATTTTTTCTCATTAAGTTTTTATGATAATATTTTTATCATCTTGGTCATACTAATATGATTTAATGAAATTAAAGACAATCAATGAAAAGTGTAATAAATAAAATTTTATATAACTCATTATCAAAATCCTCATAAAAAATTTCACATTTTGACTCAATAATTTATGGTTAGAAATACATTCATTATAATTTATTTAATATCCTTGAGATTATAATGAAATGAAACATATCACACTCAAGGACTACAAGGAAAACCCAATTATAAGATTGAAACTAATAGATTCAATGTGAAATTCTTATGATCTCAACCCCAGATATTTATACCTCTTGAAATCACAATAATTTAATAATTAATTAATTAATTAAACATAAATATTTTTATTACAAAAATCCAATTTTTTCATCGATAGTATAATATAATCTATATTTTAAATTTATAATTCTATTCATACTGAATTATGTATAAATTTTATGAAAAATCAATTATAAATTTTATAATTTATAAACAAAATTGTATTTACTATTTACTAAATTTGTGAACTAATTTTATAAATAAATTAAAAATTTTAAAATTAAAAAACCACCAATTTGGATATGAATACTCATTGAAATGGAAATGGGAATCAGTTCAATTCATAGCATCACTCCCAAGAAAACTAGTAACAAACTGAAAGGCTTGAATTTTTTTAATGGGTTTATTTTTAAAAAAATGGGATAAGGTTTTTGGTATTTAAAAAAAGTATCTAGAGAAGCATGAACCCCATTCACGCTTCTCCATTTGGATAAGAAGTGTGAATGAGGTTCACGCTTCCTAAAAATGACCAAAGAGGCGTAAACCTTGTTCACACCTCTTTATGTGTGTGTGTGTGTTACCAAATAAGTTATATTTATAAAATTAATAAGTTATATTTATAAAATTAATAATTTATATTACTGGATATATTAATTATAAATTGTTATAAATATTTATTAGTTAATATGTTGTATTTATAAAAAATATATATAAATCTTTATGAACTTTTTTTAGATAATTATTAGTAATTTATTGATTATTAATATATCCAGTAAATTATTAGTTGTAATATTTATTAGTAGATAATAATATATTATTCTGTTAATAATTAATTAATTGTATTATAAATTATATTTATTGTTTAATAATATAAATAAAATAATTTGTATTCAGAAATATATTTATTAGTTATTAAATATATTATATTTAATATATGATGATCTATTATTAATTATTTAGTTATATAACTAATAATATAATATTTATTATTAATGGAAATAATATTTAGAGAATTGTTATTTATAAGTATTTGTGACATTTTTATTGATATAAAATATTAGTAATTTATTAATAAATAATTTATTTATTAATAATCAATTGTATTATTTATTATTAATTAATATTATGTTATTATTTTATTAATTAATTAATAGTAGAACAATTAATATTTATAAAATTTTAATTATAAATCTTTGTTAATTTTTTTTGATATAAGTATTAGTAATTTATTAATACGTAAAATATTTATTAATTATCAATTGTATTACATATTATTAATTAATAATATATTATTATGTTATTAATATAATTAATAGTATTATAGATAATATTTATTATGTAGTAATATAAATAAAATAATTTTTTTTAGAAAAATATTTACTAGTTAATAATTATATTATTCTTAATATATTAGATTATATTATTAATTAATTACTTATATAATAAATAAGATAATATTTATTATTAATATTAATAATATGTATTTAATTCAAAATAATAATATTATTATTATTTAATAATAAATTTAAGATGGTTGTTTAGGATACAAAATATGGATAATAATACTAAGAAGTATTAATATAAATAAAAATATATTAATTATTATTATTACCAAATTAGTTATTAATATTAATTTTTTTTAATCATTCAAAAATGTTTCTATGAATTTTCAATTATATCAATCTATTGTTTTATGCAACAAAATATAATATATTAGTATGTTTTTAAATAATGTGTAAGTAATGATTTAAAAAACATATAACATGTATCAATCTAATCTACATCGGTGTCCTAGATGCTCCTTCATGTCATAGACAAGTGTATATATATAATGTGTCCACATTGTTTCTATCTAAGTCTATGCTCTAGCATATGCAGCTCCTATGTATCATCACTGGCATCTACCTCCACATCATACTGTGGGACAAGCGGTTGATCTGCAATCTCACCACCTCTACCCTATCCTACCTCCAAGGATAATGGATGCTAGCTAGAACTCTCCCAAAATGTGAAGAGGATAGAAGTTTTGTAGTGGATATATTCAGATCAAAGGAAAATAAAGTCTATAATGCAGGCCAATCAGCATATAACTCTACGACAAAATCTTTCATGTTAACAAACCATGTTTGTGTTTGTGCCTCTTTTTGTGGTTGTGGATCATATGCAATAGGAACTGAAGGAGTATCTGGATGATTATGATAAAAACCCTCCTCCTATGCCACATCTGCATCCCTAATAAGACCAACACCCTTGTAAAATCTATATCAGGATCTGCACCTGCAGCATCACCTGGAACAACAAAGAAAATCTCATGATAAATCTCATCCATAGGATGAATAATTTTTTTCAGTTTTCTAGGAAAATAATTCTGGTCAAAGGAACATCTTTCTACGAAATTAGATATGTTAAGGATATGGTTGATACGATCATCCTATGAAAATAAATTATGTAGCTAATGTTAATAAAAAAACTATTCAATAGTGGAATGAAGAATTATTACCAAGTCATGATAGCCTCATCTGTGTAGGGTAAGACATCTCACTAGGGAAATACGATGCTAGAGACCATAATCTAGCTGATCTGATAATTGCATATGTAATATATCATCCCCTTGTAATTGTGACTCATGTCATCTTTCCCACATCTCAATATATCGTGCATGGTATCTCTTTTAGTCAAAGTATCACTTCCCTAACATCTTTAGGGAATGAAGTGAAGGTAATTGACTGGGTGGGACAATAATGGAATGTTAAAAGCCGAACTGCCTCATAAATCTATCAGTTTGATTCCACTCAATAATATGAAAATGAATCATAAGAACTTTGCATGAGCTGGCAGCAGTCATCATTGTACAGTGTGGTGGGAGACTCTGGATGGTGGCATCACTATATGGCATCCATGAAACCTGAAAAATAAAAAAATGAATAATTAATTAATAAATAAAGATATGTAATATACAGAATAATAATTTAAATATATAATTAATAACCACATATGTCATCTGGTTGAATACTGTCCAGCATAAGTATGTAAGCGTAGACATCATTTCTGGGTGTATCTGAATATCGATGTTCCTGACTCCACCTATAGATAACTTTTTTATACCTATATTTCATAATCAAAAGTTATACATTTTATTTTTACATAATAAGTAAAGAAAAAAATATCATCATCCACGTGAAGACTCTCCTAAAATATTGATAGGCAATAGTATACATGCATGTGGAGCTAAGTGTGGGATGCACTCTCATATCCACAACTGTATCAGAATAACACATCTTGTGATCTACATCTTATCGATGTGACATGTGCTTCATAGAGCCCTGTATGTATATAAAATACATGTAGACCCCCATCTATACCACCCTATCTAGTCCAAGTCCTCCAATAACAGTAAACACATCAAATATACAAATATAGTCGAATGATCAACACAAATCGTACCACCAATAATCCACAGAATGTATGAACATACAAATTGTGACACTATGATCTCGTTGGAACCATCAGCTAGATGATTGAAGTGCTTATCTATCCATGGTATGCGTAATCTACTATTGATGATGGAACTTCCATTATCCTAAACCTCAATGTCTATTAATTTGTGAACTAAATCAAACCAATCTATACCCACTCGGCCCATCACAGCCACACCATCGATTGGGAGGCCCAACATAATAGACACATCCTCAAGCATAATATTTATATCTTCCTATGTAAAATAGAATATATGTGTCTTTATCCTCCATCTATATACAAGTACAGTGATGAGAAGATGATTGAAAATTTTAAAGTCATACATCGCAACACCATAGAACTCATCACAACAAAGATGAGGGATGATGATAGGAGGTGGTGCAATATGATAGAAATGGTGAGATCTCCATACACTCAAAGTAGTAACTGGACATACCTCTATGACCAGTCGTGAAACTTTCCCATCCTAGAATGTGATAAATTGAGGACATGTCATCTCTACATTTGTATTGTCATTAATTTTTATAGTTAATTCAATAAAATTTATAAAAAAAAATTCAAAACTACAAGAAGAAAAATGAGGTAGATAATTAGAATTCATAATTAAGCATTATGATGATAAAATGTGGTAAAAAAATAGATGTGAGCGATGTTGTTAGATTAGTATATCAATTTCTTGTTTTAATGATCTCTGATCATGTTTAATTTATTTATAAATAATTATATGTATATCAATCATGATGAAGATCCCATATAGTATATGTGGCTTCATGATATAATTAATCAACCATGTGATTTGAAGGACATATTTTAAGAAAATTCATTTTAATGTTGGACCTCTAGTTATTCATTTTCGTTGTGTATTTTTTTTTAATATTTTAAGTATCAAAAAAATATTTCTAATTGAATTCATAAATTAAACAACCCATAGATGAAACAATCCATAAATAAAGCAAGTAAAAAATAAAAGAATCCATTAATTGAAATATGAATTTGAAAAACAATGTACATATTCATGATAAAATACATAAACTTGATCAAGGATGATAGGAAGTAGATCTCTATCCTTCCACTTGGAGACATCTCTTGTAATTATTCCTTTTTGTGTGATAAACATTGCATCATAGTCCTCATTCCCATTGTTGATGCTAGTCCATCCCATTTATGATATGAGTAGACTTTGGTCATCCCTAAGGGCGCAACCTGGTAAAATCAGACACCATAATTGGATGATGAGTGGGCAAGGTAAAAGTATGAAATGTCACAATTTTTTTCTAATTCAAACCATAAATGTAATAATCTATTAATTAAAATAAACCAAAAATGAAAGAATTCATAAATGAAAAATCCATAATACGAAACCTGGAAATATCAGGGACCATAGTTAGCTAATCAACTGGAAAGGTAATAGAATTAAAGTCACCAACATGCATCCAAGGTGCACTATAATAGTCAACCAGAGTGATCATGTGATACACCAGGTCAATATAGGGATCCCATAATATGGTCACTGATGTATAAGTTGCAACAACGTGTTCACATGGATATCTCAATGCATGTAAATAACCACATTCATAATATATATTTTCCAATATAACCAATATCACTCAAACACTATTGTCTATGAGAAGGTCATGGAACTGTGTTACCTAAAGGTGAATTCATACTCGGTCAAAGGTTTGACCATGAAAGGATGATGTGTCATGTAGAATCTGATCAATGGAACTTTGGAAATTCTAACCAAAATTCATTCCATTTTACATACTTTTATTGGTCTGTTGGGACCATTCAATAAAGTAATTCACACATCTAAAAAATATCACTTGCACTAGCCTTGTGATTGTCAGTTTATGAACACCCTTGAAGACCCCATTTATGTACTTCACAATATTAGTGTTCGTATGACCATATCTCCTACGACCATCATATGCTAATGACCATTTATCTTATGATATATACATCACATAATCACACACATCTTGATTATACCTTCAAAATTTTTCTCAAGGCATTGATCGAACTTTTCTTATTGGGACTCGTATACTAAAACCATAAGAGAATAATGTATTTAAAAGGATATTAAATTTTTTTACAAAAAAATATAAGTTTAAAAAAATATACCCAACTTGATGATCAACTTCTTTATTTCCACATATCTGAAATTATTATGCACATTACTGGAAATATGTCTAATGAAATATCAATGATAAGCATTCATTTCTCACCATGAAACTTCACCACTATTAACGGCCTTTATAATCGCTTGATGGCAATTAGATATCAGACACACTCCCTAGATTTTTGTGGCATGAATATGTATACATGTTAAAAACCAATTCTAGGATTTAAAATTATTCTTTTAAATAATAGAAAATGCAAGTGGTAGAAGATCAGAATTATCATCCTATGTGGAAGAAATAAGTAGAACACCTATATACTTTCCATAAAGAAAAGTTCCATCAACTTGAATGAATTTCTTACAATATGGGAAAGTAGTGAAACATGGTCTGGATGTCTAAAATAGCCTAGATAACTTCACCTTTGTTTGATTATCTTGGTGATCTGGGGAGACATGCTCAACAGTGTCAAAATGATAATTAACCTGATTGTTTTGAGTCAAAAATCCCATAAGTTTTTGTAACATTACATTCCAAGATTTTTTGTAGTATATACTACATTTAAACAACTATTGTATTCATTCCTAAACAAGGGACATAGGAACTCCCTGACATGTTCATGTCATCTCTATAATAATAATCGATATAAACTTTATATCAAGTGAAGAGTGGTCTTACGACAAGCTTAGATGTGCAAAAGTGTGTGGGCCTTCCAATTTGGTTATCTTACAACATGAAAAAAAATCATATATTTCGCTTATTCAAAATTTATATTTTGACCCATATTTTTCACGTCAAATGAGATATTTTTCCTTCTTTGACTCATCAACCACAAATAAAAAAAATTGATCTATGTGGTATTGTTTTAGCACATTTTTTTAAGGAATTTTTACTTTCAAACTCCTACCCAATATATATGGTGTTATCAGTCAATGCAGATCTATTACCTATAATTCTAGTAAATTTAGTAGCCAGTGTAATGAAATCCCAATAAAAATGTTGTGTATGCGATATTACTTCAATTGAGGAACTCAATGATATAGAATGATTATTACTAACTAGTGTTTTCCTATCTATCAAAGGAACAACATAAGGTTCATTCCTCACATCACCTTCATCCACATCATTTCTTGATGCATCACTAGATACTTTCTTATCAGATAAAGTTCCATTCGGTAAATTATGAGTATACATTGGGATGTCTCCTACAGTTCCTTCTAAATCCTAATCATCTTGTTCATAATTTGTTTCTATTACTGGATTCATATGAGCAAGAAATGAATGATAGTGTTGTAAAGGACTGAATTCTATATATCTCACCTAACATTGTTATATAATAGTATGTTTTACCTCATCAATATCAGAAATAACCACATATAATTCCATTAGACCATTACTAAAATGTTTCCTGAACAACAATGATGCATCCATCTAATCCTCATCATCGACTAGAAGATACCCAGTGTTCCATTGACGTTCAGTATATTGAATATGTTGATATGTAATTAAAGTAATTTATTAATCACCCATCAGTTTTAAGTGACTATGAATCTTCCTACAAACTTCATCTAATGTCACACATTTATGAAAAATTTCCACTCTTGCGGGTGGAAAACTATAGATAAAACCCTAATTAGCCTAAATTACCTCACTGTTATAGTTTATTTCTACAGACATGATTACTTAGAAGAAAAAAAATTAATAAAATGTTATATACTACATCATGAAATGTTTAAAATATTTGGTTGATATTAAATAATTTTGACTTCATCTTGAGACTTTTTCTATGGATTGATTTATCAATTTTTGATAAACCAACCAAAACCTAGGGAGGAATCTAGCACCTTTATTATCTCAGATTTCAGCAACCATTAGTATCCTTCCAGACATAGTGTAAAAATCCAACTTCAAATAGAAACACTTCTTGTCAAACACCCTTTTATTACAATATTACTCACATGAAAGTGAGGAGGTCTAGGAGTTTGAGATAAATAACATTTTTTATGTGGACACACAGGTCCTTACATACTTAGAGATGGGGATAACATGTAGTTCATCAATGAGGAAAAGAAAATGAAATTATTACAAATTATATGACCACAAAAAAACTGACATGTAATTTCAATCATACATTGGTCAATCATATCAATATCATTCAATTATTAAAAATTAAATAATCAAATACAAAAAAAATATAACATGAAATTTGAATCATACAATAGATAGTCATCTCAAGATAAATCATCATACAAGATTGATAACATGTTTCATATAGTTATTATGTTCTGCATCTTATAAATTTACCTATAACTATATTTAATAAATGATATATATATATATACATCTATTTATATTTAGATTTTCATAAATATTTTTCACTCTTACAGGTGGAAAACTATAACTAAAACCTTGATCGATTTAAATATACTCATTGTTGAAGTATATTGATAGTGATATGATTACAAAATAAAATTTAATAAAACGGTATATGTATTTATACGACATCATAAAATGTTTAACATGTTTTAATTAGTTATGAATAAATAACTATGACTTGATTTTGAGAATTTTTATATGGATTAGTTTATCATTATTTGATAAACCAATGAAAATATTGGGGTGAACTCCTAGAGCCTCTATTATCATAGATTTTAGGAACCATTAGTCTCCTTTCAAATAATAAAACATCTTGATGAAAATATATTATCGAATGAATTTTAATATAATGTTACTCAAATGTAAATGAGGGGTCTAGGGGTTTGAGATACATAACATTTTTTATGCGAACATGTAAGTCCGTACATAGTTAGAGAGAGGGATGAAACACAGGTCATTAATAAGGAAAAGAAAATACAATTATTACAAATTATATAACCACATACACACACAAAAATCATTCAATTTAAATTATACATTGGTTGATTGTCTCAAGATCAGTCATCACACAATACTCTTAACACGTTTTTTGGGATACTTATTATGTTATACATATTATAAATTTACTTATAACTATATCTAATATATAATAAATATCAACATATGTATCAATATATTTATATTACCTTCTTTCCAAAATTTAAACTTTCCAATGTTTATATATACATAATTTGGTAGATTCACTTTATTTACCTATGTATCGAATATTATAATTAAATTTATTTTATTTTAGATATAATATACAATAATATATACATATAATATATGAAAAAGGTCCAGCCAGAAGTTGAAGATCCTGACCATTTATTAAAGATGGAAAGAAAAAGAAAACAAACAAGAAATAAAATGGATAGGGTCATACAAATAGGAATGCCCTCATACAGATAAGAAAACTACGGATCAAGGAAATTAGGATCATTCCCATAATCATAGTTAGAATAATCAACAGCAGTAGATATTTCCCACTCTGATTATGAATTTATTTGATTTGGGATCCCAAGGATCCTCTCCTTGGACCTTTCCTGCTCTGAAGTGATCTGAATTTTTGATGTCATGGAAGATGACATGGTAGACACATTCCTGGGAATACTAGAATAATCCTTCCATGGCCTTCTTTTTGGAGGAACTAGAGAAACACCATCAGTGCTAATCATCTTACCCTTACCATTTTAAATATAATCCTTAAAATAAATGGGATCACCACTGCCCATATATTGGAGATGAGCAGTGTCTAGTAGAACCATATGTTTTTCCTTTCTATCGTCTAAAACATCACCTCATTTACTAGACATTCCTGAAGAACTGAAGACATTCTGAATCTCTTGAAGATAATCCACACTCTGATTAACATCATATTACCCAGTCTTATCATCCTATAGAACATACCATAAAATGTCAGCATCCAGCTTCTGTACAATACATCCTTCCTCCTCATTTGGTGAAGGAAAAAACCCAAACACAACACCAACAACCTCATTTGAAGACTGGACCACCTCACCAGTATACATTCCATCCTAACAAGTGGATTTCATGACAATAGAACTAGATCTTACAACATGTTGAAAAGGTTCAGATGGATCATTTCCAACAATAAGATCACAAAAAACATTCACATCCTTCAGTTAAGGCATGAATAATGAATAAGTAGCATCCAATGAAGTTTATGATTTCTCCTGATTCACCTCCACTGATTTATTTTTTAACACTGCAACCCCCTTGAATTTTGAGGATGTTTATCTAGAAAATCAACCAGTTGCTTACTATACTACATAGGTACTGATTTCCCATGCAGCCTAGATGAATTCTGCTTTTCATTACCATTATAGTCCTTCAAAGGATACCCCTTAAAACCAAAAAAATCAGAATCTTTCCTCATAGATTTATCATACAGATAACCAACAGAATTGTAGTTTTGATAAAACTAAGAACAATTTTCATACTCAACACTGATTTGTATATTATCAGTGGGAGTGTTAAGAGACACATTACTAATAAGAGTGAAACTCAAATCAATTTCAACCATAATTATCACAAAGTGGCCATACCTGACATGTTATGTCTCCTTATCCAGGAAAATCGGAACGCCAATGGGGGAAACAATATCATGCAATATTTTTTGGATGTTATAAACTCCAGTTGAGACCATGCAGCCTGATCCAAACCTATGAAAAAACATTTTTGACCCTTGACACATTAAAATCCATCGTCCATTCATGCAGATGAATCATTCTCGGTTTTAAAAATAATTAACCAAAGGACCACGCATGGATCTAGCTTCATCAGAATGAAATAATTAGTGAAAAAAAAAACCCTTGTCTAACAAAATACACTTCAAATCCAAAAATCCCCCTATAAAAGAGATATTACGAATAAGATATTCAAACTTTCATGGATTCTACCTTTGGGAAGAACAACCCTACAAATTAACGAATTCTTTTCCAAAGCCAAACATTCTAAAAAGGCTTCATGATTGTATTTAACAAAATTCGATGAACCTTTCTTAAGAATCTTACCAACAGAGGAATCTCTAAATGCTGCCAATGGATGCAGAGTAGAATCATCACATGAAATATTTCTTGCAGCTAAGATCCCTTCATACCTGTATCGATCAAATGGAACATTATGCAACACTCGGGTCTTTGAAGATTTGTGTGCCGCATATTTGGTACTCACTGGAATAGAAACGAGCACAACCAAACGAGGAAGAGAAACATTTACGTCACTCACATGAGTTTTTTTTAATTTGTTTTATGAAAAAAAAATTAAAGTGTAGGTTAATTTTAAAAAAAATATATGTGTTAAAGGAGACATCTCTGATGTCACCTTTGGTTTTATGCCCAAAGGTAGCAGTGTAATTGTCGCCTCCCCCCCCCCCCCGGTGTTTGGCCCGGATCAATGATATAGAAAAGGTAGTAGGGGGTGCTGCCTTTTGCCTTTGTGTGAGGCGAAAGGTGGAATCATCGATGTCACCTTTCCCTCAAAGTAATATAAAAGGTCACCCCCCCCCCTTCTCCTCACTTCCATTTTACCCCATCTCTCTTCATTCCACTACTTCTCTCTCTAAAAAAAATCCTTTTCTATGCGGTGGAGTCGGTGGTCCAAAAGAAGGCTTAGTTTTTTTCAAATCATCATTTAGAGGTGTTTTTTATTTAATTTAAAGTTTTTTATTTATTTAATTGAATTCTTTTTAATTCTAAATATTTCATTTTTTAAGTAGTTTAGTTAGTTCTAAAAATTTTGTTTATTAAGCTGTTTAATTATTTATATATAGTTTGGAATAATAATTCTTATTAGTAATGATTAAGTATAGATTAAATATAGAATAAATTAGGATTAAGTATTGTAAAATTTTGGTAGCATAAAGATTATGTGGTTATCTAAGCAATCAAATCCCTGTCTAGATACAAATAAGAAGATGTGTCTTTGGAACAGATGTACCTAGGGGTAAAACCCAAAAACACCACTTTGAGCTAGACTTGAATGGGAATTGGTGCACGACAATGGGTCTTGCTGCACTCCTGGTTTGACACTCCAGGGGGATATGCTTAAGATGATTCATATTTTCTTTATAAACTACTAAAATACCTAAGAAAAGAAAAATAAAATTAGAATATTCATCAATGATAAAATGATAATTATGATGATATAGAATGAAATGGACAAGGACAAAGGCATTAAAGAATTAAATTTATTATTAGTAATTGAATTATTTTTAGTTAGTTTTAAATATTTTATTTATTAAGTAGTTTAATTAGTTATATATAGTTTAGAAATAATACTTATTATTAGTAATGGTTAATTATAGATTAATTAATGAATAAATTAGGATTAAAAAATAATACATATGATTAGTTAATTATAATTAACTAATGAATATCATATGATTAATGATTAAAGAATAAATAATTAAATAATAACTTAATAATGATTAACTAGTGATTAAAGAATGATTGATTAGTTAAAAAATGTAATAAGAAACATTAGTATCATTGTTTAGGATATAACAAGATGTTCTAAAATTTTAGTTTCATAAAGATTATATAGTTTAAAAATAATAGTTTTTATTAGTAATGATTAATTATAGATTAATTAATGAATAACTTAGGATTAAAAGATGAATACATGTAATGATTAGCTAATAATACTTATCATTGATAAAATTACAATTATGATTATATAAAA
Organism: Viscum album; assembly: GCA_963277665.1. Taxonomy (NCBI): domain Eukaryota; kingdom Viridiplantae; phylum Streptophyta; class Magnoliopsida; order Santalales; family Viscaceae; genus Viscum; species Viscum album. The sequence continues at coordinate 1,422,203,564 of OY728120.1, forward strand.
TGAAATGGATAAGAACAAATTCATTAAATTACACATGAATGTTTTATAACATACAAGAAATACCTTGACATTTTTCAATTAAATTTGGTTTGGATGAGATGAGTGTGACTTTAGAAGTGAGGTAAAATCCAGTTTGTTTTTATTTGGTAGCTTAATAACATCATCTAAAGATATGTACTTAATAAGTTAAGTACATACTTATAGAAGATGTTATAAATCCATAAAATAAAAATCATTTGGGTTTTACCTCACTTCTGAAGTTAGACTCATATCATCCAAACCATGTTTTGTTGAAAAATGTTGTTATTTCTTGTATGTTGTAAAAAAATCATGTGTTATTTTATGTGTTTTTTCTTCTCTATTTTACTTTATATGATCATAATTTTCATTTTATCAATGAGAAACAAACTAATTTGATGTTTTATTTTCTCTGTGACCTCATTTTCCAAAACATGTTGTGACTTATATTATAATAAACTTTAGTATCATATTTAAGGGTATAAAAAAGATGTCCTAAAATTGAAGTATAATAAATATTATATAGTCAAACATCATTGTCACTATCATAATCTTGATCAAAAAAACATTTTTGATGTAGAGAGTCATTTTTTCCTGGGTGTATTGCTATGGGGAGGTTATTCAAACTGAGCAAGGAGCTTCTTACAGTACACAACCAATAACAGTGGTTAGTATAGCTGATTTTGTAACCCTAAGTGACCTTCAAGATATAATTTGTGGTTCCTTAAATATGGGACCTGATCAAGATATAAAGTCTATGAGCTATATACATTTTCAATTCCCAGCAACACTATGGCATCTAGCTTGTCCCTTGGTTGCTGATGCACAATGGGTCCAAACAATAAATTTACTTTCTCAATGGTCAGATGGTAGCATGATGGAGTTATATGTTGATGTTTCTATTATAAAACAACAACATCCAGTTGTATAAAGACATAGACTTACAAGAGTGGTTGAAAATAGTCCTCCCCGTGAAATTGAGCCTATTCCAAATGATGCAGAAGAGGAGAACCTAGATGATCTCCCGGATATACATGTCAATCTGAATTCTGATGAGGAGTTTTGTAATAATGGAACAAATGGTGACAATGGTGCTGATGAGGAAGGACCAACAAAAGTTAGAGAGGAAGTTTCTAGAAATGCATTAGTTGTACAGCAGCCTCGACCTACAATAAATCATCAACCACTCTTTGCATCTTGGTCAGAAGTAATAAAATGTGTGCCTGAATTCCACAATAATGTTCTCACACCCACAACTAAGTTTCTCAGAGTTGTACCAGATAGGTTTAGTGAGCTGGACAAAACCTTATATGTTGGAAGGAATTTTACAAGTAAATATGCATTAAAAATCATGCTAAAGAGATTTCACATTGAGAGGCACTGCGGGTATATAGTTCAGGAATCATGCCATAATAAATATCTCATACGCTGTGAGAAGTATGGGGATGATTTTAGATTTCATTTGAGGGTGATTCTGGACATTACATTTGGAGGTTGGAGAATCTCGAGGATTGAGATAGCTCATACTTGCATTCAGTCAAGCCTAACACAAGATCATACCTCATTGGATGCAGAATTTGTGTAATCCATTATTGTTGATATGATTAAGACATGACAAGATGTTATAATTGTAGGACCCCGGGACACCCTGAGAGGGGAGGGGTGAATTAGGGTGTCAACTTTTTCTTCTTAAAGTTGTGGATCTTGTTCCCACATTGGTAGGAACTACTTGAATCTGTATGATGGATATGATTAGCAATGAAACATTAACATGCAGAGAGTTGACACAGCAATTTTTACTTGGTTCACCACTAAGGGCTACGTCCAAGGAGCATACACCGACAGGTTGTCGGTCGTACCTAAATCCATTATGCTTCACTAGCTGTAGATTACAAAGGTTCGGGTACAGTCACTCTGTCCCAGGCTCACTACCTTTACAAAGGTTCAGGGATAGCTCACTGCTTCCCTCGGGTCACTCCCGTTGACTCCCCCTGGCTCACTGTCGTTGGTGAAGTCTCACTCAGTTTATAGACGTGAAGGTCTCTTCAATAGATTTGCATTGAAGTCTTTGTCTCCTGTTCGGCATGAGATTTTTCTTGCATCAGAGTCCTGAGTTGATGCTCTGTTAAAGTTCAATCCTTCTTGACATGAAGGTCTTTGTCTCCTGTTCACTGGGCGAAAAACCTTTGGAAAGGGCCTTCGCAAAGTACCCTACTTCGCAAGGCTCCCAATTTTGGAAAGCTCAAACAAGTCTTCACAGAGCCCCTGCCTTTTCGCGAAGCTCAATCACGAAGCACTCTCGCAATTCTCGAGCCTTCACAATGCTTGGCTATCGCGGAGCTCCTGCCTCTTCATGAAGCTCACTGAGCCAACGCGGGGCGCATGACTTTCGCGGAGCTAGAATAGCCGCCGCGAAGCTCCTCTTTCGCGAAGCACACTGCCTTCGCGAGAGACCTTTGCGAACCGAGAGCAAAGGATTTTCTCTGAAATTCTCTCTACTTATCTTGAGGGGGTCGGCCTCTATTTATAGGTGATTCCACCGACCTTCGACCCTTCTGCACGAAGTCAGCGCCACGTCAGCTCAAATCGCAAAGCTCCGAAGTTCCCGCTGAAAATATCTCAAAATTGCAAAGCACAACGGAAATTTTCTGTTCACGGAGCTCGTCGTAATCGCGGAGAATCCCATCAATTACTTTGAACCTTCGCCGCAAATCTCCCTCAAAAATCCCTTCATCACCGCGAAGCTCCCTTGCAAAGCCCTTCATCGCCGCGAAGCTCTCTAGCCTCTGCCATTCGCGAAGCTTGACGTAATCGCGAAGAATCACCGCCTCCATTCTTCTGGTCTTCATGAAATCCAATCCATGCATCTCATCTTCGCGAAACTCATGCCTTTTCCATATTAAATTATGATCTTCATGGAAATCCACTTTTCGCGATGCTCACCAACCTCCAAATTTTGGACCCCAAAAATTTGGCGAACACTAGAAGACGGCGCCACCTTCAATACTGTTGTCTGCTTGAACGGTATGATCTCTTTACTGGTACACAATCCAAACTTCCATTGATGATTGACAACAAGCACAAACCATACTCCAAATCATGCATAGAAGACCATGGTTCCAACAATTTCCACCTTTGGGTTTGTTGGCAATCAGAAGATAAATTCAATAGATCTCCATCTATGTGAAAACCAAAAACGCAGGAATCAACTCAGCCAACACTCTAAGTCTACGTGAACAATGCTCGGTGTAGAAAACAAGATATAAGGCTTGAATTGGGTTCTATAGTTTTCCTTCTCATTCTTCTCATCACAGAAGTTGCCTGAATTTATTCCTTTCTCCTTTCACCCACATTGACAATAAATCCAAAGACCAGTAATAATTTTTTTCCTCACGTTCAGCTCAAACCATACTCCCCCTGGATAGTATCTCCCCCATAAACCTGCATCACATCCATAAACAGATTAAAACAGTTATAACAAATGGGGAGAGGGGAATTCCGTAACCTCCTTATGCACTGGGAGGTGGCCGAACACCGAGGTTCAACCGATACTTCTCAAACACAGCCGCTAACAGTGGTTTTGTCAGGATATCAGCCACTTTCTCATCTATTCCCACATGATCCATTCTAATCACGCTTTGCTCAACTTTCTCTTTGATAAAGTGATACCTGATTTCAATGTGTTTTATACGAGAATTCTGAACAGGATTCTTTGTAAGATCAATTACGCTCTTATTTTCACATTAAATTACCATTGGTTGCTTCACCTCATCGCCAATATCAGTTAATTGTTGCTTCATCCATAGCAGTTGAGTGCATGACTTTGTGGCGGAGATATACTCAGCTTTAGCAGTAGTAAGAGAAGTACTTTCTTGTTTCTTTCTCAACCAGCCAACACATTTATGCCCAATATAGAAAGCCCCACCGCTGGTGGACTTTCTGTCTACTACATCACCAGCCCAGTCAGCATCATAAAACGCTGATAATTCATTGTCTTTACCTACGGGAAAATGTAACCCAAAGTTGTGTGTACCTTGAATGTACCGCATGATTCTTTTGACTGCCACCATATGTTCCTCCTTTGGACTACTCTGAAATCGGGCTGCAAGACATGTGGCAAAGACAATATATGGTCGTGTCACTGTCAGGTATAGTAGGCTCCCAATGATTCTTCTGTACATGTTGGGATCTACAGATGTCCCTTCCTCATGCTTTCCAAGTTTGGTTCCAACTACAATCGGAGTTGACATTGGTTTGGAGTCTTGAATATTAAACTTCTTCAGCAGCTCTCTGGAATACTTTTCCTGAGAGATAAAAGTGAAGTCTTTCCTTTGAGTCACTTGCATTACCAAGAAATATGTGAGCTCCCCAATCATTGACATTTCAAATTCTGATTTCATATGATTGGAAAATTCATCCGCTGACTTCTGCCTGCTACCACCAAATATAATGTCATCGACGTAAACTAGAACCATGAACTGATCTTTCGAAGAATTCTTCACATAGAGATTGTGATCTACTCCTCCTCTTTTGAATTCCAGCTTCTTGATATAAGAATCAAGTCTGGAGTACCACGCCCATGGTGCCTGTTTCAGGCCATAAAGTGCTTTCTTTAGCTTACAGACCTTTGATTCATCAGCACCAAGAAGAAAACCCACCGGTTGTTCAATGTAGACTTCTTCTTCAAGTACACCATTTAAGAATGTTGTCTTGACATCCATTTGATATACTTTATATCCTCTTTGTAGATCCATGGCAAGAAACAGCCTGATTGACTCTATTCTATCCACTGGAGCAAAGGTCTCTTCAATATCAACACCTTCTATCTGAGAATACCCTTTACATACAAGTCGAGCCTTGTTTTTGAAAACACTTCCATGCTCATCAAACTTGTTCTTGAATATCCATTTTGTTCCAATAACATTGTGACCTTTTGGTCTCTGGACAAGATCCCATGTCTGATTCTTGTTAATCTGATCTAACTCTTCATTCATGGCTTTCAGCCAGGATTCATCCTTTGCAGCTTATTCAAATGAGGATGGCTCCACAACTGACAGAAATACAGATGGTGTGTTATTCCTCATCCTCCTTGTCTATGTAGGTGCATTCCTGTCTCCAATTATGTTAGATGGATCAATTTCTGCTCTTCGATTTTTCTTATGAGGTTCAGGCGCATACTCACCATCCAATATTTCCACTTCAGATTCTTCGTCTGAGTCAACATCATGATGTGACCCCTGAGTGTTTTGTACACCTTCCTCTATTTTTGTATTTGTATTTTTTCCATGTTCACATCCATTCTCATCTTCTATCTCATCAGCATAGGTACTATTTGAAGCATTTGGAGTTTTTCCTTCAATGATCTTAACATAATTACTTTCCACAATCCTCCCCAAGCGTTTATTGAAACACTTGTAAGCTTTGCTGTTCATTGGATACCCAAGAAAAATTCCTTCATCAGCATTGTCACCATACTTTCCTTGGTTTCCTTCTTTATTCCGGATGAAACATTTACTTCCGAAAACACGAAGGTATTTCAATGAAGGCTTCCTTCCATGCCACAATTCGTATGGTGTCTTCATTTCTCCCATATAAAGCCCTGTTCGATTCTGAATGTGCATTGCAGCCTCAACAGCTTCCTTCCAGTAATGGCGAGAGATACCACTCTCAATCAGCATAGTCCTAGCCATATTGTTGACCTGTCGATTCCAGCACTCAACAACTCCATTTTGTTGCGAAGTTCTCACAGAAGCTACCTCATGTTGTATTCCATGTTTTTCTAAGTAATTTTCAAACTTGATGGACGTGTATTCTCCTCCATTGTCAGATCACAGGACTTTTATTGTTCGTCCAGTATCATTCTCGGCAATCCGTCGATAAGTTTTCATACAATCAAGTACTTGTTTCTTCCTGTGGATCACCATTACACAAGCCATTATGATATAATCATCAATGAAAAGGACGAAGTACCTTTCTCCATAGGTTCCAGCAACATTTATTGGGCCACATACGTCTATATGAATGAGATCAAGAAGATGCGATGCCCTTTTCTTCTTTGGCCGATATGAACTACAAACCAGTTTCCCACGAATACAAGCATCACAAGACTTTTCCCGTTCACATTTTAGAATGGGAATATCCATGAATATCTTCATCTTAGATATCTTTTCCATGTCTTGTTGGTTGATGTGCCCCAGCCTTTGATGCCATAAATTGTTTTCTTCTTCAACATACAAATAGCAAGAGCTCACTTTGCTGTCAACCTGATATAAGTTTTCATCTGTTCTACAGCCTTTCATAAGAGAATTTCCTGTTTTTCCTTTTATAGTGAAGCCTTTTTTATTAAAGGTTACTATGAGCCATGAGTCATAGAGTTGACTTACACTAAGGAGATTATGGCGTAGACCGTACACGTAAAGAACTTCAGTCTTCTTCAGCTCCCTGTTGGCGAGAGCAGTATTCCCACTGCCTTTAATCTTCAAAGCACCATCATTACCAAACTGTACTATTCCATCAACCTTCTTTTCAATATTCATCAAGAGGTCAGCATTTCCCGTCATATGGGAAGAGCATCCACTATCAAGGATCCAAGTGCTGCTGCTCTTTGTAGATTTGAGTGTTACCTCTGCAAGATTGGATTTCTTGATCTTCTTCTTCTCTTTCCATGAGATATTGGATTGAGAATAGGATACTGGTGGTATTTTAATACTTTCTTCCACATAATCTGATTCTTCATACCCATAATCTTCTTCCAGAGGGGAAAAACTATTTGTGAGAACAACACCATCAGGTGGATGAACACTGTCCCGTCTTTGAGTGTTGTATGAATTTCTCATGTCATACCGCTGCCTGCAATACATAGCTTTATGGCCAAAGTTAGAACAATTAAAACAGTAACCATAGAATCTATTTCTTCTATAAGATGGAGGATATGAAATCGGTCTCCTTTGTTGACTTCCCAGATCTTCTCCATTCAAGTAGCTCCTTGCCTCTTTGCAATATGACATGGTATGGCCCAAATAGCCACAGAACTGACACTTCATGAGAGGGAATGTCTTCTCACAGGAATTTCTCCTCATACCTTCATCCTTGGGAGAATAGTTGAACTGCCTATCATTTCTAAATGTTTGAGGATAATTGTCATTTCTCCTTCTAGTTTGGATTGAGGGTTTCTTTTTCAGCACTTCAGGCAATGTTTCAACATGTTCAACCTTCGTTTTGTCTTTCTTTTGGCTCTCTTTATTTCTAGCAGTTGATGTCTTAGCTTCACATCCAATTCCACTCTTTCCCATGCAAGCGGGTCTTTGAACACTCAAGATTCTTTCAACCAAATCAGAACCACACTTGGCTCTTGCCAGTAATTCTGCATCTGAGAATCTTCTGAACGGTATTTTCTTCCTTGATTCTTTTGAAAATGATTCAGTCTCAAGTTTACTCCTAATAGTAACAACTTCCTCCTCAAGAACCTCAGCAGTCTTGGACTTTTCTTCCCGTCTTGATGTGAGGTCATTTATGGACTTTCCCTGCTCTTCAATTCTCAGCTTTAGATCCACTACATCATCATTTCTTTCAAGGATTTTAGACTGAACTTTCATAAATTCTTCCAGACGTTCAATTTCAGCTTCAAGTTCATCAACATATTCTGATGATTCTTCCACCATTTCCTTCCACTTATTACATCTCTTACATTTACTCTCAATCTTGGAGAAATCATCCTTAATTTGAATCTTTGGATTACCAATAGTAGTAGTCTGATTATCTCTGCCTTTATTGATTGAGGATTCTAATATTTCAGTGGTAGCCATCATGGAAGCATGGTTTCCAGTTTTAAATTCTGGTTCTTCTTCCTCACAAAATTCAATATCATCATCTTCTTCTTCACAGACAAAACTCTTCCTCTGTATTTTCTTTCCAGATTTGAAGTCACCGTTTTTGAAAAACCTTTTCTGAGGCTTCTCAATGTCTTCAGCTTCGCTCTCATCATCATCTAACTTTCTTTGGCACTGAGAGGCAATGTGCCCAACTCTTCCACAACGGAAACATGCAAGAGGTAGCTTACCTCTAAATTTACCTTTCCCCTTTTTCAACTTCTTGGCGATGAGGGAAAGAATTTCTTTTTCTTCATCATCTTCACCACCACTATCTTCTGAAATTTTCAGTTTGTCCATGGCTTTGAATGCCATTTCCTTGCTCACGCGAGTCATGGCATCTTCGGGTTTGACTCTCATCTCATATGCCACTAAACTACTTAACAAATCATCCAGAGATAGTTTAGAAATATCTCTTTCTTCAATGGCTGACACCTTTTCATTGTATATGGGAGGAAGTCTTCTCAAGATTTTCTTTACGATATCAATGTCTTTGATTTCTTCTCCAAAACCTCAAATTGCTCCCACTACTTCAGTAATTCGATTAAAAAAAGAATTTGCATTCTCATTAGGATGCATCTTTAGGTTGTCAAACCTTTTGTGTAAAACATGAAGTTTTGCCTCCTTTACCTTGTTATCTCCTTCATAAATGTTTTCAAGTTTATCCCATATAGACTTTGCTGAAGTGCAACTCATCACCTTTAGATAGATCTGATCAGAAAGAGCTGCGGTGAGTGCATTTTGTGCTTTAGCATCTACATCAAGAATTTTCCTGTCTGTGTCAGTCATAGCCAGGCCTGTTGGATCAGTGACTTGTATTCCTTGCACAATAGAAAACAAAACTTCCATTCCAAGAGATCTTAGATGAGATCTCATCCTATTCTTCTAGATCTGAAAATTATTTCCATCGAAGAGAGGGACTCCCCTAACATTGACTGCATTCTCCATGGCGACAAAGGACAGATTCAATGCCAACAACCTTTACCCTCTGATACCACTTGTAGGACCTCAGGACACCCTGAGAGGGGAGGGGTGAATCAGGGTGTCAAATTTTTCTTATTAAAGTTGTGGATCTTGTTCCCACATTGGTAGGAACTACTTGAATCTGTATGATGGATATGATCAGCAATGAAACATTCACATGCAGAGAGTTGACACAGCAATTTTTACTTGGTTCACCACTAAGGGCTAAGTCCAAGGAGCATACGCTGACCGGTTGTCGATCGTACCTAAATCCACTATGCTTCACTAGCTGTAGATTACAAAGGTTCGGGTACAGTAACTCTGTCCCAGGCTCACTACCTTTATAAAGGTTCAGGGATAGCTCACTTCTTCCCTCAGGTCACTCCCGTTGACTCCCCCTGGCTCACTGTCGTCGGTGAAGTCTCACTCAGTTTATAGACGTGAAGGTCTCTTCAATAGATTTGCATTGAAGTTTTTGTATCCTGTTTGGCATGAGACTTTGCTTGCATTAGAGTCCTGAGTTGATGCTCTGTTAAAGTTCAATCCTTCTTGACATGAAGGTCATTGTCTCTTGTTCACTAGGTGAACAACCTTTGGAAAGGGCCTTCGCAAAGTACCCTACTTCGCAAGGCTCCCAATTTTGGAAAGCTCAAACAAGTCTTCACAGAGACCCTGCCTTTTCACGAAACTCAATCGCGAAGCACTCTCGCGATGCTCCAGCCTTCGCAATGTTTGGCTATCGCGGAGCTCCTGCCTCTTCGCGAAGCTCACTGAGCCAACGCGGGGCGCACGACTTTCGCGGAGCTAGAATATCCACCGCGAAGCTCCTCTTTCGCGAAGCACACTGCCTTCGCGAGAGACCTTTTCGAACCGAGAGCAAAGGATTTTCTCTGAAATTCTCTCTACTTCTCTTGAGGGGGTCGACCTCTATTTATAATCGATTCCACCAACCCTCGACCCTTCCGTGCGAAGTCAGGGCCACATCAGCTCAAATCGCGAAGCTCTGAAGTTCCCGCCGAAAATCTCTCAAAATCGCAAAGCACAACGGTAATTTTCCGTTCGCGGAGCTCATCGAAATCGCGGAGAATCCCATCAATTACTTCGCACCTTCGCCGCAAAGCTCCCTCGAAAATCCCTTCATCGCCGCGAAGCTCCCTTGAAAAGCCCTTCATCGCTGCGGAGCTCTCCAGCCTCTGCCGTTCGTGAAGCTTGACGTAATCGTGAAGAATCACCGCCTCCATTCTTCTGGTCTTCGCGAAATCCAATCCATGCATCTCATCTTCACGAAACTCATGCCTTTGCCATATTAAATTATGATCTTCATGGAAATCCAATTTTCGCGATGCTCACCAACCTCCAAATTTTGGACCCCAAAAATTTGGCAAATACTGGAAGACAGCGCCACCTTTAATACTGTTGTCTGCTTGAACGGTATGATCTCTTTACTAGTACACAATCCGAACTTCCATTGATGATTGACAACAAGCACAAACCATACTCCAAATCATGCATAGAAGACCATGTTTCCAACAATAATATCCCTTGTGAAAGAGAGGATACAACAAACATTCGGTTATAATATTTCTTATAAAAAGGCATGGATGGAAAAACAAAAGGCAATTGTGAAGGTCTGTGGTGATTGGGATGACTCATATTGGGTGTTGTCATAATTACTAGCCATACTGAGGCATCATAACCAGGTTTTCTTCCATCTTGATACAAACGAACATGTGTCTCAGGATAAAAGACTTGATCCATCTTGTGTTCAATTTCACCAGTTGTTCTGAGAATTCCTCCCTTGTATCTCTACATTTTGTTTCAACAAACAGTTCATTCATATTGATGAAATGTTTCTATACAGAAAATACAAGGGCATATTGTTGATTGAAAAAACCCAAGATGGAAAGTGTTTACCTCTTTTGCTTTCCTTTTCCATTATAGAGAAAGAAAAATATGAATCATGGAGTTAGTTTTTGGCATGTATCAACAACCATTTCACCAACATTCAGGGTGTTTGTTTGATATCTGATCGACATCGGGCAATTAATGAGGAAATAAATGTGGATCCTGATATATAAAGACACCCAAATGCACATAATCAGTTCTACATTAGACACATTTCTAGAAACGTGCAGAAAAAAATCCACAACGAACAGATGAAGAAGGAAATCACGAGGGTTGGTACGCATTGTCTTTGTTATTTTTTACTATTTCAACGTAAAGATAAAATCAATTTATGTGAAATATCATCTCTTCTGTATAGAATATGAGCTGGATCAATAGTGGTTTGAATAATGTTTCAAAAAAATATGCAAGGCTACTCAAGAAGTTTATGATTATATGATGCAGATTCCAAAAGAAAAATACACATTGGCATATAACGGGGGGAAGTGGTATGGACACATGACCACAAACATTGTGGAGTGCATCAATGGTGTCTTCAAAGGGCTTCGCAAGTTACCTATAACTTCCCTTGTTCAGAATACATTATATTTTTGTGTGAAGTACTTTGTTGATAGACAAAAACTAGCATCATACAGAATGCAGTAGGGGCTAAGGTACGTAAGACACTTTCAATGAGAGATTGAAAAGAATATTGAAGAAGATTCCAGTTATCATGTCTACCTCTTTCGATGAGAAGAATCTTGATTTGAAATCCAAGAGCGTTCAGACCCCATCACAAATAGCCTCGGTGAAAAAATGGTGGTATTGCTAGAAACGAGCGATGTCAATGTGGAAACTTTAAGGTCTTATGGTTTCCATGCACACACGTCATTGCGGCATGTACCTCTGTGAACATATCATAGGAAGCATATGTTGATCCAGTGTACAGGATGAACAATATTTCTAACTGTTATGTTGCACCATGGATGCCTATTGGGGAGTTTCGTTATTTCCCAATGCCTGAAGGCCAGCTGATAGTGATACCTAACATCAACCGGTTGCATCCCCATGGGAGACCGAAGGCTAGAAGGACGCGGAATGAGATGGATTGGCCTCAAGAATAAGGGCAGAGTTTGAGATGCACCATATGTCATCAAGAAGGTCATAACCGGAAACGATGCCCTAACATTATTGGGCCAAGTTCACACTCTCAACCACAGTGATGTATTGTCTTCATTGTGATATTCTCATATTGTAAATTATATGTTTTTATCTCTTCTTTTTTACCTCAGTTTTCAAAACATTATGTGCTGATATTCTAATAAAATTGTATATAACGAAATAATAGTATCATATATTACGGTATAGGAAGATGTTATAAAATTTCAATATAATAAAGATTATATGATCAACCTATTGGAGTTGGTGGCCTAGAACCAACTACTTTGTACTTTATTCATTAATAAATACCTTATCACATCTTGATTTCTCTTCTGCATGACAATGCATGTGATAATGTCCTAAGTATAGTCGTTACATTAAAGGGTCATAACATATCCCTGCTATGATGAGAACCCGGAAGTGCCATAACACTATTCTTGAATATATGTTCTATGCCGGATGATTTTATTTGAGGGACACAAATAATATAGGTCATTAGGGATGAGGACTCATAAAACTTTGAGGCACCTTCTCATGGTGTGCGCCCTTAGTAATATCCAGGAGGATATTATGAGAACGAGACCCGCCAGTAGGAAATCCACATTTCATAGTGTCATTGGATGTTCCTATCTGCGAACATGTGTATTGGTCCTTAGAATTTAAGATTATTATTAATGGGTATTACAACTCACGCACTTAGATGTATTGATGAAAACTGTGACAACACATTGTTCGCAGTGAGGTATGATATGTTGGGTGCATCACGAGTAATACTGCATTAATAGATAATGCGAGAAAGGATTTGTCCCTTCTGTTTCATAACGGAAGTAGATATCTCAGGCTCTTATAGCCTAATAAATCCATGATCATAGTAAGGAATGAGAAAGTTCAATTCTAGAAAGTCAAAGAAAGAATAATCGAGCACATGGGTTGATTGCACTAGCATGCAACCTGCTTGATTTGAGATATTGAGACAAAGGGATTACATTACACGATAAGTGTTCGTAGGAGGTGACACATCATTGCGGCGTTAACTTTTTTCTCTATGGGTGCATTGACGTGTTGCTAGATGCTAACCTTGGACTTTAGGCAGGCTCCGCCTAATGACACTGAGAAATAGGCCTAGAGGGTCACACACTAAGTGTGTCCAAGTATCTCAGTTAAATATTAATTTAACAAGTTGAATAAAGACTATTCCTGGATGTGGTATAATAATTATTCAAGGATGTATGATCGCATTTATTTCGACACTAGTTATTCGAGAAAATATATTATGGGCGAAATAATATATTTATTAGCGAGTAATGCAGTGATATTTATTTGAGAAATAAATAACCATTATTCAAGGCCTAATAAATATAGTGGAGGAAATAAAGAAAATGGAAAAACAAAAGTACACGTCGTGTATATTAATATACACGCCGTGTAGTTTTTCTGGGGACATGTGAGAAATAATATTATTTATTTAATTAAATAATATTAGGTGCAATACACTAGGCGCATGTCAAGTAATAATAATAGTCAACTGTTATTATTAGACATGAGGTCTTACTAAGAATTAAATGAATAAATGCTTTTGGGTGATTAATTCATTTTATTATTCTAAGTAATTAAAATCCATATTATATAATTCTCATTAGCCTAGCCATTTTTTTGTTGTTGTGCACAACAGATCTAGAGAAAGATCTCAAGCCAAGAGAAAATTCTTTTCTTCCAAGAACGCTCTCAAGCCACGAGAGAGAGATCTTTCTCCACCGGATCAAGGCGATCGAAGGCGGACATCGCAAGCGAAGGCTCTTCCGTGCTGACACCCAGAAATCTCTTCGGCGATGTCCAGAGATACGTGGAGCACGTGTAGATCACCGATAGAGGAATCATATACTTGGATTCTATGACGCAATGAGGGATCATATCAGATCGTGACCAGAAACATCAACGGAGAGAGAATTTCATCAAGGTAATTCTTGTCTTTTAATTAAATTAATTATAACCAACATATGATGATTCTCTTTATGGTTCTGGGACTCCCTTCTTTTCTTTTGTTCTTCATTCTATTTTGAAGATCCGACGTTTTATTATCATGACGGATCTCAGATTAAATGTCGTTAACAGAAAAAATTAAAGTTGAGTACACCCACCAACGCACTTTCGATGCGCCCAGAACCTACACAACCATCTTTGTCAATATTAGTTACACTATCAGAATCATGATCATAAAATATTTTCAACGTATAAAGTCATGTTTTACCTGTGTGTACTATTACGGGGAGGTTATACAAACTAAGAAAAGGGTGTTTTGTAAGATATGGTTTTATATATTTATATATATTAACATTTTGTCTTTGTTATGTAAATGTTTATTAGAAAATGATGTGTTTTTTAATTTATGTATGACTGTCCATATGATGTTATGTTTTATGATTATTTTCTCATATGTACAACTCATTTGTAACAGTAACTGAACTTCAAGAAAGAATTTGTAGGCAATGAAAGCTTATAAATTATTTTTTGTCAACATTTTTTATGAATTTTTTTTATTTTCGACTATTTCTTATATGTTTAATTCGTGTTTCAATTTTCATTTATATAGGTCTTATAGTTTATATTTTATAGGTTTTCAAAACCACGTACTTGAAACATTCCTGAATCTCACATCGGAAATGTGAAATGTTATGCACAGGAAAGGAAAAACTTGAATCTCACATCAGAAATGCAGAATGATTTTCAAGGCAAGCCCTCTTATAAAAGGGAGCCATGACTGACGGTTTATTTCAGAATCCAGATTGTTGTAATGATAGTACTGATGGATAATAAATAAAAGATAAATTTTGTTGAAATTTTTTGTTTTATTTATATATAAATATATATAAACAAAACAAAATAAAATAAAAAAATTAAACATACAAAAACAAATATTTAAAATTGGATTTTTTTGTTTTAAGGGAAAGGCGGTAGCGACGATGTCGCCTTTGGCTAATGCCAAAGACAGCATCGACGATGCCACCTTTAAGGCACATTTTTAAAAAAATAACCTACGCATTTTAAAAAAATCATAAAACCCATTTAAAAAACACTCTCACTCACACCAGTCAGAATAACAGTCTCTCTGCAAGATTTGAGCATATCTGATGCATATTGGTAAGAAGACGCATCAGCCTCCCCAATCGCCTTAGGAACAACCCTTTGATCATCATTGCCCACCACATCCTTGATGTCATCCATGTCGTTGGCCAAACGAACATATCTAAATAAAGTATTACTAATTTATATATAAATACAAAAAATATTATTAGAAATAAATTTCATTAAATTTGATTAATAAAATTAATATAATTTACACTTACATAATAACCATTAAAATATTGTAAACTTATGTTATTTTAAATTTTATAAAATTGCATATGTATATGTAAAATTTTTGTAGTATTTCTACTTTACAAAATTTAAGTAATTATATTTTATACATTATTACTTTGAATAATAATTATTTATACTTAATATAATTTAAAATTATTATTTATAGTAAACTTTATTTATGTGTGTGTATATATATAAATTTAAATATGATACTTAATATAACTAGTATTTTTTATAAATAATTATTCATAATTTATTTTTTATAAAATATTTAGCTAGATTCACTTTATTTACCTCTGTATGGAATATTATAATTTAAATTTATTTTACTTTAAATATAATATATATTAATACATACAAATCTATTCAAATTTAATTACTCTCCATTTAAATTACACATATTTACATTTTTTAAAACAATAATATTTCACTAAATATAAATTATATTTTATACATAAAATTTAAATTATGTAAACTCCATATTTAAATTTTCTAAATCATTCAATTTAAATTAAATCATACAAAAAAAAACAATACCTCGTTTAGAAATTAAATCATGCAAAGAACAACAAATTATACTGCCATACACCCATACATCCATACATCCATACATCCATACATATTAAATAAATAAATCATACAAACAAAATAAATAAAAACAATTAAACAATTAAAATTTTTAAATAGAAATTTTGTCTTCTTAAAAACTGAAAATATATATTGAGAAATAAATTCAACAACCTTTCCCACCAAAATACAGAGCAAAACAATTGCAAATAGAAGGGGAGACACCTCCACTATAGTTTTTTGCGGTCAGAAGACGTGAACTCTGTTCACGCTTATTTTATAATTTTTTTGAAGGAAACGTGAATGAAGTTCACACTTCCTCCACCGTGTCAAAGAAGCATGAACGAGATTCACGTTTCTTTGGATCCCGAAATAGAACCATAAACCCCGTACACACTTATCAACCAAATGAAGAAATTGACCCTTCTTAAAGACCATTTTTTTTTTAACACCCCTATCACGTGAAAAAAAAAACCCATAAAAAAAAACTCCAAATTATTTCATGAGCAAGCAAAATGCCTGGATCAGTTGAGCATAAATTAACCAGCCCTGCATTTGACATTCATGGCTGCAGCTCCATTCCTCTGCCGCCTCCCCAATAATCCACAACATCTCACAACACAGACTCCCGAGTTCATTTATCCATCAATGAAGAAGAAGATGGAAGAACAAGAAGAAGCAGGAAGACGATGAGCAGCCGATCCCGGCATCGAGCTGAATCCTTAATTACAACAGAACCCGAAGTCGTAAATACCCACGATCTTCCTCCCCACCTTGCCGAGCACTGCCATCTTCCTCCTGCAGGTTAAAAGGAAAAACCAGACGCCAACTGAACTCACCTCCAAAAGCGAAAAAAGACGGCTCATCCGCAAGGATAGTGCTGCCTGGATGTCTGCAACTGGAATCGCAGGGCCGAAGGAGGCCCAGCGCCTCCGTGCAGCAAGCTCTGCCGCTGAATCCCAAACGAGTCGATCCCGTAAGGAGCAGCGGCAGCGAACGAGTCGCCGTTCGCGGCGCAGCTGAAGGCCATGGCCGAGACGGCGACGGGGCTCGGCTGTCGAACGGAGGACGGATCCCGGGGCGGCGGAATCTTGGTCTCGAGGGAAGCGTTTTGGGCGTCGACCGTCGTGATGTCGTGGATGCTGGCCCTCCGCTTGTCCTTCCCGCCGGAGAGCTGCCGGATGAAGTACTTCTGCGCGTGGCTGGCCACCTGGGTAGGCGTCCTGGAGACGACGAAGTTCCGCGATATGTTCCTCCAGTCCCCTTTGCCGTACTTTTTCAGACCCAGCAGGAAGAGCCTGCAAAGGCGTGTGAACAAGAATTCAATACCGATTGCCATAAAAACAGTTGCCGGCAGTCCCTTTTTTGGGTTGGTGATACCAGTTCATCCAAACAGTGAAGAATTCAAAAGGAGCACGTTGACTTTTTCCCCATTTTTGGGAGGGATTACGGAACTCACTTGTGTTCTTCTTCAGTCCATGGAACCCCTTTCTTCCTCTCCAAATCCGGACGGACTGCAGACGATCTCTTCCCGAAGGGAGCGTATCCATGCTTCAATCCCTCGATCCCATGACTGTTCACCAGCTCCAGCGTGAAGGGGGAGGCGTCGTAGCTGGGGATCGGCACCAGCCCCGCTTCGATGTTGCAGATATCAGCTTCCAGTTCCTCGTAGCGCTTCAACACGTCCCCCACCGTCTTGCCCGGAATCCTTTCCGCAACCTTATGCCACCGCTCCGGAGTGCCTTCGTCGTACGCCGCAAGCGCCCTCTCGAACACCTTGTTCTCGGAGGGAGTCCAGTGGCCGCCCCCGTTGCTCTCCCCCAGCAGGCAGTTCGAGCTCGGAAGGAAAGACGGCGCCAGAATTTCCATTCCGAACTTCATGAACACTCTAGGGATTCCAACAATCCGCGGCTTCCGGATCCGATCGGCGGCTCGATCGATGAAACGCAGAGAACGATTCAGCGAGAGTGGCGGAATCAGAGAGGCGACGGAGATTGACGAAGGCTCTACGCCCCCAAAACCAGGGTTAAATCGGGAAGCATTCGGAAGGAATCGGAATACTGACTTTTTCGCTTGTGCACAAGCATGTCCCCAGAGGAATCTAGAAAGGAGCAGACCCCCCAACTTTCCCAAAATCGATGAAACTCGATAGATTAGAACCACTTGATTGAATACTCTCGCTCTGCAACTTGATAGCTTCTAGATAACTCGGTTAATCAAGAAAACGCTAACGGAGATATGATGCCAAAATCTGGAGCGGCGAGATTAGAGGACGGGAAGTCAGTAGTGCGGTTTCTTCCTCTTTCTTGCTCTTTCTTCCTCCTCCCCGCCACGATATCAAAAAGACAATTGAGAAAGCGAGATTCAAGGCATGGATGAACGAATCTAGCAATTTGAAACGGGAAACTGGTGAGAAAACAGAGGAAAGGTGCGAAAATCAAGGAACCAATCAAACGAATTTGCATAGGAATTACGAGGCAAACGAGGAAAGAGAGATAGGGAGGGAGAAAGGGAGAAACAGAAAGGGATGCAGAGGAGTGGGAGCTATACAGAAGGTGGTAGATGGATTTTGAACAGAGGGGATGGGCGTTCTGTGACCTGAGAGCAATGGCTGCAAGAGCTCTTCCCTTTCCCCACTCCTCTCGTTATAATATTGGCTTTCACACCAATCATAATATTTTATGAGAAGAAAAATCTACTCCTCCAATGCTATTGCTCTAATGAATATAGCATGTTTTATTATTAGTTATTTGATTGTCGATTTGTTTTATTGAATAACTTTCATTTTCATTTTTTTTGGGATGGTGTATTAGATAATTATATTATTAATTTGTTTATTTTATGTATTTGAATTTTGAGATTTTGATTTAGTTTTAAGTATCCGTACATGAAAAATAGTTCAATCTATTTTTTATAATTTTTTTCCTATCTAAGAACTTTCATTTTTAATTTTTATATATAATTATTGTTGACATGTGTGCATGGTTTTTATGTTGCATTATTTTTGATTAAATTGTTTGTTGTATATGATGAGTTTATGATACTTTGTTACGATGTTATGATTATATACATGAAAAATGGTTATATTGTTTTTTTGTTTTATATTATTAGAGGAAAAAAATGGTTTTTTTTAGTTTTTTTTATGTTTTAGTTTTAAAATTGTGGGCACATGATACCAAAACCACTAAGAATTCTTAGTTTCTAAGGATTTACATTAATGAATAAATGGTGAATTTACTATGGCCATTGATAATTTATAGTGATATTTGTGTCGCTTTAACGTACAAAAATTATGATATAATTATAAAACATGGAAAAATTTATAAATAATCACGAGGCACGAGTAATATATAAATTTGAATATTGTAACCACATTACCAAGACCACTTGCCAATATATCATACGATCAAAACTACATTTGAAGAATCATTATAGTACTAGATAAAGCTAATTGTCAATACTCAATTCATAGCATCTTTAGAAATTAATTATCATTCAGTGCATTGAGGAATTATAAAATCATGGGTTCACCGGTCACATAACTTATCAAGTACCCAATGCAAAACATCAAAATAATAATAATAATACATTTGTAAGTGCATAACATAAAGATGCCATGAAATACAAACATTCATCAAGGTTAACCAATGAGTGTAGGGATAACCAAATCCCAAATCAAATGAACAATATCAAATGAAGGAAATTATTATTCAATCAACAATGTTTTTGAAAAGGCAGATACACGGAGAGATAATTCCATTGAAGGTTGTTAGTTTAAAGGTTTGTTGAAACATGTTAGGAAGACCATAATAAAAAATAATTCCATGACAAGAAATAAAGGTATATTGTTGGAGTTGGTGTCTGAGAACCAACTTTTATATACTTTATGATTACATGTATTTTTTGTTTTGAATATTAATAACATTCTTATCATATCATGATTGTTTTTTTTTGCATGACATATATGTGATAATGTTCTAAGAATGATTGTCGCATTGAAAGGTCATAGTCATTCCCCGCTATGGTGAGAAATTAAAAGTATCACAATAATATTCTTAAATATATATTACGTAGCTAGACGATATCATTCAACAAGACGCACATGATATAGACTATCAAGGGGGAATACTTATAGGACTTTAAGACTATTTCTCATGGTGTATGCCTTTAGTAATTTATAGTGCATTAGATTATGAGAACACAACCCACCAATAGGAAATTCATATTTATACGTGTCATTGCATGTTCCTGTAACACTCTGAGATTTTATAAAATATATTTTTTTCAAATAAATTTAATTTCTTTCATAGCTTGTGATACATGTAACTCCAAGTCTAAATGGATCATTATATAGGATACAGTTATAACTTAGCCATTAAATTGACGAGTATAAATAAGACTAACTAAATTATGAAAAGTATATAGTTTACATATGTATAAAATAAATTCATTGCTTATCAATTAATTAGAAATGAAAATAAAAAATCATTTGAAAGTAAAAGAAATGCTTTTCTGAAAAATTGTTTTTATGCATGTAATATTTTTTAATAAATTAAATTAATCACTATTATTGAATGATTTTAATGAAATTTATATATTCAATAAAATGTTTTATTATTCATCTAATATTTTTAATTGGCATGAGGTGACAATAAATTCAGTTTCATGCTTAAAAACTTTATTTTCTCAAATAGGGTTTTGTCGTGTTTTACACGCCTATTTTAAAATTAATTTTTTCCACTTTTAGAAAAAGTATTTGAAAAAATGAACTTACTTTTTGAATTCACCATGTCAAAATTAGCTTTGTGTGAATTTTTGAGAATTTGGTGAAAAGATTAAATTTTCAATGAATAGTAAAAAATATTGATTTTCATTGAAAACTGTCTTTTTGTTTAAAGCATTTACAAAGTTCCATTTTATTTTAAAATGGTTTTAAAAGTAAACTTAGTTAAATTATATTATGATTAATTCAATTTAGTTCTTTGGAATCAATTTTATGTTGAATTTTGATACAAAAAACTTTTATACTTAAAAAATTTTCTTTGGAAAACCACTTTTTTTTAGGAAAAGAAAAGATATATTACTGATCAAGAAAACCAGGCCGACAAAGCCAATCAGGAAACGAATTCACCCAACAATGATCACCCCAAGATTTCCCAAAACGAGCCAAGCGATGGGCTTTCGTATTCCCATCCCTTTTGACAAAAGAAAATGTGCAAGCATCGAAACCATCGGTCAGGGACCAAATCTTCCTCAAGATGAGGCCATAAGGTTGAGAGTCATCTTCCTTTGATGAGAGAACATTCACCACTGCGAGGCAGTCGGATTCCACCAAGACCTTGTGCCAATTTTTGGAATGGGCAAAAATAATCCCATGGAGGATGGTCGAGGCCTCCGCCACCACAGGACTCCAAGAGTTAGGCACAACCCTACACTGAGCTTCCACAATCTGGCCCGAACTGTTATGAGTAATGAGCCCAATACCGACCCTGGAGTAAGCAGAGACCGCAACATCTGTATTAATCTTAAGAAAACCCTCAGGGGGGAGACCAAGAAGGAAAAACATGCCGAGTGTGGCCAAAAGAATTCACCACCTCATTAGTCTTCCAGCCATTCATCCACTCTTTGGAAAACCACTTCGTCGTGCTTGCGAGTTTAATTTTAAATTAAATTCTGCCACTTTGTGAATTGAATTTGTAAAATGGATTACATATTTAGAATCAACATAATTAATATCAGGTAATAAGTTCAACTTAATTTTTGGTCATAATGAATAGTAAAAATAGTAAAAATTATTTATCACGGTTAAGGTAAAAACAAGTTTATCGAGGAGTTAAACTAAAGAGAAGGATTAAAATGACCTAAAAATTATCTAATTTCTATTGTGTGGCCATATTTTGACCTTATCCTATTCCACCTTTGAATCGTCGGCCATTTGGAAGCATTTGGGTTAAGAATGACTTTATCATATTGTATTCTTTTAAGAAATCTCTAAGTGGCTCCCTCCAACACTTATAAAAGGGCACCTCCTCTTCTCATTTGAGTTGGAGTTAGTGCCATAAAACTACTACTTTTTACTTTAGACTGTGTGTATATTCAAAAGAATTAATATTAATATAAATACATTATCACATATTAATTGTTCTTCTACATAATATTAATGTTATAATGTCCTAGGGTATTTGTCGCATCAAAATAGGTAATAGCAGTTCTTCGCTATGACGAGGATCTTGAGATGTTATGATGATATCTATGAAATATAGTTTTATGGTCGGATAATGTACTATTATAGGGCACATAGTATATAGATTGTCTGGTGCAAGTACTCCTAAGCGGATGAGACTTATTCTCATGAAGTCCACACTTGGTAATCTCTAAGACGAGAGATTATGAGAACAAACCTGCCAGTAGGAATTCCACATGTTTTTATGTCATCATATATTCTTATATACAAGCATGTGTAATGGTCTTTATACTTTAAGATTACCATTAATGTATGACAGGACTCAGACACTTAAATTTACTAACCAAAACCATGACGCCATATGTTCGCAAGAAGTGGGCTATATTGGGTGTGTCATGAATGACATGTTATTAATAATAAGCCGAGGAATGATTTTCCCTTATATATTTATGGAAATTGATATCTCGACCCTTTTATTGAAATATAACCGTCACATTAAATTCCATGACCATGGTGTATTTGCGTTTATTTTAGATAGTCAAGAAGACATATCAAGCATATAGGTTGATGGAACAGATGCACAACCTATTTGATGAGATATTAAGACAAAGAGATTATATTACATGGTGAACATTTATATGTGGTTGTCAACATTACGACATTATGTTCTTTCTATTGGATGCCTTGACTCGTTTCTAGATAGTAATTTTGGACTTGAGACAAATCCGTCTAATGCCAACGAAAAATGATCCTAGAGGGTCACACACTATGTATTTTCGTTGATCTCGATTAAATTATATTTGAATTTAATTAATGGAATATATATTATTCTCAAGACCGAGAAGTAATTTTATTCAAGTTTTATTGATTGATAATATTCACATGGTAATACATATTTATTTATTATTTAATAAATAATTTATTTAGTTACATGAATATATAATAAATATTTATTTACTAGATTATTGATAAAATATTGATTTTATTTATTGAATATTTAATAAATATTTATTAAATAGATTGTGGATAAAATATTTATCTATGAATAAAATATTTAATCAAATATTTTTTGGGCATTCAATAAATGTTGAAGAGTTTGAGCAGATCAAGATCATGTCTAGTGATAAATATCAATTTACAAGCTGGTAAAATAATTGTTATCACTGCGCTAGTTAGTGCACCCCATAAAATAATAATAATATTATTATTTGGAATGAGGTTTGTTAAGGATTATAATATTATTTAAGGGTCATTATGCAATTAAATAATATTTTAATCTAAATCATAGCACTTTAAATAGATGATTATGTCTATTGTGTTGTGTTAATCAAGAATTGAGAATCGTTGTGCATAATAGACTTCTCTCTCGAATTCTTCCTCTCATCTTCCAAAGAATGAGAAGAACTCCTTTAAGCTTGAAGGATCTTGAAGCAATCAAGATGAACAACGCAAGATGGTTGATTCTTTGTGATACCACCTAGAAATAAATCAGCATTGTTCGGAGGTCAAAAGAGCATGTTTGGATCACCGCTAGAGGGATTCTACATATGGATCCTCCTTACATAATGAAGGTAATCTGAGAAGGGTTTATGGATGATCAACATCATCATCGAAGAAATTTCCTAAGATGAGGTAACATTTTTCTTCTGATCTTAAATAAATTAATTATAAATTTAACATGGAAAGTTCCTCTTCGGTTTTGGGTTTTTCTCTATGTCAATATTCGGTGGAAAAATTTCATCGGTCATAGTGTTCATGTTATGCACAATATTGCAAATGATCCACCGAATCAACAAAACCTACTTGGTAATTTCACCCACCTCAGCAATTCTGCTGCACCCATAACCTTTAAGTGGTATCAGAGGGGTCATAGTTGTAATCGAGTCGAGATGAGCCGAGTATCTCAGTACTCGAGCTCGAGCTTGGTACTTGAACTCAGCTCGGTGCTTGATCGAGTATTTATTTCCAAGATTGAGCTCATGATTGAGCTTGAGATCAACTTGGGATCAATTGATCACTCAATTAGGCTTGACTCAGTTTGATTAAGATACTTTTTTCAGAATTTTAATTACTAAATATAGCTCAAAATTTAGCTCGAACTCAAATTTGTACTCGAGGTCGAAAGCTTGAGCTCAAAATTAGATACATATATATGGAATAAAAATAATATATTAAAAAATTAGATGCTCGATTAGGCTTTTGAGTTACTCAATTATGTTGTTATAATACTCAAAATCGACTCAAGATAGTACTAGAGTAGCTTGAGCTTGACTCAAGAAAAACCGATCCAAGTTTGAGTATTTTTTGTGCCGAGCCTGAGTAGCTCATGAGTACTCAAGCTCGTTTACAGCCCCAGGGTCACATTTCAATTTTATAATTATTTATTAGATTGTTGATCTATATGCACAATAGTGGTTAAATATTTCATTTACATAATACTCTTTCTTTAATATGATCTTTAATTAACATGCTATCGAAATTTTAATTATCATCGTTCAATGTTTTATTTTCTTAAAGGGTTAAGAACAGATGAATAAGGACTAAAGATTCCATTAGGAAGTGCCAAAAATTATAGTTAGTAAGAGTGGGTTATATGAAGTGTAGCCAAAGTACACATTGTGTAACCAAGTATACTACATCTAGACATGATGTGAGATACACGACATGCCAAGCAATAACTATGAACGATGAATTTATTTCACACCGTGTGTAGGCTGTGGCAGTCTATCACACAACATGTCGGATTACACAATGTGTATTTGGTGTACACGTCATGTAGTCTACATGGGTTTGAGGTGAAATTCATGCAAACTGTGTGGTCAAATACATAGTCAAAACCGGGTGAGACAGATAGCCTAAAACATTAATGAATTTAATGACATTGTAGGGTTCTAAAAATTCCGCTAAGAGAAGAAAGTACCCCCATAATCACTTTACAGAAGGAATACGGTGATTCTACAAGTCTATCAAGGCGGAGGGGCTCAAATTGAGTTTCATTTCTTTGAAGGAACATGAAGGAATTCAAGTTTTCAAAGTTTTTAAGTAGCTTGTATACCATCACTGGGAAAGGTACACAGAGAAGATGGATCGTGAACTGCCAGGTATGCGAGACGGTCCGTGAACCACTGGCCCACGAAGTGATGGCCAGAGAGCATGGAAAATTGCAAACTGCGTCAACCGAAGGAGTTGTGTGTGTAAGTCCATTCCGCATATGATACTGCAAACCCATCAGTTCATAGATGAAGAAAACAAGAAGGGTTCCGCGAACTATTATCACGAACTAAAGCCTTCGCAAACCCTAGTTGACCAAGTTTTATGCAGATCATAATATTGCTTCTATGGGGCTCCACAAATGGTGCTGTGTTCCCAATAGATATGATCACTCTGGTGCTCTATAAAAGGAGAACAATATAAGTAAAAAAAAAGGAGGAAGGAGGGAGACAGATAGAGAGAAGGATGGATGATGAAATATTGAGGGAGAATTAAAGGCTGCACTCCAGCTTCTGTTTTGTTTCATCGGCAAAACACGAATCGAAAACCACTTCCTCCGCAGGTACATCTGGTTGCGAACAATAAAATGGAGGAATTGAATAGTAATAATAGAACCATGAACCTAACTAGTGAACTGCGAACGAAAGACTTCTCACGGATTAATTTCCCGCAAGCGATGATTCCCCGGGCCCCCCTTCAATATGGTGCCACACATAGCGCACCACTACATGAACAGAACTTGGAACTGTGTACCACCTCGGTACGCGGATGGAACCCAAAGAAAAGTGATGGGTCGCATACCACTATGGAACACGTTGGGGTGTTTTTGGGTATTGTTCCTTCCAGTTCAAACCTCACCCCTCTATTATCGTTTAGTCCTCCATGATCCCTCCTCTAACCAGTCCTCTGGTACTAGGCCAAAGCCTCCACCAAGGCCAATGGACCCGTATGATCAGACCATCGGGTGCATCAGTGTGCCCCATTGAGTCTACATACCCACAGTAAGCGGAGTCACGAAGGCCATCCCCACAAAGGTGCGGGCTTCGGGAATGCCTGTAAGGCTACATTCCCACGGTAACTCGAAGTCCAACCTTGGGATGCCAACGTGAACCTCCCTGTTCTCGGAATTAAGGGTGATCACTTGATTTTCCATTCAATGAGGGACAATGATCAGTCAAAGGGGTTATGTTCACTCCCCATTTGGTGAGGAAGAAAATCCCCCCCTTCCCAAAATGTGCTCTGGGGCCCTCCCACTGAGACAAGTCCTCAATTTTCTGAGGAAGGGTCACATGACCTTTAATGTCATCTCACATTAAAGGGTTCGTTTCCCCACGCCCTCACCCACAGTCTCCCTGGCCTCTTCCAACATGGGCTCTCCCCCCCCACCAGTAAGGGAGGAGGCATGTTCATTGTTGAATCATTCAAATCCTCTTGTTTATCACACCGAGCATGAATCATGTGGTCTTAGAGGTTTGTGAATATTACAACATACACAACATTATAAACTACGATAACTCTGATTCCTGATTAAATCATGATACATAGGACACCTACTAGAAGGCCCGAGCTCAAATGGGTGCCCATCCATAAAGGGTACACCCAATCATGTTTGTCAAATGGGAAACTTCTATGCATAAGCCCCATACAATTCGAACTACGTGGGTTCTGATTCATCTCCCAAGGATATGTAGGAAGCCCTCCTTGTGGGCCCAGTCCCAACATCAAGTCACCTTCTGTCCCCCCTGGATGATGATAAACTCCAGAGAACCTTATAATATGGCTAAAGTCAGCATCACCTCCGTAGCATCAAATATATGCATGCTTACGATGATTTTGCAAACCAAGGGTAGCCTGTGGACACACTCTTTGGGATTTAACAAAGGATTCACGAACATATGAACATTACTTAAATCTATAAGAGTGTCCCGGAACAGGCAACAATCTTACCTCGGAAGGGTGTAGTGAGCTTGACCTCCCATCCTCTCGACCAATGGATTCCAAAGTGTCGTTGGCCAAATCTCCATCCAACAAGCGCTTGCCTTTGGAAAGAAGGTCTGTGAATCATGGATACCAGGGTCATTGGGAGTTCTTGGATCCACGAATAAACCCATTGGAGACCATCCAAGGAAGTTATATCCAAGAAGGACCGACTGTGCAAGCACTTGACTCCCTGTGCAATTGCCCGCTGGGGCCAATAGTTCATGCAGGGTTGATTCTACCTTCTTTAAAGGATAATGATGTTGAATGGATCGAAATAAAAGAAATGATGAATTTAAAGGGAACCCATTCCCATAAGAAAAGGGATGGGTGATGATCCTCGTCGTTCCATTTCCACACCGCTTGTAAATGCGCCACCTCGGAGGTGGAATAAAAATGGTGAACCCGACATGAATCCTTAACCAAGGTGGTAGTTCTACCCAAATGATAAAAGAAAAAAGGATACTGTACGTTAGACCATTTTTTCACCCTGGTATGCGCAAAACATGCCACCTCGGAGGTGGAACAGAAATGGTGAACCCGATGTGAATCCTTAACCAAGATGGCGGTTCTACCCAAATGATAAAAGACAAAAGGATACTGCACGTCAGACCATTTTGTTTGCCCCGGTATGCACAGAACATGACACCTCGGAAGCGGAAAAAAAATGGTGAACCTGATGTAAATCCTTAACCAAGGTGGCGGTTCCACCCTACTTAGGCCCCTTCGCCCCACAATAAAAGAAAAGGGGAAGGGAGCCGGGCTGAATTTCCAAATATGCATATGTTTAAAGGAATTATACTTTGATGATGTTTTGTAGTATGTATGTTATATATGTATATTTCAGGTTCCCGCAGAGTGACCTTCGATCCAAATGACATCCCCACGATCCATGCAGACGCACGCATCAGCGATCCTGTAGGTGGTTGGGGCCTCAACGAAGAGCAGGACCCCCTTGCCTACCCAGCATCTTCAACACTGGGTATCCAATGCACTGATCAAAGAGTACCACTGAAATGGTACTCTCCCCACGTTGGAGGCTGCAAGACAAGACCTCTAGTCTGCAAAGGTCCACCAGCCACCTCTTCAGCCGCTGTCTCCACCCCAGCACTAGGCGTCCCCGGTGGTCGTCTCAAACCGTTTTCAGAGCCTGTCCCCGGAACATGACAATGACTACCTCCCTTACCTTAGGGAGGTAGATGAAGTCAATACTGACGACTTCATCTCAACTTAACAGTGGTCCTACTCATGGGCCCCTTCCAGAGAGCGTCGTCGCCGAAAATGGACGACCAAGCCTCCTCCCATCGAGGAGGACCTTATGCCTAGGGCACCTGCCAAAGTCCAAAAGACCCAGGCCCCTAGGGCTGCCCGCCAAGGGTAGCGAATATATTACCAGGAACACACTATCATCCTAGTTCCTGAGGTGCAGCTCCGCTGTACTAACGTGGAAGCGTTAAATGAGCAAACACAGAACTCTACCCTCTCCACTCAAGCCCACCACAAAAATAGGGTGGAATGATACGAGCACATGCACATTCCTGCTAGTGCTCACTGGTATCACCATGCAGACAGAGCAGTAAGCTACATGCCGATGCAAATATCTGCCGATGCACAACAAGCCCGCCATAAAAATAGGGCAACAACCAACTACATGCAGGCACAAATAACTGATGATTCACAAGAAGCCCATCAACCAAATAGGGTGGCAACCAAATACACACAAGCACAAATACCTGCTGATGCATATCCAACCCTCCATCCAAATAGGGCGGCAACCAAACACGAGCGAAGTCAAATTCCTACGGATGCATATAAATCTTGTGAGACAAATACAGCAGCAAGCGAGCAGATGAAAATCACCACTCATGAATATGAATCCCACTAGTCAAATACGGAGGCAACTGGAGAAGAAAATTGGCGAAAAACTCATTCCTCAGTCCCGACATAGGAGAACTGCCAGTATCTACTGGAAACTCATAGAGGACCGGGGCAGGCACAAAATCCTGCCCCGACATCAGAATGGGCCTTCATACCCGTTCCAGCCAAAGATGTATCTCATCACATCCTATAAATTATGGAAGATCAAACGTCGATTCTAGAAAATATCCTCTAAACATGCCATGATATCATTGCATCGACGAAAAAGGCAATAAATCAGGCCCATGACCCAATTTCCTCAAATGAAATGACTCACTCGCAAAATGATCTAGTCACTCCAGAGTAGTTATGCATCCCTTCTCTAGTACAGTAGGATCTAAAACAATATCCTGCAACATAAGGACAATCGGATCGGGAACAAATACCCGTTCCAACTGGGGGACGCCGATCCAACATAGTGGCTGCTCTAGGGCAGACATATATCCCCGTCAAAACTCAAGATGACCATCGGCGTATCCCAAAGAAATCATGGAACCCAACAAGAAAAGGAACCGTATATGAAGGATATTAAAAACAACATATGAACCCGGTTAACCTCAAGAAAGCACCCAAAAATGAAAAGTGCCAAAGGCAACCGAACAATGAAGAGCACATACATGATCCTGCTCTGCTAGAAGTTGGGGTTCTTGATGCCCTCAAACATATATCGACAAAATATCAAGACCCTATCATTCCATTACCAAATTATAGAAGTGGTATTAGTAGTTGCGAATGTCCTCCCCGCAATGTCGCTACCAGTAGCTCTAAAGGTCATCCATAGAGCACCCATGAGGGCTCACTCCGTGGGTCAAGAATGATTGATCATGAGAGCCTATCTCTTGATGTGCATCGGGGCATCCCTCCCCTTGACCTGAAGATCAGATAATAAGAAGGTCCTCCCCTTGCTGTTGTTCACCCTGATGGTCCTACTCAGGGTATACGCTGTAGATATACTTCTCCATGTAGTCGGACATCAAGTCATGATGGTAGTCCTCTTCGTGATGACAATCATTGTGAAGGCCCTCCCCACAATGACAGTTGTTGTGAAGTTCCTCCCCGTAGTAACATTAAGAAATGAGAAGGTACTCCCCTCATTGTAGTACATCCTGAAGGCCCTCCCTAGGATGTACACTATAGAAATTATCCCTACAGCCATGTATCAAGTCATGATGGTAGTCCTCGCCATGATGACGGTCATTGCGAAGATCCTCCCCGCAATGAAAATTGCTGTGAAGGTCCTCCCCTCAGTGACATAAAGCAACAAGAAGGTCCTCCCCTTTCTATAGCTCACCCTAAAGGTCCTCCCCAGGGTATACATTGTAAAGAAAATTCTCGCGGTTGGGCATCAAGTTGTAATGGTAGCCCTCTCCATCGCATCACCACTTGCGAAAGTCCTCCTCACAACCAAAATCCATGCTGGAAAGAAGGTCCTCCCCTTTCTGGAACCAATGTGAGAAATACATCCTATGACGAGGCACTCAGAAAGGAGTCAGACACATCGGGAACTCCGTCTATAACGAGCTATATTCTTTCTCAACTAGAGTATGGCTCGAGGCCACACTCATATTCCGAGCCACCCCCGTGCTGTCTGTAAATCAATAAGGCTCCCACCAACCCAGTTGATTGGAATGAAATTATTAAGAAGTATTCAAGATGAGAATATCAAGTAGAGGAGCCTCCGGAAGAACAACAACATGATGTATTTCTTATGAGAAGACAACTAGCTAAAGATAACATACCAGTGATGTATTGGCCTATGACCACTTCTCACTTCAACATACCAGGAGATTTGTCAAGGGAATACACACATGACATTCGCCTCAACATATGGATGACTCTTTGAAAGATAAAAAAAAATTCCTACTCTATGAAGGGTACGCAGACCATGTCAGCACGATAGGGGAGCTTCGCCGTCTAATCGACCTAGAAGCCCTCCCATCCGCAAGGCAACCACAATAAAAAAGGTGAAAGAAAAAACTTGAACTAGCTTGCCTCCATGCACTGCATAAATTTCATTGCCTCATTGGAAACTCCCTGACTGGAGTTCACATTCGAGGATGGTGAGAACATGGATATTTTCACTTCACCTCACATCCCGTTCAGCAGGCACCATTGGAAATGACATCTTGCAATGTCATCACCCAGAGAAAAAAATCAAGTGAAACCCCTTCTTAGAGAAGACATGATAATAAAAAAAACTGGCCTGGAGTAAGTTTCAAAAGCATCAGGGCCAAAGAGATCAATCCATCGAAAAGCTTCTGATTCAAGCGACTAGGAACATCCAACAGGATTCCTACCTAAGGGTAGACAACTAGCAGCAGTGCTCAAGTCTTCAAAAGGCCATAGACTCCGTGTAGGACCAATGCCATACTCATATCACACCCATGTGGGAGTATGTTAAATTGAAAGGGTGGAAATAGTGGTGGCTACCACCGTGATATGGGAACAACCCCAGCTCCAAGGGATGAGGGCATTTTTAAATCAAAATGCCCCCGTGTGACCAAAAAATACAGGCTGTAACGTAGCAACAAGAGAATGGGAATAACCCCATCCCCTAGGGCTGGGGGAATTTTTACCTCAAATACCCACACAACAGACATCTGTCTTCCAACATCTAAGAATAATGATGGACAAAGGACTTACCTGTTCCACCCCTTCTTGTGGGTTTCACCCTTTGAGAAAAAGGCATGTTACGAGGTCAGACCAGGGACCCCTTCAGGTCAACCTTCACCAAGAAACCTGAAGAATACCACAGAATGGATAGAGAAAGTCCAGCAAAGGGCACATAAATCCTTTCTACCAATCGGCACCGGGTACACCACCCCCAATGCGGTATGCCTTAGTGAACATGGTAAACGTAGACCCCACGAATCTCATAGGAAATGACATGTAGGGAGGAGATGTGAAGGAAGATGGTTCCCTCCCAGAGGCATCCCACACCAAGCCTAATGGTGTGCATACTCGGAACCAGAGGGAGGTCCTAAATCTGGGTTCCCCCTCAGTCAATCCAACATTACCTCCCCCACAAAACTCCAACAAGGAGAAAAATAAGTCCAAGGCCATCTATGAACCACCTCCTCCTTCCCATGAGAGTGCATCCCTCACCCTCAAGGAAAGGTTCTCCAAGAAAGTGGAATAAATAAAAGTGCTCAGGCAAATTAATGTCGAGATATGTCGAGGGAGTTATCTTGCCAGATGTGTTCCCTCTGCGGAATGTCAGCAGGTTCTCCCAGAAGAGGTTCCCATACCACAGAAACTCATCCCGATGAATGAAGGAAAGCTCAGAGGACTGTTCAAACCAGCCCAAAAAGGACATCAAGACTTCCCCCCACTGGGAAGGTTGCTAGATTATATCCAGGTAAACTCTCAAATGATTCCCCCAGCTGGGTATCCACCCTAAATTCCTGTCACACCGACATGCCCAATCATGGCCCCTGCCACGCCTGCTCAAGATCAATCCTAATAGGATATGGATCAAGGGATATTAAACACCATAGAATAGTTAACATCTTGACTAGAATCCATGGATGGGAGACACCCTTCGATACAACCAGAGTGCAAACTCTACCCTGAGTGGGAGAGCAATGTTCTGCCACCGCTAAACTTTGGGTACCCCATATTCCCAATATTCAATGGATCGGGGACCCAAAATATAATTTTATGCACTAAGCATCTTATTGTGACCCCATGATAGGCACTATAGAGTAGAAAGAAGCCGTAAAACTCAGGGGCTTCATACGAACCATGCGGGGCTCGAATTTCTTATGGTATACTAGCCTACCAACCAATTCAATAACAGGATGGGAGGAACTCCGGTGATAGTTTCTATTCTAGTTTAGTTCAACGTTTCGCAAGACGATGGTCATTGACCTAATGAACTACAAAAATGGGAGAACAAAAGAGTCTCATACTTCATTTCCAGATGGAAGAGCCTAACATATTCTCATAACCGACCACTCCCCCAGGATGAGATTCTCTCCATGTTCATCGATAACCTTTAGGATGAATTGAGAATGCCGCTCATCCCAGTGAAGTACACCAGTGGTTTTAGATACTTTTCTTACATTTCCCAAAGGATAGAAGAATCCTTGAAAAAGACCAATCTTAAGTCCCGAGTGGCCCCATCAGCCCCTAGGAAAAGAATAAGAAAATATGAAGTGGATGCTGTCACACTTAAGCCACCCTCAGCACCGACTCCAGTTGTGAGGCCCCCACTGAACTGTGCGGGACCCCCTTGACACCAAAATCCATCCCCACCTCATAAAGATGAGAGAAATGGTGTTAAAAGAAATCAGTTCAAAGAATGAAGAAATAAAGTTTATTCATTATGAGATGACCAGGTCCGTGGCTATTTCATAGCTGCCATGAATTGAAATTTGATCCGAATGCTAGAGCCAAAGCGAGTCGATGAAGTAGGTCTTGACGACCGTCCAAATTATTTTCCCTATCACCGGATACTGGTATATACCATCCAGGAGTGATTTGTTTTCAAGGATCTCCTGCAAAAGATAGTGTATTCTGGACAAGTTAAGCTAGGCCCGCTACCAGCACAAGTGGCGTATGTTTCCGCCTCAGACTCAAGAGAGGAAGAGGAGTGGAAAACAATTTCCATCAAGAAGGAGATTTTTTTTGAAAAATGGATGACCCTAAAGACCATCAACCGAGTCCATGGAATCCTCTAGGCACAATTTAAACAATCAACTACACCCCCAAAATCTCCCAATACAACACAACCATCATCCTCAGTCCCGCGGTCCTCCAAAGGACAAAAGGGTAGAAAGAAAGAGCAAGAAGATTACCTGAAACCAAATATGAAGTCAACATTGATGCTTTTGAACTTCATGCCAACAATCTTGGTTCAACGAGCACCGCCCCTCCAAATGGTACAATGAGCCCCACCCCACCAAATGGAACCATCAGAAGGAGACAACCAGGTAGGAACAATATCAGATCAAGAACTGATCTTTGGCTCCATTAATGTCATTCAATTTATGGACCCATTCTATGATGAAGAATATGTCCATGAACCTGAATTCCCTACACCCAATTGGAGAGCTAGAGGAAAAAGACGTAGAGGTCGGAGGTTTCCGGGAAGGTATGATCATGGCAGGATTCAAATTCTCAGCCATGCCACAAGTCAAACCATTAACATTGCAGAAACTCGCAGAAGGACCCTCCGACAGACACGAGAGGAATTGAAATTCTCCTTCGCCCCCACCGAAAGAAACCCAAGATCAATTATCTTGGAGTATCCATCAGGGGAAGAACAAGTACCAAACTGCCCAAGGTATACAGGTAGACTAGTGCAACCAAACATGGAAAGGACTGAAGCACCATTGGACCTTTCTATAGAGGGCGAACCATCCATGTCCACAGCTCAAACCCCAAAAGTCTCTGTGAAAGAGAAACCCCAAGCCAGGAAGTGCCGACCTTTAGAGTAGAAGTATGAAATTTTAAAGCAGCTGGCCTTAGTACCGGTAAAGCTGTCAATCCTGGAAGCATTGAGTCTATCTTCAGATCTTAGGGAGGCACTCATCGAAGCCTTTCTAAGTCCCCATGATTTCAAGGATGAAGTAGTAGTGGTCAAAGTCTACCAGATGAAGACTAGTCCTAAAGAATGTTACGCCATCATCTCCTTAACAGATAGGGATAAAGATGCCATTATGCAAGGGAACATAAAAACCTTATATGTGTCTGGAAAGATAAATGAAATTGATGTTTGGAGGATCTTCATCAACAACGGATCTGTAGTTAACCTCCTCCCAATGAGAACGATTCGTTGACTAGGGTATGATGAATACATCTTGAAACCCTGCACTAAAACTCTACTGGGATATGACAAAAGTGAGTAAAAACCATTGGGACAAATCAAGCTTAAAACTTGGCTCGAAGATCTCATATTAGACTCTGAGTTCCTGGTGGTGCAGTAAAGTACGACCTTCAACGTCCTGTTAGGGAGGCCTTGGATGCATTATCACTCTGCAATTCCGTCCTTATACCATCAGTGCATCAAGTATTGCACTAATGGAAAAAATGGGATGTTGTGCGCTGATAAATCCCTATTTGAATTTTTTGAATCACATTATATCGACGTAGGGTTATATGAGATAGAAGAAAAACATCTTTCAGCTGAAGACACTAATTGGATCAATGCCCCTAATGGATTGGAGATGGCTCCTGCTAACCCCTTCCAACAGCTTGGGGAGGAGTATGTACTACCCATCAACCAAGTTGAATGCATAAGTACAAGTCCAGATACAGACTCATGTATCTGCATGGTCTTTGTTATGACCACCAAGTCCAAAGACACAAAAGAGCAGGCTGACTCCCATGTTGTCAGGAAAATCCCTATCAAAGATGCTCCTAGCCCATTATTGGGACATCAAACTACCCTTTCCTCACATACTAAGGAAAAAGGAGATTCCCCCCAATATTGGAGATGTTATCTCAAAAATCCTTTCTCCATCAGAAAAGGAAGATGATGAAGATGATGAAGAAGAAGAAGAAGAGGAAGAAGACCTCAAATATGCCCCTACTACATTCGAAGAAGGTGTTTCTGCCACAATTGATGAACTTAGGGAGATAATTCTGGGCACCTAAAATAACCCGTGACCCACTCTTATTAGTGTGGCCATGCCTATTGAGGAACAGGAGGCATACACCTCCTTCCTAAAGAAGAATCGATATGTGTTTGCCTGAAATTACACAGAGATTCCAGGCCTTGATCTTGAGGTAGCCACCCACCATATGGGCTTACCAGAAGATAAACGGGGCTATAATTAGGAAGCCAGAAGGACCCACCTGATGCATGGTACCAAAATAGAGGCTAAAGTTGACAAGATAATAAAAGAAAACTTCATACAGGAGGTCCAATATCTGATCTGACTGGAGAAGATAGTCCCTATCAAAAAGAAGAATGGACAGATTAGAATCTTCATTGACTACAGGGAACTTAATTGGAATTTCCCAAAAGATGACTTCCTGGTCCCAATCACAGATTTGTTGATTGATGCAATAGCCAGATACAAAGCCCTATACTTCATAGACAACTATTCTGGAAACAATCAAATCTGGATGGCCCGATGAGATGAAGAAGCTATCACTTTTAGGGCCCCTCAGGGAGTGTTTGTTATAAAGTTACGCCCTTTGGTCTAAAGAATGTAGGTGCCACATATCAGCGCACCATGCATCGCATCTTCAAGCCCTTTTTGGGAAAATTCATTGAGTGTTATGTCGAAGACCTAGTGGTTAAGTCGTGACAACATTCAAACCACCTGGCTGACCTTGAAACTGTCTTCAACAAATTGCAACAATACAATTTAAAGATGAATCCCATGAAATGTGCCTTTGGCGTTACCTCAGGAAAATTCCTCGGCTTAGTCGTACGCCATCATGGCATCAAAGTCGACCCCGAAAAGACTAAATCCATTATTGTAATGTCCCCACCTCACAACCTCATCGAGTTAAGAGGTCTCTAGGGGAACCTTTCCTACATTAGACACTTCATAGCCAACCTAGCACGTAAATTTTTACTTTTCACCAAGCTCATTAAGAAAGGAGTTACGTATGAATGGGATAACGATTTTCAAGAATCATTTGAAAACCTCAAAAGATATATCCTAAGACCACTGGTGTTCATGCTTCCAGTTGATGGAAGACCTCTCATTTTATATGTAACTTCCCTAGAATGGTCATTAGGTGCCTTCCGCATGCAGAAAAATGATGCCGGTAGCGAGAAAAACCTTTACCACCTTAGCCGGACAATGATAAATGCCGAAAATCTATATTCAAAGATTGAAAATAACTTCCTATATCTAATATTTGTAGTTCATAAGCTCAGGAATTACCTGCAGCACCCTGTCCACCTAGTTTTCTATTGCAACCCGCTCAAGTATATCCTAAATCATCCCATGCTAAATGGGTGTATATCATAATGGGTGGTTATCCTACAACATTTTGACATATGGTACGTTCCCTAGAAGGCCATCAAAGGATAGATGTTGGCATACTTACTGGACGAACACCCCTTGTAAGAAATAACACCGTTGGATTCCTAACTTCTAGACGAAGAGGTGTTTTCTATTTGGGAGAACCCCTAGGCATGGGAAATGTACTTCGACAGTGCTTCCTAAATCCCGATAGGGAAAAGGATGGAGGATCCCAAGCTCAACAAAGTGGGCCTAGGATTCATAATCATATCTCCTAAAAAGGAAACCTTTTCTTACTCTTTGCTTCTTTCAGAAGGATGTGCGAACAATGAGGTGGAATATCAAGCCCTCATTGCAGGCCTGGAGTTGGCACTCCAGGTGCAAGCCAAACACCTAAAAATAAAGGGTGATTCAGAGCTAGTCATTAAATAGGTCAACTATGACTATGCTATCAAGAAAGAAGTATTAGTTCCCTCGATGAAGCATGTTCGATCACTAATGATAGAATTCCCATCAGAACTGATGTTGACTCATGTCCCCCAGTCATAGAATTCTCAAGCTGACACTTTAGAAAATGCTGCCACAATTGTGACCAATCCTGATCAGGATGAAACAATCATTATCATTGCTCACCATTGGGTGGTCTTTCCATTCATCCAGAGCAATACGAAGGAAATTGATGAAATTAGCCCCGTTATTAAGCCTTATGGTCATACCACTGGTTGGATGACACCCATAACAAATTACCTTCAGAATGGGGAACTCCCACCAGTTAGGGATGAAAGGAAGCAGGTCCTAAGACAGGAAGTCAATTTTACCCTGTACAATGGGGTAAACCAAGAGAAGGTTCTTTACAAACAAGGACTTGACAGAGTTTCTCAGGTGCATTGATGGAGAAGAGACTATTGCCGTCATGAAAGAAGTGCACTCCAGAGATTGTAGAGCACACCAGTCAGTAACCAAGCTCTCTCACCAAATCCGGAGGCTTGGGTATTAGTGGCCCACCATGATACAGGATTGCACCATATTCACTAAAAAGTGCCATTCCCACCAAGTTTATGATAATTTCATACACCTCCCCCTAGAGTTGATTCACATGGATAAATACTCTTGGAAATTCGTCGCCTGGGGGATGGATGTTGTAGGATCATATCCTCCCACTACAACCAGAAAATTCAAGTTCATACTCACAGTGACCAACTTATTTTCTAAATGGGCCGAAGCCATACCCCTTAAAGAAGTTGGGGCGAAAAACATCATCAAATTTTTGAAGTCCCACATCATCACCAGATTTGGTGTCCCTCATACAATACTTACGGACAAAAACACCAACTTCTACTTTGATGAGCTGGACAAGCTGTACCAGGAATATGGAATCAAGGCCAATCGGTCATCCCGCTACCACATGGTGACCAATAGGAAGATAGAGGCTTTCAACAAAAATCTTTCCAACATACTTAAAAAGATGGTCGACAAGAATAAAAAATCGTGGACAAATAAGCTCTTTCATGCTTTGTGGGATTACCGGACCATGACCCGCACCACCACCCAGGAAACCCCATACTCACTAGTATATGGGGCAGAGGCGATGTTGCCTATAGAAATCCAAGTGTCATCACTTCGTGTGGCCATTTGTGATCAACTGTCCATGGAAGAGAAATCCCAGAGATGGTTTGATGAATTGGAGCAGCTAGATGAGAAAAGGCTGCATACTTTGCACTATTTGGAAATCTACCAAAACTGGATTGCATGAGCCTTCAACAAAAAGGTTTGCCTTCGATATTTCTTCAAAGAAGAAATGGTGTTAGTCCTCATAACCCTGATGATACTAGGGAAGAATCCCCCAAATCTTGAACCAAAGTGGTAAGGACCATACGTCATACACGGTCTATTCCAATGGAGCATATGCCCTGATATCAATGGACGAGCATCTCATCACAGCTCCTACAAATGAAAAGTTCTTAAAGAAATAATTCATATAAAAAATTCCAAGGTCTAAGATCTAAGACGTTAAACTATGAGTCATAAAAATGTTCCCATTCCAAGTTCCAATCTATACGATGTTAAACTATGAGTCATAAAGAATGTTCCCATGCCAAGGTCCAATCTCTATGATGTTAAACTATGAGTCATAAAGAATGTCCCTATTCCAAGGTCCAAGCTTTATGACCCTAAATTATGAGTCATAAAAAAAATTCATTCTATATCATGGTACAAACTCTAAGAACTTAAACTATGAGTAAAGGAAAAACACCATGGAGCTAAGGTCCGAGCTCTACGACCCTAAACTATGAGTAAAAAAATTATCCTATATCATGGTCCAAACTCTAATACCTTAAACTATGAGTCTTCATCCTTTCCACATGATGCTAAACTATAAGGAACTCATCCATGAAACATGGTGTTAAACTGTGACTCATGTTATTACCGTATGATGTTAAACTACATAGCATACAACTTTCTAATTGCATGACAATAAACTGCATGATCTCTCACAGAACTACGTGCGGCTTGATTTCATGCCCTTGTAGGATATGTAGCGACGCCTCGATTTATGATCCTAGCCCATCCCCCATTGAATAAATGCCTCTGTCATGCCCCCTATCTATCCACATTCGTAGAGGAAACCATTATCACTCCATGTTTCTCACATCGAGTACAACTCCTGTGAGCTTAGGATTGGTGATAGAGATTCTCTTATGAAGATAAAATATGGGGTAACATGACAGAACAGGAAACTGTGATGGGTAGAATGAAAGTTCCCCTACCCTTTGGACTGAGCCAAATTAGTACAGGGTACACACATAACTATGTACGAATTGATTTCTGCCCTCACAGGATACATAACAATGCCTCGATCCTCGATCTTGGCCCAACCCCACCAGGAAAGAAAATGAAAATGCTCCCATCATATTCTCTATCACCTTACACTTGCGAAGGAGACTCTGTAACCACTCCTTGTTTCTCACATTGAGTATAAATCATGTGAGCTTAGGATCAGTGGTAGGGATTCTCTTACGCAAATAAACCATAGGGGAATATGGTAGGACTAGAACCCATATCAAGTGAAACCCAAATTCTTTAAAGTGACTCTAACACATCGAGAAAATGTTTGTAGGGAATATCCAAAACTACGTATGGCTTGATTCCTTCCCTCGCAGGATACATAATGATGCTTGAATTTGAAATCCTAGCCCAGCCACTAACAAAAAATGCCCCTTTTCCCCATGTGTAGGTTATACTTGTATGAGGAGTCCATGAAAAGTCCTATCGCATGATAATAAAACTGCGAAATTCTTCAAGAGTTATGTGTGGATCAGTCCTCATTATTACGAGATTCCACACATGCCTCTCAATCATGAGAGGTCAAAATGTCCTCCTTCCCTCTATACATATGGTTCAGACCTACGTGGATGCTCCAGGAGTTCTTGGTTAATCATGGTCCGAGTATTCTCACGTTTCTAGGCACATCTTTCCCATTTGTCACACTCCATACCTTGGGAAAACTTGGATCCTCATAATAATTCAAGGTAATATGGGATGAAAGGCTAGTGTACTGTGGACACCTTTGTTTGACTATGCATATCATGCCCCGGTGGCTCTGCATATGTCACCCACAAAAAAAATGGCCGCCAATCAAAGGAAAATTCATCCTCAAGAGATTCCTCTCCTATCCCAGTATGCCCAATGGATTTCAAGCCCCATGTCATCCCTCCTGATTCAAGTCACCCCTGAGACTATGGTTTACACCTTCTATCATCATTCACATCTAAGGAATTCTAGGAACATCCAGATTTCAATTAACCTGCAACTTTTGAAGACCTTTATGATAGTAAAATTATCCTCACCGCACGATGATAAACTACAAGGCCAAAATTGTCCTCACTACATGACTCTAAACTGCATAAAAATGGTTTAAGCCCAAAAAAGTGCCCTCTAATGCTGATTTTTCTATTCCTAAGCAATGAAACAGAATCCTTGTAATCCCTTGTTTCTCACACTGATCATAGCTCACATGATCTTAGAGATTTCAGTGAGAGATACATAGTGACATTATGAAAAAATGACCTAGGAATTTGGTCCTAGCATCATGAACCTAAAAAGCATGTCACAGTTACCTCCCCCGAGAGGAACCTCGTATCCTAGCTATGTGATGTTAAACGACCAGGTATCCCAAAGATAGAACAAATACCTCACCCCGTGTATGAGTCATATCTACGTAAGGGACACCATTCTATGAGTAAATCATAGCCCAAATGTCCCCAATATGTCTGGATACACTCCTTAAATATTCCAAACTCTATGCTTTGAGTGATTTTTAGTCCCCATAACCCTCTAAGTCCATCTGGGATGGAATTCCAGTGTCCTGAAGACACCTTTGCTTGACTATGAAAATCATGCCCTGGTGACTCTGCATATGTTTCCCCCAAAAATGGCTGTCAATCAAAGGAAAATTCATCCCCAGGAGAGATCTCTCCTATCTAGGTACACCTAATGGCTTCAAAGCCTTATTCCATCCCTCCTGATTCAAGGGACGTCAAAGTCATGGTTTATATTTTCCTCCTTTTATACATCCTGGATATATCGGAACATACGGGCCTGATTCATCTCAGGTCTCTTTTGAGGTTTCTAAAAGATATCCCATCTATATGCATGAAGTTGATCTGCATGAAAAGGAAGAGTAACCCAACTCATTTACAGGTTTCCCCGAATAATTTCAGATAAAAAGCCTCCTTTTGTGATTAGGGGCACCCCTAGTCGAAGGTCACACACCGTATTCAGAAATTTCCCAATCTCCATAATCCTCAAAGGCCATCGGAGACGGAAGGCTAGTGTCATGGGGACACCTTTGATTGACTATGCACATCATGCCCCGATGGCTCTACATATGTCTCCCACAAAATGGCCATCAATCAAAGGAAAATTTTTCCACATGAGAGTCCTTTCCAGCCTCTATATGCTCAAATAACGTTCACATCTTGTCGCACCCCTAGATTTTAAAAAATCCTAGATGACATCTTGTGTATCTCCTTCTTTCCAAGTGCCCCTGGAAAAAAGGGGTATAGGACTCTTAACCGAACTGACCATTCACCAGATCTCCTTCACACAAGTAAGAAATGTGCGGGAACAATTTTCCACTCAAGGCCGATATGAATGTTCCTAATGTTGTCCGACAACACTACTTAGGCCGGCCACCCATTATGGACCCCAACATCAAAATAAATAAAAAATGTTGTAAACCCCACCAGGCCATCAGAAATGGAATGCGATGTCCTATGAACACCTTTTCTTGACTATACATATCATGCCCCGATGGCTCTACAAATATTTCCCATGAAAACAACCTTCAATCAAAGGTAAATTCGTTCATAGGAGAGGAGTCCTTTTCTACCTTTGTATACCTAAAGCGACTCCTGAGCCTCATTCATGTCCATAGTCCACAAGTAAAGTGTAAAAAAAATCCCTAATATATGTCTGAAGGATAATAGAACATTACCGACTAACCACCCCAAGTGAGGGCCCTACCCCATTAAGTTTGGTCAAAACTATTCGACCTAAAACACCAGTAATAAGTTTGATTGGTAGGACTATGGACTGCCAAAGAAAGCAAAAGATTCCATACTCTTCATAGGGAAAATCCATAGAAGGAACCTCTAAAAAAAAGTCAAGTATCAGTTCGTTAAAAAAAATATTGAGCCACTAGAAAAGGCGTAAAGCTTATTAGGTCGGAAACCTGCAAAGGGGAGACCTAAGAAAAATCCAATTTATACCCGCTAAGCCCATACCATACAGGTTTAGGAAAACATTTGGCTAATAATAATGAAAAATACATAAAATTTTGTGAGGTATTCTATAAAACCTCAACAATAATAGAACTATGCTCGTTGATTCCCTTGTCTCAGGAAAAAATTAGAGCTCAATTCGATTATTTCAGTTTACTAGTTTCAAGTCATGGTTCAAAATTAATAATTGATTGAAATGACATTGAAAGGAAAAGGAAAAAAGAGAGAATTTGGAGGCAAATTAGTTCTATCATATTCCATAAAAATATATGATAGAAATCCATAGCATGAATCCTCTCCTTGTGAAAAAGACATGACCTTTATAGGAGACGTTCAACATAGTCTCAAAGCTACATCAACAATTGGTGAGATTCCTCAATGGTTTGGCAAAGCTTTAATAAATTCGAAGTTTTGACTTCTGCACTCACTCGCATCACCTCCAATTATCTCATGGCTTAGAAGCCAGTTCTATCTTCCTCCTATATTTTCCAACACCCTTCCTCGATGACAACTGCAGCATGAGCCCGCTATTATTTGAGTTGTTCCAGTTTCTGGCTTTGTTGCTCCACTTTCTGGTTGATCTGATTCATTAAAGACTCTTGATTTGTGAGTTCATTTTGAAAAT
Organism: Viscum album; assembly: GCA_963277665.1. Taxonomy (NCBI): domain Eukaryota; kingdom Viridiplantae; phylum Streptophyta; class Magnoliopsida; order Santalales; family Viscaceae; genus Viscum; species Viscum album. The sequence continues at coordinate 1,422,246,787 of OY728120.1, forward strand.
TTTCAACCGTCCCAACATGAGTGGTAGCTTCTTCAATGAGGATTTGTTGTCTGGAAGCCTGATAAGTTGTCAAATTTGCCACATAGAGTCGGGATTCAAGTGCACCTGTTGCTTCCCAAGAAGAAAACACTTGCCTTACTATATCATAAATGCCATGATAATTAAATCTTATGAAACCCAGGAATAAAAATGGGTGGTGTAAGTTTGGAAATTTTACGAGCATCTCTTCCAATAGAGTCTGGGAGATTAATCCCCAAATGTTCCTATACACTTTTTTCCGCATGGGACGAAATTCAACTAGGCTCTCTTGGTCGGTCTCAGAATCACTCCCTGACAATGAAATGTGGTTGGGAATGAATGTCACCATAGATGGACTTGGTTCAATAGCTACAACCTGACTTGACCCTGTAATAACCCCATCTCTGTTAATTATAATAGATGGTAAGAAAGGGACGTCCGCCGTTGCCAAAGCTTGTGGTTTTGATTCTGAGGATGAAGAGGAGATGATAATACTTCCCACCCCCAAAGTAGTATCTTTGTCCAAAATAGGTGGCACTACATCTTCAATCATCAGCCACGATCCATGAATATGAGAGAGTATTGAGGACCTGTAACCATGATCGGCCGGAATAGTAGTTCTCAAGACGTCCCTTAAAAGGTCACTGATTAGTATAATAATTGTGGGTAGAGTCATTCCGAATAAGGATATTGGTTTTGGAATATCAGGGGAAGAAAATATAACCCCTCTCAGAGCTGGAAAAAATGGAATGATAGCCCACTCTAGATTTTCAGGGGACAGAACATCAGCCTCCCTGACCATGACTTCCCCAGATCCACCATGAGCAGGCATAGTGTTGGATTTTGAATCAATTCCATCTATGGGGGAAAAAGTCGCTCAGTCAATATTTATTAGCTCAAAAATATTCTAATCCCCTCCAAGATCTAGCAAAACCTGGTACTTTTTATTAGACTCAGCCCTCGTCACAAAGACCACCCTGTCCCTCTCCATGAGAGTTGGCTCGACACAATCAAATGAACTCTCAAATTTTGAATGACCTTCCATTATTGGGGTGTAAATTGTTTGAGTGGGGGAAGACACATCCAAGGGGCCATTAACACCCCCTGTCTCTTCAAAAGGCCCTAATTACTTGTTTCGATCAACCATGATAGATGGCGACCCTTCCTCTACCTCAAAAGTGACAGGAGCTATAGATGCCTGAGCGGTCATCGTCTGGTCACCAATAGGCCCTGCATCAAAGCGCATATATGTAATAGAGAGTAAAAAAGGTAAGAACATTTGGTCCAATCACCAGGTGAGAGAGCACTTACTTGTAACCCCCCTTCGAATACGCTTCGATAACTGGGAGGCTTGCTTACGTTTCTTTGACTATTGGGGAGATGGATCCTGAATAATACCACCAAGAGGAGCTGGAGGAGGAAACGAAATTGAAGGGTCTGTAATCACCACCTCTATATTATCTAAGGCTATGGGAGATCCTTCAGTAGTACCCCCTACTGTTGAGGGGGCATACTCCCCAGCTACAGTACCTCTGAGAGAATAAGTCATAGAAAAAGCCGTCTCTTGAGACCCGGTAGGCCCCTGAAAAATAAGAAGGAATGGGGGAATATTTCAGTATCTTTTCAATAAATGAATTTAAGGCCAAAGGCTATATATAAGACCTCTCTTTTTAGTCATGGAAATACTTCCATCAATGCCACATGGTCTGACTAGTAATGTCTGTCCACATGAGCATGAAGGCACTTATCCATTTTAGTCAGGTAAGCAACCACCTTTTCAGGATCTTCGTTGGCTGAAATTCTGGTAGGATCGATGGCTCCCCCAAAACCTAGAAGATCAAAGTGATACCTATGAAGAAGTTTCCATATATCTTCATCTATAGTGCTCTCCCTTAATTCATACCAAACTTTCCAAGCTTCTAGAAATGCAGCTGTAATTGGGATGGCCAATTCTGGAAGGTTAATATGAGGAAGCGTGGTAGGATTTGATAACCGAAAACATTTCCTGGGTGTCCCTACAATCTCAAGACCTCAAGAAGAGGGGAATTTATGAGATGATGGGGGCGAAGAAGAAACATTTTTCATGGAATCTGTAGTAGGTAATCTAATGACATCATCATCCTCATCAATGGTTTCTAGTCGCAACATGGAAAGTGCCCGATATGATTACCTATGGTGACCACTTCGGGAGTGAATAAGGGTCTTGAGGTCCTTAAGGTAGCATCCCACCTCATCTGGATCCTCATCGAAAGAAACATCAGTAAGTTCCAACACGAAACCAGTAACAGTAAGGAAAACTTCCCTAGTCTGGAGGATTTTCCATAAATTGCAAGAGGACTGGCCATGAGAAGATGGATGACCTTTCAAAAGGTCCCATTTCCACTAGGCCACTAGAAAATTGGCCTTATAAGATATGGATGATGGACTCCTGGCAACAGCTCTAGTAGCTTGTTCGACTTCCTGTGAGATCATAACCCCATATTTTACAACTTTATCAGGGAGGGAGTGGAGAGACCATAAAAAAACTTTTCCAAGTCAAGGGTGTTCATCAAATTCCTTTTTATTCCCCTTTCCCTTTACCTTGGATACCCTGGAAGTCACCACAATGGGCACCAAGTTGGCCAATTGTCCATCAGGATATGACGTAACCCAGGACTTAGGATAATTCTTGGTAAGGAAGGGCATGAAATCCGTAGAATTCAGAAGTATATCCTAGCTCTAGGTGTCCTCCCAGGTGAACATTAGCCATAATTGGAAAGATATCATAATATTTTTTTATGGAGAGCGCTGTTAAGAGAAGGGGGGCATAAATTCTGAATGAAATTGAATTGTCGGCTAAACCTACAGGGTGTATAGCCCTTGCAGATGAGTTCCCCTATAATAATAGCAACCAAGATGCCTTCTCGTAAAGAAAAGAAGTAACCTAGATTGAAAAATTATTCAAATGGAATGTTTGCAATGGTACAAGTGGGGGAATTATAAGGGTGGTAAGATAAATGTTCATAAACATTGAGGCAAGCCATTAAGTCTTGCTCATTCATTTCAGTCAGATCCTCCTCTTATCCTGTGAGGCCCAAGCTGTTGGCATGACCCTACTAGTGCTATGAAGATATATTCAAAGGGTTAAATGTGGGATTAGTAAGGAATTGATGAAGGAATAACCCCATATGTGGGATCCCATCCATCCCCGAAGAATTTGAAAAGGGCCAACCATCCGGTAGGGTGACCCACCTTTGCTGATTTGGCCCAGCAGGTGGTATATCTTGGCCATCACAGGGATAGACAAATTGATGCATTTTCCAGTGGCCAACTGAGCGGCCATGATAAAGTTTGAGGCTATTACACCACCAGATTCTCGAATTGGTAGAAGCCACCTGCTTAGGAACATGGCCAAGAAAGCTGCTAGTCGAAATAACCGATCAACGTTAGGTATGATCTCCCATACCCACTTCTGAAAATCCCCTCTTCTAAGGTGGGCTAGTAATTACTTTCTCTCCTTCGGGTGGATTTGGTGGGACAAGCCCTAGGTCTTCAAGAATCAGGATCAAGACCAATATGCTTATAAAAAGCACCAAACCAGTTGTCAAATGGAATGTCCTACTTCAGACAGGGATCACTTTCCTTCAAAAGTGTCTTCACTTGGATGATGAGTTTCCTAGCCAGGGGGGGTTCTTTCCTCATCATACCAAATAGTGAAGAGCGGGAGAAATTCATTGTACATGTCCCCAATAGTAGGGACTCCCAAAATCATCTGGATGTCCCAAAGGCTGATGCCAACCTCCCCATGGGTCAAATGGAAAGTGTTGGTATCTAGACTCCACCTGCTTAAAAGATGTGAAATAAGGGAAATAGGATGATGGGTGTATGTATGAGAAACCCAGGAAGCCTCGTACAATCCCACAAGCTGTAGCTCAGCTCAGAATTCTTCACAACTCTGGTGAACCCAAAAGGGCCACCCCCATTCTTAGCCAAATGAGCCTCCAGGGAGAAGGTCCCGTCGAGATGACCAACCATGCTGCTCATTCGCTATAGCCTTCCTCACGATGCTCTGGTAATAGTGGGACATTTGATTAGGCTTCCTCTGTATCCCCTCTAAGGTTCTAGGTGCATAGTGTAGAAAATACCCATGGGTAGTATCTCTCTGAAGATACACCCCTTAGAAGAAATCAAGGCCTTCAAAATAGAAGTATTAAGTATCCATGTAGTGGGATGATCAATATGGTTTGGTGTCGGGATCGCTGTGTCAGACAAAAGGCTAAACCCATAAGAAGGAATCCTATCTGAGACCAGGTACTCCCATTGACCTACTGTGAGCAGATTCACAAGGGATTGGTGAAATGGAATGACCATAGTCTTTTTTTCAACCAAAACCACCATATCCTTCGATTTTTCATCAGCAGCAGAAATAGGAGACACGATAGTAGCCTCAGAAGAAGCAGCAATGTTATTAGAAGTCTGTGAATTAGCCATTGTAGCCTGCATAGGGAGATCCAGAAGCCAATGAGAAGTCAGTCTGATAGAAAATTGTTGGATAAAGGCTATGAAAAAAATTTCTAAAGGACTTAAAACATGTCCACAAAAGGATCTACGTACTGTTCTTAGAAATAGTACACGGAAAGAGAATTCTGCGTATATCATGACACACAGAAGCTACTTTTCCTACAAATATGGTATGCGAATATAGTTCACCACGTACAACCATGGTACGTAGAATAACCGCATGGTTCATGCCCATGAACAGTTGGCTGGAGAACAGAACGGTCCACGGAATGAAGAAACTGTGGACCTCAGCCTTGGTTAAGTTCACATTCAGAAGTTGTAGATTAAAATTTAAGTCTGTATTAATAGTTTTTGAAGTTTGGTTCACTGATCCAAGTTTGGTATGACAACAAGGAACCTACGTGGTGTTCTTCCAAGTAGAATCCAGATTTTAAGTTTTAAAATTCCACAGTACTGTTTGCGAAATCCAAAATGTGGTACGCAGACAGAGAAATGGAGAGGAAATTAGTTTGTAGATCATACAAAGTATCTCACGAATAGGATTTTCACAAGAAGCATGGTACGTGTGAGCAGAGAGAGCCGAAAATTGGAAGTTCTTTTTTCCATAAGAAATGGTAAAAGACAAATGACATGGGCCCCTATATATAGGTGTGGTCCCGTCCTGCCAGGTCTACCTATTCTATTGTGAACCATTTCAGTCCAGGATTTCTTCTACATCAAAATAGCCCCCTTTTCATTCTGAACGGACACCATTCCGATGGGGGTATTTCTAGGGTCCTGAAAATTTCTCCAAGAGAAGAAAATCCCCCCACAATCACTTTGCATAAGGAAGCTAGTGCTTCTACAAGTCTATCAAGGTGGAGAGACTCAAATTGAGTTTCATTTATTTGAAGGAACTTGAAGGAATTAAAGTTTTCAAAGTTTTTAAGTAGCCTTCATACCATCATCGGGAAAGGTATGCAGAGAAGATGGATTGTGGACCACCAGGTATGCAAGATGATCTGCGAACCACTGGCCAGTAAGCAAGTAAAACAGTGAACTACGTCAACCGAAGGATTTGTGCGCGTAATTCCATTCCGTGTATGATACTGCAAACCCATTAGTTCATGGATGAAGTGAACATGCAGGGTTTTGCGAACCGTTATTGCGAACTGAAGCCTCTACAAACCCTGGTTGACCGAGTCTTTCACAGGTCAGAATATTACTTCAATGGGCCTTCAAAAATGGTGCCGCGTGTCTAGTAGATATGACCACTCTAATGCTCTATAAAAGTATCATAGTAGAACTAAAAAAAAGGAGGAAGGAGGGAGATAGATAGAGAGGAGGAAAGATGAAAAAATCTTGAGGGAGACTTAAAGTTTTCTCTTTGGCTTTAGTTTTGTTTCATCGGTGAAGCACGAACCGCAAACCACTTCCTTCATAGGTAGATCCAACCGCGAACCATAAAATGGGGGAATTGAATAGTAATAATAGATTTACAAACATAACTGGTGAACCGTGAACCAAATACTTCTCACAGATGAATTTCTTGCGAGCGATGATTCCCCGGGCCCCCTTCAATATGGTGCCCTGCGTAGCGCATCAATACACGAATAGAACCCAGCGCTGCGTACCACCTCAGTACGTGGATGGAACCCAAAGAGAAGTGATGGGCCACATAACACTATGTTACGCGGTTGCCCATGCCCATGACCACATACCACATCGGTACGTGGATGGACCCTTTACCCGCATACCAATATGGTATGCAAAGCCTCCCCCATCTCGTATAAGAAATCAGTATGCAGAATGGGGTGTTTTCGGGTATTGTTCCTTCCAGTTCCAACCTCACCCCTCCATTACCATCCAGTCCTCCATGATCCCTCTACTAACCAGTCCTCCGGAACTAGGCCAAAGCCTCCTACAAGGCCACTGGACCTGTATGATCAGACCATAGGGTGTCAGCGCACCCCATTGAGTCTACATACCCACGGTAAGTGGAGTCACGAAGGACATCCCCATAATGGTGCGTGATTCAGGAATGCCTGTAAGGCTACATTCCCATGGTAACTTGAAGTCCAACCTTGGGATTACGACATGAACCTCCCTGTTCTTAGGATTAAGGGTGATCACTTGCTTTTCCATTTAATGAGGGATAGTGATCAGTCGAAGGGGTTATGTTTGATCCCACCTTTGGAGAGGAAGAAACTCCTCCCCTTCCCAAGATGTTCTCTGGGGCCCTCCCACTAAGGTAAGTCCCCAATTTTCCAAGGTAGGGGTGCATGACCTTTAATGTCATCTCACATTAAAGGGTTCGTTGTCCCACACCCTCACCCACGGTTGCCTCGGCCTCTTTCGCCATGGGCTCTCTCTCCCCTACCAACAGGGGAGGAGGCATGTACATTATTGAATCTTTCAAATCCTCTTGTTTCTCACACCAAGAATGACTCACGTGGGATTATTGGTTTGTGAAGATTACAACATGAACAACATTCTGAACTATGAGAACTCTAATTCCTAATTAAATCAGGATACATAGGATTCCTACCAGAAGGCCTAAGATCAAATGGGTGCCCATCCATAAAGGTTTTACCCAATCATGTATGTCAAATGGGTAGCTTCTATGAGTAAGACCCATACAATCCGAACTACGTGGGTTCTGATTCCTCTCCTGAGGATACATAGGAAGCCCTACTTGTGGGGCCAATCCCAATATAAAGTCACCTTCCACCCCCCCTGGATGATGATAAACTCCAGAGTTCCTTATAATATGGATCAAGTCAGCATCACCTCTGTAGCATCAAATATATGTATGCTTACGATGATTTTGAAAACCAAGTATAGTCCATGGACACACTCTTTAGGAATAAACCAAGGATTCACAAACATATTAATAGGACTTAAATCTATAAGAGATTCCTAGAATAGGAAAAAATATTCCCTTAGAAGGGTGTGGTGAGCTTGAACTCCCATCCTCTCAACCAATGGAGTCCTTAAGTGTAATTGTCCAAATCTTCATCCAATGAGTGTCTGTCTTTGGAAAGAAGGTCCGTGAATTATGGATACCAGGGCCATTGGGAATTCTTGGCTCCATGAATAAACCCATCAGAGACTATCCGAGAAAGTTATATTTGATAAGGACCGATTTCACAAGTACTTGAATCCTCGCGCAATCGCCCACTGGGGCCAATAGTCCCCGCAAGGTTGATTCTACCTTCTTTAAAGGATAATGATGCTGAAAAGGTTGAAATAAAAGAAATGATGAATTTGATGGGAACCTGTTCCCAAAAGAAAAGGGACGGGTGATGATCCTCATCGTTCCATTTCCACACCACCCGTAAACGTTCCACCTTGGAGGTGGAACAAATGTGTTTTCGGTGTACATGGCATGTAGTTCATTAATTTTCTTGTCTGAAATTCATGTTGAGTTCTTTGGTGAGTTATGCAGGCACACAAAATGTAAGATACACAATGTATAGATGGTTTGTATATTTCTTTTAGTTTCACATTCAATGATCATGCTGAATCCTTCAACACATTGGGTGGACACACAAAATTTGGATCGCACAGTGTATAGCTCATGATTACATGTTATGTAATCCACTGAAATATACAGAAAGTGGAACACATGTGTAGTGGGTTAGTATATGCTGTGTAGTCTCCAAATAAAGAAAAAAAATTAAATTACATTAAATAATTAATTTCAGCATTGAAACCCTATCATATTTATTGACACCTTATGTTTTTGAAAATTTAATAATGGTTTTAAAGAATTTAAAATTCTCAATTCATTTATTGTAATTATTTGAAATTATTGGTCATGCTATTTATTTTCCATTAATACCTTAATGATGGGTATCTCTAAGATAATTCAGATGCTCATTAAGATAAAATGGAATTAATTAATTAATTAATTGATTAATTAATTAATTCAAGCATGTTTACCTTAATAAAAAATAATGAATAGAAATTAATGTTAACTGGATTTACTTTTGTGTATATGTTGAATGTGTATGACCGTTAATGATCTTGACCAAGACCTGTGTATTCATTGGTTTCATTGAATTTAATTTATTTCATGAGTTTACAATTATTAATTATTAAATTAAATATGACATCCTGCGAGTCGTTCCTCCCTCATTTATTATGTAAGACATGCGTGTCTAAGGTGATTTATGTAATTCCCCTCAACCAATCATTTGGTCCCCCTCACCTGTGTGAGATTTATAAATACTTGTAATAAATGGATTATCCTAAGGTGCATGGATGTGGTTCAATATAGAACTAAGACGATGATAACCCAAATGATACATAGGAGGACAGGTGTAATGCTACAACTCATTACAAAATCGACACAATGAGTTTTTCTCTAGGTTAATTTTTGATTAATTGTATGCTCAATAAATCAACTGATAGGTAAGAACATGACCAAATCATTTATTTATAGATTATGCATTATTTATTTTATGGATGCAAGGCTAAAATCACATAAATAAATGAACTAATATGCATAGATGAATTTTAAATAAATGGATCATGCATAAATGGTTTATCAAAACACAATTAATCACTTAAATAAAATCCACTTAATATTAATAAGACATGTAAAAGATGAGCAAGATAATATTTATGTATAATAAATAAAATCCCTCAAATATATATTAATTCAAAATTGTCCTTCCATTACTTTATTAGGAATGAAATCCATAGAACTAAGTGTTTTACCGACCCTCATTAGGACATTTACTCTTATCATGGGATTTTTTATGAAAGTTTTTGGTAGATTTAAACATCTTGCATCTAGAGAAGTAGCCCTCGCTGGACTTGATGTAACATGAAAGAAAGTGTTAAGGAAATCTGAGTCAGGATTACAGGATTGGGAAGTCCACTCAATAGATCAAGGAGTTTCAATACCACAGTTTGCAAAGAACTTCCAACCTAAATACCTTCAAGTAGCTTGACCAACCCTTATTGGGGTTATGCAAAGGGTTATATGGATCATTTCCACTATAAATAAAGGACTTGACCTTATTAAATTATATAATCTTGAATTTTAGTCAAGAAATCACTTACTTTAATATTGAGGATATTTTAAAGTTTATAGTTTTAGAGAATTGGTATATAACACATACATAACATTCCACATTTATATAGAGCGAATATCACAAAAATAGTATCCATTTCCTTTAAAATATAAAACTTTTCAAATAAAACATGTTTTCTTTGAAAAATCTTCATAACATTTAACATGGATTAATTTTTTGTTTTACACATACTTATAACCTTTTAAAATAATTTAAAAACATGGTATGATCACAAAAAGATCAGTAAGGGATATAAAAATAAGGAAATAAAATATTAGTCCATGAATACTTGTAATGTATAAAATCATTTTAAAAAAGACATACTTTTTAACCATATAAACTTACTCTATGAAACTTGAGGTTTCCATGAGATTGACACAAAACATATAGAACATAAATTGAACTATAAAGGTATCTTGGGTCATTACTACATAATATTGTAACCCTCTTGTCTACCTTATAATTTGCAACCCTCACAGCCACCTTACAATTTGTGTAACCATCACAGTTACTCTTGGAGTAACCATATGGCTGACCTCCAACTTACACATACCCAATGCATTGAAGGGAGATATAGGTCCAAAACTTAATCATAAAAAATTCCCAAGAACCATAACACAATCATACAACATGAATAATTTCATAAAAACATTGCTTTTTAATTTTGTAAAACATAATTTTTAAAAGAGGATTTTAAAAGGAAAAACCCTTACAAATATCAAACTATTGAAGTGATAAACAAATATAATGAAAGGAATATGTGTATACACTATAAATAAAAATAATAAAACATAATATAAACAAAATCCATCACACAAACAATTTTAATACCATGTAAATAATGAAGTATAAGGTTAACCCAAAGAATGGAAATCAGGTTAAGAATTCCCTTACCTTGGGTTTGTCTTACTTAAAACTCATTTAAAACTTTTTGTATAATGGTCAAAAGAGTGTTATTAATATATTATAGAAAAATATCAATGTTTATAACACCTTATATGATCATTTAATAACATCATTTCACCCTTTAATTATTATTACTTTGTTCCTTCAATTGTTTTGGGTGCATTCTTTACATGATTTCTATAGCCGGTTTGTATTTAATTTTCTTGTCGTATGGAAATGAAATTACAAAAGTGGAATGAAATTGTATTAATATGTATCCAGAATATATAATGGAACCATAAATAATTTTTTATCATATATGATGATGGATAATTAGATAAAACATTAATGATGTTTGTTTAGATCATTTTTGGTGGTTCCTCGATAATCATGAACTTGTTTCATTATATAATTTAATGTCATGAATAGAAGATAATTAAAGAACATAAAATAGGTTACAAAATAAAATTTACATTCTGTTTCAACCATTAAATGGGTTATATGATCAGCTTTGAAGTATTTTATGGAAATTGGAAACACATCGTCCACGATTTTGGTAAATCGGCACATCACGGATGATGTTTTTATTTTTAGAACAAGAGGGAGAGGAGAGGAAGGAAGATGGAGAATATTTTACATGAACATGGTAACATAAAATATATATAATATTATAGATATTTAATATATCTTGGACAAGTGTAGGGAAAGAGAGTATAAGAAAAGAAAGGAAATGGAAAGAAAATACATGAAAAAGGAAGAGGATTCTTACCTCTTGATCTCTTCTCCTTGAGATCCTCCTTAAGGCCTTTGGTTTTGGCCCTTTGGTGAGACCATCAACTCTAGGATGTAGGGAAGATCCTTGGGGAGGGTATTTTCTAGAACTTAGAAAATTCTCAAGGCTTGAGAGGTGTAAGAGGAAGAGGGAAATGAGAGTGGTATTTATAGTGGAGGAGAGGAGGGATTTTACATTATTTTAATCATTATTTTAATATTTTTGATCAAGACTATGAATAGTATTGATTCATGTGACTAAAAATTGTAAAAATTTCATGTGATTTCTAAACAAGTGGGCTTACATCAGCCTTGAATCACCTATGATGTAGTAAAACAATTATTTAACATTTATCGTAATTTGTCATAATTTTAATATTCATCAAAAATTAAAGAATTTCAGAAAAATCCCAAAAATTCACCATAACCATTTTTCAACATGTATAATTAAAAAATGAACTCCATTTTTTTGAAAATAATTTTTTAAATATTATTAATTTAAATTTTAAATAAAATCATAATTTATTCAAAAATAACAATTTTAAATCTATAACTCATTTTTTAACAGCTTGGAAAATTAATCAAGTTGATATTATCCTAAAGACTTAAGAAAATAAAATAATAATGAAATTTAATATTCATTAGGGTTATATTACTATTCATAAGGGTATGTTTCTATTCACCAAAAATCAAGTTGGTTCCATTAGACTCCGAATAACTTACTGATCACAATTATAGATGACTGTTTTTTTTGAAATTCAAAACATAGAAGAGAAAAAATTATTTTTAAAGGCTAGTTATAAAAATATACTCAAAAAAAGTTTCATATATTTTAATTTATTTTTAAAACTTTTGGGTGTTACATTATCTCCACCTTCTGGAAATTACGTCCTCATAATTTTATTTACTTATTAAACAAGTGAGGGTACCTTTACCTCATAACATTTTTAGATTCCCATATTGCTTCTTCATCAATGTAGTTTCTCCACAAAACCTTTACCTGGTGGATTAACTTATTCCACAATACTTGTTCCCTTCAATCAAGAATCTTAACTGGTTTCTCTTCATAATAAAGGTTCTCTTCTAGCTGAACTATTTCTGGGTTAAAAACATGAGATGAATCTAGAACATACATCCTCAACATCGAATCATGAAAAACATTATGTACCTGATATAAAATCGGAGGCAAAGCTACTAGTTAGATGACTAATCCAACCTTCTCAAGAATTTCATAAGGTCCAATGAACCATGGACTTAGCTTTATTTTCTTACCAAAATTCATAACACTCTTCCATAGTGAGATTATAAGAAAACACAACCACTTAACTTGAAAGAAAAGTCTTTCCTCCTGTTGTCTACATAACTTTTCTGCCTGATCTGAGCTATCCTCACGTGTTGCTGGATCATCTTCACTTTATTATCCACTTCCTCTACTAATTTTGGTCCCATCAACCTCCTTTTCCTGACATCATCCCAAAAATTCGGAGTTCTACACCGCTTCCCATAAAATGCGTCAAAAGGTTCCATATGTATATTGGAATGAAAATTGTTATTATAAGAAAACTCAACTAAATGAAGATGATGATATCAACTTCCCTAGTAGTCCATTGAACAAGATCAAAGAATATCCTACAAAGTCTGAATCTTTCATTCTGATTGCCCATCTGATTTAGGATGAAAAGCTATATTGAAATTTAATTTTGTGCCTAATGACTTCTGAAGGCCCTTCCAAAAGTTAGAAGTGAACCTGAGATCCTAATAAGATACAATGAAAAGAGGAACTCTATGTAACCTGAAAATAACTTTTAGGTACAGTCATGAAATATGATCTAAAGATATTATATCTTGAATAGAAAGAAAATGTACAGATTTTGTTAGTCGATAAACAGTAACCCAAATCGCATTGTTACCTCAAGAAGTCTTAGGTAGTCCCACCATGAAGTCCATAGATATATTCTCCCATTTCCACTCTGGCACTCACAGTGGCTGAAGCATCCCCTTCAGTAACTACCGCTCTGCTTTAACCTATTGACATATCAAACATTTCATGGTAAAATATACAATATCTATTTTAATTCCATACCACCAATAATACTTCTAAAGGTATCTATACATCTTAGTACTTCCAAGATAAATTGAAAATTTAGAACTATGAGCTCCACACAACAAATATTTCTTCAATTGGGAATCACAAGTCACACACAACCTTTTACCAAATATTAAAACACAATCTTTATCAAGGTTAAATTATGAAATCTTACCCATTTTAACCAATTCTACCTTTTTCTATAGCTCATGGTATTCCTTTTGTGCTTACTTAATTCAGTCTGATAATGATGACTGCACTGAAAACTAAAACAAAATAGAGGTATTTACTTCACCAACAACTTCTAAGCCAAAATTCATCAAATCATTAATCAAGGGATCATGTTGTAAATGTAACATGGTTAATGATGCATGATGTTTTCGACTCAGGACATCCAACACTTTGTTTTCTTTTCTTGGATGGTAATTGACTGTGAAATCATAACTTTTATCATTTCAAGCCATCTTCTCTACCTCATGTTTAATTACTTCTGAGTGAATATATACTTTAGACTTTTTTGTTCAGTATATATTTGACATTTGGCTCTGTAATAAATGACGCCTCCAAATTTTCAAAGCAAAAACAACAGTTGCCAATTCCAAATCATGTGTGGTATAATTTAACTCATGAGGTTTTATTTGTCTTGAAGCATAAGAAATTACCTAATCATTCTATATCAGAACACAACGAAGTACCTTCAATGAAGTATCACTGTAGATAACAAACTCACCATTTCGAGAAGTCAAGTCCAAAACTAGAGAATTCACCAATCTCTTCTTCAGATCTTTAAAACAAACATCACATTCTTCTGTCCAAATAAATTTAACCCCTTTTTGCGTTAAATTAGTTAGCGAGATAGATAACCGTGATTTTTTTAACAAACCATAGGTAAAAATATGCTAATCCAATAAAAATATGAATATCTATAACATTTTTAGGTCTTGGTCATTCATTAAACACTTTTTTGGAAGGATCAACTATTATTCCATCCTTATTTACAATTTTCCCAAGAAAAGAAATCTGTTGCAACCAAAAATCACACTTTCTAAATTTTCCATGTAGTTTCTTTTCCTTTAAGGTTTTAAAAACAACCCTTAGTTGTTTTTAATGCTCCTAAATAATCTTAGAAAATACCATAATTTCATCAATAAACACCACTACAAACTTATCCAAGAACTCAAGAAATATTCTATTCAAAAGATCCATGAATACAATAGGTTCATTAGTTAACCCAAATGGCATAAAAAAAACTCAAAATAACCATATCTAGCATGAAAAGTAATTTTGGGATGTCATTTTATTTCACCTTCAGCTGATGGTATCTGGATCTAAATTCAATCTTGAAAAAATACTGAGTTCTGTAGAGCTGATCAAACAAGTCATCGATATGAGGCAAATGATACTTGTTTTTAACAGTGATTTTATTCAAAGATCTACAATTAATGAAAAGTCTCATGAAACCATATTTATTTTTAAAGAACAAAATAGGATCACCCTATGGTGAAGTTCTAGGATGAATGAAGCCTTTATCAAGCCAATCTTACAACTGATTTTTCAATTCAATAAGTTCTATTTAAGCCATTTGATATGGGGGTTTTGAAATTGGATTAGCATTAGGAACTAATTCAATTGTGAATTAAACTTTCTGATCAGGTATGACACCGGGTAACTCATCAAGAAAAATATCAAGGTATTCAGTTACCACTGGAACATCATTAATTTGAATAGTTCCCCTATTTTCAACAATATGAGAAAGATAAATTTCATTTTTATCTTTCAACAGTTTCTTAGCTTCTTGATATGTTATAAATTTTATGGGTTAATTCTTGTATACAAATTGAAACTCTTTCTAAAAAACAAATTCTTTATCTCTACAGTCAATCTTATCATGATAAACAGAAAGACAATCCATTCCCAGAATGACATAAAAATATACTAAGAGAAAAAAAACAATGTTTTCATTTAAAGTCTTTCCCCAAAACATAATAGAAAGATTCTTATAATTCCTCTTTGCTATAATATTTACTCCTAGTGTTTTAACAATAAGTTCTAGTCTCATTTGTTGAGGTGATATTTCCAATTCATCAGAAAATTTCTCAGAAAGAAATGAATGTGTAGACCCCATATCAAACAAAAATTTATAAAAATATGAGTAAACAAATAAGGTACCTGATACAACTTCATTAGATGGCTCAGTATCTTCTAATGTAGTCTCAAAGTATCTTACTACACCTTTCTGCTTATATTATGGATTCTTTGCACCATTTTGATCTCTTTTTGGGCATACATTTTCATAATGAACAATCTCTCCACATTTAATACACTTTACAGTTTACTTATCAGGATTAGTATTAGGATCATTTTCATTAAAATCTCAAGCCATATTTCCAAACTTACCACATCAAAAACACTTACCAGTTTTGGTAAGGCATTCCCCAGGGTCCTTTTTTCCATACTTTTCACAAAATGGAAACTGGAATTTCTTACCATCAGATTTCTTTGGTTGATTCTTACACATCGATTTCCATCTAGACCTCTTCTTCTCCTTGTTGTCAAATTTCATGTGATCATCAGAAAACTACATCTCTACCCTCTAAGCACATCAAACACGTTTCTCATAACTTTTTAATTCACATGAGGCCAATACCCTCCGATACCTTAGCTTTAATCCTGAGTAAAAGCGGTTTATTTTGCTATCAAGATCCAGAATAAGATTTGGAGAATATTTCGCCAGTCGGGTGAAGTTTTCTTCAAAAATAGCCACCAAATATTCCTCATTTTGCTTCAATTCAAGTAATTTATTCTCTATCATAAGTCACACCACCTCAGGAAAATATTTTTCAAGGAAAATACTTTTAAATTCATCCCACTCTAAGGCATTAATCTCCTATATATCACTGATATTTTTGAACATTGACCACCACTGATCAGATTCACCTTCAAAACGATAAATAGAAAGACTTACCTTTTGATTATCTGAACAACCCATAACATATAATATCTTTTCAAGGGACTTAATCCATCCTTCAGTCGCTACTGGTTCAGAAGATCTATTAAAAGAAGGGGGTGTTGTCTCATAAAATGTTCCACATCATCATGTTCTGTTGTGGTACCTATGGTTGTTCTATTGCATGGATTCCGCAACCATTTATTTCTTGTGTTAGCTGATCCAATACAGTCACAAACTTCTCAGTTCAAATCCTTACTATTCTGGGCTGCAGATTCGAAAAGATATCATTCTTTCGGTGCCTCTCCTCTTTATCTTCCTTGTTTATTATGTGGAAAACCATTATGAACAAACATATATTAGTCGAAGAAACATGGTAATATTTAAATGATATACCATTTCAAATTAACCATAAAGTAAAAATAATTTATGGTATTCTATTAACACCATCCTAACCCCTAAAGTTATCTAAACCATCCTCTAATACCAACTATAAGGACCTACCCTTATTACATTACATAATCTTGAATTTTATTCAAGAACTCACTTCCTTTAATATTGAGGATCTTTTCAAGTTTAGAGTTTTAGAGAATTTGGATATAAAATATACATAATATTCCACATTTATACAAAGCGTATATCATAAAAATAGTATCTATTTCCTCCAAAATACAAAATTTTTAAAATAAAACATGTTTTCTTTTAAAAATCTTCATAATAGTTAACATGGATTCCTTATTTTTCTTAAAAATCCTTATAACCTATGAAAATAATTTAAAAATCTGGGATGAGCAAAAAAATCTTAGTAAGGTATATAAAAAGAAGGAAAGAAAACATTAGTCCATGAATACTTGTAACGTATGAAATCATTTTCAAAAAAGACATACTTGTAACCCATATAAACTTACTATATGAAACTTGAGATTTACATGAGATTGAAACAAAAAATATATAACATAAATATAACCATAAAGTTATATTGGGTAATTACTTACATAATCTTATAATCCTCTCAACTACCTTATAATTTGTAACCCTCACGGCTACCTTACAATTTGTATAACTATCGTAGTTACACTTGGAGTAACCATATGGCCGACCTCCAACTTACACATATCCAATAAATTGGAGGGAGATATAGGTACCAAAATTAATCATACAAAATTCCCAAGAACCATAACAAAATCATAAAACATGAATAATTTCATAAAAACAGTGCTTTTGAATTTCGTAAAACAGAATTTTTAAAAGAGGATTTTAAAAGAAAAACCCCTTACAAATATCATATAATTGAAGTGATAAACAAATATAATGAAAGGAATATTTTTATAAATTTTAAATAAACATAATGAAACATAATATAAACAAAATCCATCACACAAACAATTTTAATACCATGTAAATAATGAAATAAAAGGTTAACCCAAAGAATGGAAATCGGGTGAAGAATTCCCTTACCTTAGGTTTTTCTTACTGAAAACTCATTTAAACCTAATTTATAATGGTTAAAAGAGTGTTATTAATACATTTTAGAAATATATTCATGTTTATAACAAATTATATTATCATTTCATAACATCATTTCACCCTTTAATTGTTAGTATTTTGTTCCTTCAATTGTTTTGGGTGCGTTCTTTACATGATTTCCATGGCCGGTTTGTATTTGATTTTCTTGTCGTATGGAAATGAAGTTAAAAAATTAGAATTAAATGGTATTAATATATTTAAATAATATAAAATTATACCATAAATTATTTTTATAATATATGATGATGGATAATTAGATAAAACATTAATGATGTTTGTTTAGATCATTTTTGGTGGTTCCTCGATAATCATGAACTTGTTTTATTATATAATTTAATTTAATGTATAGAAGTTAATTACAGAAAATAAAATATGTTAAAACATAAAATTTAAATTATTTTTCAACCATTAAAATAGTTTTATGATCATATTTTAAGGATTTAATGGAAATTGGAAACACATCATCTACGATTTTGGTAAATCGACACATCGCGGACGATGTTTTTATTTTTTGAACAAGAGGGAGAATAGAGGAAGGAAGATGATGAATCTTTTAAATTAACATGGTAAAATACAGAATATATAATATTATAAAGATTTCATACCTCCTAGATAAGTGGAGGGAAATAAAGTATAAGAAAAGAAAGGAATTGGAAAGAAAACACATGCAAAAGGAAGAGGATTCTTACCTCTTGATCTCTTCTCCTTGAGATCATCCTTAAGCCTTTGGTTTTGGACCTTTGGTGAGACCATAAACTCTAGGATGTGGGGAAGATCCTTGGGGATGGGATTTTTCAGAACTTAGACAATGATCAAGGCTTGAGATGTGTGAGAGGAAGAGGGGAATGAGGGTAGTATTTATAGTGGAGGAGAGGAGAGATTTTACATTATTTTAATCATTATTTTAATATTTTTGCTCAATACTATGAATATTCTTGATTCATGTGACCCAAAATAGTAAAAATTTCATGTGAGTTAGAAAAAAGTGGGCTTACATCAACCTTGCATCACCTATGATGAAGTGAAACAAGTATTTAACATTTATCGTAACTTATCGTATTTTACTATTCATCAAAAATTCAAGAATTTTAGAAAAATCCCAAAAATTCACCCAAACCATTTTTTCGATGTGTAGAATTCAAAAATAAACTCTTTTTTTTAAATAATTTTTTAAATATTATTAATTTAAAATTTAAATAAAATCATAATTTATTAAAAAATAACAATTTTAAATCTATAACTCATTTTTTAACAGCTTGAAAAATTAATCAAGTTGATATTATCTTAAAGCTTTAAGAAAATAAAATAATAATTCAATTTACTATTACTTAGGGTCATATTACTATTTATATTACTATTCATAAGGGTATGTTACTATTCACCAAAAATCAAGTTGGTTCTATTAGACTCCAAATAACTTAATGATCAAAATTTTAGATGACCATTTTTTTGAAATTCAAAATATAGAAGAGACAAAATTATGTTTAAAGCCTAGTTATAAATATATACTTAAAAAAAGTTTCATGCATTTCAATTTACTTTTAAAACCTTGGGGTGTTACAAGAATATCCTAGTAACTAAACATTCTAAGTCTAATAGTGAGGGATATTGAGACTTGATAAAATAGTGGGAGAATTAATAAAATTAAATTGATTATGTATCATATGAATTTTAATCAAGTAAAATACTAATTTTCTGTTTTAATTATTGTAGAAAATGGAAATAAAAACAATGAAAATATTGCAACCATTCCTTAACTTAGGGAATTTCCTTAAAAATACATATCTTCAGACATGGTACAATCATTTATGAGATTCATTACTATTAGAAAGTTTGTATTATGTGTTGGAATCCCCTTTTCCTATTCTTCCTCCCCAACGGGTGAGTGTAGGTGAAAAAGATGTCTACTAGAGATATATTGAGTATTATTCATATGTCCATTGTATTATATTATCATATATGTCTAGAGATTTTATAATAAAACATAAAGACATGGATTCTTACACCATAATATCTCATCTCCATTATCTTGAGAAAGTTATAGAAAAGCTTGAAATAAATTAGATTTTCAATGCACTGTATTAGTGTAAAATGGAACAAGGTAATCTAGATATTGATAATGCTTTCAAAATGATGGGATATATTGACTAGTTAAAGAAATTAGGCTTCTAATTGGATAATAAATTATCCATTAATCTTATTTTATTACCCTTACCACCTAGATTATCCTCATTTTTCCAAGACCAGATAAATTGAATGTATAAGTCTCTCAGGAAACTTTTATGCATACTTCACCAAGAAAATAAAGACTAATTGAAACCTATTTCTCCACCCCTTATGGTGAAAATTCTAAAAGACAAGTATGAAGACCCCATGGTTGATATAAATCCAAAATATAATTTACAACATCCTTCAAAGAGAAAAAAGATTCAAAGGAATAAAAATGAAAAGGTGGCTATTTGTTTCTTATGTGGAATGAATGGACACTGAAAAAGAAATTGTAATATATTGAAGAAGCAAAAAATTTCATCCACTTTAGGTAAATTAATAAATTTTCTATTCACCACTTGTATATTAAATAAAATATTCTTACAACATACATGTATTTAAATACAATAAATGAACACGAATATAAAGGTTATAGAGTGAACTCAAAAGGAGATGAAAAAGGGAAATTCTTACATCAACTAGGGGGGTATCAATACTTCTCATTTCTAGATTGGATTGATTAAAATTTGTAATAAATGTTACCAAAACATTTATCTTAGTGTACTTATATATGTAATGAGATATTATTTCATTTTTTTGGAATAAATGTTTCTATGGTACTTTAATACTAAACTAATGGTTCAATAACTCTTGAATCACAAATATCCATTGTAATTAATGATGAATAAAAAGTATAAGACTCTTACCAAATTGTGTAAAGATAATTATTTTTCAAATAAAATTGAAATTAGTTGACCTGTTTATACCCTTAAAAGTGTTTTAGTCTCAATTGTGCTAAGATACTGGATATATAAACAAAACAATTATCACGTTTTAGATAAGGAAACCTTTTTTGTAAATAAAGGTACATCATAAATATTTTCTAGTTAGTTCAAAATGGTCATGTGAACTATTCTAAATACAAAAGGTAACTTCATATACTTCATGAGATTCCTTCAAGAAATTCTAGAAATTCTCAGTGAAGTAAATGAGTGGAATTAGTAAATATTAAGGAATCCCTAAGCCAGTATGTCAGAGAAACATCTTATCCAAGTAATCATTGATCATATATGTAGAGTAAAGGTTATCCCTAACTCACATTTCCTTATATACATTAATGTATTAGTGGTAGTAAAAGGAAGATCTGTCATGAACCAGCCAGGGTACCCTAGTAACCTGATAACCGAGCCAGCCCTGACATAACCCGAAGGGCGTTAATAATCCCCATGGGTCAGTGAATAGCACCTGGTATCATAAAAACTGAAATTGGGAATGATTTTTCCACTAACATTGCAGAAGAAATAGAATTAAGATAGTATGCATAATAAAAGAAACTCTGATGGGAATAATGTACCAAAATTCAAACAAACATTAAAGCCCAAAGTTCTATAACCCAAGTACCAAAATAGGAAAAACAACCCAAGTCCCTAAGGACATGACTCACCAAGTCCAAGGTTCAACAGTTGGATCCACCTCTAAGAGATTCTTTCCCCTTTCTTGAACCTAAAAGAAGATAATCCACAACCAATCAAAGGAACAAGTAGGGTGTGAGCTAAAAATTACAGTAAGCTCTCACCATGGCTTCCATATCATATTCCAATAATAGATTATCCAAAGTAATCCTTTCAATTTTAAAATGAACAGGTTTGGCATTTTAAAGAATATTTAAACAAATAATTCTATACATTTCAAATGATGGAAAATAATTTAAGAACATGATTTATTTTACAAGTGATGGAATATTTATAAAATAATGGATTAAATAAAACATTTTATATAAAATAGTTTATATAAATTCAGAAAGCATGTAAAGTAGTTTAATAACATTGGCATACATTTATATCTCAAATATAAAACAAGTGAGAAATATGGTCATATGAAAAATCGGTATGAAAGTTACATGATATAGGACTACACACTCTCTAAGTGATCATAAAAATATGTGTATACACACATCCCTCTGACACTAGCCAAATGCAACTTGTCACTATCCCATTGAGGATGTGACCTTCTGCATTTATGTTTTAGAATGTTGTATAATCATAGAGTGTGCCCAAATATCTCAAAAACTACCTAAGGCCTTCATGTGCTCTTATAAAATCAATGACAAGTAATTTATTTTAAGTTTGATTAAAAATACAATTCAATCCCATTCTTCCCATTTCAAATACCAATTTACATTTAAAATCAAAATAGGTTTTAATAAAAAACATGAATTTTTAACAAAATAAAACCACTAGGTTTCAATCAAAACTTTTTAATCCATTTTCACAATTAAAAAATTCCATCAATTCCGTTTCAAAATTCAAATTCAAAAATTATATTGAAACCATTTCCATCCATTTGAAAAAACACTAAAATTGAATGGAATTAAGGGGTTTTTCCAATTTCTTTCCAAAACCATTTCAAACTTCCCAATTCACTGGAATTGGATTTTTAATCCAAACTAGCTGGAATCCATTTCAAACATTTGAATTTAAATCAAAGACTAAAATAAATCAAGCAATTTAAGGGTAATCAATTTGAACAAATAGATTAGAACCACCCACCTTTTTCCAAGACACAACGCCCACAAGAAAACCTGCCAATAGAACGAGGGTACATAAGACCTAAAAAATCAACTTAGAAATGAGTTCTAGCAACACAGAGTATAGAGAAATCAATTTCATGATGATATATTGAAATCCCAAAGGAGGAGAAAGAAATAAAGATGAATAACAAAAGATAATGCTTACCCCAGAATCATAATGCAAGTGAAACAATGATCAAACACCGAATGAAAGGATCCAAAAGGGTTAGAGAGATCCAAGATCATCAGGGGAAGGATTTGGGTCAAGAGAAGTGAAATTAGAGTAGAGAAAAAAGGGAGAGATCATCCGTGCTTCCAGTTTTAAAATAGCAGTTGGGGTATTACAAAATGTGTAATCCCATTAAACATCGTGAAATAGTTAATTTTCATAACTGCTGAAAAACATGTCGTTTCAAATTAAAAACTGATCTTTAATTAACTCACGATGTGTAATGACATGTTACATCATGTAATTTTCATGTTTTTAACCTTTCATGGTATGTGCTCAACAACTATTACATGTCATGTAACCTAGTTACATGGTGTGTAACCCTCCTACAGCCTGCAGAAACGACCAGTTAAAACTGATAGTCTAAAAAATCACCAACTTTACCATTATAGGTATCTTCCCAAATTCATTCTCAACCCTACCTAGTTAACAAAAAGGAAGAAATAATACATGTTTAAAGGCATACCTATCAGATCAGTAACAGGGTGCTACAACCTCCCCATCATAAAAACTTTATGTCCCTAGAAATCCTATGAAGAAGCTTCCATGCCAAAGAGATGAGGCCACTAATCTCTCATTAGTTCCTCACATTCCCAAATCTCATTACTATCATAACCATGTTTCCATAGAACATGAACCAAATGCATCTTCCTCCCACGAAGTACCTTAGTTTCATAATCAAGTATCTCGACTAGCCGCTCAGTCAAAGATAAATCAGGTTTAATCTCAAGATCAATCTAGATAAAAATGTGAGATGGATCAGAAAGATACTTTCCCAGTTGTGATACATGGAATTTGTTATGTATTGATGTCATATGTGATGGAAGTGTTAAATGGTATGAAACTTTCTTCACATACTTTACAAGCTTAAAAGGTCCCATAAAATGAGAAGCAAGCTTCCCTTTCCTCCCAAGTTGTCGATGACCCAACCAGGGTGAAACTTTAAAGAACACCTGGTCACCAATTGAAAATTCTAAAGGTCTATGGTGATGATAAAAATAATACTTATATTTTATCTGGGATGTTAACATTATTTGATGAATTAACTAAATCTTTTCTATCATCTCTTGCCCCAAACTTTGTATAACCAAGGAACTTTCTTCAATCTCCAACCAACACAATGAAGATTTACAAGGATGGCTATACAAGGCCTCAAAAGGAGACATTATGATTTTGGGTTGGTAAATATTATGATATTAAAACTCTAGCAGTCCCAAAATGATCATTAGATGCTCCACCAAAGTCGATAACACAAGCACAGAACATATCCTCAAGAATCTATATAGCTCTTTCTGTCTGGCCATCTGACTGCAGATGGTAGGCCATGCCCAAATGGACCTGAGATTTCAGTGCCTCTTGAAGGTATCTCCAAAAGTGAGAAGTTAATTGAGGATACTTATTAGAGACTATATAATATGGAACTTCATGAAAATGAACAATCTCTTTCATGTAAATATTTTCTAACTCCTAAACTTTGGCTATATCACGAACGGGTATGAAGTGAGCCGACTTGGTCAGCCTACCGATCATAACCCATATCGCATTATTATTTCTATAGGTATATAAAAAACCAACCCAAAAGTCCATTTATATCTTATCCCACTTCCAAGTAGGTACTAGAAGTGGCTGTAGTAAACTGGAAGGCTTCTGGTGCTCGACCTTCACCTCTTGGCATGTATAATAATGAGAAAGGAACTCAACAATGTCTCATCTCATACCTGGCCACCAGAACTATCTCCGCATGTTATAGAACATCTTAGTGGTTCTTGGGTGCACTGACCATTGGGAACTATAGAAATTTAACATCACATATTTCCTTACCGCTAGCGGAACAAAAAAGTGATTTTGATAACATAGAATACCCTCTTTGGAGAATGACCATAAAACAACTATCTCCCCACCATAAAGAGAGTCTCTAATTCTAAATAATTCATCATCTAGCTATTAATACTGAAGAATCATCTCGATAAGATCTGATGTTTACTGAATTCTATCAAAAGAAACCTCATCCCATAATTCCTGGACTTCAATATGCAATTTTCCAAAGAGATCCATCAAATTCCACTATTTTGAAGATTCTTTAACTACCTAGGTTGGAAGTTTCCTACTCAACATATCTGCAATTACATTCCATTTCCTCAGGGTGTTGTCGATGTCAAAGTTTAAAGATTGTAGGTACTCCACCCAAAACCTATAGAGGATATTCAAATCTTTTTGGGAGAAGATATAAGTCAAAGTTTTGTGGTATGAATACATAGTAAACCTTTCTTCGTAAAGGCAGTGCTGCCAACTCTTAAGAACGTGAATTATAGTTGAAAGTTCAAGGTCATGGATAGGATATTTATTTTTATGTGGCCTAAGATTACAAGATCCATAAGAAACTATATGATTTACCTACATAAGAATGCAACCCAAGCCAACACTCGATGCGTCAAAGAAGACCACATAACCATGTCCGAACTCTGGAAGATTCAACATTGGTGTAGGGGTAAAAAGACATTTTATCTCAACAAAAGAATTCTAACATCTTTCATTGCAAGAAAACTTCACTCCCTTATGAGTTAGAGTAGTCATTAGAGAATCCAACTTCGAGAATCCCTTCATGAACTGATGATAATATCTGTCTAAGCCCAAGAATCTCTGAATCTCAAAGACATTACGTGGTTGCTCCCAAGTCATAAAAATATTCACCTTCTTAGGACCACCTAATATTCCTTATTTTTACACCACATGTCCCAAGAATTTCACTTCCCAAATCCATAAATCAAACTTTAAAATCTTTGCATAAAGTGAGTGATTTCTTAGAAAACCCAGAATTTTTCTCATATGGTGCGCATGATCCTATTTAGACTTAGATTAAACAAGGATGTCATCCAAAAAAACTACCAAAGAGGTATCTAGATAATCTTGGAAAATACTATTCATCAAATCCATGAAAACTATAGGATCATTTTTTAGACCAAAGGGTATAACAAGGTACTCATAATAGTTATAACTACTCTGAAATGTGGTTTCCTAAATGATAGATTAATTTATTCTCAGTTGATGGTATCCAAACTAAAGATCGATCTTTGAGAACCACTTAGACCCTTTAAATTGATCAAACAGATCATCAACTAGTGGAAACAAATACTTGTTCTTTACCATAACTCAATTGAGTATTTTGGTAATCAACACATAGGTAGAGTGAACTATCGGCTTTCTTAGGGAAGAGAATAATCACTTCCCAAGGAAACACACGCAGGTATATAAATCCTTTATGAAGGAGATCATCCAACTGGGACTTCAACTATTTCATTTTAACTGGTTCCATGTGGTAATAGGTAATTGAAACTGGTTGATTATTAGGCATTAAGTTAATATAAAACTCAACACCCCTTATTAGTGGAAAACTCAACCTCCCTTACCGATATGACATGCACATCTTTAAACTTGTCTTGGTTATTACTTTTTGTTAACTAGGTTGGGTTGAGAATGAATTGGGAGGATTCATATAACGATAAAGTCATATATTTTTTAGAGTCTCATCTTTAACTGGTCATTTCTGTAGGCTGTAGGAGGGTTACATGCCGTGTAACTAAGTTACATGACGTATAATGGTGGCTGAGTACATACCATGAAATTTTCACACCAGGAAAGTAAAATTATGTGACGTGTAATTATATTCCATGAGTTAATTAAAGATCAGTTTTTAATTCTAAGTGTCATGTTTTTCGGTGCTTATAGAAATTAACTATTTCACAACGTGTAATGGGATTTCACATTGTGTAATACTGCGACTGCTATTTTAAAACAGAAAGAATGGATGATCTCTCACTTTTGTCTCTTATCCAATTTCACTTATCTTGAGCCAAAGATTTCCCCTGGTGATCTTGGAGCTCTCCAACCCTTCCAAATCCTTTCATTCAGTGTTCGATCATCGTTTCACTTGTGGTGTGATTCCTGGTTAAGTATTCTCCCTTTTTCTTTGTCTTTATCTCCTTCTCCATCTTTTTTATTTCAATATATCATCCTGAAATTTATGGATCTATACTCTGTGTTTCTAGATATACTTTCTAGGTTGAGTTTCGAGGTCTTCTACACCCTTGTTCTTGTTGGTGGGTTTCGTTGTGGGTGTTGTGTCTCAGAAAAATGCAGGTGGTTCTGTTCTATTTGTCCAAATTGATTACCATTAAATTTCTAGATTTATTTTAGTTGTTTATTTAAATTAAAATGTTTTAAATGGATTTCAATTGGTTTTGATTAAAATATAATTCCAATGAATTAGTATTTTTGAAATGGTTTTGGTAATAAATTGGGGAAACCCCCAATTCTGTTGAAATGGGTCATGTTTTCAAATGAATAGAAATGGTTACAATGGAATTATTGAATTTTATTTTTGAAATGAAATTGATGGAATTTGTTAATTTTTTAAATGGATTAAAATTTTTTGATATAAATTCGGTTGTTTTATCTTGTTAATAGGCATGTTTTTGATTAAAACCTATTTTGGTTTTAAATGAAAATTATTAATTTAAATGGGAGTAATGGGATTAAATTGTATTTTAAGTAGTCTTAAAATAAATTATCCATCATTTAATTTGTAAGAGGAAATGAAAGCCTTAGGTAGTTTGTGAAATATTTGGACACACTCTATGATTATACAACATTTTAAAACATAAATGTAGCTGGTAACATCCCCGATAGGATAGTGATGAGTCGCCTTTGTCCAGTGTCAGAGGGACGTGTGTAAACAAATTTTTTCATGATCACTTAGAGAGTGCGTAGTCCTATAACCTGGAACTTTCATACCCATTTTAAAGATGACCATGTTTCTATCTTGTTTTATATTTGATATATAAATGTTTTAAAATGTTATTAAACTTCTTTACATGCCTTCTAAATTTATAAAAACTATTTTATATAATTTTTTTATTTAAGTCATTATTTTAGAAATATTCCATCACTTGAAAAGTAAATCCTGTGCTTAAAGTATTTTCCATCATTTGAAATGTATAACATTATTTGTTTAAATATGATTTAAAATTCCAAACTTTTTCATTTTAAAATTGTAAGCATTTATTTAGTTGATCTATTATTATCATCTAATATGGAATCCTTGGTGAGATCCTACAGGGATTTTTAGCTCACACCCTACTTGTTCCTTTGGGTATTTGTAGATTATATCCTTCTAGGTTTGAGAAAGGGGAAATGATCTATTGGTGGTGGATCTAGTTATCAAACCTTGTATTTAATGAGTTGTGTCCTTAGATACTTGGGATATTTTTCTTGTTTTGGTACTTAGGTTGTAGCACTTTGGGCTTTAATGCTTATTTTAATTCTGGTACATTACTCCTAGTGAAGTTTCTTTTGTTATGCATACTCTCTTGCTTCTATTTCTTATGTATTTTTAGTGGAAAAATTGTTCCCACATTCACTTTGTATGATGCCAGGTTCTAGTAACTGACCTGTGGGGATCAAGAATGCCCTTAAGGCTATTTTAGGTCCGTCTTGGTTATCGGGTTACCAGGGTACCTAGGCTGGTTCGTGATAAAGTGGTATCAAAGGGAGGTTGAGTTTTCAATTGACTTAATTCCTGGTACTAAACTAGTTTCAATTCCTACTTACCACATGGAACTAGATAAAATGAAAGAGAAGAAGTCCCAGTTGGATGATCTTATTGAGAAAGTATTTATATGACCAAGTGTGTCACCTTGGGCAGCGCCTGTTCTCTTTACTAAGAAAGATGATGGTTCACTTCACCTATGTGTTGATTACTGAAAACTCAATCGAGTTACGATAAAGAACAAGTATCCATTTCCAAATATTGATGATATGTTTGATCAGTTTAAAGGGGTGAAGTGGTTTTCAAATATTGACCTTCGATCTGGTTACCATCAGTTGAGGATATAAGAATTATACATTTGGAAAACCACCTTTCAGAGAAGGTATGACCATTATGAGTACATTGTTATTCCCTTTGGTCTAACAAATGCTCCTATAAATTTCATGGATTTGATGAACATGATTTTCCATGAGTATATGGATACCTTTTTGGTAGTCTTTGTGGATGACATCCTTGTATAATCTAAGTATAAGTAGGATCATGATCACCATCTGAGAACAATTCTAGGTTTGTTGAGAAATCACTGAGTTTATGCCAAGATTTTGAAGTGTAATTTATGGATTTAGGAAGTGAAATTATTGGAACACAAGGTGTCAGAATAAGGAATATTAGTTGATCTTGAGAATTTAAAGGCTATTATGACTTGAGAGAAACTACATAATGTCTTCAAGATTCAGAGCTTCTTGGGATTAGTCGGATATTATCATCAGTTTGTAAAGGACTTCTCAAAGTTAGATTCTACGATGACTTCTCTAACTCATAAGGGACTGAAGTTTGATCGGAAAGATATATTTTAGAATTATTTTGTTGATAATAAATGTCTTTTGACCACTACAATGGTGTTGACTCCTCCATAGTCTAGACAGGGTTATGTGGTCTTCTGTGATGCACCGGGTTCAAGCTTGGGATGTGTTCTTATATAGGTAAATCATGTAGTTGCTTATGGATCTCATAATCTTAATCCACATGAGAATAATTTTCCTTCCCATGACCTTGAACTTTCAGCTGTAATGAAAATGCTTAATAGTTAGAAGCACTACCTTTATAGAGAAAGGTTTACTGTGTATTCAGACAAAAAAATATTGATTTATATCTTCTCCCAAAAATATTTGAATCTACACCAGAGGCATTAGGTGGAGTACCTGTAATCTTTCAAATTTGACATAGCCTATACCCCGAGGAAAGGTAATGTCATTATAGATGCATTGAGCATGAAACTTTCAACCTAGGAAATGAAAGAATATTTGGAAGAGTGGAATTTGATGGCTCTATTTGCACAATTGCATATTAGAGTCCAAGAATTAGGGGATGAGGTTTCTTTAGATAGAATTTAGTTAACATCCTCTATTTTTGAGATGATTCTTCAATATAAACGACTTAATAATGAATCCCATAGCATTAGAGACTCTCTTTATGGGGGGATACAATTTCCCAGTGGTCGTTCTCCAAAGAAGGTGTTCTATGTCATCGAAATCGCTTCATTATGTCGTTAGTGGTAAGGAAATATGTGATGAAATATTGCTATAGTTCCCTATGTTAAGTGCACCTAGGAACCACTAAGATGTTATATAACATGAATTATCAATTTTTTTGGTTAGGTATGAGATAATACATTACTGAGTTAGTTTCTTATTATTATACATGCCAACAGGTGAAGGCTAAGCACCAAAAGCCTTCGGGTTTGTAGAAGCCACTTCCAGTCCCTACTTGGAAGTGGGATGAAATCTAAATGGACGTTTTGGTTGGGTTTCCATGTACAAAAATAAGGAAGAATACAATATGGGTTGTGATTGATAGGTTGACCAATTCGGCTCACTTCATACCCATTCATTATATAACCAAAGTTCAGGAGTTAGGAAATCTATACATGAAAGAGATTGTTCATTTTCATAGAGTTTCATCTTCTATATTCTTTGATAATGATCCTTGATTTAATTCTCACATTTGGAGAGTCCTTAAAGAGGCATTTGGATCTTAGTTCCATTTGATCATGACCTACCATCAGTACTTAAATGGCCAGACAGAAAGAGCTCTATAGATTCTTGAGTATATGCTTCGCACTTATGTTCTCAACTTTTGTGGAGAATGGGATGATCATTTGGGGTTGGTCGATTTTTCTTATAATAATAGTTACCAATCCATGATCAAAATAGATTCTTTTGAGGCCCTGTATATCGATCCTTGTAAATATCCATTATGTTGGTCATAGATTGGTGAAAGTTCCTTGGTTGAACCAAGTTTGGTGTAAGAGACGATAACAATGATGCAATTAATTAATCATATAATGTTAAAATCCAAGATCCAATATAATTATTATAATGATCGTCACCATAGACCTTTATAATTTTAAATTAGTGACCAGGTGTTCATGAAAGTTTCACCCTGATTGGTTCATTGATGGCATGGGAGGCAAGTAAATCTTTCTCCTCATTTTTTGGGACCTTTTAATGATGTTGAGTAGGTGGGTAAAGTTTCATACCATTTATCAATTCCACTGATGATGATGTAGATAAATAAAATATTCCATATATTGCAGCTGAGAAAATATCTTTCTGATCCATCTCATGTTTTGAGCTGGAGTGATCTTGATAGTGAACCTGATTTATCTTTGACAGAGTGGAAAACCGAGATAGTTGATTCTAAAAGCAAGGTACTTCGTGGGAGGATGATACCTTTGGTTTATATGCTATGGTAGCATGATTATAATATTCATGAGATGTGGGAACATGAGGCACTAATGATAGATCATTTTCCTCATCTCTTTAGCATGAAAGCTTCTTTATAGGATTTCTGGGGACAAAAAGTTTGTATACTATGGATGTTGTAACATACCGTTACTGATCTAACAGGTACGTCTTTAAAATTGTATTGGTTCTTCATTTTTGTTAACTAGGTAAGGTTAATAATGAATTTGGAGGATACCTATAATGGTAAAGTTAGATATTTTTTGACTCTCAGCTTTAATCAGTCATTTTTGTAGGCTTCAGGAGGGTTACACACCATGTAACTAGGTTACAAGACATGTAATGGTTGTTCGGTATATACCATAAAATGTTAATACCATGAAATTTACATGACGTGACATGTAATTACACGTCATGAGTTAATTAAATATCAATTTTTAATTCTAAGTGATGCATATTTCGACGGTTATGGAAATTAACTACTTCATGACGTGTAATGGGATTAATTGTTGTGTAATACCTCGATTTCTATTTTAAAACAAGCATCACAGATGATCTATCCCTTTTTTATCATCTCCAATTTCACTTCTCTCTACCCAAATCCATCCCTAGGTGATATTGGAGCTCTCCAACCCTTTCAGATCCTTTCATTCAGCATTTGATCGTTGTTGTGCTTGCATTGTGATTCCCGAGTAAGCATACTCCATTGTTCTTCATCTTTATCTCTTTATCCTCTTTTGGGATTTCAATAGATCATACTAAAATTTATGGACATATACTTCTTGTTTAAGGATCTCATTTCTAGATTTATTTTCGAGGTATTCTACACATTCGTTCTCATTGGCGGGTTTCTTTGTGGGTGTTGTGTCTTGGAAAGAGGTAGGCAGTTCCATTCCGTTTGGCCAAATTGATTACACTTAAATTGTATGATTTATTTCAATTGTTTATTTAAATTCAAATTTTTTAAATTTAGTTAAATTGGTTTTTATTAAAAATCCAATTCCAGTGAATTGGGAGGTTTGAAACAGTTTGGAAAGAATTTGTGAAAACCCCCCAATTCCCTTGAATTGGGGTGTGTTTGCAAATGGATGAAAATGGTTTTAATGGAATTATTGAATTTTAATTTTGAAATGGAATTTATGGAATTTCTTAATTGTGAAAATGTATTAAAAAGTTTTGATATGAACCCAGTGGTTTTATCTTGTTAAATTGGAATGTTTTTGATCAAAAACTATTTTAGTTTTAAATGGAAATTGGGATTTGAAATGGGAGGAATGGAATGGAATTTTATTTTAAGAAGTCTTGAAATAAATTACCTATTAT
This sequence comes from Viscum album, assembly GCA_963277665.1. Lineage (NCBI taxonomy): Eukaryota > Viridiplantae > Streptophyta > Magnoliopsida > Santalales > Viscaceae > Viscum > Viscum album. Next base: position 1,422,279,202 of record OY728120.1, read on the forward strand.
TGATTTTGTAAGATCACATGAAATCCTTAGGTAGTTTGTGAGATATTTGGAAACACTCTATGATTATACATCATTGTAAAAAAATGCAGCATGTCACATCTCCGATGGGATGGTGACAAGTCACCTTTGGACAATGTCAAAAGTATGTGTGTATACACATATTTCTATGATCAATTAGAGAGTACGTAGTCCTATAGACTGAAACTTTCATACCTATTTTGAAGATGACCATTTTTCTCGCTTGTTTTATATTTGAGATATAAATGTATCCCAATGTTGCTAAACTGCTTTACATGCCTTCTGAATTTATATAAACTGTTTTATATAAAATGTTTTATTTAAGCCATTGTTTGAGAAATATTCCAAGACCTATAAATTAAATTATATGCTTAAAGTATTTTACATAATTTGAACTGTATAGAAATATTTGTCAAAATATTATTTAAAATTCCAAACCTATTCATTTTAAAATTTAAATCATTCCATTGGTTAATATATTATTGGCATCTGATATGGAATCCTTGGTGATACCTTATTGGGATTTTTAGCTCACACCTTACTTGTGTCGTTGGGTGTTTGTAGATTATCTCCTTTTAGGTTCGAGCAAGGGGAAAGGATCTCTTAGTGGTGGATCCATCTGTTGAACCTTGGACTTTCCGAGTCATGTCCTTAGGGACTTGGGATATTTTTCCTATTTTGGTACTTGGGTTGTAGAACTTTGGGATTTAATTCCTGTTTGACTTCTAGTGCATTACTCATAGTGGAGTTTCTTTTTTTATGCATATATCTTGATTTTGTTTCTTCCATATTGTTAGTAGAAAAACATTACCACTTTTAGTTTGTATGATTTCAGGTTCTAGTTTCTAACCTGTTGGGATTGAGAACACCCTTTGGGCTATGTTAGGGTCAACTCGATTATCGGGTAACCAGGTTACCAGTGCTAGTTCATGACAAAGTTGGTCTAGGTTGAGGTTTTGACTTGATGTAAGGACCCAAACCCTAGTTTCCTAGAGATAGTTCCTTATATTAATACATTGGCATGATTACAATAAAGTTTTATCCCAAAGTAAAGAATAGTTTAGTAGTTTTGAAAAACAATATACAAACATAAGTTCAACATTACAAAATGAAATGAAATACATAATAATAATTCCATTGAAAACATCAAGGACTCCTAGATTATCCCAAAAAGTCATTCATAATATTCATCTTTAAAACCTATGGAAAATAAAACATAAGAAAGGGGTGAGCTCATATGATCAGTAAGGGTAAGTAATACCATAGCATTTATCATAAAAATAAACACTAGGCATAATGAACAACTAAAAACACATGCCTTTAAAAATATACTCGATAATAATATGGTTGGAATGAAAGATGATTAAATAAGGCCATATAAATGATCATAAGAGAATAAAATATAACCATTGATACTATACTATTCAAATAATCACATGGTTTATCAATTTATAATACCATAACAGGAGAATTCATAATACCGGACATCTGAAACATATTGTCAAGGCCTCGACCAAGACGTCTGAAAATACTAGCGTAAGGCCTCGGTCAAAACCCAGTTCTATTTTTTCTCATGAGACCTAATGATGAATCAAGGGGATATAGAGGGACCCAACCGTAACTTTCTAAGTCCAATTCATTCCTCATATAAAAGTAGATAAACAAAAACAACATGAATATATGAAATAACTTTCCCCAATCTGTGCAGATAAACCCCTAACCATTCTGAGTAGTATGGTGAATGGTATCAAGACAACACATCCATAGTCAAAATGATCATAAACCATTTAATACAATATGGTATATGATAAACATAATATATTAACCTCAATAAGAAATAAAATTTAATAGAGGTGTTGAAATAGACAAAAAATACTCTAATAAAATCATCGAGGAATTTTTGAGAGAAATACACTTTTACTTTGAAAAGAAGAGTTATTTTGGAAAAATATTTGCATAAAACCAGAAATTAACTAAGTTAGTTTTTCCATGATAAAATGAGTGGTTTTAGAAAAGAAATTTTTGCATGAAACAGATTATATAGTGCACTTGAAAATAGCTAAGAATTTGAGAAGTTCCTTTGAATCAAGCTTGTTTATCGGGAAGAATTGAAAAATATCTTTATAAAAAATTTAACTCCCATAAAATAAAGAAGGATTATGATTGGTAAATATATATAGAACATTAAAATATCATTTATGAAGAGTACATAAGAATAATTAAGAATTTAATTTTGATTAAGAGAGGAAAATATTAACCCTAAAGAAAATGGAGGTTCAAGTAAAAAAACCCTTACCTTATGTCCTAATGAGCTCTGCACTTAACCTTAACGTCCAGAATAATAAAATTAAATCCATTAATTATTAAATTAATAACCTCATATATATTTATTTTATTTATTACAATTTTATTAAGTTCCTTTATGGTTTTTTTGATGAGTTATAAGATACAATTTTATCACTCAGAGCGTTCGAATCTTTGGGTTTCATGATCGGTATACTTGTATATGAGTATGGAAGTTCACATGGAATTGGTATAATTATCCAGAATTGAATTTATATGATACTAATGAATATAAATAAGATTAAATGGTGATATAATCCATTTGGTTATATGTTATGAGGATGATTTATTATATATAACATTATTGATAATCATTTAGATTATTTTGGTGATATTTCGATTATTATGAACTAGTTTTGTTGTATGAATTAGTATTATGAATATATAATGGTTTAAGAACATTAAATAAGACATAATAAATATTTTATAATCTGTTTCAATCATAAAAATGGTTTCATGACCATCCTTGAATGAGAAATTTAATAAAGAAGGTTCATCATCCTCGAAGGTTGTAAATCGGCACCTCCCAGACGATGATTTCATTTTTTTTAAAATAAGAGAGATAGATAGTATTTTAAGGAATAATATTACATTAACATGATATCATTCTATTATATAGATTATACCATAGTTATAATGATAATTTGGACATATTAGGTGAGGAGAAAATAAGGAAAGTAAATAAATTGAAAATGAAATTAAAAGAAAAAGGAAGAGGGTTTACCTCTTGAAATGTCTTCCTTGAGAACCTCCTTAAGGGAAGGTTTTTTTGTCTTTTGGAAATAAAAAGAGATATTTGACACAGGGAGAGACTAGGAAGAGTATTTGGGAATAAATTTTAGAAGCTTCAAGGTTAGACGATTGAGGAGAAGAGTAAGTGAGGGGTGGATTTTATAGTGGAGGAGAGGGGTGATTTTTGAATATCTTATTCATTATTTTATTATTTTGATTAAGACAAGAAATAGTATTGATTATTGTGAAAATATAGTAATAAGTTCATTTTAGTTCGAACCAAGTGTTCTTACATCATCCATACATCACTTATGACTCAATAAATCATATATTTAGCATTTATCGTTAATTATCATATTTTACTATTTACTAAAAATTCAAGTATTTAAAAAAAATCCCAAAAACTAATTATAACCACTTTCTGAAATATAGAATTCAAAAATGGACTCAATTTTATTAAAATAATTTTATAAATATGTGAAATTTAATTTTTAAATAAAATAATTATTTTCTTGAAAAATACAAATTTTAATTTTAAAATTGATATTATAACACTTTCATAAATTAAATAAGGTCAAATAAAATTATCCTAAAATCATAGGAAAACAAAATATTTATTTAGGAATACATTTTTTGAAAATTATTTTTATTTTAAATCAATTTATTAATTTAAAATTTTAATTAAATATTTATTACTCATAAAAATGCCAACACTTAATTATTAATTTTTAAAATATTCACTCCCATTTATAAGGTGCCTAAATTTTATTTATACTTACATGGATGGGGTTACCATTCATAAGGTTTATATTAATATTCATAAGGGTACATTACTATTTGTAGGTTCTGGTCATAGCGGAAGCGCGTTGGTGGGATTGCCCAACTTTAATTTTAGCGTTAAACAACATTCAACCCGAGATCCGTCATGATATAAAACGCCGGATCTTCGGAATAGAATGAAGAACGAAAATGAAAAGAAGAGTCCCAGAACCATTGATATAGGATCATTATATATTGGTTATAATTAATTTAATTAATTCACAAGAATTACCTCGGTGGAATTCTTTCTTCGTTGATGTGTCCAGTCACGATTTGGTGATCCGTCGTTGCATCATAGAATCCAAGTGTAGGATTCCTCTAGCGGTGATCCACATGTGTGCCACATATCTCCAGACGTCGCCGAAGGGATCTCCGGGTGCTAGCGCGGAAGAACCTTCACTTGCAATGTCCACCTTCGATCACCTTGATCTCTCAGTCTTGAGAGCGTTCTTGGAGGAAGGAGTTCTTTCGAGCTTCAAATAATTCTTCAGAATTGTTGTGAACAATGATTCTATTGTGGAAAAATGTTAGGATTGTGAGGATATTTATAATCTGGTTTGAGGTTATAGAGTTATTACAATAAATAAACACGTTACGCATTTTATTTATTTCATTAACTATTATTGAAAACCCCCATGTTGAATTATTAATTCCTTGACATGCGCCCATGCTGATTATAATAAATATCATTTAATAAAACAATATTATATCCTCAAAATCCCAACTGGAAAAACTACATGGCGTGTAATCATTAATACACATCGTATAATCATTTTCCATAAAACTACACGATGTGTATATTTAATATACATGACGTGTACTTTTATTTTCTTTATTTCCTCCACCACATTTATTATACCTTGAGTGATGGCTATTTATTTCTTAAATAAATGTAACTGCATTAATCGCTAATAAAAATATTATTTCTCCCACAATATATTCTCTCAAATAACTAGTGTCGAAATAAATGTGATCAAACATCCTTAAATAATTATTAAACCACAGTCGGGAATAATATTTATTTAACTTGTTAAATTAATATTTAACTGAGATACATGGACACACTTAGTGTGTGACCCTCTAGGCCTCTTTCTCAGTGGCATTAGGTGGAGCCTGCCTAAAGTCCAAGGTTAGCATCTAGCAACACGCCAAGGCACCCATAGATAAAGAAGTTAACGCCGCAATGACGTGTCACCTCATACGAATGCTTACCGTGTAATATAATCCATTTGTCTCGATATCTATAATCAAGCAGATTCCATGCTAGTGCCATCAACCCATGTGCTCGATTATTCTTTCTTTGACTTCCCGAAATTGAACTCGCCCATACCTTACCAAGGCCATGGATTTATTTAGGCTATCTCAATTCCATAAAAGGTCCTGAGATATCTACTTCTATTATGGAATAGAAGGGACAAATCCTTTCTCTCATTATCTATTAATGCAGTATTATTCATGACGCACCCAACGTATCCTACCTCGCTGTGAACAGTGTGTCGTCACAGTTTTCGTCAATACATCTAAGTGTGCGAGTTGTAATACCCATTAATAATAATCTTAAAGTCTAAGGACCAATACACATGTCTGCAGATAGGAACATCCAATGACACTATGAAATGTGAATTTCCTACTGGCGGGCCTCGTTCTCATAATATCCTCCTAGATATTACCAAGGGCGCACACCATGAGAAGGTGCCTCAAATTTTTATGAGTCCTCACCCCTAATAACCTGTATTATTTGTGCCCCTCAAATAATATCATCCAACCATAAAACATATATTCGAGAATAGTGTTATGACACTTCTGGGTTCTCATCATAGCAGGGATCCACTATGACCCTTTAATGCAACAACTGTCCTTAGGACATTATCACATGCATTTTCATGTAGAAGAAAAATCAAGATGTGATAAGGCTTTTATTAATGAATAAAGTACAAAGTAGTTGGTTCTAGGCCACTAAATCCAACATACTCCCACTTGGACTAGAGCCAACTGCTAACAACCTTTAACCCACTAGCTCTCACATGATATTCATGCTTCTACTGAGATAGGCCTTTAGTCATGGGGTCCGCCACGTTCTCTTCCGTGGAAACTCTTCTCAATGAAACTTCACCCCTTTGATATAAATCCCTCAAGAGGTGATACTTCTGGAGTATGTGCTTTGTCCGTTGGTGTGAACTTGGTTCTTTTGCAAGAGCCACCACTTCAGTATTATCACAATACAATGTAATGGGATCTTTACTGCTAGGCACCGCATCATGATCCTGGACAAAGTTCCGAATCCAGATGGATTCCTTGGCTACATCAGAAGACGCTATATATTCAGACTCCACTGTATAATCAGAGACAAATGGATGCTTTGAACTCTTCTAGCTCACAGCTCCTCCATTGAGACAGAAAAAATATCCAGATTGCGACTTCAGATCATTATGATCTATCTGAAAACTAGCATCAGCATACCCCCTGATGACAAGATCTTCGTCTCCTCCATACACTAGGAATATATCCTTAGTTCTTCTAAGATACTTAAGGATAGTCTTAACAACAGTCCAATTCTGTTCTCCTGGATCTGCTTGATATCTGCCTACCATGCTCAGTACATAGGCAACATCAAGCCTGGTACATAACATGGCATACATGATGGATCCTATAGCCGGAGCGTATGGGATCTTACTCATTCTATATTTCTCTTGTTGTGTCTGAGGACACATTTTATTAGAAAGATGTAGGCCATGTGACACTAGAACTAATCCCCTCTTAGATTGTTCCATACTAAATCTCTTTAGTATCTGGTCAATGTATGTACCCTAACTTAGTCCAAGAAGCCTCTTGGATCTATCACGAATGATCTTAATCCCTAGAATGTAGGCTACTTATCCTAATTCCTTCATATAGAAACACTTGTTCAACCAGTCCTTAACTGACTGTAATACTAGTACATCGTTTCCAATAAGTAATATGTCGTCAACATATACTACTAGAATAACGATCGCATTCCCATTAAACCGCTTATAAACACATGGCTCACATTCGTTCTTAAGGAAACCAAATTCCGTTATGGCTTCATCAAATTGAATGTTCTATGACCTGGATGCTTTCTTCAATCCATAAATGGATTTCTGCAACTTGCAAACCCGTTTGGCTTCACCTGGTTTCACAAACCCTTCTGGTTGTGTCATATAGACATCTTCCCACAGGTTCCTATTAAGGAATGCTATTTTGACATCCATTTTCCAAATCTCATAGTCATGGTAAGCTGCTATGGCAAGTATGATTCTTATGGATTTAAACATGGCAACTGGCGAGAAGATTTCATCATAGTCAATTCCTTGAGGCTGTCTGAATCCTTTAGCCACTAGACTTGCTTTATAGGTGCTAACTTGACCTTCCATGTCCATTTTTCTCTTGAATACCCATTTTCATCCAACATGCTTTACATTAACTGGCTCATCAACCAGAACCCAGACTTAGTTCTGATACATGGAATCCATCTCAAAATTCATAGATTCTATCCATCTTGCAGCTTTTGAGCTTTCTACTGCTTCCTTGTAGGAGATAGGTTCATCATTGTCCAACAATAATGATTCACCATCCTCAGTAAATAGAAAACCAAATCTCTCTGGTTCCCTTACCTCTCTTGAGATCCTACTCAGTACTTGTGTTTCTGGAACCTCTTCCACGGGGACCTGCGAAACTTGTTCCTATACCAACTCTTGTGTATTCTGAGAATTAACTTCGTCGAATTCAATCTTGATCCCACTATCCTTTTTGAGGATGTGCTCCCTCTCAAGAAATACATCTTGTCTAGCGATAATCACTTTATTGTCTTGAGGTTTATATAGGTAATATACTTTCATTTCCTTAGGATATCCTATAAAGATACACTTCATGCCCCATGGTGCTATTTTGTTGCCTGATAAGGCCTTAACAAATGCCTTACATCCCCATACACGTGTATGTGAAAAAATTGGTTCCTTTCCATTCCATAACTCGGAGGGAATTCCATTTTCCACCTTAGTTGGTACTCAGTTTAATGTGTATACTGCAGTTTGTAATGCATATCCCCAAAAGGATAATGGAATATCCACATGACTCATCATCGACCTCACCATGTCCAACAAGGTGTGGTTCCTCCTTTCACTAACACCATTCCACTATGGTGTATAAGGAGAAGTGAGCTGAGATAGAATCCCAGACTCCTGTAGAAGATCGATGAACTCTTGGTTTAGATATTCTCCACCTCGATCCGATAAAAGATTCGTTATCTTCTTACCAAGTTGATTCTCTACTTCATTATTGGATTCCTTAAATTTCTATAAGGACTCTGACTTATACCTCATTAAGTAGACATAGCCACATCTACTCAAATCATTAGTAAAAGTAATGAAGTAAGAATATCCACCTCTAGCTTCTACTGGAAATGGTCCACACACATCCGTGTGCACCAATCCTAGAAGCTCTGTGGGCCTTTAACCTTGTCCACCAAAAGGGGGCTTGGTCATTTTTCCTTGTAAACAAGCGTGACACCTATCAAGTGGTTTATCTCAGTAGAGTCTAAATATCTATCTTGGCAGAGATTTTTCAAGTGCTTCTCATTTACATGACCGAGACGGTGATGCCACAACTAGGTGATGTATGATTCATGTGAGTTTGTTTCGTTATCGATTGCCAACACTTGGTTTTCGTAATTTAATACATACAAACCATTATTTAAATGTTCCATACCATAACATACGTTGTTCTTATAAAAGAGACAACCCTTATTTCCAAAAATGAAAATAAATCCATCCATATCCAAACAAGATACAGAAATTATGTTCTTGGTAACACTAGGAACATAATAACAGTTATGTAAAACCAAAATCATTATAGTTGGCAATGAGAGGTGGTAATCGCCAATAGCCAATGCAGCTAGCCTTACACCATTGGCATCTCGAAGATCCACCTATCCTCTAGAAATCTTTCTAAATCTACTTGGTTCCTGCATTTGAATACAGATGTGAGCCCCACAAGCTGTATCTAATAAACAATTTGTAGAAATGGAAAGATTACACTCGATAACGAAAGCACCTTTAGCGTCCCCACGCTTCTAGGTGCAGTTCCTCTTCTAGTGGCCCTACTTTCCACATGCAAAACACACCGCCTCCCATTACTTGCCCTACCTCTGGATCTTCCCCTTCTTAGAGGGACAGTTCTCAGGGGCTTCATACCATTTATAAGTCTTTGGCCCCTTTGCCTTGTCCTTCCCTTTCTTGTTCACCATAAGGACTGCAGGTTTTTCACGCCCCATGTCATTGTCTACCTGGAGAATCAAGGTTAGAATCTCCTATAGAATCTTCTCATTGCCGATCATGTTATAATTGACAATGAAGCTAGATAAGGTCTTGGGCAAGGATGATAGGATGAGATCTGTACGCAACTCATCCGAGAATTTAATCCCTAAGATGTCCAGGCGTTCAATATAGCCAATAAGCTTGACTACATGAGGCCCAGCTACCGCAGACTCTCCAAGATTGTTTGTAAACAAAGCATTGGTGATCTCATATCTCTCTTGTCTCGCATTCTCTTGGTAGAGATCCATAAGGTGAGACATCATGCTATACACGTCCATGTTTTCATGTTGATTCAAGAGCTCATTAGACATGACCGATAGCATGAAACACTGGACATCTGTGGCATCATCTATGTGTTTCGTGTAGAGAGATATTTCCTCATCACTGGCCTCTTTCCCAGGTGCAACTGGAATAGGCTCTTCCAGTACATACAATTTCCTTTCGTGGTGAAGGATGACACGTAAACGCCTATGCCACTCTTGGAAATTGATGCCGGTGAGAAGGTTTTCCTTCTCGAGTATGGTGCGCAATGATATGTTTGAAGTCATTTTCTTTCCATTTCTAAAAATTAATATGAGAAAAGGTTTAGTACTTTATTACAAAATTGAGACAAATAAATAAATTAATACTTATTAGTCTCCCACTATTTTATCGAAATCCAATAGCCCTCACAATTGATTTCAGAATATTATGTTTCCTGAATATTCTAGTGGAAAGGATCCATATTTCCCTTCACATTACCCCAAATAGGTTTGGTCAAGCAACTTGAAGGGTTTTTAGGTAGTCATTATAAATTCCAACTGCATTTAACTCGCTACTCCTTGATCTGCTGAGTGGACTCCCCAATCCTAAAATCCTTTTATTTTGAATTTCCTCAACCTTTGCCTCTTGGACACACCAAGTCCTGCTGTGGCAGTTAACCCTTGATGCGAACCAAGTTAAGTCAACCCAAAAACTTGAATTATAATTCCTCGATAATTGAAAGCACCCCAACTAGGGTTGGTCAAATACTTTGAACTATGGTTTGATTCTAACCAAGATCATGGAAGGCTACACCAACTTAATATTTCTTTGAGGGATTTTATCCTTATACGCAAATTTCCAATTTATTATCTTTGATTACATTCTTTTTAATATTAAGTGGGATATACTTAAGTGATTAACCATTTCTAAGATAATATTTATGCATAATCCGGTTTTATTTTAGTTCCATCTTGCATGCTTGTTTAATTCATTAATTGTGTTATCGTGACAACACACCCACAATAAAGAAACCATACAACTTACAAAAATAAAATAAATGGTATGATCATGAGCTTGTTCTATTGGTTAGTTTATCTAGCAGTTGATAAACTAACCCAAGACCTAGGGGAGAAACACCTTGAACCTTGTGGGTTAGTGTTTACAGCTTTCCACTTGTCCACGTTTGTATCCCCTTAGATTGGTTTCAACTTGGCTCCTGACTTGAGCCACCTCCACTAGCTTGGGAGCTCCATCCATTACATATGCATTTATCTCACATGCAGGTGAGGGGTAAAAAGGGATTTTTACATAAAAGAATCCTTGGGCATGCAGGCCCTACATATTAATGAGAAGATAGCTCGCAGGCCAACAAATTTAATATAAATAAATAAATTAAAATAAACCATTCACATATAGAGGTCTCGGTCTAGCTCATGATCATCCATACATGAAAAGATATTTATGCATAAATAAAACTAGCATTAAATTCTTTAATAATTCTTGTTTAAGATAAATCATGCTCGAATTAATTAATTATCTTTAATTAATCAATCCTTTTATCTTAAACAATTTTTTATGAATTTCCTTGAGACTCTCATCCATCATAATTTTAAATAAATAAATTCATTTAAAATTATCTATGTACGTAACTTTTACCTTGGAGGAAACCCGATGAATTCTTGTTCATTGCTAAATTTGAATGAGTACACAACGTGTAGTTCCGACTACATGGCGTATACTTTTATTCACCGACCATCCGAAGTACACGCCCGGGGATATGGTGTGTTAATGTACTTCGGAAATTTTCAGAGTAAACGGCGTGTTCAGTGGGACACACGCCATGTAGTTTCCACGTTACACGGTTTCCAGCCAGGCAAGCCGTGTGTGGGGTACACGGTCCAACCCTAACCCGAAGGGACTACACACCGTGTTCATTGGACCACATAGCGTGTAATATGGAAACCTTGTGCCACCTGTTTCTGGTCAACACATAGTGTCATTAATGACTTAGATAGGATCCAATACATGGCCTCATTTGGCGGATCAGTCTGATGATTGAATCTAGACTACACGATGTGTACTTCCTAATACATGCTGTGTATTCTGGTGTTGTACGACCAAAAATGTTTGGCTCCTCCATATGAGTTCCTCTATTTTATTTTAATCAAAATTAAACTAAAAATTCATTTCTGTGAGGTGAATGAGAAACGATGGAGGAAGAACAGATCTCGAGATTCATATTACCATAACGATTAAACTTGAATTGAAACAACTAAATTATTAAATGCGTAAAACATCAACGAAAAACTAAATAATTATAATCAACGATATGACCCCTATGATACCACTTGTAGGTTTTGAGTACAGTGGAAGCACGTTGGTGGGATTTCCCAACTTTAATTTTAGCGTTAAACAACGTTCAATCCGAGATCCATCACGATATAAAATGCCAGATCTTTGAAATAGAACAAAGAATGAAAAAGAAAAGAAGAGTCCTGAAACCATTGAGATAGGATCATCATATATTGTTTATAATTAATTTAATTAATTCACAAGAATTACCTCATTGGAATTATTTCTACGTTGATGTGTCGAGTCATGATTCGGTGATCCGTCATTGCATCGTAGAATTGAAGTGTAGGATTCCTCTAACGGTGATCCACACGTATGCCACGTATCTCCGGACATCACCAAAGGGATCTCCGGGCGCTAGCGCGGAAGAACCTTCGCTTGTGATGTCCACCTTCAATCGCCTTGATCTCTCGGTCTTGAGAGCGTTCTTGGAGGAAGGAGTTCTTTTGGGCTTGAAATAATTCTTCAGAATTGTTGTGCATAATGATTATCTTGTGGAAAAGTGTTGGGGTTGTGAGGATATTTATAATCGGGTTTGAGGTTATAGAGTTATGACAATAAATAAATGCGTTACACATTTTATTTATTTCATTAACTCTTATTAAAAACCCCCATGTCAAATTATTAATTCCTTGACATGCGCCCACGCTGATTATAATAAATATCATTTAATAAAACAATTTTATATCCTCAAAATCCCAACTGGAAAAACTACATGGCGTGTAATCATTAATACATGGCGTATACTCATTTTCTATAAAACTACACGACGTGTATATTTAATATACACGGCATGTAATTTTATTTTACTTTATTTCCTCCACCACATTTATTAGACCTTGAGTAATGGCTATTTATTTCTTAAATAAATGTAACTGCATTAATCTCTAATAAACATATTATTTTTCCCACAATATATTCTCTAGAATAACTAGTGTCGAAATAAATGTGATCAGGCATCCTTAAATAATTATTAAACCACAGTCGGGAATAATCTTTATTTAACTTGTTAAATTAATATTTAACTGAGATACATGGACACACTTAGTGTGTGACCCTCTAGGCCTCTTTCTCAGTGTCATTAGGTAGAGGCTGCCTAAAGTCCAAGGTTAGCGTCTAGAAACACGCCAAGGCACCCATAGAGAAAGAAGTTAACATGCCGCAATGACGTGTCACCTCATACAAACTTTTACCGTGTAATATAATCCCTTTGTCTCGATATCTCTAATCAAGCGGGTTGCATGCTAGTGCCATCAACCCATGTGCTCAATTATTATTTATTTGACTTCCTGGAATTAAACTCGCCCATACCTTACCATGGACATGGATTTATTTAGGATATATCAATTCCATCAAAGGGCCTAAGATATCTACTTATGTTATGGAATATAAGGGAAAAATCCTTTCTCGCATTATCTATTAATACAGTATTACTCGTGACGCACCCAACGTATCCTACCTCGCTGCGAATAGTGTGTCGTCACAGTTTTCATCAATACATCTAAGTGTGCGAGTTGTAATACCCATTAATAATAATCTTATAGTATAAGGACCAATACACACATCCACAGATAGGAACATCCAATGACACTATGAAATGTGGATTTCCTACTAGCGTGCCTCATTCTCATAATATCCTCCTAGATATTACCAAGGGCGCACACCATGGGAAGGTGCCTCAAATTTTTATGAGTCCTCACCCCTAATGACCTGTATTATTTGTGCCCCTAAAATAATATCATCCGACCACAAAACGTATATTCAAGAACAGTGTTATGGCACTTCTGGGTTCTCATCATAGCAGGGATCCACTATGACCCTTTAATGCAACAGCTGTCCTTAGGACATTATCACATGCATTGTCACGCAGAAGAACAATAAATATGTGATAAGGATTTTATTAATGAATAAAGTACAAATTAGTTGGTTTTAGGCCACCAACTCCAACACTATTCATAAGGGTCATGTTACTATTCACAAAAATGTAAGTTGATCCTATCAAACTCTAAAAATCTTACTGATCACAACCGTGTATGTCCATATTTCAAAATTGAAAACATAGAAGTGGAAAAATTATGTTTAATGTCTATGTTATAACTATATAATATAAATAACAAAGTGTTATTTCTTAGAGACTCAATGTTTCATGAATTTCATTCTATATTAAATTTATTTTTAAATCCTTGGGGTGTTACATTCTCCACTCCTTCAAAAATTTCATCCTTGAAATTACTAGAATGTTACCTCATAAAAAGATTTGGGTAGGTCTTTATCAATATTTCCTTAGGATCCCATGTTTCCTCTTCAATTTTATGGTTTTTAATAAGTACCTTTACTAGTTGAGTTGTTCGATTCCTCAACACATGTTCTTTAGTGTCCAAAATATAGATAGGATCTTCACAGTAAGATAAGTTAGGTTCCAATTCTATAACTTTAGAAGTGAGTACATGTGTTGGGTTTATCATGTACTTCCTTAAAAAAGAGACATGGAACCCATTGTGTACCTTATAGAGGATATGAGGTATTTATAAATGATAATCCATAACTCCAATTATCTCTATAATTTCAAAAGGACCAATGTATCTAGGGTTCATTTTCCCTTTATTCCCAAATCATATAACACCCTTCCATGGAGATACTTTTAAGAAAACATGATGTCCCACTTGAAATTCCAAATCCTTCCTTAGATTATCAACATATCTCTTTTTCCTTCTTTGAGCTGCTTTGATATGGAATTGAATAGTCTTTAACTTTACTTTTGTTTCCTCCACAAGCTCTGGGCCTACATGATTCCATTCACCAACTTCATCCCAATATATTGGTGTACGACATCTCTTTCCATACAATGATTCATATGGTGCCATTTAAATACTAGAATGGAAAATATTGTTGTAGTCAAACTCTAACAAAGGTAAATAATAATCCCCAATACCATGAAAATCAAGTGAGCATGATCTCAGTATGTCTTCTAAATTTTGTATTGTCCTTTCTGATTGCTCGTAAGTTTGAGGATGATAGGTAGTACTCAAATGAAGCTCAGTATCCAAATATTTCTAGAGATTATTCCAGAATTTTGATGTAAATCATGGATCAGGATCAGTCATAATTGAGAGAGGTGCTCCATTAATTCTTAAAACTTCATTGATATAAAGTCATGAAAGGTGCTCTAGTGGGAAATCCTCCTTTATAGTGAGGAAATGTGTAGATTTGGTAAGTCGATCAACAATTACCCATATTTAATCATTCCTTATTGGAGTTTTTGGTAATCTAGTGACAAAATCCATGGTGATGTCATCCCATTTCCATGAAGGAATAGGTATAGGTTGCATGACTCCTCTAGGATTTTGTTTCTCAGCCTTCACCTGTTAACATGCTAAACATCTTGATACATAATCATAAATTTCATGCTTCATGTTGTCCCACCAAAAATGTTCTTTCAAATCTCTATACATGTTAGTGCTACTATGGTGTATAGAGAAATTATAACTATGGGAGTCCTCTAATAACTCCATTTTTAGCTAGGTTATAGAGGGAACACATAACCTTCTCCCAAATTTAAGAATTCTATCCTCACACATGAAATCCAGAAACATACCATCTTTCATAGCATTAATTTTCTTTTGAATATTGTCATCATCATATTGAGAAATTTTAATTCTTTACAATAAAGATGGTTGGGAAACCAATTGAAAAAGTAATGATTCTTCACCTTCTTTGAAAATTCCCATATCCAACCTCATTATATCCAAGTACATAGGATCCTTATAAATCATCATTTTGTTCAAAAATCCATGATCATTCCTTATCAATGCATCTGCTACCTTATTTTCCTTCCCTAAATGGTAGTGTATGGAACAATTATAATCCTTGAGTAGCTCGAGCCATCTTCTTTTCCTCATGTTGAGTTATTTCTATGAGAAGATATATTTCAAGATCTTGTGATCAGTATATATCTTACATCTTTCACCATAGAGATAATGCATCTGTCACGACCCGTCCCTCAGGGCTCGTGCCGTGACTACCCCAAGCCCGCCTTCCATAGGCTAGGGGCTGGCGACTAGCACTGAAGGCGTATTCTCTAAAACTAGGAAGGCATTGCCTTTATAACCTGTAAACACACGCAACCAAGCACACAACAAGATATGAACTCAAGTAAACTGAATAGTAAATAGAGTGAATACAGTAAGTAAAAGGGGCCAGAATACAATCCCAACTAGAAAGTACAAGAAACTGAAAGTATAAGTAAACTAGAACAGCTCCTGTGATCACTCGCCAAGGATCCTACCTGAAGGGTAGGTACAGCTCTTGATCGGTCATCTCTATGATACGCCTCATCTAAGGTCCACCTCTGAGCTACCTCCAGTCTTCATACTCTTGTCCTTATTTAGTGCTGTTCGTCTTCTGCACCAAACACAACAAAGTGCGGGCATAGACCGTGCATGGGTGAGTATAACGATACTTAGTAGGGACCCCGAGACCCTCAAGGTCTCAGAAAATCCACAAAGGATAAACCAAAAAGCATGAAATCAACTAACACCCTACTTTGTTATATTCCCATACATATACCTAAGTTATCAAGTATACCCATATCAATCATGAGGAAACACAGAGTCCAACTCAAAATCCCAAAGCTCAATTATTCCACAAAGGAAGGAACACCACGAAAGTAAGTACCACAAAATTTTTCCACACAGAATAATACCAAAAAGGTACCAACTCAGATCACACCAGGTATAACTTAGGCACATAAGTACAAATGATTAGATGTAACTTACT
The DNA here is from genome assembly GCA_963277665.1 of Viscum album. Classification (NCBI taxonomy): domain Eukaryota; kingdom Viridiplantae; phylum Streptophyta; class Magnoliopsida; order Santalales; family Viscaceae; genus Viscum; species Viscum album. The sequence continues at coordinate 1,422,295,818 of OY728120.1, forward strand.
GAATCATCTTACTTTGTTAAGAGGCTCTGCTGCTGACCCACACAGGATCACTCAGTGCTGACCCACATAGGATCTCTAGATGTTGAACCACACAGGATTTCTCGGTGCTGACCCACACAGGATCGCTACGTGTTGACCCACACAGGATCACTCAGTGCTGACCCACACAGGATCGCTCAATGCTCACCCACACAGGATCGCTCGATGCTGACCCACACAGGATCACTATTCATTATTCACATCACAGCCAGCTACTGGGTTCCTGCACTAACTTGCTCGTCTCTGAGAGGGTCCGCTCCTCAAGCCACTGGTTGATACTACAACTAACATTAAGTCCCATGAAAAAGTACCCAAAGGACAACCACATCATAGGGATCTCAATGCAATAGGCGGTGTGTCAATCGGACACCCAGTCTGTAAGTTATTAGCCTTTTAGTCCCAAGGGCTCAGTTGGATTCATGCTTGATCCAACCCGACTGTATCCTAACATTATCCAAATCTCAATTGGGGTATACCAAAGGGACTATCTAGCTCCAAGGTTTACAGTGTCATTGACGGTTTGTCAAACGGACGTATGATGCCAAAGTTATGGCCGATAGAGCGAAAAGCTCGTAGTTGGTCTGGGTCTCATCCGACCTAGTCGGACCGACCCGGCCCAACCAGTCCTGGGCCAACCCAACCTGGTTTGGGTCGACCCGACCCATTGGGTCTAGCCCGGACTACTAGGTCCGACCCTACTCGCTCGGACCGGCCCGGATCGCACTGGGTCCGGCCCGGCCCACGCTGGGCGGCGCGGGGCCCACAGATCGGCGCGAGGCCACAAGGGCAGCGCAGAGGCCACGAGGGAGGTGTGGATGCCACGAGGGCGGTGAGGCTACGAGGTCTGAGAAGGTCCATGGGGCGGTGAGGTCACGGGGGCCGCGGAGGCCTCTTAGGTGGCGAGGCTGTGGGGAAGCAGAGCCCATGGGCGGCGTAAGGCCATGGGGCGGCAGAGGCCTCAGGAAGCGCGGAAGCTACGAGGTGGTAGTGTCCATGGGCGGTGCGAGGTCACGGGGCAGCGGAGGTCATGGGCGATGTGAAGGCCGTGGGGCGGCGGTGGCCGTGGGCGGCTCAAGGCCGCGGTTGGCGCGAGGTCATGGGCGGCGGAGGCCGCGGGCGGCGCGCTGGCCACGGGGCGGTGCCATTACGCCGTCTCCTTCATTGTGGCCAACGGTGGTGCCGGTCGCCATTCTCATGCCCCACTGAGGTTAGTTTCCATCATCCTCCATCGCGAAGAACATAACAATTAAACACAAGATTTGCAGAGAGGTCAGACCATGTTTTTTTGGCCCGCACTCTCCACATTAGAGCGGTAGAAAGTGACTATAATCTCTTCCTAATTTTAAAATTAATTATCAAGAATGGGTAAGGGGAAGAAATTAAAACAACCACCCTAACTTAAAGGTTTGTTGATGTTGGCACGAGAAAGAATTCGAAGATGTCGACGTTCGTCGCGCCCGCCACGCACCTCCGATCTTGGGCTTGTTCGTTGATTCATCGTAGTTGACATTGATGAGGAGGGAAGGATGGGCATCAATTGAAGAAGTACCACATTGGAGGATGCCCTGAGGAAGAAGTCGAAGTCATGCATCGGTGTTCTTCGTTGGAGGAGCGTTCTTTGTTGGAGAAGAAGAATCCCTCTAAGGTTCTCTCCCAATTTCCCTTTTCCAATATGATTTTTTCCCCAATTTAATTGTTGGTACAAATTAAATTGGCATCATAATTACATTGAGGTTGGCATAATAAATTTTTGGGGAAACCTAAAGGTCACCTCCCTCATTAAAGAGGGAGTTCAAGAGGTTTCTCACATTAGGAGGGTTCGGGTGGTCCCCACCCTTAAATTCAAATTGGGGGTTTTAGGTTTGGTGGTCCCCACCTCCATAACCCCACATGGGAGGTTTAGTGCTGGTGGTCCCCACCCATCAACTCTCAAATGGGAGGTTTATTTCTAGTGGTCCCTACCTCTTAACATCCACATGGGAGTTTCAAATGAAAATAAAATGTTACACAATTTTATTTTATTTTTTGCTTTCACAAATAAGTGAAAAACTAACTTCCACCCTCGACCTAATGCGGTCAAGGTGAAGGTCTCCTTAAGAGAATACCGGCACTGAGAGTTCAAAAATTCCCTTGGATTTCAATTCTGAGCACCAGTTCAAAAGTTACAAAAACCCTCTCACACGTTTACTGAACGTACCCGAAAAAAAGTTCATAAATTCATTCCGGGCACACCGGGCCTTGGAATCATGCACCATCAATTTTCACGGACTCGTAAAATTCCTATATATATTTTTTTAAAATTACATTGAAATTACAGGTCTTTACATTCTCCCCACCTTAGGGTATTGCATCCCCAAAATCCATATCATAAAACTAGGAAAACAAGTGGGGGGTACTGAGCATGAATCTGAGCCTCCTGCTCCCATGTGATCTCCTGGAGGTTCCCATGCTTCCAGTGAACGTTCACCAGAGGTATTGACTTCCCATGAAGGACCCAATCCTGTCGATCCTCAATCTCAACTGGATCCTCTGAAAATGTTTCCCCATCGTCGATGTCCAGCTCACTGTGGTCATTGACGTGGGATGGGTCATGCATGTATCTCCTCAGCTGGGATATGTGGAAGACGTCGTGCACTCGATGAAACTGAGGGGGAAGAGCTAAGTGGTAAGCCACCTCGCCAACTCTACTAAGAACCTAAAAAGGTCCGATGAACCTCAGAGATAACTCTCTGCCTTGGCCAAATCTCCGCAAACCTCATCTGGGTGAGACCCATAGAAAGACGTGGTCGCCATTCTCGAACTCCAGAGGTCTCCGTATCCTGTCAGCATAAGACTTCTGCCTGCTTTGTGCAATCTTCATCTACTCCTGGATGATCTGCACTTTCTCTGTGGTAGCCCATACCATCTCTGGTCCCACTAGTGCTAACTCCCCTGGGTTAGTCCAGTACAAAGGTGATCTTCAAGGTAGCCCGTACAACGCCTCAAAAGGTGCCATCCCAATGGTGTAGTGATAGATGTTGTTGTATGAAAACCCCACTAAAGACAAGTGATCCTCCCAGCTATGGCCGAAGTCGAGGACGCAAGCACGTAGCATGTCCTAGAGGGTCTGAATGGTCCGCTCAGTCTGACTATCCGTCTGAGGATGGAAGGCGGTGCTCAAATGAAGCTACATCCCGAAAGCCTCCTAAAACCCCTTCTATAGCAGAGAAGTAAAATGTGCATCACGATCAGAGACAATAATCGAGGGTACTTCATGTAGCTGCACAATCTTCTACACATAGAGGCATCCCAAGATCTCTACTGAACCCCGCTCTCTGATCAGTAGGAAGTGGGCCGACTTGGTGAGTTGGTCAATGATCACCCAAATCGAGTCATGACACCTGGATGTACGTGGAAGTCCTATCATTAAGTCCATGGATATCCCATATCACTTCCACTCTGGGACTTCTAAAGTCTGAACCAAGCCTACTAGTACCTGATGCTCCGCCTTCACTTGCTAACAAGTGAGGCACCGTGAGACAAACTCTGCAACTACTTTCTTCATTCCCAGACACCAGTGCTATCGTCAAAGATCCTGGTACATCTTCGCCACTCCTGAATGTAATACTAGAGGGGATGTGTGAAACTCCCTCAAAAGTTCCTCCCGAAGTGACACTGGTACCATGCTACATCCTCTGAAGAGGATGACGTGCTCCTCACCTTCATAAAATCCATCAGGTGCTTGTCCTGTGGATATATGAGCATGTCGAGTCTCGCAGTCAGTGTCCCCATGCTGCACCTCCCTGAATCGCTGAAGAAGTGGGAGAGTGACTGTAAGAGACTGAAGGAAAGATTCTCCATCCCGATCCACAATGGATATCTTCAAAGCGGCTAGCTGCTCCGTCGCCTCGCCTAGTAGCTGTATACCAGACCTCCTGCTGAGTGAATCTACTATAACATTACCTTTCCCAGGAGTATAGACTATCTCTAAGTCATAGTCCTTGAAGAACTCAATCCAATGTCACTATCTCAGGTTCAAGTCCTTTTGATAGAAGACATACCTAAGACTCTTGTGATCAGAGTACACTATAAAAAACTCTCCCATCAAGTAATGTCTCCAAATATTTAAGGGGAAGACCAATACTGCTAACTCCAAGTCATGGGTAGCATAGTTCTTCTCATGCTGTCTCAGCTGTTGAGAACTATAAGAGATCACGGCTCACTCCTGCATCAGGAAACATCTGAGTTCTGTCCCTGATGCGTCACAGTAGACTACATACCCTACGCCCTCCTCTGGAAGCCTAAAGATGGGGCACTAGTCAGCCTATGCCTCAGCTCATGAAAACTCCACTGAAATCTCTCTGACCAAATGAAGGGTTTCCCATTTTTCTTTAATGCTGATAAAGGTTCTTCAACTATGGAGAAATCTAGCACAAACCTCTGGTAGTATCCATCCAAACCCAGAAAACTCCGTACCTCCATCACACTCTTGGGTGGCTCTCAAGAAAGTACCGCCTCAATCTTCGCTAGATCCACTGTAACTCCATCCTTCGATATGAAATGTCCTAGAAATTGAACCTCTCGGATCCAAAACTGTCACTTCAAGATATTAATATAAAGCTGGTGCTCTTAGAGTGTGTCCAGTACCACCTGAAAATGATTGGCATGCTCCTCCTCAGTAGCCGAGTAGATCAGAATGTTGTTGATGAAGACTACTACAAAGCGATCAAGGTATGGCTGAAAGATCCTGTTCATGAGTCCCATGAACACTGCTAGAGTGTTGGTTACACTGAATATAATAACCAAGAACTCGTAATGGCCATACCGACATCTGAAAGCCGTCTTCTGCACATCCTCATCTCATACTCTGAGCTGGTGATAGCCTGATCCGAGGTCTATCTTCGAGAACCACTGTGCTCCCATCAGCTGATCAAAGAGGTCTTCAATCCTCGGAAGTGGGTAATTGTTCTTCACGATCACCTGGTTCAGGCTCTGATAGTCAAAAAAAAGTCTCAAGGTCTGATCCGCCTTCTTGGCGAACAAAATAAGGGCTGCCCAAGGAGAAACACTGGGACAAATGAACTCTTTCCCCTGTAAGTCCTTCAGCTGTACCCGCAGCTCACGAAGCTCCATGGGAGCCATCCGATACGCTGGTGTAGATATCGGTTCCATCCCGGGGTATAATTTAATGTAAAATTCCACCTCTCTGTGAGGAGGTAGACCCGAAACATCATCAGGGAAGACATTCATGTACTGGTCCAACACTACAGGATAACTCGTACTCTCCACATCAACTACTCCGAGGGTAAGGCTAGCCAACTAATGAGTGATCAGCTGCACTCTCCTCTGGGTAAGTCCATCCTATGCTTCAAAGGTTCCCTTCTCTCTGGTGAAGGTAAACCTGGTCCCATCCGTGCGGACACACCGCACTTTATTCCTAATACAGTCAATCTGAGCAAGGACTGTAGATAACTAGTTCATACCCAAGATGACATCTTAAGGGCTCGACGCTGCTACTAGGAGATCCTAGATGAAGCTCTGACCTCCTAGAGTAAGATCACATTTCCGGAACTAGTGCATAATTGTCAAATTTGCTCTTATAGGAGTCTCTATCCATAAGGATCGAGCCAATGACTCCATTAGAATCTCCGAGATCTGAATGAGGACAGTGTCAATAAAAGAGTGACTGACACATGTGTCTATAAGTACTATAGCTAAGGTAGAGTAGACACAGATCGTTCCTCGTATCATCTCCAAAGCACTGTTATCATAGGACTCAGCTTCCTGGAGCTGAGCTCGCCCCTATCCACCTACTACCTATGGTTGGGGTGGACCACCTGGTGGTGGTGGTGGTAACATCTCGAATCGTTGCCCACCGCCAGCTGCACGACCATCTCCTCTGCCATGTCCACCTGCTCCCAATGGACCTCCTCGGTCGAACATCTGTCTCTACCTGGGCGGTCCTTCGACCGTCTATTGATCATCTGTACGGCGGGTTGGACAGTCACGATCCATGTGACCTTGCCCGCCGGATGTGTAACATTTCCCGCTCTGGGCATGACTGGCTCTGCCTCGGGTTCCCCTCACAACCAACCCTAAATCATGCGGTCGCCCACCTATAGGTCTAGTCCTCTTGGACCTCTGCAACATCTGTCTGTTGCCAGTTGCAGAAGACTCTGCTACGTGATGTCCGGTGGTGGGTCTCGCTACTGGTGTCTGCTCAGCAAGAAAATTCTCCACTAAGAGGGATTGCCCTAACACCCCCACCTGCGTCAGAATGCTAAGAGAAATCATCGAAGCCCTGATCTCTCACATGAGACCCTTCTTTAAGGTACAGGTCCTAAAGAATGGGTCCTGAACCATATCAGTGGAGTAGCATGAGAGGTCAGTAAACCTCCCTGAGTACTGAGCTATAGTCATGCCACCTTTCTGCAGATGAAGAAGCTCCTATATGCGCACTGCGTGAAGAGTCGCTGAGAAAAACTCTGCCCGAAAAAGGCTCTCGAAGTCTGCCTAAAGAAGCATCACCTCGTTGTGAACTTCGAGCATCGAGCTCCACTATCTTCCTTTTGCTGCCTGTAGAAGACTGGCAGCAAGGATCACCATGAGATCAGCTTGTCTCCCTCCCAGTCAGAATACTCTCACTACGGCCTCCAACCAATCCTTAGCCACCTGTGGGTCCATCTCTCCCCTAAACCTGGGTGTCCTCTGGCACTGGAACTTGTGCAAAGTGCTCAAGCAGCATATACCCTCTGCTGCTGGGGCTAGTGCCATCAGTCGTCCAATGGGTAATGGTACTGCTGGTGCCTCCGCTGGTGCCTCTACTGGAAGAGGGCCCTATATCGAGGCCTCATATCTCGGTGGGCTATTAGTGCATACTATATCTAGAACACTAGATGGATATCAGTGTGGAGGAATCCTGAAAGAAACAGATGCCCCATGGTCAAAAAGTTATACCAGGTGAGATGACTCAAAAAGATCATAAAGTAAACACTTGGAAACACACACGCAATCAGTGTTTTCGTGCACTAAGTTGGTAATCAGAAGTCAGGGTCCTGATGTATGGATATGTCGGTCACCGCACCAACACTGGTTTCCCTAAACTGATAACCACACTCACTACACTTAACACTATTGCCATTAAAAAAAGATCAGAGTCCTCTGTTCTAAAGTATAACCGACTCCTCTAATGCCAATTTGTCACGACTTGTCCCCTAGGGCCCATACCGTGACTACCCTAAGCCCACATTCCATAGGCTAGAGGCTGGAGACTAGAACTGAAGGCGTATTCCCTAAAATTGGGAAGAAATTTCCTTTATAACCTGTAAACACACGCAACTAAGCACACAAAAAGATACGAACTCAAGTAAACTAAATAGTAAACAGAGTGAGTATAATAAGTAAAAGGGGTCAGAATACAAGCCCAACTGGAAAGTACAAGAAAATGAAAGTAAAAGTAAAATGGAACAGGTCATGTTATCACCCACTAAGGATCATACTTTAAGGGTAGGTACAGCTCTCGATCGGTCATCTCTGCGGTACACCTCATCTAAGGTCCACCTATGAGCTACCTCTAGTCCTGGTAATCTCATCCTTAGTCAATGTTGTCTGTCGTCTGTTGTCTGCACCAAAAACAACGAAGTGTTGGCATAGCCCGTGTAGGGGTGAGAATAATGATAGTCAGTAGGGACCCTAAGATCCTCAAGGTCTCACAAAATCCAAAAAGGATAAAACACAAATCATGAAATCAACTGACAACCCTACTTAGGTATATTCACATACATATACCTAAGTTATCAAGTATACCCATCTCAATCATGAGGAAACATAGAGTCCAACTCAAAAGCCCAAAGTTCACCTGTTCCACAAAGGAAGGAACACCACGAAGGTAAGTACCACACATGCACGCCACACAAAAGAATAACACAAAGGTACTGAATCAACTCACACCAGGTATAACTTAGGTACTGAAGTACAAATGATTAGATATAACTTACTGAATCATCTTACTCTGTTAAGAGGCTCTGCTACTAACCCACACAGGATCGCTCGGTGCTGACCCACATAGGATCTCTAGATGCTGACCTACACAGGATCGCTTGGTGCTGAACCAAACAGGATCGCTAGGCGCTGACCCACACAGGATCGCTCAGTGCTGACCCATACAGGATCGTTCGATGTTGACCCACACAACATCACTCGATGATAACCCACACATGATCACTTGGTGATGACTCAGACATGATCACTATTCATTCTTCACGTCATATCTAGCTAATGGGTTCCTGTAATAAGCTTTCTCATCTCTAGGAGGGTCCGCTCCTCAAGCCACTGGTCGATACTCCAACTTACACAAAGTCCCATGAAAAAGTATCCCAAAGTACTTCCACATCATAGGGGTCTCAACGCAACAGACGGTGCGTCAATCGTACACTTGGTGTGTAAGTTATTAACCTTTTAGTCCCGAGGGCCCGGTTGGATTTGTGATCAATCCAACCCAACCATATCCCAACTTTATCCAAATCTCAAGTGGGGTATACCAAAGGGACCGTTTCATTCCAAGGTTTACAGTGCCATTTATGGTTTGTCAAACGGACGCATGGTGCCAAAGTTATGGCCGATAGAGCGAAAATCTCATAGCTGGTCCGGGTCCGGTCCTACCCGGTCGGACCGACCCGGCCTGGGCCGACCCGACCCAGTTTGGGTTGACCCAGACCACTAGGTCCGGCCCGGATTGTTGGGTCTCACCCAACCCACTGGGTCTGGCCCAGCCCGCGCTGTGTCCGGTCCACCCCGCGCTGGGTGGCGCTAGGGCTGTGGAGCGGCGCGAGGCCACGAGGGCGGAGCAGAGGCCCCAAGGGCAGTGCAAATTCCGCGAGGGTGGCGAGGCCACAATGTTCGCGAAGGGCCATGGGGAAGTGAGGCTGCGGGGGCCGTGGAGGGCCGTGGGGTGGTGAGGCCGTAGGGGCCACGGAGGGTCACGGGTTGGCGGAGGCTGGGGGCGGTGGAGGCCTTGGGGCGGCATGAGGCCGCGGGGAGGCGGAGGCCACGGGTGGCGCGGAGGCCGCGGGGCGGCGGTGGCCGCGGGCAGCGTGAGGCCGCGGGGTGGTGGAGGCCAGTGGCGGCGGAGGCCGTGGGCGGCGCGGTGGCTGCAGGGTGGCACCGTTGGGTCGTTGCCTTCGTCGTGGTTGAAGGTGGTTCCGGCCGCCATTCTCGTGCCCCACCGAGGTTGGTTTCCATCCTCCTCCAACATGAAAAACACAACAATTAAACACAAGATTTACAGTGAGGTCAGGCCATGTTTGTTTGGCCCGCACTCTCCGCGTTTGAGGAGTATCAAGCAGCTATAATCTCTTCCTAATTTTATGATGAATTATCAAGAATGGGTAAGGGGAAAAAATTCAAACAAGCACCCTACCTCGAAGGTTCATTGATGTTGGCGTGAAAGAATTTGAAGATGTCGATGTTCGTTGTTCCCTCCACACACCTCCGATCCCAGGCTCGTTCGTCGGTTCATTATAGTTGACGTCGATGAGGATGGAAGGACGATCATTGATTGAAGACATCCCACGTTGGTGGATGATCCAAGGAAGAAGTCAAATTTGTGCATCGGATTTCTTCATTGGAGGAGTGTTCTTCGTTGGAGAAGAATAATTCCTCCATGGTTCTCTCCCAATTTCCCTTTGCCAACCCTTCCCCTAATTCCACCAAAATGAAAAGGTTTCCAATATGATATGTTTCCCTAATTTAATTGTTGCCACAAATTAAATTGGAATCATAATTACATTGAGGTTGGCATAATAAAATTTTGGGGAAACCTAAAGGTCACCTCCCTCATTAAAGAGGGATTTCAAGAGGTTTCTCACATTAGGAGGGTTCGGGTGGTCCCCACCCTTAAATTCAAATTGGGGGTTTTAGGTTCGGTGGTCCACACCTCCATAACCCCACATGAGAGGTTTAGTTCTATTGGTCCCCACCTCTCAACACTCAAATGGGAGGTTTAGTTCTAGTGGTCCCCAACTATTAACATCCACATGGGATTTTCAAATGAAAATAAAATGTTACGCAATTTTATTTTATTTTATTCTTTCACGAATAAGTGAAAAACTAACTTCCACCCTTGACCTACTATGGTCGAGGTGAAGGTCTCCTTAAGAGAATACCGGCGCTGCAAGTTCCACGGTGCCCTCAGATTTCAATTCCAAGAACCGTTTCAAAAGTTACAAAAACCCGCTTTCACTTTTACTGAATGTACTTGAAAAAAAGTTCAGAAATTCATTTCGGGCACACTGGGCCTCAGAATCACGCACCGTCAATTTTTGTGGACTCGTAAAATACCCATATATTTAAAAAAAAATTACATGGAAATTCCAGGTCTTTACAGCATCCATATATTCAGAGAAAATATTATAGATTCCAACTCAAGATCATGAGTTGGATAGTTATGTTCATGAATTTTTAACTGCCTTGATGCATAGATAATAACTCTATCATTCTGCATAAGGACACAACCAAGTCCTTTATTTGACGCATCATTATAAATCACAAATCCACCATTTCCTGATAGTAGAGTCAATATTGGAGCATTCACTAACCTCTTCTTCAATTATTTAAAAAATTCTTCATATTCCTTTGTCCATACGAACTTAAACCCTTTATGAGTAAGCTTGGTTAACGGGTTAGCTAATCTGGTGAAGTTCTAAATGAAACACTGATAATAACCTGCTAAACCAATAAAACTACATACCTAGATTATGTTCATTGGAGTTGGACATTCCTGAACTAATTTTTTCTTTATAGGATCAAATAATATTCCATCCTTAGAGACAATATAGACAAGAAAAGAAACTATTTGAATCCAAAATTCACACTCACTAAACTTTCCATATAACCCGTTTCTTCTAAGAGCCTTCAAAATAATGCACAAGTGATTCTCATGATCTTAATAGATTTTGGATTATACCAAGATATGATAACTAAATACCACAACAAATTAATCAATATATTCCTTGAAAAAACTATTCATTAGATCCATGAAAAAAGAGGAAGCATTAGTCAGTCCAAATGTCATTACTATAAAACCGCAATGCCCACACCTGGTTCAAAATGCTGTCTTTGGAATATCTTCCTTCCTCACACACAATTGATGATATCCAAATCAAAGTTCAATCTTTGAAAAATATTGGGCTCCATGAAGTTGATAAAATAAATCATCAATGTGAGGTAGGGGATATTTTTTTTATCGTAATAACATTAATTTCTCTATAGTTAATGCACTGCCTCATGGATCCATATTTCTTCTTGACAAAGAAAACATGGGATCCCCACGAAGAAACACTAGGATGTATAAATACTTTATCACTAAATTCCTCTAGTTTTTTCTTCAGTTCTACTAATTCCACCATGGCCATTATATTAAGATTCTTTGATATAGGTCTTGAACCCGTAATTAAATCAATAGATAAATCAACTTCCTACTTTGGAGGATGTCTAGGTAAGTCCTATAGAAATACATTAATGTATTATTTCACAATAGGTACATCCTCAATTTGAATATTTCTTCCCTCACCCATAGATATTGAATTCTCTTCCTCCCTAAGAATTGAATTTAGTAGAGGTGATGGGGGTGGATCTAGATAAGAATCATATGGTGATGTTTCTGATATAAAGATAATGGATTCTACACCTTCCTCATAAATCACAATTTTTTTCTTCTTAAAATAGATTTTTTCATCATATTTTGAAATCCAGTCCATACCAATGATTATTTCAAAGTTAACCATAGGTATTAAGATAGAATTAGTAGATAAAGCACATTTATATTCCATAATGGAAACTTACTAAAACATATTTGTTTCAATGAGACTTCCCTTAGGGGTTTTGACTGAAAAATCCCTTATTAAGGAGTATTGGAAATATCTAAATTTTAAAGAAAACTAGGAATATATAAAGGAATGAAATGATCTAGAATCAAATAAAGCATTGGACAAGTTTGAGGAAATGATTATAGTAACTTACACTACATCATTAGAAACTTCAACATTAATAGTTATGATCACATAAGCTTTTCCTTGCTCCCATGGCCTTTTATAAGGAAATTTTTCTTGATGCTTTGGATAATCATTTTCATAGTGTCCCATATCCCTACAATTGCATCATTAAACATTGGTAGTTTCTTTATTTCCCTTTAAATCAAGATCTTGGTGGACCTTTTCTCCACAATTTTTTTACCAAAATTTTGGATTATATTATGGTTATGATAAAGTTTGAAAGACTCAAAAATAAATATCATTTTTTTATTTATGGGGACCACAAAAAGGGAGGGTAGAGAGATGGAGGGGGGGATAGGGGATAATGAGCTCAAGGGGGTCTGAAGAAGTGAAGGCCAAGGGAATCCCCTAGAGCCACCTCCATGCCACATGAGGGGAGAGAACTGATAGAACTGCACACCATAAGGGGGGGGGATACTAGGAGGATTTGGAGGCCATGAAGTCCACAAGACAATTTCCCTCATTCCATGTATGAAGAGTCTTAGTGATGTCTAGGAGAAGAGGCCTGCACTTGCGGATGATATATGAAATGTGCCAGGGGAAGGGGGAGGATCCCTTAAGTGAGCTCCAGATGATCCTAGAGTCCAACTATACCGAAGTGAGGGGGATATTCCTTGAATTACAGAGCTCTAGCCTAGTCAGCATGGCTCTTGCCTTCGCCATCAAAGATTCCCTATTCCTAAAGAAGGCACTGAAATCCAAGATTACCGAACTAGACGGGTCAACAATCACTCCACCTCCCCTCATAATACCCTGTCCATATGCACCATCAGAATTTAGCTTAAAGACCTGAGTAGGGGGAGTCCATCTCACCCAATACCCATACTGAAGGGGATGAGAAGGGGACTGGGTGGAGTAGTAGAAACATCTGAGATAAGGTGCCTCCTCATGTCTACTGTGGAGGGTAGCCAAGTCAGAGATGAGGCATCAGGTTTTTAAGACCAGGCCATGGGGAGAGGTACGAGTGTCGTTGTGCCACACCCTATTGCACACCTGCCAAATGCACCAAAATCCTGCAGCCAAGAGAATGTAGTGGCAATCAAAGCTTCAAAATCAACATCATTATCTGGAATAGGAGGGAAATACCTACATGGGATACATGTGTTCATGCGGTTTCCATTATAGTTATAAGTTTCTCAACACTAATCACAACTTCAGAACCAACATCATTATCTGGAATAAGAGGGAAATACTTACACGAGATACGTGCGTTCATGAGGTTTCCATTTATTCCACTAGGTTCCATTTATAAATAATATAATATACTAAATTAGCTTATAAATCATAATGTACAATGTCTAAGTATCAAAAAACTTAACATAAATTGAAATTTTATCCATGTCTAATCACATAATCATAAGAATGGTTTCTTTGAGGACATATTTACATTTAAATTATTCATAAAGTTTTTATAATTTTTTTAATTATCTAAGCATATATCCTGGGAGTGTCAAAATAGGTGCATAGTAAGGCTCGTTGTCATGTACCAGGTTACCCCGAGTCAGGCTCCGAACACCTTGTCAGAGTTGTTACTCCTAGGTACATATATGCCAAAACCACCTCCACTTGTAGTATCTAGATAGGGATGTATTTCTAGGAAGATCCACATAATATATACCTTACCAAAATTCTAGGATGTTACTGTATGCATATCCTCAAGTTCTATTTTAGGGTTTTGTTCAGTAATCTATGTTTTCTAAATATAGTTTTTAAGGTTTCTACTAAACCTCCCTCTGATACTAACTATAAGGACCTAAACCCTAGTTTCATAGAGTTTTTGCCTTATATTAATACATTTACATGATTAAAATAATGTCACATCTTAAAGGAATTAATAGTTTATTAGTTTTGTAAAAAAATATACAAACATAAGTTCAACATCACAACTTGAAATTAAATATATAATAACAATTCCATTGGAAATATCTATGACTCCTAGATTATCCTAATAAGTCATTCATAATATTTATCTTCACAACCTGGGAAAAATAAAACATATTAAAGGGGTGAGATCAGATGCTCATTAAGGGTAAGTAATACAATGGAAGTTATCATAAAAATAAACACTAGGCATGGTGAACAACAAAAAACACATGAATTTAAAAATATACATGATCTTAATATGGAAAGAATGAAAACTAATTAAATAAGGATATATAAATGATAATAAGAGAATTAAACATAACCATTTATATTATACTATTTGAATAATAATATGGTTTATCAATTACTAATATCATAATGAGGGAATGAATAATGCTGGACATCTGAAACATATTGTCAGGGCCTCGACCAAGACGTCTGAAAATATTAGGGCAAGGCCTCAGGCAAAACCCAATTATGTTTTGTATCATGAGACCCAAAAATTAATATATGGGATATAGAGGGAACAAATCATCACTTTATAAGTCTAATTAATTCTTAATATTAAAGGGGGTAAACATAAACAACATGAACATATAAAATAACTTTCCCCAATCTGTACACATAAACACTAACCATTATGAGTAGTATGGTGAATGGTATCAAGAAAACATATCCACAATCAAACTGATAATAAACCATTTAATACAATATTTTATATGATAAACATAATATATTAACCTCAATAATACATAAAATTCAACATAGGTGTTTAAATAGACAAAAAACACTAATAAAATCATCGAGTATTTTTTGATAAAAATAAACTTTTACTTTGAAAAGAAGAGTTATTTTGGAAAAATATTTGATTAAACTATAATTAACTAAGGTAGTTTTCCATGATTAAATTATTGGTTTTATAAAAGTAATTGTGGATTAAAATAGATTATAGAGTGCACTTTAAAATATGTAAGAATTTGAGAAGTTCCCTTGAATCAGACTTGTTTGTCGGGAAGAATTGAGAAAGATCTTTATAAAACATTTAACTACCCACAAAATAAATTAGTATTATTATTGTTACACATATATATAACATTAATTTTTTTTTATGAGGTGTACATAATAATAATTAATAATTTAATTTGGATTAAGAGATACAAAGAGTATAACCTGAAAGAAAATGGAGGTTTGGGTACAAAACCCTTACCTTATGTCCTAATGAGTTCAAAACATGATATTAACATCCTGGATAATCAAATTAAATACATTAATTAATTAATTAAAAAAACCTATATATGTTTTTGATTTATTAAATTTTTATTAAGTTCATTTATGGCCCTTTTTATGAGTTATAAGATACAATTTTATCGCTCGAGAGTGTTCGATTCCTTGGTTTTCATGATCGGTATACTTATATATGAGTATGGAAGTTCACATGGAATTGGTATAATTATACAGAATTGAATTTATATGATACTAATGAACATAAAAAATATTAAATTTTGAATTAATTCATTTGGTTATATGGTATGATGATGAGTTATTAGATAGAACATTAGTGATAATCATTTAGATTATTTTGGCGATATTTCGATTGCTATGAACTAGTTTTATCGTGTGAATTTGTCTTATGTATATAAACTGGTTTCAGAAAATTACATAAGAAATAATACATATTTTATAATCTATTTCAACCATAAAAATAGTTTTAGGACCATAATTTAATGATAAATTGATGAACAAAGGTTCTTCATCCTTGAAGATTGTAAATCAACACCTCCTGAATGATGATTTTGTTTTTTTAAAATAAGAGAGAGAGATAGTAGTTTGAAGAAGAATATTGCATTAAAATGATATAATTATAGTTTATAGATGATACTGGATTTATCATGATCATTAGGATAGAGGAGGTGAGGATAATATAAGGAAAGTAAATAAATTGAAAATGAAATTAAAAGGAAAAGGAAGAAGGTTTACCTCTTGAAATGTCCTCCTTGAGAGCCTCCTTAAGGGAAGGACTTTTGATCTTTTAGAAAGACCAAGAGATCTTGGAAATGGGGAGAGACTAGGTAAGAGGATATGTGTAGAACTTTGAGAAGATTCAAGGCTTAGAGGATTAAGGAGAAGAGGGAGTGAGGGGTGTGTTTTATAGTGGAGGAGAGGGGTGATTTTTGAATATCATATTCATTATTTTATTATTTTTCTCAAGACAAACAATAGTGTTGATTGTTATGAAAAAACAATAATAAGTTCATTTGAGTTCGAACCAAGTGTGCTTACATCATACATACATTACTTATGACTCAATAAATCATGTATTTAGCATTTATTATTAATTATCATATTTTACTATTCACTAAAAATTCAAGTATTTTATAAAAATCCTAAAAATTCACCACAACCATTTTTCAACATATAGAATTAAAAAATGGACTCCATTTTATTAAAATAATTTTATAAATATGTGAATTTAATTTTTAAATAAAATCATTATTTACTTGAAAAATACAGATTTTAATTTTAAAACAGATATTATAACACTTTGATAAATTAACTAAGGTCTCATAAAATTATCCAAAAATTATAGGAGAAAAAAATATTTATTTAGGAATAAATTTTATGAAAATTAATTTTATTTTAAATCAATTTATTAATTTAAAATTTTAATTAAATATTTATTACTCAAAAAATACCAACACTTAATTATTAATTTTTAAAATATTCAATCTCAATTATAAGGTGCCTAAATTTTATTTATACTTACATGGGTTATGTTTCTATTCATAAGGTTCATATTACTATTCATAAGGGTATATTACTATTCATAAGGGTCATTTTACTATTCACCAAAAAAATGTAAGTTGATATTATCAGACTTTAAAATTTTTACTAATCACAACCGTGTATGTCTATTTCAAAATTCAAAACATAGAGGTGAAGAAATTATGTTTAATGGAAAGGTTATAACTATATCCTATAAATAATTTTTTTGTTTCATAGAGACTTAGTGTTGCATGCATTTAATTCTATATTAAATTTATTTGTAAATCCTTAGAGTGTTACACTTAAAGTAAGTATGAATTTGTGAAATATTTTTAGGACTTAGGAGGTAGTTACGATTGAGTTATTGGCCATATATCATCATAATGAACCTTAAGTCTCCAGGTGTGGTTAGGAGAAGATTCCTTGTGAATTAGTTATAGTATTTTCCCTATCTTTTTTTGGAAAGAGTGAAATCCAATTCTTGTTTGTTCTATCAATCGGGATATTTTTTCCCTTGTTTCTTTGTTTGAGAATTATCTAATGTATTCCTTACTATATGATAATGTTGTGTAGAATCATGCCTTCAAGAAGATGTGCGAATCAGATCCAGGATGAAGCTGCTGCTGAACCACAGTGAGTGAATCTTCCAGTGGACCCGAATCTAGTTGAGGTGATTGTGCGTACTATCCAATCTATGGGACATGAACCTCCTCCAATCTCCATTCAGGCTCCAATTGTAGAACCTTAAGTGGATGTTATTCAAAATCATTATCAAGAGTTCCTTCGCTATAATCCACTAGTTTTCAAAGTCTTCACTAATCCTCAACATGCTAAGGAATGGTTTGGAAGGATAGAAAATCTGTTTGAGTTCTTGGAGACACCAGAAAAGATCAAGGTGAAGTGTGCCACCTTCATACTAGAGGGACTAAGAAGGATATGGTGGGACACAATGGTGATGAAAAAGAAAAATGAGGGCCTAGAGTGGAAATAATTCAAGGTTATTTTCACTGACCAGTTCTTTCCAGAGTCAATGGTGTTGGAGAAGGCTATGGAGTTTTTCAAGCTTGAGTAGGCTTACATAACCATGATTTAGTATTCAAATCAGTTTGCTGAGATTATACAGTTTGCGCATGAGATTCTATCTAATAAGAGGATGAAGACTTGAAGGTTCAAGTTGGGATTTTGATTGAATATCCGTTCTCATGGTTTTTTGCTAAATCTAACAACTTATACTGATGTTTTAGATTGGGGGATAATGGTTGAGATGGACCAGGTTGGTAAGTTAGGTTTGACAGGAGTTCCTTTTTCTCCTAGTGGAATCATGAGTTCATTTAAGGTAAAGTGGAAGTGTGATGATTATCATGTATTTTATTGATGACAGGGTTAGTCCTAACATCCTATAGCACTAGGAGGAAGTCCTTTTATTTTCTACTAGTGTGGAAATCTAGGACATTCTAAGAGGGTTTGCACTGAGGCACCCCAGAACTGTTGCTCCTGCAGATTTTTGGTGCACTTAAAGAGATTATACCATATATTTTCTGCTCCATGTAGCGGAACAGGATAATCATCTTCTCCTAAAACTATGGGGAAATCAGATGCTTCTTGTATAAAGGGGTTCCAACCACATGCATCTGGAATAAAGCTTCTTCACATAGTGGAAGAGACTCCAGAGGAAGCGAATACAGGTCCCGCAACTATGAGAGGTACCATTACTATAACTTCATCATTATTGACTTCCCTATTTAATACCAATGAATCTAATTAATTTATTTAAACCAATATTTTTAATCTACTAAATCTTCCTATGGAGATTTTATCTTTTGCAATGGATATTACTACACCCCTTGGAATGAAAAAAGAGCAGGGCCACTGTAGTCTCACTCATGTCTTCTCTCTATCAGATGTCATGCTATCTTGGAGTTTTCTATTCCTCAACATGAAACCTCTTGAAACCATTTTCATAACGGATTGGATCATTTCCAATAAAGCCCATATTGATTGTTATCTTCGACGGGTCTACCTTACTACACTCAGTGATTTTTCTATTGTCTTTCAAGGAGAATGAGAGACAAGGTAGAGTAGGGATGGGCCTTATTATTTGGAGTTGGGGAAACTAATACTAGTGTTTTATTTTTATTTGGAGAGAGAATATTTGAGCTGACATCTCCATCCAGTTGTCATTGAGTTTCATGATGAGTTTCCTTACGATTTCTCTGGTTTTCACTAGTATATGAAGCTGAGTTTTCTATTGACTTAATTCATGGTACTCAACCAGTTTCAATTCCATATTACAACATGTAACCAGATAAAATGAAATAGATAAAGTCCCAATTGGATGATTTTATTGACAAATACTTTATACTCCTGAGTGTGTCACCTTGGGAAGCGACTGTTCTCTTTGCTAAGAAAGCTGATGGTTCACTGCATCTATGTGTTGATTACTGAAAACTCAATCGAGTTATAATAAAGAACAAGTATCTATTTCCATGGATTGATGATCTATGTGATCAATTTAAAGGGGTGAATTGGTTCTAAAAGATTTATCTTTAGTATGAATACCATCAACTTAGAATAAAAGAATCTGACATTCAAAAAAACACCTTTCAGAGAAGTTATAGTCATTATGAGTACCTTGTTATGACCTTTGGTCTAACAAATGCTCATCCAATTTTCATGTCTTTAGTGAATAGGATTTTCAACGAGTATCTGGATAAATTTTTGGTAGTCTTTGTGGATGGAATCCTCATTTACTTTAATCCTAAGGGGGATCGTGGACACCATCTGAGAATAGTTCTGGCTTTGTTGAGAAATCACTGACTTTATTCCAAGATTTCAAAGTGTGATTTATGGATTCAAGAAGTAAAATTATTGGGAAACCTGGTGTTAGAACAAGGAATATCATTTGATCCTGAGAAGGTGAAGGCTGTTATAACTTGAGAGAAACCATGTAATATCTTTGAGATTTAGAGCTTCTTGGGCTTAGCCAGATATTATCATCAGTTCATGAAGGACTTCTCGAAGTTGGTTCCTTTTATGAATGCTATATCTCCGAAGGGAGTTAATTTTACTTAGAATGATATATGTAAGAATTATTTTTTTGAGCTAAAACATATTTTGACAACTATATCAGTGTTGACTTTTCCAGAGGCCCGACAAGGTTATGTGTTCTTCTGCGATGCATCGGGTTCAATCTTAGGATACATTCTTACATAATGAAATAATGTAGTTTATTATGGATCTTGTCTGATTAAGAAACATGAGAATAATTATACTACCCATGAACTTGAAATTGAAACTGTAATGCATGTGATTAAGAGTTGGAGGCACTACCTTTATGGAGAAAGGTTTACTATGTATTTAGACAAAAAATATTGAGTTATATCTTCTCCAAAAAATATTTGAATATCTGACAGAGGAATTGGGTAGAGTACTGGTAATATTTTGAATTTTACATCACCTACACCCTAGGGAAATGGAATTTCATTAAAGATGCATTGAGCAGAAAACTTCCAACCCAAGCAGTGAAAGAATCTTCAGAAGAGTAGAATTTGATGGCTCTCTTTTCATAGTTTCATATTAGATTCTAGTAATCAAGGGCAAAGGTTTTTAGCCATAATTCAGTTAAAATACAAACTTCTCAAGATGATTCTTCAGGATAAATAACTTGATGATGGATTCCTTTTCACTAGAGACTCTCTTTATGGTGGGGAGACAGTTTCCTAGTGTTCATTCTCCAAAGAGGGTGTTCTATGTTATCAGAATTTCTTTGTTGTGCCATTAGTAGTAAGGGAATCTGTGATGGGATATTTCTATAGTTCCTGGTGGTTAGTTAACCTAGGAACCACTATGATTTTCTATAACATGCAGTGGAATTTCTGGTGGCCAGGTATGAGATGAGACATTGTTGAGTTTGTTTCTCATTGTTATACATGCCAATAGGTGAAGGATGAGCACCATAAGCCTTCAAGTTTGTTGTATCCACTTCCAGTCCCTACTTGTAAGTGGGATTATATCTCAATGGAATTTGTAGTTTGGTTTCCATGTACCCAGATAAGGAATAATGTGATATGGGTTGTGATTGACAGGCTGACCAAGATGGATCACTTCATACCCATTCATGATATAACCAAAGTCGAGGAGTTAGGAAATTTATACATGAAAGAGATTTTTTTATGCATGTAGTTCCATATTCTATAGTCTTTAATAGGTATCCTAAATTCACTTTTCACTTTTGGAGAGGAATTCAGGAGGCACTAGGATCTTAAATCTATTTGAGCATGTCCTACCATCCGCAGTCGGATGTCCAAACAGAAAGAGCTATATAGATTCTTAAGGATATGCTTTATGCTTGTGTTCTCAACTTTAGTGGATCATGTGATGATCATTTGGGCCTTGTAGTGTTTTCTTATAACAATAGTTACTATTCCATGATCATAATTTCTATTTTTTAGGCCTTGTATGTCCGTCCTTATAAATATCTTTTGTGTTGGTTGAAGATCAGTGAAAGTTCCTTGGTTGGATTGGGTTTGGTGCAAGAGACGACATCAAAGATTTAGTTATTTCATCAATTAATGTTAATGGCCTAGAGCCAATATAATTATTATGATTTTCATCACTTTATACCTCTATAATTTTCAATCGATGACGAGGTGTTCTTGAAAGCTTCACCCCGGTTGGGTCATCGATGGTTTGGGAGGAAAAGAAAGCTTGCTCCTCATTTTGTGGGACCTTTTGAGGTTGTTAAGCAGGTGGGGAAAGTTTCATACCGTTTAGAACTTACACCACAACTGACATCAATACATAACATATTCCATGCATCACAACAGACAAAGTATCTTTCTAATCCATCTCATGTTTGAGCTAGATTGATCTTGATATTGAACCTTATTTATCTTCGACTAAGCGGCCAATCAATAAAGTTGATTATGAAACCAAGGTACTTCATGGGTGGATGATACCTTTGGTTATTGTGCTATGTAATCATGGTTTTGATAGTCATGAGACATGGGAACATGAGGAAATGATGAGAGAGTAGTGGCCTATTCTCTTTGTCATGGAGGCTTCTTCATAGGCTTTATGGGGATATAAATTTTTTATGGTGGGGAGGTTGTAACATCCCATTACCGATCTGACAGGTAGATATTTAAACTTGTCATGGTTCTTCCTTTTTGTTTACTAGGTAGGGTTGAGAATGAATTTTTAGGATACCTATAATGGTAAATTCAGATATTTTTTGAACTTTCAGCTTTAACTGGTCATTTATACAGGCTGTAGGAGGGTTACACGCCATGTAACTAGGTTACACGATGGGTAATGGTTGCCGAGTACATACCATGAAAGGTTCACACTATAAAATTTACATGACATGATGTGTCATTACACATCATGATTTAATTAATGATCAGTTTTTAATTTAAAGCGATGCATTTTTCTGTGATTATGAAAATTAACTATTTCACAATGTGTAATGGGATTACAAATTGTGTAATACGCTGATTAATATTTAAAAATAGGAAGTACAACTAATATATCCATTTTGGATCTTCTCTAATTTCACTTCCCTTGACCCAAAGCCTTCCCCAGGTGATATTGGAGCTTTCCAACCCTTTAGAATCCTTTCATTTTTCATTTGATTATCATTGTGCTTGCGGTGTGGTTCTCGGGTAAGCATTCTCCCTTGTTATTCATCTTTATATCTTTATCCTCCTTTGGGATTTCAATAGACCATCCTAAAATTGATGTATCTATACTTTGTGTTGATAGATCTCATTTCTAGGCTGTGTTTAATGGTTTTCTTCACCCTTGTTCTCATTGGTGGGTTTCGTTGCGGGCGTTGTGTCTTAGAAAAAGGTAGGTGGTTCTGTTCCATTTGGAAAAATTTATTACCCTTAAATTGATTGATTTATTTTAGTTGTTGATTTAAATTAAAATGTTTAAAATGGATTTCAATTTGGTTTGACTAAAAAATCCAATTCTAGTGAACTTGAAGGATTGAAATTGTTTTAGCAATAGATTGGGAAAACCCCCCAATTCCATTGAATTGGGGTGTGTTTGTAAATGGATGGAAAAGGTTTTAATGGAATTGTTGAATTTGAATTTTGAAATGGAATTGATCGAATTTGTTAATTTTAAAAATGGATTAAAAATATTTGATAGAAACCTAGTGTTTTATCTTGTTCAAAGTCATGTTTTTGATTGAAACTGTAGGTTTTGGGTGCAGCAGAAGCGCGTTGGTGGGTGTACCCATCTTTAATTTTAACGTTAACAATGATAAATCCAGGATCCACCATGATAATAAAATGTAAGATCTTATGAATATAATGAAGAATGAAAAAGAAATAGGGGAGTCCCAGAACCATATATAGGATCATCATATGTTGGTTATAATTAATTTAATTAATTGACAAGAATTACCTTGATGGAATTCTTTCTTCGTTGATGTCTATGGTCACGATTCGATGTGATCCTTCATTATTTCATAGAATCCAAGTGTATGATTCCTCTAGAGTTGATCCGCACGTGCTCCATTTATCCCTGGACTTCTCCGAAGGGATCTACAGGTGCTAGTGCAGAAGAGCATTCGCTTGCAATGTCCGCCTTCGATCACCTTGATCCGATGGAGGTGGATCTCTCTCTTGTAGCTTGAGAGCATTCTAGGTGGAAAAATAATTCCCTCTTGGCTTGAGAGCTTTTCCAAATCCATTGTGCACAACCACTCAAAATGGCTTGGAAAATGAGAAATATATAATTGGGATTTTTAATTACATAGAATAATAAAATGAATTAATTACTCGAAAGCATCTATTCATTTCATTTAATTCTTAGTAATACCCCATTTCTAATAATAACAGTTGAATATTATTTTTATTTTACATGCACCCAATGAATTACACCTAATAGTATTTAATTAAATAAATAATATTATTTCTTATAAATTCCCAGAAAAACTATATGACATTTATATATTAATATACACGGTGTGTAATTTTATTTTCCATTTTTCTTAATTTCCTCCACCACATTTATTAGACATTGAATAATAACTATTTATTTCTCAAATAAATATCACTGCATTATTCACTAATAATTATATTATTTCACCCAAAATATATTCTCTCGAATAACTAGTGTTGAAATAAATGCGATCAGGTATCCTTTAATAGTTATTAAACCACAGTCAGGAATAATATTTATTCAACTTGTTAAATTAATATTTAACTGAGATATTTGGACACACTTAGTGTTTGACCCTATAAGCCTCTTTCTCAATGGAATTAGGCAGATCCTACCTAAAATCCAAGGTTAGAATTTAGCAACACGCCAAGACACCCATAGAGAAAGAAGTTAACACCATAATGATGTGTCATCTCCGATGAATGCTTACCGTGTAATGCAATCCCTTTGTCATGATATCTCAAATCAAGAAGGTAGCATGCTAGTGCCATCAATCCATGTGATCAATTATTAATTCTTTGAATTTTTGGAATTGAACTTTCCCATTCCTCACCATGGACATGGATTTATTTAAGCTATATCAATTCCATCAAAGGTCCTGAGATATCTACTTCTGTTATGGAACAGAAGGGACAAATCCTTTCTCGCATTATCTATTAATGCAATATCACTCATGACACACCCAACATATCCTATCTCACTACGAACAATGTGTCGTTATAGTTTTTGTCAATACATCTAAGTGTGCGAGTTGTAATACCCATTAATAATAATCTTAAACTCTAAGGACAAATACACACATCCGTAGATAGGAACATCCAATGACACTATAAAATGCGGATTTCCTACTGGCGGGTCTCATTCTCATAATATCCTCCTAGACATTACCAAGGGCACACACCATGAGAAGGTGCCTCAAAGTTTTATGAGTGCTCACCCCTAATGGCCTATATTATTTTTGTCTCTCAAATAACATCATCCAGCCATAGAACATATATTCAAGAACAGTGTTATGGCACTTCCGGTTTCTCATCATAGCAGAGATCCGCTATGACCCTTTAATGCAACAACTATCCTTTGGACATTATCACATGTATTGTCACGTATAAGAACAATCAAGATGTGATAAGGTTTTTATTAATGAATAATGTACAAAGTAGTCAGTTCTAGGCCACCAACTCCAATAGACCCCCACTTGGACTAGAGCCAACTGCTAACAAACTTTAACCCACAAGATCTCACATGATATTCATGCTTATGTTGAGATAGGCCTTTAGTCATGGGGTCCGCCATGTTCTCTTCCATGGACACTCTGCTCACTACAACTTCACCCCTTTGATAAAAATCCCTCAAGAGGTGATACTTCCAGAGTATGTGATTTGTCCGTTGATGTGACCTTGGTTATTTTTCGAGATCCACTGCTGTAGTATTATCACAATATAATGTGATAGGATCTTTACTACTAGGCACGACATCAAGCTCCTGGAAAAAGTTTTGAATCCATACGGCTTCCTTGGGTGCATCAAAAGCCGCTATATATTCAGACTCCACTGTAGAATCAGCGAAAACTGGATGCTTTGAACTTTTCCAGCTCACAGCTCCTCCATTGAGATAAAAAAACATGTCCAAATTATGACTTCAGATCATTCTGATCTGCCTGAAAACCAACATCAACATATCCTCTGATGACAAGCTCCTCGTATCCTCCATACACTAGGAACATATCCTTAGTTCTTCTCAGATACTTAAGGATAGTCTTAACAACAGTCCAATGCTGTTATCCTAGATCTTCTTAATATCTGCCTACCATGCTCAGTGCATAGGCAATATCAAGCCTGATACATAACATGGAATGATGGATCCTATAGCCGAAGCGTATGGGATCTTACTCATTCTATCTTTCTCTTGTTGTGTCTGAGGACACATTTTCTTAGAAAGATGTAGGCCATGTGACACTGGAACCAATCCCCTCTTGGATTGTTCCATACTAAATCTCTTTAGTATCTAGTCAATGTATGTACCCTAACTTAGTCGAAGCTGCCTCTTGGATCTATCACGAATGATCTTGATCCCCAGAATGTAGGCTCTTTCACCAAAGTCCTTCATGGAGAAACACTTATTCAACTAGTCCTTAACTGTCTGTAAGACTGGTACATCATTTCCAATAAGCAATATGTCATCAACATATACTACTAGGATAACGACCTCATTCCCATTAAACCTCTTATAAACAAATGGCTCAAATTCGTTCTTAATGAAACCAAATTCCTTTATGGATTTATCAAATCAAATGTTCCACAACCTGGATGCTTGATTTAATCCATAAATGGATTTCTACAACTGGAAAACTCGTTTGGCTTCACCTGGTGTCACAAAACCTTATGGTTGTGTCATATAGATATCTTCTTGAAGGTTCCTGTTAAGTAATGCTGTTTTGACATCCATTTTCCAAATATCATAGTCATGGTAAGCTGTTATGGTAAGCATGATTCTTATGGATTTAAGCATGGAAACTGGTGAGAAGGTTTCATTATAGTCAATTCCTTGATGCTTTCTAAATCCTTTAGCCACTAGCCTTACTTTATAGGTCCTAACTTGACCTTCCATGTCCAGTTTTCTCTTGAATACCCATTTGCATCCAACAGGATTTACATCAACTGGCTCATAGACCAGAACCCAGACTTGGTTCTGATACATGGAATCCATCTCAGAATTCATAGCTTCTAACCATCATGCAGCTTCTGATATTTCTACTACTTCCTTGTAGGAGAGAGGTTCATCATTGTCCAACAATAATGATTCACAATCTTCAGTGACTAGGAAACCAAATATCCCTAGTTCCCTTACCTCTCTTGAGCTCTTACACAGTACTTGTGTTTCTAAAACCTCTTCCACAGGGACTTGTGGAACTTTTTCCTGTACCAACTCCTATGTATTTTGAGCATCAACTTCGTCGAAGTCAATCTTTCTCCCACTAGCCTTTTTGAGGATGCACTCCCTCTTGAGAAAGATGATTTGTCTGGTGATAGTCACTTTCTTTTCTGAAGGGTTATATAGGTAATATTCTTTTGTTTCCTTTGGATATCCTATAAAGATACAATTCATGCCCCGGGGTGCTAGTTTGTTTCCTGAGAAGGACTTAACAAATTCCTCACATCCCCATACACGTGTGTGTGAAAAAATGGGTTTCTTTCCATTCCATAACTCGGAGGGAATTCCATTTTCCACCTTAGTTAGTAATCATTTTAATGTGTATGCTGTAGTCTTTAATGCATATCCCCAAAAGGATAATAGAAGATCTACATGACTCATCACTGACCTCACAATGTCCAATAGGGTGCGGTTCCTCCTTTCACTTACACCATTCCACTATGGTGTATTAGGAGGAGTGAGATGAGATATAATCCGAAACTCCCATAGAATATTGAGGAACTCTTGGTTCAAATATTCTTTACCTTGATCCAATGTAAGCTTCTTTATCTTCTTACCAAGATGATTCTCTACTTCATTCTTAAATTCCTTAAATTTATCTAAGGATTTTGACTTATACCTCATTAAGTCGACATATCCATATCTACTTAAATCATCAGTAAAAGTAATGAAGTAAGAATATCCATCTTTAGCTTCTACTAGAAATGGTCCACACACATCCATGTGCACCAATCTTAGAATCTCTGTGGCCCTTTTACCCTGTCCACTGAAATGCAGCTTAGTCATTTTACCTTTTAAACAAGCATGACATCTATCAAGTGGTTTTAGCTCAGTAGAGTCTAAATAGCCATCTTGGTAGAGATTTGTTAAGATCTTTTCATTTACATGATTGAGACAGTGATGCCACAACTGGGTGATGTATGAGTCATGTGAGTTTGTTTCGTTATTGATTTCCAACACTTGGTTTTCATAATTTAATACATAAAAACCATTATTTAAATTTACCAAACCATAACATACTTTGTTCTTATAAAATAAGCAACCCTTATTTACAAACTTGAAAATAAATTCATCCATATCCAAACATGAAATAGAAAATATGTTTTTAGTAACACTAGGAACATAATAATAGTAATGCAAAACCAAATTCATTCCCGTTGGCAATGAGAGGTGGTAATCGACAATGGCTAACACAACCAGCCTCGCTCCATTGGCAGCTCTAAGATCCACCTCTCCTCTAGAAATCTTTCTAAATATACTTGGTTCCTGTATTTGAATACAAATATGAGCCCCACAAGCTGTATCTAATACCCAATGCGTAGAAATGGAAAGATTACACTTGCTAATAAACGCACCGTTAGCATTCGCACGCTTCTGGGTGCAGTTCCTCTTCCAGTGGCCTTGATTGCCACATGAAAAACATACATCCTCCCTTTCCTTGCCCTGCATATGGATCTTACCCTTCTTGGAGGGATGTTTCTCAGGGGCTTCAGACCGTTTATACGTCCTTGTCCCCTTTTCCTTGTCCTTCCTTTTCTTATTCACCATAAAGACTACAGGTTTGTTACGCCCCATGTCCTTATCTACCTGGAGAATTAAGGTCAGAAGTTCTGATAGACTCTTCTCATTTTTGCTCATGTTATAGTTGATAGTAAATCTAGAGAAGGTCTTGGGATGTGATGATAGGATGCGATCTGTACACAACTCATCCGGGAACTTAATCCCTAATATGTCCTGGTGTTCAATGTAGCCAATAAGCTTGACTACATTTGGCCCAGCTATCACAGAATCTCCAAGATTAATTGTAAACAAAGCATTGGAGATCTCATATCTCTCCTGTCTCTCCTTCTCTTGGTAGATATCCTTAAGGTGAGACATCATTCTATACGCGTCTATGTTTTCATGTTTCTTCAAGAGCTCATTAGACATGGATGATAGAATGAAACATTAGACATCTATGGAATCATGCATATGTTTCATATAGAGAGATATTTCCTTATCACTGGACTCTTTCCTAGGCGCAACTGGAATAGGCTCTTCCAACACATACAATTTCCTCTCGTGGTGAAGGATGATGCGTAAACGCCTCTACCACTCTTGGAAATTGGTGCTGGTGAGAAGGTTTTCCTTCTCGAGTATGGTTCACAATGATATGTTTGAGGTAATTTTCTTTCTGTTTCTACAAATTAAGATGAGCAAAGGTTTAGAACATTATTATGATAAAACTGAGGCAAATAAATAAATTAATACTTATTAGTCTCCCACTATTTTATCAAAATCCAATAGTACTCACCATTGTCTTTAGAATACTCTGTTGCCTGAATATTATAGTGGTAAGGATCCATATTTCCCTTTGAATTACCCCAACTAGGATTGGTCAAGAAACTTGAAGGGTTTTAGGTAGGCATTCCAAATTCCAACTGCATTAACTTGCAGCTCCTTGATCCGTTGAGTGGACTCCCTAATCCTGAAATCCTTTTATTTTGGATTTCCTCAACCTTTGCCTCTTGGTCACACAAAGTCCTACTGTGGCATTCAACCCTTGATGTGAACCAAGTCAAGTCAACAAAAAACATTGAATTAGAATTCCCTGATAATTGAAAGCACCCCAACTAGGGCTGGTCAAGCACTTTGAACTATGGTTCGATTCTAACTAAGATTATGGAAGGCTATACCAACTTAATATTTCTTTGAGGGATTTTATCCTTACACGTAAATTTCCATTTTATTATCTTTGATTACATGATTTTTAACATTAAGTGGGATATACTCAAGTTATTAACCATGTATAAGATAATATTTTATGAATAAGCTGGTCTTATTTTAGTTCTATATTGCTTTCTTGTTTAATTCATTAATTGTGTGATCGTGAAAACACACCCATAATAAATAAACCATGAAACTGAAAGAAATAAAATAAATGGTATAATCATGAGCTTGTTCTATTGGTTAGTTTATCTAGCAGTTGATAAACTAACCCAATACCTAGTGGAGAAACACCTTGAACCTTTTGGGTTCGTGTTTACAACTTTCACTTGTCCACCTTCGTATCTCCTTGGATTGGTTTAACCTTGGCTCCTAACTTGAGCCGCCTCCACTAGCTTGGTAGCTCCATCCATTACATATGCTTTTATCTCACACACAAGTGAGGGGTAAAATGGGGTTTTACATAAAAGAAACCTTAGGCGCGCATGCCCTATATATTAATGAGTATAAGGATCACAGGCTAACAAATTTAATTTAAATAAATAAATTAAAATAAACCATTCACATACAAAGGTCTTGGTCTAGATCATGATCATCCCTGCATGAAATGATATTTATGCATAAATAAAACTAGAATTCAATTCTTTAATCATTCTTGTTTAAGATAAATCACGCTCAAATCAATTAATTATCTTTAATTAATCAATCCTTTTATCTTAAAACATTTTCCAAATTTCCTTGAGATTCTCATCCATCATAATTTTAAAATAATAAATTTATTTAAAATTATCTTTGGACATAACTTGTACCTTGGAAGAAACCCGGTGAATTCCTGTTCATAACTACCCAATGAGTAGAAATGAACATTACACAGATGTTAAATTAAACACATATATATAAAACACCTATCACGTGTTGTGCCTCAGCTTTATGCCTGCACTACGGTACACGTCTCAAGGGTTTTTATAATATAATAATAAATTTTAATAAATCTGCGTAATTTGTACTTTTTTTCACCATCCATATGAAGTACACGCCCGTGGACATGTCGTGTAGATATACTTTTGAAATTTTTGGATTACATGGTGTGTTCAATGGGACACATGCCATGTAGTAGTCGCATTACACGGTTTCCAACCGAGCAAGCCGTGTACGGGGTACATGGTCCAAACCTAACCCGAAGGGACTACATGCTGTGTTCCATGGGCCACATGGTGTGTAATCTGGAAACCGTGTGCCACCTATTCCTGGTCAACACAGGGAGTCTTAAAGACTTAGATAGGATCCATTTACATGGCCTGATTTGGCGGACTAGTCCAATGCATTGAACCTAGACTACACTGCATGTACTTCCGAATGCATGCCGTGTATTCTGGTGTTGTATGACCAGGAACATTTGGCACCTCCGAATGAGATCCTCTATTTTATTTTAATCAAAATTAAAAGAAAAATTTGTTTCTATAAGGTGAACGAGAAATGATAGAGGAGGAACAGATCTCGAGATTCATATTTAAAGAATAATTAACTTGAATTGAAACAACTAAATTATTAAATGCGTAAATCAACAACAAAAAACTAAATAATTATAATCAATGATATGAATCCCTCTGATACCACTTATAGGTTCTAGGTGTAGCAAAAGTGCATTGGTGGGTGTACCCAACTTTAATTTTAGCGTTAATAATGATCAATCCGATATCCGTCACGATAATAAAATGTTAGATCTTCAAAATAGAATGAAGAATGAAAAAGAAATAGGGGAGTCCCAAAACCATATATAGGATAATCATAGGTTGGTTATAATTAATTTAATTAATTGACAAGAATTACCTTGATGGAATTATTTCTTCGTTGATGTCTCCAGTCATGATCCGATGTGATCCGTCATTGTGTCATAGAATCCAAGTGTAGGATTCCTCTAGCGGTGATCCACACATGCTCCACGTATCTCTAGATTCCGCCGAAGGGATATCCGGGTGCTAGCGCAGAAGAGCCTTCTCTTGCGATGTCTGCCTTCGATCTCCTTGATCAGGTGGATGTGGATCTCTCTCTTGTAGATTGAAACCATTCTTGGTGGAAAAAGAATTCTCTCTTACCTTGAGAGCTTTTCCAAATCCATTGTGCACAACCACTCAAAATTTCTAGGCTAATGAGAAATATATAATTGTGATTTTCAATTATATAGAATAATAAAATGAATTAATTACCCAAAAGCATCTATTCATTTCATTTAATTCTTAGTAATACCCCATGTCTAATAATAATAGTTGACTATTATTATTACTTGAAATGCACCCAGTGAATTACACCTAATATTATTTAATTAAATAAATAATATTATTTATCATAAATTCCCAGAAAAACTACATGGTGTGTATATATTAATATACATGGCATGTAATTTTATTTTTCCATTTTTCTTTATTTCCTCCACCACATTTATTAGACCTTGAATAATGAATATTTATTTCTTAAATAAATATCCCTGCATTATTCACTAATAAATATATTATTTCACCCACAATATATTCTCTTGAATAACCAATGTCGAAATAAATGTGATCAAGAATCCTTGAATAATTATTAAACCACAATCGGGAATAATCTTTATTCAACTTGTTAAATTAATATTTAACTGAGATACTTGGACGCACTCAGCATGTGACCCTCTAGGCATCTTTTTCAGTGGTATTAAGCGGAGCCTGCCTAAAGTCCAAGGTTAGTGTCTAGCAACACACCAAGGCACCCATAGAGAAAGAAGTTAACACTGAAATGACATGTCACCTCCTACGAACGCTTATCGTGTAATGTAATCCTTTTGTGACGATATCTCGAATGAAGTGGTTTGCATGCTAGTGCCATTAACCCATGTGCTCGATTATTCTTTGTTTGAATTTCTGGAATCGAACTTTCCCATTCCTCACCATGACCATGGATTTATTTAGGCTATATCAATTCCATCAAAGGACCTGAAATATCTACTTCTATTATAGAACATAAGGGACAAATCCTTTTTTTCATTATCTATTAATACAATATCACTCGTGACGCACCCAACGTATCCTGCCTCACTATGAATAGTGTGTAATCGTAGTTTTCATCAATAAATATAAGTGCGTGAGTTTTAATACCCATTAATAATAATCTTAATGTCTATGGACCAATACACATGTTCGCAGATAGGAACATCCAATGACACTATGAAATGTGGATTTTCTACTGGCGGGTCTCATTCTCATAATATCCTCCTGGACATTACCAAGGGTGCACACCCTGAGAAGGTGCCTCAAAGTTTTATGAGTCCTCACCCCTAATGGCCTGTATTATTTTTGTCCCTCAAATAAAATCATACGACCATAGAATATATATTCAAGAACAATGTTATGGAACTTTCGGGTTCTCATCATAGCAGAGATCCACTATGACCCTTTAATGCAACAACTATACTTAGGACATTATCACATGCATTGTCATGTAGAAGAACAATCAAGATGTGATAAGGTATTTATTAATGAATAAAGTAAAAATTAGTTGGTTCTAGGCCACCAACTCCAACAAAAACATGTTTTGGTTTTAAATGGAAATTGACATTTGAAATAGGAGGAATGGGATTGAATTGTATTTTAAGAAGTCTTAAAATAAATTACCCATCATTTATTGTGTGAGAGCACATGAAAGCCTTAGGTAGTTTGTGAGATATTTGGACACACTCTATGATTATACAATTTTCTAAAACATAAATGTAGTTGGTTAGATAAAACATTTTATATAAAATAGTTTATATAAATTTAGAAGCCATGTAAAGTAGTTTAAAAACATTAGAATAAATTTATATCAAAAATATAAAACAAGCGAGAAAAATGGTCATATTCCAAATAGATATAAATGTTCTAGGATATAGGACTACTTATTCTCTAAGTGATCATGAAAATATGTGTATACACACACCCCTCTAACACTAGCCAAAGACGACTCATCACCATCCCATCAGGCATGTGAACTACTGTATTTATGTTTTAGAATCTTGTATAATCATAGAGTCTGTCCAAATATCTCACAACCTACCTAAGGATTTCATGTGATCTTACAAAATCAATAATGGGTAATTTATTTTAAGACTTCTTAAAATACAATTAAATTCCATTCCTCCCATTTGAAATGCCAATTTCCATTTAAAACCAATATAGGTTTTAGTAATAAACATTACCATTTAACAAGATAAAACCACTGGATTTCTATCAAAACTTTTTTTGCCATTTTCTCAATTAAAAAATTCCATCAATTCAATTTCAAAAGTCAAATTCCACAATCCCATTGAAACCATTTCCATCTATTTGAAAACACACCCTAATTCAACAGAATTGGGATTTTTCCCAATTTCTTTCCAAAACCATTTCAAACCTCCCAATTCACTAGAATTTGATTTTTAGTAAAAAAAATTTAAATACATTTCAAACATTTGAATTTAAATCAAAAACTGAAATAGATCAATCAATTTAAGGGTAATAATATTGGATAAATGGAACAGAACAACCTACCTTTTCCTGAGACAAAACGCCCACAACCAAACCCGCCAACAAGAACGATGGTGCAGAAGACCTTGAAACTCAAACTAGAAATAAGATATAACAAAAAGGAGTATAGATCCATTAATTTCATAATGATATATTGAAATCACAAATGAGTATAAAGAGATAAATACAAAGAATACGTGATAACTCTTACTTGGTAATCACACTACAATCACAACGATGATCGAAAGTAGAAAAAAAGGATCCAAAAGGTTTGGAGAGATCCAAGACCACTTGAGGAAGGATTTGGGTTGAGATAAGTAAAATTGGATAGGATCCAAAAGGGATATATCATCCGTGATTCCTATTTTAAAATAGCAATCGAGGTATTTCACAACGTGTAATCCCATTACATAATGTGAAAAAGTTAATTTCCATAACTGCGGAATAACTCATGGATTCAAATTGAAAACTAATCTTTAATTAAATATTGACATGTAATGACACATCATATCCTATAACATTCACGGTGTGATCCTTTCATGGTATGTACATGATAACCATTACACATCGTGTAACCTAGTTACTTGGCATGTAACCCTCTTGCATCATGTAGAAATGACCAGTTAAAGTTGAGAGTCCAAAAAATATTTGACTTTACCAATATAGGTATCCTCCCAATTTATTCTCAACACTACCTAGTTAATGAAAAGGAATAACCAGGGAAAGTTTAATGATGCACCAATCATATCGGTAATGGGATGTTACAACCTTCCCACCATAAAAACTTTCAGTCCCTATAAAGGCTATGAAGAAGCTTCCATGCCAAATAGATGAGTCTAGTGCACTCTCATCATGGCCTTACATTCCCACATATCATGACTATCAAAACCATACTTCCATTGCACACCAACCAAAGGTATTGTCCTCCTACAAAGTACCTTAGTTTCAAAATCAAATATCTCAACTGGCCACCCAATCAAAGGTAAATCAAGTTCAATATCAAGATCACTCCAGTTCAAAACTTGATATGGATCATAAAGATACTTTCTTAGCTATGATAAATTTAATACATTATGTATTAATGTTTTCTATGGTGTAAGTGAAAAATAGTATGAAACTTTCCCCACCTTCTCGACAACCACAAAATGTCCCACAAAATGAGGAGAAAGCTTTCTTTTCCTCCCAAGCTGTCGATGACCCAACCAGGGTGAAGATTTCAAGAAAACATGGTCATCGATTGAAAATTATAGAGTTATGTAGTGATGATCCACATAATACTTATATCAGCTTTGGGACATTAACATTATTTGACAAATTAACTGAATATTTACTATCATCTCTTGCACCAAACTTGGTCCAACCAAGGAAATTTCACCAATCTACGACCAAAACAATGGAAATTTACAAGGATGACCATACAAGGTCCCAAAAGGATCCATTATGACCATGGACTAAAAACTATTGTTATAATAAAACTCGACTAGCCCAAAATGATCATCCCATACTCCAACAAAGTCGAGAACACAAGAGAAAAACATATTCTCAAGAATCTGTATAGATATTTCTATCTGGCCATATAAATATGGTTAGTAGGCCGTTCTCAAATGGACCTAAGATCCTAGTACCTCCGGAATACCTCTTCAAAAGTGAGAAGTGAACTGAGTATCCCTATCAAAGACTAGCATAGATGGAACTCCATGAAAATGAACAATATATTTCATGTAAATATTTACTAACTCTTCAACCATGGATATATCACGAATGGGTATGAAGTGATCCAACTTGGTCATCCTATAAATCACAACCCATATTGTATTATTCCTTTCTATGGGTATGTGGAAACCCAACCACAAAGTCGATTGAGATCTCATCCCACTTCCAAGTATGGACTGGAAGTTCCTGAAGCAAACCCGAAGGCTTCTGGTGCCTAACCTTCACCCGTTGGCATGTATTAAAACAAAAAAACAAACTTAGTAATGTATTATATCATATTATTCTACCATAACTATTACAACATGTTATATAACATCTTAGTGGTTCCTGGGTGCACTGCCCACTGGGAACTATGGAAATCTTCTATCATAACTTTCCTTATCGCTAATGACACAATGAAGTGATTTTGATAACATAGAACACCCTATTTGGAGAACGACCACTGGGAAACTATCAACCCACCATAAATAGAGTCTCTAATTCTATGAAATTGATCATCAAGCTATTGATCATTAAGATTCATCTTGATAAGAGAAAATATTAACTAAATTGTGGCTAAAGAAACCTCAACCCCTGATTCCTAGACTCTAATATGAAACTATGAAAAATGAGCCATCAAATTCCACTCTTATGAAGATTCTTTAACTTCTTAGGATGGAATTTTCTTGATCAATGAATTTTTAATGATATTCCCTTTCCAAAGGGTATAGGAAATATCAATGTTGGAATATTGTAAGTACTCTACCCAACACCTCTAGTAGAGTTTAAAATCTTTTTTGGAGAAGATATATCTCAAGATTTTGTGCTTTGAACACATAGAAAACCTTTCTCTATAAAGGTAGTGCCTCTAACTCTTAAGCACGTGCATTATAGGTACAAGTTTGAGGTCATGGGTATGATAATTCTTCTTGTGTGGCCTAAGCTGATGAGTTCTATAAGAAACTACATTATTTCCCTGTATAAGAATGAAACCGAAGAATGAACCCAATGCATCACAGAAGGCCACATAGCCCTATCCAACTTCTGGAAGAGTCAACACTGATGCAATGGTCAAAAGGAATTTCAACTCCAAAAAATAATTCTAACATCTGTCATTACAAGAAAACTTCATTCCCTTCTATGTTAGACTAGTCATCAGAGAATTCAAATTCAAGAAGTCCTTCACGACCCAAAGATAATATCTGGTTAAGCCCAGGAAGTTTCAAATCTTGAATACATTACTTGGTTGATCTCAAGTCATAAAAACATTCATATTATTAGGATCAAATGATATTCCTTATTCCCACACCATGTGTTTCTAGAATTTCAATTCACGAATCTAGAATTTACAATTCAAAATATTGGCATAAAATTGATGATTTCTCAGTAAAACCATTACTATTCTCAGATGGTGTGCTTAATCCTCCTTAGACTTAGAGTAAAAGAGGATGTCGTCCACAAAAACTACCCCAAAGGTATCCAGATACTCATGGAAAATCCTATTCATCAAAGTAATGAAAAATAAAGGATCATTTTTTAGACCAAATGGCATAAAAAGGTACTCATAATGGCCATAACTACTTTGAAATGTGGTTTTATGAATGTTATATTATTTTATTCTCAGTTTATAGTATCCGAACCAAAGATAGATCTTTGATAACCACTTCACACTTTTCAATTGATCAAACAAACCATCAATCTATGAAAATAGATACTTTTTATTTACCATAACTTGATTGAGTTTTTGATAATTAACACATAGTAAAAGTAAGCCATTATATTTCTTAGTGAAGAGAACAGGTGATTCCCAAGGTGACACAATCAGGCCTATAAATCCTTTCTCAAGAATATCATCCAACTAGGACTTCAACTCTTTCATTTCAAATGGTCTCAGAGATTTTTGAGACTCTCAGATTTAATTGGTCATTTCTATAGGATGTAGGAGGGTTACATACCATGTAACTAGGTTAAAAAATGTGTAATGGTTTCTGGGTACATACTGTGAAAGGTTCGCACTATGAAAGTTACATGAAATAATTTGTCATTACATGTCATGAGTTAATTAAAGATCAGTTTTTAATTCAAAGTGATGTGTTTTTCAATAGTTATGTAAATTAACTATTTCAAAATGTGTAATGGGATTACACATCATGCAATACCCCAACCTCTGTTTTAAAATTGGAAACATGACTAATCTCTCCCTTTTGGATCCTCTCTAATTTCACTTCTCTTAACTCAAATCCTTCCCCAGGAAATCTTGGATCTCACCAACCCTTATGTATCCTTTTGTTCAGTATTTGATCGTGATTGCGCATGTTGTGAGATTCTTGGGTAAGTTTTATCCCTTATTCTTTATCTTTATCTCTTTCTCCTCC
Source organism: Viscum album (assembly GCA_963277665.1). Classification (NCBI taxonomy): domain Eukaryota; kingdom Viridiplantae; phylum Streptophyta; class Magnoliopsida; order Santalales; family Viscaceae; genus Viscum; species Viscum album. Next base: position 1,422,333,684 of record OY728120.1, read on the forward strand.
TTTGAGGTGATTGTGCTCACTGTCCAGGATCTAGGACAAATACTACCTCCAGTCCCTATTGAGGATCTAGTTGTGAAACCTCAAGGAGATGTTATTCAAAATCATTCTCAAGAGTTACTTAACCAGAATCCATTAGTTTTCAAAGGCTCCACTGATCCTCAACATTCCGAGGAATGGTTAGGAAAGATAGAACATCTATTTGAGTTCTTGAAGACACTATATGAGATCAAGATGAAGTGTGCCACCTTTATTCTAGAGGGACCAAGTAGAAGATGGTGGGAAATGATGGTGGTGGAAAAGAAACATGAGGGATTAGATTGGAAATATTTCAAGGTTCTTTTCATAGAACGGTTCTATCTAGAGTCAATGGTGTTGGTCAAGGCTATGGAGTTTTTCAAGCTTGATCATGCCGATAGAACTGTGACTGAGTATTCAAATCATTTTGCTGGGATTATGCAGTTTTCACCTGATATTGTATCTAATGAGATGATAAAGTCTTGAAAGTTTGAGTTTGGTCTTCAATCATATATCCATTCTTAGGTTTTATTACTAAAGCTTCCCACTTATGTTGATGTGATGGATAGGGCGACGATTGTTGATATAGACCTGGCTAGTAAATTAGGGTTTAAGGAAGTTCCTTTATCTTCTAGTGGAAACATGATTTCCTTCAAGGGAAAGAGGAAGCATGATGATTCTCACAACAATTCTTGATGACAGGGTCATTTTATACATCCTATAGTGCCAAGAGTAAGTCCTTTTATTTTCTATCAGTGTGGAAATCTAGGAAATTCTAAGAGGTTTTTCACTGAGGCACCTAAGAACTGTAGCTCCTATAGATGTTCAGGACACTTATAGAGATTATTCCATATATGTTCTACTCTGCGTAGTGGATAAGGATCATCATCTCCTCCTAAAACTATGGGGAAATTATATTCTTCACATATAAAAGGTTTCTAGACATAGGTATTCAGAATAAAGCTTCTTCACATAGTGGAAGAGACTCCAGAGGAAGAAGATATGGGTCCAACAACTGTGAGAGGTACCATTACTATAGCTTCATCGTTATTGATTTCTCTTTTTGACACTAGTGAATCTCACTTCTTTATTTCAACTGATATTTTTAATCTACTAAATATTCCTATGGATCTTTTATCCTTTTTAATGAATATTACTACACCCCTTAGAATGAAGAGAGATTAGGTCCTCTATAGTCCTACTTGTGTCTTCTCTCTATTAGATGTCGAGATGGATTGTAGTTTTTTGTTCCTTAACATGAAACCTCTTACTATCATTTTTGGAATTGATTGACTCATTTCCAATAAATTCTACATTGATTGTTATCTTTGATGATTTTACCTTACTACACCCAGTGGTGTGTCTCTTTTCTTTCAAAGAGAATGGGAGCCAAGTTTGTGTAGGGATAAACATTCTTATTTGGATTTAGGTAAGGTAATATCAGTTATTTCTTTTGATCTATAGTGAGAATCTTTAAGTAGTGATCTCCCTCCAGTTGTTGTCGAGTTTCTCGACATGTTTCCTTCTAATTTATCTGGTTTTCCACCAGTAAGGGAGGTTGAGTTTTCTATTGACATAATGCTTGGTACTCTACCGGTTTCAATTCCCTCTTACCAAATGGAACTAGATGAAATGAAAGAAATGAAGTTCTAGTTGGATGATCTTATTAAGAAAGTATTTATATGCTCGAGTGTGTCACCTTGGACAATTCTTATTCTCTTCACTAGGAAATCCAGTGGTTCACTTCTCATATGTGTTGATTACCAAAACTCAATCAAGTTATGATAAAGAAAAAGTATCCATTTCCATGTATTGATGATCTGTTTGATGAATTTAAAGGGGAAATTTGTTCTCAAAGATTGATCTTCAGTCTAGATACCATCAATTAAGATTAAAAGAATCTGAAATTAAAAAAACCACCTTTCAGAGCAGGTATGGACATTATGATTACCTTGTTATGACCTTTGGTATAACAAATGCTCCTATAGTTTTCATGGATTTAATGAAAATTATTTTTGAAGAGTATCTGGATACCTTTGTGGTAGTCTTTGTAGACGACATCCTCATTTACTCTAAGTCTAAGAGGGATCATTCACACCATCTAATAATAGGTTTGGGTTTTCTGATAAATCACCAAATTTATTTCAAGCTTCTAAAGTGTGATTTTCAGATTTTAGAAGTGAAATTATTGGGACACATGGTGTCAGAACAAGAAATATCAGTTGATATTGAGAAGGTGAAGGCTGTTATGACTTGGGAGAAACCATGTAATGTCTTCAAGATTTATAGATTCTTGGGCTTAACTAGATACTATCATCAGTTTATGAAGGACTTCTTGAAGTTGGATTCTCTCATGAATTCTTTAACTAGGAAGGGAGTGAAGTTTTCTTGGAATGATAGATATCAGAATTATTTGGTTAAGTTGAAATTTATTTTGACCATTGCACCAGTGTTTACTCTTCCAGAGGCCAGACAAGGTTATGTGGTCTTCTGTGATGCATCACATTCAGGCTTGGGATGCTTTCTTATAGAGTCAAATAATGTAGTTTCTTATAGATCCTATCAGCTTAGGCCACATGAGAAGAATTATCCAACCCATGATCTTGAACATACATCTATAATGAATGTGCTTAAGAGTTAGTGACACAACATTTATGGAGAAAGGTTTACTGTGTATTTAGTCAAAAAAATCTTTATTTATATCTTCTCCCAATAATATTTGAATATCCTCTAGAGGCATTGGGTAGAGTACCTGTAATCTTTAGATTTTAAAATCACTTACACCCCGGGGAAAGAGAATGTCTTTGTAGATGTGTTGATCATGAAACTTCCAACCCAAGTAGTGAAATAATCTTTGGAAGAGTGGATTTTTTTGGCTCTTTTTGCACAATTGCATATTGGAGTCTAGGAATCGGGGGATGAGGTTTCTTTAGCCAGAATTTAGGTAACATATTCTCTTCTCGAGATGGTTATTCACTATCAAAAATATTGATGATAAATTCTATAGAATTAGAGACTATCTTTATGGTGGGTGGATAGTTTCCTAGTGGTTATTCTCCAAAGAGGGTGTTATATGTTATTGGAATCACTTCATTGTGCTGTTATCGGTAAGGAAAGATGTGATGGGATATTTCCATCATTAAAAGTGGGAATTTCACTTAAGAACCACTATGATGTTATTTAACATGCGACAATAGTTCTAGTGGCTGGGTATGTGATGATAAATTTCTGAGTTCATTTCTCATTATTATACATGCCAATACGTAAAGGCTAAGCACTAGAATCTTTTAGGTTTTCTATTTCCAATTCTAGTCCTTACTTGGAAGTGGGATGATATCTCAATTGAATTTGTGGTTGGGTTTCCATAAACCCATAGAAGGAATAATGTGATATGGGTTGTGATTGATAGACTAACCAATTTAGACGACTTCATACCCATTCATGATACAAAAAAATTTAAGGAGTTAGGAAATCTAAATGTGAAAGATATTATTCATTTTCATAGAGTTCTATCTACTATAGTCTCTAATAGGTATCCTTGGTTCACTTATCACTTTTGGAGAGGCCTTTAGGATGAACTGGGATCCCAAGTCCATTTGAGTATGGCCTACCATCTACATTTGGATGGAAAAATATAAAGGGCCATACATATTCTTGATGATTAGTTTCATGCTTGTGTTCTCAACTTTAGTGGAGAATGGGATGATCATTTGGATATGGTCAAGTTTTCTTATAATAATAGTTACCAGTACATGATCATAATGGCTCCTTTTGAGGCCTTGTATATATTACCTTGTAAATATCTATTTTATTGGTTGGAGATTGGTGAAATTTACTTTTTTGTACCAAGTTTGGTTCTAGATATGAAAAAAAATGTTCAGTTAATTCATTAGAGAATGTTAACAGCCTAGAGCTGATATAAGTCTTTTGATGATCATCACCATAGAACTCTAATTTTCAACCAATGACTAGGTGTTCTTCAAAGTTCCACCCCATTTGGGTCATCAACAGCTTGGTAGGCAAGGTAAACTTGTTCCTTGTTTTGTGGGACCTTTTGAGGTTGCTGAGAAGGTGGAGAAAGCTTCTTGCCATTTATAACTTCCACCATAGATGACATCAATACATGACATATTCTATGCATCACAGCTAAGAAAGTATATTTATTATCTATCTCACATTTTGATATACAGTGATCTTGAGATTGAACTTGATTTATCTTTTATTGAGCGGTCAGTCGGGATAATTGATTCTGAAACCAAGGTACTTCATGGGAGGATGATACCTTTTATTTGTGTGCTATAGTAGCATGGTTATGATAATTATGAGATATAGGAACACGAGGTCCTGATGAGAGAGTAGCGACCTCATCTATTTTCCATGTAAGCTTCTTCATAAGCTTTATGGGGATAAAAGGTTTTTATGGTGGGGAGGTTGTAACATCTAATTACTAATTTGACAGGTATGCCTTTAAACTTGTCTTGGTTATTACTTTTTTGTTAACTAGGCAGGGTTGAGAATAAATTGGGAGGATACCTATAATGCTAAATCCAGATATTTTTTGGACTCTTAGCTTTAACTGATCATTTCTACAGGCTATAGGAGGGTTAAAAGCTATGTAACTAGGTTATATGACATGTAATGGTTGCTGGGTACATACCATGAAAGGTTAAAACCATGAAAGTTACACTACATTATGTGTCATTACACATCATGGGTTAATTAATGACTGGGTTTTAATTTGAAGCAATGCGTTTTTCAGTGGTTACAAAAAATTAACTATTTCACAATGTGTAATGGGATTACACATCATGTAATACTCCAATAACTATTTTAAAACTGGCATCATGATTGATCTCTCCATTTTTTCTCCTTTCCAATTTCACTTCTCTTGACCCAAATACTTCTCCAGGTGATCTTAGAGCTCTCCAACCCTTACAGATCCTTTCATTTGGTGTTTGATCATCATTGTTCTTGCGCTGTGATCCCAAGTAAGAGTTCTCCATTTTTCTTTATCTCTATCTCTTTCTACTCCTTTGGTATTTCTATATATCATCTTGAAATTGATGGGTATATACATAGTGTTTCTAGATCTCATTTATAGGTTGAGTTTCAAGGTATTATACACCCTCATTCTTGTTGTCAAGTTTCATTGCGGGCGTTGTGTCTCAAGAAAATTTTGGTGGTTCTGTTCCATTTAAAAAAATTGATTACCCTTAAATTGCTTGATTTATTTAATTTTTTGATTTAAATTCAAATGTTTGAAATCAATTTCAATTGGTTTGATTTAAAAATCTCATTCCAGTGAATTGGTAAGTTTGAAATGGTTTTGGAAAGAAATTGGGGAAACCCCCAATTCTGTTGAATTGGTGTGTGTTTTCTAATGGATGGAAATAGTTTCAATGGAATTTTGGAATTTTACTTTTGAAATGGAATTTATGGAATTTTTTAATTGAGAAAATGTCTTAAATTTTTTTGATAGAAACCCAGTGGTATTATATTGTTAAAAGGAATGTTTTTGATTAAAACCTATTTTGGGTTTTAATGGAAATTGGAATTTGAAATGGGAAGAATGGGATTGAATTATATTTTAAGCAGTCTTAAAATAAATTACCCATCATTGATTATGTAATAGAACATGCAAGACTTAGGTAGTTTGTGAGATATTTGGACACACTCTTTGATTATACAACATTATAAAACATAAATGCAGTAGGTAATATCCATGATGGGATAGTGACGAGTCTCCTTTGGCTAGTGTTAGAGGGATGTGTGTATACACATATTACTGTGATCACTTAGAGATTGAATAGTCCTATAACCTAGAACTTTCTTACATATTTGGAATATGACCATGTTTATTACTTATTTTATATTTGAGATATAAATGAATTCCAATGTTGTTAAAATTTTCTACATGAATTATGAATTTATATAAAATGTTTTACATAAAATGTTTTATTTAATCCATTATTTTAGAAATATTCCATCACCAATAAAGTAAAGCCCATTCTTAAATTATCTTCCACCATTTGAACTATATAGCATGATTTTTTTAAATATGATTTAAAATTACAAACCCATTAATTTTAAAATTGAAAGCATTCCTTTAGTTAATCTATTATTAGAATATGATATGGAATTATTGGTAAGACCCTGATAGTCTTTTTAGCTCACACCCTTCTTGTTCTTTCGGGTGTTTGCAGATTATCTCCTTCTGGGTTAGAGCAAGGGGAAAGGATCTCATAAAGGTGGATCTAGCTATTGGACCTTAGACTTGGTGAATCATTTCCTTAGAGAATTTGGCTATTTTCCTATTTTGTTACTTGGGTTGTAGAACCTTGGGCTTTAAAAAAATGTCTTAAATAAAACATTTTATATAAAATAGTTTATATAAATTCAAAAGGCATGTAAAGTAGTTTAACAAAATTGGCCTACATTTATATCTCAAATATAAAACAAGCAAGAAAAATGGTCATCTTCCAAATAGTTATGGAAGTTTCAGGATATAGAACTACACACTCTCTAAATTGTCATGACAGTATGTGTATACACACATCCCTCTGACACTGGACAAGGACAACCCATCACCATCCCATTGGGGATGTGACCTAATGTATTTATGTTTTATAATTTTGTATTATCGTAGAGTGTGTCTAAATATATAAAAAACTACCTAATTATTTCATGTGATCTTACAAAATAAATGATGGGTAATTTATTTTAAGACTACTTAAAATACAATTCAATCCCATTCCTCCCATTTCAAATGCCAATTTCCATTTAAAACCAAAACAAATTTTCATAAAAAAACATGACTTTTTAACAAGATAAAATCACTGGGTTTCTATCAAAACCTTTTAATCTGTTTTCAAAATTAAAAAATTCCATCAATTCTATCTCAAAATTAAAATTCAACAATTACATTGAAACCATTTCCATCCATTTTCAAACACATCCCAATTCAATGGAATTGGGGGTTTTTCCCAATTTCTTACCAAAAAAATTTGAAACCTCAAATCATTGGAATTTTTTTTTAATAAAAACCAATTGAAATCCATTTCAAAAATTTTAATTTAAATAAAAAACTAAGATAAATCAATCCATTTAAGGGTAATAAATTTGGCCAAATGGAACAAAACCACCTACCTTTTTCTGAGACAAAACACCCGCAATGAAAACCGACAATGAGAATGAGGGTGAAGAAGACCCAGAAAATAAAACTTGAAATGAGATATAGAAAAAAGAAGTATAGATCCATCAATTTCAGGATGATATATTTAAATCACAAAGGGGTATAAAGAGATAAAGACAAAAAAAAAGGGATAACGCTTACCTTGGAATCACACCGCAAGCGCAACGATGATCAAATGCTGAATGAAAGGATCCAGAGGGGTTGGAGAGATCCAAGATCACCTGAGGAAGGATTTGGGTCGATTGAAGTGAAATTGGAGAGGAACAAGAGGGATATATCAGTAATTATACCAATTTTAAAATATAAGTTGGCATATTACATGATGTGTAATCCCATTACATGTCGTGAAATAGTTAATTTTCACAACTACTGAAAAATGAATCACTTTGAATTAAAAAATGATATTTAATTAACTCACATTGTTTAATGAAACATCACATCATTTAACTTTCAAGATGTGAAACTTTTATCATATGTACCCAAAAACCATTACACATCATGTAATCTAGTTACACGACGTGTAACCATTCTACAACCTAAAGAAATGACCAGTTAAATTCGAGAGTCCAAAAAATCTCTAAATTTAACATTATATGTATCCTACCAATTCATTATCAACCCTACCCAGTTAATGAAATGGAATAACCAAGAAAAGATTAAATATGTACCTATCAGATCGGTAATGGGATGGTACAAGCTCCCCACCATAAAAACTTTTTATCCCTAGAATGATTTTGAAGAATCTTCCATGCCAAAGATATGTGGCCACTGATCTCTCATCAATGACTCAAATTCCTACATCTAATGACTATTAGAACCATGATTCCATAACACATGAACTAGAGGTATCATTCTCCCATGAAGTACCTTAGTTTCAGAATCAACTATCCCAACTGGCTACTTAGTCAAAGATAAATCTGGTTCAATCTCAAGATCACTGCAGCTCAAAATGTGACATGGATCAAAAAGATACTTTATTATCTATGATACATGGAATATGTTATGTATCAATGTCATCTATGGTGTAAGTTCTAAATGGTATGAAACTTTCTCCACATACTTGACAACCTCAAAAGGTCCCACAAAATGAGGAGCAATCTTCCCTTACCTCCCAAGCCATCGATGAACCAGTCGAGGTGAAACTTTCAAGAATACCTAGTCAATGATTGAAAATTATATAGGTCTATGATGATTATAAATATAAGACTTATATCATATTTGGGCCATTAACATTATCTAAAGAATTAACTGAATCTTTGATATTGTCTCTTGCATCAAACTTGGTCCAACCAAGGAAATTTCACCAATTTATGACCAACATAACATATATTTACAAGGATGGCTATACAAGGACTCAACATAAGCTATTATAATCATGGACTGGTAACTATTGTTTTAAGAAAACTCAACTTGCCCCAAATGATCATCCCATGCTCCACCCAAATCGTTTCCACTTTCAGTTTGTATAATGCCAGGTGCTAGTCGCTGACCCATGTGGATTAGGAACTCCCTTAGGTCTATGTTAGGGTTAACTTAGTTATCAAGTTATCAAGGTACCCAGGATGGTTCGTGAAAAAGTAGTATCAAAGGGAGGTTTAGGTTTAGGTTTTGTTTTGAATTCAGTATGCATTTGTTAAATCTTGTTGGGACTTAAGAGGTAGTTGTGATTGAGTTCCTATATAGCTCTCACCGTATTGAACCTTAAGTTTCCAGGTTCTACTTGTTGACCCTTGGGAACTGGGAACACCCTTTAGGATATGTCTGTACTAGTTCAGTTATCGGGTTACAAGGGTACCCGATTTGGTTCGTGAGAGGATTAATGATGAGTCTCATATATATATATATATTGCAAATATTCCATTATTCCTTTCAATACATGTTTTTCAAATAGAAGTGAAATAACTAACTTTATGCCAACTATATTGTCTAATGGATATCATATTAATTTAGATATGATAATCATCTATTAGTATACTACCGAAAGTGTTTTTCTAAAATCGTTTGGTCAAAGATGGACTTAGCTACAGATGAACATCAAACCACTACGGTGCATCTGAGTTAATAACCCTATACCCACTAAGGATATTGATGTCTAGTTAAGACCAAATATATTTCCATAATGGATGACTATATCTTCAAAGATAGTGGGAGGAGTCTTAAATTTTATTGGTTAAGGCACTAGATTCACATGGATTGGTATAGGAATACTGGAATCCACTCAGCTTAGTGGGAGTAGTAGTTCTAGAGACACATAATGCATACAAATTTATAACTAAAGAGGTGGTTTAAGTTCATCATGGTGGTTGATACATATAATATTATTTTAGAATAAATAATCTAATAAAGAAGCAGTAAATTGTAAAATGATAAGGTTTAAATTTATGTATAAATTAAAGTAATTGACTCTATGTATCGGGGTTTAGGGATTACATATTTTGAATGTTTCTAAGACATGATAATGATGGTGAGTATTCAAGAGAAAATGGACATGTATGGTACAATATGGTAATAATAAAGAATGATTGATTCTTGAAAGGTATAGTTTATAAAAAAACCTATACAAAAATCATCATGACTAAATTACTTTTGAATTCTACTTTTCAAAGAATATTTATATTATCATCATATTGGGATATTGATTGTCAAGGCCACCTCATTTAGAAGAATCCTTATGGAAGAGTCTATATGGATTGACCAAAAGGTATACCCTATGTTATATGTCTACTATGCATGACTAAAAGGGTTGGTGACTTTAATAAATGACAATAAGATATGAATATTACATAAAAATCATTCCTAAATAAATCATGAATAGTGATCATTGGATATTTTTTTTAGAAATGAATGAGTGACATTTGTCTCTATCTAGTTAGTGGGAGCACTATAAGTTTTAAAGATAGATATGTTGATAACATATGGAACATAATTGTTATGTATTTCCATTTTATTAATACCAAGGAATTAAATTTCTCCAAGTATGACTTAAAGTAAAAAGTTTTTTCTAGGGAATAATATATATAAAATAGATCCTTGGGTTTTATAAATCTAGTCATAATACATATATTAAAAAAGTATTGAAAAAATAAAAGTTTAAATAATTCAAGAATGATTTTTTTGGTATATAATCGTTCCCATAAAACATACATGGGTATAGGAAGGGATTATTGAGATTAAAATAATTTTACAAGTTTAAGTTCTAGGAATTTATCTCATTTTCCATGACATGTACAAACATTTTATATTATTAGTTCCTTAGTCATAGAAGGTCAATATCAAATAGATACAATATAACTGCATCAACTTTATATTAGAACTATCCAACAATGCTTGGAAAAGTTGAAATGGATGAGTTTCTGGTGTCTAGAGAAATGGGAATACTAGTAATCATGGGAATTGAACACTTATTTTGTAACAACATGACACTAGAAACCCAAAGCTGGTGCATTATTTTAATACATTTTCATGATTACATGGAATCAAATCCCAAAGTACTGATCAATTTAGTAGTCTATGAAAATAGATTACATACATGAACTTTACATTATAATTAGAATCATAAAATACAATATAGAAAATTCTTTAATAAATCCATTATTTTCCTTGATTAACCTTGAATAACAATCATAAAACACTTCTTGGTATCCTAGGAAAATAAAACATAAGAAAGGGGTGAGCTCAGATGCTCATTAAGGTTAAACAATACAACAAAAGATTTCATAAATAAGCATAAACTTTTAAGGAAAGGTATAAAACTAAAACACGTGCCTTTTAAACATAATATTGATCATAAAATGGAAAGAATAAATAAAATAATTCCATTTAAACATTCACATGGATATTCTACTAGTTGAATAATTACATGTACTATCAATAAATAATCTCATAATGAGGGAATGCATAACATCGAACATCATAACCACACTGTCAAGGCCTCGTGCCAAGACCATACCCAACCATATCTTCAAGGCCTCATTCTAAGGCACTAGTTTGTCTTATAAGACCTACCGATGCATCGAGGGGCTATATTATCCCCCACTCTTCACTTACTAAGTCCAATACATTCCTCATATGAAAGGGGTAGAACATAACATAAACATTTATATTAAAACCAACATATGAAATATCAATACTTTAACCATAAACCACGAATGGTATCAAAATAGAAAATCCATTGTAAAAAATTTCACAAAACCTTCAATACAATATATAATATTGTATCATAATAAATCAACCTCAATTAAGAATAAATTCTAATAAAGGATGTTGACATATAGAAAAATAATCTAATAGAATCATTAAAAATATCTTGAGAAAAATACCCCTTTTTATTTGAAATAATTTATTCAAAATATGTACAATAATAAAAGAAGGAATTTAAAAATTTATTTTTTAATCAAATATTCACATAACACTTTGAAACTTTTGAAAGTAATTAACATTTTAAAACACTCATTTCTATATAAATAAATCCTTAAAACCATTTTGAATACATGGAAATTAATGAGAAATATTTAGAAGAATATATCTTTAAAACATTTAAAATGATGTTTTAGTTAAAGAGTAACATATATAAAACCTTAAAAATAATCCTTTTGAAAACATTTTTAATAAACATGTATATGGTTGATAAATATTTCCCAGTAAATACTTATGCATAAACAATCTCAGATAATAATGAGATTGCAAAATTAACCCTTACCTCACACTTTAATTTAGTAGAGGATGACTTAAACTACTGTATAATAGTTAATTTTTTTTATTAAATTATAATAGGACCATATTAATATTTATTATATCAAATATAATCCTCTAATATCATTTTATTAATAATATTTCAGTATTACCATTGTTTTTGGTGTTAACTGTTTCATTTTCCCATTCCTATTTTGTCGTGTAAGTCATATTTTTTATGCGTAGGATGTATTTTATTCATATAAAGAATGATATTAAGTTCATAATTATTTTTTTACTCATCATATAATTTTATAATCATTCTTGAATAGTTAATGTGGAGAATGAATCTCACCGCATCATGGAGACGGTAGGCCGTATGTACGCACGAGCGACGGTATCATTTCCTTGATAGTTAAATGGTATGGAATTGGATGGTATATTAATTATACAGAATAAATATCATATAATATTCATAATTTTTATCCATTATACACATCAGTATAACCATACAAATAAATTAGTTTTGAATAACAAATTAAACCACAATGTGAAGATGGTAAGTTGTACGCATGCACACATGGTGATATTGTTATTTGTAGGATGGATAAAAGGAGGAATATGAGTTTATAATAAGTATAATAACATATAAGAATGTATATGATACTTGATTTATTAATTTATTATGTATTCAACATATTAAGATGAAGTAGAAGAATAAAAGAAATTGAATTGAAATGGTAAAACAATTACCTCAGATTTGAGTATCTCCTTTTGATTTGCACAAAAGGACTCCTTAGGTTGGTTTTATTCCCAATGTGTGGATTATAGGATGAAATGAGGGAAGTTGTGAGGAGGATTGGGTAGTTTTGTTCATATAAAAATGTTTTTAGAGGTGTTAATTAAAGATAAGGTGAAGTGTCGTTTTATAAGAGAGGTGAGTGTCACTTTTGAAAGATCTTAAAATATTTATTTATTATAAATTTCTTTTTAGTTTAAAATTGATCCAAAGTGATTTATTTATAGTATAATATGAGGATGGTTCTAAATCCCCTAAATAAATGAATTTTAGAAATTTTTATGTCATAAAATTAACCTCATCTTTTGGCTTTAACCCTTAGTTAAACAATTTAACTCTTATCGCGTCTTCATGTATTTTTACACTATAGGGTTAATATAGTTACTATAAAGTTCCAAAATAATACCAATTGGAAAATTTATAAAATAATAAACATTATAAAATTTATTTGTATGAAACTTATATTTTTATGACTTTTATATAATTTAATAAAATAGTATTTATTTTAAAATATCATTTATGTTAATTTTAATACTATTCAATATTTTCAATTTTAAAAATATAAAACCAACATGATAAATTCGAACCAATACTTAAAATATTTCAATAATATGTTTAATTTATCTATAAATTTTTTGGATATCATTAATTAAGTCAAATTATATATATTTTAATATTTTTAATATCATTTATTTGATATTTCTATTAATAAAATAATTTCTGCATCACTATTGTGTCATCATTAATAGTAATTATTTAATCTAGAAAAATTATAAATAAATTTCTATGATATAGGTATTTATTTTATATTTCTATATACTATTTATAATCTATTTTATCTCCTATTTATCCTTATATTAAAATTAATATACTTATATAAAATGAGAGTGTGACATTTTGACACATTCATTGATTTTAATAATATTCATGTCACATTCATGGAAAATTGTCCATTAAATGATTCCATTTATAAACGTAGATGATAATGGTAAAATTTAGTCATCCAATTGGATTTTTACAGGTGTTAGGATAATTTTATAATATTATTTTTACCTTTAATTACCTGATTTACCCTTAACCATGGTAATAAAAAATTACTAAAGTTACTATTCATAATACCCAAAAATAAAAGGAACCTATTTACATATTTTGGAACCATTGATTCTGAATACGGAATAGATTTTTCAAAATTCAAAACACATAAGTTTCAGTAATTAATTCAAAATGAATCCCATTTTCAGAATGAAAAATGGGTTTTTAAAAGTTAAAACATTGCAAAATCTTGAAATGTTTTTACCTCAAAATTCATGATAAAATTAATTCCAATGGAAAAAATTGTATTAAATGGTAAAAATATATTCTATTTTTAATTTAAAATCATTCAATAATATAATTTATCCACATAAATTATTTCGATGAAAAAAGCTGTTTTTAATTAACTTTTAGTATATTTTTACTATTCATAAAACTTACATCTTATCAAATAAATATAAAAAATTCATCCAAAGTAAATTTTTTTATCCCTCTTCCAAAGAAGAAGTTTATTTTGTTAAATAGAATATATAAAAGTGTTGAATATTAGATTTAAAATGGGTTCTCCATTAAAATTTAGAAAAGCTACATTTTTTGAAAAATACTTCTTTTATCCAAAAAATTGAATTTCTTCATATATCATGTCTAGAAAATAAATAAGATGAATGTTAAAATTATATGTAATATATAAAATTCAAAAAGTGTTTAGTACTATTCATAACTGCTAATTTAACTACTAGGTTATATAATATATTAAATAATAATATTTTATTAATATATTGTTGTTCAGTAAAACTACATCTTATGTGTAGTACAAGACAACTCATTGTTGTGTGTAGCATATTCTTAACATGGTGTTGTGTAAAAAAAGAAAACAAAAAAATTAAATTTATTCAGAAATGAAAATATTGTAAAGTATCTGGGTGTTACATTCTCCCCTCCTTCAATAAATTGTATCCTTGAAATTTGAAATTGTACTTTGAAAATAAAAGGCTGATACTAGAAAATACCTTTGTGGAAGACCCACATCGAAAATAGGGTTAATAAAATATACTCTTAATAAGAGGGAAATGGAAATGTGAAGTTCACCACCATATTAAGCTTTCAGATAAGAGAACATTAGTGTCAATTAGAGATACATACTTGGATAAAAAACATAAATATTTATAGGGAGTGATTGAGGTCATAAATTAAAAACAAGTGAACAATAAATGGAAAATTAATGGCCTAAAATCCATAAATCTATGATTATTTGAAATATCATCTATTCAATAAAATTGAAATATTTGGATAACACATTTTTTAGATACATTTTTCTAGTGTTGAGGGATTATTTTACTATCCATATAAAAACTCTAGAAAATATACTTGATTCTATCAATGTTATCCTTTGTTTGTGCTTTGACCTATTTTCACTTCATCCCTTACACCTGGAAATGAAAGTTCAAAATGAATTTTTCATTCCTGAAGCACTTTTGATAAATCATAAGGCCCTAAAGTATTTCCTTTATCCTCTAAATGGTTAATAAAACCAAAAAGGTTAGCCCAAATTATCAAATAAATCATAATTTAACCTTAAACAATAATATCAAATGTTCAACTTACTCCATTACAAATTTAATATTTTTCCAAAACACTTCTATCTAAATTAACATTCTAAAAAGGTCTCTAAATTTCCAAAATCAATCATAGCATCAGATTCCCCAAACAATGTAATGTAGATCTTATTTAAAAATTCCTTTATTACCTCAAAACATTAATGAAATAATTCATTATTCCAAATACATAATGAAGATGTACTGTAGTACAATACTTATATATCTCATGAATCTTATAACCATAGAACCATTGATGTAATAATTCTAGAATCCAAATACAAAATAACCTTAATCATTCTACTTCACTCTTAAACCATTAACTACACTTCAACATATTATTCCTTAATACCTCCTTCATCTTATTTTTCTTTTGTAGCCTCTTCATTATTTTCAGTATAACCATTTCATGTATAATATTTTTGATTCTAACCATTGACCAAAACTCAAAGCATAATATGATAAACACTAATCAGAGTGATGATTTCATGAATAATCATTTATAGGATCTCTAAATGGTTGAATATTATTCTCAATCCATTTTTATAGGATTAACCTAGGTTATCCATTACAAAATCTAAAGGATGATATCCTATACTTAGACTTATCCACAAATTCATTCACAAGGTTATGTTTTCTAATCTATGTTTTCTAAATCTAATTTCCAAGGTTGCTACTAAAATTCCTCTAATACCAACTATAATTCCCAAACCCTAGAAGTGAAGATCCAGTGCATTATTTTAATACATTGGCATGATTATAAGGAATAAAATCTCGAAGGACCAATCAATTTAACAGTCTTGGAAAATATATTACATACATGAACTTTACATTACAATTAAAAACATAAAATACAACATAGATAATTCTTTGAGAACTCCATTATTTTTATAGATTAACCCTTCATAACAATCATATAACACTTTGTGGAATCCTAGGAAAATAAAACATAAGAAAGGGGTGAGCTCAGATGCTTAGTAAGGTTTAAAAATACAATAAAAGCTTTCATAAATAAGTATAAAAATTTAAGGAAAGGTATAAAAATGAAAAACACGCCTTTTAAACATAATATTAAGCATAATATATCAATAATAAATCAAATAATTCCATTTAAACATTCACATAGATATTCTACTAGTTTAATAATTACATGTAATATCAATAACTAATCTCATAATGAGGGAATGCATGATTATAGACATCATAACCACACTGTCAAGGCCTCGTTCCAAGACCATACATAACCATAGCATAAAGACCTCATTAAAAGACACTAGTATGTCTCATGAGACCTACCAATTCATCGAGGGGCTATAGGAGGCCCACCCATCACTTACCAAGTCGAATTCATTCCTCTTATGAAAGGTGTAAAAGATAACATAAACATTCGTATTAAAATAAGAATACAAAATATTAATACTTTAACCATAAACTATGAATGGTATCACAATAGCACATATATAGTAAAACATATCATAAAACCTTCAATACAATATAGAATATTGTATCATAATAAATCAACCTCAATTAAGTATAAAATCCAAAAAAGGATGTTGAGATAGATGAAAATAATCTATTAAAACCATTAAAAATATCTTGGGACAAATAATCATTTTTATTTGAAATAACTTATTCAAAATCCACACACTTATAAAAGAAATAATTTAAAAATTTATTTTTTAATCAAATCATCCCATACCACTTTGAAACTTTTGAAAGGAATTAATATTTTAAAACATTCATTTCTATATAAATAAATCCTTAAAACCATTTTGAAAACATGAATATTAATGAGAAATATTTAGAAGAATATATATTTAAAACATTTAAAATGATATTTTTGTTAAAGATTCCCTTATATAAAATATTAAAAATAATCCTTTTGAATTTTTTAAGAAACATGGATATGGATGATAAATATGTCCTAGTAAATACTTAAGCATAAACAATCTCGGATAATAATGAGATTGAAAAATTAACCATAACCTTGCACATTCCTTTAGCCGAGGATGTGTTAACCTCATTTATAATAGTTAAATCATGTTATTAAATTATACCAGGACCATATTAATATTTATGATATCATATATGAACCTTTTATATCATTTTTCTAATAATATTTCAGTATTACCATTATTTCGGGTGTTAACTGCTTCATTTTTCCATTCCCGTTTTGTCATGTAAGTCATTTTTTTATACATAGGATGTATTTTATTCATATAAATAATGATATTAATTTCATAATTATTATTTTTATTCATAATATAAATTTTATAATCATTCTTGATTGGTCAATGTAGATAATGAATCTCAACGCATCATGGAGACGATAGGCTGTATGTATGCACGAGTAACGATATCATTCCATTGATGGTTAAATGCTATGGAATTGGATGGTATATTAATTATACATAATAATTATCATGTTATATTCATTATTTATATCCATTATACTCATCATTATACCCAACCAAATAAATTATTGTTTAATAACAAATTACACCATGACGTGGTGACGGTAAGCCGTACGTACGCACACATGGTGATATTGTTAATAATAGGATGAATAAAAGATGTAATATTAGTATATCATAATTATAATTACACATAATAATGTATATTATACTTGAGTTATTACTTTAGTATGTATTCAACATAGGAATATAAATTAGAAGAAGAAAATAAATTGAATTGAAATGGAAAAACAATTACCTCCTCTTCAAGTATCTCATTTTGATTTTCACAAAAGGACTCCTTAGGTTGGATTTATGCCCAAAGTGTGGACTCTAGAATGAATTTATGGAATTTGGGAGGGGTATTGGGTTTGTTTTGGAAGATAAAAAGGTATTTATACATGTTAATTAAAGATAGGTAGAAGTTCCCTTTTATATGAGAGGTGAGGGGCACTTTTGGAAGATCTTAAACTATTAATTTATTATAAATTTATTATTGGTTTAAAATAGATAAAAAGTGATTTATTTCAATGATAAGATAATTATGGGTATAAATACCCTCAACCAATTTATTTTAGACATGTTTAGGTCATAAAATTAACTTTGTCTTTTGGATTTAACTCGTAGTTAAACAGTTTAACTCTTACCATGTCTTCTTGTATTTTTCTATAGGGTTAATATAGTTACTATAAAATGCCAAATGTAACCCAATTGGAAAATTTATGAAATATTTGACATTAAATAATATATTTTTCTGAACTTTATACTTTTATGAGTTTTATATCATTTAATAAAATAATATTTATTTTAAAATATCATTTATGTCAATTTTAATACTATTCAATATTTTAATTTTAAAAAATATAAAAACAACATGATAACTTATAAAAAATTCTTAAAATATGTAAATAACATGTCTAATTTATCTATAAAATTATTTTATTTCATTAATTAAGTTAAATTATATTTATTTCAATATTTTTAATATCATTTATTTGATAATTCTATTAAAAAAATAATTTCTGCATCACTATTGTGTCATCATTAAGGGTAATTATTCAATCTCTAAAATGTATAAATAAATTTCTATGACATAGGTATTTATTTTAGATTTCTATATACTATTTATAATCTATGCCATGTCATGGTTATACCTATATTAAAATTAATATACTTATATAAAATGAGAGTGTGACATTTTGTCACATTTATTGATTTTAATAATATCCATGTCATATTCATGGATAATTGTCCATTAAATGATTAAATTTCTAAAATTATGTGAAAAGGGTCTAATTTATTCATCTAATAGAATTTTTATAGGTATTAGGGTAATTTTATAATATTATTTTCATCTTTAATTACCCGATTTATCCTTAACCGCAATAATAAAAAAATTTACTAAAGTTACTATTCATAATACCTAAAAATAAAAGGAAACTATTTATATAATTTGTAACCAATGATTCCAAATATGGAATCACTTTTTAAAAATTAAAAACACAGAAGTTTCAGTAATTAATTTAAAATTAATTCAATTGTCAAAATGAAAAATGAGTTTTTAAAAGTTAAAACATTGCAAAAGATTGAAATGTTTTTACATAAAAATTAATTGTAAAATTAATTAAAATGACCAAAATAATATTAAATGGTAAAAAAAATACTATTTTTAATTTAAAACCACTCAATAATATATTTTTTACACATAAATTATTTCAATGAAAAAAGTTGTTTTTAATTAAAATTTACTAGGTTTTTACTATTCATCAAAACTTAAAATCTATCAGAAAAATATAAAAAATTAATCCAAAGTAAAATTTTATATCAAAATTACAAATAATAAGTTTATTTTGTTAAATAGAATATATAAAAGTGTCTAATATTATTTTTAAAATGGGTTTCCATTAAAAGGTGAAAAAACTGCATTTTTTGAAAAATACTTCTTTTATCTGAAAAGTTTATATTTTTCATATATCATGTCTATAAAATACATAAGATGAACGTTAAAATTATATGGAATATATAAAATTAAAAATTTGGTTAGTATTATTCATAACCGCTAATTTAATGGCTAGGTTATATAATGTATTGAATAATAATATTTTATTAATATATTTTTTTTCAGTAAAACAGGGCCTTGAGTGTAACGCAAGACAACTAATTGTTGTGTGTAGAATAATATTAACATGGTGTTGTGTAAAAATAAAGAATGAAAAAAAAATTAAATTTATTTAGAAATAAAAATATTGTAAAGTCTCACGGTGTTACATGTTTACACTTGGTTCAATTTGATCTAGTATCATAGAAAAGAATAAAGTTATATACCAAAAAAACTTATTACAACTGATGGTTTCTATATCTACAATATATGAGTATGTTGTGGATTTTTATGTAGCTTAATAAGTGATTTATAAATTTCTTATTGTGATATTGGGTTTTACCAAAATAAATAGATTTATTATTATTATTATTATAATAAGCTTTGACTTCAAATTTAGTCAAGATTTCAAAATTTTGACATGGTAATAATAGTTTAACACTCAATTATATCACTAATTGAGGGATTTTATCAAGGTTGTAATATTGTAGTTAATAGATTTTCCACATATACATATGGATTTAGCAACCCTATTCATGAAAACACGATAGGCCCAAAATCTATATTCATACTCAGTAGAAGCATGTATAACATGTGAGAACTAACTAGTTGTTAGAAGTTGTATCTAGTGAAAGTGAGAGTTTGTTAGTGTTGGTTCCCTTGAACCAAATACTTTATACTTTAGATTATGTGTATATTCAAATGAGTGAATATTAATATAAATACTTTATCACATATTGATTTTTCCTCTATATAACATTAATGCAATAATGTCCTAGGGTATCTATCGCATCCAAATAGGCCATAACAGTTCCCTTCAATGATGAGAACCTTGAGATGCTATGAGGATATCTATTAAATATAGTTCTATGGTTGGATAATGTACTATAATGGGGTACATAGTATATTGACCACCAGTTGTGACTACCCATAAGCAGATGAGGATTCTTCTAATGAATTTTTCACTTCATAATCTCTAAGACCAGAGATTAGGGGAATAAACCCACATGTAGGAATTCCATACATTTTTGTCTCATCAGATATTCCTATCTACGAGCATGCGTAATGGTACTTATACTTTAATATTATCATTAACGCATTTCAAGACCCACACACTTAGATTTACTAACCAAAATTATGATTCCATATGTTCATGGGAAGCAGGGTACATTTGGTGAGTCATGAATGACATGTTATTAATAATAAGTCTAGGAACCATTTTTCCCTTCCATATTTATAGAAGTTGATATCTCGACCATTTGATTGAAATATAAATGTCTCATTAAATTTCATGGCCATGATGTAATGATGTTTATTTTAGATAGTCAAAGAAATACGTATCAATAATATAGGTTGATGACACAGATGTATAACCTACTTCATGAGATATTAAGACAAAGGGATTATATTACATAGTAAGAATTCGTATATGGTTTTTGATTTTGTGACATTAAGTTCATTCTCTTTGGTTCCATGACCTATTGATATATGGTAATATTGGACTTTATGAAATTAATTCCAATGCCAATGATAATGGATCCTAGAGGGTCAAACACTAAGTGTTTTTTTTATCTCAATTTAATTCTATTTAAACTTAATTAATGGAATAAATATTACTCTTAAGACTGAGGAATAATTTTATTCAAGTTTTATTGATCACTAATATTCACAATGTAATAAATAATTATTTATTATTTAATAAATATTTTATTTAGTTATGTGAATATATAATGTATATTTATTAGTTGTATTGTTGATAAAATATTTATTTTATTTATTTAATATTTAATTAATATTTAATCACTAGATTGTGGATAAAATATTTATCTAAGAATAAAATATTTTATAAAATATTTATTTAGGTATTCAATAAATGATGAAGAGTTTGAGTGGAAAAAGATCATTTCTGGTAATAAATATTAATTTACAAGCAGGTAAAATAATTTTTTATCATTTCATGAGTTATTACACACTATAAAATAATAATTATATTATTATTTTTCATGGGGATTATTAAGGATTATAATATTATTTAAGGGATGATACCCAATTAAATAATATTTTAATCTAAACCCTAGCTCTATAAATATATAGTTATGTCTATTATGTATGTTTAATATAGAACTAGGAATCATTGAACACAATGGAATTCTCACTTGAATTCTTCCTCTTATATTCTCAAGAATAATAAGATCTCCATCAAGCTCAAAGGACATTGAAGTGATCAAGATGAACAATGCATGGTGATTGATTCACCATGCTAACACCTAGAAATCAATAAAAATAACTCATAGGTCAAAATAGAATGTGTGGATCACCACTAGAAATATTCTATACTTGTATCCTCCTCAAATAATAGAGGTAATAAAAAAAATGTTTATGGGTGATCAACTTCATCATCGAAGAAAGTTCCTAATATTAGTTAACCTTTTTATTACAATCATATTAATTATAAATTTAACAAGGAAAGATCCTATCCAGTCCTAGATTTTACTTTATGTAAATATTCAGTATAAAAATTTCATTGGTTATGGTGTTCATGTTATGTACAATATTTTGAAAGATTTACTGAATTGACACAACCTTCTTGGTTATTTTCCCCACACCAATGCTTTTACTGCGCCCAGAGCCTTCAATTTCTCCACACTTCAAAATACTTTTAGTTAAGATAACCCTTTCCAAAACCACTTAATTAATTCCCTTCCCAAAACCTAGAATTATTAGTGTTATTAGTAAACCCTATTAAGAAGGATTTTGGTGTAAACCTAAAGAGGTTGTCTGAAGAAGAGGTACTGTTCTTAACTGAGAAGTTTTGTTTTATTTATTCTTCCACCTCCTTCAAATATTCTTAAAATATGATGAAATAATAACACAATTATATTTCACATAATCATATGTTTTTATATTAATGGAATAACCTATATTCATCTCCTCTTCTATCAAATGGGAAATGAAACCATCCATTATGTGTACGGCACACTACCACCTCGCGAACAGATGTAATTCGTTTTCCATCATCACCTATCATAGATGGATATAATTATGGATTGAAAGTATATATATTATATTTATTAAATAATTATACCTCTATAGTTATAATATAACATATACCTTTTTTACCTTCCAATCCATTGAAAAATGATAACGTCATTTGTGCGTACATGTGGACTACCACCTCCACGAAGCAATGTGATACATTTTTCTTTTTATTTTGAAATGGATGGTAATAAGGATATATTTAATGAATATAAATTATATATATTATATAATAATTTTTTAAAGGTTAATTATTATTTAACTTTCTTTCATTCCATCATTCAAAAAATGAAAATAATGTTCATGCGTACATACATTCTACTATCTCAATGAACGATGTAATTCATTTATCTATCTCTAAATTTTATAGATGACTCTAAATATGTATATAATGAATATATATTATATTTATATCATGATTAAAATTATTGATATTATGGAACCATAATCAAAGTACAAGTACCAAAACCGCCGAACCGAATCATATATGAAAAATGAAGCATTTATCATCTGAAACATTGATTTTAATAAAGAATTGTTAATAAAAAGGAGATAAAAGGTTATAATTAAATCATATATGGTTTGAAATATATGATAATGGTTTTTGAATATATTTATAATAAATATATATTTATTATATAGTATTTTCAAACACATATGAAGTATGTAGGACCTGAGGTAAGGGACTTTCATCTCACTTTTATTTCTGTGTGATATATACCCTATTCACCACTTGTTTATTTTATGTGATGAATATACATCACATGAATATATTTTATTATGTTTATTATGAAAATTATAGGGATTTATATATCCATATAAATTTCTTTCCTTCAAGGGGCTTATAATTGAATAATTTCTAAACTGGTAAGGGTTTTATATTACAATCTCATTATTTATTGGGATTGTTTATGATTATGATTTCAATAATGAAATTTAATGATATATCCATTAAAAATCTCATTAATTTTCTCGTACTTTAGATATTTATATATAATCTCTCTTTTCCTTTCATTTTTCTCTCTCTAAGTACTAATGATACCAAAATAATATTTTATTTATGGAAAATCGAATTTATTTCTTTCTTCGGTAATTTTTTTTTTCTTAAATATCCAAATTTAATAAAAATATTTTTAGGAATGTTTTAATGTTATTATAAAATTTTTTAAATCCATTTTTACCCATGTTTTAATTTTTACAAAATATTTTAAAATTAATCTTCTTTTCATTTTCCAAATAACGTACTTTTGACTTTTTACCAAAAATGTGAAAGGAATATTTATTTTAATGTATATAGAATGACAAAAAATTCCAACACCATTCCAACTCAATGGTTTGAATATTTATTTAAAATTATCTAATGTTATTTTAAATGAAATTTTTTTCTTTAATATTTGGGAAATTTTTATATTTAAAATAAGTGATTACAAATTGAAAAGTGTATTTACCTCAAGAAATGTTCTAAGTCATCTTTTAAAAGAATTTCCCATCTAATATGACATCATTTGATGTTTCATAATCTTTACTAGGGACATGATTAAATTATACCATACTTATTATTTATCTTTATGGTTTATGGTTATGATGAAAATATGTTTATGAAAATCATTTTTTTTCATGGGTTATGCTATGATGAAATGATGGAATGTTTATGAAACTTGTTTCTTTTATATAGATTATTCTATGATGAAATGTTTATGAAACCAATTTATTTTTAATGGGGTATGTTATGATGAATGTTTTATGATATTTTGGAACACATCTATATGATTTTTATTATGTGGTGTTTTTTATTGAAGTTATATATCCCTCTAATAAATTCAGTAAATATGGATATCTCATGAGATAAACAAGAATAGAATGAGTAGTTAAACTAGTTCTATAGGAGACTCTATCCACTATGATAGTCTTGGGAGAGAACCTTGACTTCTATGATGGTTTTGGGGAGTAAATTCATTCCACTATCATAATCTGGGAAATGAGCCTTGACTACTAAGTAAATTATTTTCTATGCTTATGTGTATGACACAATTCTATGTCTTATTCCAATTTTATACTCTCATGGATCACGTTCTTTGATTTCTTTATGATTCATGTCTTATGAACTACCAAGATTAATTCAATGAATCAATATTATGATCTATGATATGCAGGGTATATTTTCCAAATTCTATGATCATGTTCTTATACCATTTTTCTCATATCATGTTTAAGTGATCATTAATATCTCCCTTTTTTACCCTTACCGAGCATCTAGGATCACGCTTTCTTATGTTTCATTTTCTACAAGTTATGAAGAAAGGTATTAAGTATGATATGTCTAAGAAGGGTGAAAGTTATGAATAACTATTTTTATGCATCCATGTTTCCAAATTCACTAGGCCTATATGATTTTAACATGGACCATTAAGTTATGTAATGAATATTCATATATTAAGATTTGATATCTATATATGATAAGTATGGGTCTATATAGTTGTAATCAGAGTAAGTTTTAGTTAATATTTGAAAACTAGGATGTGAAAAATTTAATTATAACACTGGGGATAAGTTTAAGTATATGATAACATCATAATGTTTTGGAAATAGTCATGCATGACTAGGTGAAACCAAAGGTTTCATAGATTTAAAATAAGGTTTCTTGATTTAGACATCCTATAAATGATTTTTCATGACAATATGTTTTCAAACTATGTTTATTGTTATGATTTTTCATTTTAGTTAATGGATATAATTTGAAGTAATCATGTCAATACAGAATGCGACATACAATTCAATGGTTTTCCTCCCGAGTAACCAAATATTTTGGGAGTTGGAATACAAAATCTCATTGCCATGATCACAAAAATTTCTCAAGTTATGAATCATGTTGAACTTCTAAATTATCATAGGAGGAAACAATGTTCCATTGAGTCCTTCATGAAGAAACATCCACCTTTTATTAGTGGGCCTTCTTGTAGTGTCTTGATCCAGATCCACTGGTAAGTGACCGAACCTAGTGGCCACTTGGCCCCAAGCATGCCTCCTCATATTCTAAAGGCTGATAATTAACAATGAGGGTCTATAATGGTATGGTGGGGATACTATAACCTCTTATTTAGAGAAGTACCACAACATATTTGTAAGTAAATAAATTTTGGAATAATAATAAATAAGGAAAAATGGAAGGTAAATCATACAATAGTAAATTAGTCAACCATACATAATATTTAGTATTAGTAAAAAATGATGATCATGTCATGATTATATATAAAAAGGGGAATAAATGGGATACAAAACAATAGGAACATACAATATTCTATACAAATATGAACATAAGACTAATGATATATCCAATATAATCACAAGAATAACATCAAGACTCTTCTCTCGTACTCCATCATAGTACTAAGAATCAAGAGTCCAAAGATGTATGCTTCCTTTTGTCCCTACACTCATCCGTGAGATCTGTTCAGGTATCGATCAGTGGCCTAAATATGGTGTGAGATGTACTAAGTAGGCCACCACCAATGACATCGAGTATAATATATATTGTCTATATAAAATGAGTAGTGTGTAGATAAGATAAATAATATATAGTAATGTAAGCTATAACTGAGTCAGCTCAGGTTCCTAAAGGACACCTGCCCAACTCTAATTGCTTCGTCCTAAGATGAGATGTCTATGAATATTCATAAATATATATTGGTATATATATAAGTATATATGTATATATATACTACATATGTGATAACATATATAGACATATATATATATACATAGTACTAGCCAGGACCCATGGTGTAACTCAAGTGTCCATGCATAATAATAAGAGTCGAGTATTTTAAACAATGGTCACCATGTCCATTTGTCTCATAGAATAATAAGGGACTCCATTCCCAAGGATAATGAATAATAAGGGACCCCATACCTAAGGATCATGTATAATAAGGGACTCCATGAATTAGAATCATGTATAATGAGGAATTCCATGCCCGAGGATCATGTCTAATAAGGGACACCATGCCCGAGGATCATGTATAATAAGAAGTGTCTGTCATGATTTAACATGATCCTAGAGATGGTCTCCATCTATTTTACATTTCATTAGACAAATTAATAATTCACATTATATATAAGGGTCACATGACATGTTCATATCATTCATTTCTATTCAATTCAATTTACTCATTTTATTTAGGATTCAATATAAAACCACTTAGAAGGTGGTTTGGTCACAAAAGAAATTATAAATTCAAGGGGAATTTCATAAGAAAACACCTTAAGTGGTGGAACTAGTCGAAGGGGACATCCTCCAACAATGAAAAGGGTGTATGGGATCATTTTGGACATTATTAAAAATTTAATTAATTATAATTCATATTTCTAAGGAAATACACAGAAGGTCCAGTGAGAGACATCATGGCGCATGATATAAAGAAACTATACTTTTAGATAAAGTACTAGACCACCTACCTTAGATTTTTGGATGAATCCTCGTCTGGTATAAAATTCATAATTGATCTATAATGGGAGAAATTGGAATAATATATAAATGAATTCAAAATAGGGAATATTATATTTCATAGATTTAACATTCTGTATGAAAATATAAATGAATAAAAGAAAGAATTGGATCAAAGATATTATGAGTGGTTATCCAACATGACAAACAGTGAGAGAAATGAACACCAGATGGAAGAGGAAGATTAAATCCTAGTTTGTAGTCAAAGGAGAGGTCTAACATGAAGGGGTGGTTTCTGTGTGATTTATGGATGAAAAAGGAGGTAAGTAAGTTAAATAGAAGGTGGGGGTGAAATCATAAATTTACCCACTTCTATATGGCACATGGTTTGGATGCATGGTTGGCCAAACTATGTTCCAACTATGCACAATCACTACCTAGGGAATCACCCCCTCACATGGCTAGGCACATGGTTTGGAAAACCATGAGTATCCCATGAGTTATCTCTTTACAAGAGGCCCCCTTGTATGGTTATGTGCATGGTTTTACAAACGGTATGCTAACCATGTGTTTAAGATCTGCAACACACATACACCATATCGCATGACCATGCGGCCTTCCTCTCATGGTTTATTAACCATGTAACTCCTATTATAGGACCACATGATTTTTTAATCATGTACCTCCTCTTATAAGTCTGCATGGTTAAGACAGATAGTTACTACTAACCATGAACCATCCATGAACCTCTATCTATTTTTCCAAAAACTAGAGCTCCAGAATCTATACAAGTCCTAGACACTTCTGAACCCTTCTTTAAACTCTTAGGTACATTTAATAAGGATAAAATGAAGATATAAAATGAAAATTAAAATGGTTATACCTTTATAAAAATAAATGATGTTACAACCTCCCCATCCTTAAAACAACTCATCCCCAAGTTTCCATTTTGAGGGTAGAAAATCATTGGATGAGAATAGTTCTGGAAACTGATCATGTACATCGACCTCTCTATCCCAAGTCTTATATTGTACATGTCTATGATTCCATATCATTAGAACTAGAGAAACTAACCTACCCTAGTGAGCCTTTATGCTCTGATTTATGATACGAATAGGAAGCTCCTCAAAAGAACCATAAGCTTCTAGTTCAATATCCTTAGAATCAAAAGAATGATTTAGGTTAGAATAATAATAGTGAATCTGAGTAACATGGAAGATGTTGTGCATGGCCTGATACCTCTAAGGTAAGGCAAAATAATAGGCTACCATCCTGACTCTCTATAATATCTCAAAAGGTATGATAGAATGAGGTAATATATTACCCTATTTTTGAATACATATATAACCCAATATAGGCAATACTCTCAATAAAACCTAATGTACCACCTCGAACTATAGATCTTGGAAACAATGGTCAATATAAGACTTCTTCCTAGACCGACCTATAGCCATGTTCTACCTGATATAATGTACCTACTCTAAAGTCTTCTGAATGAAATGTGGTCCTAATAGTGATGCCTCACCTGCCTCTAACCAGCACAGGGGTGAATGTCATGATCTACCATATAAGGTCTCATAAATAGAAATCTACATAGTTTCCTGAAAGATATTATTATAAGAAAATTTAGTGATAGTTAAGTTTTTATCCCAAAATCCTCCAAAATCTAGTATTAATTATCATATAATTTCCTTTCACACTCATATATTTCATTCAGAACACCCTTCAATCTATGGGTGATATGTTGTGCTCAAAATCACCTTTGAATATAGTATCTTCTATGATCCCTGATAGAACTACAATTTAAATCAAGCATCTCTATTAGATACAATAGAATATGGAACCCTATGAATTCATATGATCTCCCCAATATATATCTATCCAAGATCATCCTTTAAAAAGGAATATCTGATAGGTAAAAAGTGGTTGACCATTTTCATCCTATCAATGATCACCCATATTATGTTACTACAATGAGGTGAATTCTGAAAACCCATCACAAAATCCATGGTGATGCTATCCCATTGTTACTCCCCAAAACTTATTTCTCATGTAATAGTAATATTATGGTTTTATTTTTTTATCCAAACAAAACATGCAAACTAAATACCATACATTTTTATTTAAATAAAACAATGAAGTGTTTACATTACATAAAGGTCAAAGGAAAAACATACTAAAAAAAATACCAATTAAAAGATCTATTAGAATTACAGGGAGACCACCCAAAACAACAAAAAACCCCAAGAAGATAATATGAGTCTTTCAGATCTGTCCCAACAAACATTAGTATGGATAGATCCACTGAAACAACACTGAGCATTAGTGGAATGATGTGCACCATTTTCTTCAATTGACTTGAATTTGGGACACTCTAATGTATGGTTTTATAAGGCAACAACTCGATCGTTTCCCCTTGGGTGACTGTTGAGTTCTAACGGCTATAATTATAGTCGTTGGTATTTTTTGTGGATTAATTAAAAAATATTTAAGTATAATTTATTTTTCCAAAATATTTAAGTTATGTATTGAAAATATAATATAACCTCTTTTTATGAACTTTAAAAGGACAATGGTTGAATATTTTGAGCTACACTAAGTTTGATTTTAAAATGAGGTGAGGATTTCAAACACCTTTCAAATATTTCAAATATCTTGCAAATGTTTTCATTATTAATGCTTAAACAAGGTTTTAACTAAACTATGTCTTCGATTTTCATAATACAAGTATAAAGTTTTCATATAGATATATTAAATTTTAATTTATAACTTGGTATTTTAAAACTTTAGTGTTTATAAAACTAAAGGAAATTTTGGTTTGAAAAACACCTATATATGTGTAAGGAAACTTAGTATTATAGTTAACATAAAATATATCCACATGGGCCACATAGGCCAGCCCTCTAGCCAGGATGAGGGAGGTAACATGAGCTAGGTGACCAAACCTAGCCCTCAGACTCAGCACAGACTGGCCTATAGGTGAGTGTGCGTGTGTGCTTAAAGCATGCACAAGGGAACTAGAGGCACCACCATGCGGGGAGGCATGATGACAAAGGGGTGGGCACAGAGCGTGCCCGCAGAACCCGATATGGGGCGGTATCGGGAGGGGGGAGTGAGAATTCTAAGCTATTTCGCAGAGATCCTGGCTTATAAAGAAGACATAAGAGTCTATCCATTTTGATGTGGGATGGGGAAAATCGTCCAGGATCAAATCCAGGCCGTTGGATTGCACCGCACGTGATTTGATCCATTCATCTGGTACGACTATCATACCCCAAAAGCCATGGTTTAAACTTCCACATTTTTGTACACTGTCAGATCAGGGCAAGATCTAATTGCAGCTGTTTGTGTAATTTTAAATCACCGCATCGTCCGTAGTGGTTGGATCGATTCATGATATGATATGGACCATCTATATCATTTTAAAATCCACAGACTCACCTCCACCATAAGATCTTATCACGATTAATCTCCACCATCAATTATTTCTCCAGGTTTTCTCCCCGACGCTACTTTGTTCTCCCTCCCACCTGCACTGGACCAGTAACCACTACCCTTCTTTTCTCTTATTTTTTTCCACACCCACGATTCCTTCCATCACCATATGAGCCTCCTTGCTCTCATTTTCCACAAAGACTGACTTCCCCTGGTCATTTAATGTACCGAGTGGTCCTCAAATTTCCAACAAGTGGCCTTAAAATATTTTATAGTTCGTATAATATAGTTTATTTATATAACCCAGTTGCACCCATTCCCTCGGTTGTTCCTGCTCTCCTAAAACCTCTAGAAAGATCCAACAAGCCATTCCTGAGCCTCTCCTCCTCCTCAAGCCTGGTAAGGGAATGGGTTGTCTTGTTTTGTTGCATTGAAGGTATACACATATATATGTATTCTCATAAAAATATGTATACATCCTTACACTTTAGTTAAAATTTTCTCTTATACCAATTCTAGGTCTTCTGGATTTTGAGTTTAGGTGGTATTATGAACCTAAGGGTTTATATTATACCTAAAAAACTTATTTATGTACTTTTTATATATACGGTTATTTGTATATATGTATATAAATTTAATAGTGTGACCTACCCTTTTTTCCTTTTAATGGAAAGTCTTTTACCCTACATGATGATCTTAACCCTTTAACATGAAAGAGGGCATGTGATGCTGAGGTTCATTATGATAATAAGTATATATATAATTATGTATAAAAAAAATGTATATACAGTTTTATAAGAAATTTATGAATTTATTTCATAAACAAAATTTTATAATTAATGGCACGATTTTCATTTTATACACACTCGGTTAACTAATACTCCTAAGGGGTTAAAAGCATTAAAGTGTCAATTAATTTTGGTATAAACTTGGTTATACATATAAGTTTTATATGTTACATAAACCTTTTAAATTTTATATTATGATTTAAAGTTTTAGGGACTCTAGTTAATTAATGTGTAAAATATGTTAATGTCATATGGGTGTCAATGGATTTTTGGTATAAACCCTTTAATACATTATGTATATTCAGATATGTGAATATATGTGTATGCATGTAAACTTTGATCATAAATTTTATTCATAATTTTCCATGGATTTCTAAGAAAGAATAAAACATGTTTTTTTTGAAATATGTTTAGTTTTTGTTTAAAAACACTACTTTTATAACCTTGTGTATAAACTGATTTACACAATACTATACCCTAATTTTGGATATTCCAAATATTATACTCTTGATGTATTTAGTAATTTTGTAGAGTTCATGAGTATAATATTTGGGGTTTACTACTGTTACATACATATTTATGAATCACTTATTTTCAAACATATACTAAATGGTGTTAGTTATGGTTGAATTTCATGCTCTTCTTGTTTAAATTTATGTGTACCCTTGTGATATGTTAAACATAAGCATACCAGAAATGAAAGTTTGGGAATTTATGTGTTTAATACCCCTTTTGAAATATTTTTTTTATCTTTTAATTAATTAAATACCCAATCCATGGTGAAATTCCAATATTTATTTTATCAGTAAATATTTTAGCATTTAGGGTTATCATTTTATGTAACAAAAATTGTATTTCTTTTAATGCATTAATTGTCATCACATATGCCATAATCTGCTTATCATATTCACCATTAAATGACATAGTCATGAAGTTGATATTTTTTAATTAATACTTATATGCCTGATTCACTATATATATGTAAAATCTAATGAATGTAATTAAAATCCTTATGAACATTTATGGATTAAGTGTTTAATTATTCAAAGTGGTATGGGACACCTTGAATAATATGAAATTAGAAATTAAACATTCAAAGTGGTATGGGAAATTTTGAATATATGACCCTATTTGGAACATGAGGAATGTAATAGACTTGGTATAATGGGTTGGGGACCGGTTAATGAAAGACCCTCGATGCATCGATAGTTCTAAGGAGACAATCAGGTCATGGCATGATGCCATTGACATTTTGGATCTTGACATAAGGTATTGATAGGGTCTGATATTATACATTCCCTCATTATGTTTATGATAATTAATTAACCAAGTGGATATTCGACTAGTATAATATCCATGGTTACGATCCAGTACTTATGAGTATCAGAAGAAGTAAATGCTTATGGAAAGACGTTTATTTTTCACTCAGTGATTTATTATCCAGTGTATGTTTCACAGTAGTAAAGAATGAAATTGAAGTTATTACCTTTATGCACAACTCTGATTATGTATTACTCTTAGTTATTAAATTTGTACTTTCATATTCATAAGTCATACTTATTAAGAATGTATTTTACTTATTACTATGAATGAGCATGCCTATAATTGAATCATGTTCCCTCGTAATTCTGTTAGTATGCTTTTAATTGTGCTCTTTTATTTCTTAGACAATGGTTATGATATTCTAGATGTGTTACAACATTTATTAAGAAAATGTTTTATGGTAAATTTTAAAATAATGTTTTCAAAAGTTATAATTGGTATATTATGCTTTTTTTAAATCCCTTACTGGGAATTCATATGCTCACCCTACGTTTTGGAATAAAAATTTTCAGGAAGTAGTTTTTAGCTGAAGAAGCATGTCAGAAGAGGTTAGTTTCCCAAAACCTGAACCGAATCAATCCTCTGTATGGGACATGATGTGTAAAGTATCAGTGCATGGTTTTTAAAAAAATTACACATCATGTTTCAAGTCAACGGCTCCAGGTATTCTGGAGTCAGGCTGTTACACCCATTTCCACTCTTGAATAGATAAAGGCTATAATAGTATATAATGCTGATGGTGTTCTGCCTTCCCATCATGGAAGGTAGAACACTATGTAATAAAACCTAAAATTTTCCTCTTTATACCTGGTCACCAATACTAGTCGTGTACATCACAGTACATCTTGGTGAGTCCATGTTGTACTTCCCAATAAAAGGAATTTGATTCCCATACATATTCCTCTCACATATCTGTAGGTACCTAGACATGCCCATGAATGTATATAATTTCATCCTCATTAATAACCCAACTAGGTGGTGGGTCCTCACTTGATATGCTCTCCCTTAGGACTAATCCCTCAAGATTAGAAAGTTGTATCCCATTTAATTTATTGAGAAGAGAATATTTCACTGTAATATCCATAATAAATGTCTATCCATGGAACTCTTGAATCTCTATATTCATATCAAAGAATAGATCCATCAAATAGAACTCTCTATAGGCCACTTTAATGTCTTAAGTCCATGTCTTTTGGCTCTGATATTTAGCCACTACATTTCCCCTCCTAGTTGTATAAGAAATATCAAAGATTAAAGTTTGTAGGTATTAAACCCACCTTGATTTCTTGAGATTTAAGTTACACTATGTAAATATATTTTTGAGAATCTTATCATATTTTTATATAATTAATCACCCTCCCAATAGATAATGTCTCCAACAACGTAAGGTAAGAACCATAGATTCTAGCTCGAGATCATGTGTTGGGTAATTATGATCATGTTCCATCAACTGTCTTGATTTGTATGTCAGGAATCAATCCAATTTCATCAGATTTTCTTTTATCCTAATTCTTGATGCATCATAGTGAATCATATGGCCTTTTACTGGCTCAGGTAAAATCTTTATCGACACTGAATTAAGTCTTCCTTTCAACTCTTGAACAGATTTATCATATACTTTAGACCATGTAAACTTGACACCCTTCTTGGTTTAGTCTATGAGTAGTGCTGTATGACATGGGAAATCCTGTATAAAGAACCTATAAAAGTCAACGAACCCCAAGAATCTTCATATATAAAATATATTTTTGGGATACTTTTAGGAAAATACACTTATCACTTTATCTAGGTCAAAATATACTCTTTCCTCTGAGATAATATGACCTAGTAAGTGAACCTTATTGATCCAAAGTGGAATTTTATGAGATTAGTATATAGATGGTTCTCTATTAATGTATTTAGTATGATATGAGGTTGTTTTTTATGTCTGTGTTGAGTGTATGAATACACTAATATGTCATCAATGAAGACCATGACAAAATAATCTTGATATGGGTGAAAAAACTGATTCATCAGATCCATAAAAATAACCGGAACATTCATGAGATTTAATAACATTAATAAATACTCATAAAGGACATACCTTCTTTAAAAATCTATACCAGGTACAAATGAAGGTTTAACTTGTACCTGAAAGTATCCCAACTTCAAATCAATCTTCAAGAAAACCTGAGATCCTTATAGATGATCAAAGAGGTTGTCTATATGAGGTAGTGGATACTAGTTTTTTACTATAATCTAGTTAAATATATGGTAATCCACACAAATCCTGAGGGTCCCATCTGCTTTCTTGGTGAAAATCATAGGTGAATGCCATGAAAAAGTACTGGGTTATATAAATCCGTTAGCTTCCAAGTCCTTTTACTACCTCTTGAGATCATGAAACTTATTAGTAGCTATCATATATAGAGGAAATGTCATTTGTGCTTCCCCTAACACTAAAAAAATAGTAAACTCTACCTCTCTCTTAGGAGGTATTTAGGAAATGTTTTCAAGGAATACAACCATGAATTGATCTATAATAGAATGGAAATTTTTATGTTTCCCCTTAATCATCCAGATAAATCCTCGAAATCTGGGCCATCACTTTACTCATCACATGATGCTTGGGTCCATCTCGACCTACTTGGACATCCCATTCTGCCATGTGAGTATAACTACCTCCCTCAGGTGATGTAAAGGAAACCTTCCAAAAATAGTAATCAACATACACATGGAATCGAACCAACAAATCCATCCTTTGAATGATGTAAAAACCTATATTTATAAAGACGTATAGTTCCCATATGAAATGATAACCACTTACCTCAAGGGGGAATTCCTTTCACTGAAATACACTTTCTGATCAGACCCCTAATGGGGTATCAAGTGTCATCACCCCACACAAATATTAAATCTTGAGCCCAAGAATCTCTATAATTCCCACATATATAAAAGAGTTGGAAGACCCAATTTCAAATAAAATAGACACTAAATTAGAGGATACTAAAATAGTACCTCTAATTGTAGATGTTTTCACACTCCACTCCTCTAGAATAAGTTTTATTGTATGTAAATAGCTAGATCCATTACCCTAAGCTACAATTTGACTACCCTAAGAAGACTTGATCTGTTGGAACTAAAATTCTTGTGTCTGGATCCCTCATTTGTGACCACCTTCTCAGCCTAAATGGATGATAGTACTCTATCTACCTTCCGGATTAGGATATTTTAATCCCACTCATGAAGGTGGGGATGATGCAGATCCTCTCCTACTAGGAACAGATGGGAAGGCCCTAATTTTTTTAAAGATGACCCATCTTGTTGAAACCTCAACACTCAACGAGGTATTTGGGAAATTGGGGATTCTTATTCCCTAGATTTATGTATTGGTGACACACCAAAAAACTATCAGTGAGTTTTATCTAATTGCCACTACCCCTATGTGAAGACTCATGGAAACTTTTCCAGCCGCTAGATGTGTTGCTTCCCTATCTCAGTTCTAAACTTAATTGTATCACACCATCAACTTCCCTTAAGTTCTATTCAGTAGTGAGGGTTTAGTTCACTTTCTCTAAATTGGTAGTCAAATAGAAAAAATTTACCATAGATCAGATGGTGTATATGATCCCGTACTTGAACCATCTCCTTGTCATCATCTCATCACCAATAAGAGTTAGTGTGAAATGATGGAGCTTAGTGAAATGAGTTGAATACTCCATCACAAACATATATCCCTATTGTAGATGCATAAACAATCTAGCTTAGTCAGATCTCAACATGTGTAGAAATAAGTAGTATAAAAGACTATATGAAATTCCCTCTAGACCATATCCCAATGATGGTCTGCCTAGGTAATGACATCCCACCAATTCTTGGAATATTGTCAAAGAATATGTACTATGATCTTGAAAATTTGATCTAGAATCATATCTATATTCTTGAATATAGATAGCATGGATTCCATTCTTGACTCAACAGCTGAAGGAAAACATTCCCCTAAAAAGGTAGGAGGGTGATGCTACTGGAACTCTCAAGTCAACTCTTCCATAGTAGGTTAAAGTCACATATCTCCCTACACTGAATGCATTAACAATAGGAAGCTCTCTTAGAAATGACCATTGGTTCCCAAACCAGGAATAGAAGGTGGTTCTGTAGGTGGAAATATAAGAGGTAATATTAGTGGATCAAATCCTAACACCTCCAGAGCATGGTGGTTTCCACCTTTTTGACATACAACATGAGGCCTTCATTGTGGAATAATTATAGAATTCCAAATGCATACCTCAGAATAGGATTTACATATAGAAATAATCACAGATAAGAAAAATAGGATGGGTACATAGACTTCTTATATAAAAGTCAACAGCCATATACCTTCTCCTAAAGCTAGGTATAAGTGACATAAAATATCATAAAGGTCATAAGAGATACCCCCTTACTTCCCACTACTAAGGTTGGATCAGGGTCAAAGTATTTCATATCATAATAGAGGTTTTGATATATGGAATTTAAATTGAATGTTATAAAGGAAAACACCCTTTAAGTTACAATTTGTATCCCCATTAAATGATAACCAGTTCATTCAAGAATTATAATTTAGTAATATATATATATATATATATATCATGGTTTAGTTAGATTCATCACCATTCTCAAGTTATAAAGTCCTATGATTTATAAGTTGTAGTTGGCATTCCATGTAACTACAACCAGTATTTTAGGATGGTTCAATTATATGAATCAAGATTCCCACTTTATAAAGGTATACACCCTATTTAAATTTCAATTGACATCAATGTAATTGCAACCAACTAACATTTCATCACATGAAACTAATGGTTCATGGATCAAAAATATGATAATTGGTTAGTTAAGGTTCCATCATTAAGCTATATAAGAAAACACCATTTAGCTTGATGTTTCCAAATTAATTAACCAATTATTCTTTACATGCAAGAAATTTTAGCACATTTCAATAAAGTAATGAAGGAACTATAACATGCTGTAGAAAATTCACTCTATAAAATAAATATGGCATGGAATATGGATGAAAAATAGTCCTCATGTTCCTATAATGATGTATAAGTCAACACTTTCTTGTCATATAGGCCAAGGGTCAAAGATAACCCCATATAAACAATAAACATCACAAGTATTGTGAATAAAACAACAGTAAGATCAAGAAAAATATAACAGAAAGAAACCAAAACATCAAGTCCCATACTAAGTAATTTGGATTTTCAATATATATGGATTATCTACTCATAGTAATAGGATCATTAATAAATTCCAACACATCCATAGTCTCATTTCTACCTACTCAAATAGTTAGAAAAAAAAGGAAAAAAAAGAGATTTGATACCACTTTGTAGAATCCTGATTATGATCCATTGATAAGTGAGACAACCAACTGATCACATGGACTCAGGAAAACCTCCCCATATACCAGTGGCTGTCGACTAGTAGTGAGGGTATACAATGGTATGGTGGGGAGACTATACTCTCTTATCTAGAGTAGCAGCACGATAGAATAGTAAGTAAATAAATAGTGAAATAATAATAAATAATTAACAGTGGAAGGTAAATCATCTAATTTTAAATATAATTATCCATATAAAATATTCAGTATCAGATATGAAATAATGATCATGTCATGTTTCTATACAAAAAGGGGAATACATGGGATACAAAACAATTGGCATATACAACATACTATACAAAAATGAACAAAAGACCAATGGAATCTCTAACAGTATCATGAGAATAATCTCAGTACTCTTCTCCCATCCTCCTTCCTAGTACTAATAATCAAGATTCCAAAGCTAAGTGCTTCCATTTGTCCCTACCAACATCCATGATATCTGTTCAGTAACTGATTGATAGCTTGAATAGGGTGTGAGATGTACTTAGTTGGAAACCACCAACAACATATAGTATAATCTATCCCATATATATAAAATGAGTAGTGTGAAGATATTAAAAATAATAAGTAGTAATGTAATCTATAATTGAGTCAGATCAGGTCCCTGAAGGACACTCAACTGACTCTACCCACTTTGGCCTAAGACGATATATCTCTCAATTTTCATCACCATGTATATAGGTATATATATATATATATATATATAAGTATGTATATATATATATATATATAATATGCGATAACATATATAGACATATATATAGATACATATTACTATCCATGACCCAAGCCACAACTCAGGTGTCCATACATAATCATAAGAGTCGTGTATTTTAAATAAGGGTCACCATGCCCATTTATCTCATAAAATAATAATAAAGGCCATGCTTGAGGATAATGAATAATAAGGGATTACATGCCCAAGGATCATGTATAATAAGGGACACTATACCCGAGGATCATGTATAATATATGAAGTTATGCCCGACGATTATGTATAATAAGGGACACCATGGCCAAGGATCATGTATAGTAAGAAGTGTCTATCATGCTTTAACATGATAAAAGAGATGGTCTCCATATATTTTATATTTTATTATCCAAACTCATAATACACATTGTATATAAGGCTCATGTGACATGGTCATACCATACACTTTTATTTAATTTGAATTTATACATTTCATTTTGGAGTTAATCTAAAACCACTTAGAAGGTGGTTTGGTCACACAAGAATTTATAAATTCAAGGGGAATTTCATAAGCACACATCAAGAGGTGGAACTAGTCAATGGGTACATCTACAATAATGAAAAGGGAATATGGTAGTATTTCTGACATAATTTCCAATTTAATTAAGGATAAGTCATATTTTTAAGGAAATGCATGGAAGGTTTGGTGTGTGTCATCACGACACATGATATAAAGAAACTAGAATTTTAGGGAAAATTACTAGATCACTTACCATATCTTATTAAAAGACTCTTAATTTGGTATCAGCTTCATATTTGAGCTATAATGGGACAAATAAACAAAATATAAAAATTCAAACAAGAGGATTGAAGAGCTTACTAATGGCTGTCCAATGTGAAAAACTACAATAGAAATAGATGCTGGATGGAAGAGAAAGATCAAAGCCTATAATGGAGGAAAATGAGAGCTCTAACATAATGGGGGGGGGGGTTGCTGTTCAATTTGGGGAAGAAAAAGGAGGAAGTTAAATTAAAGGAGGGGTGAAGTCATAAATTTATTCCCTTTTAAAGGGAGAATGGTTTGGCATCATAGTTTACCAAACCATGCAAAAACTGTGCACAATCACTAGTTATGGTGGAAACCCCTCGCATAGAAGGGTGCATGGTTTAGAAAACCATGAACAACCCATGTGTGCTCTCTATCCAAGATGCCCCCCCTTTGAATGGTTAGGCACATGGTTAGAAAAATCATTTGCTAACCATGTGTTTCATCTCTAAAACACACCAGAACCATATTGCATTACCATGCAGCCTCCCTCACATGGTTTTTTAGCCATTCAACTCCTATTACAGGGCCTCACAATTGATCCACATGGTTTCTACTCACTATTCACCAATTGTGTGCCTCTATCATTTTTTCCAAAACATAGATCTTTAAGATCTTGTAAATCCATAGACACTCCCAAACCCTTCCTTAAACTCCTATGTACATTTAATAAGGATAAAAATCATATTTTAAATGAAAATTAAAGGGTTCATACCTCTCTAAAAGCCGATATGTAAACATTAATCCACTAGTTTCTAAGAAATGGATCAGTACCATTGAAAAGATATTTTTCATTCCACAATTTTTAGACCATAAAAAAGTAATTTTGGATATCTATCATTAAGGAGAATAAACTCAATGGTGAAATCTTATCAAGAATACGAGTCAACATGAAGAAATTAACTCTATGGAGTGGGATGAGTTTAATAGATTATATTTCGATAAGTACTTCACTTATATTATTAATATGAAAATAGAGAAGAATTACTTGATCTAAAGAATATGGATAACGAATCCATTGGTATATATGAGGGAAATTTTACAAGACTTGTGAGGTAAGATTTTGGTATTATTATTAAACTTTAAAGTTAGGTTGACCCATTATTTTGTGGCTTAAAACCAAGTCTCCAAAGGGAATTATCCATAAGGGATATAAGTAGCTATGAATAAATATTTCAATGTAATATTGAGGTGGGAATGGAGATTAGAGTTACCCATAAATCTCACTATTTTTATAAGAAAAGAAAGATAGGATTTAAAGTAAACAATAAAAAACATGGATAAAAGAGGTTTCACATTCCTTTATTCTCTAAGTGTAAAAGGAAACATGGAGAAAATTAACTTAAGGGGATTGGGAAATGTTTTAAGTGTATAAAGGAAGGTCATCAAGAAATCAAATTCCAAATTTATGGGAAGAATTTTGCTAATTATTTGAATATAAAGAAATCTCAAAAAATGCACCACCCACACTATAGTGTTTCAAATTCAAGGAGTATGAGAATTATGTTAACTAGTTCTCAAATTTAATGGTTAAATATGATGATCGACATCAGTAACCTCTTAAGTTGAGAGATAAAGCAAAATCTCATGTGATCACTGTTTTTGATGTGAGGTACAATAATGATGTGGTGAAACGTACACTTACCATCCAATCTAGAACTGTTAATGTCTTATTTGACTCTGGATCTACCCACTCTTTTATTTCTGAAGAATTTACTATGGGTATCAAAATTCCACCCTAACAATTAGATTTTTAATTAGTAGTGAAAAACTATAATGGTATGATGATCACATCTCAAGTCTATGATTCTTATTTAGTTGAAATTTATTGGAATGTGCTTCCTATAAATATTTTTATTCTCCCTATAGTTGATTTTTATGTTATCTTAGGCATGAATTAGCTTTCTCTATATAAACCCCACATTAATTTCCAAGGAAGGGAAGTCATGTTTCATATTCTGAACCAATATATGATCATCTATTAGTGCGAAAATAAATATGAACTTATGATAGAAATCACATCCATTTTATAGTTATTTATTCTTATTAAAAAGGGGTGTTTTATTAGATGGTTGGGGATAAATTAAACAACAAATATAATCCTATTGTGCAGATGTTTGTTAATGATTTTTAGAATATTTTCCTAGTCTCCCACCAAATCATGAAGTTGAATTTTCAATAGAACTTATACCTAATTCTACACCCATATCAAAGACTCAATATAGAATGAACCTGATTGATTTGAAGGAATTGAAGAATAAACTCTAGGAGAATATTGAAAAGGGATTCATTCAGCCATGTGTTACACCTTGGGGTGTACTTATATTTTTGTTAAGAAGAAATATGGACTGACATGACTCTTCATTGATTATTAAAAACTAAACAAGATCAAAATAAAGAAAAAGGATCCTCTACCCCATATTTATGACTTGTTTGATCAACTATATAGAGCTAAATATTTTTCCAATATTGAACTTCATTATAGATATCACCAATTAAGGGTCGAGAAGGGGATATACCCATGGAATCATTCCGTACAAGTTATTGAAACTATGAATATATAGTTTTTCCACTTTGTCTTACTTATTCCCCTAACATGTTCATGGATTTAATGAATATATTAATTAGATATCTCATTTTTTAGTTTTTATTAGTCTTTATAGAAGAAATTCATATATATTGAAAGGGAAATGAAGAGAATGAATATCAATTGAGGATTGTACTGAAAACCTTGAGGAAAGATAAGTTGGATAAAAAACTTACCAAGTGTGAGTTTTGGCTAAAAAAGGTTTCATTTTTGGGTCATGTAATCTCAAGAGAGGGTATATCTATAAATGCATCAAAGATTAAAATTATTGAATGTTGGTCCAAACCAACCACTATGACCGAGATCCATTGATTTCTTGGTTTGGATGGTTATTAAAGACTCTTTGTGAAGAATTTATCATGACTGTATAATCCACTCACCAAGTTAACTCATAAGGGAGTCAAGTTCATTTAGAAATATTAATGTGAGGAAAATTTCAAGGAACTAAAGAGATTGTTAGTCAGTGTACCTATACTAACATTATCTTATCGTGGAGAAGGGTTTTTAATCTATAGTGACGCATTGAATAAGGTATTGAGATGTGTTATCTTGTATAATGATATAGTTATAGATTATGCATTATGAAAATTGAAGGTTAATGATAAAAATTACCCAACTCATGATTTATAATTAGATGTGGTAATTTTTATATTAAATATATCGATGAATTATATTTATAGGGAAAGATATGATATATATACTAATTGTAAGAGCTTAAAGTATATATTATCTCAAAAATATATGAATATATGCTAAAGATGATGGTTGGATCTGATTAAAGATTATGATTTATCAATACATTATCAACATGGAATTGAGAATAAGGCAGCTGATGCTTTGTTGAAAGGATCATGCTAGCTTATCTATGATGAGGATCACAAAATATCAAATATTTTTTAAATTTTAAAGGATGGATTTGGAAATATTGAAGGAAGGGGGAAGTATTATCTTTATCAGATGAATTTTCAACCATTTATCTATGTAAGGATTAAAGTGGAATAAAAGGAAGATGTGGAAATATAGAAAATAGTTATAAATATTCCTGAGTTTAATCTTGATTATAATGGAATGATAAAGTTTAATAACTATGTATTTGTTTTCTAAATACTAGATTTTAAGAAGTAGTTGTTAGATGAAGATCATAATTCATTATTCCCTATTAATCTTAGAAGCATGAATACGTATAGAGATCTAAAAGAGTATTTATATGGGGATAAAATAAAGAGGGATATTGTATAATATTTATCATGATTCTTGGAATGTGAACAAGTTAAGGTTGAGATACAAAAGTCCAAGGGGATTTTTCAACCATTACCCATCCTAGAGAAAAAATAGGAAAACATCACCATGGATTTTGTCATTGGACTCCCCAAAATGTCTAAAGCCAATAAAACTATTTAGGTTGTAGTCGACCACCTTAAAAAGTCAATAAAATTCATTGTTATTTGTGAAGACTTATGTCTTTATTATATTTTCATAATATACATTAAATAAGTGCTAATTTTTCATAGCGTACCACATTATATTGTATCTGATCAGGATCCAAGGTTTTCCTTGATGTTATGGAGAAGTATTCAATAATATCTTAATATAGAGTTGAGTTTCAACATAAATTATCTTTCTTATATAGATGGCCAATCAGAAAGAACCATTCAAACCCCAGAGTACATGTTGATATCTTATTATATAGATTTCAAAGGTGTTTGGGATCAAAACCTTCATAGATTCAAGTTTTCTTACAATAATATATTTTACTCTAGAATTCAGATAGATCCTTATGAATACCATTATTTAAAGAAGTGTGGAAATACAATGTGATGGGATGAAGTTAAGAAATAAATCTATTGATACCTGATCTAGTTTAGGAAATGTAAGATAATGTTAAAACTATTCAACAACACATCAAGGAAGCTCAGAGTTGATAAAAAAGTTATGTTGACAATCATCGATGTGATCTAGAGTTTGAAGTTGGTGAAAATGTATTTCTATAAGTAATAAGGTTATGATATTTAGAAATAATGGAAAACTAATCCCTATGTATATTGGCATCTTTTATATTATTTATTGAATCCGGATGATAACTTATTGTTTGGTGCTCCCACCAAACCTATCTAAAATTCATGATATATTCCATTTATATCTCATAAGGAAGTGAATATATGATCCTTCACATGTACTGAACTAAGAGGTCATACCACTGGAGTAAGATCTTTGTTATGAGGAGTAACCAATGGAGATTCTGGATCATAGAGATATAGTTTCATGAAACAAGTCTACTCACTTGGTCAAAGTTCTAGGGAGAAACCAACAATTTGAGTAAGCTACATGGGAAACTGAGTATATGATGAGGTAGAAGTATCCTCATTTGTTTGTATCAAAGTGATTTAATTTCAAGGTATTTTTTAAGTAGAGTAGAATGTAA
Organism: Viscum album; assembly: GCA_963277665.1. NCBI lineage: Eukaryota > Viridiplantae > Streptophyta > Magnoliopsida > Santalales > Viscaceae > Viscum > Viscum album. The sequence continues at coordinate 1,422,378,495 of OY728120.1, forward strand.
TACCTTGAGATTATGACATATTTTTTTTTCAAATAATTTTAATTTCTTTGATAGCTTGCGATACATGAATTCCTAAGTCTAAATGAATCATAATATAGTATACTATTATAACCTACCCATTAAATTGGTGGGAATTAAGAGGACTAAATAAATTATGAAAACTATATGGTTTACACATGTATATAACAAATTCATTGGTTATGAAGTTATTAGAAATAAAAATAAAAAATATCATTTGAAATTAAAAGAAATATTATTTTGAAAAATTGATTTTATACACGTAATGATTTTTTAATAAATTAAATTAATCATTATCAGTGAATTATTTTAATGAAATTTATATATTCAATAAATTATTTTTTCATTCATCTAATATTTTTTCTAGGCATGAGATAAGAATAAATCTAGTTTCATGCTTAAAAACAATATTTTTCTAAAAAGTGGTTTAGTCGAGTTTTACACCCTTATTTTAATTTTTTTTTGCCAATTTTATAAAAGGTATTTGAAAAAATGAACTTAATTTTTGAAATAATAATTTAATTTTTTTCTTAGAGTTATTTTTTTTGATAATTGTCTAAAAATATTATTTTTTTGATGTATAGTGAAAAATACTGATTTTTATTGAAAACTTCCTTTTTGTTTAAAGCATTTAAAAAATTTAAATTTTTTTAAAAGGGTTTTAAAAGTAAAATTATTTCAATTATATTATTATTAAACCAATTTAGTTCATTGTAATGAATTTTATATTTACTTTTTATATAAAAATTATTTATACTTAAGAAAACCTTTTCTTTGGAAAATCACTTTTCGTCGCACTTGCAGGTTTAATTTTAAATTAAAATTTACCACTTATAGGAATTGAATATGTTAAAATAGATTCCATATTTGTATTAAAAATAATTAATATTATTAAATAAGGTTATATTAATTTTTGGTTATAATAAATAATAAAAAGAGTAAAAATTATTTACTATGGTCAAGGTTAAAACAAATTTATTAGGGGTTAAACTAAAGAGATAAGTGTTAAAATGACCTAAAAACTTGTATAATTTCTATTTTATGACCATAAATAGACCTTATAACTTCCCACCATAGAATATATATCCATTTTGAAGAATGTTTCTCGAGAATAACTTTATCATATTGTATTCTTTTAACAAATTTCCAAGTGATTCCCCTCCCCCACTTATAAAGGGGAACCCCTTCTTTTCATTTCTTCATACTTAAAATGTCATGACTTATCCCAATGGAGCTTGACATGAAAATATCCCAAGACGACCTCCACAATACAGGGGTGGGTGAAAAGCTCTGAAAGGCATAACTAATATGGGAGGCCTTTTCCTAATGTACCTATACACACACACACCCAACCATCTCAATGCAGAAGTGAAGAGGAATAAAGAAAAATATGAAACATCTAGAGTAATAACCATACATCAAAAACATATAGGGAATAAAAAGAGTATGATAGTGTAAAATAAAAATTAAAGTGGATAAAATACACAACCAACCAAGATTAAGTCCCTACCTGAAAAAATGAGAAAATTAAAATGTCGAGAGAGACCAGCTCTGAATCAACAAGCTCCAACCACTATACATAGTCTAGTGTACCAGGGTATCCCTAAGCTCCTCTATATTCACCAATTAACTATCCACTTATTTCATAACACACAAAATATATGATAAAAACACATTTACGGGTGAGTATATACATACCTAGTAGGATTCCCCAAAAGTTGAATGGAGGAGCAGTAAGAGACACAAAAGGAATAGACAACTCAATCCAAAGTAAAAGAGTATAAAATACAATGACACAAATACAAATATATATATTCTCAAACCAAAGAATCCAAAATGATAGAGAAATGGGATCTCCATCTCATAGCCTATCCCAATAAAGAGTTCCAACAATTCCAAGATTTCATCAATGATGCCCAACATCTCATGCGTATGTCCAACATAAAAATCCAATTCAAGCCACACCATGTCACTATACTGCACATTCGAGGGGCCATAATCTCTAGGTAGAAAACCCATAACCTAGTAAAATAGGAGGGTTCTACTAAATTATATAGGTAGAGGATCCATACCTTGACTCTATATGAGGGTTCCACTCAAGTAATCAATAGAGGACCCATTACTGTATCTGCTGGTGGGTGTTACTATAATAGATAGAGGACCCATGCCCTATCTTAGAAGGAGGGTGTCACTCAAGTAATTGGAAGAGGACCCATTACCAACCCCATTGGAGGGTGCCAATATGATAGTCGATAGAGGACCCATGACTATCCCAGATGGAGGGTTACACTATCATAGTTAAGTACCCATGACCTAATACCGTAGGAGGGTTCTACTCAGATAGTTGGTAGAGGACCCTTGCCCGACCCAGCTAGAGAGTGCCACTCTAATGTTTGAGGACCCATTCCATATCTCCTCTATAGGGTACTAATAGAGCTAATATTTTCATCATTTTTTATTTGATTTAAAATGATTTAGTCTCATACACTTTGTTAATTTGATATGATTTGCATGATTTTAATATTTTTGGTGTGTGTTGGGATAAAAATGGAATGTTGGTTAAATCTGGATTTTTGACAGATTTTCGCATCAAGGGTAATTTGGTCATTTCATTAAAAATATAATTCCAAATTGAATGATTCTTTTTTATAATCATTTATTTATTTTCTTCATTTTTTTCTTCTAGACCAAGGTCTAATTCGAGCATCTAGAGGCCTAAACAAATCAATGAAGTTCAAGATTTTTCCGGGTAGATAGTGTAGAAACCACCACAATAAGGTAATAACATCTCTGAATACACTCCTCTAATTGAATTTATTCCACTTGGATAAGAAAAAAGAATCAATGTATCATTCAAAAATTAAATTTCATGGAGTTTTGAATCCATTATGGTGGCTGGTGGATGAAATCAATTGAAGGAAGCTTCCTGGAAATTTCATCTAGCAAAAGAAACCTTCAATAAAAAAATCATAACCCGAACATGATGTGGAAAATTAAACTGAAATTTGGAGGGTGTCCGAAAAAGACAATTATAAACAACTTTCATGAAGTATCCAATGTGTGAAGAGGCCGTTTTCATGGTCATTAATATGTGATATGTTAAATGTAGAGAGTCTTCCTAGATAGAAAAAATTATTGGAGTAAAAATCTATAACTCCCTCACCAAGCATCAAAATACTATGAAAGTTTAAGGGTGGATGGAAAAATGAAATTCTTAAGATATTTCATGAAGGTCTAAATGCATTATTCTATCATTAATTGTGGATACAATGTGCCAACCTATGAAGAAAAAAATCTACCTATAAAAGGAGAGGAGCTCCCACCTCCCAAGCCATTCCTTTCCATCCAAACTTCCTCCAATTGACCGACAAGGGAAGCATTGGATAATGACTTTATTTAGATTTATTTATTCTTTTTATTTTATTGTAATTTTCCCACTATCCCGCATCATCTCGACTTCCCCATCCATGGAGGGGTTGTATCATTGAGTGATCAGGAAGGGGGAGTGTAACACCCTAAGATTTTATGAGATGAATTATTTTTAATTTCTTTGATGTCTTGTGTTATACACTACAATAATATTAGATTGAGATATACTCAATACTGTATTATCTTAAAGTATACAAAACACTATTCTTGGCTTGTGTTGCACACAATTTAAAGTTCTCATAATAGAATTCATTTTATGCAACACTACATATAGATTTTGTTCAATGTATAAATAAATTAAGTTTGGATTATGTTATGAGCAACACCAAAGGAATATTTCACTACATAAAACACTATCTTGGGTTGCGTTACACACAAGAGCGACCTTCCTTGATAGCTTTCATTGTAAACGATACCGAGTTTCACTAAACAGTGATATATTATTAAAATATTATTATTTAATAGGATATAATCTAGCTGTTATGAATATTATTAAACACATTTGGAATTTTTTATCACTAAAATTAATCTTTAATATTTTCTAGAACATGATATGAGAACAAAATCAATTTTTCAGATAAAAGAAGTATTTTCCAAAAAATGCAGTTTTATCGCCTTTTGATGGCGCACCCATTTTAAATATAGTTTTTTGACACTTTTATAAGTTAAATTTTTAAAAAATAAACTTCTTATTTGGAAGTGGGACATAAAAATTTACTTTTGTTTATTTTTTTGTATTTTTATAAAAAAATTGAAATTTTAATGAATAATGAAAAATACTGCATTTTAATTCAAAACTACCTTTTCATCTAATTTTTTTATATAGTTAGATTATATTTTTAATTGGTTTTACAATTTAATTGGATTATATTTTTATCATTTAATACAATGTTGGTAATTTTAAGTAATTTTACTTTTAAATTGGACTTAAACACATGTCGATATTTTGATAGTTATTACTTCTTAAAAACCCATTTTTTGGTTTTGACAACATGAATTAATTTTAAATTAATTACTGTAACTTCTGTGTCTTGAATTTTTAAAAACCTGATTCCATATTTGGAATCATAAGGTCTAAATTGTGTGAATAGGTACCTTTTATTTTTGGATATTATGAATAGTAACTTCTGCAATTATTTTATTTACCACGATTAAAGGGTAAATCTGGTAAATAAGGGTAAAAAAATAATATTATAATAATATTAAACAACCCTAAAAAATTTCCTAATCCTATTGGATGAGATATTTCTGACCATGGGAACCCTTGGGTCTATTTTGGGACCCCATGGATTCACTTGGATGTGAAAATGACATTTTATAAGAATTAATTTAATGTAAAGATAATTATAACCTAAACATATATCTTTTACTAAATCAATTTTAATATAGAGTTATATAACTTATATCTATGTCTATAAATAGTCATTATAAATATAAAAATATTTCCCACATCATGGTATTTTATTTATATTTTTTAGACATTAGATAAATATATTTATTTATGATATAATTATTATTTAGTGATTACCTCATTAATGAAAGATTCAAGTAAATGAATTTAAAAATATCAAAATAAAGTAAATTTGAACATTTTGACGCTATAAACAAATTTTATGGATGACATTGACATATTAGGGATGATTTAATTCCTTTTTTTCTAAGTAATATTGTTTTTGTGCATTTTTAAAAAGTCAAGTATGAATAGTGTCCAAAATTGACATAATTCCTAACTTAAAATATAAAATAGTTTATTAAATGATATTATATTTCTAAAAATATAATATTCGTCGAAATGGTTAATATAAGTACAATAATGTCATAAATAATTTTTTGTGGGTCATTTGACTTAATATGGTAATTACCTTAATCCACAATATGTAAATAACATGATATCACAGTAAGATTAAAAAAGGTTAAAATAAGGGTTAAACCAAAAAATATGGATAAAAAATATTTAAAACTTGTCTAAAAATTATTGGATGATGGTCATTCGAACCAAAATATTCTTATATTCTAATTAAATTAGTTTTTACTATTTTTAGTCAAAATTGAATTTATAATAAATTAATATTTTGAGAGTTTCCTAAAGTTCCCCCTATTCTCTTATAAAAAGGCACCACCTTCCTCTCCTCTTCACTCCATTTTGATCCTTCAAGATCGCCCAAAACCTACAAATTTCTCTTATCAACTTCAATATTTACATTTTATAAGTGCTTGTCTTCTCAAAATACCAAATCTAGTTCCCTAAGAAGAAATTTGAAGGAGGCACGTCGAGGAAGAGATAATCTCTTCTTCCGATTCTTTCAAATTTCGTTCTTCTTCTACTTCATATTATTTAGTTGTTTCATTATAAAGTAATAACATCAGTATCAGTCATATACTGATATGTTATTATAAATATGAAAAAACACTCTTTCATCTTCTATCCATCCTATGAAAAAAGAAATCACCGCGTGTGCGTACGTACGACTTACCATCTCCACATCATGGTGTAATATGTTTTTCACGACCACCTTACATGGATGAGAATCATTGTGAAAATAATAACTATATATGATTATTATAACATTATACTAATTCTGAGATTTTATAAACCATCCAATTAAATAACATTCACAAATTATGGGAACGATATCGTCGCTCGTGCGTACGTACGACTTATCATCTTCACAACGTGATGAGATTAATTTTCCATGTTAACCATTAAAGAATGATTATAAAGTATATATAATAAATAATCATGAAATATATGAAATAATAATTATATTTGATATATATATATATGTCATTTACTTACTTCTATTCAATTTAATAAGGAAACAAAAATAGCGTTCATGCATACGTACGACCTACCGTCTCCATGAACGGTGTATTCCATTACATTTATCTATATATTATATATGTATTTATTTACTGAATATATATAATATATAAATCATGTTTTACATTCTTGAATTAATTAAATCATGATATAAGTAATAATAACAAGAATAAAAATTCAAAACACATACGATTAATAAAACGATTATTACCCAAAATGGTGATTTAACATGGGATTGACAAATGAACGGGTAATATAATGTTATAAGTGAATAATATATGATATCATAAATATTAATATGATTTTTTACAAGTTAATAATATGTTTAAACCTACTATACAGGAGTTTTGGACACATACAGAAGAAATCATACCTAAGGTAAGGGATAACTTTTCCAATCTTGTTTTATCTGATATTGTTTATTCATAAGTATGTATTGGGGATATATTTATCATCCATGTCCATGTTTTCTAAAAATTATTCTGATTAAATGTGTACTATTCTTATATGTATTTTTAATGTCATTTTTACCCATTTTGACTTTTACTACATGGTTTGGAAGGAATCTTTCTTTTGTTTATCATACGAGGTACTTTTTGACTTTTCCGAAAAAAGTAAAAGGATAATGTTTTTTTTACCTTATAAAGAATGAAAAAGTTTTTACATATTCATAATAAATTATTTGCATGAATCTTCCTATACATTTTTATAAGTGTATTTTCAACTCAATTATTTTCTTTTAAAATTTGTCAACATTTTGAGAAAATAAAACATTTTTGAAGATAAAAGGATATTTTCCTCAGGAATAAAGCTCAAGTGTTTTATCAAAATTATTTTCCATCTAAGATTATGTAGGTTTATGTTTCTATCCCTGTTATAATAATGATTTTATTGTTTTTATTATGTAACTTTATTTAGGAAATCCATTTGTTGTATATCAATTATGATGAAAGGATGTTTAAGAAAACCCATTTTATTTCTTGGGTTATGCTATGATAAATGATTTATGTTTTGTAGAACATGTAAGAATGATTTCATTATGAAATTGGTGGGACCTATATCTCCCTAAAATGCATTGGGTAAAGATTTATATCTCATGAGATAGATATGACTGGAACAATAAGTAAATCCAGTTCAGTAATACATAGATGGAACAACAAGTAAACCCATTTCAACAATGGAATTTTTCCACTATGATGGTCTTGGAATCAATGCCTTGGATACTATGGAAATAATATTATGTGTTTATTTTTTTTCCACAATTACATGTTTTATAATAATTCTATTTTATCATGGTTAATGTTTCTTTATGATCTTTTCCTTATGTACTGCCAAGATTTTTGTCATGACTCAATATTTTGATGTTTAAACATTATGTTCATGTTTTTTATGTTCAAATGTTTATGGTTTGTTTTATGTTCTACATGTTTACCCTTACTGAGCATTTGAGCTCACCCTTTTATATGTTTCTTTCCCCTAGGATATAAAAAAAGGTTTTAGGTAAGAAAACAAAAAGGGGGGGGGGATCTTTATGGGATATGTTGAATATCTTTCACCATGATTAGAAGATTATGTTGTGAGTTTCCAAATACACTAAACTAATACGATCATTGGGAATTTGTTTGTGTCATGTATTAAGTATTATGCCAAATAAATTTAATTTCCATGTATTTCAATCTTGGGTCTCTACAGGGAGGCTGTACTAATGTGCTCGCTTGAGTTCTTGTGCTTAAATTTAATAAGATCCATTCTTCTTTCATAATATGGTTTCAATTATAAATTAAGTTTTAAATTACAAATTCGATTGTGTTAGGTTTTAATTCTATTAATTTATATTTCTTTGGTTAATGATCACATCTACCTCCACCCAATTCTAATCTATATAAAGTGGACCAGATTAGGGTCATGTGGTGAGTTCCCGATAGTAGTCAACACGTGTGTATACTTACATGTGGAATATTGGTTTTTTAGGGAACAAAAATTCTTAGTTAGGGATTGCTCTAATTAATTGATAAAACCATCTAAAATCTTACAAACATTGGAATAAGGATAGAAAAATCTATAGTTTTGGTTAATGAATATTATCATCACATCCATTTGGAAAAGGGGGAGAGAGGACTCGGTTGACAAATCTATCTCTAACTAGAAAAAGGAAAATGGGGGATAAATTTTGAAACCATGATAGAAAAGCACTAGGTCTAGCCAAACCCACTCTAATCACCATATTTCTCATTTGTTTAAAACTAATCAAATCAAGATTCTTATTTCTCACACATCATTCAAAATTAATTAAAACCAATTGTTTTTATAAAACCATTAAAAAGTGAAAACCTTGTTTTGTGTGCACTCCTCTTCAGGAGACTACCTAGGATCAACTACCATAATATACTTATGTAATTAAAATATTGTTTTTCCATGCCCCATGACTGACGTGCGTCAAACTTGGTGCCATTGTCAAGGAGGCAGTGCCTTAAAACCCTTTAAAAAACAATTTTTTTCTCTTTTGAATGACCCGTAGTTCAAATAAAAATTTAATAGAATTTGATCCTAATATTGAAGCACAATAACCAAATTGAGAAAGAAAAATTTGAAAATAGAGTTCAATGAAATCAGTCTCAAAAATTCAAGTGGTAGTGAACAGTTTGAACCTATAATAATGGCTGGCAATCCCAACCAAACTTTGCGTGATCTTTGCACACCACAATTCTCTAACCAATGAAATCAACTAGCTATCCCTACCTTAGAAAATTATTTTGAATTGAGTATAAAAATGATTAAAATTCTTCCTAAATTCCATGGTCTTGAAGGTGAAGAGCCCAATAGACATATATATGAATTTATAAATGTTTTCTCCAACTGTAGACCTCGAGGTGTTGTAGAAGAACAGGTAAAGTGGGGGGCATTCCCCTTCTCACTCGAGGGAGAAGCAATGGAATGGTTGTAAAGTATAAAACTAGGAGAAGTACACGACTAGGAATATCTTCAAAGATGCTTCATGAAAATAGTTTTTCCCACATCCATGAGAACAACTATCTGAAAAGAGATCTATTCCATTTTCCAATCAACCGGTGAAACACTTTATGAGTACTAGGAACAATTCAAGAAGCTATGTACCGACTTTCTACCTCAGATTGTGGAAGAACACCATTTTATTGTTTTCTTCTATCAAGGATTGATCTAAAGTGATAAAAACATTCTAGACACATCATCTGGAGGAGACTTGATTGACAAGTCACCAGCAGATGCTAGAGGTCTGATTGAAAATATTGCATGAAACTCATAACAGTTTGGTACCAGAGGTACGAGCACCAGAGGTATCCATGAGGTAAGGACTTCAAATTATTCATCACCCTTACTTGATGTAACAATTAAGTAAATGACTAGTGTTATGAGAAATATTAATGTGAACCAAGTGAAGGAACAACATGTCCCAAGTAAGTTATGTGGTTTATAATCTTCTACTTATCATTACACTAATAAATATACAGAAGTGCAGGAGACATAATGTTGTTTTGTAGCCTATCAATAAAGAAAATTCAAACCTCATACCCAAACGGGGTATGTATTTCAACAAAATAAATCCAGGACACCTTTTTCAGTAGCAATATCAGAACCTAATACAATTCCAACAACCTTACAAGAAGTCCTACCAGCAACAACAAACATTCGAACCACCACCTTTCCAGTGAAAGAATTATGAGTAACCATCCACTAGTGTACTGAAAAATGAAGATAAAAAATTGAAGATTATAGTTTTAGGAATGGAAGATAAAATTGACTAGCTAACCACTCAATTTTCAAGCCTAATGGATATTCTAACCAAGAACCAAGGTAAACTCCTGGCACAAACAATTCCAAATCCAAAGGATAATGTCAGTACAATCACAACCCAAAGTGGGAAGGAGCTCACACCACCAGAAAAATGTGAGTATGATGATTCCAAGAAAACTCCTAAAGCTCAACCCATCAATCTAGAAGAAGGAAATCATAACAACAAGGGAGAAAGAATAAGGTTCAGGAAGGAAATACCAGAAACACATTTTCAAAGACAACAAAGGGATAAAAAGGATATCCCAACACCATTCCCATCTGCATTAGTTGAATCAAATAAGGGTAAATAATAATGACTTCAATATAAAATAAAGGAAACATTCCAAAAAGTGGAGATTAACATCCCACTACTTGAGGCAATATGAAAAATCCCTAAGTATGCAAAAATTTTAAAGGATTTGTGCACTAAAAGAAAGAGGCTAGATGGGAATGAAAGGATCAACTTAGAAAGAAGTTTTTTAGCCCTGATTACACCACCGATACCACAAAAATGTGAAGATCTAGGGACATTCTCTATTCCCTACACCATTGGTTGTTTAAATTTTTCTGATGCACTATGTAATCTAGGATCTTCAATAAATGTTATGCCACACTCAATGTTTACATCTTTGTAGATTGGAAAATTGAAGCCTACTAGAGTGGTGGTCTAGCTCGCAAACTGATCTACAGTCTTCCTAGTAGGTTTTCTAGAAAGTTTTCTTGTAAATTTCAACGATATACTGTTCCAAAATGAATTTTATGTGTTGAAAATGAAAGAATATAGGAGTTCATCATACTCACCCATCATCTTGGGGAGACCATTCTTAAAGACTGAAAAGACTATCATCAATGTGCATGAGGTAACACTCTCAATAGAGCTTGGAGATAGTCGAGTAAATTTTAATATACTCAAATCCATGAAGAATCTCTCAGATGTTCATTCAATAAATGCAATCTACCCAAAATAAGGAAAAGAACCAACTAAAAATTTAGAAGAGTCAACCTAAGAATTCTTGGATAGTTTGTTAAAAGAGGCTAGATAATCAAAACCAAGATAAGTTATTGAGATTAAGAAGTATAAAATCAAGGTGGCTGAACATGAAAAGATTATTATATATCTCTAGAAATATCTTTCCGCAAAGGAAGAAGAACTATTTGCGAAGAATTCCATATTCCTTACTTTGGAACATGAGATGAACAAGTTTTTAGAAAACTCCATTAACACTAAAGTGGTATATAAAGGATATTCTCAAACCAATGGGAAGAGTGGATAATAAGAAAAAGGTAAATCTGTACTCAATAAATTTCAAAATATACCTGTTTTATTTAAATGTGCAAAGGAAAAAACCAAAACCATGTTTGTGTGGGTAAAGAAAATTGAGGTTCAATCTCCCGCATAAAGAGAAGAGAGGAATTTTCAAAGGACACCACAACGCCTTAAAAAGAGTTATGTTCATATTACAACAAGGAAGCAAAAAATATTAGGAAATATTGAAAATCATTCTAGAAGAACAAGATTTCAAGGTTTTTTTCTCGTGTTGTGGTATCCATGGACATAAATCATACTCTTCTTGGTACAACATGTCTTTACCAGGAAATAGAAAAGAGCTAGTGTATGAGATCAGACTCCTCCAACTTGTTTATTAATAAAAGCCATCTGGTCGTACCTCTCCTTTACATTTTTTTCTTTTTGTGATTAATTTTTAAGTATTATTACATATTAAATCAATTTAAATGCATTTAGGACACTACTTCAATTAAGTGTGGAGGAGGGAATCTTTTAGTCTAGGATTTTTCAATTTCTTTTAAATTTTGAGTCAAGCCAATGACATTAAAGAAACACACTTCCAAGAGGCAACCCGTGTTTTTTTGATTCATCCACTATTTCCCTAGGTCATATTCTATCATGATTGAACATGACTACACTATCATTTTTTTTCATTCTTATATTTCAGGTCATTGATGCAAGGATGAAAATGGTGATACTTAATAGAATAATTGTTGTGAAGGTGATTCAAAATATAATTGAAGAAACATGAAGAGCACCATTCGACTGAAGCATCATTGCTAAAGGAAGTTTTCTTTTACATTCAATATCATTTTATTTCACTATATTTTTTTCCTTCCAACCATGATTTGTGAATTAAACTAAAATTTCATTCACACACTTGAATTCATATTTTACTCGACTTATCTAGGAGACATGATTTTTTTAAGAATCCAATGATTTTATATTTTAGAACTCAATGTTAATGAAATTGAATGAGTAAAATGGAGAATTGAATGATTAAAATGAAGTATGGATATTGAAATAAAGACTCATTATTTGAAGGAATTAATTGATTCATGTAAATGAAATTTCCCTATGCTCTTTTTTGATTTGATTTTCTTATATTATTGTGAATTGATTTGTTATTATTAATTATGCCATGAGTGATTGTACCAAATAATAATTCCCATTCTCGAGAGGATTTCTAGATATAATATTTTCTATTTTATCTTGAGTATATTTCTTGAGTGATCTTGGGACATGTCACCTACCAGAAATTTTATTGAAACCTATCAAAGATATGATTGTGAAAAAAAACATTTAAAATGATTGAGGCACTACTTTGTCTAGTAAAATATTTTCCTAATACCCACCCCTATATTTATCCTTAATTATCCCATAGAAGCCATGAATTTATTCATAGGTTTAAGACACATTACAAGATGATTTTTCCTTACCTACCCACACTTTTATTATTTTTCATGGATATTTCAAGTTTGAGTGTGGGGGAATGGAATTTCATGTGCGTTCATTGGGATTTGTATCATTTATGGGTGGTGTGAGGTGTGTGTCAATATTTTGGGCAGTGGATAATAATATAATTAGGCATGTGTCATCATTTCATTGTGCTTTATTTGTTTCATCCATTTTTCCTTTTAAAAAATGAAGATAAATGGGGATGAGCTTGAATACCCAATGTATTCTCTTTGGTGACTCATTTACCTCTCTAAAATTATGGTATTTAATTTTAATTCATTCATTTTATTCAATTTTCAGCTCATACTCCATGAAAACAAGAAAAAAAGAAAAAAAAGAAAAAAAAGAAAAAAAAGAAAAAAAAGAAAAAAAAAAAGAAAAAAAGATGTGCCTTTCTGGAGATTTTCAAAAAAAAAGGGAGAATATGAATGATATCATTAATTACAATCATTATTTGGATCATGTACCATGTCATAAAAGGGGTTGGTGTTTTTTTTCACATTTTCAAGGGGGATTGAGAGAGTAATTTCCTATATTTTCACTTGAATTAATCAGGCATTTTACTTAAGAGTCCAACCTCCTCTTTTTGGCATGAATTTTTTTTAAATCATTTTCCCACCAACCTTAAGACACAGAGTCATTTGAGCCTTTATTAAAAGTCCTCATGATTTTATGTAATTTTTTGTCTTTACAAAGTAGAGAAAGTAGTTCATTTACAAGCCTATGTATAAGGAGCATGTTATCATGATATGAGAATAACTCCACTTGAATTGTATAAGGTACCAATAAAATAGCATATAGAGGACCCATTCCATTCTAAGTATTAGTATGCCACTCTAATATAGGTAGAGGAAACATGACCTATACAATATGTATGGTGCGACTCCAGAGGTATCTGGTGATCCTTCCCAATCACTACTATCATCAAGTATCACCTAAAGAAGATTCATGCATAGAAAATATGGAATCATATCTCAAAATCCACTATAGAGGCCTCCGTCATGTTCTACATGAAAACCTTAGGATAGGATACTAACCGACCAAAATATGAGTCCAAACAAATGATATATGAGATATTTAAGTTTCCTCAAAAGGAAAATTGGGGTACAAGAAATGTATAGGGACCCACATGGTGTGCAGTCCCACTCCATTTATGGTCTATGTACCTACTGATACATGGCTCACTGGTCATGTATCACTACATGTTGTGTTGGTGGAATTCACGGTGTGACTTATCCACCTAGGGTCCTGCCCGTGCTCCTGGCCCTGTCCATGTAAAACTGCCCGTGCATGTATACTTCAGTACACAACATATTCTACTGCACCAGAACCTTCCCATGTGCTCCTTCCATATATATTGTCCACCTAGGGAGGGTCACACGACATATAACCCGACCACATGACATGTTATCCTAGAATTTTTCAAAACCCTAGCATCATAGTCAAAGGGGAATTACATGATGTGTATTCATCATAGTACATACCATGTTGTTGATTTTTTCACAGAAAGTTAGATATGATTATGGTATTCTGGATCTAGCCTCATATCCTTGGATCTTAACTCTAGGCTGACCAAAATCAATGAGAAAGGTCTCTAATCATATTTTCCATCCATCTAGTGGTAGGAAATCAAATCTCCGTCAATCCATCCAACTCATTCACTTACCACACAAATCTCCTGTTACCCGTAGCATATCACTAGACTCCAGATCCATAGTGGAATATCCCATATCCTAAAATCCACCTTAAATACATCATTAGTCACCTATATATTCATTTCAAACAAATCCATCATGAATCCTGGAGTCCGATCGGACTCGGTCCCACCCAACAATGTCGAACCGAGACCCTGTAGGTCAATCATATGGGGAAAATGCACAAGAATAGAGGCGAAACAACCATTTTCCAAGAATTATTTTCCAATAGATATATATTGGGTTTCCTATGGTGAAAAAAAAGAATAAAAAGTTTAAAAATTGATGCATAGGCACATACATAGGCTCAATTAGTGTAGATTAATGGAATAGTAAGACCATACTCAAACAGTTTAATTAATATGGGTAGAATACATGAATTTATGAGTCTTACCAAGAATATTGGATCATTCATTAATTAATAATTCACACTCCAATGAATGAGAGAAGTCGTTTCATTTACTGTGTCTCAATCTATCTGGATCCAGAGTTTCACCATCATCTGATTCAGATTTGGAAATGATAGGTTAGAAGAACTCTTAAAAATCCAAAGGTTATATGACTAACCCAATTTATCCTTCCATAAAAAAATATTTATATAAGGGGGATAAGTTTAGGTGTTCAATTAAACAAATAAATTTAGTTATTTATTTTAATTAAATGCACTCGCCACTGTTCATGATATCAGAATTCCCCACACTGACCAATTTTAGGTCACACCTAGGGTAAACCTCATTTTTTAGACTCAAACATGGTCACAAATTTTTGATCTGAGTCTTCATTTAATATTTATCCAATTTTATTTAATAAATCATGTTTTCATGATATAAAATATATAATTTTTTTATAAAATTAATTCTGTACACATTGGGACTCAGAATCCCATGTCGTCTTAGCACATGGCTCTGAAAATATTTTGAGATATATTTTAAAGTATTAAAATGAAAAAAGGGTCTCTACATAATTACATTTTTCAATGTTTTCATCCACAAAAATAAAAAACTAATAAAAAATCTTTGTATATTGATCCCCCATCTAGCTCTCCTTCTCCCAGGAGCTATCCTATATTCTCCCATGCTGCCACATCACATGAAAAAAGGGAATGGTTCATCTACACAGGGTCCTCTTTTTCTGATCCTCGATCACCACTGGTGCTATGAAAATGTTTCTCTATATTTGATGTCTAGATCTCCCCAATAAATAACATGCATGAGGTCATTCATATATCTACTTAGATCTAACACATGAAAGTCATCGTGTTCCCACTCTAACTATGAGGGTAAGGTAAGGTGGTAAGAAACCTCACCAACCCTCTATAATATCTCAAATGTCCTGATGAAACTATGTGATAGCTTGCCTCCCCAGATGAATATCCAGAATCCTCACCATTGGAATACTCTCAGGAAAACTTGGTATCCCTTATTGAAATATAAGGGAATATGACATTGATCTATGTAAAATTTATTCCTGCTATGAGTTTTCCTTATCTACTCATGGATTACCTTGGCATTCTCCATCATCGCCTGTACCATCTATGTACCAACAAGAGATTTTTCAATTATCTCAGTACATTATAAGGGTGACCTATAGGGTATCCCTTATAGGGCCTCAAAAGGTGCCATTCCAACAATAGAGTGGTAGAAATTGTTGTATGCAAACACTATAAAGTGAAAGTGATCCTCTCAACTTTTGAAAGAGTCTAACAAGAAATCCCTCAACATATCTTCCATCACCTGGATAATGCGCTCAATCTTTCCATATACCTGGGGGTGAATGTATGTACTCATCCTCATATGGGTCTTGATTTCCTTCTAAAATCCTCTCCATAACCATGATGTGAATTGTGAATCAATATCAGAGATAATAGTCAAGGTAAACCCATTAAGGAAAACAATATCCCATAGAAAACTTCCTAAAACTCTCCATTGAAATCAACTCACTGATAGCAAGGAAGTGTGTCTACTTCATGATTAGATCAATTATCACCCAGATGGCATCATGGCCTATCAATTTTCATGGAATCTCTATCACAAATTCCATGAATATTCCATCCCATTTAAACTCTAGGATCTCAAGGGGATGTAATAAACTAGTCAAAACCTAGTGCTCATCCTTCACCTACTGACAAGTGAGGCACTGAGAGACAAACTCATCCATGATCCATCTCATACTGGCCCATTGAAACTACCATTATAGGTATTTGTACATCTTCCCCACACCAGGATATATATCCAAAGGAGATGTGTGGAAATATCTCATCACCTCCTCCCGCATTATGACTAGGACCACAATACATCACCAGAAAAGGATAATGTGATTCCCTCATTCAGAAAATATATTAGGTGAATCTCTTGAGAATATATGGTCATACAATACCTCACAGTTTATGTCTCCAAACTAGGACTCTCTCACATGATGAAGGATTGGAGGATTCAACACTATCAACTAAATAAAAATTGCACCCTCCTACTCAACCAAGGTCAGTTTTAAGGAAGCCAACTAATCCGATGCCTCCAACACTAAACGAGCCTAGTAATTCCTAATAAAGGAATATTAAACTACATTTCCCTTCCTTAGAGTATAGACTATCTCAAATTCATAGTCCTGTAGAAACTCCAACTAGTGCCTCTATGTCAGGTTTAAGTATCTCTAGGTGAATACATACCTAAGACTCTTATTGTTTAAGTAAACAAAAAAGTGCTCTCCCAATATATATTGCCTCTACATTCTTAGAGTGAAGACAACCATTTACAACTCTTGTTAATGATTCACCTAGTTATAATCATGGGGTCTCAAATTATTTGAACCATATGTGATAGCTACCTGTGTGTACATCAATATATAAGAAGCCCTAGATCAAAAGACATCTCAATACACTATGTACTCTACACCCTCCTATGGTAGTCTCAAAATAGGAGCATTCATCAGCCTTAACTTCAAATACTCAAAGGATCTCTAGCACTGCTCAGTCCTGGTAAATAGATTCCATTTCCTCATCAGGACAGTCAAAGCGGATACAATCCTAGAGAAGTCTTCCACAGAACTCTTTTAATACCCCACTAGTCCTAGAAAAATCCTTACATCTGACATACTCTTGGGTAGATCCCAAGAAAGAAATGAATCAATCTTTTATGGGTCCATAGATAATCTATGATCAGAA
Source organism: Viscum album (assembly GCA_963277665.1). Classification (NCBI taxonomy): domain Eukaryota; kingdom Viridiplantae; phylum Streptophyta; class Magnoliopsida; order Santalales; family Viscaceae; genus Viscum; species Viscum album. Next base: position 1,422,396,173 of record OY728120.1, read on the forward strand.
ATTAAATGACCTAGAAAGTAAACCTCATGTATCTAGAACTAGAACTTTGAGATCTTACCATAAAGTCGGTGCTCTTGAATAAAATCTATGACCATCCTCAAGTGATATGCATGTTCCTTCTATGAAACTGAATATATGAGTATGTCTTCAATAAATGAAACAAAAAATTAGTCTAAGTATGGCTAAAATATTAAGTTTATAAAATCCATAAACCTAGCGGGGTAATTCTTCACACCAAAGATAATCACCAGTAACTCATAGTGTCCATAGTGACATTAGAATTCCATATTTTGAATATGAGCCTTGAAAACTCTCAACTGGTGGTATCCAGATCAGTGATCGATCCTAAAGAACAATATCACACCCCACAACTGATCAAATAGGTCATTAATCCTTGGAAAATGGTACTTTTTCTCGATAATGTCTTGGTTTAGGTGATGATAATATAGAAAAAGACAAAATCTCCCATCCAAAATTTTCTTGCACAACACCAAAGCTTCCTAGGGGGACATACTGGGTCTAATAAAACCCTTATCTAGAAGTTCCTCCAACTACAATTTCAAATACCAAATCTTGGTAGGGTCCATTAGATATTCCATAGAAGATATCGAGGAGGTTCCAAGATACAAGTCAATACAAAACTCCATATCCCACTATAGAGGTATTTCTAAACATCCATGGGGAAGAGATCCATAAAATCCTCCCTGGATGAAGGAATATAGATGCTTTAAGAGGCTACTTCCCTAAGGGATACACTTGAAAACTAATGGAATATAGGATATAGCCTCATACTCTCAAAAAACCCTCATCCTACCATGGGATCTCTCTCACCTGTAAAGGAGAATCTTGTCTCATCAGGGTGAAGGAATTTGACTCATATGCGGTGATAGTAAATCTAGGATTGAAACATGGAAAACCAATCCATAACCAAGATGAAATCATAGGGTTCCATTATGATGACAAAAAATTCCCATGATAACATCTCTCCACCAAGTGATAGCTCACATTGCCAATAGATAAAAGTTATAGAAGAATCATTCCCCATAGGAACCTCAAGGAAAATCTTCTAGGATAATTCCTCAATTGGGAGCTCCATCTCTAACACCAGGAGTAATGAGATGAAGGAATGACTCACACCCATGTCTAATAATACTAATGTAATAGTATAAGAAACACAAATCATACCTATAATCATCTCGTGTGCTGCTGTGTGATATACGTCCATAGCCTGTAGCTATCTGCGACCTCAACCGCCAACTCCCTAAGCCTGATGTGGGATTCTTGGTGGTGGTGGAAAAAGGATATCATAAAATATTCCCCCACACATATCTCTACCTCATAGAAACCCAAAAACTACTCTTCTATATCTACCTCCCTAGGGGCCACCCTACCCTCACTTGGGAGATCCATGATCATGGAACTACCTCTACAATGGCAGTCCATTCACTATTTTTATGTGCTTCTCAGCATGTCAAGTTGGGTAATCATGAAACATGTGACCTCACCCATCACATGCATAACACCACCCCTCTCTGTGCTTCCCTAGACCTCTTTAATTCCCCTTAACACGTGCTCAAGTTTGATCCTAGGAAGATCTCATGCAACAAGATCCTTTTGAATTGAATTTGAAAGATACTACAGATGAATTGGCTCTATAATGCCCACTTCCAGTTCCAGCTACTAGATGTCAAGAAATATCTCCCTCGCTAGTTCCCTCTCCAACACCCCATCATAGGTGGGAATGCACAAGGGTACCATACTGGCACAAATATCTCTGTGGAGTCCCTGGTCAAACATCAGTGCTCAGAAGTATCCATTCCAAATCATATCAAGGGATTACCACATAAGGCATGTGAACCTTGTAACATACTCAGACACAATCATCCTTCCCTCACACATCTCTGAAATCTCTTGATATAAACTAAGTACAAGTATGAGGGATAATACTCATATAATAGATACTAGAATTTGGTCCATGAGAATGTGGACTCATCATGCATTTGTGTAACAAGAATCCACCAGCACCCCACTACTCCATAGAAAAGGATAGATACTAGCATAGCCACCTAGTTTATCAGTGTTTGGATACGACTAAAAACATGAACCACTGGCTCCATCCAATACTCCATTTCTAGGGTATTAGGCTCACTGTTGAACCTCATTGGCCTCTAGTTCTATAACTCATAGAGTGAGATAAGATTACACACATCCTCAACCTTCTCTAGTAGTATGATCTACTGCTTGATAGGTGGGGGTGATGTTACCTATCCACTTGGAGGAAGGATCTCATATGATGGAACTTGAATTGAGGCCTCATAATTCATGGGATTGTCATTATGGTATAGAATAGGTAACCTGACTGGCTATCATCATTGACGCATCCTGAAAATTTAATCAATACATAAAATGGTCAAATGCGTATATATATATACACACAATGGGGAGTTGAATCAAGAAAGAAAGTCAAAATACTCTATCCTATATTATGCATGTTCCATTGATCCTTAAAACCAATGTCTTGGTATGTTGAGTTGACAAGAAGGTAGTTAGAGTCTTGGTGAATGGATACGTCATCTACCGCACCAACACAAGGTTCCCTAGCCTGAGAGTCTCACTTGAGAAACTTTGACACTTTTTCCCTAAATTCTATCCAAATCCTTGTAAGGGGACTAATCCAAACACCAACCTAAGGATCGAACTGGATCTCATACCAATATATCACAAACTGGCCCAATGGGGATCGATCCATAAATACCTTAGCCCACCTCCATAAGCCAGGGGTTAGAGACAAGTTCCAAAAGGAATAACTTGTATGGGATTACTTTCCTTAATGTACTTGTACACACACACCTGGCCATATCAATGTAGAATTTCATAGGAATAAATAAAAAGATACAATATCTTGAGTAATAACCATACATGAAAAAACTCTAGGGAATAAAAATAATATGATAGTGTAAACAAAAAAATAAATGGGATAAATACATGCCCAACCAGAAAGATGTCCCAAACTAAGAAAACTAGAAAATTAAAATGTTGAGAGATCCCATCTTTGAATCTCCAAGATCTAACCACCATACATAGTCTAGTGCACCAGGTTATCCCTAAGATCCTTTGTAATCTTCTACGACCTTCCCATCATCTACATAAGACATAAAATGTGTGGGAAAAACCCATACATGGGAAAGTATATACATACCCAGTAGGATTCCCTGAAAACTAAAGGAGGAAGAATTAAGAGACACAAAAGGAATAAAAATCTCAACCTAAAGTAAGAGAGCACAAAATCCAATGAAATGTATATATATATATATATTATTAAACAGATTATGAGAAAATGATAGAGAAATGGGATCTTCATCTCACATCCTAGCACATGAGAGATGTTCCAAAAGTTCCAAGAGTCCATAAATGATGCCTAAAATCTCCTATGTTTTTCTAGTAGAAACATCTAAGTCAAGACACACCTTGTCACTATACTGTACAATAAAGGGTCCACAATATCTAGGTAGAGTACCCATAACCTGGTACAATAGAAGGGTTCCACTCAAGTATATATATAGAGGACCCATACCTTAACTTCGCAAGAGGATTCCACTCAAGTAATCAGTAGAGGACCCATGAACAACCTAGCAGGTGGGATCCACTCTAATAGCTAGAGGACCCATGCCTAGCCAAAATGGATGGTTCCAATATAATAGTTGATATATGACCCATGCCTATCCTATCTGGAGGGTTCCAATATTATAGTTAAGGACCCATGCCCTGATATTGTAGGAGTTTTCCACTCGGATAGTCATTAAAGGACCCATGCCTATCCTAGCTTGAGGATTCCACTCTAATGGTTGAGGAACCATGCCCTGTATCAGTAGTAGGGTACCACTCAAATAATAGATATAGAACCCATTTCTACCCAAAATGAGGGTGTCACTCTAAGAAAGGTATATTACACATGCCCCATCCCAATAGGAGGGTGCCTTTCAAGAAGTCTCTGGTGATCCTGCCTGATCACTACTATCATCGAGCGTCACCTAAAAAAGTGTCATGCCCAGAAAATATTGAATCACATCTCAAATTTTACTATAGAGGCTAGAATAACATTATATGTGAAAAAAACTTAGGATAAGCTAACCAAGGGCCAAAATCCAAGTCCAAATAAAGGATATATGATATATTGAAGTTTCCTCAAAAGGAAAGTAGGGGTACACTGTGTGTATGGAGAGCCACACGACATGTGGTCCCACTCTATTTCTTGTAAGTGTCCCTAATGGTACATGTATCACTGATTGCGTAACACTACATGGTATGTGTGTGGACTACATATCATGCCTCAGCCACCTGGCATCCGACCTGTGCTCCTAGACATGTCCATGTAAAGCTGTCAGTGTCCGTGTACTTCAGTACATGGCCTGTCCCCCCGCACGCGGTCCTGCCCATGTGCTCCTTCCATAAAACCTATCCACCTAGGGAGGTTCACATGGAATATGGACTAAATATATTATATTTCATACTTAAATTTTCTAAAACCCTATCACCGCAGCTAAAGGGGTACTACACGACATGTGTTCATCACAGTACACGCCGTGTAGTTGGTTTTTTCACAGAAAGTTAGATCTACTTCTAGTATTCCATATCCGACCTCACATCCTCATATCTCAACTCTAGAACACCTTAAATTGGTGGTAAAGGCCTTTTTTCATCATTTACATCCATCTAGTGACTGATAATCGAATATCCATCAATCCGTCAAACTCCAACACTCACCACACGCATCTCCCATCGCCTGTAGAACCTCACCAAATTTCTAATCCAAGTCGGAATCTATAATATCTCAAAATAAATATGAAATCCACCATTTTTCTCTGATCTATTTGTTTCACATGAATCCATTGTGAATCCAGGGGCTCAATCAGACTTGATCCTGCCCGGTAATGTCGAACCGAAACCCCATAGGCCAATCAATGAAGAATGCGAAAAATGATTAGTGGAAATGAAAAATAATAGAGGTGAAATAATATTTGTCCAATTTTTTTAGCTAAAAAAATATATATTGGGATGAACAAGGTGAGAAAAAATGAATAAAAAATTTTAAAACTAATTTTCGGGCTTATATAGAGGCTCAATTAGCACAGATCAATGGAATATTAAGATCATGCTCAAATAGTTTAAAAAATAGGGGAGTAATCCATGAATTGATGAGTAATAACATGAATATTAAATCATTATTAAATGAATAAATAATTCTAAAATGAATTATAAAACTAATTTAATTCGTTTCATCTTGATTTTCCTAGATTCGGAGTCTCATCATCGTCTGATTTTGATTCGCCAATGAGAGGGTGAAAGAACTCCTCTCGACGATCCTAGGGTTATACAACTAACCCTAGAGATTATTAAATAATTTAATATTTATATAGGGGTATAGTTTTAGGTTTTTAATTAAATAAATAAATTAGTTATTTATTTTAATTAAACATACTCGCTAATGGTCATGATATTCGAATGCCCCACACCAACAAATTTTAGATCATGCCTAAGGTAAACCACATGTTCCAGATTCAACCATTGTATTAGATTTTTGATCTGAGACTCTATTTAATAGTTATCCCATTTTTTTAATAAATCATGAATTTGTGACATAAAATATATTTAATATTTTTATAAAATCATTTCTGGGGACATCAGACCTCGGAATCTCACGTCATCTCAGCACTTGACTCTAAAAATATTTATAGATATATTTAAAATTCTTACAAGAAAAAAAATAATGTATCTACATAAAAACAATTTTAGTTTATCCAAGACCTCAAAAAATACCTTCTTTAATTTATTTAAAATGTTCTAGAGGCTTTTTTTATTAAGAAACTCTCTTAAGAATGATTTTAGTGCAATCCTAAAGAGTTTTTTTGAAGAAGAGGTATCATTCTTAACGGAGCTTTTTAGTTTTATTTCTTCTTCCATATCATAAAAATATTCTTCAAATATGATGAAATAATAATACTAGTATCTTACATTTACTTATATTTTATTATGTTAATGGAATAACCTACATCAATCTTCTTTTACATCAAATGGGAAATGAAAACATCATTTGTGTGTATGGTGGAATACCGTCTCATGAATCAATGTAATTCATTTTCTATCAACACCTCTTACAAATGGATATAATGATGAATTTAAAGTATATATATTTGATATTTATGACATAATTATACTTATTTAATTATAATATCACATCTACCTTTTTATATTCCAATCCATTGAAAAATGATAACGTCACTCATACGTACCTATGTACTACCGCCTCCACAAAGTGACGTGATATGATTTCATTTTATTTTTACATGGATGGTAATAAGAAAATATTTAATAAATATATATGATATATATAATATAATAATTATTCTTTAAATTTTAATTATTATTTACCTTTATTTTCTTCCATCCTTTAAAAAATTAAAACAAAGTTTATGCATATGAATTACCCATTGTCTCCATGAACGATGCAATTTATTTTTATATCTCTAAATTTTATAATTGAATATAAATATGTATATAATGAATATATAATATATTTACATCATGATTAAAATTTTAAAAATTATGGAACAGTAATCAAATTACAAAGGCAAAAAATTATCGAACCAAAACATATATGAAAAATGAAGCTGTTATCACCTAGAACCATGATTTTAATAAAGAAATGTTAATAAATAGGTGATAAATGGTTATAAGAAAATAATATATGGTATGATATATATATATATATATGCATGGTTATTTAATATATGCATAATAAATTTATATTTATTATATAATAGGTTCAAACATTTTTGAAAGAAGTTAAACCTTAGGTAATAGATTTTTGTATAAGTTTTATTTTTGTGAGACACACACCACTAAAAATTGGAGCTATATCAATGGAGCTATATCAACAGTTTTCAAAAACATTTGTATAGGGTACCTATACAAATTATTTGGAAAAAACTCTTGGTATAAGAATCATAGAGAGACCCTATACTAGAGAGTTTTTCAAAACCATTGGTATAAGTACCATAGAGAGACCCTATACCAATAGGTTTTTCAAAATGTTTGGTATAAGTACCATAGATATCCCCTATAAAAATAGTTTTAAAAAAACCATTAGAATAGGTACAATAGAGTGAAAATATACTAATATTGTTTAAAATATTTGTATAGGTCACAAAAATTAATGTACCTATACCAGTATTTCTCCAAAACTATTGGTATAAACCTATACCAATGATTTTGGAGAACCATTGGTATAGGTAATCAAATTGTTTATGAATTATTTTTTCAAATAAAATTAAATACATAAAAATTTAAATTAATTTTAAATATAAATATATATATTTATTAAATTATGTTTATGAAATTCATTTCAGCATAGTGGTTAGGTCATTGAAATATAAATGGGATGTGCTGGGATCAAAACAAGAGTAATTTTTTTAAATTACAAATACCAAAAGTTTTGAAAAAATATTGGTATAGGTATTTCATATGAACTATACCAATGTTTTGGGAATAGTTGTAATAAACCACCTATTCTAATGGATAACTATCCAATTACCCTCTAAACTATTGTTATAGGCCATATCAACGTTTTGGGGCCCTATGACAACAGCTCCAAACCATTGGTATTGGAATTTTTTTACAGTACTGACATGTCATACTCACCACTTTTTTCTTTTATGTGGTGTATATACTTCCCATTAATGTCTTTTAGGATGATTATTATGAAAATTATGAGTATTTTCATATCTATATAAGGTTTTTTCCTTCATGGGGATTATGATTCAAAAATTACCAAAGTGGTAAGGGTTTTATGTTACAATCTCATTGTTTATCAAGATTGTTTATGATTATGCTTCTGATGATGAAATTTCATGATCTTACTCTCAAAAATCTCATGAATTTTCTTCAAATTTGTTTATTTCTGGAGATTACATATTTTCCTTTCATTTTATCCACTTTAAGTACTCAAGAGACTAAAATAATATTTTTATGGAAAATTGACTTTGTTTCTTTCTTCAGTAGGGAACACCATTTTATTCCATATCTAAGTTTTCTAAAAAATATTATAGAATGTTTTAATATTATTATATGATTGTTTAAAGTCATTTTTACCCATGTTTTACTTTTTTACAATTTTTTGAAAAGTAATATTCTTGTCATTTGTTGAATGGGGTACTTTTAATTTTTACTGAAAATGTGAAAGGAATCTTTATTTTAATGTATAAAAAATGAATAAAAATTTCTCCTTCATGACCACTAAATAATTTGAGTATTACATTACATTTTTCCAAATTTCTTTTCAAATAAAATGTTTTCTTTAATATTTGTGTAATATTTAAATTTTAAAATAAGTGATTTTAAAGTGAAATGTGTATCTTCCTCAAGAAATGTTCCAAGTGATCTTTTAAAAGAATTTTACATCTAATATGACATCCTTTGATGTTTCCTAATATTTATTAGGGATATGATTCAATGATTTCATCCTTATTATTTATTTTTATAGTTTATGAAACCTAATTATTTTCCACGGATTATGCTATGATGAAATTATGAAATATTTATGAAACCCATTTCTTTTCCTTGGGTTATGCTAAGATTAAATGTTTATAAAACCCATTTTTTTCATAGGTTATGTTTGGATGAATGTTTTTTGATATTGTGCCATACATATGTATTATTTTCATTATGTTATGGGTGGTACCCGAATTATATATCCCCCTAATGAATTATGTAAAGATAGATATCTCATGAGATAAAAAGGACTAGAATAGGGAGTGAAACTAGTTCATTAAGGGACTCTATCAACTATGATCATCTTGGGAGTGAACCTTGACTATTATAATGGTTTGGGGAGTGAACCCATTCTAATATTGTAGTCTTGGAAATGATCCTTGACTACTAAAGAAATTATTTTCAATGCTTATGAGTATTCCAAAATTATGTGTCTTATGAAAATGTTATGATCTTGTGGATCATGATCTTTGAATCCTTTATGATTCATTCCTTATAAACTTCTAAGATTTATTCCATGACTCAATATTACGATCTATGATATGCAAATTAAAGTTTTCAAATGTTATGATCATGTTCTCATATGATTTTACCCATGTTATGTTTAAGTGATCATTTATATCACCCTTGTTTACCCTTAATGAGAATATGAACTCACCCTTTCTTATGTTTTATTTTACCCAGGTTATGAAGAAAGGTATTAATTATGATATGTCTATGAAAGGTAAAAATTATAAATAAAAATATTTTTATGTATCCAATTTTACAAAGGAACTATACCTATATGATTCTGGCTTGGATCATTATGTTATGTAATGAATATTAATCTAGTAAGATGTGATATATATGTATGAAGAGTATGGGTCTCTATAGTTTCTATCTACAGACTGAAGGAGATATTACCTAAAGCTATATACATTATATTATGCATGGTTATATAAAGTGTATTGTATATCGAGATTCATTCCACTAACTTTAATTAGAAGAGAAACCAAATATTAAGTTTGTTAATATTTGAATAGTTCAAAATCATTAAAATATATCTTTTATTCAATCCATTATGTAATATATAATGGATTGGGAGTTATAAATGCATTTAGATACATAATTTGGTTTAATAAATATTTATTCATGAATTATAAATTAATAAATAAATCCAAAATCCTGAGAAATATTATTAGCACTTTATAAATATTATTTCCATGTTATGATAGTTTGCGTGCTTTTGATAATGCATAGATAAACTAACCAACACCCAAAATATCTATTTTATCTTCCTCCTTTGTATACAAGGTACAATTATACCATTGAGAAAATATGTATCCCGTCTGAATGTCAAGAGATTTAGATTATCCCATAGATACATCACAAAGGTTAGATTATTTTTCAACTTATGTGATATTTATCAAATGCATGTAAAGAATAAAGATATTACAACAGATTATCTATAGCAAAATATTATTATTTTTACAATATTCTTTATTTTAGTATTTTACACATTTTTATATTATCTTGTATGGAGATCCTCATATTTAGTTTCTTATTACTTCAGCTATATAGAATATGTGTTATTAGATTTATACTAAATGTAATTGTGTTATCCGAGGGATCCATGATTAATTTTATGAAAATTTTAATGAAATGATGAATAAACTAGAAAAAAGAGCAGTGTTTCATTTTTTGAAAGTTTGGATTCATAAAAGGATTTACCCTTATGTAGCTGGGCTACATAAAGGTAACAAACACCTTACCCTTTCATAGCTAGGCTGTATAAAGGTAACTAAATATTTACCATAATGAATATTGGTTTTCATAAGGTACATATTAACTTACCCTTATGTAGACCAATTTACATAAGGGTCACATGATCATACTGTTATGTGATATACTGACACGTTATGGTAATAAAGTTTCTCCTAAAGCCTCTTAAAGGTTACTGACCACTTACCCTTACATGAAACATGGATACATAAAAGTATATATGCTTTTACTATTATATGAAACCCTTACACAGAAGGTCTACATAAGGGTAACCTATTTGTTACCTTTACAAAAATTGTTTTCATAAATGTAGAACCCTTACACAATGGTACCAAGAATCCATATAAATGTATGACTTGATGTACCCTTATATAATATCTTCTATGTAAAGATCATACCCTCACATTATCTGACAATATAATGGTATCTACCTTAGAAAATTATTTATTTTTAGTTTTTATAAAGGTAAGAAGTTACTTACCTTTATGCAAGGGCTTCCAGACATCTTGCGTAAGGGTAGAAGGCTTTACCCTTATGTATTAATACCCATATGCATAAGGGTAATCAATTTTTTTTTAAATTGTAAATTTTTTTTACCAAGAAATGATTTATATGGTTTATAATACTTTAATAAATCAATATAAAAGGTATTTTTGGATATTTTAAACTTTAATAGGTATATAGATTAATTAATTATAATTTTTTTATAATTAAATAAATTTTTATGAAAAATTTATATTACAAAATATTAAATTTTAATATTTGAAATACCTTTTAACAAATTATATATCAGTTATTATGATATATAAATAATAATGGCCATTTAGAAATCATAAGAAATAATTTTTAAAGGGTTATACATTATTAAATAAGGAAAAAATATAAAATGTTTATATTTAAATTATGAATTGTTCATAATCAATAATTTTTTTCTCAAAATAGAAGTGGGTCTTATTTGGTTATTATTCAAACCACAACAAAAATGTTTTGATGATTTATATGATCAAGTTTTAAATAATGATTAAATATATGTTATTTAGATCACATAAAATTTTTACATAATAGAAATTGGATTATAAATATTTTATAATTCATTTAATATAATATAGTTAAAATGGTAATGCAATATAATGATAATCATGGAAGAGTACATATTATAATGAATATAAAATGTTTATATTAAAATTTTTGAAATGTTCATAATGTTAAAGTTGGAAATTATAAAATTGATTATAATTAGATTTTATTTATGAATTGTTCAAAAAGGGTCAAATCATGTTTAAATAGTTTAATTGTTCATTTATTTAAATTTTATTACCTATTTTATTCATATTTATTAAATTGTTTAAGAAATGTGAATATTGTGTATGGTTTAGTTTATTTGTTAAAATGATTCTGTGATAGATCCTTTCATTATATACTAGTATTGACTTGATAATTAATTAATGTTTTTATCTACCTTGATCTTAGTTTGTAATTGAATTTAGTAATTTGAATTTAGTTGTTGAAAATAGTTTGTGAATATTAGGTTTTGGAGTTAAGATTAACTGAATTCTCTCTTGAGTAAAGTATCCATGGGTATAGGGACTTGGGGTTGGATTACTTACCTATTTGTAGGCTTATTCCTTATCTAGGATTCCGAATGAGGTTGACTATATGTCACTATAGGCTTACTCATGTGAACATTATCAATATCATGTAACTCTGTATATTTACATGAAGTTTTCATGTACCTTATTCATATGATGAATCTAGATATGTATAAATATTTTTGACTTATATTTTTTGAGTAAGTAACACAAACTTGTGGGTTGTATAATGATTTACACCTAAATATGGTTTGAACATATTGATTAGGTGGAGGGAAAATTATTCAAAACTAAAGTACTAGATGCATGAATTATAAAAGGAAAAAACATGATATAATATGGTGAGATAAAATCCCCTTCAAATACTAAGAGTGAAATTCCTTTCAAATCAGAACTTATTAAGAACTAAATCATCTAACCATGTTGTTTCATGCCAAAGTGGTGTGATTATAGATTATATTGTGTAAGGAAGGTACGTAATGAGTAACTCTAGATTTTACTATTGGATAGGTCATGCTAAATCTATGTTCCCATATACTATCCCCTATTATCTTTTTTGGTGTTTTATTTGGGTTACACTAGATAAGATACCCTAATAGTATTAGATTACCATATTAATAGAGTTGAGTTTATCCATATGATATATTGGAAAAAGGGTTATCAACTCAACTATCTAATAATCATATATGATATAATTTGGATGATTCCCGACATAAATAGCTAACCAAAGGGAGAAACGCTAATGAGATTTTAATATTAGTTAAATATTGATCTTATCCAACTAATGGATATAATGAATTCCATTAAAATGGGTCATCATTTTAGTGGGATCCCATTTAATAAAAGTATTTATTAAATGGTTAATAATACATGATACTCATCTGATAAAAGCTTCTATTGTATATAATATCATCATCATCATCATCAAGATAAAATCTATGATTAATTCTTAAAAAAGAGAATATTAATATCAATTACTCATAATTTCAATAAATTAAGAAAATTTATTGAACAAGATTGTTAATTTAAGAAAATTTCTTATGGAAATTTTATGTGTCAAAACAATTCCTTCCTCAGTTACTAGCTATTAAAGTTGTATAACAATTTAATCTAGAAGCTTATAGAATCATAAAGTGATTAATTCAAGGTTTTAAAGGAATTAGATGAAAAATTACCAAATGAATCTTAGTATTCTCTCATATACTCAATATGATTGTGTACATCGACAATTTTAGTCTCATATACTCAATACGATTTATTATGTCAAATGATATTTAATATGATTGAATGTATTGATGAATTTATGAGACTAAAGGTTTTCTTAACAATTTATTGATTATAGAAATAAATTATATTATTCTAAAAGATATAGGATATAAACTATATGATTTAAAAAGTGTTGTAACTATATAGAAGTTTAGAATTTAAGAAATAATTGGAGCTTGAATCTTTCTTTCAAGTAATGGAGAAAACGAGTTTATACATTGATAAATTGGATAATTTAATCTTTGATAAACTTGTTATTAGATGAGTATTATCTCATTTTTCTCTTGGAAAGATCATGAAAACAAATTTTTTTTTATAAAATAATATGAGGTGTTTTTGATATATATAGTTATGACTTGTTAAATTTTATAACATTCTTTAAGGGAGACTTAAAATGGGTTTTTATGGTTAGGGAATTTATCTTATTTTCATGTTTGGAAATTTTCAGACAATATGATTGAATTCAAGAAAATTTTACCTAATATTCTTAAATTATTGAAAATGGATGAATTGGGTATACAATGTTTGTATTTTTGTATTGTATAAATAGTGAAAGTAGGTAAAAATTAAATCTATAAGAAGAAACGTTTGTTGAAAAATTCAAAAAGAATTATTCAAGAAGCTAATCAAGTTCATTGAAACCTAGGGTTGTGAAGAAGGAAGATTATAAATTCAATATTATTGGATTATCCAAATTATATAACTAAAGGAGTTTATAAAACTAAATGGAATTTCAATGTTAGGTATAAATGCTATAAAAATTAATTCTTATAATTTGAAAGGTATATGATTCTGAATGTATATTTTACAAGTTTTGTAAATATAAAATAGTTAAAAATTAAAGGATAAACTTTTTATTCTTGATGTTTACATTCATGAAGCAAAGAGTTGCTACACATGAATATAAGGGATTTTATCAGGATCAAATGAATCTAAGTAAAAGATGTGTATCTTCATCTCATTCCCCTTTTGTGATTATAAAGAGTTGTTGTGAACAAGTATGAGATGATTAATTATATACACATGGTTTATGACCCATCAATTTATATAACATGTTTTGAGAAGAATATATGAATAAAAGTTTTTTATGTAGGGTAAAATATTTATCTAATTATTTGTTAAAATATGTGAGAATGTGTTTCCACCACCCATTAGTGGTATATTTTAATAATTCATTTTTTGAAATGAAAATGTTCCAACCACATAGAATACCATATATGATATAGAAAAAATATTTTATTTGTTAAATATTCATACTAAAGTTAAATAAATGTTATTTCCTAACACAAAAGGGTTTTTGTATCTTATAGATATATTTTGAAAAATATTTATTGACTTAAAGGCTAGTGGGATTATGTTTTAGACTTAGATAAGTTAAAAATTAATAGACAAATGATTATACCATTAAAATGTTAAATTTATTTCCACTTAATATCCTAAAATGTACAGGATACGTGACAATAAATAAAAATGTAAAGAGTTACATAAGTTATAGTAAAAAAGTGTTTTCACTTTATCCTAAAAGAGTATTAGGAGGACCGGTTAACAATAATTTAAGTAGTTATATTATTTCAAGAATGTTTTTGATAGAATATGGTTACAATGATGATGATGATGAAATTATAAAGATTTATAATTATAAAATCAAAGTTTACATAGTAAAATTCGATATTTTTAAGTCAAGAAGTTTGAATATGTTTAAGAAGTTAAACAATTTGGAATATGACTCCTATGAATCAACATTATTCAAAATTATTTTATTTATAGATATTTCTCACTAAAGAGTTAAGTGGGAGAGCCTTATTAGATGTTCACATATAGATGAGTAAATAATTACATATGATGTAAAAATTTAGCAAAACCCAGAAAGTGTAGAAAGAAAAAGGATGATATGGCAGTTTGTCATATATTATATGACAAAAAAATGATTATATTGGTTTTTTTAAATATTATTAAATTTTTTAAGAATATTAAAATGTATCATATTAAATTAAACCTTTATATTATCATTATATCATGTTCTATATATATATATATATGAGTATATTTTAGGAAGTGTAATAATAATTGACCACTCAAAGTATGAATTTTATTTTATCCCTAACCGAAGTTATTCATGGAGTATTATATGTTATAATGAAATTTTATGTTTATAATTAGTAGTATTATTGTATATAGATACACAATAAGATCATGTGGAACAAGAAAAATAATATGATTCATTGTGTGTGCTAGATGGAACACTAAGCATACCACATGGAGTGTCATACAAATGTATTTGGTATACCGGAGTTTCATGTATCATATTTGAGTCCACACCACCTAAGGTTGGTGAGATACCTATAATGAGAACCTTCATACTTTCATACTCTACTTATTAAAGTCTACATATTCACTTAGCTAATATAGGGGTGGTTTGGTTTGTTGCTGATCATGTCATCAGTTGGAGCTTAACAAAGATGTAATTTTTCCTCTTGTACGATGAGTATGAAATTGGGGCCCTTGATTGGGATAAACTATGGGAGTGTGTATCCACAACTCTATATTATGTATATTTATCTGGATAAGGAACATGTGATGTTTTTACCTACAAGGATGAATTAAATGTGATGTATTCATTGATCAGATCTGTTTACACTCAAATAGTTGAGAATAGAGGAGTTACCTATATAGGATTATCATTCTCTATGTCCCATAGTCACTTGATGTATTTCATAAAGGGAAAATATAAGAATACAAATTTTCATATGATGTATAGAGGTTTACATAGGTATTGAGATACATGTGTTTGATAGAGATAAGGCCATATCCATTTATAGCTTGAGTGGCACTAATGTTTTACTATATGATTGTCTCTGCTTACATATATGGACCTGAAGATTCATATTTTTTGTCAATACTATAAAGGATTATGGGGTCAAACTTTGTGGTTTACTGGATGAGGATTGAGTTTGAATCAATGAGTTTCTCTAAAATTATTTTAGAGTTAATTAAAAAGTGTTTTGGATGGGTATTCAGATGGAATTTCATATGATGTGATACAAGGTGAAGTTAATGATAACTTTCTAATTTTATAGAAGATATCCAAAATGATTTTTGGATATGATTTCACAAGTCATTCAATAAAATAAAATATATGGTGAAATGGATCAAAGTTTGTTAGGCTTTAGTGTAAGTGGGATATTTAAGGAGATATTCCATAAATTTATAGCTAGTATATGATGCATGGATATATCCAGTATATGGTATATCGGGATTCATGAATGAAATAATATTTCATGCAAGCCACTACCTTTAATCAGACGAGAAACCAAATATTAAGTGTGTTAATATTTGAATGGATAAAACCCATTAAAATCTATCATTTATTTAATTCTTTGCATAAGATGTAATGGATTGAGAGTTATACATGAATTTGGATGAATGAGTTGGAAAAATCTATATTAATTCATGTGTTATAAATGTATGAATAAGTATAGAATCCCAATAAATATTATTGATGATATATATATATATATATTAATGCCATATAATGGAAGTATGTGTGATTTTGATAATTCCTAGCTGAACTCCCTAATAGCCAAAATCTCTCTCTCATCTCCCTCCTTTTCATATGAGGTACTTGAATACCATGAAGAAAAGATGAATCCCACTCAAACATCGATCAATTCATATCAACCATTGGTTAAATCTTGGTGGTGGGATGATTTTTACACTTATGCGATATTCATCAAATGAATATGGAGATGAAGATATTTCAGTGGAATCTATGGAGTATGGTATGCATGTTTTATAGTATTCTTCATTTTAGTATTTTATGCAGTTTCATATTATCTTTCATAAAGATTATCAGATTCAATTTTTTATTACTTATGCTTTATCTAATAAGTGTTATTAAATTTGTATGAAACCTAACATGAATGTGTGTATTGATACTTATAATTTAATATTATTGTTAATGGATATAATTAGTCATGTGGTTCAATGTATTGATGGAAATGATTATGGCATGTGTTCGTAGCGAAGCAGGATACATTTGGGGAATCGTGAGTGATATTGTATTAATGAATATTATTATAAAGGATTTTTATTTTCTTTTTTAGTGGAATTTGATATCTCAAGACCTTTTATGGGAATTAAACAACCTAAATAAATCTATGGTCATGGTATTCTATGAGCAAGTTCAATTATGAAAAGTCAAAGAAAGAGTTATCAGGAACATAGGTTGATGACACTAACATGAAACCTACTTAATTAGAGATATCCTGATAAAGGGATTGTATTACATATTAATAATTTGTATTAGGTTGTATGTCATTATGAAATTAAATTATAATGACCTAGAATTTATTAATAATATTTTTTATAAAGAAATGTGTGTTATATTATACTATATAGTATTCCACACATAAAACACATAGATAAACAAAAACACTCTATTTCATTAATGTAGATTATTACATAATTCAATAACTAAACCCATTAAAATTCCAAAATTTAAAATTCTATAAAAAATAGAAAATTGAAAAACTATAGTGGGAAAATTTAGATCACTCCAATCTACTAGAATAATTGCTCCCATAAACAAAAGTATGAAAAAGGAGAAAAATATTATTAAAACAATCGAAATTTTAGAAAATTTAAATATAAAAACTTGGGAGTAATTTTAATAAATTAAATACAAAGGGATGAAGAGGAATTTTTATGAGGCAATATAACCTTTGGATTAGTAATGTGACCATTGGAATGGTAACATGATTGTTAGGAATAGTAACCCGACCGTTGGGAAAAGATACCTGACCATTGATATAGTAATTTGATCTCAAAATAATAAAATGTAAGATAAATAATATTTATCATGATGAGTTTAATAAAGTATAAATATTTTAATTCCATAAAATAAATACTAATATTAAAAATTCAAATAAATTATAAGCATTTTTTAAAAAATTGTATTTTAATATATTTCATAAAAATCATAATTTTTTCTAAAAATTAAAATTACCTTGTTTAAAAAATTATTTTCATAAAATTATTATTATGTTTATAATCATCACATAAAAATTTCCTAAGGGTAATTTTTTGGTAATTTTCTTTAATAATTCAATTTTTAGGTGAAAAATAAAAATACAATTTTTCATGACTCTTATGTTTTAAATGGAATCATTCATGATGTAATAATGAAGTAATAAATTATATAATTTTAGAATCAACTAAAAATATGTTTAATAAGTTAATTAATCCATGTAATTCAATTTCCAAACCTAAAAATTATTTTCCAAATTCTAAAAGTCTAATGTGAACCTTTAAATAAACATTTTGTTTTCATTTTTATCATTTACATTTTATTAAAAATAATAATTTATAAATTTAAAGTGTTTTAAAGTCCTAAAATAATGTTATTTTATACAAAAATATTTCATAATTTCAAAAATTTCACTATTACAAGGTTTACCTTGGAAATTTTACTCCATTCAATATTTTATCCAAAAAAGACTCATCTTACCACGTATAAATACCCCCTCTCCATCCCCTTGGTAAACCACTTCACTTCCACTTAAAAATTAAAAATATATACCAAAGTACCATCTCTAAATCCACTTATCATCCTTATGAATTTTCTATAGTAATCAAACTCTATGCTTTCAATAAATTAAGGGTCATAGAAAAGGATCAACTTCAAGAAAGAGGTAATGTCCTTTTATCTTTTTCTTTACTTTTCCTTTTCAAATTCCCCAACTTCATCTTCTTTTCTATTCACAAATTTATAAAAATAATTAAATATTATTTTAACATGATCCTTATAATGTTAATATGAAAAAATGTTATATATATATATATATATATATATCTCACACCTCCTCTTGGATAATATCCCTTTAACGGTTGGTTAACTATCCATGAGGACATTGAAAACTCTCTAATTATCAAAAACATTATGGATTATTATAATAAATTATTTGTAATAAATAATTATATAAATATATGTATTTATAATATTCTTGAGTTAATCTTAATAATTTATAAATAAAAATAAAGTTATATTGTTAAATTGAATCAAAATGATATATTTTAGGGAAAATATGATATCAAAACATTTCACCTATAATAAAGGGAATTAGGAAATATAATCCAATTATTATAATTTATAAATGGTAAAAAAAATGAACATAATTAACTTATATTTCCATATTTTAATAAATCTATGTTTATTATATAGGTGGGAGAAAAGTGATGAAATAAATAAGGATCTAAGGTATATGGATTCTTGAACCTACTCTTTATTTTAGGTTATCTCCTATTTCAATTTTTTTAGTATGAATATTACTATAATTTCCTTAAAATTTATTTTTTTATTCTCACCATTTTATTTATTGGTATGTACATGTTCCTACCATGTTGAAATGATTCCTAATCTAATTTATAATATTCTTTTAAAATGAATTTAATTTTTAAAACACCACATTGAATCCTCTTGAGATGTTTCTTCTCTACTCAAGAATGATGATGTTTTATGCCAAAATATTGTTTCCTTTATTTATTTGAGAACCCCAAATGTTATTCATGAAAGTATTATCTTTAAAAAATTTATGAAACCCTTTCCTTTACATGAGTTTATTTCATGACTATGATTGTTATATGTTTTCTTTCCATATGGAATGCATGATTATGAACATTTTATAATTTGATCGGTGGTCCTGAAATTATATATCCTTCCAATGAATTGGGTAATGCGATATATCTCATGAGATTATATATATTATTCATGAATAATTTTCTATCTTTCATCAAAATTATGATGTTACAATTTATGTACATATGTCATGCGCGAACATGATTCCATATTTATTCTCAACTATGTATGGTATGTGACCACTATGTTAAGATGTTTTATTATTATACATATGACACATTATATTCCCTTTTCAAATGACCCCCATGATTATGATGATTATTATATACTTATGATATAATGATGGTTATTATTCTCCACCATGTACTATCAATTCATATATCTTATTCCTTCTATGTTATACCACCCCTTACAAGGATTTTAGCTCACCCCTTTTTTAATTGTATATCCTCAAGTGATTACATGTAATAAAGAGAAGATGAGATATTTTAGGAGGATAAAGAATACATATTTAAATAATTTTTATGATTTATTATGTACAATTTATGTATAATACTAATTTTCCAAAGATACTAAACCTTTTTATTTTGGAATGTATTACTACTATGATATTTATAATAAAAATTATGTAATATCCTTGAAAGAAAAATTTGGGTCTCTATAGTTGGTATTTAAACATAGTTTATCTAAATTGGGATTTAGGACTTGAAAAAATTAGTGAAAACCCTAGGGATATGTTTGATTTTTAAGGGAAACATCCTAAAGTTTTAGGAAAGTGTAAGAGAGTGGTTTTTGAGCAATAAAATCCCTATTTGGATTCTACAAGTGAATATGTCTCTAACATAGATATACTTAGGGGTAATTAACCCAAAGAGGATGGATTGAGTATTAACTCAATCGTTACCTAGTTCATGAAAAAGAGCCCTTGTTGAACACCTATTTCAATGCTCCATCGGGAGATTATTTAATTAATCAGAAACTCTACACAAACTATTATGAAGGATATGTAGATAAATTAATGATTTATTTTAAAGTTAGAAAATATTAATGTACATGATCCTTGAATAATAGTTTGAGACTAAGTCTATAATAAATATAGGGATCCCATAATATATAAATTTATAATTGATTTTAATATGATAATAAATTCTTTATTAATGATTTATTAACTAATATTTTATTCAAATATTTTATGTTTTAGAAAATTATGGGAACTAGGAGAAACCAGACCAACAAACTATGTGAGGGATAATGAAATGATATTTTGAATGAAATTCCCAATGAAATAGTAAGTGGAGTTCAAAACTTCATATAAATGCTTACCCATTTTTCTCAAGATATGAACAGTAATGTGAACCCTGTGTAATGTCATCCTTCACCCAAGAAGGAGCAACTAGTTATCGATTCCTTTAAACAACAATGACTACCAATGTTTAGTGGATATTTCAATCCACTTGTCATGGATAAATGGGTTAAGTAAATGAATAATATTTTTTTTATGTTCTACTATTCTAAGAAGGAGAATGTTACTTTATCCATCTCTCGTTTAGATGGAGAGGCTGATTAATGGTGGGAGTTGATAAATAATACATAGTCGAAAGATGAAATGAAAAAAATGGAGTATTAAGACTTTAAGAATATATTTATTAACAAGTATTTCCCTTGAACTATTCAAAAAAAGTTATAGAGAGAATATCTAGATCTTAAGAAAAATGTGAGTGAATCTTTCATGTCTTATAAGGAAAATTTCACAAGTATTTCAAGATATAACATAGGTTTTATTATCAAAAATGTTAACAAAATATGTAGATTATTTAGTGGTTTAAAACCACACCTCATAATGTATATAGCTATCTAAGACTTCAGCAATTATGGAGAATTAGTTCAGTGTGATCTTGAAGTATAGATGATGTTTTTAGAATGGTCCCATGTATTGGAGATAAGAAAATAAGAATGGACTTTCAATATGGTGGAATAAATGAAAAAGGTGGAAAGAAAATCCAACCATCCACATGTCAAGTAATTGGAGGATTAATCATGGGGATTACCTCAAAGGGATAAAAAATTCTTAAGAATGGGAGTGATGACCACCAATCTTATAAATTTTGAATATAAGAGAATAAGTCGGTCAACATTATGGAAGAAATGAATCCACCTTCCAATGAACCACCCACAGTTCAATGATTTAAATGTATGGAGAAAGGAAATTATGAAATCCAGTTCACTAAACCATGGGGCTTCATGGGTATTCAATTCCAATAACCACCAAATCCAAGGGATAAAGGGAAAGATTATGCTATTACCACCCCTGAGGTAGAACATGAAAATTAAGTTATACAAGGTACACTTACCGTTAACACAAGAATGAAAAAATTTTAATTTTATTTTGGTTTTATGCATTCCTTTATATCATGAATGCTTTCCAAAACTATTAAATCACATCCCTGACACCTTGATGTAGTGATATCCTTAAAAGCAACTAGTAGTGAGATCACTTAAACTTAAGTGTTGGACTCTTCTCCTATTAATGTTTATGGGAATATTCTTCCAATGAATCCGATAATCCTTCCCTTGGTAGAATTTGACACTATAATGGGCATGCATTGGCTCTCATTATACAGTTATCACATCAACTATCAATAAAAGGAAATCTCTTTCTATATTATGAACTATCCCATGATCCGATAAAAATGAAAGTAAGATCATGAATATCCTTTGGAAAATCCCTCAATAGTGTGGGTGATAATACCTAGTGAAGAAGAATATCTTTCCCAAATGGTTGAGTCAAAGGAAAGCACCAACCTTGAGGAAATTCCCATTATAAGTGAATATACTAATGTATTTACTAAAGAGTTTCCTAACCCTTCCTTATATCATGCGGTATATTTCTGAATATAAATTATACCTAGAACCACTCAAATCTCTAAATCCCCTTAAAGGATGGCCCTAATAGAACCGAAGACATTAAATAAGTGTCTACAAGAGAATTTAGACAAAGAGTTCACATTTCCTAATGCATGACCTTAGGGTACATCGATGCTCTATTTCAAGAAAAAGGATAGATCAATATGACTTTATACCAATTACTAGGATCTCAACAATGTCAATATAAAGAAAAAGTATACCCTTAGAAGGATTGATGAATTATTCAATCAACTTCAAGGAATTAATACTTTTCAAAGGTGGAAATTCATTCTAGATATCATCAGTTGAAGGTTAATAATGAATATATTCAGAATACAACCTTATATATGAGGCATGGACACTATGAGTTTATAGTGATTCCCTCAAAACTTACTAATGTGCATAAAATATTTATGGATTTTATGAATTGAGTATTTAGAGACTACCTTGAAAAATTTATGGTAGTATTTATTTATGATATTATAATTCACTCTAAGAGTAAGTAGGAACATGACTATAATCTAAGGATTATTATAGTGACATTAATAAAGTTGAAAATGTATGCTAGTTTTGGAAAGTGTGACTTTTTGATATAAAAAGTCACATTATTGGGCCACATGGATCACAAGTGAGAAAAATTATATGGACCATTAAAAAACAAAGTTAATTAGGGAATGGACCAGACCCTCAAGTGTCATATAAATCCACAGTTTTCTTAGATTAGATTATTAATACCGATGATTTGTAATAATTTTTTTATGATTGTTTAGGCCACTAACTAAGTTAACATGGAAAGGGGTAATGTATCTCTGGATGTAAGAATGCGAGGAAAGATTTCTGAATCTCAATAAAAGGTTAATCACTACACTTGTACTCACAATACCATTGACTAGAGAAGGGTTTATGATATACAATTAAGACTCAAATAAAATATTGGGTAGTATACTTATGGAAAAAGAAAAAGTGATAGAATATTCCTCATGATGGTTGAAGATACATTAGGATAACCACTTGATGCATGATATGAAGTTAGAAGCTATGATCTTCTCTTTAAATATTTGGAAGAACTACCTCTATAGTGATAAGTGTGATATATATACATATTAAAAGAGTATAAAGTATATATTTACAAAGAATGATATCAACATGAATCAATGAATATGGTTATATATAATCAAGGACTATGATTTATATATTCACTACCACCATGGAAAGGTAAATATGTTAGTTTATGATCTTAATAGAAAAGAACCTACTATGCTATCCATGATGCAGATTGATAAAGACATTATCTTTATTCATATGAAAAGGATGTATTTTTAAATCATAACAATAGAGAATACATCCTAACTTTCCCAAATTATTTCCAAGTCATCCATCTAAGTGAAAATCAAGGAGGCCTAAAGAGAGGATTTTGTTCTTTAAAAGAATGTGAAAGTTGTAAAGGAAAGGAAAATTAAATAATTATACATTGATGAAAATGGTTTCATTATATTTGGAATAATAATTTGTGTGCCTATATCATCTAAGATAAAGAAATAGATATTAGATAATTCTTATAGATCATCTTTCTCCATCCATCTTGGAAGTACCTTGATATACTGTAATGTCTGAGGGAACTTCTGATGGTCCAGCATAAAGAATGTGATTTTTGAGTACATCTCAAATTTATTGGTATGTAATCAAGTTAAAGAAAAGTGATATAAGTACAAGAGGATAAAAAAACCATTTCCCAAACCTACATGTAAATAGGACAGAATCACTATAAAATTTATCATTGGTCTCTTGAAGATATCTTAAGGAAGAAATTTGATATGGGTTTTAGTTGATTGACTCACTAAGAGTTCCCACTTAATCTATTTTCATAAAGATTTATCACTTTACTAACTTGATAAGATATATTTTAAATAAGTGCTGAGGCTGTATTGGGCACTACTTTTGATCATTTAGGATCATAATCCATGGTTCAACTCTAAATTTTAGAGAAGTCTTCAATGTGATCTGAATACTGAATTCAATTTTTGTATGACATATCACCCCCAAAATGATGTCCAATCTAAAAGGACCATTAAAACACTCAAGAAAATATTTATATCCTACTTAATTTAATTTAATGGAGGATGGGACCAACATCTCCCATTATTTGAGTTCTCATAAAACAATACCTTCCACTCGAGTATTCAAATGGATCTATTTGAAGCTATATGTGGGAATATATGTAGAAGTCAAACATGTGGGGAAGAAGTTAGTGAATGAAATATAATTGTACCTCATCTTGTGTAAGAGATGATAGATAAGGTCCAAGCCATCTAAAAACATATAAAACATACTTAGATTTGGTAGAAGAGCTATGCTGAAAACTGTTGAAGGGACTTGGAGTTTGAAGTTGGAGATAAATTTTTTCTTCGAATATCACCATAGAAGAGAGTCATGTTGTTTGTAAAGAAGGAAAAGTTCACCCCTAGGTATATTGGATCCTTTGAGGTCCTTGATCGTATAGGAGTAGTGGCCTATCAGCTATCACTTCCACCAAACATGGATAATGTAAATAATGTTTTCCACATATCTATCCTGAGGAAGTACATACCTAATCCCTCACATGTAATAAATCTGGAGGTGGTACAAGTGAAGTATGAACTCTCTTATGAGGAGAATTTAGTGAAGATCTTGGACTATAGAGACAAATTTTTATGCAACATGACAACTCATCTTGTGAAAATGTTGTGGAAGAACCATAATTATGAAGAGGCAACATGGGAATGTGAGAAAACAATGAAACAAAATTACCATTAGCTATTCTCAACTGAGAATATGAGTTGGAATTTCTGTGAAAAAAATTATAAATAGAGGAAGAATGTAATAAACCAAAATTTTTTAATGACATTTTTTTTAAATAAATGTGTGTTATATTATATTATATAGTATTATACACATACAACACATTGAAAAATGAACAATAATTTATTTCATTAATGGAGGTAGATACATTAGTCAAAAATT
Organism: Viscum album; assembly: GCA_963277665.1. NCBI lineage: Eukaryota > Viridiplantae > Streptophyta > Magnoliopsida > Santalales > Viscaceae > Viscum > Viscum album. The sequence goes on from OY728120.1 coordinate 1,422,421,874, forward strand.
TAACCCATGAAAATGAAAAATATTATAATATGAAAAAATAAAAAATAAAAAAAAATTATAATGGGAAAATTTATATCACCCTAATCTATTATAATAATCACTCCCATGAAGGACACTATGGAAAAAATAGTAAACCAATTAAAATTTTAGAAAAGGAAAATATAGAACCCCGGGAAAAATTATATAGAATGATGTATGAATGAATGAATAAGTATTTATATGTGGTAATATAACCATTGGAATAGTAATGCAGACATTGAAATAATAACGTGTCTGTTAGGAATAGTAACCTAGCTGTTGGAAGATTAATTTGACCTAAAAATAACAAAATGTAATATAAATAACATTTATATAGAGTAATTTTAAAAAATATAAATATTTTAATACCATAAAATAAAAACCACGATTAAAAACTCAATGAAATTATAAGAATTTTTAAATAAATTATATTTTAATATATTTCAATAAAAACATATTTTTTATTCAAAATTAAATTTACTTATTTTAGGAATTTTCTTTATAAAATGAATATTATTTTTAGAATCAGTACATCAAAATTTCCAAGGGGTGATTTTTTTTGTAATTGTCTTAAATATTTTATTTTTTATGCGAATAGTAAAAATAATGTTTTTTCATAACTTGTGTGTTTTAAATGACATCATTAATGATATAATAATGAACTAATCAATTCTTGAATTTTATGATCATAAAAAATAAAATTTATCACGTTAAATAATCCATGAAATTAAATTTCAAAACCTAAAAAGTATTTTACAAAGTCTAAAATTCTAAAGTGTCCCTTTAAGAAAACTTTTATTTTCATTTTTCTCATTTTATTTTGATTAAACTAATAAATTAGAATTATAATGTTTTATAATGCCTAAAATAATTTTATTTTGTTCAAATATATTTCATAATTTCAAAAATTTATCTATTACAAGCTTTACTTTGGAATTTTTTTCAATATTTCATCCAAAAATACCCCTCTTTTCAAGTATAAATAACTCCTCTCCATCTTCTTGGAAAACCACTTAACTTACACTTAAAAAATCCAAATATATTACCAATTAACATATCATAACCCCCTTTTTACCCTTAGGTATGTTCTAGAGCAATAAAACTCCAATATTTCAATAATTCAAAGGCCATACAAAAGGTACAACTTTAAGAAAGTTATAATATCCTTTTTTGTTTTTATTTAGTTTTCCTTTCCCAATTCCCTATCGTCCTTTTCTTTTCTAATAAAAAATTTCTTAAAAAAATAAAAAATTATTTTAATAGGATATTTATAATGTTAATATCCTATAAAATTGTTATTATATATATATATATATATATATATTTCTCACCTCCTATTTGGACAATATCCTATTAACTGTCAGTTAACCGCCCACGAGGACATTGCAAACTCTCAATTTATCAAAACCATTATGGATGATTATTATAAATTAATTATTATATATATAAATGTATAAATGTATGTATTTATATTTTTTTGGTGTTAATCTTAATAATTTATAAATAACAATAAATAAAGATCATTTAATTGAAGCAAGATGGGATATTTTATGGAAAATATGATATGAAAATGTTTCATCTTTAACAATGGGAATTAAAAAATATAATCCAATTATTCTAATTGAGAAAGAAGGAAAAAATTAACATAACACACTTATGTTTCCATGTTTTAATAAACCCATTCTTATTATACAGGATGCAAAAAAGAGACGATATAAATCAGGATCTATGGTAAGGGGATTATTGAAACCAACTCTTTATTTTGGGTTATCTCCCCTTTAATTAATATTTTCAGTATGTATATTCTTCTAATTTCCTTAAAATTAATTTTCACTATTCTATAATTTTTATTTTTTGGGATATACATTTTCTTACCCTATCTAAATAATCCATAATCCAATTTCAATGATTTTTCAAAATGACATTATTTTCTAAAACACCACATTGACTTATCTTGAGCTATTTATTCTCTACTCAGGAATGATGATGTTTTATACCAAAATATGATTTAAATTACTCATTTGGGAACCCCAAAGGTTATTAATGAAAGTATGATTTTAAAAAAATTATGAAACCCATTCCTTTCTATGGGTTTATTTCATGACTGCAATTGTTATATGTTTTTTTTTCTATATGGAATGGATGATTATAGAAATATTATAATGTGAAGGATGGGACAAGAATTATATAACCCTCTAATTCATTGTGAAATTTGATATATCTCATGATATTATGAGTATTTTTCATGAATATGATGCTATATTTGTTCATAATTATGATGTTATGATCTATATATATATATATGTTATGTGTGAACATGATGATAGATTTTTTGAAAACTATATGTTATAGTTGACCAATATATTTTCATGTTTCATTATTATGCATATGACACATTCAATTAATTTTTAAAATTATTCCATCATTCTAATGATGGTGATCATATACTTATGATATAATAATGATGATTATGCTCCCACATGTACTATTTATTCATTTCTCATATTAATTATATGTTATACCTCCCCTTACTGGTCTTTTAGCTCACCCCTTTATTTGACATATATCCTCAGGTGATTACATGTACTAAAAAAATGTGAGATATTTTATTATAATAAATAATAAGGATTTAAATATTGTTTAACTATTATTAGGTACAAGTGATTTATAAACATATTTTTTCCAAGATACCAAAGCTTTCAATTCTAGAATTTATCAAAATTATGTTATTTAACTTAAAAATGATGTAATAGTAATTTAAGAAAAAGTTGGGTCTCTATATAACTTATTTATCTATGGGTTTCTTATCATGTTTCTAGATTCTAACCATGAACTTTAGGTGGTTTCATTTAATGCCACTGAGAAAGAGATCTAGTGGGCCACAAATTTAGTGTTTCCAGAAACTTAGTTAAATTTTATTTTTAATTTAATAAGTTAGAATAAATATCATTCCTACTTTGTGGTTCAATAATTATTCATGATTGTTTGATCGCCGAGATTTATTCATGAGTTATTCAAAAGAATAAATATGCGAATTAAATAATAATAAATATTTATTTGTAATATTTAATGAATAAAATATTTATTATATTTATTGATATATAGTGTAGTGATATTTATTTATTAAATAAATAGACATTATTGAAGGCCTAATAAATATTGATGAGGGTTTCATAATGAGTATAATTGTTTGGATAGAAATAATATATTAAATTTCATTTAATTAAATATTAATTTATTTATTTATCAAATTATATTTATTTATCTGCAGGTTCTATTCTTGTAATACAAATAATAATAATATTTATATTATAATTAGACATGTGGTTAAATAATAAATAAGGGATTGGATACTATATTCAATTATCAACCTTAAACTATCTTTATAAATACTTAGTTATATCACATTCCTGGGTAATTCGATTGTTATGCACAAAAAAACCTAGAGAGAATTATCACTTTCACTAAAGAGAATCCTATAAAGAAAGAACTCAAGAACTATATCACTCATCCTCCTCTAGTCTCTCAATATTTTGATAGAACAAAAAGAATCTTTCATTTACGAAGAGATTCATGATGTGATCAACAATGAATACTTCAAGTGATCATAATCGAATACGCTAGCACCCGATGATTCTATGGAGAAATTCTAAGTTTTTTGGAGAATGTGTGGACCACTACTTGAGGTATTATACTCTTAAATACCATTATGCAACAATTATAAGATGAGAGTGGTCTACTGATTCATCAGTGAAAAAATAATTACAAGATACGGTAATTATCAAACTATTTATAAAATTATTATAAATTATATGTGATGATCCTGCTTTCTTGGTTATGGAATTCTTAAATTAAATTAATATTTGATTTAATTATCTTTATCATGATGTTCTTCATCATGTACATATTGTATTATTCTTTTGTTATGATAAAATTTGGAGTTGACTATTCCTAATAGGTGCATCCAATGTTCCAAAAACCATCAGTTGGTATCAAAGGGTTTACATAATTAATTTATAATTATTTATTAATCATTGATTCATAATATTCCCTTTTTGTTTGTTTTATTTCTTGATTATTAATTTTTTTAATTTTAATGTCAAAAACCTCTCTTAACTTCTTCATTCATTATCATATAAGTAATAAAATATTAAATTAACATGAATAAAAACTGAAGCATATATTTGTTGGAGTTAGTGTCCTAGAACCAACTACATTGTACTTTATTCATTAATAAATACTTTATTACATATTAAATGTTCTTCTGCATGAAAATTCATGTGATAATGTTCTAAGGATAGCTGTTGCACTAAAAGGTCATAGCGGATCTCTGCTATGAAGAGAACCTAGAAATTCCATAACAATATTCTTGAATATATATTCTATGGCCAAGTGATGTTACTTGAGAGGCAAAAATAATACAGTCCATTAGGGGCGAGGACTCATAAAACTTTGAGGCACCTTCTCATGGTGTGAACCATTGGTAATATCTAGGAGGATATTATGAGAACGACACCCGTCAATAAGAAATACACATTTCATAGTGTCATTGGATGTTCCTATCTGTGGACGTGTGTATTGGTCCTTAGACTTTAAGATTATTATTAATGGGTATTACAACTTGTGTACTTATATATATTGATGAAAGCTATGATGACGTACTATTTCCAATGAGGTAGGATATGTTGGGTGTATCATGAGTAATACCGCGTTAACAGATAATTTGAGAAAGGATTTTTCCCTTCTATTCCATAACATGAGTTGATATATCAGACCCTTTGATGGAATTGATATAGCTTAAGTAAATCCATGGCCATGGTGAGGAATGGGAAAGTTCAATTCTGTAAATTTAAAGAATGAATAATCGAGCACATGGGTTGATGGTACTAGAATGCAACCCGATTCATTCGAGATATCAAGAAAAAGGGATTAGATTACATGGTAAGAATTCATAGAAGGTGACACATCATTTTGGCGTCAACTTCTTTCTCTATGGGTGCCTTAGCATGTTTCTAGATGCTAACCATAGACATTAGGTAGGCTCTACCTAATGTAATGAGAAAGAGGCCTATAGGGTCACACACTAAGTGTATCCAAATATCTTAGTTAAATATTAATTTAACAAGTTGAAGAAATATTATTCCCAATTATAGTTTAATAATTATTCAAGGATTCCTGATCACATTTATTTCGACACTAGTTATTTGAGAGAATATATTGTGGGAAAAATAATATCTTTATTAGTGATTAATTCAGTGATATTTATTTGAGAAATAAATATCCATTATTCAAGGTCTAATAAATATGGTGGAGGAAATAAAGAAAATGGAAAAAAAAGTTCACACCATGTAATTTCTCTAGGGATCTATGAGAAATAATACTATTTATTTAATTAAAAAATATTAGTTGTAATTTGTTGGGCGCATGTAAACTAATAATAATAGTCAACTATTATGATTAGACATTGGGTATTACTAAGAATTAAATGAAATGAATAAATTATTTCAGGTAATTAATTCACTTTATTATTCTAAGCAATTAAAATACCAATTATATAATTCTAATTAGCCTAGAAATTTTTGGGGTTGTGCACAATGAATCTTGAGAAAGATCTCAACCCAAGAGAGAATCATTTTCTTCCAAGAATGATCTCAAGCTACGAGAGAGACCCTCCTCCACCATATTAAGGAGAGCACTTTACAAGCATTTCTCAAGGCAATCGAAGGAGGACATCACAGGTGAAGGCTCTTCCATGCTAGAACCTGGAGATCCCTTCGGTGATGTCCAGAGATATATGGAGCACATATGGATCACTAATAGAATAATCCTATACTTGGATTATACAATTCAATGTTGAGTCACATCACATCGTGGCTGGAAACATCAAAGGAGAGAGAATTACATCAACATAATTCTCATCTTTTAATTAATTTAATTATAACCAACATATGATGATCCTCTCTATGGTTTTAGGACTCCCTTCCTATATTTTTTTCTTCATTCTATTCCAATGATCTGGAATTTTATTATCATGACAGATCTCATATTGATCATTGTTAGTGGAAAAAATTAAAGTTGGGAACACCCACCAATGAGCTTCCGCTACGCCTAGAGCCTACAAGTGGTATCAGAACGATCATATCGTTGATTATAATTATTTAGTTTTACATTGGTGATTTATGTTTTTAATAATTTAGTTGTTTCAATTCATGTTAATAATTATATAAATATAAATATCTTGATTTATTCCCCCTCTTTCATTTCTAGTTCACCTTACATAATTTTTTTATTTTAATTTTGATTAAAATAAAATAGAGGATCTCATCCGGAGGTGCCAAAGCTTCTTGTCCATACAACACCAGAACACACAGTGTGTATTTGGTAGTACATTCCATGTAGTATAGGTTCCATGCCTCGGGAAGGTCCACCAAACTAGGCCGTGTCATTGGATTTTATCTAGGTCTTTAAGACTCTGTGTGTTGACCAGGAATAGGTGGCACACAAAATCTGAATTACACGCTGTGTGATGCACTGAACCCAGAGTGTAGTCCCTTTGGGTTAGGGTTGGACCACGTACCCTGTTTATGGATTGACCAGCTGAAAACCGTGTAACAGGGATACTACACAGCTTGTGTCCCACTGAACATGCCACGTACTCCGAATATTTCCGAAGTATATTTACACGCCATGTCCTGAGCGTGTACTTCAGATGGATGGTGAACAGAATAACACATCATGTAGTAGGAACTATACATTGTGTACTCATCCAAATTACACATATTTATTAAAATTTATTATTATATTATACAAACCCTTGATATGTGTACCATAGCGCGAGTGTAAAGATAAGTCACAACATATGATATGTGTTTTATATATTAGTGTTTAATTTAACATCTTCGTAATGTTCATTTCTACCCATTGGGTAGTTATGAATGAGAATTCACTAGGTTTCCTCCAAGGTAAAAGTTACGTACAAATATAATTTTAAATGAATCTATTTGTTTAAAATTATGATGGATGAGAATCTCAAGGAAATTCAGAAAAGGGTTTAAGATAAAAGGATTGATTAATTAAAGATAATTAATTGATTTGAGTGTAATTTATCTTAGAAAAGAACGATTAATGAATTCAATTCTAGTTTTATTTAGGCATAAATATCATTGCATGTATGGATGATCTTGGGCTAGAACAAGACCTTTTTATGTGAATGGTTTCTTTTAATTTATTTATTTAAATTAAACTTGTTGGCCTACGAGCCTTCTCCTCATTAATATGTAGGGATTGCATGCCCAAGGTTTCTTTTATGTAAAACCCCATTTTACCTCTCACCTGTGAGTATGATAAAAGCATATGTAATGGATGGAGCTCCCAAGCTAGTGGAGGCAACTCAAGTTAGGAGCTAAGGTGAAACCAATCCAAGGAGATACAAAGGTGGATAGGTGGAAAGATGTAAAAATGAACCCAAAAGGTTCAAGGTGTTTATCCCCTGGGTCTTGGGTTTATTTATAAACCATTAGATAAACTAACCAATAGAACAAGATCATGATCATACCATTTATTTTATTTCTGTCCGTTTCATGGTTTATTTATTGTGGGTGTTTTGTCACGATCACATAATTAATGAATTTAACAAGCATATAAGATAAAACTAAAATAAGACTGTATTATGTGTAAATATTATCTTATATATGGTTAATCACTTAATTATATCCCACTTAATATTAATAAGCATGCAATCAAAGATAATAAAATGAAAATTTATGTATAAGGATAAAATCCATCAAAGAAAATATTAAGTCGGTATAGACTTCCATAATCTTGGTTAGAATCGAACCATAGTTCAAAGTGATTGACCAACCCTAGTTGGGGTGATTTAAATTATCAGGGAAATATAATTCAAAGTTTTGTGTTGACTTGACTTGGTTCGCATAAAGGGTTGACTGCCACAGCATGACTTGGTGTGACCAAGAGGAAAGGGTTGAGGAAATCCAAAATAAAAGGATTTTAGGATTGGGGAGTCCACTCAACAGATCAAGAAGCTACGAGTTAATGCAGTTGGCATTTTAATGCCTACCTAAAACCCTTTAGGTTTCTTGACCAACCCTAGTAGGGGTAATTCGAAGGGAAATATGGATCCTTTACACTATAATATTCAGAAAATAGAATATTCTGAAGTCAATGGTGAGGGCTATTGGATTTAAATAAAATAATGGGAGGCTAATAAGTATTAATTTATTTTTTGTCTCAATTTTATTGTGATAAAATAATAAACCTTTTATCATCTTAATTTGTATAAAAGGAAAGAAAAATTACTTCAAACATATCATTACGAACCACACTCGATAAATAAAACCTTCTCATCAGAACCAATTTCCAGGAATGGCAGAGGCGTTTACGTGTCATCCTTTGCCACGAGAAGAAATTATATGTGCTTTAATATCCTATTCCAATTACGCCTGGAAAATATTCCAATGATGAAGAAATATATCTCTACATGAAAAATTTGGATGATTCTGTATATGTACAATGTTTCATGCTATCAGCCATGTCTAATGAGATCTTGAAGAACATGAAAACATGGACTCATATAGCATGATGTCTCACCTTATGGATCTATATCAAGAGAAGGTGAGAAAGGAGAGATATGAGATCTCTAATTCTTTGTTTACAATTAATCTTAGAGAGTCTATTCCAGCTGGGCCTCATATAGTCAAGCTTATTGGCTACATTGAATGCTTGGACATCTTAGGGATTATGTTCTTGGATGATTTGAGTACAGATATCATCCTATCATCACTGCCCAAGACCTTCTCTATATTTATTGTCAACTATAACATGAGAAACAATGAGAAGAGTCTATCAGAAATTCTGACCTTAATTATCGAGGTATATAAGGACATGGTGTGTGACAAACCTGCATTCTTTATGGTGAGTAAGAAAAGTAAGGATAAGGAAAAGGGGCCAAGGATTTATAAATGGTCTGAATCCCCTGAGCACCATCCCTCCAAGAAGGGGAAGATCTAGAGGTAGGGAAAGGAATGAGAGGTGATATGTTTTTCATGTGGAAAGAACAACAACTATAAGAGGAACTTCACCTAGAAGCATGGTGATTCTAATGGTGCATTCGTTATTGAGTGTAATATTTCCATTTCTACACATTGGGTATTAGATATATCTTTTGGGGATCAAATATGTATTCAAATTACGGAACCAAGTATATTTATAAAGAATTATAGAGGAGAGGTGGGTCATCGAGCTGCCAATGACGCAAGGCAGGCTGCATTAGCCATTGGCGATTACCATCTCTCATTGCCAACTGGAATTCTTTTGGTTTTACGTAACTGTTATTATGTGCCTAGTGTTACCAAGAACATAATTTCCATATCTTTTTTGGATATAGATGGATTTATTTTCAAATTTGGAAATAAGGGTTGTTTCTTTTATAAGAACAAAATATGATATATTATGGTGCATTTAAATAAAATTTTTTATGTATTAAATTATGAAAACCATGTGTTGGAAATCGATAACGAAACAAATTTACATGACTCATACAACGCCCAGTTGTGGCATCACTATCTTGTCCATGTAAATGAGAAGTGATTGAAAAATCTTTGCCAGGATGGTTATTTAGACTCTACTGAGCTAAAACCACTTCATAGATGTCACACTTGTTTACTAAGTAAAATGACCAAGCCACCTTTCAGTGGACTGGGTGAAAGGGCCACAGAGCTTCTAGGATTAGTGCACACAGATGTGTGTAGACCATTTCCAGTTGAAGCTAGAGGTGGATATTCTTACTACATTACTTTTTACTGATGATTTGAGTATATATGGCTATATCTACGTAATGAGGTATAAGTCAGAAGCCTTAAATAAATTTAAGGAATTTAGGAATGAAGTAGATAATCAGCTTGGTAAGAATATAAAGAAGTTTCGATCTGATCGAAGTAGAGAATATCTGAACAAATATTTCATCGATCTTCTATGGTAGTCTGGGATTCTATCTCAGCTCACTCCTCCTTATACACCAAAGTGTAATTTTTTTAGTGAAAGGGGGAACAAAAACTTGTTAGACATGGTGAGGTCAATGATGAGTCATGCAGATCTTCCATTATCCTTTTGGGTATATGAATTTAAAATTGCTGCATATATATTAAACCGAGTACTGACTAAGGCAGAAAATGGAATTCCCTCCGAGTTATGGAATGGAAAGAAACCCAATTTTTTTCACACACGTGTATGGGGATATGAGGAGTTTGTTAAGGAATTCTCAAGCAACAAACTTGCACCCTGTGGCATGAGGTGTATCTTTATAGGATATCCCAAGGAAAAAAAGGATATTACCTATATAACCCTTTAGACTAGAAAGTGACTTCCGTCAGACAAGCCGTATTTCTTGAGAGGGAGAACATCCTCAAAAATGATAGTGGGATAAAGATTTACTTCGATGAAGTTAATGATCAAGATACACAAGAGTTGGTATAGGAACAAGTTCCACAGTTCCCCTTGGATGAGGTTCAAAAAACACAAGTACTGTGTAGAAGCTCAAGAGAGGTAAGGAAACTAGAGATATTTGATTTTCTTGTCATTGAGGATGGTGAATCATTATTGTTGGACAATGATAAACCTCTCTCCTACAAGAAAGTAGTAGAAAGATAATAATCTACAAGATGGATAGAAGCTATAAATTCTAAGATGGATTCCATGTATTATAACCAATTCCAGGTTCTAGTCGATAATCCAGTTGATGTAAATCCTATTAGATGCAAATGAGTATTCAATAGAAAACTGGACATGGAAGGTCACATTAGCACCTATAAAGCTAGGCTAGTGGCTAAAATATTCAGACAACATCAAGGAATTGACTATGATGAAACCTTTTCTCCAATTTCCATGTTTAAATCCATAAGAATCACACTTTCCATAACAACTTACCATGACTATGATATTTGGAAAATGGATGTCAAAACAACAATCCTTAATGAGAACCTTTAGGAAGATGTCTATATGACACAACAAAAAGAGTTTGTGACACCAGGTGAAACCAAACGGGTTTTAAAGTTTCAGAAATCCATTTATGGATCAAAGAAAGCATCAATGTCATGGAAAATTTGATTTGATGAAGCCATAAAAGAATTTGGTTTCATTAATAATGAATGTGATCCATGTGTTTATAAGTGGTTTAATGGGAATGCAGTCGTTATCCTAGTAGTATATGTTGACGACAGATTGATTATTGGAAACTATGTACTGGTCTTACAGTCAGTTAAGGACTGGTTGAACAAGTGTTTCTCCATGAAGGAATTGGGTGAAGCAACCTACATTCTAGGGATCAATATCATCCGTGATAGATCCAAAAGGTTTCTTGGACTAATTCAGGGTACATACATTGACCAAATACTAAAGAAATTTAGTATGGAATAATCCAATAGGGGATTGGTTTCAGTGTCACATGGCCTACATATTTCTAATAAAATGTGTCCTCAAACACAATAGGAGAAAGATAGAATGAGTAAGATCCCATAAACTTTTGCTATAGGATCTATCATGTATGCAATGTTATGTACCAGGCTTGATGTTGCCTATGCACTGAGCATGGTAGGAAGATATCAATAAGATCTAAGAGAACAACATTGGAATGCTGTTAAGACTCTCCTTAAGTATCTCAGAAGAACTAAGGATATGTTCCTGGTGTATGGAGGAGAAGAGGAGCTTGTCATCAGAGGGTATGCAGATGCTAGTTTTCATACAGATCAGAACGATATGAAGTCACAATCTAGATATGTTTTCTATCTCAATTGGGGAGTTGTGAGCTGGAAGAGTTCAAATAAACCATTTTTCACCGATTCTACAGTGGAGTCTGAATATATAATGGCTTCTGATTCATCCAAGGAAGCCATCTAGATTCATAAATTTTTCCAAGATCTTGATGTGGTGTCTATCAGTAAAGATCCTGTAACATTGTATTGTGATAATACTATAACGATGGCTCTTGCAAAATAACCAAGGTCACGTCAACAGACAAAGAACATACTCTGGAAGTATCATATATAGAGGGATCTCTATCAAAGGGGTGAAGTTGCAGTGAGAAGAGTGTCCATGGAAGAGAATGTGGTAGACCCCATGGCTAAAGGCCTATCTCAGCAGAAGCATGAATATCATGTGAGAGTGAGTGAGTTAAAGTTGTTAGAAATTGGCTCTAGTCCAAGTGGGTGTCTATTGGAGTTGATGGACTTGAATCAACTACTATGTACTTTATTCATTAATAAATAACTTATCACATCTTGACTATTCTTCTACATGAAAATTCATGTGATAATGTCCTAAGGATAGCTGTTGCACTAAAAGGTCAAAGCGGATCCCTACTATGATGAGAACTCGGAAGTTCGATAACACTGTTCTTGAATACATGTTCTTTTGCTAGATTATGTTATTTGAGGTACACAAATAATACAGGCCATTAGGGGTGTTGACTCATAAAAATTTGAGGCACCATCTCATGGTGTGCGCCATTGGTAATATCTAGGATGATATTATGAGAACGTGACCCACCAGTAGGAAATCCACATTTTATAGTGTCAATGGATGTTTCTATCTACAGACTTATGTATTGGTCCTTATACTTTAATATTATTATTAATGGGTATGAAAACCCACACACATATATGTTTTGAAGAAAACTGTGATGACACACTGTTCGTAGTGAGATAGGATATGTTGGGTGCTTTCCGAGTTATACTACATTAATAGATAGTGTGAGAAAAGATTGGACCCTTCTATTACATAATGGAAGTTGATGTCTTAGGTCCTTTAGTGGAATTGATATAGACTAAATAAATCCATGGCCATAGTGATGAATGATCAAGTTCAATTACGGAATGTCAAAGAAATAATAATCAAGAACATGGGTTGATGTCACTAGCATGCAACCCACTTGATTCGAGATATCGAGACAAAGGGATTACATTACATAGTAAGAGTTTGTAGGAGGTGACACGTCATTGCGACATTAAATTATTTATATATGGGTGACTTGGCGTGTTTCTAGATGGTAACCTTGGACATTAGGCATTCTCCACCTAATGAAAATTAGAAAGAGGCCTATATGGTCACACATTAAGTGTGTCCAAGTATCTCAATTAAATATTAATTTAAAAAGTTGAATAAATATTATTCCTGATTGTGGTTTAATAATTATTCAAGGATGCCTGATTGCATTTATTTTGACACCAATTATTCGAGAGAATATATTGTGGGAAAAATAATATATTTATTATCAAGTAATTTAGTGATATTTATTTGAGAAATAAATAGCCATTATTCAAGGTCTAATAAATGTGGTGGATGAAATAAAGAAAATGGAAAAAAAAGTACACGCTGTGTATATTAATATACACACTATATAATTTTTCTAGGGATTTGTGAGAAATAATATTATTTATTTAATTAAATAATATTAGGTGTAATTCACTAGGTGCATGTCAAGTAATAATAATAGTCAATTGTTATTATTAGAAACGGGGTCTTACTAAAAATTAAATAAAATGAATAAATGCTTTTAGGTAATTAATTCATTTTATTATTCTAAGTAATTAAAATCCCAATTATATAATTCTCATTATCCTAGACATTTTTTGGGTTGTGCACAATGGATTTAGAGAAAGCTCTCAAGCCAATAGAGAATTCTTTTCTTCCAAGAATGCTCTCAAGACCCGATAGAGATCCTCCCCCACCGGATCAAGGATAGAACTTTACAAGCAGTTCTCAAGGAGATCAAAGGCGGACATTGCAAGCAAAGTGACTTCCATGCTAGAACCAAGAGATCTCTTCGGAGACATCTAAAGATACGTGGAGCACATGTAGATCACTGCTAGAAGAATACTACACTTGGTTTCTATGACGCAGTGTCAGATCACATTAGATCATGACCGGAAACATCAACGGAGGGAGAATTCTATCAAGGTAATTATTTTATTTTAATTAAATTAATTACAAAAAACATATGATGATCCTCTCTATGGTTCCGGGACTCCCTTACAGTCTTTCATTCTTCGTTATATTCTTAAGATCTGGCGTTTTATTATCATGACGGATCTCAGATTGATCGTTGTTAACGACAAAAATTAAAGCTGGTAACACCCACCAACGTTCTTTTGATGCACCCAAAAACTATAATATTAGAGGATTTTGATGGTTATAGAAGGATAAGAAAAAGTACATGGTGTGTTTCCAAAAGGTACACATCATGTACCCATTTTCAATGAACCATGCCGACTCATGTTAAAAGTGGGTTTTCATGTATTAATAGTATTCATAATATAGTTAATTCCCAACATGTGTAGACTGGGAAAGGATAACAAGTGGTTTTTTTGGAATACACATCATGTAAATAACTTATATGCCGTGTAGTCTATGTGCTTTTCTAATGGAAAGCATAGCCAGTCCAATCCATGTTGTTTATTTTCTATTTGACATGGGGACTGAAAACTATGTAACTTTGAGGACACAAAACATGTAACTGTCATACATATTGTCTACCTCGTATGTGTCAATGGAAAAAAAAATTCATAGTCTTGGGGTATGTTTCATGGACATGGGAAAAAGAGATTACATGTTGTGTATCCTAAGGACATTCCCTATCGTATTCTATACCTCATGTAAATAATTTAATGTAAAGAGAAAAAATAATGATATAATTAAAAAAATTCAAATGTGTTCTATGGTTTATTTAATTTAAAGCACATACAATGAGATAGGACTATTAATTATATATTAAATTAATTTCCATGTTAAATTTTGAACTAAAAGCTGATTATAGTCTTTATTTGTAGTGTACTTCATGTGTGTTAATAGAATCACATGGAATATAATTTAAATATGATCATACAAAATTTATTAATAAATTCACTCCTTGTAATTATGGGCCTTAGGATATATGTTTGATTACTTGTGAATACATAGTATAAGGACCATGTTGAGTAGTTTGGATGAGTTCATGTCATTTCCTATAAGTACACTTGTGTACTTTGTTAATTTTCAATAAAATTAATTAATTTAATTTGTTTAAAATTATGTATGATGGAAATTTTAGGATGGGTTGGATGGAATTAAGATAAATTGAATTAATTAATTAATCTGATAATTAATTAGATTAATTCAAGGTGTTTATCTTAATTAAATAATGAATTGAAGTAAATATATCTAGATTAAAAATCTATAATTGTTGATTATATGTGGGTTATCATGAGTTTAGACTAGACTTGTGCTTGGGATTGGTTTAATTTTAATTTATTATTATTAAATTAAATTGATGGAATGTATTCCATCCCCTAACCTCATTATATAAGGGTTTGTATACCTGTGGTTTATTTTTTTGTAAAACCCCTAAACGAATCCTTTGGTTTCCCTCACCTACATGTGAGTAAGGCTTATATAATGGATGAATATCCTAGGAAAGTGAAAGTAGTTGATGTTTAGAGCTAAGAAAAAACCAATCCAGTAGAATCATAGGATAATAGGTGGAATACTGTAGCTTGAAATAATTTAGGTTCAAGGAGTTATTCTCCTAGGGTTAAAATTATCCTATCTTCCATTAGATAAACCAACTATTATATAAAGATCATGACCATACAACTTTTTTGTTTTAGTTATATGGTTAGTTATTTATTTTAATAGATAGTGTTCACATTAAATAAATTAATTAAATAATCATGAAATATGGAATTAAATAATGCTATTATGCATAATTTTATCATGATATGGTTGACCACTTAAGTAAATTCATTTAATATTAACAAGAATGTAATGAAGATAAAATGGTATATTTATGCATAAGGATAAAATCCAATAAAATAAAAATTAAGTCAGTATAACCTTCCAATACTTGGGTTGAAATCATACCATAGTTTAAAGTGATTTACAAAATTCCATTGGAGTGATTTCAATTAATGGGGAGTTCATTACTTGAGTTTTGAGTCGGATTAACCAAGTTCACATTAAGGGTAGATCATATCTATGAGTCTTGGTGAATAAAAAATAGTAGGAAAAATTTAATGAAATATTTATCTCGGATTTCAGTATTGAGTAGTCCACTAAAAAAATCAAGCAATTGTGAATTAATGCATTTGGAAAGTTTTGAATACTTAAATACCTTCTAATAGCTTGTCAGACCTCCATCCGGGTTATAAAAAGAGATAAATTGATCCTTATCACTAGAATATCCATGAAACAAGATATTCAAAAAAAAAATAGATATTGATATTGGGTTTGAAAAAAATAGGGTGAGATGAATATATTAATAAATCTAAAATTTATTTATCTAATTTTTTAATCTAGATAATGTTCTAAAATTATGCTCTTAATTATTGTAGAATTGGCTAGTCACATGACATCAACTATATCACTGTGATCCATATGATAGAAAAGAAACCTTCTCACCAGCTCAAATTTTTAGGAATGGTATAGGTGATTTCACGTTATAATATATAATGAATAGAAATTATACATGCTAGAAACATCACTTTTTGATTCGTTTGCTAAAGAGGCCAGTGAGGAAGAAGTATCTCTCAACCTGAAACACGTAAATGATGTTATGGGTATCTAATTTTTCATGCTAATCTCTATGTCCAATGAAATTTTAAAGAAAAATGAGGATATAGACATGTATATAATTATGTATCACCTTTGTGATGTTTATCCTGATAAGTAAAGAAAAGATATATATGAGATCTCCAGTGCTCTATTAGCATGTAAGCTTGGAGAGTCGACACTAGCTGAGATTCATATAGTAAAGATGATTGGATAAATAGAGTGATTAGACAATTAGGATTTAAGATACATGATGAGAAATTTATATATCTCATTCTATCCTTAATACCTTAAGGATTATCTTATATAATTGTGAATTATAACACAATCAATAAAAAGAAGATAGTTTCAAAAATTCTTAATTAAATTTACCAAGATGTCAAGGACATGGGGTGTGAAAAAACCATAGTACTTATATTGAATAAGAAAAGGAAGAATAAGGTAAAGGTAAAAAAGAATCACTATAAATGTAAGGATCTTGATAATTGTCCTAACATGAAAAATAATATCCAATTACAAGCCAAGGAATTAAACATATTATGTTTTTCATATAGAAAATGGGTCACTAGAAGAAGAACTGCACACAGAAGAAGCATGTGGAATCTTTAAGTACATTTATTATTGGTTGAAATATTTATATATCTATAATTTGGTTGTTAGATATAGCTTATGGTGATAAAATATATATTCAAAAACAAAAACCAAGTAGATTCTATAAAATTTTTATAGGAGATTTGGATCTTTGAGATTCAAATGGAACGTGAATTACTGATTCAGCTATAGGATATTACCAAATTCCATTTCCAAAATAAATGATTTTGGTTTTAAAATATTATAATTATGTTCCAAATGTTATGAAGAATATAATTTTTTATCTCCCATTTAGATAAACATGGTTTTATTTTCAATTTTAGAAATAAGTATTATTTATTTTACAAAGATAACACATGCTATGGTATGATGCATTTAAATAGTAGTATTTATATATTAAATTATTAAAACCTTGTTTTTATAATTTATAATGAATCAAGTTCACATGAATATTTTAACACCCAATTGTGGCATCAACATATTGGCCACAAAAATAAGAAGTGTCTGACAAATCTCAATAAAAATGGCTATTTTTACTCTTTTGAGCTAAAACCACTTGAAATATGTCATGCTTGTTTACAAGGAAAGATGACCAAACCAGCTTTTGGTGGATATGGTTAATGGTTCATAGTGATTAAATAATTGGTACACACTTATGTGTGTGGACCATTTCTAGTATAAGTTAGAGGTGGATATTCTTACTTAATAACATTTACTAAGGACTTTTATAGATATGTCTATATTTAATTGATGATGTATAAGCCTAAGTTCTTTAATAAATTTTAAGATTTCAAGAATGAAGTTGAGAATGAAATTGTAAATAAGATAAATAATCTTTGAACTAATTGAGGTGGTTAATATCTTAACAAATATTTTATTTACTTTTTATAGGAGTTTGAGATTCAATATCAACTGACTCCACCTTATACACCACTATGGAATGGTTTTATTGAAAACAAAATTGGAGCTAGTGACCTAGAACCAAATTCTATGTTCTTTATAATAACATGTATTCATTATTTTGAATATTAATACACTTATTATCACGTCAGGATTATTCTTTTATGCAACATAGTATGTGATGTCTTAAGAGTAGATGTCATACTAAAAGGTCATAGAAGTTCCCCACTATGATGAGAACCCAAAAGTACCACAATAGTATTATTAAATATATCTTCTATATCCAGATTAAGTCATTTGAGGGAAAAAATGATACATGATATCAGGGGTGGATACTTAAAGGACTTCTCAGAACCTTCTCATGGTGTACACCCTTAGTAATATCCAGTGTAGGTTATTATGATATTGAAACTCACCCATAGGAAATCCACATTTATATGTGTCATTGGATGTTCCTATCTATAAATGTATGTATTGATCCTTAGACTTTAATAATATTATTAATGAGTATTATAAGTTTTGTACTTTGATGTATTGAAAAAAACCATGACAACACATTTTCATGGTGAGGTAGGATATGTTGGTCGTGTAAAAAGTAATGTTTCATTAATAAATTTTGAAAGAAAGTATTTCTACCTTCTGTTATTTAATGGAAGTTGATATCTCCTGCCCTTTTATGGAAATGATATATCCTAAATAAATCCATGGCCATGGTGTTCTATCGACAAGTTTGATTTCAGGAAATTCAATGAAAGAGGAATCAAGTATATAGGTTGATGAAACCAACATGTAACCTTATTGATTAGAGATATTATGATAAATGAATTATATTAAATGGTAAGAATCTGTATGAGGTACTATTTCTTTGTGACATTAACTTATTTATCTATGAGGACCTTGACATGTTTCTAGATGCTAACCTGGGACTTTGGGTTGTTTCACCTAATTCCACTAAGAAAGAGGAACAGAGGGCCACACAATAAGTATATCTAGACTCTCATTTAAATAATATATTATTATTTGTTTTTTTATGAAGTTGAATAAATATTTTCCCCATACATAGTTTAATAATTATTCATGTTTTCTTGATCACATATATTCTGTCACCAATTATTTGAGAGAATATTATGCGAGATGAATATTTAATAAATATTTAATTCCTATTTATTGAATATAATATTTATTTATTTATGAGAAAATAATGAAGAAATATTTATTTAATAAATAAATAATTATTTTTCAAGGACCAATAAATATTGTGGAGGAATGATGGACTAAGTTTATTGGTCTAGTGAGAAATAATATATATTGAATATTATTTGAATAAATAATATTTAATTTAATTCATGAGTTTCGAGAATATCAATAAATAATAATAATAATTGTATTATTATAGACATGGGGTTCTATAGGGATTACATAAATAATAAGGATGCATGTACAATTATTATTTTATAATCCTAGCGGCATATAAACCCAGTTATATTATTTTCTTAGAGAGTGAATTCATTTTTTATGCACAAAAATATTTATAGAGAATCCCCTAAAATCCCTAGAGAACTCCCTCTCAATTAACACTCTCAATAATGGAGAGTTATTATCCTCCACCACCACTTTCAAGTCTAGATAAATCAAAGAGAACCCTTCCTTGAAGCAATTCTTAGGGAGATCAAAGACAAACGAAGAAAGTGTTAGGATTATATGTGCCAAACCCATAGACTTATATAATGATGTTTGGATGTTCGTAGAACATGTGTGGATCATTGTTGTAGGGAATCTATTCTTTATTCCTACAACACAATGATGGTATTATGTAGATACACGTTCAGATCCATCAATGAAGAAATAATTCCTCACAAGGTAATTCTTTAATTGTTTAAATTAATTATAAATAATATGTGATGATCCTACTCTTTGGTTCCAAATTTTTTATATTTTATATATTATTTGATTCAATTATATTATCATGAAATTTATCATCATGCAAATCTTATATTAATCATTAATTAAGAATAAAATATAAGTTGGATATGCACCAACTGACTCTTCTACTATGCTCAGAACCTTTAAACAAGAAATGTACCTTGCTTGACATAGCAAGGATAATGATGAGTCATGAATATATTATATTATCTATTTGGGGATAAAAACACACATTCAAATCTGAGTAATAACTAAGGTGGTATGTGTAATACCATATGAATTAATGTATGGAAATTTTTTTTTGTCACATACTCATGCATGGGGATGTGGAGTGTTTGTTACAGCCCACCTAGGAAATAAAATAGCACATTGAGACATAATGTGTATCTTTATAGGGTATACCAAACAAATATAGAGACACTATTTATACATCCCCTCATACAAGAAGGGAACCATTGCAAGACAATCCATTTTTCTTGAGAGGGAGCACATCCTAAAGAAGGGTAGTGAGAGAAATATTGAATTCGATGAAGTTGATGCTAAAGATACAAAAGAGTTGGAATAAGGGTTGATTTAACAAGTCCTAGTGGAATATTTATTTCTTAAAAAAAATTATTTCATAGGAGTTCCATAGATATAAAAAAACCATAGAGATATGGTTTTTTAGTCACCAAGGATGGTGAATCATTATTGGAAAATAATGATCCTCTTTCCTATAAGGAGGCGATAGAGAGATATGAAGCTGTAACATGGATGAAATATATGAATTATGAGATAGATTACATGTATAAAAACCATGTTTGGGTTCTGGTTAATCCACCAATTTATGTAAAACCCATTGGGTTAAAATGGGTATTTAAGAGAAAACTATACATGAAAAGTAAAGTGCATACCTATAAATCACAACTAGTGGATAAAGAGTTTAAACAGTGTCAATTAATTAACTATGGTGAAACCTTTTCTATAGATTACATGTTTAAACCCATCATTATTATAATTTTTATAATAAATTTCTAGGACTATGTGATTTAGAAGATGTATGTATAAACAAACATCCTTAATGGGAACCTTCATGAAGATGTCCATATGACAAAACCTAAAGGGTTTGTGAATCTAGGTAATGATAAAAGGGTATAAAAGTTATAGAGATCCATTTATGGATTGAAGGAAACAACCAGGTCATGGAACATTTGATTCAATGAATCTATAAAATAATTTAGTTTCATTAAGAATGAATATGATTCATGTGTTTATAAGAAGTGTAGCGGGAGTACAGTCATTATCCTTATAGTATATGTTGATGACATATTATTTATTGGAAACAATGTACTAGTAATACAGTTAGTTAAGGACTAGTAGAACCAGTGATTATCCATGAAGGAATTAAGAAAAAAATCCTAAATTTTAGGTACCATGATTATTCAATATAGATCCAAGAGGCTAATTGGAATAATTTAAAGTATATATATTGACTAGATACTAAAGTGATTTAGTATGGAAAAATCTAAGAGGGGATTGGTTCTAGTGTCACATGGTATACTTATTTTCTGGAAAATGTCTCCTCAAACACAATATTAAATAGAATGAATAAATAAGATCCTATAATATTCTATGATAGGATCTATCATTTATTCCATGTTATGTACTAGGATTGATATTGCCTATGCTTTCAGCATGGTAGGCCTATATCAGGATGATCTAGGGGAAAAATATAGGTTACCTGTTCAGGTTATCATTGAGTATCTCAGGATAACTAAGGATATATTCTAAGTGTATGGAGGAGATAAAGAGCTAGTCATTAGGGGTTATATAGATTCTATCTTAAAAACATATCAGAATGATCTGAAGTCATAGTCAAGATATTTCATTAGTCTTAATGAATAAGCTGTGATCTAGAAGAGTTCAAATAATACAGTTTCCATTAACTCTATAGTGGATTCCAAGTATATGATGATTTTGTATGTGTCTACAGAAGCTATTTGGATATGAAAATATTTCCCAGATCTTGATGTGGGGCTTACTAGTAAAGACCTTATCACATTATATTGTGATAATACTTCTACAATGTATCTCTTTAAGGATCTAAGGTTACACCAATGGACAAAGAACGTACTATGAATGTATCACCTCTTAAAGATTTTTTCTAAGTGGGGTGAAGTTATAGTGTGAAGAGTTTCCATAGAATAGAATGTGGATGACACCTTGACTAATGCCTTAACTTAATAGAAGCACGAGTGGCATGCGACAACTATCAAACTGAAGGTTGTTATCAGTTGGATTTAGTGTAAGTGGGAGTCTTTTGGAGTTGGTTCCCTAGAACCAAATATTGTGCACTTTATGATTATATGTATTCACTGTTTTAATATTAATAAACTTTATATAACAATATGATTGTTAATATATGTAATATTTTATATAATAATGTCCTAATAGAAAATGTCACACTGAAATGTTATAGTAGTTTCCTTCTATGTTGAAAACCTAGAAGTTACATGATAGTATTCTTAAATATATGTTATATAGATAAATGATATCATTTTATGGGAAAAATGATACATGATATTAGGGTAGGGACTCATAGTAATTTTATACAATTTATCATGGTTTATGCCCCTGGTAATTTCTAGTATAGGATATTATTATAACATGAACTACTAGTAGGAAATCCAAATTTATTTATGTTATTGAATGTTACTATATTTGGATGTGTGTATTGATCGATATAATTTAATATTATTATTAATGTATATCATTATTCATTTTATTTTATTTATTGATAAAAACTATAATTTCATATATTCACAGTGAATTATGATATGTTGGGTGCATCACGAGTCATATTTCATTAATCAATAATGCGAAAAAGTATTTTCCGATTTTAGTCTTTAAAATAACTTGATATATCATTCCCTTTTATGGGAATGGAACAAGATAAAAAAATCCATGTCCATGGTGTTTTATTGGTAGTTTAAATTCTATAAATTCAAATAAAGAGTTATCAAGAACATAGTTTGATGACACTAGCATGAAACATGATTGATTAGAGATATCATGATAATGAGATTATATTATAAATTAAGCATTCATATGAGGTTTTATGTCATTGAAAAATTAATTTATTTATCTATGGGAGTATTGGGGTATTTCTATATGATAACGTAGAAATTTATATAGTTCCACCCAATGCCACTAAGAAATAGGCTTAGAGGTCCACACACTAAGTGTTTCCGAAATCTCAATTAAATTCTATTTTAAATTTAGTAAGTTAGAATAAATATTATTCCGGATTTATCGTTTAATAATTATTTAATAACCTCTTTGGAAATGGTGTAGAGGTGTAAGTTTTAGGGGCATAGAAACAAAATTCAGTGAGGTATGAGGTTCGATTCCTGGGAGCCCGCTCTTGGGGGGGGATTTCCACCTCCCATGCTCCACTCACCTTACTGGGTCACCCGGTGTCTCCTCGGATGGGAAGAAGGGTGCAGACCACCTAGCTAATGGATTTATAGGTTAAACTATCATTGATCGGACAATTACCCCATAAGATGATCTTCCATCTCAACTGGCAGTAGATCCTTCCCAACTAGGGCTTCTCCGGATGGCCTCTTCATGGGGAGGGGGGTTTCGAGGTGTGGAGGGTTTGAAAAGGCCACTCATGGAGATTACATTTTATGATAAAATGAATTATTTAGGATTGGTGTATCACCAAGATTTAATAAAGAGTTATTCATAAGTATATATGTAAATTAAATAACAATAAATATTTATTCACATGATTTAATGAATAGAATATTTATTATATTTATCATTAAATAATTCAGTGATATTAATTTATTAAATAAATAGCCATTATTTAAAGCTTGATAAACATTTATGAGGTTTCTAGACTATGTTTAATGGCTTGGTTGGAAATGATATATTAAATATCATTTAAATCAATATTAGTTAATTTATTTAATAAATTGTATTTATTTATCTATAGGTGTTGATCATGTCAATAAAATAATACTAATACTTATATTACTATACATGTGGTTTTCTAAGGAATAAGAGAATGGATAAGGGCCCATGTGAAATTACTAAACCTAGCCTATCTATATAAATACCTGGTTATATTACATTATAGGGTTATCCACTTATTGTGGAAAACAAACCTAGATAGAACTATCTTATTCCCTAGAGAAAATCATCTCAATAATATGACCAATAACTATAGAACTCATCCTCCTCCCTTCTCTTAAGCCCTCAAGACAATGCAAAGAATATTTTATTAACAAATATATTATTGCTGCGATCAATGAAAAATGATGCAAGTGATTAGAATCAACTATTATAGAATATAATGATTTTATGATGATGTTATAATATTTTTAGAGCACGTGTGGATCACCACTAGAGGTATTCTACCCTTGGATGCTGAAACACAACAATGATATAGTGAGAGTGGTCTACCTATTCATAAATGAAGAAATAATTACATGATAAGGTAATTCTCAAACTATCTATAAATTAAATATAAAATACATGTGATCATCCTAACTTCTTAGTTTCAATATTTTTAAAGTCAATTAATATTTAATTTAATTATATTGGTTATGAGATTCTTCATCATATACTTATCATATTTTTTTTATTATGATAAAAATCCAAGTTTTCTATGACCAATAGGATCTTTCACTATAGAAAAATCTTTATATATATCATATAAAATTATTATAATTTTGAAATATAAAAATGATAAAATGTATACATTTAAACTAGATATTAATATACCAAATGTTCACAACTTGTCATGTACCAAGAGTACTCATGAAGCTCATGTTAAAATCTATACCATGGATATCTGTTATTTATTTTACAGAGAAAAATTTAATCATAGATTTCCCATACCCACACTAGTATATATATAACAACTCATTCATATATATTGTATAACAAGGAACAAGAAGGCTAAAACCTAATTTAAAAGTTATATAGAAAAGAACTTACAATAGAAAATACAAATATAGAAAGGAGAAAAAAATATAACATTACTTATCACTTCATTACATTTAAAAATGAACTCCTTTAATAGTTAAGAGTTTCTATAAGAGAGATATGAGATAGATCAAGGGAGGATACATGTTTAATAAATTTATTAAACTTTAAATGAATATAAATATGTTAAATATGTGAGTATTTATTATAAAATCTAGTTATTTTTTTAATATTTTTTTGATCTAATGTTTTGTAAAACTAGTTTGTGAAAACTATCTTATAATAATTCACAAGTTCATTCAAATTATAATATTTTATATTTAGTTCGAGATATTTGAGCTTTAGAACTTAACAAAATGGAATATCACTTTTATATATTAATTAGAACTTGAAAATAACCATTTAATCAAAAAAAGTTTTAAAAATAATGAAATACATTATAAAATTTTTAAATCATATTATAGGTTTTTGGAATTTATTTTAATATTTGAAAATTAATAATTTAACTAATAAAATATATTTTAGATTCTAGAAAATATAATTTTAATTATTACATCATTTTTACATCAAATTGATTTTTTTAGAAAACCATATACAAATAACATATTTTACTATTTACCATCATATTTCACCATACTTAAAAATTTATAAAACACTTCCTTATCTGATTTTTATTTCCTGATTATAATTTCTTAACCTATTTTATGAGAAATAATCTTTAATAATGAAAAATTTAATTGTTAAATAAAAACTCTAAGAGTTTTAAAAATAAATTATATAGGATGAGAGATATTTTAAAACCATAGAAAAATATTTTTTATTCCAAGAAGTATACCTAAAATTTTATTATAATTTCTAGATACACAATTCATATTTATATTACTGATCTACTATTCTTTATATTTAACAAATAAATCTATCACAAAAAACTGGTTACCTCTAAATGTTATATAATGGTTGCATTACTATTATTTTATCATATTTTCAATGTTCATGTAATAAATACTTCACCCTTATACTTTCCTATAAATTATATAAATTATAATCCCAAAACAACACTTCTCAGTCTCATGTATTCCTATTAAGTTTTACTATTTCTCTAAAAATTTCTATTTTGATTGTAAAAATGTTAATTATCATGAAAACTATTTCTATATTTATGTTACTTATTTGGAAATACTTACTAGGATATTTCCTACCCATACACATGCTATTTTTTATGAATTGTCCACTTTTATTTTTAATAATTATAATGCATTTATACCATTTATTTATAACATTATATTATGAAATAATAAAAATAAAATTTATTTTATTTTTTGGTTAATTTAGTGAATATGTTATACTCATTCATTCATAAATTTATTATAGAAATATATATCATCTCACACCCATCCTTAAAAAAAATACATCCTTGGAATTTAAATTTTAGCCCAGATTATGAATATATTTGGATATATTTTTTCCTTTTGTGCTTACCTTGGATTGTATGTTGACTCTTGAAACTTTTGATTTCTCCACAACACTCCCACTAGTTAGTTCGTTTAGCTTAATAACACTTTATCTCTTTAGTTAAGGAAATGGATTAGTTCTTCTTCATATGATAGATTATTATCTAATTTTTCTCATTTATTATTAAGAATATGTGTTGGGTTTGATATATAAATTCCCAATAGAGATTCATATAAGGTTTCATGAATTTTGGAATCTAACTAATATGATAATACTCTAATGTTTTTCATGATTTTAAATGACACAGTATACCTTGGTCTTAATTTTACCTTCCTCCCAAATCCCATGATAAATTTCTATGGTGATGTTTTGATAAATTCATGATCACTTAGTTGGAACTCCAAATAATTTCATTGATCCAAAATGTAATTCTTCTATTAACCCATCAATAGTTCAATGTGTTTTTGGATAGATTGTATTTTATCCACCATCTCTTAAACAATGAATAATTTTAATAATTTAATTTCTAAAAATTCATCCCAATAAGTTAATTTTTTTACATCATTTTACATATAAATATTCATATAAAATCATTTTTATATTTTACTAGAAACTTTTGTTTTAAGATAATTCCATAAATAAAAGGATTTTTTTACAAATTCCTATAAAATAAAGAAAAAAATACCTTATATATAGTCACATGTAACTTATAAATATGATTTTATAACATTTACACATAAACACCTTATTAAATTATGCAACAATACTCATACAATAACCCATGGGTCTAGTGACTTTGTATATTAGCTATATAATATAGGGGTTTAATCATAAAAATATATAAATTAATTTAAGTATTCATAATAGTATTCTTATAATATATTTCACTCACATGAAATTATGTGAATACTAAGATAAATACATTAAAATTGAGTGTGAGATAACATCCCAATCAGAATACCAACTATTTATTTTGTGAACAACCATGTTCTAGAGCAATATATAAAGGAGTAGAACCCCAATTTTCCCAAAATCAATGAAAATTTATAAATTAGAAACCACTTGATTAGAAACTCTAAATATTATAAATTTATAGCTTCTAGATAACCCAATTAATCAATGAAACTCTTATAGGGACATTATCTCAAAATCTAGAACATTAAGACTAAAGGAAGAGAAGTCATGAGTAGGATTTATTACTCTTTATTGTTCCTCAACACTATAAGAATAGAAAAAATATGGAGAAAGTGAGTTTCAAGGCATAAATAAAGGGAATCCTTCTATTTTAAATGCAGAACTAATGTGAAAACATAAGAGAACAAAGAATTTTGGAAAATCAAGGAACCAATCAAATGATTTTGAATATAAATTACAAGGAAAAGAAGATGAAGTGGGGTGTCACGACCCGTCCTCGGGGCCCGTGCCGTGACTACCCCAAGCCCGCCTTCCATAGGCCAGGGGCTGGCGACTAGCACCAAGGCGTAAAATCCCAGTAAACAGGGAAGGCATTGCCTTTATAAGTAACAACCACACAGAGTCAGCAAGCGGAAAGTAAAGTGCAGAAAAGTAAAGGGGCCGGAAATACAAGCCCAACTGTAAAGTACAACTGAAAAGGTAAAGTACAGCAACTGAAGAAAAGACGGCGGCCTCGTGTCGTCCACTGGCAATCCCACCTGAAGGGTGGGTACAGATAGCCTCCAGGCTCCTCGGGTCCCACGTCCGCTCCGAGCACGTCCCGCCCAGTGGTCCACCTCCAGGTACCGTCCTGCTCCACGCCCCAACCGTGATCAGCGCTGTCCGTCGTCTGCAACCAACACAACAAGGTGCGGGCATAGCCCGTGCAGGGGTGAGTACAAGCTACTCAGTAAGGACCCCGAGACCCCCGAAGGTCTCCCGAAATCCACAAAGGATATATCACAAAAGAAAGATGCAATCACGAAGTAACATCTGACTCGACTTAGGTATATGCCCATACATATACCTAAGTCCCCAATTCTAGCTCTGCTCACGAGCTCAAGAACAACTCAATCCACAAAGGAAAGCAAGACTCAAATCCACAAGGAGAGTATACAGTAAATCCACATAGGATAGTTCAACACAATCCACAAAGGAGAGTAACATAAGATTCAGCTCAACCAGGTATACTTTTTCAGATGACGTCAAAGATGATCACTGATCCATCTAAGTCGTCGGACCCACGAAGGATCGATAGGTACTAACCCCCGCAGAAGACCCACACAGGATCGGGCTCACACAGAACCTGTAGGCAGTGGCTCACACAGAACCGGTAGTAAGGACCCACATAGGATCAGGCTCACACAGAACCTGTAGCACTGATCCACGTAGGATCGCTGAGTGCAGTAGTCGACGCAGTCCACTGAGGATCTCTGCACAGTCGTCGCCGCAGTCCACGAAGGATCTCTGCTCTGCCGTCGTCGCAGTCCACGAAGGATCTCTGCTCTGTCGTCGTCGCAGTCCACGAAGGATCTCTGCTCTGTCGTCGAAGTCACAGCCAGCGCTAGGGTTCCCGCACAAAGCGAGCTCGTTTAGGAGGGTCCGCTCCACGAGCCGAGAGGCTGATACATCAACTGACACGTAGTCCGAAGTTGATGTATCCAAAAGTTCCGTATCGACAACAGGATCTCAACGCGACAGACGGCGCGTCAAACGGACGCCCGGTCTGAGAGTTATTAGCATTTTCGTCCCAGGGGCCCGGTTGGTTTTTAGGGCAAAACCAACCCGACCGTACTCCGCCTGTATCCGATCCTCGGGCGGAGTATGCCAAAAGTTCCGTCTCACTTAGAGGAATCTACCACAGCTGACGGTACGTCGATCGGACGTCCGTAGCTCACGTTATGAGCGTTTCCGCTCCGAGGGCCCGGTTGGTTTCGTGTACGAACCAACCCGGCCGAACCCAAAGTCTTCCGAAACCTTGAGTATAATATACCGAAACGACCGTCTCGATCCAAGGATCGCGTAGCCGCTGACGGTTCGTCAATCGGAGGTCCCAGGCCCAAGATATGGGCGAAAGACCGAAGAGGGCCCGAAAATGGGGGTTCTGGGCCCGGGGCGACCCGGCCCGAACCCCCCCTGGGGTCGGCCGAACCGGGTCGGCCCGAACCGGGCCGGCCCGAACCGGCCCGAACCGGCTCGGCCGGGTCCGGTTCGGCCTGGGCGCGGCTCGGCCGACCGGACCGGCCGGCTCGGCTTCGGCCGAGCGGCCGAACAGGCCGCCGCCGCGGGTTTGACCCGCGGCATTTGAAGAAACGCGGCCCCCGCGGGGGGCCGCCTGTCACGCGGACGCGGCCGGGCCGCCGCGTCCGTTCCCGGTTCCGCGCGGCCGCGGAACCGGCCGCCACCGCCGCGGCTTCAGCCGCGGCGGAAGATCTCCACGGCGGCGCGCCGGGCGCCGCCGCCTCCGGTCGCCGGCGCCGCCGCGCCGGCGACCCGCGCCGCCGCTGCCTTCCGCGGGCCGCCAGAGATGCTCCGGTGGCCCGTTTTGCCTCCCGTCTGCGCCGATGCCTCTCCCGGATGCCGACCTTCACTGCGGAATCAATGGATCACCCCTGCCGCGCGGTTTGTCGTCGTCCGTCATATCCGCACAACAAAAAGGGATCGACGGAGGGTTGTCGGGTCTTGTTCGTTAGACCCGCACCCTCCGCGTTAGCCATAATCAACGGGAGAAAAGAAAAAAAAAAGATGATCAACACATGATCCAACAATTTTATTTAAAGATAAAATTGTTCGTTTGAAACCGACTTTTTAAATTTTCAAGAACGTTCACGAGAAAATTTAAAAAGGGGTAACTTTTCCAAAATAAATCCCTACCTCGAAGTCGTCGTCGGACGAGAGGTCGTCGCGGAATCGCTCGTCGCGGAAGAAGGAGATCTTCGCGTCGTCGCGGTATCCGGCGTCGCGTCGCCAATCTCCGGATCAAGAACAAACAGATTTAATTAATTAAATCCGTTGTTATTGAAATTAAGAAGGGAGAATTTAGAAGTTTCGATTCTCACCTTTAACCGCCGATCGCAGGTTCGCCGCGGAAGAAGAGGCACCGAAGAAGAAGAAGAAGAAGGTCGCGGAAAAGCTGTTGACGTCGCGGATCGTGCGTCGTCGGATTCCGGTACCGGCGTTCTTCGCGTTCTTCGCGTTCTTCGCGTTCTTCGCGGAGAGGGTGGAGGCTCAGAGGAATTGCACAACGATAGCAATCCTCCAAAATAGACAAGTTTGTCTATTTTATTATTTTGCCAACAAACGTAAAACGCATAAGTAACGACCCATTTAATTCGTTGAATTAATTCAACGAGCGAAACAGCCCATTTAATTCACGAAAGAAACAGCCCATTTAAATGGTCTGTTAAGAATTAAAGAAACGCGTCGGTTGACTTTTCAGTTTCTTTGACGGGTTTTCGCGGGTGCGTTACTTAGCGAAAGAAACGGCGGGGCTCGCGCGGGCCCCACCTCACAAATATCCTATCAAGGGGGTAGGATATTTCTGGATAGCATCCTATCCAGTTCAACACAGTTCAAGCCGCCTTTAAGTGGCTTCAAGTGGCTTCCAAGCAGCTTAAGTGAAATAAAATAAAGTTGTCGCACAAATTTATTTTATTTCTGACTTAAAGCCGCAAAATTTAAAAACCACGTCTGAGCAAACGCAACTCCGGAAGAGGCGTTTCTAAGAAAATACCGGCGCTGCGATTTCATCGGTGCCCTCAGAATTTGATTCCGGGCACCGGTTCAAAAGATAGAAAAACCCGCTCGTCCGTTCACTGAACGTACCCGAGCCAAACTTCGGAAATTGATTCCGGGCACACCGGGCCTCGGAATCAGGTGCCGTCTGAAGCTGCGCTCTTGTAAAATTCCAAAGAAAATTAAGAAAAAAATTTCCTTGAAATTTGCGGGTCTTTACATTACTCCCACCTCAGGGCTTTACGTCCCCGTAAAGATACATCAAAAACTAGGGGAACAAATGGGGGTACTGAGCACGCATCTGAGCCTCCCGCTCCCAAGTGCTCTCCTGGAGGTTCCCGTGCTGCCATCTGATGCGCACAAGAGGAATCGACCGCCCACGTAGGACCCGCTCCTGTCGATCCTCGATCTCTACTGGGACCTCCGCAAAAGTCGCCCCATCGTCCACGTCCAGCTCCCCAAAGTCGATGATGTGCGTCGGGTCGTGCACATATCTCCTCAGCTGAGACACGTGGAAGACGTCGTGCACCCGATGCAACTGAGGTGGTAGAGCCAGGCGATAATCCACCTCTCCTATCCTACTGAGGACCTGGAAAGGCCCGATGAAGCATGGAGACAATTTGCCGCCTCGGCCAAATCTCCGTAAACCACGTCGAGGTGAGACACGCAAAAAGACGTGGTCGCCATCCTCGAACTCCAGTGGCCTCCGCCTCCTGTCAGCATATGACTTCTGCCGGCTCTGAGCTGTCCTCATCCTCTCCTGGATGATCTGGACCTTCTCCGTCGTGGCTCAGACCATCTCTGGTCCCACGAGTGCTGACTCCCCAGGGTCTGTCCAGCACAACGGTGATCTGCAGGGTCTGCCGTACAACGCCTCGTATGGTGCCATCCCGATGGTGGAGTGGTAGCTGTTGTTGTACGCGAACTCCACCAAGGGTAAGTGGTCCTCCCAGCTGCGACCAAAGTCGAGAACACATGCACGGAGCATGTCCTCGAGTGTCTGTATGGTCCTCTCCGTCTGACCATCCGTCTGAGGGTGGAAGGCTGTGCTCAGATGGAGCCGCGTCCCGAACGCCTCCTGCAACCCCTTCCAAAGCCGGGAAGTGAAACGAGCATCTCGATCGGAGACGATAGAAGATGGCACACCGTGAAGCCGTACGATCTCCTGGACGTAAAGACGTCCCAAGCTCTCCACTGAGCCCTGCTCTCTGATGGGTAAGAAGTGTGCCGACTTGGTGAGTCGGTCGACAATCACCCAAATGGAGTCGTGACCTCTGGAAGTGCGTGGAAGTCCAGTCACGAAGTCCATAGATATGCCGTCCCACTTCCACTCCGGGACCTCCAAGGGCTGTACTAAGCCTGCTGGTACCTGATGCTCTGCCTTCACCTGCTGGCAGGTGAGGCATCGCGAAACGAACTCTGCCACAGCTTTCTTCATGCCCGGCCACCAGTGCTGTCGTCTGAGATCCTGGTACATCTTCGCCACTCCGGGATGCACCGCCAAGGGAGAAGTGTGAAACTCTCTCAGCACCTCCTCTCGTAAAGAGACTGGTACGAAGGTACGTCCTCTGAAAAGGATGACGTGCTCTGCTCCAAGGGTGAAGCCATCAGGCGCCTGACCTGAGGATATCAGTGCACGCCGGGTCTCACAGTCAGCGTCCCCACGCTGAGCCTCTCTGACCCGCTGTAGAAGTGGAGGAGAGACTGTGAGAGACTGAAGAAAGGCTGCTCCGTCTCTATCCACGAAGGATATCTGCAAGGAGGCTAGCTGCTCCGTCGCCTCCTCAAGTAGCTGAATGCCCGTCCTCCTGCTGAGGGCATCGGCTACCACGTTCCCCTTCCCAGGAGTATAGACTATCTCAAAGTCATAGTCCTGGAGGAACTCAAGCCATCTCCGCTGTCTCAGGTTCAGGTCCTTCTGAGAGAAGATATACCTGAGACTCTGGTGGTCAGAAAAGACTGTGAAGCGCTCGCCCATCAGATAGTGTCGCCACGTCTTCAGAGCGAAGACCACTGCTGCTAACTCCAGGTCATGAGTGGCGTAGTTCTGCTCATGCGGCCTCAACTGACGTGATCCGTAGGCAATCACGGCCCGCTCCTGCATCAGGACGCACCCGAGTCCAGTCCCTGATGCATCGCAGTAAACTACGTACCCAACTCCCTCCTCAGGCAACCTCAAGATAGGTGCGCTGGTCAATCTCTGTCTCAGCTCCTGGAAGCTCTGCTGACATCTGTCTGACCACACGAAGGGTTTCCCCTTTTTCGTCAAAGCCGAGAGTGGTGCCGCAACTCTGGAGAAGTTTGGCACGAATCTCCGATAGTATCCGGCTAGGCCCAAGAAGCTCCGCACCTCTGTCACGCTCTTGGGTGGCTCCCAAGCTAGCACTGCCTCGATCTTCGCGGGATCCACTGCAACTCCCGCCTCAGAGATGACGTGTCCCAAGAAATGGACCTCACGTAACCAGAACTGGCATTTTGAGAGCTTGCCATAAAGCTGGTGCTGTCGGAGCGTGTCTAGCACAACTCGCAGGTGGTAGGCATGCTCCTCCTCAGTCGTCGAGTATACCAAAATGTCGTCAATGAAGACCACGACAAAACGGTCGAGGTATGGCTGGAAGATCCTGTTCATGAGGCTCATGAACACTGCTGGAGCATTGGTTACACCGAACGGCATAACCAAGAACTCATAATGGCCATACCGACACCTGAAGGCCGTCTTCTGCACGTCCTCGTCTCGAACTCTGAGCTGATGATAGCCTGACCGGAGGTCTATCTTCGAGAACCACCGCGCTCCCTTGAGCTGATCGAAGAGGTCGTCAATCCGTGGCAGCGGATACTTGTTCCTCACTGTCACCTGGTTCAGGCGACGATAGTCGACACATAGTCGCAAGCTCCCGTCCGCCTTCTTGGCGAACAAAATCGGGGAAGCCCAGGGTGAAACACTGGGTCGGATAAACCCCTTGCTCTGCAAGTCCTCCAACTGTACCCGCATCTCCCGAAGCTCGGCGGGGGCCATCCGATATGCTGGAGTAGATATCGGGGCTGTCCCGGGGTACAAGTCGATGTAAAAGTCTACCTCTCTACGAGGAGGTAGCCCTGGAACGTCGTCGGGAAAGACGTCTACGTACTGGTCCACCACTGTAGGAAAAGCTGGACTCCGCACGTCCACTGCTCCTAGGATGAGGCTAGCCAACTGATGAGAGATGGGCTGCACTCTCCTCCGCGGAAGTCCATCCTGTGCTGCAAAGGTTCCCTTCTCGCCGGTGAAGGTAAACCTGCTCCCGTCGGTGCGAACACATCGCACCTTGCGCCTAAAACAGTCGATCTGGGCATGAACCGTGGATAGCCAATCCATGCCCAAGATGACGTCGTAAGGCCTCGACGCCGCTACAAGGAGATCCCAGCCGAAGCTCTCGCCTCCTAGAGTAAGCTCACACTGCCGGCACCAGTGCGTAATCGTCGAGTCTGCTCCCGTAGGAGTCTCTAGCCGTAAGGATCGAGCCAACGGCTCAGTCGGAATCTCCGAGCTCCGAACAAGGGCAGAGGCTATGAAAGAGTGACTCGCTCCTGTGTCTATAAGCACTGCAGCAAGGGTGCAATAGACACAGATCGTACCTCGAATCATCTCTGGCAAGTCGGGGTCGTAGGCCTCCACTGCCTGGAGCTGGGCCTGTCTCTGCCCGCCAGCTCCCTGTGGTCGAGGTGGCCCTCCTGGTGGTGGTGGGGGTAGAGCCTGGAAGCGTCGCCCACCACCCGCTGCTCGGCCAGCTCCTCTGCCTCGTCCGCCTCCTCCCTGCGGACCGCCACGGTCGACCCTCTGCCTCTGCCTGGGTGGCCCCTCCACCGTCTGCTGCTCCTCTGGTCGGCGAGTCGGGCAATCACGAGCCATGTGACCCTGCCCGCCGCAAGAGTAGCACAACCTGCCTCTCGGAAGGATGGCACTCCGCTGTGTGCCCCGCACTGCTGAGCCGGTGTCCTGAGGCCGTCTGCGTGGGGGTCTGGTCTGCCTGGACCCGAGAGTCATCCGTCGGCTACCTGCTGCTGAAGACTCAGCTACCTGTCGCCCTGTGCTAGGTCTCGCCGCTGAAGAAGGCTCTGCCAGGAAGCTCTCGATCAGGAGGGCTCGCTCCAGCACTCCCGCCTGGGTCGGAATGCTGAGGGAGATCAGCGACGCCCGAATCTCCTGTCGCAAGCCCTGCTCGAAGGTCCGGGCCCGGAAGAAGGGGTCCCGTACCATGTCGGTCGAGTAGCGAGATAGGTCCGTGAACCTCGCCGCGTACTGAGCGACCGTCATGCTACCCTGGCGCAGCTGGAGAAGCTCCTGGATGCGCACCGCTCGGAGGGTGGCCGGGACGAACTCAGAGCGGAAGAGGCTCTCGAAGTCCGCCCAGAGCAGGGATGCCTCATCGTGAACCTGGAGCATCAGGCTCCACCATCGTCCTGCCGCCGCCTGCAGGAGGCTCGCTGCGAGAATCACCATGAGATCCGCTGGTGTCCTCACTAGTCTGAAGATCCGTACCACTGCCTCTAGCCAGTCCTCGGCGGCCTGGGGGTCCGCCTCACCGCGAAACCTGGGCGGTCGCTGGCCCTGAAACTCGTGCAGTGCCCTGAGGCGACGTGCATCGTCAGCGTCTGGTACTGGAAGCATCGGTGGCTCGGCGGGTAAGGCTACCGCCGGTGCCACTGCTGGCAAAGGGCCCTGCACCGAGGCCTCGTCGCTCGGTGGGCTGCCGTCGCGCCCTACACTCGGAACCCTAGCTGGCAGTCGTCGCGGGGCCATCCTGAAAAGGAGAACAAGAGCACCACAGTCAGAACAGTATACCTGGTGAGCTGGCACAAGTAATCGCAAGGAAAACTTGAGACTTTCATAAAGCAGATCAGTATACCCGGTGAGCTGACACAAGTAATCACAAAGAAAACTTGAAACACACACGCAATCAATGTTTTCATGCATTAAGTCGGAAATCAGGAGTCAGGGTCCTGGTGTACGGATACGTCGGCCGCCGCACCAACACTGGGCTCCCTGAACTGATAACCACACTCAATACACTAAACACTATTGCTTCATATAGAAAGAAAGGACGATCAGAGTTTGCGGTAGAACCGACCACCTCTGATACCAATTTGTCACGACCCGTCCTCGGGGCCCGTGCCGTGACTACCCCAAGCCCGCCTTCCATAGGCCAGGGGCTGGCGACTAGCACCAAGGCGTAAAATCCCAGTAAACAGGGAAGGCATTGCCTTTATAAGTAACAACCACACAGAGTCAGCAAGCGGAAAGTAAAGTGCAGAAAAGTAAAGGGGCCGGAAATACAAGCCCAACTGTAAAGTACAACTGAAAAGGTAAAGTACAGCAACTGAAGAAAAGACGGCGGCCTCGTGTCGTCCACTGGCAATCCCACCTGAAGGGTGGGTACAGATAGCCTCCAGGCTCCTCGGGTCCCACGTCCGCTCCGAGCACGTCCCGCCCAGTGGTCCACCTCCAGGTACCGTCCTGCTCCACGCCCCAACCGTGATCAGCGCTGTCCATCGTCTGCAACCAACACAACAAGGTGCGGGCATAGCCCGTGCAGGGGTGAGTACAAGCTACTCAGTAAGGACCCCGAGACCCCCGAAGGTCTCCCGAAATCCACAAAGGATATATCACAAAAGAAAGATGCAATCACGAAGTAACATCTGACTCGACTTAGGTATATGCCCATACATATACCTAAGTCCCCAATTCTAGCTCTGCTCACGAGCTCAAGAACAACTCAATCCACAAAGGAAAGCAAGACTCAAATCCACAAGGAGAGTATACAGTAAATCCACATAGGATAGTTCAACACAATCCACAAAGGAGAGTAACATAAGATTCAGCTCAACCAGGTATACTTTTTCAGATGACGTCAAAGATGATCACTGATCCATCTAAGTCGTCGGACCCACGAAGGATCGATAGGTACTAACCCCCGCAGAAGACCCACACAGGATCGGGCTCACACAGAACCTGTAGGCAGTGGCTCACACAGAACCGGTAGTAAGGACCCACATAGGATCGGGCTCACACAGAACCTGTAGCACTGATCCACGTAGGATCGCTGAGTGCAGTAGTCGACGCAGTCCACTGAGGATCTCTGCACAGTCGTCGCCGCAGTCCACGAAGGATCTCTGCTCTTCCGTCGTCGCAGTCCACGAAGGATCTCTGCTCTGTCGTCGTCGCAGTCCACGAAGGATCTCTGCTCTGTCGTCGAAGTCACAGCCAGCGCTAGGGTTCCCGCACAAAGCGAGCTCGTTTAGGAGGGTCCGCTCCACGAGCCGAGAGGCTGATACATCAACTGACACGTAGTCCGAAGTTGATGTATCCAAAAGTTCCGTATCGACAACAGGATCTCAACGCGACAGACGGTGCGTCAAACGGACGCCCGGTCTGAGAGTTATTGGCATTTTCGTCCCAGGGGCCCGGTTGGTTTTTAGGGCAAAACCAACCCGACCGTACTCCGCCTGTATCCGATCCTCGGGCGGAGTATGCCAAAAGTTCCGTCTCACTTAGAGGAATCTACCACAGCTGACGGTACGTCGATCGGACGTCCGTAGCTCACGTTATGAGCGTTTCCGCTCCGAGGGCCCGGTTGGTTTCGTGTACGAACCAACCCGGCCGAACCCAAAGTCTTCCGAAACCTTGAGTATAATATACCGAAACGACCGTCTCGATCCAAGGATCGCGTAGCCGCTGACGGTTCGTCAATCGGAGGTCCCAGGCCCAAGATATGGGCGAAAGACCGAAGAGGGCCCGAAAACGGGGGTTCTGGGCCCGGGGCGACCCGGCCCGAACCCCCCCTGGGGTCGGCCGAACCGGGCCGGCCCGAACCGGCCCGAACCGGCTCGGCCGGGTCCGGTTCGGCCTGGGCGCGGCCCGGCCGACCGGACCGGCCGGCTCGGCTTCGGCCGAGCGGCCGAACAGGCCGCCGCCGCGGGTTTGACCCGCGGCATTTGAAGAAACGCGGCCCCCGCGGGGGGCCGCCTGTCACGCGGACGCGGCCGGGCCGCCGCGTCCGTTCCCGGTTCCGCGCGGCCGCGGAACCGGCCGCCACCGCCGCGGCGGAAGATCTCCACGGCGGCGCGCCGGGCGCCGCCGCCTCCGGTCGCCGGCGCCGCCGCGCCGGCGACCCGCGCCGCCGCTGCCTTCCGCGGGCCGCCGGAGATGCTCCGGTGGCCCGTTTTGCCTCCCGTCTACGCCGATGCCTCTCCCGGATGCCGACCTTCACTGCGGAATCAACGGATCACCCCTGCCGCGCGGTTTGTCGTCGTCCGTCATATCCGCACAACAAAAAGGGATCGGCGGAGGGTTGTCGGGTCTTGTTCGTTAGACCCGCACCCTCCGCGTTAGCCATAATCAACGGGAGAAAAGAAAAAAAAAAGATGATCAACACATGATCCAACAATTTTATTTAAAGATAAAATTGTTCGTTTGAAACCGACTTTTTAAATTTTCAAGAACGTTCACGAGAAAATTTAAAAAGGGGTAACTTTTCCAAAATAAATCCCTACCTCGAAGTCGTCGTCAGACGAGAGGTCGTCGCGGAATCGCTCGTCGCGGAAGAAGGAGATCGTCGCGTCGTCGCGGTATCCGGCGTCGCGTCGCCAATCTCCGGATCAAGAACAAACAGATTTAATTAATTAAATCCGTTGTTATTGAAATTAAGAAGGGAGAATTTAGAAGTTTCGATTCTCACCTTTAACCGCCGATCGCAGGTTCGCCGCGGAAGAAGAGGCACCGAAGAAGAAGAAGAAGAAGGTCGCGGAAAAGATGTTGACGTCGCGGATCGTGCGTCGTCGGATTCCCGTTCCGGCGTTCTTCGCGTTCTTCGCGTTCTTCGCGGAGAGGGTGGAGGCTCAGAGGAATTGCACAACGATAGCAATCCTCCAAAATAGACAAGTTTGTCTATTTTATTATTTTGCCAACAAACGTAAAACGCATAAGTAACGACCCATTTAATTCGTTGAATTAATTCAACGAGCGAAACAGCCCATTTAATTCACGAAAGAAACAGCCCATTTAAATGGTCTGTTAAGAATTAAAGAAACGCGTCGGTTGACTTTTCAGTTTCTTTGACGGGTTTTCGCGGGTGCGTTACTTAGCGAAAGAAACGGCGGGGCTCGCGCGGGCCCCACCTCACAAATATCCTATCAAGGGGGTAGGATATTTCTGGATAGCATCCTATCCAGTTCAACACAGTTCAAGCCGCCTTTAAGTGGCTTCAAGTGGCTTCCAAGCAGCTTAAGTGAAATAAAATAAAGTTGTCGCACAAATTTATTTTATTTCTGACTTAAAGCCGCAAAATTTAAATACCACGTCTGAGCAAACGCAACTCCGGAAGAGGCGTTTCTAAGCAAATACCGGCGCTGCGATTTCATCGGTACCCTCAGAATTTGATTCCGGGCACCGGTTCAAAAGATAGAAAAACCCGCTCGTCCGTTCACTGAACGTACCCGAGCCAAACTTCGGAAATTGATTCCGGGCACACCGGGCCTCGGAATCAGGTGCCGTCTGAAGCTGCGCTCTTGTAAAATTCCAAAGAAAATTAATAAAAAAATTTCCTTGAAATTTGCGGGTCTTTACATGGGGGGGGGGAGAAATAAAAAGGGGTAAAAAGGAGTGGGATCTATATAGAAAGCGGTATATAAATTTTTAATATAGGAGATGGGTTTTTATTGATTGGAGGGAAATGGAAAAGAGAGTTCATCCCTTTCCCCACTCCTCCCATTATAATATTAGCTTTCACACTAATCATAATATTTGAAAAGAAGAAAAATATCATCCTCCAATATGTTTATTCTAATAAATATGTCATGTTTTATTTTTATTTAGTTATTATTTATTTTTTTATTTAATAAATTTCATTTCCATATTTTTATTTTTATATGGTGTCTTAAAAAATTATATTATTAATTTTTTATTGTATTATAATTTTGTTATTTTGAGTTAGTTTCAAGTTTATGTATATTTAAAAAATGTTTCAATCACTTTTTTATTATTTTTGTTATAATATTTTTGTTATTAATAACTTTAAATTTTAATTTACATTAGTGTTTATGGTTATAATATTGCATGAGTTTTTTATAAAATTTCTTATTGTTTATAATATAATTAGTTTTTGATATTTTTTTATGATGTTATAACTGTATTCATGAAAAATAGGTACATTGGATTTTTTTGTTTTCTTATTTATAAATTAAAAATTATGTGTCTTTATTTTAATTAAATTTATGTTTTAGTTTGATAATTGTAGACATTTTAAGTAATTTTTTGTTTTCTTCAACTTGTACATGAAATTTAAAGTTAAAAAAATTATATCAATCTTAGTTCCTAAGGATGTACATTAATATATAAATGGTGAATTTATCATGGCTAGTGACAATTTAAAAAGAGAAATAATCATTTCCATGATATAAAGAAAATTATGATATAATAATAAAATATAAAAAAGATTATTAATAATCATGGGAGATGAGTAATATATAAACATAAATATCATATACAAACTTAAAAGGATACTTGTTAAGATATCATATAATCAAATCTATATTTGAAGACTCTTTTTCATAGGGAATAAGGTGAACTGTAAATAATCAATTAATATCATATTTATAGATTAATTATTACTCAATGAAATGGGGAATTATATAATAATGGTCCCACCAATCATGTTATTATCATTAATACAAAGTAAAACATGAAAAAAATACATTTTATAAGTCTATAAAATAAGGATTTAATGCAACATGAACATTCATCAATGTTAACTAATGAGTTTAAAATTATGGTGTAAGGTTAATATAATAACTAATAAAAGGAATGTTATCAAATGATAGAAATAATTATTAAATAAACAGTGTTTTTAAAAGGAATGTACAAGGAGAGAGATAATTTTATCGAAGGTTATTAGTTCAAAGGTTAGTCTAAACAAGTAAGGAAGGCTGTAATAAAAATAATCTCTTGAAAATAAAAAATGTTATAGTCCATATACATATATTAGAATTGTGATATATAAAAAATAATAAAATATAAACTATTTGACTCTCTATTAATATACTAAGAGTTATCTTCTTGTCACATACTAAGATTAATCGTGAAGTTCATGATAAAAGATAAACCATGTATATATATATATATATATTTTTTTTTTAAAATGTTCATTTTTTATTTCATATATCCATAATTCCCTAGATATTAGAACACACACACACACACACATATATATATTATAATAAGGAATTATAAGTCAATAACCATATTAAAGTGTTATATAGATAATAAATTTTAAGAGAAAATACAAAGATATAAAGGAGACATTACTTGTCACTTTCTAAAAATTCACATTTACTCTTTAAAATATTAGGAATTTATCTAAGGGAGATATGAAATAGA
Source organism: Viscum album (assembly GCA_963277665.1). Taxonomy (NCBI): domain Eukaryota; kingdom Viridiplantae; phylum Streptophyta; class Magnoliopsida; order Santalales; family Viscaceae; genus Viscum; species Viscum album. The sequence continues at coordinate 1,422,463,428 of OY728120.1, forward strand.
TCAGGATTGGAAAAAATTTCAATGATATTATTTAGATTTGAATGAAAAAAATATGGTATAGATGTGAGTATTTATAGTAATGTTTAGATAATTATTTAATTTTTTTTGGAAATAACTTTTTTTAAAAAAATTTGTGGGAAATTCTCTTAAAATAATTCACACAAGGATTAAATCCATTAAATTTGAAATTTTATTCAACATATTTGAGTTTTATAACATGAAACACTGAAATGTTACATTTAATATTAATTGGACATTCAAAATAGTTATTTATGAATAATTTTGTTTAAAAATAATGAAATATATATTAATCTTTGAAAGTTAATTTATAGGGTTTTGAAATTTAATTTAGTATTCAAAGATTAATAATTTAAATAATAAAAAATGTTATATATTTTTTTATAATATACTTTTAATTATCACATCATTTTTATATCAAAATAACATCATGTAGTACACCATAAGAAAATAGCATATTTTATTATTCACCCTCATATTTCACTATTCTTAAAAATTTATAAAACACTCCCTTATCTGATTTTGATGTATTTACTCTAACTTCTTAATTTATTTTATGTGAAAAAATCTCTATGCCTAATAAATTTAACTATTAAATAAAAAAATCAAGTGTGTTAAAAATCATGCATTTTAGATGAGATATATTTCTAAACCATTAAAAATTATTTATTATTTTAATATGTATACACATGATTTTATTATAATTTATAGATACATAATTAATATTTATATATAAATTATTTTTTATTACTAATTTTTTATGAATAAATCTCATAAATAATGGTTATTTTCTATAAACCTTCATATAAATGATATATGAAGGCCATATGATATTGTTCAATATGAGCATGTTGTATGGAATAAAAAACATGTAACCTAGGAATATTGTAAACTTTGTTCATGAAATATATTAAGGTCAGTCACTTCCTTTACATGGGTAGTGGAATGTTAAATGTTAGTTTCATTAATACCTCCATATAATCTATCATTTTGTTAAGTATTTCATGAGATGAAATGAGTAGGAATTGATTTAGATATAGGTTATGAAGCTTTATTAACTAGATTTATTACAAAAATGTTATATAAATCTTAGGTAAAATCCATTCAATGATCATACATATATTATGATCTATATAAGATACTACTTTCATCGATATGGATGGCATTATTTTTCCTACCCAGCTTCATATTTATTCTCCTAATCTCTTTATCTACCCAACCATTTACTCGATTGAGATGCTCACATATCATGTACTATCAGAGGATACCACTTGATCATTGAGTGATTTGGTTCAACCCATGGATACAACATAATGGAGGGATGTTTTTAATATACCTATAGAGATCTTTATATAGTTCATACACTTGAATAAGGTGCGACATCCCATCAATGAAAAGTACATGCATAGTTTATTCATTTTAAAGTTTACACATGGTATTGAGAATTCATGAATGGTGATCCCATTTTGGGATTCTTAATTACTTATATTGAGTAGTGTAAGAGTGAAAAAATTCACAGAAACCTAAAAATGGTCTCTGATTAGTGACATGAAATTTGATTCTTAAAATATTGATAAAAATACGGATGATATATATTGTATTAACTACCATTAAAATAACATAATAACTTAAAATATAGCTGAATAAAATGATATGTGATATCATAACCAACAACCTAAGTGAATTTCACTTGTTTTTTAATGTCTAAGTGTTTAAAATATGGAATCATTGGATAATAATGTTCTAGAATTTATTGTTTTTGTGGTGGAAAAAAGAATGCATGTTATCGCTCTTACAGTATAACAAATATTGTAAAAACTGACTCCCATTCATAGATTGATTAAATACTATAAAACCCATTCTCGCACACCCTACACAGGTCACCATGTGGTAGATTAAAGTTATTCATAAACCCTATATCATTGATCATAATACCCATTGCAATAAATTCTACGAATGTTAATCACATGTTGGCCTTTAATGCATGAGATTAATCTTCTTAAACCATATATCATAAGTCATAACATTTTTGTGTATGGTTTATGCTAGATATACCATAGATAAGATATATATTTACTATAACTCTTGGTGATATCCCTTAAGATCATACATTTTAATAAGATGCAACATCCCATCAGCGATCTTTATCAACCTCATATGATGGGATCTAGAATCACCAATCATTGAAATAAAAACATAGGAATATTCAAGAATGGAACAAATTTCTGAAACTTTCCAAACCAAATGAATCCCATGACATCAATATTACACAACTTAGAATTCAAGCCATACCCAATTCACTACACCTTGTTAATTCCCTTACATGGTTAAATAAACACAGCTCAAAGAAACACATATACAAGAAAAACAAAGAAAAAAATGACAACAAATATTTACATGGTTTATAATTTTGTCTTATATGCATAGGATAAAACTATAGCTTCCTTTTATTCCACATAAGCTAATAATATTACAATAAAAATTGATAAATCATTGTTCAATTACTTGTGTAAAATGATCCCACACCATCTTTATAATGGGGCCCAACCAGTCAATTGGTTCCACCACCTTTTGATCTATATGCGGGGCCTAAATTTTCCTTATAATCCTTTGACTACCTATAGCTATCTTCTAGTAAAATTAGTAAAATATCCTCACAAGGATAACTGATAAACATTTAGGTAAACCTTTATTGAACTACCAGGAACCATTATATATCCCCATTAGTTATTCATCCATGAATCAAAACTTCTACTCATTTATTATCTATACATTGACCACCCACACTCTTGGTTTCAAAACATATCATCCATCCTAGTATGACTCATATAGAGCTTCAGCTTCGAAATTACTCCTCTATGTTCCAGAACCTATGTTCTATAGTTACTCCTTTAGGATAAAGAGATCCCAAAAAATAAAGTGTCTTAATATTTCCTAAAAATATTCTACTTGAATACTACTATAGAGTAATTTATCTATTTTTGAACATTAAGAACAATGATGAACATCATAACTTTTATGTCAAAAAAAAATGTCTCCATTCCATCTCTAAGTTAACTTAGTCCCACTAAGGCACAATGGCGCCTCAAAATTTCCTAGACTAAATATTTGGTAAATATATCAACTAGATTTTTTCTTCCACTAATCCTTAATTTCTTTTGAACCCCATCATTTAACATCTTCTAGGTGAAATGATATTTCCAATAAATGTGAATTTTTCATGAGTGAAACACTAAATTTTAGACAAAATAATTTCACTCTAACCAATATAGAAAAGAAATCAAATTTCCTAAATCCTTATAAGATCCACTAAAAACACTTCATCCATATCAGTTCTTTCCCTAATTTCATGATGCCCATAAAATATACTTCCCTTTTGGATAGTGATATAATCTATTATAACCATAACATCCAAATTATGAATATTACTCTAAAGGTATACAAAAATACCATGATACTCTTTCATGAATCTATACGCTGTCCAAATTACATATCAATATAAACCTATAATCGATCCACCACTCTAAAAAATAAGGCTATATATTATACACTTATGATATATCAGATAATATAATTCACATATTCTTAGTTTTCTTTTCATATATTTTCTATAAAGTAGCAAAAAACTCCAATTTCAGGTCTAAAGTTCAAAAATGTATATAACATGGAATACATAAAACTTTCTACCACTGATGAAAAATGAACTTTCACCATATAATTAGAATCATATTCTATTTTTGATGATTTCTATTTGGATAAATTAAAGTGTCTAAAAAATTGTATTGACAATGGTTTCCATATTATAATTTTGAATCTCTTGATGACCTTATAGATGTTATCATTCTGATACAATACCAAAGGTCAAATTTTCTTGTCTCTTTCGATCCATATCCCCAAAATTTTCTTATCTACCTCGATATCCTTCATCTCAAACCATTATGAAAAATCAAATATTCACCTCCCAAATTTTATTAATATATAGAACTCTTTAGAGTATTTTATCTATATATAAGATAAATATGAGAAAAATCTAATACTTAAACACCTTTTGGTTGTAACATTGATTTGATTTTCTTTACAAGAACCTTTTCTCACCCATAAATGCATCAAACTTTTTATTCTATTACATTTTCACTTTCTTAAATACATAGAAATATTTCCATCTTAAAAACCAAATACTAATTCTATTTTTACAAGAAATTATCAAGTTTCTTTATATAGATTTATTCCTTTAAATTTCCAGGAATAAATGTTGTCTTCACATATTTCTATTAAAAATTTATTTTTTTAATCAAACATGTTAAGAATAATCTAGATGGTTCTATGTTAGATAACATGTGAGAAAAGTTTATAGAACTCTACTCCTACCTTTTGTTAATACCCCTTTAGAAGCATCATATCCTTATACCACTTCTTACTCTAAGATTTGTTTTTCAATTAAAATACCCATTGTTTTATCATTTTATTCTCCCATGGTAATTATATTGGCTCCCATGTTTCATTTTAATGCAACAAAATTTGAATATTTCATGAATAAATCCCAAATTTTGGAATCATTGAGACACAACACTTCTTTTAGGGTCATAATATCTCCTCCATTTATATTAAGTAGAAAAAAAATGAAAATAAATTTCAAACATTTGAATTGGTCATATGATTTTGATAAACCTCCATGATCTAACCAATAGTTTTACTCTTTCCAAAAACCACTACATTTAGAACTTCACTTTCTAGAACACTTATTTGAGATTCCATAGTTCTTAATATATTTGGTACATCTTCTAGCCTAACTAATTCCTTTAGAATTTACATGATCTTTAAAATTTATGGAAATTTTCTACTTCTAGAATATCCTATCAGATCAAATTATATGTGGTTAGTTTATAAATTTTTCTATACTTCATTTCAACCATGTTTGGGTATTTACAAAAGAATTTCTCATTGAAGGTAATATTTTGTCTACTAATGAACTTATGAGAGTCATTATTCAAAATATGAAAACTAAAATTTTCATCACATATCCCATAAAGAAACATCCCTAGTACTTTTCTTCAAGTTTTTCCTGACCCTTATCATTAAAATGGACATAAGAGTGACTTCCGAAAAAATTGATGTGGGTAACATCTATTGGTTTTTCAGATCAAATATGTTCTATAATATCCTACCCGAATGGGGCATAAAGAACTAATATTAATAAGGTTAACTACAAAATTTACTACTTCTGATCAAATTTACTTAGAAATTCTAAAATGTAATCCCATTCCCAGATCTTTCTTAGTTAATGTATAATTAACCTATTCCAATACACCATTTTGTTTTAGTCTTCTTGGTATAGTCTCCCAAACATGATTTCTTTTCTCTAATAAAACCTTTAAAACTCCCCTAATACTAGATTATCCATCATTATCAAACCTTAGGCATCTTAAGTTATTTATAGTATATTTTCCCACCATGGACCTCCATTGAACAAACACACTGATCACCTTTGATTTGGGTATAAATAAGTAAACCCATAATTTCATTATTTAATCATTGATAATTGTAATAGAGTACATTAACCCATCATTAGAAAATATTGTTCTAGGATCTCAGAAATTCCTACATACAAGTTTCAACATATGATAATTATCTATCCTTTAATTTAGATTAAATGACACATTTATATATTTTTTAGTATACAACTCTCAAAAGATCTAAAATTCACATAACCACACTTAAATATACCCTTATCCACTAAGACTCACATGTTCTTTCAAAAAGTTTACCAATAAAATAATTCCACAAAACCAGAAATTTAGAATATGTTATTCCAAAAATTATTTCTCTATCTAGTTCTCCCATAAGATACAACATACCATATTTGACACTTCTGACCAAAATAATGGAACCTTAATCAATATTACAGACACCATTTTCAGGGATTGTTCTAAATTTGACTTCATTCAGCTAACCAATGAAAATTAGATTTCATCATAATACTATTATGTGTTAAACTCCCTGTAACTACAAGAAGCTTCTTCTAGACATTTAGTCTTTAACATCTCCCTTCCACATGATCTTGAGAGATTAATCATCAAATAGATAAACCTTTACAAACCTTCCAGATATATAATTCACCATACATCCCCTCTCGATCATAGAATGGAATGAAAACTCAAAATCAACAATCCATGATTCTGATGGAATATTAATACTTAAAAATAAACTACTATCACCTACAACCATAATATCAATAGAATTTAATCTTCTATAATCACCCATTTTGAAACTCAACTTGTAATCTCTAAAATATTTCTTTATAATACCCTGATTTCTATAATTCCAATATATCAGATTGAGACCAGTAGATCTACATACCCTTATTTACCTTGACCTATCTTCTAATTTCTTTCTACCTTTATATTGAGTAAAAAATATTCTACCTTCTGAATTGAGTGAGATTCTGGTATATTCATAGACTTCCTTTGATATAGGATCTTCATTCAAGATGAGATATCTAAAATTTTTAAACACTAAGTTGGAAATCTCAAAATAATTTCTTTTGATAATCACTATTTCATCCCATGATTCTAGGTGTGATGATAGAAACAACAGTTACCACACATATTCTCTGAACATCATATTAACTGGTTCAAGTTGATATTAAATTCTTCCATTAACATGACCAGACATAATTATTCCTTCCAATATCCCCATACTAAACAACCTCTATACCATGAATACTTTGTTTATAACTTTTGTATTCTCATACTTGTCTACTAGATCATTCATCAGATCCATAAATTTCTTTACCTATAAAATGTTATATGCAACATTACATGACAATTACATCTGAATCATTATTAATTAGTGCCTTTATATCCAGAATTTCCCAATTTTTTTATATTTAATTTAGTTTGAATCACTTTGATGTAACTTCACTATCCATTTGAAAAAATAGTCCTCCAAATGCTTCTTATAAAAGAAAAAGTCCATCCTATTTATTTTTTTATATATAAATTTACTTATTTTGATTTCATAACTTATTAAAAAATTTACTCCCACTGAAAAAAATAAATCAATATAATAATGTTACCAAAAAATATTACTACCGAGTTTGAAAAGCTATGTTGAATCATACACTATGATACCACTTGGGATTTATAACCACTGATTATTGGATGAAAAATATTGGATGCTTCAAACATGGAAGAAATATCTTAAAAATCCTAGACCAGAAGAATCCCATGGTACTAATGTACCAAAACATAGAATTCAAGCAACACCTAAGCCACCAAACCAATTCAATTACCTTACACACTCAATCAGACACAACTTACGCAAATAAAAAAACAAGTTTAAACCAAGAAAACAATAAATTACAATAAATATTCACATGGTTCAGAATTTAGTCCTACCACCATGGGAGAACATAATATATACCTTTCATTTAACATAAGTAAAAAATATTACAAATAATAAAAAATTAACCACCAAAATTAGATCATTACAATATTATTTTATGACACATGTATAAGTGGTTACACCCACCTCTATAATGGGGCCTAACTGATCAACCAGTTCCATTGCCTTCAAATCCTTATTGGGGACCCACAATTTTCCTTGTATACCTATTATTTTCTATAGGTATATCTACCTTGAATTCAATCTTTTGATGAAATGAAAAAACCATCTTCATACGACTAATTGATGAACCCTTATGTGACCCTTTTCAAAATTTATAGGAACCCTTTTTTATCCTCATCAGTGATTCATAAATGAGTCAAAATTTCCACTCATCCATTATTTGGAAATTAAACAAATACACTCTTGGATATAGAATATATCATCTAGGACATCCTAACTTCTATTAAGATTCCACTTATGGAGTCCTCCTCTATGTTCTATAACCCAAGTTCCAAAGATCCTCCTTTTAGAAAAAGATAAATAAAAATATATAAGAGTATTCATATTTCCAAATAGTATTTAGGATAAATATTGTAAATCTTCATCAAGATCATAATTTTAAGGAATTCATAACCAACCATCAGTTAAAGGTATCTTTATAATTTATTCATTTTACACTTTATGCATGGTACTAGGCATTAACACATGGTGACCCTATTTTTGAATTTATTAATAACTTAAACTTCACATTTTGAGTTTTAAAATATCCTTTGAAACCTAAAAATGGTATTAATGTAATTCCATATGATTTAATTCTTTAAATAATTCTTAAAATGAAAAATATGGACATTGTATCATATACCATTAAAATGATAGAATAATTTTAATAATGGATTCCTAAAATGATATGTGATAACTTAACTATAATCTCAAGTGAATTCCATCATTTTTTAATATTTAAGTGTTTGATATGGGGAATAATAAGATATAAAGGTGTTAACTTGAATTTTTAACATGGTAGAAAGGAAATAACATCATATCAATCGTATGGTATAAAGGATATCATTGAAATTGAATCTTAGGTGATGATGGGTTTAATTCCATGCGATTCATGATCGTCAAACCTAAATATGTACCCAAATAAAAAATTAATCTTATAAGTAATCCATATAACATAGGTCATAGAACCAATGTGAGTAATTCTTGGTTTCATATCACACACTTCTATATTTTTCTTACATAGGGCTTAATTTGTAGTGGATTAATCTTATGGTTAGCTTATCGTAAGTAATGACATCTGTACATGTGAGATGCATGTGTTAATCCAATGTGAGGTTGTTCTACATGAGATTAATTTGACATGGTTGGAATATCATAAGGTGTAACAACTAGACATTTGTAATGTACTTAATTATTTCTACACTAGACTAAATATTGTGGTTTAATCCTTTGCATTATTAAAAATGTTTTTTTACTAAAATTCAATAATGAATTGAATTGTATAATTTATAAAATATTTTTAAATTATGAAAAAAGGTGAAATTGGGTATTTATTTATTTATAAAAAAGGGACACCTCAGAGCAAGATCAAAGTCCAAGAAAACTAATAGAAATGAAAAGTTAGAGTTTTATAAATATTGAGGAATATGGATTCCATGATTTCACAAGGAGAATAAAAAGAACAAGAAGAGATGCATGAGAAAACACCCATGTTAGTAAATATTCTATTTGAATTGTTCCCCTCACAAAAGGCATGTTACAATATGAATTAAATGTGATTTTAAAATCCCAAGAAATCCTCCCAATCCACTGCCAACCTCAAAGATAGTGAGATGATATAAGGCATGATGGCCTAATAAATGAATGTATAATCCACCACTAGCTATAATTAGTTCCACTGCTTGAATTTAAAAATTTTGATATACATGATGATTCTTTCCATTTCAGACTCAAAAGTAAATTCTTAACCATAATATTTATAAAAACATCAAAAAAATTACCATTTATGATCCCAAAATAGACCACATCTTTCTTACCTTTTTTCCCTTTCGAATCACCAACTGATTTGATCTTTATTCGACTAGAACAAGAAGGTTTCCAAACTATATGAATATTTCCACTATAAGACTTAAATTTAACTCCAATTTTAAGTCTATTATAAAACAATAATTCTTATATGAAGTTCCCAACCACCCAGATTGTAAGGATTTCACTAACCTAATTGATGAAAAAAGACCAACCATGTTCTGATTCAAATTGATATCTTTATTTTAAAACCTGGATAGGTTCCTTTTTATTCAAATATTGTATAATATATCCATGAAATCCACACTGAATAATTATTTAAACTACCCTAAATTGGGTAGGTTATTAAAGAAGTCAAGAAGAACTGAAATGATAATAGATTTAAAGCCTCTTACCTCAAAGTCATCTATGTCAACCAAAAAAATATCTTTGGAAAAAGGTAATTAGAAGAAATTAAATTTATTTTAATCCTCACCTTTCCTAAAATATGTGCACATAGAGTAGATATAAACACTTATTTCTTCATATGTATATCCCAGGGAAGTTTTTCATAGGAATCTCTCTAGAATAAGGCATATTTTGTAGGAACAGTCTAAGAATGGTTAAATTGATGGATCTAACTTAATAAATTAATAGGTCATCTCATGTAATGGTTATATATCTACTTATAATTTTGTTATCCATGTTTTGATGGATCAAATATTGGGAATACTATCTTTATAATTTAGTGGGATTTATATATTTATAACCTAATGTTGGTGGGAATATCTTCCAATGAAGAGATGATTTTATCTTTAATTTGGATGTTAAGATATAGGATATAGCCATGAAAGTGGATTGAAAGATGAGAACTAATCCAATTTCCAAACCATAATGAGTGACAAGAGTTACTTGAGGCCAACCACCTTAAATATATCATAACATCAGAGTGGATATTCTTGATGCCTAACCAAATCGAGGAGCGATAATTTGATAGATTTTGGTAGAAATTATTTTGGAAATGATCTTATTGATGCTATTATATAAGGAAATGGGCTTGAACTGATGTAAGGACTCAAAAAATTTAAAATTGGGAAAAAAATAATAAACCGAGTGTTAATGTATTTTGGGAGGAGGTCATTCCTAAATATGTTTGAATCACATTGAGGATGTCTCTCTTAATAATGTACCAATATTCTTTGAAGAAGATATTAGTTAACCCATCAAGGTTTGTTGTTCTTGAAGGATTAAGATAGAACAATATATTCTCAACTTTCACTAGGTCTAGAAATGATGTCAGTATTTTGTAATCAGAGTCATCAATGGAAAGAGGTATAATATCCCCCATGTTATAGATTTCCCCTATGGATTTATTTTTAAATAGTTCATTATAATATTCCAAAACATGCTTCTTTATATCCTCATTGTGGGAGAAAAAATATCATCTAACTTTAATATAAGTTATAGTATTTTTGAATTTACTAAAATTTTAAGGTTATTTAATAAATAAGTGTTTTGATCCCCCACCTTGATCCATTTCAATTTGAATTTTTCCTTGAACAAGACCTCCTTAGAGCTAAGCATAACATTCAGTTGAGAAGATAGATCAACTTATTAAAAATGAAAATGTAAAATAAATATTTATAAATGTATCATTACACCAGGTTATAATATATTCCTTTATACTTACCAATTTAAAGACACATTAATAAAGAACATTTGTGCATGGGGTGATTCTCTAGACACCTTGGACAATCCTTCTACATTCTGGGAGTTTAATACAGAAATTATTAAATATGCAAGGGAGAGGCCCCCATTAATTTTTATTTAATATGGGAGGATAAAATGGGATGGTAACCTGAGTTAATTTTTAAGTGAGTTCTATATAAAACCTCTACCCATTCATCAAAGAATTTGAAATTGAAAAAACTCCTATCAATATTTCTTTCCACAATTTTGTTAATAGATTTCTTGTACTAAGTATATTTGTCCCATGCAGAGAATCTTTAACCAAATTATTCCAATAAATTCATTCCCTGAATAATATTTTATGATTGATTTGATCAAGGTTTAAAATATAATAAATAGATGATATTTGGATGATGTTAGTAGTTCACAAAATAGAAATTGGAATATAAAATGTTTATATTTTATTCAATGTCATATATCTAAAGTAAATTCCATATAATAAATAGTATACAAGAGTTAATATTGGGAATAAATATATTTTGTTTTTATTTATAACCCCTGTGTAATGTATATAATATACGATTTAGTTATAAAAGTATTGTAATTATTTATTTATGAATTATTCATAAATATTTCATATCATGTTTAAATAATTTAAATATTCATTTATTTACTTTATTTCCTTGTTTATGATTCATAGATATAAATTTTATATATTATGAATATATTGTATGCTTTAATTTAAATTGTTAAATTTCTTATAAATTATTATACATGTATCTAGGGAGTTACCTGATAAGAATGATAAAATATTTAGTTGTTTCATACCTTGACTTTGGATTGTACTAAGTTTTGAAGTTGAATTTAGAATTCAATTATAAGTTATACATAAAATGAAAGGGTTTTGTGTTCCTCATGCATTATAATAATTTGGATATATATATAGGTATGGTTGGATTTTAATTTGGTCTAGTAACACAAGTCCATGAGATGTGTAAAGTGTTACAGATCAATATGATTTATCATGTTGATATAGTGGAATACTATTCAAGACCAAATCATTAAAAGCATGAATACATGTAAAGGAAATACCAATAAATAATAGTGGAAATTAAATCCCCTTAATATTTTTGTTATATTCCTTTCAAAGTGAGTACATGTGAGGACATCAATAATTCAACCATGAAGGTTTTTCCAATATAAGGTCCTAAATGATTATCTTGTGTAAATCATAGTAGAAATGGCCAAACCTAAGAGTAATGAAACAAAATTTTACTGTGATATTCAAGTTATACATAGCTGGGAAAACATAAGAGTTAGTATTACAATGTAATAGAGTTGGGGTTTCTATATGATAGACTAGGAAAATTGTTTTCCACTTAACTATCCAAGGGTTATATATGATATGACTGGGATGATTCACTACCTAAATAACTAAATGGAAATTGTATTTCCAAATAATACTCATTTCTTATTGAAATATGGTTATTTAATCACCAATGGATATGATGAGTTCAAAATGGGTCATCATTTTAGTGGGAACACATTTAATAAAAGTTCTTATTAAATTTTTGTAAAACATGGTGCACATATGATAAAATATACTACTGTAGATAAATAACATCATCACCATCATCATCAAAAATAACTTTGTGATTAATCCTTATATAAGGAGAAACATAATGTAACCAACTTCTTAGATTTTTATAAGACTTGATAATTATTATTAACCCAAGATAAAACTATGTGTTAGAGTTACACATTCCTCAGTAAATAAGGTTTTGAAGTAGTTTAATAGGTTAATATAGATTATTATGAGTAGTATAAAATGATTCAATTATGGTTTGAAAGGTATTAGATATAAAAATAACCTAATAAAATTTAATATCCAATCATATATTTAATATTATTTAATATGGTATATACTTGTGACGCTAGAGGGTTGATTTTAGGATTATTTTTATTATGGAATTCATTCTAGAATCATAATTGGAAATGTTTTGATAATGTGTTGAGTTTTATAAAATTTTACTCTATTTTCTTAAAGTGGTGAGTAAATATGAATTATAACATATGATGTTTAGGTTATGATTCTTTATTTTAAGTACAAGTTGGTAGAATTTTATACCATAATAATAAAAGTTAGTCGGAAGTTCATATAATGTTTATTTAAGTATCTAGTTTAGGTAATCGAACCCTAGTGTTATTAGGAAGGTATGTAGTAATGTTTTCATATGATGGAATTATCTAAAATAACTTAAGGGTTTTGTGTGACTCCATGCAATTTCCAATTTATATATTAATGTTATAGATATCAATTATTCAATTTCAAAGGCCTTGTGATAACAAATGTATACTTTAAAAATGTTTTAAATATATATGTTACATCCTAGGTAATTATAGAATAATACCTTTTCATATTTATTAAATATTAAAAATTAGAAAGTAATTGTACCTTAAATTGGCGCTATAGCATAACCAACATGCAACAATGGGTTTCTCTAAAATCTTACATAGCACACAAAATTGAGTTATACAGAAAAAGAAATAATATATTATATTATTATTATTTTAGATGGTAGTTATCATGTATCCATTGTATTAGAGGAAATAAACAAAACTAACTATATTATGTTTATTCATGTTTATTAAATATTTTTACTTTTTTCCATTAAATTTTAGAGGCTTAAAATGAGAATAAATCCAATTTTAAGCATAAAATACTCTAATATAGTTGAAAGGTAGTTTTACCGCCTTTTGATGGAGAACACTTATTAAAAATATATTCTTTTTCACTTTTATTATGTTATATTTGAAAAAATAAACATCTTATTTTGAATAAAGACACCCAAATTTACTTTAGTTTATTTTTAGTATTTTTTCCGATAAAATTCATATTTTAATGAATAGTGAAAAATACTGCATTTTTAATTCAAAACTGCATTTCTGTCTAATTTATTTATATTATTAGATTATCCTTTTACATGGTTTTAAGGTATAATTATATTTAGTTTTTATCAGTTAATACATTGTAGTTCATTTAATTCTTTTTCAAATTAAAATTAAATAGAAAAACTACATGAACTTTTGAACAATTTACTTAAAAAACTCATTTTCTTGATCTGTCAATGAGATTAGTGTTAAATGTAATTAAAAAAAATCTGTTAATTTAATTTTATAAAACATACATATATGGTTGTATTAATTATTAAAAATGTGGCCCAATTTTATCAAAATAATTTTTTTGAATAGTAAATTTAGTATTTTATTTACCACACTTAAAGGTAAATAAGGCAATTAAAGGTAAAATCAATATTATAATATTAGAAAATTACCATAACACTTGTTATAATATTATTTTATGAGTTATTATTTATCAATACCATAATTGGGAAACAATTATGACCTTTTGAAGCCACTTGGGTTGGATTATGATATTTATAACATTTAGTTTATAGTAAAGTAAAATATGAGATAAATATGTCTCTTATTACTAAAACAATTTTAATATAGGGTTATATAAGTGTTATTTTGGAATATGAATAATAAATATAAAGATAAAAATATTACCTACATAATGGTAATATATTTATATTTTTTATCAATAAAATAATTAAATTTAATTATGATACAAAGATGATGCAAAAATAGATTTATTAAAGAAGGAATCAAATAAATGATAATAATAATAGTAAAATAAATACAATTTTAAATATTTTAAGCCATAAAAAAATTTATGGATGACTAGGACATGTTATTATTGAGTTAATTTAGTTTTTTTAAGTAATAAATTTCATATGATATTTTTAAAAATGTCAAGTATGAATAGTGTCAAAATGGACATAATTCATAACTTAAAATATAAAATATTTAATTAAATGATATAAACTTTATAAAAATCCAAAATTCAGATAAATAGTTTATATAAGTATTCAAATGTCATTAATTACTCATTAATTGGTCTTTTTTAGGTTATGGTAATTATTTTAACTCTCAAAGTATAAATTACTTGATAAAACGATAAGAGTTAAAAAGTTTAAAACAAAAGGATAAGGACTAAAAATTATTCAAAGCTTGTATAATTATAATTTAATGATTATATTTAGACCCATAATCATACTATATTCTAAATAAATGAGTTTTGATACATTTTTAATTGAAATTTAATTTTTATTAACTTAATACTTTTAATTATTCCAAGGGTGCCCCTCCCCTCTACTATAAAAAGGAACACATTCCTATCTATTAATATCAACTAAAAAACTATTTTTTTCATCCAAGATCTAAAGAAAAACCTTCCTATAATCCCTAACCACATTATTTAGGCCTTAATTTAGTTATAACACCCTTATTAGAGTTGTTAATGTGTTAAGAAAAGTGATCATCTGAAGGAAAGGTAATGTTTTTATTTAAGTGTTTCTATTTCATTTATTCTTACACTTCCTTTAAATATCATCCATCCATTATGAAATAATTACTCAAGTGTAATAAATATACTGATATGTTATTATTTTACTATTAACACCTAAATCCATCTCTAATTTCATCAAATGGGAAATTAACATTTCATTTGTGTGTACGACAGACTACCGCCTCGCGAATCGATATAGTTTGTTTTTCATCACCATATCTCTAGACTTGTAATAATAATGGATGTAATTTTTATATATAATTTTAATGACATATTTATAATTATAATTGAATAATATATCAATTATTTTCTTACTTTCCATGCACATAAAAATGATAATGTCGTTCGTACGTACACGTGAACTGTCACCTCCACAAAGTGATATGAATTGTTTTTTCACCACATAACTTGTATGATATATATAAATATATTTAAATGATGATGATTATTTTAATAATATTATGACCATTATATAAATATAAAATGATAATTATCTTAATGATCAATGAAAAATGGAAACGTTGCTCATGCGTACGTATGACCTACCATCTCTATGATTATAACATTATTAATTTTTTATTACCATAATTAATGGTTTTATTTAAAAGTAAAATAGATGTATAAAAGTTATCGTTATGTCATGAATATTATTTTTGAGATTATGGAATTATGACCACATGGACTATTGGCATCGTACCAAGTTTATTGTCGTCTCAAGTATTGAATATCGCCAAAACATCTGATATGAACTTAAATAATTATGTAATTGTCATAAAATGTTAATAAGTGATATAAAAGGAATAATAAAAATTAAAAAGGATCTAGAGAAACAAGAAATTAACATAAGTTTATTATTCAGGAATATAAATATTGTACGAATTCAGACTAAAGGTAAGGGATGTCGTCTCAATCTCTTTTCATTATGGCATTTCTTGATAATATGCATCTTTATTTTATAAGGTGTATATACACCCAATAAAAAAATTTATTATCCATATTTTATCTATAATAATGTTATTTAATGTTTTGGTAAATGTATTAATTCCTGGAGATTAATATTTAAATGTTCATAGTAGTATGAGACACCTGGAATGCTTAAATATTTAATTATCAAATCTTTATCTTCATGATCTTAATTTACATATTTATTTAAATAGATATAAAAGGATTATAAAAGAAATTTTATTTCTATACTGAATTTCATTCAATAGGAATATTTTTCTACGAAGTGTTTTACATTATTTACAAAATGATAAAAGGAATGTTTTTTTATATACGACAACAACGACTTCTCAGCCGTTGTAACCGTTATTTGATATTTGGATTCCTATATAAGAATTAATGTATTTTAAAAGAAAACGAAACCACATATTTTTATTTTTTGGTTATCTTAGTATTGAAAATGGGATCTTAAATGAAGATGGTATTTTTATAAAAAAGTGTTTTTCATATGGGATTAGAAGAGTTTTTCAGAAGGGTTATGCGATGAATGTTTTTTATTCATGAAATGGTACTTGAGAATTATATGAAACATGTGATCTTGATACAACTTATATGAAGGGTTTATTCCTATTATAGCTCATGGGTGAGCCCGAAACAGTTTATACGGAGGGTTGAGTCCCATTATAGCTCACAGGTGTTCCTGTTATAGCTTATAAGATGGGATGAGCCCCATTATAGCTCATAGGTGAGCCCAATATATCTTATACAATGTGTGATCCCCATTATAGATATGTAATTCATTGGGTAATAATAATATTGGAATTATTACATATGGTTATTCCAATGGAAAAGGGGTTTTAAAGGGATTTATGTATATGATTTTCTAATTCACGTAATGGAGTTTCAATTACTTTCTATTGGTTTTAATGTTTTTCATTGAGAAATTTTTTTGCGTGTTATTCATGTGAAAATGTTTTGTTTAATTCACTCAAAGAAAATTAAATGGGTAACCATGTTTTAACTAGACTATTGGTTTTCTTTCTTTTTATGTCCCTTAGAGAGATTTTTGTGCTCATCCTATGTTTTTAAATGTTTTTCACAAGATTTAATAAAGAATAGAGTCAAATATGGAATCAAGGAAAATTTATGATGATTAAACATGAAAAGAAACCAGGTTTATTTTTAAAAGTTTTTGTGTTATGAATGAAATGGATACTATTGGAAGTGTCCACTTTATATTTCTATGGTTTTTTATGTAATAGTTATGGCCTAATTATCTAAATCTCTAAATATAAAATGATCCACAATGTAAATTCTTTATTTAAATCATGGTTATATAATGTTTATGGCTGGATTCTTATAATAAATATGTTTATGATCAAGAGAATAATTGAAAAAAGGTTATAGTTTTAATTCAAGTGATGAAGTAAAGAATTGATACATCAAATATTTGAATGTAAAGGAATGTATTAAGCTTATATGGATCTAATTAAAGTAATTAAATTATTATCTCAAATTTTTTATATGATAAGAGGGATTATTTTTTAACAAATTATTGTTATGAACAATATGATATAATAGATTCTATACACATGGTTTATGATTAATTAAGCTATATAACATGTTTTGGAAATGAAAAAAGGATAAAAGGAGTTTTATCCATGATAAACTTGTTTATCCAAATATTTTTTTAAAATACAAGGAATTGATATTCCCCCACCACCAGGGACATATTTTAAATAATTATCTTATTTTAATTAAAATGATAAAAATAATTAGAATAACATGTATGATATGGAATCAATAGTTTATTTGTTATATAATCCTAATGAAAGTAAATAAGAGTTATTTACTTAAAATAATGATATTTGTGTATCGTAGTAAGATATTTTTAAGGAAATATAATATCTAAGAGGATAGTGGGTTTATGTTTTGAATTTAATAAGTTCAAAGTTAACAAATAAAATATTATTCTAGTGAAAATACAAATTGAATGTAACTATACATCCTAAAGGAGTTTCAGATGTTTTTGATAGTGTAACTAGTTACATTAGTAACTAAAATATTTATAAGAATATTTTTTATGGAAAGAGTTCTTGGAATTATGAGATGTACTTAAAAATAGTTCTATGTAGACAAAAAATCTATTAACATTATAAAATTTAATGTTGTAGAGTTAAGTAGTTTGGATATGTTCATGGAGATAGAAAATAGTTATATGATTATTAAATATTATCATTATTAAAATTAGATTAATTTATATATATTACTCACTGAGTAGTTTAGTCAGATGTTTTTACCAGGTGTTCACATAGATATGTGGAAATAATTACATAGATATGTAATGATTTTAACAAAAACTCTTGGAAGTGAAATAAAAATAATGCTAATCCATAAGTCTTTCATTATGTTGTACAAAATGAATTCTCCACTTTATTATTATTTAGTATTGGGTGAACATATATATATATATATTGATATATGTATCATGTAGTGAAATGATAATTGATCTTTTAAAGTATTCCTTTGATTTATCATTAATAGATGTTCATTATGGAGTATTATATGTTATTATTAAATGTTAATATTATTTTGAGTATAATTTTTATATCATCATATGAAATATGATCGTGAGGTGCATTGGATGACCCATAAATTATACCAAATAGAGTTTCATACATTATGTATTTTTTATACTAGGGTTTCATGATTCATTCTTAGAGTCCCTAATACTTAAGTTTGGTGATATACCAAGCATGTAGACCATCATAATTTGATACATTTATTGTACAAGCCTTGAGGCACTGCTTATAAGAGGGTGGTAGGGTATTTTTCTAATCATGGAATCAGTTGGAGCTTAAACAAGATGATATCTTTCCTCTTTTATAATGAGTACGACATATTTGAACTCTATTTTGATAGGTTTATGAAGTGTATGACCATACCTATACAGTATATATGATGTGATTATATTTTCAGATTAGGGGCATTTGATGTGATCATCCATAAAGGTGAATGACATGTGATTTACTCATCATCCTAGTCATTCTATTCTCAGAGAATAAAGAATAAATGAGTCGGATATATGGGATTGGAATACACAATTTCCTATGTTTAATCAATGTCTTGGACATAGGTATCATATGAAAATTCATTCTTTCAAATGATGAAGATTGTGGAAATAGGTATAGTGATACATGTGTTTAATGAAGATCATTCAATATCCCTTTGTAGTTTGAGTAGCATTGATGCTATGCTGTAGGATGATATTGGTTTACATTTATAGATTATATGATTCATATATTTTAATAATTTTATATAAAACATTGTGGTGTTACAATTTTTGGTTTACTGAATGGGGATTGAGTTTCATTCATAAAATTTCTCTAAAAGCGTTTTAGAGTTTATCCAAAAGTGGGTTTGGATGGGTATTAAAAAGGAATTGCATATGATGTAATACAAGATGAAATTTTTAATAGATTTCCAAAAATGATTTGGAAAATATCTAAAAATAGTTTCATATATGGTTTCAAAAGATATTGTATATGCTAAAATATAAAGTGAAATGGAATAATGTATTTAAGGCTTTAGTACAAGGGGGATATGGATGATGATATGCCCTATACCCTCATATATGTGATATGTTTAGGATATATTGTATTTTATAATATGAGTATATTATATGAAATGAAACGAATTAAACCCTATCATATTGTATGACTTGTTATTGGGATATTATAATGATATCCACTACCTTTACATGGGTAGTGAAACACATTAACATTTGATAATTCCACCGTGTAATATATCGTTATGTTAAATGTTTCCTATGATAAAATGAGTAGGAATTGAATTGATTGTAGGTTATAAAGTGTTAATTACAAAATTATTTACTCAAATTTTATATAATGTTCATGTAAATTCCATGTAAAGATCAAGAATGTACTAATGGATATATATGAGACTGCTTCTATTGCGATAGTAGGTGTTGTTGTCCCTACTGATATTCTTACGGATTCTCCCATGCTCTCTATCTTCCTCCCCCTTTACTCGAGTGATATTGTAACATTCCATGGGTGATTATAGTCTATAAAATTTCACTCTACTATAATTATAACCTAATTAGGCATCCGATAAAGTTATATTTTACTACTATAGATCTTACCAGGCCACTAATTGTGTATATCTATGTTGAAGTTGACCACACTCAATTATTGCCTTCAGTTATCTAGATCCAAAATGGTGATGATGGGTTTTTTCTCAAGAATTGGTTTATAAGGAATTACCAAGTTACTAACCTAATTTCCCACACCTTGATCATTATATTGGAGAGTGTGACTTTATGAAAGACCCAATTAGAAACCCTAATTTTGGAAAATCCCATACCCTCACACACAAGGGAAAATTAGTCTTGGTTGAGAAAGATAAAAAGATTCCTAATGAGAAATTTTGAAACTCCAGTGCTAAAGTCCCAGTGATTTCTTCATCAGATCTGGTTCTTAACCAAGATCAGACTTAGAATTCTCATGTTGATGTTTTCTAGGGTTTTTTGTATATAGTAAACAATTCTTATCCCATTATAGGCACCATATGAGGTACTATAACACCCCAAGATTTTTCTGAGATAGTTTTTTTAATTTATTAGATGTATTCTATTGTATGCTACACCAAGATAATCACATACTACACACAACACCGAATTAGCTTTCGATATATTCAAAACTATGCTTGATTTGTGTTACACACAAGTTCGAGTAATTTTGATAGATTTCATTTCATGCAAGACCAAAATTAAAAGAAAAACTAAATATTATTATTTATAACATAGACATTATAATGGTATATATGAAAATTATTAATTTAACTATGAAAATATTCTATACACATGTATATATAATTAAATATTTGGTGATAACTTAATTATAAATTAAAATAAAACCCTTTTTAAATAGAAGGTTTTTTTTCGGGAAAACAATTTAAATGAAAACAAGTGAGTTTATAAAATAATAAAATCACTATTTATGGATTTTATTTATTAAATAAACATTTAATATATTCAATAAAAATTTTAAAATAGATCTTCTATGTTTTATATAAATGATATAAGAACAAATTCAATTTTTTCGGATAAAAGAAGTATTTTTTTTAAAATGCAGTTTTGTTGCCTTTTAATGGAGAACCCATTTTAAAGCTAATTTTGAAACTTTTATAAACTTTAAATGACAATTTAAACTTATTATTTGAAAGTGGGATATCAAAATTTACTTTGGTTAATTTTTTTATTTTTTTGGTTTCATGTTTTGATGAATAGTGAAATACAATTTTTTATTAAAGAAACTGTATTTTTTATTTTAATGTATTTTCAAGGTAAAATTATGTTATGAATTAGTTTTAAATATTAATTATTTAATTTTAATATAAAATTGTTCAATTATGGTTTCTAAAAATGATTTTATTATAACAACATTTTATTTTTTAAAAGGGCATTTCATTGAAAAACAACTCTTCATGACATTTTACGGGTTTTTATTTTTATTGAAAATTTTAAGCATTTCTATTTTGATTTTTTAAAAATGGATTCTAAAATTGTTTATCAAAATAATGTTTTATTAAAAATTAAATCATCACACCTACATATATACAACTTACCGTATGTATATTAGGATTATGGAAAGAACATATTCAACATTTAGAATTGGATTATGGAAAAAACATATTCAATCTACGTATTGATCTCATGATCATACGATTCTATTTATTATAAAGTATAGAGTATTTATTTCACAATCTCTTTAATATTTAGAATTATTTCATTTTAAGTCTTTATTGCAGAATATTTATCATCCATGCCAAGGGTTTCTAAAAATGTTTTCAAAAAATGTTTTACTATTTTCCTATGGATATTAAAATTTATTTTTACCATTTACTACATGGATTAAAATGAATATTTCTTTCATTTTCCAAATGAGGTACTTTTTGTCTTTTCTGGAAAAATAATGAGAAGAAAGTTTTATTTTAACTTATACGACATGAATGAAATTTTACTCTTTGATAATGATTTATTTACTTGAATATTACCTTACAACATTATAAGGTCATTTTCAAATAAATTATTTTATTTTAAAATTACACAAAATTTTAAGAAAAGAAAAAAGTTTAGAAGAAGAAAGGATATTTTCCTCAAGAATTATTTTAAAGTGTTCTATCAAAATTATCTTCCATCTAATATTACATTTTTTGATGTTATATATTATTTAATGGAGACATTCCACTTCGGTGGTGTGTGGTGGTGAAGGTGAGTTGCCAAAAACGGTCGTTCTTTGGGAGGTGAATGGTTCAAAACCTGGGAAGTACGCTTTCGGGGGCTGGGCCTCTCCCCCGGGATCCACCCACCTTGTCGGGTCACCCAGATTCTTCTGGGCAGGCTAAATGAGGCGCGGACAAATTGCCGATGGATTGTTGTGTCGGTCCATCACTGCCGTGTTGTTACCCTCGGGAAGCTCTGCCATCTCGGCTGGTAACGGATCCTTCCCCGGTTGGGGAGCTACCTGCGGGTACTACCCCTTCATGGGGGAGGGGGGTTCCTCTGTGTGGAGGGTTCGAAAAGGCCACACTAGGGAATTCCCTTTTTGAATGAAAAAAATGGAGACATTTTTTTCAAGGATATTATTCCTATTATTAATGTGATTTAATTATTTTTATGATGAAATGATATTTATTAAATCCATTTTTTATGGATTAATTTATGATAGAATTATATTTATGAAACCCATTTGATTCCATGGGCTATGATGAATGATTTATGTTCTTGTGGAACACATATATATTTTTTAATATGATATGGGTGGGACCTATATATCCCTCAAATTAATTGGATAAATTTTTATATATAATGATATAGATAGGACTGGAATGTTAAATAATCTCGGTTTAGTAATACATGGATGAAACAAGAAATTTTATTGGTTCAGTAATAAAGGGATGGAAAATTAAGTAAACCCATTTTAGTAGTACACGGCTAGAATAAGGAGTGAAATCAGTTTAGTAAAGTAATTTTCCACTATTATGGTCTTGGAAATGATCTTTGGATAATATGGAAATGATTTTATTTGATTATTCATTATCCACAATTTTAGGTTTTATGACAATGCTATTTTCTTATGGATCATGTTCCTTTATTATTTAGGCCTTAGGAATTTCCAAGATTTATTTCATGACTCAAGATTTTGATATATGTTTTTATGGTAGGATTTTCAAAAGTTATGTTCATGTTTTTAAATTTTTATGTTCATATTTCTTTATATTTTTCCTTTTTATACTTAATGAGTATCTGAGTTCACCATTTTCATATGTTTTCTTTTACCTAGGATATAAATAAAGGTTTTAGGTAGGAAACCTGAAGGAGAATATCTTTATGAGAGATGCTGAATATCTTTCACCAAATTAGAATAATATAATCCAAGTTTCCAAAGGAACTAAACTAATATTTTCTTTGGGTGTTTGTTTGTGTAATTTATTATGTATTATGAAAAAGTAATGTAATATTCATGTACATCATGTTTGGGTTTTTAGAGTTGGTATCAGAGTGAAGGTTTAGTCAGTCTTTGGAAACTAGGATGCAAAAACTTTAGTGAGATCCCACGAGATATTTATAAGGAAATTTCTAGGTATGTCCTAAGGATAAGTATAATTATAGGTTATAATCCTTGAATTTTAGTAATGATCATGAATAACGTAGGATTAAAACTAAGATATCATATATTGAAATATTATATGAAGTTTTCTTTAATTATGTGTTTTTCATCTAGGATTAGTATTTATCACACTTTTCTTTTTGGTGTTATTCAACAACTACAACTAGATCGAACATAGTTAACATTGAATGTTTCATATGTAGAAAGCATGAGAATTATATTTCCTAAGTGGAAATCTCATGAATAGAATCAGGATGGTCGTATGAGTGTTGGTTATAAAACTAAATATAAAGAGACTATAAATTACTTGTGAAAGGTATGGGATGATCTGACCATACTGTTTACCTTAAAAATAAGAAGCATGGTTAGATTAAGGTTGAGGAACCTTAATACATGATAAAAATTTCATATTATTGGAATGAATAAAATAATTAACCCTAATTTATGTGTTAAGAATAATTTTTGATGATTTAAGTTTATATGTTTTGGAAATCAAGGATTATTTATAAGTATTTTCATTATAAGTTTTTCATTAAGGATTGAAAATGATATATTAAATAGTGATAAAGACATAGAAATGTTATTTATGGGAAAGGGAATATTTTTATTAAGTTAAGGTAACCCTTAATGTGTTTAATATTTGGATAAAATTGTGTTTATCTTGGATAAATATATGTTGGATATGATTTATTAGATGATACTAATTAAGGATTTGTTGAAATTTGGGATACATCATCATGGATGAAGATTATAACTTTTTAGATGTAATTAATATTTAAAATAAAGTTTGGAATAATAAAACATGAATGTTTTTAATAAGTATTTATCGTAATTCAGTTTATTACTATGTTTCAAGAGATTACATGATGGAGGCATTCATAATTTTGGAATGTGATCAACAAGATCTACTTTATTATATATGGGGGTAAATGTTAAAATGATTTGGTGGACCTCTTTCTAATTTTTTGGATATTAAATTTTTCAAAGGAATGTAAGGTTATCCATTTATGGAATGTTTAATTTAAAATTTATTTGAAGTTTGTGAGATTAAAGTATTATCTCACTATCGGTGGTTTTTTTCATATTTGATAACTTGTGATAACCTTTTTGTTGTAAAGACCGATGGAATGAATTATCAATATATGTATTAATCTCATGATCTGTTAGTATTTTAGGAATTCTAAATTCCACTTAATTTCTTGGAATAATAGATGAAGTGGAAATTGATCATGGCATGAAAAATGGTGAGATTGTGCTGAAATCAAGTAAGTATGTCATCTCATGAAAATTATTTAACATTAGAAAAAAATACTATGATGTAAAATAGTTTCCCTATTATCATCATTTTGATGATATAAATGACCCATTTCAAAATTATTTAGTATATGGTTTTGTGATTGTTAAATTTCTCTAGATAATGCACTTTCTTGTGTTAGTGATCTTTATCAATCTTTATGACTGTTTACATTTTTCCTCCATTCCCAAATCTTCACCTATGTTCTCATACTTAGAAACCTAGTTATGAGTTATATTGGGTAACCATTATTTTTATAACATTCATTTTTAAAAAATGTAGTTTTATTATGAGTTTTCATGATGTGGGTTTCTATGAATGAAACTTTCAAGTATTAATCATTTATTTCCTAGATGAATTTCTAGGGTGAAATTAATTTTAAGGGGGGTAGAATGTAACACCCCAAGATTTTTATAAGATATTTTTTTTTAAATTTATTTGATGTCCTATTTTGTATGGTACACCTAGATAATATTACACTAAATGAAACACTGACTTAGATTCTGGTATACACAACACTATGCTTGACTTGTGTTACATACAAGTTCGAGTTATTTTGATAGATTTCATTTTATTCAAGACCTAATTTAAGAGAACAACTAAATATTATTTTATTACCTTATAACCAAGATATTGTAATTTTTAGGTATGAACATTATTAATATAATTATGAAAATATTTTTTACACATGTATATATAATTAATTATTCAGTGATCAATTAATTATAAATTAAAATAAAACTATTTTTTTAAAAAAGTAAATGTTTTTCTGAAAAACTATTTAAATGAAAATAAGTGAGTTTATAAAATAATAAAATCAATCTTGATGGGTTTATTAATGAAATATATATGTAATATATTTAATATAATGTTAAAAAATTATCTTGTTTGTTTTCTATACATGATATAAGAACAAATTCAATTTTTTTTTCATAAAAGATTTATTTTTATAAAAATGCAGTTTTGCCGCATTTTAATGGAGAACCCATTTTAAATCTAATTTTTGATAGTTTTATAATTTTTAAATGAAAAATTAAACTTATTATTTGAAATTGGTATATCAAAATTTAATTTGATTACTTTTTTGCTATTTTTTTCTGGTAAGTTTTATGTTTTGATGAATAGTGAAATATAATTTTTTATAAAAGAAACTATATTTTTCTTTTAAATTATTTACATGGTAAAATTATATTTTGAATTAGTTTTAAATATTAATTATTTAATTTTAATATAAAATATTATAATTATTTTTTTATGAAAATTATTTTAAACATGATTTTATTATAAAATCATTTTATGTTTTAAGAGTGCATTTCTTTGCAAAATTGTTTTTCATGACATTTTATCGGTTATTATTTTAAATGAAATTATGAAACTTATGTGTTGTGAATTTTTATAAATGGATTCCAAAATTGGATTCAGAAGGTCCAAATTTAGTAAATATTTACCTTTTATTTTTGGCCAAATTGAATAGTAACCATGATAAATTTTGTTACCACGATAAATGGTAAATTATATAATTTAGGTTAACAATAAAATTAAAAATACTATAAAATAATCCTAAAAAATTCAAAAATTTTATTAGTTGAATTAAATTACACCCTTAACACTTAAGGATCAAAATTAAGTAATTTAATAGACACTTTTACATTAAAATGACATATCTATAGTATTTAATTCAATGAAAGACACTAAATGTCATTTTCATTGTCTTTGTTTTCCATTATGTGTCAACATAGGGAACGACCTCTATTTTTAATGAATATAAAGGAAAATTTTTAACATAAAAAATATATTTTCATGATAGAATTTTTGTTGAAATTTTGGACTATTTGGATGATATTATGATATTATAGTATTTTATTTTATAATAATTTAAAGTTGTCACATTCATGTTTTAAATAATATATTATTTTTAATATAAGGTTATATAGAAGATAAATTTGACTATAAATAATCATTTGAATGATAATTTTTTATTATTTATCATGGTAATTTATTTTTAATTTTTAGAAAATAAATAATTACCTTATAATCTTATACAATTATGATGCATAAATTATTTAATTGATGAAAAATCAATAAAATAATTTTAATTAAATTTTTACAACCATTAGAAGACAAAAAAACTTGGTCAAGTATTGTTGGTCAAGTGTATATCAACCATAATAATAAAAGGGTATAAGTATTGACCATTTATAGCCTCATGGAAATGATGATGACACTCAAAATATTTTATCTAAAGTAATGTTAAAGTTGTCACATTCATGTTTTAATAAATATAGAATTTTTAATGTAGTATTTTACAGAATTTATATTCGGCTATAAGTATTATTATGAAATATAGATTATTTATATTCATCATAGTATTTAATTTTTAATTTTTATTCCACAAATAAGTATATTAAACAATTACACAAAATTGATGTAGTAATTATTTTTTTAATGGAAATATCAAATAAGTGTTATTAAAAACATTTAAATAAATATAATTTGGGATACTTAATATATCCAATGATTTTTCTAGATTAAATTGGACAATTAGTAATATAATAAAATATTAGGTTCTAGATGAACTTTTTATCTTCATATTTAAAAAAAAATAAATTGAATAGTGTCAAAATTGACACTATTGATTGTCTATAAAAATAATGTTTTAAAAAATTATTTAAAAATAATAATAAATTTTTTAAAAAATGTAAAATAGTTATAATATGTTCTAAAATGTTCTAAATGATTCATTTGGGGTGTAATTGACAACAAATAAATAAAAATTATGCTATTTTAATATTGAATAATTTGTTACCTTAGTTAAAATTAAAATAGAATAACTAAGGGTTAATTATAATGATAATGTTTAAATTTATAGTAAAACTTGCCAAAAATATATTTTTTGAGGATATTAAAAACTTATCTATTATCATATTAAAAAATATTACATTTTATAGGTTTTTGGATGTGGTTTGATTTTATTATAAATTAATATTTTTGGAGATTCCAAAAACACCCCTCACATAAATGATAAAAGGGAACCTCCCACCTCACTTATTCACCTAAATTTGAGCCTTAAATATCATCCATACCCTTAGTAGTTTTATTATCAACATACCTAGTAACATTATAGAGGTTCTGGTCTTCTCAAAATACTAACTCTAGTGTTCCTAAGAGGAGATTTAGAGGGAACTCGTCAAAAAAGAGGTAATCTCCTCTACCGATTCTTTCAGACTTATTTCTCCTTCTACTTCCTCTTTGTGAGTTGTCTCAATTTTAATGTAATAATTTCAGTATCAATTATATTCTGAGATGTTATTATGATTATGAAACAACCATATTCTACCTTTTATCCATCCTACGAAAAACAAAATCACCACGCGTGCTTATGTACGACTTACCGTCTCCATGCCGTGGTGTAATCTATTTTTGACCACCTTATTAATTGAATAGGTATAATGACGGAAATAATAACTAAATATGATTATTATAACATGATATTTATTCTATAAAAAAAATATACCCTCCACTTCCATACCATTACATAATTAAGGGAATGATATCATCGCTTGTGCGTACATATGACCTACCATCTCCACATTGAGATGCGATTCATTCTACATGATCTTCATTAAATAATGATTATATAAATGTATATAATGAATAAATATGATATATATTACATTAATATCATTCTATAAATGTATAACTATAACATAAGAAAAAAACCAAAACTTATATGACAAAACATGCATGATAAAATGAAGTAGTAAATACCCGTAAGATGATTAATAATTAAATTTCATGAACAAACAGGTGATAATATGACCATATTTAATATTATAGTTCTATAATAAGTTAATAATATTATTTAAACCATTATATTAGAGGTTTGAATATGTACCAAGGGAATCAGAGCTAAGGTAAGGTATTATTTTTGCCTAACCTTTATTTCTGCGAGACACATGCCGTATACACTACTTGTTTCTTCTAACTGATGTATATACTACCCATGAATGTATTTTATGAGTCTTATACAAAAGATTATTTTATTTACATAATTTTCTTTCCTTCATAGGTTATACATTTCTATTTATTATAAAGTGAAGAGTATTTATTTCACAATATCTTTAATATTTAGAATTGTTTAGTTTTAAGTATTTGTTAAGGAATATTTATCATATATGTCAATGGTTTATAAAATTGTTTTTATAATTTTTTTTCTATTCTACTATTTATATTTAAATTCATTTTTACCTTTTACTACACAGTTTTAAAATAATATATCTTTTGTTTTCCAAACCAGGTAGTTTTTTTACTTTCCTAGCAAAAATATGAGAAGAATGTTTTCTGTTAACTTATACAACATGAAAATATTTTTAAACATTCTTAATGATTTATTTCCTTGAAGCTTACCTTACACTATTATAAGGACATTTTCAAAGAAATTATTTTCTTTTAAAATTGTATGGAATTTTAAAAAAATAAAAAATTTTCTAAGAAGGATATTTTTCCCAAGAATTATTTTAAAGTGATCTATCAAAATTATCTTCCATCTAATATTACATTCATTGATGTAATATATGATTTAATGGGGGATTTGTTTTGAAGGATATTATCCCTATTATTCTTATGATTTGATTATGTTTATGATGGAATGATATTTATTAATTCCCTTTCTTTTTCATGGATTATGTTATGATGAAATGATGTTTATGAAACCCATTTGATTCCATGGGATATGATGAAGGATTTATGCTCTTGTAGCACACTTATGTATAGTTTTTATTATGAGATGGGTGAGAACTATATCTCTCTCCAATGCATTGGTTAAAGATTTATATCAAATGATATATAGAGGACTAGAATGAGAAATGATCATGGTTCAGTAATACATGATTGGAATGAGAAATGATCTCAGTTCAGTAACATAGGGCTTGAATGGTAATTAAACTTGGATCAGTAATAAAGGTTGGAACGAGAAATGAACTTAGTTTAGTAAAGGAATTTTTCCACTATAACAGTCTTGTAAATAATCATTGGCTAATATAGAAATGGTTTTCTATGCTTTTGTGTTTTCCAAAATTTCATGTTTTATGCCAATGCTATTTTCTCATGGATCATGTTTCATTATGATTTCTTCCTTATGAACTTCCAAGATTTATTTTATTAATAAATATTTTGATATATCTTATTCATGGTATGATTTTTAAAAGTTATTTTCATGTTTTTACATTCTTATTCTCATGTTTTGTTTGATATTTTCCTTTTTAACCCTTATTGAGTATCTGAGCCTACCATTTTTATATTTCTTATTTTCCCCAGGATATAAAGAATGTTTTTAGGAAGGAAAAATAAATGGAGATATCTTTATGGGAGATGTTAAAGATATTTAATTAAATTAGAAGAATGTGTTTAAAGTTTCTAAAGGAACTAAACTAATATAGTCTTTAGGATTTTGTTTGTGTAATGTATTAAGTATTCTAAAAAAGTAATTTAATATTCAAGTACTTTAATATTGGGACATTAGAGCTATTCGAACCAATTTGGAAGTGGCCCAAGAGAGTCAATTTGATTTTGGTGAGTCTAACCAAGATGATCATGAAAAAGTACACCAAATTGAGGATGATTACCTGAAATTAAGAACAAAAAAAATTCAATAATCCCTTCATTGATTCATATAGTTTTATCACTCCCCATCCCAGGATGAATCAGAAAAATATAGACCTACTCTATGTTAGATAGAACCATTTTAACAAGATCTTCTGAGATTTTCTCGGAGAAAACAAGAACCCCTCAACAGTTTAACATTAATGAAGATCTAAATAGAATTATTACCACTTTATCTTTAGGGATTTTTTGGGAGAATAATAAACTCCACCATATAAGAAATTTAATTAAGATCCCTCCATATCCTCTAATGAAGAGTATCCCTAAAAATCCTTTGATGAAGAGAATTCCTTCTCATCCTTGGATGAGGAGGAACAAGAAATTAGAATTAATCTTAAAAATGTCACCCGTGTTATTAAAAAGGGACACAAGGATGAGTTCTATCCCTGTATTTAGGAATAATAAAGGAAGTTCTTTGGAAGATATTATAATAAAGAGATAACCTTCAATGATTATATAAGTATCAAAGAGTGAATAATTTATAAAGTTAAACTTTTATTTGATAGAAATCCTAATTTTTATTACCTATAAATTCTCTAGGAATATTTTTTGAAGATATTATTTGGTCACTGACATAATGGTACCTAGATTTGATCTTGTTTATCATATTATCTTTTGGTAAGTGGTTTCATGTAATATTTTTCAATATAATTACTATATTATTCAATTTTACCTCTTCTTACTTTCATGAAATGGATATCTCTATATTTTCACTCTATTTTTATTATTTATAGCCCTGAAAATTGTGTAGTTATTAATAAGAACTATATGAAGTTGTTAAGAAGATTATTTGGATGGGAATGATCTTTGAGATTTATTATGCCTCTCAACACTTATGTTTCTTCTCATGTTTTTTTTCAGGCATATAAATTCCTCCAATTGTAAAATTTACTTGTTAAATGATATGAAAATGGAGATGCCTAGGAAATCTAAGAGTATATGATGAATAAAATTGATGTTATTGACTTCAATGACATAGTGATTTTATAATATAGGATGGGAATGCCAATATCTATACAAATCAATGATCATAATGTTTTTAGAATAAAGCCTACCAGTAGGATGCTTAAAGTATATAAAATGACTTGAATACAAAGGATTGATCTCATTCTATCTGGTGAGTCTCTATGATTCTTTTATGTCGATTCCTGATTGAAAATCACTTGCTGATTTGTCTAGATGTGATAAGAACCATTTGATACTGCTTGATCCATCGAGTTTCTACAACTAAACAGGTAGATGTAGCCATTTTTTATAGTTCTAGACCGTGAATAATGATGTTGCATCCTAATGCTAGTTTGAATTTTAGGATACCTACTACTTTAATGATACTAGAATACTAGTATGATTATACATGGATTTTTTTGATGTTGGAAAAGTGGGGATACTCACACTAATCCTGGTCCTATTTCCACTTTAATGTGTGTTTTTTTCTATTTCATTTATAATATCTTTCAATCCTTATATGTTTTAAAATATTTACACCTCATTTTTACATTATGATTTAATATTTATTTAATAATTATTTGAGGGGAATGGGTTGGGAAACCAACTAATGTCTCTGATCATTATGTGTGTGATTAGAGGATCCTGAACGAGCATTGAGTGATTTGGTTCAACCCATGGATACACCATTGAGGAATTGTGTATTTAACCTAACTCTTTATGATCTTTATCACACTCATATGTTTGAAGAATACATGAAAACCCATTAGTTAAAGGTAAATGTATAGTTTCTTAATTTTTTCGTTTGTGTATGGTATCAGGTATTCATACACGGTGATCCTATTTTTTAGTTTCTTAATCACTTTTTCTATGTAGTTTAAGTGTTAGAATATCCTAATATTCCTAAAATAATCACAAAATTATTACCTATAAATGGTATAAAATGGTAATATTAGTATAATTTTTTCTTATCTTTAATATTCATGTAAAAAACCCATTAATACCAATACCATAACCACATTTCTCATTTACTTGAATTCATCTTAAGTTTTATCTTTTCTCTAAAAATATCAATTTTTATGCTAATAATGTTATTTATTATGATTTTGATTTTTATAGTTAAGTTACTTAATTGGGGCCACCCAATAGAAGATTTCATACTCCCACTAATGATAATTTTCAATATATTATCCACTTTTATTTTTAAAAAATATTATTAATATATACCTTTGATTTGTGAAATTCTATTATAAAACATTAAAATATCATTTAATTTATTTTTGGTTAATTTTTTATATTTTATATCAATTTATTAATATATTTATTATCAAAAATTATATCTTCACTCACTGACTATTAAAAATGAATCTTTGAAATTTAAATTTTACCATAGATTAGGAATATATTTTTCCTTCCTCATTTCCTTTAGATTTCATGTTGAATTTAAAATATAGTCTATGAAAAAATATACTTAAAAAATATAAAATAAAAGATATACTATGAAGTGGTAGTTTAGATAATGTCACAGTATTTTCTAGGATACACCATGGCATGGTGAGTGCTACCATTCCATGGTATTGTGAGTATATATTATTATTATGAGATAGTGTGTGAGACTAAATCTAATTTATTTCCAATGAATATCATACTCAATTATAAATCATATTATAAAGAATTTGAGGAGTTAGAGCATTAATTTTTTTATTTAAATGTTAAATAAATTAATAGATAATCAATTGGAATATTTCATGGAGTAGAAATGATGGAGAATGTTTTGAGAAAATAACTCATAAATATATAGCTAAATGATTGGTTATGTAATGTTTATATTACTTGGTTTGATTCTCAGGAAATATTTTGGATCTAAAATTTTGTTATAACTCCTAAAACTGATATTTTTATTTATTCATTTTCACTTCCACATTTAAAAAATGTTTTATCAAACTAAGGTAAGGGGGGAGATACATTCTAAACATTAAGAGATTTGAGAGATCTATGGATATGTCACAACCTTTCCTAACATTACCCATGACATGAGTACCCTAAGACCACCTCCAATAGGCTAGGGGCTAATGATCAGCACTGTGTAGGCATATCATACACATGGGAAGCCATAGCCTAATGTACATGTATACACGCACACATCTACAATCCCAAACAATGATGAAATGAAAAACAACCCATAACCATGCATGTATACATCAAAAAATCCACCATCAGAATAAGACAACAAGTACTTCAAATAAAAAAGGAAAAAGAAAATCCCACCACAACAAAAATGAAAATAATCCCAACATGTAATGTGGGTGAGGACTTCTATCAATACAACTATTGGAACACACCTTGGCCCGTCAGACTCACAAAGCACCACCTGGTCCTAATCTCTCTAGGACTCCTTCAAAAGGACTATGGTCAGTATAAAGATAGGACAAATGTGGGAAAACCCCATACAAAGGTGATTATAACAATACTCAGTAGGACACCCCAAAATCACTAATCATATATCATCAATAATAAATATCATCTCCTCAGAAGTATATGTCAACATTACATATAAAAAGAATACCCATATATACTCAACATAGACACACAATCTTAGGGTGAAGTCATAACCATAATTCTAGAGTAGTATTCTTAATTGGAGGTTACACATAGCACTTTTCTAAGACAAAACACTCCTTGAGTCAAATAGCACTGATGAAGTTCTTCCAAGATATCATTCTCATAGGGTCTATCCATGGGAATAACACACTGGAAGTATAAAGAGAATGATACAAAAATGGGGATAATATCCAAGGCTAAGGGGTATACCAATAACCCAGATTAACCCACTAAGTAAGGTATTTATTCCCATGTAGTTTTGTTCATGAAGATACCAAGAAACCCACCTAGGGAAAGCTAATGATAGAGGATCTCAGTCTAAGCCTCATGGAAAGATTCCTACAACACTATATAGCATTGAAGTCCCTCTGAAGGGATCACCTTCCTATGTATAGGACATTATTCCATACTAAACCCTTAGGTAATTGATCTAGGGAACACACCCTAATGAAACTTGTCCAAGATGAAGAGGAAAAGGGATTTAATCCATCTTTGAAGGGGTACACATCATGTACTAGAATTAAATTCCATGTTCCTTCAGCACTGGGTCTTACCCATGTATCATTGACCGTGCTCATGTACGTGTATGAGTACATGATGTGTCCGTGTCCATGTACTCCTGACCATGACTGTGTCTTTGTCCAGTTATCCATATCTATGTCTATGTTAGTGTACCTCCCTAGGTAGATTCCAATACTCTATATAAGGGTGAAATAGTGCGTGACACGTGTCACATGGTGTGTGATACTTATATTCTATGTGGAACCCTAACAACGTATAGGGGGTCCCACAAAGTGTGTGATCCCAAATTACATTCCATGTGACCCAAAAATTTATAGAAACCCATGTATCTTCCTCCCACATCATTATATTCTCCTTATAACTCCGATCTAGAAGAAAATCACACTGAGGATTGTTGATTTGGTTCAGCCAAGACTTATCGTCGCCGCTCACCGGAATCTAGCCACCAAATCGCATGGGAAAACCCTCCATCACATCTTCCAATATCCACATGTCAAAACCCTCATGAATAAATTTTATTTGATCCTGATCCATCATCATAGCTTGATCTTATCATCGATTCAAGCATATATTTGTGATGATAATCCATTATTCCAAGAAATGGATGCACAATGTTTGTTTATCTGGTATTTATCAAACCACCAGTATAATAGAACACCATTGATGTGCGCATGAATAATGGTGGGAGAAATTCTAGAAACATTCAAAGGAGTAACAAACCTTGGCCATGTTTGGTTGGCCTCAATCTATTTCATTAAAATGATGAATGAGGATCCAAATTAAATAAACAATTTATCCTAATAATACCTTTAGAATAAAACCACACCAACAATATGATTGAACAATGAATCAATATATTGGTCGATTGATTTCTGTTCATCATATAATAAGAACATAAGAATAAATATATAAAATACAAACAACCTACCTCAAGGTGGATCAATCGTTAATGAATAATGATCCTGTGTTTTCATTGTTGGTGAGATCCTTGAATCTTGTTGTACATCGATTGACGATCCATGATCTAATGTATTTTTCCTAAGAAAGATCATCCAACACTCTCTCCAATGGATCTAAGGTTATGAAAATAAACCTATAATTACATCATAATAATATATTTATAGGAAAAATAATTTCATGGAAATTAATTAAATAAATTAATTTTTTCAATTAATTTATTTAAATATTCACCCTAATCCTAGGGTAAAACCCAAATTCTAAACCCAATTAATACCTTATATTTATAATATGTGTCTCTATTTAGGAGTTATTTCACTTTTTAGGAAAATTGTACACACATAAAATTTAATATATTAATATATTTCAAAAACTAATTTTGAGAACACTAGGCCTTTGAATCTCATGTCGTCTTAGTGCTCAGATATGTAAATAATACATTTAATATTCCAAAATAATAAATGGATAAATTGTATTCATTACATTCTCACAAACTTGGGTCTTTAAATCCCATAGATAAATAAAAGGATACACAAAGAGATGTGGATACCAAGCACACATTTGGATCTCCTACTCCATGGTGTTATCCTAAAGATTTTTTTTGCTGGCATGAAACCCACACTTGGGGAATCGATCAACTATGAATGGTTCTCTCCTAATAGGTATTATTATACTCACCCATGCATGGAATTTTCCTACACAATTCATGTCTTATGTAGACCATCAACCATTCAAAAGATTCCTAGATAGACTAGGACCGAGTGGAGCTTAGTGAGTCAGACAGACTGAGGTGTGTTCTTGTGGTTGTATTGATAGCAGTCCTTACCCACTTTACAGGATGTAATTGCTTTCAGTTTATTTTTGGTTGGATTGTATATATCCATTTTTATTTACAGTACTTGTTTTCATAATTCTATGGTGTATTTTTAGATTTATTAATGAATTATTATATATTCTTTTACATTTCATCATTGTATGGGCTTAGAGATATGTTCCTATGTTCAAGTACATTAGGAAAAGGTCTCCAATGTGTTTGATATGATTACTCAGTTCTAGTTTCCATCTCCTATCCTATTGGAGGTGTGCTTGGGGTTGTCACAGCATGGGCCCCATTGGGATGGGTCATAAAAGAGTACTGATACATAGATGAGGATAATGTTGAAGGAAATAGGGTATACAAACGATCTAATACGAATTAAACCTCTAAGTAGGGGATCAATACCCATGTAGTGTTGGTCACAATGATACTAAGAACCCCAATTATTGAAAATATGATGATATAGGATCTCACTAA
The DNA here is from genome assembly GCA_963277665.1 of Viscum album. Lineage (NCBI taxonomy): Eukaryota > Viridiplantae > Streptophyta > Magnoliopsida > Santalales > Viscaceae > Viscum > Viscum album. Next base: position 1,422,500,846 of record OY728120.1, read on the forward strand.
TGTACTCACAAAAGGATTCTAACAACTCTATCTAGACTGAAGTCCTTATAAAGGGATCACCATTCTATGTACATGACTTGTTTCCATACTAAACCCTCAGGGAATTGATCAGGAGAACACACCCTAATGAAACTTCTCCACACTAAATAAGAAAAGGGATCTAAGCCATATTTCGAAGGGGTATATAATGTGTACTGTCAGAACATGTTGTGTTTCTTTTTCCCCGGGTCTTACCTATGTATCATGGATCATGTACATGTATGTGTTTGAGTACACAACATTTCCATGCCCGCGTACTCCTGAACGTGACCATATTCAGATGGCTATGTCTGTGTCTATGTGCATGCACCTACCTAGATGAATTCCAAGACTCCATGTAAGGGTCACATAGTGTGTGACATGTGTCACATGGTGTGTGATACTTATATTCCTTGTGGACCCTATAACTACACGGGGGGGGGGGGGGGGTGGTACCACATGTCATATGATCCTGGATTACAGGTTGTGTAACGTGAAATTTCTATAAACCCACAGATCATCCTCCCATATTTTCATCCACTCCTCTAACATTTGATCCAACCATGAATAATGCTAGAGAGTATAGATTTGGTGTGACTGATCCTTTCCATCATCATTCTCCAGAAATATGGCCACCAAATCGCATCATAATATCCTCTATCGCTTCTCCCAATAGACACACATCAAAACCTGCATGAAGAACTATGATTGAGTCCCAATACATCATCATAGTTTGATCTTATCATCGACAAAAACTCTTATTTACGATGAAAATCTATTTTTCTAAGAAATGTATGTACAATTATTGTTTATCAGGTATTTTTTAAACCACCGGTTAAATGGAACACTGGTGATAAACACACAATGAATATGGGAGAAATCCAAGAAACACACAAAGGATAAAAGAACCTTAGATATGTTTGTTTATCCTCAATACATTTCTATCATAATTAAGAACAAATATCCAAATTAAATAAAAAATTTATCCTAATAATCCCTACATAATAAAACAACACCCACAATATGATCAATCTGTGAGTCAATCCATTGGTCAATTTATTTTCATTTGTCATAGGATAAAAAATTGGGATATATCCACAAAAATTTAAACTTCCTACCTCTAGGTGGACCTATCACTGATGAAGAACGAGGACACATCATTTTCATTAGAGATATCCTCAAATGTTGTTTCACACTAATCCATAATCAACAATCCAATGTAATTTTCTGAAGAGAGACCCTCCAACTCTCTCTCCAATATCCCCAGGGTTATGTGTCTAACCCTATAATCCCATCATAACCATATATTTATAGGAAAATTCAGTTCTTATAAATTAATTAAATAAATTAATTTATTCATTTAATTTATTTAAAAATATTCTCACGACCACACCTAACCCAAACGTCCTTTATGCTCTATGGTTAGGTCACACCAAGGGAAACACACACATTATAAATTTAGTGAGAAGTTTAGATTTTTTTGTTCTGATCATCCATTTAGGAGTTATTTAACCTTTTTAGGAAAATTCTGCATGCATGATAATTAATATATTTAATATAATTAAAAACAAATTCTAGGCACACTCTGTCTCAGAATATCATACCATCTCAATTCCTAGATTTGTAAATAATCTATATAACATTCCAAAATAATACATGAAAAAATAAGTGTAATTATAGGATATCCTAAGAGGAATGAATATTTCACATAATTATTAATGATCATTATCAAACTCATGTATATGATCTGGATCAATAGTGAATGGTACATAATTAATATCTTTTTCATTATTCATTCCAAATATATAGATTTATTATGGGTTTTATGGGATTTATAGTTGTATTTTTCTATGTTTTGGATGTTAAAAATACCTTAAAAACCCTTCAATGGTATCAAAACTATTATGCTACTATTTGGATTAACTTTTGAATGAACTAGAAAAAGAAAAATGTGTTTTCTTTGAACCACAATAGAGGCCCTTCAAACTATTTGTTTTGGTTCTTATTTGTACTTAACATGCAATAAAATTATTGAAAATTGGTGTGGTCTTATAATATCACAACATAGTTCAATAAAAATGGACTATATATTTTTTCTAAAAAATAAAGCATCATTTTTTGTTGATATAAATCTTGGTTTAAAGGTCACTATGTCATGGTGGCCTTTATTATGAAGAGAGACCACAACATAGTATATAAGGGCCTAGTTTTTCCAAATCCATCCCTTTGAATTTTCCAAGGAATGTTGGTTTCATATGGTTTCTGGAGGTGTTTTGAATGTGAGGAGTATAGTTTGGTGCTCTATGGGATATAAAAATCCCATGGTTTTATGCGTAGTGGAGGTCTTGGATCTACCTGTTTTGATTCAGTGGTCATGGGAGCTAGAAATTGTAGTGATTGGTGAACTTGGGGAGTGAAACTACCATTTTTAGGGGAATAGTTCCTGAATTATTTCCCTATATAACATGTGTAAGGAATCTATTCCTATGGTGGGTACCTCTTTAGTGTCGCAAGAATAGTGAGTTGGGTGTTTTAGATAATTATTTATGTTAGAATTGGAAAAAATAATTTTTTTGAGTGACTTTACCAAGGAGGTTCACCACACCATAGTGGATAAAACTTATAAGTTAATAGTTATTGGGAAGGTCTTGATGTGTTACCTATGTGAAACAAGGATAGTGTCATGATTTTATGTTCACCAACTTGATTATGGTGCTTTGATAATTTCCATGTGGGAAATGGGGAAGGTCGAAATATCTATTTTGGTGGCTCTGGGGGTGCTATATTTAGGTGATGTCGAGTTGAGTAGGAAGTATGGGAAATATAATGGTGGGATCTCCACACCATGATTTATATTATGGTGATAAAAAAATTGAAAGGGGAATTCCCATATGCCTTGGTAGTCTTCTGAGGGGATCCATGGTCGAGGGTTTCATAGACACCTTGACTACCAACACACCATAGTACAAATTGAACAAATTCGAAATGGGTGAAATGAATTCTAATAAGAGGGGTAAATAGTTGTTTTTAAGGCTATAGGTTTTATATATATCTTTGACAGAAAACACCATGGCTATGTTTGAAACCTCTATGTCATAGTGAAGACCCATTAGGTCTTTTCTATATATAAAGGGTTAAGTTCCTTATGGTTTTACGTTTTCTTCATTCCTCCAAACCTTGGATGAATCCCAAACCTCCTTTAGTTCCTTTTTTCATCTACTTATGGATACTAACATTGGAGTTTTTGGGGATCATTATCTATCTCTCTCTCTCAATCCATGGCATCCCTCTTACCCCTTTTAAATTCCTTTAAATTCTATTACTTCATAGAATATAGTGAAGTGAGATTATCTATGTTTTGGTTTATTTTTCAAGAATGGTTAATGATGATTTTTTGTGTTTAGGACCTAAGGTGGTTTCCAGAAATTTTAGAGGTTGTTTATTCCTTATTCCTTCATTTTTATGTGGCGTTTTGTGAAGATTCATATCGAGGAAGGGGATTTATAACTTATCATTATTTTATGTGTTGATGTGGGATTATCATGCTTTATATTCTATACGTAAATGGCTGGGATTGAAATTAATGAATATAATAATTCAGAAACTAAAAATGGAAAGATATTAGAATTATTTTGTAATTTCTTGTGAATTATGTTATGATTTAACCATATTGGTTTCCTCATATTATTTTCAAGATAATTTAATTTAGCATCTCTATGATAATTTTTATTCCATATAATATTTAAAAAGCATGAAATTAGGATAATAATATAATGTTTGTATGATGAAAAGAATAATGAATAAATAATTTATTTAATTATATAATCCAACTTTGGAATTGTTTAGTAAGGTGGAGTCTTGATTTTAGGATGTTTATTGGTTGTTGTAACTGTTTTTACTTTATTATTATTATGTTTTTTGTAAATGAATTTTTCTAATAATGAATTGGTTAAATCAAGATGGAGGAGGAATTTTTTTGATAGAATCTAGTGGTTGGGGATGTTTTAAATCTCATCCTTTCTTACTATAAGCTTGTATAATTTTATGTTATGTCTATGGTTTCCCCCACATTTTTTATTGTAAATATGATATTCTACCATGTATATACCTTATTATGGTAGATCACTTACTATGATTGATATGAGAAACTTGGTTTGGATTAATATTTTGGTGAGGAATGGGATGTTCCACCCATTTTATGGATGTGGCATGATGCCGATGTTGGTGGGATGGAATGGATGGCATGAAAAGGTGTTGTGAATAACATTGGGGTGGTTAGAATGGGTTGATAGTTGGGATTTACCATTTTTTTCTTGGTTTTGATATTTTTTTTTATTTCTATAGTTTACTTGACACACTGTGAGTTTATTTTCCTTGTGGTATCTCCGGTTAAGTCATATAATAAAAAAGAATTATGAAATAGTGAATGAATTATAAATGAATTGATAGGAATAAGGGTTGATGATGGAAATGATTCATCAATTAGAAAACCTAGATTTGGTTAGGATGAATGCACTAATGTAAAGTCCTGAAAATGTGAATTGAAATGTGAATTATGAAATAACCTTGGATTTTTATGGTTAATGAAAAGGATTAAACTAGAAATAGATATGGGTTTTTAACAAGTAAATGAAAAATTTTAAATTACTTGATGATTAATTATGTTGAAATTTGATTCTTGTATTCTTATTTTAGAATTAGACTTATGAACCTGGAGATAATAGTCAGTTTTTTATGTGGGAGTTTAGTTATATTTTGAGTCAAATGTTGTATAGTTTCCCTTAGAATGATTGTATACTATACTATCATTATTCCTCATTATTTCTTACAGTGAACCACCCTTATTGGATTATTTGGATGCTCACATGTTTTGGGGTTCATGTGTTTCCCCCAATATCCAAGTTAGTGAGGGAGAATATGGAATACTACTCTATCCTCCTCAATCTCCCTTAATATATAACATGGTGTGTAGGAATATTTGGGATTTGATGGATTAAATGTAAAAAGTATGTGCTCACACTGGCTTTGATGGATATCAGTTTTATCATATATTTATGTATAGTTTGTAGCAACTTGATATTATAGAAAATACATATATCTTAGTTTTAGTGACTATGATTATTATAGGTGTTCCTATGCATGGAATTTGATGGATTGGGGTATAGTGTATGATACATGGTCCATTTTGAATTTCAGACTTACTATATGGTTATGTGATGTGATTGAATTTGTATGTGGATATGATTATAGTTTAGCTACTCTATAATATTTCTAATGATAACATTGTGCCATGTGTAAGGTTGGTGTAGGTAGGGCTGGGGGATAAACAATATCATATGTGACTTTATATATATATGGTACAGTTTCATGGGAATGCTAAATATTTAAACATAGGTTTTTTTCCATTGGGGAATGAGAGTGATAAACCAGTGGGGAAGTGGATGTAGGGTACCTTTTATATATACCTAATTTTGAAATTATGTTAACTATTTTTGTGCATTATTTGGTGAGTGATCCTTGGTGAGGTTATTATGTAGTTCATATGATTTAGGCTATGAGTTGGTCCACTATATTTATCCACTAGGATTTAGAATGATTCTTTCATATTTGCATGATAGGTTTCCAGGAGGAGCCTATAGAGTATACTTGTATTCTCAAATATATATATATATATATATATATAAACTATTATTAAGGTTTGTAAGATCATATTGGTGAATGAGTTGAACATTATTAGTTTTTTTATTGACAAGGAGCTATTAGTGTTCTTGGTCACTTCCTAGGGAATTATCATGGGTTTTTTCTACATTTTATGAAATTTAATGTATTGGGATTGTTTTTTATTTATGTTATGGTTTTGATTGATTTATGTTTATAATTTCCTGGGATAAATATGGGGTTGTGTCTTCTATTTATGCATTTTTATACCCATGATTCTAGCCACCAACTTGTGGCCTATTAGAGTTGGGATACAAAGGTCACTCCCATCTTCAATATTGAGTTAAGAGTGGTTCCAATGGAGTTGGGGGGAGGGGGTGGGTTCATTAAAGGGTGGAATTATGGATTTTTTTGGGAGATTGGATAGATATTTGGTATAGTAATTGGTAAATATTTCATGGTTTGTAGGGAAGAAATATTAGTAGGACATAGAATACAATGTAATCAGGGGATACTATCTATGAAATGAGATTTTATCCCCCCTGTGATAAAAAAGGACCTTAATTTAATAAATTTACTAAGTGGATTGATATTAATTACAAAGTAGAGACCTAGAAGAGGATCTCAAATTATGATTATTTTCTTATATGACTGAACTGGGTAGTTGATGGTAATTAGGATGAATCATTATCAATTAATATTATTAATTCCATATTCTAGGTTTAGAGAGTCTGTAACAGTTTTATATTTTACAGGTATGGATCTAGGATGACATCTTATTTAGGTTCATGATGATTATATTCAATAGGATATGCTAATAAATCCTCAAAGATCTGAAGAAAATGATAAAAAAACTTTGAGAAAGAAAATTTGATTGTTTTAAAACAAGAACCTGTAGAATTATGATGGATCTATATAATATTAAGAGATAAAGTCTTGGTTATAGGAGTTATTGATATCCATTAACATGATATGTGCTCAAAGGGAGCACTAGATTCCATTTTATATCAATATGATTCATGGATCTAGTCAATAATAGTGGTTTTTTCCCTTAGAGAGCATGAGGAGTTGGATGTTTTTAGGAAAAATTTCATGACCAATTTCAGGATGAATTTATTTCATCAATCATGAAGGAAACTTGTTGCTAAAATATTTTTACTCTCCACTTAGGGATTTACTGCATGAAAGAGTATGGTATTTGGTATAAGAACATCTTTCATTATAGTTCAAAAATTATTTCATATGATGTGGCTAGAGAAATACATTTTCTGGAGGTTTTTAATCCAGAGATCTAACACCAGGTCACACTGTTCATGTTTTCTGAATATATTATGGTGTGGGAAAAGGCATAAGTTATTGAGAGAATGATGAAAATAACCAGATCATTATAGGAAGATAACCTTCAAGACTCTCGATGGAGTATAACTATGACTAGAGATTCTTAATTTCCTACTAATAGAAGTCCTAGAGAGCAGTGATTTAGTTCCAAACTTCTTCCTCCTATTACAATGGGGATAGAAATTCTTAGAACACTTATAGAATATTGGGTGTTTTTTTTCAGGCATAAGATGTGAACATCAGAAGCATTAGTGATTAATAGTCAGGATAGAGTTAGTGATAATATTTAGGTTGAGCTATTACTGTAGTTTCCTCCGAGGAAGTAATAGTAGAAACTGGTTTCTCTATATCATGATATTCATAAAGGGGATTTGGAATGAAGATGACAGCACCATGATGTGTTATTTCCTTAGGGTTAAAGAGAAATGTGTGGTCATGGAGGTGGTTACCTTCAGGGCCAAAGAGACTATAGAGCCATATGTGGTCAGATTCATGCCTTATATTTCCTAGTACTATAAGATCCATATATAATATGAGGTTTAAATACATATATTCCACCTCTATTTATTCCTTGTTTTATTTATGAGTTATACACTCCTTCATTACACATTCCCTATACTATGATTTGGGACTTGAGGTGAAGAAGCTTCTAGTTCCCTTACTATTAACAATTCCAATCAAAGACGAAGTCATATTGTGTGAGTTTATAGAGATTGTGAGAAAATTTAAGGGAAATATTTCTCTCAGGTAGACTTCCCATTTTTTTGAATATAGTAATATGACATCATCATAATCATAGAATAACTATATTTAGTGAAGAATATTGTGAATTAATTCAAGAGGAAAGTTATATTATATGATTCTAATGAAGATAATGTTATGTTTATTAGTGATTGAGAACATCAGATTGATCATAGGTGTTTTGAATCTTTTTATTCTTTAATGGTTGAGATGATGTTGATTTCAGTGGAATATTAGCTGCTGGTGTTTTCTAGGGTTGTAAAAGAGAACCTTGGTTCCTTTTTTGGAATATGGCATAATTATAACCCCTCAACATGAGATCAATTTTTGGATAGAGTTATAGCCAAGTGTCTCTTCGATATCTATATCCCCATATAGCATGGTGTCTTTTGAGTTTTTAGAGTTGTGAATTTTTATTTATGTCCTTCTGAAGAGGGATTTTATTTATTATAGTGTTCCCTCTTTTGGTGCTTTGGTTTTGTTATGAAGAAGGGAGATGATGGTCTATGTTTTTGTATCAATTATTATTTTATAAACCAATTTAAAGTTATGAACTATTATCCCCTTCCATGAATTAATGATATATTCAATCATATGAAGATATATAGTGGGTTCACAAAGATTTATTTTCTATTAGGATATCATCAGATGTGGGTTAAGGAAGAATATATTCCAAAGACTTCCTTATAATGTAATTATGGGGATTATGAGTTCATAGTGATGTATTTAAATGTCATTAATTCCACTACTATGTTCACATGACTAATGAATTCAATGTTTCATGAATTGTTGGATTTGTTTGTGGTGGTGTTCAGTAATGAAATCCTAATGTTTTTGAGTCATTGGAAGAGTATATAGAGTATATATAATCTATTTTGAGGATTCTTTTACTTCCTAAACTATTTTAGAAGTGAAAAAGTTTGATTTTTGGGACCATGAGGTATATTTATTTGGACATGTTGTAACTCATCTTGGAGTATCCATGGATACTTTGAAGATTGAGGTTATTATTTCTTATATATCCTTTAGAAATTTTGTGTCACTAAAACAGAATCAATATATGGTGGTGGTTTTTTTTGGAGGTGGCTTAAACTACCACCATATTGATATATAATAGTTTCCAAAAACCTCTTATAATGTAGGATATGAAAAAAACTCATGTTGATTCCATCTATTTAGCATTATTTTCTAGGAACCATCTCATAACACTTGTTTAGCAGTGTTTTTTTGGGTTTTACCATCAGTTTCCCTTCCCAAAAAATGATTGAAGGATATCACTAGTTTGAACTGTAATAATAGTTTAGGATTTTTTTGGGAAATGAAACTACCACTAAAACCCCAAAAACCACCACTAAAAAAATGATCCTAAATAGTATTTGTTTAAACTACCACTAAACAATAAGTTTTATTATATGATAGTTGTATAAACTACCACTAGATATCGATTAAAAAAATAGTTATTGTTTTTGCATCCCCAAAATAGCCAAAAAAAAACATCCAAACAAAAACACATATCCCACTATAACACATCAAGATATAAAACTTTAACACATCAATGAGTTTATAATGTACCACATTTATAACATTAAGTATCTAAAGTATTTTAGGAAATCTAGTGCAAAATTTCCTATGAAATCACCCCCACAACAAAAATTGAAAATGTAATAGTCAAAAGCCACATTTATTGGTGTTCCACATTCACTACTCCATACACCATAATAATTAACTCTAATCAACACTCTCTCCTTCTCCATCTCAACTTCTTTCTTCCAACACATGCATGATTGATGGATCATCATATGACGGTGTGGTTGAGAGAAAGTCAATTGAGAGTCAAATAGGATCAGTAAAATGATTACTCATTAGCATTAATATCATTTAATAAAATAAAATTAACTTCATAACATATATTTCAAAAAATTCAAGTAGAAAAAAAATTATAAATGATATCAGATGCATAGTACTATCAAATAAAATATACATAGCTATGATAATGAATGACTACACATATAACATAAGTTTTTGATAAATGAATGGATGACTCCACATAAAATCATTTTTTCCTTAAATCATGTCATTTTCTTTCTCCATCATTACCTCATCTACTTCATACACCCTTGAAAGACTAATATTTTCAATATCATGATGGAAAAATAAGTTCACTTCTTACTACTGATGAGATTCAATGTCAGAGGTGAAATCTTCAACTTCATCACCCATATCATACAAATATATTTGTTTTACATGAAAAATTACCTTAACTATTTATCCATAACATATTCCACATAATATAATATTTTTTCTTGTGATGACAAGATATATAGATAATGTAATTCATGGTCACCGACATCCATCAAGTGATAGATGTTTACAGAAGTAAATTGCAAAGAATTTCTTTTAAAACCCCAGATAATATTGACCAAATTGAATTAGAATAAAACAACTCAAAAATATACATAGTAGTTTAATTTTATAATATAAGCCAACTTTCCATAGTATCCCACTTCAGAAAATGTAAATATACTACTATTCTGTGTTTTCAAACCCTATTTTAATCTAACTATATGAAATTTAAATCCATTAACATTGTAATTGTCGAACTATATAGATTATTTTAGAGGACCTCAAGCCAAAAACATAAAATATTATAACAAATCACCTCAAGTATCAGTATTAATTATTTACCAAAATTAATATACATTATTATATTTACAAAATATATGTTTCAACCTAATAACTTAATTGAATTCAATATTTATGAACTTACACGCCATGTAAACCATTCTAAGAGCTCTTTATTAACAAATTTTTTATACCTTTCTCATTTCATGTTCATATTTTCATTCACCTATTAGTTTGTATCCTAATATCTTTAATAAATTAATATGAAATTTAACTATTAAACAACACATATCTATGTACCTATAATAATTCTATTTCTGTTAGTGTAACATTTGTGCTCCTCCCAACTGATAGACCATTTGTAGGAAAGATTTTTTATTTCCCATGTAGTTGAGATTGAGTCAATATGTCATAAACATGTCCAACTTGATTTAATCTTATCTCAATATCATCTAGGTATCTAGAAAAAAAAGGAAATACACTCTTCTTCCAAATAGCCTTCAGAAATAGAGCCTTCGGGTTTACCTTTTTTTCATGTATGATTTCAAATTCGCAAGATATTTTTGAAATAAAATAAATAAAACACAAGTGAGTATTTAATTATGTTCTTTGAATTTCTTAATTAAGAATAAAAACATATAAATAAAGTACCTCTAAATTGGATACATCCATCGATAATGTATAGGGCCTCCCAATTTAGCTTCCTCGACCAAATTCATAGTTAAATTCATTATGACAGTAAAAAAAATGGAGGAAATATCATATCCATTAAAAAAAGTTCTAATAAAAATATATCCTGAAGGTTTTCAAGATCAAATGGTTGTAGTATTTTCTCACATAGCTTTATGAAGAATAAGAAAAATTTGAGTACAATAGCAATAACCTTTTCAGGTAAAAATGTACGCAATGCCATTCGTAGTAACTACTATAACAAAATACGTGAATCACAAATTTTTAATCCATGTAACCAATGATTCTTGAAGTCAAAAGACCTTGATATTTTAATTTAATACCCATCATATCCCTTAAAATGTTTTAAAATTCTACCTAATAAATATTTATCACTATTTTTCATTGAAAAAATTGCAAGATCATACTTTCCATTCTCATCTATCCTGATATCACGCTTTATGTTCATCACGTGTAAGTCCTTACTAGCATTGAGATAGTCCTTATATTTTCTATTGTCATTAAGAAATGTGAAGATAAAATTATCACCAATATTATTTTAAATATTCATAACTTCATGATTATTCCATAACAAATTAAATTCCCAATATGGACATTTAAATAATATTTTTTTTTCTTCCATTGTTGCGTTTTGATTTCACTTGATGATTCACTTCAAACTAATTTTCCACTATCATTCATATAACACACCTTCCCAAATTTTGTTTCAAAATTTCCAAGTTGTGCCAATATTTCAGAACTTATCAACAAATTTGGAGGTGGTATATGATTAATAGAACCATTGATTTTTTAATTTTTCAATCGAAATATACGAGATACATCGAGAAATATTTGATGAAAAAAGAAGCACCATTTTTTACTCTGTGATATTCCTTTAGGATAAAAATAAAAGTTAAAAATAGGATAAGCCAAACCTATGTCATTATTCTGACTAGATAAATTCCTATGTCTAGGGAAGTCACTAGTGGTCTACATTTGAGCATCTTTCATTTTGAACATTGTTCAAGATGATGCATCATATATCTCAACACTATTGCTCCACAACTCTTATAATTCTTCAATTAGAGGCTATAAGTATACATCAATATCATTTATATGAATTTTTATTCTATGAATAATCATCAAAATGATAAAATATATATGTTTCATAAACATCCACTGAGGTATATTGTAAGGGACCAAAACAACCATCTAAATGCTATAACTGGTGATCAAAGTCCAAAATGGACTGAATCCATCAGTAAACAATCTCAATAACACATTCCTAGGATTAGATAAGAAAATTATACATAATTAATCAAATTTATTCCATGATTGTGCATATCTTGGATGTCACATAACCCATCATTATTATTATCTATAGAATGCCACTTCATGTTCTCAGTGGTTTTAGATGACATGAATAATCATTAAAATCAAAGATTTAAAGGATAGTAATGAAAAACCTTTGTAGTTGTGTTCCTTTTATTATTATTCATATTATTATGTTGATTGAGAATTATTACATCCCCAATTTACTTCCATCTAGAAGAAAAATGTTTTTTGAAAGTTGGTCTTCTTGAATCCTCTCCCCAACAAAGAATAAAATCACTAAGAAAAGCATTTATTTTTTTATAATTCAGACCAATCTTGTAAAAAAATATTTTATATCATAAAAAGACTCAGGGATATTTTTGTCAAGAAATGTATCATGAAACAATTCCAATATCATTGACATCACCTTATTTGTAATTCCACATTGGTATTTGATATGGCACAACTTCATCAGAAAATAATGTTTTGAATATTTCAAACATCCACCATAAAATATTGATTTAAATCATCAATAAAAATATGAAACAAATTTTTTCTGATTAGTGAAGTCCTATCTTACATTAGTCTCCACATAATAAGGAGGAGGATCCAATGATATGTTATAATCTTGATCTGGTTGTCCTATAGTCCCAAAACATCACTTATCATGTTGCTATTTGTATCACCCTCAACTGGTTGATCTGATATGTTTTGATTTTTATGTTATTTTCTTATAATTACGAATTCATCATTTAAAAGGTTTTGAATATCACTATCCATTTTTTATGAAGTTGAGAGATCATTCTATCGATTTAGATTAGTGACCAAACTTTCTGTAACGTTCGATTTTCTGTGCCAAATCCAACAAAAATATTGAGTAGGGAATTGATTAAATATCAAGTGTTCATAAACTTTATCTCTATTTAATAATCTTTTAAATTTACTTTTGCGACATATAAATTTTATTCTCCCATGAACAGATCGATTAAAAATTACAAAATCTAAAAACTCCTCCAAAACCTTAGCATACTGATGTGTGTTCCTTAGTAATGTGATCCAACTTTTATCCATATATATCCCAATGTTCCTACACTCTATTAAAAAAATTAAAACATATAATTATTACGAAATAGGAAAAAGATAAATTGTAGTTAAAAAAAACTACCCAGGTAGTTATAAGTAGAGTCATATAAGTACTAAAAAAGTTGAAGTAAAAAAAGGAAACCTATCAGGGATAGTATTATGTAAAATATAATAAAGAGAAAAATCATACAACTATTAGAAAACCATTCATAAATTTTAACAACCACTTGGTAAGTGATAATTAAAGAATAATGATCATCCCTTTAGGTGGTAATACATTAAATGAATGGAAATTTAGAACCATGAGATAGATAAGATATACATTCTACTTTTTTATATTAATTTTATAAAGACATTCTATTATTTATATAATGTTTGTATAATTCTAATTTATACCGGTCAAGATATAGAATAGGTAGTGAATTAATAATGAAAGATAAGTGTGATAGTTTCTACATCATATATGAAAATAACTCTTAAAAAAATAATCTTGATTCAAACCAACACAGGATAATAAAAAGATTATACTCTACCCAAATAAGGATGTGTACTTTTAAAAGTGTCTTCCAAGTGGTTTAGTATAGTTAGACTAATTTTTTTTCAAACACAACATGTTTCCATCCATGGTCAAGAGAGTTGATCTGGGGACATATCTTTGTTATTGACTCAATATCCTATCAAATTCAATCTATAAAATCATTAATCCTCATTAATGTTTTCAAGAGTTATTTACTTATCTGGAGGATCAAACAAAATATGATAAGTTTGAAGATTAATTTAAGTATTTATTTTATTAGAATATAAATTTAAAATTTAAATTTGAACCGGATATTGGTTACTCTATAATGAAATATTAAAAAGAATATTTTATTAAAATTTTATAGGTAAAGAGTACATGATAAAACTGAAAAAATATATAATTGATAAAATCCATTGAGAATAGAAGAGAATATTAGACTTGACAGAGTTAGTGTTTTTTAGAAGCTCTGTGTGTCTAACATATAGAAGAACCTGTACAATTTGTGTTGCATCGAATTAGAATAAGTAGAGGATAAAATAAGTAGAGGGTGATGTGAAATAATGTTTAAATTGAAATAAGAAAATTCATGAACTTGTAAAAAAATTAAAATGAATAATTAACATTATAGGTTTTCTACTTTAAATAGGAATAAGAGGTTGGGTGAACTACTGGGCATACCAAAGTAGAAGAAGGTAATTGAATGTTGTTGTTAATGTAAAAGGAAAAAAATTTAAGGGAAAGAAACACAAAGATAACATATTAATATTATACATTTTTGAAGGAATATTTTCTTTTAACCATTTTTATTGTCATTTTAAATTGTGGGATTCACTTGAGTGTGGGATACACCAAACGAAGTTGTGTGTGATGTGGATACAAAAATTATCGAGAGAATATTGTGTAAAGCCCAAAATAAGATACTTGGGATGAAATACCTAAAATTTTGGTTACATTTGAGATGAAAAATAAATCAATTCAAAATAAGAATTATTTGTATGAGAAGGAATTATTATTCCAATTAACAAATAAAGACTCTTCTTTAATCAATATGTTTTGGAAGTGATAGTTATGGTTCCTCAAGTGGTTGTGTAGAAAATACATTAATTTATCTAGGGAATGTAAAGGAGTCGATAAGTAAAGATAACTGATGTAAAGAAGTTTTTTCATCATTTATTTATGAAGAGGTAAATGAATATCAAATGTAGTTCAGGTTGAAGAAGTAATTAAATAAACTTTTATCTATGGTTTTTGTGTTAAAGAATAAAAATTAGATAGTTATGAATTCATCCAACAAGGTGAAATTTGAAATTTATAAATTAATATTAAAGGAAGTAGAGTTACTCCTTAGTGTAGAAGAATTAGGATACTTACTCACATTGGAGAAAAATAATATTAAATTTTGGAATGGGAAGTGACTTACAAAATGTAAATAACTTATATCTCTCATGGTGAATCTACAGGGAAACTGAAATTTTTAGTTTGTTAAAAACACTTTTTTTAAATTTCTATTATCAAGTAAAAACAATAAGGATTTCAAAATACCAATATCTATCCATAAATTTAATTCACCTTTAACTATGATGTATAAAAAAATTATTTACATTGAAATTTGGTTAATATAACTTATTATTTTCTATAGAGACTATAAATTAGATTATATAACTGGTTTAAACAAAAAAAATAAAGTAAAAACTACTCAACTAATAAAATACTCAAAAAATTCATAATGAATTTATTTTAAATGCTATGAAATATTTAAATAATGAATTTAAGGCTCAAAGTAGTAGCCACCCCCAAAAAAGCACATGAAAAAAATTAGATTAAAAGCATAAATCTATGGTCTACCTAATATAAGAAAAATATAAACACCCATGAAATCCCTTATAACCACTAAATTTAAACACCTAATACTTTCTGACCCAAGTGATGTATACAAGTAGGTGACTGCACAATTGAGACAATATTCAAATTCCTATACCCAGACAACCAAAATCCACATCATTAAATATTTCTATGAGTTAATAGAAGTAAGAAAGATTGAGATAGGTGGAAAGGGAATAAGGGATAAAAAATACCAATAATGGAGGGATTACCATTAGGGTGATGGATTGGGAGGCTCAGGGTTGAACACAACTCCAATGCGTGCTCGATCAAAGGTGACGACTTGAGGGGGAGAGAGGGTGAGGTTGATGGATTCAGTGAGGGAAAATAAAGGGGAATCTGGTCAGGGGTTTGTGACCAAAACATTAGCGAGGGCTTAGGGGGATCAGACTCAGAGGGCTTAGGAGATACTTGAGCACCGATGAGGGGGTAAGCATGGAGATTCTAGGGCTCATCATTGGGTGGGGGGGGAGCTAGGGATTCACATCAGTGGGGAGATCGGGGGAGTCAGTGGGTGGGAGATAGAGGGAGTTAAGGTCGGGGAGAATTATCTTTTCTTTAATAAAAAACATAATATTTAGAGGCATTGTTTAAAAAACCAATGATAAATCATTTCATTTTTTAGAAACAGTTTAGTAAATTTCCTCTAAAAACCACCTCAAAATAATGATTTTGTAGTGTGGGGGTGCGAAGATTCCTTATTCTTGTTGGATATTATAGGTGGAACAGTCCCAAATTATCTTATATTGGGACTATTTGGGTATCCTTGACTTGGAAGGATAAGTCCTTTGTGTGGACTAACCAGTGTTAGGTTTATTTTTATTATTTAAGGGAGAAGCTAGTAAGTGCTCCTTTTATTAATTTATTTGAGGAGGGTGTCATGTATAATGTTTATTTCAATTATTTTCATCTCCGATTGGGTTTCAATTTGATAAAATAGAAAATGGTTATCTCTTATTGGTCTCACCAGTTACAATCTTATGAATGTAAATATTCTATTTATGATATTATAACTAACGAAGTTTTGTTTTCTTTGATTTTTTTGTGGAATTACCTCATTATTGAAAGATTTGTGGTATTAATAGATCACAAGAGATTGATGCATATCTTTTTATAGTGAGATTGAAATTTACTATGATAACATTGGATGAAATTATTATAGTATTTTTAATTTGAGATTTCATATACACCATGAAAATGGAATTTTGTGGCCGATTCATAAAGAAAGAAATCATGTGGTGATATTGTGAATGAGTCACGTGACACTTGTAGAGTGTTAAAGGATCATTCAATGATGAAACTGAATATGTGAGAAGGTAATGGTAGAGGGTTTCTCTATCAGATAATGGTGGAGCTATCTTTGGTGGATTTGGTGTGGGAATCCCAATTGGGGGACTACAAGGTTGAGGTTTATTAAGATAATGGAATTTTCAATAATACATTTGAGGGATAGTTTGAGGCTGATAAACATTAGGTGTTGTTCTATGATAAAATCTTTTTTTTGTTTTGTTATTTCTTGGGTACTTCTATATAAGTTTCATAGTTCTCCATTAGAAGTAAATCTTTGTGTGTATAATATGTATTTCCCCTTGAGATTTCAATTTTGGTGGTGTTCAATTAAGTTCCAAGTTATAGAGTTTGTATCTAAATGTTTAGTCTGCCAGAGGGTGAAGGTAGAGCATCTTTTTCATGATGGGTTTCTTAATCCACTTGATATTCCTAAATGGAAGTGGGAAGAAATATTGATGTAATTCATCATTCGTTTTCCTCAAGCTATGGGAGGATGTTATGCTATCTTGGTGATCATGGGTTTATTAAGGAAGTCATCTCACTTTAAGAAGATTACATAGTTGAGTAGTGTATTTCTTATCATAGAAATATCTAGAGGAGGTGGTGAGGCATTAGGGGGTAATGAAGAATTTTTTTTTTATCATGATCCTAATTTTACCTATAGACTGTGGATAGGTTTGTTCTATTCATTTGTCTCTCATTCATGACTTAACACCACTTTTCATTCATAAATTAATGATATTATATAATGGATTATCCAGAATTTAGAATACATGCATGTTCAACCTTGTAGATATCTTTTGTTTTGCAATGATGACGAGGATTTAGTTTTTCCCAGATTGGAATTGATAAAAAGAATGAAAAAGAAGGTATAATAATTTCAGGAGTGGATTAATTAATCCCATAATAATAAGAATTCATATACCAATCAAATAATGAGTCCTCCAAATTTTTAGGTTAGAGATCATGTGTTCATAAAGGTATCTCCTCATCATTTGTAGTGAAGTTTTATTCTTGGAATTAATTTTTATCTTTAATTTTTAGACTTTTTGGGGTGTTTTTACATGGTTTATCTATTGAATATCAGTTATAAATTTCCCCAAAGATGAAATATATTCATAACATCTTCTATATATTTCAACTTCATCAATATCTTCCAGATGATTCCAATATCATTGACTGGGGAGAGTTAGAATTTGAAGATGATTCGATCTTGAAGGAATAGTCTATTGAGATCCAAGATCTTTGGGATAAGGTATTGGGATGTCATGTTATTCCTTTGGTTTGTGCCCCATAGAGACATAGCATCTTGGTGGTGTATACTTGGGAACTTGAGTCATAGATGCACACTCAATATATGGAGTTATTTAATGTTTTTTTGGATGATATATATAAATTTTATTTATTTATGAGCTAATTAAGTTATTTTGATTATGTTATCTTTAATCATGATTTTTTTGTTGTGTTTTTGTTATAGTAATATTCAGGAGAGGTATCTTAAAGGGAGTTTTTTTTATCTACAATATTTTTCATTCTCAAGATTGGTTTTAAAATTCAAGATTGAGAATTGTTTGAAAGGAATATGATATAAGGGCCTAATTTTTCTAAATCTCTACCTTTGTGTTATACTAGGAATTATGGTGTCTATAGGGAGTTTAGAGGATTTACAAATATGGGTATCAGTGTTTTGGTCTCTATAGAATGAAAAATGAATATGGTGGTAGGATTGGTAGAGGTCGTAATGTGAATTGCTTTGATGTTGTGGCCATGGGAGCTAGCCATTATGGTACTTAGTGAACCAGGGTAGTGAAACAACCATTTTAAGGGTAATGTTGTGTGATTTATTTCTCTGTGAAACTCAAGGAAGGGCTCTATGACCTTAGTAGTGGCTATTTTATTATTATGGGTGTGGTGAGTTGGGTGTTTTGGAAAATTGATGAATCTAGAATTAAAAATTCTCATTTAGGTGAGTGACCTTACTGAGTAGGTTCCCCAAAACATGGTGGATCCTATTTATGAGGATGTGGTTCCTAGGACGTTCTTGATGGAGTATCCATGAAAACAAAGAGGGTGACATGCCATGGTGGTGGCCACCTTGAGAATGGCACCTCAGACATTTCCCTACAAGAAATTAGGAAGGTCGAAACAACTATTAGGATGGACATGGTGGTTCTACATTGAGGTGTGGATGAGATGATTAGTAAGTATAGACATTATGATCATAGGATCTCCAGTCTATATTCAATGTTATGGCGAGTTGAAAATAGTGAGGGGAATACCCCTATGTCATGCTGAGCTTTCGAGGTGGGCTATGGATGAGGGTGTTATAGGAATTTTCAGTACCAACACACTATAGTTCTCGTTGATCATATTTTAAATGGACCAAATAAAAAACAATAAGAGGGGGAGATAACCATTTTAAAGGCCATAGGTTTTTGATATGGCTATGAATAGATAAACCAAAATGGTGGTTGAGGAATCTACACAATATTACAGGAACATCAAGTATTTTTTATAACCAGAGGGCTAGGTTCCTTATGGATTGAATTTTTATGCTTTCCTCCAAACCCTAGCTGACCCAGACCCCCTTTAGTGTCTTTTTTCCATCTTATAGTGGATACTAACCTTGGAGTTCATGAGGGTAAATTTATATCTCAATCCATGGTATCCCTCTGCACCCCTATGTATTTACTTATTATTCTTTTATTTTTCAGTGGTTAGGTTAGTGAGTTTTCTTGAGTCCTTGTTTATTTTTTGAGAATGTTTGATAATGGTTTGTTGTTGTTAGGTTCTAATGTGGTTTACATAAAGTTTGGTAGTGGTTTATTCTTTGTTACTTCATTCTTATGTGATGTTCCTTGAAGCTTCGTATCGAGTTGGGATTTGTAAACTTATTTTTATTTTTTGTGTCTATTTGGGATTATCATGCTTTATATTATATGATTAAATGGATGTGATTGGGCTTAATGAAGAAAATAATCTAAAAAATGTGAATGAAAATTAATTTTAAAGGGTGATGCGATTGCATGAAAATTACATTATGCTTTGACCTTGATGGTTGGCTCATGCGATTTTTCTAGATAGTGTGATTTTTAATCTCAAAGAATATATATGTTCCTTAGAAAATTTAATGTTCTTGAAATCTAGATAACAATGTAAAACTTTTAAGACAAATAGAATAATTAATTAGGCATTCAATTAATTTTTTAATCAAACTTTGGAATTATTTAAAAAGGTGTAGTATTTCTTTGAGAATGTTTATTGGTTTTTAAAGCTATAGTTAACTTATAATTATTAGGTTTCTTTTTTATGAAACATGATAATAAGGAATCAGTTAAATCAAGAAGAAATATGAAAATATTATTTTCTAGAATATAATGTTCAGGGTTGATTTAAATCCTAACCATGTTTTCTATAATATTGTGTGCATTGATGTTATGGTTGTGGTTTCCCATGAGTTTTTTTGTAATATAAATATGATTTTAATCCATTTATATACCTTAGGATGGAAGATCCCTTGCAATGTTTTATATTTTAAACCTTGTATGGTTGAATGTTTTGGTGAGGAATGGGCTATTTTTCTTAGGTTTTGGTAGTGGTTTGATGTTGCTGATGGTGAGATGGAATGAATTACATGGAAACATGTTGAGGATCAAACAAAGGTGGTTGACACTAGTTAAGAGATGGGCTATCCCATTTTTTGTTTCTTGGCTATGGTGATTTGTTTTCTTCTTTTTATAGTTTTCTTAATACACTTTGAGTGCATGTTATTTGTGATAGATCAGGTCAAGTAAAACAATACCTTGAATTATGGAATAATAAATTAATTTATGGGAATAAGGGATGAAAATTGAATTGATTTATAAATTGGAAACCATGGATTTAATAGGGATTAATTCTCTAAGTTCATGAATTAAAATTTGAAATTTAAAAGTGAATTATAAAATAACATTGGATTTTGATGGTTAATTCAAAAGTGTTAAACTAGAAATAAATATTGGTTTTATAATGTAAATAGAAATTATTAAATTATTGGATGACTAATGATGATAGACTTTTATGATTTTATTCTTTGTTGAGAATTTTTTTCTTGGTCCCAAATATAGTATTCAAGTTTCATAAGGGACATTAGTTATATTTTGAGTTTAGTGTAGGATCATTTACCTTAGATTAGATGTGCGCTATAATAGTATTATTATTTATTATTTATAATGCTCCACCACTTGAATTGGATTATTATGATGATCAAATGTTTTGGGTTTCAAGATCTTTCTATAATATCTAGGTTGGTGAGGGAATGGATGGATATCCACTCCCTCTTCCCCACTCTACCTTCAGAAGTATCATGGTTTGAAAGAATATCTTGGCTATTATTGGCGCCAAAATATTGAACGCAAAGGGAAGAAGGAAAAGAAGCCCACACGCTGCCTCGCGAAGCCCCGACGCGGAGCTCCCCCGAGCAACGCGGCCACCGTGATGCAAAGGAGGTGGTACCGCTCCATGAATGCCCTGACATTTGCGAGCCCGCCGCGAATCAAAGGAGGTGGTACCGCTCTGCGAATTCCATGACGTTCGCGAGCCCGCTGCGAAGCAAAAGAGGCGGTACCGCTCCACGAATGCCCTAACGTTTGCGACCCACCGCGAAGCACCTGCCGCCCCTTTGCGCCACGTGATCTCTGATTCACAGCGCCCCTTGGCTATAAATACTAGGTACCCCCTAAGTCCAAGGGACGGACAATCCGACCTTTCGACTTCTCAACTCTCGAATCGCGAATCACCCTTCGCCCCAAGAATCATGAGCTCCGCGAGGTATTTTTGCTTCTTGAGATGCCTTCGTCTTGTCTCGTTTTGAGCCCCTCTTCCGAGAGGGATTCCCTTCATGAAGCCTAAGGGAATTCGCGAAGAAAGGGGATTACCAAGGGAACCCAGGCAGCTGCATAGCGTTTATGCTTCATGAAACACCCATCCTGTACTAGTGATCCACATGCCAAGGCAGGGTCGTTGTACATCGCGAAGCACACTGCTTCACAGCACCTTTCTTCACGAGGCACCTCTGCTTCGCGTGGTAGTGCTCCACAAATATTATTCCACTTCACGAAGCACCTCCCATTCACACCGCTGCCCCATGCTAAGGCCAAGGCACTCCACTTCGCGAAGCACACTCCTTTTCTTGGCAATTCCTCTTCCCGTGCGAACCTCCAGGATTACATGATTTGATTTCAAAGTCCCGTGGACAACACCACTCATAGCATTGCTTTGCATAATGCTTCTTTGCATAGGCATGCTAACATCTATTGCTTCTTCGCATAGCCACGCTAACGTGGAACCCTCGATGGTTCGCTTTGCGACCCCCCTTGACCATGGACTTGCCAGTACCTTCCCTCCCCCAAGGAGCTGAGGGTACCGGTCATGTAAGTCCTAGGGGTGCAGAGTAAACCCACCTCATCCGAGGTGCAGGACGTTAAAATACCAAGCACCCCGTCCTTAACACATGACGTTAAACTGTGGTCCAACCCCGTGCCTCGCACGCAAGGTCCCCCCGGCTCGGACATTCTTTACACCCACTCGTCTCCACGAGAATGGATTCTTCCTCACATGGAATGAGATCCTCCTTTTGGAGTGGCATTTGTGCACAGGGGAAGGGCAACCACCTTGGTGCAAGCCCCCAAGAATCTCTTACGGAAGGTAGCACCCACTCACCTCCGTACTTCCCCACTGCCAAGGCCAGTGGAGGGTGCGATAGGGAACGAGGAACCTTCCATATTTGGTCCCAAATCCCTCTCCCGTTGCGCTTTTCATCACTTTGGGCCTCCATCCTAGAGTAATTCCAAGCACCATGGGCCGCCTAACGCGTAATCCCCTCTTCGTTTCTCATGGATGCACCCTTCATGATGTGATCATCAGGTCTCTGCTGCCTCTTGTTTCTCACACCGAGCATGACTCACGTGGGATTAGAGTAAGCATTGGACATGAAAATACCTCGTCCATAATGACGTTAAACTGTATGCCCTCGTCTAGCATGACGTTAAACTATATGCCCCCTATCCAGCATGACGTTAAACTGCACATATATTTGAACTATGAGGTCATTTATCCATGTCAAGGCATGGTACATAGGAAACCTCCATGAGGTTCAAGCCCACCACCCGTAATTTCTTCACGTCAGGTTCCACCCTCATATAGCATGACGTTAAACTGCATTCCAGTACGACGACAAGCCGTTGTGACCAACCCGAACTACGAGGAATGTGATCCATATCAAGTCACGATACGTAGGAAGCCTCCCTGAGGTTCAAGCCCATCTCCCATCGGACCAAGGTCCTTTCTTCATGTTGGTTTTCCGACACCCACCATTTCCTTCTGAACTATGAGGTCTTTGATCCATGTCAAGGCATGGTACGTAGGAAGCCTCCATGAGGTTCATGCCCATCACCCGGTCGTTCTGACCTCATTCACGTCGGTTCACCCCCATCCTGCATGACGATAAACTATATTCCACATCTCATTTGAACTACAAGGACTTTGATCCGTGTCGAGGCATGGTATGTAGGAAGCCTTCTTGAGGTTCAAGCCCAACAATCATTGGCCCATATCGTCTCCTTGTCAGTGTGCCAAGCCCTCATTCTCTCCTAAACTATGACGAATTTGATCCATGTTAAGACATGGTACATAGGAAGCCTTCCTGAGGTTCAAGTCCACCGCCCGTTGGTCATTCCGGCTTCATTCACTTCGGTTCGTTGATGACTCCCATTGGACCAAGGTCCACATCCATGTCGATTCGCTAACAATGACCATCGGAACAAGGTCCACCTTCACGTCAGTTCACTGACACCATCCCGAACTACGCAGACTTTGATTCCCTGCCACGGGGATATGTAGGAGGTCTCTTCGAGGCTCAAGCCCAACTTTACTGTCGCCCTTGTGATGGTCCCATTTCACTACCCCTCCACTTCATCCATCTATCCATCCATCATCCACCCTGATTTTTACCCGGGCCGCCACATCCCGGTGAGATCATGCCACTCCACTCCCCTCCACAACATCTGGGAAGCCAACCACGAGCTGACCCTGATATCAGTATCCCTTCAAGGGGGATTCCTCAATCTGATCCACTCCAGCTAGTGTTCTGATCAGGCCAACCCATATCTGCTGGACGTTAAACCTATAGCATACCCTGTGTTAAACATAGGAAGCTGAGGAAAACCTTAGTTACATGCCTATGGAATATGATTCCCCACGCTCGATGTGGGATGCCTCGGGCTTCCATGCCCTCGAGAAGCCCTATGATAAGGGACAAAAGACAGACACGCCAATTCCCCAGCGTTCAGAAACGCTACTGATGCCTTGACGTGACTACTCCCCCAATTGAAGGTTACTGCCCTGACCAGACCCTTTGGAATGTCCTGACAAGAGCAGTGTAATTAACCGGTGTCCATGGAAACATGGCACTAGGAAGAGTTTCATGAAAAACGTATTAAATATTTGAGGGAGATCCGGACTAGGTGACAAGTTCCGAGGAGGAATCCAAGGAAGGAAAAACCGACATCCCATCATCCCGGTTTTGATCAAGGATAAGATGTCCCTAAATAAGGAGCGGATTCCGCCCACCTTTGGAAAGCAGGAATGTAAGGAAACACAAAGAAATCCGTGCCTGTCGCGTCCCTGGAGGACGGACGCATGCGCCCCAGTGAAAGCGTCGGAAACAGAAATGGTGAACCCGACGTGAAATTATTCTCCTCAATATGGAGATTAGTAGTGTTCAAGACATCAGTAGATTGACGTGTCACCGGATCCAGATATATGGCACTGGGTCCCGCCAAGAAAATAGAGGGCCTGGTGTGAAACTCACCAGAAGTTGGGGTAGTAGAACGTGGGACATTCCATTCTGCAACATGTTGGCGTGGATTCCTCTCACCGACCACGGAAGACAGAATCACGCTGGGGAAATGGTTGTCGATCCTTTTCCTCACAGTACTGAGGAGTTGATCTCCCTGCTTCCCAGGAACCAGGTTGCTATTATGGAGACACGATCACCACCCGCTCATCTACGCAGGGGCAGGGGCAATACCAGAATAGCCTCTCTACGTAGCTCCACTTCTGCCACGATGAACTCTACATTCGTGAATACGGGATGCCCACGTCCCCTCTCCCCATCAGAGATCATCCAACGAAGGATGATCAACAACCTTGTACGCAGGTATGAGGAGGAAGGGGTCATCCCAACTCGAGATATGGCCCGCCTGGACCTGAGGGCATCCAGGCCCCGCCGTCAACACCGCCCTCAAAGGCCACGTAGGGAGCCCCTGCTCCCCACCCCAACGTTCAATCGTTTCGGGAGCTTGTCCCCGGAACGCCTCGATGACTCCTAGCCTTACGCTGATGAGGGGGGTGATGTCCGGCTCGGCCCGGTCAGAGTCCCAATCCAAGGGCTCCAGGCAAGGTCCCCCATCCGTCCGTGTCAGCGCCGCCGTCCGGCTTCGCCAGAGGAGCAGGTAGGCTATGCCCCTGCACCACCTGCGCCATCTCGTCTGACCCGATGTCAGCGTCGGGCCCGGGTTGAGGACGCTCGTCAAGGGGAGTCGACGTCAATAGATACTGTGGCCCGATCCACCACTGACGTGCATCATGGACTCCCTGCATACACTAAGCAGGGGCACTCCTTCACCCGACCAGGACCGAGGCCCCAACCGCCCCATGGGTAGGTTGGGTTGGCTCTCGGGGTCGCAGGCCCGAGAAGTGATTCCCGCGAACCAATCCGCAGTGACGTCACTCCATATAGAGGTCCTCTCCATACCACCATTCCACAGAGCGTGGGCCTTCCCCGTTCTGAAGCTCTTCATGGGGGTATGTCTTGTGCTACTCCCATCCCGAATGAAGACCTGCCCCGTGGCAGTGATGCTCAGCGCGGAAGCCTCTCCCACGCCCATCATACAGGGAATGGAGTTCCTCCTCCTGCCCCGACCGTTGATGTGAAGGCAATGACCATCCGGTCCCTCTCCAACGTGGGGGTCCTCCCTACGTCCTCTCTGCAACTGGAGAATGTCCTCCTCACCCGGCAACCTGAGGAGTGAAGGTCATCCTCACTCCACCCGCACCAAGCATGGAGGTCCTCCCCATGCTCCTGCCGGTCCCAACAGAGGTTCTGCCCACATGGGTTTTGTCCATGGAGGTCCTCCCCATGTACCCTTCGACATTTGACCTGGTGCCCCTTGCACCCCAACTATATCAAGTGGGAGTCCTCTCTTCCATGGCATCAGCGCCGCTCTAAGACTACATGTCGAGAATCAACCTTGTCCCGAAGAGCCACCTAGGGGAAGAAGAATGGGTCATCGCCGCCACAAGAAGAGTCCTGGGAAGGCCCGAGCAGAGGTCAAACCATCCCGTTTCTCAGATTCTGAAGCGGAATGCGGCTCAGTGATGGAACCTTCTCCCCGCTACTCCGTGTCAAGGACTGGGGCAGGAACAAGGTGTGTCAGCCTCGTTCTCCCAGAATGCGAAGTCCACCGGATTCCCGCCTCTCTCCGCAGGTAAATCCAGAAGGAATAAATTGTGGAAATTCTACAGGTTCCGACCGTTCAATCACCACCGTCATCACTAGAAGTGCCCTCTACCTCTACCAGAGATCATGAAGAGCTATTTTGGGGGCCAACGACAGTAGAGAAACGACATGACCCATCGCCGGTGACCACAATTCCTGCGCCAGAAGCTATGGATATCAGCCCATCGTATCGTGATATTGTGGTCAAGTCACCTTACTCTTTAGAGGATGACCCAGAATTTGGCGGCCAGTCAGCTCGTTCTCCATATTTTCCGCCACCAAGTTTACTCTCCTAGCGGTCTGCCTCAGTACCGCTATCGGTCCCTCAGCCGCCTCCAGTTGACGAGTGGGGAAATACGGGGCCAGAACCTGAGTCCGAGCCCAGGATCTTCTAGAACATTCTCATAGTGGATCACTTCCTAGAGAAGTTCTGGCTGATGGCAGTGCCGAACTTTTGCGCGCCGGAGTCCCTTACCCCATAGGAAGTATGGTGCTTCCACCGAACCCTATGGGCGACACACTTCCGCCTTCGTTATGAACGGGTAGTGTACCCCAGGAGCTGAGAGCACTTTAAAGAAATTGGCGAGCAATGCCACCTGATCGATTTGGCCGCACTCCCTATGGCCCAACGCCCTTAGTCGCCAGGCCACCAGAGCACCCTTCAACAGAAATGCGTTCAGAGTCTCAAAGTACTCCGCAGAATCAACAAGGAAGCTACCCCCATGTGCAAGTCCATGGTTGGGGATAGTATGCCGCCCTCCTCTTCAGTCCTATCTGACGGAATCCCGATCCGTTAGGCGACATTAAGGACATGCCCCCAAGGAGGGTCGCGGTCCACATGGCTGACACAGTGGACAAGGAGGACGAGCTTGAATTTCTCGATGGATACCTACCCCCTGAGGGTGTACCACCACTGCTGGACCCATTAGGGAGGGTTACCCGTCAGTAGAGGAACCTTCTAGGCCTCTCTGTACCCACCGAGTCACTGGTACTTAGTCGAAATGCCGGTAAGGGCAAGGAGCATGTCAGAACCATCAAGCAGTCTGACCCATCCGCCTCTGTACAAAAGATGGACAAAGATCCCGAGAAGGCCGCGTTATGCCATCATCTTGCGGAGCAGAAGAGGCTGGTTGACGAACTCCTGGCTGAGCGTGCTGCAGAGTGGAGACCTGACTACAGTAATCCCAAGCCGGGGCAGCAGGGGTAGGAACAATTTCCCCCTGACGAGATGCCTCCGGGCAACCCTGATCATGCTACTTCCATAGACAGGGCAGAAGCCGGAACTCACGGCAAGAGGGAGTGATAAGTCTCTCCAAACCCTCATGAATGACGGGGTAATCTGAGGAATCCAGCCTGGGTTCCCCCAGCCGCCCCACAGGCCGTTCCGCCAGTCGCTCCATGAGCTACTGAAGCCATCTACCATGTCGAAGAACCCGACAATGCACTTGTGATTAGGGATCCCCGTCAAGACAGGGACCCCCACCCGGATGATCTTATAGCGACACTCATATCCTGACTCGAAGTGTTGGAAATGTGGCAGGTGACAGTCCCACTGGATGGAAATCCATATCCCGCATGGGTGGATGATATGCCTGCACCCCCGGGTTTTGGGAACCCCACTTTCTCTCCCTTCAACATGACAGGGGACCTGCCGCAACACTTGGCCCACTTTTCTTCCAGGTTCAGCCCCATGCTGGGGACCCCGGACTAGCAAGAATCCGCGAAGATCCAATGTTTCGTGCAGACATTGGAGGGCCCCGCATTCGTCTGGTACAACCATCTCCCTATCGGATAGGCGACCGACTGGGAGGATCTCCGCTGGTAGTTCCTATACCAGTTCAGCTCCACCACATGAAAGAACAGCATCACAGACCTCTTAAAGTGCAATCAAAGTCCTGATGAGCGAGTCGCGGACTTCATCGCCCGATGGAAGGGACTTACATACTCCCTCGACATGCCACTGACTCAGGAGCAATTACTGAAGATCTGTGTAGGGAACGTTAAAATGGAGCTGGTTCCTTCCCTGATCACTCAGAACTACCCTGAAGGGTTCCGGGATTTCTCAGATAATGCTCAGCACCTCGAGGAGGCTCTATAACAGGCTCGTCGGGCACATTTGCTGCCCCCTGTGATCCCAGCCAGGAGGGCTTCCAGAGCCGAACCCACTGCGATGGCCCAAATAGAATCCCCCAGGAAGCTGGAATTACTGCCAGTGGCACCGGCCCTGCAAACCCGCAGAGGTCCTCCACCTCAAGTGCAGGCTCCTGCCCAGCAGCGACCGCCTCAGAATCAACAGGTTCCCCCGCGCAATGCGCCACCACCACTTAGGCGAGACAATTAGGCACCGCCTCCTTGGCAGGCCCCTCCGACCCCTCGTCAGGGCCAGGATCCCAGGGCCCCCTATCCAGAAAGAAGGAACTAGACTTACTCGTTCAACAAGAATCAGGTCCCCGGTTACTTACGAAGTGCTCTAGAGCAAGGGATTGTGCGCTTACCCGAGTGAAGAAGGCCGACAGAGGTGAATCTCACCAATCACCCCAACTACTGTCCCTATCATCAGATTCTGGGGCACACCCTCAAGCAATGCTATGTGTTTAAAGACTGGCTTCAAGACCAGGTCGACAACAACATAGTCAGGTTGGGCCCAACACCGACAAAAGTAGCGGGTGTCTTTGTAGGGTCATAGATCGGTAGCGACAGCGAAGGCGAGTGAAAGTAGGTTCCCAGCCGTGGGTCCCAGAAATACGACGACTGAATGGCTCGAAAAGTCATAGCCCGTGCCCATGGTATCATTTGGGAACGCCTGAATCAGCCAGAGCCTTCGAAGGAAGTAGCCATTACCTCTACATCATCATCACAGTCGACCACTTCCCAAAAGGGAAAGCAGCGACGACGCAAGAAGAATCAACGCGCTCCACCTCTGCCATCGTCATCCCGCACTCTTGGTGACTTTATGCCCCCTAAAATGGGGATTCCTCCCAGAATATGCCTGGTGGTGGATGAATCATCGAGCAATAGCCAGGGGTACGCTTTAGTTAACACCGTGGAACTGGTAAAGCCCTATATGGCTCCTGACGAGGGGGAACGCCAGGCGGACCCCCCCAACTTCCCCAACTGACGCCAACGTCAGCAGAACCGCAACCACACAGGTCGTCGAGGCACGTAAACGGGCACTTTCAGTCAAGACATGCATGATACTAAAACCAAACAGTAGGCTCAGCGCAGAGCCCAGCATGCACAACCTCATCTGATTCCCTCAGCTCTACCTCCACCGCCGTTTGTGCTACTAGATCATGTAGAGCTGCCTCGTCCGTATCGCGGTCAGTCTTGCCCGACTACATGCCAATCTCCGTTGTCCGATTCTAATTCGACGGCTACTCTCCAGGCTTTAACTAGTAGGTAGCGGGATGTACCCAGTACTAGCCAGCCACTGGTTCAACTGGCAAGACCCGCTATGCCTCCAACTGCAGAACGACCTCCTGTAAGTAGAGGCTCATGCTTAGCACAAAAGTACGATGTCCTGAAGCACATGGATGTCATTCCAGCAAGGATTTCTATCCTTGAGGCCCTTTTCCTATCGTCTGAAATGCGCGAAGCACTTACCGAGGCCCTAAAGATCCCCCTTCAGTTTGAGACAGAGTAGCAGCTGCGGAAGCCTTCCACGCTGAGGCAATTGAGAACGCCGAATTCCAGGAAGTTATCTCATTCTCCGGTGAAGACGAAGACCATACCATACATGAGAATATTCACCCACTGTACTTCACTGGCCAGTTAAATGGTTTGGAAGTCTGCCGCTTCCTCGTTGACACGGGTTCTGGGATCAACCTAATCCTGACTCGGACACTGCGAAAGCTGGGTTTGTCAGAAGATGATATAACTCCTAGTTCGGTGGCCTAATTGCCAGCACCGAGTTCATGGTTGTCTCCCAGGACACCACCTACAATGCATTGATGGGAAGGCCATGGCTCTATCTACACGCAGCGGTCCCTTATTCATATCACCAATGCCTCAAATACTCCCTCAATGGTCGAGTAGGCATGCTCCAAGGAGATGTGTCTCCCTTCGCCTCTTGTGAAGCCTGCTATCTGGACGCTGACTATTAAAATAGCAAGGATAAGCAAATCCTAGCAAGTGAGGATGAACCCGCCCCGATCAAAAGTGATCCCTGGGAAGGCTTGGATGACACCTATATCTTCCCGATCCACCGATTGGAGACCACGACCCCCGACATGGGGCAGTGTTTTTTTGTTTTAGGTACGAAAGGAAAGAATGTTCCCATGTCCAAGCGACGGTGGAAAATCACCTCGTACTCCTACACCAACCAGGATCAGGTGATCCCAGAACCTCCTACCCCTGTGCAGTATCGGAATGTCAAGCTTATAGTAATGGCAGTATGTCATACGTGTCTCTTCCGCTGGGTTGGAATCAACCGACTCAGGCCGACGCGTCACCATTGCTTTGATGTCATCAAACGTTGCCCCTTAGGCCGAAGGCCAGATGGGATAGGATCGACTGCCTTCATTGCTATGGTCTCAGTGGTTCATGGGTCTCCTGATATGATGACCACTACTACCCGAGCCGGCACTAGCTGATCGTCAGGGTTTGATAGCTCAGAAGCAGCTCCCCTTGCGGGAAATCCCTCCACGGGTGGAGAGGAAGATCTGGAGGATGCTCCCCCCTCCTTTGAGGAAATAATCTCTACCACGGTTGATGAATTGGTATAGGTGAATCTTGGCAGTGAAGCAGATCCAAGACCCACATTGATCAGTGTAGCCATGTCCCCCGAGGAGTAGCAGCGGTAGGTAGAATTTCTCAAACAATACCGTGATGTGTTTTCCTAGAGTTACGGCGAGATGCCAGGACTAGATCCTCAGGTATCCGTTCACCACCTGGGCCTCCTGTTAAACCATCATGGGTTTAAGAAGCCTCCCAGAAAGATTAAACCTTCTCACAATGCCATGGTTGAGGCCGAAGTTGACAAGCTTATCAAATCCAGCTTCGTCAAGGAAGTCCAGTACCCCAAGTGTCTTGCCAACATTTTACTAGTCAGGAAGAAGAACGTGCAGATCAGAGTCTGCATCGACTTCCGCGATCTCAATTTCCACTGCCCAAAGGATAAATTTCCCCTCCCGGTGACCGAGTTATAGATTTATGCCATGACTGGGTTCCAAGCCCTCTCTTTCATGGATGGGTATTCCGTGTACAACCAGATCCGGATGGCCCCCAAGGATGAGGAGTCCACTGCCTTCAGGGGTCCCCAAGGTACTTTTTGTTACTAGGTTATGCCCTTCGGCCTGAAAAATGCAGGTGCCACTTATCAGCGGGCCATGCATTGCATATTCAGGCTGATTCTAGGGGCGCTGGTGGAATGCTACGTGGATGATCTAGTGGTCAAATCTCGCCAGCGCCAGGACCATCTCAAAGACCTTGAGAAAATGTTCGGTTTCCTCCGTTCCCACAACCTGAAGATGAACCCATTAAAGTGTGCCTTTGGGGTCTCCTCTGGGAAGTTTCTTGGCATTTTTGTTAGATACCAGAGCATTGAGATCAACCTAGAGAAGATCAAGGCCATCAGCCCAATGCCTCCCCTGAGCAATATTTGGGAACTTCAAGGTCTCCAAGGCCACTTAGACTATATACGCCGATTCATCGTGAAAATGGCCGGCAAGTGTAAGCCCTTTTCCCGGCTCATAAATAAAGGCGCCGCCTATGAATGGGATGAAGAGTATCAGACCACCTTTGAGGAAATCAAGCAGTATCTTCTCCAACCTCCAGTTTTGATGCCACCCATCTCAGGAAAGCCGCTGGTCCTTTACGTGACTGGCCTGTAATGGTCCCTCGGTGCACCTCTCGCCCAGAAGAATAACGAGGGTACGGAGAAAAATCTCTACTATCTCAGCCGCATGCTTCTCGATACGGAGATTAGATACCCCCCTATCGAAAAGATATGCCTTGAACTCATGTTTTCCGTACAAAAGTTACGGCATTACCTGCAGCACCATGAGGTACAGTTGGTCTCTCGAGTATACCCACTGAAGTACATCCTAAACTACCCCATGTTGACCGGCCGACTAGCGTGGTGGGCGGTGATCCTCCAGTAGTTTGACATCAGGTTCGTGCCTCAGAAGGTCATCAAGGGGAAGGCATTGGCTGAATTTTTAGCTGCCCATCCAACCTCCGCGGATCAATCCTTGGACTTGGATTTTCCTGATGAGGTGATCCTCTCAGTCAATCATGCCATCTCATGTTGGAAAATGCACTTCGACAGTGCCTCCCAGAGCCCCACCGGTAGGAGGCTCAACGATCTTAAGCTCAACAGAGTGGGTCTGGGTATCGTCTTCATCACCCCAGCGCAAGGCGTCCTTCCATACTCATTCATGTTGTCAGAAGGATGCACCAACAACGAAGCAGAGTACCAGGCTCTCATCACCGGCCTCGAGTTGGCCCTCGAGATCGATGTGCCC
The DNA here is from genome assembly GCA_963277665.1 of Viscum album. Lineage (NCBI taxonomy): Eukaryota > Viridiplantae > Streptophyta > Magnoliopsida > Santalales > Viscaceae > Viscum > Viscum album. The sequence goes on from OY728120.1 coordinate 1,422,533,982, forward strand.
CATCTACATGTGAAAGGAGATTCCAAGCTGGTAATCAAGCAGGTCAATGGTGACTATGTCGTCAGGAAGCCGGAGCTTGTGCAATTGATGGAGTGAACCCTCCGTCTAATGTCCCAGTTCCATTCTCGACTAGAGGTTACCTATGTCCCTCGGTCACAGAACGGTCAAGAAGACGCTTTGGATGGCTTAGCTGCATCGCTCGCAAAACCCGATCAAGATGATTTGATCATACATGTGGCACACCGGAGAGTCATTGCCCCCATCACTCCAGAGGAAAATGACGGCCTGTGGGTAATTCGTCTCACCGCCGGACCTTCTACTTCAGGGGTCCCAGGTTCGTCAGACACAATGGTTGAGGCCACTACCAACTGGATGGCACCTTTTGTCGAGTATCTCCAAAATGGTTGCCTCCCGGACAACCGGGCCCAGCGCGAGCGAATCTGACATTGCGCGCTACAATTTACCCTCCAAAGTAGTCCCAATCTTGAGAAGATCCTCTATAAGTGGAGCTTCAATGGAGTTCTCCTCCGTTGCATTCAAGGAGTCGATATTTCTCAGGTTATGAAAGAGGTTCACACCGGTTCCGGTGGTGCCCACTAAGCTGGGCCAAAGCTGTCCCATCAAATCTGGAGGAAGGGTTACTTATGGAGCTCTATGGTCCATGATTATATCGAGTTTTCCAAGAGATGCCACGCGTTCCAAATTCATGCCAACTTCCTGCATCGGCCGCTGGAGCCTCTCCACTCCACCAAGTATTCTTGGCCATTTTTGGTCTGGGGACTCAATGTAGTGGGACCATATCCACCGTAAATAGCTCGCTATTGTAGGTTCATCCGAACTGCTACCGATTTCTTCTCCAAGTGGGAAGAGACAGTTCCACTCAAAGAGGTCAAAGCCCGTTCCATCGTTAACTTTGTGGGCTCCAATATCATCCACTAGTTTGGGGTCCCTCACGCTGTCCTCACCGATAACGGAACCAACTTACGAGAAGCCGAGCTGAAGAAATTGTACGCCAAGTACAATATCCGTTCGAACCATACCTCTCACTATCATGCACATGCAAATGGACAGATCGAGGAATTCAACAAAACCCTCTCTAACATTCTGCAGAAAATGGTTGGCCAGAACAAGAAAAGTTGGCCGGACAAGATCCCCAACACCCTCTGGGCTTATCAGAAGATGAATCTCAATTCCACCCAGGTGACCCCATATTCCCTGGTGTATGGGGCTGAGGCCGTCCTACCCATTGAGATCTAGCTGCCATCGTTACGCACTGCAGTTTGTGACCAGCAGGTGCCAGATAAGGTGGCTGAAATCCGTCTAGCTAAATTGGAATCATTGGACGAGAACAGGATTTGTGCCCGACACAATCTGGAAAGGCATCAAAATAAGATATCCAGAGCCTTCAACAAGAAGGTTTGCCTTCGCTATTTTCTGCAAGGCGACCTAGTGTTGGCCCTTCGAGCGCCAATGATCCCTGGTAGGAAACCACCCAAGCTAGAGCCCAAATGGTAAGGACCTTACATCATCCATAAGGTTTACCCCAACGGAGCATACTCCTTGGTGACCACGAATGGTGAGCGCATAACTCCTCCCACCAATGCCAAGTTCCTCAAGCAGTACTTTGCCTAAGCATCTTTGGTCCTGCACGACCTTAAACTGTACAGTCCCGCACGACCCTAAACTGCACGTTACGATCCCGCACGACCCTAAACTACATGTTACAGTGCTACACGACCCTAAACTGCACATTACAGTCCTGCACGACCCTAAAATGCACATTACGGTCCTGCACGACCCTAAACTACACCACCGTCCTGCATGACATTGAAACTGCGATATCGTCCTGCAAGACGATAAACTACAAAATAGTCCGAGATCTATGAACTTAAACTAATATCACCCCCATCCTTACTGTAAGACGTTAAAATGAAAGCCGGTCAGGCCTCCCTAACCAAGGTTCAGCATCAGGCCCCTTGGCCTCTTCAGGCCCCTGGCCCCCATCCTTACTGTAAGACGTTAAACTGCAAGCCGGTCAGGCCTCCCTGACCGAGGCTCAGCCTCAGCCCCTTGGCCCTCATCGACTCAGGCTCTCTTATGAGATTGTATGGTGTGGTGTGGGACACGTCCTCATTCATGTCGGGTTACCCGTCGTACCATACATATCCCCAAATGAGATGCATCTCTCGTCCAGCACGACATTAAACTACACCTCAAGAACTACGTATGGCTTGATTCCCATCATAATGGGATACGTAGGAATGGTCAAACGTCTCGTCTTTAGCCCAGCCCCGAGATCTTCTCTTTCACTGTCCCCCCTGGGTATAGTTTCCTTGGAGGATCCCTGCATGACGAGGAGTAGGATTCCTTAGCCCCGCTCATACAAGGATTATAAGGGTTGCACCATGTTCCCACTCCCGTTCTTCTATTCTCCCACGTCCTTACCGCACGATGTTAAACTGCATGGCCTTAAAGAACTATGTATGGCTTGATTCCTATCCTAATGGGATACGTAGGAAGGCCCGAACATTTCGTATGTTGGCCTAGACCAAAAGACAAAATCTTCCCCTCGGGTCGAGACATATGGCAGGATGCACACTTTTTCCCCAACTCACGTCGAGCAAGCCTCGAACCGGCTATACACCCCCCCGGAGATGTTCACCTCTTTCGTGGACGGGTAAAACTATGATTCACCCACTCCATGACTGGGATTCCATCACTTTCCTCACCCGGAGGGACCCCAAGAATGGCCTGGATACCACGCCCAAGGGCTCTCCTACTGATACGTGCCAACGCCCCCGAGGGTTTTCAAGCAACAAACCGATACAAGTCTCGCATTGTGAATTTGGTCAACGGTCGACGCTCATTTATTGCTCCCATATCAGGTCACCATAGGGACGTTGTGTTTAGAACATGGTCAATAGTGTCCTGGATCTTCGGGTCCGCCCTGAGATGTCCCAAACATCGAGTGCAGTGATTCGTTCTGCCCCATCCTGAAGCAACAAACTTCCCTCCGAGTGGTGCCAGTGGTCGGGCCTATGACCCCGATTCTCTTATAAGGGATGTACGACGTGGTGTAGGATTACGTCCTCTTTCACATCGGGTTACTTTACATGTCGTACACATCCCCAGATGAGACATAGTTATCTCTTTCCCCATCCTCATTGCAAGATGTTAAACTGAAAATTGGTCAGGCCTCCTTGAACAATGCCTAACCTCAGGCCCCTCAGCCTTTCTGGGTCCACGGCCCCCATAAACATTGCAAGATGTTAAACTGCAAATTGGTCACGCCTCCCTGACTGATGCCTAACCTCAGGCCCCTCGGCCTTTCTGGGCCCACGGCCCCCATCCTCATTGTAAGACGTTAAACTGTAAATTGGTCAGGCCTCCCTGACCGATGCCTAACCTCAGGCCCTTAGGCCTTTCTGGGCCCACGGACCCCGTCCCTACTGCAAGATGTTAAACTACAAATTGGTCAGGCCTCCCTGACTGAGGCCTACCCTCAGGCCGCTCGGCCTTTTCGGGCCCCCTGGCCCAGATGTTTTCCTACAAAACTGTGCGGTATGGTGTGGGATTATGTCCTCATTACCCGCCACGTCGTACACCTCCTTGTTAGGATATTCTTCCCCCATGGTATCCCTTTATAACTACGTATTTATTGATTCCCATCCTTATGGGATACGTAGGACCACCCGAATGTCTAAGCTTCGGGTCCAACCCCATCTCTTGAAAACCTCCATCCCACATTGGCCGCTTGGCCTACTATTCCTCCACGAGGGGATTATATGGTGTGGTATGGGATTATGTCCTCATTCAAATCGGTCTTTTAATGACCACTCCATGTACCTCTCCCTCCCGAGCTGTTTTGTCGACCCGTTTCGGCGGTTCACCAATGTGCCTAAGGGTACTCTGGTTTATTACTTGGAGTGTCAGACTTTACTCAGACATGTCTGCACCCACTTTTCAGGATTTGTGTATCCCTTCATCTGGTCTTCCACTATCTCTCATACCTGGAGGGACCCCCAAGAATGGCCTGGATATTACGCCTAAGGGATCTCCTACCGATACGGCCCAACACCCCCGAGGGTTTTGGACAACAAATCGATAAAATCCTGTGTTGCGAATATGGTCAGCGGTCGATGCTCGTTTGTTGTTCCCACTTCAGGCTAATGTGATATGGAGACTATTTTTTCCACCATGGTCAACAGTTATCCTCCATCACCACGCCAACCCCCATTAAGCCCAAAGTGTCGGGTACATGATTCACACCCTTGTTCACTTCATCTTGTCCAAGTAGAGTCTCGAAACTCTAGATACTATCCCTTGGTGCGCATCTGCACATTAGGGGAACAAAGCCACGTCAGAGGCGTCTTTCGAGGCCCTTCACCGACTTCCCCTTGATGGATGTTTCGAGTATTGCGATAGGGATCTTCCCCCCTGTTTCCCACATCGAGTTTAACTCACGTGGGCTTAGGGATCGGGTTGAGGTCTGCACTCACCTGGAAAGTTGTCGTCCACCCATGGTTCGAGCACTAAGTCCATCAACTAAGATCTCTTCAGAACTATGTTTCGCTTGATTCCCATCCTCATGGGATACGTAGGACCGTCTAAACATCTTCGGGTCCAGCTTATTTGGGGGATAAACTCTTCCCCTTCACCTCTCACCCCTTGGATTGAGGTACCGTTCTCGGGATTGGATGGTATGGTGTAGGATTACATCCTCATTCACGCCAGTTATTCCACACGACACCGTACACATTCCCCATCTAGTATCGCCTCTACTACGTCTGCGTAACATGAAATTAAAATGTATAATTTTTCCTATCACAAGACCCTAAACTATGACATTATCGTCCTAGCCGCATGACGAAAAATGGCACTACATTGTGATGAACTCATTATAGAGGAAATCACATTGGGCATTGGTCATGTGCCATTCATTTTTTCAACGCCTATCATAGCTTGATTCTTGTGGAGACACCAGGGCTTTCTACCCCAGGCCTGTCTCTTCAGAAAAAAAAACCACTCACCGTAAAGGAAAAACATGATTTATCAAATTCCACTTCTTTTAGTGTAAGGGCCGTGACCACACTTTCCTTTTTCCCTGGCACTGGTACCTTACCATGCCACCCTTTCAGAACTACGTATGGCTTGATTCCCATCCTCATGGGATACGTAGGAGTGCCCAGGAACTTCCCCATGGGACCAACCTAATTTTCATGTTCGATCCCTCGACTCGAGCACTCCCCATAGAACGCATGGTAAGTAGGGATTATGTGCTCATCCACGCCGGGTTTTCTTAAATACCCGTCACGTGCCTCCTGTGTTTCCTCCCACCCATGGTCCGAATTCTACGACCCTAAACTAAGACCCCCCTATGGGAAAGGACTCTGATCCCTCTATCTAATACGCCTAGTTGTCATGTTCAGATGCGTTTTGACAAAGAGCCAGAAGAGTGGGATTTTTATAGGGACATTCCCCTCGTCCCATGACCGAGCTTCGTGGGATCACTATTTGGATCCGTATCCTCTTCCACATCCAAAAGGACCCTCAGACGACATGGATACTAGGATGAAGGGATCTCCATGGATTCTGGACCTAAGGGCCCTCCAAGTGTTTCGGGCCAACGTCCCTGTGGATCTCTGACAACATTTGTGACATGGTCCCGTGTTTCGAACATGGTCAACGACCGACCCTCATTTGTCTGTCCCCATTCTAGGATAACACGATATTGATGATGCGTTTCTGCCACGGTTAATAGTTTTCCTCTATCATCACGCCACCGTCATTGTGATCCAAATCTCGAGCGTCATGATTCACACATTTCCACTTCCTCATGTTCAAGTGGAGTTCCAATATACTTGTCTATATCTCTTTATGCGTCTAGGTGCGCCATGCGGTCGTGTTAATATTATGATGCCGGTATTCACCAAGCGTCCCCTCACCCTAACCTTCCCCCTTTCTATGTTGGGAATGTTCCACCACTACTTCTTGTTTCCCACATCAAGCATGACTCACGTGGGCTTAGTAGTTTTGGTAGGATGTGTACCAACAAGGCCAGGCTTCTCATCATCCCGCATGATGTTAAACTGCGCTTCCAGAACTACGTGTGGCTTGATTCCCACCCTCATGGGATATGTAGAGACACCCCGGTATTTTTCCTAGGGTCCAGCCCATAGGAATCATTAATCCTGTTCTTCCACTTTCTGGCCCCCTGGCCGGACCCCTCGTAGAGGACCATGTAACTATGATTCTACCCTGAACAAGTTCAGGGTGCCCCAAGATCCCATTGGGAAGCGACATACCCCCTCTCCAGAGAGGCCCTATCCCAAAGAAGGAAGGATTCGTAATCAAACCGATGTTCCCATCTGGCGTACTCCCACCACAGTGGTGTAATTACATGAGTGTTGGATTCTGTTCGGACCAACCATCACTCCATATTCCATGCTTTGCGTTCCCCTTATTCGGACACTCATACCCTTTCATGTCTGAAGGGACCCCCTAACTGCATGGTCTCATGCCACATCGGCTCACCTACCATCCTGGGCCAACGTTCCGGAAGACTGGTCATGTTTGGAAGGACCCCCTAACAGTATGGATGCTCGACCTAGGGTCCGCCTACTGTCTTGGGCCAACATCCCAAAGGATTGATTAACAACATTTGTGACCTAGTCCCGTGTTTTGAACATGGTCAACGGTCGACCCTCATTTTTGTCCCCATTTCAGGCTAACACAGTAAGGATATCATTTCTCCGCCACAGTTAACATTTGTCCCTTATTGTCATGCCATCCCCACAGTGTTCCGAATCTTGGGTATCGTGATTCACACTTCCCATTTCCATCTTTTTGGACCGATTTCAGCACCCCTGGTGTTGCACCATTCGTGCATAAGATCACATTGAAGAAATGGTAATTTGACTGTTTTGAGAACTTCCTTCTCCGTCCAGGCCTCTCCCATCTTTTGGAAATCCGGACTGGTTATCCAAACCCTGAATGCCCAAAGCTTGGTTCCCACTCCTATGTTGGGTGGGACAATGAGGCAAATATCTCGTATTTTTCACATCGGGATTGACCCACGTGAGCTTGGGAAATTGTCGCTGGACGTCCCACAAACATTTTAGGGATGCAATGAACCAATGCGAATAGTGGAAATCGTGCATTCTACGACATTCAAAAGAAGAAAAATTGATGCACGAAAGTACCATTAAAAGTTTTGTAATTTGTTACAGTACCTGGGGGTCGACTCCCCCCATGGATGGGTTGACCCCGTCAAAAGAGCGTTGCAGCTCCGCCACCCTTCAGCTTGTGGTGTACAGGAATTGCTGCCGCTGACTCAGCTCCCGCTCCTCCTCAACAGCGGCGGGGTGCAGTTCGTCAGCCTTGGCCCTGACCCTCTCTATGCCATCCTGAATGGCAGCCATCTTTCCAGAAGCCTACCTTATATGCTCTTCTGCCTCTTCCAGCTGGGCCTTCAACCATGAGATCAGCTCAGATTGTGTATTAAGAGAGCCTGAGTGCTCATTCTCCTGGGCCTGCAGCTGTTGGACCTCACTTTCAGCCTCCTAGAGCTTCTTGATGTTTTTCGCCTTCCTCCGCTACCAGCCCACGCTGAGCTCGCAATCAGACTCCCAGATCTTCTTGGCCTTGAGATCTTGGATTAGCGCATGAGGAAATTCGGCATCCACTCCCCCAGTGCACAGTTCGCGCACCCGCAAGCGAATTCTGCCCATTTCGTTCAGCCATAGCGCTTGGGGGGTGTCCTTGATGAAGCGTGTGATTAGCTTCCACGATCGGTGGTGGACTATGCTGATATATTCTTTCTCGGAGGCCACTTAGTCCCAGTCTGCACGATTGGAAGGCTCGTATGTAGGATACGCCTGCAAGAAGTCCTCGGCAGGATCTTCATCTGGCATTGAATCCGGTGCGACATCTGGTGCTAGAGCAGGCGTGACGGGACTTGGGTCGGCTGATTGATCCTCATCATCAGACTCCACCTCAATAACCTCGGGCACGACCCTACTGGTGGTCCCGCCAATGATAGTGTGTGTTACAGATCGGGGAGATGGGGGGGATATCTCCACCATCATCGGCATGCCCCTAGTCGGGATGCCACCACACATCCCGACCATCCTTGCCACAAAATCCCACGCCAGTCGGAGAACTGTATGACAGGGAAGGACATAAACATTAGTTTGAATAATATACATATGACAGAAACAAATCTAGTAGAGGAAACTTATAGAGATCGAACTCCTGGTGCTGCTCTTGAGTCGATGCTGACGGGACCCCGAGGCATGACCCTCCATATACTGTTGGAAGGTCTAGAGATTCTGGAGGAGCCACCTCGGGTGCTCTGGCCCCACCAGACGCAGAACTGAACGCAGCCGTAGGCGTGGGTTCTGAAGGTCCTGCATCATCACCTTCCAAGGGGTGAGAGTGAGGCCTGCGTACAAGTTACTCCAGCATGGTTCAAACATTGGTAAGAAATCCATGATGGCCTGAGAACAGACCATGAGGAAAGAATCTCAGAATGCTACCTTGAGAGCCTCTGAGAAATCATCATAAACTGAGTCTTGATCTCCAACTTCACCCTCCTCCAATGGGATCCCTCCGCCAGCCTCATCCTCCCGAGTGGAGTCCTTTGATTCTTCCAGTAGGGGGAAGCGCTCCTTCAGATCGGCGGCCGACAACTGTGGCAGAACCGTCTGATCCAGCAGTACACTCACCCAGTCTATCATTGGGTGTGGGACACCACTGGAGTGAACGTAGTCCTCCATATAAACCAAATATTTCTCCTCCTCTGCTGGAGACCCCGTAAAACCATCCCGGACTGGGCCTATACCTGGAAGAACCATCCCGTGACGGTTTAGGAGTTCCCACATCTCGGGAAAACTGAGGTGTTGCTGGTTGACATCCCAAATGTCCTAGGCCTCTGAGAAGACAGCATCCTCTGGAATGTCGATATGATGCAGCCGCTTCCCTAGATCCTGAGTGGATATCCTGCAGAATCCCCTCGGCGGTCGCGCCTCCGAATGGCCCTGCTCTTCTGGAATCACCGGAGCTTCCGCTGCTTCCACACCCTCGGCCAATGCGGTTCTCACCGCAATGGAAGCCCCACCACCGTGAGAGTCCCTTGCTACCCTCCGACCCCGACCTCAGGATAGGGGAGGCCCGCCATCACCAACCCGAATGGTTGGCTGCCTCAACATCTCCCCGGGATAAGCGGCCTCCCAGCTGATGAAATACTCCCTCACCAATACGAAAGTTGTGGTGGATGGAGGAAATGCAATTCGCATCTTCTCGTCTTCTTGTGTGAACATGAGCCACAACTGCCTCATCACACACGGGTGCTCCTCATGACGCACCTCCAAGTAGACCTATGGGGTCAGCCGCTAGAGGCACCGGAACTGCCTCGCAAACCGATGCAGGGTGTACGGTTCATATAGTGTCTCATGATCCACTCGTGCCACATAAACTCTGCCTTGAAAGGCCAGAAGATAAGCCCAATTCTTTTTCGTTCCCTACCCATCATCTGTGAGTACCCCCGTCGGCAATGGAAATAGGAGGAAGTTAAAATCATCCGCCCTCCACACCCGGTTCAGCACCATCAGTATGGTTAGTTTGAATGGGAATCTCCCGATGACATTCAAAATGGAGGGGCGGAAGTTTGATCCCAGTGGAGAGATTGGGTTTGGATACTCATAATTCCCCCTGATGTGCGCCGCAATCCACCCATACAGAAGGTGGAAGGGACTGCATATCCTTGGCGGCTTCTTGCCCTCGCTAACGTGATGCAGCATCCTGTACAGCTTGGTGAACATTGGAATCCCCATATTGACCCGCTGCCCCATGGCCAGCATAGACGCCATGATGAATGAGCTGGGCCGCACCCCCATGCTGGTATCCCTCACCAGTATGATACAACTGCAGATAAGGGTTGCGATGAATTCCACCAGCCTGACTATTGGCTGCTGTTCAGTGCTAACACTGAAACCCCAAGTCTTCCATTGGCTGTCCTCCAAGACGCGCCAATACGAGTGCTCTTCTCCCCGTTGAGCTGCCTTCGGACAAGTTTGAGGCCTCGGAGGGAACTCTTGATTCTCCCGAAATTTTAGGAACTGCTCAAACCACTTCTTAAAGTGGACATCTCTCACTGCCTCCTTGTCCTCTCCAGGGACCAATGCCATCAGTACCGACGCCAGTTCTGACATCTGCTCTAGATCCTCCCACATGCTCATGACAGGGAGGAACTCATCATACATTCCCCCCAAGACCGGAACCCCTAAAATCTGATGGACATCCCACATACTAATTCCCACCTCCCCATGGTGTAGGTGAAAAGTATTGGTCCTAGACGACCATCTTCTCAGTAGCTCTGACATCAGCTGTTTCGGTTGGTAAATGTGGAATTGGGAGGCCCATGCTGCCTCTTACAAACCCAATCTCCTCATCTCGGCCCCAAACTCCTTTCATGAGGCGCCTACCCAGTAGGCCTATGCCCAGTCGTTGGTTAAGTTGTCGCCCTGGCACAGGTCCCACTCATCGGACCACCCCTTCTTCGAATCCTGCAAAGCCGCCTTCAGTATGGTGTGGTACAGAGGAGGGGACGTCTCCGGTTGCAGTGGATTGTAGTCAATATTGTTCACATGGTTGTAGAGACAGTCAGCGATGACGGGTGTGAAGTACTCCCGCGCATGACCATCAGCCTCCCTGAACCACTGGCACTGGCATGGAGTGCTCCTGAACCAGCAAGCTGGTTCGTCCCTATTCGCCTTAGGGATGAAGACATCATCCCTCAGCCCGAAGCCATACAAGGGTAGCTTCTTGCACTACAGATAGTTCTTATGACTCTCTGATAGTAGTACTGTCAAATAATTATGGTTCGAGTGACTTCAGACCATCTCTCCAAGGCCCAGACAGTTAGCCATCTCATCCCTCCGGGCGGCGTCTGCAAGCACCCCTAACACAACTTCTTGACAGGACATTTTGGTTTTGGAACTCAAAAAAATTTCAGGTTGGGTTACGAAGGTTGCTCACGAAGCTCTCTCGCAAATTTTGGGTGCAAAAATAAGCCGCGGAGCCTGGCCTAGGCCAGCAAACAAAAGTTCGGTTGGCGCGGTCGCAGAGTCAGAGACTTGCGGTTCGCCGCGAAGCTCGATTCGCGGAGAGAAGACGTGGAGTATGCGGAGCTTCGCGAAGTCGAGAGTGCAAAAGGACAAAAGTTGCAAAGGGAAAAAAGAGAGGTCAACCCCCCTTTTTATAGGCAGTGACCCCAGAGCTTCGCGGCGTGTCCCAACCACGCGGAGCATCGCGACACGTCTGGACCGTGCGGCCGCTGTCCGCCCCGCACACCCTCTTTGCGAGTCCACATCGAAATGCTGATAATTTTGGCGATTTTCCCTCAGACTTCGACCCTTGATCCCTCCGCAGCTCCAAGTTTAAGGGGGGGGGGGGGGGGAATTTTTTGGAGCCAAAATATTGAATCCAAAGGGAATATGGAAAAGAATACCGCACACTGCCTCGCGAAGCCCCGACGCGGACCTCCCCCGAGTAACACGGACGCCGCCAAGAAAATGAGGCGGTACCGCTCCACAAACACCCTGACGTTCGCGAGCCAGCTGCAAAGCAAAAGAGGCGGTACCGCTGCACGAACACCCTAACGTTTGCAAGCTCGCCGCGAAGCACAAGAGGCGTTACCGCTCCGCGAACACCCTGACGTTCGCAACCCGCCGCGAAGCACCCGCCGCCCGTTCGCACCGTGTGAGCTATACTTCGCGGCACCCCTTGCCTATAAATATTGGGCTCCCCCTGAGTCCAAGGGACAGACAATCCGACCTTTCGGCTTTTCAACTCCCGAATTGCGAAGCACCCTTCACCCCGGGAATCATGAGCTCTGCGAGGTATTTTTTCTTCGCGAGATGCCTTCTCCTTGTCTCTTTTTGAGCCCCTATTCTGTGAGGGATACCCTTCGCGAAGCCTAAGGGCATTCGCGAAGGAAGGGGATTCCCAAGGGAACCCGGGAAGCCATGGAGCATTTATGATTTGCGAAACACCCATCCTGTACTAGTGATCCACATGCCAAGGCAGGGTCGCTGTACATCGCGAAGCACACTGCTTCACAACACCTTGCTTCGCGAGGAACCTCTGTTTCGCGAGGCAGTGCTGCGAAAATACTATTCCACTTCGCGAAGCACCTCCCATTCACACCGCTGCCCCATGATAAGGCTAAGTCACTCCACTTCGGGAAGCACACTCCTTCGCTTGGAAATTCCTCTTCCCATGCGAACCTCCAGGATTGTGCGATGTGATTTCAAAGTCCCATGGACAACACCACTCATAGCATTGCTTCGCCTATTTCTTCTTCGCATTGGCATGCTAACGGCTATTGCTTCTTTTCATATCCATGCTAACGTGGACCCCTCGTTTTTTTGCTCTGCGACCCCCCTTGACCATGGCCTTGCCAGTCCCTTCCCTATCCCAAGGAGCTGAGGGTACCAGTCGTGTAAGTCCTAGGGGTGTGGAGTAAACCCACCTCGTTCGAGCTGCAGGACGTTAAACTGCCAAGCACCCCATCCTTAACACATGACGTTAAACTGTGGTCTGACCCCGTGCCTCGCATGCAGGGTCCCCCTGGCTCGGACATTCTTTACGCCCACTCGTCTCCACGGGGATGGATTCTTCCTCACATGGAATGAGATCCTCCTTTTGGAGTGGCGTTTGTCCACGGGGGAAGGGAAACCACCTTGGTGTATTCCCCCAAGCCTCTCTTGCGGAAGGTAGCACCCATACACCTCCGTACTTACCCACTGCCAAGGCTAGTGGAGGGCGCGATCGGGAACGAGGCACCTTACATCTTTGTCCCCAAATCCCTCTCCCGCTACGCTTTTACGCACTTCGGGCCTCCATCCTGGAGTAAGTCCCAGCACCATGGGCCACCTAACGCATAATCCCCTCTTCGTTTCTCACGAACGCACCCTTCGCGATGTGATCGCCAGGTCTCTGCTGCCTATTGTTTCTCACACCGATCACGACTCACGTGGGCTTAGAGTAAGAATTGGCCATGACAATACCTCGTCCATCATGACGTTAAACTGTATGCCCTCGTCCAGCATGACGTTAAACTATAAGCCCCCCCTGTCCAGCATGACGTTAAATTGCACATCCATTTGAACTACGAGGTCTTTGATCCATGTCAAGGCATGGTACATAGGAAGCCTCCATGAGGTTCAAGCCCACCACCCGTCATTTCTTCACGTCAGGTTCCACCCTCATCTAGCATGACGTTAAACTACATTCCAGTATGACAGCAAGCCATTGTGACCAACCCGAACTACAAGGACTGTGATCCATATCAAGGCACGGTACGTAGGAAGCCTCCCAGAGGTTCAATCCCATCTCCCATCGGACCAAGGTCCTTTCTTCACATCGGTTCACTGACACCCACCATTTCCTCCTGAACTACGAGGTATTTGATCTATTTCAAGGTATGGTACGTAGGAATCCTCCATGAGGTTCAAGCCCATCACCCGGTCATTCTGACCTCATTCACGTCGGTTCACCCCCGTACTACATGACGATAAAATTTATTCCACATCTCATTTGAACTATGAGGACTTTGATCTGTGTCGAGGCATGGTACGTAGGAAGCCTTCCTGAGGTTCAAGCCCAACAATCATTGGCCCAGACCGTCTCCTTTTCAGTGTGCCAAGCCCCCGTTATCTCCTAAACTACGAGGAATTTGATCCATGTTAAGACATGGTACGTAGGAATCCTTCCTGACATTCAAGTCCACCCCCGTTGGTCATTCCAGCTTCATTCACGTCGGTTCGCTGATGACGCCCATTGGACCAAGGTCCACATCCATGTCGGTTTGCGGACAACGACCATCAGACCAAGGTCCACCTTCACGTCGGTTCACTGACACCATCTTGAACTACGCTGACTTTGATTCCCTGCCACGGGGATACGTAGGAGGTCTCTTCGAGGCTCAAGCCCAACTTTACTGTCGCCCTTGCGATGGTCCCATTTCATTCCCCCTCCACTTCATCTATCCATCCATCCATCATCCACCTTGATTCTTACCCAAGGCGCCACTTCCCGGTGAGATCATGCCACTCCACTCCCCTCCACAGTATCTGGGAAGCCGCCCACGAGCTGACCCCGATATCAGCATCCCTTCAAGGGGGATTCCTCAATCTGATCCACTTGAGCTAGTGTTCTGATCAGGCCAACCCATCTTCGCTGGACGTTAAACCTGTGGCCTGCCCTGTGTTAAACATATGAAGCTGAGGAAAACCTCAGATACATTCCTATGACATATGATTCCCCGCACTCGATGTGGGATGCCTCCAGCTTCCATGCCCTCGAGAAGCCCTATGATAAGGGACAAAAGACAGACACACCGATTCCCCAACATTCAGACACGCTACCGATGCCTGGACGTGACTACTCCCCTGATTGAAGGTTACTACCCTGACCGGACCCTTTGGAATGTCCTGACAGAAGAAGTGTAATTAACCGGCGTCCATGGAAACATGGCACTGGGAAGAGTTTCACGAACACCATATTAAATCTATGAGGGAGACCCGGACTAGGTGATGAGTTCCGAGGAGGAATCCATGGAAGGAAGAACCGACATCCCATGATCTCGATTTCGATCAAGGAGCAGACATCCCTAAATAAGGAGAGGATGCCGCCCGCCTTTGGAAAGTGGGAATGCAGGGCAACACAATGAAATCCACGCGTGTTGCGCCCCTGGAAGACGGATGCGCGCACCCTGGAGAAAGCGTCGGAAATAGATATGATGGATTAATGTATAGGGTATGCACTCACATGGGCTACGATGTCACCTATTTTTATCATACATATATATACAGGTTATACCATCTTTCTATTATAGAATATACATTTATTTGGGCTAGAGTGACTATAGTTATTACTGATGTATATATGTTCATGCTGTGATGGATTGAGGTATAGTACATAATACATGGGATGTGATGGATTTCAGTCTTACTACATGTCTATTATATATGATTGAATGTGTATTTGGTTATGATTTTTTATGGATGTTACAAACTGATTCCAATGAGAATGTTAGACCCTAAAAGAGGTTAGGGTAGGTAGGGATGAGGGAAAACCCACATCTAATGTTACTTGATATATATATATATGGTGAAATTTCATGGGTATGAAAGGGATTTAAGCACAATACATTTTCATTAGGTAATGAGAGTAACAAACCAATGAGGAAGTGAATGTGGATTTCCTTTCACAAATATTTTCTTTTGAAATTAAATTTCTCATTTTAGTGCATTACTTAGTGATCAAGACTTTATGAGGCTAAGATATATTTCACCTAATTTTGGTAATGAGTTTGTTCCATCAATTTATTTACTAGGAATTAGAATGTTTCTTTAAAATTTTCATTAGAGGTTTTGGATAGGATCATAAAGAATATAATTGTATGGTCACACACACACACACAATCTTTCAATTCTGCAAGAGTTGGTTGGTGATTGAGTTGAAAAAAATAATATATCATAGAGATTGATCAGGAGTTTCCCATGTTCATGGTTTATTCTTAGTCATTGTTCATATTTTATTTCATTTTTTACCACAATGTATGAAATTTCATTTATTAAGATGTGTTTTTTATTTATGTGATGGAGTTTACTGTTGCATGTTTATCATTTACTAGGATATATTTTGTGAAATACCTACAATTTTATGTATTAATATACCATTGTTCCTACTAAAAAACCCCATGAATTATTGGAGACAAGATTTGGGGGTCCCTCCAACATTCATTACCAGTATAGGAGGGGTACTAGTGTGTGTGTGGGAGGGGGGAGGGGTATGACTAGTAAAGGCAGAAAATTTATTTTCATTAATAGCATGTTAACTCAAAATAAAATCTCTAAAGTAGTATAAACACACAAAAATAGTCATGGTGTATGGAATTACCATAGAACCAAAATAGACTGGGCTTATGGATAATAGATTTTTAGTTTCTCATTAAAAGAGTTTTACATAAGGAATACCATTCCATGGCAATAATATATTTTAGTAGAATTTTAAATAAAATTATACTTTTCTTAAATTCTCAAAACCATTAAAATTATCCTCTAAATAAATATATTTAAATAATTTTTTTAATTTTTTTAATTGAAGGAATTCATGGCACAACATAATCATGAAAAATACATAATTTTGAATTATGGGTTCATATTTTTGTGAAAATCACTAAATACAAAAAAACCATTGCCTAAATTTCTCAAAGGATCACATGAAATTAAATTTACACATGAAGAACTAAATAAAAAGAAGCCATAAATGGTTATTCTTTCTTTGAAATCACATATTTTATTTACTCACCGTTGGTGTGTCGTGGCTTAGATATTCTAAGTTTGAAATCCTCTAGATCATCCACACATGTACCACATATCCTGGATCATTGATCATTGGTTCATAGGTTCTAGTTTGGTAAATTGAAGAGATTTATGATGTCCTTTCAATCATTTGAATAACCCAAATTGATCAAAAAGATGGGGTCAATACAAATTTTCTTTACTCAGTTTCTTACTATAAAAATTGAGAGAGAGGAAAGTATAGGTAAAAATTCCTAAAAATTATGTAGTTAAGTATTCTTGAGTCTAAAAACAACTTATATACTGTAACATACCACCCATCCTTATGTCCCTGAGAAGTGGTAGTGGTACTAATAGCCTTAGGTGACATCTCCATGATTCTAAATGCTGGAAATAAATGCCAATGGACTTAATAAAAATTGGGGTATGGTTTTCCCTTTAAAGATGAAACAGAAAACATAAATAATAAGAATAAAATCCTCTATATGATGCATTAAAAAAAATACATATAAAGGAATATCAAATAGTAAAAAAAATTAGAGTACATGAAGAAACCAAAATACATACTCTATAAGAACCAAAAGACTACAAAACTCAATAAAACACAAGTGGCCTCAAAAGAAAAATCACCCAACCCTCTCCAAGCTCTAACTCAGCATTCCAAGACCATGTTATTAATAAGAATAATTAATGAACTGAGATAACTTAACTTTACCAATATCTTCATAGTTTAAATTTGAAAACACACAACAGTTCCCCAGTACGAGGTGAGTTTAAACTCAGTAGGATTTCTAAAAATACTTCCCAAACCATTCTACTTGGAAAAGAATTGATTAAATTTTTTTATATAAAATATTTTAAATAAGATAAAATAGTGTATATCAAAATAGTAAAAAAGTTACATGGAAAACATTCATGCAAAGAAAAAAACCTTTCTCAATTATTTGGAATACCCAAAACCATATCTCCACAAACATAAAAACACACCCAATGCATTCCTAGGTGACAATTAAAACTCATAAGTGATCTCTCATTGATTCACCAAGTCATCCCCTAGTGACTAATACCAGGTTCACCAATGAAAAATTCACCTTACACTGGGACATATCTATGAATTCACTCACATGAACCATGTATGCCAAATTCTATTCCAAACCATTTCATGTAAAAAATTTATTTCTGTAAATTATTTCAAGTAAAACATTTAATTGAAACCAATACCTTAAGTTCTATGTTATGTGAGATGATAGTGAATTCAACTACCTTTCAATGGTTGAAAAAAATGAAGAATGTCACTTAGATATTATATATCCAATTAGAAACCATATTCTCAGAACTAGATCCAAAAATATATTATCAGTATTGACATCACAAAACATAGATCTATCCCCAATGGACCAGATCTATGGTTTGAAGAGAGAGATAAAGAAAGTATCTAGGAAGAGAATAGAATAATGGGTACTTACTGATGAATTCAAATCTCCAAGAAACTTTTATTTGCATAAGAATCACAATTAGAATGAAAGTAAAAGTCTCTCAATCCTAGTATGTAAAAAGAATTTAGAATCCTAAGATAATAAGGGATTAAAGGGGGTCTGATGACTTAATTCATATTAAATCCAAAAAAATTGGGGTGCCAACTATATGACTCATAGTTAAGCCACACAGTTTGAAAAATCGTGTGCCAGTCATGAGATGCTACTATCTCAAGCCAACCCCTCACATAGTTGGCTCAAATGATTAGACCAAATATGTTCCAAATGTGCATTTACATTTGTTCCAAGTTTCACAGTTTCCCCTAGGAACTTGCATGGTTTGGAAAAACTATGTGAAAACTATGTTCCTACCCAATGACCACTATCCTCATTTTCATTGTTTTTTAGAGATTATGAAAACTTTCTAATAACCATGCACAAACTGTGAACCTCCCAAAATGCCTCCACAACATGCCAAAACCTCTAGAAACCTTCTAAATCGCATCCCAAGCATTATACATGATCAAAGCACATTAATAAAGGGTTATTTTCTTAAATTGGTGTGTGTGTGGGGGGGGGGTGATACCTTCTTACCTCCATTGGTCTTTCTGTACCTGAAAAGTATAAGATCAATGTTGTCCTAGATGAGTTTGGGCCACTACTCTAACATTTCCTTCTCTTGCTCCCATTTTTCATCAAAAATCAGACCATGTTTCCATAAAACCCACACCAGACCAATTATTTTCCTAAAAAATATCTTCTATTTCCTATCCATAATATGTACTAGTATATAAATAAATTTTTCATTTGGATCTAGGTCAATGTGATCCCATCGAATAACATGGTCAAGGTTAATTTGATACTTCTTCACTTGAGATACATGGAACACATTGTGCACTGAACTAAAACTTGGATAAAAATATAACTAATATTCCACCTCACCAACTATTTCAAGTATATATAAATAGAAAATGAACAATGGGGAAAAATTTCCATTCATACTAAAACGATTATACCAAAGTCTCAGAGATATTATCAATAAAACATGATCACTCACCCCAAATGATAATATTCACTGATTGGCACTCAATATCTAGAGTTATTTGATGTAGTATATTTTTTAGAATGATATGTTTTACTTTTATTGATTTATGAGATGATTGAGAAATTGTGATTATGTTCTCTTTACTCATGATTTATTGGTTGTGTTCTTCTTATAGAAATATTCAGGAGATGTATCTCATAGGGAGGTTGTTTGATCTACTATATTTTTCCTTCTCAAACATGGTTTTAAAATTCATGATTGAGAATTGTTTGAAAGGCATATGATATAAGGGATTAATTTTTCTAAATCCCCCTCACTTTGTGTTTTCCATGGAATGGAGGTGTCTAGAGGGAGTTTTTAGGTGTTACAAATATTGGGAGTAGAGTTTTGGGCTCTCTAGGATGAAAAATTCATATGGTGGATAGATTGGTGGGGGCCATAGTGTGACCTACTTTTATGTTGTGGCCATAGAAGTTGGACTTTATGGTACATGGTAAACCAAGGTAGTGAAACTCCCATTTTAAGGGGCATGTTCTATGAGGTATTTCCCTATTAAACTCAAATAAGGGATCCATGACCTTGGTGGTGGCTATTTTGGTATTATGGGTGTGGTTAGTTTGGTGTTTTGGATAATTGTTGAATCCATAATTAAAAAAGATCATTTCAGAGTGTGACCTTACTGAGGAGGTTCACCAAACCATACTGGATCATGTTTATGAGGTCTTGGTTCATAGAAAAATATTGATGGAGTATCTATGAAAAAAGGCAGGAAACATTCCATGGTGGTGTCCACCTTGAGAATAGTGCCTCAGGAATTTCCCTATGGGAAATCAGGAAAATTTAAATAGCTACTATGATGGCCATAGTGGTGATACATTGTGTTGTGGATTAGCTAATTATAAAGTGTATAAATGATAATTATGTGATCTCTAGGCTATGGTCAATGCTATGGTGAGTTGAAAATAGTGAGGGGAATCCCCCTATATCATGCTGAGCTTTGGAGGGGACCTGCGGATGAGAGTGTTACCTGAATATTTACTACCAACACACTATGGTGTTGGTTGAGCCTATTATAAATGGTCCAAATGACCACAAAGAAGAGGGGGAGATATCCATTTTGAAGGATTGCAGTTTTAGATCTGATTATGACTAGAGACACCAAAATGGTGGTTATGGAATCTACACTATATTGTAGGCCCTTATAATATTTTTTATAACCAAAAGGTCAAGTTCCATATGGATTGAATTTTTCCACTTTCCTCTAAAACCTAGCTTACCCTATACCCAATTTAGTGCCTTTTCCATCTCTTAGTGGATACTGACCTTGGAGTTCATGAGGTTCAATTTATATCTTGATCCAAGGTATCCCTCTGTACTCCTTTATCTTTACTTATTATACTTTTATTTTTTAGTGGTTAGGAAAATGTGTTTTCTTGAGTTTTGGTTTATTTTTTGAGAATGGTTGATAATGGTTCATTATGGTTAGGTTATGAGGTGGCTTCCATCAATTTTGGTTGTGGTTGATTCCTTGTTACTTCATTCTTGTATAGTGTTCCTTGAAGCTTTATATCAAGGTTTGGGATTTGTAAACTTAATCTTATTTCATGTGTTCATGTGGGATTATCACGCTTTATCTTCTATGAGAAAATTGATGATATTGAACTTAATGAAGATAATAATATAAAACCTATGACTGGAAATTAATTTTAAAGGGTGATGTGATCGCATGAAAATTATATTATGATTTAACCATGATAGTTGGCTCATGAAATTTTCTAGATAATGCGATTTAGTATCTCAGTTAATATTTATGTTCCTTATAATATTTAATATTCTTGAAATCTAGATTATAATGTAAAACTTGTAAGATAAAGAGAATAATTAATGATTCATTAACTTAATTTTATAATAAAACTTTGGAATTATTTAACAAGGAGTAGTATTTCTTTGAGAATGTTTAACTTGTTATAGTTGTAGTTATCTTATAATTATTAAGTTTCTTTTTGTTGAAACCTAGTTATAATGAATTAGTTAAATCAAGAAAATATATGAAAATATTATTTTCTAGAATCTAATGTTCATGAATTTTTTAAATCCTAACCATTTTCTATAATCTTGTGTGAATTGATGTTATGGTTGTGGTTTCCGATGAGTTTCTTGTAATGGAAATATGATTTTCATCCATTTATATACTTAGGATGGAAGATCCCTTGATATGTTTTATTTTTGAAACTTGATATGGTTGAATGGTTTGGTGAGGAATGGGCTATTTTTCCTAGGATGTGGAAGTTAATTGATGTCAATGATGGTGAGATGGAATGGACAGTGTGGAAAATTTTGGAGAATTAAACCAAGGTAGTTGACACAGGTTGAGGTTTAGAACCTTTTTAGTGTCATGTTGGACCAGAGTCTTCATCATTTCACCATGAGGTAGGTGGATTTATTAAATTTATGACACAATCCCCATATATTTATCATTTTAAGTTTTTAGATACCATATATGACCGTTAGAAATACCCTAGGGGTTGATATGTGGGTAATTGGTGAAAATAAGGGGTTTGGGGAGGATTATTGGGATTTGATATTCATAAATCCCAATCACATGATGTGAAGTTCCAAGGAACACACGATTAGTTCGTCCTATATGGGGAATATTATCTTTGGGAACTACACGTTGTGTACTGGTCGTACATGCCATGTAGTAGAACTTGTTCACATGGATGAGGACATGAGAATGAACACAATTTAAGGGGACATGATCTTGTGTAAGTTCACAACCATACCATCACTCTACATGGGCCAGAGTACATGATGAGGTACAAGGTCATGATCCATGGTATATAGGTAGGGGATACTTTACATGGGAAAAACCAAGGACACAAACTTGGGTTGGTCCAAGTGGTACACATCATGTATTGAGTGTACACACAGTGTAGGGTGACATGGCTAACTAGGCTGTATGTGGGTGAAGTTACATGCCCATGTGATTAGGAAGGGTAACATGTTGTGTAACCACTTGTACACTCTATTTACATTATTACATGCTGATTACCATGTGGGTACATGGATAGGGTTTTTACTTGTGAGTTAAATTTTGTAACCTACGAGGATACGTCATGTACTCACATCAGTGACTTCTCCCTTACACATATCCATATTTATCACTCAGATGGAGGCCTATGAGTATCCCATCCTAAGTATTTTTCAATATAGAATGTGATGGTGACCATGATATTGGTGTGAGATAAGATATTTGAAGTAAATATTGTGGGATTATTCTATTAGATATGTGTATATCAGTTTTAGTTAAGTTCTTTCTTTTGGTACTTCCCTATGATGGTACAATGTGGAATTATATCATGAGAATAGGATTGTGATCCCCTCAACGGGACTGGTTCCGATAGAGTTCATGTATCCCTCTAGAAATCATTGGGTGGGATCCTATATCATATAATCTTCATTAGGTGTGGTTTTATTAATCTTTATAAGCAACATATATGGTTACTAATACCCTACTTAGAGGGTTTTTCTAGATTGGGTTTGTGACATCCCCCAACGATCCTAAGTGTGATCACCTATCTAAGTGTGGAGATATTTAGTGTTCCTAATTATGTTTTTGGTAACCCATAGTGGTCCTAGGTGTGATAAAATCTCAATTTATTGAGATATTTTGAGTTACAACAAGTTTCTTGGTATCCCCCCCTGAGACATATGTGTGACACCCAATCTGAGTATCGAGATCTGTCGGGATTTAGCTTGTCTTTCTTCATAGAAAGACTCGATAAGTGAATTCTCTCATATGAATTCCATCAATTATGGTATGGATGTTCTAATTTACTTGTTATAACTAATTAGGGATATATATTGTATGAGTTCCAATGGGGGATGGTAGGTCTCATTGAGTGAGTTCTCCCAAAAGAGTGATAATTTTGAGCCTCAAGTAGAATCATGTGGATGGCTATATGGTTGAGACCTATTTGAGACATGGATTTAGTGATGAGTACATATAGGTTATTCTAGTAGTCCTTGTGGTTATGTCTCATATTTTTTATTTACAGACCATGTTCTAATGAGTTGACCAGTCACATATAGCTAAGATGTGGAGATGGAGACTCCTATTCTCTCCCATGTGGGTTTTTGTACCCTCTTGCTATGGGTTAAGATGATTGCTGTCTTTTATTTATGCCCTCTTTATTTTGGGGTTTTGGGGAACCTATTGGGTATTTTTATACTCACCCCTTCATGGTATCTTCCTGCACATGTCATGTCTTATGTAGATAAGAGGCATTTTGATGGTGTCTTAGGAGGACCAAGAGTAGGAGGAGCATAGTGAGATAGGTAGACTGATGTGTACACCAATGGTTTCATTTGATAAAATTCCCCTCATACTATATAGGTTGGAAACTTTTTCTATTTTTAGTGGTCTTGTATTATACCCTTATGATTTATAGTATTTTTTATACTCTCTTTGTGGTTTATAGGTGTATGTATGTATTTGGTATTAGATATCACATTTTATCTTCTTCATTGTATGGAGATGGATGTGTGTGCATGCACACAAGTGTAGAGACCCTATTTTTTTCTTATAAGACTTTGAAATTTATATTTATATTTACATCGATAAGCTCTTAGATGGTTTGCGATTCTGAGGCCCGATGTGTCCAAAATTAATTTTATAAAAATGGGATAATTCTCAAATGGTATCTTAGGACATAAATATATGACTATGGTCAAGTCTAAAACATTGTGCTTACCTTAGACGTGACATAAAATGAGTCAGTATAGGGCGTTCGGACTCCTCACTCATCGGTGGTATGTTCAGTGAGTTAATTAATTAATAAATTAATTAAATTCATGTGTTTCAATGAAATAGATAAATCTATAAGATCACTTGAAGGAAGATTTATCCTGGGTTATCCGTATAAACCCTAGGATAAATCTAGAACTCTTACTCCCTCCTCCATTATAGAATATTATCAAATTATGATGAAATACCACATCAGATCATATCGGGATGCATTGAACAAAAGGACTTATCTTGATCATTAGAAAACACTTTATTCCTAAAAAAGTGATCCATAATCGAGATATGACTCCTCATTTGGTGTTTTATTCCCTTTGATTAAATAGATTGAGAAGATCGATCATTTTTCTATGATCTGCATCCTTTTATAGCCTTTTCATGTGCCAGAGTGATGAAATCTTGATTAATTTCATTTGTTTTCTAACTATGGGTTCCTTGTTCTTGATTGATAGACAAAGAACACCGGACAACAATCATTTAACATTATTTCTTGTTATTTCCCCCCTTGTTTGTTTTATTTCATCACTAGTAGGACCCCACAGTCCTAGTATGATGTTGTTGGGAGGTACCGAGCCCGATTCGTCCCTAAAAACAATGAAAGATCGATGAAAGAGGCATGTATCAGTGATCTAAGACTAGATCTTGGAATCTATAAGGGCATGGATGAATTTTTTGATGATTTGATATCTATAAATCAAAGGTGAAGAGGTGTGGTGCATATACGTCGAACGGTGAAACCTGGACGAACCATCAATGACCATTTTCTGGAGAACGATGATACGAAATGATAGATTCATCCTAAATCCAATGTTTTTTGGTGGATTGAAGGCAGAAATTGAAGAATATGGATAGATTTGAGGCACAAAAATTGAATCTGAAGATTCTAGTAATAAATTGACTACACATTGTATAATGGGATGAACACATGGTGTATAGCCACCACAGCAGTGATAGCTAGGGTTTTGGAAAAGATAAGGATGACATGAATTGGAGTCATTCTACATGTTGTGTACCCCTTTTCCGGATGGGAACCCATGTGAAGGATCAAATATGTGGTAAATCATGTGGACATACATGGATAGGAACATGACCGTTTACTCAATTACATAGACACGAGATCTGATACATGGACATGTCCAACAAGACATGACTCATTCCTGGTTAGCCTAGAAATGTCATGTAGTCCACCTACATGGTGTGTACTACTAAAAAAACATGGATATGTGTGCTGGCTAGGGAAATGTCTAGCCTGTGGAATGGGAACACATGCTATGTGGGTACCGTCATGTGCTGTGTACACCATGGTTCCTTTTTAGAAAACTTCAATCTTCTATATATACTTTGTTTGATATCAAATTTTG
Organism: Viscum album; assembly: GCA_963277665.1. NCBI lineage: Eukaryota > Viridiplantae > Streptophyta > Magnoliopsida > Santalales > Viscaceae > Viscum > Viscum album. The sequence goes on from OY728120.1 coordinate 1,422,559,037, forward strand.
GCCTGTGAGTAGCCTATACTGAGTGTTTTTCCACATATAACATGATGGTTCCCTCATTTGAGCCTTTGGATATAGAATGTGAAATGTTCCAATAATTATTCTTACTTAGGTGTTTCTCAATGATGATAGGGATCAAGAAGAATCACTAGTGAATACCGAGTTATACCCTCTAGTTGAGAAGGGCAGTGGAGTCCTTGAATTTTATAGTAGAACCCCCCATCATAATGGGAAGGAGTCTTATATAGACACTTTATGAGTGTAACCCCCCATATCGGGTAGAGAATGAGTCCTCGATGACTAGAGTGAATCCCCATATTGTACTAGGGAATGGTTCCGGTGCTGATTGTTCTACACTCTAGAGGACCTATTATCTGATGCTTATTGTCCCCCACACATCACTTCTTATGAAGACGATGAATAGGTCGACCAAAACCATACAAGTACTTAGTCAAAGGTCTCCCAAGTTAGTTATTCCTTCAGCACTTCATATCACCCCATGGGATATAGATATAGGCTTGGAGTAGTTGTGGATCATACCCCAGCTTGGGTTGGGTCATGAAAAATTGGTATCATAGTAAGTTCACTCCTTGGGATGTTTTTAGGACTACTCCCCTTAAGATAATTTGGTTGGGTTTAGTGTAACAATATATAAGTGTCTCATACGTGGCTCTCAGTCTGGGAAATCCAGTGATGGTGCAACATCCAACATATACATTCACTAGGACCCTGATTACTTGATTGTAAACTCAGCATGTTGAGAAAGTTTTTTTAGGGATAAATGGTATATGAATCATATAAAATGGATTATTTTAATTTAATTATTTATTCATATCCCTATTATTCTTTATGTATATATGTGTTTGTGTGTGTGTGATCATCTCACCATGGTACGTCTTGATAAATATCAGGATGAATCCATAATGAAAGCTAGCCAGGATACTAGTTTCAATTCTTGATGACGAGCTGATGAGTGATGAGGATTTAGTTCAGGGATCCCACCATCCCCTTCCCCCAGATGGGTAGGTAGTAGCACCTCCAAATTTCGAGTAGTAGATCATTCTAGCAGAGTATAATGAGTATGTGCATAGGCTTAGTGCACTCTATGAGTTCTAGTATCATAGGCCACTGAGGTTCCCCAGTGAGTGAGATCCTTATGAACCAGAGGATTGTCTAGAGTCGGTGGTCCTTATCTTAAGAAATGTTCAAAACATGACAGATCAAGTGGTTTTGCTAGCAGCCAGCCTTTTCCATGGAGCAGCTGGGCACTAGTGAATCCTTGTTACATAGATGCACAATGATTTGAATCTCTTATTGGTCAAATTCCTTCAGATATTCTATGAGGAGCACTACCCCTCCATCTTTCTCTCAGTCTAGATCTAGGAGCTTCTGTAACTATAGCAGGGAGGGATGATGGTGGATGGTTACAAAATTTATTTCATAGACCTTACATGATACTCTCTTGACATGATCTGAGATGGATACATCCAGAACATATGTTAGAGAAAGGACTACATAGAGATATTTGATCCAGAATTGTTCCCTTGTGTATTCTAAACTATGTTGGGGTGTTAGAGAGAGCAATGTTGATATATAGATTTTTGTCATAGGGATACTAGATAACTGGAATTTGAAATGGGAACCACATAACTAAGTAATATATAGTAGGTAGAAGATGTTAGGCCCCAAGATCTTGGCACAAGTTACCTCCTTAGGATCAGGCTTAGGCACATGGTTAGAGGTCGCGCAAGGCACCAGGGTAGCTCGAAGAGGGGTGGTTCTTTACTTGTGATGATCAATATCAAATGGCACGAGACTACCTAACCAGACATGCTGACCATCACATGAAGGTATCCTTTGGACCACCATGGTAAATGCAACACCATGATTAGGGATCTCTTAGGCGAGGACAAGGTGGTTCCTAGGGAGACAGATCTTGAATAGGAGGAAAAGGAGCTATGGGTGGTGGATGATTCTATAAGATCCTTCCACCATGACCACAAGTTGTCCCACGTTAGTTTCTGGGAGATGGTGGCTAGGGAAATGGATAACTATAGGCTCTGGAGGTTTATGATCCCATAGATCATGAGATGATTAAAGGTATAATCTATGATTATTAACTCTTTCTTTAGTATTAGTAGACATAGGTCCCAGTAATTCATTTATCTCTATACTTCTAATGGGAGATCTAGATCTCCCAATTATAGTGCCAGCCCAACAACTATGTCTCAAGGTTCCTATAGGAAACACTTATTCTGTATCTTTCATCTGCTGGTGGTGCGAACTATCACTTAGTGGAGATAAGATAATGTGGTAGCTTTTGGTCATCATTATTAAAACATATGACATTTTCTTGGGTATGGATTTACTTTCCATGGTCTGAGCCCATATCGACTATAACTGCAGACAAGTCAGATGCCTTTGTGTTGATGGGAAAAGATTCTCTTTTTTTGGAGATATATATATATATATATATATATATATAATGGTAGGTAAAGTGTGTTTTGTGAATAGGAGGCTGAATCCCATAACCCATTAGCTGGAGAGTATAGCCCTTGGTGTAGCAGGCTCTTCAAGAATCTGGGTTCCTTTAGTTGTGGAGGATTATATAGATGTCTTCCTCAAGGATATTATGGGACTACCTCCAAGTTGGTAGATGGATTTCTACATATACTTGAATTCTAAAACTACTATGATATCTTTTGTGGCACATTGGATGGACCCTACCAGGCTCCAGGTGCTGTAGTTTCATTTGGAGGACCTTCGAGAGAAAAGGCTTCAACAGACCCAGTGTATCCCACTAGTTAACTCCAGTGTTGTTCATGAAAAGGATTGAGTGGATTTTGTATCTTTTCTTAGATTATCATCACCTCAACCAGAACATTAAAATGGACTAGTACCCCTTGCTAAGGATTGATGAACTGTTTGACCAATTACAAATCATGATATAGTTCTTGAAGATAAATCTAAGGTTCGGTTACCACTAATTGAGGGTTTGTGAGGATGATATTCCAAATATGGAGTTTTGATGTTGCTATAGACACTATGAGTTCCTAGTGATTGCCTTTGCTGTGATTAATTCCCCTGACATGTTTATGGATTTAATGTATCAGGCCTTCTAGTCGTACTTAGACTAGTTTGTTGTTTTATTCATCGAGGACATATTTTTATACTTTGTATCCAAGGAGGATTATTTAGAGAAATTGATGATGGTCCTAGAATTACTTCAAGAGAACGATCATTATGGAAATCTATCAAAGTTCCAGTTCAGGATTCATGAGGTTCACTTTCTAGGGTATGTCATTTCTGATTATGGTTTAGCTACAGATCCAGCGAAGATCGAAGTAATGCTTTCTTGGGATCCACCCAAGAGATAAATAAAGGTGCAGAGATTTCTTGGATTGGTGGGGTACTATATGGTGGTTTTGGAATACTTCTCAATAATCATAGTCCCTTTGACCATCCTGACATAGAAAAGGCATCCATTTACCAGGTATGAGTAGTGCTAGAGGTTTTTTAGGATTTAAGGTTGAGGTTGATGAGTTCTCTTGTGTTGAGACTACCAAAGGAGGGTGTAGAGTTCTTAGTGTACTAAAATGCCTTAGTATATGGGCTTGGATTCATGTTGATGCAAAAATATGCAGTTATCACAAATGGGTCAAGGTAGTTGAGACCTCATGAGCAGAACTATATGACTCATGAAATAGAGATAGTAGTGGTAGTATTCTCCTTAAGGATGTGGATGCACTACCTTCTAGGATAATGCTTTGTGGTTTACTTAGACCATTAGAGTTTCATGTATGTCTTCATGTAGAGAGACCTAAACCTAATACAGTGGTGCTGGTTGGAGTTCCTGCAGGACAATGACGTCGAGACAGTCTATAATCTAGGGAAGGGAAACATAGTAGTAGATTCCCGTAATAGGAAGTCCCAAGATTTATTAGTGTAAGAGGATTAAGAGCAGTTAGCCTCCTTACAACCAACCTTAGTGGAGAAAGAGGGTACAACCTTTCTATAGTAAATGGTGTTAACTCCTTTGCTTCCTCAATGTGTGAGAGAGTCCCATATGGGAGACATCAACTATGAGGAATTAAATGATCAAATATACATAATAGACTCACCATTTAGACAGTTTAAAGGAGGGAATCATGTTATATTATTCCAAGGGAGGATAGTAGTTCTAGTCACATTATGGGAGGATTTAACGTGGGAGTTCCACAACTCTCCCATAACTATACATCATGATGCAAAGAAGATGTACATAGAACATAAATGGTAGTTTTGGTGGTCTATAATGAGACAAAGTGTAGCTTAGTTGATCTCTTGGTGCCTCACCTGTTAGTAGTTAAAGGCTGAGAAGCATGTTCCGGCAGGTTTGTTGTAGCCCCTTGAGATACCAGAGCGAAAGTGGGATGACATATCCATAGACTTTATTATAGGGATTCCACAAAAAAATAATATCCATGATGCCATTTGGGTGATACTCTACTGACTCATGAAGTCGATACACATCATTTCTATCAGGGAACATATTTTAGTGGATAGTTTGGGGCGATTGTATGTATGAGAGATCGTTGGAATTCACGGGGTGACTACAAAAATTGTATTCAATCATGATATGCGGTTTACACCACAATTTTGGAGAGGTCCACAGGAGGAATTCAGGACCAAAATGAGGATGATGATAAAATTTCACCTCCAGATATATGGGTTGAACAATAACACTATCTAGGTGTTAGAGGATATTCTAAGTGCATGCGTGTTAGACTTCATCCAAAGTTGGGAGGATTACATACCCTTGGTGGAGTTTGTGTGAAACAATATCTACCAACCAACCATCACCATGAAAACTTTTTAAGCCCTATACAGGAGACCTAGAAGGTCACCCTTGTGTAGGAAAGAGGTTGGATAGTCATATATTGTGGGCCCATAGAAGGTACATGTGGACATAGAGACAGATCAGGTCATCCATGAGGGAATGAGGGCGGTCCAGAGCAGATATAAATTTTACATAGATCGTCATAATAGGCCCTTAGATTTTGAGCAGGGAGACCAAAATTTCCCAAGAGTATCCCCATGACGTGGAATTATGATTTTTGGTTGGGGAGGCAAGCTATCCTTGAGGTTTATCAGATAATTCAATATCATATAGAGAGGGTTGATGAGATTGATTACCACCTCTCCCTACCCCTACAACTATAGTGGGTTCATGACATCTTCTACATTTCCTAGCTGAGGTGATACATGAATAACCCCACACACATCATTGACTGGGGAAATCCATACATCAAGGATTGGACCACCTTTGGGGAGAACCTAGAAGCGATCAAGGGTCGGTAGGAGAAGACACTACCTGGATTGACCATTTCCTTGGTTTGCATGCTTTGGCAGCATGGAAACATGAAACATATCTATGAGGAGTGGGAGAGCCAAGTGTGGTCTCAATATCTTGAGTTTTTTTTCATAGTTTTACCTTTTTGGGGTTGAAAAGATTAAAGGATGGAATGATGTAGAGACATATTTTTTTCCTTTTAAGACATAGAAATATCTATATACATTTCTTGAGTTAGGCGCTGAGATGACGTGTGATTCCAAGGATTGGTGTGCCCATAATTAATTTTATAAAAATATTAAATATATTTTATATTGAGAATGTAAAGATTCTTATAGAAAATAGGATAAATATTAAATGATATCTCATATCATAAATATAATAATACGGTTGAGTCTAGAATGCAGTGGTTACCCCTAGGTGCAACATAAAATGAGTCAACGTGAGTTGTTCAAACTCCTCACTCGTTGGTGGTCTGTAAAGTGAGTTAATTAATTAATAAATTAATTAAATTCATTTGTTTCAATAAAACAGATAACTCTATAAAATCAATTCCAGGTGGATTTCTCTAGGGTTAGCTGCATTAATCCTGGGAGAAATCTAGAGCTCTTCCACCCTCCTCTATTGGTTATTATCATCAGACGATGATGAAACACACTATTAGGTCAGATCAGGATGCAGTGAATGCAAAAGATTCTCTCAATCATTATGAGATGCATTCTTCATCAATGAATGATCAATAATCATGGTAGGGACCATCATTTTGTGTTTTACTCCCTTTTATTATATTTATTGAGTAGATCAATCATTTTTATTTTATCTGAATCCTTCTATAGCCATTTCATATGCCCGAGTACTGAAATATTGACTCATTTCATTTTTTTTCTAACCCTGAGTTTCCCTTTCTTGATTGATTGACCAAGAATGATTTTAATTGATCATTTATTTTTTTTTATTTTTTTCCTATTTTTTTCCTTACATTCATCACCGGTAGGACCCCACGGTATCATGTAGGCATTGAAGGGAGGTACCGAGCCTGATCGGTCCCTTAAAATCATGATGGATCAACAAAAGAGGCATGAATATGTGATCTAAGAATAGATCTAGGAAGCTTGTGAGGCTCATAAGAACTTTTTTATGGATTGATATTGATAAATAGAAGGTGGAGAGGTGTGGTGAATACGGGTTGAACAAATAAAACCATGAATAACCACCAGTGGCTGTTTTCTTGTGAACGGCGATCAGAAACACTAAATCCGATGATTTTGGGTGAATTGGAGGTTGAAATAAATGTAGATGGATAAATTTAAGGTTTTAAAATTAGATTTTAAGATTTTTGTGAAAAAATGAAAGCATGTTTTGTAATGGGAAGAACACATAGTGTATATCCCCCTCATCAGCGACAACTAGGGTTTTGGAAAAAATAAAAATGAAATGATGTGTTGTCTTTGTAAATTCTATGTACACCTTCCTCTGATGAGAACCCATGTGAAGGATCAAATTGGATAGAAATTGTGTGTAAGTACATGGATAGGCACATGGTTGTGTACTTGAGTACATGAACATGGAGCCGGTACATGAACATGGCCAGCAGGACATGGCTCGATCCTGGTTAGTATGAACATGCCTTGTAGTCCACCTACATGGTGTGTACTACTATATGGACAAGGAGTTGTTTATTGGCTAGTGATAGGTCCAGCTTGTGGAATGAGACAACACTCCTTGTGGGTCCCCTCACATGACATGTACCCCTTAGTTCATTTTTTGGAAACTTCAATCCTATATATCTCCTTCGCTTGAACTCATATTTTAGCTCATGAATAGCCTATCAAGAGTGTTTTTCCATGTAGAAGGTGATAGTTCCCTTGGTTATGGCTTTAGATATATGATGTTAAATTATCTAAGATTGATTCTTACCTAGGAGAAGCATAATCATCAGAGACTACCAAGTTGTAACCTCTAGTAAATCCAAGTAGTGGAGTCTTCTACTTTTAGAGAAGAACCCCCCATCGGTATGGGTGTAGGTCCTCTACAACTACTTTGTGAGAGGAATCCCTTACTAGGTATGGAGTGGGTCTTCTATGACTAGAGTAAAAACCCCTATTGTACCAAAGGGAAGGTCTTTTACTTCTAAGTGGAACCCCCTACTGGGTAAGGCCCGTGTACTCGATGATCAGAGTTGAACCCCTATTATCACCATGGTGCAAGTCCTCTACCTTACTGAGTGGAACCCCCTATCATCATAAGGTGTGGGTTTTCCTGACACTAGAGTGGAACCCCAAATCAACATGGGCGCATGTCCTCTATGAATACTTATCAAAGTGGAACCCCCTAATATACTAGGGCATGAGTCCTCTACTTAAAGTTTATGGCCCCTCAACTATGAGGAATTGTAAAAATGCATGGATATACTTGGATAGTTACTTTTGGGAAGATTTGTGAGATGTTTGGCATCATTGATGGTATTTTGGTACTATTGTATACTCTTATTCCTAGTATAAGATGTGATATGGAGATCCCTTTACACTATCATTTGGGATTATTTTGACTGAGCATATCTATATTATTATTCTATATCCAAACCTTGGATTTGGATACTATCCTTCTAGGAGAGATGTAGATGTGCAGGGTATTCCACATGCTTTCTGTGTTTATCCTCTCATGGTTAGATGAGTCTACCCTATTAATAAAGGCAGTGAAGTATCGACGAGTTGTTCATCAACTCACTATTTTTATCCCCTTTTGTTTGGACAAGATTACTTTCACTCTTGGTTGGGTTGAGCTATTCTATTAGACTTTATCTTGCATCTACTGTCTTTATATTCACATTTTATCTCTTATTACCCCCTTTAGCTTTCAGAGTGTCCTTCTGGGTATGTATGTACTCACCCCTGTATGGGTATTGCCTGCACATGTCATGTATTATGTAGATAATAGATAGGTTGACCATGAATATAGAATATCTTATGGATATTGGTTTCTTAGACCACATACAGTGGACATAACTTGGGATTCTGGAGTGGGGGTCTATCAGTTATTTACTTTTCTAGTTTTTTCAGGTTAGGACATATTTCTAGTTAGGCATGTATTTTTCCCCTTTACTATTAATTTTACACTACTGTACTTTTTAACTATATATAGGTTCAGGTATTCTTGGTTTACTTTATAGAATCATTTCATCTTTTACCCTTTCCCTATGCACTTTTTCATCGAAATATTGTATGTGTGTGCATATAAGAAATTAAGCAAAGGCCTCAGAGAGTTAGTTAAGGCTTTGGTGCTTGATGCCACCCCTGGCCTATGGAGGTAGGCTTGGGGTAGTTTTGTCTCAAGCCCCAAATTGGGTCGGGTTATGAAAATAGGTACCATAGGATAACCCCTCTTGTGTGTGTGTTATTTATAATCAGAACTAGATTCTAGCACCTAGACCATTGGATTGGGATTGAGAAACTGCCCTCATCTTATCACCAGATAGGCAGTACTTGGGGGGATGGGTCATGATAGAGTGTAATCATAGGGGTTCTTCCTTAGTAATTGAGTAAGGATTTTTCTACCTATGTTTTTTTGGGTTTATGGAAACAATGTTAATGTGTCTTGAGTTTAGCTTTCAAGCCTAGGATTCTAGTGTTAGTTATACAGATGATGTATCTATTCACTAATACTCTAATAATCTCCTTGTTGACTCGACACTTGTAGGCACTAGTTATAGGGAAACTTTGGTGTGTTAATCATAATGGAATGGGTTTTGGTTCACATATCATTATTGAGTTAGTTCCTGATATATACAATTTGACCATGGTACATATTGATCATTTTAATATTTCTCTAAAATGATATACATCGAGGATACTATGATGGGATCATGATAATGATTAACCTTTTGATGAGGCTTAAATGTTGGGGTTGGAATAGGAGGTGGTGGCTCCTGGTGGTTTTCCACTCGTTCCACCACCTGTTGAGTAGATGGTTGTGCTAGAAATACCAAATGAGTATGTCTTTAGGTTGAGTACCCTTTATGAATTTCCAAGATAGTGACCTCCTAGTTTTCAGGTTGATCTAGACTACCAGGACTATGATGATTGGTTTGAGTTAGTCACACCATTTTTCCTTCCTGTGAGGAAACATCTATATCAGATGGTGGTCCTAGAAGGGAGTATTATTCAGGGATATGCCGAGTGATGGTGGAGTATGGTGGCTCAGACCCATGATGAGATGAGAATCACTTGGATAAAGTTTGATAGGATCTTCAGGTAAGAGTTTTATCCAACCACATTGAGAGTGGTGCATATATAGGAGATTCTGAAGCTTTAGTAGTGCAACATGATCATGGTAGAGTGTTTTTCAAGGTTTATTTACCTTTTGAGATACACCATAGATATTGTTTGAGATCTTATTTTCCAATCACAGTCCTTTGAGTTGTTCTTAAATTTAGATATCATGGATATAGTGATATCTCCTTGAATTCCAACCTATGCTAGAGTGATCGAGTAGTACTTGTTAGTAGAGAGATTTCTAGGTGAGAAGATTATGACTATTAGTATTGGTAGTGGGAACATAGGAGATTGGACCTCGGTAGCTTGTAGTCATTATTAGGCATGGTGATAAAGGCATAAGAGGCATTTTAGGAGATAATACTGGGATATAGGGTCTATGGTTTAGGGTTATCAGGTGGTTTTAGTTAGTTGAGAGATAGATAGTGATTCTCTTGTGATGGCAGGGATATATCACGTGGGATTGTCCAACCCACCGTATAACAAACAAGGATATGGTCAATGGAACACCCTATTAGAGGTAGAAAAAAGAGAAAAGAGTTAATAATGTTGACAACAGACATGGTAGAGGAGTAGAGAGAGCAATAGAAGGTGGCAGGTAGTTTGATTTGTTTCCACCATCACCCCCAGGTGGTATGTTCCATGCTTGGGGAGTTGGAGGATAGGGGCGATGATAGGTGCATGTCATAGAGGACTATGAACTAGAGGATTTGGGGATGATTAGAGGTATAGTCTATGTACTTTATACTTTTACAGCAGTACTAATAGGAATATGTTTGAGATACTCTATTCTTGGCCCTTATTTTTCAAGGATTTTCTACGGTTACATGGGGTATCAGTAGAGTATTGTGATGGTGATGCTTGATGTGGCTTCAGACATGAAAGAAAAAGGGACACTTCTTATGCCAGTATTCATTATGATGATGTGAACCAAAACAATACAGGTGAGTTAGTGACACATAAAGCATATAGTCTTGAGGTGTAGTAGAATAGTTTCTTTGACTTGTGTGTTCAGTGTAGTTTGGTGTATTGAGGTGTTAGATAAGGCTTTGGTTGAGGTGAACAGTTACATGAGGGAACATATTTTTTAGGTAGAAGGTTCTTCTGGCCTAGAGGCTCGAGTTTGGATCATGGTATGATATGTGACTTCATTTCTCCAACTGTAATTTAGCATAGAGTCATAAGTCACATTTCTCTAAGAGTAGACATGTTCAAGTCCTAGTGAAACCAATGGATTCCTTTATCTCAACCATCATGTTTAGAGGCTATAGCAAGGTGGATTATTGTTCATGCACTGTTATATACAGTTTGAAAGGACTTTGTAGGAGAGGGAGATCCTCACATAGAATCTTTTTGTAGAAGTAGAGAGACACTATGATGTTTTTTTGCAGTATGGATTTGTTACCTACCGTCTTTTCTCACTTGGTTTCCACCAGTGGGTGTGATAGTGTTTCTAAATTTTGGGATAGAGTTCTATTCCTTTGACGAGGAGTGATCCCATTCCAAGCTGTATGAGTTCATGTACTAGAGAATATATCCTACTTCTTATCAATTGTCTAGTATGACCCTTGGAGTAGTGGATTCTACAAGCTTTAAGATTTATGCGATAGTGGTGGAGTTTGAGGATGTCTTTTCTAAGGATGTGTTGGATTTACATTCCCAATAAGAATTATAATTCAATATAGATTGGAACACAAGTAATTACATGATATTTTCACTAACATATTAATGGATTCCATAGAGCTTCATGATATGAGGCATAATAGGATGTTTTAAAAAAGGAGGGCATTTTAAGACCCAGTGTGTTCACTTGGGCATCCCTATGTTATTATCTTTGGAGGTGGATGAGGAACATGAGATGTAACACCCCATGATTTCATAGTATGTTATTTCTTCAAAGTAATTCAATAACTTGCACAACATGCAACACCGGGTTCAAGCGCACCACAAGATTACCAAACTAGTCGTTCAAAAGTGGGTATGAATAGTATTAACTGAATATTGAACTATATATAATCCTTATAATTTTAGAATCCATATTATGAGTTTCTTAGACATAACGTAAGAACAAATTCATTTTTTTCAGATAAAAGAAATATTTATTTCAAAAAATGCACTTTTACCGCCTTTTAATGATGAACCCTTTTTAAATCCAATATTTGAAACTTTTATATATTCTATTTGACAAAATAAACTTCTTCTTTAGAATCAGGATATAAGAATCTAGTTTCAATAAATTTTTTGGTGTTTTTCTGATAACTTTCATATTTGGGTGAATAGTGAAAAATACTATATTTTAACTGGAAACAATTTTTTTATCAAAATAATTTATAGGGTTAAATTATACATTTTAAGGGTTTTGAAGTATAAATAGATTATATTTTTACCATTTAATATAATTATGGTCATTGTAAGTAATTTCACTTTGAGATTGGACATAAACAAGTGTCAATCTTTTGATAGATATTGTTTCTTAAAAATACGCCTTTTGGTTTTGACAACAGGAATTAATTTTAAGTTCATAAATGAAAATTATATGTTTTTAATTTGGTAAAATAGACTTCATTTATGAATTCATAATATCAAAATTATCTTAGCATGAATTTTTGATATTTTTATGAAAACTTTCAATTTTTGATGAATAGTGAAAAACACAGAGTTATTGTTTAAAACCGACTTTTTATTTAAATAATTATTTATTTTATTTAAATTTATTTCATGTCGGAATAGATACATAATACCTATATATGTTTAATTTAATTCATTGGATTCATTTTGTAATAATATTATATATATAAAATTTTATTGAAAACTTTCACCGTCTTTTACCCACGTCTTATGAGAATTTGAAAATTCACATAAAACTTATTTTTACCACTTCTGTGAGTTGAATTTAGAAAATATGAGATACAAGGTAAATATCAAGGAGTAAAATTTAGTTCAATAAGATAAAAATAATTTTTGGTGAACAGTAACTTTTTACTTTTATTTACCACGATTAAAAGTAAATAGGGTAATTAAGGGTAAAAATGATATTATTATTACCCTAACACATGTCCTGATTCTATTGGCTAAGTATAATTCGACCAAAAACAACCTTAGAAATAAAATATGAACCTCTTTGGTCTACTTGGATTAGATTAGGACATTTATTATTATTTAATTCAAAGAAGAGTTAAAAGAGTTGAAATCAAAGTTTAATAACTAAAACATTTTTAATATAGGGTTACACAAAAGATAAATTAGATTATAAATATTCATTATAAAGATAAAAATATTTCCTACATAATGGTATTTTATTTATAATTTTTAGACATTAAATAATTTAATTTATTTATGACACAATGGTGATGCAGTAATTACCTTATTAATGAAATATTAAAATAATTGATATTTTAAATACCCAAATAAATGTAATTTGAGACTTTTTATGAATTAAACTAATTTTATAGGTTAATATGACATATTAGGGTTGGTCAGATGAATTTTTTTTCGAAGTAATAATGCTTTTATGAATTTAGAAAAAACAAAATACAAAATAGTGTCAAAATTGACATAAAAGAGTTTTCAAATCAAATATTATATTATTAATTGATATTCTATTCCTAAAAATATAAGGTTCAGGAAAAGGACTTATATAATGATATTTGTATCATTACTAAAACAATTGGGATTCTCTTGGAAGTATATAGTAAGTTTATTAACCATATAATATAAAAATACAAAGAGACATGGTAAATGTCAAACTATTTAACTAAGAGTTAAATCTAAAAGTTAAGGTTAATATAGTGACACAAAACTGTATAAAACCTATTGGTTGGGTGGTTTTCTACCAATACCCACCTTATACTTTAGATAATATATTTTGGATCCATTATAAACCAAAAATGATTTTATTATAAAATAATATTTCTAGCTTTTCCTAAGGTGCTGCTCACCCCTCTTATAAAAGGGCACTCCCCCTTCTCTCTAATTCACACCTTCAAAGCCTTTTGACTCGGCCAACCCCTACCAAAAAATCCTTTCAACTTCCCTAAATTCATCCTAGAGGCCCTTCTTTGGTCAGAAATCCAACTTAAGGACCCTTTGGATCAAATCAAAAGGAAGAACTCAAAGAAGAGGTAATAATTTCACCACCCTCTTTTAAGTTCTTTTCTTCTTCCACTTCTTCTTTCTTTGTTATTTCAATTATAAAATAATAAATCTAGTATATTCTATATAATATGATGTTATTATAAATATGGTACAACCATATTCATTATTCTATCCATCATTTGAATGACATGTCACCATACGTGCGTACGTACGGATTACCGTCTCCACGTCGTGGTGTAAATGTTATTCAATACATTATTATTTGGATGGGTATAATAATGATGTGTAATTCATGTAAATAATAAATATAACATGATAATTATTCTGTATATATTATATACCATCCAATTATATATTATTTTAATATCAAAAGAATGATATTGTCGCTCGTGCGTACGTATAGATTACCGTATCCACGAACGTGATGAGATTCATTCCCCTTCGTATCCATTCGAGACTAATTTTTATTAGATAATTAAAAATAATGTTTAAATACTTGATTTCATTTGGGATATGAATAATATACATCCCATCCATAACAAATATGACTCACATAACAAAGAAAATAAAGGAAAACGAATCCGTTAACAACCAAAACAACGATAATACTAAGATATTCTTAACAAAGCAATGTTAAAAGATCATATATGATATCATATTAATGTATATGATTCTTGTATAATTTTATAACAATTATTTCACCATTACACAGGAGGTTAACCTACCCTTGACCAAGGAAAAGTACAAGGTAAGGGTTTATTTCACAATATCTTCATTATTCGAGGTTGTTTATACGCAATTATCTGATGGGACCTCTTTATCATCCACATACATGTTTCTTAAAAATTTATTTCAAAACATTCTAACTATTTTATAGAATATGGGTTAAAGTTATTTATACCCTTGTTTGACTTTTTATAATATTTTTATAAAGAAATATTTCTTTTATTTTCCAAACAAAGTCCTTTTTAACCATTTCAACAAAATTAAGGTAAGAATGTCTTTTTTTACTTATACGTCGGGTGCCGCTATTTTCCGCCATTATAAAATCGTCGATGCTTCCCTTAAAATATTATAAAAATATTTTCAAAGTAAATTTTTTATTTTATAATTATGTGACTTTTAAATGATTTCAAAAAAGATATATTTCTCTCAAATAGTTTTGATTTCACCTATGACAACATCCTTTGATGGATTTTAAGATTATTTGAAGTTGATTTATTATGATACAAAACTTCAATATTGTATTGAAGGTTTTGTGATATGTTTGACCAAGGAAAAGTACAAGGTGAGGGTTTATTTCACAATCTCTTCATTATCCGAGGTTGTTTTACATAATTATCTGTTGGGACCTCTTTATCATACACATCCATGTTTCTTAAAAATGTATTTCAAAAAATTCTTACTATTTTATAGAATATGGGTTAAAGTCATTTATACCCTTGTTTGAATTTTTATAATATGTTTATAAAGGAATCTTTCTGTTGTTTTCCAAACCAGTTCCTTTTTAACCATTTCAACAAAATTAAGGTAAGAATGTTTATTTTTAATTATACGGCGGGTGCAGATATTTTCCACCATTATAAAATCATCAATGCTTCCCTTAAAATATTATAAAAATATTTTCAAAGTAAATGTTTTATTTTATAATTATGTGACTTTTAAATGATTTCAAAAAAGAGATATTTCTCTCAAATAGTTTTGATTTCACCTATGTCAACATCCTTTGATGGATTTTAAGCTTATTTGAAGTTGATTTATTATGATACAAAACTTATATATTGTATTGAAGGTTTTGTGATATGTTTGAACGTGGATGTATTATTTTTATACCACTCATGGTTTATGGATAAAGTATTGACATTTTGTATGCTAGTTTTAATACGAATGTTTATGTTATGTTTAAACCTGTTCATATGAGGAATGCATTGGACTTAGTAAGTGACGGGTGGAGCCTGCTATAGCTCCTTGATGCATCGGTAGGTCTCATGATACAAACTAGTGTCTTGGAACATGGCCTTGACAAAATATTATTTGTAGTCTTGGCACAAGTCCTTGACTATGTTGTTATGATAGTCTTGCATTATGCATTCTATAGTTATGAATGTGGCTATTGATATTACATGTGATTATTCGACTAGTAGAATATCCACGTGAATAAGTAAATGGCATTATTTCATTTTATTTTTTCCATATTATGCTGAATTTCAAGTTTAAAAGTATTTTGTTTTAGTTATACATTTCCTTTAATTTTTAAGCTTATTTATGAAAGTTTCCGCTATATTGTTATCCTTAATGAGCATCTGAGCTCACCCCTTTCTATGTTTTATTTCTTCAATGATGTGAAGAAGTATTTTATGACTGACCTACAGGGATAGTCTAAGGGGATATGAGTGTGGAATATGGAGACTATTTTGTTGTATTTTTTCACTTTATGATGTAATGTAAGACTTATGAATGTATCTAGTGTTTCCAAGGCTACTAAACTAATCAGTCTTTAGAGACTTTGTGATCATGCCAATGTTATGTAATAATGCACCAACTCTGGGTAACTGAGGTCGGGGGGTTACAATTGGTATCACAGGAAGTTTAGTACAAACCTTCGAAGATAGATTTATATAAACTCTGATTATAGCACATAGACCTAAGATGGAATTTGAGGATTAGTATTGAAGAACTTCCTAGACTTTTGGTGTTGTAGAGATTTTGTGAGTTTTATGAGAAATACATCTCTGTCTGGATACGAGCAGGTAGAGGAGACTCTGGCATAGATGTACCTAGGGGTAAAACCCTAAAACACCGCTTTGATCTAGACTCAAACGATAACTAGTGGATGACAACGGACCTTGCTGCACTCTTGGTTACGACACTCCTCAGAGATATTCTTAGGATAATTCTAATTTTCTTTACAAACCATTATGAAGGGTTTATGAGTATATAATTCCTCAAAGATTTTTTTTATGATTATGGATTATATCCATAAACTGTTCAATTTACGTTAGGTATTTTAAAAGTTTGTAATTATTCATTGTAATTCATAAACTGACCTAGTGTATTCCATTGTATAGAAATGGCGCCCAGTAGAAGAAATGTGAACTCCAACAATATGTATGATCCAAAGAGTAAGAAGGATCATATCTTCTAGGGTATTAAGCCAATATTTAGAAGGGAAATAGTCTCTCATGTTTTCTTAACATATGAAGAAATAGTATCATGTTTTAATAAGATATGTAAAGAATTCTCTGAGTCCTATGGCTTTGAAGGGAAGAACGTGAAGAAAAGGATGGAAGGGAGTAATATGGATAAAGGGAAGAGGGAAAAGAAGAATTTTCCCATATGTGATAAATGTGGGAAGAAACACCCTAGAACTTTCCTGAAGGGAATGAGAGTTTGTTATAATTGTGGAGAAAAAGGACTCCAAGTATGTGATTTCAAGGGTAAGAAAAAGGTTTCAAATGTACAATGCTTCATCTGCAAGGAGTTGGGACACTATGCAAACTAATGTTCAAATAATCAGAGTATGCCCCAAATGATGCTATTGGATAATAATCATGTTATGATACTACCAAAGATGAGGATAAATGATTAGTGTTCTTATGTTGTTATTAAAGAATTATGTCATTTGAGTGTTGTATCAACACTGTACTGGTTATAATAATTATGGAGTATATAAGGATTGTACTGTAGTACTATTTCATTAAGGACTTGAGATTGTGTGGAACCAAGAAAGGTGAATCAATAGCCGGTTAAATTTTTGGAAAATATATGGTTGAGAGAAAGACAAACCATAATATGGTTCTGATACTGAAGTAGTGATTTTGGAATAATACATGTTTGATTTGGATAAATTATATTGGATATTATTGACTACCTTGAAACTGATTAATGATTTGTATATTCCATCATTGTTGGAGTTTAAAACATTTTTGGATAGAAGGAGTATATCTAGTATTCTATAAGGAATAAGGGAGCATGAATGTAATCAATAAGGTTTTATGGTAATTTAGGATGTTGCAGTGTTTTAAAAGAATACATGATGAAGGTGTTTACATGTTATTACGTGGAAAAAAGGATCTTCATTGTGTTTACCTACCTTATAAATTTTGGACTGTGAGTTTGGACAGAAGTATTTTGGATAAGTCTAGTTTGAGATTATTTTTGGATTGCATAAAAAGGACAACCCAGAGGTCGGGTGGCAACCCGTCGCATCCGGCAAGGCCGTGAGACTTGAACCCACAACCGAAGAGAGACAAGGGTGTATCACCTATCACTGACCCACGTGATGTTATGGATTGAATAATGTAGTTTTTTTAAAACGGTCTGGTTATTAATTATAAATTCATTTTTTGGTACCCTAAACGAATAGGATAAATAGAATATTTTTTTAAGTTATATTATCTTTTAGAGTGAAAGATGAGTTTGTGGTAGAAATTAGTTAAAAGATATAACTATTCTTGTCAAGTATATATTTTTTCTTCTCTTATTATGTAAAGAAATAAATTATTAAACATTAGGTAAGGGATCTTAAAATTAAAAATATGTTATACAAATACCTTATGTTTTGTGGAACCAATGATGTTTTAAATCATCATAGATTGATGGCTTTGAGGCCCTCAATTATACAATTGTTTGTGACTGATGACCTCAATCACTCCCAATAAATATTTATTTTTTTCCTCCAATTATGTGTCTCTAATTTCCACCAATGTTCTCCTAATCGAGATCATAATTTTGTGGTTACTTTTTCATTCCCCTTTTCCACTTATTAAGACTAAATTTTATTAACCCAATTTTTGATGTGGGTTTTCCCACAAAGGTATTTTATATTTACAACCTTTTATTTTCAAAGAACAATTTAAAATTGGGAGGATGCAATTTATTGAAGGAGGGAAGAATGTAACACCCCAAGATTTCATAGTATGTTATTTCTTCAAAGTAATTCAATAACTTTCACTACACACAACACGGGGTTCGAGCACACCACAAGATTACCAAACTAGCCGTTAAAAAGCATTTATGAATAGTATTAACTAAATATTGGACTATATATAATCCTTACAATTTTAGAATCCATATTATGAGTTTCTTATACATAATGTAAAAATAAATTCATTATTTTCAGATAAAAGAAGTATTTATTTCAAAAAATGCACTTTTACCACCTTTTAATGAGGAACCATTTTTAAATCCAATATTTGAAACTTTTATATATTATATTTGACAAAATAAACTTCTTCTTTAGAATCGGGACATAATAATTTTTTTAATAAAATTTTGGTGTTTTTCTGATAACTTTCATATTTGGGTGAATAGTGAAAATACTATATTTTAACTGATTTTTTTATTCAAAATAATTTATAATTTTAAATTATACATTTTAATGGTTTGGAAGTATAAATAGATTATATTTTTACCATTTAATCCAATTCTGGTCATTGTAAGTAATTTCACTTTGATATTGGACATAATCAAGTGTCAATCTTTTGATAGATATTGTTTCTTAAAAATACGCCTTTTGGTTTTGACAACGGGAGTTAATTTTAAATTAATAAATGCAACTTATATGTTTGGAATTTGGAAAAATAGACTTCATTTTTGAATTTGGAATATCAAAATTAGCCGAAGGTAAATTTTTGATATTTTTCTAAAAACATTCAATTTTTGATGAATAGTGAAAAACACTGAGTTATTGTTTAAAACCGACTTTTTTTATTTAGATAATTATTTATTTTATTTCAATTTATTTTATGTCAGAATAGATATGTAATACCTTTATATGTTAAATGTAATTCATTGGAGTCATTTTGTAGTAATATTAGATATATAAAGTTTTATTGAAACTTTTCATCGCCTTTAAACCACCTCCTAGGAGAATTTGGAAATTCACATAAAACACAATTTTACCGCTTCTGTGAGTTGAATTTTGAAAATCCGAGAGACATGATTAATATCAAGGAGTAAAATGTGGTTTAATAAGATAAAAATAATTTTGGTGAATAGTAACTTTTTACTTTTATTTACCACGGTTAAAAGTAAATTGGGTAATTAAGGGTAAAAATAATATTACTATTACCTTAACACATGTCCTCGTTCTATTGGATAAGTATAATTAGACCCAAAAAAACCTTAGGAATAAAATATGAATCTCTTTGGTCCACTTGGATTAGATTAGGACATTTATTATTATTTAATTCAAAGAAGAGTTAAAAGAGTTAAAATCAAAGTTTAATAACTAATTTTTTTTAATATAGGGTTACACATACGATAAGTTCAATTATAAATATTCATTAGAAAGCTAAAAATATTTACTAAATAATGGTATTTTATTTATAATTTTTATACATTAAATAATTTAATTTATTTTTGAAACAATGGTGATGCAGTAATTAACTTTTTAATGAAATATTTAAAATAATTGATATTTTAAAAACCCAAATAAATGTAATTTGAGACTTTTTATGAATTACACTAATTTTATAGGTTAATATTACATATCAGGGTTGGTTAGATGAATTGTTTTTGAATTAATAATGCTTTTATGAATTTAGAAAAAAAAATACCAAATAGTTTCAAAATTGACATATAAGAGTTTTTAAAACAAATATTATATTTTTAATTGATATTCTATTCCTAAAAATCTAAGGTTCGGCCAAAGAACTTATATAATGATAGGTGTATCCTTAATGAACCACTTGGGGCTCTCTTGGAAGTATATAGTATGTTTATTAACCATTTAATATAAAAATATAATGATACATGATAAATGTCAAACTATTTAACTAAGAGTTAAACCTAAAAGTTAAGGTTAATATAGTGACCCAAACCTATATAAAACCTATTGGATGGGTGGTTTTCGACCCATAACCAACTTATCACTTAAATAATATATTTTGGATCAATTAGAAACCGAAAATTATTTTATTATAAAATAATATTTCTAGCTTTTCCTAATGTGCCCCTCACCCCTCTTATAAAAGGGCACTACCCCTTCTCTCTAATTCACACCTTAAAAGCCTTTTGGCTCAGCCAAACCCTAACAAAATATCCTCTCAACTTCCCTCACTTAATCCTAGAGTCCCTCCTTTTGTCAGAAAGATAACTTAAGGAGCCCTTTTGATCAAATCAAACGGAAGAACCCGAAGAAGAGGTAATAATTTCACCACCCTCTTTCAAGTTCTTTTCTTCCTCCACTTATTATTTCTTTGTTATTTCCATTATAAAATAACAAATCCAGTATCTTCTATATACTTTGATGTTATTATAAATATTGTACAACCATATTCATTATTCTATCCATCCTTTGAATGACATGTCACCATACATGCGTACGTACAGATTACTGTCTCCACGTCGTGGTGTAGTTGTTATTCAATACATTATTATTTGGATGAGTATAATAATGATATTTAATTCATATAAATAATAAATATAAAATGATAATTATTCTGTATATATTATATACCATCCAATTATATATTATTTGAATATCAAAATAATGATATTGTTGCTAATGCGTACGTATAGATTACCGTCTCCACAAACACGATGAGATTCATTCCCCATCGTATCCATTCAAGACTAATTTTCATTAGATAATTAAAAATAACATTTAAAGACTTAATATAATTTTGGATATGAATAATATACATCCCATACTTAACAAATATGACTCACATAATAAATAAAATAAAGGAAAACGAATCCATTAACACCAGAAACAACGATAATACTAAGATATTATAAACAAAGAAATGTTAAAAGATAATATATGATATCATATTAATGTATATGATTCATGTATAATTTAATAATAAGTATTTCACCATTAAAAATGAGTTTAACCTACCCTCGACCAAGGAAAAATAAAAAGTAAGGGTTTATTTCACAATCTCTTCATTATCTGAGGTTGTTTATACGTTATTATCTACTGGGACCTCTTTATCATCCACATCTATGTTTCTTAAAAATATATTTCAAAACATTCTTACTATTTTATAGAATATGAGTTAAAGTCATTTATACCATTTTTTAACTTTTATAAGATGTTTATAAAGGAATCTTTCCATCATTTTCCAAACAAGGTCCTTTTTAACCTTTTCGACAAAATTAAGGTAAGAATGTCTTTTTAACTTATACGGAGGGTGCATCTATTTTCTGGTATTATAAAATTGTCAAAGCTTCCCTTAAAAGATTATAATAATTTTTTCAAAGTAAATGTTTTATTTTATAATTATTTGACTTTTAAATGATTTCACAAAATAGATATATCTCTCAAATAGTTTTGATTTCACCTATGTCAACATCATTTGATGGATTTTAAGCTTATTTGAAGTTTATTTATTATGATACAAAACTTCCATATTGTATTGAAGGTTTTGTGATATGTTTGACTGTGGATGTGTTATTTTTATACAATTCATGGTTTATGGATAAAGTGTTGAAATTTCGTATGCTAGTATTAATACGAATGTTTATGTTTTGTTTAAACTTGATCATATAAGGAATGCATTGGACTTAGTAAGTGACGGGTGGAGCCCACTATAGCTCCTCGATGCATCGGTAGGTCTCATGAGACAAACTAGTGTCTTGGAACAAGGACTTGAAAAAATCTTATTTTTAGTCTTGGCACAAGGCCTTGACTATGTGGTTATGATAGTCTGGCATTATACATTCCATCATTATGAAAGTGGTTATTGATATTGCATGTGATTATTTGACTAGTAGAATATCCATGTGAATAACTAAATGGAATTATTTCATTTTATTTTTTCCATATTATTCGGAAGTTAAAGTTTAAAATTCTTTTGTTTTATTTATACATTGATTTAAATGTTTAAGAATATTTATGAAAGTTTCTTCTATATTGTTATCCTTACTGAGCATCTGAGCTCACCCCTTTCTATGTTTTATTTTTCCCAGGATGTGAAGAAGTACTTTATGACTGACCTGCAGGGATAGTCTGAGGGGATATGAGTGTGGACTATGGAGACTATTTTGTTGTATTTTTTCACTTTATGATGTAATGTAAGACTTATGAATGTATCTAGTGTTTCCAAGGCTACTAAACTAATTGGTCTTTTGAGACTTGATATTTTTTATCATGCCAATGTTATGTAATAATGCACCGAATCTAGGTAACTTGGGTCAGGGCCTTACATGAGAACTAGGTCCTTACACTCTTTTTGGATTTCTTTTTGGTAGTCTTCCCCATGGGCACTCTCATGTGCTCAGTATCATATTTTCATGTGATACACTTATGGATGAATTTACACTTGATCTCAGAGAACCAAATTTATAGGAATTTCTCATGAATTCTATTTTGGATATGGGAGTGATAGTGGACCCAGAATAAGTTGAGGTAATTCTATATTAAGATCCACCAAAGAACATTGACATTGTAGTGGATGTTCAAAATAAATTTATATGTCCACTTTTTTGAGTGGCGTAATAGATTAGTTAACCTCTGTATTGTTTTCCCTTATGGGTGGGGATGGTGTAACATATCTCCATGGGATTGTTTCTTCCCCACTATTTTTCATCATGTTAGGGAGGTACAACTTGGGGATTTTTTGTGAGGTTTTTTGTGACTAGATATCCAATAGACAAGTACTTGATGGTTTTTTCCAAGGTGAGGAGTAAGTTATACTTCTAAGGATTGATGATAACACTAATCACACTATGAGAAAGGTTTCTAAGAAGGTTTTTTCTTTAGAAGTTATACTAAGAGAGGTATGTTTGTATTTATATCATTATCATTGATTTTTGTGGTCAAGGATGTGGTCGTTTGTTGCTGAGTAAGATCTTAATGTCTCACATATCAGTAGGTGGAGACCTAGTTGAATAGATGGTATTGTAAATGGGGCAGTGACTCTATGGTTTTTGGGATATGAATTCCACGATTAGTGAGAGGCCTCAACACCATCTAAGTGATCATAGAATGTCTCACCAAGTTGGTCCAGTTCCCACCCAATTAAGGATATAGTTTAGTAGAGTTATTGGGACACCTATGAATGCAGGAGGCTTTTGGGTCTCATTTGTGGTTGAGCCTAGTGTTTTTACTTGAGAATTATGGATTGGTTGAGATGACCATTCCGGTTCTAGATAACATGCCTCACATTCATAGGTTTTCCTGGGTCATAGGTTTGGAGGATCACCTACCCTCAGTGGAGTTCTCATGTCACAGTAGTTTCCATTCCACAATTGATGTAACACCATTTGAGTTCATGTTTGGGAGACATTAAATTACAACATTATACTGGTAGGATCCAGTGGGAGACAACAGTTATGGGCCTAGAGTTTGTTCTAGCTTTGTTTGTTGAGGGTGCAGTTTTTATAGGGGTGGATGATAATGTATGGAGATTTGGATAGGGTGGAAGGCTGTATCTAGGGTTTGTAGACCCTTCCCATAATTTCTATGTGAGTTATCATGGTGGATTATAGCTAGACCCTATGATTATAGTTAGACTGGGAACATGGTGTTTTTAACATTTCAAAGACAAGAAGACATGTGCATGACTCATTCACGATTTCAATTGGGATGAGTAGAGCATTAGGTGTGGAGTATCTTTTTCAATGTACCCAATGGAATTTGAGATATTAATAGAGATAAAATTTCTTAGAAATGTGGTTCCTCTAGGTGTGTGTTTGTTGAAATAATGATAATAAATATTGGGGTTTTTAGTAGGTTAACTTCAGTCAATAAATTTTCCCTTAAAAATGCAATACAGTGGTGACCATGGGGTTGTCTCACGAGGAGGTTGCAAGCTAAGTTATCAAACTGTAACTTTGTTAATTTTTTTGTAAAATTTGATAACTAAATGTGTGGATTAAAATGAGTTAAACTCTGTTAAGTGTCATAAAAATATATTATGATAATAAATATACATTATACATTATAAATCATAAGAAAACCGTATGGAAAAGTACAAGATAAAGAAGACAAATGCGGAAAAACTATGATTATTAGACACTCTCTTTATCATTGTATACCTATGTAATAAAATTAAATTATACAATATATAAATAAATACCTCAATGTATAAATATAAATTGACCAGAAACCATATATAGACCTCAAATATGGGTGTTTATCCTTCTATGAAAGTGATTTGATTACCCAATGTCTTCTGAGTGATTGAAACTAATTGAACTTACTGTGATCAATGGGGAAACCTCACCTAATGAAGTTTAAACAAAAAGAAAAATATTTTACAATCATAGTTTGATAAAAATTATAGAATAAAATAGAAAAAATTATAATAAGATAAAAAAGATACCTTTTCTAATCATGCAAACAAATTCATGGGTAATTAAAATGAAAATAGTATATAATGAAAATAAGAAACTCAAAAGGAGAAATGTCCTCAAATATTAGATGCCCACAAAAAATTGAAGTATAGAACTATAGGGACTGATAAATTCATGTAATATTCATATTCTCCATCACATAGTCTCCAACACAGTAATAATCATCCTTCCAACCCTCTTTTGAAATGAAATAAAGATTAGAATGTAATTACAAAAAGTGGGTTGTAAATCTTCAATCCATTTTTGGAATACCGAATGTTAGATTTGTTTTGGGTCTCATAATGGTCATATATCATCTTGGGTTCTTATTATTTTTTTTTTAAAATTAAATCTTCCCTTTAATATCCATATTTAATATCATTTTGATACATGGTGAAATAGTTATGAATTAATTATTAAAGATAAAGTATTCTTCTCAAGGGAACACTTCATCTTACTTAATTTTTTCTCATTTATAGATTAACTTAATGATATAATTTTATATTTATATTTATCATTCGTTCAATAAATTTAGATAAATTTCATATCCAGGTGGAATCATCTCATTTGTATGTTTTTATCCTGAGTTATGTTCTATTAAATGAGGTCATGTCCATCCCATCATCTTAAAAAACTGTCCAAAATGAATGATTTATTTGTGCCTCTAGAAGGTCGGATCAAGAATTGGTCCAATTTAAAAATGTGTATCATAGGCATATAAAAATACAAAAAAATAATTAATCAATTATTATCAATAAGGAAAATTATATTCCCAAAATACATAAGTGATTGAAAACAGTTAAAATTCCAAAATTGTGGAATTTTCAATTTTAATCTCAAAACATTCCTAAAATCAAAATATAATGATATTCAGCTCAAAATTTTAAATTGGATGGGTTTGAATCATTAAATTAGAAATAAAAAATAGTGGAAATATTATCTATATCAATTTTCTCACACTTATCACTTGGACACCTGGATAAGTGAGCATTAAAATCCACTCATGGCAATTTGAAAACACATAATATTGTGGTTCACCAATTTCTCACCAAGAAACAAAAAATGTCATGCCTCATCAAAAAAATGTATTTCAAGTTATCCATTAGGATAATTCATTCCATTTACACTTCTTTTCTCCTTCCATGCACATAACACACTTACCTCACATTAATTTTCTATCAACACACAAATATAAAATTTCAACATGGATTTTCTCATACAAAATCATGAAAGAATCACCATAATATTCATAAATTTAAACATATTAACATGATATGACCCAATTTTTTTTTTATTATTATATTTAATTTTCATGGTTTTTATATGGATTAAGTTTAGTGGGTTTAAAAAGTGAAAAATTCTCAGGCCGAATAAGGAGGGTTTGTCACTTTGAAGTAAAAATGCACAATTCTAATTTTCACTCAAGTCTAGTCTCATACTTACTCCAATTAAAAGAAAATAATCTCTAAAAATCTTCAAAAATATATTTTCCATCCCACTCCATTAATATTTCACTAGAAAAAATGAAATCTATCTTCTCCTTTTTTGGAAAGCAACAATTTGGCACAAATTTATTCCTTTGAGAGCTACAGATTGGAAAACCTCTTTTTTCCATGAAATATATAGAAGGGAAAATATTTCATCAAAATATATTCCAATATAAAAAACAACTCTTAAAAATTTGAATCTCCACCAAAATAAACAAAAAATATGGTAACACATCACAATTTATATCCCCCCCACACTAAAGTTTAACTAGATCATGAATTATCACTTATAGAGTAGGTTTGAAAGGGAAAATGGATTATCATGTGGATATATAATAAGAAATACATGAATAATAAGGACTCACAATTATCAAATGTGAAAGGGAGACCAGAATAAAAAGAATTATAATGAAAATGGGGATTCAAAATCCAAAGAATTTCATAAATCATTTCAATAAAATGTACCTTTACCCTTAAGATTTGATAGAAATAAATCAAGTCATGGTTAAAAAAATCATGGATTGGTTTTCTAAAAAATTATGTGAAAGTGAAGAATATGTCAGAATGGGTTCAAAATCATCACAGGAAGGGAATTTCAAAGATAAAGATAGTGAGAATTGGCATGAGATTAAAAAATTAGAGGTATTTTCATGTAATTTACAAAATCATTCACTTGAAATGAATTCATTTTCAACATTCATTTATTTTTAGTTTCAATGGTTCAATTGGTTTATTCATTTACATGGGATTCAAAAATTAAAATGATAATCATTTAATCTCATGAGTTTTTTTATTGAAATTTTTTAAATAAAACATACAAAATTTGAAATAAAAACAAAAAAACTAAATCAACCTAGCATGTTCTTCCCCACACTTATTTTGTGCTATTTAATCATTTTGAATAGTTTATATAATAATTTTAATTTAAGAATATAATACATGACAAAACAAGTGGAAAGGAAATACAAAACATGGTTTTTGTTGAGTAACAACAACCTTCAGCTAGCCTCCTAAAAGTTGAAAATTGGAAAATAACATAAAAAAGAAAAAGAATGAAAATTTAATTCAAATAAAGGAAATAAAAATAAAAATAAAGAGATGTAAAAATAGACTTGGTATGAACTGCCAAGTGGGTTCTATGATCTTATTGCCCCTAGTTAGGCAGTTCTACAAGACCATCCTCAATCCGAATGTGGGTGAATTTTCTTCCTCATGAATGACCAAAAGAAATTTATCCAATATTTTTTAGATCCCCCATCTTTTAGAAGTTCTCAATAACATTTTTATAAAAGTTACCCTCCAATTAATTTATGTTTAAATGATGTAGTGGGAGATAGAACAAAATATAAGGGAGACTTCCCATGAATTTATCCCCACAAAAAACCTCTAGTGGTTGGGGAATTCTAATCTTAGTATGTGGTTAATCATCAATTTCATCATTAAAAATGATGCATTCTTTAAAGAATAGCTCCATACCACCATCCTCAGGTGTACCATTATACTCAACTAAACACACCATTATTTCTTCAATTTCCACCTGAACATAATATTCATCTGAAAAATCATTCCAATCAAATGTAATAAAAATTATATATGCACAAGGAGAAGCGGTTTAAAATTTATTATCAAAATAATCAGGGAAAATGGATCAAAATTTAGAACATATCCCATGGGGTTCTTAAGTTCTAGATCTATTTTTGAGTTAAAAATAGTTGCATTGAAAGTGTGAAGAAATTCAGGTTCCTCCATATCCTCTTCCAAAATGAATGGCTCTATTTTATCTTCCAATTTATCCAAATATTCTAAAAAAGGTTCAAAATTTTCAATTTTAAAAATTGGAGATTTACATGAAATTTCATTTTCAACCAAGCCAGCACAATAAATTTCTAGACATTGCATTTACAAAAGAAACATCAATTGGAGAATTAGTGAAAATTTCATCATTTAAATATGAAAACAAAGATTCCAAATCATTTTTAAACTCACCCAAAAAGGTTACTCAATATAAAATGTGTATGGGGTAATATTTTTCATTTCATGAGAATATTTTTGAGCTTTATTTATTTTAATTATTTTAAATCATTAGAAATAATCTCCATTTTTTCTTACTTCTTGAATATTTTGTTGAATTTAAAAATTCATTTGTTACATTTCAAGAGTATTTTTTTGGAATAGAAATTTAAACAATTCATCAGGACAATTTTGCTCATATTGTTGATAATCATTCTAAGAATAAAAGTAGTCACTATGAAAATCCATTTTTTTTGTTTATTAAGAATCTAAATTAGTGGATATAATCCTATAAATTCCAAAAAAAACTGGAATCCACCATGGAAATGAATACAAATTGAGTTTGGGGTTTTCAGTTGCATAAATCCAGTAAATAATTTTCCCCTTAAAAATGTAGTATACTAGGGACCATGAGGTTGTCTCATGAGGAGGTTTCAAGATAAGTTATCAAACTTCCACTTTGTTAATTTGTTTATTTAATTTAAATACTAAAACTGGGATTAAAATGAGTTAAAATATGTTAAATGTCATAGAAAAATATTATGATAAAAAATATAAAATATAAATTATAAATCAGAAGCAAACCAGGCAGACAAGGATAATCTAAAGAGTGCAGCAGTGGACAGACTATGATCCTCAGACACTCTCTTTATCATTATCTACAAATTTCATCCTACTAAATTATCCAATTTATAAATCAATCCTCAATTTTTACACATATATTTACCATAAACCACATATATAACTCAAATATGAGTGTTTATCTACTTATAAAAGTGAATCTATTACCCAAAGAACTATGAGAAATCAAAACTAATTGAACTTGTTATGTTCAATGGGGAGACCTCTCCCAAATCATTTTAAACAAAAAGAAACTTTTTTTACAAAAATAAGTTGATAAAAATTCCAAAAAATAAAATAAAATATAATTAAAATAAGATAGAAAGAATCCTTTTTCAATTATGAAAAAAACTTCCATGAAAATTCAAAAAAAAGTGTTTACATTGAAGAGAATAAACTCAAAAGGGGTATTGTCCTCAGATATTTGATGCCTAACATCACTTAGAGTTTATCCCTTCATGTATTGATCAATTCATTTAGTACTCTAATTCTCTAATGCATCTTCTCCATCATAGTAATTTGACTCTATCCAACCCTCCTTTTAAGTGACATGATGATGAGAATATAAAGGCAAAATGAGGGCTAAAAATATTCTATCCAGTATTTAAATCCCAAATTTTGTATCTATTTTGGGACTCCTTACATTGGAATATCCTCTTTTCTTCTTTTGGAATGTTTTTTGAAATTATATCCTCTATAGAACCACCAAATTTCAGATCATTTTAATACATGGTGAAAAATTTATGAATTGACTACTAAATATAAATGTTTCTACTCGAGGGGACCCTTCATCTTTATTATCTTTAACTCATTCATAAAATACCTTAGTGATTAAATTTTCCATTTATATTTATTATTCATTCATTATTTTGAATTAAATTTCAACTCTATGTGGAACCATCTCATTTTGAGACTTTTATCCCAAGTTATAGTCTACTGAATTAGGTGGGTTCCATCCTGTTAGCTAGATT
This sequence comes from Viscum album, assembly GCA_963277665.1. Classification (NCBI taxonomy): domain Eukaryota; kingdom Viridiplantae; phylum Streptophyta; class Magnoliopsida; order Santalales; family Viscaceae; genus Viscum; species Viscum album. Next base: position 1,422,589,107 of record OY728120.1, read on the forward strand.
TTTTTTCCAAAATGAACGAATTATTTTGGGCTCTAGAAGGTAAAATCAAAACATGGCTCATTTTAAAAGGATTTATCCCAGGAATATAGAAATTATACAAAAAAATAATTTCTTTATTTGTATCAATAAGTAAAAAAATATATTCCCAAAATACAGAAGTGATTGAAAATAATTTAAATTCCAAAATTGTGTAATTTTCAATTTTATTCTAAAAAAATCAATAAAATACAAAAAAAATACTATTCAGATAAAATTTTCAAATTATTTTGGTTTAAATCAATTAATTATAAATGAAAAATATTAGAAATATTATATCTATCAATAAACTTATAGAGAGATCACAGCTATGAGAAACCCAGTTGAGAGCTCAGTTTTCCACCTTGTGAGTAGGTTTTTGCTTTTCAGGATGAAAATCCTTGAAGGTGGTGATAATTTAACAATTTTTTTTTTCTAAGTAAGACGTTATAATATATATAGGAATATTTTTTAAGAAAAATGACGAGTTTTTTGTGGAATTAAGGGGCCTATAGATCCTCTATGTGGTGATATTAAAAACATTAAATATTTTATATCATGTTTTTGAAGTTTCTTTAGAAATGTGGAATAACTCCTAAATACATGGATCAAAAATATGATACTACAGTTGAGTCCCTAATGTGGGGTTTACATAGGTGTGACATAAAGTTTATCAGAGTTGGGAATCTGATTGGAGGTGTTTGTTAGTGGGGAGCTAAATGATGGAGACTTGTTCATTAAATAAAATTAATTAACAAACCTACCTCCCATTTGGATTATAGTATATTGAAGGCTAGGGGAGGTTTTCTATCATTGAAATGGTTGGATTAACTGAGGGTTAGTTAGAGGGAGAGGAATAATTTCTATACTTCATCCTTAATAGTGATCAACATCAGATCGAGGTGCATAAGCTTTTTAGCATCACATTGGAATTAAAGATTCGATGTTTTTACATGAGGCTTGTATATTTATAATTCATTATGTTTTTATACCCATATATAAATTTTAAAGGTTTTGGATCCCTTATATGACTATTAGAGATCCCCTAAGGGTTTATCTGTGAGTAATTGATGAAAATTGGGTAGGGATTTTCCATTTAGAAATCCCGATCACATGGCTTATAGTGCTGGAATAAATTACATGTGTTTTCCTATCAAAGAAATATGATCTTTGAGAAATATACACTATATACAAGGGGTACACATTGTGTAGTGGTAATTTCTCATGTGGATGAGGACATGGCTATGTATAATTAAATATTGAAACCAAGGGTGTGCATAGGATGGAGAAAATAGAAAGATAAATGGGCCTAGTACTTGGCACATGGGAATGAGTTACTATACATAAACATGACAAAGGACAATGTATTAGGATATACTAAGAGGTACAAGCCATGTGCTGAGTGTACATGACTTGTAGGGTGACATTTGCAGCCCAATCATGTGTGGGTGAGGTTACATACCGAAGTGATATAGAAGGGTTACATTCCATGTAACCACCTGTACACATTTTGTACTATCTCACACACTGCATACTATGAGGGGACACAAACAAGGTTTAGACTTGAGAGACATGATCTATACCATAGGAGGATATGAAATTTACTCCCCTCAGTGACTTATCTCTTGCATATACCTATCTTCAAGACTATGATGGAAGCACCTGAGTATCCTATCCTGAGTAGGTTTTCATGTAAAATACAATGGTGGCCATAATTTTGGAACAAGATATGTGAGATGAGGTAAAGGTTATGGGATGCTTCTGTTAGCATTGTATTGACCACTTCTTGTTAGGTAATTTCTCTTTATCCATCCCTTGAGGGTACAATGATGCATTGCTTTATGAGAATAAGATTGTGATCCCCTCAATGGGACTAGTTAGAATAGAGTTCGTTTACCACTCTGAAAACCCCAGGGTATGATCCTCTATTGTATCATCTTCCCTAGGTGGGGTTTGAGAAATCATCATGAAAAAAATATATGAGCGATGATCCACTACATAGAAGGTTATTCCATATTAGGTTTGTGGCATCCCCTAGTGGTCCTGGGTGGGATTTACTATTTGAGTGTGGAGATAGCTGGTGATCTATATTTGGTTAATGGTGTCCCCCAAAGGTCCTGGGTGTGATATCTTATATGTGTTTTGTGATCTTCTATGTTCCAATAGGGTTCTTGGTGTCCCCCAGGAAACATGGGTGTGATCCCCAATCAAACTATTGAGATCCGGTGGTCTATAACATGACTTTATTCATAGAGAGACTTGATGATCATGTTCTCTTAGATAAATTTCATCATGGATGAAAGGGATGTGCCAATAATATAGTGATACCTAATGAGTAAGATATCTTAGATGAGCTCTGTTAGGGATAGTAGTGCTCATGGAGTGAGTTCTCCTAGATGAGCGATACCTTTGAGCCTTGAAGAGAATCTTATTGTAACACCCGAGACATTTATGAGAAATATATTTTTTATGTTATATACATCATCAAAGAAATATTTCACTACACACAACACTAGCATGGCTTACTTTAGATGCAACTGTGGCCTTCCTCGATAGCTTGCTTTGTACGCAATACCGAGTTTCACTAAACAACGATATGCTATTAAAATATTATTAAAACTAGCCGTTATGAATAGTAATACCCACTTTTTGAAATTTTATAAATTTTATTTTTCAAAATGGACTTCATTTTTGGATTCAGAATATCGAAATTAGCCTAGGGTGAAATTTTGGTATTTTTCTGAAAACTTTCAATTTTTGATGAATAGTGAAAACACTAAGTTACTATTTAAAAACCGACTTTTTATTCAAATAATTATTTATTTTATTTAAATTTATTTTAGGTAAAAATTGATACATAATACCTATATAAGTTCAATGCAATTCATCGGAGTCATTATATAATAATTTTAGATATATAAAAATTTTATCGAACTTTTCACCGTCTTTTACCCACCTCCTAGGAGAATTTCCAAGTTCACATAAAACATAATTTTACCTCTTCTGTGAGTGGAATTTCAAAAATTAAAGGGACACAGTTAATATCAAGGACTAAAATTTGGTTCAATGAGATGAAAATAATTTTTGGTGAATAGTAACTTTTTACTTTTTTTACCACGGTTAAAAGTAAATAGGGTTATTAAGGGTAAAAATGATATTATTATTACCCTAACACATGTACTAATTCTATTGGATAAGTGTAAATCGACCAAAAAAAAACCTTAGGAATAAAATATGACCATTTAGGCCCACTTGGATTAGATTAGAACATTTAATATTATTTTATTTAAAGAATAGTTAAAATAGTTAAAATCAAAGTTTTATAACTAAAACATTTTTAATATAGGGTTATACATAAGATATATTTGACTATAAATATTCATTATAAATCTAAAACGATTTCCTACATAATAGTATTTTATTTTTAATTTTTGGACTTTAAATAATTTAATTTATTTATGACACAATGATGATGTAGTAATTATATTATTAATGAAATATTGACATAATTGATGTTATAAATAGCCAAATAAATGTCATTTTAGACTTTTTATGAATTACAATTATTTTCTATGTTAATATGGAATTTTAGTATTGATTTAATTAACTTTTATCAAACTAATTGTTCTGTTATGATTTTCACAAAAATCAATTACCAAATAGTGTCAAAATTAACATAAAATAGTTTTTAAAGAAAATATTATATTATTAATTGTTATTTTATTCCTAAAATCCAAGGATCGAACTAATTACTTAGATAAGGTTATATATATTAATAATAAACAACTTGGGGTTCTTTTGGCTTGTTATAATAAGTTTATTAACCTTATAGTTTAAAAAAAATACACGGTAAAAGTAAAATTATTTATCTTAACGTTAAATCTAAATGATAATGTTAAAATAGAACCCTAAACTTGTCTAAATTCTATTTGATGAGATTCTTTCGACCCATCCCCACCTTAGCTTAAAATAAATCAATTTTGAGCTATTAAAAACTGAATATGACTTTATAATAAAATAATATTTTTTGTTTTTCCTAAGGTGCCCCTCTCCTCCCTTATAAAAGGGAACCTACTCTCTCTTTTCCTCACACCACTTTGAGCCTTAAATCACGGCCAAACCCTGAAAACTTCTCTTCTACACTTCCATAGAAACATCCTAGAGGTCCTGGTCTTCTTCAAACACCAATTTTAGTGCCCTAAGAGGAGGTCTCAAAGAGGTGCTTCAAAGAAGTGGTAATGTCCGTTACCGATTCTTTCAACTTTATTTCTTCTTCCACTTTTTCTTCTTTAGTTGTTTCATTATGAAGTAATAACATCAGTATAAATCATATATTGGTATGTTATTATAAGTATGAGACAACCCTATTTCACCATCTATCCATCCTATGGAAAACGAAATCACCGCGCGTGCGTACGTACAGAATACCGTCTCCATGCCGTGGTGTAATCTATTTTCCACCACCACCTTACTTGGACGGGTATAATGGTATAAATAATAACTATATATGATTATTTTAAAGTTATATTTATTCTTAAATAGTATAAATACACTCAAATACAATTCCAAAATCATGGAAATGATATCATCGCTCGTGCGTACGTACGGAATACTGTCTCCACGATGTGATGCGACTCGTTCTACATGATCTTCATTTCATAATGATTATATAAATGAATTGAATGAATGAATATGATATATATTACACTAATCCCATTCTGGAAATGAGGTATCTATAACCTAAAAAGAAGAATAAGAATTTATTCGACAAAACACGCATAAGAACCAAAAGTAATAAATACCCAAATAACAAGTAGCAATGAAATATTACTAATAAGAAGCTAGGAGTATGACCATATATGATATCATAACAATGAGTATGATTTTGGAATAATTAAATGACATTATTTAAATCATTATACAGGAGGTTCAGACACTTACGAAGGTAATCATACCTAAGGTAAGGGAAAATCTCACAATCTCATTTTTATCCGTGATTGTTTATACTTCAGAATTTACTGGGGAATATTTATCATCCACATCCGTGTTTCCTAAAAATGTAATATTATTTCCATCCACCTAAAATTTTTTAAATCCAATTTACCCTTCGGTGAGTCTTTAGTAAAAGATATGAAAGTAATCTTTTGTCATTTTTCGTATGAGGTACTTTTCGACTTTTCTATCCAAAGTACAGGAAGAATGTTTTCTTTAACTTATACGACATGAATGTATTTTTAGAAAATTATTTCCATGAAGCTCAATTAACAAGTTTTCAAGTCTATTTTTAATCAAATTATTTTAGTATAAAATTGTATAACATGTTAATAAAGGAAAAATGTTTTTGAAGTAGAAAGGATATTTTCCTCAAGAATGGAGTTCAAGTGTTTTTTTCAAAATTATTTTCCATAGAAGATAATATAGGGTTCTGTTTCTATCCCTTTTTTTACAATGATTTAATTTTTTTATGATGGAATTATTTTTATGATGTCCTTTTACCTTATATGGATTATGTAATGATGGAATGAAGTTTAAGATTCCAATTTTTATTGCATGGGTTATGCAATGATGTATGATTTATGATTTTGTGGCACACATAAGAATGGTTTCATTATGAGATAAGTGGGACCTATATCTCCCTCCAATGCATTGGGTAAAGATTTATTTCTCATGATATAGACATGGTTGGAATGGCAGGTTAATCCGGTTCAGTGAAACAGGACTGAAACAAGGAGTGAACTCGGTTCAGAAATGGACTTTGTCCGCTAAGATAGACTTGGAAATGAGTCTTGACTACTAAGAAATGATTCTCTATGATTATGTGTGTATGCCACAAAGTTTCATGTTTTATGCTATGATTATTGGGATTAAATTTCACTAATATGATTTATCCCATGTTATGAAATTATGATCTCTTTTACAGGTTAAGATTTCCAAAATGATATGTTCTTATGAATATGATGTGATTGATATTTCATTTGTTTACCCTTACTGAGCATTTGAGCTCACCCTTTTGTATGTTTTCTTTTCCCTAGGCCAGGAAGAAGGTTATTAAGTAGGATATTCCAAAAGGGACTCTATATATGATGAAATAAATGGGAGACAATGTATATGCTTTATGAACCTGTTGTTTATGTTTCCGAGTTTCTAAAGACACTATACCTATACGATCCTTTCATAGTTTTGTTATATGTTGTAATAAGTGTGCTTCAAATCTGAAGTAATAAAAATGTATGTAAATTATGGGTCGTTATAGTTGGTATCATAGGCAAAGGAGGTAGGAATGTATCCGATCCTTGGGAACTCTCACATGTGAGCGTTGGATGAAGCATGGCTCTCCGCCCAAGGGCTTCATGAGGAAATGGCTGCCACGGGGGATGGGGGTTTGTCCCGACCAGGGGGTGTAGCCGCCCATGGAGTGCCCTGATAGGTATCAATTATAGTCCACTGGAGTAATTCCAGACCGTTATAGTTGGTATCAGAGGAAAGGTATAGTCAACCTTTGGAAACTAGGAAGTGAAATCCTTAGTAAGAACCCTAAGGATATGTCTAAGCATAGAACACAATCTTAGTGTTTTAGAAATGGCCATGAATAACCTATGATAAGAACTTAAGTGTAAAATTTTATTCTTAATTATGTGGTTTTCCTATTATAATTAGTGTTTCTCATACTATTCTTCTTGGTTTTAGTCAATGGCTGGAACTCTAAGGAACCGTGTTATTGGGGAATGCGACGGGTAATGCAATGATTTTCCCCCTAAGCAACCAAACGTTATGAGAGCTGGAATGAAAAATCGTGTAGCCATGCTCACACAACTTTCTCAAGCTATTAATCATGCAAGACTTCCAAACGAGCAATGGAAGGAGAAACATTCTGTTGAATCCTTCATGAGGCAGCATCCACCTTCATTCAGTGGGTCTACTGATACATTAGTTTTTGAACAATGGATCGGTACTACTGAAAAGATATTTTCTGTTCTTCAATGTTCTGAACATGATAAAGTCATATTAGTAGTATATCATTTGGAAGGTGATGTTGATAAATGGTGGAATCTTATTAAGAATATGAGGCAAAGGGATGAAATTGAGTACATGGAATGGGATGAGTTCCAGAACTTATTTTTCAATAAGTACTTCCCTCGTATTCTCCAAAAAAAGATGGAGAATGAGTTTTTTGAACTAAAGAAAAAGGATGATGAATCTGTTGGTACCTATGAAGAAAATTTTACAAGACTTGCAAGGTACGCTTCTGGTATTTTTATCCAACCTGAGAGTAAGATCGATCGATTCGTTAGTGGCTTAAAACCAAGTCTTCGAAGGGCATTATCCATAAGGGACTTCAATAGCTACGAGGAAATCGTTCGATGTGCTCTCAAAGTTGAGATGGAGATTGGAGTAACCCATCAGTCATATGGGTTTGATAAGAAGAGGAAAATGGAATTCAAAGGAAAATATAAAGAGGAAACTGAAAAGAAGATGAGTTTTCCCTTATGATCAATGTGTGGAAAGAAACATGGAGGGAGTTGTCTTAAAGGGACAAGTAAATGTTTCAAATGTGGAAAGGAAGGTCATCGGGCATTTGAATGCCGCAATGATGGGAAGAAGATGTCTAGTGATGCAAACAAAGAAAAGGCTACACAGAGTGAACCTCCTACAGTTCAATGTTACAAGTTCAAGGAAATGGGGCATTATGCCAATCAATTCCCCAATCCAAGGGTTGTTGATGATGATTGACCTCAATAAACTCTTAAGGCTAAAGACAAAGGAAAGTCACATGCAATTTCTACCAGCGATGTGGAGTACGATAACGATGTGGTGAAAGGTACACTTACCATCGACTCTAAATTAGAAAATGTTTTATTTGATTCTAGATCCACCCACTCTTTTATTTCTGAAGAATTTTCTAAGGTTATCACTGTATTACCTCAACAATTAGATGTTGAGTTAGCTGTGAAAAACCCTAATGGCACAACAGTCACATCAAATGTTTATAATTCTTCTCCGATTGAAGTTTGTGGGAAAGTGCTTCCTGAAAATATTGTGATCCTTCCTGTAGTGGAATTTTATGTGATTCTTGGCATGGATTGAATTTCTCTATATAGATCTCATATCAATTGCCAAGGAAGGGAAGTCGCATTTCATATTCCAGATTAATCTCTGATCTACTATCGATGCAAGGATGAACATAACCTTCCAGTGGAAATTTCTTCCATCTTATGGGTGTTGATTCCACTAAATGAAGGTTATTTATCTCAAATGGTTGGTGAGAAACTCATGATTAAGAATATTCCCATTGTATGGGAGTTTGATGATGTCTTTCTAGAGGAATTTCCAGGTCTTCCACCAAATCGTGAAGTTGAGTTTTCAATAGAACTCGCACCAGGTGCTTTGCCTATTTCAAAGACACCTTATAGAATGGCCCCAATTGAGTTTCAGGAATTGAAGAAGCAACTCCAAGAGAATCTTAATAAAGGATTCATACGCCCTAGTGTGTCACCTTGGGGAGCACTTGTTCTTTTTGTTAAGAAGAAAGATAGATCAATGAGACTCTGCATTGATTATCGAGAACTTAACAAGATCACTTCCAAGAACAAATATCCTCTCCCATGCATTGATGACTTATTTGACCAACTATGCAGAGCTCAATACTTTTCCAAGATTGATCTTCGTTCAGGGTATCATCAATTAAGGGTCAAAAGGGAGGATATACCAAAGATGGCTTTCCGTATAAGGTATGAACACTATGAATTTATAGTGATGTCATTTGGTCTTACTAATGCCCCTACTATCTTCATGGATGTGATGAATAGAGTCTTTAGAGACTATTTTGATCAGTTTGTGGTAGTCTTTATAGACGATATTCTTGTATATTCAAAGAGCAAGGATGAACATGAATATCACTTGACAATTATATCGAAGACCCTGAGAAAGGAGAAGCTTTATGCCAAATTTACCAAGTGTGAATTTTGGCTTCAAAAAGTTTCATTTTTGGGTCACATAATCTCAAAAGAGGGGATATCTGTGGATCCAGAAAAAACAGAGGTTATCGAAAGATGGTCGAGACCAACAACAGTAACCGAGATCCAATGTTTTCTTGGTTTGGCTGGTTATTATCGACGTTTTGTGAAAGATTTTTCACGATTATCTAATCAACTCACCAGGTTGACTCGAAAAGGAGTTAAGTTTGTGTGGACGGAGGAATGTGGAGAGAAATTCAAGGAGTTGAAAATAAGGTTATCCAGTGCACCTGTACTCACACTTCCTTGTAGTAGAGAAAGGTTTGTGATCTACAGTGATGCATCCAAGAAGGGATTGGGGTGTGTTCTCATGAAAAACGATATGGTGATAGCTTATGCCTCACAACAGTTGAAAATGCATGAGAAAAATTACCCAACTCATGATTTGGAGTTAGCTGTGGTAATATTTGCATTAAAGATTTGGAGGAATTATCTTTATGGAGAAAGGTGTGATATTTATACTGATCATAAAAGTTTAAAGTATATTTTCACACAAAAAAGCTGAATATGCGCCAAAGAAGATGGTTAGAGCTGATTAAGGATTACAACTGCTCAATTCATTACCACCCTGGGAAAAAAAACAAGGTGACAGATGCATTAAGTCGACAAGACCATGCTAGCTTATCCATGATGAGGATAAAAAAAGATCCAATATTTATAGATTTACAAAGGATGGATCTTGGAATTATAATGAAAGGGGAAAAATCATATCTTTCTCAAATGAATGTTCAACCATCTATACATGTGAAGATTAAAGAGGCACAAAAAGAAGATGTAGAGTTACAAAAGAAGGTGAGAAATGTTCCTGAATTCAACCTTGATTGTGATAGAATAATAAGGTTCAGGAATCAGGTTTGTGTTTCTCCCATACCAGAATTAAAGAAGGAGTTACTGGATGAGGCTCATAGTTCTTCATTATATATTCATCCTGGAAGCACGAAGATGTATAGGGACCTGAAAGATTACTTCTGGTGGGATGGCATGAAAAGAGATGTCGCTGAATATGTCTCTCAATTCTTGGTTTGTCAACAAGTTAAAGCTGAGAGACAGAAGTCTAAGGGGATGTTACAACCATTACCCATACCAGAATGGAAATGGGAAAACATCACTATGGACTTTGTCACCAGACTTCCTAAAACATCCAAAGGCAATAATGCTATTTGGGTCATAGTTGATCATCTTACAAAGTCAGCACACTTCATTGCTATTAGAGAGGATTTCTCTCTGGATCATCTTGCCAAGATATATGTAAAGGAAGTGGTAAGATTGAATGGAGTACCACTTTCCATTATATCTGATCGGGATCCGAGGTTTACCTCAAAGTTCTGGTGAAGTCTTCAGCAAACTCTAGATACAGAGTTGAGTTTCAACACTTCTTATCATCCTCAGACAGACGGTCAGTCTGAGGGGAAAATTGAAACTCTAGAAGATATGTTGAGAGATTGCTCTATGGATTTCAAATGTGGTTGGGATCAACACCTACCTTTGGTGGAATTTTCTTATAATAATAGCTTTCACTCCAGTATTCAGATGGCTCTTTATGAATCTATCTATGGAAAGAAATGCAGAACTCCAACTTCCTGGGATAAAGTTGAGGAAAGAAAGATATTAGGACCTGATCTTGTTGATGAGATGGCAAAAAAGGTCAGATCTATTCAACAACACATAAGAGCAGCTCAGAGTCGACAAAAAATTTATTCCGATAACCAAAGAAAAGACCTAGAGTTTGAAGTGGGTGATAAAGTGCACATACGAATATCTCCTTGGAAGAGAGTAATGATATTTGGAAAGAAGGGAAAGCTGAGCACTAGGTATATCAGTCCTTTCGAAATACTGGATCATGTTGGGAAGGTAGCTTACCGATTGGCTCTTCCACTGAATCTCTCCCAAGTTCACAATGTGTTCCATCTATCTCTCCTGAGAAAGTACATACCTGATCCTTCACATGTACTCATCTCAGAAGTTGTACCGCTGGAGCAAGATCTTTCTTATAAAGAACAACCGATAGAGGTTCTGGATCGTAGCGAAAAAATCCTAAGAAACAAGAACACTCGCTTGGTGAAAGTTTTATGGAGGAACCACCAATTAAAATAAGCTACATGGGAGCTTGAGGATATGATGAGGGATAGGTATCCTCATCTGTTTGTTACAAGTGACGAATTTCAAGGGCGAAATTCATTTTAAGGGGGGTAGAATGTAACACCCGAGACATTTATGAGAAATATTTTGTTTTTATGTTATATACATCATCAAAGGAATCTTTCAATATATACAACACTATCTTGTCTTTCTTTACACGCAACTACGACCTTCCTCGATAGCTTGCGTTGTATGCAATACCGAGTTTCACTAAACAATGATATACTATTAAAATATTATTAAAACTAGCCGTTATGAATAGAAATTCCCACCTTTTGAAATTTTGTAAATTTTATTTTTCAAAATGGACTTCATTTTTGGATTCGGAATATCGAAATTAGCCTAGGGTGAAATTTTGGTATTTTTCTGAAAACTCTCAATTTTTGATGAATAGTGAAAACAGTAGGTTACTATTTAAAAACCGACTTTTTATTTAAATAATTATTTATTTTATTTAATTTATTTTAGGTCAAAATTGATACATAATACCTATATAAGTTCAATGCAATTCATTGGAGTCATTTTATAATAATTTTAGATATATAAAAATTTTATCGAACTTTTCACCGTCTTTTACCCACCCCCTAGGAGAATTTCCTAATTCACATAAAACTTAATTTTACCGCTTCTGTGAGTGGAATTTCTAAAATACGAGAGACACGGTTAATATCAAGGACTAAAATGTGGTTCAATGAGATGAAAATAATTTTTGGTGAATAGTAAATTTTTACTTTTTTTACCACGATTAAAAGTAAATAGGGTAATTATGGGTAAAAATGATATTATTATTACCCTAACACATGTCTTAATTCTATTGGATAAGTATAATTCGACCAAAAACAACCTTAGGAATAAAATATGACCATTTAGGCCCACTTGGATTAGATTAGAACTTTTAATATTATTTTATTTAAAGAATAGTTAAAATAGTTAAAATCAAAGTTTTATAACTAAAACTTTTTTAATATAAGGTTATACATAAGATAAATTTGAATATAAATATTAATTAGAAAGATAAAATGATTTACTAAATAATGGTAGTTTATTTGTAATTTTTGGACTTTAAATAATTTAATTTATTGATGACACAATGATGATGCAGTAATTATATTATTAATGAAATATTGACATAATTGATGTTATAAATACCCAAATAAATGTAATTTTAGACTTTTTATGAATTCCAATAATTTTATATGTTAATATGGAATGTTATTATTGATTTAATTAACTTTTTGCGAACTAATATTTCTGTTATGATTTTCAAAAAAATCAATTACCAAATAGTGTCATAATTGACATAAAATAGTTTTTAAAACAAATATTATATTATTAATTTTTATTTTATTCCTAAAATACAAGGTTCGGCCAAATGACTTAGATAAGGTTATATATATTAATAATAAACAACTTAGTGTTCGTTTGGATTGTTATAGTAAGTTTATTAACCTTATAGTGTAAGAAAACAAAAAGACACGGTAAAAGTAAAATTATTTAACTTATAGTGAAATCTAAATGATAAGGTTAAAATAGAACCCTAAACTTGTCTAAATTCTATTTTATGAGATTATTTAGACCCATCCCAACCTCAGATTCTAAATAAATCAATTTGGAGCTATTAAAAACTGAATATGACTTTATAATAAAATAATATTTTTAGTTTTTCCTAAGGTGCCCCTCTCCTCCCTTATAAAAGGGCACCTCCTCCCTCTTTTCCTCACACCACTTTGAGGCTTAAAAGTCATAAAAACCCTGCAAAATTATCTTCTCCACTTCTCTATAAACATCCTAGAGGTCCTGGGATTCTTGAAAGACCAATTTTAGTGCCCTAAGAGGAGGTCTCAAAGAGGCGCTTCAAAGAAGAGGTAATGTCCCTTACTGATTCTTTCAACTTTATTTCTTCTTCCACTTATTCTTATTTAGTTGTTTCATTATGAAGTAATAACATCAGTATCACTCATATACTGGTATGTTATTATAAGTATGAAACAACCCTATTTCACCATCTATCCATCCTACGAAAAACGGAATCACCGCGCGTGCGTACGTACGGAATACCGTCTCCACGCCGTGGTGTAATCTATATTCCACCACCACCTTACTTGGATGGGTATAATGGTATAAATAATAAATATATATGATTATTGTAAAGTGATATTGATTCTAAAAAAGTATACATACACTCCAATACAATTCCACGATCATGGGAACGATATCATCGCTCGTGCGTACGTACGGAATACCGTCTCCACGATGTTATGCGACTCGTTCTACATGATCTTCATTTCATAATGATTATATAAATGAATTGAATGAATGAATATGATATATATTACACTAATACCATTCTATAAATGAGGTATCTATAACCTAAAAAGAATAATAATAATTTATTCGAAAGAACACATATAAGAACAAAAAGTAATAAACACCCGAATAACAAGTAGCAATGAAATATTACTAATAAGAAGATACGAATATGACCATATATGATATCATAACAATGAGTATGATTCTATAATAAGTCAATGACATTATTTATATCATTATACCCGAGGTTCAGACACTTACGAAGGAAATCAGACCTAAGGTAAGGGAAAATCTCCCAATCTCATTTTTATCCGAGATTGTTTATACTTTAGAATTTACTGGGGAATATTTATCATACACATCCATGTTTCCTCAATATTTAATATTATTTCCATCCACCTAAAATTGTTTAAATCCAATTTTACCCTTCGGTGAGTTTTTAGTAAAAGACATGAAAGGAATCTTTTGTCGTTTTTCGTACGAGGTAATTTTTGACTTTTCTGGCCAAAGTACGGGAAGAATGTTTTCTTTAACTTATATGGAATGAATGGATTTTTAGAACATTATTTCCATGAATCTTCCTTTACAAGTTTTCAAGTTTATTTTTAACCAACTTATTTTAGTTTAAAATTGTACGACATGTTAAGAAAGGAAAAATGTTTTTGAAGTAGAAAGGATATTTTCCTCAAGAATGGAGTTCAAGTGTTTTTTTTAAAAATTATTTTCCATCTAAGATAATATAGGGTTCTATTTCTATCCCTATTTTTACATTTATTAGATTTTTTTATGATGTAATTATTTTTATGATGCCCTTTTATCTTATATGGATTATCTAATTATGGCATGATGTTTAAGATTCCCATTTTTATAGCATGGGTTATGCTATGATGTATGATTTATGATTTTGTGGCGCACATAAGAATGGTTTCATTATGAGATGGGTGTGACCTATATCTCCCTCTAATTAATTGGGTAAAGATTTATATCTGTTGAGATAGAAATGGAAGGAACGACAGGTTAATACGGTTTAGTGAAACAGGACTGAAACGAGGAGTGAACTCGGTTCAGAAATGGACTTTGTCCGCTAAGATAGTCTTAGAAATGAGTCTTGACTACTAATAAATGATTCTCTATGATTATGTGTGTATGCCACAAAGTTTCTTGTTTTAAGTTATGATTATTGGGATCACATTTCACTACTATGATTTATCCCATGTTATGAAATTATGATCTCTTTTGTAGGTTAAGATTTCCAAAATGATATGTTCTTATGAATATGATGTGATTGATATTTATTTTGTTTACCCTTACTGAGCATTTGAGCTCACCCTTTTGTATGTTTTCTTTTCCCCAGGTCAGGAAGAAGGTTATTAAGTATTATATTCCAAAAGGGACTCTAGATATGATGAAATAAATGGGAGACAATGTAAGTACTTTATGAACCAGGTGTTTATGTTTCCCAGTTTCTAAAGAGACTATACCTATACGGTCCTTTCTTGGTTTTTTTATATGTTGTAATAAGTGTGCTTCAAATACGAAGTAATAATAATGTATATAAGGTATGGGTATTTGTACTTATGGATTACTGTATAGTTGAGACCTCTTTGATACTTGAAATTATTGATGAATAAATCAGGGTTAATATGGGATTCCCTATAGATATGTATCACATTTTTTATTTTCATACCATGAGGTGATGAGATGACTAGTCATGTATATCCTATCTTTAAAGATGGAGATTATTATTCTCTCTCACATGGGTTTTCTATAACCTATGGATATGGGTTGAAATGACTGTTTCTTTTCAGTTTCTCTCTCTTTATTTTAGGTTTTGTGGGTTTTACTTCGTATTTTTTTATCCACACTTGCATTGGATCTACCCACACATGTCATGTTTTATTCATATAGCAGGCCTTTTGATGGAGTCTTAAGAGGACCAGGAGTTGGTAAAACATAGTGAGCAAGACAAACCGAGGTGTGTATCATCGGTTTAATTTGAAATCAGTCCCCTCTAAATGAGTAGGTAAGACTCTTTTTTAGTTTTTAGGGGATTTTATTTTTCCCTTATTCTTTCCACTACTCTATCATACTCAGATTGTGGGTGATAGATGTTAACATGTATTTGGTAGTAGTTATATTATTATAACTTCCCTATTTATTGGATATGGGTGTGTGTACATGTGTATAGGTACCATAGGCTAAGTAATTTGATGTGAGTGATATGATTAATTGTCATTGGATTCTAGCCTATGGACTTTTGAGGCAGGTTTGGGGTTGTCACACCCGGCTTATCGCCAGCCAGGCTGGACCTGGTGGGATGAGTTATGAAAACCTAGTCCCATGAGATATATCTTCGTCAACTTGGAAATGAAAAATTATTTCTTGATCATTCAATAAATGCCATACCACCAATTATGCACACAACACGAACAACTTCTCCATGAATTCATGGTCATGGTTTTCCCCATTAATCAAAGTACATGATCAAATGTAACACATTGAAAATGATCTCAAGTCAAGATAACAATACACATGTTCATATATAGGAACAAATAATGAATCATGATATATGTGATGTTCTTATTGATAGATCAGTCTTCATGATATCATATACTTGAGATCACTATGTGTGAACTTCATGAGAATAAGATGAAATTATTATGATCCCAAGCACCTAATAGTCATATATATCATCAATGTCCCATTAGTATGATGTATCTGGACCATATAATATAAACTTAAGATTAATACCAAAATATATCGAGGTTATCATTATAGTTGGAAACTAACATAATTTAATCTTAGGACATTACCATGTAAATAGTGGATGAAAAATTATCAAAACTACTATGGTAATAAAAGATAGATGTATATATCAAACTGTATACATGTATTGGTAATTAGAGTAACTAAAGGAGTTGTGTCTAGGGAACCCAATCACAATATTAATCCCACTATATTATTATTTACTAGGAAGTTATCATCTATCTAGAATATAGGATTACTTTTCTATTTAGTGAGAAAAATGGTTTTAACTTGTTTTTTAATTATTTTATTTGATCATTTGAATTATTAAAATAAATCCTACAATTAATCATGAATGTTTTGATGGATATTTTAGGTGGATGAGTTTTATCTAGATAAATCAGATTAGCCTTATTAATTTTAGAAGTTTCATGGATAGAATTTTATAAAGTCCTCAACCTACCACACATTCATATAAATAAAATGCATGTCCCCTCTCAACCTCATGATGGAACGTAACACATGGTAACTTATTTGAAATGTGTTCAATCAATTGAACATAAATATGAATAACATAGACTATATGATGAAACTATAATTAGGTATTTTTTAATTCATAAAGTCAATATATCATACATAACAAGGAAACCACTAAACCGTACCATATGAACAACTACAAGTGAACAATCTGAAACGTTATAAGTAACTACACATGAAAACCAACCAAGAATATAACAGATTATTGACCATAATAATAAAATCAATTGACCTTGAATACCATCATATTAAACACATGATATAGTCTCTTTTCCACCATGTGGTCACTCAAACGACATAGTTGATCCATTAATGATGAGCCTCATGGTTTGTTGATGACTTAGCTATTTTCCAAGGATTCTCCTAGATGGGGAATTCAAGGTCACATACATACTTCAGGAAAACTCATCCAAACTTCTTTACAAATATTTGGGCTTCCATATTAGTATGTATGTGATAAATAGGAGGTTTCCAAATGAATTTAAACATGAATAATAGTTTATTCAACACCCAATAGGGAAGGAATTTTTTTTTTTAAAAGATAAAATCTTTATATATATTTGAATTGATGATAAAGAAGAGAAATTTATAAATTAAAAAGATATAAGATCACATGGGTTTTGACCAAAACAAAAGAGAACAAAACTAAACATCAATAAAAGAAAGAGGACACCACTACAAGAAATGAGTATTGATACTTAAATCATGAGATTGTACTAGAAATTTTTCATTACTGTTTGATTTTATTTTCATGTTTGATTAAGTATTTTAATGACTTCTCCTTCCCCTTTATTCTCTATTACCCTTTGAATAAATGGGAAATATTATAAGTGATTGATAAATGTAAGGATTTTCCTTTATAATTCTTTATTACATGTATATTATTGAATAAAAATCATTTATGAATAATTAATTCTTTTTTCAATGGTTGTTTAACACTTCAAATACAATTGTATTTTAGTTTTTGTATTGGTTCATTATTTATTAAAAAGGTTAGAAATATTTTTTCTCCCTCTACAAAAAGTAGTTTTCCTTGAAGGAACATACTATTTTAGGTGATGAGTGTTAAGAAATAAATGTCATGTTTTTGGTTTCACTGATTCACCTCAAATTACCCAATAACAAAAATGACCGATTGGGTATTTCCTGAGTAGAATGGGAGTAATTTTTCAACTATCCACTCAAACATAAAGGGAATTTTTCCAACCAAAAATATTTGGAGGGATGTCTCTATCATAACTTTTAACCAAGGATGATTGAAAAATCTATCAAAGAGTCATTCAATTATAAATTTATAGAAGGAGAAGTAAAATAAATTTTAAGGAATATGATAGCATGGTAAGAGGAAACACATCCGAACCTGATTACCCTTCTAATCAACTATTTTAAACTGTTTTTTTACTTCTTTGTTTTCAAATTTAAAAAATACCAAAAACCACCATTTTATATAATCAACAAGTGGAAATAGTTTTTTTCTCACCTCAATACGAGACAACCTTAGGATTCCACTAACACTAAATTTATCCTAGGTATTAATTTTATTTTTCCATGACCCATGATAGGCATGTGTTCAAAACATGGTGTTCTTTATTGGGAGTTAGTTCCATAAAAAACTAATTTTAACATTTAATGATAGAAACTTTTAAGAACCCATTGCTTGATTTTGATCTAGAAATAGAAATAACTTTAACTAAAATGAGAAATTTGAATTTTTAAAAATACTTTTATAAAATTGATCTCGAAAACCAGAGTGAAACCTAAGGTGTTCACTATGAGCCTAATTCATGGTTGAAAATTCAAACTAGACCATTAGAGACCTATGTGCACCATAGTTTTATAACCAATAAAATCAAATTTCTACACTCAAATTACATGATGAATTTGAATTGAAAATTCATTCAATCCAAGTGTTTCCAATGTTTCATGGTATTATAGGTGAAGACCGCAATATACACAAAAAAGCATTCACACATTTATTATCTACATTGAATCCTCATGGAGTGGTTGAGAAATATGTTAAGTGGAGATAATTTACTTTCTCAATGTTAGGAGTATCTAATGAGTGTTTTTAAAAACTAAAACTAAGAGAGATCAATGTTTGGGATGATCTATAGATAAGGATTCATGAAAATTTTATTCATCACTTTTAGGATAATGATATCAATGAAGGATATTTATACTATTAGTTAATCATATGAAGGGCTCTCTACAATTAATGAGAATGTTTTTAGAAGCTGCATTACTACTTTACACATAAAATAATAAAAGTGAACCACATCCTTATGTTATTTAATCAATAACTTCTCAATAATGATATAAATACTTTGGATATATCATCTAGATTATATTTTATTGACAAGTCACCTATAGAAGCTAAAGGCTTTTTTAAAGATATTTTTCAAAACTCATAGTAATTCGGTATAAGAGGTGATAATATAAGAGTGATACATAAGGTAAGGAATTTTAAATCATAAAATTTATAAGAATTATAGAATAGGATATTTGAAAAAAATTATGATATAGTTATATCTGAAGTATATTAGTGAAAAACAAACACTTATTAAGGTATGTGGTTTATTCTCATCACATAGTCATTTCATTAAACAGTGTGATGAAGTACATGGAATAAAGAGTTGTGTAGAAAAATTATATCTAATTAAATTCTAATAAAATCAAGGATTAAGGTAGAATAACCAATTCCATTATAGATTTATCAAACAATATAACTAGACTAGAACCCTTACCCAAACCAATTTCAATAATATCCCCCATTCCTATAACAAAATAAACCATACCAACACCCACCACCCTTCTAGAAAATCGATAAACTGACCTATAAACTACCATAAAAACAAACCCCTTTTCATAAAAAGATACCCTATAAGTATCAATTCACTAGTGAAAAACCCCAAATACAATAACCACAAGAAGCTGAAGCTGAAAATACTAGTACTGAAATAGAGGAGTTAAAGAATAAATTCAGATGTTTGATTTAATTCTTGTCCAAATACTAGGGAAAGATATTTGGCCAAACAGTCTCTAATCCAAGGAAAAATGTGAGTGTGTGTCACGACTTGTCCTCGGGGCCCGAGCCGTGACTACCCCAAGCCCGCCTTTTATAGGCCAGGGGCTGGCGACTAGAACCAAGGCGTAAATCCCAGTTAAAAGGGAAGGCATTGCCTTTGTAAAGTAAACAAACACCACAGAGCAAGAAAGCAGTAGAAGTAAACACTAAGTAAAAACTGGGTACAATAGTAAGTGCAGAAAAGTAAGTGGGCCAGTATACAAACCCAAACTGAAAGTAATGTTCAACTGGAAGGGAAAACAGCAACTGAAAAGTAAATCCGCAATGTCGAGCTGTCCACTGGAAATCCCACCTGAAGGGTGAGTACAGATAGCCTCCACAGCTCCTCGGGTCCAGCCGTCAGCTCCGAGAATGTCCCACCTAGTGGTCCACCTCCAGGTACTGTCCTACTCCGCAAGCCTCAACCACGATCAGCGATGCCCGTCGTCTGCAACCAACACAACGTAGTGCGAGCATAGCCCGTGCAGGGGTGAGTATAAGCTATTCAGTAGGGACCCCGAGACCCCCGAAGGTCTCCCAGAATCCACAAAGGATAATCCACAAAGGAAAGATACAATCACGAAGTATCATTCGACACTGCTTAGGTATATGCCCATACATATACCTAAGTCATAAATTCTCGTTCGGCTCCAACATCTGAGCCCAAGTACAACCCAGTCCACATAGGAAAGAAAAACGTAAATCCACAGATGATAGCACAACACAATCCACATAGGAAAGAAAAACAGGATTCAGCTCACACAGGAATACTTCTTTGTATGACGATAGAGATGATCAGATATTGCCACTGATTCATCTAAGTCGTCGGACCAACAAAGGATCGAAAGTTATTAACCCCCGAAATGAAACACAAAGGATCTGACCCACAAAGGATTGATAGGTAACTAACCCCCGCAATGACCCACAAAGGATCTGACCCACAAAGGATCGATAGGTAACTAACCCCCGCAATGACCCACACAGGATTAGACCCACACAGGATCTGTAGGCGCTGGCCCACACGGGACCGTTGAGTGCTGACCCACATAGGATCAGACCCACACATGATTTGTAGCACTGATCCACGTAGGATCGTCGAGTTCTGTAGTCATCGCCGTCGAATCCACTGAGGATCTCTGTACAGTCGTCATCATCGTCGTCGCAGTCGCTGCCAGATCTAGGGTTCCCGCACATAGCAAGCTCGTTCGGGAGGGTCCACTCCACGAGCCGAGAGGCTGATACATCAACTGACACATAGTCCAGAGTTGATGTATCCAAAAGTTCCATATAGTCAACAGTAACTCAACGTCGTAGACGGCGCGTCAATCGGACACTCGGTCTGAGAGTTATTGACTTTTTCATTCCAGGGGCCCGGTTGGCTTTTAAGGAAAAACCAACCCAACCGTACTCAACCTACATCCAAACCTCGGGCGGAGTAAGCCAAATGATCTGTCTCACTTAGAGGAATCCAACAAAGTCGGCGGTACGTCAATCAGACGTCCGGGGCTCAAGATATAAGTGTTTCTGCTCCGAGGGCCCAATTGGTTTCATGTACGAACCAACCCATCCAAACCCAAAGTACTTCGAAACCTTGAGTGCGATATACCGAAACAACCGTCTCGATACAATGATCACATCGCCGCTGATGGTGCGTCGACCGGAAGCCCGTAGCTCAAGTTATCAGAAAAAGACCAAAAAGGTTTGAAAACGGGGGGTCTAGGCCCGGACCGACTCGGCCCAACACCCCCCCGGGGGTCGGCCCGAACCGGGTCAACCCGACCCAGGTCCGGGTCCGACCTGGATGGTGGGACCCAGCCCGGCCGGGGTGGCCCGGCCCTGCCGGCGGGTCGGCTCGGCCGGTTACAGCCGAGAGGAGCGGGGGGCGTGCTGCCCCCGCGTGGGGCCACCCTTGCTAGTGGATGCGGCTGGCTGCCGCGTCCCATTCTTCGTCGGTCCCGCACGGTCACGGGACGGCCGGCCTGCCATCCCGGCTTCAGCCGCGGTGGTTCTCCCGGGAGGCGCGCCGGGCGCGGCCGCCTTTTGCCGCCGTGCCGGCGAGACGCGCCGGGGGGTTGCTTCGCAAACCACCGGACGAGTTCCGGTTGTCGGAAAAACGCGCCGTCTTTGCCAATGGCCCTCCCGGGGCCCGTCCTTCACTACGAGGACCTCACCTCACCCGTGCGACTTGTTTTTTCGTCAACCGCTGTTCCTCACACCAAGAACGAAAAGGGCGGTGGGTTCGGACTTGTTCATTGGTCCGCACCCACCGCGTTAGTGGTTTTAAATGTCTCACAACAAATATTTAATCAAACTCCACAGGTATAAATCACAAAGATTTAAATGAATCAAACTCCTACCACTTCGTAGTTGTTGAACGTGAGTTCTTCGCAGAATTGACTGTCGCAGAAGAAGAGGATCGTCGTGTCGTGGAAGGGGCATCGCGTCGTCGCGATACACGACGTCGCGTCGACGATCTCCGAGGGTTAAAGAAAACACACAGATTTAATTGCACCAATTAAACCCATGTTGAGGATAAAATCCACAAAAGAAAATTAAATGGTCCGTAATACCCTACCTCAATTGGTTGATGATCGAAGATTGTCACGGGGAAGGATCATCGTGGAAGAAATGTCACGGAAGGAGGATCGTTGGCGTCGCGGTACACGGCGTCACGTCGTTGATATACGAGGGTTTGGCGTTCTTCGCGTTCTTCGCGTTCTTCATGAAGGAGGATGACGAACTTAGAGTTTATCCAAATCCTCTCAACAAGCCACCCACATGTGTTGGTCTTATTTTATTCTTATGCCATCAAATGAAAAACAAAGTTATGAAACGAACCATTAATTCGATGAATTAATCGTAACGACTTAACTGCCCAATTAATAGGGGCGTTAAGAATTTAAGAAAACGCCCCGGTTGACTTTCAATTAAAAGAGGTTTTCGCGGGTGCATTACTTAGAGGAAAAGAAACGGTGGGGATCGTGCAGACCCCACCTCACAAATATCCTACCACGTGGGTAGGATATTTTGGGTTCCACCCGATCCGCTTCAACTCAGCTTAAGTGGCTTTAAGTGGCTTAAGTGAAATAAAATGAAGTTGTCGCACCACTTTATTTTATTTCTTAACTTAACCCCAAAAATTAAAAACCACACCCAAGAAAACGCAGCTCCAAAAATGGCGTTTCTAAGCAAATACCGGCACTGCGATTCCATCGGTGCCCTCAGAATTCGATTCTGATCACCGATTCAAAAGTTAGAAAAAGCTGCTCGTTCGTTCACTGAACGTACTCGAGCCAAACTTCGGAAAATGATTCCGGGCACACCGGGCCTCAGAATCAGGTGCCGTCAGAAACTTCATTCTTGTAAAATTCCAAAGAAAATTAAGAAAAAAAAATTTCCTTGAATTTTACGGGTCTTTACATCACTCCCACCTCAGGGATTTACGTCCTCATAAAGATACATCATAAACTAGGGAAACAAATGTGGGTACTGAGCACGCATCTGAGCCTCCCGCTCCCAAGTGCTCTCCTGGAGGTTCCTGTGCTGTCATCTGATGCACACTAGAGGAATCAACCATCCACATAGGACCCGCTCCTGTCGATCCTCGATCTCCACCAGGACCTCCTCAAAAGTCACCCCATCATAAACGTCTAGATCCCCATGGTCAATGATATGCGACGGGTCGTGCACATATCTTCTCAGCAGAGATACGTGGAAGACATCATGCACCCGGTGAAACTGAGGTGGTAGAGTCAGGTGATAAGCCACCTCGCCAATCCTGCTGAGGACCTGGAATGGTCCGATGAAGCGTGGAGACAACTTTCCGCCTCGGCCAAATCTCCATAATCCACATCGAGGTGAGACACGCAAGAAGACGTGGTCGCCATCCTCGAACTCTAGTGGCCTTTGCCTCCTGTCAGCATAATACTTCTGCCGGCTCTGAGCTGTCCTCATCCACTCCTGGATGACCTGGACCTTCTCTATCGTGGCCTGGACCATCTCCGCTCCCACAAGTGCTGACTCCCCAGGGTCTTTCCAGCACAAAGGAGATCTGCAAGGTTGGCCGTACAACGCCTCGTATGGTGTCATCCCGATGGTGTAGTGGTTGCTGTTGTTGTACGCAAACTCCACCAAGGGTAGGTGGTCCTCCCAGCTATGACAAAAGTCGAGAACACATGCGAAGAGTATGTCCTTGAGAGTCTGAATGGTCCTCTCCGTCTGACCATCTGTCTGAGGGTGAAAGGCGGTGCTCAGACGTAGCTGTTTCCCGAATGCCTCCTGCAACTCCTTCCAAAGCCGGGAAGTAAAGCGAGCATCTCGATCGGATATGATAGAGGATGGAACACCGTGAAGCCGTACAATCTCCTGAACGTAGAGACGTCCCAATCTCTCCACTAAGCCCGACTCTCTAATGGGTAAGAAGTGAGCCGACTTGGTGAGTCGATCGAAAATCACCCAAATGGAGTCGTGACCTCTGGAAGTGTGTGGAAGTCCAGTCATGAAGTCCATAGATATCCCGTGCCACTTCCACTCCGGGACCTCCAAGGGATATACCAAGCCTGCTGGTACCTGATGCTCTGCCTTCACCTACTGGCAGGTGAGGCATCGAGAAACGAACTCCGCCACAACCTTCTTCATGCCCGGCCACCAGTGCTGTCGTTTGAGATCCTGGTACATCTTCGCCACTCCAGGATGTACCGCCAAGGGAGAAGTGTGAAACTATCTCAGCACCTCCTCCCGTAAAGTAACTGGTACCAAGGTACGTCCTCTAAAAAGGACGTCGTGCTCTGCTCCAATGGAGAAACCATCGGGTGCCTGTCCTGAGGATATCTGCGCACGCCGCGTCTCACAGTCAGTATCCCCACGCTATGCCTCTCTGACCCGCTACAGTATTGGAGGGGTGACTGTGAGAGAATGAAGGAAGGTTGCCCCATCTCTATCCACGAAGGATATATGCAAAGCGGCTAGCTGCTCTGTCACCTCCTCAAGTAGCTGAATGCCCGTCCTCCTGCTGAGAGCATCTGATACTACGTTTCCATTCCCAGGAGTATAGACTATCTCAAAGTCATAGTCCTGGAGGAACACGAGCCATATTTTCTATCTCAGGTTCAGGTCCTTCTGAGAGAAGATATACCTGAGACTCTGATGGTCAGAAAAGATTGTAAAGCACTCACCCAACAGGTAGTGTTGCCATGTCTTCATAGAAAAGACCACTACTGTTAACTCCAGGTCATGGGTAGCGTAGTTCTGCTCATGCGGCCTCAACTGACATGATCCATAGGCGATCACCATCTACTCCTACATCAGGACACATCCGAGTCCGGTCCCTGATGCATCGCAGTAGACTACATACCCTACTCCCTCCTCCGGCAACCTCAAGATAGGGGCGTTGGCCAATCTCTGTCTCAGCTCCTGGAAGCTCTGCTGACATTTGTCTGACCACACAAAGGGTTTCCCCTTCTTCGTAAGATCTGAGAGTGGTGCCGCAACTCTGGAGAATTCTTGAACAAATCTCCGATAGTATCCAGCTAGTCCGAAGAAACTCCGCACCTCAGTCATGCTCCTGGGTGGCTCCCAAGGTAGCACTGCCTCGATCTTCATAGGATCCACCACAACTCCCGCCTCAGAGATGGCGTGTCCCAAGAAGTGGACCTCGTATAACCAGAACTGACACTTCGAGAGCTTTCCATAAAGATGGTGCTCTCGGAGTGTGTCTAGTACAACCCGTAAGTCGTAGGCGTGCTCCTCCGCAGTCGTCGAGTATATCAAAATGTCGTCGATGAAGACCACGACAAATCAATTGAGGTATGGCTGAAAGATCCTGTTCATGAGGCCCATGAACACTGCTGTAGCATTTTTTACGCTAAATGGCATAACCAAGAAATCATAGTGGCCATACCGACATCTGAAGGCCGTCTTCTGCACGTCCTCGTCCCGAACTCTGAGATGATGATATCCCGACCTGAGGTATATCTTTGAGAACCACCGTGCTCCCTTGAGCTGATCAAAGAGGTCATCAATCCTCAGTAGTGGATACCTATTCCTCACTGTCACCTGGTTCAGGCGACGATAGTCGACACAAAGTCGCAAGCTCCCGTCCGCCTTCTTGGCGCACAATATCGGGGAAGCCCAGGGTGAAACACTGGGTCAGATGAATCCCTTTCCCTACAAGTCCTCCGACTGTACCCGTAGCTCTCGAAGATCTGCGGGAGCCATCCGATATGCTGGGGTGGATATCGGGGTTGTCCCGGGGTATAGATCAATATAAAATTCTACCTCTCTGCGAGGAGGTAGTCCTGGAACGTCATCGGGGAAAACGTCTTCATACTGATCCACCACTGCAGGAAAACTATGACTCCGCACGTCAACTGCTCCAAGGATGAGGCTAGCCGAATGATGAGTGATGTGCTGTCCTCTCCTCTATATAAGTCCATCCTGTTCTGCAAAGGCTCCCTTCTCGCCGGTGAAGGTGAACCTGCTCTCGTCGGTGCGTACACATCGTACCTTTCCCCTAATACAGTCAATCTGTGCATGGACTGTAGATAACCAATCCATGCCCAAGATGACATCGTAAGGCCTCAACGCCGCTACAAGAAGATCCCAACCGAAGATCTCGCCTCCTAAAGTAAGCTCACACTGCCAACACCAGTGCGTAATCGTCGAGCCTACTCCCGTAGGAGTATCTAGCCATAAGGATCGAGCCAACGGCTCTGTCGGAATCTCCGAGCTCCGAACAAGGGCAGCAGCTATGAAAGAATGACTCGCTCCTGTGTCTATAAGAACTGCAGCAAGGATGGAATAGACACAGATAGTACCTGGAATCATCTCGGGCACGCCGTGGTTGTAGGCCTCCCCTGCTTGGAGCTGTGCCTGTCTCTGCCCGCCAGCTCCCTGTGGTCGGGGTGGACCTCCTGGTGGTGGTGGTGGTAGAGAATCAAAGCGTCGCCCACCACCTGACACTCGGCCAGCTCCTCTGCCTCGTCCTCCTACTCCCTGCGGACCGCCACGGTCGACCCTCTGCCTCTGCCAGGGTGGCCCCTCAACCGTCTGCTGCTCCTCGGCACAGTGGGTTGGGCAGTCACGAGCCGTGTGGCCATGCCCGCCACATGTGTAGCATTGCCTGCCTCTCGAAAGACTGGCTACGCACTGTGTGCCCTGCACTACTGAGCCAGTGTCCTGAGGTCGTCTGCCTGAGGGTCTGGTCTGCCTGTACCCATGAGTCATCCATCGAATGCCTGCTGCAGAAGACTCTGCTACGTGCCGCCCCGCTGTAGGTCTCGCTACTGAAGAAGTCTCAGCAAGAAAGCTCTCGATCAAAATGGCTCGCTCCAGTACTCCTGCCTGAGTCAGAATGCTGAGGGAGATCAGCGATGCCCTGATCTCATGACTCAATCCCTGCTCAAAGGTCTAGTCCTGGAAGAATGGGTCTCGTACCATGTCTGTCGAGTAGCGCGAGAGATCGGTAAATCTCGCCGAGTACTGGGCGACCGTCAAGATGCCCTACCGCAGCTGTAGAAGCTCCTGGATGCGTACCGCACGGAGGGTGGTTGGGACTAACTCCGAGAGGAAGAGGCTCTCAAAGTCCGTCTAGAGTAGAGATGCATCATCATGCACCTGGAGCATTAAGCTCCACTATCTGCCTGCTGCCGCGTGCAGTAGGCTTGCTGCGAGGATCACTATGAGGTCTGCTGGTGTCCTCAATAACCTGAAAACCCATACGACTACCTCCAGCCAGTCCTCGCCTGCCTGGGGGTCCGTCTCACCGCGGAACCTGGGCGGTCACGGGCGCTGGAACTCATGCAGTGCACTAAGGCGACGTGAATCGTCAGCGGCTGGGGCTCGAAGCATTGGTGGCTCGATGGGTAAAGGTACCACCAGTGCCTCAGCTATCAAAGGGCCCTGTACTGAGGCCTCGTCACACGGTGGGATGTCGTTATGCTCAACATTCATAACCCTAGCTGGATGCCATCGTGGGGCCATACTGAAAAGGAAACAGGTGCGCCACGGTCAGAATAGTATACCTGGTGAGCTGACACAAAGTAATCACAAAGAAAACTTGAAAAACTCATGCAATAAATGTTTTCGTGCATTAAGTCGGAAATCAGAAGTCAGGGTCCTGGTGTATGGATACGTCGGCCGCCGCACCAACACTGGACTCCCTGGACTGATAACCACACTCAATATGCTTACCACTATTGCTTCACTTAGAAAAAACGATCAGAGTCCAAAGTTCTGCGGTAGAACTGAACTCCTCTGATACCAATTTGTCACGACCCGTTCTCGGGGCCCAAGCTGTGACTACCCCAAGCCCGTCTTCCATAGGCTAGGGGCTGGCGACTAGCACCAAGGCGTAAATCCTGGTTAAAAAGGAAGGAATTTCCTTTTTAAAGTAAACAAACACCACAGAGCAAGCAAGCAGTAGAAGTGAACACTATGTAAAAACTGGGTACAATAGTAAGTGCGGAAAAGTAAGTGGGCCAGTATACAAAACCAAACTGAAATTAAAGTACAACTGGAAGGGAAAACAACAACTGAAAAGTAAAGCCGCAACGTCGAGCTGTCCACTGGAAATCCCACCTGAAGGGTGAGTACAGATAGCCTCCACAGCTCCTCGGGTCCAGCCGTCCGCTCTGAGAACGTCCCGCCCAGTGGTCTACCTCGAGGTACCGTCCTGCTCCGTAAGCCTCAACCATGATCAGCACTGCCCGTCGTCTGCAACCAACACAACGTAGTGCAGGAATAGCCCGTGCAGGGGTGAGTATAAGCTACTCAGTAGGGACCCAGATACCCCCGAACGACTCCCAAAATCCACAAAGGATAATCCACAAAGGAAAGATACAATCACGAAGTAACATTCGACACTTCTTAGCTATATGCCCATACGTATACCTAAGTCATAAATTCTCGTTCGGCTCCAACATCTGAGCCCAAGTAGAACCCAATTCACACAGGAAAGCAAAACGTAAATCCACACAGGATAGCACAACACAATCCACATAGGAAAGCAAAACAAGATTCAAATCACACATGAATACTTCTTTGTATGATGATAGAGATGATCAGATATTGCCAATGATTCATCTAAGCCATCGGACCCACAAAGGATCGAAAGGTACTAACCCCCGCAATGACCCACAAAGGATCTGACCCAAAAAGGATCGATAGGTAACTAACCCCCGCAAAGACCCACACAGGAT
Source organism: Viscum album (assembly GCA_963277665.1). Lineage (NCBI taxonomy): Eukaryota > Viridiplantae > Streptophyta > Magnoliopsida > Santalales > Viscaceae > Viscum > Viscum album. The sequence goes on from OY728120.1 coordinate 1,422,618,128, forward strand.
CAGACCCACACAGGATCTGTAGGAGTTGGACCACACAGGAACGCTGAACGCTGACCGACACAGGATCAGACCCACACAGGATATGTAGCACTGATCCACGTAGGATCGCTGAGTGTTGTAGTCGTCGCCGTCGAATCTACTGGGGATCTCTGTACAGTCGTCGTCGCCGTCGTCGTAGTCGCAGCCAGCTCTAGGGTTCCCACACACAACACGTTCGTTCGGGAGGGTCTGCTCCATGAGCCGAGAGACTGATACATCAACTGACACATAGTCTAGAGTTGATGTATCCAAAAGTTCAGTATCGTCAATAGGAACTCAACGTCGCAGACGGCGCGTCAATCAGACACCCGGTCTGAGAGTTATTGACTTTTTCGTTCCAAGGGCCCGGTTGGTTTTTAAGGAAAAACCAAACCGACCTTACTCCACCTGCTTCCAAACCTCAGGTGGAGTAAGCCAAAAGATCCGTCTCACTTAGAGGAATCCAACAAAGTCGGCGGTACGTCAATCGGACGTCCGGGGCTCAAGATATAAGCGTTTCTGCTCCGAGGGACCGGTTGGTTTCGTGTACGAACCAACCCGGCCAAACCCAAAGTACTCCGAAACCTTGAGTGCGATATACCGAAATGACCGTCTTGATCCAAGGATCACATCGCCGCTGACGGTGCGTTGATCAGAGGGCCGTATCTCATGTTATGAGCAAAAGACCGAAAAGGTCCGACAACGGGGGGTCTGGGCCCGGACCGACCCAGCCCAACCCCCACTGGGTCGGCCCGAACCAAGTCGACCCGACCCGGGTCCGGGACCGACCCGGATGGCGTGACCCGGCCCGTCCGGGGTGGCACGACCCAGCCTGGGCGCGACCCGGCCCGGCCGGCGGGTCGGCTCGAACGGTTACGGCCGAGCGGAGCGGGGGACGTGCTGCCCCGCGTGATGGAGCCAAGGCCCCGCGTGGGGCCGCCCTTGCCAGCGGACGCGGATGGCTGCCACGTCTTGTCCTTCGCCGGTCCCGTGCGGTCACGGGACGGCCGACCTGTCGCCGCGGCTTCAGCCGCGACGGTTCTCCCAGGCGGCGCGCCAGGCGCCGCCGCCTTCTGCCGCCGGCGCCGCCGTGCCGGCGAGGCGCACCGGCGGGTTGCTCCGCGGACCACCGGAGGAGTTCCGGTGGTCGGAAAAACGCGCCGTCTTCGGCAATGGCCCTCCTGAGGCCCGTCCTTCACTGCGAGGACCTCACCTTGCCCGTGCGGCTTGTTTTGTCGTCGACCACCGTTCCGCACACCAAGAACGAAAAGGGCAGTGGGTTCGGACTTGTTCGTTGGTCCACACCCACCGCGTTAGCAGTTTTAAATGTCTCACAACAAATATTTAATCCAAAGCCACAGGTATAAATCACAAAGATTTAAATGAATCAAACCCCTACCTCGTCGTAGTCGTCGAACGTGAGTTCTTCGTGGAATTGACCGTCGCGGAAGAAGAGGATCGTCACGTCGCGGAAGGGGCGTCGCGTCGTCACGGTACACAGCGTCGTGTCGACGATCTCTGAGGGTTAAAGAAAACACACAGATTTAATTGAACCAATTAAACCCATGTTGAGGATAAAATCCACAAAGGAAATTAGAAGGTCCGTAATACCATACCTCAATCGGTTGATGATTGAATATTGTCGTGGGGAAGGATCGTCGCAGAAGAAACGTCGCGAAAGGAGGATCATCGGCGTCGCGGTACACGACTTCACGTCATTGTTCTCCGAGGGTTCGGCGTTCTTTGCGTTCTTCGCGGAGGAGGATGAAGAACTTAGAGTTTCCCAAAATCATCTCAACAAGCCACCCACATGTGTTGGTATTATTTTATTCTTATGCCAACAAATGAAAAAAAAAGTTAAGAAACGAACCATTAATTCGATGAATTAATGGTAACGACTTAACTACCCAATTAATAGGGGCGTTAAGAATTTAAGAAAACACACCGTTTGACTTTCAATTAAAAGAGGTTTTCACGGGTGCGTTACTTAGAGGAAAAGAAACGGTGGGGCTCGTGAGGGCCCCACCTCACAAATATCCTACCAAGTGGGTAGGATATTTTGGGTTCCACCCTATCCGCTTCAACTCAGCTTAAGTGGCTTTAAGTGGATTAAGTGAAATAATATAAAGTTGTCGCACCACTTTATTTTATTTCTTAACTTAACCCCAAAAATTAAAAACCACACCCGAGCAAACGCACCTCCGGAAATGGCGTTTCTAAGCAAATACCGGCGCTGCGATTCCATCAGTGCCCTCAGAATTCGATTTTGAGCACCGGTTAAAAAGATAGAAAAACCCGCTTGTTCGTTCACTGAACGTACTCGAACCAAACATTGGAAAATGATTCTGGGCACACTGGGCCTCAGAATCAGGTGCCGTCAGAAACTGAGTTCTTGTAAAATTACAAATAAAATTAAGAAAAAAGAAATTTCCTTGAATTTTACGGGTCTTTACAGTATTATAAAAATATTATTTTTTAAGATTATTAACCTCAAGAACACACCACTGTTGGAACAAAACCTGCTGAAAAGTGATGAAAAATGAGTTGTTATTTTCTAACATGAATAAGAAAAACCATCCTTGAAGAACCAGCTATAATGGAAGTAAAAATAAATATGAGAAGAACCGATTTCTCAAGAACCTAAACTGCCATAAAAAGAGTGAAAACAAAGTAATATGGAGGAAAAAATAACAAAATAATGAAGATACTTCAGACACTACAAAAAATATAGAAATGATAGAATAAATATTGTCCATTTCCATTCCCATCAAGAATAATTCAGTCTAAAAATATCCAAGAAGAAGAACTCAAAATAGAAAATCTAAAAACACTAATGAAATTAAATATTAATATTTCTCTTCTTTAGGCACTCCAAAATATTCCCAAATATAATAAATTTATTAATAACTTTTTTACCAAAAAAAATTAATCTTAAAGGGAATAAAATAATTAATTTTGGAAGAAGTGTGTCAGCCCAAATCACACCACAATTACCCATAAAATTTCAAGATCCTTGGATATTTTCTATCCCTTATAATATTAGTTCCTTCAATTTTTTATATTCTTTGTGTGATTTAGGTTATTCAGTAAATGTAATTCCTCAATTAGTTTTTACATCATTGTAGGTAAGATATTTATGTCCCATAAGAGTTATTGTACAACTTATAAACCAATCCACTATATTTATAGCCAGAGTGTTAGAGGATGTCCTTATGAAAGTAAAATATATTCTATTCCTTGTATAATTTTATTTATTTAACATGGAAGACTATCATATACCATCATAATCACCCATAATTTTGGGTGTCCATTCTTGAATTCAACTAAGACAATAATCAATGACCATGAAAGAAAACTCACTATTGAATTTAGAGGTAGCATAATCTACTTAAACATATATGACTCCGTGAAGAAACCCTTAAGATGTCCAATCACTTATTAAACTAACCCAAATATGAAGAGGATGAAATTATTAAAGATATAGTTACATTTCATATAATCTTGACCTTATTGGAACACATAATCATTAGAAATTCAATGGAGGGTGAATATTACCAAAATATTGGAGAATATATTCTCATATTGAATGATATGGTAACTTTTAAATACCTTGAGGTATTTAGATTTTTATTTAATGACGATGAACCTTACATGTAGTCAAGTGTGAAAAAATTAAAGAAATTGAAATGAGAAACAAGAATTTTATTCTATCTTTAGAACCTATGAATATAGAATTAAAATCATTTAACATGTATTTAAACCATGTGTACCTAATTTTGGAATAAAAAATACCAGTTATCATTAAAAAAAACTTATATATAACCCAAGAAAATAAATCTAATGAGATTTTGAAATAAAATATACAAGAAATTAGCTGGATTTCAGGTGATATTATAAGAATAAATCCAAAAAAATCCACTCACATAGAAGTTTACATGAGGGAGACTACAGAACTATTATACATCCACAAAAAGGATAAATACTACCACAATAGAGGTGGTAAAAAATAGATAGATAATTTTTTGGTATAATACATCATTTACTCAGTCTTTTACTTGTAACAGGTCAACTCAATCCATGTAGTTCCCAAGAAAAAAAGTTTGACCACTATAAAAATGACTAAAATTAATTAATCCCCCTACGAATTCAGAACAATAGGAAAATGTGTATAAATTATATAATAATTACCCAAGACACTAGGAATTATCACTTACCTATGTCATTCATTGATCCATTTTTAGAGTGATATAAATGGAAAATAAATTTTTTTCTTTCTAGATGGTTTTTATAATATTTTCAGGCGAACATTTCTCAAGAGGACCAAGATAAGATAACTTTTACTTGTCCTTATATAACATTTACCTATCAATGGATGAAATTTGGGTAATTTAATAACCTAGGTACATTTTATAGGTGTATGGTAAGTATATTTTCATACCACATTGAAGAGTGTAAGTAGTTATTTCTAGATGATTCCACTAATTTTCATATTTATTTTAATAATTTATTAAGAAATTTAAAAAATGTTTTTAAAAAATTTATAGAAAAACTAAAATTTTTAATTTAAGGAGTTTCACTTCATGATGGAAATAGGAATAGAATTTGGGTATGTAATCTCAAAAAAATTCTTTGAGGTAGATAAGTCAAAAAAATTATGGGACAAATTCTTTATTTTTACCCAACTTGTGTGAAACATTTAAGATCTTTTCTTGAGTATACAGTTTTTATTGTATGTTTATAAAGGAATTTAGTAAATTTTATCTTGGTTACTCTTGGAATATAATGATTTGGATCCTTGTGATTAATGTAAGGATACATTTGATGACCTTAAAATTAGATTAATCACCCCACCGCTAATACATCCACCCAATTGGAAGTACCCTTTTGAGTTATTCTATGATTATTCCAACTTAGATGTAGTATTAGCCATTTCCTAAAGAATTAAAGGATGTCCACAAGTCATTACTCATTCATCCAAGAAACTATATTCTACCCAAATAAACTATAAAATGAATAAAAAGGAGTATCTTATAGTTGATTATGTTTTAGAAAAATTAAAATCTTAATTTTTAGGAACTAAAGTCACTATATTTTATGACTATTCAACACTAAGATACTTGATAAAGAAATATGATGCCTATACAAGTCTAGTGAGATTTATTTTATTATTATAAGGTTTTAAACTAAAGATTAAGGGAAAGATAGTAGCCAAAAATTAGGTATCCAGTCACCAAAAAAATTACCCAACACTATTAAAATAAAAAATCTAGATTAGGATTGATTGAATGGACCCCAAACAGGTGAAAAATTATTTTTTAGTTGAAATATAAGTACCCTAATATGGAGACATGGTGAATTATTTAGTTACTTATTAGGTATAATCTCTTGTAATTTCTCACTAAATATAAATACTTAAATCTGAATCTAGATTTTACCTTCGGAAAGACCCATACATATGGAAAAATTTCAATGGTCAACTAATAGGAAGATGTTTTATTGAATGTAAAATTGAGTCTATTTTTAAATACCATCACACAATAGCTTGTGTAGGAAACTTTTCACCAAAAAAAATTATAAGTAAATTATTGTAAATCTAGAATTTATTATCCCACTTTGATTAAATATCCACATGAGTTTTGTAAAAATGTAAAAATGCCATAATTCTGGAAATATTTAAAAAGATAAGAAATGTCCCAAAAATCAATTATATTTTGTGAAAATTTTAATTCATTGGAGATAGAATTTATTGAAACCTTTCCAATGTCTTATAACAACACTTATATTCTTTTATATAAAGTTTTTTTTTCTAAATAGGTGAATCCATTACCACAAAAACTAATGATACTATGTTTTTGTCTGATTTTTTTCAGGTCTAGCATCTTTTATAGGTTTGGAATATTAAGAGACACCATTAGTGACCAGGGGAATAAATTTTTCAATATAATTTTGGAGTATTTTATGAGTAAATATAGGGAACATTATAAAAAATCCACCCCTTACCATACATAAACAAATGAACAACTGATGTTTCAAAGAGAGAAATCAATAGAATTTTGGAGAAGAATGTAAAAAAAAGGCAAGACTAGAGAAAAAGGGTTGAAGGCTACTTATGTGATAAAATTAGATCCTATAGGTTACCCATAAGGATGATCCCCTAGCTATTCATTTTTGAAAAAAAATATATCATCACCCTATAGAATTTGATGAAAAATCCTATTGAGAATTAAAGAAGTGAATATGGACCTTGATATAGTTATAAAAGAGAGGAAATTATATCTAAAAGAGTAATGATAAATCCTTGGATAAGCCTTTTATAATTAAAAAACTATAAATATAGGACAATTTTAACTCATGAAAAGTTGATTAAACAAATAGAATTATATCCTAGATAAAAAGTGATGTTATTTAACTAAAGGATAAAGATTATTCTTGGTAAACTTCATTTGATGTGGTAAGATACTTTAATAGTTACTATTGTATCCCCCTTTAGTGTTGTCTTGGTTGTAAAATAAGGAAACCATAAACCATTCACTTTTAATGGCCATAAGATAAAGAAGTAACATGGGAATCTACCCTAATAACTAGTGGAGGATATCACACCTACAACCTATTTATCAATTAAGTCCACTAGGATTTACCTCACCTTATCATTTATTTTTTTGATTACGTAATTTTAAATTTTTCTTACATGATAAATTAGTTTTAATTAATTGAGGAAACATAACCATTTAGGTGTGAGGGAGTGGACCTTAGTTTATAATCCTGATACTTTTCAATTTTCAATTTTTATATTTTTTGAATTTTTCAAAAATGTTAGATGTTTTATTTATTTTAAGTTTTTAAAACCAATGATTTTAAATGAAATTAAATTTTAAATTTTTAATATATTCCATTATTGAGAAAATTTATTTTACTCATTCACTCACCTTAGATTAATAATAAAATGGTTTTTTTTCAAATTCTATGTAATGGAATTTCATGAATGTACTCTAATTTTGGAAACTCATTCCATAGAATACTATTGTATATTTTAAATCACTTACTTGAGAGTCTTATGAAACAATTTTTACATATTATTTAAAATTACCTCTTTCTTTAAATAACCAATAAATTATTTAATAACCAAAAATTACATAGTAATCTAGTACATACCTCAGTGTATTCAACGAATTCTCTCTTAAATGATTGAGGGATTATTTTGATTAAATAGACTTTTTTTCATTGAAATATATTTTTAATCCCACATATACATTAATCCTTTTATCAATTAGAATAAATGAATTAATTTTTTATGAATAAGCATTATAATAAAAATATTCCTATCTACCTTTCCCTAGAATCTTTTTCATGATCTATTTTGAATTCAGGTGTGAGATATGGGGGAAAGTGGGCAAGAGAAGACTATTTTTAGAATCATTTTGAATTTAAATATAGTTTTACTGTAACTTTTATGCGCATGTATTAGGATAAAAATAATAATGCGAATAATGGAAAATGTTATTTATGTCATCCAAGGTTGGACTTGAAAGTTCCCCATGACTATGAAGTGAAAAATTCTCTCTCTTCCCATAAAAAATATAATTCCAAATATAAATATATATTTTAATACATGAAAAAATGATATAAATAGAGTGTGTGTTTGGTGGGGTGGGGGTGGGTAAGGGAATAAATCTTAAAATTGATACTTATATTAAAAGGGTATGGAATTTTAATGAAGTTGGAGAGAAGTTGGGAGACAATTTAATATTATTAGAAGTTGAGATCTTCTATAAAGGTGTTATCCAATAAGAGTTGTGTGAGGATTAGTGTTGAAGAAATGAAAGGGAACACCTAAAAATTATCATGAATAAGGGATAATACTACCTTATTTTGGAAGAAATAAGTTTCACAAATACCATATATATTTATGAATCCTTATCCGACCTCAAGAGTATAACCAAAGTAAAAAAAAGAATAAAAAATGTATATAAAACATGATAGAGGGAAAAAAGGAATATTTCTACTATTTAATTAAAAAAATTTGTGGGTTTTCAATGAATAATTCAATGAATTGAAAATCTGATGGTGGAAGAAGAAGTTGAGGGGGAATATGTTCTTAGAGGAAACTAAAAATCACGCATTAAACTATATTTTAGAGCCAACATTCCATCCATTAAGCCAAAATACCCATAATTAATCCCTTGTGATATACAAAAATATTTGACTCATTAGGTAGGGATGAAAAAATCCATCAATCCTATGTCAAAACTTGTATTAATATGGGTTGATAAAAACCTTGCATGAAAATCATATTTAATAAAGAGTGAAATATTCAAGGAAGGTGGGTATAAGTGTATATGAGGGGATAAAAGAAGCGGGAATTAACTGAATGTAATTAATAAAGGGAAAGGAATGAAGATAATTAAGGAGGAATGATAATATTTAGGGCTTTGATTTTTAAAAAGGATCACAAATTGGATAAGTATTTAATTTTTTCTTTGGTAATATTTTAGAAATTAACTTGTTTGGAGTCCATGGTATAAGTATGAATGAATTTATTGAGCCAATACTTTCATACATTTCATTAAATATTATTATGGTTTTAATTCCATAATTTTTTATTTTACCGGAGACTTATTATCTATTTATCAAGTAGGATTGTTTTAGAATTCAGTGACAAAATGGATTTAACATCGTTTTAAATTATTTTATTTGATATTGGATTTATTAGAATAAATACTAAAATTAATATTTAACTTTTTGATTGATATTTTATGTTGATAATTGTGATCTATATAAATCAAATTAGTTTTTTTAATTTTGGAAGTGCTGTAAAAAATTGACCATGGATCAAATTTTATAAATTCCTCACCCTACTACACATTCATGTCAATCAACCAAAAGTCTCCAATAAACTGCCTAATGGAGATTGTCATATAGACCCCAGTTTTCCATGTCATTTATCCAACAAATGAATGTGTAATAAAATTAACCACTTGATGATTCTATCTTGAGATATGTATTTATTCATATAGTTGATCAATCAACCACAAGAAGGAAATTTATCAATCGTTATATCCAAACATCAACAAGTCAAAAATATTTAAAGTCTTGAAGTGATCTCACAGAAAATAAAATTGATCATTTCATAGATGATCAACAAAAAGAAGAGAATAAATGTACCATACCTAACATATGATTGACCACATGGTGAATATTTCACACAATCACTTGTCTATTTTATGGTCACTTGAACCTCACATTAGATCCGTTAATGATGAGTATTAGATTCAGTTTGAGAATTATCCAATTTTCAAGGAATCTACAAGATGAGAAATTGAATTTTATGTGAAGGATTTTGGGAGGTCACCCAAAATTAAATCTAAAGCTTTAGGGTACCATGTTAGTATTCATACAGTCATTACCAGGCCACCACATGGATCTCAAAATCCATAATAGTTCATTTAAAACCGAAGATAAAAGAATGTGAACTTCCTAGAATATCAAATAATGATATAAATTTGATGTCATGAGGAATAAGTGTACTTTATAAATTTTAAATGCAGAAGATAAAGTGTTGTTTAACCAAGATGAAAGAGAAAGAAACAATGCATCTATAAAAGATGGACGACACCACTACCAAAAAGGTTGATCAAGAATTAAATTATGATTTCTCAGTATAGAATTTATATTATTATTTACTTTTATTTTATTATTTGATTTAATTTTTTAATGAATTATAATTATACTCTCTTCTATGTTTCCCTTAAACTAGAGGCAAAATATTTTTGAGTGATCACGGAGGGGAAGGTTTTTCCCTAATAATTCTTAGTACATAAACATTATTGAATAAAACTCTTTTCTGATTAATTAATTTGAGTTTTAATGAATTTTTAATAAATAAAATAAAATTTTAATTTAGGTTTTGAATTGGTTAATTTTTTACTTACAAGTTTGGAAAATTCTCATCTCTCTCCACATAATCCCGTTTTCCCCAAAGGAATAGGTTGTGGTAGGAGGTGAGTGTTAATTAGTATCTGAAACATGTGTGTTAGTGGGGATTCAAATATAAATTACATAAGAACACCAATACATAATTAGGTATTTTATAAGTATAATGGGAACTATTTTCTAACAATAAATTCCTAATGGAAGGGTGACTAACAAATTGGCAATACATAGAGGGAAGTATCCATCAAAACTTCTAACCACGGGTGATTTGAAAATCTATTGAAGAGTCTTTCATTTATCAATTAATAAGAGGAGAATTAAAAATCCATTTTTAAGACAATGATAGAATTTTAATAAGAAACCCCACTCTGACCTAATCAAACTTGTCATCAACTATTTTTAAACACTTAAAATTGCTTACTTTGATTTCACAAAAAAACAACCCTTTTCTCTAATCAAAAAGTGACAATTGTTTTTTGTGCAGTCTTTTATAAGAGAAACCCCAATGTTTCCCCCATAAATAAATTTAGTATAGTTATTAATTAGCTTTTAAAATTCCCCACAGTATGCATGCATTCACTATCACTAACACAGGACCACTGGGCACTTACTTAATCAAAGGGAGATTTTAACTAAACTGAAAGAAGTTATATGTATTTGATCTAGTTTTAAATATTTTAGAACCAATGGTGTTTAATATTTTTTCTCAATCAGTGGAATTGTTTTGAAAAACTAACGAGGAAAAAATTATTTTTGTTATGAGTAGAGTGTTCATGGAATATCTAGGGAAGAGGTTCATATGGATACACTGGTGGAGAAATTCTAAAGGTTACCTTGACATATCTATATATCATGGTCATGCTTTTGGAGGGGATATGCATTAATTTGTAAAAGTTTGAATCTAAAATGGTAAGGTTGAGATGTATTCTTGAATAAATAGGAATAAAATCATTCTATTACGGAATAGACCACACTATTAATGGAGTTGAATTTCAAAAAACTAAAAATTCCTTTATCATAGGACTTTTATTTGGATGGTGTAAGACATTAAAATTGGATCATATGACCAAAATTGGAGAAAAAAGACAGATCAAACCATGATCTAATTCATCATGCTATTCCAAAATGGCCAAAAGGACTTTATTTTTATTTATTTTTGATAACCCCCTTTCAAAGGATGAGGGGGATCCCATACAAGGCCTGTAGGCTTATAGATTACATTTCTTGTAGGCTTTTAAGAGAAATTTCATGACCCGAAGGTCTTAAGGAATTCAACTAGACTATATCTACAATGAACTACCCAACCCCAACATCTTCATCATAATGGTAGCTCTCCACCTTCACATGACCATCTGGCTAAGATTCCCATGAATGGACTGACTAGTATCGATGGAGTCGCCATACCATCTCATTCTTCCAAATCCATTGGTTCTACTCTGGTGAGTGCATCTACTCTAAATCCTCCTCTAGGGATGCTTCTTTTTGTAGATTCTGTATGGGGAAACTGCACTGATCATGTGGCCCGATGGCCTTGAGGTGGCCCGAAGGCCTTAAAGGTGGCCTAAAATCCATACTGACCAAATGGTCTGGGTGGCCCGAAGGACCTAAGGACTCCAAGGCCAAACCAGTGGTCCAAGGTGAATAATTCTGGATGCTACAGTACTTGCACTGTACTGCTATAGTACCTTCTAAAATCTTCTACTGTTCCCCCAAAAATATGCCTCTTCTAGATTTCAAACATGGGTCTCGTGGATGAACTTATAGAGATCTCACTAACTAGGATGAGGCTCATGTGCATTCATCAAGCTATGAATTAGTTTGAAATATATAAAATTATAAAATTCATTTTTCATTATAGTTATTAAGGGAAAACATAAGATTCATTCAAACTATGAGAGGGACGACCATGCCGCTATTGGGGTGACAAATAGAAATTAATAATGCCCCTTCACACATATAATCATTAATTCTAGTATTTAATAATATATCTCACTTTTACAGATTTAGTATATTTTTTACATGTCAGAACATAATAGGTTATGCTGAAATGGTGCTGACATATATTTTAGTGGTTCTTGAGATCTGGTGTCCACACTGCAAAATACACACCGATCCATGAATTGATAAATCAAAAAATATGATTAAAGAGGTTGTTCTATGAAAAATAGATATGGAAAATATGTAGGGCCTTGATTTTGGAAGCCTTAATATATTGATCATTTGAATAAGAGTTCAAAATAAAAATAATAACAACACGATATTATGAGTCCAAGTCTTGATAAAAGTGAAAGTATCATACCATGACACCCGAGAGTTAAAAGAAAATATATTCAACTGGTTTTTTAGATCATAATTTTTACTGAACACCATACTATAAAGAATATCTCTAAGTCATGAAGTGGGTGAAGTTAAGGAGTCCATGTAATGAATGTACAATTCATGTCATGAAGGTGTAACTTTTATGAATATATATAATTTTTAGTTATAATTTAAAATAAGGTTTATCTAGACAAAGTTTCAAGATTTGGAGTGGGTTTGAATTAAATTAATGGCCATACTAAATTCATGTAGGAGACCTTGAATAATCATGAAAATTTTGAGGAAGTAGAATTGATCTCAACCCTCAGTTTAAGGGTTGGTTGCAATACATTTTTAAATCAACACATAGTAGTTTTGAGAAAAAGGATAGAGAAGAGATCATATTGATATGTCAAATTTTCAAAGAAGAATACATGAAAGAGACATAGAATAATTCCACCACCATATCTAGAATATTTCAAGAGAGAAGGATTGAGGAATAAAAAATAGGATTATATTGCAACATATGGTTGGTGAAGTAAAAAATAAAACAATATTTTTCTATATATGGAATCATCTTCATCAGGAAGAAAGTGCAACTATTTTTACATTATAGAATATATATAATCATACCTCACATTGAGGATTTTATCTCATTAGGAATTGAAGAAGGTGAGAAAAAAGAAGTAAAGTTTAAAGGAGAATCAAATTAGGATCAATGATGTAAGAAGATGCTCACTCTGAATATAGATAGACCATCATATCCCTAAATAGTTTACAAGGCCTTTACATATATAAACTATAAATACCTTCACTGAAGTAGTGTTTATATGATCTCAAGAGGGTGTGGACCCTGAATCTTTAGTGTTTCTTTCTAGAATTGTGTAAGGGATGTGTGCCTTTTCACAGAGTGACTATGACAAAAAACACATCCTCCAAAAGTGAATAAAGTATATTCTAGCACACTGATATAATTCCACGTGTATGCTCCATAGATTAGTATTTAGTGGTAAACCTTGTAAAATAAATATGTTTTGTGTGATTTACATTCAATATATATATTTATTATTCAATGTGACTAGTGAGAGTAAGAGTGAAAGATTGAACATGTTCCTTCAAATAAGGGAACAAAGTCCAAATCACTAATAAGACCAAAGAAATGAATTTTTTATCTATTTAAACCTTTCGTCACCCCCTTTCATGGTTCTTCAGTTCAACCTTCTCACAATAAGTGGTATCATAGATAAAAGGTTCTAACTTATGGATCAATCTCAACATTTGTTTATATTTTTTATGTATAAAGAAGTAATGATTAATTCTCTATTTTCATAGGAATGGATAATGATAGATGAAAAAAATAAATGATTATATTAATTTAGGAGTGTGGAAAGTAGATGATAAAATATTTTTATTGAGACACTAATTTTACCAAGAATAAATAGAGAGATGATGATACTAATTTTGAGAAGAATATGATTAGATCTCTCTTCAATGAAGTTTTTAAGAAAATAACACAATTTTAAACTTCTATAATGATGTGGAATAGATAATAGTTTTTTTATGGGAGAACATTATAGGTAAAGGAATTATAGGAATCATCCTCAATACCATGTGAAGACTTTATTATGTAAAAAGGTAAGTAGAATAAAAATAAGATGAAGAATCCTATAAATATGGGCTTTCCAATCAAGGTGACCGATTTTGAACATATTGATAAATATTATTCTAATGTTTTTTATATGTATAAAAATATATAATTTCATATTAACTATTAAATGTTGGAGAGGATAATTATTTATTGGAAGACATAGAAATGATATCTAGTACCCAATCTAATGAATATACGTGAATTGATCAAGAAAATATATAATCCCTATATGAAAATGTGTTTTAATAGGAAATAATTCTCTAAGTGGTTCTATAATTAATTGAAGAATTATCTATATAGAAATAAATATTGAAGATATTGGTTGTAAACTTGATTGTGGATAATATGAAAATGGGCTCAAAGTTGAAAATTTAAATAACCCTTCTTGAAGAAATTACACAATATATAAGGAAAAAAATTCCATATAGAAAGTGTTGAAAGAAATAATTCTCCATATTAAGGAATAACTCAAAGGAAGTAGAAAATTTAGAATAAAAGTAGACTTTTTTTAACTGATATGGATTCCCAACTAAATTGGAAAGAATATAAGATTAAGGATCTTGAATCTCACAAAAATCCTAAATGGGAAAAGATAATTTAGATATCCCTCCTAAGAAAGTATCAATAAGTGGAATGTGAAAAGTTATAAATATGAAATCATGAGATAAAATGAACGGAAGATAAAATCTATAATTTTTAAGTAGACATAAATATAATTAAAATCTATAATAAAAATATCTCAAAGGAATTTATCATTGAATTTCAACTTTGGTGTAAGAATGGACTACACTATGAGTATGTTTCTTGAATACCAAAGGCTCAGATCAAGAATTATTATGTTGGGACAACATATTAATTGATAAGTGGAAAAAATAGTTATGTTTTTATGGGAGGTGTTTCATTTGAGATGTCCATTTTCATATGTCTATAAATTACAAAAAGAAATAAACTAAAAGATTCATAAGGAATTCATTCATTCATATGAAAAATTGGAATAGAAGTAACACCAAAAGATAATATATTAATATTGAAAACCAATTCACTATTTTAGATGAAAATAATGGATCGAAAAAAATTTGCATCAATAACCAATGATGTCTCACTGAGAATATGCCTCATGGAAATAAAAAAATAAAATTTTGAATCAAAAGAAGGAAGTTTCTCTTATGGTGAGAAAGGTAAAGGAACATGCTATGAAAGAATCACCAAATAAAAATAAGTCTATATTGATTATAATGGATATTTAAGATGAAAAAAATGAATTAACCCCTAGTGGTTTTAAAAATCATACCACTTGGAAGAAATGAAGACAATTGGAAAATCCCTCATATAACAAAGGATGAATAAAAATATGATGTATCAGTGTTGTATCAAAAGAAAAAACATGTATAAGTGGAATGATTCACACCCTAGAGATAGATCCCAATACAATAAGGATAAATAAAATTAGAGAAAGTATCCATAATGAAATATACACATGTGATACTATAATAATTTTATCATCTTGGTATGGTAGGAACTGAAACAGTTCCCAGAGCCAGTCGGTCACATGACCTCAAGAGCACCTCCTTATATTCAAAAGGCTACTGACTAGTAGTGAGAGTTTAATGATGGTACATTGGGGAGACTATAACCTCATAATTAGAGTAGAAAAATGGTATAATAATGAATAATTCGACCAATACTAAATGTATTATGGATAAAATATAGAGTAGAGAAAGATAAATATAATGACTGATAATGATAAGAATGGGACAACGCCAAATATACAACACTGCATGTACATGCGATTACAATATCTAATTAGAAGAGATGAATGTGTAATGGATAAATAGTAAGTAAATAAATAAAAAATTCCCAAGGGATATCCCCATGAGCATCCTGATCTTCATCCCAATACCATGCTCCTAACTCCCAGGTATAAGCGTAACAACACATGCATAATCCAATGGACCTAAACCTATAAAGAGGATGTCTTTTCAGGTACCCTAGTGCAATGGAGGCCCAAACAGGGTGCGAGATATACTTATTATAACACCACTAATATTGTCTAATTCTATATAGTATGTGAATATAAATTACATCAATGTGTAGGTATAATAAATAATCCATAAATGAATAAATGTAAAATAGACAGACTCTTGTTCCAAAATGAAACTCGGCTAAAAATACCTTCTTCGGCCTATGACAAAATACATCTAAAAATGTACCAGAGTATGTGTATATATATATATATGTATTTATGCTTGTATGTACATATATGAACTATATATGTAATAATGTTTATATAAATATATATAGATATGTAGTATTATCCTGGACCTAAGGTGTAACTTAGGAATCCATGCATAATACTACTCATAATATAGATAAGAATCTAATAATAACATGTAAGGGTCATCATTCCCAAATATAAGAATCAATATAGGATTCCATGTTGAGTATCATGAATAAATAATGAGGAGGGTAATACCAAACCTCCTAAACAAGGGGGCATGAAATGTCATGCACAACAACCAAAGTGATGTGGATGTCATTCCAACATCCTCGACCAAGGGGGTGTGACATTTTATATCCAATGCAATTACTTGACCTCCCTCATTAATAATATATAATTAATGTAATCCAGCATTCCCTATGATCCTTTAGCCTAATTTTCCTTCAAGAGGAAACTATTATCACTCAAGGAATAGTAAATCCATTTTAAATAAAGTACATATAACACTTATTAGTTGGATATGTGGAATCCAAGACATTAAAACCATTCAATTGTAAAAAATAAATAAGGCCATTTCCATAAGCATTACACATCACATCTCATTAAAAAATAATATTGATGTCCATATCACAAATATTCCATTTTCATAACCCAGGTATATAAAGGAATATGTACATGTACATTTATCAATTCAACTATCCCATTAAATTGCACCTTTATATTAAGGAATATAGCTCACCTCAAAGGTGGTTTTATCATAAACTTGGGAAAGGATATCATATTAAATTCATTTATGTCATTTAATTTTCCCTTACAAGATGGGTCACTCAATATAAATCAACATAATTAATTAAAAAAAGGAATTATGGGAAATAATATCTAAATAATAGCCCCAAAGTTTGGTTTGATCACATAAGGAGGCATAAGGGTCAATGCATATAGATAAATCATCCCAAGGGGATGATTTGGGTTGAGGTGAACAACCTCTAACTATTTAACTTTAAGAATAATGACAATATAATTTAAGGCATTACATATTAAATTACTAATTTCACATTTTGAAGGCAATAAATGGAGAATCAAAAATGTATCACCACTATGTAATTTATAAATGATCTATAATTTAGGGAATTAGCTAAAAACCACCTACCATGTACTTTTGTAGTCCATTCATCCAATATTGATCCTTACTTTGATTCAATTCAAGAGAAATATACGAAATAGATAAACACCTTGAAAATAGGTTGAATTATCTCACATTAAGATATAAGTAGATATTTAAATGAAAATAATGAAATAAGAAATAATAAGTAATATATTACCGGTACACATCAATGGGACTATAGACAAGTGATTTTGATACCAGATGTAGGATATCTCTCCATGCATAGGAGAGGAGAAGAGGATCTCCCATAGAGTGGCCGATACTGTGAATCTATGGGAGTAAAAGAAATGGTATAAACCATTAACTAAAGAAGGGGATGAAATGAAAAAACGCACCTTTTAAAGATCCTTACAGTTTAGCTGCATAATTGGCCAAACTGTGTTCCAACTATGCATGAGCCACTACCTATGCATATGGCTTTCATAGTTCATGTGCACTGTTTATGAAACCATTAAATAACCATGAATTTATCATCTTTGAATAGGTTTTCATTCTCCAAATAGCTATGTATCCTAGTGTGAATGGTTAGACCAAACTATGAAACACCCTTAGCCTCTCTGAGGCTACACAATTTTAGTAAATACGTGTGCCTTTTTCATCTTCTCCAAAAATTAACTTTTTGGGATCCAATAATCAAAAAACACAATAAAACACATAAGACACATCCCATTCCTTAAACTAAGTCTAAAAAAACACATTTGATAGTTAAAACTCTTATAATTATGTTCTAAAGCTTATATTAGAGAATGGTCTGTCCACCAAATGGTAAAATTAAAATTCTTTTAGAATTTTACCTTGGTCCAAAACACGAGATATTACAACCTCCCTAAAAAAATTATAATACTTGATAATCCATGGTAAAAAAAAGAAAACAATACAAAAAATAATTGGTTTATCAAGTTTTGCTTAATTAGGTGTATTTCATTTCTAATGACTCACGCACCACCAAACATTCCTTTAAGTGTATGATAAATAATCCAAAAAAATCAAGTCAATGCTTGATTTTAGAACTAACGCATCGAAATAGTGCCTACCCAATCCCATAAATCTAGTGACATAATCATGTTATCATATATTTAATTTCATATCCTATAGAATTATCCACCGTAGGTTCTAGAATTTAAAAGTCCAATTCCAAGTCATGGTATCTTTACTGTAACACCCCAAGATTTCATAGTGTGTTATTTCTTCAAAATAATTCAATAACTTGCACTACACAAAACACCGAGTTCAATCACACCATGACTTACAAAAAAAATCCATTCAAAAGAGGTTATGAATAGTATTATCTAAATTCTAAACTTTATATAATCCTTATAATTTTAGAATCCATATTATGAGTTTCTTAGATATAATGCAAGAACAAATTCATTTTCAGTATTGCACTTTTATCAACTTTTAATAGTGAACCCTTTTTAAATACAATATTTTAAACTTTTTTACTAAATGGGGAAATCAAAAATTTAAAATGAAACATCCCAAGCTTCCACGGTACGCTTTCCTTTGAATAATACAGTAGCGTGTGTTGTACGCAACTTCGAGTTTTAACACACACCACAACCGATCAAACTAGCCGTTATGAATAGTAATACCTACTTTTTGAAATTATATATATTTTATATTTCAAAATTGACTTCATTTTTGGATTCTTAGTGTCGAATTTACCCTAAGGTGAAATTTTTGTACATTTCGGATAACTTTCATATTTTGATGAATAGTGAAAATTACTAAATTTTAATTAAAAACAACTTTTTTAATCAAAATAATTAATAGTGATAAATTATGAATTTGAGTGGTTTTAAAGTATATTTAGAATATATTTTTACCATTTAATATAATTTTGGTCATTGGACATAATTTTACAATTAAACCGAACATAAACAAGTGTCAATCTTTTGATAGTTATTATCTCTTAAAAACACGCTTTTTGTTTTGACAGCGGGAATTAATTTTAAATTAATTTCTGCCACTTCTGTGTTTTGAATTTAGGAAAATGGATTCCATATTTGGAATCAGGATGTTCAAATTGTGTAAATAGGTAACTTTTATTTTTAGACATTTTGAATAATTACTGCGGTAAATATTTTATTTACCATGGTTAAGGGTAAATCCGGTAAATAAGGGTTACAAAATAATATTATAATAATACTAAATTACCCTAAAACGTGTCTTAACCCTATTGGTTGATACATGGTCGACCATGGGAATCTTTGGGTCTATTTTGGGACCCCATGGATCCACTTGTAGGTGATAATGACACTTTATTTTAATTAAGTTAAAATGAATACAAAAATGACACAAGCATATATCTTTTAGAAAAACAATTGTTACATAGGGTTATATATGTTGGATTTTAGATTATAAATATTCATTAGAAAGCTAAAAATATTTCCTACATAATGATATTTTATTTATAATTTTTAGACATTAAATAATTTATTTTATTTATGACACAATGATGATGCAGTAATTACTATAATAGTGAAAAATTAAAATAATTGATATTATAAATACCCAAATAAATATAATATGAAACTTTTAATGAATTTAACTAATTTTATAGGATAATATGATATATTAGGATTGATGTAATTGACTTTGTTCGAAGTAATCAATCTGTTATGAGTTTCACAAAAATCAACTATTGAATAGTGTCAAAATTGACATAAAAGAGTTCTTAAAACAAATATTATATTATTAATTGATATTAAATTTATAAAAATCTAAGGTTCGGCCAAGAGACTTATATCATTATAGGTTCATCATTAATGTACCACTTGTGGGTCGCTTGGATGTATATAGTAAGTTTATTAACCATATTATATAAAAATACAAAGAGACATTGTAAAAGTGAAACTAATTAACTTAGAGTTAATACTTAAAGATAAGGTTAATATAAGTACCCAAACCTGTCTAAATTCTATTGGTTGAGTGGTTTTAGACCTATCCCCACCTTAAACTTTGAATAATCAACTTTTGAGCCATTATAAACCGAATATGAATTTATTATAAATTAATATTTCTAGCTTTTCCAAAGGTGCCCCTCACCCCTCTTATAAAAGGGCACTCCTCCTTCTCATTTCTTCACACCTTCAAAGCCTTTTGGTTCGGCCAAACTCTGCCCAAATACTCTCCCAACATCCCTAACTACAACCTAGAGGCCTTAGTTTGATCATAAAGCCAACCTAAGGAGCCCTTTTGATCAAATCAAAAGGAAGAACCCGAAGAAGAGGTAATGATTTCACCACCCTTCTCCAAGTTCATTTCTTCTTCCACTTCTTCTTCCTTTGTTCTTACCATTCTAAAATAATAACTCCAGTATCTCACATATACTGTGATGTTATTATAAATATGGTACAACCATATTCAGTATTCTATCCACCCTTTGAATAACATGTCACCATACGTGCGTACGTACGGACTACCGTCTCCACGTCGTGGTGTAATTGTTATTCAATATAATATTATTTGGATGGGTATAATAATGATGTGTAACTCATGTAAATAATAAATATAACATGTTAATGATTCTGTATATATGATATACCATCCATTTATATATTATTCTAATATCAAAAGAATGATATTGTCGCTCGTGCGTACGTACGGACTACCGTCTCCACGAACGCGATGAGATTCATTCTCCATCGTATCCATTCAAGTATAATTATCATTTGATGATTTAAAAATGATGTTTAAGGACTAGATATCATTCTGGATATGAATAAGATACAACAGCCATGGCTTATGTAACAAAACATATAAAATAAAATGATTAAGTTAACTCCCGAAACGACGATAATTCTAAGATATTATTAACAAATCAATGTTAAAAGATCATATATGATATCATATTATTATATATGATCCTTGTATAATTTAATAACAAATATTTCACCATTATACAGGAGGTTAACCTACTCCAACCAAGGAAAAGTACAAGGTAAGGGTTATTTCACAATCTCTTCATTATCCGAGGTTGTTTATACGTAATAATCTACTGGGATTCCTTTATCATCCACATCCATGTTTTCTTCAAAATGTATTTCAAAACATATTTATTATTTACAAGAATATGGGTTAAAGTCATTTACACCCTTTTTTGACTTTTTATAAGAGGTTTATAAAGGAATCTTTCCGTCGTTTTCAAAACAAGGTCCTTTTTAACCTTTTCAACAGAATTAAGATAAGAATGTTTTTTTTAACTTATACGGCGGGTGCGGTTATTTTCCGCCATTATAAAATCGTCAAAGCTTCCCTTACAATCTTATAATAATATTTTCAAGAAAATGTTTTATTTTATATGGATCTTAAATGATTTCAAAAATAGAAATATATATTTCTCTAAAAAGTGTTTTGATTTCATCTTTGTCAACATCCTTTGATGGATTTTACGCTTATTTGAAGTTGATTTATTATGATACAAAACTTCTATATTGTATTGAAGGTTTTGTGATATGTTTGACTATGGATGTGCTATTTTTATACCATTCATAGTTTATGGTGAAATTATTGACATTTCGTATGCTAGTTTTAATACGAATGTTTATGTTATGTTTAAACCTTTTCATATGGGAATGCATTGGACTTAGTAAGTGACGGGTGGAGCCCTCTATAGCTCCTCGATGCATCGGTAGGTCTCATGAGACAAACTAGTGTCTTGGCACAAGGCCTTGACAAAATCTTATTTGTAGTCTTGGCACGAGGCCTTGGCTATGTGGTTATGATAGTCTGGCATTATGCATTCCAACATTATGAAAGTGGTTATTGATTTTTGGCATGTGATTATTCGATTAGTAGAATATCCATGTGAATAAGTAAATGGCATTATTTCATTTTATTTATGCCATACCATGTTGAAAGTTCATATTTAAAAGGCTTTTGTTTTAGTTATACATTGCCTTAAATGTTTATTCTTATTTATGAAAGTTTCCGATATATTGTTATCCTTACTGGGCATTTGAGCTCACCCCTTTTCTATGTTTTATTTTTCCCAGGATGTGAAGAAGTAAGTTATGAATGACCTGCAGGGATTTTATGAGGGGTTAATAGTGTGGATTGTGGAAACATTATGTTGTTGTAGTAGTTTTTCATTTTATTATGTAATGTAAAACTTATGAATATATCTAGTGTTTCCAAGGCTACTAAACCAATCGGTCTTTCGAGATTTGATCTTTCTTGTGATCATGCCAATGTTATGTAATAATGCACCGACTCTGGGTAACTGGGGTCGGGGCGTTACATTTACCATCAGAATTTTCTATTTTAACATGACCCTAACATTCTAACTATGCTCTTGGAATGATCCTTATATTAAATAAAAGGTTACCTCCAAATCAATGAAATTTATCCAGGTCGATATAGATCTTCATGAAAACCATCAAATGAATCACACTACACTTGTCTCATTCCGATGACATGTCATGAAGCGGTTCCTCACCCACTGTATTTAATGAAACCAGAGAAAAACAAGTTGATCAACTTCTAACCGACTATTCTTAAAAATTATCATCTTATAAGGCCAAAAAATCACATCTCAAATATGAAAACATTCCATTAAGAACCTAGAATTTACTTCAAACAAGTCTACCAAAGATCGTATCTGAATTCCATTGATGTATCATGCTAAAACATTTATTTAGGTTGTCATATCATAACACGAATTCATGTGTATACCTAATCCAACATACATGGATCATCACCCTTAAAAAATATCATCCAATCCCAACTAAAGTTGGGGATAAAATCAGAATCATCAACTGGGTCCCAGGAGCTCATCCAAGGTATGCCATACTACAACATTTTCAAGTGGTTCGTTAGTACGAATTTGAAACATCCAATTATCCTGAACACTAGCTGAGTCTAAACTAGCATCCACTCAGCATTAAAGTCCAAGGAATAATTGCTAGTTCCCATGATTCCTTTTAAGGAATTCCTACATGGGAAGATAAGTATTACTCAGGACTAACTATGCCTTTATAAACAACCACTCTTCAAATGATCTACCCCCAAAGAGTCTAGTTATCAATCCCAATGGTATTTAAATTATTTGTTTAGTAAGGAGTAGAACCAAAACTCTCTCAGTTTAACCAAAATGAAATCAAGACAGGGGACATGATCATATCTAAGATAAGAGTACACTAAGAAGATATCAATAATTTCCAAGAGAAACTGAGACACTCCCATCATATCCAAGATGAAGTGCTTAGTATAGTTTCAAACCAACTATAACTAACTACACATGAGGGTGGTAAATGAACCATCTCTGGTCAACTCTTTTTGATAAATCTTTGATGCACATATAGATGTGTCATTACTACCCGACCATGATGCCTTACAACCTGAGGAATACTATGATCTCTCAAGAATAACAAGAAAATTACAATCTGACTAACAACATTTGAAAAGGTTGTATACACAGCCAGCCATTTCATCATTATACTACCTTGCAAGAACACACACATTTCAAAACTCACCTGCTACATGTCATTCAAAAGGAGCACTGAACATTTTCAATTGGACCTCCTTTGTTGTGTTCCTTATACTTGGAAGGAGATGAATTAACTTGATTGACTTGGCAGTCCCCACCTTATAAGATTCCTAGTCATTGTATTTATTAAAAAATACCATTCCATAGTACATGATCTATCAACTACTAACTATGTTACTTGGATGTGACCTACCTACATTTAGAAAGAATTAAACTGAAAGAGAGATATACTAGCTGATTACAAGCATGCTAGACCATATTCACTTGAGACATAAATGTGACGCTGCTCTGAGATACACCCATATATGTCATTATTATTTGGAATAAACACCAAAACTAGACTGACCAACTTGTAAAAACACTCTATCCTCTTTGGAACATCATCTTAAGAATTTGGAAAAACTTGGTTTTCATTAACTCCTAATTCATTCAATCATGGAGATGACTGGTAATCAAATAGTAATAGATCAAGGCTTTAATGATCATTATTGAAAACATACGGTTCTCTATACCTTTTATCAACATTACAGGTACCACAAGTATCGATGCAGTTTACCCTAAGATTCATTTTCAAAAGGGAACATCATTTGAAACTATACATAAGCTTATCATATAACAACCCTACACTTTATTACATATTAATTTAGGATTAATTTCATAATATTATAGATAATATGACCCATAAGATGAATAAGTTTATTGTATTTATGAATTAAGTACATTAAATAACAACATAAAATATGGGATACAAGAACATTATTGAAAACTTCCTTGCATTCTTATATTATTCTATTACACTTAAAAATGTAGGGGATAACCTAGGGATATACATAATAAAGTGGTGAGCTAATAAGCCCAGTAAGGGAATAAAAATGGAATAACCTAAAAATAGTAATAAATTTTAGACAATAAGAATATCAATGGGGAATAAAAGGAGTGTAAATCATAAAAATTTATAAAAATCATGATATAAAATGATAACATAAACGAAACATGTGAAATGTGACAACAACTTAAAACACTACATCATAAACATAGGCCAAGGCTAACTACCAAGACATCAGGATGGGAAAAGTATAATGGGGGATTAGGTTCACTCTATAATCCCTTTCACTATGTATCATGAGACTAAAATAATTTCTAATGCATTGGAGTTCTATAAAATTTTGGCTGCACCCATCACTTTCATTTCATTCTCATGCATAAGTGTTCCACATAGATCATAAAACATGGAATCATTTATCATCACATTTTATTCCACGATCATGGAGTGTGGAATAAAAAAATGAAATTACCTAATCAAATAAGTATAAGTTAATAAATGTGAACACCTGTGATAGGAAATGTGTATGGGTATTCACTACACAATTGTTTGGCATGGAAAATCGTTGTGAAACTTTGACAACATAATGGGGGAACATAAATATTTCTGGGAGGGGTTGATGAGAGTCAATGTGGTCCCTCATAATTTATAAATTATAAGGAAATTATGGGGGATATGGTATAACATATAAAAACATTATGAAATGGATAATAATGGCATAAAATAATGAATATTCTTGAATAAAGTGGAGAAGGGGAGGATCCCTTAATAAAGTTTGTCTTGGTAATCGCTGTACATAAAGGTTTATTGGAGGGATTAATGAGAGTTAAAGGGGTCAATAATCATTCATATATCAAATGTAAAGTTAGGGGTATATTTAAGAGCATATATAAACATGAAAAAATGGAAATTAAGTGGAATAACAAAAATGTGGTTCTTGAATGGAAATGAGAAGAGAGAAATCTCTTATTAAATTTTGGCTTGGTAATAGGTGTACATAATCGATCAATTGTGGGATTAATGAGAGTGAAAGGAATCTATCATCAACCATAAATAAAGTGGTAAATAAGTGGGATGTGGAAGAATATATCCCAACATTATTAATTTCAAACAAAGTCATAAAATGAAGAATATGTTTGAATTTAATAGCAAAGAGAGGGGTCCCTTACATTGAGAGGGAGATTCCAAATGATTGAGTGGACATTATTGAGTGACTAGGTGCACATTTTGTGGACTATAGAGAGGGTATTATAGATTAATGACACGATACAAGGTTATTTTGTGAATATTATTGGGATCTTGGGTGGGTTTATATAGAAAATTATTGGGGAATTCTCTATCATTCATCAAACATAGTTTTGGGACCCTAGATGATAAAATAATCAAAACCAAAAAAATTACCATGGTGTTTTTACCATGGTTTATGAAAAAACAGATTGGTTTTAATTATTTTCTTTTTAAAAGGGCCTAAATTACTAAAATATTACCCTTAGTGATGTGTAAGTGATTCATGTCCTTAAAGAAATTATTTTAAAACCATAAAATATATTATAGGTTTTAAAGGATTCATAAATTCCATATAAAAATAATAAAATTAACATAAAATTAAATTATCTTAAATGGGAAAAATAATTTTTCTATGTATTTCTTTTATAGTATTTATTAAATCATTTTTGGGACATTATGATGTTATAATACACACAGTATATTTATACTATATTTAATTTTTACCTGAAAATTTGACTGCCTCAGAAAATTTTGGAAAATTCACCATTGTATAATTTTTAAGTGGTGATTGAAATTATAATATTTATTTTTTAAAAATAATTTTCTAAATAAATGTATTATCACATTTAAAATAGGATAGACATTTATTGAGAAATGCTGAGTTTTTTTGACAATAATAGTTTTTGAACCATTAAAGAAATTACATTTAAAATCATAAAAATTTTATTATAAATTACATTTATCAATAATCACTTAATAATAATACTATATTAAAATATAACTTATCTCAAAAATGTAATTTGTATTTAATAATATAAAAATATAATTTTTATCACACTGATTACTTAATCATTTATAAAGTAAAAATAGTTAAGAATAAATAAAATTATAATTAAAATTAAAATTAAATATTTGACATCCCTGACCTGGATTACACTTAATGTGTACCCTAAGCCCGGTGGCCCATATGGGCTCATGTGAATCTACCTAAACACCAGAGGATACTAACTTGAAGTGAGGGCCTAGGGTGTGTTTGTGGGGAGACTATACCCTCATTACCAAAGTGTAGCACAATAGATGAATATAAACCAAGGTAAATAGCATAAGAAATACCAGTAAATAGAAGGAACAACAGAAAATAGAGACAACAATAATAATAACTAAAACAATAGGAATAAAATTAAACAACTGCTAATATGTAATGTCACTAGAAAACTAGAAAACATGGAGAAAAGATAACAGACATAACATGTTCCACATAAGTATAAATAAAATCAAAGACTATCCCAAGTATCCCAAGCTCCGACTTGGTCATTTTCTATCAAGATTCATACTAAACAAAAATCCATAAAGTGTTATAATATAGATGCCTCCATTTATTAACAAATTCATTCATGTAATCTTCTCCATATACCAAATGATGCCCGAAGAGGGTGTGAGATAAATCTCAGTGGGCCACCACCAATGTTGTTTATAACATCGGGCCCATGTAATAGAAATGTAATAGTGTTCAAGCATGAATATATAATGTAAAGTAGTACAATGTAACTAAATAACCAAGTATCTAATTCAACCATTGACTAGCATTTGAACATAACTAGTCCATTAATTTATTATTATTATTTTATAAATAAGTCACATGGTAACAATAATGAAGGATCCATGTTTTGACAAGGAAAACTATAATGAAATTTAATAATTAAGTTCCAAGGTAATAACAAAGAAATCATTGACCTCAAGGTTCACTGACTAAGTAATAAATATATCCTAGATAAGGGTAAAAGGGAAATCCAAATATCATATTCTAAGGCATTCCACAATGATACACCTACCGAGTCCAAGGAGTTTATCCAAGGTAAAATAGGGCTAAGTAATGACTGGGCCTAATGGGATTTAACCATGGAACCTACTTATAAATGTTGGATCCAAGGAGTGTATCCAAGGCATCTTGTATTATTATTGAAGGGATCCTACGGTGTCATACCAGGCATCCAAATAATAGACAAGGATTGGGATCTAGTTGGGTCTCAACCTAAGAAAGTTGTATCCTTGAATTAGAATGGGGTTCTTGAGTGCCCAAGGCATTCCCTGATAAAAATATAAGTTGAGCGTGAGTTAGAACACTCATATTTGATATTGAAGCCACATAATATTTCATTTGGTTCAATCCTTTCCTTTCATTACTGTGATATGGTCATGTAGCATTTAACCATTTAATTAATCAATAAGTCCATTTGGTCCAACCCTTTCCTTTCATTAGTGTGACATGGAAAAGTACCATTCAATCTTTATTAATTACATTTAAATAATATTCAATAATTAAGGTTCATTCCACTACCTCCCATTAATGTGTTAAGTGGTGCTACGGACATGAAACCTATTAATCATTCAAAATTATTTCAGTTAGGTCATATACTTAGTATACTTGCCAATTTTCATTTTACATTTAATTATCAATTAAATCACTTACCTTAGGAAAGTCAAGTGGTGAGAATAAAACAGAAATTCCATTATTAAATTCACAATATAAATAAATATATTTAATGTATAAAATATTACCCTTGGAAGAGTCAAGAAAAGTCACACCTGAATGGTGGATCAAACATGTCAAATAATAAAAACCCAATTATGACATAAAATACTACATGGGATGGATGGATTTTTGGGCATAACCACCAAAAATTAATCACATATATAGAAATTCCAAATCCACATAGTTATAATTATTATAATCATGGAATATAAATTCTATAAATGACACCCAATGAAATTGGTGGGCCCTAGATGAAAATTCCAAAATCAACAAACTTAAGGGATGAATTATAGACCACCCACCATAGGCTCGTACAAATATCATCCTCTGGTACTAGACCTTTATTTGGATTAGAATGGATTAGATCTGAGAAAAAGGGAAAAACACTCACACCTTGATAAATAGGTCAAGAGCAAGAGAGGAGAAGAAAAAGTTAAACGGACTCGAGTACTTATTGTTGCACATCCAATGTGATGAATGGAAGCTCGATAATTTCTCAAATGGAGGAAATCTTACAATCCCTATATTTGACCTTCAAAAAGCTCCAAAATGAGATCCATGGAGTTAAATCCCACTTGAACTCGTAATATGAATAATGAGGGGATTTAATAGATCATTTAGGGAAAATGTGTAAAATTACCAAGAAAAATAGCATGTGCATAGTTTGTCCACACAGTTTGAAAAACCATGCACAAACCATGAATAGATACCTAGGAAGAAGGGGAAATCGCATAGATAGGTTGCATGAACATGCAAAAACTGTGAGATTTTCTTCTATTCCAAAACTTCCATCCGCACGGTTAGGTAAACAATTTTACAACCATACGCTAACCACGTGGCTGGGTCAGTTTCCCTAAAAAGATGGGTTTTGGGCTCTGATCAAGCCTTTAACATCTTTAAGTATTTTTCTAACTAATTATCCATCCATATTAAGTCCAAATAAAATAATTAGACTAAATTTTAAAGGATCCATACTTGGGTGAAAAACTGTTTTATTACCATCTTTCCACCATAAAAGAACTCATCCTCGAGTTCACCATCCAAGGGTAGAGAAAAAAATCTGAGAAAAAATCAGGACACTGAGCACATATGCCAGATTCTCTCTCCTAAGTCTCATCCTATACCCATCCATGCTACCATAACACCTGTACTATAGGGACATACCATCCTCAAAGAGCCTTCATGCTCTGTTCAATGATGTGTACTAGATAGTCCTAAAAAGTAGCATCAGTATCTAACACAAATTATTCGGGATAAAAAGTATGAGACAGATCAGCATGTTACTAGAGAAGCTGTGAGGTGTGGAATACGTTGTGCATGGAATAGTAACTCTGAGGTAGTAGCAACTCATAGGCTTTCGGCCTGACTCTTTCTAGGATCTAAAACGGACCTACGTAATGAGGCTAAAACTTCACTTGCTTCTGTAACCATTAATGAAATAGCTTGTGTGATACCTTAAGGAAAACACGATCCCCAACCTTGAATTCTAGAGGTCAATGATGACAATCAAAATACGATTTTGTTCTCGACCGAGCAGTAGTTATATGATTCCTAATTAGCTGAACTGGCTCCGAAGATTCTCGAACAAGATGAGGAACTAGTAGGGCCACCTCACCTATCTCTAACCAACATAGGGGTGAACGGAATGACCTACCATATAAGGCCTCAAAAGGATGCATCTAAACATTCTTACGAAATTTGTTATTATAGGTGAACTCAAAGAGAGGAATATGTTTCTCCCATAAACTACTAAAATCAAGGACACATGCTCAGAGCATATCCTCTAGAACCTCTATTATCCGTTCTGATTTTCCATTGCTTTTAGGATAAAAAGAATTACTTATAAGAACCTATGTTCCCATAAACTTTGGAAATAACTGCTAGAACTGTGATGTGGAATGAGCATCACTATCTGAAATGATAGTATGTGGGACCCTATGGAGTCATATGACCTCACGAATATACAGTCATCCTAGCTCATCAACTAAGAATGTATCTTGAATAAGAATAAGTGTGCTTATTTTTTTAGCTGATAAATGAATACCCAAATATAATCAATACCCCTTGGTAACCTTGGTACATCGACTACAAAATCTATAACAACATTTTCCCATTTCCATTCTGGGACTGGAAGTAGCTATAGAAAGCTCAAAGGTCTCTGTTGCTCCACCTTCACCTGCTGATAGGTGGAACACCTAGGGATAAATCTTACTATCAGACGTTTCATCCCAGGACACCAATACTAGTGTCACATATCTCGTTAAATCTTGCATATGTCAGGGTGAAATGTTCACTGAGAAGAATTGGTCTCTTTCATAAAATACTATCTTATATATATATGAACCCAGATACAACCACATAGATACAGGACATCGTCTCTATCCACAAACCAATCCAGAGGTGAGTTATCTCCTGATATACTCTCATATAGAACCAAGCCTTCAGAATCTGAAAATTGTGTACCCTTCACCTTCTCAAGGAGGAAATAAGTAAATGTCAAGGATGAGAGATAATATTTCTCATGACTATCATGGAAATACATATATAGCTCAGAAAATTGGGCCATTAACTTCCATTCATCACTAGCTTTCTATATGGAATAGGATTGAGTTTTCTGACTCGGTGCATCAATAAATACATTTCCCTTCCTAGGCATATAGTCAAGCTCAAAATTAAAGTATTGTAGATATTCAATAAATTTACACTATATAAGGTTAAAGTCACCCTGAGGAAATATATATTTGAGGCTCTTGTGTTATGTGTACACCAAAAAGTTCTCACCTAACATATAGTGTCTCCAGCAAAGTAAGGCATAAAAAATTGTTACTAGCTCAAGGTCACGCATCAGGTAATTCCACTAATGAGGCATCAACTATCAAGATCCATATGTAGTGACTCTACCTTTATGTATTTGAAATGATCCTAGTACAATTCTTGATTCATCACAGAAGATGGTATAACCTATACCTGGCTATAGAAGAGTATGAATAGGTACTGATACAAGACTCCCTTT
This sequence comes from Viscum album, assembly GCA_963277665.1. Taxonomy (NCBI): domain Eukaryota; kingdom Viridiplantae; phylum Streptophyta; class Magnoliopsida; order Santalales; family Viscaceae; genus Viscum; species Viscum album. Next base: position 1,422,649,491 of record OY728120.1, read on the forward strand.
CAGCTCTTGAAAGGTTTTCTCACATGATTCTGACCATATAAACATAACACCCTTCTTTGTAAGACCAATAATATGGGGATCAAGGAGGGAAAAGTCATGTACGAAATGCTTGTAATATCCAAAAAGTCTTCACAAAATCTATATGTCAAACACATTCTTGAGATGATCCTAGGAAACTACAACACTATCCTTTTCTAGGTCAATAGATACTCCTGATTCAAATATTATATGACCCAAAAAGTGAACTTTGTCAATCCAGAAGTGGAACTTAGCAAGATTGGAGTAAAACTGATACTCTATCAATGTAATTATAATGATATCAAGATGTTTGGAATAGTCACTATGATTGTGATAATACACCAAGACATCGTCCACAAAGGCCATGAACAAAGATTCCAAATTGGGGTTGAAAACCATATTCATCAGATCCATGAAAATGGAGGGTGCGTTCATAAAACTGAATGACATAACAAGGTACTCATACAGACCATACCTAGTATGTTATGATGTATGAGTTAAGTCTTATGGATTTAATCATACCTGATGAAACCTAATCTCAGGTAAACCTTGGAGAAGAACTTTTCTCCTCAGATCCAGTCAAGGAGATCATATATTCAAGGAAGTGGGTAATGGTTCTTGACTGTTAGCTGGTTCAACCATATGTAATTCACACTAAGACGTAAGGTTCCATTTGAATTATTGGGAAAATGCATGGGAGAATCCCAAGAGTATCTATTGGGATGTATAAATCCTTTGGCCTCAAAATCCTCAAACTGCCAATTGAGCTCTTGAAACTCTGTTGGTGCCATCTTATACGGAGGAAGGGACACAAGAGCTTCTTTTGGAATAAGCATGATAGTAAAATCTACCTATCTTTTATGATTTAATAAAAACAAATTATTGGAAAAGATGTTACACCCCAAGATTTCATTGTACGTTATCTCTTTAATGTAATTTAATAGCTTATATTGCACGTAACACTGACTTGGCTTGCGTTATACACAAGATTGAGTTTCTGCGAAACGACACATTAGTATTATAATTAGTTAAATGATATATTAATTTATCAATTAAATATTGTGATATGAATAGTAGTAAATAAATTTTAAATGTTATTTATATTTTTTATAATGAAATGTATACGTTTTGTTAAAATAGATATATATTTTGAAAACCTATTTTCTTAAAATAAATAATTTTTATGTCCTTTTTTGAAAAATAATAAAATTAATTTTAGACACTCCTAAAAATTGAATATGGAAAAATAGAATTCATTTTTAAATTCAGAATATCAAAATTATCTTAGGCTGAATTTTTGGTATTTTTCTGAAAACATTCAATTTTTGATGAATAATTAAAAATAATGAATAATACATAAAAAACGACTTTTTTATTTAAATATTTTGTAATTTAAATTTATTTTAAAGTAAAAATAGATAAATAATAACTATATTAGTCCAATGTAATTAATTGAGGTCATTTTATAATAATATTATATATATATATATAATTTTATTGAACTTTTTAACATCTTTTACCCACCTTCTAGGCACATTTTCAAATTTTCATAAAACGTAATTTTACTTCTTCTGTGAATTGAATATCAAAAATCTGAGATACATGGTTGAAATCAGTAAGAAAAATGTGGTTCAATAGGATGAAAATAATTTTTGGTAAATAATAACTTTTAAATTTTATTTACCACGGTTAAAAGTACAAATGGTAATTAAAGGTAAAAATAATATTGTGATAATATAAAATTACCCCAAAATATGTCCTAATTCTATTGGATATGTTTTTTTTTTGAAAAAATAAACCTTCGTAAAAAAATGTGATCCTTTTTTATTCACCTGGGTTAGATTAGGACATTTATTATATTTTATTTTAAGGAGAGTTAAAAGTGTTAAATTCAAATTTCAATAACTAAATCATTTTTAATATAGGGTTATACATAAGATAAATTAGACTATAAATGTTCAATAGGAAGCTAAAATGGTTTCTGACATTATATTATTCTATTTTTAATTTTTAGACATTAAATAATTAAATTTATTTACGACACAATGATGATGCAATAATTACCTTATTAATGAAGTATTAAAATAATTGATATTTTAAATAATAAAATAAATATAAATTGAAACTTTTGATGTAATAAAATAATTTTATTGTTGAATATGACATGTTAGGGTTTATTAAATATATTTTTTAGAAGTAATCAAGTTGTTATGACTTTTACAAAAAACCAAATACTAAATAGTGCTAAAATTGACATAAATGAGTTTAAAAAAAAATACTATTTTATTAAATGATATAATGTTCCTAAAAATCTATCATTCAGAAAAATAACATAAATAATGTTATATATGTCATTAACGAACCACTTTTTTTATCTTGGAATTTTACAGTAAGTTTATTAACCATATAGTGTAAGTATACAAGAAGACCTGGTAAGAGTAAAACTATTTAATTAAGGGTTAAATCTAAAAGATAAGGTTAATATGGTGACCTGAAATTTTCTAAAACCTATTGGTTGAGAGTATTTAGACTCATACATAGCTTATCCTAGAAATAAATACATTTGGTTTCATTTGAAACTGAAAATGATTTTATAATAAAATAATATTTCAAGCTCTCCCTAAAGTTCCTTTCACCTCTCTTATAAAAGGGTACTTCCCCTTATCTCAGATTAACACCTCCAAAGCCATTTCTCTCAGCCAACACCTGCTAAAATATCATCCCAAATACCCTCAATTAAACCTATAGGCCTTACTTTGATTATAAATCCTGCCTAAGGAGCCCTTTATTTCAAATCAAATGGAAGCACCCGAAGAAGAGGTAAGTATTTTACCACCTCTTAAAAAGTTATTTTCTTATTCTACTTCCTATTTCTTAGTTTTTTCCATAATAAAATAACAACTCCAATACTTTCTACATAATGAGTTGTTATTATAAATACGGTACAACCATATTAATTATTCTATCCATCCTATGCATGATAAAGTCACCATATGTGTGTACGTATGACTTACTGTCTCTACGCCATAGAATAGTTTGTTATTCAACATTTCATTATTTAGAAGGGTATGATAATGAGTATAATTGATGTAAATAATAATATAAAATATTAATTATTATTTTTATATAATATAACAACCAATTAAACACTGTTTCACCATGAATATAATGATATTGTTACTCATGCGTACATATGGATTATCGTCTCTACGACACGATGCGATTCATCTTCAATGATCACCCTTCAATTTTTTTTATAAAAATATATATATTGATTAATTATGAGGTATATTAAATAATATTTCTACTATAATAATATATATTTATGTAGATAAATATATGTAGATTACTTCAATACTATAATATAATAAAATTGAAACAACATTCATGCGTACGTACGGACTACCGTCTCCATGAACGGTGTTTCCATTTCAAATATCTATCCATTGAAAATATTTATATTCTGAATATATATTATATATAAATCAGGTTTTATATTTTAGTAGTATTTAAATCATGATATAAGTGATATGATCAAGAATAAAAAGTTAACACATGTACGACAAAGAAAGCGATTATTACCCGAAATGTTACTTTAACATGGAAATTATTAATAAATGGGTAGTATAAAGTAATAAATGAATCACATATGATATCATAAATATTAATATGGTTCTGGTAATATTTAATAACATAATATTCTCATTTTACAAGAGGTTAAACATACCCTCGACTAAAGTAAAGTACAAGGTAATGGTTAATTCCTCAATCTCATTATTTTCTAAGATTGTTTTTGTGTAAGTATTTAGTGGGACATATTTATAATACATGTCCATGTTTCAAAAAAATGTTTTCAAAAAGAATATTTTAATATTTTTTGGAAAGTGATCTTTATCAGGATCATCATTTTAAATATTTTAATGATTTATTTTTATAAATATTTTTAATTAATGTCCATATTTTCAAAATGATTTTAAGGATTTATTTATGTGAAGATGATTTTTTTAAATTTTAATTACTTTCAAAAGTTTCAAAGTGGTATAGGATAGTTTTATTCAAAAATATATTTTAAATGAATTCCTTTTTAAATTTGTGACTTTTAAATGATTTCAAAAAGGGATATTTCTCTCAAAGAGTTTTACTGATCATTTTACACTATGTTGATATCCTTTATTGGATATTATTCTTGACTGAGGTTGATTTATTATAATAAAATCATCCATATTTTATTGAATGATCTATGATATTTTTTACTGTGGATGTGCTATTTTAATACCATTCATGTTTTAAGGTTAAAGTATTGATATTTCGTATGCTCATTTTAATACGAATGTTTATTTAATGATTCAACATTTTCATATGAGGAATGAATTGGACTTAGTAATTGATGGGAGGGGCCTATTATAGCCCCTCGATGCATCAGTAGGTCTCTTAAAACAAACTAGTGTCTCGGCACAAGGCCTTGAGAAAATTTATATTTAGGGTCTTGGCACGAGGCCTTGAATTTTTGATTAAGATGTCTGACATTATGCATTCCATCATTATGAGATTAGTTATTAATGTTACATTTGGTTATTCAACTAGTAGAATTTCTATGTGAATAATTAAATGGAATTATTTGATTTATCTTTTCCATATTATTCTGAATTTTATGTTTAAAGGTAATTTATTTAAATTTTATACATTTCCATAAAAGTTTATGATTATTTATGATAGATTTTTCTATATTGTTTATCCATACTGAGCATTTGATATCACCCCTTTCTTATGTTTTATTTTACCAGGATGCTAAGAAGTGTATTATGATTTATATGAAGGTTTAGTCTAGGAGAATAATGGCGTTCTCAAAGGATTATCTATGTATTATTTTATGTTAGAAATGTTAATGTAAAGTTCAGGTATGTAATCTATTTCCAAAGACTGCTAAACTGATTGGTATTTTTAGACTTGATTCCTTATAATCATGATAATGTATTAAAATAATGCACCAGATCTAGGCTAACTAGGGTCGGGGCATTACAGTTGGTATTAGAGGAAGTTGAGAAACAACCTTGGAAATAGATTTAGATAAACATTGATTTGGAAACATTACCCTAATATAGACTTTGAGGATTAGTATATAAGAATATCCAAATTTTTTGGTAATGTAGATATTATGTGTGTTTTCCAAGAAATACATAATTGTCTTGATAATACAAGCTTGGATGTGGTCTTAGAAGAGATGTACCTAGGAGTGAAAACCATGACAAGGTGTTTCGGTCTTGACTCGGGGTATTATAGTACACGACAATGGGCCTTACCGCGCACCTAGTTTGACACTCCCAGAGGATATGCTTATGATAATTAACATTTTAATTACAAACCATTATGAAGGATTTATGAGAAAATTTATCATCAAAGAAACCATTTTTATGATTATGATAATAGATGTGTGAAAATCATCAATTAATGTTGAGAATTTTTCTTTGTTTTTGGATTATAAATTATGATTTGATCAAACCTAGTGTATGTAGTCATTTAGAAATGGCTCCTAGAAGAAGGAATGAAAACTATAGAAATATACAAGTTCAAAAGAGTAAAAAGGATCATATCTTTCATAGTCTTAATCTAACATTTAGAAGAGAAATAGTCTCCCATGTATTCTTATCATATGAGGAAATAGTATTATGTGTTAATAAGATAAGTAATTAATTCTATGAGTCCTATGGATTTTAAGGTAAGAAAGAGAATAAGAGTATGACATAGAAAAATATGCATAAAGGGAAGAAGAAAAAGAAGGATTTTCTCACATTAGATAACTGTGGAAAGAATCACCTTGGTAAATGCTTGAAGGGAATGTGAGTTGTTATAAGTGTGGAAAAGAGGACACCAAGTAAGTGATTGTAAGGGTAAGAAAAAAGTTTAAAATGTAAAATTCTTCATTTCCAAGGAGTTTGGAAACTATGCGAATCAGTGTCCAAATCATTAGAGTAAACCCCAAATGATGCTATTTGATAATAATCAAGTTATGATACTACCGTAGATGAATAGGAATGATTAGTGTTATTATTTTTTTATTAAATAATTATATCATTTGAGTATTGTATTAATGATGTACAAGTTATAAGATGTATAGAGTATATAAGTATTGTACTACAGTTCTATTTCATTAAGGATTAGAGATTGTGTGGTACCATGAAAAGTGACTCAATAGCTGGTTAATTTTTTTGGAAAATATATAGTTGAGAAAAAGATATACCTTAAAATAGTCCTGAGGATGAGGTAATGATTTTGAAATAAGAGATAATTGAGCTGGATAAAGTATATTGGATATTATTTACAACCTTAAAAATAATTAATAGTTTTTTATTCCACCATTGTTGGAGATTACGACATTTTTGGATTTAAGGAGTATATCCAGTATTCAATGTTTTACAGAAGTAATAAGGAAGTATATACCTATTCAAATAATGTTTTATGATAATTCAGGTTTTCACCATGTATTAAATCAATAAATGATGATGGTATTCACTTGTTTTTATGTGATAAAAGAGATCTTCATTATGTTATGTTGACCTTCCTTATAAATTTTTGGACTGTGAGTTTGGACACAAATATATTGGATAAGTCTAAAGGTTGGAGTGGATTAAGTTGGACACTGGATACTATTGTTTAATTTTGAATAATTTATTAATATTATTTTTGGATTGTTATAAAAAGGGCAACCTGGATGTTGGGTGACTACCCATCATGTCCGACAAGGCCGTGAGACTTGAACCTGCAACTGAAGGGAGACAAGGGTGCATCACCTACCACTAGCCTATGTGATGTCATGGTTTTTATAAATTAGTTTTTAATGGTCTGAAAAATGAATTATAAATTCAGTTTTTTGTGATCCTAAACAATTAGGTTAAATATAATATTTTTGAGTTCAATTATCTTTTAAAGTAAAAGATGATTTTGGGGTAGAAATTAGTTAAAGGATGGAACTCTAATTGTCAAGTATTTTTTCTATAAACATTAGGGAAAGGATATTAAAAAAAATGTGTTCTCCTAATACCTTATGTTTTGTTGAAGAGATGATATTTTAAATAATCATCATAGATTTATGGCTTTGAGACCCTCAATTTTCCATTTATTGTTCACTTGTTTGTGATTGATGAGCTCAATCACTCCCTATAAATATTTACGTTTTTACTCTAATTATGTTTCTATTATTTTCACAATTGTTCCCCTATTTGAAGTCCTAATTTTTTTTGACTCTTTCATTTACCTTTCCCTCTTATTAAGACTAAATTTCATTAACCCTATTACCAATGTGGGTTTTACACAAAGGTATTTTGTATTTTCAACCTTTTATTTTCAAAGAAAAATTTTAAATTGTGAGGATGTGATTTATTAATGGAGGGGATAATGTAACACCCCCAGATTTAATAATATCTTATCTCTTTAAAGTAATTTAGTAGCATATATTGAACACAACACTGACTTGGCTTGCGTTATATGCAACATTGAGTTTCTACAAAACAACACATTAGTATTATAATTATTTAAACAATATATTTATTTATAAATTAAATATTGTTATATGAATAGTAATAAATAAATTTTAAATGTTATTTATAGTGTTTATAATGAAAATTATTAGTTTTTTTATATAATTATATATTTTGAAAAACTATTTTCTTAAAATAACTACTTTTTATGTCCTTTTGTGAACAATAATAAAATTAATATTAGAAACTCCTAAGAATTGAATTTTGTAAAATAGAATTCATTTTTGAATTTATAATATCAAAATTATATTAGTATGATTTTTTGATATTTTTCTGAAAACATTCAATTTTTTATGAATAGTGAAAAAAACTATATAGTACATAAAAACCGACTTTTTTATTTAAATAATTATTTTTAATTTAAATTTATTTTAAATTAAAAATAGATACATAATACCTATATTATTATATTTTAATTCATTGGAGTTATTTTATAATAATATTATATATATAAAATTTTATTAAACTTTTTAATGTCTTTTACCCACCTTCTAGGCCCATATACAAATTTGAATAAAACATAATTTTACCACTTCTGTGAATTGAATTTCAAAAATATAAGAGACATGGATGACATCAGAAATTAAAATTTGGTTCAATAGTATGAAAATAATTTTTGGTAAATTGTAACTTTTGAATTTTATTTACCAGAGTTAAAATTAAATAGGGCAATTGAATGTAAAAACAATATTGTAATAAAATAAAATTACTACAAACCATGTAATAATTATATTGGATAATTTATTTTTGAAACAAATCAACCTTAGGACAAAAATGTGATACTTATTTTTTCACTTGGGTTAGATTATGACATTTATTATATTTTATTTAAAGAAGAGTTAAAAGTGTTAAATTCAAATTTTAATAAATAAATAATTTTTATTATAAGGATATACATAAGATAAATTAGACTATAAATGTTCATTATAAATTTAAAACGGTTTTTGACATCACGGTATTCTATTTTTAATTTTTATACATTAAATAATTAAATTTATTAATGACACAATGATGATGCAGTAATTACATAATTAATGAAGGATTAAAATAATTGATATTATAAATAATAAAATAAATGTAAATTGAAACTTTTGATGCCATAAACGAATTTTATAGTTTTATATGACATGTTAGGGTCGATTCAATGTATTTTTTTTGAAGTAATCAAGTTTTTATGACTTTCACAAAAACTGAAATACTAAATAGTGTCAAAATTGACATAAATGTGTTTTTAAAGAAAATACAATTTTATTAAATTATATAATATTCCTAAAAATATAAAATTCATCCAAAGGACATAAATAATTTAATATATGTCATTACGTAATCACTTGATGTTCACTTGGTATTTTATAGTTAGTTTATCAACCATATAGTGTAAGAATACAAGAAGACATGGTAATAGTTAAACTATTTAACTAAGGGTTAAATCTAAAACATAAGGTTAATATGGTAACCTAAAATTGTTTAAAACCTATTGGTTGAGAGTATTTAGACCCATAACCACCTTATAATTTAAATATATCCATTTTTAGACATTAGAAACTGAAAATGATTATATAATGAAATAATATTTCAAACTCTCCCTAAAGTGCCCATCACCTCTCTTATAAAAGGGTACTTCCCCTTCTCTCAAATTCACACGTCCAAAGCCATTTGTCTCAGACAAAAACTACACAAATATCCTTCCAAATACCCTTAATTAAATCTAGATGCCTTACTTTGATCATAAAGCAATCCTAAGGATCCTTTTTTTTTCAAATCAAAAGGAAGCACTCGAAGAAGAGGTAATTATTTTATCACCATTTTAAAAGTTCTTTCTTTTTATAATTCCTCATTCATTGTTATTTCCATAAAAAAATAATAACTCCAGTACCTTATAAAAACTAATATTTTATTATATAATATGTTACAACTATATTAATTATTCTATCCATCCTATGAATGACAAAGTCACCATACGTGCGTACGTACGGCTTACCGTCTCCACATCATGGTGTAGTTTGTTATTCAACACTTCATTATTTGGATGGGTATAATAATGTGTATAATTGATGTAAATAATAAATATAACATGTTAGTTATTCTTTATATATAATATAACATCCAATTAAACTCCGTTTCACCATCAATAGAATGATATTGTCACTCGTGCATACGTACAGCTTACCATCTCCACGACGCGTTGAGATTATGCTTCAACGATCACCATTCAAAATTATTTATAAAAATATATATTGATTAATTATGAGGTATATTAAATAATATTTCTACTGGAATAATATATATTTATTTATATAAATATATTTTTATTACTTAATTTCATATTATACGATAAGAAAATGGAAAAAACGTTCATGCGTACGTACGGACTACCGTCTCCATGAACGATGTTTCATTTTCATATATCTATCTATTGTACATATTTATATTCTGAATATATATTATATATAAATTATGTTTTATATTCTATAAGTATGTAAATCATGATATAATTGATGTGATCAAGAATAACAAGTTAAAACATGTACGAAAATGAAAGTGATTATTACCAGAAATGTTACTTTAACTTGGAAATTATAATTAAATGGGTAGTATAAAGTAATTAATGGATAATATATGATATAATAAATATTAATATGGTTTTGTTATAATTTAATAACATAGTATGATTATTATACCGGAGGTTAAACATACCCTCGACTAAATGAAAGTATAAGGTAAGAGTTAATTCCTCAATCTCTATATTATGCGAGATTGTTTTTGTGTAAGTATTTACTGGGACATATTTATAATCCATGTTCATGTTTCATAAAAATGTTTTCAAATGGAATATTGTAAGGTTTTTTGGAAGGGAATCTTTAGAAATATCATCATTTTAAATGTTTTAATGATTTATTTTTCTAAATATTTTTAATTAATGTCCATGTTTTCAAAATGATTTTAAGGATTTATTTATATGGACATGATTTTTTTAAAATGTTAATTACATTAAAAAGTTTCAAAGTGATATGGGAAAAATTGATTCAAAAATATATTTTAAATTAATTTCTTTATAACTGTACGACTTTTAAATGATTTCAAAAAAAGGGATATTTCTCTCAAATAGTTTTACTGATCATTTTCAACTATGTCAAAATCCTTTATTTAATATTAGTCTTGATTGTGGTAGATTTTTTAAAATACAATATTCCATGTTCTATTGAATGAGCTATGACATGTTTGGATGTGGATGTGTTATTTTTATACCATTAATGATTTGTGGTTTAAGTATCGACACTTCATATGTTAGTTTTAATACGGATGTTTATGTTATGTTTCAAAATTTTCATATGAGGAATGCATTGTACTTAGTAAGTGATGGGCTGGGACCCCTATTTCCCCTCGATGCATCGACAGGTCTCATGAGATAAACTAATTTCTTGGAACTAGTCCTTGAAAAAAATTTATATTTAGGGTCTTGGCATGAGGCCTTGACTTTGTGGTTAAGATGTCCGACATTATGCATTCCATTATAATGAGATTAGTTATTAATGTTACATATGATTATTCTACTATTATAATATACATGTGAATAATTAAATGAAATTATTTGATTTATCTTTGCCATATTATTCCAAAGTTTATGTTTAAAGGGTTTTTATTTCAGTTTTATACATTGCTATAAAAGTTTATGATTATTTACAAATAGCTTATTCAATATTGTTTATCCTTACTGAGTATTTGAGCTCACCCCTTTCTTATGTTTTATTTTCCCAAGATGAAAAGAATTGCATTATGATTTATATGTAGGTTTGATCTAGGATAATAATTGAGTTCTCAAAGGGTTATCTATGTTATATTTTATGTTATAAATTTTAATGTAAACTTCTTGTATGTAATCTATTTTCCAAGACTACTAAACTGATTGGTCCTTCAGGACTTAATTCTTTGTAATAATTCCAATGTATTAAAATAATGCAATAGATCTTGGCTAACTAGGGTCAGGGAATTACAAAAGACATACGTGAAATGATCCACTACTGGAGGGAAAACAACCTTACTTAAATCTTGATCCTCTATGAAGAGATTTGTGATCTGGACAGTCACTCCACCTAGCCATCGAAGCTTTAGTCCCAGTCTACTTGATTGGAAATCCCACTCACCATTATGTAAATAAATTCTTCCCTTTGGGTATGTAAAAGATACCATGTGATGATATAAGTCTACGAAAGTGTGATAGTGAACAAACAAGTACATCCTGAGTAAGAAATTGAATCTCATCATCTCAAGAATAAAGAGAGTCCATAAGAAAGGGTAACTTCCTGACTCTAGGGGATAGTCCCTACACTAGTGTATGACATCTGTTCATACCCCTAATAGATTATCTAGGGTTATTACAGCATATTAATACTATATCTCTAGTTAGATACTTTTCACGATAGATATAGAGATAAATTTTTTTGAAGAATGAGAATCAAATAAAGAAAATACTACGGTAGATTCTACTAGAATAGTACCTCGTACTATAGATAGTCCCCCATATTGATCCTCAGGTATCTGCTGTAGTATATGAAATTGAACTGATCCATGGCCTTATGAAAAATTTGAACTACCACAATCATAACATCTATGTTGGAACTACTGGTGATCAGGGGTTTGACTACCACAACCACGAACTCCTTCTCATCCAGAACTTTCGGTGTTATTCCAATTCCCCACCTGATGTGGTGTAAAAGATCCCACTCCTAAATGTGGAGCTGGTGCAGATCCTTTTCCACTCAAGGATGGTGGAAAGGTCCTACAGAAATGATGAATATTCCCCACATGGTCATAAGTATGACACTCCATTGGGCATCTATCACAATGAGGATTTAGGTTCCCTTACCACCCACACTAACAAAAAAATTTGGAGTTATCAAAACAGTTACTCGGGTTGTCACTCCCCTATGGAGAAACCTCGATAGAACATTTCCTATAATCAGAAGAACAACTGGCCAGATATGGCACTAGTCCTCTATACCCTGTACTATTTCCATCCCTCGGGTTATGCTTAGTGATAAGATCCTAATTGACTATCTTAGAAAAGGAAGGTAGGCAAAAGAACACCACCTGTGTATGGAAGGCATACTAGATCCCATCCTTGAAACCTCTAGAATTTTAAATTTCATCGCCGACTAGAAGCATTGCAAAACACTATAACTCAGTGAACAATGCTGAATATTCTATAACTGACATAGAACTCTTCTTGAAATGCATGAAATATGTAGATTTGTTTTCACTCAGCATCTAAGGAAGGAATTGATCATAGAAATAAGTCTGGAAATCAAACCATAACATTCCCTGAGGATGACCTGCCTGGGTAATCACATTCCACAAATTCAAGGCCAAGTCCTGAAGCATGTATGTAGCAAGATTGACTCTTTTATCAGGATGAATTTATAGATTCTCAAAGATATATAGGATGGCCTCTATCTAAGACTCAATAGCCAGTGGACCGTTATACCCTATGAAAGTAGAAGGATGCTGCTGCTGGAAATCATGAGTCAGATCATCCATCGTAGGTAGAAGCTATGGAGCACCATGCATAGTTTTCATCAGATGTAGGAAACTATCATGAACTTGGGTGTTATTTCTGAAATCAGGTACAACAATTTATGCCTCAATTGTCACTCTTAGAGGTAATACTGGCAGGTCATGGCCCACCATGTATAGAGCATGGTCGTCGCCACCTTCTTAGCGCACGATACAAGGAAAATCATGGCAGCATTGGTCTACAATTTTCATGAACATGCATTAGAACAAGCTTAAGAAAAAATATAGCATTACTAGAAGAATATGAACACAAGAAAACTCACTATCCAAGGAATAATACCCCAACTACCAACATAGATGGCCGGATATTGGTAAATGCCAAAGTATAAGTTCCATTTCATTTTACATTTAAATACCAGGTTCACTCCTTCACCTTTCATAAACATGAGAAGGTGGGATAAGAATGTATAACCAATTCATTTTAGATTTCATGATTCACTTTTTAATGGATGTCCATTTCTGGTGAATCGGTTCCCATACAACTTATCACTAGAAAGGGCACCCATTTATTAATAGCATAATGGATCCACTCAATAAATTACTTATCCCAAACCATGAGGGCCCATACACCTCATGAATTGAGATAAGAAATCACTCAATCACAACTAACAATAATAAAAGTATAAGAAAACCATTAGAACATCACTAAATAAACACAATCATATCAATTAATGAAAAGTAGTGAAATGAACCTACACGGAAAGGCAATATGCCTGACATGAGAATCCTAGGTGCATAATATGATGCATGTAACAATGCTCATTTCCCTCATATCATCAAGACAATGACGAAAGAAAATACTTAAACAGAGTAATAATCAACAACAACACACAACATGTGTATCAACCAATGGTGAAATAATGTCAACTATAATAGGAAAAATAGAATAATTATAATTTAGGAGACTTGGCTTTTACCCTGAACATGGGTTCATGATGCCCAAGAACGACTTATGACCAAGTTACCAAGCCTTAATAATCTCCAATATATCATTTCCAAATAGTAAATAAAGAAAATAAACCACCTATGATATCATTTTTTGACGTCTCACACTCGGATTCCACTTAATGGGTGCCCTAATCCAAGTGGGCCACATGGCCTCAAGTGCATCTCCTCGAACGCCAGAGGCTGCTATCTAGAAGCGAGGTCCTAGGGTGTGTCCGTGGGGAGACTATTCCCTCATTACCAAAGTGTAGCACAATTTATAAATATAAATAGAGGTAAATAGAAGAAGTAATAAAAGTAAACAAAAGGAACATCAGAAAATAAAGATAATAATAACAAAAACTGAAACAACTGGAATAACATTCAACAACTGATGATATGAAATGCCTTTTGAAAACTGAAAATCATGGATACATGATAGTAATAATAACATTTAAACATGATTATAAAGTATATAAATGACATCCCATGAATTATGAGTTTTGACATAGTCATCTACTATCAAGCTTCATACTAAACAACAAGCAATAAAGTGTTCGAAGCCCTATGCTTTCCTTTATCAAGACCTAAATTAATATAATGTACTCTAGGTACCAAACAACGCCTGTAAAGGGTGTGAGATAAATCTCTGTGGGCCACCAACAATGGAGTCTATAACATCCAACCCATGTAATGGAAATGTAAAAGTGTGCAAGATTGCATATATAACATACATTAGTATAATGTAACTAAATACCCAAGTACCTAATTCAGACCTTGGCTGGTGTCTGAACTTAACTAGTCCATTTATTTATTATTAATAGTTTATAAATAAGTCACATGTTAATAGTAGTGAAGGTTACAAGTTTTTACAAGGACACCTTCAATGACATTTAATAATGAAGTTCCAAGGTAATAACCAAGGAAACATATACCTCAAGGTTTTCCAACTTAGTAATAACTCTAGCCTGGCTAAGGGTAATAGTGTAATCGAAAGGGAATAGTCCAAGAAATTCCATAATGAGATGCCTATAGATTCTAAGGAGTTAATATAAGGTAAAATAGGGCTAAACAATGACTGGGCCCAATTGGATTTAACAAGGGCACCTACTTGTTAATGGTATATCTAAGGAGTGTATCCATGGAATGCTATAATAATATTGAAGGGACCCTACAGTGTCATAACAGACATCCAAAGAATATATAAGGATTAGGATCTAGGTGTGTCTCAACCTAGAAATCTATATCTTTGAATTGGAATGGTGTTCCCACATGCTCAAAGAATTCCTTGATAAGAATACAAGACGACCTCGAGTCAAGCCACTCCTATTTGATATTTAAGTCATGTAATATTTTATTTGGTTCAAGCCTTTCATTTCATCAGTATGATAAGGTCAAGTAGAATGTAATATTTTAATCAAGTCTTAATTAATGAAATAGTCTATTTAGTTCAAGTATTTCCTCCCATTAATGTGGCAAGGGGTTCTATGGACATGCAACCCATTAATCATTCATAATTAATCCAGTCAAGTCATATACATAGTATACCTAACAATTTCCATTTCACATTTAATTATCAATTCATGCACTTACCTTATGTTGGTCAAGCGGTGAGCATAAATGGTACTTTACATTATGAAATTCACAATATAAATCAATCCATTTAATATAGAAAAATCATATGCTTAGAAGATTCAAGCAAAGTCACACCCGAAAGGTAGATCAAACATTTCAAATACTAAAAATCGAATTATGGCATGACATCCTAGAAAGGATGGATGGAGTTGTGGATGTAAACATCAATACTTAATCACATATATAGAAATATAATATCCACGTGGTTCTAATTATTTTAAGAATGGTATATGAATTCAATAAATGACACTCGATGAAAGTGGTGGGGCCCACATGAAAATTCCAAAATTAACTAACTTAAGAGATGAGTGATAGACCACCCACCTTAGGCTTGTATAAATCTCCTCCATCGGTACCAACCCTTGATTTGTCTTATGATGGAGTACATATAAGAAAAAGGAAAAAACTTGCACACCTAGATAACTATGTCGAGAGAAATAGAGGAGAGTAAAGGCTTAAACAAACTCAATTACTTACCGTTGCACATCCAACTTGAAAAAGGGAGCTCAATCATATCCCGGATGAAGGAGATCTTCCAATCCCTAGCTTTGGACTTAAAAAAGCTCGAAAATGAGATCCATGGAGGAAAATCCCACTTGAACCCATAATAGGAAGAATGAGGGGAGTTAATAGACCATTCAAGGAAAATCTGTAAAATTACCCAAAAAATAGCTTGTGCACAATTTGTCCACATGATTTGAAAAACCATGCACAAACCATGCATAATTACCTAGGAAGAAGGGGCACTCCCATAGTTAGGCTGCATGACCATGAAAAAACCATGAAATTTTATTCTATTTGAAAATTTCCATCCATGTGGTTAGGAAAACCATGTGCCAACCATGTTATAACCTTATCACTTATCCATTTTCCCCAAAAATATGGGTTCTGGGCTCCGAAAAATCCCCAAACACCCCTAAGTCCATTAAAAACTCATTAGGAATCCATATTAGGTCCAAATAAAAGAATTATATTGAATTTTAAAGGATTTATACTTGAGTGAAAAAATGGGTTCTTACAATCTTTCCCCCTTAAAATAACTCATCCCCAAGTTCCCCTTCCATGGGTGGAGAAAAAATGTGTGAGAAAAAGTCTATCCACTGAGCACTTATGTCGGCTTCCCTCTCCAAAGTCTCATCCTTTACCCGGTCATGCTTCCATAGCACCCGTGCTAAAGGGACAGACCGACCTCATAGATCCCTCATGCTTCAGTCAATGATGCATACTGGATTCTCCTTAAAGGTATAATCAACATCTATCTGAAGTTTTTTGAGATAAAAAATATAAGAGGAATTGGCATGATACTGGAGAAGCTGTGATATAGGGAAGATGTCATGCATGAAATGGTACCTCTGAGGTAGTAGAAATCGATATGCTACTAGCCTGACTCTTTCTTGGATTTTCAACGAACCATCATAATGAGGAAATAGATTCATTTTCATCCATAACTGTCTATGACCTAGCCTATACAATACCCAAAATAAAACAATGTCCCTAACCTTGAATTCTAGAGGTTGTCGATGATGATCAACATATGATTTGTTTCTAGACTGAGAAGTAGTCATACACTTCTTGATCACCTAAAACTTCTATAAAGTTTCCTAAAAAGATGAGGACCTAGTAGTGCTACCTCAACTACCTCTAGCTAACAAAGGGGGTAAACAAAACAACCTACCATATAAGGCCCCAAAAAGATCCATCTTAATTTTCACCTGAAATTTTTTATTATATGAAAACTCAATGAGTGGGATATTTTTCTACAATGAACTCCCAAACAGAAAGGGCAGATGATTGGAGTACATACTCTTGAACCTATACTGTCCATTCTGATTGTCCATTAGTCTAAGGGTGAAAATATTTTCTTTGAAGAACATGTATTCCCATAGTATTTTTAAATCCCTACCAGAACAGTGATGGGAAACAAGAATACCTATTTGGAATGATTGTACGTGGGACCCCATGGATTCATATGATTCACGGACGTACAGTCTTCCCAGCTCATGAACTGAGAAAGTATCATAAATAGTAACTATGTGGGATGATTTTGTTAGTCGATCAATGACTACCTAAATAGAATCACTACCCCTAAAAAACCTTGGTAAGATGACTAAAAAATCCATAGAAACATATTCCCATTTTCATTTAGGTACTAGAAGTGGTTGTAGAAAGCGCATAGGTCTCTGGGGCTCTGCCTTCACCTACTGATTGGGGGAACACCAAGTGATAAATCCTTCTATCTGATGTTTTGTCTAAGGCCACCAATAATGGTGTTTCATATCTCCATACATCTTGGAGATTACTAGATTAAATACCCACTGAGAAGTTTTGGACTCTTTCATCATCTCTTCTCTTATATCTGTAGGAACCCAGATACATCCACGTAGATGCAGGACCACATTTCTGTCCATAGACCAATCTGGAGGCAGGTTATCTCCTGATATACTCTCACAGAGAACCAACTCTTCAAGATCTAAAATATTTCTACCCTTAACCTTATAAAAAGGGAATATATAACTATTAAGGATGAGAGATAAGACTACTTGTGACTATCAGAGAACTCCATATGTATCTTAAAAAAAGGGGCATTAATTTCCATTCATCACTGGCTTCCTGTACGGCCTGTGTTTGAGTTTTCTGACTCAGTGCACCTTCAACGACATTGCCCTTCCCAGGAATAATCTCAAAATCAAAATATTTTAGATATTTGATCCATTTTCACTATTTTAGGTTCAAGTCATGATGATAAAAGACATATTTGAGGCTCTTGTTGTCTGTGTACACCGAAAAGTGTGCACCTAACAGATAATGTCCGCAAAAAGTAAGTCAAAGACAACTAGTTCAAGCTCAAGGTCGTGCATCAGGTAATTACACTCATGAGGCCTCAACTTTCGAGATCCATATGCAATTACTCTATCTTCCTACATTATCACTTCTCTAATGTCAATGCCTAATACATCACAGTGGATGGTATAACTTATACATGGATCTGGAAGAGTCAGAATAGGTTCCAAAACAAGCCTCCCTTTTAGATCTTGAAAGGCTTTATGACATGATTCAGACCATATGAACTTGAAACCCTTATTTTTAAGACCAGTAAGAGGGGAAGAAATGCAGGAAATGTCTTTTATAAAATGTATGTAATATCCATCCATCCCCAAGAAAATTTGTATGTCAAACAAATTCTTGGGATACTCTTAGGAAACTATAACACTAACCTTTTTGGGTTCAACATATACTCATTATTCTGATATTATATGACCCAATAAGTGAAAATTTTTGATCCATAAGTGAAACATAGAAATATTGGCATAATTTTGGCTCTCTCTTAATGTACTCAGAATGATCTCAATATGTTTGGTGTGATCGTTATGACTGTGAGAATACACCAATATTTCTTCCCTAAAGAGCACAAAAAAGATTCCAAATAGGCATGGAAAACCATATTCATTAGATCCGTGAAAATGGTGTTCATGTTACTAAGACCGAACGACATAACTAGGTACTCAGAAAAACCATAACTACTACAGAATGCTATACAGGGCATGCATTATGGATCAACTCATACCTAATGATAACCCGATCTCATGTCGATCATAGAGAAGACCTTTGCTCCTTAGTGCTGGTCAAAGAGATCATCTATTTGAGGAAGTGGGTAATGGTTCTAGACTGTAATCTAGTTCAAACATATATTATCCACACATAGATGTAAGGTTTCATCCGCCTTCTTGGAAAAAATCATGGGTGAACCCCAATAGGATGTACTAGTCCATATAAAGTGATTGGCCTCTAAATCCCCAAACTACCTCTTAAGCTCTTGAAACTGTATTGGTTCCATTCTATATGGAGGAATGTACACTAGAGATACTCATGGAACATGTTAAATCATAAACTCTACCTATCTATCAGGAGGAATGATAGAAAAATTATTGGGAAATACATCTCAGAAACGATCCACTACTAGAGGGAAATCAGCCTTGAGTAAACCCTGATCCTCCATGAAGATGTTGGCGATCTGGTTAGTCACTCCACCTAGACCATCATGCTCTGGTCCCTCTCCACAAGCATGGACATCCCACTCACCCTTATTTAGATAAATTCTTCCCTATGTGGATGTAAAAGATACCCTACGATGATATAAGTCTACAAAATCATGATAGTTAACTAATAATTCCATCATAAGTATGATATCTAAGCTCATCATATCAAGAATAAAGAAGTTCCATAAGAAAGGGTAACTACCTAATTTAAGGGGAAAATCGCTACACTAGTGTATGATATATGTTCATACCCCTAATGGTGTATCTAGAGTCATTAAGCCATAATAATATTGTATCTCTAGTCAGATACTTTTAATGATAGATATGTAGATAAAAGAGTTTGAAGAACCTATATCCAATAAATTAGATACTATGGTAGATTCCACAATAATCATACCTTGTACTGTAGATGGTCCCTCATACTGATCCTGGGGTATTGGATATAGTTCAAGAAATAGACTTAATCCACGAGCTTGTGCAATAGATGGATTACCATGACCATAACTGCTCTACTAGAACTGGTGGTGATCAGGGGTATGGATACCACGACCAAGACCACCTCCTCATCCAAACCTTCTGGTTCTATTCCAACTCCCCACCTGACACGACGTAAAAAAGCTGCTCCTAAAGGTGGAGTTGCTGCAAATTCTTTTCCACTCAAGGCTAGTGGAAAGGTCCTTCTGAAATGCTAGAGATTACCCATATGGATGAATGATTGAAACTCCATTGTGCCTCTATCACAATGAGTCTTTAGGTTCCCCCATCATTGAAACTAATGACACACTTTGGAGCTATCGAACTGGTTACTCTAGTTGTCACTCCACTGATGAGAAACCACAGGAGAATGTTTCCTACCACTAAAAGAATTATTGGCCTAATGCGGCACTGGTCCTCTATACCTGGTACAATTTTTGTACCTTAGGTTACACTTAGTGATAAGATCATAATTAACTATCTTAGAAAAATTAGTTAGGTGAGATACATTCATCTATATATGTATGGTGTATTGGAGCCCATCCTTGAAGAATCTTGCATGTGAAATCTCATCACCGGCTAGAAGTTGTGCAAAAAAATTGTAACTATCTAAACCATGATGAATATTCCTTAAATGGAACAGAACCCTACTCGAGATGCATGAACTCTATGGATTTTTCATCTCTCAGTGTTGAAGGAAAGAACTGATCATAGAAGGCATTCTAGAAATCAACCCATAACATGCCCTGATGAGGATTGGCCTGTGTAATCGCATCCCCCCAACGATTGGATGGGTCCTAAAGCATGTATATATAAAGCATGAATCTCCACGCTAGAGGAATTCCCATTTGCTCAAAGATAGATCAGATGGATTCTATCCAAGAGTCACCATCCTAAGGATTTCCATACCCTAAGAAAATAGGAGGATCCAGCTATTGGAACTCATGAGTCAGACCATCCATTATAGGTGCAAGACATAGAGCACCATGATTGGACTGTATCATAGGTAGGAAACTATCATGAACTTGTGCGTCAGTTTAGAAATTATTTACAATTGGCGGTGCATCAAGTGGAACTCATGGAGGTAATATTGGTAGCTTAGGGCCCACCATGTCTGGAGCATGGTCTTCGCCACCTTCCTAGAACACGATACGAGGAATTCATGGTGGAATTGGTATAAAATTTCCAAGAACATGCCTTAAAACAAGCTTAAGTAGAAATATAGCAACACTAGAAGAAGCTGAACATAGGAAAACTCACTACCTAAGGCATACTAACCCAACTACTCACTTAGATGACCAAGTATTGATAAGTACTCAAGTATAAGTTCCATTTCATTTTACATTAAATTACCAGGATCTCTCCTTTAACTTTCATAAAAATGTGAAGGAGGGATAAGGATGCACAACCAATTCATTTTATATGTCATGATTCCCTTTATAATTTATATCTATTTCTGGTGAATTAGTTCCCATACACCTTATCACTGGAAACAATACCTATTTATTTATATCATAATGGCTTAAATCGGTAAATTACTCACCCCAACACATGAGGACCCATACACCTCCTGAATCGGGAGAGACAATCACTAAATCAAAACCCACAATAATACAAGCATAAGAAAACTATCACAACAATAATAAAAAATCACAAGAATATCAAGCAATGAAAAGTTGTGAAATACACCTACATGTAATGGAAATATGCACAACATGCGAATCCTAGGTGCCTAATATAAAGAAAGTAACAATGATCTTTTCCCTATTATCATAGGTCTAGGGATGAAAGAAAATCCTCAAATAGAGTAATAATCAACCACATGATACAACATGTGTGTCAGCAAATGGTTAAATAATGTCCACTGTAATTGGAAAAATAAAATAACAATTATAATTTAGGAAACTAACATTTTACCCCGAACATGGGTTCATGGAGCCCAAGAATGACTTATGACCAAGTTCGCAGGCCTTCCTAATCTCTAATATAACATTTCCAAATAGTAAAGCAAAAAAAGAAACCACCTCTAATACCACATTGTGACATCCCAGACCTAGATGCTACTTAATAGGTGCCTAGATCCCGGTGGGCCGCATGGCCTCAAGAACATATCCCCAAATGGCAGAGGCTTGAAACTAGAAGGGAGGGCCTAGGGTGTGTCAATAGAGAGACTATGCCCTCATTACCAAAGTTTAGTATATCATATGAATATAAATATAGGTAAACAAGGGATGTAATACAAGTAAATAGAAGGCACAATGGAAAATAAAGACAACCGTAATAATAATTGAAATAACAGGAATAACAATCAACATCTAATGATATGTAATGTAACTAGAAACTAGAAAAAATGGATACAAGACTGTAGCCATAACATGTTCCACATAAGTATTAAATGAAATTGAAGACTATCCCAAGAATCAAGAGTTCTGACTCAGTCATCTTCTATCAATCTCCATACTAAACAACAAGCAATATAGTGTTTGATGCTTTATTATTCCCTTTGTCAACAACAACATTCATGTAATCTACTCCAGGTACTAAATGCCTCCTGGAGTTTGTTTGAGATAAATCTCAGTGGGCCACCACCAATGGTGTCTATAACATCTGACTCGTGTAATGGAAATATAATAGCGTAAAAAAATTAATATATAAAGTAAATCATTACAATGTAATTAAATACCCAATTACCCACTTCATTCCTTAGATGGTGTCTAAATATAACCAGTCCATTAATTTATTTATACTAGTTTTTAAATAAGTCACATGTTAACAATAGTGAAGGTTCCATGTTTTGACAAGGCAACCCATAATGGAATTTAATAATGAAGTTCCAAGGTAATAACATAGGCAACATAGAACTCAAGGGTATTCAACTAAGTAATAATTGGAGACTAGAAAAGTGTAAGAGTGCAATACATGGAGCATAGTCCTAGTAATTCGATAATGATATGCCTACTGAGTCCATGAAGCTCATCCAAGGTAAAATGTGGCTAAGTATTGAATGGGCCTGGAGGGCTTTAACCATGGCACCTACTTGTCAATGATAGATGCAAGGAGTGTATCCAAGGAATCATGTAATAATATTGAATGGATCCTATAGTGTCATACCAAGCACCCAAAAGATAGATAAGAACTATGATCTAGGTGGGTCTCAACCTAAGAAAGTTGTATTCTTGAATCAGAATGGGGTTCCCGAGTGCTCAAGGAACTCCCAGATAAGAATCCAAGGTGAACTCGAGTTAGGACACTCCTATTTGATATTGGAGTCATGTAATATTTCATTTGTTTCAAGCCTTTAAATTTATTAGTGTGAAAGGTCAAGTAGCATGAAACCATTTAATCATGTAATAATTGATCAATAAGTCCATTTTGTGAAATCCTTTCCTTTTATTTGTTTGACAAGGCCAAGTAGCATGAAACATTTATTAATTCCATTTAAAGAATAGTAAATAATTAATATTCATTCTACTACCATCAATTAATGTGGAAAAAGGTGCTATAGACCTGCAACCTATTAATCATTCGCAATTAATCTACTTAAGTCATATACTGGCAATACATTCCAATTTCCATTTCACATCTAATTATCAATTGAAGCACTTACCATAGGCAAGTCAAGTGGTGAAAATACATGGTACTTTCCATTGTGTAATTAAATATAAAAATCAATACTTTTAATATAGAAAATCTTACCATTAGAACACCCAAGCAATGTCACACACAAATGGTGGCTTAAACATGTAAAATACTAAAAACCGAATTATGGTATAACATTATACATGGGGTGGATGGATTTTTTGGTGCAATAAACAACAATTAATCAAATATATGTAAATACTATATCCATATGGTTCTAATGATTATAAGTATTGCATATAAATTCTATAAACGGAACCCGATGAAATTTATGGTCCCCTCACGATAATTCCAAAATCAATGAACTTGAGGGATGAGATAAAGAACTCCCACTTTAGGCTTGTCTGACTCTCCTAATCTGGTACCAGGGGTTGATTTGTCTTTGAATAGGGTAGATCTGAGAAAAATGGAAAAATGATCACACCTCAATAACTTAGTCGAGAGCAAGACAGGAGAAAAAATGATTAAACAGACACAAGTACTTACCGTCACACTTCCAACATAATGAACATAATCTTGATTAGATCCCAGATGTAATAGATCTTATAATCCCTATCTCTGGACTACAAAAAGCTCCAAAATGGGATCCATGGAGGTAAATCTCATGGAAATCATAATTAGAAGAAAGAGGTTACTTAATAGATCATTAAGGGAAAATATTTAAAATTACCCATAAAAAGAGCATGTGCACGATTTGTCCACACGATTCGATAAATCATGTACAAACCATGCACAATAACCTAGGAAGAAGGGGCACTCATACGGTTAGGCTGCATGACAATGAACAAACCATGTGATTTAGTTTTTTCTAAAAATTTATATCTTAACGATTAAGAAAATTGTGCACCAACCTCACATTAATCATGCGACTTGGCTAGTTTCCCAAAAAAGATGGGTTCTGGGCTCTGAAAAAGCCCCGTACACCCCTAAGTCTTTAGCTCACCCATTAGGCATCCATAATGGGTCCAAATAAAAGAATTAGAACAAATTATAAAGGATCCATACCCAAGTGAAAAAATTAGTTTTTACATTATAAGGATATATATATTCATACTATTATGCTTAATTTTCCTCTATCATTCATTAAAATATTTTTACCCTTAATTAACCAATTTTCCTTTACTGTGCGAATAAATATTTACTATAGTTACTATTCATATTGTTCAAAATTTAAGTTAAACATGTTTCCAAATATTATATATTATTATTATAAATATGGAATCAATTTTATCATAATCAATTAACATATGTGGAAGAATTAAATTTAATATAAAATTTACAAGCATCATGGAAAGCAGTTTTCAAAAAAAAATGCATTTTTAAGGAAAATATGATTTTACTTTAACTCTATAACTTGTAATATTCATTATATTCATTTCAATTCATAAATATAGATATTTAATATAAAAATTTCATTTGTTTCATTTATCATTAGGGCTTATTTTAATTAATTATAATGAATAAACATTACGAATTTTAAAACAATTTTCAGAAAAATGTGTTTTTTATCCTATACATTATCTTATACTAAAATACAATATAAATATGATTTAAATGTTATTAATTTAATTATCTAAAACTAAATAATACTTATATTACCTTTAAATTAAATTAAAATAATTGTTATAGTTTTAAATTAATTAATTTTCTAAAATAAATTATATTTTTATAAAAATGGTATTTTCACTATTCACTAAAAACACTATATTTTTTGAAAAATCCAAAAGTTTCACCATAAGTTAATTTTTATATGATGATTCAAAAAATAGTTTTGTTTTTATAAAATAAATTTTCTAAATTCTCTATAAAATAATCATAATATTTTTTTCATAAGTAGAAATAAAAATCCTTTTTAAAGAAAACATATTTTAAAGTACAAAAAGACATTACCAAATATTTAATTATTATTTAATAATAATTTAAAAATATATTTACTAATAATATATATATATATATAAATATCATAAATTAGGTAATAAAACTCATATTGAAAAATTTAATGGAAATGTTAAAATGGTCATATTTTAATAATCATTGTTTGTTTTGTTTCGGTGTTGCGTATCACATACACTATTGAACATAGTTTTCTCTTTAAATAAAAATTCTGGGTGTTAAATTTTTCTCCCATTTAATAAATTTCATTCTATCACTTCAAATTTAAACTGGGTGAGAAATGTTTTGACACTTGACAATATCTTCATTGCAAAACCACATCGTAAAAAAGGTTAATAAAACATTATCCTGAAAAGAGAGAAAAGGAATTTTGATGGTCTTCACATAAATAGGTTTCCAAGTAGGATAACAATAGTGGAAAGAGAAAATATATAAATGTAAGAGAAAACTAACACATAATAAATAATAGAGTATGATAGAGCACATAGACAAGATAAATTAAATAACCTCAAAACCATAAATCAGTGATGGGTGAAAAGACTATCAATTCATAAAAAATGACCATAATATGAAAAAAATTGATTCAAGATTATTTTATTATAGAAAAGGTATTAATTTAATATCTACACTAGGAACATAAGGACATATAATTTCTGGACATGTATAATTCCATCATTTAATTAATTTCCACTACAATCACATCTTTTTCTACAAACGATGAGAACTCAATAATTTTCATTTCTAAAGAACTATAATAAAATTTCAATGGATATAATAATACTCGAAATAAAAAAATATATTCCTCTATTCTTTACTAATTCCAAAAATAGAAATGGGATAACTTATAAGTGACATGTATTCCGTAGCATCTGAATTTATAGGCTTTAATATATGTTATTTATTATCTATTTGAAAACATATGCACTTATGGTAATTTTTGTTCCCTTAATAATGGTTCATAATGAGATTATAAATTTAACAAATCATATCGCCTAGTATTTTCAAACCAGGTGTAGAACAAGGCCCATTCGTGTGAACTAGTTCCCAATAAAATCTTGCTCAATGCGGTGTTTTTAGTTTTTACCCCTAGGTACATCTCTTCCACAGCCACATCTACTTGAAATATCCAGAAATGGATGTATTTTCTTAATACACCAATTAATATATACTTAAAAAAAACTTATGTATGTTTAATTATACTTATTTGTATCCCTAAGGCTTTTTTAGAGTTTTCTAATCATAATCCCAAAAAATAGCTAAAATTCTCCTTTAATACCAACTATAAAAACCCTCTTCTTTATTAAAAATTAATTCATGATATATTACATAAGATTAAACTTAATAAAACATATAATATCAATAAGTATAGTTTATTTTTTTGGAATTATGTACACTATACAATAAACTAAAATATTTGATACAACAACATTATTGAAAACTTTCTTGACATGATTATATTATTCTATCATACTTAAAACTGTATGGGATAACCTAGGGATATACACAAGAAAGTGGTGAGAAATAAATCCATGTAAGGGAATAAACATGGAATAATATGAAGAAAGTAATACATGTCAGACAATAGGAATATAAATGGGGCACAAAATGAGTGAGAATCATAAACATGAATAATATGACATGATATAGAATGATAACATAAAGGCAACTTGGGAAATGTGGAAATAACTTAAAACAATGCATCATAAATAATGGTTAAGGCTAACTACCAAGACATAATGATGAAAAATTTCATGTGCTGGATTAGGTTAACTCCCAAATCACTTTAACATCTCATGAGACTAAAACATTACGCAATGCAATTGAGTGCTATATAACTCCAAGTACAGCCGTACCATTCATTTTATTCTAATACATAAGTGTGCCATATAGATCATAAAACATGGAATCATTTATCATCAAATATTATTACATGGTCAATGAGTATGGAATACTTACATGTAATTACCCAATAAAATAATTTTAAGTGTATAAAGGTGAACACCCTTTATAGTAAATGGGTATGGGTATTCACTATATAATTGTTTGGCATGGAAAATCATGGTGAAAATTTGGCAGCATAATGGGGGAGTATATATATTCATGGGAGGGGTTTGTGAGATTGAATGTGGTCTCTAATAATTTACAAATTATAAGGGAAGTAAGGGGTATTTTTGAGAACATATCCCAATATTATAAAATGGATAATAATGGCATAAGATAATGAAGATTCTTGAATAAATAAGAGATGGGGAGGATCATTTACTAAATTTCGATATGGTAATGGGTGTACATAATGGTTCATGGGTGGAATTAATGAGAGATAAATGTGTCACTCAATATTTATTTATCAAATGTAATGTAAGGGGGGTATGGAAGAATATACACCGACATGAAAAAATATAAATTTAGAGGCATGATATGAAAGAGGTGCTTGAATGGAAATGAGAAAAGAGAGATCACTTACTAAATTTTTGCATGGTAATAGGTGTAAATAAAAGTTCATGGGTGGTACTAATGAGAGTGAAAGAGGTCTATCATAATAAATAAATCACATGAGAATTAAGGTTGATATGGAATAACATATCCCAAGATTACAAATTATAAACTAAAGGCATAAAATGAAGAAGATGTTTGAATTGATAAGAGGAGAGAGATGTCCCTTATTGAGAGATTGGGGGAACCATGGGAGGGCTACAGAGAGGTAATAATAGATAAATTACATTATCTAAGGTTTTTTTAAATATAATTTAGAGCTTAGGTGGGTTTATATAAGAAATGAGTGGAGAGTTCTATATTATTTCCCAAACTTAGGTTTTGGACTCTATATAACAAAATAATAAAAAAAAACCTGACCATATATTTTGACCATGATTTCTAGAAAATGGGACTGGGTTTCATTATTTTACTAGTCCAATGGTCTAAATTATAAAAATATTAACTTTGGTTGTATAGAACTGAGTCATGTCCATAAAGAAATGATTTTAAAACCTTGAAATCATTGTAGGTTTTGGAGGATTCATAAAGGATATATAAAAAAATTACACTTAAAATTAAATTATTTTAAATGATAATCATATATTTGGTCTTTTATACTATTTTTAGTATTTATTACATCAATTTTGGGTCATTATGATGTCATAATACACACTATATATTTATACCGTATTTAATTTTTAACCAAAAATTTGACTATCTCAGAAAATTATGAAGAGTTCACCATTGGATAATTTTAACATGATGAATCCAAAAATAATATTTATTTTATCCAATTAATTTTATAAATATATTAACTTTCAATTTTAAAATATAGTTGACATTTATTGAGAAATGCTATATTTTTCTTACAACGCTAATTTTCAAACCATTATAAAAAATACACTTAACATCATAAAAATTATATTATAAATTAAATCTATCGATAATAATTTAATAATAATATTAAATTAAAATATAATTTATTTAAAAAATTCCTTAATTCAACAAAAAGAAATATCTTAACTAAAATTTCATATTACTTAAAAATACAATTTGTGTTTTATCGTATCAAAATATAATTTTTATCAAACTGATAACTTATTCATTTATAAATTAAAAACAATATGGTATAAATATATTAATCATATCAGTGAGACGGAAATATATATATATATATATATATATATATATATATAAATACTATTAGGTTTAATTTTTTTTCTATTATTAGTAAACTTATCTTTACCCTTAATCAACCAATTTCCCTTTTACCATGGTAAAAAATATTTACTATAGTTATTATTCATACTATTAAAAAATTAATCTAAACTCATTACATAATAATAATTATGATGATTATAAATATAGAATCCATTGTATCAAAATCAATTCACAAAGGTGGGAGAATTTAATTTAATATAGAACCCCAAGCATGATGGAAAGAAGTTCTCCGAAAGGTACATTTTGTTTGGAAAAGATGATTTTACATTAACTCTATAACTAGTAATATGAGTTATATGTATTTTAGTTCATATATATATATATACATAAAATATAAAAATTTCATTTCAAAAATTTCTAATTCGGGGTTATTTTAATTAATCATAATGGAAAAACATTATGCATTTTAAATAGTTTTCAGAAAAATATGCTTTTAATACTAAAAATAAACATATACTAAAATATAGTATAAATATGATTTATATATAATTAATTAAATTAAATATAACTAAATAATACTCATGTTAAATTTAAATAAAATTAAAATCATAATCATACTTTTAATTTTATTAATTTATCAAAATAAATGATGATTTTATATAAAAACTTTATTTTTAACTATTCACTCAAAAATATATTTTTTCCAAAAAATACTAAATTTTCACCAAAAGTTAATTTTGATACGATGATACAAAAAATAGAGTTCATTTTATCTAATAAATTTTCTAAATTTCCTATAAAAATAATTATAATTTTTTACAAAAATATAATTAAAAATTATTTTTGAAGAAAACTTATTATGAAGAACAAAAATACATTACCTAAAAAATTGATTAATTAGTTAATAAGAGTTAATTAATATATTTATTACCTATATATATATATATTTAATAAATTAATTAATCTTACTCAAATATAAAATTTTAATAGAAAGGTTAAAATTGTCATATTTAAATAATCAATATTTTTTTGGTGTTGCGTATCACATACACAATTTAATATAGTTTTCTCTATTAAAAAATCAGACCATTACATATCAGTCTTATGAATATAGTATCTAATAGACCATAAAAATAATTAGAATGGAGTTGTATTATCCTATATGATTCTAATCCATTTGAAGACGTACTGAGTCATCCCTCATTGAAGAAGAAAAAGAAGAGGGGTCACATGGCCCACAAAGTAGATAACTATTCCATATTCATGCCTAACCTGCTCAAATCGATCATTAGATGATGACCATTCCCATAAAAATGGTCAATTACCGAATGAAAACCCATCCATCCCAGGTGTCACCATATAATCTAAGAGTCCTACTAGGAGAAAATGATACCTGAACAAAACCTCACATTAAAAAACTCCAGAAGTATCACTATGGTTATAAAGTTCCAAGGGTGCTACCTACCTTCGGATAAACCCTTACCCAACAGTAAGTGATGAACCTTTCAATAGGTCACACAAAAAATATTTCATTAGGATCTACTTATTAGTGTTTAGGTTTAACATAACCTAAGAAAATCAATGGAATCCTATGGGAAATGATCACATTCCCATTCTATGGATAACTCAGAGAAACATTTAAACTACCCTTACATGAGGGTTTAAGGTAAAACAGAAAGGTTTTATTAAAGATGATTCATTTATTTAAATTTTATTTTTAAAAATTATAAAGATTTGGGTTGAAAACATCAAGTACTAGTTTTAAGGAAAAATGTATATAGTGTATTTTTTTAGATAACGCTACAAGGAAAAAAGTTGGGTTTTATCAAACTTCCTTTCATGATTTATTCATTTAACCAACATCATATCATTATTAGGCACTTTATATTATAAAATATATTTTTAAAAATATTTTATATATTCTTAATCTTTTATAATTGGATTTTCTAAATAAAATTTAAATTTATAATCTATAAAGAAAAACACTCTTTAGGTTGAAATTAGAATTTGAATTAACTAACACATCGTATGAGTACAACTCAGAAGTAGATAACAGGTTTATTATAAATTTAGAAGGGAACTGGAAAATTAATATTCCACCATATTTCTATATGTGAATCCATTTAAGTGGCATTAAACACTTTGAATAACCATCCCAATATAACAAAAGCATACCCCTCTGAGGTTTAGTAATAAGGCATAACAAAAGGAAGGAAACCCATGAGTATCCTATTAATCCATTATGGGTTCATCTAAATGCAACATGAAGCACTTTAAATCATTAATATTCTGAACTAACCTTAGTGGTTTTATCTTATTAACAGCATACCCTAACTGACCTACTTGGGGCTAGTTGTGTATTTAGAAATTTATCCATACAGGTAATCTTTCCCTGGTGATAGAGTTACAAGCCTTTCTAAATGAAACCAATTCATTTAAAAAAAACAATAGTTTTTATTTTTATACAATGATATTAGAGTATATCAAGCTAATATATGGTGGTTCAATTATATAGTTCTCTATTTTTTAATTCATAATACACCCATACACTTTATATATTTCAAATTATTTCTAATTTAATCACAACCAATAATGTTTCATCCCATAAAATCAATGGACCATGACTCAAACATGTCATGACTAGTTAGTTAAGGTCACAACATTAAAATATGTGGGAAAACACCATTTAGGTTTATGTTAACACTTTAATAACCAATTTTATATCAAAATTATAACTAGAAATACTATCACATGTTGTAAATACCAGAAAAAGGGAAATTGATTTCCAAATAATGATAAGACACTACCTAAGAAATAAATCATAGAAGTGTGGTATAGAAACATGGAATTCTAAATAATCACTTAACATTTTATAATGATAATCAGGCTAAACATTGAACAATCACTAAAATATGTTGTATAAGAAAACATATTAATAATCATAGAATCATGACATAACAGTTAAGGCACATATCACAATTATAATGAATCATACATGGAATATATTATGCATGTCATGTGAATCACTATATTCCAATAATGAGGAATTTAATGATAATTCCTTTCCATACTAGGATAAGGGTAACATACCATAAACTATTAATCAGTGGAAATTACACTAACCACTCAAGGTGAAATCATAACCAACTGCAAAAAAACATGAACAAAAATCCCATCTATGGACACTTGGTATTTTCCCCATGCATGGGTTGATCACTCCTAGACATGGCTATTTACCAAGAACCAACAGATTCATAGTCTCTTATTTACTAGAAAAATATAGTAAGAAAAAGGAAAATAAACCATTCTAATACCACTATACTACTCTAATGTGACTACAATATCCAATTAGAATACATAGATAGGTAATGTATAAAAAAGACATAAATAAAGACAATTTTCTTGAGGGATATGCACATGATAATCTGGAGCTCTGGAATAGTCTTGTTTTCATAACTCCTAGGTAAATGTATAATAGCACCTTCATAATATAATGGACTTGAACCTATAACCATGAGGTCTATTTGGGTACCCCAGTACAACGGAAGCCTGAATAGGGTGTAAGATAAACTTTGAGGCCACCACCAATGTTTTCTAATGATATTTGATATGTGAATATAAAATATAGTACTGTGTAGGTATAATAAATAATCCATAAATAAATAAATGTAAACTAGTCAGACTTGTGTTCTAAAAGGACACCTGACCGACAATACCTAATTTCACCTAAGATAGAATACCTATAATTTTTTTCCAAAATATGGTTACTTATATATATATATATAGATTTATGTATATATGTAAACTATATACATTGTAAATTTCCTATCCACATATATAGATACATAGTATTAGATAAGACCTAAGGTTTAACTCAGGTTCCCATGCATAATACTACTCACAATAATAATAAGAATCTCATAAGAACAATTAAGGACCCTCATTCCTAAATATCATAATCAATATAGGATTCTATATTGAGTATCATTAATAAATAATAAAGAGGTTCATACCCAACCTCCTAATCAAGGGCCATGGAACATCATTCCTAACAATCCAAGTGATATGGACCTCATGCTAACATCCACGAACAAGGGGGAATTACAATTCAAGGTAAATGACCCTGATTGATGTTCCTATATAACAACATATAAGTAAGTTAATCCATTATTACCTATTATTCCTTAACCCAATGTTCTGTAAAGAATAAACTGACATTGCTCAACAAAAATCAATGTAAATAATTAGCAACTTGGAATTTTGACAAGTAGTATCTATCAAACACCACAATATGGTGGTTTAATCACATAGGAAGGCACAAGAATAAAGGAGTATAGATAACTCACCCCAAGTGAGTGGTTTAAGATGAGGTAAAAAACATATAATGTTTTAATTATAATTATAAAAATAATATAATTTAATGCACTAGGTCTTACATGACTAATTTTACATTTTCAAGGCAACACATGGAGAATCCAGTGTGCGGTACCATGACATAATTTATAAATGAGAATTGAATTATGAAAGAATATATAAACCACCTATTTCATACATAGGATAGTCGAGTCATCCAATATTAATACTTTATTTTATTCGGTTTAAGAGAAATCCATGAAATGGAAAAATCCCCTTAAAATAGGGTGAATGATCTCACAAAAAGATAATATTAGAGATTTAGTGGAAAAAAATGAATGGAGAAAGTGGAATTAAGATATTACTAGTACACATCCAATGATACCAATTACAAGTGATTATAAACCATGGTGGAGGAGATCTCTCCATTCCTAGAAGAGAAGAGGATGAGCTCCCACTGAGGGGCTCCTACTGTGTGCGGATTTGAGAAAAAAATGGATTAACCCTTTAAATAAGGTATATGTATTAATGTAAAAACATCTATTTTAAATAGGAACATGGTTTGGATACACGGTTGGCCAAATCATACACCAACAATTCATGGGATACTGCCTATGCATAGGGATTTCATGGTTCATAAGCATGTTTTAATAAACTGTGTTCCAACCATGCATTTCTATTCTACAAATAGGTATGAAACAACCTCAAGATTTTATTATTTGGTTTACAAAATTAGACCAAACCTTGGAACACTCGTATCCTCCCTGAATAGGCCACGAAATTTCTCATAGTGGGCCACACTGTTTCAGACAAACTATGTGACTCTGACAACTTCTCTTGAAATTTAATTTTCAGTGTCCATCTCTCCCAAAACTCAATAAAACACCTAAGTCACCTATAAAGCCTGAAAAAAGTCCAAAAATAACTTAATTAAGTGTTATAACTCTCACAATAATGTTTTGAAGCTTATTTTAGAGAGTGACCCATCTACTAAATGAAGAAATTATAATTCCTTTAGAATTATACCTTGGTCCAAAACATGTGATGTCACAAGATTGACCACTATTAAGGACTAAAATAAAGTTATAAGCAAAGGGTTGGTTAATATTAACTAACCACATACCTTTATATAACATTGTTAGAGGTTCCATTCTATCTATGTGTTAATTGTTTCTAATATCTGGTGAAAGGGATGATGAATTAAGGGAAATATATGATTCATAGGCTGTGATGTGATGAAAGGAGAACATATATGATGTGTTGAAAGAAGAATTATATGAGATGATAAATATACATGAAAATAGTGGGGTTATAGATATTACAATTCCTAATTGGTATTAGTTCTAAATAAAAATATATCAAGGCATTGATCTTGTAACACCACGAGATTTTATGAAAAATATTCTTTTTAATTTCATTAATGTGTTGTGTTGTACGCTACACCAAAAGGAGCTTGCACAGTACGCATCCCTTAATCGGGTTTCATTATATGCATGTGCGACCTTCCCCGATAGATTGTGTTGTACGCAATACCGAGTTTCGCTAAACAACGATATGTTATATAAACTAGCCGTTATGAATAGTAATACCCACTTTTTAAAATTTTATAAATTTTATATTTTAAAATGGACTTCATTTTTGGATTTAGAATATCTAAATTATCCTAGGGTGAAGTTTTGGTATTTTTCTGAAAACTTTCAATTTTTGATGAATAGTGAAAACACTAGGTTACTATTCAAAAACTGACTTTTTATTTAAATAATTATTTATTTTATTTAAATTTATTTTAGGTCAAAATTGATACATAATACCTATATAAGTTCAATTTAAGTCATTGGAGTCATTTTATAATAATTTTAGATGTATAAAAATTTTATTGAACTTTTCACCGTCTTTTACCCACCTCATAGGAGAATTTGCAAATTCACATAAAACATAATTTTACCGCTTTTGTGAGTGGAATTTCGAAAATCAGAGAGACATGGTTAATATCAAGGACTAAAATATGGTTCAATGAGATGAAAATAATTTTTGGTGAATAGTAACTTTTTACTTTTTTTTACCACGGTTAAAAGTAAATAGGGCAATTAAGGGTAAAAATGATATTATTATTACCCTAACACATGTCCTAATTCTATTGGATAAGTGTAATTCGACCAAAAACAACATTAGGAATAAAATATGACCATTTAGGTCCACTTGGATTAGATTAGGACATTTAATATTATTTCATTTAAAGAATAGTTAAAATAGTTAAAATCAAAGTTTTATAACTACAAAATTTTCAATATAGGGTTATACATAAGATAAATTCGACTATAAATATTCATTAGAAATATAAAAAGATTTCCTACATAATTATATTTTATTTGTAATTTTTAGACATTAAATAATTTAATTTATTTATGACACAATGATGATGCAGTAATTATCTTATTAATGAAATATTGACATAATTGATGTTATAAATACCCAAATAAATGTAATTTGAGACTTTTTATTAATTAAACTAATTTTATAGGTTACTATGACATGTTATTATTGATTTTATTTACTTTTTCTAACTAATCTTTCTGTTATGATTTTCAAAAAAATTAATTACCAAATAGTGTCAAAATTGACATAAAATAGTTTTTAAAACAAATATTATATTATTAATTGATATTTTATTCCAAAAAATCTAAGGTTCGGCCAAATGACTTAGATAAGGTTATATATTTTAATAATAAACAAATTGAGGTTCGTTTTACTTGTTATAGTAAGTTTATTAACCTTATAGTGTAAGAAAACAAGAAGACACGGTAAAAGAAAAATTATTTAACATAAAGTTAAATATAAATGATAAGGTTAAAAAAGAAACCTAAACTCGTCTAAATTCTATTTGATGAAAGTATTTTGACCCATCCCACCTTAGCTTAGAAATAACTCAATTTGGAGCTATTAAAAACCAAATATATCTTTATAATAAAATAATATTTTTAGTTATTGCAAAGGTGCCCCTCTCCTCACTTATAAAAGGGCACCTCCTCCCTCTCTTCCTCGCACCACCTTGAGCCTTCAATCTCGAAAAAACCCTAAAAAGTTCTCTTCTCCACTTCCCTAGAAACATCCTAGAGGTTCTGGTCTTCTTCAAAGACAAATATTAGTGCCCTAAGAGGAGGTTTCAGAAAGGCGTGTCGAAAGAAGAGGTAATATCCGTTACCGATTCTTTCAACTTTATTTCTTCTTCTACTTATTCTTATTTAGTTGTTTCATTATTAAGTAATAACATAAGTATCACTCATATACTGATATGTTATTATAATTATGAAACAACCCTATTTCACCATCTATCCATCCTATGAAAAACGAAATCACCGCGCGTGCGTACGTACAGAATACCGTCTCCACGTCGTGGGGTAATCTGTTTTCGACCGCCACCTTACATGGATGGGTATAATGGTGTAAATATATTAACTATATATTATTATTGCAAAGTGATATTTATTCTGAAATATTATACATACACTTAAATTCAATTCCTTGATCATGGGAATGATATCATCGCTCGTGCGTACGTACGGACTACCATCTCCACGACGCGATGAGATTCATTCTCCATGTTAACCATTCATGAATGATTATAAAGTATATATAATAAGTAATCATGAAATATATGAAATAATATTGATATTGGATTTATGTGTATATATATGTATGTCATCTACTTAATTTCATTCAATTCAATAAGGAAACAAAAACAACGTTCATGCGTACGTACTGCCTACCGTCTCCATGAATGGTGTATTTCATTCCATTTAATCGATCTATCATATATATATGTATATAATGAATATATATTATATATAAATCATTTTTTACAATATGGAATTATTTAAATCAGGATATAAGTAATAATATCAAGAACAAAAAGTCCAAACACATATGACAAATAAAACGATTTAACCAAAAATGATGCTTTAACATGTAATTTACAAAAGAACGGATAATATAAAGTCATAAGTGAACCATATATGATATCATAACCATGAATAGGATTCTCTAATAAGTCAATGACATTATTTAAATCATTATATAGGAGGTTCGGATACATACAAAGCATTTTAGACCTAAGGTAATGGATAATTATTCCAATCTCATTCTTAACCGTGATTGCTTATATGTAAGTATTTACTGGGGTTATCTTTTTCATCCATGTACCTATTTTCTAAAAATGGTTTCATGTATTATTAATGTCATTTTTACCCATTTTTGACTTTTACTACATGGTATGTATGTAATATTTCTTTTACGAGGCACTTTTTGACTTTTCCGGAAAAAGTACGAGAAGAAATTTTTTTAACTTATAGGATACGAACGTATTTTTACGGTTTTATAAAGCCTTATTTTCATGAAGCTTCCTCCAACATATTTCATTACTATTTTCAACAAAATATTTTTCTTTCAAAATGGCATGATGTTTTGTGAAAAGAAATTGATTTTTAAGAAGAAAGGATATTTTCCTCAAGAATTCATTTCAAGTGTTTTATCAAAACCATTTTCCATCTAAGATGACATTATTTAATATGTGTACGTTTCAAGTATAAAGTCTCTATGATTTAAATGGTTTCAATTTTCTTATTATGAAATGATATCCATTTCTTTTATATGGATTATGTGATGATGGGATTATGTTTATGAAACCCATTTTATTCGTTGGGTTATAATGAATAATGTATATTTATTTTGTGGCACAAGTAAGAATGATTTCATTATGAGATGGGTGGGACCTATATCTCCCTCCAATGCGTTGGGTAAAGATTTATATCTCATGAGATAGACATGGCTAGAACGGTATATTAATCCAGTTCAGTGTTATAGGACTGAAACGAGGAGTGAACTCGATTCAGAAAGGGACTTTGTCCACTAAGATGGTCTTGGTAGCAATGCCTTGGCTACTATAGAAATCATGACATGTGTTGAATGGTTTCCACAATTACATGTTTTATTCCCATGCTATTTTATCATTATTGATGTTCCCTTATGATATATTCCTTACATACTTCCATGATTCATGTCTTTGCTCAAGATTTTGATGTTTAGATTTTATGTTCAAGTTTTTGAATTCAAATGTTTATGGATTGTTTTATGTTCTCTATGTTTACCCATACCGGGCATTTGAGCTCATCCCTTTTATGTTTTCTTTTCCCTAGGATATAAATAAAGGTTTTAGGTAAGAAAAAAAACGGGAAGATCATTATGGGATATGTTGAAGATCTTTCACCATGATTAGAAGATTATATTTCGAGTTTCCAAAGACACTAAACTATTACGATCCTTGTGTGTCTGTTTTTGTTATGTACTAAGTATTCCACAAAATTAATATAATGTCCTTGTATGTCACGTTTTGGGTCTCTACAGTTTGTATCAGAGGAAAAATTTAGTCAACCTTTGTAAACTACGATGTGAAAACATTAGCAAGATCCCTAGAGATATTTTTAAGGTATGTCTAGGGATGTCCCTAAGGATAAGTATATATATAGGATATAGTCCTAGAACTATGGTAACGATCTTAGAATTTAACCTAAGATGTTAGATATTGAGGGTACTCCCCCTTTACTATGTTGTTTTCCCTAGCATGATTTTTTCCTCTCACACTATTCTTTTTCGGTTTTAGAAAATGGTTGGGGACAGGAATATTCACGATAATAGAGGATATAACGGACAATGGAATGATATTCTTTATGAGCAACCAAATGAAACGGGATTTTGAAGTCCAAACATCGTTATTATTCCTCAACATAAATCTCATAATATGATCAATAATCTCAACTTTGGTAAGTTTCCTGACTAAGATAATAAGAGAAAGATGAAGTTTCATGATGATCATAGAGGAAAAAAAGTTCAATTTCCCTCTTGTAAATCATGTGGGAAGAGGCATCGGGGAGATTGTTTCAAAGGAACTAGAAGATGCTTTGGGTGTGGAAAATAAGGACACAAAGCCAGTAAGTACAAAGGAAAAGGTTCAGTTAACACCATGGACAATGATAATGGTATTTCTACGACATCAACAATGATTATATGTTTTAAATGTGGAATGCATTGGCATTATGCAAACCAATTCCCTAAGGGGAAATCTCATGAAGAGAATCAGCATGGTCATATGAGTAGTATTTATGTGGATGATGATGAAGAGATTACAAATGAAATATGAGATGAAAGAAATGATGAAGCTCAGTTAGTGGTTTAAGAAGTTAGTGGAATGATTGTATGTTTATAAAGAATAATGTATGGTACTATGTAATAAAGAATCATATAAGGATTGTTACACTATTTTTTTTTCCTAAAGTATTTGAAAGTATATGTTGAATGGTTCCAGTAACCATGGAAGGTTATTTAGATATTTTTGGAAAGTAGATGATATGCGCATAATGAAGGGATAATAAGATAATGAGATGTTTGATTGTATTCATGAGCTCATGACTGATATAAGGACTAAGTGATATTATGGTCTGATTATATAGATTTGTGGGATTTTGGTATGTGGAAAGAGTTACCTTTTGACAGTATTCATTTTTTTCACTAAGGTTCTATGGTAATTTATGTTTCACGATAATATATGACTAAGGTATTCATGTGTTTGGAATATAACCAACAAGATATATCTTATGATATATGTGGGATAAATGCTTGTATTCACATTCTTGGTAGATAACCTTTCTAGTAATTGTTTTCTTTATACTATGAGTTTGGATCGAAGTCTTTTAGATAAGCCTAAAGATTGGAATGGATTATGTTGGACATAAGTTGTTATTGTTTAAGGATAGAAATTTTTTCGATATTATTGATGGGATTTTATAGTAATGTAGTTTTAGAAAAAGGACAACCGGCAGGATGGGTGACCGCCCATCGCGTCAGACAAGGCTGTGGGAATCGAACCCACAACTGAAGTGCGACTGACCTTTATTGCATACCAATGGCCAACAGGAAGTCCCTGGTTAGTAGAAACTATTTTTATTTTATTAAGCAGTATGATAGATGAAGTATAAGTTCATTTTTGGAATCGTATACGATTAACCTCACCATAGATGGACTTATGTAT
This sequence comes from Viscum album, assembly GCA_963277665.1. NCBI lineage: Eukaryota > Viridiplantae > Streptophyta > Magnoliopsida > Santalales > Viscaceae > Viscum > Viscum album. The sequence continues at coordinate 1,422,690,290 of OY728120.1, forward strand.
ATTTGATAACTTTTGCTAACCTTTTGTTCGAAACAAATGGAATGAACCATCATTCTATCACATGATCTGTTAACACTTTACAAATAACAAATTCAACTTCATTTATTTAAGAGATGAAGTGGAAATTGTTCAAAGCACGAACAACAGTGAGATTGTACCAAAATCAAGTAAGTATTTCTTCTAATTCAAAATTTTCAACTTTAGGGAAATGATATTGAAAACCAAAAAAATGTTGTCCTAGTGCTCTTATATTTGATGAATCAGATGGTACCTTAGATAATCACAAATTTATGGCTTTGTGATTGATGGGTTTTTCATAGCCATGTTCTCTACCACTCTCCATCGGAACTTGATGGTTAGATTTTTCTTCCATATCCATATTTTAACCTATGTTCTCCTACATAGAAACCCAGTGATGAGTTACTTTGGGTAATCGTTACGTTTCATACTTTAGTTTTTAAAATTAAGTTTTAGTATTCCTTTTTACGATGTGTGTTTCTATTAAAGATGCTTTTGAGTAGTAAACCATTTATAACCCCGATGAATTTCGAATGCGAAATTCATTTTAAGGGGGGTAGAATGTAACACCCCGAGATTTTTTGAAAAATATTCTTTTTAATTTCATTAATGTCTTGTGTTGTATGCTATACCAAAAAAAGCTTGCACAACAGGCATCCTTGACATGGCTTTCATTACACGCATTCGCGACCTTCCACGATAGCGTGTGTTGTACGCAATACCGAGTTTCGCTAAACAATAATATGTTATATAAACTAGCCGTTATGAATAGTAATATCCACTTTTTGAAATTTTATAAATTCTATCTTTCAAAATGGATTTCATTTTTTCATTCCGAATATTGAAATTAGCCTAGGGTGAATTTATGGTATTTTTATGAAAACTTTAAATTTTTGATGAATAGTGAAAACACTGGGTTACTATTCAAAAACCGAATTTTTATTTAAATTTATTTTAGGTCAAAATTGATACATAATAGCTATATAAGTTCAATTTAAGTCATTGGAGTCATTTTATAATAATTTTAGATATATAAAAATTTTATTGAGCTTTTCACCGTCTTTTACCCACCTCCTAGGAGAATTTGCAAATTCACATAAAACATAATTTTACCGCTTCTGTGAGTGGAATTTCGAAAATCTGAGAGACATGCTTAATATCAAGGACTAAAATGTGGTTCAATGATATGAAAATAATTTTTGGTGAATAGTAACTTTTTACTTTTTTTACCACGGTTAAAAGTAAATAGGGTAATTAATGGTAAAAATGATATTATTATTACCCTAAAACATGTCCTAATTCTATTGTATAAGTTTAATTAGACCAAAAACAACCTTAGGAATAAAATATGATCATTTAGGTCCACTTGGATTAGATTAGGACATTTAATATTATTTTATTTAAAGAATTGTTAAAATAGTTAAAATCAAAGTTTTATAAATAAACATTTTTAATATGGGGTTATACATAAGATAAATTAGACTATAAATATTCATTAGAAAGCTAAATTTTTTTCCAAGATAATGGTATTTTATTTGTAATTTTTAGACATTAAATAATGTAATTAATTAATGACACAATGATGATGCAGTAATTATCTTATTAATGAAATATTGACATAATTGATGTTATAAATACCCAAATAAATGAAATTTGAGACTTTTTATGAATTACACTAATTATATAGGTTACTATGACATGTTATTATTTATTTTATTAACTTTTTTATAACTAATCTTTCTGTTATTATTTTCACAAAAATCAATTACCAAATAGTGTCAAAATTGACATAAAATAGTTTTTAAAACAAATATTATATTATTAATTGATATTTTATTCCTAAAAATATAAGGTTAGGCCAAATGAATTAGATAAGGTTATATATATTAATAATAAACAACTTGGGGTTCGTTTGTCTTGTTATAGTAAGTTTATTAACCTTATAGGGTAAGAAAACAAGAAGACAGTGTAAAAGAAAAATTATTTAACTTAAAGTTAAATATAAATGATAAGGTTAAAATAGAAACCTAAACCTACCTAAATTCTATTGTATGAGAGGATTTCGACCCATAACCACCTTAGCTTTGAAATAACTCAATTTGGAGCTATTAAAAACCGAATATGACTTTATAATAAAATAATATTTTTAGTTATTCCAAAGGTGCCCCTCTCCTCCCTTATAAAAGGGCACCTCCTCCCTCTCTTACTCACACCACTTTGAGCCTTCATGCTTGGAAAAAAACTTCCAATTTATCTTATAAACTTCCCTAGAAACATCCTATAGGTTCTGGTCTTCTTCAGAGACCAATCTCAGTGCCCTAAGAGGAGGTTTCAAAAAGGCGTGTCGAAAGAAGAGGTAATATTCGTTACCGATTCTTTCAACTTTATTTCTTCTTCTACTTTTTATTCTTTAGTTGTTTCATTATGAAGTAATAACATCAGTATCACTAATATACGGATATGTTATTATAAGTATGAAACAACCCTATTTCACCATCTATCCATCCTACGGAAAACGAAATCACCGCGCGTGCTTACGTACGGAATACCGTCTCCACGCCGTGGTGTAATCTGTTTTCGACCACCACCTTACTTGGATGGGTATAATGGTGTAAATAAATAACTATATATGATTATTGAAAAGTTATATTGATACTGAAATATTATACATTCACTTAAATTCAATTCCACGATCATGGCAATGATATCATCGCTTGTGCGTACGTATGGACTACCGTCTCCACGACGTGATGAGATTCATTCTCCATGTTAACCATTCATGAATGATTATAAAGTATATATAATAAGTAATCATGAAATATATGACATAATATTGATACTGGATTTATGTGTATATATATGTATGTCATATACTTAATTTCATTCAATTCAATAAGGAAACAAAAACATCGTTTATGTGTACGTACGACCAACCGTCTCCATGAACGGTGTATTTCATTCCATTTAATCGATCTATCAAATATATATATTTATATACTGAATATATATTATATATAAATCATTTTTTACATTCTGGAATTAATTAAATCAGGATATAAGTAATAATATCAAGAACAACAAGTCAAAACATGTACGACAAATAAAACGATTTAACCAAAAATGATGCTTTAACATGTAATTTACAAAAGAACGGGTAATATGAAGTCATAAGTGAACCATATATGATATCATAACAATGAATATGATTCTTTAATAAGTAAATAAAATTATTTAAATCAGTATACAGGAGGTTCGAATACGCACGAAGCATATCAGAACTAAGGTAAGGGATAATTATTCCAATCTCATTCTTATCCGAGATTTCTTATACGTAAGTATTTACTGGGGTTATATTTATCATCCATGTCCCTGTTTTCTAAAAATGGTTTCATGTATGATTAATTTCCTTTTTACCCATTTTTGACTTTTACTACATGTTATGTTTGGAATCTTTCTTTTATGAGGTACATTTTGACTTTTCCGGAAAAAGTACGAGAAGAATGTTTTTTTAACTTATACGGAACGAACGGATTTTTCTGGTTTTATAAAGCCTTATTTTCATGATGATTCCTCCAAAATATTTCATGACTATTTTCAACAAAATATTTTTCTTTCAAAATTGAATGATGTTTTGTGAAAAGAAATTGATTTTGAATAAGAAAGGATATTTTCCTAAAGAATTCATTTCAAGTGTTTTATCAAAACCATTTTTCATCTAAGATGTCATTATTCCATATGTGTATGTTTCAAGTATAAAGTCTCAATGATTTACATGGTTTCACTTTTCTTATTATGAAATTATATCCATTTATTTTATATGGATTATGTTATGATGGGATTATGTTTATGAAACCCATTTTATTAGTTGGGTTATTATGAATAATGTATGTTTATTTTGTGGCACAAGTAAGAATGATTTCATTATGAGATGGGTGGGACCTATATCTCCCTCCAATGCATTGGGTAAAGATTTATATCTCATGAGATAGACATGGCTGGAATGGTAGATTAATCCAGTTCAGTGTTACAAGACTGAAACGAGGAGTGAACTCGATTCAGAAAGGGACTTTGTCCACTAAGATGGTCTTGACAGCAATGCCCTGGCTACTATGGAAATCATGACATGTGCTGAATGGTTTCCACAATTACATGTTTTATTACCATTCTATTTTATCATGATTGATGTTACCTTATGATATATTCCTTACATACTTCCAAGATTCATGTCTTTGCTCAATATTTTGATGTTTAGATTTTATGTTCAAGTTTTTGCATTCAAATGTTTATGGATTGTTTTATGTTCTCTATGTTTACCCTTACTGGGCATTTGAGATCTCCCCTTTTATGTTTTCTTTTCCTCAAGATATAAAGAAAGGTTTTAGGTAAGAAATAAAAGGGGATGATATTTATGGGAGATGTTGAAGATCTTTCACCACGACTAGAAGATTATATTCCAAGTTTCCAAAGACACTAAACTATTACGGTCCTTGTGTGTCTGTTTTTGTTATCTACTAAGTATTACTCAAAAGTAATGTAATGTCCATGTACATCAAGTTTTGGGTCTCTACATATCAAACTCAATAAGTGGTGACAAGAAACCACTTTGGATGTCTAAGATAAATATGGAAGTTTCATGGTGTGGTGATGGAAAATAGGTGATGTAGAGCCCAATCTAAATTAAAAGAGGTTTAAAAGATTAAATTATAATTTCCAATGGTGTTAGTGAATGTTTAATATTTAATAATTGATATCATGCTATATTCCCAGTGTCATTATACCACTAGGATGAAGAATAAAAATCAGTGGACACAACAATAATAATCTTAGAACTCATTATTATTAGAAATTATTCTTAAAAAGTGGTGTCATTTGATTGTTTTTAGGATACCAAGAATATTTTAGAAGAAAAATATCATTAATAATAAGTGTCTCCCCTTTATTAAAATCATCTCAAGATATGGTGTTAAGAGTTGAAGTCACTCTTGGAGTGTTGTTGATATGTAATAAAATGGATTCTTAATGTGGTATGATAAATATGTATCCCTATAAAGATAATATGTTTATACATTTAAAGTGGTGTCCCTTGATTTAATTTTTGGTATTTATCACACACTTTTACATTATTTTTTATTCATTTATGGGTTGGTATAACTGTGATTAAGTTCATGAAAATATTTTTTGAAGAGATAAGAAGATAAAGGTGCATGAGTTTATAGAAGTAAGTGATCGACATGGAAAAATTTGAGATTATTAACATGGAACCTTGATTCCTACATTTATTTTTGACTCATTAGGTTTAGATGTTTAATTAACATATTAAATTCCAAGTGATGAATTCACTATTTGGAATCACTAAAAAAAGTTAATCTATGTTTGGTAGAAAAAGTTTAGAGTTTGAATGAGTAAAAAACATATAAATTGATTTATCCAATAAGTGGTATCTTTATTGAAGAACATTAAAATAAAATTTTCTTTTTAACAACTGGTACCATTAGGTGGCTTTAAAGATGAAGTTAATATTTTGAATTTATTTCCAACTAGTTTTATTAATTGATGATGGAAGAGCTAATGGATCAATCAATAAATCGTTAATGATAAAGGATTGAATATGGTAGATGGAGACAAAATTTCAAGAGTTTAGAATGATCTTGAATGGTTAGAATAACCTAATGTATTTGAAGGAAATTACTAAATGGGTTCACTAATTTAATAGGTTTTCATATATTAATTTATGGTGTCACATGGTATAAAAAAAGATTTCCTAAAAAGGGGGAAGAAAAATAAATATTTATTTGGATTTAAATAGCTGAGGAGGATCATATTTCCCAAAAAAATAACATTATTGATATTATTAAAGATATATATAAATGGGATGTAGAGATGAGAAGGTACCCATGTGGAGTTTATACAAATGGGGGGATAAGTCTTGTAGGAAAATATGGTGAAACCAAAATTGGGAGTTCATAAAATGATAGATATATATTTTAATAATATTTGAATATTTATTGTCAAATGTGGACTGAATATGTTATAAGGACCCTTTCATTTTGATTTAAAAGTGGGAGGAAAAAAGAAATCATGAATCCATAACCTTGGAACCTCATAAGTATTTAATATATGATGGATTTGTGATAGTATTGACAATAAAATTCAAAGTGAAAGAATCTTAGAACCAAAGGTGTTTTGTGTTGGATTATTTTTCAATAAATTAATTTTTTAATCAATCATGTAAAAATAAAAATCAATTTTCAATATGAGTAACATGTTCTTAGAATATTTAGAGTAGAGGTGAACATGGATGCACCAGTTAATAAATGAAAAGATACATCTTGATATCTATATGTATTAAGGACATTGTTTTGGAAGTGGTGGAAATTGATTTGTAGAAGTTTAATGTTTAAATAATAAGTGTGAGTTTTATTCTAGAAGAATCAGGAACAAAATCACTGTGTGAGGCAATGTACCACATCCTTACTAGGATTGAAATTGAAAAAATAAAATTCCTTCATTATAGGAATTTTATTTAGAATGTGTAATACTTTCACTCATGACTCTATGATTTTTTAAAAATTTAAGAAAAGGGATATATCACACCATGAGTTAATGTGACATGCCACAAGTGACGTTAAATAAAATAAAATAGGAAAAATAATTTTTAATACAAGTCATTAAGGGAGCATCATAAGAGTCATTCCTACTATGAGATAGATTGTCATGTCTTGACCATAATGATGAATAGAAACTGGAATGTTCCATGATATGTAAGATAGTTCATTTAATAACTTCATAATAAATATCAAATTTATATATTTATAGGTTTTTTACATGTCGTTACACAATATATCATTCCATGAAGTTGTTAAGATATATTTTAGTGGTTCTAGAGTTCTGGTGCTGATGCTATAAATGTCATGTTACACTATGACATGGTCAATAATGAAAGTTGATTGAAGAGGAAAAACTATGAAAATTTCAGTGGAAAATCTATAAGGACATCAATTTTTGATCCTCAAGAAATTTATCACAGGAAGATGATATTATGATATGAAGCATAATCATACACTATGATGAGTCTAATAGTTTAAGAAAGTGAAAGTGACATACCATGATATTCGATGAGTTAAAAGAGAATATATTCAGATGGAATTTTTAGATATTATTATTAAAATTAAATAATTCCATGAATAATTATACCACACTAGCAAGTGGGTTAAGTCAAAGAGACCACACAACATTTCAAAAATTCATGTTGTGAAGGGGTAGTTTTCAAAAAATATCTCACAATATCTTTTAGAATCTAATAAGTGGAATATCTAGTTGATGTTTTAGGATTTGCAACATTGTTTAATTATCCTTATGGACACACTAAATTCATGAGGTAAAACTTCAATAAACATTAATATATTGAATAAGGGGAATTGATCTCAAATATAAATTTAAATGTTGGTTACATGAAATCTAGAAAATTTCTCATAATAGTTTTGAGAAAAAAGTAGAGAATATAAAATATTAAAGTATATCATTTCTGGAGAAAAAGGTAGGATATGAATACAAAATTATTCAACTTACATAACTATTTTTGTTCATAAAATTAGGATGGAGGAATAATAAAAAGTATTTCACTGTAACATCTGGTTAGTGAATAGATAAGAAAATAAGATAATTATAATTTTGAAATTAACTTCATCAAGAATAAGGTGTTGTTGAAATTAAATTAGACATAACCATCTTTTCAAGGAGTAAATCTCATTAGGAATTTAAGAAGGGTAGAAATATAAAGATAATTTCAAAAGAACATAACATTATAAGGAATTATGCAAGAAATGTGTCCCATTAAATAATGATATATCGTCATGTCTCTAAACTAATAAAGAAATCCCCATTTATATAAATTCACCAAGACATCACTAAATTTGTGCATAGAGGATAAGAAGAAGGAGTGGACCTTGGGCCTTTTTCATGACTTTATAAAACATTCCAAGGGATGTGTTCCCTATCACAGAGTGACCATGACATAAAAACAAGCATCCACCTAAAGTGATTTTAGTGGATCCAAGAACATTGACACAACATTGTGTGTATGCTCCTCAGATTATCCCTTAGTAGTGAACAATGTAAAATATCTATGTTCTATCTTGTTTACATTATGAATCTTTATTTATTAATCTCTTTGATTGGAAAGAGTTATAATTAAATATTTAACATATTACTTTAAACATGGGAATAAGATCTATATTTCTAAGAGGACTAAAGAAAATAAATAAGTTTTTATCAATTTACACCCTAATTCACCCACTCTCAAGGTAGTTTGGGTTATCCTGGTCCCAATAAACGTATTTATATGGTTATTATATAGTTAAATATAAACTTTTTTATTTTTACATATGATAATGTCATAAATATAAATTTAAAAATAAATATTTTAATCCTTATTTAGGAAGTATGTGATTTATATAAATGGTTTCATAGATTATGAAATATTTTTTATTTGATAATAAAAGTATTATTAAATGAAATAGATTTCTAAAATATAATTAATTTCACATTAAAACCATGGAAATGATTATAAGAAAAATTCATATTTAATACATTTTAATTTTCCATGTTTATTCATGAATAAATTAAAAAGTTTTATAGTTCATTTATGAATTGTTCAAAAAAATTTATCTCAAGTATGGATTTATGATTTTTTTCATTTATTTAGTACGATTACCTTCTTTTTAAATCATGAATATAAATCTTATATTATTAAATATAGTGTGTTATTTAGTTTAAAGAGTTAAATTGGTTTTATAAATTATCATACATGAATTTAAGGAGTTACATGCTAGGGATGATAATTAATTTTGTTTTATTCTACCTTTTAATTAGCTTGTTCATGATTAATGGTCATAAATTAAGAATTTATTTATAGTTTATAAATATTGTGTATTGGATTAATTATGTAATTGAGCTCTCTATTGTGTATTTGATTAATTATCCTGAAGGCTAAAGTTATATTTATAAAAGTGGGTAGTTTGATATCAATCATTCCATGCTTACTAACATTGGGATCATTCATTCTATTTTATTTGAATCCATTACATGAAATGGTTTCATATACCTTATTCAGTGGATGTATTTGGAAATGTATAAAAATAGTTGAATTTTAATTCGCGTTACTGACACAAAGAATAAGTTATGTAAATAATTACATATCTGTATGGTTTGTTCAAATTGATTAGGTAAAAGAAGTTAATATTTAAAAAATAAATAATTATAATAAAGAGAACATATAAATGTAATGACGTGGGTTAATATAGTGACATACCAAATTTAAGATTCCTTCCAAATTAAACACTTGTTAGGACCTCATTTATTTAACCAGGTAGGTTCTACTACAGAAGGGTGCATCTAGATTATCTTGTATAAGGAAATAAATTAATGGGTGACACTAAAAAGATTCAGTTCTTATTTTATATGTTTTATTCATGTTAAAATTAGGTATTAAACCCTTGTTAATGATTCTAGAAGAATAATGTTGAGTTTATCCATATTATGGATTGGGTAAGGAGTAGTCCACTTAACCATACAAGCATTATATATAACACAATTTGCATGATTGTCTACCAAAATTGATAAAGTGGTGATATTTATGCCAAATATGGGTCATTATATAGTTAAATATGGATATTATACCATTAATGGAGTAAGGACATGTGGATTTATAGGTATTTTATTTTGTAGGAAATTTGAATATTTGTTTCTGGAGATAAGTTTTTACTATAGAAGTCACTTCACATAATGAGGGGAAAAAGACCTTCCATGAGGAGTGATTGATTTAGGTCCCATCATAACCAAAATAGGATACCAAAATATGAATGTAGAAAAAAAACTATACATTTCAAGGTTAGGTAGGAACTACGACATGGTGCAGTTATATATGTATTTTCTATAAGAGAAGGATCCTTATGTATTCAATCACATCATGGTCTGGTGTGTCACACTATGAACATGCACTATAGGTATTAGGTTATATATATGGGATATGGGGATAAATTATTATATTGGTATTCCTATAATACCATAGTATTTTTAAAATAAGACTATTTTTTATAGCAGACAAGACACACAACACCAAATATAAATAAACCATGATATAATATTATTTTAAATATGATTGTTATAACCTAGCTATTGAATGACAGCGTATGAATATGAGTAACTACATTATGATACATATATATATATATAATTATCTTACTCGATACAAATTTATTTATTAATTCTTAGTAAAAAATATATTTTTAGTAAAGTTATTTTATTCTTTAAAAATATATTTCCTTCAAAAATTGTTTTAATTAATTTTTGTGGGAGAATATTATAATTAATTTATCCCCCATTTAGAAATTTTATTTTATAAAAATGATATAATTTTTAATATAATAATATAAAATTTATCTTCGAAATATTTTTTTGTATTTTTCTTAATAGATTATTTTTCTAGTAAATTGGGAAAAATACATATTTTATAGAGAACTGTCTTTTACATTCAAGTATTCACAGTGTACCATTTAATTTTAATTGATTTAAAAATTTCAATAGTTAATTTTTTTTAAATACAATACAATTAATGTAATTGTAGATGAAATTATTTATACTTTTGGTATAAAAACATTTTTATACTTAAAATGTGTTTTTTCTGGAAAACCATTTTCATCACTTTTTGTGGGTTTCTTTTAATAGTAATTTTTTCCACTTATAAGGATTCAATTTGATAAAATGGGTTCCATATTTATAATTATCATTTCAAAAATTTAGTAAATAGATCACCTTTATTTTTTGTTATAATGAATAGTAACCTTGAAAAAATTATTATCATAATGGTAAGGGTAACATGGAAAAAACAAGGTTAAAACTATGAAATAATGCTTCAAAATCATCAATAAACTTGCCTAAATTTCATTTTATGATTTAAATTCGACCACCCCTTCATATAATAAAACATATGACATTTTTGTACCACTTTCTTTTGATAATGAACTTAATATTATTTTATGTAAATAATAATTACAAACTTTCACTCCCTTTATTTTAATAACTCTATTATTTTTTATTGGGATAAATGATTTTTATGTAATGTTGTTAATGGTTATTTATAATATTAAAGTTTTTTTATAATAGTAATTCAGTTTTAATTCTTTTTATTAAATAATTATAATGTTTTATTAGTGTGATAAATGTTTATATTTGAATTATACTACTTTCGAGATATTTTTAAATTCAAATTATGTGAATAGTACTGAAAATGATTTTAATGGTATTTTATGTTTACTAATATTTAATTAAATGGTTAAAAATTCATAAAAATTTATCATTTTTTCAATTAAATGGGATATGGTCTATCATATTGACCATAATTTATTTTTGGGTCAATTTTTCTTTTATAGTAATTTTCTTAATCCCTAATGAGAAAAAACAATGATATCATGGTAATCGTTAAAAGGGTCAACGAGGGTTTAAACTAAAATATAATGGTTAAAAAATAATCTAACATGTATAAATTTTATTAGACAATGTTATTTAGAGTCATTCTTATTCTATATTTTTAATATATCATCTTGGTTCCACGTGAACATGAAAATTAATTTATATTAATTTAATATTTTATAATTCCAAGTGTGCCCCTCTCCTTTATTATATATGGAGGCCACCTCTCCTCTATTCCTCATTCTTTTTTAGATAACTTGATCTAGAGAAATATAACAATAAATATTATTAACGTCCATATATACATTATATATGATATGATTTTCTTAATAAACCTTCCCTAGTGTCCTTAAGGAGAGATGAAAATGATGTACTTCAAAGAGGAGGTAATTTTCTTAACCATATGTTTTCATTTTACTTATTATTCTACCAACTTAAATTATATCATAAACATTATAATATAAAAAAAATTAATATCTTCAATATTATTATATTTTAATATGTTAATTTCAAAACCTTATTCATCTAAATTTCTATCTATGAGATGGAAAACATTGTTCATATGTATGTGTAGATCACTACCTCTTTGAAGTGATGTGTTTTTTTTCAATATCATCTATCATGGATGGTTATTATGATGGATTTAATATATATATATATATATATATCTGTGTGTGTGTGTGTGTGATATTCATGAAATAATTATGATTATGGAAGTATAATATATCATCTATATAAATACCATTCTAATCATTAAAAATGGAATCATTGCATGTGCGTACGTACAAACTACCATCTACATATAGTGATGCACATTTCCATTCAAAATTTTATTCTTGTGGATGTTTATGGGCATGGATTTAATTAATTTATATAATTATAATAACATGATAATGATTCTAAAAAGATAATTTTTTATTTTTTTAATATTTCCCTTCCAAATAAAACTAACAATTTTGATCATTTTTACATGCAGACAACCACCTCGTGTGCCGATGTATTTTATTTCTCATGAAAACATTCCATGAACTACTCTAAAATTACATTTTATGTATAAAAATTATAATTATTTCATTATTTTTATTCTTGATATTATGGAATAATGACATCTTTTTCCATGGTCAATATATTGAAGTTGTCTAGAAGTTATGAATCATACATCCTCAAAACACCCAATGTGAAATTAAACTATTATGTAATTAATAACTTCATTGAAATAAATGAAATAAATGATCTAATGTTAAATTAATAAACATTAAAATTTTATTAAAAAAATAAATAATTAATATAATTTTATTAAATATGTTCTAAATGACATACATAAGAAATATGGACTTGAGGTAAAGGGTTTATCAACTAAATTTAAATTAATTAGTTTATATTTTTACTTAATTGACTATGTTATGGAAACATTATGTGTGAAATTCTTTAAAATAGTATTATATTTTATTTATACTTTTTTGTGGTTTCACAAATTTTTATACATAATCACTTATTTGATTAATTATAACTATAATAATATGATCTTTGAAAGGATTTTTCATCTCATATTAATTTATTGAGACGTGTTTCATTTCAAGATCCATGATTTCTTTGTATATTGTAATTGATAACTCATGAATTAATCTTGGAATATTTCTTCATCTAATTCATGGAATTTATAGATCCATATAATATTCTTTATATCAATTAATTTTTATTTGAATGTTACCAAAGTGGTAATGGATTTATTTTATAATATCATTTTTAGGTATTGTTTATCTTCAAGGTTTATTTGAAGGAATTTGTATGATATTAAATTCATAAACCAAAAATATAATTTTTTACTCTTGTTATTTTTTATTTTTCCATGATTTCCATTCATTTTCCTATATTTTTTATTTAAGATGATTTAGATTTTTTTTAAGAAAAAATGATCATATTTCCTATTTGGTTGATGGAATTTTTCTTCTATGTTTATATTTTATTTAAAATGTTTTAAATATTTTTTAAACTATTCCTTAATTAGTAGTTAATGTAATTTTTAACCATTTTTACATTTTATAAACTATTTTAAAAAGAATCTTCTATTTTCTATAAGAGATACCTTTTTCCAATGGTGGGGACAAAATCTTTGTTTTAAGATATGCTACATGACCAACTTTTCACACCATCTGAACTATTCCTTGATTTTAAACTTATTTTAAAAGTTTATATGGTTATTATAAATCGAAATACTTTTCTCAATATTTTTTTAATTTTTAGTTTTTAAAGGCACTGAAAGAAAATAGTATTTTCCATTTTTTTACAAAGAAATGTATTAAATATTCTATAAGAGGTATTTTCATCCATGTCAACATACTTTAATATTTCCACTATTTCATTAAGAATATGATATTTTGATACCATCCATATTATTTCCATATATGGATTATGATGGTTGTTTTAAATAGATTATCATGAAACTTATTTATTTTACATATGTAAATCAAGCTATAAATAAATTGATGTTTTTAAAAAAAATTGATGTTGAAAATGAGAGATTAAATGTGTCATATTCATGTATGTTATATGGAAGTTATATCTGATGATAGATGAGAACAATATAACTCATGATAACAAGTGATAACGATTGATCTTATATGATAGTTGAGCACGATATAGCTCTCAAATTCATTGGGTAGTGTTCCCTGTCTTTAAAGGAAAGAATGAGAGAGTTAAATAGGGAGATTTATCCTATATATTTAACTGGGATCTATTTATTTCAGAGTTGAGTGTACAAATGTGATTAAGATGATGTTCCAAGATACTAACACATTTTATCTAGGCTTATTATAATATTTTAATGCTTTTTTTAATTAATATTGACATCACAATCTCATGAAAATTGATTCTTATCTATTTTTAATTATTATATCTCAATTAAATTTGAAATGTTTAATGATACAAGTTTTAATGGTTATTAATTATCTTATGTAATGATTATTCACTTTGAATATATTCTCATATCATTATACCCATCTCTTACTCGCTGAAGATATTCAATTGTCATTGCCTATGTTTACCCTTATTGAGCATTTGAGCTCACCATTTTTATGTTTCATATCACGAAGTAATAAATAATTATTTTAAATAAGTAATTTCTAGAAGTGTTTTAAGTGGGTGATGATGAAGACATTATTTAGAATAAGAAAACCAGGGTATAGGGGAAAAATGATCACATAAATACACGGGTAGTATGATATAAGATTTCTTCTTAATTTCATAAAAATATAAACCTAAAAGGTCTTTAGGTATGTAAGTTATATAATATTTTATGATTATTTTATATGTTTTGGATGAATAAAATTGGATCATGTTTTTTGGTATCAAATCCCAAAAATATTGATATTATGTTTTTAGCATCAAATCTGGGTATAAGAGTTTGAGGTAGTTATTTTAGGTATCATATAAGGATTTATATAAATTTTGATATTGGGATTCATTCATGTGTGGATAAATTAAAAGTTATGGATATCATCATGGGTGTGTAAGTTTATGTTTTATCCTTAGTTTAAAGGCATAAACACCCTTTTTAAGGTTATAACTGATGAGCTTTTATGGTGATTAATGATATTTTGGGCGATTTTTGATTGGTTTGAGGTATATGTAACCTATAGGTTCAACATGAAAAATTATTTGGGAATAATTCTATTACACTTATGGTGATACAAACTAAAAGGTATTAGATAACCTTTGAGGTTAAAACATTCTTTAATTTTGTGGATATTAAGGTCAATTAAGATATAGGCTTATTTATTTCTAGAATGATCTAAGATGAACCTTAAGTGTTATTGCGGAAATTTGGTTGTTAAATGTATTATTTATTCACATGAATGGTTATTCATTTTGGGTATTATCATACCTTATACCAATCATTTCAGTTTTGGTTAGTTTTTAAAGATTAGAGAAATATATTTTTATGTTTTTGTGGATATTGTGATCTGTTAGCAGTTGATTTTAGTGCTTTAGGAATGGAAAAGTCATCTTTAATATTAATTCCATAGATAAATATATGAGATAAAAGTAGATATTGATCAATGAAAAACCAATGGATGAAATTTTTCTCATAATACAAATAAATTATATTTTATCATATATATCTATCTTAATGGTACAATCATCCCTAAACTCTAAGAAAAATATCTTGATTTTTTATTATTTATGATCATTTATTATGAATTTATGGTCTCTTATCTTCTCAAAAAATCATAACGTTATATATTAAATGACACTTTTTCAAAGCCCGTGTTTTCACTTTATTCTAACATTCTACTTATCTAAGAACTTTATTATGTGTTATTCTAGATAACCTCCCCATTTTACTTTTCCTATTTTTAAAAGTATGTTTCATTATCCATTTTTAATGTATGGGATTTTATTATGGAAATTTTAAAAAAATTAAAGAGATTTATCTTCCTGATCCAATGTTTTATCTTCCACTCTATGGGATTTTTGTTAATTTTTTTAAATAGTATTTATGGGACATGTGATAAAATTTAGAGTTTTAAATTTCATTAAGTGGGTATAATGTAATACCGTAATAATTTAAAAAGGAGACTATATTCAATAAAATATGAGACAAAAAACAAAAAACATGAACAAATTAGAAAATAATATTATTTTTAATAAGACCGTTATAACACATCCATTGAATTAGGGGGACTGAATAATAGTAACCACATTATAGAATATATATATATATATACATACATTTCATACAAAATAAAAATTTATTGATTAATTCTTAGGAAAATGGCACTTAATTTTTAGAAGGAAAATTATAGGCTTAATTTTTTTTCTTCAAAAAATGGGCTTACATTATTTTTCTTAGAAAACATTTTAATTAATTTATACAACATTCAAAAAAATTATTCAATAATTTTTTATTCTTTTTTAAATTCTTATATAAAAATTATCTTAGGATGATTTTTTTTTATGAAAAGATTAATTTTTTAATTAATAGTGTAAAATTAAAAATTTTATAATAAATTGCCATTTCCATTCTTGTATTTAAAAAGTCCCATATATATGGATTACCATCTCCACATAGTGGTGTAATTAATTTTTAAAAAACTGTAACTCAGGTATGGTTTTGAGAATGAATTTAACGAAGTTACATTATTTATATAACATTATAATAATTTTATAAGGGTAATATTTTATTTTATTTCATAAATTTCACTCTAAATAAGTAAAATAATCACTCGTGTGTATGTGTGGAATACCACCTTGGGAGATGATGCGCTGTGTTTTTCCAGGCCTCCTTTCATGAATGACTCTAAAATTGTAATTTTTTTATAAAAAATATAATAGTGTGATTACTATTATCTCCATGTTTATGTGTTAAATGACATCTTATTATAATTTATTTTTTTAACAATTATTCTTTTAATAATAATTACACAATGTCAATTTATTGATTAATTTTAACTTAAATGATATTATCTTTTTAAGGATTATTCCTCTCAGTCTCATTTTCTTGAGACATGTTGCATGCTGTGTAACATGATTTCATTTTATGATGTAGTTACTACACCATAAATGAGTTATTAAATATCACTACATATAATTCATATGATTTGTAACTCTATATCTTATTCTTTCTTTTAATGATTTTTATTTGAAACTTACCAATGTAGTAAAATATTTATGTTACTATCTCTGTCATGACCCGTCCCCAGGGGCCCGTATCGTGACTACCCCAAGCCCACCTTCCATAGGCTAGGGGATAGCGACTAGCACCAAAGGCGTAATTCCCAGAAACTGGGAAGGCATTGCCTTTATAAATCATAAAAACACACAACCAGAGTACAAGCGGAAGAAAACACTAAGTAAAAACTATATGGAAAGAATGCTGAAATTAAAGGGGCCGAAAATACAAGCCCAACCATAAAGTACAAGGAATGGAAAAACAGGTAAAACTAAAAAGAAAAACTACTGGAAGGTGTCTAGCAGCTCCTGGATCATCCACCATAGATCCTACCTGAAGGGTAGGTACATATATCCTTCTCAGTGCTCCATGTTCGTCCATCTCCTCCGGGTACCGACTCGTCGTGAGGTCCACCTTCGGGTATCGTCCAGTCCTCATACACTCCGCCTCGGTCAGCGCTGTCTGTCATCTGCATCCAACACAATGAGGTGCAGGCATATCCCATGTAGGGGTGAGTATAACGATACTTAGTTGGGACCCCGAGACCCTCAAGGTCTCTCAAAATCCAACAAGGATAAATCACAAATTATGATTTCAACGGATAACCATTACTTAGATATATGCCCATACATATACCTAACTTATCAAGTAACCCATCTCAATCATGAGAAAACACAAAGGTCATTGAATCAGCTCAAACAAGGATTTTTATTATCGAAACCATGGCTGCTGGATAACTCCTCCTCTGTCGTGTACAGTGGACCTGTTGCGACACTGAGGCGCTTCTCACTAACCTTAGATTGTTGAGGTACTCCTCTTGTCGAGTACCGCGGGTCTGCTGCCAACTACCAGTTGCTCCATCCACTGTGGGCCTGCTGCCAAATACCGGGCGCTCACCCTAATAGCCTATAGAGGTACTCCTCCTATCGAGTACCGCAAGTCTTATGCCAACTACTAGGCGCTCTGTCCGCCATGGGTCTGCTGCCAAATATCAGGTGCTCCCCACTGGGCTAGTCGAATAACTCCAAGTCGAATTGATCAAGCAGTCGTTAGGTCTGTCAGCTACAATGTCTCCACACTTAGTCTGCTCATCTCTGGAAGGATTCACCTTAGCCTCGGCCTGGGAGGACCACGCGCCCCCTAGAACTCGAACAGATTAGCCTTTTGTGTAGAACCGAACCAGCGCCGTGTGGCGCCGGTCCAGCTCCCTCAGGACCCGACGGGGTCCCGCACCTCCCGGATGGCCCGAGCAGCCAACCGCTCCACACCCCGGTGGGTCATGATGGTGCCTCTCCCCTCTGTCATGGCCCGGCCTGGCCACGGCCTCTTGCCGATCTCCGCGCGGCATGAAGGCTTCATGCTCCTCATCCGACCGCTGTGGCCCTTTTGGCCACGACCCTTCTTTCCGGCATGGTGCGACGGCACCACTCCCCTCCAGCACCGTCGTCTCCCACCTTGTCGCGGCTTGGCTCTTTGTGTGGCATGGCAGTGACGCGCCCTTCTAGAGACCCGGTGGCCTTGCTCCACCGGAATCTTTGCGGTCGGCTTGTTGTCGGTCTCCGCGTGTACTGCCTCCGTCGTCAATGAACAAGAACAAACAAAAGGGGAGTGTCAGGCTTTGTTCATGCGGTCTGAACCCTCCTTGTCATAGTGATATCATTCGGTCCTCATTCCAGAAATTTGTACGATGAAGAACAAGTAAAAAACAATTCAAACCCCCTACCTCGATTGTCACTCGTTGACGAAGTCGTGGGAAGAGGACGTCATTCCATTGAAGTCGGGTAGAAGACAAAGAAGTTGGGGAGGAAGGATTTGGGGAAGACGGGTCGAGATGAAATCATCAGAATTTTTCGTGGGTGGCGGTGATTCCTCTACTTGCTCTAGTTGAAGAGGGAGAAGGCGGTTCTCTTCATTCTTAGGTGGTGATGGGTATTCTTTGCGTTCTTCGTTGAGAGGATGAAGTCCTCTCAATTCTCCCAAAGGCTCTTCCTCTCCTTAATTCTCCCAACAAGGATTATGACAACCCCCACCATAATAATACATCACATATTATAATGTTGGCATAATGTATTCAAGAATTCAAAATGATTCCAAATTAATTAAGTTACATTACTTAATTGAATTGGATGAGTTGGCTCCTTAAATGAAGGGTGTATGTGAAGAGTTTCACCAAATTAATTTGGGGTTTAGAGGAGGTTTAAAGCTAGGGTGGGACCCACTTAATAATCCCCCAAAGGGAGGTTATGTGCGGGTGGGCCTCACCACCATAACCTCTCATGAGAGGTTATGGTGTGGTGGCCCCCACCACTAACCTCTCCTTGGAGGTTTTATCCACTAAAATAAAATAAAGGTAAAACTTTTTATTCAATTTAATTAAAAACCCCCAATAACTACCATCTAATCTCATTAAAACACGACTACGGTGAAGGTATCACTAAGCAATCACCGACATTGTGAGATCAATGGTGATCTCAGATTTCAATTTCGAGCACTGATTCAAAAGTTATAAAAAACCCAATCGTACGTTTACTGAACGTAACCGAACAAAAATTCAGAAATTGATTCCGGGCACACCGGGCCTAGGAATCAAGAGCCTTTAGAAACTGCGGACTCATAAAATTCCCATGTATTTTAAAAAAATTCCAAAGGAATTCTGGGTCTTTACATTCTCCCCACCTTAGTACTTTATGTCCTTGTAAGCTACAACTCAAACTAGGGGAAAAATGGGGGTACTGAGAACTTATTTGAGCCTCCCGCTCCCATGTTCTCTCCTGGAGGTTCCCGTGATGCCAACGAATGCACACCAGAGGTATCGACCTTCCATGTAGGACCCAATCATGTCGATCCTCAATCTCCACTAGAACCTCTGAGAATGTCACCTCGTCATCAATGTCCAGCTCCCCATCGTCGATGATGTGGGATGGGTCGTGCATGTATCTCCTCAGCTGAGATACGTGGAAGACGTCGTGCACCCGGTGCAACTGAGGTGGAAGATCCAATTGGTAAGCCACCATGCCTACCCTACTGAGGACCTAGAAAGGTCCAATGAATCTCGGAGATAACTTACCGCATCGTCCAAATCTCTACATACCTCATCGAGATGAGACCCGTAGAAAGACATGGTCGCCATCCTCAAACTCTAGAGGTATCCATCTCCTATTAGCATATGACATCTTCCAGCTCTGTACAGTTCATCTGCTCCTGCATGATCTGCACCTTCCCCGTCGTAGCCAGTACCATCTCTAGTCCCACGAGTGCCGACTCCCCAAGGTCTGTCCAACATAGTGGTGATCTGCAAGGTTGACCAAACAAGACCTAAAAGGGTGCCATACCTATGGTGGAGTGAAAGCTGTTGTTATAGGCAAACTCCACCAAAGGCAAGTGATCCTCCCAGCTACGACCAAAGTTGAGGAAACATGCACAAATCATATCCTCGAGGGTCTGAATAGTCCTCTCGCTATGACCATCAGTCTGAGGATGGAAGGTGGTGCTCAAGCGAAGCTGTGTCCTGAAAGCTTCATGCAACCCCTTCCATAGTTGGAAAGTAAACAGTGTGTCACGGTTGGAGACAATAGAAGAAGGTACTCTATGTAAATTCACGATCTCTTACACATAGAGGAATCCCAAGATCTCTAATGAACCCTGTTCTCTGATCTGTAGGAAGTGGGCCAACTTGGTGAGTCGATCGATGATCACAGAAATCGAATCATGACCCCTGTATGTACGTGGAAGACCTGTCAGGAAGTCCATAGATATCCCATCCCACTTCCACTCTGGGACCTCTAAGGGCTGAACCAAGCCTGCTGGTACCTGGTGCTCTGCCTTCACTTGCTGACAAGTGAGGCATCGTGAGACAAACTCTGCTACAACCTTCTTCATACCTGGACACCAATTCCATCATCGAAGGTCCATGTACATCTTCGCCACACATGGATGTACTGCTAGAGGGGAAGTGTGGAACTCCCTCAACACCTCCTCCTGAAGTTCAATTGGTACCATGGTACGTCCTCTGAAGAGGATGACGTGCTCCCCACCTTCAAAAAATCCATCAGGTGCCTGCCCTGTGGATATTTGAGCACGTCGCGTCTCAAAGTCAGCGTCTTCACGCGGTGCCTCTCTGACTCGCTGAAGAAGTGTAGGTGTGACTGTAAGATACTGAAGATAGGATGCTCCATCCCTATCCATAGAGGATATCTATAAGGCATACAACTAATCTGTCGCCTCTCCTAGCAGCTGAATTCCAGTCCTCCTGCTGAGCACATCTATAACAAAATTCCCTTTCCCATGAGTATAGACTATCTCGAAGTCATAGTCCTGGAGGAACTCAAGCCAACTCCACTGTTTCAGGTTCAGGTCCTTCTGAGAGATGATATACCTGAGACTCTTGTGATCAGAGTACACGAACAAACATTTGCCCATCAGATAGTGCCGCCACATCTTCAAGGAAAATACCACTACTACTAACTCCAAGTCATGGGTAGCATTTTTATGCTCTTGCTGTCTCAACTTCTGAGAACAATAAGTGATCACTGCTCACTCCTGCATCAGGACACATGAATGTCTGGTCCCTGACACGTCGCAGTAAACTACATACCCTAAGCCCTCCTCTGGAAGCCTCAAGATGGGGGCACTAGTCAGCCTCTGCCTCAGCTCCTAAAAGCTCTGCTGGAATCTCTCAGACCACATGAAGGGTTTCCCCATCTTCTTCAAGTCTAATAGTGGTGTTGCTACTCTGGAGAAGTTTGGTACGAACCTCTGATAGTATCTAGCCAAGCCCAGGAAACTCTGTACCTCCGTTACACTCATGGGTGGCTCCCAAGCAAGCAATGCCTCAATCTTCGCTGGATCCACTACAACTCTAGCCTTCAAGATGATGTGTCCCAAAAAGTGAACCTATCGAATCCAAAACATTCACTTCGACAGCTTACCATAAAGCTGGTGCTCTCGGAGTGTATCCAACACTACATATAATTGGTAGGCATGCTTCTCCTCTATAGTTGAGTAAATCAGAATGTCATTAATGAAGACCACAACAAAGTGATCGAGGTAAAATTGGAAGATCTTGTTCATGAGACTCTTGAACACTGCTGGAGCATTGGTTACGCCAAAGGGAATAACCAAGAACTCATAGTGGCCATACCGACACCTGAAGGCCATCTTCTGTACATCATCGTCTCGAACTCTGAGTAGGTGATGGCCAGATCTGAGGTCTATCTTTGAGAAACAACATGCTCCCTTGAGCTGATCAAAGAGGTCATCAATCATCAGAAGTGGGTACTTGTTCTTCACAGTCATTAGGTTCAGGCGACGATAGTTGACACAGAGCCTCATGCTCCCATCCTCCTTCTTGGTGAACAGAATCAGGGATGCCCAGGGAGAAACACTGGTCTGGATGAATCTCTTTCCTTATAAGTACTCCAGTTGTACCCTCATCTCGCGAAGCTTAGTGGGATCCATCCGATATATTGGAGTAGATATCAGTGCCATCCCTAGGTACAGGTCACTATAGAAGTCCACCTCTCTACGTGGAGGTAGTCCTAGAACATCATTTGGGAAAACATCCGCGTAATGGTCCACCACTACAGGATATGTTAGACTCTCCACATCTACTACTCCGAGGGTAAGGCAAGCCAACTGGGGAGCGATTGGCTGCACCCTACTCCTAGTAAATCCATTCTGCACTACAAAGGTTCCCTTCTTACTAGTGAAGGTGAAATTGGTCCCATCTGTGCGGAAAAACCACACTTTGTGCCTAATACAGTCGATCTGAGCATGGACTGCAGATAGCCAGTCCATACCCAAGATGATGTCTTCAGGCCTCAACACTGTTATGAGGAGATCCCAACCGAAGCTCTCATGTTTTATAGTAATCTCACACTACCATCACCACTGCGTAATCGTTGAGTCTGCTCTCGTAGGAGTCTCTAGCCGTAAGGATCCAGCCAACAGCTCCAGTGGAATCTATGAGCTCCGAACGAGGGTAGTGGAAATGAAAGAGTGACTGACACCTGGGTCTATAAGAACTGCAGCTATGGTGGAGTAGACAGATATCATCCCTCATATCATCTCTGGAGTGCAATGGTCATATTCTTCAGCTACCTGAAGCTGTTCTCTCCCCGGTCCACCATCTCCCTGCGGTAGGGGTGGACCTCCTAGTGGTGGTGGGGGTAGCACCTCGTATCTTCGACCGCCTCCAGCTACTTGACCAGCTCCTCTTCCACGTCCGCCTAATCCCTGCGGACCGCCTCGATCGAACCTCTGCCTTTCCCTGGGAGGTCCCTAAACTGACTACTAATCGTCTGTACAGTGGGTCAGATAGTGACGAGCCATGTGACCAAGCCCGCCGTAGGAGTAACACTATCTGCTCCTGGCATGTCTGGCTCTGTCTCCACTCAGGGTGCCC
Source organism: Viscum album (assembly GCA_963277665.1). Lineage (NCBI taxonomy): Eukaryota > Viridiplantae > Streptophyta > Magnoliopsida > Santalales > Viscaceae > Viscum > Viscum album. Next base: position 1,422,713,851 of record OY728120.1, read on the forward strand.
TGCACAACCGATCCTGAGTCTTGTAGTCAACCACCCGTGGGTCTGGTCCTCTTGGACCTCTACATCATCTGTCTACTGCCAGCTATAGTAGACTCTGTTGCAAGTCGACTAGTGGTGGGTCTTGCTACTGGAGACTGCTCAGCAGGGAAAATCTCCACTAGGAGGGCTCGCTCCAACACCCCTGTCTGTGTCGGGATGTTGTGGGAGATAACTGAAGCTGTGATCACTCGCCTGATTCCCAGTTCAAAGGTCCAAGCCATGAAGAACGGGTCCTATACCATATCAGTGGAGTAGTACGAGAGGTCAGTGAACCTCGCTGAGTACTGAGCTACACTCATGTTGCCCTGCTGCAGATGAAGTAGCTCCTATATCCACATCACTCGAAGGGTGGCTGGTACAAACTCTGCCTGGAATAGGCTCTCAATGTCTACCCATAGAAGTGTCGCCTCGTCGTGAACCTGGAGTATCAGGCTTCACCATCTGCCTGCTGCTGCCAGAAGGAGGTTGGCAGCAAGGATCACCATGAATTCTGCTGGTGTCCCTACATGTCTGAAGACACTCACCACAGCCTCTAGCCAATCCTCAGCCGCCTGCAGGACCATCTCTCCCCTGAACCTGGGTGGCCTCTGGTGCTGGAACTCGTGCAACGCGCTCAAGTGGCGTGCACTCTTTGCTGCTGGTGTTGGTGGAATCGGTGGCCCAATGGGAAGTAGTACCGTTGGTGCCTCTTCTGGTGTCTAAAATAGAATAGGGCCCTATACTGAGGCCTCATCGCTCGGCGGGCTGTCAATACGTACAACTCTTAGGGCTCTAATTGGTCATCTGCGGGGAGGCCTCCTGAAAGAAACAGATGCGACACGGTCAAAACATTTATACCTATTGAGCTGACCTGGTTTGATCTGACTTATAGTAAACTTTTGAAACATAAACACAATCAGGGTTTTCATGTACTAAGTCAGAAATCAGTATTTAGGGTCCTAGTGTATGGATATGTCAGCAGCCGCACCAACACTGGACTCCCTGAACTAAAAACCACACTCAGTACCCTTAACATAATTTCTTCACAGAAAAAGAAATATCAGAGTCCTAAGTTCTGCAGTAGAACCGACTCCTCTAATATAAATTTGTCATGACCCATCCCCTAGGGCCCATATCGTGACTACCCCAATCCCACCTTCCATAGGCCATGGGCTGGCGACTAGCACCAAAGGCGAAATTCTGTAAAACTGGGAAGGCATTGCCTTTATAAATTGAATACACACACAACCAGAGTATAAGCAGAAGAAAACATTAAGTAAAAACTGTATGACAGGAATACTGAAAGTAAAGGGGGCAGAAATACAATCCCAACAGTAAAGTATAAGGAAAGGACAAACATGTACAACTAAAAATACAAATAGTAGGAAGGTGTCTAGAAGCTCTTGGATTTTCCACCACGGATCCTACCAGAAGGGTAGGTATAGAGAGACTCCTCAGTGATCCATGTCTGTCCGTCTCCTCTGGGTACCGACTCATCGTGAGGTCCACCTCCGGGTACCATCCAGTCCTCGTACACTCTTCCTCGACCAGTGCTGTCTATCTTCTGCATCCAACACAACGAGGTGCGAGAATATCCTGTACAGGGGTGAGTATAACGATACTCAGTAAGGACCCCAAGACCCTCAAGGTATCACAAAATCCAACAAGGATAAACCACACAAAATTATTTCAATGGATAACCATTACATAGGTATATTCCCATACATATAACTATGTTATCAAGTAACCCATCTCAATCATGAGAAAAAACAATGGTCATTGACTCAGCTCAAACTAGGATTTTTATTATCGAAACCACGACTACTGGAGAACTCCTCCTCTGTCATGTACAGTGGGCCAGTCGTGAAACCGAGGCACTTCTCACTAACCTAAGACTACTGAGGTACTCCTCCTATCGAGTACCATGGGTTTTCTGCCAACTACCAGGCGCTCCGTCCGCTGTGGGTCTGCCGCCTAAAATATCGGGCGCTCACCTTAATAGCCTATAGAGGTAATCATCTTTTTGAGTACCACATGTCTGCTGCCAACTACCAGGAGCTCCGTCCACCATGGTTCTACCTCCAAATACCGGGCACTCCCCACTAGGTTAGTCTAATCTCTCTGAGTCGAATCGGTTAAGGAGTCGTCAGGTTTGTCAGCTACTAGGTCTCCACACTATGTCTGCTTGTCTCCGAGAGGATCCACTCCATGAGCTAATGGTCGATACTCCAAGTGTCACGAAGTCTCGCGTGGAATTATCTCAAAGTTACTCCACATTATTGGGGACTCAACGCAATAAACAGCGCATCAATCGGACGCTTGGTCTGTGAGTTATTGGCATTTCCGTCCTAGGGCCCCGATTGGATTCGTGTACGAACCAACTTAACCATATCTCAACTATACCCTGAACTCCCATGGGGTATTCTCAAAGGGACTAATTTTCTCCATGAATGTCGTCACCGCTGGCGGTTCATCAAACAGATGCCCGTAGCCAAAAATATGGGCGAAAAGGTGTAAATGGGCCATAGCGGGTCCGGGTCAGGTCTGACCCAGTCAGATCGACCCTGCCCAACCTGGTCCAAATCGGGGTCTGACCCGGTCCGTGGGTCTGATCCAGTCTAAGGAAATGGCTCGGACCGAGTGGTCGGCTCGACCCCAGTGGGCGGCCCGAACCGAGGGGGCGGCCCAGCTGAAGGGGCGGCTCGACCCGATGGCGCGACACGGCCCGAGGGTGGCCCGGCCCAGCCTGGCCCGAGCCAGCCCAGCCCAAGCGTGGCCTGGCCCAGCCCGAGGCCGCCCAACCCGTGGCGGCCCGGCCTGAAGGCGGCCCAGAGGCCCGGTTGGCCCGGTCGGCCTGGCGACCCGGCGACCCGACGGGGGTCCGCCTTAGCCACAGCCAGGGGGGACCGTGTGCCCCCTTGCAATCAAACGACTTAGCCGTTTAGGTAGAATCGAACTGGCGTCGGGTGGTGCCGGTCCAGCTCACGTAGGACCTGACGAGGTCCCGCACCTCCCGGCTGGCCTGAGTGGCGAGCCGCTCCAAACCACGGAGCGGCATGACGGCGCCATGCCCCTCCGCCGTGGCTCGGACTGGCCGGGGACTCCTGTCGGTCTCCGTGTGGTGCGACGACGCCACACTCCTCATCCGACCTCCGCGGTCCTCCTGGATGCGGCCCTTTTTTTTGGCACGGTGTGATGACATCATGCCCCTCCAGCATCGTCGCAGCCCGCCTGGCCGCGACTTGTCTCTTTTTAAAGTAGGGTGATGCCACGCCCTTGTGGAGACTCGGTGGCCTTGCGCTGCCGGATTTTTCATGGCCGGCTTGTTGCCAGTCGCCGCGTTTACCGCCTCCATCGTCAATGAAAAAAAACAAACAAAAGGGGAGTGTGAAGCTATGTTCTTGCAGTCCAAACCCTCCTCGTCACGGTGATATCATTAGGTCCACATTTTAGAAATTTGTAAGACGAAGAATGAGTACAAAATAATTCAAACCCCCTACCTCGATTGTCGCTCGTTGACGAAGTCGCGGGAAGTGGATGTCGTTCCATTGATGTCGGGTAGAAGACGAAGAAGTCGAGGAGGAAGGATACGGGGAAGAAGAGTTGAGATGACATCATCGACATTATTTGTGGGTGGCGGGGCATCCACTACTTGCTCTAGTTGAAGTGGGAGAAGACGGTGCTCATCGTTCTTCGGTGGCGATGGGCGTTCATCATGTTCTTCATTGAGAGGATGAAGTCCTCTCAATTATCCAAAAGGCTCTTCCTCTCCTTAATTCTCCCAACAAGGATTATGCCAACCCCCCACCATAATAATACACCACATATTATAAAGTTGGAACAATGAATTCAAGAATTCAAAATGATTCCAAATTAATTAAGTTACTTTACTTAATTGAATTGGAGGAGTTGGCTCATTAAATGATGGGTGAAGGTGAAGAGTTTCTCCAAATTAATTGGGATTTTAGAGGAGGATTAAAGCTTGAGTGGTCCCCAATGAATAATCCTCCCTAGGGAGGTTATGGGAGGGTGGGCCCACCACTATAACCTCTCAGGGGAGGTTATGGTGTAGTGGCCCCCACCACTAACCTCATCTTGGAGGTTTTAACCACCAAAATAAAATAAAGTTAAAACTTTAACTTTATTCAATTTAATTAAAACCCCCCAAAACTACCTTCCACTCCCGTCGAAATGAAACTACGGTGAAGGTCTCACTAAGAAATCATCGACGTTGCGAGCTCAACAGTGCCCTCAGATTTTATTTCTGAGCACCAGTTCAAAAGTTATAAAAACCCACTTGTACATTTACTAAACGTACCCGAAAAGAACTTCAGAAATTGATTCCAGGCACACCGGTTCTCGAAATCATGCGCCCTCATAAACTGCAGACTCGTAAAATTCCCATGTATTTTAGAAAAAAAATTCCACAGGAATTCCGGGTCTTTACAATCTCATTTATTTTAGGGATTATTTATGTTAAAGGTTACTCTAGGTGAATTGGTCTTATTTTAATTTAATAAAACATATATATATTATTTTATTATTTTTATTTTGTGTTTTACATGATTTTCTTCCATTTTACTCTCTTTGGTACTTAAAATGAATGAGAAAATGTTTTTAAGAAAAACCTACCTTATTTCCTTTTTAGTTGATTTTTTTTATTCCATGCCCATATTTTCATTAAAATATTTTCATGATTGTTTTTGCAATTATTCAAGGATTAATTAATCTCATTTTTACTAATTTTTAAATTTATATAATTTTTAGTAATATTCTTATCATTTTTCGATTGAGGTACACTTTACCAAAGGTGTGAAAAAATATTTGTTTGAACATATACCACACAACTGATTTCCCTTAAACATAACCATTCATTACTCTGAGAATTAATTTACAGGTTTCTATAGATATTTTCAATTAAAATACTTTTCTAAATATTTTGTCAATTTTATATTTTTCTAAAGGTAATGAAAGATAATTTTATTTTCTATTATTTTCAAATAAATGTTTTAAATGTTCTTTTTAAGGTATTTTCATCTATGTCAACCAAAATTAATGATTATTGTACTTCACTATGAATATGATCTTATGAAAGCATCTGTCTTTTTTCTCTAGATGTATTATGATGATTTTTTAAAGATATTATCAGAAAAATAATTTTTTTTTCCACAAGTAAAAAAATATATAAATGAATGAATGTTTGTGTTTAAAAGTTTCATGAAAAAAGAGAATGATTCATTGTGTCATATTTATATACGATACTTATAAAATATTGATGATGATGGTTGATCCTAATATAGTGTAACGCCCCGACCCTAGTTACCCAGAGTCGGTGCATTACTTTAATACATTGGCATGATTACAAGGAATCAAGTCCCGAAGGACCGATCAGTTTAGCAGTCTTGAAAATTAGATTACATACATGAATGTTACATTACACTTCATAACATACAAAAAAACATAAATAATCCTTCACAAATACCATTATTCCCTTGGCTTAACCCTGCATATCAATCACTATACACTTCTTGGAATCCTGGGAAAAATAAAACATAGAAAGGGTTGAGCTCAGATGCTCGGTAAGGATAACAATACAGCAGAAACATTCATAAATAAGAATAAACATTTAAGGAAATGTATAACTAAAACAAAAGCCTTTTAAACTTGAACTTTAGCATAATATGGCTAAAATAAAATTAAGTAATTCCATTTACTTATTCACATGGATATTCTACTAGTCGAATAATAACATGAAATATCACTAACCACTTTCATAATGATGGAATACATAATGTTGAACTTTAATTTCTATGTCAAGACCTCATTCCATGACCTAAGGTATAACTGTAACCGGAACCCAACCCGAAGAGCCTCTGTAACCAGACTCCAACCCGGATTGCCTCTAATAACCGGACACCAACCCGGAGTGCCTCTAATAATCAGACACCAACCCAGAGTGCCTCTAATAACCAGACACCAACCCGGAGTGCCTCTAATAACCGGACACCAACCCGGAGTGCCTCTAATAACTGGACACCAACCCGGAGTGCCACTTATAACCGAACAACAACCAGGAGGGTCTGCTGTAACCGGACCCCAACCCGAAGGGCTTACTTTTACCGGTCCCCAACCCGGAACATACTAGTCAAACACATTCATCTTAAAAAGAGGATGAAATATAACATAAACATTTGTATTAAAACTAGCATAAGAAATTACAAAACATTAATCATAAAACATTAATGGAATAAAGATAACACATTCATATTCAAACAAATCACAAAATCTTAAATACAATATGGAAGATTTGTATCATAATAAATCAACTTCAAACAAGTGTAAAATTTATCAAAGGATGTTGACATAGATGAAATCAAAAGTATTTGAGAGAAATATATTTATTTCATGAAAACATTTAAATGTCACACAATTTGGAAAAAAATTCATTTAAAGACATTTTTGAATCAAAATGTCCCATACCACTTTGAAACTTTTGAAAGGAATTAACAGTTTAAAAAAATTCGTGTCTATATAAATAAATCCTTAAAAACCATTTTGAAGACACGGATATTAATGAGAAATATTTAGAAGAATAAATATTTAAAACGTTTGAAATGATGTATTAGTAAAAAGTCCCTTAAAATAATCCCTTTGAAAACTCTTTCATAATACATGGATATGGATAATAAATATGTCCCAGTATATACTTACGTAAAAACAACCTCGGATAATAAAGAGGTTGTGAAATTAACCCATACCAATTTGATAACTTACGAAACATACAACCCATGAAAGAGGTACCATACAATGAATATTTAAATACAAATAAATTAAAGTGTATTACAAAAATAATACAGTTATGGGCTGTACATACACCACACAAAAGGTAATAGTGGCAATATGACATGAATCTCACGGAAATAAAGAGTGATATGAAAACCCCTTACCTTGTAATTGTCCTTGGTCGTGGGTAGGTTAACATCTTGTATAACAGTTAAATAATTTTTTATTAAATTATAAAATAATCATATACATAAATGTGATATCATATATGATCTTTTAATATTGCTTTGTTAATAATATTTTATAATTATCGTCTTTTTGGGTGCTAACTGATTTGTTTTCCTTTATATGCTTCGTTACGTAAGCTGTGTTTGTTATGGATAGGTTGTATCTTATTCATATCCAGAATTATATAAAGTACTTAAAATTTACTTTTAATCATCAAACAATAATTATTCTTGAATGGATGTGATGGGGAAATGAATCTCATCGTGTTTGTGGAGACGGTAATCCGTACATGAACACTACTTACATTTCATTTTTCATTTTAAAAGGAATAAAAACCAAATGATAAATAGGTATATAATTATTCCAGTATAATATAATATCTTACATGTGTTACTTATGTTCATTAACACCATGTTTTATATGTTCCATGTATGGTATGAACGAGTCATATCACTTTGAGGGGGCGGTAGTCCGCACTTCCTCAAATGAAATTATCGTATATATATACAACATGAAACGAATAATGGTATGATATAAAATTGAATTACATAAGCTTATATATAAAATAAATATCATTAATATCATATTTAATTATAGTTCCATCATAATGGCCACCATGAGAGGTGGTAGGAGATAATTGAACAATCATCGCTTCGTGAGGCGTTTGGTTGCCATCCAGAGAAACATTATGTTCTTCACCCATTAAATTGATGTGTGTGTAAGTGTAGTAATAATACTTATAATAAAAATATCCTAGTATATTTAGGATACTGTTTTTGTTACAAAAGAAAATAATAAGAAGAGTTTAGGGGTTGGATAAGTAAAATAAAAGAAAAGAAGCTAAGAGAAATTGTTACCTTTAATTTGGGTAACTCCCTTTGGTTTTAACGGAAAAGGACTCTTGAAGTGCCTTGTGCCTAAGGTAAGGCTTATAAAAGTAGGATATTGATTTATGTAGATTAATTGGGCAGAGGTTTGATGAGAAAAAAGGCTTGAGAGGTGTAAGGAATTGGTTAGAAGTGGTGTCCTTTTATAGGGGGGAGGAGGGGCTCTTTAGGAAAATCCTGAAATATTATTTTATAATAAATTCATATTCGGTTTCTAATGGATCCAAAGTGTATTATTTAAAGGTTAAGGTGGGGATGGGTCTAAAACCACTCAAACAATAGAAATTAGACAGGTTTGGGTCATTAAATTAACCTTATCTTTTAGTTTTAACTCTTAGTTAATTAGTTTGACACTTACCATGTCACTTTTTATTTTTATATTATATTGTTAATAAACATACTATATACCTCCAAGAGACCCCCAAGTGGTCCATTAATTATACACCTATCATGATATAAGTCTCTTGTCCCAACATTAGATTTTTAGGAATAGAATAATAATTAATAATATAATATTTTTTTTAAAAACTCATTTATGTCAATTTTGACACTACTCAATAATTTATTTTTGTTAAAGTATTTAAAACTTTATTAATTAGAAAAAATTTCATTTAAGAAATCTTAAAATGTCGTATTAACCAATAAAATTCGTTTATGTCATAAAAAAGTTCAAATTATATTTATTTTAACATTTATAATATAAATTATTTGATTCATTCATCAATAAGAGAAATACTGCATCATTATTGTGTCATATATATTTTTACTTTTTCAATGTCTAAATATTATAAATAAAATTCCATTATGTATGAAATCTTTTTATCCTTATAATTAATATTTATAATCGAAAATATAACATATATAACCCTATGTAAAAATTGTTTTTCTAAAAGATATAAGCTTTTGTCATTTTTCTATTCACTTTAACTTAATTAATATAAAGTGTCCCTATCACCTACAAGTGGCTCCATGGGGTCCCAAAATAGACCCAAAGATTCCCATGGTCGGAAATGTATCCACCAATAAGGTTAGTACACATTTTAGGGTAATTTAGTATTATTATAATATTATTTTTTAACCCTTATTTACTAGATTTACCCTTTAACAAGTAATTATTCAAAATGTCTAAAAATAAAAGTTACCTATTTACACAATTTGGACATCCTGATTCCAAATATGGAATCCATTTTTACAAATTCAGAACACAAAAGTGGCAGAAATTAATTTAAAATTAATTCTCGCGGTCAAAACAAAAAGCGTGCTTTTAAGATATAATAACTATCAAAAGATTGATACTTGTTTATGTTCGTTTTAAATGTGAAATTATATCCAATGACCAACATTGGATTAAATGGTAAAAATATATTCTAAATATAATTTAAAACCACTAAAATTAATAGTTTATCAATATTAATTAGTTTGATTAAAAAATTTGTTTTTAATTAAAATGTAGTAATTTTCACTATTTATCAAAATATGAAAGTTATCCGAAAAGTACCAAAATGTCACCCTAGGCTAATTTCGATATTCCAAATCCAAAAATGAAGTCCATTTTGAGATATAAAATTTTTAAAATTTCAAAAAGTGGTTATTACTATTCATAATGGCTACTTTGATTGGTCATGGTGTGTGTTAGAACTTGAAGTTGCGTACAACACACGCTACTGTATTATTCAAAGAGAAGCATACCGTAGAAGCTTGGGGTGTTACATATAGTGTTGGTCATGTATTGACTTAGTATCACTTTATAAATATTATTGATTTTGATGCTCACAAATACCCTTTTTTGTTTTAATAATGAAATTAATTTAAGGGAATTTCAAGAATTTAATATTAAATGAAATATTTATTATGGAATTATATTCCAGACTTTGATTCACTGAGAATATTTGATAAAGTATTCAAGATGTGTTTTGACATATTCTGTAAACACAATTCATACCCTACATGTTCATGCATAATGTTAGGAATCAATCATATGTTTGGATCATCTGGTATGGATCATATACTCTATGTTGATGGAAAAGTATTGTTCAGAATCCCTATATTTGGATAAAACCATACATTTGGGGAAATAGAAAGTATAGATAAGGAACCCTACATTGGAATGAAACCATATTTTTGAGGAAACTAATGTATGAAACATCAACCCTACATTTGTGATCAACCATACGTTGTCAACCCCACATTTGTTGTTTTTGCATCTTGTGAAGGAACCCTATGTTTGGCTATTAAACAATAATGTTTTTAATATATGATATTATAAATCATTTCCATAATGGTCTATAAAAAAATAATTACTGATTCAAAGGCTTCAATCAAATAGAATAAAACATTTCTATTTCTAAGGGATGTTATGATGCTCTTTAATGATTTAAATTGGAATGATTGTGATATATTTGGTGATATTCATAGACATTATCAACCTAAATAAAACTATGGGTTCTATATATATGTATAGAGTATTTTTACCTAGATATAATATATATGAATATATATTTTCATAATATCTTTTTTTAATGTATAATTGCTGCAATGAAAAAAAAGATCGAGTGACTCTAATATTTTGTGGAGGGGATACACTTTGAAGATATACATTTTTCATCCAATTAATATTTTGTAGCTTCTAATGTTTGTTTATTAATATTATTATTTAATATCATCCATAAATATGATCCCTTCAAAGTAATCATTAATTGAATAAATTCACCTTTGAAAAATATGATCTGAATTCTATCAGTTTCTATGGAAACTATGATCAAGTACCTATTAATTAAATCAAATCAAAATCTTTTGATTTGTTGGAATTTCAGCTAATCAAACTCATTCATGGAAGTGTATCATCTTCTTGAAAAAATCTATAGAGAAACCAATTCCATATAAAAGAATTTGAAGGTTCTGTAAAGCCTTATTGTAAAAGGTGTCAACTGCCTGCACTCAGTTGTGAATGTATTTTTATTAGAGGACCGTTCTAGTGAAAATCACCAAGATAATAGATAGATTATTGGTGGAGTGGACTTGGGGATCTTTGTTCCCTTAACCACTATAAAAATTATGGTGTTGTTCTTTATTATTTATCTTCTGCTCAATTTACTTACAAATGAGAACACTTCATATATTTATAAATCACAAATAATGTTGAAATCTATAACCTATCAAGACTATAATAAGAAACAATTCACCCCATATTGTTTATATTTGTATTATTTTGAACGACTAATTGGTATAAAATGAGAGATTCTTGGATAAAGAAGGTAAAGATCTATTAATATTAAAAGTATAATATCCATACAAAATAAGATATCAATGGATGATCCTAGAGAAGGTATGTCTATGATTCACACTCTATACGTCAAGAGTGATAACTATGGATGTTGTAAATTTCATATGTCCATCTATCTTAATGTTCTTGGATTTAATGTTTATATGAAAATTAGCACTCTTTATGCAATTCTTGAGAAACCAGAAAAATGATATGCTATAATAGAAGTATAGTATGAAATGAAATCAGAATAAACGAATTCTATCATCTATGGAATTGGTCTATATTAATTCAACCGAGAATCAAAATGTACTAATTCTTATGAAATTTCATTGATAATAACTATTTCATATGAAGGAACTGCTAATATCCTAAAAACATGGTATTCTACTAAAAAACTAAATTTTTACACCTTTATGATATATGATAGTGAAATAATCACCCAAATGAATGGACGATTGAAATAAAAATTCAACAATATTGTTGACTTGGGAGATTCAGTTACTCAATCAGATCAATTTCCTGAAAGTACTTAGAGTACTACCCTCAAAATGGAATGAGATATTTTCTACTATAATACAATCATCACCAGTCGCAAACCTAAAAATGAAAGAATTTATTGGAACTATTTTATGATGTAGGAACACATGCTGAATTTGATCATAAGATAGTAAAAAGAAAAAACACCATCCTTAATGTTACATTACACAAGCATGAAAAGAATTTGAGATAAGTTATCAAAATCTAAAATGATTCAGATAGCTCAGAATATGAAATGGAACCAAACCAATTAGCCAAAAAAATTAACAAATTCTATAAGAAAAATAGAGTCTTAAAAAAATTCTTCAAGAAATATGAGAAAGGATCCATAGAAGTAAGATTCTATGAATGCAAATAGATGGGTCATATTAGACCTTATTTCCATCATCTGAATTAATAAAGAAGAAATATAGAGAAGAAAAACTAGAAGAAAAATGATTATGATCATAAAGGGAAAATATATATAAAAGCTACGTGGAGTGTGTCTGAATAATCCAAAAACTCTTTCAAAACTAATTAAAAAATAGCCAAACAAATATGATAGAAAATATGTGATTTATGGCTAAATAGGAAGATGAAGTATAAACCTATTACTCTTCTTCTTCTGACTCTTATAGCTTCTAAATATAAAATTTGATTATTACTTGTAATACATGAATAAAAATATGATTATTTAATAAAAATTCACAAGTCACCTAAAAATATTCAAAATTCTATTTTAAGTGAAAGAAATGAAATGCTAAACCAATATAATGAATTTATAGAAAAATTAAATACATCTATATAAAATTTTACTATTCATGAAACTAAAATTAAATTATTATAGGATGATGTAGAATAATTTAAAAGTGATGCTAATATTTTAACTAAATTGGAAAAATCTATAAATATGATTAATAGAAAAATGTTATTAAAAGTTAAAAATATATAATAGGAAGAATGGGAGAAAATTCAAATTTATACAAAAAATATTTGGTACCCAATCCTAAAAAATGATATTCTATTCTATTGTGGAATTAAATGTCATTATTCTAACAACTATTATTTAAGAAATACTTAGATAAGTTTAATTAAGAAGTATTTTTTATTTCCAAAAACATTTTTGAAGAAAAAATATATAAATTTTGGTAAAATAAGTCAAATATGGATTCCAAGTTCATTAATTACTAATACAGCTAGACCTAAGAAAATATGGGTACCAAAGCAAAAAATTTCTGAAATTCCTTTTAAGAAAAATTCCATAGGAACAAAAATTTTATATAGTATATGGGAAATGGCTCCTCAAGGAACATGATTGGAGGCTATTCCAATTTCCATATAGTGGAAAACATGGATGGAGGACTAGTCACCAATAGAGACAATGAAAAATAAAATATAGTTAGAGTTGGATATGTTGGAGATATAAAGTTAAACTCAATCAACAAAGTACTGCATGTAAAATTTCTAAAGCATAACCTGGTAAGTATTTCACAACTTTGTGATGATGACTTATTTTTATTTTTCTAATAATTATTTCTCAGTTCTAAAAGATGAATTGTTTAATTTTAGGCCACCTATAATTGAAAATGTATATACTTTAGATCTTAATTACTTGTGTAAAAAAAGTGAATTTTTTAACCATAGAGAAAAATGAGTCTCAGATCTGTAATAGAATACTTAGACACTATAATATATTTTATTTATATAAATTTTATAAGAAACAATTAGTTTCTAATTTTCATAGTCTGAAAATTGATAATTATAGATTTTGTGATGCATTCCAAATTAGAAAAAAATCATCTTTCAAATCAATTAACAAAGTTTATAAATATAAACTACTATAACTTATCAGCATGGATTTTTTAGACCACCAAGGATAGAAGATTTGGAGGGTAAAATATATGTTTATGTTTTAGTTCATGATTTTTCATGATTTTGTTGGATTTTTTTCTAAAACCCAAAAGTTAAGTATTCAATTTATTTTATAGAATTTGTAAAATTGTTAAAAATGAAAATGATATTAAAATAATTTTATTAAGAAGTGATCAAGGTTGATAATTTTTGAACCTAGAAAAATGAATTATTGAAAAAAGAAATAGAACTATTCAGGAAATGTAAAGGACTATGTTAAATGAATACAAACATCCTTCTTATTTTTTTGAATATTATATAAATATAGATTTCTATATCATTAAAAGTTTCTTAATTAGACCAATTATTAAAAAGAAAACTGATAAAATTTGGAATAATAGAAAAATAAAGTTAAGTATTTTAAAGTATTTGGATGCTTGGTGTATATCTTGAATACTAAGGAAACCCTTGGTAAATTCAATCCAAATGATGATTAATGGATATTTATAGGATATTATTCTATTTATATAGCCTATAGAGTGTATAATAAAAAGTCAACAATTTATAAAGAATTATTTAATGTGGTGTTTGATGAAAGTGACCCCTTCAGTATGAGGAAAGATAAAAGAGATGAAATTGTTGACCATTTAGAGAACATAAGTCTTAAATCACATAAAACTTTCTTTTAAAATAAAAGGAATGAAATTCAGTCAATATTAGAAGAAAATGAGATAGAATAACCGGAATGTGTCTTACCTAGATAGTTTATTCCCTTAAAGGATCAACCTTTACAACTCTACACCTAAAAGGTCATAATGCATGTAAGTGATCTAATATTATCTGTTGATGTTTTAATTACTAGATAAATTAAATTGGTTCAGGATTATTAATATCAAATCCATAAAGGTAAAGGTTATGTTTTAGCACCATCTCTTTGTGTAAGGGTTTAAATCTATTGTATTTCCACACCATGGTCATGAATCCAATGTAAGGGGCTTTGGAACCCCTACATATTTCCTTTCTGAGATTTATCATGAAGAAAAATATCATGCCATAACCTCTTGGCTATGACATGGAGGCCAGTATAATGGTAAGTTCCATATGTTATATCATATTGGTTGTGACCCTAAGGGGGAGGGTACACCATTAAAGGTGGAGGAAAAATAATGGAGGCCAGGGCCATAGGTTTTTTGGTTTTGGTTTGAGGTATGTGTGTCACACCATGACCAAGGGGGCCATGTGTGATGGTTTTATGTTATAGGGAGTAATTATATGAGCCATTTGGGTAATTATGTAGTATTTAATTTATCTAATTTTTAGAAACTAGTGGTAGAACTATCATTTCCATGTTTCCACTACAATTTTTTGCTAAACGAGGCATTTGGAGCGGGCCATTTTCATCCCACTCCCCTGATTTTTTCTTCATTCATTCCCCATTTATGGGGGTGATTCTTAGATGATTCCATAGTGCTTGAGGTGAGCTATACACTCATCCTCCTCTATATTTAGTTCTTACTTATTTTTTGTACTCATTGATTTTGGGTATCACCAGGAAAGGGTTTGAAGTTGAATCTATAGAATCATGGTATAATAGAGTCAGTATGATGGGGCCTTCATTTTAATAGTCTATAGTATATATCTAGAGGATAAACACACAAGTTCTTATAGATTCATAGTGATGTGTTACAATCTTGAATAATTTCGGGTTTTTTATTGATTTAGGTGAGATTTATAGTAGTTTTGAAATGATAAATTAGGTATTTTGTATTCCAATTATCATAGTAGAAACTAGGGGTGGTGAACACCGTTTTTATAAAGGATTTGATTATATAAGATCACTTGAAGGATAATTCTTTGATTATAACCCACCTGAAAAATATAGAATTAATATGGGTTAAATGTGTAAATAAATTATAATTTTTTATAGTAATTTTTTTGATTTAATTTTTAAAATAGGGACTCGTGTTGATGGATGATGCCCAATTTGGCTTTGATGATATTTAATGGGATGACCAATATTTTCTTAAAATAGAATTAATATGAAAGACATAGGTGTTTAGTAAACATTTTCCTATGTTTATTCATTTTTTATGTTCATCTGATATGTGGTCTCTCCACTTGTGTGAGGTAAAACATGATTATAAATCAAATTTTCCCCATAAACTTCTATGAAATGAATGACATGACTTTGGCCATGATGGAATCTTAAATACTAGATTCATGTCTTGGTATTCGATGGTTTAGGGATTGATGATAAATGTTTTATATGTAACAAGTAGACCCTAAAGGGGTATTAATTAAATTAATGAATATATTATAACTTGATATAGGTTCCCTTAGTTCCCTATAACCATTGGATTATGATGAATTGAAAAGGATTGACATTGGGATAAGCCATATAGAACTTCGGGATGTGTAGATCCTATTGTCTAGTTTACTAGTGTGAAGGGTGAGTGTTCCTCCTCTATTAGTATATGTTTACAATAGTTAGGATATTATATAAGGGATTTAAGTGTAGGTTTGGTTAGAGGGGTGACCTAGACTGAACATGGAGGTGAGATGGGATTTAGGTCATCTTTCTCTAGTGTGATGCCTATATTGTATCAATACTTTGTTCAATTAGACCATCATACTAGTGTGGTTGTGCTGAGGGACACTATACCATACAAGATATAGGATTGGTCCCTAAATATGGGAATGAGATATAGAATAAACTATTTTAGGTGTTTAGATCATGAAAATGGTTAAATAACCAGATAAAGAGTCTAGTGTTGTGTTGGATCTAGAGAGGATTAATGTATGAGGGATAGCGAGGCTGTGTCTTAGAATGTGTCTAGTGATGAGTATGCATATTTTCTTGAGAAAATAACCAAGATTAATTTTAATCAAGTTTAGGTGAGTGGATAACCCTAGCAATTATGGTATATATATATGTGGTTTTGGAGAGTGTGTATACTCCCGAGTGTTCTATATATGAGGTCTTAAAGAGTGTGTATACCCATGATTTTATTATTAAAAATGTTTCCAGTGTTGGGAAAAATCCCCCTAGTTAAGATAATGATGAGATGACTTTAGGGTGGGTTTGCATTCCTCTCCCTGATGATGATATGATGTTTCCAATGTGGGGCTTCATTCTGCTGATGATGATTCAAATATATGTTTTGAGGGTTGGGTTCCATTCCCATTATGATGAAGATGATATATGTTTTTAGGGAGGGATACATTCCCCCTAATGATGATTATATTATATTTATCCAAAGTGGGGAAATATTCCCCCTAATGATGATATGTTTAATATGTACATGCTTAGATTGACCTGGAACTAGCCGAAGAAGGTATGATTGATCTTGAGTGTCACCTTATATCCTAAAGATCGATAGTTGTCTATTTTATTATGCCTCCATATTTTACTTTATTATTACAAGAATATAACATTTTAAATACACTAATTACACAATTTATGTTAGTGAATCCATTTTTTGTGGCATACTAAGTTATACTCACACCCTTCAAGGGTATCCCTAACTCATTGGTATCTGAGACGAACTCATGATCACATGTGTAGGTAAGGTATATTCTTATATTTGGATATTTTAATTAAATTTCATGGATGGAGTTAAGAGGTGGTGCCATGCGTGGGACTCAAGATAAGATGGTTATTTTTTTATATTTCTTTTTTTTGAGATTTATATTACCTACCCATGAGAAATATTATTGATAAATTTTTGAATAATGTTTCATTTTCGACAAATCATCTATTATAACATGGGTTTTTTATTTTTTACTATTATCTTGTATGTATTGTATATTTTTTATTTGGGATTTTTTGATGATTTTTTGTATGTTACTTTCACTATTTTTCTTTAGTCTCATGTGATGGTTAAAGAGACCATTTCCTTTATGAGTTGTATTTTTTGTCAATGATTGTTGTTGGTTATTAATGGTGGTCAATAAAATAGAAATATTTTATTGCTGTCAATATGTTTTACAAGTCAGAGTGAAAGAAGTTTCTATAATTATCCAATATTGACATGAATGTATCTTGGATGAATAGATGAAGGAGAAAGTACTCGAGCCTTATTATCTTAAGAAGTTTACTTGAATAATTTGAGTTCATAACTCTAAAAATTGATGCAATTTTTTTAATTTTAAAAAAACATTCCATTCAGTTCTTTTCCTTGAAACATAATCTACTATAATAAAGAATGAAGACTATCCATCCAATAGTGTTTCTTTATTGGATGATTCTTAAGGAATTTTAGTGAGAGGCATTGAAGAAGTTCATGAAATATTTCATTATTTGATGTGGGTCACGAAAGATATTGAAAAGATTAATGAAGATTATGAAAAATCTAAATTTTCATGAACAAGAAAAATAATTATAATAAATATAAATATAATTTCCTGAGGAGTTATTAAATACAAAGAAAAAACTTATGAATAAGGAGTTTGAGAGGCTAGAAATTAAAATTCTACAATTAGAGTAATTATAAGTATCATTTTTGGTTGGCCTTTACTAAAAAAAGGCCAACAATAGCCACCCAAGGAGGGCCATCTCAAGACACATATGGGTAGGCTCAACCATGTGGGATCCAACCCATGCATGGGGCTTACATGGTTATAGAGTATTGCTCTTGAATAGTGACTACTTGGGTGCACATAGGTGTGTAAATAAAAATCACAAAGTGCACAAATAGATGCCTATGTAGGATAAAGTAGGTGAGGAATGTAACATTTAAGGCATGTGTGAATGATTTCTGAGTTCCAAACCAAGTTCCAACTCAATAAAGTTGATGAAACAAAAACACTTAATAAGGAGAGAGAGAGACAGTGCTAAGATTTGATGTGGGATTGGCATATGAGAGTAATGTTTTCAATTTTAAAAGATATATAAATATAAGTACCATTAAATATTCATTAATTCAATGCTACATCAACCTAAACATAGTCATATCCTTCATCTCTATATAATATCTACCTGAATCCATCATTTCGATGATTTACCACCATCAGTGATCAAGACATGCATCGATAATCATTCATGTAATTGAAATGATTATGAACAACCCTATTCCTTGGGTCAATATTCATTCATGCTACCTTTTTTATGAAATAATAAGTTTCTTCAGAATATGACACTACTAAATGAAATTGGATTCATAGATGTATTCTCATGCATCTGATTTACATGGATAGGTTCAAGATTTAAAATGAGTATGCAGTCTTTATAATGTGCATGTGATATAATCATCATGAGTGTTTTCATCATGGAAGATGATATGCCATGTTTTTTGGACCAATATAAGTATAAAATATTTATATTAACAAAATCTTTATTAATTTTATAATTAGACTGTCACAAAAAATAAAAAGTAGGATTTGAGTCAGTGAGCCATATGGGTTGTGGAATTAGAGCTCGCTTATAAATAACAATGCTTTTATCTAGAAGAATCTTTCTACTTATCACCTTATATCCTTGAGAGATATTTTTTTTCAAAAAAAAATCATTTTATAAGAATTTATTTACACATGGTGGGAAGTTATTCAAGCCTCATTGATTTCACAAAGTGAATAAACAAGATCCTACTAGCCTCATAAAGGAAGTTCCATAAAACTATGATTGAGTTTGCACACAGAATAATTACAGGCATTCAACATATGTTAATCACTTGAAAATCTTTGTGAATAAAAGTATCAAAAAACCATCTGGGATACCCAAAGTCCTTATACATAGGTGTTAACCCATATGAAAAGGTAGTGACTATCTTAGGATTATGTAAACCCTACCAATATAAATACATTTTATATGAAGAATAACATTCATAGAATATATCAAGAACCTATACTAGTTTTCATAAAAGGAAAATTTATGGAAAAAGAGACATAGATATTCTTATTATTGTTTTTTTATGGTTAAATATAATTAAGACTAATAGACACTCTTTCATGAATAGTTTGTAAAAAAATGAATATATGAAGTACATATTAATGACTTTATACACCCATGATTATAAAAAATGTAGAGAGTAAACATAAACAGAACACATATTAAATATATTCTAAAGATAAATGAAATATTCTCTAATTTTTTAGAATATTATTTAGAATATGAAACTGTAATTTAGTATCTCATGATTTTTTCCAATACAAAAAACAGAATAAGAAAAGTTGAAATTACTGAGCTCTGATTTTATTATTTTGATAATCAAAAAGGAAATCTGTGATTCTAAAAAGACCATAAATTCATTGTACCCAATGGAAGTGGAAAGGTTCGACAAGATACCAGACATATATTTTATTATCATTTGGTATCGAATGAACATGGTGAAAAAGAAGGAGAACCTATGTAGTTTATTCATCATTAAAGTAGAAGGGATGAAGAAGAGAAGAGGAGAGTACTGCGAAAATCTATTTTCACAAGATGAAGAGGAATAAGAAATTGCAACTTTCAGTTTGCTACTCTGAATAGGAAGAAGAGTTTCTTTCCTGTTATTATGAATGTAACATGTAAAAAAGTTATTTTAAGAACAAATAAGTACAATGGAGTCCAAAAGAAGTCTCATATTGTGGAAGAATTTTTTGGTCTTAAAAAATACCTAACAAAGAAGGTTAAAGAAGTCTTCAGAGGAAGTATAAATAAATATTCATGAGCTATACAACTAAAAATTTCATTTTACAGTAGTGAGACACAAGTGAATGGTTATTCCCTAATTTTGTTAACCATTGTTTAGGTATTATTTTATATTGTTTGTGTTGTGTTATATTATTTCCAAACCACACTGAGGACTGTATACTCTTATTGAGTAGTGAACCTTGTAAAAATATCTCATTAATTTTTTTACCTGATTGTATATAATCACACATGATAAAGAAAAGAGAATAATATAATCAATATCCTAATAGGTCTAAGAGTTAAAAGGGATAGAATTTATAATTAGTGAAAAAGTTCCCAACTTTTATTCACCCACTCTCTTCGTGGAGTATATCCCAAATTTTTTCGATCAATTGGTTTGAGAGGGTGGTTCACCTCTATTGTATTATCTAAATTGTAGTTATTGTCTTTTAAATATTTATTTTTATTTCCTTTTTTTGAAAATGAAGTGTAGTTTTGGTAAAGATTCAGTTACTATAAAGCATAATTCAATTTCTACCAAGACCATGATGACTAGGATAAACAATGAGAAATGGAAGATAAATAAGTGATCATGCTGATCTAAATAAGAGGAAGTACCAGTATAACCATTCCTTTCAAAAAATAAATTTATATCCAAATTTTAAAGTAAGGAGTTTTTGGATCAAGTTTCCACTAAGAAGAAGGAAAACATTCCAACCCCAAGTGAATCAATAATGATAAGTGATTATAAGGTTTTCAAAAAGTTTTATACAAACTATCCTCAGGAATAAGATGATATAATAAGTGGTGATGATGATTGGTATATAACATCTCAAGATATATCATTTTAAATACTAAGATATATTATGTATTGAATTACCATAGAAATAATATCTCTTATTTTTTGGAGGCTTTCAAAGTATGTAGGAAGAGATAACCCAAATAAAAGAATAATAAAATAACATGGTGAAGGTTTTATAATAAAAACAATTCTAGAATGTTTAAATCTCTCTAGAAAGGTTAGAACCTATGAAGCAATAGAGCAAGAGCTTGAAATAAGTTCCTCAAAATGTCTCAAAGAAGTTGATGTGAAAGATTGATTAAATAAGGCTCTAGAATAAAATATCCTTTCAATTGAACAAAATTTTAAAATATCATTACTTTTAGTGATTTGAAATTGGAATTAAAAGCTAAGAAGACCATGGAACTTTACTCTTTTTTATAAAATTTAAGTTTCATGGTGAGGAATTTGAAATAATAAAGAAGATTTATAAAGAAAATATTATTATGATTGATGATCAAGAGAGAACTATCAATATGATAAATCTAGAATTGGAATTTCAGTTGGCTAATTTTGAGAAGACAAATATTTAGTCTTCAAAAAAGAAAGAGACAGTTTCTGTTGCTACACAAATTTCATTGAAATATTATTAGGTTAAAAGACATTTAACATATGATAAGAATATCATGTCTTAATTTAATAATCCATCTTAATTATCTATGAAGAAATATATACCACAAATAACATCATATAATAATTATTTAAATATATTATCATGTATAGTGCTTGTTGGACAAAAAACTGTTTAAGTGTGTGTGAAGAAAGTTTATGATAAGCCTTCCACCAGCACTAAGTTTGATAGGAAAAATTGTGCGGATGATGGTTACCCATGAGAATGCCACAAGATATGATGAATAATAAAAAAATTCCTATATAAGAAATAAAAAGATCAAATTTTTAGGTAAATTTCGATGCTATAATAGATTTGGTAATTTTAAATTAGATTATTGGTAAAATATTTTAAATGAAAAAAGAACAAAGGAAGACCATTTAGAGGGGTAGAAAACAATAGATAGAGAAGTAGAATCTAAAGGTAAAGAAAAATCTATATACTTCCAATATATTTTGAAAACATGAAAAAATATGTGATGCATACAATGGTAGTGGTCACCAGACTAGTGCATGATCATCTCGACATGTATCCACATTTTATGACAAAAGAATACCAAAGAAGTTGTCTATGAATGAAGTATCAACCTTGGGACAAAATCAGAAAAATATCATAAAAGAATAATCCCAAGAATAATTTAATAAAGAAAATTTAGAACACCATAGATTACAAATATATGCAGTTTAAGAAAAGTTCTAGATCTAAAAGAACTACTATTATTGATGGAACTTAAAATAATCTATGTGGAAGATAAAATCATTCTGAAAAATTTCCTAATGAGATGTTAGTAATCTAGCTATACAATTTAGAGAGAATGCAGAAAATGGTAGATGAATAAGATAAGGACAGTGAAAATTAAAATATTCTACATTATGAAGACAAATTACACAATTTTTTGTATAAAAAATATAACTCTTGTGTTAAATAAGATTTGTGTGAGAGATGGGATGAAGTTGGACTTTGTGAAAAAGTTTGTTTAACTATTATTCCAGAATAAAAATAATTCCTTAAGAGGGTTAATAATTAATTATACATGAAGGCTGTTAAGAAAAAAATTATCTACACAAAGAATAAGATAATGTGAGTAGATACAAGTTTCCCAAATAAAAATCAGAATATAAGTACATATATGCAAGTATGAAGGATGGAATAAATTGAGAAAAATGGTTGAGAAAACCATCTCAACCTTGTTATTAACACTAAGAATAAAGGCGTATCCACTTTATTCCATTAATATTTGTGCAATTAATTTGTGCTAATAATGTAGTGAATTTAAAGGTGAAGCAATTTCTTAGGGGAAGAACCTAAGAAGTAGCGAGTCCTATCAAATATTGAAAGAAAATCTAAATAATTCATCATCATTGAATGTTTTCTTAGTTGTAATTCACATAAAATTATTAAATAGAATGATATTTGGTTAAGTTGAAGATTTTAGTGGCATATCCTGGTCATGGAGGATTTAGAAAATACCATCCAGGTTTAATCTTATATTTGATATTATAAAGAATAGTTATTGAAGATGATCATCCTTGGTGAAGTTGCAAATATTTTCAAATTTGGAAAGTCACAAGTTAAAGATCCATTTTGGTGTATTCTCTATATTAAAAAATATAGAAACTCATTATTTAAGATATTCACCATTATGAAGATGTTGAATTGTGTTTCCCTTGAGGGGATGACTAATGAAGAAATATGAAGATTCTTCTAGGACAATTATTTCAATTGGTATCAAACCTAAATATTCTATAATTTTCATGAAGAGCATTCCATTGATAAAGGTATGTAATTTTTATTGCCTCGTCTTTGGATACAAAAATAAAAAAAACATAACACAAATGGGGCGTAATTGAATTAATCATTGACATTAGAAAAATGGAAGCATGGGAGTTATCCAAGGACATTACACATTCTTGTTTCACTTGAATATTTTTTATCTCTTTGTTAAATTGGGTTTTGGTGTTTTAGGTTGATATATCATACAAATGTTTCATACCTCATTTTTTATATTTATCCTAGGATAAAAGAAAACAACAGTTAAATAAAAGTTCATTATTTATAATTTTCTTACATATCAAGATTAGTTTATAAAGGGATAATTTGTTGTCTAAATAAAATCTTATTATTTTACATAATGAGAATACCTCATTATAATTAGAGTGAAATGATGAGAGACACATTTCTTAAGTATGTACTGATACCCTTTTTCCCATGAACGTTTTATTTCTTCTCAATAAGGGGGTGGGAAAGTGAAATGAATTTTTGTAATATTAAAGGGGATAAATTCACATATTGATAGATTTAGTTGGAAATAACATTGAACTTATTTACAAAAAATAAAAATGGGGAGATTGATCATCCTACTCTATGTACTAGTTATATTTTTTGTTAATGGTTTTCAATGGTGCTCAATGAAATAGAATGATTTCATCGATTTTAGTATGTTGAAATTTTTGAAATAAAGAATTTTATTAAAGTATCCAATATTGAAATGAATATATATTGTATGAATAGATGAATAATAATGTACTAAAGTATTATAATATTAAGGAAGTCCTTTTGAAGATTTTGAGTTTATAACTCTGAGGATTTTTTCACTGTTCTTAATGTCTAGAACTTGTGTCATTAAGTTCTTTGACTTGACACATTTTTTATTATAATGAATAAGGGAGATGATTTATCTAATCGTGTTTCATGATTTTATGATTTTTAAGTATGTTTAGTGATAGGAATTGAAAAAGTTTATTTAGTATCTCATTATTGCATGAGATCCATGAAAGATGTTGAAATGTTTAATAAATATCATTAAAATTATTATTTTACAAGATAAAGAAGAGGTCCATGAAATCTAAATATTATTTCATGAGTAGATATTAAAGAATATAAAATAATGTAAAAATATAGAGTTTGAATGGATGTAAAATAAATTCTATACTTAGAGTAATTCTAAGTATCATTTTTAGTGTGCCTTTATTAAAAAACATAGTCAACTATAGCAACCCAAGGAGGGCTAACTCAAAAGAAAAATGGTAGCCTTGGATTAACCATATGGGAACCATCCCATGTATAAGTTATCAATGGAGGTATATTAATGGTATTGCATGGCACTCACTTGGCTATGGACAAGTTTCCAAATGACACACACAATGTGAACATGGAGACTCCATAGTGGGACAGTACATAAGAGCTGTATCCTATGTAGGGAATGTGTGAAAGTGTTCCATGTGCTGAACATGGTTCCATATCGATCAAGAATAAGAAATGAAACACTTAATATGTATTGAGTGATAGTGTGGAGATTTTATATGTGATGGTAATATGTGGGTACTATTCCAATGTTTAAAAAACACTGATATATCATTATTGTTCAATCTTCATCGATGAAGTGATACACCGACCACCACATAGTCTATCCTTCCTCCTAAAAAGAGAGCTACAGAATCTAGTATTTTGAGGATCATCTCCCATTGATGATAAATATGTGCACCAATAATGAAAATGGCGATCTAAACAAGCATGAAAAGTCCTACTCATCAGGTTGATATGTATGCATGATATGCTTTTTAGGAAATCAGTAGTAAATTTGGAAGATAAAGATGTCGAATGAAAGTTGTGTTGTAGAAGTAAGGTCATGTATCTGAATTACATGGAAGTTTTTAAGATTTAAAAGGAACATGTGATCGTCATCATGTGCACATGATATACTCACCATGACATGTTTCATCACAGAAGAAGGGATACCATGATTTTTGGTATCAAAAAAGTATTTAATATTAGAATTGTCGAAAGCTTCAGTAATATTGTAATTCAACCTTTAAATGGAAGGTAAAGTTGAATTTGAGTTGGCGAATCACCTAGGATAAGGTGGAAGAGCCTCAAATTTAAAAAAATACGGAACAAGCTAGATGAGTTCTACTACCATTCACATTATATATTTGAGATGTCTAGTTTTTAAAAAAATGTATTTTCTAAGACATAATTTACGTGAGGAAATAAGATATATGAGACTCATTGGTTTCATGTAGAGTAGAACCACGAGCCTCTTTGTTTCATAAAGGATGTTCCCTTAAACTATAATTAAGTTTTCATGATGAAGAAACAAATTCCTTCGACTTGGGTTAAAAACATGAATATATTCATGAAGAGTAGTCCCATAAAGCCCACTGGGTTTTATTTAAGCCATAATGTGTAGGTTATAACATATATTAGAAGGTAGTGACAGACATCAGATTATAAGAATACAACACATGTATATACACTATGCATGAAGAATAAATTGATCAATGTATATCAATCATCTATATTGGTTTTCAAAAAAGATAGTGCATGAAACATAATGTGGTAGTGACATTCATATATGTGTTTTTTCATTATGAAGGATAACCATGAATAATATAAATTATTACATGAACTATTCATAAAAAAAAATATTAACTGATTTAACACATGTGATTTCATTTCTATAATCATCATCCTCAAACAGTATTAAGAGTAAAATAATAATTAATAAAGCTTGAATATATTAAAAAGATCTAGGATTTTTTTTAATTTCATGAGAATTTGATTTAGAAATAGACACTAAAATTTAGTATATATGGTTGTTTGTTGAGGAACAAAAACATATGAATCAATTGTGATGATGTTGAGATGAGATTTCATTACTTCGACAATCACAATAGTTATTTGTTATTCTAGAAATACTATAAATTTAGTGTACTGTAAGTATGTAGAGTGGTTCAAATAGATAAAAAATATATATTATTATCATTTGAAATCTAATGAATAGGGTGAAGAAGAAGGGTAACTAGTGTATCCTATTCTACAATGAAGTAGTTGGAAAGGAGAAGAGAATAATACAGTACTGTGCATATCTATTTTCATTGGAAGAAGATGAATAAAGATGATGATTTATCAATTTTATATTTTTAAGAATAAGAGTTTCTTTCCTCCTCCCATGCAAGTAACAAGTGAAGATGTTATTAGATGAAAAAATTAGCACTATGATATCTAATAGAAGTCTCATCTAGTGTAAGACTTCATTGGTGTCACAAAGTACCTTAACAAGAAGGTGGATACTATATTCAGAGGAAATATATAGAACCAATCAGGATGTATAAAACAATTACTATCATTTGAATATAGTACAACTCTAGTGAAAGGTTATTACCAACTTTTTGTAGCCAATATTAATGTATTATTTCCAAGTACTTGTGTTTTATTGGTTTATTTCTAAACCATGTCAAGGACTGGCTACTCTTATTGTGTAGTGAAACGTGTAAAAATATCATTTTTCATTATTTGTCTACTTTTATATAAATTCAGGAAATAAATAGAATATCACAAGATAATCATGTTCATAATAGGTCTAATAATTAAAAGTGATAAAAGTTTTAATTAGTGAAAAAATTCCTAACACTGATTTACCACAATTTTAGTGTTGAGTACAAAATGATGTGGTCCTATCAAGGGTATAGTCTCCTTATGGTATTACCTTAGGCCATTGATTCCAATTTAAAATAATCAGAATACAGTGAGGCATACTTTAGGTCTCATTATGAACCTATATAGTTATTTTATACTTCATTAAGATTTATGTTAAAAATTAATAAAATGAAACTTAAAGACATCAAACATTTTAATGGGAGAACGTTTATTAAAATTCCTTATTAAATTATTGTAAGACATGATACTAATTTGAAAATATATTCTATTCTATATAAAATGAAATCATTATCATCCAAATTGACATTAATATCTATTATATAAAAATAAAATAATAGAATAATAAACTTCTTAGACTAGTATAAGAACTTGAGAATAATTCTCATGAAAAAAATAAAATTTTATGTATTATAGAAACCTTTTCCAAAAAAACCAAATGATGAAGTTATTCAGTAATAGGTTCCATAGATTATTTTGATAAGCATACAAGTATTTAATTGAGTTTTAAAATTAATTAGATGTAAAATAAGTTGAGTAAATTTAGTCGCTTCTTATGTTATTAATTTTATTGAATATGTTAATGACTTAGAGAGAACAGAGGTTCCCTTAAAGGCTTGTTCTGGATAAGGAATTCATTCTATATTTATATTTCTAAAGGTTATTATGATATTAATTATTTTTATAAATGTTTAACATATTTCCTATAAGTGTATATGGTTGATGAGAAATAAATGTGATTCTAAGGATCTAACACTATGCTAAAAGTACAAAAATGTTAAAGGTTTAAGCTAGATGAAAAAGATTGGATGTTCCAATTATCAACCTCAGTTATTAAAACCTAAATGATATGCCAAGAAGAAAGGTAAATATTTCCATTGGAGGGAATTATTAAGAATTCCCAAATGAGTTTATGAATCTTCATAGAGTATCCATGGCAGGGATTAATGTTATTGAATCAATTATTTATTTTTGAAGGGTACATGATACCAAATATATATTTTAGAAATGATTTAAAAATATAGGTGTTAAAAATAAATTTAATAATTTATGAATATTAAAATTTTCATTAAAATTTAATTTAAATGGTTGCTACTATGGATAATTTAATTGTTATAAAAAATTTCACTAAATAGTAGATTTTATTAAAGTATGTCTATTTTCATCTTATTTATCGTATATGATAAGATTTTTTTTGTGAACAAAAAATAGTTATAAGAAACATGAGATTAAAATTTTAATAAACATGGTTTATTATATGATCTAATTATATAATATATTTTAAAAATAGATGAGGATAAAAATATTTTATCTAGAACAAAAGAGTTTATCCATGTGTTTTTTTAAACATGAGGGAAAATTTTCCCACCACCTAAAAGTTGTATATTTTAATGAATAAAACCTTCCTTATATAATATTTCTATAAACACATAGAATATTGTATATTATATAGATAGAATAATTTACTTATTAAATGTTTTAATTAAATTAAATAATTTTTATTTCCTAATAAATGATATTTTTTTGTATCATATAAAGATATTTTAGAGAAAATATAGTTTATAAGAGGCTAGAGAAAGTGTTTTTAGACTTAGAGATGTTCAAATTATAAAAAAGAAAATATTAAACCCTTAAGATTGAAAGTAAAAGTCACTTTATATCCTAAAAGGGTTAGTATGTATTAGTAAAAGTAATAAAAGGATTTATATTAGTTATGAAATGTTGAAAAATAATAGTTTGAATTAAAACATTTTAAGGCAATAATTATAAAACTAGAAAGGTTTGTAAGTAGAAAAAAAGTTATTGAACATTGGAACATTTGATGTTGTGAAGTTAATGAGTTTGTGTCCTATGATAAAATATTTGAACATTAGGAATATGATTACTATGTTTAAGAATTATTTAAACAAATTTTCTTTATATAATTTACCCACTAAAGATGTTTAGTGGGAGGGTTTTATTAGTTTTTCACATAAACATATGGAATAAATTATATAGATATGTAATGAGTTTAACAGAACCCTAAAATTATAATAAACATAAGGACTCTATGGTTTTCTATCATGTAAGAAATGATAAATTGATCACCTATGAATAGATTTTTTTTTATTCTTAATGGATTTTAATTATATAAAATGTATCTTACCATAAAAAATTTAGTCTCTAAATTATAATTCATTCACATTGTTTGTATTTATTAAATGATGTGTAATTATAATTATCCTATGTAAGTATGTCTTTGAGTTATGCCTAATAGATCATTGTCATATATTTTTATAGGTTTTAAATAAATATTATAGTCAGCATGAAGAAAATCACATATAGAGATAGAGAATATTATTGTGAGGCATAAAATAAGTTTTTTTGGATTACCCACCATTTATAAAAAATGGAGTGTCATATAATATGTATTTTGTATTAAAGGGGTGTATATTTTATATTTAACCCCAATACATAAGGTTGGGAATCATTTGGCCTTAGAACCTAAATACCATGATACATTTATTTTTCAATCCTTTAGTCTTAGTGAATCAGTTGATGGTTGGGTATTCTACCAATCATGTCATTAGTTAATGCTTAATCAAGATATGATTTTACATCTCATATAAATGGTATGACAAGTAGGTCTTTCATTGAGATATAACACATAATTATATGGTCATATCTTGATAAGGTATATGTGATTTTCTTATCTATTCAGATGAAGGAATGTGACATGTTCATCTACTTGGATGAAGTACATGTGATGGGTTCACCTATATGATCATTTCATACTTAGATAATAGATAATATATGATAAGGATACATGGTATTCAAATAATTCATGTCCCATGGTCACTTGATAGCCTAGATGAAGGGATTATTTGATTATTCGTACATATATATGATGAATATGGTGAATACAAGTATGGAGATACATGTATTTCATAGGGATCACACCAAATCCTTTTATATATTGATTAACATTTATTTTTCGATAGAGGCTTATCTTTTATTATATTTATGTATTAATGAATTATTAATTTAGTTCAACATCATAAAGGAATATAGATTCACACTTTTTTATTGTACAATTGAATATCAAGTTTATGAAACATTGAGTGATAAATTAAATGTGTTTCGGAGGATATCCAAAAGATGTTCTCAGTTTATTTTCAAAAATTGCAAAATATGATCTGAAATATGGTCAAAATTTATGACATATTTTTTAAATAATTTTTGGATATGGTTTCATGATTCATTTAATTTGTGTGAAACAAAGTGAAATTGAGCTAATTCTATGAGGATTTTATTAAAAGTTGGAGATTAATATAAATATGAACTAAAAAATAGACCACAATGTAGTGGTTATGATGATGTCATGGTCTTTTTTTGGATACACCACAATGTTTTGAGTGTCACCATGGTGTGCTATCATTCTTGTCCATGAGTGTTACATGATAACATGTTACAGTCAATCTAATTCATTGAAAATGGATACCATACATGGTTAACATTCAAATAATTATGAATTTGAGGAGTATAAATGTTAAAAAAAATTAAATATTCAAATAATTAATAGAAAATAGTGATTAATTTTTTATGATGTTAAAATATTTGATAGATTTTTTGAAAAAATATCTCATAAATATATAGATTAACGTCTGGTTCTGTGATGCCTATATAACTTCGTTATATTCTTATGATTTTTTGGGATATAGACCTATGTTATAAAACCTCAACTAAATATTATTATTTATATATTATTATTTCCCACATTTAAATAAGTTTTTAGAAAACTTTAAGGATGAAGATCATTCCTGATCATTGGGATATTTGAGTGATATGTGGATACCCTAGAAGGAATGAGTTTTTTAGATTCTTTTTGGTGATCATTATCAATATTTTTTTAAAATATGTGTCAATAGTGTAATTTATTCCTTATCAATTTTTTAATTATTTATT
Organism: Viscum album; assembly: GCA_963277665.1. Lineage (NCBI taxonomy): Eukaryota > Viridiplantae > Streptophyta > Magnoliopsida > Santalales > Viscaceae > Viscum > Viscum album. Next base: position 1,422,744,844 of record OY728120.1, read on the forward strand.
CCTAAGGTATAAATAGATTATGGGTTTTATGGGTTTTGGAGTTAATATAAACTATGGTTTGGAGGATAGTCATCCCACTAAAACCCTTCAATACATTCCTAATAGAGTTTCATAAAAGGCTTTATGAATTTGGGAATTTTAATGTGGAAAAGGAAACTGATATGATACTACTTTGATGTGGTCTATGATTTCATATGACCTAATGTTCCTTTCTCTTACATTTTCCTTTATCCCTAATTCAATGTGTCCCAAAGAAACCCAAGATACTCTCTCCTGATAACTAATCCAACCCACCAAAAGTCCAGAAACCTAAGTTTGATAACCAAAGGCTAGAAAAAATTTCCAAGGGTCTCAATATTAGATGTTGGGAATGATTTCATTTTATAAAGTATAAAAATAAATGAATGATTCCAACTAATAATCAAACTTGTATATTTCCTATATCTGATAAGTTATCCATTTGAAATAAAATTTTTGTAATTAATGCATCACAAAATAGGTAATAAGAACACATTATAAAACAATGATATAAAATCATTCTTTATACAAAAAAAATAGATAATAAATGAATATTAATAAAGAAATAAGAACACTAATACAAATTCATACATGTGATACATATCAAAGAAATTACCAAAATAAAAAATAACCCAAATGACCCATCTTTTATTGATAAGAATACAAACACCATTTTTCACCATAAAAAATCTTTAACCATAAATAAGGATCATAAACAACAAAAAGTGATTCTAGGATTCCATATATCAAATATGAAAGGCCTATAAACCATACCATACATATGTAGGGTGTGAGAAAAATTTCCCAAAATAATTACACCAATTAGTCCATGCACAAACATTATAAATTAATAAATTTACTGATAGTTAGAAATAAAATATGAAATTACAATTTTTATTTTTATTTGAATTAATGTAATATCAAAATTTCATTTTAAAAAGTTACCTTTAAAGGAAATAAATTAAATAATTTTTAATTAGATAATGTGTTCAAGTCAAATAGTTTCTATATAATTGAAAAACCATTCATTAATAAAAAAAATCCTTATAGGAGTTGATGTAACATAAGATTCATTTGGGATCAATTAAATATAGAATTTGGAGTCTGTTCAATGAGTGCAAGACCCTTTTTTATTTTTTTAATTCTATTTGAGGGGCCATATCTAGTTTTGAGAGTCAAATGTGTGTTTTTAAGTATTATTCTAAAATTATTGTTGTTTCCATGTATGTTTTGAGGTTTGGTATCCAATTTATATGTTTAGGTAGGCTAGAGGAAGACCCATATAATGTTTTTCTATAGATTACATTGGTTACCCAATGTGTGCTCATCAGGTTCCCAATGGGCTAGGCAGTGGAGTTGGGAACTTAGGGTTTCCTATAATTATCTATCAGGATTTGGATGAGTTTCCCTTAAAAAAAAGTAATTTTGTCCCTTTGGTTATTTATTTTAACTCCAATTGAGTTTTCATTAGACTCTGACTTCTCCAGCCCTAATGAGAGATCCTCGAAAGTCTCTTCCATTCCATCTTATTACCCTAGTAATTCCATTAAATTCAACGTGTATTTAAGAAATTTTATTCTACTAAATCTATGGTTATCCCATCCCTCTCATATCCTCTGTTTTGTCTCTTCTCTCTTATTTTTATCTTATATATTGGATAGGTATCTTTATTTTGATCCCACCATGACTTTGAAAAATAACCTATAATCATAGGGATTCATCTTCTATTATTTAAGGTATTTTTTTTACCTTATATGAATATATTTTTAGTACTATATGATTTATGTGTGTTTTTTAAAAGGTATAAATGAATTTTGGTAATGGTTATAAAGTGATATAGTGGGTTTTATTAGGGATTTAGTCTATTTTTATTTTTTGGTTGAATTTAAGAATCATTTGTCCTTGGTTTCTATTGAGGTTTGGCCATTTATTTTCTATTTTATATGTTTATTTTGAAATTAATTCTTATGATAATTTTCTTAATAATTAATAAGGGATGTTTTCCCTTAAAAGGAATATTTTGGATCATTAAAATTTTAAATATCACGTAATAAGGTAGGGAGTTTTCAAACCTTTGTTAATTTTTAGGCTATGCTTGAGACATGCCTACCCCCGGTTTTCTCAAGGTTATTTATAAACCCTAAAAAATATTTTGAAATTATTTAGTGATTATTTCTTAATAAATTTTATTATATCAAGTAAAATAATTCAGATTGAATTTTAAGTGATATTATAAAAAATATTTCAAATAAATATTTAAATCTATGATTTCTAGTTTTATAACGAAATGGATCTTGACAAGGTCTTAATTATGAAATATATCAATAGTTTTTTTAGTGCTAAAATTTAATTCCTTTATAAAGTTTGTTAATATTGATTCATTATTTAATTTGAAATATTTTGTGTATCTAGGAACCTTATTTGGTGTTTCTGGCATTCACATTATTTCTTCCAAATTCTTACTTGTCCTGAAATATCATAAAATTATTGTAGGTAGTTTTAAAAAGATGGTGTTGACCATTCCATTCCCTCATAGGTTCCTAGTTGTAAATATGATGTATCCTTGTCATTAATGTTATAATAACTCAACAATTGTTTTCCTAGGAACACACCAGTGTTCCTTCATCATGTATTTAAAAGGTGGTTAATTATTTTCAATATACCTTAAATGAATTATAAGTCCTAAATCGGAAAATAAACCTAATTAGGAGTTTTATTGGTAGTAAAGTGATGTATAGGATAGCTAGGTGTAATGGAATGAACCATTTTTGAAATATTCATGGTCTTATAAACTATATTTTTATTGGTTCTAGGTGCAGTAGAAGCATGCGATGGGTCATGCCTAACTTTTATTTTTTCTATGATCAATGATCAATTTATGTTTTAAAAAATATAGAAATTGTGATATACATAATTGAATCAAATAATATAGATAAGGGGTAGAACACCAGAACCAGAGAGAGGATCATCACATAATATTTATAATTAATTAATTTAAATAAATAATTACCTTGTTTGAATTATTTCTTCCCTGATGGATATGAAAATAGATCTATGTTGTACCATCATTTCATTGTAGTATTCAAGAGTATATTACCTGAAGTGGTCATCCACATGTGTTCCAAAAATATCTTAATGTCACCATAGGAATTTCTGAGTGCTACCACGATAGATCCTATTGCTTTCATCATTTGTCATTGATCTCCTCGAGAACCACTTTCGAATAATTCTCATGGATCCCTCTTGAACTTAGAGTAGGAGGTGGAGGAATATAACTTTACATTATTGGGTGTGTTCTTGGAGAAGTTAGCTCTCTAGGGATTGAAAGGATTCTCCAAATTTGTTATGCACAATAAAAAAATGAATCAGATCTCTTAGAAAATAATATAGTTGGGCTTAAATATTTATAAGGTTAGAAATAAATAATTTCACAAGTGAACTTTATTATTAATTTAATATCGGTAGAACCCCATTTCAAATAATAATAATAATAATATTTCTTGATAGGTTCTTAACTTGTGAATTAAATAAAATATTATGTAATAAAATAATATTAAATATTTATTATTTCTCACTCGACCATTAATCTCAGTCTACCATTACTCCATGATATTTATCAGACCTTGAATAATGACTATTTTATTTATTAAATAAATATCACTGCTTTACTCACCAATAAATAAATAAATATTATATTCACTAAATAGAAAATAAATATTTATTAAATATTCTGCTCATATTTTATTCTGTTGAATAACTAGTGACATAATATATGCAATCAATTAATCAAGAATAAATATTAAACCAAATGTAGAAATGAAATTTATTAAATTTAATAAATAATACATATTATTGTAATTAATTAACTAATATTATAGATACACATTTTGTGTGACCCTCTATGCCTCTTTCTCTATGGAATTATGTAAAGTAACCTAAATTCAAAGGTTAACTTCTAGAAACATGCCAAGGAACCCATAGAGAAATAAGTTAATGCCACAATGAAACAATTACTCAAAGTATGTGACTTATAATACTAACAGTTAATTATAATAAAGTCTAAGAATTGACATACATGTAAAAAAATAGGAACATCTAATGACACATATAAATGTGGATTTTATAATGGAGGGTCTCGTTCTCATAATATCCTATATTGGATATTACCAAGGGCATACACCATGAGAAGGTGACTCAATGTTATTTGAGCCTACACCCATGATAGCCTGTATCATTTTTGTCCCTAAAATGATATCATCTGACTATAGAACATATATTAAAGAATTGTGTCATATCACTTTCAGGTTCTCATCATAACAGGGAACTATAATAACCTTTTTGTGCGATAACTACTCTTCATACATTATCATATACTATGTTATGAATAAGAACAATCTTGATGCAATAATAAGTTTATTAATATTCAAAACTATGAATATAGGTTATCATAAAGTTAACATAGGTTAGTTCTAGGGAACAAACTCCAACAGAATCCCAGTTTTACTACAGACAACTAATAACAACCTTCAATCCTTTATCTCTCTCATGATACTCACACTTATTTTGAGATATGCCTTTAGTCAAGGGGTTCTCTATGTTATCTTCTTTGGGAAATCAAATTACTGAAACTTCACTCCTTTGATAAAATCCCTCTAGATGTGATAATTTTGAAGTATATTATTTGTCTGTTAGTGTGAACATGGATCTTTTGTAATATCCACCAATATAGTATTAGCCTAGTACAATGTGATATGGTCTTTTTTCCAAGGTACCAAATCAAGCTCCTGGAAAAAGTTTTGAATGCAAATGGATTCCATGGCATCATCAGAAGCTGTTACTTAGACTCTATTGTAGAATGAGTGACAATTGTCTTCTTTAAACTCTTTTATCTCACATATCCTCCATTGAGTCATAAAACATATCCGGATTGTGACTTTAGATCATTCTAATCTATTTGAAAACTAGTGTCAGTATAACCCCTGATTACGAGCACCTCATCTCATCCATACACTAGGAAAATATCCTTAGTACTTCTCAAATACTTAACGATAGTCTTAAAAATAGACCAATGTTTTTTCTCCTGGATCATCTTGATATCTTCTTGCCATGATCAAGGCATATGAAACATCAAGTTTAGAACATAACACAAAATTCATTATTGATCTTATTGCTAAAGAATTTGGGATATTACTCATTCTATATTTATAATTTTGTGTCTGAGAAAACATTTTATTATAAAGATATAAATCATGTGACACAAGAAACAATCCCCTCTGGGATTGTTCCATACTAAATCTCTTTAGTATATAGTCAACATATATACTTTTAAAAAGTCCAATTATCCTTTTGGATCTATGAAAAATGTTCTTGATCAATAGAATACAGGTTACTTCATCGAAGTCCTTCATGGAGAAACACTTGTTTAACCAGTCCTTAACATATTGTAAGACTAATATATAATTTCCAATAATTAATATATCACCAACATATAATTACAGTATTCACACTAATCCTCTTGTAAACACACAAGTAACATTAATTTTTAATTAAACCAAATAATTTTATGGATACATAAAATTGAATGTTCCATGACCTAGATTCTTTCTTCAATCCATAAATAGATCTCTATAACTTGAAAATCATTTTGGCATCACATGGAGTCACAAACCCTTATGGTTGTTTTATTTAGACATATTATTTAAGGTTCCCATTAAAGAAAAATAATTTTTACATCCATCTACCAAATATCATTTTCATTGTAATCTGTAATAGAAAGAATAATTATGATGTATTTAAACATGGAAACCAGTGAAACAATTTCATCATTGAAAATTACTAGATGTTATCTAAACCATTTTCCCACTATCCTTGATTTATAGGTATTTACTTAACATTCCATGTCTAGTTTTCCCATGAATACCCATTTGGACCTAATGAGATTCACATCAATTGGTGCATCAACTATAACCAAAACTTGGTTTTGATACATGGAATCCATTTCATAATTCATGGATTCTCTCCATCTTATATATTTTTGAGCCCTCTACTGCCACTTTTTAGAATAGAGGTTCATTATTCTCAACTAATAATTTCTCACCATATTTAGTTAGTAAAAGACCATATCTTTTTGGTTTTATAGACCTCTTATTCTCCTATGCAATACTTGTGTTTTTTTGAACTACTTCTTCCATGGGGACCTGTGGAATCTATTCATGTGCCAAATCATGTGTGTCTTGAGAATCAAATTCATTAAAATCAATCATTCTCTCATAATACTTTTTGAGGATGTGCTCCCTATCAATAAATATGGATTTTATAGTAATAATCTATTTCTTGTCTAAGGGGTTTTATAGGAAGTATCACTTTGTTTCCTTGGGACACCCTATAAAGATAAACTTTGTTCTTTAGGGTGCTAGTATTTTCTTGATAAGGCCTTAAAAAATTTGTTGCAACCCCGTATATGTTTATGTGATAAAATTGGTTTCTTTCCACTCCAAAACTCGAAGGTAATTCTATTTTCCACTTTATTTGGTACCTAACATAATGTGTATACCTCTGCTTATAATGAATATCCCCAAATGAATAATTGAATATATACATGACTCATCACAGAACTTACCATGTCTAACAGGTAATAGTTAATCCTTTCACTAACACCATTACACTATGGTATGTATGGTGGAATGAGTTGAGATAGAATCCCAAACTCCTATAAAAATTCGATAAACTCTTGGTTAACATATTCACCACCTCGATCTGATCTTAGTCTCTTTATATTCTTTACAAGATGATTCTCTAATTCATTATTGAATTCCTTAAATTATTTAAAGGACTTAGACTTATACCTCATTATGTATACATATCCATATCTACTCAAGTCATTCGAAAAAGTTATGAAGTAATAATATCCACCACTAGTTATACTGGATATAGTCCACACCAATTAGTGTGTACCAATCTTAGAATCTCTTTGGACTTTTCACCCTACCCAAAAAATGGGGGTTTTTCATTTTTAATTTTAAACAATAAAGACATATTTCATGTTGTTTTAGATCAAAAGAGTATAGATAACCATATTGATAGATCATTGTTAAATGCTTACCATTTACATGACCAAAATAGATATGCCAAAGATGGGTGTTATATGATTTTTTATCAATTCCCAATACTTGGTTTTATTAATTTAATACATAAAAACCATTTCTTAAATGTACTATATAATAACGTACGTTTTCTTTAAAAAAGTAACAACTTTTATTTGTAAACTTGAAAATAAACCCATATGCATCAAAGCATGATACAAAAAATATGTTCTTTGTAACCATAGGTACATAATAATAATATTTTAAAACCAAATTCATTCATATTAGAAATGAAAGTTGGTTGTCACCAATGGCTAGAGAATCAAGAATTTCACCATTAACAGCTCTCAGATCCACCTCTCCTATACCAATCATTCACAATCTAATTGTTTCATGCATTTGGAAATAGATGTGAGCACCACAAGTTATATCTAATACCCAATGTGTAGATATTGAAAGATTACACTTGATAATGAATTCACATTTAACTACCCCTTACTTATGGTTGTAGCTCGTCTTCCAATGGGTTGGTTTGCCACATGAAAAACATACAACCAAATTTTTCTTTCCTTATCTCTAGAACTTCCTCTTCCTAAAAGGATTATGCTCAGGAGATTTAGACATATTTTGAGTCTTGGGACCCTTTTACATGTTCTTACTTTTCTTATTCACTATAAGTTCCATGAGTTTATCATACCCCATGTCCTTATCCACCATGAACAATAAAGTCATAATTTTGGAAAGACTTATCATTATTTCTCATATTGTAATTAAAAATAAAAATGGGGAAGGTCTTGGGTTGTGATGAAAGCATGAGATCTATAAACAAATCATCTGGGAATTTAATACATAAGATTTATAAGCAATCAACTTCACCAATAATCTTTGCTACATGATGTCCAGCTAGAACAAAATCTCAAATATTAGTTGTAAATAAAGCATCAGAGATATCATACCTCTATTGTCTCGCGTTCTCTTGAGATAGATACCAAAGGTGATAAATCATGATATATGCATCCATGTCTTCATGTTTCATAAAAACATCATTGGACATGGATGATATCATGAACCATTTAACACATGTAGAATTGTTTATATTTTTCTAATAGAGTGATAACTCTTCATCACTTGATTAATTACCTAGAACATTAGAAATATGTTCTTATATTTTATACAATTTCCTTTTATTTTGAAGGATTACACATCGATGCGTTTTCCACTCCAGTAAACTTGTTCCGATGAGAAGGTTATCACTCATGTAAGGATCACAATGATATGTTTGATTTCATTTTATTACTATTTCTAAAAATAATATGAGAAGATATTTTAGTACTTTATCTAATAACTTTATACAAATAAATAAATTTTATATTTATTAGTCTCCCACTATTTTATCAAAACCTAATAACCCTCACCATTGTCTTAGAAATATCCTATTTCTTGGACATTTAAGTTGCAAGGAACCATATTCCCCTTCTCATTACCACAATATTGGTTAGTCTAAAAACATGAATGGTTTTAGGTAGGCATTCCAAACATCAACTGTATTAACACACAATTCGTTGATCTGTTGAGTGGACTCCCCTGTCTTGAAAGAATGAAATTGGATTTCCTCACCCCTTTCCTCCCAGTTACACTAAGTAATGATTTAAAAGTTAACCCTTGATGTGAAATAAGTTAATTAAACCCAAACATTCAAGTCTGAATTCCCTGATAATTGAAGTCACCCCAACTTTGGCTGGTCAAGATGTTTAAATTATGGTTCGATTTTAACTGTAGTAGTGGAAGGCTATACTGAAATAATATATATAATTACGAGATTTTATCCTTTTATGCATAAATTTACAATTATTATCTTTATCACATGATTGTTAATATTAGGTGGATTTACTTAAGTGATTAACCATGTCTCAAATAATATTTATGCATAAGACAATTTTGTTAGTTTTATCTAACATGATTTTTAATTTTTTTAATTCATTTGATCACGAAAAAACAACCATAATGAAATAAAAATGCAATATTATATAAATAAAATAATTAATTGGTACAATCACAAGATTTTATTAATTGTTAGTTTATATAGTGGTTGATAAAATAACTATTGAAGTAGGGGAAAATGCCCTGAATAAATTAAGGATCATGTTACATTTTTACACTTGTCTACCTATGTATCTCCCTTGGGTTGGTTTCAGCTTTTCTCTAAACATTAACTGACTCCCCCATCTCAGGAGCTCCATGCATTACATATTATTTTACTCAAACATAGGTGAGGGAAACAAGGGGTTTACATAAAAGAAACCACAGGTACACATGCCTTTACATAATAAGTATAGAGAAGGAACATGGGAAAATAGTTTAATTTAATAATAAATTAAATGAATCCAATCACATAAAATGTCATGGTCTATGCTCTTGATCATCCACATGCATGAAGAAAAATTGCGTATTTAATAAAACTACCATTCAATTTTTAATCGTTCTTATTTAAGATAAATCATGCTTGAAAAAATTAATTATCATATTTAATTAATCACTTTTTTTATCTGAATTCACATTTAAATTTCCTTGAGATTCTCATAGATTATAATTTTAAACAAAATAAATAAATTTATTTAAAAGTAAGAGTTTACATAAATGTACCTTAGAGGAAACAAGGTGAATACCCATCCAAATCTACCCAACATGTATTATACTCATATACAATTTAATCTTATAGAATATGGAATACACAACATATCACATACTTTCATGACATGTACTATCAAATTAATGATTAAATGAATTGCAAGATTTTTTTAGTCATGTGTTATGTTTCAATGCACGTAGAGTAAAAACTATTAATACGACTCATACAAGATATTTTTATCTGAAAATTATGCATATATTAATTATATATATATATATATATATATATATATATTTATTTATATTGAAACCTATCACATAGAATATTGTATCATCTTAATGACCGTACAAAAGCACATGTTGATAAGGTTTACATATTATAATAAATAAATTTTAAATCTTCATAATTTGGTATAAGTACATGGCGAGTAAAACTAAGATACATGGTGTGTAAGTCACTCATTGTATATCTAAGGCACATGCGTAAGGACTCAGCGTCTAAACCATTCCTCATAAATTTATAGTACACGGTCTATATAAGAGATAACAGGTTATGTGCTCTCCTTATCACATGGTCACCAGTAATGTAGGCCATGTATGGTAATACACAACCCATCTGTGACCCAAAGTGACTAAACTCCATGTATGTGGGATACATGGAATGTAATATGGTTGATCGTGTGCCTCCTTGTCCAAGAAAACACATGCTATTTGAAATAAATACACCATGTTTCATCAATGAACATTGTTTGTGTAACGCCCCGACCCCAGTTACCCAGAGTCGGTGCATTATTTTAATACATTATCATGATTACAAGTAATCAAGTCCTGAAGGACCGATCGGTTTAGTAGTCTTAGAAAATAGATTACATACATGAATGTAACATTACACTTAATAACATAAAAAACAACATAAATAATCCTTTATTAATGCCATTATTGCCTTGGCTTAACCCTGAATATCAATCACAATACAATTCTAGGAATCCTGGGAAAAATAAAACATAGAAAGGGGTGAGCTCAAATGCTTAGTAAGGGTAAGAAATATAGAAGAAACTTTCATAAATAAGAATAAATATTGAAGGCAATGTATAAAACTAAAACAAAATAATTTTCAACATAAAATTCATCATAATATCGAAAATACAAATCAAAATAATTCCATTTACTTACTCACATGGATACTCTACTAGTCGAATAATCACATGAAATATCAGTAGCCACTTTCATAATGATGGAATCCATAATGCTAGACTATCATAACCACATAGTCGAGGCCTTGTTCCAAGACTAAAAATAAGATTTTTTCAAGACCTTTTTCCAAGAAACTAGTTTGTCTCATAAGAACTACTGATGCATGAAGGAGCTATAGCGGACTCAACATATCACTTACTATGTCCAATGAATTCCTCATATGAAAAGGTTTAAACATAACATAAACATTCGTATTAAAACTAGCATACGAAATGTCAATACATTACCCATAAACCATGAATGGTATAAAAATAACACATCCACATTCAAACATATCTGAAAACCTTCAATAAAATATGTAAGATTTGTATCATGATAAATCAACTTCAAAACAAGTTTAAAATACATTAAAGGATTTTGACATAGATGAAAATGATTTGTAAAATTCTTTGAGAGAAATACCCCCTTTTCATGAAAACATTTAAAGGTCACAAAATTTAGAAAGGAAGAAATTTAAAGACATTTTTTAATAAATGTGTCCCATACAACTTTGAAACTTTGGAAAGGAATTAACATTTTAATAACATTCATGTCCATAAAAATAAATCCTTAAAAACCATTTTGAAGACATGAACATTAATGAGAAAGATTTAGAAGAATAAATATTTAAAACATTTGAAATGATGTTTTAGTAAAAAATTCCTTTAAAATAATCCCTTTGAAAAATATTTCATGAAACATGGACATGGATAATAAATTTTTCCCAATAGATACTTACGTAAAAACAACCTCGGATAATAAAGAGATTGTGAAATTAACCCTTACCTTGCACTTTCCTTTGGTCAAAGGTACGTTTAACCTCCTGTATAATGACCATTGTATGTTATTATATTACACCAAAACCCTATTAATATTTATTATATCATAAATTATTCATTGTGACTTTATACTATCCATTTAATAATTATTTTCAATTAAAATTATCATTTCAGGTAGTAATCTCTTTCTTTATTGTACATATTTTAACTTGTTATTCTTGATCGTATCATTTAGATCATGATTTAAATAAGTCCAGAATATAAACCTTGATTTATAAATATTACATATTTAGAATATAAATATTTATAATAGATAGATATATGAAATAGAAAACACCGTTTATGAAGACGGTAGGTCGTACGTACGCATAAACGTTATTTCTGTTTTCATATCTTATTGAATGGAAGTAAGTGAATAAGATATATGTAAGTACTCAAATACACAAATATAGATATATATATATATCCATTATAATTATTATTTCATATATTATATATTTATTAGTAATATATTTTTATAATCGTCAATGAATGGTGAACTTGAAAATGATTCTCATCGTGTTGTGGAGACAGTAATCCTTACGTACGACATGAGTGACAATATAATATCCTTAAAGGTATAGAATTGGATGGTATATCATCTATAAATAATAATTATCATGTTATATTTGTTATATAAATCAATTAAACATCATTGTTATACCCATCTAAATAATAATGTATTGAATAACAATTACACCACGACGTGGAGACGGTAAGCCGTACGTATGCACGTATGGTGACATGTCATTCAAAGGATGGATAGAATAATGAATTTAGTTGTACCATATTTATAATAACATCACAGTATATATAATATAATTGAGCTATTATTTTAGAATGAAAACAACAAAGAAAAAGGAAGTGGAAGAAGAAAGGAACTTAAAGAGGTGGTGAGATATTTACCTCTTCTTCGAGTTCTTCCTTTTTATTTGATCAAAAGGGATCCTTAGGTTGGATTTCTGAATTAATTATGGTCTCTAGGATGAAGGGAGGATAGTTTATAGGGTATTAGGTCCGGGTTTCATAGAGCCAGAAGTCTTTGAAGATGAGAATTAGAGAGAAGGGGGAGTGACCTTTTATAAGATGGGTGAGGGGCACCGTAGGAAAAACTAGAAATATTATTTTATAATAACATAATTTTCGGTTTCTAGTGGCTAAAAAATGGATTATTTAAAAAATAAGGTGGATATGGGTATTAAACAACACAACAAATAGGTTTTAGACAATTTTGGGTCACCATATTAACCCTATAATTTAGATTTAACTCTTAGTTAAATAGTTTGACATTTACCATATCTCTTTGTATTTTTATATTATATGGTTAATAAACTTACTATATACTTCCAGTAGAACCCCAATTGGTTAAATAATGATACACCTATCATTATATAAGTCCTTTATCTGAACCTTAAATTTTTAGGAATATTATATCAACCAATAATATAGTATTTGTTTTAAATATTATTTTATGCAAATTTTCACACTATTTGGTATTTTGTTTTTGTCAAAGTCATCAAAACTTGATTACTTCAAAAACGATACATTGAATCATCCCTAACATGTCATATTCATCTATAAAATTATTGTATGTCATAAAAACGATGAAATTTTATTTATTTTAATATTTATAATACAATTTATTAGATTCATTCATTAATAAGTAAAATACTACATCATCATTGTGTCATATATAAATTTAATTATTCAATGTCTAAAAATTATAAGTAAAATAAAATTATGTTGGAAATTTTTTTAGCTTTATAATGAATATTTATAGTCGAATATATAACATGTATAACTCTATGTAAAATTTATTTTAATAAAAGATATATGCTTATGTCATTTTTTATTTACTTTAACTTAATTAATATAATGTGTCATTATCACTTACAAGTGGCTCAATGGGGTCCCAAAATTGACCCAAAGATTCCCCTGGTCATACATTTATCATAAAATAAGGTTAGGAAACTTTTTAGGGTAATTTAATATTACTATAATAATATTTTTTTACCCTTTTTTACCGGATTTACCCTTTAACCATGGTAAATAAAATATTTATCGAAGTAATTATTCAAAATGTCTAAAAATAAAAGTTACCTATTTACACAATTTGGACCACATGATTATAAATATGGAATACATTTTTCTAAATTCAAAAAACAAAAGTGGTAGAAATTAATTTAAAAGTAATTCCCGTTGTCAAAACAAAAATCGTGTTTTTAAGAAATAATAACTATCAAAAGATTGACACTTTCTTATTTCCAGTTTAAATGTGAAATTATGTCCAATGACCAAAATTGGATTAAATGGTACGAATATAATCTTATTATACTTTAAAACCACTCAAATTCTTAATTTATCCCTATTAATTATTTCGATTAAAAAAGTTGTTTTCAATTAAAAGTTAGTATTTTTCACTATTCACCCGAATATGAATGTTATCAGAAAATCACCAAAAATTTATCGAAACTAAATTTTTATGTCCTTATTCTAAATAAGAAGTTTATTTTTCCAAATTTAACATATAAAAGTTTCAAATATGTAATTTAAAAAAGGTTCTCCATTAAAAGGTGGTGAAATTGCATTTTTTGAAAAATACTTCTTTTATCTGAAAAAATTAATTTGTTCTTACATTATGTCTAAGAAACTAATAATATGGATTCTAAAATTATAAGGATTATATAAAGTTCAAAATTAAGTTAACACTATTCATAACAGCTTTTTAATGGCTAGTTTGGTACGTCATGGTGCGCTTGAACTCAGTGTTGCTTGTAGTGAAAGTTATTGAATTACATTGAAGAAATAACATACTATGAAATATTGGGGTGTTATATTCTCCTCTCCTTCAATAAATTGTGTCCTCTAAATTATAAATTGTTCTTCGAAAAGAAAAGGTTGAAAATATAGAAATACATTTTTGGAAAACCCACATCAGAAATTTGGTTAATAAAATTTAGTCTTAATAAGAGGGAATGGGAAATGAACAATTTACCACCAAATTATGATCTCAATTAGAAGAACATTGGTGGAAATTAGAGACACATAATTGGAGGGAAAACGTAAATATTTATAGAGAGGGATTGAGGTCATCAATCACAATATATCATTTAAATATATTGACATAACAAATCCATTATCAAAACCGTTTTCAATACCAAATTATGTAAAAAGAGTACATGGTATTTATTTTCTTTTTTTTTTATTTTAGAATTTTTTTTTGGAATTTTAAGGAAGCCAAAGATCAAATAAAAATCATGGCATTAGAAAGGTCATTGTCAACTCTTACGTTAAGAAAAATCTTTTGTTTTGTCATTTTGTAAAACGCTTCTTAGAAAAATATTCCACTTGAAATGAAAAGTCAAAGGGTTTTATACACCATATAAAAGAATGTCATTTAGAAATCAAAGGATGCCTTAATGAATGGAGATTGTGATGAAGTCCCTTAAATAAAGTTTAATAATTAATTTAATCATATAATAAGAGGTAAATATATAAATATATATGTGTATATACTTGACAAGTAGAGTTACATCCTTTAACTAATTTCTACCACAAACTCATCTTTCACTCCAAAAGATTTCAAAAAATATATTTTATTTATCCTAATAATATAGGGTTATAAAAATAATGAATTTATAATTCACCTATCATAAATTTTAAAAAAACTACATTATACAATCTAGGACATCACGTAGGCCAGTGGTAGGTGATGCACCCTTGTCGCCCTTCAGTTGCGGGTTCAAGTCTCACGGCCTTTCCAGACGTGACCGGTTGTCGCCCGACCTCTGGGTTTTCCTTTTTATGACTATCCAAAAATAACATTAACAATTGTATCCAATTTCTAACATAATCCATTCCAACCTTTAGACTTATCCAAAATACTTCTATCCAAACTCATAGTCCAAAATTTATAAGGAAGTTTAACACAATGAAGATCTTTTTTTCCATGTAATAACATGTGGACACCTTCATCATGTATTCTTTTAAAACATGGTAACACCCTGAATTACCATAAAACCTTATTGATTACATTCATACTCCCTTATTCTTTATAGAATATTGGATATATTCCTTATATCCAAAAATTTTGAATATTCCAAGAATGATAAAATAAACAAACTATAAACCAGTTCCAAGGAAATCAAGAATATCCAATATAATTTATCCAAATCAACCATCTCATATTCAAAAATTACTACCTTAGTATCAGGACCATATAATCTCAAATTCCCAATGAAAAAGTACTGCAGCATAATCCTTATTTATTTCCATAATTAATATAACTATAACATCATTGATACAATACTCAAATGACACAATACTTTAATAACAACATAAGATCTCTTAATTATTCCTCTTCATCATTGTTAGTATCATAACTTGATTATTATCCAATAGCAGAATTTGGGGTATACTCTGATGATTTGGACATTGATTCACGTAGTTTCCCAACTCCTTGTATATGAAGCATTGTACATTTGAAACTTTTTTCTTACCCTTGCAATCACAAACTTGGTGTCCTTTTTCTCCGCACTTATAAGAAACTCTCATTCCCTTCAAAAATTTACCAAGGTGATTCTTTTAACAGTTATCACATATGGGAAAATCCTTCTTTTACCTCTTCCCTTTATCTATCTTTCTCTATTCCATCCTTTTCTTCACTTTCTTCCCTTAAAAGCCATATGACTCATATAATTATTTACATATCTTATTAACACATGATACTATTTCTTTATAGGTTGAGAAAATATGGGAAACTATTTACCTTCTAAATGTTGTCTTAATACTATGAATGATATGACCCTTCTTACTCTTTGTATCATATGTATTACTGGAGTTCTCATTCCTTATACTGGGCACCTTTTCTAAATAATGGCATACACTAGTTCAGTTTATGAATCAAAATTCATAATTCTAAACATGTAAAATACCTAACGTAAATTGAACATTTTATGGATATAATCCATAATCACAAAAATGTTTTATTTTAGGAGATATATACTCATAAACCCTTCATAGTTGTTTGTAAAGAAAATGAGAATTATCTTAAGCATATCCCCTTGGAGTTTCGTAACCAAGAGTGCAGCAAGGCCCGTTGTCGTGCACCAATTCATGTTCGAGTCTAGCTCAAAGAAGTGTTTTCAGGTTTTACCCCTAGGTACATCTGTGCTAGAGCCACCTCTAGATTCTCATATCTATACAGGGATGTATTTCTTGTAAAACTCAAAAAATCTCTATAGTACCAAAATTCTAGGAAGTTCTCCAATACTAATCCTCCAAGTTTATCTTAGGGTAATGTGCTCTAATCAGAGTTGATCTAAATCTAGTTTCCAAGGTTATAGCTAAACTTCCTCTATTACCAACTGTAACGCCCCAACAACAGTTACCTATAGTCGGTGCATTATTTTAATAAATTGTCATGATTACAAGGAATCAAGACCCAAAGTACCGATCGGTTTAGCAGTCTTGGAAAATAGATTACATACATGAATGTTACATTACACTTTATAGCATTCAAAAAAACATAAATAATCCTTTATGAATGAAATTATTCCCTTAGCTTCACCCTGACTATAAATCACAATACACTTCTTAGAATCATGGTAAAAATAAAACATTGAAAGAAGTGAGCTCAAACACTCAGTTAGAGTAAGCAATACAACAGAAACTTTGATAAATAATCATAAACATTAAAGGCAATGTATTAAACTAAAACAAAATCCTTTTTAACATAACATTTATCATAATATGGAAAATATAAATCAAAATAATTCCATTAACTTACTCACATGGATACTCTACTAGTTTAATAATCACTTGTAATATCAATAGCCACTTTCATAATGATGGAATGCATAGTGCCAGACTATCATTACCACATAGTCAAGGCCTTGTGCCAAGACTACAAACAGGATTTTGTCAAGGTCTTGTGTCAAGACACTAGTTTGTCTCATGATAACTACCTATGAATTGAGGAGCTATAGCGGGATCCACCCCTCACTTACTAAGTCCAATGCATTCGTCATACGAAAAGGTTTAAACATAACATAAACATTCGTTTTAAAACTAGCATATGAAATGCCAATACATTACCCATAAACCATTAATGGTATAAAAATAATATATCCACAGTCAAACATATTAAAAAACCTTCAATACAATATGGAAGATCTGTATCATGATAAATCAACTTCAAAACAAGTTTAAAATCCATTAAAGGATTTTGACATAGATGAAAATGATTTGTAAAACTCTTTGTGAGAAATACCCCATTTTCAGGAAAACATTTAAAAGTCACACAACTTAGAAATGAAGACATCAAAGTACATTTTTGAATCAAAGTGTCCCATACCACTTTGAAACTTTTTTTAGGAATTAACATTTTAAAAACATTAATTTCCATATAAATATATCCTTAAAACCCATTTTGAAGACATGGACATTAATGAGAAAGATTTAGAAGAATAAATATTTAAAACATTTGAAATTATGTTTTAGTAAAAAAGTACCTTTAATGAATACCTTTGAAAAAACATTCATGAAACATGTACATGGATAATAAATATGTCCTAGTAGATACTTACGTAAAAACAACCTCGAATAATAAAGAGATTGTAAAATTAACCCTTACCTTGCACTTTCCTTTGGTCGAGGGTACGTTTAACCTCCTGTATAATGACCATTATATGTTATTATATTATACCAAAACCATATTAATATTTAGTATATCATGCATGATTCATTTATGAGTTTATACTACCCATTTAATAATGATTTTCATGTTAAATTAACATTTTGGGTAATAATATCTTTCTTTATCGTACATATTTTAACTTGTTATTGTTGATCGTATCATTTTTATCATGATTTAAATACTTCCGGAATATAAAACATTATTTATAAATATTACATATTTAGAATATAAATATTTATAGTAGATAGATATATGAAATAGAAAACACCATTTACGGAGACGGTAAACCGTACGTACGCATGAACGTTGTTTTCGTTTTCATATCGTATTGAACAGAAGTAAGTAAATAAGATATATATAAGTAATCATATATATATATATATATACAGTAGAATTATTATGTCATATATTACATATTAATTAGTAATATTTTTTTTATAATCGTCGATGAATGGTGAACTTGGAAATGAATCTCATCGCCTCGTGGAGATGATAATCCGTACGTACGCACGAGTGACAATATCATTTTCTTAAAGGTGGGAAATTGGATGTTATATCATATATACAGAATCATTATCATGTGATATTTATTATTTACATCAATTACACATCATTATTATACCCATCAAAATAATAATGTATTGAATAACAATTACACCACGACGTGAAGATGGTAAGCCATACATACGCACGTATAGTGACATGTCATTCAAAGGATTGATAGAATAATGAATTTGATTGTAAAATATTTATAATAACATCACTGTATATATAAGATACTAGATTTATTATTTTATAATGGAAACAACCAAGAAAAAGTAAGTGGAAGAAGAAAGCAACTTGAAAGAGGTGGTGAGATATTTTCCTTTTCTTCGGGTTCTTCCTTTTCATTTTATCAAAATGGATCATTAGGTTGGATTTATGACAAAAAAAAGGCCTCTAGGATTAAGGGATTATAGTTGAGAGGGTATTTGGGTAGGTTATGGCTGGTACAAAAGGGTTTGAAGGTGTGAATTAGAGAGAATGGGGTGTGCCCTTTTATAAGTGGGGTGAGGGGCACCGTAGGAAAAGCTAGAAATACTATTTTATAATAAAATAGTTTTCTGTTTATAATGGCACAAAAATAGATTATTTAAAGTCTAAGGTGGTGATGGTTTGAAAACCACACAACCAATAGGTTTTTGACATGTTTGGGTCACCATATTAACCCTATCATTTAGATTTAACTCTTAGTTAAATAGTTTGACATTTACCCTGTCTCTTTGTATTTGTATATTATATTGTTAATAAACATACTATATAATTACAAGAGAACCCCAAGTGGTTAATTAATGAATCACCTATCATTATATAAGTCCTTTGGCCAAACTTTACATTTTTAGTAACATTATATCAACCAATAATATAGTATTTATTTTAAATGTTATTGTATGTCAACTTTGACACTATTTGGTATTTTGTTTTTGTGAAAGTCATAACAACTTGATTACTTGGAAAAAGATACATTGAATCAGCCATAATATGACATATTCATCTATAAAATTCGTGGACATCATAAAAACTTTGAAATTGTATATATTTTAATATTTATAATACCATTTATTTGATTCATTCATTAATAAAAAAAATACTGCATCATCATTGTGTCATAAATATATTTAATTATTAAATTTCTAATAATTATAAATAAAATACCATTATGTAGGAAATATTTGTATCGGTCTAAAAAATATTTATATTCGAAGAGATAACATGTATAACTCTATGTAAAAATTCTTTTACTAAAAGATATATGCTCGTGTCATTTTTGTATTTACTTTAACTTAATTAATATAAATTGTCATTATCCCTTACAAGTGGCTCCATGGGGTCCCACAATCGACCAAAAGATGCCCCTAGTGCGAAATGTATCATCCAAAAAGGTTAGGACACATGTTAGCGTAATTTAAGATCATTATAATATTATTTGTTTACCTATTTTTACCGGATTTACCCTTTAACCATGGTAAATAAAATATTTTCCGAAGTAATTATTTGAAATGTCCAAAAATAACAGTTTCCTATTTACACAATTTTGAACTCCTGATTCTAAATATGGAATCCATTTTTCTAAATTCAAAAAATAGAAGTGTCAGAAATTAATTAAAAAGTAATTCTCGTTGTCAAAACAAAATGCGTGTTTTTAAGAAATAATAACTATCAAAAGATTGACACATGCTTATGTCCAGTTTAAATTTGAAATTATTACCAATGATCAACATTGAATTAAATGGTAAAAATATAATCTAATTATACTTTAAAACCACTCAAATTCATAATTTATCACTATTAATTACTTTGATTAAAAAAGTTGTTTTCAGTTAAAATTTAGTATTTTTCACCATTCATCCAAATATGAAAGTTATCATAAAAACCCCAAACATTTATCAAAACTAAATTTTTATGTCTTTATTCTAAAGAAGATGTTTATTTTGTAAAATTCAAAATATAAAAGTTTCAAATATTAGATTTAAAAAGGGTTCTCCATTAAAAGGTCGTGAAAATGCAATTTTTGAAAAATACTTCTTTTATCTGAAAAAAATGAATTTGTTCTTAAATTATGCCTAATAAACTCATAATATAGATTCTAAAATTAGAAGGATTATATAAAGTTCAAAATTCAGTTAACACTATTCATAACCAATTTTGAATGGCTAGTTTGGTACGTCGTGGTGCGCTTGAAATCGGTGCTGCGTGTAGTGAAAGTTATTGAATTACTTTGAAGAAATAACGTACTATGAAATCTTTGGGCGTTACTGTTTGAATTAATTTCTGAATTAATTCCAAATTCATTTAATGCAATTATAAGGCATGTAACTTAGGTTACACACTGTGTAATCTTGTCTTATCTATACAAAATATTTCGAACCTGCAAATGAGTTCCTCGATTTTATTTCATTCATAAAATTAATTGTATTGATTTGATAAACAAGAAATCAAGGAGGAAGAATCTTGTCTTAAAATTCTAATTAAAAGAATGATTAATCTTGACTTTCAAAATATATCACAAATATTAACAAATCAATAAATTATCTTTGAATAATAATAAATAAATAATGGACCGCTCTAAGACCACTTGTTGGTTCCGGGCATAATAGAAGTGTGTCATGGGTCTTACCAAATTTTTTATTTTATCCATGAATGATGATCAATCTAATATTTACACAATGATGAATTTTGGGATCCAAGGAATTGAATCAAATAAAATAGAAAAGGTATATAATGATGGGACCAAATAAAGGATCATCACATACTATTTATAATAAATTCAATTAACTAAATAATTACCATGTTAGAATTATTTCTTGATTG
Source organism: Viscum album (assembly GCA_963277665.1). Taxonomy (NCBI): domain Eukaryota; kingdom Viridiplantae; phylum Streptophyta; class Magnoliopsida; order Santalales; family Viscaceae; genus Viscum; species Viscum album. The sequence goes on from OY728120.1 coordinate 1,422,766,671, forward strand.
ATGGATCTGACAACATATTTGTGTTGTACCATCACTGTGTTGTAGGAATCAAGAGTAGATTCCATTTAGCAATTATCCACACGTGTTTAAAAATTGTCCAAACATCGCCATAGGAATCTCTGGGTATTAGAATGATAGATTCTACCACTTAGGTTGTTTTCCTTTGATCACCTTAAAAAGACACATTTATTATTTATTTAATCCCTATCGAAACCCATGTCAAATAATAATAATAATAATATTATTATTTTTTGACATGTTCTTAACTTCAAAATTAAATTAATTTTTATGTAATAAAATAATATTCGACATTTATTATTTCTCACCAGACCATTAAACTCAGTCCACCATTCCTCCAGAATATTTATTGATCCTTGAATAATGACTATTAATTTATTAAAAAAATGTCACTATATTATTCAATAATAAATAAATAAATATTATATTCAATAAATAATAATTAAATATTTAGTAAATATCATGTTCACATTACTTTATCTTAAATAACTAGTTAATGAATATATACAATCAATTAAACATTAATAATTATTAAACAACATATGGGAATAATATTTATTCAACATGTTAAATAATAAACAAGAGTATTATTATTTAATTGAGATTATGGATACACTTTGTATGTGACCCTCTAGGCCTATTTCTCAGTGGCGTTAGGTAAAGAAGCCTAAAGTCCATGGTTAGCATCTAGAAACACACCAAGGAACCCATAAAGAAAGAGGTTAGTGCCACAATGACATAATACCACATACAAACACTTACTATGTAATATAGTCCTATTATCATCATATATCAAATAAAGTAGGTTTCATGTCAGTTCCATCAACCTATGTACTCGATGTCTCTTTCTTTTATTTCCTATAAATTTCACTTGCCTATAGGAATCCATGGCTATGGATATTTTATGGTATGTAATTTCCATCAATGAATATGAGATATTAACTTCCATTAAACAATAGAAGGTAAAAATACTTTCTCACATTAATCAAAAATTAAATATTACTCATGATGCACCAAACAAATCCTACAATGCCCCGAATTTTCATGGTTTTTTGCCTATAACACAAAGTACATGACACATAATAATCATTAATAAATATATTAAATTCAAAGTATCAATAAACCTGAATGTAGATAGGAACATTCAATGAAACAAATAAATGTGGATTTCTTACTAGTATTTCTCATTCTAATAATATCCTATATTAGATATTACTAAGGTCATACACCATGAGACAGTGCCTCAAAGTCCTATGAGTATCAACCCATGATATCTTATATCATTTTTTTTACAAAAAATATCATCTGGCTATAGAACATTGATTTAAGAATAGTTTGATAGCACTTCTGGGTTCTCAACATAATGGGGAAGTAATGTGAAATTTTAGTGTGAGAACTACTCTTGGGACATTATTACTCAATATGTTATAGAGAAAAACAATCATGATGTGATAAGATGTTTATTAATATTAAATTTTATGAATACAATTTATCATAAAGTACACCAAAATTTGTTCTAGAATAGCGTATCCAACAATTTTCATATAAACAAAACCTAATGTTTTCAAGTTATAATTATTTGAAAATTCCCTTAAAGTATATATCTTGTGATGGTTTATTTAAATCATACAAATAGTTATTCAACTTTAGGAAAAATCATCATTCATTTTTAATGTTAATATATTTCAAATTATGAAAAAAAAATTTATAAAGATAATGACATGATATTTTATTGACTGAATAAATTCTAAGGTTAAATTATCCTTACCAATCACAATTGATTTTTTCAAAACAACTATAATAGTTAAGTGGTAAATTATAAGTTTTAAATACTTAAATTATAATTAATTTTTCTCTTTAAATAACTAAATTTTATAAATGGGATTTCAAATATAAATAACTTATATTTCAAAAACGTTCATTTTAAACCAATGTTTTAATTTAACAATTTTACCATGTTTTACCAACTATTGAGGCTATTTCAATTGGTATTATAACACCCTGAGTCTGCTCTTCCAGACTTGGTGCTTGAAAATGCTGTAATTTTTTTCTTAAAAGTGACATAACAACTACACAACACATTTAAAAAATGAGGATATTTTAACGGTCTAGGCTCGAGAGGATTAGACAGAAACTTACATTTATCAGAGTTGAAATAATAAAATAAAACAATTGTACACTAGACTTCTACATGAACTATCTTCACAAGAGATGACATTGTAAATAATCTCCTAATATACCTGTGAAAAATCATTTTTAAAATAAAAGGGTGAGCGTTCAATTACTCAGTAAGGAGTTTTGAAAACCTTTAATGAATCCCTTTTAAAAATATCACATTGATAATACATTTGAAATGATCAACTTGAAATAAAGTTGTAAAATAATGCTTTGAAAAATAATAATACATTGAAAACACTTTTAAACTAATCCAGGGATTCGGTTGAAAATATTAAGAATGCTCTTAAAAACAAAAGAACTGATGTCACTCGTAACATTGCAAGCTATCTTGGGCCTACCTACTTGAGGGATGGATTCACTATCCAATTCCCCATCGTATTTACAAAGTTTGAGTATCGGCTTTTATTAAAACAAATTGTATTAGCTTTCCTTATATACTTATAATTTTCACTGGTTTTTTATTTTTTAAAATATATATATAATCATGCATGGAACAAATAAATAATAATATTTACTAAAAATTACATATTCGAATTGGTGCGATCAATTCTCATGATATTTGGCGTTTCATAATCACACAAAATATTAATCAACATCCACGCACTTAATATTTCATTCTTATTGCCATAAAAATCAATTTTTGTAAATTTTATTAAATTACTCATGCACATATGTAAAAGGCAACAAAATCATCGATGTATGGCCATAACATATACTTTTATAGGAAATGTATAAAAATTATTAAATTTTTAACATATATAATAATTTATTTTAAATTGTTATTAGCATTAAAATTATACAAGTAAATATATGTGTGAGTTTCATAACAATAGAATAAATTCATGTTCGGATAATACTTCAATACATAGAAACATGCCTTAGAAAGACTAAAATGAAATCAAATTAACACATAAACTATGATACATAAAGAGATATATCGATCTCTTGTGATTAAAATGATTCTTAAAAATTATTATTTTTTTCTATTTGAAGACAGAACTAAATATATTTATCACATAAAACCATAAAATTAAAATCATAATCTTGAAATAAATAAATTTTCACTTACTAATAAATCTGAAATAGATAAATTTGAAAATGAAACCATCCTTGCTAAAATAATAATGGAATTTTAATGGAAGTTTAAATAAATTCTCTACAAATAAAATTAAACAATTTTACATCAATAAGGAATAAACATCATTCCAAATATACACTGAAATAATTTTAGTATAAATCAACCTACTACAATTTATCAATTAAAAAAAACGTTTTGATTTTGTTTAGAAGAATCCCATAAGTAAACTTGGAAGAAACAAATAATTTGATAAAATTCAAAATTAAAACCCATTATAAAGATAAGGTCTTTAAATAAATAAATATTGGAAATAAATATTTATCCCTTACAAAAATAAAATAGCAGTGTGAGTATTTTAAAATAAAAAGCACCTTACTAAAATAATAATGAAATTGTGTAAAATTAGAAAATAGAAATTATAACATGAGATAAACAGATAGAGGTCCCTTACCACTAATATAACTAAGAATGATAATCAATGTAATACACGAACAAGCACTACCCAAGCAAGGTATGCATACTCCAAGTATCCTTTTCCAGGAATTCAGAAAAGACGTTGTTTAAATAGACTCTTACGAACAAAAAAATATAATTTATATCAAGTTGTTTATAAATTATAGTTTATAACAAGTTGCCTATTGGTATTCCCATATATGTATTTAAATGATTGGCTGTAATATTGGTGATGAAATAGACCTTTAGATACCCTAGATGCATAAATAATTATTTTGAATCAGACCCAAACAAAATTTAGGGAACCAAAAGAAATATAAATGGATTACACACCATTGAAAAACAGGATCGATGTGAACACAAATGTATACTTTATTTGATAACATTATCATTTCTTTTGGGTATATAACGTGGAAGATTTTATGGTATTTGAAAATTAGACTTTAAATCTCATCATTGCAGCGTGACAAGAAAAATAGCCGGAAATCTAAATAGATGGGGACGAAATTGGGATCAAGTCAATTTAAGAAGAACTCAATTCACCATAACCAGAAAATACACCAAGGAGAAAATAGGCGACCATACATTTAAGAAAAAATCTAGTATAAGATCTGGATAACATAAAGTAAACCCACTTGTTGTACTGGAAATCGACCTCGACAGCGATCTAATTTGACAGGATCCAAAGGCGTCAACCAAAACTTCGATCCGAAGCATGCTGTTCAGATTTCGACTTTGACTTCTTGCGGCCACGACTGGCTTCGACATCACCAAAGCCTTTGGATCAAAGCAAGATAATTCTCACCTATCACTCACCAAAGATGAACCACCCTCTTAGCTTGACTCTGATCTCAGATCCTCTTCTTCGTGATGAACCCTCCCAAAATCCAACCTCCAGTTTCCCACAAAACCAAAACCCTATACTAAAGAAGCTCACAATTTACCCAAAATTGAAAACCTGTTTTTTTATTATCAAACAATTTATATCGTTTTATCTTTTATCCTTTCATAATTTAAAAGTATATTCATATATATATATATATATTATACTCATATTAATATCTTAATTTTTAAATATTTCATAATATAATTTCCAATTTTTTTTTAATATATTCATTTGAATTCTCAAAACATTCATTATTTATTAGATTATATATATATATATTATAAGAAAATTTATAAAATACAAATAGTTTGTTTATTTCATATCAATTAAAAGTTAAATAATAATAGCCAAATCAACATTGTCCATTTTTTTATATTTATAGTTTTCATATGTCATTTTTAAATATTAAAAATTCTATCAGATAGTTTTTATAACGGTCGGATAAAAATCTCTATAAATATCAATGCTTATGGGTTGTTAAAACACTCAAAAATTAATATCACAATTCTCATGCCACTGATTTCAAAATATGGTTTTATATGTTCCTCTTATTCTTAGTATCAATTCTATTGTTCTAGTTATAAATTTTTTTCTTCTATCAGATCCAAAAGATGAGAACTACCTGATTGGAAACATTGCGTTTCTCGGTGGTCTTCCAATAGTTTAATTATCAATAGAAGTGGGGTTAATGGGTTTGTTTATGTGTGTAAAGGATGTATTACAGTCTTTGTATAAATAAAGTTCTTACTACTTATATATTTACGTTAGGAAATGTATGTATTTTGTTGCATCTTGGAATCATTGAAAAAACATAAAAATTAATTTTAAACTTGGGATGTCACATTCTCCACCACTTAATTGAATTGTGCCCTTGCAATTAATTTACACTTATTGCTCCTAATTCCCATCTATTCTGAGTCTCACATGATGTCCCAAATGTCGGTATAGTTTTCCTCCACAGTTACCATTTCTTCCTATGAGATTAAAGTTCAAAGTCACTTCGAAATCCTCCACCTACCTTGCCCAAAAACAACTTTTGCAAGAAGGGTTATATGGATGTAAGCATTGGAAGACAATCCTCAAGGAATGATAATCAATATAGTATTTGATAAGGTCATATGGAATTTGATTTCTATAAGAAAGTATCATGGATTCATCTTTGAATGTTTCAAATTAATCATAAATTCTTCCTTTGAAGCAAAATATTAAAAGTTTACACATACAATATACATGAATATTTCCTTATTATGCTGTGATATAAAAGGATGAGATTGATTCTGGCTTCTGAAGCAGGGTAAATGACCAAAAAATCCTTCATAATATGTCCCTTGGAATCTATAGAAGCAATATTGAATCTGTCTGATTTCTTCGAAGACAAAACCTGAACAGCGATAAAAAAAAGTATATCAGGAGACCTTGATATATTGTAAAGTTTTTTTACAGGAAGTCCACATGGCTTCATAGGGATGATATTATTCTTTTCATGAAATTTCCATTATTATAGAAATTAATTCATCTGGAAGGCCCAAGAGACTTGTTTGAGTTATCCTTTATTCCATTTGAAAATTACAAAGAAGAATATTGACTGAGAAAGGGTATTCAATTTATCGAAGGGTTCTAAATTTCCATAGTTATATAGACCATGCCTTTGATACCAATTATAATGTCCCGAGTCTGATCTTATGGACTCGGTGCTTGAAAATGTGGTATTTTTTTAAAAGTGACATAACAATTACACAATACATTAAACAAACAAGGATCTTTTACCGGTCTAGGTTCTAGAGGACTAGACAAAACCTTACATTTATCAGAGTTGAAACAATAAAATAAAATAACTATCCCCTACAATTCCACGCACGCTATCTCCACAAGTGATGAAATTGTAAATAATCTCCTAAGATACCTTTGAAAAATCATTTTTATAATAAAAGGGTGATCGTTCAATTTCTCAGTAAAGAGTTTTGAAAAACTTTAATAAATCCCTTTTAAAAATATCACTGTGATAATACATTTGAAATGCTCAACTCAAAATACATTTGTAAAATAAATCATTGAAAAATACTTATACTTTGAAAACACTTTTAAACTAATCTAGTGATTCGGTTGAAAATATTAAGAAAGCTCTTAAAAAAAACTGAGGCCACTCATAACTTTGAAGGCTATCTTGGGCCTACCCACTTGAGGGACGAATTCACTATCCAATTCCCCATCATATTTACAAAGTTCGAGTACTGGTTTTTATAAAAATAATTTGTATTAGCTTTCCTTATATACATATATTTTTCACTCGTGTTTTACTTTCGAAAATATATTTATAATCATTCTTGGAACAAATAAATAATAATCTTTACTAAAAATTACATATTCGACTTGGTATGATCAATTCTCATGATACATGGCATTGGATAATCACACGAAAGATTAATCAACATCCACACACTTAAAATATAATTCTTATTTCCACAAAAATCCATTTTTGTAAAGTTTATTTAATTACTCATGCACATATGTAAATGACAACAAAATCATCGATGTATGTCCATAACATTGACTTTTATAGGAAATGTATAAAAATTATGATATTCTTAACTTCTATAATAATTTAATTAAAATTGTTATTATCATTAAAATTAAACATGTCAATATATATATGTGATTCATAACAATAGAATAAATTCATGTTCTGATAATACTTCAATACATAGAAACATCCCTTAGCAAGACTAACATGAAATCCAACTAACACATAAACTATGATACATAAATATATATATATCCCTCTCTTGTAATTAAAATGATTCTTAAAAATTATTATTATTTTTTATTTTAAGAAAAAACTAGATATATTTGTTATGAAAAACCATAAAATTATAATCATAATTATGAAATAAATAAATTATCACTTACTAATAATTCTGAAATAGGTAAATTTGAAAATGAATCCATCCTTGCTAAAATATTTATGGAATTGAAATGGAAACTTAAATAAATTTTTACAAATAAAATTAAACAATTTTACATCAAGAATGAATAAACATCATACCAAACATACACAGAAATAATTAAAGTATAAATTTACTTACTACAATTTATCAATGTTTTAAAAAAAACCTTTTGATTCTATTTAGAATAATCCCATAAGTAAACTTGGAACAAATAAATAATTTGATAAAATTAAAAATTAAAATCCCTTAGAAAGATGAGGTCTTTAAATAAATAAATATTGGAAATAAGTATTTATCCCTTACAAAAATCGAATACCTGAGTGAGTATTTGAAAATAAAAAGTCCCTTTCTAAAAAAATGAAATTGTGTAAAATTAGAAAAAGGAAATTTTAACATGAGATAAACTGATAGAGGTCCCTTACCTCTAATAGTGCTAAAAAGGATAATCATTGTAATACACGAGCAAGGACTACACATACAGGGTACACATACTCCTAGTATCCTCTTCAGGAATTCAGAAAGGATGTTGTTTAAATAGACTCTTAAAAACAATAAAATATAATTTCTATCAAGTTGTTTATAAATTATATTTTATAACAAGTTGTCTATTTTTTTACCCACATATTTATTTACATGATTGACCATAAGATTGGTGATAAAATAGATATTTAGATACCCAGAATGAATAAATAATTATTTAGAATCTGACGCAAACAAAATTTAGGAAACTAAAATAAATTTAAATTGATTACACAGCAATGAAAAATAGGTTTGATGTGAACACATATGTATATTTTATTTGATAATAGTATCATTTCTTTCGGGTATATTACTTGGAAGACTGTAGGGAATTCTAAAATTAGACTTTGAATCTCATCGTTGTAGTGTGATAACAAAAATAGCCACAAATCTAAATAGATGGGGAGAAAAGTGGGATCAAATCAATTTAAGAAGAACTCAATTCACCATAACTAGAAAGTACACCAAGGAGAAAATAGGCGACCGAACATTTACGAACAAATCTGGTATATGATTTGGATAAAAAAGGAAACCTTCTTTCTATACTAAAAATAAACCTCGATAGTGATCTAATTTGACAGGATCCGAAGACGTTAACCAGAACATCGATCAGAAGCATGCCATTCGGATTTTGACTTTGACTTCTTGCAGCCACGGCCAGCTTCGACTTCACCGAAGCCTTTGGATTTAAGAAAGACGATGCTCGCCTACCACTCACCAAAGACAAACCACCCTCTTGGCTCAACTCTGAGCTTGGATCCCCTTCTTCGCGACGAACCCTCCCAAAAGCCGACCTCTAGTTTCCCACAAAACCAAAACCCTATAGTAATGAAACTCACGGTTTACCCAAAATTTAAAACCCTTTTTTTATTATCAAAATATTTATATAGTTTTATCTTTTATCCTTTCATAAGTTAAAAGTATATTTGTGTATATATATATATATATTATACTGATATTAATATCATAATTTTAAAATATTTCGTAATATAATTCCCAAATGTTTTTTTAATATATTCATTTGAATGTTTGAAAATTTATTTATTTATTAAATTATATATATATATATATATATATATATATATATTTATAAAAAAATTTATTAAATACACAAAGTTTGTTTATTGAATATCAATTAAAAGATAAATAATAATATTCAAATCTACATTGTCCATTTATTTTACTTTTTTATATTTACAGTTTTCATATGTCATATTTAAATATTACAGATTCTAATGGATAGTTTTTATAATGGTGGGATAAAAAACTCTATAAATATCAATTCCTAAGGGTCATTCAAACAATCATATATTAATATCGTGATGCTCATGCAACTTCTTTCAAAAATGGTTTTATATGTTCCTCCTATTCTTAGTTTCGTTTCTACAGTTCATGCTATAACTTTTTTTCTTCTATCAGATCCAAAAGATGATAACTACTCGATCGACATCGTTGTGTTTCTCGATGGTCTTCCAATTGTTTTATTATTGATAGCACTGGGGTTAATGGGTTAGTTTTTGTTTGTCAAGGATTTATTATGGTATTTTTATAAATAAATTTTTTACTACTTATATATTTGTGTTCAAAAATTTTTATATTTTATTGCATCCTGGAATCATTGACAAAACATAAAACTTAATTTTAAACCTGAGGTGTTACATTCTACCCCAATTAATTGAATTTCTCCCTTGAAATTAATTTACACTTATCGCTCATAATTCCAATCTATTCTAAATCTCACATGATGTCCCCAAGGTCTGTACAGTTATCTTCTGTGGTTACCACTTCTTCCTATGAGATTAAAGTTCAAAGTGGCTTTGAAATCCTCCACCTCCCTTGCCCAAAAAAAATTCCTTCAAGAAGGGTTGTATAGATGTAAGCATCAGAAGACAGTTCTCAATAAATGATAATCAATATAGTATTTGAGAAGGTCATATTTAATTTGATTCCTATAAGAAAGTCTCATTACTACATCTTCGAATGTTTCAAATTCTTCATAAATTCATGTTGTGAAGAGAATGCTTAAAAGTTGAAACATAAAAGATGTGCAAAGATTTCCTTCTTATGTTGTGCTATAAAAGGATGATATTGATTTTGGCTGCTCAAATAGGGTACAACACCTAAAAAGTCCTTCATAATGTATCCCTTGGCATCTATAGAAGCAACGCTGAATCTACCTGATGTCTTCAAAGACAAAACCCGAACCACGATAAAAACTAAATATATCAGGTGAGACTAATATATTTTAATGTTTTTTACAAGAATGTTACATGTATTCGTAGGGATAAGATTCTTCTTTGCATGACATTGCAATTATTATAGCAAGTAATTCATCTGGAAGGCCCAAGAGACTTGTTTTAGTTCTCCTTCCTTCCATCTGAAAATTACAAAGAAGAATGTTAACTGAGAAAGGACACTTAATTTATAGAAGGGTTCTAAATTTCCAGAGTTATCTTGACAATGCCTCTGATACCAATTATAACGCCCGAGTCTACTCTTCTGGACTCAGTGAATGAAAATGCTGTAATTTTTTTAATGTGACATAATAATTTCACAACACATTAAAAAAATGAGGATCTTTTATCAGGCTAGGTTCTAGTGGTTTAGACAGAACCTTACATTTATCAGAGTTGAAACAATAAAATAAAACATTTGTACACTACACTTCCATTCATTCTATCTCCACAAGTGATGACACTGTAAATAATCTCCTAAGATACATGTGAAAAATCATTTTTAAAATAAATGGGTGAGAGTTCAATTTCTCATTAAGGAGTTTTGAAAACCTTTAATAAATTCATTTTTAAAAATATCACTTTGATAATACATTTGAAATGATCAACTCAAAATAAATTTGTAAAATAATGCTTTGAAAAATAATTATACTTTGAAAATGATTTTAAACTAATCCAGTGATTCGGTTGAAAATATTAATCAAGCTCTTAAAAACAAAACACCTGATACCACTCATTACTTTGAAGGCTATCTTGGGCCTACCCACTTAAGGGACAGATTCACTATCCAATTCCCCATTGTATTTACAAACACTACTGGAAATATAGATAGTACCAACGGTTCAAAACTGTTGGTATAGGCTGGAAAACCGTTGGTATAAGATATACCAATGGTTTCTCAAACCGTAGAGAAGTAAGGCGTTGGGAAAGACCTTTACCAACATTTTAAGGAAAACTATTGGTAAAAGGTGGTGAAAGTTGTAATTTCCCGACGGTACCTCTAAACCGTTGGCAAAAGGATTTACCAACGGTTTAAAACCGTTGTGAAATTTATATTTTTGAGCTTATACCAACGGTTCAAAACCGTTGGTATAGATTTTTACCAATGGTTTAGATAAACTATTGGTATATATTCATATATGCTCAAAGTATACCAATAGTTCTAAACCATTGGTATTGGGTATTTTCATAAAAAACCAGCAGCCTACATACAGCTGCCTCCACTTGATAGACCTGCATAAAAAACATCACAAATACCATCAATAAATAGACTTCAAACACTATAAAAAACATTGGAAATAACACAAAAAACACATAAAAACATCAATCTTCCAACCATTCCATGTACTACAATTCCCCATTTCAATCTTTATATGACAACAAATCTTCCAATTAACCTATTTTAATTTATTGGGTTCACACATATCAATTTTTTCTTACTCAAAAAGGTGTTGATTATGATAGAAATTGGTGCATGAGGGGTATGTGTGATAAAGTTAATTAACAATGTGGTTAATATTTGTGCATCATCTAGAGTGATGCATGACTTGCATTGAATGTGATGTGGGGGGATGTACAGAGAGGGGAGGGGGTTGTCCAGGAAGAGGGGAGGGGAGATTTCCAGGGAGCGAGTATGCGGGTCATGGAGAATGTGCAACAAGGATTTGTATTCAAATTATAGCATATCATCACATGCATTTGATGAGCATGAGATAATAAGCTTACTAAGTCATTCATATAGTTCAAGACATACAAAAATGGAATAATCCCAAATAACATTGCATGATCAAAGAAATAAAAAAAGGCATGTGAAATCAACATGACTACATTTACATATCATCCATGAGGTATAAAATTTAATCAAATTGTAATAGAATTATACATAAGGCATACGAGTCTCATTTACTTCCTAACACAGTGGTACAAAAGGATAATGGTATTCATGTCTGGGGGCTCTCAGGGGTCCAAGGAGGAGGGTGGGGTCTAGGGTCTAGAAAGGGGGGTGGGGGGGGGGGGTTGTCTGGGGCTGTCCATTCACATCACATTTGACTCATGGATAGTTGTCCTTAAGTTTCAACAGAATTCGAATGTGTTTGGTTAGTCTGTCATATGTTAGTTGTTGATTTCACTTAAAATTAAGTCCATTTTTAACAAAATAAATGCACTTTGAGTGGTTTCGGCCACACCGGGCCTTCGACTGAGGCATGTTTGACTCCAACATGTCACATATGAGACATGGATCGTTGTGAAAAAGTATCAACACAATCAGAAGCCGTTTGATCGGTTTGGCATATGTACGTAAAATATTGTCTGTTTTAAACAAAATACATACACATGGAGTGATACCGGCCAGAATGTGCTTCGGATTGAGCCAGGGTTGATGCGTACACATCACATATAACCCACGGATCATAGTCCTAAATTGTCAACAAAATCCGAAGGCGTTTGGTCAGTTCCTGTCTGTTAGTTGTTGATTTCACTTAAAAATAAGTCCATTTTGAACAAATGAGAGGAAGTTTGAGTGGTCCCGGCCACACCACACCTCAGATAGAGGCAAAGTTGACTCATACATGTCACATTTGACCAATGGATCGTTTTCCTTAAGTTTCAACAGAATCCGAATGCGTTTGGTCGGATTTCCGTATGTCAGTTGTTGATTTCACTTAAAATTAAGTCCATTTTTAACAAAACAGAGGCACTTTGAGTGGTTTCGGCCACATCGGGCCTCAGATTGGGGCGGGGTTGACTCATAAACATAAAATATGAGTCATGGATCTTTTTTCAAAAGTATAAACACAATCAGAATCCGTTTTATTGGTTTGGCGTATGTACGTAAAATATTGCCCATTATAAAAAAAACATACACTTGGAGTGATACCGGCCACACCGCGCTTCATATTGAGCCAGGGTTGACTCTTAAACATTACATAGAACCCATGGATCTTTTTACTAAAGTTTCAACACAATCTGACAGCACTTGGTCGGTTTCCCGTATGTCAGTTGTTGATTTCACTTAAAAATAAGACCATTTTGAACAAAAGAGAGGGAGTTTGAGTGGTCCCGGCCACACCACACCTCAGATTGAGGAGAAGTTGACTCTTAAACGTAAAATTGGACCCATGGATAGTTTTAATTATGTTTCAACAGAATCCGAATGTTTTTGGTCAGTTTGTTGTATGTCAGTTGTTGATTTCACTTAAAATTAAGTCCATTTTTAACAAAACAGAGGCACTTTGAGTGGTGTCGGCCACACTGAGCCTCGTATTGAGCCGGGGTTGACTCGTACACATTACATATGACCCATGAATAATTATACTATAGTATAAATAGAATCTCAATGCGTTTGGTCGGTTTACTATATGTCAGTTGTTGATTTCACTTAAAATTAAGTCCATTTTTAACAAAACAGAGGCATTTTGAGTGGTGTCAGCCACACCGAGCCTCGTATTAAGGTGGGGTTTACACATACACGTCAAATTTGACTCATGGATCGTTTTCCTTAAGTTTCAATATAATCCGAATGCGTTTGGTCGGTTTTCCATATGTCAGTTGTTGGTTTCACTTAAAATTAAGTCCATTTTTAAAAAAACAGAGGCACTTTGAGTGGTGTCAGCCACACCGGGACTCTAATTAAGGCGGGGTTGACTCGTACACATCACATATGAGTCATGTATCATTTTTCAAATGTATCAACACAATTAGAAGCTGTTTGATCGGTTTGACGTATGTACGTAAAATATTGTCCATTTTAAACAAAAGAGGGACAATTTGGGTGGTTCTGGACACACCATGCCTCAGATTGAGGCGGGGTTGACTCGTACACGTCACATATGACCCATGGATTGTTTTCCTAATGTTTCAATAGATTCGGAATGCATTTGGTCAGTTTTTCGTATGCCAATTGTTGTTTTCACTTAAAATTAAAGTCATTTTGAACAAAAGAGATACATTTTGAATGGTACCGTCCACACCATGCCTCGGATTAAGGTAGGGTCAACTCGTACACATCATATATGACCCATGTATCGTTGTCATGTAGTATCAACAGAATCTGAATGTGTTTGGTTAGTTTACCGTATGTCAGTTGTTGATTTCACTTAAAATTAAGTCCATTTTTAACAAAATGGAGGCATTTTGAGTGGTGTCGGCCACACCGAGCTTCGTATTGAGGCAGGGTTTACTCTTACACGTCAAATTTTACTCATGGATCGTTTTACTTAAGTTTCAATATAATCCGAATGTGTTTGGTCGGTTTTCCGTTTGTCAATTGTTGATTTCACTTAAAATTAAGTCCATTTTTAACAAAACAAAGGCACTTTGAGTGGTGTCGGCCACATCAGGCCTCGAATTGAGGCTGTGTTGACTCGTACACATTACATATGAGTCATGGATCTTTGTTCAAAAGTATCAACACAATCAGAATCCGTTTGGTTGGTTTGGCATATGTACGTAAAATATTGTCAATTTTAAACAAAAGAGGGACAATTTGGGTGGTTCCGGCCACACCGTGCCTTGTATTGAGGCGGGGTTGACTTTTACACGTCACATATGACCCGTGGATCATTTTCATAAAGTTTCAACAGATTGGGAACACATTTGGTCGGTTTTCTGTATGCCAGTTGTTGTTTTCACTTAAAATTAAAGTCATTTTGAACAAAAAAGAGACATTTGGAATGGTACCGTCCACACCGTGCCTTGGATTGAGGTGGGGTTGACTTGTACACATCACATATGACCCAGAGATATTTTTCCTATAGTATAAATATAATTTGAATGTGTTTGGTCAGTTTACCGTATGTCAGTTGTTGATTTCACTTAAAATTAAGTCTATTTTTAACAAAACAGATGCATTTTGAGTGGTTTCGGACACACCGAGCCTTATATTGAGGTGGAGTTGACTCATACACGTCAAATTTGACTCATGGATCGTTTACCTTAAGTTTCAACAGAATCCGAATGCCTTTGGTCGGTTTGTCGTATGTCAGTTGTTGATTTCACTTAAAATTAAGTCTATTTTTAACAAAACAGAGGCACTTTGAGTGGTATCGGCCACACCGAGCCTCGAATTGAGGCGGAGTTGACTCGTACAAAAAACATATGAGTCATGGATCATTTTGAAAAACTAAATCAAAAGCTATTTGATTGGATTGGCATATGTACGTAAAATATTGTCCATTTTAAACAAAATACATACACTTGGAGTGATACCGGCCACACCGCGCATCGGATTGAGGCGGAGTTGACTTTTACATGTCACATATGACCCATGGATCGTTTTACTAAAGTTTCAACACAATCCGAAGGCATTTTGTTGGTTTCCCATATGACAATTGTTGATTTCACATACAGATCAGAAGCAGCTAAAAAAATTGTTGCATACATGCCATGTTTATTTCCTAAAACAAAGTAAAAAAAAAGCAAAATGATGAAACTATAGAACATGGGTTTCCTCCCAAGAAGCACTAAGTTTTACGTCTTTAGCCAGATGTATGGACACTGGTCAATCATCTTGTTCCATCAGCTCAGAACTCTTCTACCTCTTACAAGAACTGGTGTTCGTGTCATCAAGCTCACAGGGATGCTTAGTGGGATTGATCACTTCAAGAGCGTAGCGGGCGTGAATCTGGTGTGAAAGTAATAGAATCTGGCACTCGTCATCAGCCATATGCTGATTCACCCATCGTGCGAGGTCATATGGAGACGGGACGTGCACATCGATTATCATGGAGGAGGCAGAAAAGCAAGACATTGTTGGTTAAGCTGCATCCACAAATAGATTCATTTTTATATATTAGAACTTTTATAAATGTTTGTCCCATTTTTACAAACAATTAATGTTTGAAAATTGTGAAAAATAACTTATCGGATATATAAAAATGGATTTACTCATGAACATGATGCATAATATCTCAAATATTCCTCATTGGATCCCAATTTGAAATTTTAATCCATTATCAAATATCTTATATAATTTTATTTTTATTTGGATCCTTAAGGTTGAACAATTTTTATAAAATCTAGCCAAGGGAGGATAGACTAGTGACTTGGAATAAAATTGGATGCTATGTGGTGAAAACCACATTATAAACTTTGTTTAGGATATTATTGAGGAGGTTTTAGGATCAAATCTATCTTTTTAGAGAAAATCTAGCATGTCCAAGTTTAGTGGTCAAAGTTTTGAAGTGGGGGGTATTTGGTGGTTGAGGAGTGGGATGAGGGGGATGTCCAAGGTCTAGGAGGAGGGTTGGGGGGTTGTCCAGGGTCCAGGAAGGGGGGTGGGGGTTGTCCAAGGTCAAGGAGAAGGGGAGAAGGGGTTGTCCATGGTCCAGGAAGGAGGGGGGGGGCTGTCCAGGGTCTATCAAGGAGGGGGGCTATCCAGGGTCCAGGGTGGAGGGTGGGGGGATTCCTAGGGTCCAGGAAAAAGTGGGACTATACAAGGTCTTGGGAGGAGGGTGGAGGGGGTTTTCCAGGGTCCAAGAGGGGGGTTGTCCAAGTTTCAGGAAATAGGGGGGCCAGACTGTCCAAGTTCCAAGAGGGGGGGACTGTCCAGGGTCCAAGAGGGGGGTGTCCAGGGTCCATGAGTAGTGGGGGATCTATTAAAGGAAGTAAATCCCCAAATAATTCATTGAAAATTAACTAAAATTAATCCAAAACACATCACAATTCCAATCCATCACCCAACCAACATCCAATTCATCCTCAATATCACTAACCTTCGTATGCCATAAACAACACAACCTAGTTTATACCAAATTAATACAGAAAACAAAAATAATAGATGCAAAACATTAAGACTAAGGTAGTACTTACAGATTTAGAGTGTAGAACTACAAAATTGTTTGATTTAAGATGGATCTATGATTGGAACGAGTTTCTGAGTCATTGTATAGAGAGATCCTAGATGTTTAGGTCAAATCAAAATAGAAAATAAAAAAATAGATGAAGAATATTATAACTGAGGTAGAACTTACATATTTGAAGTGTAGAAAAGAAAAATTGTTTTATTGAAGAGGATGGACGGAGTTTCGGAGACTGGGTAACAAGAGAACGTCAGGAGAGCTTCAATTTAAGGCTGAAGTCGAACAGAGGGGGACTACAATCGAGCGGAGCAGCTACTGGACACCCGAACTGGATTTAGGGGAAAACTTTCCCAACGGTTTTTAAAAACCGTTGGGAATGTAGTCCTATACCAAGTGTCTTAATTGAGGCCTATACCAATAGTTTTACAAAACTTTGGTAAATTTATTCATAAAATCCTCTATACAAACGTTTTTAAGAAAACCGTTGGTATACATAACCATTCCCAATGTTTATCAAACTGTTGGGATATAAGCGTTGGTAAAAATGGGATTTCCAGTAGTGAAAGTTCGAGTATCAGTTTTTATAAAAAAATTGCATTAGCATGCCTTATATACATATAAATTTCATTGGTGTTTTATTTTCCAAAATATATTTATAATCATTCTTGGAACAAATAAATAATAATCTTTACTAAAAATTACATATTTGACTTGGTACGATCAATTCTCATGATACATGGCATTGCATAATCACATGAAAGATTAATCAACATCCACACACTTAAAATTTCATTCTTATTGCTATAAAAATCCATTTTTGTAAAGTTTATTCAATTACTCATGCACATATGTATATGATAACAAAATCATCGATATATGGCCATAACATTGACTTTTATAGGAAATGTATAAAAATTATGATATTATATAACTTCTATAATAATTTATTTAAAATTTTTATTCGGATTAAAATTATACTAGTAAATATATAAGTGTGTTTCATAACAATAGAATAAATTCATGATTGGATAATACTTCGATACATAGAAACATCCCTTTACAAGACAAACATGAAATCAAATTCACACATAAACTATGATACATAAATAGATATATCCCCTTATTGTGATTAAAATTATTCTTTAAAATTATTTTTTTATTTAAAGATAAAACCAAATATATTTTTAAGAAAAACCATAAAATTAAAATCATTATTTTGAAATAAATAAATTATCACTTACTAATAATTCTGAAATAGATAAATTTGAAAATGAAACCATTCTTGCTAAAATAATAATGGAATTGCAATGGAAGTGTAAATAAATTATTTACTAACACAATTAAACAATTCTACATCAAGAATGAATAAACATCATACCAAACATATACTGAAATAATAGTAGTATAAATCCACTTACTACAATTTATCAATGTTTTCAAAAAACATTTTGATTTTGATTAGAATAATCCCATAAGTAATCTTGGAAGAAATAAATAATTTGATAAAATTAAAAATCAAAATCCCTTATAAAGATAAGGTCTTTAAATAAATAAATATTTGAAATAAATATTTCTAACTTACAAAAATAGAATAGCAGAGTGAGTATTTGAAAATAAAAAGTCCCTTACCAAAATAATAATGAAATAGTGTAAAATTAGAAAATTGAAATTATAACATGAGATAAACAGATAAAGGTCCCTTAACTCAAATAGAACTAAATAGGACAATCAATGTAATACACGATCAAGGAATACCCAATCATGGTATGCATACTCCAAGTATCCTCTTCTAGGAATTCAGAAAAGATGTTGTTTAAATCAACTCTTACAAACAATAAAATATAATTTATATCAAGTTTTTTATAAATTATAGTTTATAACAAGTTGTCTATTGGGATACCCATATATTTATTTAAATGATTGACCATAAGATTGGTGATGAAATAGACCTTTAGATACCTCGGATGAATAAATAATTATTTAGAATTGGACCCAAACAAAATTTAGGGAACCAAAAGAAATCTAAATGGATTACACAACATTGAAAAATAGGTTTGATGTGAATGCATATGTATATTTTATTTTATAATAGTATCATTTATTTTGGGGATATAATGTGGATGATTGTATGGAATTTTAAAATTAGACTTCAAATCTCATTGTAGTAGTGTGACAAGAAAAATAGTCGCAAATCTAAATAGATGGGGATAAAAGTGGGATCAAATCAATTTAATAAGAACATGATTCACCAAACCCAGAAAATACATGAAGGAGAAAATAGGCAACTGGGAATTTATGAAGAAATCTGGCATAAGATCTAGATAAATAAAAGGAAACCTACTTGTTGTACTGGAAATTGACCTCCATAGCGATCTAATTTGACAGGATCTGAAGACGTCAACCAAAACATCGATCTGAAGCATGCCATTCGGATTTCAACTTTGAATTATTGCGGACACGGCTGGCTTTGACATAAACAAATCCTTTGAATCAAATCAAGACGATGCTTACCTTCCACTCACCAAAGATGAACCACCCTCTTAGATCGACTCCACGCTCGGATCCTCTTCTTCGCAATGAACCCCCCCAAAATCTAACCTCCAGTTTCCTACAAATCCGAAACCCTATGCTAAAGAAACTCACGGTTTACCCAAAATTGAAAACTCAATTTTTTTTATTATCAAACAATTTATATCATTTTATATTTTATCCTATCATTATTTAAAATGATATTCATATATATATATATATTATACTCATATTAATATCATAATTTTTAAATGTTTCATAATATAATTTCCAAATGTTTTTAATATATTCATTTGAATGTTTAAAACATTCTTTATTCATTAGATTATATATATATATATATGTTTTATAAGAAAATTTATTAAATACAAAATGCTTTTTTATTGTATATCAATTAAAAGTTAAATAATAATATTCAAATCAACAATGTTTATTTATTTTAATTTTTTATATTTACAGTTTTTGTATGTCATTTTTAAATATTAAAAATTCTAACAGATAGTTTTTACAACTTTCGGATAATAAAACTCTATAAATATCAAATCTTAAGGGTCATTAAATCCCTCAGAAGTTAATATCACGACGCTCACACCACTTCTTTCGAAAATGGGTTTATATGTTCCTCTTATTCTTAGTTTTGTTGATATTGTTCTTGCTTTAACTTTTGTGCTTCTATCAGATCCAAAAGATGAGAACTACCCTATTGGCATCACTTTGTTTCTCGGTGGTCTTCAAATTGTTGTATTATCGATAGAAGTGGGGTTAATGGGTTAGTTTTCTGGTGTCAAGGATGTATTATGGTCTTTGTAAAAATAAATTTCTTACTACTTATATATCTGCATTCCGAAATTTATGTATTTTATTGCATCTTGGAATCATTGAAAAAACATAAAACTTAATTTTAAACCCAGGATGTTATAGGTATTAGGTTATTAAAAACTCCATAATAACCATTATCTTGTTTTATAACTAACAAAATCATTGTGATCGCTTATTAACACTTTTTTCCCTATTTGGAAAAGAGTCACAAGAGTATAAAACATCAATTATACCATATTTAATGTTTATTAATTATGACTCCTATAATATAATTAGTGCATTTAGCCTTACTTAACTGGTAGTTTCTGTAGATGTTTGAACTTCATTAAATATTATTCTTAGAGTGAACATGTTTATTCCATTTATATATTCAAATTGAAATTATGAATATTGATTTGATAACTGGTGTAGTATAAAAACAATGTATATCTTTGATTTTTCAAATTGTTATGGATACCTCATGATAGATTTTTAAGAATTCTAGATAGGGTATATGTGTATCTATTCTTATTATATAAACATTAATATGGTACCCCATACATTAGAAAAAAAATTAATGGTGTTAAAAGGGTCATAAATCCTTGACCTCGTTGATGTTTTTAATCACTTAATTGGGATACTATAATATTTACTTAACTCGTTATACCCATTACACTATTCCCTAGTATAGGTGAAAAGATTTCCTTGACTCGAGAAGCCTAATTATATTCCATAATACATGTTCTTAGACCCTAGCTTCTTTTTAAAAATATACTCATATATTTTTTTGTATATATATACTTGTGTAAGCTATCTATAGGAAATTATATTGATTATAGTTGGGAATGGCCTCATATTATCATCACAATTCCCTATAAAAGGATTATTGATGGAATATAAGTATAGACCCTCATGATATATGAAGTTGTTAATTTTAGTAAATATGGGTTTTTGATTTGATCAACAACTAATCTTCTACTAGACCTTGTTTACTAATTTCCAAAGAAATTATCATATCAATGTAAATATATAATAATGTTCCTATATACACCTATAAATTCACCACTAATTTGAGACACATTGGTGGTTCCCTATTGAGTGTGTACATGATCACACCTAGTATGGTAACTCTATTGGACATTAAGGTTCATAGTCACTGCATTTTAGGTACCTAATATGTAGTGGTATATTCATATTTCATTTGAATTAGGTCATGTAAGAGAAATATTTCCATATGGTTTAGGGCATGAGAGGATTAGTTTTTTAAGTCCTTGGTAGGCTCATAGAATAGATTTATAGGGGATATAGTCACCTTTTTCTTGAGGGGTCTTCGCTTGTGTATCTTTCCCTATTTGTCACCTTTGTTTTCAATTGTTTTATGTGTATTTAAATTTAATACACATAATTGTCTCATTTATTAATTCTCTCTTCAACATTATGATCTTTTTAAGGGTTTTTTCACAATCTCATTTTAATTGTGATATTTATACTTGAATTTCCATTGAAGGAAATTATTTGATAATTGGATAAAAAACACTTTCATTATCTTATACTTTGTTTATTAATTATTTTTTCAAGTAATTGTACCATTTTTACACTCTTTGGTATGTAAAATGATTAAGAATTTTTTTAATAAACCCAATCTTTATTTCTATTTTCAGTCAAAAATATTTTTTCTTCAAAATCCTTATTTTTCTAAAATATTTTAAAAATCGTTTTTAACATTTTCAAAATTATTTATTATGTGAATTATTAACCATTTTTTACTTTTTACATATTTTTGTGAAAGTAATATTCATTTTATTTTCAAGACAATTCCCATTTGGATATTACTGAAAATGTAAATCGAATATTTTTTTTGACATATACAACTTGAATGAATTTTTTTGTCATCAGAAAAAATAAATTTTTTAACTATAAAATTATTAGTATAAAATTTTATTTTAAATTAAAATTATGTTCATAATATTTTATGTATTTTTTTTTTAAAATTTTTATTTTCCAAATTGAAAGGTTATTTTCCTAAAGAATGCCTTACAAATATTTTTTTTGATGTTTTATTCATCAATGAAAAAAATAATTTATTATACGTATAATAAAATGGGGAGATATTTTATTAGTACCATACTTATTCATACTTTGTATGGTTTATGATTATCTTGACCAATGATAGTATTAACATTCACTTCCTTTATTCATTTTTGTAGTCGTTAACTTTCTCTTGAAATATTTACTTTCTTGTGATCATTGGACATTAAATTTCACCTAAATATCCATATAATATATCATGTATATTCTTATTTATTAAACAATATATTATTTCTGTATATGGTTTTTTTATTTTAATGTTATTTTATTGAATACAGAAATATTTATAATTCATATTATTTATTCAATGAAAATATTTATTGTTAAGGAATATTTTTCATGAATTAAATCAATTATTTGATATATGAGGAATGATTTGGATATAGAGATATGGGTGGGTCCTCTTTATATATAGCACCTTGATGAATTAGTGGTCTCATTAGATGAATCAGTAGTCCAAACATAGATAAACAAGATTATGGTGTATACTTACCCCTTAGTTTTAAAATGTCTTGTGAATGGTCTTGATAGTATAGGAATCATGATTCATGTGGTTGTGACATCTAATGATTATGAGTTTTATTCCTTAAGAATTCATTTATAATTATCCACAAGAGTTTCTTAATGTTATTGTCCCTAAATGTTGTTCATTCTTGTTTTATAGATTAAATGACATGTGTTTTCAGTTATTTACCTTTCCATATTAATTATGAATTACCTATTCATGATAGTAAAATTAGTTAAATTTCATGT
The DNA here is from genome assembly GCA_963277665.1 of Viscum album. NCBI lineage: Eukaryota > Viridiplantae > Streptophyta > Magnoliopsida > Santalales > Viscaceae > Viscum > Viscum album. The sequence continues at coordinate 1,422,789,950 of OY728120.1, forward strand.
GTGTCCATTTATTTACCTTTACATATTGATTATTCCTTATCGATTCATGATAGTCATGTTATTTAAATGGATTTTTTTTTAGTTATTTTCATTTTCATATTGATTATTCCCTATCTAATCATGATAGTAAAGTTATAGATTAAATTGAATGTGTGTTAAAATATTTATCTTTCCATATTGGTTAGGAATTATTTATTATTATTATTTTAATCATGATATATTTCTCTTTACATAACTCTAACTAATCATTCGAGATCACCCTTATTTTTTCCTTTCCCAAGAATCAAAAAAGTGTAAAAACGAATGATATTTGAGGTTGTTCTTAATTGAATAATGATATTATAAAAAAATATTATTTTGTAACTTTTTTATTAAAATGTTATATATAAATCAGGTATGTCTCTAGTTTACCAAGACTACACAACTATATAGTCCGTTTGGATGTGATTCCTTGTATCCTATACTAATGTAACAAAGTAGAAACCCACTTTGGGCTGCTGGGGTTGGGTTTGTTGCAATTGGTATGAAAATTAGTTTAGTAGAGGCATTTGAAACTATATTTAGTAAAGATTTAATTACATATCATAACCATATAATAGAATGTGGGGATATGTACAAAAAACAACCTAATGTTTTGGTAAGGTATATAATATGTGAGTTTTTTCTAAAAATACTTCCCTGTCTAGATAATACAAATGGACATGGTTCTGGTACAGACATACCTAGGGGTATTAACTCTGAAAAAAGTGTTTTGAGCTTAACTCGAGTGTCATATAATACATGATAATGGGCTTTACTATGCACCTAGTTGGACACTCTCAAGTGACAATCGTTGGATAATTTATATTTTCTTTTTTAAACCATTATGACGGATTTTAATTGATTTTGAAAATGAATGGATTAGCCTATTATATTATATAGAAAATAAGGTTTAATGATTTAGAAATCCTATAAATGATAATATAGTATTCTCACTATAATTATTGTTTCTCACGCTATTATTTGTTGTTTTTTCATTTTATAGAACCTAAATGAATCATGTTCACATTGAAAATAAAGAAAAATGTGATGATTATAAAAAAAAGCAAATGTAATGATGATGTGAGTGAAAGATATCATGAATATTCCTAATCAGTTTTTTTCAAAATAGGTGTTATAAAAAATACCTTAACCAACTTCTGAACTCACTATAGAAGAGAAGGATGAAGTTATATAAGATCTTGAGTGGTTGAGATCATGGAGGAAATAAGTATTTACTTACTTCATGTTAGCAATGTGAAAATAGGCACCCATGAAAGTGCCTCAAAGGAATGGAAATTTTTTTTATTTGTATAAAATAAGGGTATAAAGTAATTATTTTTTTATAAAAATTTATGAGTGTGATGGAAGGAAATAAATTTCACCCTAAGGATCCATTTATTTTTCAATTTATTAATTGTGGGAAACCTAGGCATTATCCAAGTCAATTCACTCGTACAAAGGTTAACCCCGAGACCAAGTAAGTACTTATGTTGAAATAAAAATAATGATATATTTATGTATTGGGATTTAAGAATTGAATTGTAGAACTATTTTTACCAAGGATAATTTGATTATAAGAACCATCAAACATATAAGGATTATATTAAATTTTATAAGCATATAGTTCTTCATTAACATAAGACTTATGGATACCATCTAGGGTTTATGAGTTTAAATTGAACCATACATTTAAATTATTTAACAACCTTTTTAAAATTTGTGTGGTATTGATATTACAAGATTAAGGATATTTTTGGAAAACATTTATTTAGATACAACCTATTAGTTTAGTATAAAAATATGTTGTTAAGTAATAATGCCCTAAATAGTTCTGGGTATAAGTTTACAGGTATTGGTAACCATTAGGGTTTATCTTTTCTTTGATTTTGATTTTTAAAGATTAATGAATTATATTAGAAAACTTATTATAACCATATTGGTTATGGAAAATATTTAGAGGCAAACAGAATGAATTGTCACTCTTTTATGTATATTATGATCCATTAAAAGTTAGTTTCGGTGATTTATATATAAAAAATTAATTTATAGACATTAAATTCCTTGAGTAAGAGATTAAGTATAAATTTATAAAACCCCAACCAAATGATGAAATTGTAATTATGAAATTAAAATATATCATATAAGAATATTTCCATATATTCTTAAAAAATAATAGAATTTATCAACTTTAGGATAAGGATATTAAAACCAAAACAGTATACTATTACCATCATATATGATGAATAAATGGTTATTTTAATCATCAAATATTTATGGTTTATTAGTTTTTCAATTTCCCATAATCATCCAGATTCTTGTGATCAATGACCTCTATCACCCTCCATCAATATTTGGGTATTACAATTTTTTGTCATGTCCAAATATTCCCTTTAAAATTATTTAATACTACATGTAATCCTAGTTATTTTATATTACAAATGACTTTTAAAAATTATATTTCTCTATTTTATGTGTAAGTATTTTTAAACCATTTTACGATGTGTGTTTTCCAAAAAATAATTTTCAAATATAAATCCATTGATTACGGAGATCATGTTTAAATTGTGAGGATGAAATATATTGAAGGTGGGTAGAATGTAACAAATAATGTTTTTTAATTAAAAAATGCGGGTTTGAAAGAATATATGACATGATATAATAAACATATAAGGGAATGTAACATCCTTAAACTTTATGATATATTTCTTTTTAAATAAATTTGATCTCTTCGATTGCATGTGGAACGTGAATCTAGGTGTCTAAATGAACCATAATATAGAATACCATAATAAATAAAACATTAAATTCATGGTTATAAATATTAATAACTAAATCATTAAAATTATTGGTATATATTAATTAAAAATAAAATAAGAATCATTTAAAAGAACATAATTTTTTTAAAAATTATATACAATTTATATTAGGGTTATTTTTTAATTTTTTGAATTGTTCATTTTTCGAGGAATAGGGGACCAAAATGATTTTTATTAAAAAATACCTTTTCATTTAATTAATTTTGAAGGTAAAATTATATTTTAAATTGGATTTAAAGTAAATTTAGTTCAATTATATTATAATTTAACTATTTTATGTCATTTAAATCAATTTCTTATTTAATTATTATATTAAAACCTTCCATAGTTATGATAATTTTCACGTTGGAAACCTTCTTTTTCATCACGTCAACGGGTATAATTATTATTTTGATTCTACCGAATATATGAATTTAATTTGTAAAAAATATTAATTATTTTTAATAATCATAATTTATATTATCAAATAAGTTAAACTTAATTTTAGACTATTATAAATAGTAAAAGTAGTAAAAATTAATTACAATGGTTAAGGTAAGGACATATTTTCTAGGGGATAAGCGAAAAACATATGGGTTAAAATGGAATAAACTTTCAAAATTTTTTTGATGTATTTCAACCTTTTAAATTATAATATTAACAAATTAACCATATTGGATGGGTTTGGCATGATAAAAATGTGGATGTAATAAATTCTTTTCAAAAATATTCCCTTGTGTCCTCACCCCCATTATAAAAGGCCACTCACATCGTCCAATATTAAAACATCCAAATCCATCAGGTTTATCCAATAAATCATGAAATTACTTCCTTACTCCTATCACGACATCATATAGCCCTCAGTTTGATCACAAAGACAACTAAGGAAGGATTTTGGTGCAAACCTAAATAAGTTTTATAAAGAAGAGGTAATGTTCTTAAACAAACGTTTTGATTTGGTTTCTTATTCAACCTCAATAAAATTTTATTAAACCATTATTATATAATAAAATCATTATATAAAATATACTAACATTTTATTACATTAATTTAATTAATTGTATCCATATCCTTTTCCATCAAATGGGAAATGAATCTGTTGATCCTGTGCGTGGAGGACTACCATATCATGAATCGATGTAATTAATTTTCCCTGACCACCTTTCTAGACTAGATATAAGGATGGATTTAAAACATTCACATGATATTTATAATATTATTATTCTAATTTAATTTTTATATTTCATATACATTCTTAAATTCCATTCCATTTAAAATATGACAACACCGCCCGTGTGTACGGAGGACTACCGCCTCATGAAGCGATGTGATTAGTTTTTCACATATGATTTAAATTAAAGGAAATAAGGTTAAATTTATTTAATATATGTGATATATATTAAATTATAATGATTCATTAAAATTAATATATCACCCACTTCATTTCCCTTTCACTCATTGAGAAAATGATAAAATCACTTGTGCATAGGTACGATGTATCATCTCTGTGAAGCAATTTAGACCATTCTTCATGTTGAAAATTAAATAATAATTATATAAATATATCTAGTGAAAAAATTATATTTATATAATTAATATAATTTTTCAGATTTTATAACCATATAATATTCATAAAAACTGGAACTTTCATCAAAATATATTCATGAGAAAATAAATAAATTAACACCCGAAACAATAAAAATAATGAAATATTATTAACAAACAGGTGGTAAAATTTAATAATAGGATAATATATGGTATTATAAATATGAAAAAAATTTATATTATAAATTAATAACATTATTAAAACTATTATATAGGATTCTAAATCAAATTTAACTAAAATTAAACATAAGGTAAGGTATTTCTTCACAATTTCCCTATATTGAGTCAAACTTTAATGTTATGCAGCAATTTATTTTATATGACTGATATTATTTAATTTTAAATGTAATAAAATGATTAATTTATACTTAATGGTAATTTATGTTTCAATTTGAATTATTTCATTCAAGTTAATTTTCACAAAAAATTTACAAAGTGGTAAAAAATTTCATAACTCAATTTATCTTTATTAGGTTATATTACTTCTTTATTATCATTGATATTAAAAGATTATGTCTCTAATTGATTTTGATTTTATTATGTTTTATTTCCACTTGTTATATGTATATTTACTTTTGATACAAATAATCAACACATTGACTTATTCTATATTCAACATTATTATCTTTGTAAGGGTTTATTTCACAACCTCATTTTAATCGAGATATTTATGCTTGAATTCCCATTGAAATAAATTTTCAAATAATTGTATAATATAACCATTTAATATTAAAATACTCTATTTATTATTTAATTTTTTAAAATAAAAGTAACATTATTCCACTAATTGGTACATAAAATGATTGTAACTTTTTTGAAATAAAATCTGACTTAATTTATCTCTCCGATCAAAAATACCTTTTCTACTAAATCCATGTTTTTAAAAAATATTTTAATTTTTTTAATTTTAAAAATGAATTATTAAATACATTTTTACCCATGTTTTAATTTTAATTAAATATTTTGAAAGGAATCTTCGTGTCATTTTTCAAATAATTCATGTTGGTATTTTACCAAAAATATAAAATTAATTTCTGTTTTACTATGTACAACATGAAAAAAAATTCACATTGTTAAGAAAAATAATTTTTTTAAATATTAATTTTAATTTTATATAATTATTATAAAAGTGAATTATTTTCATAATATTTTATGAAATTTTTGTTTTAAAATTTTAATTTTCAAAATTGAATGGTTACTTTCTTCCAAAATGTCTTAAAGTTATTTTTATGGTTTTTCTATTCATTAATAACAAAACCCTTTACATTACATATACTCCACTAGGGAGATTTTTGTATTTATACTATACATATTCTTATTATTAATGGTTTATGATTATTTTGACCAAGTATTGTAATGACATTCACTCCCTTTATTCATTTTTTTATCATTACCATTCCCTTGAAATATTCAATTTTCTATGATCATTTGAAATTAAATTTCTCCTAAATATACATATTATTTATCTTGGATATAATTATTTCTTAAACGGTTCATCATTTATACATATAGTTCATTTAATTTTAAATTTATTTTATTGAATGCATAATTATTGATTTTACATATTATTTATTCAATACTAATATTTTTTGGTAAGACATATTGTTCATTAATTAAATCAATTATTTGATAAATGAGGAATTATTTTGACCTGAAGATATGTGAGGGGCTTGGTTATTGATATCCCCTTGATTCATTAGTACTTTAATGATATGAATTAGTTTTCAATCCTTATTTAAATTTTTTTCTAGTGTATGCCCGCCTATCGGTTTTAAACTGTCTAATGAAAGGTCTTAATTGTTGAGTTATGATGATGCATGAGATCATGAAATCCAATAATTAAAAATTTCATTAATTAAGAATTTAGTTATTATTATCCAGAATATTTTAACAAATATATTATCTTTGGATGTGGTACATTTATAGTTTATTGATAAAATGACATCTATTTTTAGTTATTTACCTTTCTGTATTGATTATTCATTATCTACTCATGATAGTCAAGTAATTTAAAAGGCATGGATGTTCAATTATTTTCCTTTCCATATTAATTATACCATGTTTATTCATGATGGTCAAGTAATTTAAATGTAATTTGTGTTAAATTATATAATATACTATATTTATTATCCCATATATAATCATGATATTCAAGTTATTGATTAAATGTATTTCATGTTCAGATATTTACCTTTTCATATTGATTATGACTTATTGATTATTCTTCATTTACTCATAATAGTTTCTAATTTAGTTAACTCTTACTAAGAATTTGAGATTGCCCTTATTTTTTCCATTTCTAGTTTTCAAGGAAATGTACTGTGAATGATATGTAAGGATATTATAGAGGAAATAATGACATTCAAAGAAATTGTAATTTGGGTATTCAAATATAATATGGGAATCTTGTATGTATCTAGTTTCTAAATACTAAAAAACTATATGTTCCTTTGGGATATTATTACTTTTACCCTATGATAATGTAATGAAATAGACATCCTCTTCGATATATTGGGGTCATGGTTGTTTTAATAAGTGAGGTGGGGAAGGAATCCTTTTATAAGTGAGGGAGTGACACACTTATAAATAATTGTATCCTATGAAAATAAAATAATGTAGACACCACCTTCAGGCTATTGGGGTTGGGGTTTTTTAATAAGTTAGGTGGTGAAGGACTCCTTTTATAAGTGAAGTGAGTGAAACTCCTATTAATACACGATTTATTAATATATAATAAATTTTAGACTAAATTCATGTTTCCCAAAAATTAGCCAATTTAAAAATAAAATACAAGTAGGGTCAATAATCGATTGAACAAATCAAATTAAAATGTTTTTACTTGATACTTGTGTCTCTAACCCTTGGTTTAACCCCCCATTTAACCTTTATAATAATTATTATAGTGACTATTTTTTCCATGGTAACTTTTTTTATTACAAAACAGAATTTTCTTAATTTAAAAATTTTAACTTTTTTATTCAAAATATGCAAACAATTTTAAATGATTAAACATTTATCTTTTTTCAAAATTAATATTAATATAAGTATTCTTAATGCAACAAAGTAAATTTTTAGAAAAGTGACTTTATTATGAACACAAATAAATATACACCAAAATCATGTATAATATTGATTACCCGAAAATTTATTGGTTAATGGATAAAAATGATAGTTATTTGACTTTATAATATATCTAAAATTGAATGGTACCTTGAGAATACGTAATTAAAGGAAAATAACCCAAAAAATATTTTTATTACAAAAAATATAACATAGGTTCTATAACTTCAAGCATATATTCTATAAATTCAAAATAATATTTTTATATGATTTATTTTAATACTTGAAACATTTTTTTACAATAATTTTTTTTATAAATTTTTATGTCATTCTTATATAATGATGTCTTCTTAAAACTGATATCATTTGTAAAAATTATATTTTTCGCTATTAACAAAAAAATATTTTTAAAAAATCCCAAAAAAATATACTAATCTAATTCTTTAAGATAAATTCAAAAGTAAAGTCCATGTTATCAAATAAAAATACTATAATTTATAAATTTAACATTTAAATATAACCAATAAATACATAGAAATTTTTTTATTTAAAATAAATCCAATTTGTTTTCAAATGAAAAACCATATAATTTTTTCATACCTTGATAAAATTATTTATCAGAATACCTATGATTATGATTTTATAAAATTAAACAATTTATAAAATATTTTATAACAAACCATTTTACAAAAATATATTAATCTTCAAATAAATTACCTTTTATATAATAAAGTAAATATTATATTTGTAAATTTAAAATTGGATTCTAATTGACTACATAATATTTTATCAACATATATACATGTTTAAAGAATGTATATGAACTCATAATAATGTCTATTAATAAATCATAAAAGTGATACATTATTAGAAATTAATAGGTTGTCACATTCACCCTCCTTAATGAAATTTGATCCCCACAATTTTACCTTGAGTTTAAAGAAAAGGGGTTATAAGGATATAAATTATTTTTAAATACATTTCTAAGGGTAAAAGAGTAATTTGAAAACTAAATTTCTAATTTTAGACCTAATAATGGAACCTCAAAAATAAATAGATGTAAAGATGATAAATATGGAATGAAAGACAAAAAAATGTTCAAAATTATCCTGAAATAACTTTTAGTTTTTATAAACCATGTTTTTATTTTTATATGATTTATACATGTGAATACATTTATAAGGAGAACCATGATAATTGGGTGATGTTTACATAAAAAAATTAATAGAATTATATTAATTTTAATGTGTTTTTTAAAATATTACATCATTCAGATAATGATTATGAGAAAATATACTTACTTGATTTTTTCCCAATTCCATAAGCATAGTATCATCTTTTGATGGTGTGTTTTAATAAACTTACACATCTATTTCATCTCACATTCCCATTAATGAATATACAAGATGAATTTTTCATGAATGAAGCATGAAAATGAAATCTTAATGGATCATAAAATTGACCAAAAGATAATGTTCAACATTGTATCGAGGATTTTTATACAACAACTATTTCTTTTTCTTTCAATCCAATTTTAGAAAACCAAAATGGTTAGAATTAGTAAAAAAAATACCCAATGAAATATGAATGATCTATCATATCAATAAGTGGTAATTTAATATCTAAAAACTTGATATAATTAATAATAACTCTTGTTTAAATTAAATAATTCCCTAAATAAATAAACCCTAAAACTATTCAACACATGATTGACTAAAATATAAACCCAAAAAATAGAAAAACGTTATCATATTTTCTTGTAAAATAAAATTATATTTTATCCCAAAATAATATAAATTCACTCATAATTTCACATACCCAATATGTATATTCCATAAAAATATGTTCTCTTAAAATATAGTAATATTTTCCAAAAATAAATTAACCAATTTCCAAAATAATTATATTTACCTCCACATCAAGACGCTTACAACCCCAATTGGTTTTCTAAACCTTAGTATGTTATTATTCATATGACCCAATGAAAATGTCTCAACATATCATTAATCACCTCAAAATACTACCACATAATACCCCAAATGGGGTATATATGCCTTGGAAATTATGACCAATATTAAATTTATCAACCCATAATTGTATCCAAAACACTTAAATTATCCTCATTTGATATATTCCTAACAACTAATGTTGTATAAACCCTGATATGATACCAACTATGATTCCCTATACCTATACACCTATATCTAATGATAAAAAATATTCTATATATATTTTATTTAATACCAATTAATGTGACAAAAATGTACACATCCATAAAATTAAAATTCAATAATTAACATTGAGTCACTTTCATACCCATGATATTTTATGTGTTGATTTTTAAATAATTTGGAAAAACCCATATCTAACAAACCCACATATTTCTCATCAAATGGATATTTTTTCCATTATATTAAGAAGTTATTATTTCTAAATAAGTATTATACATATATCCCAAAATTATCCACACATGATACAATTCTATAAATGTCGAGCATAGATATCTTTTTCATAACATATGGATATAGAAATATGATAGGGGTAAGAAAAAATGAACAATAAGGATAAAGATTTATGTTAAAAATTAAAGGTCATAAAAGAGAATAATATTGGAATACGAGTATGATAATATAAATAAAGTGCATAAAATAACTTAATATATTTATAACCAACAAAATGTGATTCACAAATCTTGAGTCATAGAATAATGTTTTGGTTTAACATAAGATAAATGCCATATGGGTCAACATTCAGGATCCATATTAAATAAACCTTTCCCAAAAATATTAAATATAATATAAATTATAGAATAATCATGAAGGTATATTGGGACAATATATTCATCCCTAGTGTTCACTGATATTTCACCCATAATGGAACAAGCAATAATTAGTTTATTTTAGTCATCATTTCACTAGAGAATAAATCATTACTTAATTTATTAGAGAACCATATCATGGGATCACCAATAATCATCTAAAATTTCAAGAAAACTTAACATAAAAAAAACACATAAGGCTTTATTATCAATATAAAACTCATAAAAACAACTTTCATTCCTTTATATATTTATTAAACCATAGAAAAACGGGTCTCATGACAATTTCATTAAAAAAACATCATTAGGCATCCAAATAAATAATTTTTATGGTATAATTAAAACATATATCCATTTTAGGATAATAAATAATAAATTATGTTAACATATATGGAAAAAATATTTACATAATAATTTGAAATATGATTTAAAAAACTTAAAATAAATATCAATTTCTTTTGGGAACTTTTAAAAATAATAAAACTCTAAAATACAATGGAAAAAGGATATTATTTGAAAAAACATGTAAATTTTGAAAATAATATTAATAATAAATAATTTAAATTACATTAGGGAAAATAGATCAAGTGGTAAAAAATAAAAAACATTATTTTCACACATTTATAAAGAAAGTCAAAAGTGAATCATATGGAAAAAATTAAAAAGATTTATTTTTAAAGATTTATAAAAAATCTCATATAGTAGAAAATGTATTACATAAATAATTGAAGTGTAATAAATTAAATTTTTAAAAAATATAAATAATATTGATCTGGAGGGAAAAGAGTTTTAAAAATTATTTTAAAAACATTAAAGGAATATTTTTAAATAAAATAATTAAAAATATTTCAAATCAAAACACATTGAGAGAAAGTACATGAAAAGGAAAATTTAAATACAATTTAAAAAGAGAAAAATTATATAATATGTTAATTAGAAAGTATATACACCATATAAATGATTAAGTTACATAATATAAAACATGCCTTAAAGAACGAAAATTCAGACAAAGAACCATTATGCATTTACTTACGTTTGAATCCAAACCCCTTGAAGCAGAGAACTTAGAAAAAATATTAAATACTATTAAAAAATTATACAACCATTGTATAAAATGTAAAATAGAAAATATATACACTAAATAAAATAAAATAGGTGAATGTTAGAAAAAATGTCTCAAAAAGGAAATGTGAGATGATAAATCATTATAGATTTTACTATACTTGAATCAAAATAAATTTAAGGAAATAAAATGATTTGTATTTCTAAATATAATAAATTATGTTAAAAAAAGTATAATACATTAATTGGGTAGTTAATCAAAATAAAACCATATAAATTTAAACATGTTGCACACAATGAATCATGGCTCAAGGAATTGAAGTTGAGACTAATAAACCCTTACTACCTTAGTAGATTTTAAATAAAATCCCAACGAAGTGAACCTTATATTGATTTTAAAATCTATTGAAATGAATATTAATCATTAAAAAATAAATTCATGGGTTTATACACACCACATAAAATTAAAAAAGTGGTGAATATAAAGAATATATCAGTGAAGTGAAATTGAGAAAAGAAACACTTACATAGATCATAACATTTAAAGTAAGAATCAATCACTGATATGATTGTGTGAATAACATAAATACATATAAAAAAAATTTAAATTAAAAAATCATAGTTCATAAAAAACATAATCTTGGCATTACATAGTCAATATAGAAGTAATATAACACAATAAAATTAAATTGAGCTACGAATCCCATTACTATAGTATTTATCTTATTTGAATGTACTCTAACATCCCTGTATAATAAATTTAGGTTTAAAATTAATATTAATACAAAATATATTCTTTTTTATTTTATTTTAGATCATCTATCTATATATATTAATTGGATATTGAATAAAATTAATATTAGGTTGTTAACCATTCTGTTTCCTTTATATGCTTCAGTTTTTCAATTTCAATCATTGATTCTGGTATATAAGTTAATTATATCTTTAATTTTTATGACAATATAATTTATGTGTTTGATATAAATTTTTATTCCCATTTCAATTTCCAGGAACTTATGCTTAGTATGTATGGAATGCTTAAAAATTCATTTCTTGGTGTTTATTTAATTAAAAAAAGATTTTGGTTTATAGGTAAAAATAATTTTCAATATTGAAAATATATAAATAATAAAAAAATAAAAATTTTCATTATTCTATATTATTATCAATATTTATGTATTCTTATTCAATCATGATATAGACATCATACGCACCTTCTCATATGCGTTAAAATTGACCAAAACCAAAATATGCTATAAAAGTTGAATGATTAAGAAATTGTTAATGTATAGTGATAATATTAATTTTATATAATCCTAATTATTTCAATTTTTTTATTAAACTAATATTTTTTATTCAATAATATGTAGATAAAAAATTAATTTAAATATAATTGTAAGAAATTATTATTTACAATGTGTCTTAATAAGATTGTTTTAAGTGGTTAAATTTTTAAGAAACTACTTTTTGTTAGTATTATTAAAATAATGGGAAAATAATATTTTAAAAAATATTTTTAATTTTATAAATATCATATTTATTAAATAGATAAATTTTCATAACCATACATGTAAGGAAATGATGAAAAATGAACTATGTTGTTCATTGAGGCGGTAATACCTACATAACCCTGACAATGTTTTCATTTTCCAATGGATATAATGAAGATATTTAAGGGTTATTACATAAAAATAATAACATTTAAATTAAATAATTATACTAATTTAATTATATTTTTATGGTTATATATGATCTTGAGGTTGAAGAAGATGAAGAAATAAATAAAATAACTCAGTTAAAACAATTACCACTTTCTTGGATATCCTCCATTAGACTTCCCCTTAATACCTCCTATCTTGGTCTTTGGGGAAGAATAGAAAATATAGGACATGGAAAAGTGTCTTGGGTAGAGTTTTTGGAAGATTTTGGTTGATATATAAATATTTTTGTGTGAGAAGAAGTGAGGTAGAAAAAGGCGCCTTTTGTAAGTGAGTTGAGTGACACTCTTGTAATACATGATATCTTTATATATAATAAATTATATACTCAATTAATGTGGAATAAAATAATTGCATTTTGAGTATAGTATATATAGGTTCTATAATCCACTAAACCAAACAAATTTATACATGTTTTTATGATATTTATGGTCTTATCCCTTTGTTAAACACCCTTTTAACCCTTTCAACCTTTATCGTGGTGACTAACGTTTTCTATGGTAGATTGTTTTTATTTTGAAAAATTAAATAGAAAATATTTAAAAATTTGAAAAATATAATTACAAATATTAATTTTTAAATAATTAATTTATGGAGGTGATAAAAAATAATTTTAATAAAAGTACACTCAATGCAACAAAAATTGTTTTTAGAAGAAGGAATTTTTTATGCATAAAAATGAAACACACAAAATCATATATAAAATTAATTATAATGAAATTTATTTTTTTATGGATAAATAATAGATATTTATTTATATTTAAAATAAATCAAAAAAACCCAATGGTTCTTTATGAATACTTTATTAAAGGAAAATTTCCAAAAAATAGTTCTTATTTAAAAAAAATTCAAATTCAGTTCTAAAATTTCAATCATTGATTTTATAAATTCAACATAATACTTTTAAATTCTTTATATTAAAACTAAAATTAGTATTTTTTTTATATTTTTTTTAAAATAAATTATTCTTATATCATAATGATTTCATAAAAGTTATGATATTTGTTAAAACAAAACCTTTCCCTATTCACTCAAAAAGAAAAACTTTTAGAAAATATCTAAAAATTCATCCTAATATAATTATAATATGTTAAATTCAAAAGTTATGTTTGTTTTATATAAATTATATTACAAAATTTCTAAATTTTACTTTTAATTAAAACCATATAACATGTGAAAAATAGTTTATTTCAAATAATATATATTTGTTTTCAAAATGAAAAACCATATAATTATTTCATAAATTGATATAATAATGTATCATAATAAATATGAATATGAATTTATATAATTTTATTTAATATCCATTTATAAAATATTTTATAATAAATTATTTTAAGAAAATTTATTTAACCATTAAATAAAACTCATTTTGTATCATAAAGTAAATAAAATAATTTCAATTATATAGTTCGTATCTAATTGATTATATAATATGATATAAATATATATACATGTTTAAATAATATATATAAACTCATAATCATTAATATTAATAAACCATTAAAGTAATACCTTTTTATAAATTCTTGGGTTTTCACCAAAACCACATCCCAAATGAGTTTTAGTAAACCAAAGGTATTTAAGCCATCCTTAAGTGATTATGAGGTACTTATAAGGTCTTGTGGTTTTCTATACTGGTTACATTTGTGTATTTAGGTGACAAAAATTTCAAATTGGTATTAGGGAGGTGGATTGAGGATATCTTGGATCAGGGAAATTATGGTTTAGACTAGAGATAGGATACTTGACCTTATGAGTTACATTGTGTGTGTGTATAGATAATATGGATATGATGGAAACCTGAGTAGACTAGTGATGTTCAAGTATTTAGTGTAGGATACATATGTGTCTGAGAGGTATTATTTTAGGTATATTTTGATGGAATTGAGTAAATTATGGGAAATATGTTATAGGGATTGACAAGGTGTCACTATTTGGTTTAGTTCATACATCATCATAGGAATCTACTAGTAGGAACATGTAGGATGCCATGTTATACTGCATACTTTCTTGAGTTTTTTATATTGTAATAAGAATCAATTAGATGTTTTTATTAACTAACAAATTAACAACACACACAAATATATATATATATATGTAGAATTTCCCTAAATTTATATGTAAGTGATGACTTGTTTAATATGAATCAAAAATTAGTTTCAAGGTTTGTAATGAAATCCAATTTAATATTTATTTATTGATCATGTAATTATTCTTGGGTCATTAATTTATTGACAATTATATCTATTACTTTTTGAACATGTTATTGTTCTTTGTTGATCATGTTATTGTTTCCCATTTATATTATATAGTTGAGAATGTAATTTGTTTCTTAATAAGTTATTAATTCTGATTATGAAACCTATTTTTTTATGAATAATCTAACAGAAGAGTTGTTTGTGAATTTAATTTGAACATTTCATCCACTATATGAATAGATTTTCTATTTTAATCGTGAAACTTGTTGTCTATTTAAAAACATGTTATATAATTGTATTAATTTTTTTATTGAGAATATCATTTATGTTTCTCCCATGTCATGTTGTGTCAAATGTGTGTATAATTTATGAATGGTTTTATAAAACACATAGAAAATTTTATTTTGAAAAAAACCTTTTAAAAATATCATGTTTTGAATGATAAAGAGTTTTTGAAAGGTGATGAGTAATATAGAATGGATATTTCTTTGTAAAATTATTTAAGTTAGTATTTCATTAAATTTAATCACTCAATAACATGTTATGTGTAATTATTATTTTTTGGGAATTATTATATTAATTTAAAGATTAAACAGAGATATTATTTTCCTAAAAAGTAATCAGTATAATGAATTGGGTTTTTTAAAGCTATATGTTTTAGAAATTTATCAATATTTAATTTTGAAATGTGGTTTATATTTTTGTAAAGATTATTTTAATAAATGAATATAAATTATGATTTTAAAATGAGAAGATAATCTATCACACATTGATTTTTTCTCCTTTTTTATTTTATGTTTCGGACTTGGGTTTCTCTCTCATGTTTCTAGTTTGATGGGTTTGAATTTTGTGTTTTAGAGTGTTTTTTCTAGCTTCACGATTAGAACACAGTTATAATAAACTGTGTGGAATCATCTAGGAAACTATGCAGCTTAAGGTTTGGTGTTGGGGGCATGGTGCATGACAAGCATATGATTATAGAAACTATGCGAAAAGCATGTGGTGAGGTTCTAATTTTGGACAAAGGCATGGGTAATGGTTGGTGTATGGGTTGGGAAACTATGTACCTAGCCCATGCGAGGTATCCCTCTTCTCCAGTAAGGGGAACATAGTTGGTGCATTGTTTGGAAAACCACGTAGCCGAACCATGCGAACTGCCCAGATCTTAAAAATGAAAAAATGGCTCTTATACCCTCTCTGGATTTTTATCACTAATCTTCCCATTTCTTCCTCCTAGTTCAAATAGCCCTAAGGGAGGTCATCCATTTTTCTGTAAGGCTCTCCTTCCTCCCAATTGTGTATCTAAGGGAATTCTTCATGTTTCTCAGAAAATATATCAAGGTAATCTCTTCTCTTCTTTTTCCTCTTTCTTCTCCTTCAATTTTCTTTTGAGCTAATCTTCTCTTTTGTTCATTTTTATCTAGGGTTCATGTTTCCCTTGGTTTATGTTGAGGGGTTTTGTGTTTTTAAGCTTCCTTATGGTTTTACTTTCTTCCTTGGACCTTGGAGATGTAGTTTTGGGTGTGTGTTATTGAATTTTCCTAAGTTTGGGATAGGTTTTGATTTTCACTTTTATTTTAAATTTAAGAATTATTTGTTTATAAATTGTTTCACCTTATTTATTTAAAAAATATTCAGGTATGATAGTTGTAATATTTTTTTGGTGAGAAAATTTGAGATTTTTTCTTTTTATGAAGTGAATATCATTGTTTTGGTTGAATGTTGCACCCCAAGAGTTTAATAAAATACCAATTGTATTTTTCATGTGATTTTTAGATTATAAATCTTGGAATGGTCTTATGAATGTTTTATTTGAAATCTAAATAGACTTTTTGGGTTTATCAAATGGATTTATAAATGGTTTTTAACTTGGAAGTGGTGGGTGTTTGGTTCTTGAAAATTGAATGGCATGTGATGATGATGATGTGTGGCCCATTTGGATTTTTAATGAAAGTGGGTTTTTTTACACATGTGGTATTAGAAATTAAATGATATTTTACAGAAGTATTGTGACATGGAAAATGGTTCTTTTCACATTTTTGTAAAGGTTCTTTCTATTATTTGTAAATGGATGCTTGAGACCCGTTTGGAATTTTTCTGCAAGTGGTGAAAATTTTCATCATGAAAACCATCCTTAGATAATATTATTTCCTTAAATTAATTTAATTGATGGGATGTATTCACTTTGGAATCCTTGTGATCCATTTATGAGAATGGGTGGGGCATCCTTGTTGTAGACTACTTGTGACCTATTTACCTTTATCGGAATAGGAGATCCTCAGTGTGGATTCCCTTGAGATAAATTTATTCTTAGAAAGAGATTGATATTTGGAGTGATTTAGGGTTGTTCATATTTTATGAATTATTATATATGATATATTGTTTTGTGATTATGTGCTCAGTTAGCATCGGTTGGCTCAACCCCTTTATACTCTTGATATGGGGACCTAACATAGCAAGTGAATTTTCTTAAAATGATTGTTTCACTAGTTAGGATTAAACATTTACTAGTGGACAGTAATAGGGGATATGATATGTTTGTTTATTATTTCTATGGGATATTTCCCCTCAATTAGTCCATTTAGGGTATGATCGATCATGTGGGAAAAGTTTTATGTCATCGAGTGAGGCATGCATTCCAGGATGAGGCAATACGCATAGTATGTTATGGATTATTACATGAGCTCCTAGGATATCCCATGTCTATTGAAACATAGTTTTCTGAAATAGGTTATTGAGATACTTGTTGGTTAGTCACTATTTTGTGCTTATCTTCATTACCCTTATTATGTGGTCATTATTATAGCTTATTTTTAGGGTGTGTTTCTTGGGTAAAAGTTGTTTTTTGGCTTTAAAAGGGTTATGGAAAATGTTTCACATGCTTTATTTTCATTTTCAAAATGAAATTATTTTCCTTTCTCTTTGACATTCTAAAGGTCCTCTCTTGGGGACGAGTGTGGTTTTAAATATAAAATGGAAAAGGGACTATATTTTTCTATAAATTTGAAATTGTGTGGAAATGAATACTTTTATATATTTTATTTTGAACTTGAATTAAATTTTTTCTTATTTAAAGGAAGGGAATTTGGAATATATTTTTTGGGAAGGCTTACTAAGTTTTAGTCCTCACACCTGTAGTTATTTCTTATTTTTAGCTTCTGGTATAGGTTTCATCTTAGTATCTCTCACTTGGGGTGATTGTTGGTCTTGGTATTGGAGAGTGAACCTGAGGGTCACATAGTGATGTTTTGGTTGTCAGGTCCTATTGGTTTTTGTTGTTCAATTTTTTGTAATCTCAGTTTTGTAAAATGATAATCAATTTAGTAATTTAGTCATTTGGGCTACTCTATTTATTTACAATATATAGTTTATTTATTTTTTAGGATAAATCATTCCTTTAGTTACTCTCATGATTCCCGACACTAGTTTTCAACCCGAAAGGATCCGGAATTCCACTCAGGCATTTCCATGGATCAACTAAGGTGACCGATTTGGGATTGAACCGGGTTGGTTCATGACAAAATAGTATACGCACTAGGTACCCTTGGAGGAACTAGAGTTCAAAGCACCATTTTCTACTTTGGGATGTTAAGGTAGATGGATTAGGATTGTCAAAACTCAGGGTGAATGTCTGGGGGATTGTTTAGATAACACTTTCTGAATTAAACTTTGAGGTTCCTTGGGATGTCAGGATTTTTTTGGTTACTTTGGTTCTTGTTAGTTGTTTTGTGCTTTGGAAATGAAAAGTCACTTTTTCCAATGGTCTCAGTGAGCTCGTAGGGCCTGGAAATCCATGTCGTGCTAGGGACATGACGCTAGAATAATCTCAATGATAGTGGTGTGATTGGTATATGACCACCAACCATATGGCCAAGTCACCCATCACTAATATTTTCTCCTTAAGATTTTTTTTGGGAATTCCATGGTTTTGAAAATCGTTTTGAAGGTTGTTGTTTTAGAATTATAAAAAATTAGATTTATGAGGGTAATGGTTTAGTTTTGGGAAAATGAAAAAAGTATTTTTAAAATTAGCATTTGGGAAGGCTCTAGAAAAACTTATTTTTGTAAAATGATTTTTTGGTAAAATGGGGAGTGGTTTATTGAGATTATATTTTTATAGTGAAAACTAAAGGTTTTTTCAAAAAATTTTCTCAGGAATTAGAAATTTATCATAAATATGGTTTTGGGAATTTGTTTTATGTAATGGAAATGGGGTTTTAATCTAATATTTTTTAATGTGATGGTATTTTTTGAGATTCTGAATGTTTTTTTAATAAGATGATTTGGATTTTGGATGAAATCCCAAGGATTTTCTTTTGAGTGCGATAAAATGGTTGTTTCTTGGATTTTGAAAATGGATTTGACTTGGTGGTTGGTGGGAATTGAAAGGTTTTTTGAATTTTAAAGTGAGAATGTTTTTTGAACTTTAGTATTTCCATGAGTGATCACATGCATGTATATGAGTGGAAATATAGATGGTTGATGGTCTGGGTGGATGAGTTTCCTAATTATCATGAGTGGATGGGTGATATAGGTGGAATGGAAATGTGCATGTGAGTGATTATCTTTGAAATACCATTGGTGGGTGTTCAACTTAACAAGTTGTTTTCTTTTCACAATTAATTTTTTGAAGAATTTTTTTACCTATTGATAACTAATGGTTGTGTGATGCTTTTATTTATAATTTAGAAGTGTTTTATGTGGGTTTTTTGAGTTTCTAATGTTGTTGGTTATTTTTTTTATTTGTATTCATGTAAGATTATAGAAAGAATTTTTGGGATGCTTGTGCCTTGGATCCCCTTGTTATGCTCAATGTTTGTTCAAAGTTAATTTTAGTTTACGAGTTTTTTCTCATTGAGCCTTTTGATTTCGGGTTTCCTATTGGAATCCCCACAAAGATTCAATGGATATTCATGGTGAAGATATGGGTGGTTTACGATTAGAAGGATTTATAGTTAATCAACATAAGGATTTTCTTCTTTATTTTTTAAAGATAAATCCACCTCTCTTTTATGGTCAAGTATATCCTCTTGAAGTGAAATAGTGGAAGTAGAAAATTGAAATAAACTTCTATTTTATCACGTTTACTAATTAGTTAAAAGTAAATTTTTCTATCTTCATACAATAAGGAATAACCAAAAAGTGATGGAAAATAGTTTCTCAGACTAATCCTCAAGAAGATCTCTCCTGGGAGTTCTTTAAGGATTTGTTTATCTGAAATTATTTCTATTAGATAGTGAAGGTGAGAAAGAGAAAGTAGATGAGAGGTCTGCAGCAATGTGATGGAATAATGTCAGATTTAAATGGTTATTTTTTGTGCTCGGTTACATAACATCCATTTTACACTGGGGATGATTCCTTTAATGCTCAGAATCTTAAGTTCAGGATTCATCCTAATATACATTTGAATGTCTCGGAGTTCAATATAACACATTTAGATGATGGGGTAAAGAAATCTATTCATTTTTAAGAAATGTTAACATTAGTTATTAAAGAATTCTTCCCAAATTTAGTTCCAAGAATTGGTGAGGGTAATTCATTTAAGTAAGTGATGGGGAAGCCCAATGCTATTGATGTTGGTCATGGAATCAAAAGGCCTATAGACATTTCATCAGCTTCATCTAGGCATGAGATCCTGGTGTGTCATCAATGGTGAAATTTGGGTCATAGGATGCCAGCTTCTTCGAGTGCTCTGAAGACCTACCATAACTTTGGATTCTTATGCCAGTTACAATGATTTTATAGGGGTGTTTCTAGGAATAATCATAGAGAAATATCCACAACTTCAAAAGACACCCCATGTTGTTTGCAGGGGTAAGGTATTATTTTTAGTTCAGTTTAAAGTCCCTTTATATGTAATTTATTCCTTCTATTGTAATGGTTATTACTAGTAGTATTGGTGGTGAAATCTTTTTTGAGATGTAAGGGGATGTTGTGGATCTTCTAAGAACTCCCATTTCAATGAAATTATGTTTTTACATTGTAAATTATAAATTCATTCATTATAATTGGTGGGGTGTTTGGCATGTGCATCTTCTAATTCCCATCTATTTTGAAGTTTATTTGTTATAGAAAGTGAGTTTTGTAGTGTTAGGATTTTTTGGTTCAACCTAAGGTGCTGTGTGGATGGTTTTGGCCCCATAAAATGAGTTCAATTCAAAAAAATTCATCTCCTAACTATAGGGTCAGACATAATTCAAATATTAGGGCTCCAACCATAGGTCCTAGAGTGAATATTTTCATGCAGTTAAGAACCCTAGGGTGTGGGGATATTTGGATCTTGTTTATGTATCCACCATTGGGATAAGGCAGTTTAAATGTTATTATTAGGTCATCTCTTTTTGTTCGGAGATTCTCTTTATTGTAAAGATCTTGGTGGTATTATCCTTGTGCAATTCCAATGGTTGTTCATTCTTGGATACAAGTTTCTGATTGGTTTTCCTTGCATCAAAGGACCTTGTGAATCGGTTTTAGTGATACTCTCATTGGGTTCCATACCTTCCCCCTGTGGTGGGGGTTTTTGGTTAGTGTTTGAGTTTTCTGGATATTTTAATAGAGTTGGTTATTAATGTTGGGGCGACCCACCATAGGTTTCATTGAGGTTTATTCTAGTCTGAATCAGTTTTAGTTTGTTTCTATTGGTGAGGATCCCATTTTGGCCTCCTATGTTGTTAATATGGTTCTATGCTTTGGTGTTATCCTGGTAGTGGGCTGTTTTGTTTGGAGTTATCTAATCTCATGTTTCATTCAATTTGGGTGAACATTGGAATTCTTCAAAGTGTGGCCTATAGTCCTTTTTGAAGCAATGTCATGGAGTTTGTGTCTTGAGTTTCCATTTCTTCTCAAGAAGTGGTTCTGTTTTGTTGGTTTTCTTCAGTTAAGAGGTTTTAGTTTTGTTTTGGTGGTGGTTGATGTATTCTTGGTTTGAGTGGTTGGATCATTCCATTATTGAATTCATTTTATTTGATCAATCAACTAGAAAATTTGTGGTTTTCACAGGAAGGAAGTGTTATGGTTGGTAGAATGGCCACACCCATATTATTTTAATATCACGTTTTAGTTTAGATTTTTCCCTTGAGTTTTTATCTTAGGTTTCAGGTGTGACATGTTTGAATTTTGGGTTTCAGAGTGTTTTTCTCTAGTAGCATGACTATTACACAATTAGAGTAAATCGTGAGAAATCCTATAGATTACCATGCTTCATATGTTTTGGTGTCTGGGGAATGACACACTTCTTGTGAACAGTTAGGGAAATCATGCAGAAAGTGTGTGGGGAGTTTCTGGTTTTAGAAAGAGGTGTTAGTCATGGTTGGCTCATTGGTTGGGAAAACATGCCACTAACCCATGCAAGGTACCCCTCTTCTACAGTAAGGGGTGCACAATTGGTTCACGATTGAAAAATATTAACATATGGATTGGAAAATTGTGTGGCCAAACTATGTGGGCTACCCATATCCTAAAAATGTGAAATGACACTTCTTTCTTCTCGGTAGTTTTAGGCCCAATCTTCCCATTTCATCCTCTTCATTGTTTTTATATCCCATGGAGAGATCCTACCTTGTTCTTCAAGGCTCTCTTTGCTCCCAGGATTGTATCTATGGGAATTATTTAAGTTTTCAGGAAAATCTGTCATGGTAATCTCTTCTCCTCTTCTCCTTCTTTATTCTCCTTATATTTTCCCTTGAGTTCATCATCTCTCTTGGTAATGAGGATATAATTTTGATTTTTCCCTTGATTTATGTTGGGGGGTTTGTGTGTTTAAGGATCTATGTTGTTATTCTTTCTACCTTGGACCATGGAGATATTTGTTTAGGTGTGTGTTATTGAAGCATTGTGAGTTTGAGGTAGGTTTCCCTTTTCAAATATTCTTTAAATTTATGAATCATTGGTTTCATGATTTTCACACCTTCCTTATATAACCAATATCTATATATGATCTTTGGAAAAAATGGGGTGAAAGTAGTGATTTATTCCTTTTTATGAATTTTATATCATTTTTTGGTTAAACGTTTCACACCAAGTGTTTGCTAAAATGACCAGTTCGATTTTTCTTGTGAATTGTGGATTGTAAAGGATGGATTGGATTTGTGAATATTTATATGAAATCTCAATGGTGGTTTTAGGTTTATCAAATAGATTTATAAATGGTTTTGAACATGAATGTAGTTTGTGTTTGGTTTTTGAAAATGGATTGTCATGTGATGATGAAGTTTGGCCCATTTATATTTTTAATTAAATTGGTTTTGGTTAGAAAATGTGGTGTGAGAACATAAAATAGATTTTTCTAAAGGATTGTGATATGGAAGATTGTGTGTTTTCACCTTTTTGGAAAGGTGGTTTTGATTCTTTAAAAATAATTCTTTAGGTCCATTTCACACTTTTTTGAAAGTGGTGAAAATTTTTATCATGAAAAAACCATATTGGATAATATTCTTAATTTTTTTCATTTAATTGAAGGGATGTCCTCATTGTGGAATCCTTATGATGAATTTATGTGAATGTGTGGGACTTCCTTGATTTAGAATCATTGTGAACCATCTACCTTGAGAAGAATGTGAGATCCACAGTGTTGTCTCCCTTGAGATATATTTGTTATGGTAAGAGATTGATCCTTGGGGTGATTTAAGGTGGTTTTTGTTTTGTGAATTATAATTTATGATATATATTCTTGTGATATCATCCTTGATTAGAATCAGTTGGATCACACCCTTTATAATATTGATATGGGGATCTGAAATATCTCGTGGATTTTCTAAGAATGATTAATGTAATAGTAAGGATTATGTTATGACTAGTGGCCCATAGAAGGGGATATGATATGTTTGTTTATTATTTTTATGGGATAGTTCACCTTGGCCAGGCCATTTAGGGAACGATCAAGCATGCTAGTGGTATTTTATTTCATCAAGTGACACATGCCTTCCAGGATGATTCAATATGTATAGTATGTTATGGATTATTTCATGAGCTCCTAGGTTCTCCCATGTCTATTGTTAGTTAGTTTTATGCAGCAGATGATTGACATACTTGTTGGTTGGGTACTCTTGTGGTATTATTACCATTTTTATTTTTATGTGATCATTACTATAGCTTATTTTCATGGTGTTTTTCTTTAGAAAAGGTTATGTGTTGGATTTCAATGGTTTATGTAAAATGTTTTAGAAAAAAATTCTCACAATTTCTATTCCTTTAGAAAATGAAAAGATTTTTCACTTTTAAATGCTAAAGGTTCCCTCTTAAGGAAGAGTGTGGTTATAAAAGTAAAAAGGGAAATTGATCGTGCTTTGATTTAAAGTTGAAATTGTTTGGAAAAGAATAATTTTTCATATTTTATTCCAAAACTATAGTTATTGTTTCTTTATTCAAAGGAATTTCATTGTGACTATGTCTTTTGAGGAATTCCAACAAAGTTTTAATACTCGTGATTATAGTTATTTCTTGTTTTTAGCTTATGGTGCAGGTTTCATCTTAGTATCAATCATCATGGGCGATGATTGGTCATGGAATTGAAGAGTGGCCATTAGGGTCACATGGGGATGGGGTAGTTGTCAACTTCTATTAGATTTTGTTATTCAGTTTATTATATTTTCATCTTTGTAAAATGATAATTATTTTGGTAATTTATTCATTTGGGATTATATTTTAATTTCTCATATTATTTATATTTTTTATTGGGATAAAACATTCCCTTAGTTACTATAATGATGCTCGAACATGGGAGTATTGGGAAAACCTCTCAATCCCTGCTAGGAATCATCTCAGGTTACCATTTCATGGTCATCCCAGATTGTTTTATGACATATTCTTGGTGGACAAAATTATAGTTAAATTTTTTGTAAATTTAAACATAGTGGAATGTGGAGCATAGTTAAAATAGGGATCAAACTTATTGTGGGGATCTCATTATATCGAGAGTAATTCAGTTAGTGATACTTTGACAAATTAACTAATCTTAGTGAACACTTCGGTACATGAATTTATATTGATTTATGGGATTTTTTATTGATATGTGATGATGATTTGGAGCAATTTGGGTATTCTTGTGCCAATAGTTATTGTATATTCAAAATTATGGAATCCTTGGGTAATTTGTGATATGGTGTCTTTCTTAGGTTCAGGTGTCATGCCTCGTAAGTGAGATAAGTAATTTAGATTATGTATAAATTATTTCATTATAAATGTGATCATGTAGTAATATAATTTAAGTATGTTAGAATATTTGTGTTGATTTTGGGAGATTTATAAGATAAGAGTCGTGTTATATTTGAGATGATCATTGTATATTTGTCTATAAATTAATGGTATGTATTTATATGATTGGTTATTTTGGGATTTCAGTGATGAAAAGTTTTATGGGGTGGAGAATTGTGGCTTTTGTGTCCTAATAGATCTAATTGCACATAGTATTGAGGGAGTCTGATCAACAAGATCATAAGCCTTTTTGATTTTTTAAATCTAATTAAGGGGTTAAATATTATTCTAGGATTAAAATAATAATTTTAAATGTTTTAGAAGAAATCATAGTTGTTTTGGAGAATTTATTAATCTTCAATAACTGATTCAATGGTTTGGGTATGTTAGAAGGTGGCTCTGCCTATAATGTTTTTTTACAGATGACATTGGGTACTTTTTGGATAATCACCTAATATTTGGGGGGACTAGGAAGTGGATCTAGCTCTGGAATGTGACATTGGTTAGCCTATGGTATCTTATCGATAACCTAATGGGCCTGGGGAATGTTTACCTCTTAGAAAGGCAATTTTGGTCCATTTGTATCTTTCAATAACCCCAATTTATTTTTCCTTAATCCCTAACTTATCTAACCCCAATGGGAGATCCTCTAAAGGATCTTCTTTTCCATATTACTCACCTAATTATAAAATTAATTCTAAGAAGGATTCATAGAATTTTCATTGACCTAATCTAAGTTCATAACTTTCCTCTCATCTCATCCCTCTTCTATCTTCATTCCTTATTCTATTATCTACTGGATATGTATATTTATTTTGATCTCAACATGACATGGTGAAATCACCACTAATCATGAGGATTCCACTTAAATTATATAAAAAAAATTCTTCTAGGTTTTTACCTTTTTTTAATGGTCTTTCTGATTATGATGAATGTTTTTATTTTTTGTTCAGGGGATTTCATGAACTTGGGAAAATATTATAGCGTGTCATGGTGGGGTTTCTTATTACTTTAGGTAGTTTTGGTATTGGTTTAACATTTGGAAGCATTTTTCCTAGGTTTAATTTGAGGTTTGCTGCTTTGTTTTCTGTTGAGGATGTTTAAATTATAATTACTACTTATAGTATATAACCTAATGATTTTTAGTTGTTTTTGGTTTCCATTTAAATAATTCTTGAAGATCATTTTTTATTTTAAGACTGACATAAGAATATGTTAGCAGGTTCTTAAACCTTTAGTGAATTTTCAGGGTATTCCTTTAAAATTCCTTCCACTGGTATTTCATTGATTATTGATAAATCTTAAATATTATTTTGAAATTTTTAAATGAAAATTTCTCTAGATAATTTTTTATTTGAAGTAAAATAATTTTCATCAAATTTAAATATATATAATAAAATTATTTTCAATTTTTTTTAAATATGTGATTTAGGTTTTTATAATGAAATTGGTCTTGAAAAGGTTTTACTTATGAAATCCCTCCCTAATTTTTTTTAGTTTTAAATTTAAATCCTTTTAAAATGATTTTTAAGAATATTTAATTAGTTTATTTATAATGTTTCATGTATTTTTGAACCTTGGTTTTTCTACCATTTCCATGCTTTCTTCTAAATTATTCCTTATCTAGACATTCCAAAAAATTATTATATTTAGTATTATATAGATGGTGTTGAACATGGTATATCTTCATAGGTTTCTATTTATGAATATTATATGGAATTAAAATTTATTTTATAATAGATCAACCATGTTTTACTCAAGAATACATGTGTGTACCTTCATCATGTTATCATATGGTGGTTAATTTTATACCCTATATCTTTAATGATTTACAATTCAATGATCCAAATTTAAGTCTGGTTAAGAGTTTCATTCGTGTAAAAGTGATTATTGGGCTACTAATATGGAAGGTAATGACCCGTTTTTAAAATATTCTATGATTCCAAAACCAAGTTTTCATCTAAAAGAAACCTAATGTTTTCTGGTAATAATTATATAGACCATTACCTTAAAGTATATAAATTGAAAAAGTTTATCTAAATAATTTAACTAGTATTTTTGGAATTATGAATATAATTATTTCTTTTATAAACATAATATCATTCATTTTATAAAAAAATAGTATTTTTAAGGATAATAAAGTGAGATTTTACTGATGAATGAAAGTTAAGGGTAATGTTTTTTCACCAATAAAAATACTCTTCACTAGATAAATTGCTAAAAAATGTGCTAAAGTATAATATTTAGAGTCTAAATTTGTAATTAATATTTATATTGAAATAGATAACTTTCTTAAAAGTGATTTAAAATATTAAAATCTATTTTTTTATAAAAAAATTTTACTTTTCAGTCAATTTTTAACTCTATAATTCAACCTTTTTCTTACCTCCATTAAAGTTATATTGTGTAGGTTTGGGTTATGAACAATTCAATAATTAACATTTTACTTGGTTTATCCCAAAAAATATCCCCATCATTGTATATTAACACTTGATTACTTATTTAGTAAAGAGTCTCTAGAGTATTAAACATCCATTATTCCATATATTATGTTTGGTATTTTTAACTCTCAAAATTTAATTAGTTCCATAAGAAATTCTTGAATTATAGTTTTTGAACATGTTTAAATATTATCAGATGGAATTATTTAAATTTATGTGTTTATGACTTATATATATTAAGCTTGAAATTATGCTCTTTGATAAGATAACTAGTGTAGTATAGAAAATGATATCAATATTTAAAGTTTATAATCTGGACAATTATTACCTCATATTTTTTTAAGAATTAAATATCAGGTATATATGAATCTATTATTGTTATAGAAACATAAAAAAGGTACTCCATATCCCAATATAGAAGTTGAAGGTGTAGAAAGGGTAAAAAATCGATGACTATGTGATCCATATTCATCACTTAAATTGTAAGATCTGTAAGATTTCATAGATATGTTATACTGTAAGACCCTAAAACACCATGAGAGGGGACGGGTAAATCAGAGTGTCAACAATTTCTTTCAATTAGATGGATCTTGTCCCCATGTTGGTAGGAACTTGTTAAACCTATCTAGTGAAATTATTAAACACCCTTATGTAAAAATAGAATAAAAAAATAGATATTTTACTTGGTTTTCTGATAAGGGTTAGTCCAAGGTGCAAGCTCCAAAATTGTGTTGGTTATACCTGAATCCACTCAGACTCACTAGATATTTTGGATTAAAAAAATATCATATATCGTCACTAGGTTCCCGACTCACTACCTTTAAAATTTTTTTTGGGATATCACACTACCTCTCTCAAACAACTTCCATTGACCCACCTCCAAGGTCAATTACGTGGGTGGATTATTACTCATTTTATCTACATTAAGTCCACCTTAATATATTAGGCACACAATTATTTGTCCTTGATTATAATAGGACTCTTCTTGTACTATAGTCTCGAATTGATACACTTGAATGAATCATTCACTCAAATTAGATGTTCAAAAACTATTGTTCACATAAGAACATTTATAAAAACCAACTCCTTCACAAAACTAACATTTTTTTAATATATTTCAGTTCTCACAAAACTAAATACTTCCATGAAGATCACATCCTTCATGAACATTCATCTATTCATGAAACTATAAACTATCGTGATTCTCTCAGACATCACAAAACTCCCTTTTCTGAAATTCCTTAGTGTCAATTAATTAATAAAAATTATTTTCATAATTATTGTGGTCAATAAGATTTCATGATTTATGAATGAATTACTTTACTATAAGAACATCACAAAATCATATAAATTCAGCATTTTCTAAACTCTCTAGATCACACATATGATGAGTAGCCAACTATATATAGACATTTCCTCCTTCATAAAGCTTTCAAGCTCACCACATCCATTTCATGAACCTCATAATTCATTTTCATGAAGTTACTTTTATTCATTAATATTAAGTAAAATTTCCCATTCATGAAGCTTATTACAAATTGGTAACTTTCCATATATCCTTCACACCTCTTCCATTTTTAGTAAAACCACTTATGTGAACCTTCAAAACCATCATGATACAAGATAACTACATGAGGATTGACTTATTCTTAAAAATACAACCTTGATTATGTAAAATCATTTTATATATTTTAGATATTAAATCCTATAAATCCATATTTAATGAATCTTATCCCTTCCTCCAGATTTTAAGACCAATTTTTTTTGGAAAAAGATTTGAAATGATGCCACCTTTAGAACAAAACTTCACTTTATTACGCACTTAAACATTAATTATTAAATAAACTTTAACTTAAGACAACTAAAATTATTGAGAGTTCTAGTTTCTTGAGAAATTAGGAACATTACATAACAACTTAGAACATAAAATAAAACATCTTTATTGAAAACTTCTTTGACATGACCACAACATTCCTTCTTACTTAGCATTGCATGGGATAACCTGAGGACATGCATAAGAAAAGGGTGACCTATAAAGCCCAGTAAGGGATTAAATGATGTATAAAATGAATAATATAGTAAATTTTATGCAATAGTCATATCAATGGAGCACAAGAGAAAAGTGAACCGAAAGGCATGATATAGCATGATTATCAAAACATTGAAATGCGGCAAGAACATTTAACATGATATTTTCCTGAGCCAAGGCTCATTGCACAATGATCATGAGTAAAACCTCATTTCAATTGAATTATCATGAGTAAACCCTCATTTCAAATTACATATGATAATATTAATCTTTACCCAATGCATTGGAGCACTAACTGGGAGAACCCTTTATAAACATTTCATTTAATGCATAAGTGTTCCACATGGATCATACAACATGGATTCATTAAACATAATAATTTATTCCAAAATTATGATATTGTTAATATATAAATTTATTTCCTCAATAAAAAATTACATGAGCATAAAGGTGA
This sequence comes from Viscum album, assembly GCA_963277665.1. Classification (NCBI taxonomy): domain Eukaryota; kingdom Viridiplantae; phylum Streptophyta; class Magnoliopsida; order Santalales; family Viscaceae; genus Viscum; species Viscum album. The sequence goes on from OY728120.1 coordinate 1,422,820,345, forward strand.
ATACCCTTGATAGAGAAATGGGTATGATATTCGCTTACATGATGAATTGGGATGGGAAATTTTGGTGTAACTTTGGCAACATAACGACATCAAATAGAAATTATAAAATGTGTTGATAAGAGATAAAGGGGAATGTCATCATTTATACATGAAATGGACATTAATGGGGCCATGGAATATAATATCCCAAAATATTTAATGGAATCTTGATGCATACTATAAAATAATTGCCTGAATACAAATGAGAATAGAGAAATTTCTTATGGAATTTTGGCATGGTAATGGGTGTCCATGCGAGGAATTAATGATATATAAAGAGGTATATAATCATTAAAACATAAGTAGGGAATTTTGGGTGAGGTTATAAATTGTACCCCAACATTTTTAATTTATAATATAAGGGAGTAACAATATAAAGAAACTTGGACAAAAATGAGAAAGCAAGAAATCCCTTACTTGGAAGTGTGATACCAAAGTATTAGGAGAGGATTGAGAGAGGATTATTGGGAGATTTGGCTGTCTTGAGAGGATTTTAGAGATAAGGGGAAGGTTAGAGACGTGATCTAAGGGTTTTGAGTGAAGATAAGTGGGATATTTGATGGATTTATATAAGAAAATAGAGGGAATTGTTTATTATTTATGTTTTGGACACTACACACTAAACTAATCAAAACCACGATCCAAAAAATGGTTTTTGCCCATGATTTTTTTCAAATTGGAGTGTAAAACATAATTTGTTATGGCCAATGTCCGAACTTATTAAAATATTAGGCTTTCTTATGTAGAGGTGAGTCACACTCTCAAGGAAATCATTTAAAAAGTTAAAATATTTTATATGTTTTGGATGGTCCATTATAGCATTATAAAATTAATAAAAAAATCTAAAACAGCATAATTGTAAATGTAAAACATATATTGGCTAAATATACCTTTTATAGTTTTTTATTAAATCACTATTGGGTCATTATGATGTCATAAAACACATTATATATTTAAATGGTATTTAATTTTTACCCGAAAATGTGACTGTCTCAGAAAATTATGAAAATTTATCCATTAGAAAATTTCAAAATCCTAAATCCCAAAACAATATTCATTTTTTCTAAATAATTTCCTAAATATGTAAATTTTTACTTTTAAAAAACTGACATTTATCAAAAATTCATAGGTTTTGACAAAAACAGCTTTCAAACCTTAATATAAAAATACAATTGTATTCATAAAAATTATATGATCATTTTTATTTAATAAAAAATAATTTATTAATAATATTTTATTAAAATATTATTTAATTAAAAAATCTATTAATTCATCAAAATAAATTTCTTAATTGTATTTAAATATTAACTAAAAATACTATTTATGTTTTAAAAATTATTTTCAAAGTATCAATAATAAAATGAATGTATTATCATTATACAAAAATAATGCACATAGTCATAGTGAAAGAGTATATTTACATAACCCCTTAAAACACCCTCATAAGACCTAAGGGTAAGGTTTACGATGGTGACAAACTCTTGGAACGACTCGGATAACATTGTTTGGGTGATAATCTCTATTAACTTCAACTTCTCCTATTGGCGGGTTATTTCAAGATTAACATGTTGAAAATCATCTTGGGCTTGGTTAATAGAGAAGCCCAGTGATGATACCTCCTTTTTTAGCTCTAACAAATGGGCTTCATATAGTGAAATTCTACTGGATGAGGCCATCGATTCCTTTGTCTGAGTAAATTGGATTTGTTAAAGACCTATATTTATAGTAATCTTGTGGTCACTATTCAATGACTATATTAGCAAAGGTAAAAAATATTAACGATATTTGGAAATACAAAAACATAAAACCAATGATGTTAATATGTTTTATATTACCATTTTCCATATTAATACATTTAATTAGATTAATAAGAATTTTCATTAATAAATTTTTGTGTTGTTACAAGCATCAACCCTGAATCCACCTACACCATAAGATCAATTAGATAGTGAACTCCATGATTACCCTAGTGTGGATAGATAACAAACACAAAATATAATATGTTCCTTGCTATGAAATACATTATTTCTAACATATACACATTCCTCTATTCTATGAGATGGTTTGAAAAATTTCCATAACCATCTAGACCTAATTATATTTCTTATAAAGGGTCTCTAAGACCTTATCTTATTTATAAAAATAAATTTCTAAAACTCATTTGTTATATCTATTTAAATAAGTATAAATTTTAAAGAATACACATGGTAATTCATTATTGAGTTGAGACAGATTGGTGGTTCTCTATTGAGTGTGCATATTCCTATTTTTTTCAAGGAAACTATGGTGGAAATATAGATTCATGGATGTTACATTTCAAGTTCAACATATATGGTGGGATGTTCTTAGTTCATCTAGTATAATGTTACTTAGGAGATAGATTTGAATGGGATATGAGGCATGGTAGGAGTGCTTTTAGAAATATTTGGTGCGCCCATAAAAAAACTGCACAAGGTATGTTCACGTCTATTCACTACAGGTATCTATTTATATAACCTCTTATATTTTTTTACCTCAGGTTGTTCTTTGTCCACATTATATATAATCATTTTGGGTTTCTTATATTTCATATTTTTTGGACTATGTGTGGGTCTTTGGATGTGTTCGATTATATGAATTTTTATGATAGATGTTACATCATTCATGGTTTTCCATGTTTAATTAATGTGTGATGGAATAACTATTCATGAATTTCTAGTGTACACATGTTTGTTGACCATTATGTCATGATGGATTTTCATAAACCATGATTTTTATTTTTTTTCTAATTATTTTTTGGAAAAAAATGTCCAACATGAGTTTTCGTATACCATCATAGTTTAAACTATTCTATGGGGATTGGGAGGTTCACTTGGGGAATTTTTTCAGCTTTCCTTGGTGTTTTTCAGGTATTTTCATCATATTTATTCCAGTACTCCAAGGAAAACATTAGTCATGTAACCACGAGTATCTTAGTACTATGTAATAAATAAAACTATATAGATAAATACACTTTCCCTAACCCTGTAATAAGCTAGAATAAATCAAATAAAGGTATACTAAAGTTATATCCATTATCCATGGTGTTCCAAAGAACTATCATGGTCCCATGGTATTTATAAATAGATTAATATTCATTCGGTCGAGTATGCTCATAATCCTGGAATGAAACTTTTCCTAGGTTCCCAACTAAGTATGTAAGACTTCCTATGAGGATCCTCTAAATATCGGGGATTTAAAAACTAAAAACATAGCACATTAAACTCTAAATATATAGTAAAATATCATTATTTATCAAAATAAATCCATACAAGTGCATTTCCAAATAACTTGGGAATTACTAAAATTAAAATGATATACATGATAAAAGTAATTTGATTAAGTCAATGATACCATATCCCATGTATTTAATCATAAATAAATTGTATAATTCATTATTAATCATGATAAAAATTCTTATAATATATTTCAAACTATTTCAGGATAATTCCCTAGGGGTATTTTAACAAACACCTAAAGTGAAATTTATAATTCAAAACCAAATTCAATCATTTTTAGAAACATATTACTCAAATATTTCGAAAAACTAAATATGAACCATATTAAATTTCATGTAATCCCTCCAAGATATCAAAATATTTTTAAATTTTATCAAAAAATCATTTTCAACCACAAAATATTAATGTTTCCATAAAGAAGACATTAAGAGATTCCTGTAACACAAAATTTCTTTTGCAAAAATCACACTTCAATGTAACAAAAAAGTACATATCTTTAAAAAAACACTAAAACATAAAATTGAATCAACATATATCATAACACATTAACCCATGAAAACTAATTTAATTATTTCAATAAAAATAATGGTTGAACTTTTTATGAATTCCTAATGTGCATCAATTCCATGAAATGTGATATTAGACAATAAAGTGTACAAATTAATTTTTATTTCAAAGGAAAGTTGATGAAAATAATAAGAATACGTTTTATAACACATAAATAACTAATACTACAAATATTTCAATTGAAAAAAATTAGAAAACACAAGAAATCATAGTTCCATAACCAATTGTAAATGTATGAAGTCTCCTACTTGAAATGATAAAAAAATTAAAAAAAAAATTTTTTCCACCGTATGAGATCGATAAAAACATTTAGATGATAATTAGGAACACTAATATAATAATTAATTCAATTATAAAACATGAGAGGTGAAATCCTTTCCACCTTGGACCTGGACAGTTGATAACATTAAGAAAGAAGAAAGAAAAAGATGAGTAAAGAAGAGAAAAGTAAGATTTAGTAAACTGAAATAAGGATATTTCATCATGGAAGAAGAATAAATAAATGGAGTAGAGTAGGGTCAAATAATATATAGGAGGGACACTAAATTATGGAATATGGAAATAAATCCATATTAATAAGAAACTATAAAAAATTATTTCTTTAAGAAATGACACATCATGATGTAAATGGGTTGGGATTTATGAAAGTAGGGTGTGGAATGATTTCTACCCAACTATAGATCTCCATTTTCATTGTCAATTTGAATGGTCTCATGAATAATCAGGAAACCTACCCGTTCATAATGTAAAAAATCAAACCAAAATATTTCTTTTACATAAATCTCAAACCAAATGTTATAATCGTAGATTAAATTAGTAATTGGGACCTGGTTTACTAAATTATTTTTTTCATCATGATTATTTTCAATTATTATGTATTAATAAATCAACTATATTTTATTTAAAACTCCAAATATATTAATTTATTATCAATATAAAACTTCTATTGACTAATAACATATTTAGTGTGTCATTAGACAGATTTTATTTTGTTAAATATCACTTGGAAAAGGCCTAAACCTAATATTTTCCTTTATATAAATTAATTATAAAACATTTTAGTTTTAAACCATTTTCTATAAAATTATTTAATTATGTCATATGTTTATTTGAGTGGAAAATATTATTTTATTATAATTCTATCAATGAAAGGCATAAATTACAACTTTTATGAAAATAAAGAAACCAAAAACTTAAATAGAAGTACCCAAAACTCATAAACATGATTTTACAAAATGTATACATAAACACCATAAAATATTTTACAAAAAAAACTCTACCAATAACCTAAAGGTATACTGACTTTAGATATTATCTATATGATACCTAATTTTCATCATAAAATTATAGAAATTTATTTTAAGTCATCATAATTTTATTATTATAATACATTTCACCCATATCAATTCTTGTGAAAAAATGTGTGGGTTATCAAACAACCTAATAAGGGGGTTTTTAAAAGGATATATGATTATTATAATCAATATGAGATACCATAAGATTATTAAATATATCATGATATAATCTCATTGTTTATATAATCATAATAAATTAATTGGAAATAGGAATGTGTACCAAATATAAGATATGTCATCAAAATCACAGGTCGAGGCCCACTTCCATGATATCATAACATAATATGCTAAGCACATTGTCCGTGTTCCATACATAGCATTTAATAAGATATAAACATTACCCAATTTAATAATTGTATGTATACTTTTCGGCCCACCCATTACATTATAACATGTTTATGAATATGTGTTCTACATAGGAATAAAGTTATGTATATTAATCATACAAAAAACACTATGGTATATCAAGATAACCTATGAAAAATAAATGTGTTACATATACATATAATAGATCAAAATACAATCCTAGATTAAGTTAGAACCATGTAAATTCCCAAAATAAAAAAATAAAAGTGATGTTAAAGGCTGGTAATAAATAACGAATAATATAAATAAAAAAATGTCTTGAACGAATAATGAAAGTAAAAAAAAAAGCAAGTAAAATTTTAGAAAAATACCAATTACTATAATTTTAAGGTTTGGGTTAAGAATAATTCCATGGGAAAATGGTAAACAGATATATAATTACCCAAAAATGGTAGAAATCTATGTAATATGTTTAAAGAATCTATTCTCTATTATATATCTTGTAATTATCCTTCCATGTGTCAACTCCACCTTCATTTACCTAACATGACTTCATCACCACACATTCAAACTGCTTCACATTCTACATTCATCTTGTTATCCCTTGGATTTCCCAATCTCTGTCCCTAGATCCCCTCTCATCCTATGCCCCATCTCCATCTATAGCTCTTTTGGTTCCTATTCATTTTATATAGGACTCCACATCTCTAATACTCGATACCTCTTCTCCTCCAATTTCGCCCTCCCTCCCTACTTTATCCTCTATGCCTCACCACTAATCCACCTCATCACCCCACTGTGTGGCCTTCTATCCACAAACATCCCCACATCACGAGATTCATATTCTCATTCTACTCATTTCTATGCTCCCTCAATGATACCCAAATTAGAAGCTCCCTTCAAACTGATCACAACCTAACAAAGATACCTACCATAGTATCTCTTTTCCCACTGATCGTAGGTAACCAAAACACATATGGATACCGCTTATGACTTTTCCTTTACCCTATTCTCAATGTGGATCTTTCCCATTAGGATTTATATACTCTTGATACCCTAGATCCACACACTGCTTCCATTTTATTCCATACTTTAAGATCTTCTTTTCCTCCCCCCATTTCATTCCTAGAATCCAAGAAACATTCTATATTATCTTATTCTCCATCCAACTTTTCTCCATCAGGTTTTCGACTATGAAAAACTCCCCCATACTGATGATTTATTTTTCCCTATACCTACATATTTTCATCATTAAAATACATAAATATATGGGTGAATATCCTTTAAATACTACCTCTTTTTTCCATAAAAGTTTAAATTTCCTTTATTTCCACTTCAATTTGATGTCAACAAACCCTATCATTTTTGGGTATCAGCTATTCCTTATTTTTTCACCTTTTATGGGCCCCTTCTCTTTATATTATTTCAACCATGAGTATTTTTTAATTTTTACAGTCTATATTTTATATTCTGTTCATTCAGAATCACCATGGAATTACACAATTATGTCTGTTCTTACTGTCTGGCTTACATAGGTTAACTCCCATCATTTAGTGAACTGATGATTTTGTTATTTACCTTATGTATATTCTATATTCAATTCCTTTATAATATTATTACATACACACTTATCATAATGTGAAATCTTATTCTACATGCACACTTATCATACTATATAATCATATTTATGGCTTATAAATCCATAAAGGCATGGATTCTTAAAATTTTCATTATATTTAAAATATTATATGCATAATTACAAACAGTGAAAACCTATTTAGTTATTTTGATTACATTCATTTATTTCCTTTTAATATGAAAATATTTATATAGTTAAATTCATTCCATCCATGTAAATTGTTATTCCATTACTTTCATACTTGCATCATCTAACATATCATGTGAATACATCTACTTATAAATATTTTCATAATAAAAAACTATTTCCTCAAATTTTCATGCACATGCAACAAACAACTCATAAATGAACATTTATTGGCATATGTAGAATATAGAGGTAACGATTGATGTTATATTTGTTAAATAAATGTTCTATGTTTTTTTCCAAAATTATATTTGTTTTCCACATTCTTATCTAGTTGCATACACTATTATATATAATAATAACTTAATTTGTATTCTGTCTCGAATATATAATAAATTATCTAAAATGTGTAGTCTTCAATGACTGTATGTAATCTATTTTCAAATAATAATCTTTTTAATTAACTATTTACCTAATAAATTATTCCTAGGAGCATTTCTACGATATATATTCAATGAATTACAATATAGAAGATAAAGTAAAAGCTAATTTATTATCATTTGGAATGATTATGATGAAATCATCAATAAGATTATTCTTTTTTTTATTTCTAATTACTTATTTCATTTCCAGTATGAAATGTCTATGTATACTCAAAAATATATAGAATTCACAGGGACTGTATATACATACACTAACATATATGATATTGTTAACTACAATATAATATATTTTACTCAACAATATTAAATTGAAATATTCATGCATTATGATATGAAATTATGTAATATTAATAAAATTAAATATGAACATAATATATGAAAAAATATTTTTTTTATATGTACACAACAGAAATTAATATACATTATAAATTGTAATATTTAGTATTCATCAATATTCGTACTCTACAATAGGTAAAGTTGTTCTATATATAATGAAATGGTTGTAATATCATTATAGAATTTTGTTGATGTTCTTTTTGGGATTTATTTATTCATATTTCATTTATATAAAGATTCATATTTTACTTATTTGTTTATATCAATTCACATTTTTTAACTAGAATATATCGGTTGATATATTTTTAACAATATATGTTCAATTTTTAACATTAATTTCTTCTAATATATTGGTTTGTAAATTTTTTGTTTTAATAATGCAAACATACAAGTTGAATATAAAGATTCAATATGCCTTGAATTATACAAAAAATATTCTTTGTTAGGTAACTATGACTTTTTACAATAAATTAGTACTTATATCTGGTTAAAATACATTGAAAATTTAAAATTGTAAGTGAGATTCAATAGCCTTTGGAATATAAAATGTTCCGTTCAACTATGAATTTTTAATCTGCCTTCTTTTTTGTAATATTAATTCTCTTAGACATCATTTTGTACATATTTCAGTATTTAGTTCAAATTTAGGTCAAATTATTTCTCTTATATGATTTCAATTTGAATCCTTAAAATCTATGTTTATTTCATTCAATAAAAACACTCCATGTTATATAAAAGAAATTACGGAAAATAATTATCTTTAATCCATGAATACAAGAATCATGGCTTTCACCAAAAGCCATTAGTATGAGTACCATGACTTGGACATAATTTGATACAGACCACCATGACTTCAGTAAACATTCTTATGTATACTTTTCAATACTTATATGGTATCTCAAACTACTAAATATTTTACAAATTGAATTTTATTAAATTTTTTTTCTAAAATAGTTTAATAAAAAAATATACAATTTGAATATGTTATTTCAATATTCCTTCTTTGTATCCTTACCAAATATGGAATGTAATGAAAAAGTTTTTATTGTAAAAATATGTACAATTTATTTAGTGCATTCCCTTACAATTTAAGAAAACTCAAATCATATACCGAAGAATATTATTTTTTTTCTACTAATTTTTTTAGCTTTTCACTAGATTTATATATTGCCTGATTTTCATAATTATGATGCACCTCAAACTATTAATGATTTGGATTTCTCTACTTCCAAAATGATGTTCAATGATGCTAAATTATAATTTATGTTTTCCCCTTATTTTCCCTCACCAATCCATTTATCCCTTCTCACACATTTATCTCACTCCATTGACATTGTCCAGTTAATCATCTAATTAGTTATCCTTGGTGTTTTATTTTCCATTAAATAAAGGATTAAAATTATCTATTTTTTATCTCAAAATTTTAATTGAAAATATAATTTGTACAACCAATCTATCAACTATTTTGGGTAAACATTCATTTTACAACTTTGGAACATTAAAATTTTCTCTTCTCTATTATTTTATTTCTAAAATTATATATAAAAAATAATATATTTATTAATTATTTCACTGTTTATCATTATAACATATCATCAAATTCTCTACAACCCTAGGGTTTTCCCCTTGCAGTACATATTTTTTTCATTCTAGAATATTTCAATTTGTAATTGTTTATATTTTGTTTCTTATTAAATAATAGTGGTATCAATAAATGGGAGTCCATATTATAAAATTTCATTTTTATATATTAGAGACTATGTTGTTATAGTTGTAGATTCCATTGAGGCTTCTAAATAATTACTCCTCTGTTAATTTTTCCCATTACATTTCAAGAACCTAATCTAAAAAATAAACCATGTTTCCAACTTTTATATGTTTTTTTAGATTTTATGTCTATATTTTGTATATTATTTTCCTATTATAAGGAGAATATTTTGTCTTATTTAATTTTTACATGTTTTTATGCATTTCATATATAACTATATTGTATATACACCTACTGAAGGACCTCAGAACACCCTGAGAGGGGAAGGGTGAATTAGAGTGTTAAATATTTCTTTTAAACTAATGGATCTTGTTCCCACATAGGTAGGAACCTATTTAACCGGTATAAAGAGTATGTTCAGAAAATAAAAAATCACATACAATTTAATGACACAACTATTTTACTTGGTTCACCATAAAGGGCTACATCCAAGGAGCATACATCGATAGTGTATCAGTCATACCAAAACCACTGATCATAAAGAGTTGTGGATTAAAAGATTTTAACAGAGTCACTCTATTTCAGGTGCATTGCCTTTACATGTTTTTAGGGATAGCACACTACATCCCTTAGATCACTTCTGCTGACTCCCCTTTGCTAACTGATTTGGAAAAATATGACTCATTTTATCAACGTGAAGGTATCTTTAATGGTTTAGCATTAGATTATGCATCCTCAACTATAAATGGATGTTATGATGAAGTCCCATAATCACCCAAAGATTTAATTTATTTTTCTCATACACTAATATGATATAGAAATTAATTTGGAAAACTGATTTAGTCAATTTTCAGGATTCCTTAGGTGTTCCATGTACTACTTTTATTTTCACGCAACACTTCTATTTCCATGTACCAAAATTGTTTCTAGGTACCCTCTAGATCCTGCATGAACTATGATGCTCTACGTTCCACCCCACTCCATGTAGTGCTCCATACCTCTATGTAATGTCTTTCTCCACGTACTATCTGGCTCCACCGTATACAACAAGAGCTTCCTGCATGAACCACACACTCTTTTGCAGACTGTTTTCCTAATGTGGATGATTCTCACCATATACCATCTTCTACTCCATGAACCACTTTGGACATCATTGGATTTATTCCCAAAATTTTAATCTCCAATCTCTTTCCTCAACAAAGGGGATTAATGTTCATTAAATTGGTATGTAGTTCTGTAAATTTTGATAAACCAATTTACCCAAATTTTCAATGTGGGACAATCTTCTCTACATACTGAATTTCTATATTCTATATTCATTTATAGTAAGTAGTCCTTTTAACCCTTACCTTTATGTATTTTCATATTCTATATGCATTTCCGATATTCATATTCTGTATTCACTTTCTATTTAATTCACTTTCACTTTCTATACATGTATAATGAACTTTTAGTTTATAAAAAATGCATTGTCTTCTTAAATTTTATAAACTTTGTTATAAAATTGTTTAACCTTTATTTCATGTACCATGTTTCTACTATTATCTTATTATATTTTCCATTAAACCAATTCCTTTTTGGCAATGAACCATGTCTATTATATTATTAAATAAATAACACTAAGTATTCCATGACTACGATGCTCACTTCAATATATTTTATTAGATAAATTTATAAAATTTCATTAATATATATTTCAAAAAAATTGGTCAAGGATTCATGTTCTCATATATTGTATGTATTTTTTTAGAGACATAAAATTTATCATAAAAATTTACCATCAATTATCTTACATGTTATAGATATCAATAACTTGTTTTAATGAAATATAGATTATGTAATTGCATTATTTGAAGAATTAAAATTTACTTCCATATAAAAATTCATTTTATAAATCATCTGATTCATATAATTAATTTAAAATCTGTATATATTTTATTAACCATCTTTTACTTCCCTATTTTTATAATTCGTTACAACTATACATATTTAATATATATACGTGTGTGTGTGTGTCTGTATGTGTTTAATAATTTGTATAGATTAGTAAATCTTCAAGAATCCATAATGTCTATGGAGTCTTTCTAAAAATAGTGGTATGGTCTTACATAGTATTAAAATTATAAAGATCTAATACTATCTACAATCACTTTTATGATCTTAGTAATGGAATTTTTGTGAAATCATCAATAAAGTTATGATCTTACTTAGTATTCTTTAGTAGGTTCCCTTAGATTCGTATAACTATAGGCATGTAGTCTTCTTCTAATGTACCTTATAAACATTTGATAATAGAAATAATACACAATTTTTACAATTCATAAAATATATAAGCAATGTATGTTTAAGCTTACTAATAGTGTAGATTCAATATCATTTTTAGTGCATTTTCAGTAGTGAATATTCAATATCATTTTTTGAGTTCAATTACATTAAACTATAGTGAATTAGATTCAATAAAATTTGTATTATTAAATTATATTGGGTATCATTTGTAAATTCTATAAGCATAATATCTATCCTACAAAAAATCATTTGTTAGTTCATTTATATTAAATTGGAGGTTCAACAAACTAATTAGTTTTTTTCTGTAAAATATGTAATAAATGAATGTGTAAGAATATAGGTAATGCATATTCAATATCATTTTTAGTGTCGATTTAATAGTGAATATACAACAGAACTTTTTTGGTTCAATTATATTCAGTATATTCAAAAAAATATAGTTATTGTTATGTATTGGTTGTAGTACTATTTTTGTAGTATTTGATAATAGTTTGTGGAAGGTATTATGTTATTCTGTGTAATCCAGTTTCATGTATTTTTTGTTTCCTATAGTTTCAATTCAATTCCCATTTCAAGATTACTATCCATAAGAAACAATTTGAGTAGAATTGGACCTAATAATCTTTGTTCAAACATATTTTTGATTGGTTGTCTAACTATAATAGATAGGGAATGTATTTAATTCAATGTTCCATTAAATTTTTTTTAATCATCCTATAAAATTACACTAATTTTAACATTTGAAGATTGATATGTTAATATGTTTCTCATTGAAATTATTGAGTAAGTGACTCTAATAGTGTACATGATATTTTTAATGTGAGGTAATTTGGATATCCATTGATTTTTTTTCATTTATAGGCTCCCTTATATCATGTTATTTTTTGGATAAATGGGAGTTACACATACTTTATGAAAATATGAGATATCATATCAGTTGAACAATTTTCTATGAAATATACTAATTATAAACATGCGTTTTTTATTACTTTTTGGTGAGGAATCAATGATTCTGTTGGAAAATAGGGTATTTTCTGTGTACATTCCTTTTTCTTTGTGATCTGTTAGAAATTGTTTATTCTCCTTAGTAATATCATTCCTTGGTTGTTTAAGTACCCCAAAGAACATATCTGGTGTCTCTGAATACCAATTGTTCATCTCTATGAAAGGTTTTAGATTTTTCGTTTTACATGTTTCCCAATTTCCATAAACCAAAACTACCAACAGTTTATGATGGTCCTTATCATAGTAGCCTTCACACCATTACACATTCCATTCCAATATACAATTCATGTACTTAACTTATGCATCACTCACCTTTAATGAAGATTTCACCATTCACAATGTTCTTAATAATGAATATTCCACACCCTTAAAGGTTGGATTTTTTTTCATTTAACTAAAATTTTCTTAAAAAATAGTGAAAATATATTGTTGTTTATAAATAGTATAGTATAATTAATATCGAAGGTAGTTGTATGTATATTGTAAGCTGTATTCACATAGGTTGTTCCTCTAATTGCATGAAATCCATGAATTCTATTACACAACCGTTCTTACAATATGTTCCTTTTACATTATAAGACACTTACCCTAAATCTCTATATTTCTTTTTTTTTTTGCATTTTTCAAAAACCATTTACTATTTTTTAGTTTAAATTTCATGAAATTTGTATGTAGTAATTTTAAATGGATTATTCTATTTTGTAATACTAAATAACTCTTCATTGAATGGAAGACGTATATTTAAAAAATATCTTCCTGTGCTAACTATTTTATTAAAAAAAGGGATTAAATTTTAAGTAACATGGTCCTTGACACATAATTCCCAATAACACCAACATACAAACTAAAGATGGGGTGTACAATAGTGATAGACTCATGGGGAAACTCAGCTAACACCGCCTGAGAGGTAATCTCCGCTAACTTGAAATACTCATGTAAGTGATTTCATTCAAGATTAACAAGTTGAAGCTCAACTTGGGCTTGCTCCAAAGAGAAGACCAAAGACACTACCTCCCTCCAACATTATGAAAAATAGGCTTCAAACAACATGACTCTACTAGATGAGGGCATGAACTCTTCTTTCTACATTAATTAACCATTATCATTTCTATTTATAATACCAATTATAATATTAAAATTATTATTAAGAGTAGTGTTTCCATTTTTCATACAGACCAGTGGTCATATAACTATCAAAACCCAAAGGTTTCATTTCAATTATACTCAAATAATTATTAAATGGATATTGTTTTGTTGAGTATAAAATAATATAACATGAATTTTTAGGAAATAATTATTATTCAAAAATTTTGGTTCATTATATGGAACACATCATGAACTTGAGAGAGATTTGGAGGAAGTGGCAAGCAATAATCTTCCATCCCGAATGATCAATAATTTTTAATGTATTGATATATCTGGGGATAAAATTTACCTTATTTTTAAATATCATATAGTTATTCCAAAGGGATATTAGTTGAAATATCTTATCAAAAATTTCAAACTCTAGATCTTCTTGATCATTGTCAACATGAATTTTTTGTTAGTTGTGAGTTTCCCTTATGTGTTTTCGGATAGACATAACATTTACTTAAAGGTGCGCAATTGGATGTTATATCATATATACAGAATCATTATCATGTGATATTTATTATTTACATCAATTACACATCATTATTATACCCATCAAAATAATAATGTATTAAATAACAATTACACCACAACGTGAATATGGTAAGCCATACATACGCACGTATAGTGACATGTCATTCAAAGGATTGATAGAATAATGAATTTGATTGTAACATATTTATAATAACATCACTGTATATATAAGATACTAGATTTATTATTTTATAATTGAAACAACCAATAAAAAGTAAGTGGAAGAAGAAAGCAACTTGAAAGAGGTGGTGAGATATTTTCCTTTTCTTCGGGTTCTTCCTTTTCATTTTATCAAAATTGATCATTAGGTTGGATTTATGAAAAAAGGAAGGCCTCTAGGATTAAGGTATTATAGTTGAGAGGGTATTTGGGTAGGTTATGGCTGGTACAAAAGGGTTTGAAGGTGTGAATTAGAGAGAATGGGGTGTGCCCTTTTATAAGTGGGGTGAGGGGCACCGTAGGAAAAGCTAGAAATAATATTTTATAATAAAATAGTTTTCTGTTTATAATGGCACAAAAATAGATTATTTAAAGTCTAAGGTGGTGATGGGTTGGAAACCACACAACCAATAGGTTTTTGACATGTTTGGGTCACCATATTAACCTTATCATTTAGATTTAACTCTTAGTTAAATAGTTTGACATTTACCCTGTCTCTTTGTATTTGTATATTATATGGTTAATAAACATACTATATAATTACAAGATAACCCCAAGTGGTTCATTAATGAATCACCTATCATTATATAATTCCTTTGGCCAAAACTTACATTTTTAGTAACATTATATCAACCAATAATATAGTATTTATTTTAAATGTTATTGTATGTCAACTTTGACACTATTTGGTATTTTGTTTTTGTGAAAGTCATCACAACTTGATTACTTGGAAAAAGATACATTGAATCAGCCATAATATGTCATATTCATCTATAAAATTAGTGGACATCATAAAAACTTTGAAATTGTATATATTTTAATATTTATAATACCATTTATTTGATTCATTCATTAATAAAAAAATACTGCATCATCATTGTGTCATAAATATATTTAATTATTAAATGTCTAATAATTATAAATAAAATACCATTATGTAGGAAATATTTGTATCGGTCTAAAAAATATTTATATTCGAAGAGATAACATGTATAACTCTATGTAAAAATTCTTTTACTAAAAGATATATGCTCGTGTCATTTTTGTACTTACTTTAACTTAATTAATATAAAGTGTCATTATCCCTTACAAGTGGCTCCATGGGGTCCCACAATCGACCAAAAGATGTCCCTGGTGCGAAATGTATCATCCAAAAAGGTTAGGACACATGTTAGCGTAATTTAAGATCATTATAATATTATTTGTTTACCTATTTTTACCGGATTTACCCTTTAACCATGGTAAATAAAATATTTTCCGAAGTAATTATTTGAAATGTCCAAAAATAAAAGTTTCGTATTTACACAATTTTGAACTCCTGATTCTAAATATGGAATCCATTTTTCTAAATTCAAAAAATATAAGTGTCAGAAATTAATTAAAAAGTAATTCTCGTTGTCAAAACAAAATGCGTGTTTTTAAGAAATAATAACTATCAAAAGATTGACACATGCTTATGTCCAGTTTAAATTTGAAATTATGTCCAATGATCAAAATTGGATTAAATGGTAAAAATATAATCTAATTATACTTTAAAACCACTCAAATTCATAATTTATCACTATTAATTACTTTGATTAAAAAAGTTGTTTTCAGTTAAAATTTAGTATTTTTCACCATTCATCCAAATATGAAAGTTATCATAAAAACCCCAAACATTTATCAAAACTAAATTTTTATGTCTTTATTCTAAAGAAGATGTTTATTTTGTAAAATTGAAAATATAAAAGTTTCAAATATTGGATTTAAAAAGGTTTCTCCATTAAAAGGTCGTGAAATTGCATTTTTTGAAAAATAATTCTTTTATCTGAAAAAAATGAATTTGTTCTTAAATTATGCCTAATAAATTCATAATATAGATTCTAAAATTAGAAGGATTATATAAAGTTCAAAATTCAGTTAACACTATTCATAACCAATTTTGAATGGCTAGTTTGGTACGTCTTGGTGCGCTTGAAATCGGTGCTGCGTGTAGTGAAAGTTATTGAATTACTTTGAAGAAATAACGTACTATGAAATCTTCAGGCGTTACAGTTTGAATTAATTTCTGAATCAATTCCTAATGCATTTAATGCAATTATAAGGCATGTAACTCAGGTTACACACTGTGTACTCTTGTCTTATCTATACAAAATATTTCGAACCTGCAAATGAGTTCCTCGATTTTATTTCATTCATAAAATTAATTGTATTGATCTGATAAACAAGAAATCAAGGAGGAAGAATCTTGTCTTAAATTCTAATTAAAAGAATGATTAATCTTGAATTTCTAAATATATCACAAATATTAATAAATCAATAAATTATCTTTGAATAATAATAAATAAATAATGGACCTCTCTAATACCACTTGTTGGTTCCGGGCATAATAGAAGTGTGTCATGGGTCTTACCCAATTTTTTATTTTATCCATGACTGATGATCAATCTAATATTTACACAATGATGAATTTTGGGATCCAAGGAATTGAATCAAATAAAACAGAAAAGGTATATAATGATGGGACAAAATAAAGGATCATCACATACTATTTATAATAAATTCAATTAACTAAATAATTACCATGTTATAATTATTTCTTGATTGATGGATCTGACAACATATTTGTGTTGTACCATCACTGTGTTGTAGGAATCAAGAGTAGATTCCATTTAGCAGTTATCTACACGTGTTTAAAAATTGTCCAAACATCGCCATAGGAATCTCTGGGTATTAGAATGATAGATTCTATCACTTAGGTTGTTTTCCTTTGATCACCTTAAGAACTGATTCCAAAGCGTTCTCCTAGATCTCTCTTAACATGAGGGTGGGAGGTGTTGGATGATATATCTATGTTCTTTAGAGCGTTTTTGCATAAGGGATCTATCTAGTGATTGAGTGGATTCTCTAAATTCTTTATGCACAAACAAACAAATGAATTGGATATCTTCAAAAATAATATAATTAGGTTTAAATATTTCTTGGGTTAGAAATAAATAATTAAAAAGACAAATTTATTATTTATTTAATCCCTATCGAAACCCATGTCAAATAATAATAATAATATTATTATTATTTTTTGGCATGTTCTTAACTTCAAAATTAAATTAATATTTATTTAATAAAATAATATTCGACATTTATTATTTCTCACCAGACCATTAAACTCAGTCCACCATTCCTCCAGAATATTTATTGATCCTTGAATAATGACTATTGATTTATTAAAAAAATGTCACTATATTATTCTATAATAAATAAATAAATATTATATTCACTAAATAATAATTAAATATTTAGTAAATCTCATGTTCACATTACCTTATCTTAAATAACTAGTGAATGAATATATACAATCAATTAAACATTAATAATTATTAAACAACATATGGGAATAATATTCATTCAACATGTTAAATAATAAACAAGAGTATTATTATTTAATTTAGATTATGGATACACTTTGTATGTGACCCTCTAGGCCTATTTCTCAGTGGCGTTAGGTAAAGAAGCCTAAAGTCCATGGTTAGCATCTAGAAACACACCAAGGAACCCATAAAGAAAGAGGTTAGTGCCACAATGACATAATACCACATACAAACACTTACTATGTAATATAGTCATATTATCATCATATATCAAATAAAGTAGGTTTCATGTCAGTTCCATCAACCTATGTACACGATGTCTCTTTCTTTGATTTCCTATAAATTTCACTTGCCTATAGGAATCCATGGCTATGGATATTTTATGGTATGTAATTTCCATCAATGAATATGAGATATTATCTTCCATTAAACAATATAAGGTTAAAATACTTTCTCACATTAATCAAAAATTAAATATTACTCATGATACACCAAACAAATCCTACAATGCCCCGAATTTTCTTGGTTTTTTGCCTATAACACAAAGTACATGACACATAATAATCATTAATAAATATATTAAATTCAAAGTATCAATAAACCTGAATGTAGATAGGAACATTCAATGAAACAAATAAATGTGGATTTCTTACTAGTATTTCTCATTCTAATAATATCCTATATTAGATATTACTAAGGTCATACACCATGAGACAGTGCCTCAAAGTCCTATGAGTATCAACCCATGATATCTTATATCATTTTTTTCTCAAAAAATATCATCTGGCTATAGAACATTGATTTAAGAATAGTTTGATAGACCTTCTGGGTTCTCAACATAGTGGGGAAGTAATGTGAAATTTTAGTGTGAGAACTACTCTTGGGACATTATTACTCACTATGTTATAGAGAAAAACAATCATGATGTGATAAGATGTTTATTAATATTAAATTTTATGAATACAATTTATCATAAAGTACACCAAAATTTGTTCTAGAATAGCGTATCCAACAATTTTCATATAAACAAAACCTAATGTTTTCAAGTTATAATTATTTGAAAATTCCCTTAAAGTATATATATCTTGTGATGGTTTATTTAAATCATACAAATAGTTATTCAACTTTAGGAAAAATCATCATTGATTTTTAATGTTAATATATTTCAAATTATGAAAAAAAAATTTATAAAGATAATGACATGATATTTTATTTACTGAATAAATTCTAAGGTTAAATTATCCTTACCAATCACAATTTATTTTTTCAAAACAACTATAATAGTTAAGTGGTAAATTATAAGTTTTAAATACTTAAATTATAATTAATTTTTCTCTTTAAATAACTAAATTTCATAAATGGGATTTCAAATATAAATAAATTATATTTCAAAAACGTTCATTTTAAACCAATGTTTTAATTTAACAATTTTACCATGTTTTACCAACTATTGAGGCTATTTCAATTGGTATTATAACACCCTGAGTCTGCTCTTCCAGACTTGGTGCTTGAAAATGCTGTAATTTTTTTCTTAAAAGTGACATAACAACTACACAACACATTTAAAAAATGAGGATCTTTTAACGGTCTAGGATCGAGAGGATTAGACAGAAACTTACATTTATCAGAGTTGAAATAATAAAATAAAACAATTGTACACTACACTTCTGCATGAACTATCTTCACAAGCGATGGCATTGTAAATAATCTCCTAATATACCTGTGAAAAATCATTTTTAAAATAAAAGGGTGAGCGTTCAATTACTCAGTAAGGAGTTTTGAAAACCTTTAATGAATCCCTTTTAAAAATATCACTTTGATAATACATTTGAAATGCTCAACTTGAAATAAATTTGGAAAATAATGCTTTGAAAAATAATAATACATTGAAAACACTTTTAAACTAATCCAGGGATTCGGTTGAAAATATTAAGAAAGCTCTTAAAAACAAACGAACTGATGTCACTTGTAACAATGCAAGCTATCTTGGGCCTACCCACTTGAGGGATGGATTCACTATCCAATTCCCCATCGTATTTACAAAGTTTGAGTATCCGTTTTTATAAAAAAAAATTGTATTAGCTTTCCTTATATACTTATAATTTGCACTGGTGTTTTATTTTTTAAAATATATATATAATCATGCATGGAACAAATAAATAATAATATTTACTAAAAATTACATATTCGAATTGGTGCGATCAATTCTCATGATATTTGGCGTTTCATAATCACACAAAATATTAATCAACATCCACGCACTTAATATTTCATTCTTATTTCCATAAAAATACATTTTTGTAAATTTTATTAAATTACTCATGCACATATGTAAAAGGAAACAAAATCATCGATGTATGGCCATAACATATACTTTTATAGGAAATGTATAAAAATTATTATATTGTTAACATATATAATAATTTATTTTAAATTGTTATTAGAATTAAAATTATACAAGTAAATATATGTGTGAGTTTCATAACAATAGAATAAATTCATGTTCGGATAATACTTCGATACATAGAAACATGCCTTAGAAAGACTAAAATGAAATCAAATTAACACATAAACTATGATACATAAAGAGATATATCGATCTCTTGTGATTAAAATGATTCTTAAAAATTATTATTATTTTCTATTTGAAGACAGAACTAAATATATTTATCACATAAAACCATAAAATTAAAATCATAATCTTGAAATAAATAAATTTTCACTTACTAATAAATCTGAAATAGATAAATTTGAAAATGAAACCATCCTTGATAAAATAATAATGGAATTTTAATGGAAGTTTAAATAAATTCTCTACAAATAAAATTAAACAATTTTACATCAATAAGGAATAAACATCATTCCAAACATACACTGAAATAATTGTAGTATAAATCAACTTACTACAATTTATCAATTAAAAAAAACGTTTTGATTTTGTTTAGAAGAATCCCATAAGTAAACTTGGAAGAAACAAATAATTTGATAAAATTAAAAATTAAAACCCCTTATAAAGATAAGGTCTTTAAATAAATAAATATTGGAAATAAATATTTATCCCTTACAAAAATAAAATAGCAGTGTGAGTATTTTAAAATAAAAAGCACCTTACTAAAATAATAATGAAATTGTGTAAAATTAGAAAATAGAAATTATAACATGAGATAAACAGATAGAGGTCCCTTACCACTAATATAACTAAGAATGATAATCAATGTAATACACGAACAAGCACTACCCAAGCAAGGTATGCATACTCCAAGTATCCTTTTCCCGGAATTCAGAAAAGACGTTGTTTAAATAGACTCTTACAAACAAAAAAATATAATTTATATCAAGTTGTTTATAAATTATAGTTTATAACAAGTTGCCTATTGGTATTCCCATATATTTATTTAAATGATTGGCTGTAATATTGGTGATGAAATAGACCTTTATATACCCTAGATGAATAAATAATTATTTTGAATCAGACCCAAACAAAATTTAGGGAACCAAAAGAAATATAAATGGATTACACACCATTGAAAAACAGGATCGATGTGAACACAAATGTATACTTTATTTGATAACAGTATCATTTCTTTTGGGTATATAACGTGGAAGATTTTAGGGTATTTGAAAATTAGACTTTAAATCTCATCATTGCAGCGTGACAAGAAAAATAGCCGGAAATCTAAATAGATGGGGACAAAATTGGGATCAAGTCAATTTAAGAAGAACTCAATTCACCATAACCAGAAAATACACCAAGGAGAAAATAGGCGACCATACATTTAAGAAAAAATCTAGTATAAGATCTGGATAACATAAAGTAAACCTACTTGTTGTACTGGAAATCGACCTCGACAACGATCTAATTTGACAGGATCCAAAGGCGTCAACCAAAACTTCGATCTGAAGCATGATGTTCAGATTTCGACTTTGACTTCTTGGGGCCACGACTGGCTTCGACATCACCAAAGCCTTTGGATCAAAGAAAGATAATTCTCCCCTATCACTCACCAAAGATGAACCACCCTCTTAGCTTGACTCTGATCTCAGATCCTCTTCTTCGTGATGAACCCTCCCAAAATCCAACCTCCAGTTTCCCACAAAACCAAAACCCTATACTAAAGAAGCTCACAATTTACCCAAAATTGAAAACCTGTTTTTTTATTATCAAACAATTTATATCGTTTTATCTTTTATCCTTTCATAATTTAAAAGGGTATTCGTATATATATATATATATTATACTCATATTAATATCTTAATTTTTAAATATTTCATAATATAATTTCCAAATGTTTTTTAATATATTCATTTGAATTCTCAAAACATTCTTTATTTATTAGATTATATATATATATATATATTATAAGAAAATTTATAAAATACAAATAGTTTGTTTATTTCATATCAATTAAAATTTAAATAATAATAGCCAAATAAACATTGTCCATTTTTTTATATTTATAGTTTTCATATGTCATTTTTAAATATTACAAATTCTATCAGATAGTTTTTATAACGGTCGAATAAAAAACTCTATAAATATCAATGCTTATGGGTTGTTAAAACACTCAAAAATTAATATCACAATGCTCATGCCACTGATTTCAAAATATGGTTTTATATGTTCCTCTTATTCTTAGTATCATTTCTATTGTTCTAGTTATAAATTTTTTGCTTCTATCAGATCCAAAAGATGAGAACTACCTGATTGACAACATTGCATTTCTCGGTGGTCTTCTAATAGTTTAATTATCGATAGAAGTGGGGTTAATGGTTTTGTTTATGTGTGTAAAGGATGTATTACAGTCTTTGTATAAATAAAGTGCTTACTACTTATATATTTACGTTAGGAAATTTATGTAT
Organism: Viscum album; assembly: GCA_963277665.1. Classification (NCBI taxonomy): domain Eukaryota; kingdom Viridiplantae; phylum Streptophyta; class Magnoliopsida; order Santalales; family Viscaceae; genus Viscum; species Viscum album. The sequence continues at coordinate 1,422,843,443 of OY728120.1, forward strand.
TTTGTTGCATCTTGGAATCATTGAAAAAACATAAAACTTAATTTTAAACTTGGGATGTCACATTCTCCACCACTTAATTGAATTGTGCCCTTGCAATTAATTTACACTTATTGCTCCTAATTCCCATCTATTATGAGTCTCACATGATGTCCCAAATGTCGGTATAGTTTTCCTCCACGGTTACCATTTCTTCCTATGAGATTAAAGTTCAAAGTCACTTCGAAATCCTCCACCTACCTTGCCCAAAAAACAACTTGTGCAAGAAGGGTTATATGGATGTAAGCATTGGACGACAGTCCTCAAGGGATGATAATCAATATAGTATTTGAGAAGGTCATATGGAATTTTATTCCTATAAGAAAGTATCATGGATTCATCTTTGAATGTTTCAAATTAATCATAAATTCTTCCTTTGAAGCAAAATATTAAAAGTTTACACATACAATCTACATGAATATTTCCTTCTTCTGCTGTGATATAAAAGGATGAGATTGATTCTGGCTTCTGAAGTAGGGTAAATGACCAAAAAATCCTTCATAATATGTCCCTTGGAATCTATAGAAGCAATATTGAATCTGTCTGATTTCTTCGAAGACAAAACCTGAACCGCGATAAAAACAAAGTATATCAGGAGAGATTGATATATTGTAAAGTTTTTTACAGGAAATCCACATGACTTCGTAGGGATGATATTCTTCTTTTCATGACATTTCCATTATTATAGCAATTAATTCATCTGGAATGCCCAAGAGACTTGTTTGAGTTATCCTTTATTCCATTTGAAAATTACAAAGAAGAATATTGACTGAGAAAGGGTATTCAATTTATCGAAGGGTTCTAAATTTCAATAGTTATATAGATCATGCCTCTGATACCAATTATAATGTCCCGAGTCTGATCTTATGGACTCGGTGCTTGAAAATGTGGTATTTTTTTAAAAGTGACATAACAATTACACAATACATTAAACAAACAAGGATCTTTTACCGGTCTAGGTTCTAGAGGACTAGACAAAACCTTACATTTATCAGAGTTGAAACAATAAAATAAAATAACTATCCCCTACAATTCCACGCACGCTATCTCCACAAGTGATGAAATTGTAAATAATCTCCTAAGATACCTTTGAAAAATCATTTTTATAATAAAAGGGTGATCGTTCAATTTCTCAGTAAAGATTTTTGAAAAACATTAATAAATCCCTTTTAAAAATATCACTTTGATAATACATTTGAAATGCTCAACTCAAAATACATTTGAAAAATAAATCATTGAAAAATACTTATACTTCGAAAACACTTTTAAACTAATCTAGTGATTCGGTTGAAAATATTAAGAAAGCTCTTAAAAAAAACTGAGGCCACTCATAACTTTGAAGGCTATCTTGGGCCTACCCACTTGAGGGACTAATTCACTATCCAATTCCCCATCATATTTACAAAGTTCGAGTACTGGTTTTTATAAAAATAATTTGTATTAGCTTTCCTTATATACATATATTTTTCACTCGTGTTTTACTTTTGAAAATATATTTATAATCATTCTTGGAAAAAATAAATAATAATCTTTACTAAAAATTACATATTCGACTTGGTATGATCAATTCTCATGATACATGGCATTGCATAATCACACGAAAGATTAATCAACATCCACGCACTTAAAATATAATTCTTATTGCCACAAAAATCCATTTTTGTAAAGTTTATTTAATTACTCATGCACATATGTAAATGACAACAAAATCATCGATGTCTGTCCATAACATTGACTTTTATAGGAAATGTATAAAAATTATGATATTCTTAACTTCTATAATAATTTAATTAAAATTTGTATTATCATTAAAATTAAACATGTAAATATATATATGTGATTCATAACAATAGAATAAATTCATGTTCTGATAATACTTCAATACATAGAAACATCCCTTAGCAAGACTAACCTGAAATCCAACTAACACATAAACTATGATACATAAATATATATATATCCCTCTCTTGTAATTAAAATGATTCTTAAAAATTATTATTATTTTTTATTTTAAGAAAAAACTAGATATATTTGTTATGAAAAACCATAAAATTATAATCATAATTATGAAATAAATAAATTATCACTTACTAATAATTCTGAAATAGATAAATTTCAAAAATGAAGCCATCCTTGCTAAAATATTTATGGAATTGAAATGGAAGATTAAATAAATTTTTACAAATAAAATTAAACAATTTTACATCAAGAATGAATAAACATCATACCTAACATACATAGAAATAATTAAAGTATAAATTAACTTACTACAGTTTATCAATGTTTTAAAAAAAACCTTTTGATTCTATTTAGAATAATCCCATAAGTAAACATGGAAGAAATAAATAATTTGATAAAATTAAAAATTAAAATCCCTTAGAAAGATGAAGTCTTTAAATAAATAAATATTGGAAATAAGTATTTATCCCTTACAAAAATAGAATACCTGAGTGAGTATTTGAAAATAAGAAGTCCCTTTCTAAAAAAAATGAAATTGTGTAAAATTAGAAAAAGGAAATTTTAACATGAGATAAACTGATAGAGGTCCCTTACCTCTAATAGAGCTAAAAAGGATAATCATTGTAATACACGAGCAAGGACTATACATGCAGGGTACACATACTCCTAGTATCCTCTTCAGGAATTCAGAAAGGATGTTTTTTAAATAGACTCTTAAAAATAATAAAATATAATTTCTATCAAGTTGTTTATAAATTATATTTTATAACAAGTTGTCTATTTTTTTACCCACATATTTATTTACATGATTGACCATAATATTGGTGATAAAATAGATATTTAGATACCCAGAATGAATAAATAATTATTTAGAATCTGACGCAAACAAAATTTATGGAACTAAAAGAAATTTAAATTGATTACACAACAATGAAAAATAGGTTCGATGTGAACACATATGTATATTATATTTGATAATAGTATCATTTCTTTTGGGTATATTACTTGGAAGACTGTAGGGAATTCTAAAATTAGACTTCGAATCTTATCGTTGTAGTGTGACAAGAAAAATAGCCACAAATCTAAATAGATGGGGACAAAAGTGGGATCAAATCAATTTAAGAAGAACACAATTCACCATAACTAGAAAGTACACCAAGGAGAAAATAGGCGACCGAACATTTACGAACAAATCTGGTATATGATTTGGATAAAAAAGGAAACCTTCTTGCTATACTAAAAATAAACCTCGATAGTGATCTAATTTGACAGGATCCGAAGACGTTAACCAAAACATCGATCAGAAGCATGCCATTAGGATTTTGACTTTGACTTCTTGCAGCCACGGCCAGCTTCGACTTCACCAAAGCCTTTGGATTGAAGAAAGACGATGCTCGCCTACCACTCACCAAAGAAAAACCACCCTCTTGGCACAACTCTGAGCTTGGATCCCCTTCTTCGCGACGAACCCTCCCAAAAGTCGACCTCTAGTTTACCACAAAACCAAAACCCTATACTAATGAAACTCACGGTTTACCCAAAATTTAAAACCCTTTTTTTATTATCAAAATATATATATAGTTTTATCTTTTATCCTTTCATAATTTAAAAGTATATTTGTGTATATATATATATATATTATACTGATATTAATATCATAATTTTAAAATATTTCGTAATATAATTCCCAAATGTTTTTTTAATATATTCATTTGAATGTTTAAAAATTTATTTATTTATTAAATTATATATATATATATTTATAAGAAAATTTATTAAATACACAAAGTTTGTTTATTGAATATCAATTAAAAGATAAATAATAATATTCAAATCAACATTGTCCATTTATTTTACTTTTTTATATTTACAATTTTCATATGTCATATTTAAATATTACAGATTCTAATGGATAGTTTTTATAATGGTGGGATAAAAAAACTCTATAAATATCAATGCCTAAGGGTCATTCAAACACTCATATATTAATATCGCGATCCTCATGCAACTTCTTTCAAAAATGGTTTTATATGTTCCTCTTATTCTTAGTTTCGTTTCTACAGTTCATGCTATAACTTTTTTTCTTCTATCAGATCCAAAAGATGATAACTACCCGATCGACATCGTTGTGTTTCTCGATGGTCTTCCAATTGTTTTATTATTGATAGCACTGGGGTTAATGGGTTAGTTTTTGTTTGTCAAGGATTTATTATGGTCTTTTTATAAATAATTTTTTTACTACTTATATATTTGTGTTCAGAAATTTTTATATTTTATTGCATCTTGGAATCATTGACAAAACATAAAACTTAATTTTAAACCTGGGGTGTTACATTCTCCCCCACTTAATTGAATTGAGCCCTCGCAATTAATTTACACTTATCGCTCATAATTCCAATCTATTATAAATCTCACATGATGTCCCCAAGGTCTGTACAGTTATCTTCTGTGGTTACCACTTCTTCCTATGAGATTAATGTTCAAAGTGGCTTCGAAATCCTCCACCTCCCTTGCCCAAAAAAAATTTCTGCAAGAAGGGTTGTATAGATGTAAGCATCAGAAGACAGTTCTCAATAAATGATAATCAATATAGTATTTGAGAAGGTCATATTGAATTTGATTCCTATAAGAAAGTCTCATTACTACATCTTCGAATGTTTCAAATTCTTCATAAATTCATGTTGTGAAGAGAATGCTTAAAAGTTGACACATAAAAGATGTGCAAAGATTTCCTTCTTATGTTGTGCTATAAAAGGCTGATATTGATTTTGGATGCTCAAATAGGGTACAACACCTAAAAAGTCCTTCATAATGTATCCCTTGGCATCTATACAAGCAACGCTGAATCTGCCTGATGTCTTCAAAGACAAAACCCGAACCGCGATAAAAACTAAATATATCAGGTGAGCCTAATATATTTTAATTTTTTTTACAAGAATGTTACATGTATTCGTAGGGATAAGATTCTTCTTTGCATGACATTGCAATTATTATAGCAAGTAATTCATCTGGAAGGCCCAAGAGACTTGTTTTAGTTCTCCTTCCTTCCATCTAAAAATTACAAAGAAGAATGTTAAATGAGAAAGGACACTTAATTTATCAAAGGGTTCTAAATTTCCAGAGTTATCTTGACCATGCCTCTGATACCAATTATAACGCCCGAGTCTATTATTCTGTACTCGGTGAATGAAAATGCTGTAATTTTTTTTAATGTGACATAATAATTTCACAACACATTAAACAAATGAGGATATTTTATCAGGATAGGTTCTAGTGGTTTAGACAGAACCTTAAATTTATCAGAGTTGAAACAATAAAATAAAACATTTGTACACTACACTTCCATGCATGCTATCTCCACAAGTGATGACATTGTAAATAATATCCTAAGATACATGTGAAAAATCATTTTTAAAATAAATGGGTGAGAGTTCAATTTCTCATTAAGGAGTTTTGAAAACCTTTAATAAATTCATTTTAGAAATATCACTTTGATAATACATTTGAAATGATCAACTCAAAATAAATTTGTAAAATAAAGCTTTGAAAAATAATTATACATTGAAAATGATTTTAAACTAATCCAGTGATTCGGTTGAAAATATTAATCAAGCTCTTAAAAAAAACACCTGATACCACTCGTTACTTTGAAGGCTATCTTGGGCCTACCCACTTGAGGGACAGATTCACTATCCAATTCCCCATTGTATTTACAAACACTACTAGAAATATAGATAGTACCAACGGTTCAAAACTGTTGGTATAGGCTGGAAAACCGTTGGTATAAGATATACCAATGGTTTCTCAAACCGTAGATAAGTAAGGCATTGGGAAAGACCTTTACCAACAGTTTAAGGAAAACTGTTGGTAAAAGGTGGTGAAAGTTTTAATTTCCCGACGGTACCTCTAAACCATTGGCAAAAGGATTTACCAACGGTTTAAAACCGTTGTGAAATTTATATTTTTGAGCTTATACCAACGGTTCAAAACCGTTGGTATAGATTTTTACCAACGGTTTAGATAAACCGTTGGTATATATTCATATATGCTCAAAGTATACCAATAGTTCTTAACCATTGGTATTGGGTATTTTCACAAAAAACCAGCAGCCTACATATAGCTGCCTCCACTTGATAGACCTACATAAAAAACATCACAAATAACATCTATAAATAGACTTCAAACACCACAAAAAACATTGGAAATAACACAAAAAACACATAAAAACATCACTCTTCCAACCATTCCATGTACTACAATTCCCCATTTCAATCTTCATATGACAAAAACTCTTCCAATTAACCTATTTTAATTTATTGGGTTCACACATATCAATTTTTTCTTACTCAAAAAGGTGTTTATTATGATAGAAATTGGTGCATGAGGGGTATGTGTGATAAAGTTAATTAACAATGTGGTTAATAATTGTGCATCATCTAGAGTGTTGCATGACTTGCATTGAATGTGATGTGGGGGGATGTCCAGAGAGGGGAGGGGGTTTTCCAGGAAGAGGGGAGGGGAGATTTCCAGGGAGCGAGTATTCGGGTCATGGAGAATGTGCAACAAGGATTTGTATTCAAATTATAGCATATCATCACATGCATTTGATGAGCATGAGGTAATAAGCTTACCAAGTCATTCATATAGTTCAAGACATACAAAAATGGAATAATCCCAAATAACATTGCATGATCAAAGAAATAAAAAAAGGCATGTGAAATCAACATGCCTACATTTACATATCATCCATGAGGTATAACATTTAAACAAATTGTAATATAGTTATACATAAGGCATACGAGTCTCATTTACTTTCTAACAGAGTGGTACAAAAGGATAATGGTATTCATGTCTGGGGGCTCTCAGGGGTCCAAGGAGGAGGGTGGGGTCTAGGGTCTAGAAAGGGGGGTGGGGGGGGGGGGTTGTCCGGGGCTGTCCATTCACATCACATTTGACTCATGGATAGTTGTCCTTAAGTTTCAACAGAATTCGAATGTGTTTGGTCAGTTTGTCGTATGTTAGTTGTTGATTTCACTTAAAATTAAGTCCATTTTTAACAAAATAAATGCACATTGAGTGGTTTCGGCCACACCGGGCCTCAGACTGAGGCATGTTTGACTCTAACATGTCACATATGAGACATGGATCGTTGTGCAAAAGTATCAACACAATCAGAAGTCGTTTGATCGGTTTGGCGTATGTACGTAAAATATTGTCTGTTTTAAACAAAATACATACTCATGGAGTGATACCGGCCAGCCTGTGCTTCGGATTGAGCCAGGGTTGATGCGTACACATCACATATAAGCCACAGATCATAGTCCAAAATTTTCAACACAATCCGAAGGCGTTTGGTCAGTTCCTGTCTGTTAGTTGTTGATTTCACTTAAAAATAAGTCCATTTTGAACAAATGAGAGGAAGTTTGAGTGGTCTCGGCCACACCACACCTCATATAGAGGCGAAGTTGACTCATACATGTCACATTTGACCAATGGATCGTTTTCCTTAAGTTTCAACAGAATCCGAATGCGTTTGGTCGGATTTCCGTATGTCAGTTGTTGATTTCACTTAAAATTAAGTCCATTTTTAACAAAACAGAGGCACTTTGAGTGGTTTCGGCCACATAGGGCCTCATATTGAGGCGGGGTTGACTCATACACATAAAATATGAGTCATGGATCTTTTTTCAAAAGTATAAACACAATCAGAAGCCGTTTGATTGGTTTGGCGTATGTACGTAAAATATTGTCCATTATAAAAAAAACATACACTTGGAGTGATACCGGCCACACCACGCTTCATATTGAGCCAGGGTTGACTCTTACACATTACATAGAACCCATGGATAATTTTACTAAAGTTTCAATACAATCTGACAGCACTTGGTCAGTTTCCCGTATGTCAGTTGTTGATTTCACTTAAAAATAAGACCATTTTGAACAAAAGAGAGGGAGTTTGAGTGGTCCCGGCCACACCACACCTCAGATTGAGGAGAAGTTGACTCTTAAACGTCAAATTAGACCCATGTATAGTTTTAATTATGTTTCAATAGAATCAGAATGTGTTTGGTCAGTTTGTTGTAGGTCAGTTGTTGATTTCACTTAAAATTAAGTCCATTTTTAACAAAACAGAGGCACTTTGAGTGGTGTCGGCCACACTGAGCCTCGTATTGAGCCGTAGTTGACTCATACACATTAAATATGACCCATGGATAATTATCCTATAGTATAAATAGAATCTGAATGCGTTTGGTCGGTTTACTATATGTCAGTTGTTGATTTTACTTAAAATTAAGTCCATTTTTAACAAAACAGAGGCATTTTGAGTGGTGTCAGCCACACCAAGCCTCGTATTAAGGTGGGGTTTACTCATACACGTCAAATTTGACTCATGGATCGTTTTACTTAAGTTTCAATATAATCCGAATGCGTTTGGTCGGTTTTCCGTATGTCAGTTGTTGGTTTCACTTAAAATTAAGTCCATTTTTAACAAAACAGAGGCACTTTGAGTGGTGTCGGCCACACCGGGACTCTAATTTAGGAGGGGTTGACTCATACACATCAAATATGAGTCATGTATCATTTTTAAAATGTATCAACACAATCAGAAGCTGTTTGATTGGTTTGACGTATGTACGTAAAATATTGTCCATTTTAAACAAAAGAGGGACAGTTTGGGTGGTTCCGGACACACCATGCCTCAGATTGAGGCGGGTTTGACTCGTACACGTCACATATGACCCATGGATTGTTTTCCTAATGTTTCAATAGATTCGGAATTCATTTGGTCAGTTTTTCGTATGCCAGTTGTTGTTTTCACTTAAAATTAAAGTCATTTTGAACAAAAGAGATACATTTTGAATGGTACCGTCCACACCATGCCTCGGATTAAGGTAGGGTCAACTCGTACACATCATATATGACCCATGGATCGTTGTCATGTAGTATCAACAGAATCTGAATGTGTTTGGTTAGTTTACCGTATGTCAGTTGTTGATTTCACTTAAAATTAAGTCCATTTTTAACAAAATGGAGGCATTTTGAGTGGTGTCGGCCACACCGAGCTTCGTATTGAGGCGGGGTTTACTCGTACATGTCAAATTTGACTCATGGATCGTTTTACTTAAGTTTCAATATAATCCGAATGTGTTTGGTCGGTTTTCCGTTTGTCAATTGTTGATTTCACTTAAAATTAAGTCCATTTTTAACAAAACAAAGGCACTTTGAGTGGTGTCGGCCACATCGGGCCTCGAATTGAGGCTGTGTTGACTCGTACACATTATATATGAGTCATGGATCTTTTTTCAAAAGTATCAACACAATCAGAATCCGTTTGATTGGTTTGGAATATGTATGTAAAATATTGTCAATTTTAAACAAAAGAGGGACAATTTGGGTGGTTTCGGCCACACCGTGCCTTGTATTGAGGCGGGGTTGACTTTTACACGTCACATATGACCCATGGATCATTTTCCTAAAGTTTCAACAGATTGGGAACACATTTGTCGGTTTTCCGTATGCCAGTTGTTGTTTTCACTTAAAATTAAAGTCATTTTGAACCAAAAAGAGACATTTGGAATGGTACCGTCCACACCGCGCCTTGGATTGAGGTGGGGTTGACTTTTACTCGTCACATATGACCCAGAGATCTTTTTCCTATAGTATAAATATAATTTGAATGTGTTTGGTCAGTTTACCGTATGTCAGTTGTTGATATCACTTAAAATTAAGTCTATTTTTAACAAAACAGATGCATTTTGAGTGGTTTCGGACACACCGAGCCTTATATTGAGGTGGAGTTGACTAATACACGTCAAATTTGACTCATGGATCGTTTACCTTAAGTTTCAACAGAATCCGAATGCGTTTGGTCGGTTTGTCGTATGTCAGTTGTTGATTTCACTTAAAATTGAGTCTATTTTTAACAAAACAGAGGCACTTTGAGTGGTATCGGCCACACCGAGCCTCGAATTAAGGCGGAGTTGACTCGTACACAAAACATATGAGTCATGGATCATTCCGAAAAACGAAATCAAAAGCTATTTGATTGGATTGGCATATGTACGTAAAATATTGTCCATTTTAAACAAAATACATACACTTGGAGTGATACCGGCCACACAACGCATCGGATTGAGGCGGACTTGACTTTTACATGTCACATATGACCCATGGATCGTTTTACTAAAGTTTCAACACAATACGAAGGCATTTTGTTGGTTTCCCATATGTCAATTGTTGATTTCACATACAGATCAGAAGCATCTAAAAAATTGTTGCATACATGCCATGTTTATTTCCTAAAACAAAGTAAAAAAAGAAAAATGATGAAACTATAGAACATGGGTTTCCTCCCAAGAAGCACTAAGTTTTACGTCTTTAGCCAGATGTATGGACACTGGTCAATCTTCTTATTCCATCAGCTCATAACTACTCTGCCTCTTACAAGAACTGGTGGTCGTGTCATCAAGCTCACATGGATGCTTAGTGGGATTGATCACTTCAAGAGCGTAGCGGGCGTGAATCTGGTGTGAAAGTAAGAGAATCTGGCACTCGTCATCAGCCATATGCTGATTCACCCATCGTGCGAGGTCAGATGGAGACGAGACGTGCACATCGATTATCATGGAGGAGGCAGACAAGCTAGACATTGTTGGTTAAGCTGCATCCACAAATAGATTCATTTTTATATATTAGAACTTTTATAAATGTTTGTCCCATTTTTACAAACAATTAATGTTTGAAAATTGTGAAAAATAACTTATCGGATATATAAAAATGGATTTACTAATGAACATGATGCATAATATCTCAAATATTCCTCATTGGATCCCAATTTGAAATTTTAATCCATTATCAAATGTCTTATATAATTTTATTTTTATTTGGATCCTTAAGGTTGAACAATTTTTGTAAAATCTAGCCAAGGGAGGATAGACTAGTGACTTGGAATACAATTGGATGCTATGTGGTGAAAACCACATTATAAACTTTGTTTAGGATATTATTCAGGTGGTTTGAGGATCAAATCTATCTTTTTAGAGAAAATCTAGCATGTCCAAGTTTAGTGGTCAAAGTTTTGAAGTGGGGGGTATTTGGTGGTTGAGGAGTGGGATGAGGGAGATGTCCAAGGTCTAGGATGAGGGTTGGGGGGTTGTCCAGGGTCCAGGAAGGGGGGTGGGGGTTGTCCAAGGTCAAGTAGAAGGGGAGAAGGGGTTGTCCATGGTCTAGGAAGGAGGGGGGGTGCTGTCCAGGGTCAATCAAGGAGGGGGGATATCCAGGGTCCAGGGTGGAGGGTGGGGGGATTCCTAGGGTCCAGGAAAAAGGGGGACTATACAAGGTCTTGGGAGGAGGGTGGAGGGGGTTTTCCAGGGTCCAAGAGGGGGGTTGTCCAAGTTTCAGGAAAGAGGGGGGCCAGACTGTCCAAGTTCCAAGAGGGGGGGACTGTCCAGGGTCCAAGAGGGGGGGTGTCCAGGGTCCATGAGTAGTGGGGGATCTATTAAAGGAAGTAAATCCCCAAATAATTCATTGAAAATTAACTAAAATTAATCCAAAAAACATCACAATTACAATCCATCACCCAACCAACATCCAATTCATCCTCAATATCACTAACCTTCGCATGCCATAAACAACACAACCTAGTTTATAACAAATTAATACAGAAAACAAAAATAATAGATGCAAAACATTAAGACTAAGGTAGTACTTACAGATTTAGAGTGTAGAACTACAAAATTGTTTGATTTAAGATGGATCTATGATTGGAACGAGTTTCTGAGTCATTGTATAGAGAGATACTAGATGTTTAGGTCAAATCAAAATAGAAAATAAAAAAATAGATGAAGAATATTATAACTGAGGTAGAACTTACATATTTGAAGTGTAGAAAAGAAAAATTGTTTTATTAAAGAGGATGGACGGAGTTTTGGAGACTGGGTAATAAGAGAACATCAGGAGAGCTTCAATTTAAGGCTGCAGTCGAACAGAGGGGGACTACAATCGAGCGGAGGGGCTACTAGACACCCAAACTGGATTTAGGGGAAAACATTCCCAACGGTTTTTAAAAACCGTTGGGAATGTAGTCCTATACCAAGTGTCTTAATTGAGGCCTATACCAACAGTTTTACAAAACGTTGGTAAATTTATTCATAAAATCCTCTATACAAACGGTTTTAAGAAAACCGTTGGTATACATAACCATTCCCAATGTTTATCAAACGGTTGGGATATAAGCGTTGGTAAAAATGGGATTTCTAGTTGTGAAAGTTCGAGTATCAGTTTTTATAAAAAAAATTGCATTAGCATGCCTTATATACATATAAATTTCATTGGTGTTTTATTTTCCAAGATATATTTATAATCATTCTTGGAACAAATAAATAATAATCTTTACTAAAAATTACATATTTGAATTGGTACGATCAATTCTCATGATACATGGCATTGCATAATCACATGAAAGATTAATCAACATCCACGCACTTAAAATTTCATTCTTATTGCTATAAAAATCCATTTTTGTAAAGTTTATTCAATTACTCATGCACATATGTATATGATAAAAAAATCATCGATATATGGCCATAACATTGACTTTTATAGGAAATGTATAAAAATTATGATATTATATAACTTCTATAATAATTTATTTAAAATTTTTATTCGGATTAAAATTATACTAGTAAATATATAAGTGTGTTTCATATCAATAGAATAAATTCATGATTGGATAATACTTCGATACATAGAAACATCCCTTTACAAGACAAACATGAAATCAAATTCACACATAAACTATGATACATAAATAGATTTATCCCTCTATTGTGATTAAAATTATTCTTTAAAATTATTTTTTTATTTGAAGATAAAACTAAATATATTTTTAAGAAAAACCATAAATTTAAAATCATTATTTTGAAATAAATAAATTATCACTTACTAATAATTCTGAAATAGATAAATTTGAAAATGAAACCATTCTTGCTAAAATAATAATGGAATTGCAATGGAAGTGTAAATAAATTCTTTACTAATACAATTAAACAATTTTACATCAAGAATGAATAAACATCATACCAAACATATACTGAAATAATAGTAGTATAAATCCACTTACTACAATTTATCAATGTTTTTAAAAAACATTTTGATTTTGATTAGAATAATCCCATAAGTAATCTTGGAAGAAATAAATAATTTGATAAAATTAAAAATCAAAATCCCTTATAAAGATAAGGTCTTTAAATAAATAAATATTTGAAATAAATATTTCTAACTTACAAAAATAGAATAGCAGAGTGAGTTTTTGAAAATAAAAAGTCCCTTACCAAAATAATAATGAAATAGTGTAAAATTAGAAAATTGAAATTATAACATGAGATAAACATATAAAGGTCCCTTAACTCAAATAGAACTAAATAGGACAATCAGTGTAATACACGATCAAGGAATACCCAATAATGGTATGCATACTCCAAGTATCCTCTTCTAGGAATTCAGAAAAGATGTTGTTTAAATCAACTCTTACAAACAATAAAATATAATTTATATCAAGTTTTTTATAAATTATAGTTTATAACAAGTTGTCTATTGGGATACCCATATATTTATTTAAATGATTGACCATAATATTGGTGATGAAATAGATCTTTAGATACCTCGGATGCATAAATAATTATTTAGAATTGGACCCAAACAAAATTTAGGGAACCAAAAGAAATCTAAATGGATTACACAACATTGAAAAATAGGTTCGATGTGAATGCATATGTATATTTTATTTGATAATAGTATCATTTATTTTGGGGATATAATGTGGATGATTTTATGGAATTTTAAAATTAGACTTCGAATCTCTTTGTAGTAGTGTGACAAGAAAAATAGTCGCAAATCTAAATAGATGGGGATAAAAGTGGGATCAAATCAATTTAATAAGAACATGATTCACCAAACCCAGAAAATACATGAAGGAGAAAATAGGCAACTGGGAATTTATGAACAAATCTGGCATAAGATCTAGATAACTAAAAGGAAACCTACTTGTTGTACTGGAAATTGACCTCCATAGCAATCTAATTTGACAGGATCTGAAGACGTCAACCAAAACATCGATCTGACGCATGCCATTCAGATTTCGACTTTGAATTCTTGCGGCCACGGCTAGCTTCGACATCAACAAATCCTTTGAATCAAATCAAGACGATGCTTACCTTCCACTCACCAAAGATGAACCACCCTCTTAGATCGACTCCACGCTCGGATCCTCTTCTTCGCAATGAACCCCCCCAAAATCTAACCTCCAGTTTCCTACAAATCCGAAACCCTATGCTAAAGAAACTCACGGTTTACCCAAAATTGAAAACTCAATTTTTTTATTATCAAACAATTTATATCATTTTATATTTTATCCTATCATTTTTTAAAATGATATTCATATATATATATATATATTATACTCATATTAATATCATAATTTTTAAATATTTCATAATATAATTTCCAAATGTTTTTAATAAATTCATTTGAATGTTTAAAACATTCTTTATTCATTAGATTATATATATATATATGTTTTATAAGAAAATTTATTAAATACAAAATGTTTTTTTATTGTATATCAATTAAAAGTTAAATAATAATATTCAAATCAACAATGTTTATTTATTTTAATTTTTTATATTTACAGTTTTTGTATGTCATTTTTAAATATTAAAAATTCTAACAGATAGTTTTTACAACGGTCGGATAATAAAACTCTATAAATATCAATTCTTAAGGGTCATTAAATCCCTCAGAAGTTAATATCACGACGCTCAGACCACTTCTTTCGAAAATGGGTTTATATGTTCCTCTTATTCTTAGTTTTGTTGATATTTTTCTTTCTTTAACTTTTGTGCTTCTATCAGATCCAAAAGATGAGAACTACCCTATTGGCATCACTGTGTTTCTCGATGGTCTTCAAATTGTTTTATTATCGATATAAGTGGGGTTAATGGGTTAGTTTTCTGGTGTCAAGGATGTATTATGGTCTTTGAAAAAATAAAGTTCTTACTACTTATATATCTGCATTCCGAAATTTATGTATTTTATTGCATCTTGGAATCATTGAAAAAACATAAAACTTAATTTTAAACCCAGGGTGTTATAGGTATTAGGTTATTAAAAACTCCATAATAACCATTATCTCGTTTTATAACTAACAAAATCATTGTGATCGCTTGTTAACACTTATTTCCCTATTTGGAAAAGAGTCACAAGAGTATAAAACATCAATTATACCATATTTAATGTTTATTAATTATGACTCCTAGAATATAATTAGTGCATTTAGCCTTACTTAACTGGTAGTTTGTGTAGATGTTTGAACTTCATTAAATATTATTCTTAGAGTGAACATGTTTATTCCATTTATATATTCAAATTGAAATTATGAATATTGATTTGATAACTGGTGTAGTATAAAAACAATGTATATCTTTGATTTTTCAAATTTTTATGGATACCTCATGATAGATTTTTAAGAATTCTAGATAGGGTATATGTGTATCTATTCTTATTATATAAACATTAATATGGTACCCCATACATTAGAAAAAAAATTAATGGTGTTAAAAGGGTCATAAATCCTTGACCTCGTTGATGTTTTTAATCACTTAATTGGGATACTATAATATTTACTTAACTCGTTATACCCATTACACTATTCCCTAGTATAGGTGAAAAGATTTCCTTGACTCAAGAAGCCTAATTATATTCCATAATACATGTTCTTAGACCCTAGCTTCTTTTTAAAAATATACTCATATATTTTTTTGTATATATATACTTGTGTAAGCTATCTATAGGAAATTATATTGATTATAGTTGGGAATGGCCTCATATTATCATCACAATTCCCTAGAAAAGGATTAATTATGGAATATAAGTATAGACCCTCATGATATATGAAGTTGTTAATTTTAGTAAATATGGGTTTTTGATTTGATCAACAACTAATCTTCTACTAGACCTTGTTTACTAATTTCCAAAGAAATTATCATATCAATGTAAATATATAATAATGTTCCTATATACACCTATAAATTCACCACTAATTTGAGACACATTGGTGGTTCCCTATTGAGTGTGTACATGATCACACCTAGTATGGTAACTCTATTGGACATTAAGGTTCATAGTCACTGCATTTTAGGTACCTAATATGTAGTGGTATATTCATATTTCATTTGAATTAGGTCATGTAAGAGAAATATTTCCATATGGTTTAGGGCATGAGAGGATTAGTTTTTGAAGTCCTTGGTAGGCTCATAGAATAGATTTATAGGGGATATAGTCACCTTTTTCTTGAGGGGTCTTCGCTTGTGTATCTTTCCCTATTTGTCACCTTAGGTTATTTTTGGTTCACATTATATATGAAATTTATTTTTTTTCTATTTCATCTAATTTATGGACTCGATGTGGGTTTTGGGAATAGTTCATTTGTATATAGGTTTAATATAGTTGGTGCATTTACTATTGTTTCCCTGGTTTGATGAAATTTTATGCTAATGATGGGTACCAATATAGAAGGTTAAGTATGTCTATTGACACATATAGATTGGATAGATTTTATATAGACCAAATGTCTATATGTTTTTTTAAATTTTTACATGGGGAAACTATTATTCCCCTGAACCATACATACAGATCTGGGGATAAAAACATATTTATTACATACTGAATTTGATACCTAAAAAATAAATAACAATTTAACAATCCATTAATTACAAAATAAATAAAAAATATTGATTCAATTATTTAACCAAGAACTTTTAGTTCCAGAGTTTTATAGGATTATGAAAACATTTAACTATCAAAACCTATATCTTTCTCATCCTTTGAAAATGTTTTCTATTAAACTAAGAAATTCTTATTTCATAATAAGTCTTCAACATCTCCCCTAATATTTTCCACATATGATACCTTTTCAGACATATCATATATAATACTCTTTTTAATAACATAGGGAAATAGAAATATAACAAGGGAGAGTAAAAATGCTCAGTAAAGGTAAACATAAACATTAATAAGTAATGATAATAAATGAGTATAAGATGAGAATAAAATCATGAGAACATAATAAAAGTTCATGAACATAACGTAAGATATTCATACCTAAAAAATATTAATATATCATAATTAATAGAATAAATCTTTGATATAAAATAAGAGAAAGTTCATATGGGGAAATAATCAAGAGTCATGTGAAATAAACCTTTTCTAAAGAAAACTATTAAATATCACAAAAAAATTGAAAACCATGAAGGCATTTTGGTACATTATATCCATCACTTGTATTCACTTATATTTCACCTGTTATGGAATAACATATATTCAGTTAATTACAATAATCATTTCTCTATATAAAAATTCATCACCCAATGTGTTATAAAGCTATATCTCAGGCTCACCCATCATTGCCTATAATTTGAAGAAACCATAACCCAAAAAAATACACAGGTCTTTCATTTAAACATACAACTCATAAAAATAACCATTATTAATTTATATCATTATTAACCCATGGAAAAGAAATGTGTTTCTTTAAAATTTCCTTAAAAATCATCATAAGCCATTTTAAGAAAGAAGGTGGGTGGTATTATTAAATATATCCCCATTGGAGAAAAATAAATAATAAATGATGCTTATATATATGAAAAATACAATTATAATATCATTATAAATATGCTTTTAAAATCAAGAAGAAATATCCTTTTCTTTGAGTAACTTCTAAAAATAAATAAATAAAAAATAATGGAAAATGATTATCTTTAAGAAAACATGGAAGAATAGAAAAAATATTAATAATGAATAATATACTATATAGAATGAAAATTAAATCATTTTTTAAATGCTAAAAAATATTCTTTCCACACCATTATACTGAATTTCAAATGTGACCCATATAGAAAATTTTATCAAGATTCATTTTTAAATTGATTTTAAAAGTCAAATATAGTTGAAAATGACTTTAAAAAACATTTATGTATAGGGTTCTTCAAATAATACAAAGAATATGGATATAGAGTAAAAATAGTTTTGTAAAAGAGGTCAAAACCTTTAAAGCTATGTTTTCAAATAAATCCCTTTACAAATTTAAAAAATAAAAATTCCTTGAAAGAAAGAAATAGAAATGGAAATTTAAATACCATTAATAAAACACAAACATTATATAGTATTCATAAAATATGTATATAAACCATATAAATGAATATAGGTTCATAATAAAAAACATTCCTCAATGAAGGAAAATTGAGATGAAAAACCTTTATAGCTTTGTTAACAATTTAATAAAAATCAATTGATAAGAAAACATGATATAAAACATAAAATAAAATGAAAATTTATATATTCATGATATATAATTTCACAAAGTAATTAGATACACTATACAAAATACAATAGGGTCATATTGTAAAACATGTATTAAAGATGAAAATTTGAGATGAGAAACCATTAAAGATTTTATAACACTTGAATCAAAATACATTTAAATAAAGAACATGATGTGGATTTTTAAATACCATCAATTACATAAAAACCATATTATAACACACCCAAATGGTATTGAATAAAAAGAAAACTATATAAAATAAAACACATTGTATAAAATAAAACATGTCTCAAGGAATTGAAATTGAGACCAAGAAACCCTTAATAACCTGGTAAGTTTTTAATAAAACCCCATTGAAGAGAACCTTAAATGGATTTTTAAATCCATTAAAATGTATGGAAATAATTTCAATAAAAATTAATTGTAAGTATACAAAAAAAGAAAAAAGTGATGAATATGAATCACATCTCAAGTAAGGTAAATTGAAAAAAGAAACCCTTATAAAGATTGTAAAATTTTGCGTATGAATCGATCAATGAAATGATTATGTGAAACAAATTAAAATATATATAAAATAAGTGTAAAAATTATATAAAACAATAATAGGTCATAATACATGTAATATTGTTATAAAATAGTCAATGGTGAAGTGATATAATCCAATGAAATAAAATTAAATTAGGAATCTCGTTACCTTCAGACTTACACTTAGTCGAATGTGATCTAACATCACTATATTTTAAATTTAAGATTATTATTCATATGTATAATAATATTATTAATATTTATTTTCATTTTTACCATCCATTTAAAATTCCATATTTCCTATATAATAATTAATTAGTGGATAAAATTAATATCTGGGTGCTAACAGTTCCATTTTCCATACATTTTTCAATATGAAAGTTTTGATCCTTGCTTTTTTTCCCATTGGTTCATCATATCAAGAATAATAATCAAAATTTAATTCTTGTATTTTATATAGTAATATATTCCTATACCTATTTCATGGAACTTATGTGGATGGTTTTCATGTAACACTTACAAATTACATTTTTTGTTGTTTATTCAATTAACAATAGATTTGAGTTTATGGTAAATATACTTTTGAATATTACAACTCTAGAATTATAAAAACATCTTAAATTTATCATCAATAAAAAATATTAACATTATTTAAGTTTTATTATTTATTCATTAGTTATACCTCATATCAATGATCTCATGGCCAGTAAAACTGACCATAAAACTTATTATAATGGTTGAATGAGAAAGAAGATGTTATTATATTGATATAGTATTACTTTTTCAGAAGATAAATTATTAAAAAAATATTTTATTATAGTGTAACATTATATTTTAGATTATTTATATGAAGATTATAAATGAAATATAATTGTATGGAGTAATTACTAATGAAGTGTCTCGTTATGATCTTTTTAAGTAGTTAAATTTTACTATGATCATTTATTTCAATATTGTTAATATAATGGACACATTATCTTTACATAATAATATTAAGTTTTATAAATTTCATATTTATTGCTTAATTCCATTTTTAAAAACATCAACACATGGTAGTGATGAAAAATGAAGTACATAATCCATTGATGTGGTGTTCTGCACATAAAATAGATGATATTTTCATGTCCAAATAAATAGAAGGAAGGTAGATAATGGTTATAAAATAAACCTAATAAATTTTATTTAAAATAATTATAATTATTTAGTTATTTTATTATAGTTATAGATGATTTTGAGAACTTTAAAGAAGAATTAAAATTGAAAGAACTCAATCAAAATAATTTACACTCCATTAGATATCATCATTTGGAATTATCCTTAAGCCTTCATAGATTGGTATTTTTTGAAGAATAGAACCTCAAGATTTCTGTATGTTGTTTTTAATAGAGGTTTAGAGAGATTTTTTAGTATATAATGATTTAGGTGTTCCTAAAAGTGTAACACCCTGATTTTTTTGAAGAAAAACGTTTGTCACTACAGAATGTATGACATGAAATATTTAGAGTAGAAGAGAATTTAACACCTTGATACATTATGATATATTTATTTTTAAATGTATTTGATCTATTTGATATCTTGAAGAATAAACAACCAAAATTATAAATAAAAAATGCAGTATATCTTTATTACCTAGACATTAAATTGGCGAGTATCAATAGAACTAACTAAATTATTAAAATTTTGGTTATATATTACCAGAAAGATTATAGCATAGCCCTTTTTGTTAAAAAATGGAAAAAGACAACAAGAAAAATGATAGGGTCATATAAGCACACATGCCCTCATACAAGAAAAACTCAAATATAAAAGTCACACTGATAAGAAGTATCATAGTCACCATCCCATTAAGAATCATAATAAAAAGGGCCATAAGACCTAGTAACCATGGTGGGCTTCAAGTGTGAGTAGTGTTTCCTCAGTCTTTCTTTCTTAGGTGGAATATGTTAAAAATCTTCCGCATCGAGAACAACATTTTTAACTTTGTACTTGGTCTAACTGTAGGTTGGTTTTTTTGGGAGTCATCCTCCACATCATCCCACCTTCCCTAAATACCCTATATCTACTTATTTTATGAATTTCAACTTGTGACCTAGAAATAATCTAAGAAATCTGGAAAAATATCCCCTGCATGTTTTCCACAGTCACTCCTGATGTCATTTCAAAATCACCCCAGGAAGCATGTTTCAGAATCAAAGATAGGGCCAAACATGTCTCGAGTTCATACAAGGTAGTTCTCGAATCCACTGTTTGATGCCCTAGAAAACTGTGCACTGTATCCTTACCCACTTGGAACTCAAGGTCAATTTTCTAAGAATCAATATCCACCTATTTTGAAGAATGAGAATATTTACTAACCTTATTCCAAAAAAAGTATCATGATTTCATTTTAAAGATAAAAAAACAAATACAACAATTTTACAACACTTCTCTTTGACATGTCCAATAAGTTGATAGTCCAGAAAAAAGTACAGAAGTCTCTCATACTCAACCTTTATAGATATGTCATCATATAAGTTAGACGAGACTATATTATGAATTAGGTAAGTAATTATATTAACTTTCACCAAAACCCTTGAATAATGGTCAAATTTTGCAGCTGTGGTGGTATGGTCCATTTTAATTGGAATACCCACTGTAGAAGAAATGTCTAAAATAATTTTAGGGTGCTATAAGATCCATTGAAGGCTTAAAATTTTCATCCATACCTAAACAATAGTATTTTTTTGGAGAAAGGGTTGAAAAAAAGTCCAATTCTTTATAGAAAACTATACCTAAATTAAAATCAATTGACCCTAACTCCCAAACCCACAACTTGAGATCCTCTGATGGAAAGATAATGTGTAAAAACCCATATCCCATAAGTATGAATCTCCAATCAAAGAATCCCCTTATAGAGATTAGTTTCTGAACCAAATAAAAAATCCACAAAATCCTGCTTCCACTAAGGAGAACTAGTCTGGTAATAATTGAATGCTCCCAGATCTTGAAGATATTGGGGATAGAATCCCTATTAGAAACAAAATGGGAAATTTCATCATTTCTAAATATTCTCTTAAAGATACCGTCACACATAGATGTAATGTTCCTTCTGTAAGAGTTCCCTCCAATGCCTGTAGGAAAACTTCTCATCATTGCATCTTTCATTTTCCTAGATAAATATCTAATATCCACCTACTCTGAAGGGTTATCAAGGATTCTATCCACTGTAGGTCCAGGCAACCTATCATCAAAGAAACCAAAAACTAATTTTCCTTATAAGGAAGGATCCTTAGAAAAAGGATGAACCACTGTAGAACCCTCTGGATCCTTTGAAAAATACCTAGCCACTATGGAACCCTCCGTATCCTTCAAAACAGGCTGAGAAACTTCTGATGCTTTCGTGTAGAAAAGTAACCACCTATCATAGATCTATCAACACGACACCCAGTGGGGCATCACCAGTGACTACTGGGGAAAGATCTGGAATAAATCTACAAGTCTGCATTATAGTGTTTGAAATCACCAAAGGTTTAGAGTTCATAATGGAATGAGCCACCCACGGAGCCACAGGGATGACAACAGGTAGGGGAGAACCAAAAAAGTGAGGGATAAACATCTTCAATACTATATATTGAATGCATCACGATCACCATGAGAGGAGGATCTCCAGAACCATGCCATTATTAACAATGTATATATTTTGGTTATCTATTGATTAGAAATAAAATTTGAATCATTTAGTAGAAAAATAAATGTTTTCTATAAGATATTATTTTTATAAAAGATAGTATGGTCACAATTTTCACACATAATTTAAAATAAATTTTTACCGTTTTTGGTAAATTATTTCATAAAATGAAATTAATTTTTAAAATAAGTATATAAAAATTAGATTAGGATAATTTATTTATATTTTTATGAAATGGTTTATTTTTTGATGAATAGTGTTTTTTTTATTTTTATGCAAAATTTCCTTTTTTATTTGAGAATTTTTTCTTTGGAAGCAAAATTTTTTATCGCATCTCTCGGTATAATTTTAAATTAAATTTTGTGACTTCGATGAATGGATTTCTTTTTAAAATGGATTGCATATTTGGAATTATAATAATATATATTATATCATATGATCAAATTAATTTTTCTCCATTTTTAATAGAAAAATAATTAAAAATAAGTTTCCATGATTAAGGTAAAAATTGGTTTACTAGGGTTTAAACCGAGAAGATAGGGTTAAAAATGACCTTAAAATTTTCCAGAACCCATTTCATGGGAATTTTTTTTCCTTATCACCTCTAAGGTTTGTGAATGACCCATTTTGGAGTCTTTTTTCATGATAAAAAAATGGATGTAATTGATTCTTTTACAAAATTAATGAGGTTTTTTGAAGAAGAGGAAACGATCTTAAACAAACATTTTTTTATTCATCCAAATAAATATAATATGATTAAACCATTATTATATAATAAAATCTGTTTCATCAAAATATTAATTTGTTATTATATTATGGTCACGACCTATATCATTAACCACTTCTATCAAATGGGAAACAATGCCATCGATCATGTGTATAATGGACTACAACATTGCAAACCATTGTATATCATTTTCCATAAACTTCATTAAAGGATGGGTATAATTATAGGCTTAAAAAATTTATATGATATTTTTGATATGATTATATTCTTGTAATTTTAATATCACATATACCTTATTATGTACATTCTATTTAAAATATGATAATATCACTCATTTGTATAGAAGACTACTGCCTCGTGAAGCTATACAATTCATTTTTCACATATAATTTACATGGAATGTATTAAGGTTATATTTGATGAGTATATATCATATATATTAAATTATATTGATTATTAAAATTATTATATCACCCAAATCCTTACCCTTTCACCCATTAAGAAAATTATATCACCACTTGTGTGTGCATACGACCTACCATCTCTACAATGAAATGTGATCCATTCCCTGTTTTTAAATTTAAAAAGTGATTCAAAAAATGCACCTACTAAGAAAATGACATTCATAATATTAATATTATTCTAATGATTATGTTACTATATAATATCCTAGAGAGCCCAAAATTTCATGACAAAATAAGCATGAGAAAAATAGGCAATTAATACTAGAAAAAATAGAAAACAATGAAATATTATTATCAAACGGGTGGAAAAATGTTATAAGGGGAATATATATGCTATTATAATTATGAAAATGGTTATTTTATAAATTAATAACATTATTAAAACCAATATAAATTTTTTTAAATTGCATTAAACCAAATGGAAGCATGAGTTAAGGGATTTTGGCTCAATTTTCATTCATTGAGGCATACTTTAATGTTATAAAACTATTTTTTATATGGTGTATATACATACATCAATGTTTAATAAATTTTTTCACTAATAATTCACAGTATTCTACGTCTTGGTTTCGATATTTCAACCAAGGTAATTTTTATTAAAAATTACCAAGTGGTACATAATTTCATACCTCAGATTACTTTCATTAAGTAATATTACTTATTTATTTTCTTTGATAATCTATGATTATATGTGTAATTAATTTGGTTTATCCTATGTTTTATTTTCAATTGTTTTATGTGTATTTAAATTTAATACACATAATTATCTCATTTATTAATTCTCTCTTCAACATTATGTTCTTTTTAAGGGTTTTTTCACAATCTCATTTTAATTGTGATATTTATGCTTGAATTTCCATTGAAGGAAATTATTTGATAATTGGATAAAAAACACTTTCATTATCTTATACTTTGTTTATTAATTATTTTGTCAAGTAATTGTACCATTTTTACACTCTTTGGTATGTAAAATGATTAAGAATTTATTTAATAAACCCAATCTTTATTTCTATTTTCAGTCAAAAATATTTTTTCTTCAAAATCCTTATTTTTCTAAAATATTTTAAAAATAGTTTTTAACATTTTCAAAATTATTTATTATGTGAATTATTAACCATTTTTTACTTTTTACATATTTTTGTGAAATTAATATTCATTTTATTTTCAAGACAATTCCCATTTGGATTTTACTGAAAATGTAAATGGAATATTTGTTTTGACATATACAACTTGAATGAATTTTTTTGTCATCAGAAAAAATAAAATTTTTAACTATAACTTTATTAGTATAAAATTTTATTTTCAATTAAAATTATGTTCATAATATTTTATGTATTTTTATTTTTAAAATTTTTATTTTCCAAATTGAAAGGTTATTTTCCTAAAGAATGCCTTACAAATATTTTTTTTGATGTTTTATTCATCAATGAAAAAAATAATTTATTATACGTATAATAAAATGGGGAGATATTTTATTAGTACCATACTTATTCTTACTTTGTATGGTTTATGATTATTTTGACCAATGATAGTATTAACATTCACTTCCTTTATTCATTTTTGTAGTCGTTAACTTTCTCTTGAAATATTTACTTTCTTGTGATCATTTGACATTAAATTTCACCTAAATATCCATATAATATATCATGTATATGCTTATTTATTAAACAATATATCATTTCTATATATGGTTTCTTTATTTTAATGTTATTTTATTGAATACAGAAATATTTATAATTCATATTATTTATTCAATGAAAATATTTATTGTTAAGGAATATTTTTCATGAATTAAATCAATAATTTGATATATGAGGAATGATTGGGATATAGAGATATGGGTGGGTCCTCTTTATATATAGCACCTTGATGAATTAGTGGTCTCATGAGATGAATCAGTAGTCCAAACATAGATAAAAAAGATTATGGTGTATACTTACCCCTTAGTTTTAAACTGTCTTGTGAATGGTCTTGATAGTATAGGAATCATGATTCATGTGGTTGTGACATCTAATGATTAAGAGTTTTATTCCTTAAGAATTCATTTATAATTATCCACAAGAGTTTCTTAATGTTATTGTCCCTAAATGTTGTTCATTCTTGTTTTATAGATTAAATGACATGTGTTTTCAGTTATTTACCTTTCCATATTAATTATGAATTACCTATTCATGATAGTAAAATTATTTAAATGTCATGTGTGTCCATTTATTTACCTTTGCATATTTATTATTCCTTATCGATTCATGATAGTCATGTTATTTAAATGGAATTTTTTTTAGTTATTTTCATTTTCATATTGATTATTCCCTATCTAATCATGATAGTAAAGTTATAGATTAAATTGAATGTGTGTTAAAATATTTATCTTTCCATATTGGGTAGGAATTATTAATTATTATTATTTTAATCATGATATATTTCTCTTTACATAACTCTAACTAATCATTCGAGATCACCCTTATTTTTTCCTTTCCCATGAATCCCAAAAGTGTAAAATTGAATGATATTTGAGGTTGTTGTTAATTGAATAATGATATTATAGAAAAATATTATTTTTTAACTTTTTTATTAAAATGTTATATAGAAATCAGGTATGTCTCTAGTTTACCAAGACTACACAACTATATAGTCCGTTTGGATGTGATTCCTTGTATCCTATACTAATGTAACAAAGTAGAAACCCACTTTGGGCTGCTGGGGTTGGTTTTGTTGCAATTGGTATGAAAATTAGTTTAGTAGAGGCATTTGAAACTATATTTAGTAAAGAATTAATTACATATCATAACCATATAATAGAATGTGGGGATATGTACAAAAAAAACCAAATGTTTTGGTAAGGTATATAATATGTGAGTTTTTTCTAAAAATACTTCCCTGTCTAGATAATATAAATGGACATGGTTCTGGTACAGACATACCTAGGGGTATTAACTCTGAAAAAAGTGTTTTGAGCTTAACTCGAGTGTTATATAATACATGATAATTGGCTTTACTATGCACCTAGTTGGACACTCTCAAGTGACAATCGTTGGATAATTTATATTTTCTTTTTTAAACCATTATGAAGGATTTTAATTGATTTTGAAAATTAATGGATTAGCTTATTATATTATATAGAAAATAAGGTTTAATGATTTAGATGGCCTATAAATGATAATATAGTATTCTCACTACAATTATTCTTTCTCACGCTATTATTTGTTGTTTTTTCATTTTATGGAACCTAAATGAATCATGTTCACATTGAAAATAAAGAAAAATGTGATGATTATAAAAAAAAGCAAATGTAATGATGATGTGAGTGAAAGATATCATGAATATTCCTAAATAGTTTTTTTCAAAATAGGTGTTATAAAAAATACCTTAACCAACTCTTGAACTCACTATAGAAGAGAAGGATGAAGTTCTATAAGATCTTGAGTGGTTGAGATCATGGAGGAAAAAAGTATTTACTTACTTCATGTAAGAAATGTGAAAATAGGCACCCATGAAAGTGCCTCAAAGGAATGGAAATTTTTTTTATGTGTATAAAATAAGGGTATAAAGTAATTATTTTTTTATAAAAATTTAAGAGTATGATGGAAGGAAATAAATTTCACCCAAAGGATCCATTTATTTTTCATTTTATTAATTGTGGGAAACCTATGCATTATCCAAGTCAATTCACTCGTACAAAGGTTAACCCCGAGACCAAGTAAGTACTTATGTTGAAATAAAAATAATGATATATTTATGTATTGGGATTTAAGAATTAAATTGTAGAACTATTTTTACCAAGGATAATTTGATTATAAGAACCATCAAACATATAAGGATTATGTTAAATTTTATAAGCATATAGTTCTTCATTAACATAAGACTTATGGATACCATCTAGAGTTTATGAGTTTAAATTGAACCATACATTTAAATTATTTAACAACCTTTTTAAAATTTGTGTGGTATTGATATTACAAGATTAAGGATATTTTTGGAAAACATTTATTAAATACAACCTATTAGTTTAGTATAAAAATATGTTGTTAAGTAATAATTCCCTAAATAGTTCTGGGTATAAGTTTAAAGGTATTGGTAACCATTAGGGTTTTTCTTTTCTTTGATTTTGATTTTTAAAGATTAATGAATTATATTATAAAACCTATTATAACCATATTGGTTATGGAAAATATTTAGAGGAAAACAGAATGAATTGTCACTCTTTTATGTATATTATGATCCATTAAAAGTTAGTTTCGGTGATTTATATATAAAAAATTAATTTATAGACATTAAATTCCTTGAGTAAGAGATTAAGTATAAATTTATAAAACCCCAACCAAATGATGAAATTTTAATTATGAAATTAAAATATATCATATAAGAATATTTCCATATATTCTTAAAAAATAATAGAATTTATCAACTTTAGGATAAGGATATTAAAACAAAAACAGTATACTATTAACATCATATATGATGAATAAATGGTTATTTTAATCATCAAATATTTCTGGTTTATTAGTTTTTCAATTTCCCATAGTCATCCGGATTCTTGTGATCAATGACCTCTATCACCCTCCATCAATATTTGGGTATTACAATTTTTTGTCATGTCCAAATATTCCCTTTAAAATTATTTAATCCTACATTTAATCCTAGTTATTTTATATTACAAATGACCTTTAAAAATTATATTTCTCTATTTTATGTGTAAGTATTTTTAAACCATTTTACGATGTGGGTTTTCAACAAAATAATTTTCAAATATAAATCCCTTGATTACGGAGATCATGTTTAAATTGTGAGGATGAAATATATTGGAGGTGGGTAGAATGTAACAAATAATGTTTTTTAATTAAAAAATGCAGGTTTGAAAGAATATATGACATGATATAATAAACATATAAGGGAATGTAACATCCTTAAACTTTCTTATATATTTCTTTTTAAATAAATTTGATCTCTTCGATTACATGTGGAACGTGAATCTAGGTGTCTAAATGAACCATAATATAGAATACCATAATAAATAAAACATTAAATTCATGGTTATAAATATTAATAACTAAATCATTAAAATTATTGGTATATATTAATTAAAAATAAAATAAGAATCATTTATAAGAACGTAATTTTTTTAAAAATTATATTCAATTTATATTAGGGTTATTTTTTAATTTTTTGAATTGTTCATTTTTCGAGGAATAGGGGTCCAAAATTTTTTTTATTAAAAAATACCTTTTCATTTAATTAATTTTGAAGGTAAAATTATATTTTAAATTGGATTTAAAGTAAATTTAGTTCAATTATATTATAATTTAACTATTTTATGTCATTTAAATCAATTTCATATTTAATTATTATATAAAAACCTTCCATAGTTATGATAATTTTCACGTTGGAAACCTTCTTTTTCATCACGTCAACGGGTATAATTATTATTTTGATTCTACCGCATATATGAATTTAATTTGTAAAAAATATTAATTATTTTTAATAATCATAATTTATATTATCAAATAAGTTAAACTTAATTTTAGACCATTATAAATAGTAAAAGTAGTAAAAATTAATTACAATGGTTAAGGTAAGGACAGATTTTCCAGGGGATAAGCGAAAAACATATGGGTTAAAATGGAATAGACTTTCAAAAAAAAAATTCATGTATTTCAACCTTTTAAATTGTAATATTAACAAATTAACCATATTGGATGGGTTTGGCATGATAAAAATGTGGATGTAATAAATTCTTTTAAAAACTATTCCCTTGTGTCCTCACCCCCATTATAAAAGGCCACTCACATCGTCAAATATTAAACCATCCAAATCCATCAGGTTTATCCAATAAATCATGAAATGACTTCCTTACTCCTATCACGACATCATATAGCCCTCGGTTTGATCACAAAGACAACTAAGGAAGGATTTTGGTGCAAACCTAAATAAGTTTTATAAATAAGAGGTAATGTTCTTAAACGAACGTTTTGATTTGGTTTCTTATTCAACCTCAATAAAATTTTATTAAACCATTATTATATAATAAACTCATTATATAAAATATACTAACATTTTATTACATTAATTTAATTAATTGTATCCATATCCTTTTCCATCAAATTGGAAATGAATCTGTTGATCCTGTGCGTGGAGGACTACCATATCGTGAATCGATGTAATTAATTTTCCCCGACCACCTTTCTAGACTAGATATAAGGATGGATTTAAAACATTCACATGATATTTATAATATTATTATTCTAATTTAATTTTTATATGTCATATACATTCTTAAATTCCATTCCATTTAAAATATGACAACACCGCCCGTGTGTACGGAGGACTACCGCCTCATGAAGCGATGTGATTTGTTTTTCACATATGATTTAAATTAAAGGAAATAAGGTTAAATTTATTGAATATATGTGATATATATATTAAATTATAATGATTCTTTAAAATTAATATATCACCCACTTCTTTTCCCTTTCACTCATTGAGAAAATGATAAAATCACTAGTGCATAGGTACGATGTATCATCTCTATGAAGCAATTTAGACCATTCTTCATGTTGAAAATTAAATAATAATTATATAAATATATCTAGTGAAAAAATTATATTTATATAATTAATATAATTTTTCAGATTTTATAACTATATAATATTCATAAAAACTGGAACTTTCATCAAAATATATTCATGAGAAAATAAATAAATTAACACCCGAAACAATGAAAATAATGAAATATTATTAACAAACAGGTGGTAAAATTTAATAATAGGATAATATATGGTATTATAAATATGAAAAAAATTTATATTATAAATTAATAACATTATTAAAACCATTATATAGGATTCTAAAGCAAATTTAACTAAAATTAAACATAAGGTAAGGTATTTCTTCACAATTTCCCTATATTGAGTCAAACTTTAATGTTATGCAGCAATTTATTTTATATGACTGATATTATTTAATTTTACATGTAATAAAATGATTAATTTATACTTAATGGTAATTTATGTTTCAATTTGAATTATTTCATTCAAGTTAATTTTCACAAAAAATTTACAATGTGGTAAAAAATTTCATAACTCAATTTATCTTTATTAGGTTATATTACTTCTTTATTATCATTGATATTAAAAGATTATGTCTCTAATTGATTTTGATTTTATTATGTTTTATTTCCACTTGTTATATGTATATTTAATTTTGATACAAATAATCAACACATTGACTTATTCTATATTCAACATTATTATCTTTGTAAGGTTTTATTTCACAACCTCATTTTAATCGAGATATTTATGCTTGAATTCCCATCGAAATAAATTTTCAAATAATTGTATAATATAACCATTTAAAATTAAAATACTCTATTTATTATTGAATTTTTTCAAATAAAAGTAACATTAGTCCACTAATTGGTACATAAAATGATTGTAACTTTTTTGAAATAAAATATGACTTAATTTATCTCTCCGATCAAAAATACCTTTTCTACTAAATCCATGTTTTTTAAAAAATATTTTAATTTTTTTAATTTTAAAAATGAATTATTAAATACATTTTTACCCATGTTTTAATTTTAATTAAATATTTTGAAAGGAATCTTCGTGTCATTTTTCAAATAATTCATGTTGGTATTTTACCAAAAATATAAAATGAATTTCTGTTTTAATATGTACGACATGAAAAAAAAATTCACATTGTTAAGAAAAATAATTTTTTTAAATATTAATTTTAATTTTATAAAATTATTCTAAAAGTGAATTATTTTCATAATTTTTTATGAATTTTTTGTTTTAAAATTTTAATTTTCAAAATTGAATGGTTACTTTCTTCCAGAATGTCTTAAAGTTATTTTTATGGTTTTTCTATTCATTAATAACAAAACCCTTTACATTAAATATACTCCACTAGGGAGATTTTTGTATTTATACTATACATATTCTTATTATTGATGGTTTATGATTATTTTGACCATGTATTGTAATGACATTCACTCCCTTGATTCATTTTTTTATAATTACCATTCCCTTGAAATATTCAATTTTCTATGATCATTTGAAATTAAATTTCCCCTAAATATACATATTATTTATCTTTGATATAATTATTTCTTAAACGGTTCATCATTTATACATATAGTTCATTTAATTTCAAATTTATTTTATTGAATGCATAATTATTGATTTTACATATTATTTATTCAATACTAATATTTTTTGGTAAGACATAGTGTTCATTAATTAAATCAATTATTTGATAAATGAGGAATTATTTTGACCTGAAGATATGTGAGGGGCTTGGTTATTGATATCCCCTTGATGCATTAGTACTTTAATGATATGAATTAGTTTTCAATCCTTATTTAAATTTTTTTCAAGTGTATGCCCGCCTATCGGTTTTAAACTGTCTAATGAAAGGTCTTAATTGTTGAGTTATGATGATGCATGAGATCATGAAATCAAATAATTAAAAATTTCATTAATTAAGAATTTAGTTATTATTATCCAGAATATTTTCACAAATATATTATCTTTGGATGTGGTACATTTATAGTTTATTGATAAAATGACATCTATTTTTAGTTATTTACCTTTCTGTATTGATTATTCATTATCTACTCATGATAGTCAAGTAATTTAAAAGGCATGGATGTTCAATTATTTTCCTTTCCATATTAATTATGCCATGTTTATTCATGATGGTCTAGTAATTTAAATGTAATTTGTGTTCAATTATATAATATACTATATTTATTATCCCATATATAATCATGATATTCAAGTTATTGATTAAATGTATTTCATGTTTAGATATTTACCTTTTCATATTGATTATGACTTATTGATTATTCTTCATTTACTCATAATAGTTTCTAATTTAGGTAACTCTTACTAAGAATTTGAGATTGCCCTTATTTTTTCCATTTCTAGTTTTCAAGGAAATGTACTGTGAATGATATGTAAGGATATTATAGAGGAAATAATGACATTCAAAGAAATTGTAATTTGGGTATTCAAATATAATATGGGAATATTGTATGTATCTAGTTTCTAAAGACTAAAAAACTATATGTTCCTTTGGGATATTATTACTTTTACCCTATGATAATGTAATGAAATAGACATCCTCTTCGATATATTGGGGTCATGGTTGTTTTAATAAGTGAGGTGGGGAAGGAATCCTTTTATAAGTGAGGGAGTGACACACTTATAAATAATTGTATCCTATGAAAATAAAATAATGTAGACACCACCTTCAGGCTATTGGGGTTGGGGTTTTTTAATAAGTTAGGTGGTGAAGGACTCCTTTTATAAGTGAACTGAGTGAAACTCCTATTAATACACGATTTATTAATATATAATAAATTTTAGACTAAATTCATGTTTCCCAAAAATTAGCCAATTTAAAAATAAAATACAAGTAGGGTCAATAATCGATTGAACAAATCAAATTAAGATGTTTTTTCTTAATACTTGTGTCTCTAACCCTTGGTTTAACCCCCCATTTAACCTTTATAATAATTATTATGGTGACTATTTTTTCCATGGTAACTTTTTTTATTACAAAACAGAATTTTCTTAATTTAAAAATTTTAACTTTTTTATTCAAAATATGCAAACAATTTTACATGATTAAACATTTATCTTTTTTCAAAATTAATTTTAATATAAGTATTCTTAATGAAACAAAGTAAATTTTTAGAAAAGTGACTTTATTATGAACACAAATGAATATACACCAAAATCATGTATAATATTGATTACCCGAAAATTTATTGGTTAATGGATAAAAATGATAGTTATTTGACTTTATAATATATCTAAAATTGAATGGTACCTTGCGAATACGTAATTAAAGGAAAATAACCCAAAAAATATTTTTATTACAAAAAATATAACATAGGTTCTAAAACTTCAAGCATATATTCTGTAAATTCAAAATAATATTTTTATATGATTTATTTTAATACTTGAAACATTTTTTTACAATAATTTTTTTTATAAATTTTTATGTCATGCTTATATAATGATGTCTTCTTAAAACTGATATCATTTGTAAAAATTATATTTTTCGCTATTAATAAAAAATATATTTTTAAAAAATCCCAAAAAAAAATACTAATCTAATTCTTTAAGATAAATTCAAAAGTAAAGTCCATGTTATCAAATAAAAATTCTATAATTTATAAATTTAACATTTAAATATAACCAATAAATACATAGAAATTTTTTTATTTGAAATAAATCCAATTTGTTTTCAAATGAAAAACCATATAATTTTTTCATACCTTGATAAAATTATTTATCAGAATACCTATGATTATGATTTTATAAAATTAAACAATTTATAAAATATTTTATAACAAACCATTTTACAAAAATATATTAATCTTAAAATAAATTACCTTTTATATAATAAAGTAAATATTATATTTGTAAATTTAAAATTGGATTCTAATTGACTACATAATATTTTATCAACATATATACATGTTTAAAGAATGTATATGAACTCATAATAATGTGTATTAATAAATCATAAAAGTGATACATTATTAGAAATTAATAGGTTGTCACATTCACCCTCCTTAATGAAATTTGATCCCCACAATTTTACCTTGAGTTTAAAGAAAAGGGGTTATAATAAAATAAATTATTTTTAAATACATTTCTAAGGGTAAAAGAGTAATTTGAAAACTAAATTTCTAATTTTAGACCTAATAATGGAACCTCAAAAGGAAATAGATGTAAATATGATAAATATGGAATGAAAGACAAATAAATGTTCAAAATTATCCTGAAATAACTTTTAGTTTTTATAAACCATGTTTTTATTTTTATATGATTTATACTTGTGAATACATTTATAAGGAGAACCATGATAATTGGGTGATGTTTACATAAAAAAATTAATAGAATTATATTAATTTTAATGTGTTTTTTAAACTATTACATCATTCAGATAATGATTATGAGAAAATATACTTACTTGATTTTTTCCCAATTCCATAAGCACAGTATTATCTTTTGATGGTGTGTTTTAATAAACTTACACATCTATTTCATCTCACATTCCCATTAATGAATATACAAGATGAATTTTTCATGAATGAAGCATGAAAATGAAATCTTAATGGATCATAAAATTGACCAAAAGATAATGTTCAACATTGTATCGAGGATTTTTCTACAACAACTATTTCTTTTTCTTTCAATCCAATTTTAGAAAACCAAAATGGTTAGAATTAGTAAAACAAATACCCCATGAAATATGAATGATCTATCATATCAATAAGTGGTAATTTAATATCTAAAAACTTGATATAATTAATAATAACTCTTGTTTAAATTAAATAATTCCCTAAATAAATAAACCCTAAAACTATTCAACACATGATTGACTAAAATATAAACCCAAAAAATAGAAAAACTTTATCATATTTTCTTGTAAAATAAAATTATATTTTATCCCAAAATAATATAAATTCACTCATAATTTCACATACCCAATATGTATATTTCATAAAAATATGTTCTCTTAAAATATAGTAATATTTTCCAAAAATAAATTAACCAATTTCCAAAATAATTATATTTACCTCCACATCAAGACGCTTACAACCCCAATTGGTTTTCTAAACCTTAGTATGTTATTATTCATATAACCCAATGAAAATGTCTCAAAATATCATTAATCACCTCAAAATACTACCACATAATACCCCAAATGGGGTATATATGCCTTTGAAATTATGACCAATATTAAATTTATCAACCCATAATTGTATCCAAAACACTTAAATTATCCTCATTTGATATATTGCTAACAACTAATGTTGTATAAACCCTGATATGATACCAACTATGATTCCCTATACCTATACACCTATATCTAATGATAAAAAATATTCTCTATATATTTTATTTAATACCAATTAATGTGACAAAAATTTACACATCCATAAAATTAAAATTCAATAATTAACATTGAGTCACATTCATACCCATGATATTTTATGTGTTGATTTTCAAATAATTTGGTAAAACCCATATCTAAAAAACCCACATATTTCTCATCAAATGGATATTTTTTCCATTATATTAAGAAGTTATTATTTCTAAATAAGTATTATACATCTATCCCAAAATTATCCACACATGATACAATTCTATAAATGTCGAGCATAGAAATCTTTTTCATAACATATGGAAATAGAAATATGATAGGGGTAAGAAAAAATGAACAATAAGGATAAAAATTTATGTTAAAAATTAAAGGTCATAAAAGAGAATAATATTGGAATACGAGTATGATAATATAAATAAAGTGCATAAAATAACTTAATATATTTATAACCAACAAAATGTGATTCACAAATCTTGAGTCATTGAATAATGTTTTGGTTTAACATAAGATAAATGCCATATGGGTCAACATTCAGGATCCATATTAAATAAACCTTTCCCTAAAATATTAAATATCATATAAATTATAGAATAATCATGAAGGTATATTGGGACAATATATTCATCACTCGTGTTCACTGATATTTCACCCATAATGGAACAAGCAATAATTAGTTTATTTTAGTCATCATTTCACTAGAGAATAAATTATTACTTAATTTATTAGAGAACCATATAAGGCCCCAGCCTTAAACCTTACTTAATCTTGAGCTATTACAAGATTACACATTGAGGATCTTTTCGGGTTTAGAGTTTTAGAGAATTAGATCATAAAACTTGCATTACATTCCACATATAAACAAAGTGGTTACATAAAGATAGTAATCTTCATTCCCATCAATGGAAACACATTTAAAATAAAACATGGATTATTTCTTGACACATCCTTGACTCTATCATCTTATCATGTACCTTTCCGTTGACCTGTGAAAAGCATTTCAAAAACTTGGGATGAGCATAAAAACTCAGTATGGGTTATAAAAAAACATGGAAAGGAAACATGAGTTCATATATACATAAGAATTAAATCTTACTTTACCCATAAAACATAGGCACTTTAACAAACCTCATAAAATCGTGAATAAATCACAGAAATCATAAGACATAAAGGTAACTTGAGGCATTCATAACATTCTTAGGTAGGGAGTAACCCTCTTGGTTACGTTTGGAATACCCATCACAGTATATTCCCTAAAATATCTTCGGATAAACCTTAACATTTCACTCCTTTGCATTACCCAATGCATTGGAGAGCTATATCGGGCTCACCCGCCCTTAGTCTATCACGGAACCACTCGTCTTCATAATAATGCCCAAGAACCATAACATAATCATATCACATCAAACATGCATACAGGAAACATAACATTTCAACATTTCAATCACAAGATATCAATACATCACAAAAAACATTGTGAAAACCATTTTCAATACCAAAATAAAAGAAAAGTAAAACATGGTATTTATTTTTCTTTTAAAAAGAAGGTGTGGCTTGTAGAGGAAGCCGAAACTCAAATAAGGGTCATGACGGTGGAGAAGTCGTTTTCGGCGCATACGTACGACAAAAACATTCCCTTTTTTCGTTTAGTAAACGCTTCGTATAAAAAAGATTCCGTTTGAATAAACGTAAAAGTCAAAGAGGTTTATACACCGTATAAAAGAAAGTTGTGTATAAAATAAAATATGCCTCAACGAAAGGAGATTGAGACGAAGTCCCATACCTCGTATCCGACTTGACCCGACCGTTCTTTAATCTCCTGAATAATAAACGTGAGTTAATCTCTACTTTCTTATGAATCTTTTTCAAGTTCATTATTCCTTTTATACCATGTTATGAACATCATGTAATCAGTTAAGTTAATAATGTTCATTTTGTCGGTATTTGGTTCTTAAGTCAAAAATAGAATTCTTACATTACATGTTGTTAATTTGGTCAAAGGTTCATTATATCCAGAATGGTATTCATGATGTAGATATCATATATGTCATATATATCCATTACATACATGAATTTATAATATTACATAATAATTTAGAGGTAAGAAATGAAATGCACCGTTCATGGAGACGGTAAGCCGTACGTACGCATGAACGCTACTTCCGTTTCTATTTCATATTTTCTGGAATGGAATCATAATGATATAAGAGTATATTATAATTCCAGTATGATATCAAATATAATATCATAGTTCCATCCTTTATATGTCCCACATATGGTATTTAACGAATCAAATCACTTTGAGGGGGCGGTAGTCCGCACTTCCTAAAATGAAGATATCGTGTTTACCCATAATGGAAACCATAAAGGTATACCCAAAATGAAAAAAACATAAGCTTAAGGAAAACATAAACATATTATATATCATATATAAAAATAGTGACATCATAATGGCCACCTTTGAAGGTGTTAAATGAGTATTGAACAATCATCGTTTCGGGAGGCAGAATTTCGCCATCCACGGAAACCGTATGTTCATTAACCATTTGATGTATTTGTGTGAGAGTGTAGATCAAATAAATCTTATAACAACATCCTATTATATTTAAGATATTGGTGTTGTTACAAAAGAAGTAAATAAAAAGATTTTAGGGGGTTGGAGAAGAAAAATAAAACAAATGAACATGAGAGAAAGAATTACCTTTAAAAGTGTAACTCCTTTTGATTTGAGCCTAAAGGGTTCCTTTGAAAGACTTATGCCCAAAGGGAATCCTCTAGGATTAGGAGAGGGATGTGGGGAGAGTAAATGGGCAGGGGTTGGCCGAGCCAAAGGCTTGAGTAGTGTGTGAAATGAGGTAGAGGTGGGGGCCTTTTATAAGAGGAGATGAGGGGCACTTTTGGAAAGTAAAGAAATATTACATTATTTGAAAATGTGCTTCGGTTTTAAAAGGTACCACATTGATATAATTCATGGATAAGGTGATAAGGGTTCGAAATCCACTCATCCAATTGGTTTTTTCCATGTGTAGTTCATAGATT
The DNA here is from genome assembly GCA_963277665.1 of Viscum album. Lineage (NCBI taxonomy): Eukaryota > Viridiplantae > Streptophyta > Magnoliopsida > Santalales > Viscaceae > Viscum > Viscum album. The sequence goes on from OY728120.1 coordinate 1,422,882,139, forward strand.
TTACATTTTCTTTCCATTTTATTTAAATCGTCAAATAATGATGTCATCGCTGCATCATTATTATGTCATATATAGTTTAATTTATTTAATGTCTAAAAATTATAAAAAAAAATACTATGATGTAGGAAATATTTTTATCTTTCCAATGACTATATATAATCAAAATTTGGACTTGTATAACCCTACTCAAAAATTATTTTAGTAAAACATATTATGTTTGTGTCATTTTCACTTTAACATTAAATAAAAAGTAATTTATGTCATTTCCAAACCAAAGTGTCTCCATGGGGTCCCCAAGTTGACCCATGGATTTTCTTGGTCGGCCATGACACAACCAATAAGGTTGGTACATGTGTCTAGGTCATTTCATATTATTAAATCATTATTTATACCTTAAACTACCCTAATTACCACTAATCGCGATTAAAAACTTAATAAGTTACTATTCACCAAAAAATTATTTTAATCTCATTGAACCACATTTTACATACTAATGACAACCATGTATGTCGGATTTTCAAAATTCAATACACATTAGTGGTAAACTTTCATTTAACTGAAAAATCAGTTTGCTTGATTATCACTTAGTGGTTTCACTATTCATCAAAAATTGAAGTTTTTCAGAAAATTACCAAAAATTCACCCTAAGCTATATTTGATCTTCCAAATTCAAAAATGAAGTCTATTTTACAAAATTCAAATCATATAAGTCACATTAATTAATTTAATAATTAATTCCCGCTGCCAGAGCAAATAGCGTGTTTTTACAAAACAATAAGTATCAAAAGATTGACACTAGTTTAAGTCTAATTTCAAAGTGAAATTGATTCCAATGACCACCATTGGATAAAATGGTAAAAATATATTCTAATTTCACTTCAAAACCAATTCAAAACATAATCTAATCATATAAATAAATTATATTAAAAAGCAGTTTTGATGTAAAATGCAGTATTTTTCACTATTCATTAAAAAATGAACACTGTCAGAAAAATACCAAAAATTCACACAAAGTAAATTTTGATGACCCAATCATAAAGAATAAGTTTATTTTGACAAACATAGTTTATAAAATTGTCATATATAGATTTAAAAATGGTTTGCCATCAAAAGATAGTAAAACAATCTTTTAAGAATATTAGTGTATTCCATGCATAAGATTGTATTTATTTTCATTTTAAACCTCTATAACACTATATTAATCATTAATAGACATAGATAAAAATATCTATTATTCATTACTTATTTGGGATGTTACATCCTTCCCCCCTTTAGAAAATTGCGTCCCCGCAATTTATTTACTTATCGAATAAATGGGGGTACTTATCCCTCATTGCATTTTCAGATTCCCATGTTGCCTCTTCAATCATGTGGTTTTTCCACAAAACCATTACTTGGTGAATCACTTTATTCCGTAACACTTGCTCCCTGTGGTCAAGAATCTGGACCGGTTGTTCCTCATAAGATAGGTTCTCTTCCAGCTGAACTACCTCTGGACTCAAAACATGAGATGGATCTGGAATATATTTTCTCAACATCGAAACGTGAAAAACATTGTGTACCTGAGATAAACTCGGAGGTAAAGCCACTCAGTATGCAACTGATCCAACTCTCTCCAGAATTTCATATGGTCCAATGAACCTTGGACTCAACTTTCCTTTCTTACCAAATCTCATCACACTTTTCCAAGGAGAAACCTTGAGAAAAACATGATCACCTACCTCGAAAGATAGATCCTTCCTCCGGTTATCCGCATAACTCGTCTGCCTGCTCTGAGCTATTCTCATGTGTTTCTGAATCAGCTGAACTTTTTCTGCAATCTCTTCTACCAATTCTGGTCCCATCAACTTTCTTTCACCCACTTCATCCTAGAAAGCTGGAGTTCGACACCACTTCCCATATAATTCCTGAAATGGTGCCATCTGTATACTGGGATGAAAACTGTTATTATATGAAAACTCAACCAAAGAAAGATGTTGGTCCCAACTTCCCTGATAATCCATAGAACAAGCTCGTAGCATATCCTCCAAGGTCTGAATTGTTCGTTCTGACTGCCCATCTGATTGCGGATGAAAAGCTGTACTAAAATTTAATTCAGTACCCAACGACTTCTGAAGGCCTTTCCAAAAGTTAGAAGTAAACCTGAGATCACGATCCGATACAATGGAGAGAGGAACTCCATGTAACCTGACTATCTCTTTAAGATACAAACGGGAAATTTGATCAAGAGAGAAAGTATCTCGTATAGCAAGGAAATGAGCAGATTTGGTCAGGCGATCAACAATAACCCAGATTTCATTATTACCTCGAGATGTCTTCGGTAATCCAACAAAAAAGTCCATGGATATATTCTCACATTTCCACTCTGTCACTGGTAAAGGCTGAAGCATCCCTTTCGGTAACTGTCGATCTGCTTTAACCTGCTGACAAGTCAAACAATTCACAGTAAAATCAGCAATATCTCTTTTCATTCCATCCCACCAGTAATACTCCCGCAGATCTCTATACATCTTAGTACTGCCCGGATGAACTGAAAATGAGAACTATGAGCTTCACATAACAACTCTCTCTTCAACTGTGAATCATAAGGCACACACAATCTCTTCCCAAATCTCAAAACGCAATCATTATCAATGTTGAATTCAGGCAACTTACCTTTTTGAACCAGCTCTACCTTTTTCTGCAACTCACTATCTTGCTTCTGTGCTTGCTTGATTCTATCTGATAGAGATGATCTCACTGATACCTGAAACAAAACAGAAGGACTTCCTGCACCAACAACTTCTATGCCAAAGTTCATCAAATCCTTAACCAAAGGATCACGTTCCAGATGCAACATTGTTAATGAAGCATTACTTTTTCGACTCAAAGCATCAGCCACTTTATTTGCTTTTCCCGGATGGTAATGAATTGTACAATCATAATCCTTGATTAATTCCAGCCATCTCCTTTGTCTCATGTTCAATTCTTTCTGAGTGAATATATACATTAAACTTTTGTGATCGGTATATATTTCACACTTTACTCCATACAAATGATGCCTCCAAATTTTTAAAGCAAAAACAACAGCAGCTAATTCCAAATCATGTGTAGGGTAATTTACCTCATGAGTTTTCAACTGTCGTGAAGCATAAGCAATTACCTGATCATTCTGCATTAGAACGCAACCAAGTCCTTTCAATGAAGCATCACTGTATATAACAAACTCACCATTCCTGGAAGGTAGTGCCAAAACTGGATCATTCACCAATCTTCTTTTCAATTCCTGAAAACAATCATCACATTCTTTTGTCCAGATAAACTTAACACCCTTCCGAGTTAGCTTAGTCATTGGACTAGATAACCGTGAAAAATTTCTAAAAAACCTTCGGTAATAGCCCGCCAAACCAAGGAAGCTACGAATCTTGGTTACATTTGTGGGTCTTGGCCATTCTTCCACAACTTTTGTTTTTGCAGGATCAACAGTTATTCCATCTTTAGAAACAATGTGACCAAGGAAAGAAATTTGTTGCAACCAAAACTCACACTTGCTGAATTTCCCATACAGTTTCTTTTCTTTTAAGGTTTGCAAGATAACCCTTAAATGTTTTTCATGCTCCTCTTTACTTTTAGAAAACACCAAAATATCATCAATGAAAACCACCACAAACTTATCCAAGAACTCATGGAAAATTCTATTCATTAAATCCATGAATACAGCAGGTGCATTGGTTATCCCAAAAGGCATTACTACAAATTCATAATGGCCATATCTCGTATGGAACGCGGTCTTCGGAATATCTGCCTCCTTTACCTTCAGCTGATGGTACCCCGATCTCAAGTCAATATTTGAAAAAAACTGAGCTCCCTGGAGCTGATCAAACAAATCATCGATATGAGGCAAAGGATATTTGTTCTTAACAGTGATATTATTCAAGGCTCTATAATCAATGCAAAGTCTCATAGAACCATCTTTCTTTTTAACAAATAAAACAGGAGCACCCCAAGGTGATGTGCTAGGTCTAATGAAACCTTTCTCTAAAAAATCTTAAAATTGCTCCTTCAACTCTAAAAGTTCAATTTGTGCCATTCGATAAGGGGGTTTTGAAATTGGCTTAGCATCAGGAACTAAGTCAACAGTAAACTCAACTTCCCAATCTGGTATTATTCTAGGCAACTCATCAGGAAAAAAATCAGGATACTCATTTACCACTGGAACATCATTAATCTGAACAGTTCCTTTATTTTCAACGACGTGTGTAAGGTAACATTCATTTCCATCTTTCACAAGTTTCTCGGCCTCTTGATAAGTTATCAAAAGTAAGGGTTCATTCTTGTAAACAAACTGAAAGTCTTTCTGAAAAGAAACTTCTTTAGCTCTACAGTCAATCTTAGCATGGTAAATAGAGAGCCAATCCATACCCAGGATAACATCAAACTCTACTAGAGGTAGAACAATAAGTTTTGCAAGTAGGTTCTTTCCACAGATAAGGATAGGAAGATTCTTGTAAATTCTTTTTTCCTCGACACTTCCCCCATGTGTTTTTACCAAAAGTTCAGGAGTCATTTCTTGAGATGGTATTCCCATTTTACTAGAAAAGGTTTCAGATATGAAAGAATGTGTAGACCCCGAATCAAACAACACACTGGCATAATCTGAAAAAACAAACAAAGTACCTGATACAACTTCATTTGATGGCCCGACATCTGCTGAAGTAGTTGTAAAGGATTTCACCACCCCTTTCTTCTTGTATTATAACTTCTTCCCATCACTCAACCTCTTTGTCGGACACTCATTTGCATAGTGACCCATCTCATTGCACTTAAAACATTTCACTAACTTTAAATCAAATTTGTTCTTACCTTCACCTTGATCCTTTTCAGTGCAATCACGACCCTTATGTCCCATCTTACCACATCGGTAGCACTTTCCAAAATTCAGAAGACATTCCCCAGCATGCCTTTTTCCACATTTATCACAAGCTGGAAACTTAGTTTTCTTACCATCAGACATTTTTAAAGAATTCTTACCTTTCTCCTGCCACCTCGGTCTCTTCTTCTGCTGGTTGTTATAGAACACTTGGTCATCGGCAAACTCCATTTCCAACTTCTCAGCACATCGAACAAGCTTTTCATAACTTTTAAACTCACGAGAAGCTAATTCCCTTCGATACTTTGGATTTAATCCTGAGTAAAAACGATTGATTTTACTATCAAGGTCTCGGATAAAATTTGGAGCATACCTTTCCAATCGAGTGAACCTTTCTTCATAGGCAGCCACTGAGTCTTCCTCTTGCCTCAATTCCAAGAATTGATTTTCCATCCTAAGTCGAACAGCCTTAGGAAAATACTTCTCAAGAAACATACCTTTGAATTCATCCCAGTCAAGAGCATCAATCTCATCGGCATCCCTGATATTTTTAACCATAGACCACCACTGATCTGCTTCACCCTCCAAACGGTAAATGTAAAGACTAACCTTTCGATTGTCTGAACACCCCATGACATCAAAATTCTTCTCCAGTGCTTTAATCCATCCTTCAGCTAGCACAGGGTCAGATGATCCACTGAATGATGTTGGATGTTGCCTCATGAAATGTTCCACCACTGACATGTTCCTCTGCGGTTGGTCTGGCTGATCTCGTGTATGGATACCACCGCCATTTATCGCTTGAGTCAACTGCGCCATTACTGCAACAAACTGTTCAGTTCCAATTCCGACCATTTTTGGATGCTGATTCGGAAGGTTATTTCCTTCTATATGCCTTCCTAGCACTGCTTCCATGTTTCCTCTGCGGAAAACCATTCTGAACAAACATGTCTTAGATGAAGCAACATGGTAATCCGTAAATTCTATATCATTTCAAAAAAAATATTTTTGGATAATAATTTAATATAATTCTAACTCCTAAAGTTATCTAAACCGACCTCTGATACCAACTATAAGGCCCCAGCCTTAAACCTTACTTAATCTTGAGCTATTACAAGATTACACATTGAGGAACTTTTCAGGTTTAGAGTTTTAGAGAATTAGATCATAAAACTTGCATTACATTCCACATATAAACAAAGTTGTTATATAAAGATAGTAATCTTCATTCCCATCAATGGAAAAACATTTAAAATAAAACATGGATTATTTCTTGACACATCCTTGACTCTATCATCTTATCATGTACCTTTCCCTTGACCTGTGAAAAACATTTCAAAAACTTGGGATGAGCATAAAAACTCATTATGGGTTATAAAAAAAACATGGAAAGGAAACATGAGTTCATATATACATAAGAATGAAATCTTACTTTACCCATAAAACATAGGCACTTTAACAAACCTCATAAAATCGTGAATAAATCACAGAAATCATAAGACATAAAGGTAACTTGAGGCATTCATAACATTCTTAGGTAGGGAGTAACCCTCTTGGTTACGTTTGGAATACCCATCATAGTATATTCCCTAGAATCTCTTCGGAGAAACCTTAACGTTTCACTCCTTCACATTACCCAATGCATTGGAGAGCTATATCGGGCTCACCCGCCCTTAGTCTATCACAGAACCACCCGTCTTCATAATAATGCCCAAGAACCATAACATAATCATATCACATAAAACATGCATAAAGGAAACATAACATTTCCACATTTCAATCACAAGATATCAATACATCACAAAAAACATTGTGAAAAACATTTTCAATATCAAAATAAAAGAAAAGTAAAACATGGTATTTATTTTTCTTTTAAAAAGATGGTGTGGCTTGTAGAGGAAGCTGAAACTCAAATAAGGGTCATGACGGCGGAGAAGTCATTTTCGCCGCATACGTACGAAAAAAAAATTCCCTTTTGTCGTTTAGTAAATGCTTCGTATAAAAAAGATTCCTTTTGAATAAACGTAAAAGTCAAAGAGGTTTATACACCGTATAAAAGAAAGTTGTGTATAAAATAAAATATGCCTCAACGAAAGGAGATTGAGACGAAGTCCCATACCTCGTATCCGACTTGACCCGACCGTTCTTTAATCTCCTGAATAATAAACTTGAGTTAATATCTACTTTCTTATGAATCTTTTTCAAGTTCATTATTCCTTTTATACCATGTTATGAACATCATGTAATCAGTTAAGTTAATAATGTTCATTTGGTCGGTATTTGGTTCTTAAGTCAAAAATAGACTTCTTACATTACATGTTGTTAATTTGGTCAAAGGTTCATTATATCCAGAATGTTATTCATGATGTAGATATCATATATGTCATATATATTCATTACATACATGCATTTATAATATTACATAATCATTTAGAGGTAAGAAATGAAATGCACCGTTCATGGAGACGGTAAGCCGTACGTACGCATGAACGCTACTTCCATTTCTATTTCATATTTTCTGGAATGGAATCATAATTATATAAGAGTATATTATAATTCCAGTATGATATCACATATAATATCATAGTTCCATCCTTTATATGTCCCACATATGGTATTTAACGAATCAAATCACTTTGAGGGGGCGGTAGTCCGCACTTCCTAAAATGAAGATATCGTGTTTACCCATAATGGAAACCATAAAGGTATGCCCAAAATGAAAAAAACAGAAGCTTAAGGAAAACATAAACATATTATATATCATATATAAAAATAGTGACATCATAATGGCCACCTTTGAAGGTGTTAAAAGAGTATTGAACAATCATCGTTTCGGGAGGCAGAATTTTTCCATCCACGGAAACCGTATGTTCTTTAACCATTTGATGTAGTTGTGTGAGAGTGTAGCTCAAATAAATCTTATAAAAACATCCTAGTATATTGAAGATACTGGTGTTGTTACAAAAGAAGTAAATAAATAGAGTTTAGGGGGTTGGAGAAGAAAAATAAAACTAATGAACATGAGAGAAAGAATTACCTTTAAAAGTGTAACTCCTTTTGATTTGAGCCTAAAGGCTTCCTTTGAAAGGATTATTCCCAAAGGGAATCCTCTAGGATGAGGAGAGGGATGTGTAGAGAGTAAATGGGCAGGGTTTGGCCGAGCCAAAGGCTTGAGTAGTGTGTGAAATGAGGTAGAGGTGGGGGCCTTTTATAAGAGGAGAGGAGGGGCACTTTTGGAAAGTAAAGAAATATTACATTATTTGAAAATGTGTTTCGGTTTTAAAAGGTTCCACATTGATATAATTCGTGGATAAGGTGATAAGGGTTCGAAATACACTCATCCAATTGGTTTTGTCCATGTGTAGTTCATAGATTTTACATTGTCTTTCCATTTTATTTAAATCGTCAAATAATGATGTCATCCCTGCATCATTATTATGTCGAATATAATTTAATTTATTTAATCTCTAAAAATTATTAAAAAAAATACTATGATGTAGGAAATCTTTTTATCTTTCCAATTACTATTTATAATCAAAATTTTGACTTGTATAACCCCACTCAAAAATTATTTTAGTAAAACATATTATGTTTGTATCATTTTCACTTTAACATTAAATAAAAAGTAATTTATGTCATTTCCAAACCAAAGTGTCTCCATGGGGTCCCCAAGTTGACCCATGGCTTTTATTGGTCGGCCATGACACAAAAAATAAGTTTGGGACATGTGTCTAGGTCATTTCATATTATTAAAGCATTATTTATACCTTAAACTACCCTAATTACCACTAATCGCGATTAAAAACTTAATAAGTTACTATTCACCAAAAAATTATTTTAATCTCATTGAACCACATTTTACATACTAATGACAACCATGTATGTAGGATTTTCAAAATTCAATACACATTAGTGGTAAACTTTCATTTAACTGAAAAATCAGTTTGCTTGATTATCACTTAGTGGTTTCACTATTCATCAAAAATTGAAGTTTTTCAGAAAATTACCAAAAATTCACCCTAAGCTATATTTGATATTCCGAATTCAAAAATGAAGTCTATTTTAAAAAATTAAAATCATATAAGTCACATTAATTAATTTAATAATTAATTCCCGCTGCCAGAGCAAATAGCGTGTTTTTACAAAACAATAAGTATCAAAAGATTGACACTAGTTTAAGTCTAATTTCAAAGTGAAATTGATTCCAATGACCACCATTGGATAAAATGGTAAAAATATATTCTAATTTCACTTCAAAACCAATTCAAAACATAATCTAATAATATAAATAAATTAGATTAAAAAGCAGTTTTGATGTAAAATGCAGTATTTTTCACTATTCATTAAAAAATGAACACTGTCAGAAAAATACCAAAAATTCACACAAAGTAAATTTTGATGTCCCAATCATAAAGAATAAGTTTATTTTGACAAACATAGTTTATAAAATTGTCAAATATATATTTAAAAATGGTTTGCCATCAAAATATAGTAAAACAATCTTTTAAGAATATTAGTGTATTCCATGCATAAGATTGTATTTATTTTCATTTTAAACCTCTATAACACTATCTTAATCATTAATAGACATAGTTAAAAATATCTATTATTCATTACTTATTTGGGATGTTACAAACCATATCATGGGATCGCCAATAATCATCTAAAATTTCAAGAAACCTTAACATAAAAAAACACATAAGGGTTTATTATCAATATAAAACTCATAAAAACAACTTTCATTCCTTTATATATTTATTAAACCATAGAAAAACGGGTCTCATGACAATTTCATTAAAAAAACATCATTAGGCATCCAAATAAATAATTTTTATGGTATAATTAAAACATATATCCATTTTAGGATAATAAATAATAAATTATGTTAACATAGATGAAAAAAACATTTATATAATAATTTGAAATATGATTTGAAAAACTTAAAATAAATATCCATTTCTTTTGGGATCTTTTAAAAATAATAAAACTCTAAAATACAATGGAAAAAGGATATTATTTGAAAAAACATGTAAATTTTGAAAATGATATTAATAATAAATAATTTAAATTACATTAGGGAAAATAGATCAAGTGGTAAAAAATAAAAAACATTATTTTCACAAATTTATAAAGAAAGTCAAAAGTGAATCATATGGAAAAAATTAAAAAGATTTATTTTTAAAGATTTATAAAAAATCTCATATAGTAGAAAATTTATTACCTAAATAATTGAAGTGTAATAAATTAAATTTTTAAAAAATATAAATAATATTGATCTGGAGGGAAAAGAGTTTGAAAAATTATATTAAAAACATTAAAGGAATATTTTTAAATAAAATAATTAAAAATATTTCAAATCAAAACACATTGAGAGAAAGTACACGAAAAGGAAAATTTAAATACAATTAAAAAAGAGAAAAATTATATAATATGTTAAATAGAAAGTATATACACCATATAAATGATTAAGTTACATAATATAAAACATGCCTTAAAGAACGAAAATTCAGACAAAGAACCATTATGGATTTACTTACGTTTGAATCAAAACCCCTTGAAGCAGAGAACGTAGAAAAAATATTAAATACTATTAAAAAAATATACAACCATTATATAAAATGTAAAATAGAAAATATATACACTAAATAAAATAAAATAGGTGCATGTTAGAAAAAATGTCTGAAAAAGGAAATGTGAGATGATAAATCATTATAGATTTTACTATACTTGAATCAAAATAAATTTAAGGAAATAAAATGATTTGTATTTCTTAATATAATAAATTATGTTAAAAAAGTATAATACATTAATTGGGTAGTGAATCAAAATAAAACCATATAAAATTTAAACATGTTGCACACAATGAATCATGGCTCAAGGAATTGAAGTTGAGACTAATAAACCCTTACTACCTTAGTAGATTTTAAATCAAATCCCAACGAAGTGAACCTTATATTGATTTTAAAATCTATTGAAATGAAAATTAATCATTAAAAAATAAATTCATGGGTTTATACACACCACATAATATTAAAAAAGTGCTGAATATAAAGAATATATCAATGAAGTGAAATTGAGAAAAGAAACACTTACACAGATCATAACATTTAAAGTAAGAATCAATCACTGATATGATTGTGTGAATAACATAAAAAAATATAAAAAAAATTAAATTAAAAAATCATAGTTCATAAAAAACATAATCTTGGCATTACATAGTCAATATAGAAGTAATATAACACAATAAAATTAAATTGAGCTACGAATCCCATTACTATAGTATTTTTATTAGTTGAATGTACTCTAACATCCCTGTATAATATATTTAGGTTTAAAATTAATATTAATACAAAATATATTCTTTTTTATTTTATTTTAGATCATCTATCTATATATATTAATTGGATATTGAATAAAATTAATATTAGGTTGTTAACCATTCTGTTTCCTTTATATGCTTCGGTTTTTCAATTTCAATCATTGATTCTGGTATATAAGTTAATTATATCTTTACTTTTTATGACAATATAATTTATGTGTTTGATATAAATTTTTATTCCCATTTCAATTTCCAGGAACTTATGCTTAGTATGTATGGAATGCTTAAAAATTCATTTCTTGGTGTTTATTTAATTAAAAAAAAGATTTTGGTTTATAGGTAAAAATAATTTTCAATATTGAAAATATATAAATAATAAAAAAATAAAAAATTTCATTATTCCATATTATTATCAATATTTATGTCTTCTTATTCAATCATGATATAGACATCATACGCACCTTCTCATATGCGTTAAAATTGACCAAAACCAAAACATGCTATAAAAGTTGAATGATTAAGAAACTGTTAATGTATAGTGATAATATTAATTTTATATAATCCTAATTATTTAAATTTTTTTATTAAACTAATATTTTTTATTCAATAATATGTAGATAAAAAAATTAATTTAAATATAATTGTAAGAAATTATTATTTACAATGTGTCTTAATAAGATTGTTTTAAGTGGTTAAATTTTTAAGAAACTACTTTTTGTTAGTATTATTAAAATAATGGGAAAATAATATTTTAAAAAATATTTTTAATTTTATAAATATCATATTTATTAAATAGATAAATTTTCATAACCATACATGTAAGGAAATGATGAAAAATGAACTATGTTGTTCATTGAGGCGGTAATACCTACATAACCTTGACAATGCTGTCATTTTCCAATGGATATAATGAAGATATTTAAGGGTTATTACATAAAAATAATAACATTTAAATTAAATAATTATACTAATTTAATTATATTTTTATGGTTATATATGATCTTGAGGTTGAAGAAGATGAAGAAATAAATAAAATAACTCAGTTAAAACAATTGCCACTTTCTTGGATATCCTCCATTAGACTTCCCCTTAATACCTCCTATCTTGGTCTTTGGGGAAGAATAGAAAATACAGGACATGAAAAAGTGTCTTGGGTAGAGTTTTTGGAAGATTTTGGTTGATATATAAATATTTTGGTGTGAGAATAAGTGAGGTAGAAAAAGGCGCCTTTTGTAAGTGAGTTGAGTGACACTCTTGTAATACATGATATCTTTATATATAATAAATTATATACTCAATTAAAGTGGAATAAAATAATTCCATTTTGAGTATAGTATATATAGGTTCTATAATCCACTAAACCAATCAAATTTATACATGTTTTTATGAAATTTATGGTCTTATCCCTTTGTTAAAAACCCTTTTAACCCTTTCAACCTTTATCGTGGTGACTAACATTTTCTATGGTAGATTATTTTTATTTTGAAAAATTAAATAGAAAATATTTAAAAATTTGAAAAATATAATTACAAATATTAATTTTTAAATAATAAATTTATGGAGGTGATAAAAAATAATTTTAATAAAAGTACACTCAATGCAACAAAAATTGTTTTTAGAAGAAGGAATTTTTTATGCATAAAAATGAAATACACAAAATCATATATAAAATTAATTATAATGAAATTTATTTTTTTATGGATAAATAATGGATATTTATTTAAATTTAAAATAAATCAAAAAACCCAATGGTTATTTATGAATACTTTATTAAAGGAAAATTTCCAAAAAATAGTTTTTATTTAAAACAAATTCAAATTCAGTTCTAAAATTTCAATCATTGATTTTATAAATTCAACACAATACTTTTAAATTATTTATATTAAAACTAAAATTAGTATTTTTTTTATATTTTTTTTAAAATAACTTATTCTTATATCATAATCATTTCATAAAAGTTCTGATATTTTTTAAAACAAAACCTTTCCCTATTCACTCAAAAAGAAACACTTTTAGAAATTATCTAAAAATTCATCCTAATATAATTATAATATGTTAAATTCAAAAGTGATGTTTGTTTTATAAAAATTATATTACAAAATTTATAAATTTTACTTTTAATTAAAACCATATAACATGTGAAAAATAGTTTATTTCAAATAATATATATTTGTTTTCAAAATGAAAAACCATATAATTATTTCATAAATTGATATAATAATGTATCATAATAAATATGAATATGAATTTATATAATTTTATTTAATATCCATTTATAAAATATTTTATAATAAATTATTTTAAGAAAATTTATTTAACCATTAAATAAAACCCATTTTGTATCATAAAGTAAATAAAATAATTTCAATTATATAGTTCGTATCTAATTGATTATATAATATGATATAAATATATATACATGTTTAAATAATATATATAAACTCATAATAATTAATATTAATAAACCATTAAAGTAATACCTTTTTATAAATTCTTGGGTTTTCACCAAAACCACATCCCAAATGAGTTTTAGTAAACCAAAGGTATTTAAGCCAACCTTAAGTGATTATGAGGTACTTATAAGGTCTTGTGGTTTTCTATACTGGTTACATTTGTGTATTTAGGTGACAAAAATTTCAAATTGGTATTAGGGAGGTGGATTGAGGATATCTTGGATCAGGGAAATTATGGTTTAGACTAGAGATAGGATACTTGACCTTATGAGTTACATTGTGTGTGTGTATAGATAATATGGATATGATGGAAACCTGAGTAGACTAGTGATGTTCAAGTATTTAGTGTAGGATACATATGTGTCTGAGAGGTATTATTTTAGGTATATTTTGATGGAATTGAGTAAGTTATGGGAAATATGTTATAGGGATTGACAAGGTGTCACTATTTGGTTTAGTTCATACATCATCATAGGAATCTACTAGTAGGCACATGTAGGATGTCATGTTATACTGCATACTTTCTTGAGTTTTTTATATTTTAATTAGAATCAATTAGATGTTTTTATTAACTAAAAAATTAACAACAAACACAAATATATATATATATATATATGTAGAATTTCCCTATATTTATATGTAAGTGATGACCTGTTTAATATGAATCAAAAATTAGTTTCAAGGTTTGTAATGAAATCCTATTTAATATTTATTTATTGATCATGTAATTATTCTTGGGTCATTAATTTATGGACAATTATAACTATTACTTGTTGAAGATGTTATTGTTCTTTGTTGATCATGTTATTGTTTCCCATTTATATTATATAGTTGAGAATGTAATTTTTTTCTTAATAAGTTATTAATTCTGATTATGAAACCTATTTTTTTATGAATAATCTAACAGAAGAGTTGTTTGTGAATTTAATTTGAACATGTCGTCCACTATATGAATAGATTTTCTATTTTAATCGTGCAACTTGTTGTCTATTTAAAATCATGTTACATAATTGTATTAATTTTTTTATTGAGAATCTCATTTATGTTTCTCCCATGTCATGTTGTGTCAAATGTGTGTATAATTTATGAATGGTTTTATAAAACACATAGAAAATTTTATTTTGAAAAAAACCTTTTAAAAATATCATGTTTTGAATGATAAAGAGTTTTTGAAAGGTGATGAGTAATATAGAATGGATATTTCTTTGTAAAATTATTTAAGTTAGTATTTCATTAAATTTAATCACTCAATAACATGTTATGTGTAATTATTACTTTTTGGGAATTATTATATTAATTTAAAGATTAAACAGAGATATTATTTTCCTAAAAAGTAATCAGTATAATGAATTGGGTTTTTTAAAGCTACATGTTTTAGAAATTTATCAATATTTAATTTTTAAATGTGGTTTATATTTTTTGTAAAGATTATTTTAATAAATGAATATAAATTATGATTTTAAAATGAGAAGATAATCTATCACACATTAATTTTTTTCTCCTTTTTTATTTTATGTTTCGGACTTGGGTTTCTCTCTCATGTTTCTACTTTGATGGGTTTGAATTTTGTGTTTTAGAGTGTTTTTTCTAGCTTCACGATTAGAACACAGTTATAATAAACTGTGTGGAATCATCTAGGAAACTATGCAGCTTAAGGTTTGGTGTTGGGGGCATGGTGCATGACAAGCATATGATTATAGAAACTATGCAGAAAGCATGTGGTGAGGTTCTAATTTTGGACAGAGGCATGGGTAATGCTTGGTGTATGGGTTGGGGAACTATGTACCTAGCCCATGCGAGGTATCCCTCTTCTCCGGTAAGGGGCACATAATTGGTGCATTGTTTGGAAAACCACGTAGTCGAACCATGCGAACTGCCCAGATCTTAAAAATGAAAAAATGGCTCTTATACCCTCTCTATATTTTTATCACTAATCTTCCCATTTCTTCCTCCTAGTTCAAATAGCCCTAAGGGAGTTCATCCATTTTTCTGTAAGGCTCTTCTTCCCCCCAATTGTGTATCTAAGGGAATTCTTCATGTTTCTCGGAAAATATATCAAGGTAATCTCTTCTCTTCTTTTTCCTCTTTCTTCTCCTTCAATTTTCTTTTGAGCTAATCTTCTATTTTGTTCTTGTTTATCTAGGGTTCATGTTTCCATTGGTTTATGTTGGGGGGTTTTGTGTGTTTAACCTTCCTTATGGTTTTACTTTCTTCCTTGGACCTTGGAGATGTAGTTTTGGGTGTGTGTTATTGAATTTCCCTAAGTTTGGGATAGGTTTTGATTTTCAATTGTATTTTAAATTTAAGAATTATTTGTTTATAAATTGTTTCGCCTTATTTATTTAAAAAATATTCAGGTGTGATAGTTGTAATATTTTTTTGGTGAGAAAATTGGAGATTTTTTCTTTTTATGAAGTGAATATCATTGTTTTGGTTGAATGTTGCACCCCAAGAGTTTAATAAAATACCAATTTTCTTTTTCATGTGATTTTTAGATTATAAATCTTGTAATGGTATTATTAATGTTTTATTTTAAATCTAAATAGAGTTTTTGGGTTTATAAAATGGATTTATAAATGGTTTTGAACTTGGAAGTGGTGGGTGTTTGGTTCTTGAAAATTGAATGGCATGTGATGACGATGATGTGTGGACCATTTGGATTTTTAATGAAAGTGGGTTTTTTTACACATGTGGTATGATCAATTAAATGATATTTTACAGAAGTATTGTGACATGGAAAATGGTTCTTTTCACATTTTTGTAAAGGTTCCTTCTATTATTTGTAAAAGGATGCTTGGGACCCGTTTGGAATTTTTCTGCAAGTGGTGAAAATTTTCATCATGAAAACCTTCCTTAGATAATATTATTTCCTTACATTAATTTAATTAATGTGATGTATTCACTTTGGAATCCTTGTGATCCATTTATGAGAATGGGTGGGGCATCCTTGTTGTAGACTACTTGTGACCTATTTACCTTTATCGGAATAGGAGATCCTCAGTGTGGATTCCCTTGAGATAAATTTATTTTTAGAAAGATATTGATATTTGGAGTGATTTAGGGTTGTTCATATTGTATGAATTATTATATATGATATATTTTTTTGTGATTATATTCTCAGTTAGCATCGGTTGGCTCAACCCCTTTATACTCTTGATATGGGGACCTAACATAGCAAGTGAATTTTCTCAAAATGATTGTTTCACTAGTTAGGATTAAACATTTACTAGTGGACAGTAATAGGGGATATGATATGTTTGTTTATTATTTCTATGGGATATTTTCCCTCAGTTAGTCCATTTAGGGTATGATCGATCATGTGGGAAAAGTTTTATGTCATCGAGTGAGGCATGCATTCCAGGATGAGGCAATACGCATAGTATGTTATGGATTATTACATGAGCTCCTAGGATATCCCATGTCTATTGAAACATAGTTTTCTGAAATAGGTGATTGAGATACTTGTTGGTTAGTCACTATTGTGTGCTTATCTTCATTACCCTTATTATGTGGTCATTATTATAGCTTATTTTTAGGGTATGTTTCTTGGGTAAAAGTTGTTTGTTGGCTTTAAAAGGGTTATGGAAAATGTTTCACATGCTTTATTTTCATTTTCAAAATGAAATTATTTTCCTTTCTCTTTGACATTCTAAAGGTCCTCTCTTGGGGACGAGTGTGGTTTTAAATAGAAAATGGAAAAGGGACTATAGTTTTCTATAAATTTGAAATTGTGTGGAAATGAATACTTTTATATATTTTATTTTGAACCTGAATTAAATTTTTTCTTATTTAAAGGAAGGGAATTTGGAATATATTTTTTGGGAAGGCTTACTAAGTTTTAGTCCTCACACCTGTAGTTATTTCTTATTTTTAGCTTCTGGTATAGGTTTCATCTTAGTATCTCTCACTTGGGGTGATTGTTGGTCTTGGTATTGGAGAGTGAACCTGAGGGTCACATAGTGATGTTTTGGTTGTCAGGTCCTATTGGTTTTTGTTGTTCAATTTTTTGTAATCTCAGTTTTGTAAAATTATAATCAATTTAGTAATTTAGTCATTGGGGCTACTCTATTTATTTACAATATATAGTTTATTTATTTTTTAGGATAAATCATTCCTTTAGTTACTCGCATGATTCCCGACACTAGTTTTCAACCCGAAAGGATCCGGAATTCCACTCAGGCATTTCCATGGATCAACTAAGGTGACCGATTTGGGATTGAACCGGGTTGGTTCATGAAAAAATAGTATACGCACTAGGTACCCTTGGAGGAACTAGAGTTCAAAGCACCATTTTCTACTTTGGGATGTTAAGGTAGATGGATTAGGATTGTCAAAACTCAGGGTCAATGTCTGGGGGATTGTTTAGATAACACTTTCTGAATTGAACTTTGAGTTTCCTTGGGATGTCAGGATTTTTTTGGTTACTTTGGTTCTTGTTAGTTGTTTTGTGCTTTGGAAATGAAAAGTCACTTTTTACAATGGTCTCAGTGAGCTCGTAGGGCCTGGAAATCCATGTCGTGCTAGGGACATGACGCTAGAATAATCTCAATGATAGTGGTGTGATTGGTATATGACCACAAACCATATGGCCAAGTCACCCATCACTAATATTTTCTCTTTAAGATTTTTTTTTGGAATTCCATGGTTTTGAAAATTGTTTTGAAGGTTGTTGTTTTAGAATTATAAAAAAAATAGATTTATGAGGGTAATGGTTTAGTTTTGGGAAAATGAAAAAAGTATTTTAAAAATTAGCATTTGGGAAGGCTCTAGAAAAACTTACTTTTGTAAAATGATTTTTTGGTAAAATGGGGAGTGGTTTATTGAGATTATATTTTTATAGTGAAAACCAAAGGTTTTTTCAAAATTTTTTCTTAGGAATTAGAAATTTATCATAAATATGGTTTTGGGAATTTGTTTTATGTAATGGAAATGGGGTTTTAATCTAATGTTTTTTGATGTGATGGTATTTTTTGAGATTCTGAATGTTTTTTTAATAAGATGATTTGGATTTTGGATGAAATCCCAAGGATTTTCTTTTGAGTGCGATAAAATGGTTGTTTCTTGGATTTTGAAAATGGACTTGACTTGGTGGTTGGTGGGAATTGAAAGGTTTTTTGAATTTTAAAGTGAGAATGTTTTTTGAACTTTAGTATTTCCATGAGTGATCACATGCATGTATATGAGTGGAAATATAGATGGTTGATGGTCTGGGTGGATGAGTTTCCTAATTATCATGAGTGGATGGGTGATATAGGTGAAATGGAAATGTGCATGTGAGTGATTATCTTTGAAATACCATTGGTGGGTGTTCAACTTAACAAGTTGTTTTCTTTTCACAATTAATTTTTTGAAGAATTTTTTTACGTATTGATAACTAATGGTTGTGTGATGCTTTTATTTATAATTTAGAAGTGTTTTATGTGGGTTTTTTGAGTTTTTAATGTTTTTGGTTTTTTTTTATTTGTATTCATGTAAGATTATAGAAAGAATTTTTGGGATGCTTGTGCCTTGGATCCCCTTGTTATGCTCAATGTTTGTTCAAAGTTAATTTTAGTTTACGAGTTTTTTCTCATTGAGCCTTTTGATTTCGGGTTTCCTAGTGGAATCCCCACAAAGATTCAATGGATATTCATGGTGAAGATATGGGTGGTTTATGATTAGAAGGATTTATAGTTAATCAACAAAAGGATTTTCTTCTTTATTTTTTAAAGATAAATCCACCTCTCTTTTATGGTCAAGTATATCCTCTTGAAGTGAAATAGTGGAAGTAGAAAATTGAAATAAACTTCTATTTTATCAAGTTTACTAATTAGTTAAAAGTAATTTTTTTTATCTTCATACAATAAGGAATAACCAAAAAGTGATGGAAAATAGTCTCTCAGACTAATCCTCAAGAAGATCTCTCCTGGGAGTTCTTTAAGGATTTGTTCATCTGAAATTATTTCTATTAGATAGTGAAGGTGAGAAAGAGAAAGTAGATGACCGGTCTGCAGCAATGTGATGGAATAATGTCAGATTTAAATGGTTATTTTTTGTGCTCGGTTACATAACATCCATTTTACAATGGGGATGATTCCTTTAATGCTCAGAATCTTAAGTTCGGGATTCATCCTAATATACATTTTAATGTCTCGGAGTTCAATATAACACATTTAGATGATGGGGTAAAGAAATCTATTCATTTTGAAGCAATGTTAACATTAGTTATTAAAGAATTATTCCCAAATTTAGTTCCTAGAATTGGTGAGGGTAATTCATGTAAGTAAGTGACGGGGAATCCCAAAGCTATTGATGTTGGTCATGGAATCAAAAGGCCTATAGACATTTCATCAGCTTCATCTAGGCATGAGATCCTGGTGTGTCATCAATGGTGAAATTTGGGTCATAGGATGCCAGCTTCTTCGAGTGCTCTGAAGACCTACCATAACTTTGGATTCTTAGGCCAGTTACAATGATTTTATAGGGGTGTTTCTAGGAATAATCATAGATAAATATCCACAACTTCAAAAGACACCCCATGCTGTTTGCAGGGGTAAGGTATTATTTTTAGTTCAGTTTAAATTCCCTTTCTATGTAATTTATTCCTTCTATTGTAATGGTTATTACTAGTAGTATTGGTGGTGAAATATTTTTTGAGATGTAAGGGGATGTTGTGGATCTTCTAAGAACTCCCATTTCAATGAAATTGTGTTTTTACATTGTAAATTCTAAATTCATCCATTCTAATTGGTGGGGTGTTTGGCATGTGCATCTTCTAATTCCCAGCTATTTTGAAGTTTATTTGTTATAGAAAGTGAGTTTTGTAGTGTTATGATTTTTTGGTTCAACCTAAGGTGCTGTGTGGATGGTTTTGGCCCCATAAAATGAGTTCAATTCAAAAAAATTCATCTCCTAACTGTAGGGTCAGACATAATTCAAATATTAGGTCTCCAACCATAGGTCCTAGAGTGAATCTTTTCATGCAGTTAAGAACCCTAGGGTGTGGGGATATTTGGATCTTGTTTATGTATCCACCATTGGGATAAGGCAGTTTAAATGTTCTTATTAGGTCATCTCTTTTCGTTCTGAGATTCTCTTTATTGTAAAGATCTTGGTGGTATTATCCTTGTGCAATTCCAATGGTTTTTCATTCTTGGATACAAGTTTCTGATTGGTTTTCCTTGCATCAAAGGACCTTGTGAATCGGTTTTAGTGATACTCTCATTGGGTTCCATACCTTCCCCCTGTGGTGGGGGTTTTTGGTTAGTGTTTGAGTTTTCTGGATCTTTTAATAGAGTTGGTTCTTAATGTTGGGGTGACCCACTATAGGTTTAATTGAGGTTTATTCTAGTCTGAATCAGTTTTAGTTTGTTTCTATTTGTGAGGATCCCATTTTGGCCTCCTATGTTGTTAATATGGTTCTATACTTTGGTGTTATCCTGGTAGTGGGCTGTTTTGTTTGGAGTTATCTAATCTCATGTTTCATTCAATTTGGGTGAACATTGGAATTCTTCAGAGTGTGGCCTATAGTCCTTTTTTAAGCAATGTCATGGAGTTTGTGTCTTGAGTTTCCATTTCTTCTCAAGAAGTGGTTCTGTTTTGTTGGTTTTCTTCGGTTAAGAGGTTTTAGTTTTGTTGTGGTGGTGGTTGATGTATTCTTGGTTTGAGTGGTTGGATCATTCCATTATTGAATTCATTTTATTTGATCAATCAACTAGAAAATTTGTGGTTTTCACAGGAAGTGTTATGGTGGGTAGAATGGCCACACCCATATTATTTTAATATCATGTTTTAGTTTAGATTTTTCCCTTGAGTTTTTATCATAGGTTTCAGGTGTGACATGTTTGAATTTTGGGTTTCAGAGTGTTTTTCTCCAGTACCATGACTATTACACAATTAGAGTAAATCGTGAGAAATCCTATAGATTACCATGCTTCATATGTTTTGGTGTCTGGGGAATGGCACACTTCTTGTGAACGGTTAGGGAAATCATGCAGAAAGTGTGTGGGGGGTTTCTGGTTTTAGAAAGAGGTGTTAGTCATGGTTGGCTCATTGGTTGGGAAAACATGACACTAACCCATGCAAGGTACCCCTCTTCTACAGTAAGGGGTGCACAATTGGTTCACGATTGAAACATATTAACATATGGATTGTAAAATTGTGTGGCCAAACTATGTGGGCTACCCAGATCCTAAAAATGTGAAATGACTCTTCTTTCTTCTCGGTAGTTTTAGGCCCAATCTTCCCATTTCATCCTCTTCATTGTTTTTATATCCCATGGAGAGATCCTACCTTGTTCCTCAAGGCTCTCTTTTCTCCCAGGATTGTATCTATGGGAATTATTTAAGTTTTCAGGAAAATATGTCATGGTAATCTCTTCTCCTCTTCTCCTTCTTTATTCTCCTTATATTTTCCCTTGAGTTCATCATCTCTCTTGGTCATGAGGATATAATTTTGATTTTTCCCTTGATTTATGTTGGGGGGTTTGTGTGTTTAAGGATCTATGTTGTTATTCTTTATACATTGGACCATGGAGATATTTGTTTAGGTGTGTGTTATTGAAGCATTGTGAGTTTGATGTAGGTTTCCCTTTTCAAATATTCTTTAAATTTATGAATCATTGGTTTCATGATTTTCACACCTTCCTTATATAACCAATATCTATATATGATATTTGGAAAAAATGGGGTGAAAGTAGTGATTTATTCCTTTTTATGAATTTTATATCATTTTTTTGGTTAAACGTTTCACACCAAGTGTTTGATAAAATGACCAGTTCGATTTTTCTTGTGAATTATGGATTGTAAAGGATGGATTGGATTTGTGAATATTTATATGAAATCTCAATGGTGGTTTTAGGTTTATCAAATAGATTTATAAATGGTTTTGAACATGAATGTGGTTTGTGTTTGGTTTTTGAAAATGGATTGTCATGTGATGATGAAGTTTGGCCCATTTATATTTTTAATTAAATTGGTTTTGGTTAGAAAATGTGGTGTGAGAACATAAATAAGATTTTTCTAAAGGATTGTGATATGGAAGATTGTGTGTTTTCACCTTTTTGGAAAGGTGGTTTTGATTCTTTAAAAAATAATTCTTGAGGTCCATTTCACACTTTTTTGAAAGTGGTGAAAATGTTTATCATGAAAAAACCTTATTGGATAATATTCTTAATTTTTTTCATTTAATTGAAGGGATGTCCTCATTGTGGAATCCTTATGATGAATTTATGTGAATGTGTGTGACTTCATTGATTTAGAATCCTTGTGAACCATCTACCTTGAGAAGAATGTGAGATCCACAGTGTTGTCTCCCTTGAGATATATTTTTTATGGTAAGAGATTGATCCTTGGGGTGATTTAAGGTGGTTTTTGTTTTGTGAATTATAATTTATGATATATATTCTTGTGATTTCATCGTTGATTAGAATCAATTGGATCACACCCTTTATAATATTGATATGGGGATCTGAAATATCTCGTGGATTTTCTAAGAATGATTAATGTAATAGTAAGGATTATGTTATGACTAGTGGCCCATAGAAGGGGATATGATATGTTTGTTTATTATTTTTATGGGATAGTTCACCTTGGCCAGGCCATTCAGGGCACGATCGAGCATGCTAGTGGTATTTTATTTCATCAAGTGACACATGCCTTCCAGGATGATTCAATATGTATAGTATGTTATGGATTACTTCATGAGCTCCTAGGTTCTCCCATGTCTATTGTTAGTTAGTTTTATGCAGCAGACGATTGACATACTTGTTGGTTGGGTACTCTTGTGGTATTATTACCATTTTTATTTTTATGTGATCATTACTATAGCTTATTTTCATGGTATTTTTCTTTAGAAAAGGTTATGTGTTGGATTTCAATGGTTTATGTAAAATTTTTTAGAAAAAAATTCTCACAATTTCTATTCCTTTAGAAAATGAAAAGATTTTTCACTTTTAAATGCTAAAGGTTCCCTCTTAAGGAAGAGTGTGGTTATAAAAGTAAAAAGGGAAATTGGTCGTGCTTTGATTTAAAGTTGAAATTGTTTGGAAAAGAATAATTTTTCATATTTTATTCCACAACTATAGTTATTGTTTCTTTATTTAAAGGAATTTCATTGTGAATATGTCTTTTGAGGAATTCCAACAAAGTTTTAATACTCATGATTATAGTTATTTCTTGTTATTAGCTTATGGTGCAGGTTTCAACTTAGTATCAATCATCATGGGCAGTGATTGGTCATGGAATTGAAGAGTGGCCATTAGGGTCACATGGGGATGGGGTAGTTGTCAACTTCTATTAGATTTTGTTATTCAGTTTATTATATTTTCATCTTTGTAAAATTATAATTATTTTGGTAATTTATTCATTTGGGATTCTATTTTAATTTCTCATATTAATTATATTTTTTATTGGGATAAAACATTCCCTTAGTTACTATAATGATGCTTGAACATGGGAGTATTGGGAAAACCTCTCAATCCCTGCTAGGAATCATCTCAGGTTACCATTTCATGGTCATCCCAGATTGTTTTATGACATATTCTTGGTGGAAAAAATTATAGTTAAATTTTTTGTAAATTTAAACATAGTGGAATGTGGAGCATAGATAAAATAGGGATCAAACTTATTGTGGGGATCTCATTATATTGAGAGTAATTCATTTAGTGATACTTTGATAAATTAACTAATCTTAGTGAACACTTCGTTACATGAATTTATATTGATTTATGGGATTTTTTATTGATATGTGATGATGATTTGGAGCAATTTGGGTATTCTTGTGCCAATAGTTATTGTATATTCAGAATTATGGAATCCTTGGGTAATTTGTGATATGGTGTCTTTCTCAGGTTCAGGTGTCATGCCTCGTAAGTGAGATAAGTAATTTAGATTATGTATAAATTATTTCATTATAAATGTGATCATGTAGTAATATAATTTAAGTATGTTAGAATATTTGTGTTGATTTTGGGAGATTTATAAGATAAGAGCCGTGTTATATTTGAGATGATCATTGTATATTTGTCTATAAATTAATGGTATGTATTTATATGAATGGTTATTTTGGGATTTCAGTGATGAAAAGTTTTATGGGGTGGAGAATTGTGGCTTTTGTGTCCTAATAGATCTAATTGCACATAGTATTGAGGGAGTCTGATCAACAAGATCATAAGCCTTTTTTATTTTTTAAATCTAATTAAGGGGTTAAATATTATTCTAGGATTAAAATAAGAATTTTAAATGGTTTAGATGAAATCATAGTTGTTTTGGAGAATTTATTAATGTTAAATAACTGATTCAATGGTTTGGGTATGTTAGAAGGTGGCTCTGCCTATAATTTTTTTTTACAGATGACATTGGGTACTTTTTGGATAATCACCTAATATTTGGGGGGACTAGGAAGTGGATCTAGCTCTGGAATGTGACATTGGTTAGCCTATGGTATCCTATCGATAACCTAATGGGCCTGGGGAATTTTTACCTCTTAGAAATTCAATTTTGGTCCATTTGTATCTTTCAATAACCCCAATTTATTTTTCCTTAATCCCTAACTTATCTAACCCCAATGGGAGATCCTCTAAAGGATCTTCCTTTCCATATTACTCACCTAATTATAAAATTAATTCTAAGAAGGATTCATAGAATTTTCATTGACCTAATCTAAGTTCATAACTTTCCTCTCATCTCATCCCTCTTCTATCTTCATTCCTTATTCTATTCTCTACTGGATATGTATATTTATTTTGATCTCCACATGACATGGTGAAATCACCACTAATCATGAGGATTCCACTTATCTTATATAAAAAAATTCTTCTAGGTTTTTACCTTTTTTTAATGGTCTTTCTGATTATGATGAATGTTTTTATTTTTTGTTCAGGGGATTTCATGAACTTGGGAAAATATTATAGCGTGTCATGGTGGGTTTTCTTATTACTTTAGGTAGTTTTGGTATTGGTTTAACATTTGGAATCATTTTTCCTAGGTTTAATTTGAGTTTTTTTGCTTTGTTTTCTGTTGAGGATTTTTAAATTATAATTACTACTTATAGTATATAACCTAATGATTTTTAGTTGTTTTTGGTTTACATTTAAATAATTCTTGAAGATAATTTTATATTTTAAGACTGACATAAGAATATGTTAGCAGGTTCTTAAACCTTTAGTGAATTTTCAGGGTATTCCTGTAAAATTCCTTCCACTGGTATTTCATTGATTATTGATAAATCTTAAGTATTATTATGAAATTTTTAAATGAAAATTTCTCTAGATAATTTTTTATTTGAAGTAAAATAATTTTCATCAAATTTAAATATATATAATAATATTATTTTCAATTTTTTTTTAAATATGTGATTTAGGTTTTTAAAATGAAATTGGTCTTGAAAAGGTTTTACTTATGAAATCCCTCCCTAATTTTTTTTTAGTTTTAAATTTAAATCCTTTTAAAATGATTTTTAAGAATATTTAATTAGTTTATTTATAATTTTTCATGTATTTTTGAACCTTGGTTTTGCTACCATTTCCATGATTTCTTCTAAATTATTCCTTATCTAGACATTCCAAAAAATTATTATATTTAGTATTATATAGATGGTGTTGAACATGGTATATCTTCATAGGTTTCTATTTATGAATATTATATGGAATTAAAATTTATTTTATAATAGATCAACCATGTTTTACTCAAGAATACTTGTGTGTACCTTCATCATGTTATCATATGGTGGTTAATTTTATACCCTATATCTTTAATGATTTACAATTAAATGATCCGAATTTAAGTATGGTTAAGAGTTTCATTCGTGTAAAAGTGATTATTGGGCTACTAATATGGAAGGTAATGACCCGTTTTTAAAATATTCTATGATTCCAAAACCAAGTTTTCATCTAAAAGAAACCTAATGTTTTCTGGTAATAATTATATAGACCATTCCCTTAGAGTATATAAATTGAAAAGGTTTATCTAAATCAATTAACTAGTATTTTTGGAATTATGAATATAATTATTTCTTTTATAAACATAATATCATTCATTTTCTAAAAAAACGGTATTTTTAAGGATAATCAAGTGAGATTTTACTGATGAATGAAAGTTAAGGGTAATGTTTTTTCACCAATAAAAATACTCTTCACTAGATAAATTGCTAAAAATGTGCTAAAGTATAATATTTAGAGTCTAAATTTGTAATTAATATTTATATTGAAATAGATAACTTTCTTAAAAGTGATTTAAAATATTAAAATCTAATTTTTTATTAAAAAAATTTTACTTTTCAGTCAATTTTTAACTCTATAATTCAACCTTTTTCTTTCCTCCATTAAAGTTA
Organism: Viscum album; assembly: GCA_963277665.1. Classification (NCBI taxonomy): domain Eukaryota; kingdom Viridiplantae; phylum Streptophyta; class Magnoliopsida; order Santalales; family Viscaceae; genus Viscum; species Viscum album. The sequence continues at coordinate 1,422,909,068 of OY728120.1, forward strand.
TATTGTGTAGGTTTGGGTTATGAACAATTCAATAATTAACATTTTACTTGGTTTATCCCAAAAAATATCCCCATCATTGTATATTAACACTTGGTTACTTATTTTGTAAAGAGTCTCTAGAGTATTAAACATCCATTATTCCATATATTATGTTTGGTATTTTTAACTCTCAAAATTTAATTAGTTCCATAAGAAATTCTTGAATTATAGTTTTTGAACATGTTTAAATATTATCAGATGGAATTATTTAAATTTATGTGTTTATGACTTATATATATTAAGCTTGAAATTATGCTCTTTGATAAGATAACTGGTGTAGTATAGAAAATGATATCAATATTTAAATATTATAATCTGGACAATTATTACCTCATATTTTTTTAAGAATTAAATATCAGGTATATATGAATCTCTTATTATTATAGAAACATAAAAAAAGTACTTCATATCCCTATACAGAAGTTGAAGGTGTAGAAAGGGTAAAAATTCGATGACTATGTGATCCATATTCATCACTTAAATTGGAAGATCTATAAGATTTAATAGATATGTTATACTGTAAGACCCTAAAACACCATGAGAGGGGACAGGTAAATCAGAGTGTCAACAATTTCTTTCAATTAGATGGATCTTGTCCCCATGATGGTAGGAACTTGTTAAACCTATATAGTGAAATTATTAAACACCCTTATGTAAAAATAGAATAAAAAATAGATATTTTACTTGGTTTTCTGATAAGGGTTAGTCCAAGGTGCAAGCTCCAAAATTGTGTTGGTTATACCTGAATCCACTTAGACTCACTAGATATTTTGGATTAAAAAAATATAATATATCGTCACTATGTTCCCTACTCACTGCCTTTAAAATAATTTTTGGGATATCACACTACCTCTCTCAAACAACTTCCATTGACCCCCCCCCCCCCAAGGTCAATTACGTGGGTGGATTATTACTCATTTTATCTACATTAAGTCCACCTTAATATATTAGGCACACAATTATTTGTCCTTGATTATAATAGGACTCTTCTTGTACTATAGTCTCGAATTGATACACTTGAATGAATCATTCACTCAAATTAGATGTTCAAAAACTATTGTTCACATAAGAACATTTATAAAAACCACCTCCTTCACAAAACTAACATTTTTTTAATATATTTCAGTTCTCACAAAACTAAATACTTCCATGAAGCTCACATACTTCATGAACATTCATCTATTAATGAAACTATAAACTATCGTGATGCTCTCAGACATCACAAAACTCCCTTTTCTGAAATTCCTTAGTGTCAATTAATTAATAAAAATTGTTTTCATAATTATTGTGGTCAATAAGATTTCATGATTTATGAATGAATTACTTTATTATAAGAACATCACAAAATCATATAAATTCAGCATTTTCTAAACTTTCTAGATCACACATATGATGAGTAGCCAACTATATATAGACATTTCCTCCTTCATAAATCTTTCAAGCTCACCACATCCATTTCATGAACCTCATAATTCATTTTCATGAAGTTCCTTTTATTCATTAATATTAAGTAAAATTTCCCATTCATGAAGCTTCTTACAATTTGGTAACTTACCATATATCCTTCACACCTCTTCCATTTTTAGTAAAACCACTTATGTGAACCTTCAAAACCTTCATGATACAAGATAACTACATGAGGATTGACTTATTCTTAAAAAACAAACCTTGATTATGTAAAATCATTTTATATATTTTTGATATTAAATCCTATAAATCCATATTTAATGAATCTTATCCCTTCCTCCAGATTTTAAGACCAATTTTTTTTTGGAAAAAGCTTTGAAATGATGCCACCTTTAGAACAAAACTTCACTTTATTACGCACTTAAACATTAATTATTACATAAACTTTAACTTAAGACAACTAAAATTATTGAGAGTTCTAGTTTCTTGAGAAATTAGGAACATTACATAACAACATAGAACATAAAATACAACATCTTTGTTGAAAACTTCTTTGACATGACCACAACATTCCTTCTTACTTAGCATTGCATGGGATAACCTGAGGACATGCATAAGAAAAGGGTGACCTATAAAGCCCAGTAAGGGATTAAATGATGTATAAAATGAATAATATAGTAAATTTTATGCAATTGACATATCAATGGAGCACAAGAGAAAAGTGAACCGAAAGGCATGATATAGCACGATTATCAAAACATTGAAATGTGGCAAAAACATTTAACATGATATTTTCCTGAGCCAAGGCTCATTGCACAATGATCATGAGTAAAACCTCATTTCAATTGAATTATCATGAGTAAACCCTAATTGCAAATTACATATGATAATATTAATCTTTACCCAATGCATTGGAGCACTAACTGGGAGAACCCTTTATAAAAATTTCATTTAATGCATAAGTGTTCCACATGGATCATACAACATGGATTCATTAAACATAATAATTTATTCCAAAATTATGATATTGTTAATATATAAATTTATGTCCTCAATAAAAAATTACATGCGCATAAAGGTGAATACCCTTGATAGAGAAATGGGTATGATATTCGCTTACATGATGAATTGGGATGGGAAATTTTGGTGTAACTTTGGCAACATAACGACATCAAATAGAAATTATAAAATGTGTTGATAAGAGATAAAGGGGAATGTCATCATTTATACATGAAATGTACATTAATGGGGCCATGGAATATAATATCCCAAAATATTTAATGGAATCTTGATGCATACTATAAAATAATTGCCTGAATACAAATGAGAATAGAGAAATTTCTTATGGAATTTTGGCATGGTAATGGGTGTCCATGTGAGGAATTAATGATATATAAAGAGGTATATAATCATTAAAACATAAGTAGGGAATTTTGGGTGAGGTTATAAATTGTACCCCAACATTTTTAATTTATAATATAAGGGAGTAACAATATAAAGAAACTTGGACAAAAATGAGAAAGCAAGAAATCCCTTACTTGGAAGTGTGATACCAAAGTATTAGGAGAGGATTGAGAGAGGATTATTGGGAGATTTGGGTGTCTTGAGAGTATTTTAGAGATAGGGGTAAGGTTAGAGACGTGATCTAAGGGTTTTGAGTGAAGATAAGTGGGAGATTTGATGGATTTATATAAGAAAATAGAGGGAATTGTTTATTATTTATGTTTTGGACACTACACACTAAACTAATCAAAACCACGATCCAAAAAATGGTTTTTGCCCATGATTTTTTTCAAATGGGAGTGTAAAACATAATTTGTTATGGCCAATTTCCGAACTTATTAAAATATTAGGCTTTCTTATGTAGAGGTGAGTCACACTCTCAAGGAAATCATAAAGTTAAAATATTTTATATGTTTTGGAGGGTACATTATAGCATTATAAAATTAATAAAAAAAATCTAAAACAGCATAATTTTAAATGTAAAACATATATTGGCTAAATATACCTTTTATAGTTTTTTATTAAATCACTATTGGTTCATTATGATGTCATAAAACACATTATATATTTAAATGGTATTTAATTTTTACCTGAAAATGTGAATGTCTCAGAAAATTATGAAAAATTATCCATTAGAAAATTTCGAAATCCTAAATCCCAAGACAATATTCCTTTTTTCTAAATAATTTCCTAAATATGTAAATTTTTACTTTTAAAAAACTGACATTTATCAAAAATTCCTAGGTTTTGACAAAAACAGCTTTCAAACCTTAATATAAAAATACAATTGTATTCATAAAAATTATATGATCATTTTTATTTAATAAAAAGTAATTTATTAATAATATTTTATTAAAATATTATTTAATTCAAAAATCTATTAATTCATCAAAATAAATTTCTTAATTGTATTTAAATATTAACTAAAAATACTATTTATGTTTTAAAAATTATTTTCAAAGTATCAATAATAAAATGAATGTATTATCATTATACAAAAATAATGCACATAGTCATAGTGCAAGAGTATTTTAACATAACCCCTTAAAACACCCTCATAAGACCTAAGGGTAAGGTTTACGATGGTGACAAACTCTTGGAACGACTCGGATAACATTGTTTGGGTGATAATCTCTATTAACTTCAACTTCTCCTATTGGCGGTTTATTTCAAGATTAACATGTTGAAAATCATCTTGGGATTGGTTAATAGAGAAGCCCAGCGATGATACCTACTTCTTGAGCTCTAACAAATGGGCTTCATATAGTGAAATTCTACTGGATGAGGCCATCGATTCCTTTGTCTGAGTAAATTGGATTTGTTAAAGACCTATATTTATACTAATCTTGTGGTCACTATTCAATGACTATATTAGCAAAGGTAAAAAATATTAACAATATTTGGAAATACAAAAACATAAAACCCATGATGTTAATATGTTTTATATTACCATTTTCCATATTAATACATTTAATTAGATTAATAAGAATTTTCATTAATAAATTTTTGTGTTGTTACAAGCATCAACCCTGAATCCACCTACACCATAAGATCAATTAGATAGTGAACTCCATGATTACCCTAGTGTGGATAGATAACAAACACAAAATATAATATGTTCCTTGCTATGAAATACATTATTTCTAACATATACACATTCCTCTATTCTATGAGATGGTTTGAAAAATTTCCATAACCATCTAGACCTAATTATATTTCTTATAAAGGGTCTCTAGGACCTTATCTTATTTATAAAAATAAATTTTCGAAACTCATTTATTATATATATTTAAATAAGTATAAATTTTAAAGAATACACATGGTAATTCATTATTGAGTTGAGACAGATTGGTGGTTCTCTATTGAGTATGCATATTCCAATTTTTTTCAAGGAAACTATGGTGGAAATATAGATTCATGGATGTTACATTTCAAGTTCAACATATATGGTGGGATGTTCTTAGTTCATCTAGTATCATGTTACTTAAGAGATAGATTTTAATGGGATATAAGGCATGGTAGGAGTGCTTTTAGAAATATTTGGTGCACCCATAAACAAACTGCACAAGGTATGTTCACGTCTATTCACTACAGGTATCTATTTATATAACCTCTTATATTTTTTTACCTCAGGTTGTTCTTTTTCCACATTATATATAATCATTTTGGGTTTCTTATATTTCATATTTTTTGGACTATGTGTGGTTCTTTGGATGTGTTCGATTATATGAATTTTTATGATAGATGTTACATCATTCATGGTTTTCCATGTTTAATTAATGTGTGATGGAATAACTATTCATGAATTTCTAGTGTACACATGTTTGTTGACCATTATGTCATGATGGATTTTCATAAACCATGATTTTTATTTTTTTTCTAATTATTTTGTGGAAAAAAATGTCCAACATGAGTTTTCGTATACCATCATAGTTTAAACTATTCTATGGGGATTGGGAGGTTCACTTGGGGAATTTTTTCAGCTTTCCTTGGTGTTTTTCAGGTATTTTCATCATATTTATTCCAGTACTCCAAGGAAAACATTAGTCATGTAACCACGAGTATCTTAGTACTATGTAATATATAAAACTATATAGAGAAATACACTTTCCCTAACCCTGTAATAAGCTAGAATAAATCAAATAAAGGTATACTAAAGTTATATCCATTATCCATGGTGTTCCAAAGAACTATCATGGTCCCATGGTATTTATAAATAGATTAATATTCATTCGGTCGAGTATGCTCATAATCCTGGAATGAAACTTTTCCTAGGTTCCCAACTAAGTACGTAAGACTTCCTATGAGGATCCTCTAAATATCGGGGATTTAAAAACTAAAAACATAGCACATTAAACTCTAAATATATAGTAAAATATCATTATTTATCAAAATAAAGCCATACAAGTGCATTTCCAAATAACTTGGGAATTACTAAAATTAAAATGATATACATGATAAAAGTAATTTGATTAAGTCAATGATACCATATCCCATGTATTTAATCATAAATAAATTGTATAATTCATTATTAATCATGATAAAAATTCTTATAATATATTTCAAACTATTTTAGGATAATTCCCTAGGGGTATTTTAACAAACACCTAAAGTGAAATTTATAATTCAAAACCAAATTCAAGCATTTTTAGAAACATATTACTCAAATATTTTGAAAAACTAAATATGAACCATATTAAATTTCATGTAATCGATCCAAGATATCAAAATATTTTTAAATTTTATCAAAAAATCATTTTCAACCACAAAATATTAATGTTTCCATAAAGAAGACATTAAGAGATTCCTGTAACACAAAATTTCTTTTGCAAAAATCACACTTCAATGTAACAAAAAATTACATATCTTTAAAAAAACACTAAAAACATAAAATTGAATCAATATATATCATAACACATTAACCCATGAAAACGAATTTAATTATTTCAATAAAAATAATGGTTGAACTTTTTATGAATTCCTAATGTGCATCAATTCCATGAAATGTGATATTAGACAATAAAGTGTACAAATTAATTTTTATTTCAAAGGAAAGTTAATGAAAATAATAAGAATACGTTTTATAACACATAAATAACTAATACTACAAATATTTCAATTGAAAAAAATTAGAAAACACAAGAAATCATAGTTCCATAACCAATTGTAAATGTATGAAGTCTCCTAATTGAAATGATAAAAAAATTAAAAAATAATATTTTTCCATCGTATGAGATCGATAAAAACATTTAGATGATAATTAGGAACACTAATATAATTATTAATTCAATTATAAAACATGAAAGGTGAAATCCTTTCCACCCTGGACCTGGACAGTTGATAACATTAAGAAAGAAGAAAGAAAAAGATGAGTAAAGAAGAGAAAAGTAAGATTTAGTAAACTGAAATAAGGATATTTCATCATGGAAGAGGAATAAATAAATGGAGGAGAGTAGGGTCAAATAATATATAGGAGGGACACTAAATTATGGAATATGGAAATATATCCAAATTAATAAGAAACTATAAAAAAATATTTCTTTAAGAAATGACACATCATGATGTAAATGGGTTGGGATTTATGAAAGTAGGGTGTGGAATGATTTCTACCCAACTATAGATCTCCATTTTCATTGTTAATTTGAATGGTCTCATGAATAATCAGGAAACCTACCTGTTCATACTGTAAAAAATCAAACCAAAATATTTCTTTTACATAAATCTCAAACCAAATGTTATAATCGTAGATTAAATTAGTAATTGGGACCTGGTTTACTAAATTATTTTTTTCATCATGATTATTTTCAATTATTATGTATTAATAAATCAACTATCTTTTATTTAAAACTCCAAATATATTAATTTATTATCAACATAAAACTTCTATTGACAAATAACATATTTAGTGTGTCATTAGACAGATTTTATTTTGTTAAATATCACTTGGAAAAGGCCTAAACCTAATATTTTCCTTTATATAACTTAATTATAAAAAATTTTAGTTTTAAACCATTTTCTATAAAATTATTTAATTATGTCATATGTTTATTTGAGTGGAAAATATTATTTTATGATAATTCTATCAATGAAAGGCATAAATTACAACTTCTATCAAAATAAAGAAACCAAAAACTTAAATAGAAGTACCCAAAACTCATAAACATGATTTTACAAAATGTATACATAAACACCATAAAATATTTTACAAAAAAACTCTACCAATAACCTAAAGGTATACTGACTTTAGATATTATCTATATGATACATAATTTTCATCATAAAATTAAAGAAATTTATTTTAAGTCATCATAATTTTATTATTATAATACATTTCACCCATATCAATTCTTGTGAAAAAATGTGTGGGTTATCGAACAACCAAATAAGGGGGTTTTTAAAAGGATATATGATTATTATAATCAATATGAGATACCATAAGATTATTGAATATATCATGATATAATCTCATTTTTTATATAATCATAATAAATTAATTGGAAATAGGAATGTGTACCAAATATAAGATATGTCATCAAAATCACAGGTCGAGGCCCACTTCCATGATATCATAACATAGTATACTAAGCTCATTGTCTGTGTTCCATACATAGCATTTAATAAGATATAAACATTACCCAATTTAATAATGGTACGTATACTTTTCGGCCCACCCATTACATTATAACATGTTTATGAATATGTGTTCTACATAGGAATAAAGTTATGTATATTAATCATACAAAAAACACTATGGTATATCAAGATAACCTATGAAAAATAAATGTGTTACATATACATATAATAGAACAAAATACAATCCTATATTAAGGTAGAACCATGTAAATTCCCAAAATAAAAAAATAAAAGTGATGTTAAAGGCTGGTAATAAATAATGAATAATATAAATAAAAAAATGTCTTGAAGGAATAATGAAAGTAAAAAAAGAAAGCAAGTAAAATTTTAGAAAAATACCAATTACTATAATTTTAAGGTTTCGGTTAAGAATCATTCCATGGGAAAATGGTAAACAGATATATAATTACCCAAAAATGGTAGAAATATATGTACAATGTTTAAAGAATCTATTCTCTATTATATATCTTGTAATTATCCTTCCATGTATCAACTCCACCTTCATTTACCTAACATGACTTCATCACCACACATTCAAACTGCTTCACATTCTACATTCATCTTGTTATCCCTGGGATTTCCCCATCTCCGTCCCTAGATCCCCTCTCATCCTATTCCCCCATCTCCATCTATAGCTCTTTTGGTTCTTATTCATTTTATATAGGACTCCACATCTCTAATACTCGATACCTCTTCTCCTTCAATTTCGCCCTCCCTCCCTACTTTATCCTCTATGCCTCACCACTAATCCACCTCATCACCCCACTGTGTGGCCTTCTATCCACAAACATCCCCACATCACGAGATTCATATTCTTATTCTACTCATTTCTATGCTCCCTCAATGATACCCAAATTAGAAGATCCCTTCAAACTGATCACAACCTAACAAAGATACCTACCATAGTATCTCTTTTCCCACTGATCGTAGGTAACCAAAACACATATGGATACCGCTTATGACTTTTCCTTTACCCTATTCTCAACGTGGATCTTTCCCATTAGGATTTATATACTCTTGATACCCTAGATCCACACACTGCTTCCATTTTATTCCATACTTTAAGATCTTCTTTTCCTCCCCCCATTTCATTCCTGGAATCCAAGAAACATTCTATATTATCTTATTCTTCATCCAACATTTCTCCATCAGGTTTTCGACTATGAAAAACTCCCCCATACTGATGATTTATTTTTCCCTATACCTACATATTTTCTTCATTAAAATACATAAATATATGGGTGAATATCCTTTAAATACTACCTCTTTTTTCCATAAAAGTTCCAATTTCCTTTATTTCCACTTCAATTTGATGTCAACAAACCCTATCCTTTTTGGGTATCAGCTATTCCTTATTTTTGCACCTTTTATGGGCCCCTTCTCTTTATATTATTTCAACCATGAGTATTTTTTAATTTTTACAGTCTATATTTTATATTCTCTTCTTTCAGAATCACCAAGGAATTACACAATTATGTTTGTTCTTACTGTCTGGCTTACTTAGGTTAGCTCCCATCATTTAGTGAACTTATGATTTTGTTATTTACCTTACGTATATTCTATATTCAATTCCTTTATAATATTATTACATACACACTTATCATAATGTGAAATCTTATTCTACATGCACACTTATCATACTATATAATCATATTCATGGCTTATAAATCCCTAAAGGCATGGATTCTTAAAATTTTCATTATATTTAAAATATTATATGCATAATTACAAACAGTGAAAACCTATTTAGTTATTTTGATAACATTCATTTATTTCCTTTTAATATGAAAATATTTATATAGTTAAATTCATTCCATCCATGTAAATTGTTATTCCATTACTTTAATACTTCCATCATCTAACTTATCATGTGAATACATCTACTTATAAATATTTTCATAATAAAAAACTATTTCCTCAAATTTTCATGCACATGCAACAAACAACTCATAAATGAACATTTATTGGCATATGTAGAATGTAGAGGTAACGATTGATGTTATATTTGTTAAATAAATGTTCTATGTTTTTTTCCAAAATTATATTTGTTTTCCGCATTCTTATCTAGTTTCATACACTATTATATATAATAATAACTTAATTTGTATTCTGTCTCGAATATATAATAAATTATCTAAAATGTGCAGTCTTCAATGACTGTATGTAATCTATTTTCAAATAATAATCTTTTTCATTAACTATTTACCCAATAAATTATTCCTAGGAGCATTTCTACGATATATATTCAATGAATTACAATATAGAAGATAAAGTAAAAGCTAATTTATTATCATTTGGAATGATTATGCTGAAATCATCAATAAGATTATTCTTTTTTTTATTTATAATTACTTATTTCATTTCCAGTATGAAATGTCTATGTATACTCAAAAATATATAGAATTCACAGGGACTGTAAATACATACACTAACATATATGATATTGTTAACTACAATATAATATATTTTACTCAACAATATTAAATTGAAATATTCATGCATTATGATATGAAATTATGTAATATTAATAAAATTAAATATGAACATAATATATGAAAAAATATTTTTTTTATATGTACACAATAGAAATTAATACACATTATAAATTGTAATATTTAATATTCATCAATATTCATACTCTACAATAGGTAAACTTGTTCTATATATAATGAAATGGTTGTAATATCATTATAGAATTTTGTTGATGTTCTTTTTAGGATTTATTTATTCATATTTCATATATATAAAGATTAATATTTTACTTATTTGTTTATATCAATTCATATTTTTTAACTAGAATATATCGGTTGATATTTTTTTAACAATATATGTTCAATTTTTAACATTAATTTCTTCTAATATATAGGTTTGTAAATTTTTTGTTTTAATAATGCAAACATACAAGTTGAATATAAAGATTCAATATGCCTTGAATTATACAAAAAATATCCTTTGTTGGGTATCTATGACTTTTTACAATAAATTAGTACTTATATCTGGTTAAAATACATTGAAAATTTGAAATTGTAAGTGAGATTCAATAGCCTTTGGAATATAAAATATTCCGTTCAACTATGAATTTTTAATCTGCCTTCTTTTTTGTAATATTAATTCTCTTAGACATCATTTTGTACATATTTCAGTATTTAGTTCAAATTTAGGTCAAATTATTTCTCTTATATGATTTCAATTTGAAGCCTTAAAATCTAAGTTTATTTCATTCAATAAAAACACTCCATGTTATATAAAAGAAATTACGGAAAATAATTATCTTTAATCCATGAATACAAGAATCATGGCTTTCACCGAAATCCATTAGTATGAGTACCATGACTTGGACATAATTTGATACAGACCACCATGACTTCAGTAAACATTCTTATGTATACTTTTCAATACTTATATGGTATCTCAAACTACTAAATATTTTACAAATTGAATTTTATTAAATGTTTTTTCTAAAATAGTTTAATAAAAAAATATACAATTTGAATATGTTATTTCAATTTTCCTTCTTTGTATCCTTACCAAATATGGAATGTAATGAAAAAGTTTTTATTGTAAAAATATGTACAATTTATTTAGTGCATTCTCTTACAATTTAAGAAAACTCAAATCATATACCGAAGAATATTATTTTTTTTCTACTAATTTTTTTAGCTTTTCACTAGATTTATATATTGCCTGATTTTCATAATTATGATGCACCTCAAACTATTAATGATTTGGATTTCTCTACTTCCAAAATTATGTTCAACAAGGCTACATTATACTTTATGTTTTCCCCTTATTTACCCTCACCAATCCATTTATCCCTTCTCACACATTTATCTCACTCCATTGACATTGTCCAGTTAATCATCTAATTAGTTATCCTTGGTGTTTTATTTTCCATTTAATAAAGGATTAAAATTATCTATTTTTTATCTCAAAATTTTAATTGACAATATAATTTGTACAACCAATTTATCAACTATTTTAGGTAAACATTCATTTTACAACTTTGGAACATTAAAATTTTCTCTTCTCTATTATTTTATTTCTAAAATTATATAAAAAAAATAATATATTTATTAATTATTTCACTGTTTATCATTATAACATATCATCAAATTCTATACAACCCTAGGGTTTTCCCCTTGCAGTACATATTTTTTTCATTCTAGAATATTTCAATTTGTAATTGTTTATATTTTTTTTCTTATTAAATAATAGTGGTATCAATAAATGGGAGTCCATATTATAAAATTTCATTTTTATATATTAGAAACTCTGTTGTTATAGTTGTAGATTCCATTGAGGCTTCTAAATAATTACTCCTCTGTTAATTTCTCCCATTACATTTCAAGAACCTAATCTAAAAAATAAACCATGTTTCCAACTTTTATATGTTTTTTTAGATTTTATGTCTATATTTTGTATATTATTTTCCTATTATAAGGAGAATATTTTGTATTATTTAATTTTTACATGTTTGTTATGCATTTCATATATAACTATATTGTATATACACCTACTGAAGAACCTTAGAACACCCTGAGAGGGGAGGGGTGAATTAGAGTGTTAAATATTTCTTTTAAACTAATGGATATTGTTCCCACATAGGTAGGAACCTATTTAACCGGTATAAAAAGTAAGTTCAGAAAATAAAAAATCACATACAATTCAATGACACAACTATTTTACTTGGTTCACCATAAAGGCCTACATCCAAGGTGCATACATCGATAGTGTATCAGTCATACCAAAACCACTGATCATAAAGAGTTGTGGATTAAAATATTTTAACAGAGTCACTCTATTTCAGGTGCATTGCCTTTACATGTTTTTAGGGATAGCACACTACATCCCTTAGATCACTTTTGCTGACTCCCCTTTGCTCACTGATTTGGAAAAATATGACTCATTTTATCAACTTGAAGGTATCTTCAATGGTTTAGCATTAGATTATGAATCCTCAACTATAAATGGATGTTATGATGAAGTCCCATAATCACCCAAAGATTTAATTTATTTTTCTCATACACTAATATGATATAGAAATTAATTTAGAAAACTGATTTAGTCAATTTTCAGGATTCCTTAGGTGTTCCGTGTACTACTTTTATTTTCACACACCACTTCTATTTCCATGTACCAAAATTTTTTCTAGGTACCCTCTAGATCCTGCATGAACTATGATGCTCTACGTTCCACCCCACTCCATGTAGTGCTCGATACCTCTATGTAATGTCTTTCTCCACGTACTATCTGGCTCCACCATATACAACAAGAGCTTCCTGCATGAACCACACACTCTTTTGCAGACTGTTTTCCTAATGTGGATGATTCTCACCATATACCATCTTCTCCTCCATGAACCACTTTGGACATCATTGTATTTATTCCCAAAATTTTAATCTCCAATCTCTTTCCTCAACAAAGGGGATTAATGTTCATTAAATTGTCATGTAGTTCTGTAAATTTTGATAAACCAATTTACCCAAATTTTCAATGTGGGACAATCTTCTCTGCATACTGAATTTCTATATTCTATATTCATTTATGGTAAGTAGTCCTTTTAACCCTTACCTGTATGTATTTTCATATTCTATATGCATTTCCGATATTCATATTCTGTATGCACTTTCTATTTAATTCACTTTCACTTTCTATACATGTATAATGAACTTTTAGTTTATAAAAAATGCATTGTTTTCTTAAATTTTATAATCTTTATTATATAATTGTTTAACCTTTATTTCATGTACCATGTTTCTACTATTATCTTATTATATTTTCCATTAAACCAATTACTTTTTGGCAATGAACCATGTCTATTATATTATTAAATAAATAACACCAAGTATTCCATGACTACGATGCTCACTTTAATATATTTTATTAGATAAATTTATAAAATTTCATTAATATATATTTCAAAAAAATTGGTCAAGGATTCATGTTCGCATATATTGTATGTATTTTTTTAGAGTCATAAAATTTATCATAAAAATTTACCATCAATTATCTTACATGTTATAGATATCAATAACTTGTTTTAATGAAATATAGATTATGTAATTACATTATTTGAAGAATTAAAATTTACTTCCATATAAAAATTCATTTTATAAATCATCTGATTCATATAATTAATTTAAAATCTGTATATATTTTATTAACCATCTTTTACTTCCCTATTTTTACAATTCGTTACAACTATACATATTTAATATATATACGTGTGTGTGTGTGTCTGTATGTGTTTAATAATTTGTATAGATTAGTAAATCTTCAAGAATCCATAATGTCTATGGAGTCTTTCTAAAAATAGTGGTATGGTCTTACATAGTATTAAAATTATAAAGATCTAATACTATCTACAATCACTTTTATGATCTTAGCAATGGAATTTTTGTGAAATCATCAATAAAGTTATGATCTTACTTAGTATTCTTTAGTAGGTTCCCTTAGATTCGTATAACTATAGGCACGTAGTCTTCTTCTAATGTACCTTATAAACATTTGAGAATAGAAATAATACAAAAAATTTTCAATTCATAAAATATATAAGCAATGTATGTTTAAGCTTACTAATAGTGTAGATTCAATATCATTTTTAGTGCATTTTTAGTAGTGAATATTCAATATCATTTTTTGAGTTCAATTACATTAAACTATAGTGAATTAGATTCAGTAAAATTTGTATTATTAAATTATATTGGGTATCATTTGTAAATTCTATATGCATAATATCTATCCTACAAAAAATTATTTGTTAGTTCATTTATATTAAATTGGAGGTTCAACAAACTAATTAGTTTTTTTCTGTAAAATATGTAATAAGTGAATGTGTAAGAATATAGGTAATGCATATTCAATATCATTTTTAGTGTTGATTTAATAGTGAATATACAACAGAACTTTTTTGGTTCAATTATATTCAGTAGATTCAAAAAAATATAGTTATTGTTATGTATTGGTTGTAGTACTATTTTTGTAGCATTTGATAATAGTTTGTAGAAGGTATTATGTTATTCTGTGTAATCCAGTTTCATGTATTTTTTGTTTCCTATAGTTTCAATTCAATTCCCATTTCAAGATTACTATCCATAAGAAACAATTTGAGTAGAATTGGACCTAATAATATTTGTTCAAACATATTTTAGATTGGTTGTCTAACTATAATAGATAGGGAATGTATTTAATTCAATGTTCCATTAAATTTTTTTTAATCATCCTATAAAATTACACTGATTTTAACATTTGAAGATTGATATGTTAATATGTTTCTCATTGAAATTATTGAGTAAGTGACTCTAATAGTGTACATGATATTTTTAATGTGAGGTAATTTGGATATCCATTGATTTTTTTTCATTTATAGGCTCCCTTATATCATGTTATTTTTTGGATGAATGGGAGTTACACATAATTTATGAAAATATGAGATATCATATCAGTTGAACAATTTTCTATGAAATATACTAGTTATAAACATGTGTTTTTTATTACATTTTGGTTAGGAATCAATGATTCTGTTGGAAAATAGGGTATTTTCTGTGTACATTCCTTTTTCTTTGTGATCTGTTAGAAATTGTTTATTCTCCTTAGTAATATCATTCCTTGGTTGTTTAAGTACCCCAAAGAACATATCTGGTGTCTCTGAATACCAATTGTTCATCTCTATGAAAGGTTTTAGATTTTTCGTTTTACATGTTTCCCAATTTCCATAAACCAAAACTACCAACAGTTTATGATGGTCCTTATCATAGTAGCCTTCACACCATTACACATTCCATTCCCATATACAATTCATGTACTTAAATTATGCATCACTCACCTTTAATGAATATTTCACCATTCACAATGTTCTTAATAATGAATATTCCACACCCTTAAAGGTTGGATTTTTTTTTTCATTTAACTAAAATTTTCTTAAAAATTAGTGAAAATATATTGTAGTTTATAAATAGTATATTATAATTAATATAGAAGGTAGTGGTATGTATATTGTAAGCTGTATTCACATAGGTTGTTCCTCTAATAGCATGAAATCCATGAATTCTATTACACAACCGTTCTTACAATATGTTCCTTTTACATTATAAGACACTTACCCTAAATCTATATATTTATTTTTTTTGCATTTTTCAAAAACCAGTTACTATTTTTTAGTTTAAATTTCATGCAATTTGTATGTAGTAATTTTAAATGGATTATTCTATTTTGTAATACTAAATAACTCTTCATTGAATGGAAGACGTATATTTAAAAAATATCTTCGTGTGCTAACTATTTTATTAAAAAAAGGGATTAAATTTTAAGTAACATGGTCCTTGACACATAATTCCCAATAACACCAACATACAAACTAAAGATGAGGTGTACAATAGTGATAGACTCATGGGGAAACTCAGCTAACATCGCCTGATAGGTAATCTCTGCTAACTTGAACTACTCATGTAAGTGATTTCATTCAAGATTAACAAGTTGAAGCTCAACTTGGGCTTGATCCAAAGAGAAGACCAAAGACACTACCTCCCTCCAACATTATGAAAAATAGGCTTCAAACAACATGACTCTACTAGATGAGGGAATGAACTCTTCTTTCTACATTAATTAACCATTATCATTTCTATTTATAATACCAATTATAATATTAAAATTATTATTAAGAGTAGTGTTTCCATTTTTCATACAGACCAGTGGTCATATAACTATCAAACCCCAAAGGTTTCATTTCAATTATACTCAAATAATTATTAAATGGATATTGTTTTGTTGAGTATAAAATAATATAACTTGAATTTTTAGGAAATAATTATTATTCAAAAATTTTGGGTCATTATATGGAACACATCATGAACTTGAGAGAGATTTGGAGGAAGTGGCAAGCAATAATCTTCCATCCCGAATGATTAATAATTTTTAATGTATTGATATATCTGGGGATAAACTTTAACTTATTTTTAAATATCATATAGTTATTCCAAAGGGATATTAGTTGAAATATCTTATCAAAAATTTCAAACTCTAGATCTTCTTGATCATTGTCAACATGAATTTTTTGTTAGTTGTGAGTTTCCCTTATGTGTTTTCGGATAGATATAACATTTACTCATATAGACTATCTCACAATAACTTTCTTTTAAAAACTCTATTCCAACACATTAGAGTTCTACAATTCCTTCTTTAGTGATATTTATAAAGATCCATCTTAATAATCACGTGAAACCAATTATTGTAGAAACATTCTTCTAAAGTAATTTGTTGATACCAACCACCTTTGAAATCCAAAGAGAATGATCTAAACATGTCCTCTAGAGTTTGAATGTCCCTTTAATACTGAAAATTCTTCTATGGATTATAATCAGTATTGAAACTCAACTATGTATTTAAATTATACTGAAGGCTTGTCCATAACTTCAAGAAAAACCATAGATCCTGATAAAAGAAATTTAAGAGTGTTACTTCATGTAATATCATACATTCTATAATGTATAACTGAGTAATATGATCAAGAGATAAATATTCTCAAATGGTGATAAAATTTAATTATTTTATAAGGTTATCAACTATAACCCTAAATTCATTGTTCCCTTTAAATATTTTGGTGAGTCTGATAGCCAAATCCATGGTAATGATTTCCCATTTCCATTTGTTATGGGTAATAGTTGTAATATCCCATTAAACATTTTTATCTTAAACATAACATTACAATAAACTATGAATCAAGATACATAATTGAAAATATACCTTTTTGTGTTATCCCATTGGAAATAATCTATCATTTCATTATACATCATTGCGCTTCTATGATTAATAAAGAATGATAAAATTTGAGCTTCATCCAATGGCTCCTTATTCAAATTTGGTATTTATGGGATACATACTCAATTCCTTAACCTTATCATTATATCACTATCATTGTTGAACTCATGAACATACCATATATTCTTCTGTAGTTATAAATATTTCTTCCTTTCATTCTTAATCCACTCAAGGATGGGTGATTAAACATTCATCTAAAACAGATAAGTTTTTTCTCATTTCCTGAAAAATACAGGATCCAAATTCTAAATATCCAAAAATGTTGACTCTATTTCAGTCCTCATCACGAAAAAACAAGTATGATCTTTCCAACTAATATCATTATCCTCCTCTTTTTCCCTTCAAATGGTGGTAATAAATTGAGTAGTCATAATCTTTGATCAACTCCAACCATTTTATCTAGTCCATATTCAATTCGTTATATGTAAATATATACTTCAATATTTTATTATCAATATATATATATCACACCTTTCACTATACCAATAATTCCTCTATATATTTAATGAAAACATTGCAGCTTCTAACTCCAATTCAAGATTTGGGTAATTCAGCTCATGAATTTTCAATTGGTAGGAGCCTTAAGCTATCACCATATCATTTTTTAAGAGGAAACATCCATGTACCTTCTTTGATTAATCACTATATATCAAAATTGAATATCCCCTATATGGTTGTGTAATTACATGTGCACAAAATAACCTTCATTTTAGTTATTTGAAATTTTCCTCACATTCATCTATCCATAATAACTTAACCCCCGTTCGAGTCAAGAGGTTGAGTGGATTAGATAGGCATGAGAAGTCTCTCAGAAAGTGTTAGTGGTATTTATCTAGCCCACAAAAACTATGGATACCAGTTCAATTGGTTGGTCTAGGAAATTTCTCAATAATATTCAGCTTTCAAGGATCCACTGATATACCCTCACACGAGATTTTATGAACCAATAAAGAATATTTACAAATAAAAAATCCATTCTGGGTAAAATTAGAATAAAAATTTCCATCCTCAGGGTATTTAGGAAAATCCTAAAATATTATCGATCCTCTTCATTGAATTTTTAATATATAATAATATAATCAATAAAAACTTCCACAAATTGATCAATGTAATCTATAAATAATTTTTTCATTAAATACATGAAGATAGCTTTATTATTTCTAAGTCCAAATGGAATTACTATAAATTCATAATGATCATAACTTATAAGGAAGGCTATCTTAGGTATTCCCTTCTTCTTGATCCTTAGATGATAATATCCAAATTGAAGATCAATCTTGGAAAAATATTGAGCTCCTTGTAATTGATTAAATATATCATTGATATGGGGTAGAGGATACCTATTTAGAATACTGATTTTGTTAAATTCATTATATTCAATGCAAAGACCCAGTAACCCATATTTTTTTCATACCAAAGAGAACTAGTGCACCCCATGGTGAAGCAATAAGATAAATTAATCTATTTCAAGATTATCTTGTATTTGATTCTTCAATTCCTATAACTAAATAAGTTTCATTATATATGGAGTCATTAAAATTAGAGTAACACTAGAAATGAATTCTATTGAAAACCCAACTTCACTATTTGGGGGTAGACTTTGAAAATATTTTAGAAATACATCGAAGAACTCCCATACAATAGGAATATATTAAATGTTGATTTATCTCCAACCATATTAGATTAATATCCCTTATGAATAGGTATTAATACCTATATTATGGAATAAATTCCCATTTGGAGTTCAATTTCATCCTCAAACCAAAATACTATCATAAGTTTTTTCAGAATATCATATTATAACCTCCCTTCCTTGATAATTGATATGGGATCAATAATAAGAAATAAAATACATGCCAAAAAATTACATTAAATTAAACAAGAGGAAGAATAATTATATTTATAGGTAACAAATTATCATAAAATTCTATCATATAAGAGATATATAATTGAGATACAATCATCCTACCATTAGTAGTTTGTGCTTCCAACTCAACATCTAATCATTGAGGTGGTGATGTGATCCACCTATAAAAAAATTAATATATAAAAGAGTGGGTATAACTAGAATCAAATAAAACATTTAAAATACTAGATTTTAGGATAAGTGTAACTTTTTTCCACATCATTTGGAACTTCCAATTTGGATTTAGTAGTTTCTTATGTTTGACCTTCACCCCAAAAACAATTCTATGGTAATTTCCCTAGATTCTTGGGGTATCGGTTTGAATAATTCCCCATCTCTTTACAATTGAAGCACTAGAATAAATTGGTTTTTTTATTTTCCTTACAATCATCACCCAAATAACTTTTCTCTCTATACTTGTAACAAAATCTCGTGACCTTTAAGCATTTCTAGCAGGTTACTTTATACAATTTTTATATAATTGAAATTGTTTTATTCCCTTCCTCTTCCTTGATGTATTCCCTTTTTCCTAGGGCTCATCTAACCTCTTATTCTGTTGATTTACGTTAAGGATATAGTATCTAGAAAATTATTTCTCTATTATAATTGAATAAGATATTATATCAACATATGTTGAAAACATTTTAGAAACTAGTGCCCTTTAAAAACTTTTCTTAATACAATCAAAGTAATGATGAATATCGCATTTCAGATTATGTATATAGTCTAGATTATACTTGGATTATCATGTAAAGTTATCCTTATACTCTTCTATGATTTCTTCTTCCTTTAACACTAAATTAATTTAATTCCTCTCCACATTAGCTCACTTTGGTTAGGGGAAGTATTTCTTGAAGAAAATAATAAATTTCTATATTCTATATATTTCTTCAACCTATTTAGTATTATAGATCAATTACCTATATTTATTGATATATCCTTTCAAAAAATTAATTAAAAAAATAAAATTTTCTATTTCATTATATCCTAAATACTAGAATATCTTTTCAATATACATAGAATAATAAATTCCCTTGAATCCGTAATATCATTCATAATATTTTTATTCATATCATAGGGAATGGAAAATAAATAAAGGGTGAGCTTAGCTGCTCATTAATATTTTCATAACACAAAATATATCATAGGTAAATATGGAATAATCAATATGAAATGGTAAATAAATGAAAAAAATGTAATTTTATTAATAAATTGAGTACAAAATACAACCATAGATAATATCAATACGTTAATATCACACATAATAATAGAAAAATCCTCAATAATTGAAATTATTAATGTTGGATGTCATGATCTCAAACATCATTATCTCGTTACCATCAAGTCCTAGTGCCAAGACAATTTAATCAATGGCTGGTTGTATACAAAAAACCAAGTTAGTTATTTTGGCCAACTAATTTGTCTGATTAGACTTGCTGATGCATCAAGGAGCTCTCTATAACCGAGATATTCCCATTAGAACATGTCCAATGAATTCCTTATATACTAAATGATCAATTCAATTCCTAAACAATATTCCATATTAATAAATATCCTTATTGAGTATAGAATATGGAATATTAATATTTCTATAGTATGTAAATTGTCTTTCATAGTAAAACAATGTATATAAAAATGGTATAAGGTTTAGGAAATAATTAAATACATGATATAAAGAATATTAATATTTAATATAAATTTAATATCTAATTAAAAAATATCAAAAGAAAGTTAATGTTTCAAGAGAAAGTTAAAGACCAAAAAATCAATAAGAGATAAAACATAACCATCAACTCATTATAAATATAAAATAATGTCCCTTAGATAATAAAATAAAATGGAAGAAAACTATTGATATATTATTTCCTTTAAAAGTATTCTTCTTAAAAAAATAAAATATTGTAAATTAATCTAAAATAGAAAATAGATTTGGTGATGGAAAAATTCATTAACTCCGTATAAGTTAAAAACATTCCTTCAGAATGTTTATAAAAAAATGACCCTATATAAAAAAATTAAAAAGATTAATTAAAACCCTTAAAAATTATAGGATGACATAAAATGTAATTAATTTAAAATAGAGTAAATAAAAATGAATTTTGAAAAACATTTTTTCAAGATATAGGTAGGGAATAATACAATACCTGATCAAAAAAAATAAATAAGATTGGATTTTCCATTAAACCATTATTTTCTTAATTTATGTGGAAAATATTTGAAAAGATGAATGAAAATGGAACTAATTTAATATTAATATGATAAGAAAATATTTATTGTTTATTAAGGATATATTATAATATTTAATCAAAGAAAATAAATTCAATCTCAATAAAATAATATTGTAAAATGATTTATTACCACTTTGGTAATTTTTTAAATTGAAAACCATTGAAAGAGTAAACAATAAGTGAAAGTTTAATAATCATCAATAAATATATATTCATGTTAAATACATAAATAGTTATGTATATATGACATATAAAAAAAATACGTTCATAATACCAAATATGTATTAGTGGAGTGGAAATTGAAACGAAATACCTTACCTTCAGTTTTACTTACCTAGTAAGTTATATTGGTCTCATGTATAATTAATTCAAATTTATTATAATTATATAATTGAACCATATTACTGTACATAATTTCATATAATTATCCAATCCTAACATTTGATCACCCATTTCTTAATAATAATTTTTTATTATCATTATTTCTGGTATTAACTACTTCACTTTTATTAGAATTTTGGATTAGTAGTTATGGTCTTTGTGTATCTATCTTGATTCAATCACATATAGAAATTTATTCATGATAAATATATATAATATATTCAATATATATATATATATACTTATAGTTCTCCATAAGATATAGACATATGTTAAATAATTATACCATTTGTGGAGATGAAGGTTGTACATATGCATGAAATATATTTTCACTTTTCAATGGATGGATCAAAATAATGTATAATAATAAATAACCTAAATAGGATAATTATTATAAAAATATATTTATTATATATTTTTTAAATATATCCTTATTATCATTCTTTTATAACATAAATTAAAAACAAATCACATCGCTTCGTGGAGGTGGTAGTTCACGCTTATGCATGGGTGACGTTATCATTTTTAAATAGGTTTGAAGATAAGATGGAAGATATGAAATTATAATTAAAAAAGAAAATATATTTCCAAAATGTAATATATATATTCATTATTTATATCCTTATAATCATCTAAACAAACTGGTGATGAAAAAAAGAATCACACCGCTATATGGAGATGGTAAGTACTATGTATACCCGTTCGATGTTCTCGCTTTCCGTAGGATCAAGAAGAGGTGTAAAATAGCTATCCCATAATCATAATAAAATCCTAATATATTCATTATACATTATTTATTATTTTAGGAAGGTCACAATGGATTTATTGGAATTATAATAAGAAATAATCTTAAAGGAGTTTGTAAATATGATTACCACTTCTTCTGTAGACTTCTTTTAGATTCTTTCTTAAGGACACTTGGGAATGGATTTTTTAAGAAGAAAAAACCACTAATTAAAGTATTGGAATGTTAAGAAGAAAATTTATCAGCTATTTCATGAGAAATATGTCTCAATTTTTTGTAAAGAAAATGGATAAGGGGTGTCCTTTTATAAGTGAGAGGGGTGACAATTTTGGAAATTTATGAAATACTATAATATTAAATGTATTTAACTCATGTAATATGGTTCCAAAATGGAATAAATTAGAATATAAAGAGGATATGGTATTAAAATAATCATAAAATAAAAAATTTAAAGGTTTATATATCATTTTAAGTCATATCATTTGGATTAATCTCTTGGTTAAGCAATTTTAACCTTAACTACACTAATGACTTTTTAATATTAAATGGTTATAATTTTACTTGTAAGGAAACAATTACTCATGAATGGAAAAGAGATGAAATAATAGACCATATATTATTCCCATTTTCCTATATAAATATTTTTATCTTTTTTAAACAATTTAATAATATATTATCTCATAAAATACCATTAATTTCATTTTGACACTATTCATTTAATTTGATATTAAACACACCAAGAAAAAAATTTAATTTTTATATAATCCTTTATAAAATCACTAATAATATATATTAATATATAAAATTCATTTAATATATTATTTCATTCACATTTTATTTCTTTAAATATTTTTAAAATCATTTATTTTATTTGTCCATTTATAGAGTAAATATTGTGTTAGGGTTGCATAATTGTTTTTTGGTATTTATTAAACTAATAAAAATTAAAAATTATTTACCATGAAAAAAATAATAATTAATTTTTCAAATTAATTTTTTTTAAAATAACCTCTTTTATCCATATGGAAAAATATTAAAGATATTAAAATCAATAGTGTGGCATTTTGTTTTTATTATTTTCATAAAGAAAAATAAAGTTCAATATAAATTAAAAATTTCATCAAGTGGAAATATTTTCCAGAATTAGATTGAAATATACAAACTCAATTAATAA
This sequence comes from Viscum album, assembly GCA_963277665.1. Lineage (NCBI taxonomy): Eukaryota > Viridiplantae > Streptophyta > Magnoliopsida > Santalales > Viscaceae > Viscum > Viscum album. Next base: position 1,422,933,400 of record OY728120.1, read on the forward strand.
GTGTGTTAGTGAAATTTTAAAGCCTTCTCCCAAAGTTCAAAACCCTTTTTAATGTTTTACCCCTACCGAGGTGACAAATATCCACCAAGGTTGCTATTCATAATGACAAAAAATAAATGGGAACTATTTTAAAAATTATAACAACATTATTAAAAATATGGAATTAATTTTAGGAAATTCTAATCACTAAAGTGGTAAAAATTAATTTAAGACAAACACACAAAATGCAACAAAAAAATTATTTTTTAGAAAATGTGTTTTTAAGAAAAAAATTGTGTCGATAATATAATTAGGGATAGTGATGATTAAAATTTAATTAATTAGATTATTTATAACATAACGAGGCTTATGTTAATTTATGATTAAATTAAAACAATTGTTGGACTATTTCAAAAAAAAAGAAATGGTAGTTTTACAAAAATCACACTTTTTTCAACATTCAATGAAAAATCTATTTTTTCATCAAAATCCCAAAATTTTTTCCTAATATAATATTTAAATAATGAATTAAAAAATATATAATATTAATATAGTAAAAGTTTAATATGTTTTTTGGTTTTTTATCTCGGTTTTGTGTGTAACACAATTTATCAAATAAATTTATTAAAAGAGAAATATATCAACAAATCATGGATTCTTACACAATAAGACCAATTCATCTATCACATTACCAATCATGGATCTATGAATTTACATTAATAAAGAATGATGTCTTTACTTTTAATTGTTTATGAATTATAATTTCTAAAAGTACAGCAAATTCTATATATCAATGCCCGATATAAACACAATAGCATATACCCAATGACTCAAATATGCTCTTTGAATATTGAAAACTTAAAAGGAAATGTATATTAAAAATGATTAAAAATTAAATTATTTTTCAAAAAACATTAATTTTTTAACACTAATTTATCATAAAAATGAATTTATCTATTTCTATTTTTTTTTGAAATATCATAATATCTTTCTTAGGATATTAATTTACTATATAAATAATGTTTTCTCCACAAAAACAATTTTGTTGTTGAAAAATTCATCATTTTTCTCAATTCATAATATTCACTCTTTAATTTTGTAAAAAAACTATAAAAACTCCTTATTTCTATAAAAATCACAATAAAATACTCATTTATTGAAAATATAGTCTCATTAAGGATAATATTGAGCATAATAAAACATAGAAAATATTATTTACCAAGTATGAATGATCATTATCCTGACCAGAATTTTGTCATCGATTTCCCAATCTAACTTATGAACCAAGTCATCACATATTCTCACAATAACTAAAAATTATCATCTTTACCATAATAATAAAAGGGGTGGTAATATTTCCCTGATCTACTTGATCATTCCTCTCCATAACTCATGATCTTTGAGTCTCCCATTTATGATGAAAGAAGCTCAAAGGTTTTAAAATATTTTAAATTAAAAAATTATTTATCATGCATGCACAAACAACAAAAAGGAATTTCCAGATAAATAACCATTAAAATCATTTATTAAGCACAAACCCATTATAAGTGTCCATATATAAACATCCATTCCCAATGAAAAAACAAGTATTTTCTTCCAAAACAAACCCACCCATTATTAACCAACCTATAATCCATCATAAAATCATGAAAAATCAATTATATGGATAAAATTATATTTTTTATTCAACTAAAATGATGGATATCAAAACTACCCAAATTAATAAAAAAAATTATAAAAATATCCCATTTAAAAAGAATCATGTTTTCACAAAAAATACACAATTTTAAGTCATTCATTAACCATAAGAAATAAAACAAATATAGCTAATTTATACAATTTCATATTAAATAACTGATATAAAAAACTAAGATGCATCATGTTGGAGAATCCCCAAGTCATTGGTCAAAGATATCACCAGTGAAATTAATCCTCAAACCCTATATTGATGAAAAATAATTCAATATGCAATTCCATAGATCAAAAAAAATAAAAAATATACAAATATACAACTAAGATATATAATGAGAGGTTCTAAGAGAAATAAATAATATCAAGATCTTATCCATTATCTGTAGTCGTTTATTTAGTCCAAAAAATTATTTATTAATAAAGTGAGAGAGTCTATTAAACTCATATAAATTTAAAAGAATCTACTGATATGATTTGAGAGAATAATGGGGAAATTTTAAAGAGTTTTAGGAACATTAAAATGAATTCACATAAACATATAATGTGTGTACCATTAAGTTGAATGAAATATCAAAAATTTCATCCAACCATACATTCCACCATTCCTTAAAATCCAAAAAAACACAATTTAGGGAAATAGTTTCCTAAATATTATAGATAACTTTGAATTCATTTCTCTATTTAACTTCTATAAGAATAATTTTTTAAGGTCTCTCAAACCATGAATCTAACCATGTTTCATGAAAAAATATCGTCCAAATTGTATAAAATATTTGAATTACCACTAAACATTAACCACATGGTAATCACCCTATTATGAACATAATTAGGTAGTTTAAATTCACTAGTAAGGTTATTTTACATATAACTTAACACTTTCATTTTCAATAATAAATATTTTCATAAAAATTTAAATATTCAATCAGCAATTCACCATAAATAGAAAACTAACATACATAAAAATATATATCACAATTATCTATAAAATATAATATTTTATCCTATAAAAGTTAATCACAATTGAAAATATACAACAGATCCTTTGGATTTATCTCTCCAATATCCAATATTTGATCATTACTTGCTACCCCAATACCAACACCACGGTAATACTTCATCCACTCAAGATTTCCACTCTACAAATCATAATCAAAACCAGTATTTCCATAAAATATGGTTCAAGTTATAACTTAACCATTTCCCAATTTTGGATATAATTCAATTCTTTTTTATACATATTTAACTAAAAAACTTATAAAAAATTTAAATCATAGAAAACAATTATGTAAATTCCTTTCAATAATCCACTTCATTAATATATTCAATGATTCAAAAAGGGATCACATTCCATGGAATTAATTTCTCTTGATTTCAAATTATCTGATTCATTAACCTATAAGTGACATTCTGAATCACATGATCCATAACATGAAATATCAGGTTTCTTAATTGATGATTGATTTAACAATTTTACTTAATTCAATTTGAAATCAGATACTATTGAATCAATTTAACTAAACTCATCAATTTTTATACAAAACATATCTCCTCAAGAGTCTTCTCACCAGTCTTATCCCAATATAATGGTTATAGAAATAGTATACCATAAAACAATTATAAAGGTTCCATTTGGATAGAAAATGGTAACAACTATTATAAATGAACTCTACTAATGTCATAAAATATTATAAAGATCTCCCGAATAGGGTAAAATATTCTCAAAGAATATTTTAGAAAGCTTTAATGACACATTTTTTGTATCCATAATTCTTGGGATGATATGCATTATTTATCATAATGTCTATCACCATAATATTCTATATTACCTTATAAAACCTATATGTAAACCATGGATCTCTATATGAGTGATTAAACTTTTTAACTCTATAAATTATACCGAATTCCATCATATATATATCTTACCAAGTTCATTAATTGAATATATTTCTTGACTAATCAAGAAATGTGACAATTTTGTGAGTTAATTGACCCATAACAAAATAAAATCATGATTTTTTTGTGATTCTGGTAACCCTATTATGAAATTCAAGGAAATGTCTTCCAATTTCCATGTTAGGAACGATAAAGTCTCTAATAACCAACCATGTTGTTGGTTCTCCTCCCTTAATTATTAAAAAAATTAATCATTGAAAAATGAATTTAGAAACATCCTTTTTATTTCCCATATGATTCCATAATTATTTTTTAAAACTTAGAGATATTTCCCCAAACTCAAAATGTGAATCGTTTACAAAATCTATTAACTCTAAAAAATATTATTCATCCCCTAAAATAAATAATTTAATATGGCATAATATTCCATCCTAACAGAGCTAATATTTTCATTTTTATAAATATGTTTTTAAATGATTTAATAACTTATCATTAACCAGTTTGAGCTTCTTTGGATCATTTTATGACTTTTGGTGAGTTTTGTGATTAAGTGTGAAAATTGGTTAATTCTGGACATTTGTTAGTTTTATGTTGTCTATGTATTTAGAGAATAACTCCTACAATTTCAATCAAATTTACCTGATTACTTTTTTTAGGATTACTGTACATGTGGTCTACAAATAAGTCTTCTGTACTATGATCCAATTCAAATTCTAAGAGGCCAAACACAATCGGTCAATGTGAACACATAATATGGGCGTCAGAATACACCATGGCACATTCAATGGCTCATATCAATAGATACCAACCTTTAAATTGGATGATTCCATCTAGGTTATAAATCCAAATCTACAAGGAATCTTCATATAAAATATCATGGAGAAATAAGCATATTAAGACCTCCCTTCAACTAGTCAAAGTTAGGCTGGTGGAATAGTGATTGGAGGCTAGAAAAAGTCAGGTATACTAATTCGGTCATAACTCATTCCACATGACTCAAAATGCTTTGAAACTACGTGGGTAGATGGAAAACTACATTCCTCACATCCTATAATAAGGTACCTTGGCCTGATTCTCTTATAAGTTGAACTAACTAAAGTAGAACTTCTGGTGGAAAAATTCTGGAGGAAATGTTCATGTTCCTCTTTTTCCCTCTTTTCTTTATTTTAGTTTTGTAATGTATTATTCTTCCCCCTCATTATAAATTAACCATAACATGGTGGGGTAAATATTATGAGTAATTTTGGAAGGTTAGTTTTTCCATTTTGTAATTTTTGAGTCCATGCGCTTAAAGTTATAAAATGTTTTCTCTATTATGACGTTGGTTTCAATTGTAAAAACATCTTATATTATCTTGTGCGATTGTAATTGATTTTATATTATGTTATTATTATTTCTTTGTTTAATGAAAATTATATCCCTCACTAGGTTCTGGCCTATATACGATGGAATAGATTATAACATAGTGGTGAATTACTTGGCGATCGTCAGTACGTGTGAGATTTGTACTGAGTATTCAATATTGTTTGGGATAAACAAGACCCGAATGGGAATTGCCTTAATCAATTGAGGGTATTCTATACAACTATTTCACAAAATGAATTAGATTAGACTAAACTAAGATCTTGGTAAGTCTTGTTCTCACCAACATCATTAAACAAATAAGTGATAGGAATCGATTGTGAAATATCATTTTAATCGATTTAATAAGAGAGGAATGAATAAATAAGAACTATGATGACTTTTCAATTGGAAAACCAACCCTAGCCTGATCACTCAATTCATATCACTATTTTATATCAAATTCTTTACCAATTTCTTCCAATATTTTTACTTTATTTCTTTCTTTTGTTTCAATTCATTTTTTTCAAAAGAAAACCAATTCAAAAACAACCCCGCTTATTTCTCATATTTAAAGTGAAAAGCTTGATTGTTGTACGCTCCTCTCTAGAGACAACCAAGGTTAACCACTATACAATATTTTAACTTAGAAAATAATTGTATTTTCCACACACCACGACAGGCCCGTTTCACATCCAAATATGTTCTATCCATCATTTATAGAATCCATTATCCTATTATAGTCATTAATATATACTTGGTCTCTGCTTACTCCACTCGCTAATATAGAAATAACATTAGGATAATGAGAACCGCACTATCTACCACATCCTTTATGACTAGGTGAAAATATGATAATATCTCTATTAATTACCTTCCTTTGAATTTACCTTTACTTATTTTTAATTAAAGATAAAAATATATACAAAATTTGAAGATATTTCACCTACCTTTGTTTTATAATATTATGAAAAATATACTTCAAACCATTATGATTATTATACACAAATTTTTTGTTTAAAATAAAATTATTAAAAAAGAATTAATGGATAAATGACTAAAACTAACTCCAAGTCAAACGTTGGATAATTATTTCCATGAGTTTCCAGTTACCTTGATCCATACACTATGAACCTTTTCTCCTATATCCAAAAGATTCTATGACTAATCATTTTGTGTCGCAATATACTTTAGATATATATTTCACATCAGGATGACTAAAAACAATATCTAAATATATCCCCCCATTTAGTTACTCAATATCTTTATATCACATATCATTATAATCAATGTTTTTTCATTTATGGGTGAAAATTATCACAAGAGAGATAATTTTAGGAAATATTGAATCTTATAATATCTATCAAAACCAAAAAATATCAATATTTCAAATACTTTTTTGGGGTTTCCCTAAGATATAACCAATTTATCCTTTAGGGATATATATAAACTCTCTTATCATAAATTGAATGGATAAAATTTAATTCATGAATCTTAAAGAATTAATTAATTAATTTTTCATAAATATTTAAAATCATGAAGAATATATAAAATAAAATCGTGGTTAATCATATGATCTACCTCGGATCTTATGTATATAAGGATTTCATCCAAAAAAATTACTAGAAATGTATTGAAGTGCATGTGGAATATTTGGTTCATTAATTTCATGAATACCATAGGTGTATTAGTTACCCTAAATGTAACGGACAAAAGTAATAATAAATATTTTAACTCAGAAAATTTAACTTCTGAATATCTTATTCCCTTACCCTCAATTAATCCTATAAAACTAATGAGTTATCTTTATCTAGTAAAAAAAATCAACAATTTAGGTTAAGTAATTTTTATTTTTCATAATTGTTTTATTTCTCTTTTTATAGTCAATGCATAGTTACAAGATACCATCAACATTTTTTGTAAAAAACTATTACTTCCCCAAGTGAAACACTCTGTCTAATAAAAAACTTCTACTCAAGATCATATAACATCACTTTATACACCTATATTTCTATTAGTTCCATGTGACATGGTGGTAGATAAATAAGGATTAATTTATGTTATAAATGAATATAAAATTCTATTTCCCTTATTATTGATAGTCCAGAAAACCCCCTTGAAAAAATAGGGATAATGATCCACCACCTTTTGAAGTGAAGGTTAATTATCATGATCCACCCCTATTGAAAGTCCAAAATGGGCTAGCTATGAAGACAAGGGTGACCCATGAATCATACTTAAAGTATTCCAAGGATTGGAGACTAACATTGAGTGTATAAAATAATTCATATGGGAGGCATTACCCTCCTAATCCATGGAATAAAAACAAAAATATAAACCAACTATATATAAAATAAGAATAACATCTCATAATGCATGAAACGTAACAAATAATGACATGATCTGAAATGAAATACCAAAAAAACTCCTATGAAAACAACCCATACACTAGCTAAAAACCTAATAATCTAGTAATGTCCATCATAATACCTAACTCCCTCTTAAAATTTTGATATATATATATAAGGGGGTGTGCATAAAATTCTCATTAGTAGGATTATCCTCAAAAACTATAATGAAAAAATAAAGGAAACAATCAAATGGCTTAGGGAATAAAAAACAAAACCACTCATTTCCTATGCTCAATAAGTTATTACCCAATCTCACCATATACCACTCACTAAATCTATATACAATGTATAGTAACATAGTTAAAAATATATATATATTTAAAAAGTACCCAAAACCACGTCCCAGTGACCTAGACTCTCTAACACCCCAAAAACATTCATCATGTGAACCAATCCCTTTCATTTCTACATATATTTATAACCGCATACCAAATCATCTCCATAACCACATATCTAGGCAAAATACAACATCAAAACTACACACTATATGCTCATCTTTGTAAGGTAACAGGAACATAAAGGATAATAACTTTATTCTCTGGTCATATGTTTCACATCCCCCACCTTGTATCCACATAATAACAGTAAAATCATATAAACAATTATATATATATTATAATCTCAAGACACAAAAAACTGAATAGATATACCTAAAACCTAGATCTATCACAACCAGTGCAATATTTTAAAAAAAGAGTGAGGAGATTGAGTATTAAAAAATATTATCCCTCTATAACCTAGATATTAGAGAAGATGCCTAAATTAAATTTCCTAATATGGGTGTCATTATGGTTACATATCATAGTCAGTGGTGTATATGAAATAATAAAAATATATAAATGATATAATAATCCAGACAAGCCCAATCCTAAGGGTTAACTCAAAAATAGTTTTTCAACTATTACTCTGATTTTCTTAAGCCACATCATATTGGATTCCTTACACTGAAAAATACTACCAAACTACTAAAAACCCATACCTGAACACACCAAATTGTCACACAATATATAAACAACATCCAATTTAATCATTTCCTTATTAATTCCTAGATTTATCATGATCAAATACATTGCATTAATTTATCTATATTCCACATCAAATAATTCATTAGTAACTAGAGAAATTGTTTTCCCACTATTATATTTTCATCCCAACAATCATATTTGATTTAACAACACACCATTTAAAAAATTTAACCCATTATTCATTACCAATTTCATTAATTAAATCCATATTTCACTCTTATTAGGTTGCACATTCATTCATCAACTAAACCATAAACCATGTTACTGAGAAACTATAATAAAATATACATAAACCACTCTTATAATAATATCCATTATGATAAGACAACACCTACTACAACCATTCCATATCTACCATAATATCCATGAAACCATCCCTTTACCTCATAAACTAATCCTTCCACTGCTACAATAATAACCACACATCATTAACTTAACCCCCACTCCAAAAATCCATCACCACATAATGACACCACCTCAATACCATCCTACACAAACTAGAAACCAAAACACACCAATATTATAAAAAAATAACATAATAAAATTAAATTAAATAACACTAAACATAATCGTGAATCACACTAAATGAACCCTAATTAATCATGCTTCCATTTTTTATTTAAGCCTCATAAGAATAAATAACATCATCATAATTCAAGAATTCCATGATACTAGTTCATTTCTATCTTGAATTAGTCAATAATTTATGATAGAATATCATTGTAATCTAATAAAAAAATCATTTTATAGTATCCAATAACAACCATGAAGCGACAAAATGTATGTCGTAACACAAAAACTTATTAACTACATGTGAATATTGATTTACCCTTTTAATTTCTTTAATAAAATAACTAACTTATTCAGTTTAATTTACACTATCCACCTAATGTAAATACAAGGTGAGATAATTCCACAATTAGACATAAATAATAACGAGAAGTCTCAAATACACTACCCTAAAGGATACTTAAACAACGACTATACAAAATAGTAAGGAAACCTTGAACAATCATCATTGAACAAACAGTGATCAACCAAAAATCCTAAACATGACTATTACCCATCAAACCATGACCTATCAACAACAAAAACGAATCAACACTAGATCCATAGCCTTCCCAATAAGAAATAACATGGAATGAATAAATAAGATGAGGATAGGAAATCCCCATTGATTATGAGGAGTTGATCTATTTTAGAAGAGTATAAAAATCAACCAAAGGATTATCAAGATCACCCAAAATCAAGACAAAGGACCCAATATTTCATTGAAATTTGAAGTAATTAGAGAGAACCCTAAGGGGAAACCAAATCTGTAATTAATATATATAAAAAGATTACAGTGGGATAAGGGTAGTCATTCTACACAAAGGTTTGATCCAAAATTCAAACCACGATCTTGCCTGAATCATAAAGAGTAAAACCACATTTATTTAATATAAATAATGAAGTTCCTGATAGAAAAATAAGGGTTATATCACAAAACTAAAACCTACAAGGATCATGGTGTGATTATTTTCCCTCATCCTCATACCTAACATACCAATAATGATAATTGTGATGAAACCATCATCAACACCATGGAACAACATCAAAAAAGGTAGATCATTTTCACAAATGATATGATAATTCCCATAGTTTACCACATGATATTTAAAATATTAATCCTAACCATACTACAACATGAATAGTTTCATATTCATATGATAATGAAAACCTATATTACCAGCTTCATCCATATAAATATATAATTCTATGGGTTCTTCCATCATAATTCAAGCATCTATAGACTCTCGAACAATATATCCCTATGACTTCATAGTCATTACATCAGCAACTACGTTCCATTTCCCTATTGTGTAGGATATATTGAATTCATAATCATATAATAATCCTTTTCACCTCCATTAATTCATATTCAAATCCCACAGAGATAATATATACCTTAATATTTTATATTCTATGAAGACCAAAAAGCATCCATGGTAACGATCCATGTTTTGAATCAGACTAAAATGTATAGGAATTTGAACTCTTTTTTAATGTGTTGTTTGATTTTAAAACCGATATTTGGTAAGTAATTTCAAGAGTTAGAGCACTTAAATGTGAACTTTTTGGAAATGGGTGAAGGACCAATAAGTTTCTCAGGTGTCTTGAGGAGTTTTGGTAGAACCAGACATGAAAAATCATGTTTTGAAGGACATAAAGAGTGTGCATGGTTTTTTTAAAACTGTGTAACCCCAAGTATGAAACTATACGGCCTTATGTAGGTGGATAGAGGTTGCCACACAAGCTATACAAAGTTTACCAAACCATGCATCTATCCCAAACGGTTAGTGGAAATTGAGTAGTACGTCAACAATATCCATTTCACGATTAGCTCATGGTTTCCAAACCGTGTGGACAACCCATGCAGGGTACTCTTGGTGTCTATTGGAGGGCACACGATTAGTGAACGGTCTACCAAACCATGTAGCCTAAACCATGAATGGTGTATGGGTTTTAAAAAATTTAATTTAATTTAATGTTAATATAAAATTTAAACCCTAACACTCAACTTCCATCCTCTCACTCATGCAACATAGCACCCCCCCCCCACCTTCTTCCATGGTGTGTGACTCCCCTACATGGATTCTCTATGGTTCATCATTTTCCATCAAATACTCTCTTTATTTCTCTCTGAATATTCTAGATAGGGTCTATGGTTCCTTCTTCTCTCTCTTTTCGGCCGATTTTTTGACTTCCCATCACCCGGTGAGGTACGACCGAACCCTAGGTTTGAGGATAACTCAATTTTTAGTTTTTCCTTCAATCTTAGGTTATGTGAATAGTCTCTCAAGACCCCTTCATATTTATTCCTTTATATTCTACAGAGGGTGAGGTATATTGGTTTATTTTGGTTCACCACCAACTGTTTGGGGTAAGTTTTCCCTTTTTTCTTCATTTTCTATTAATTAATGTTTTGGGATTTCATATCTTTTAAAATTCCTAGTAGTTTTATTTGTGTTAATTGAACCTCTTCATAGTGTTTTTATGTGCCTAGAAGTTTTTTGTAGATAATTTGAAAACTTCATGAATTATTTAACTCATATACTTAAGAATCGACATATATATATATATATATATATGTTCCTTATACATATTCCCTCATGGATAGGGGAATGTGTGTATTAGATTAAGGGGTATATGTATAGTAATTTATGTGCATTAAAGTGTGGAGAAACATTGAGTTAAAATAGTCAATTTTCAAGTGTTTTTCTTGACATGATCTACTTCATGAGGTAGGGTCCCAATATTTTGTCCCTTAAATTTAATGATTCATTAATTAATTGCTTTATCAACTTTAATTAATTCTTTTACTTGTATGGTAATGTTTCTAAAATAATTTTATTTGGTAAATTGTATGTGATGCATAATTTAAAAAATGAATTCTTTTATAAACAATGTCAGGACTTAATAATAAAACCAATCTAATGGAGGTTTGATGTCTTCAATCCAAAAAGTAATGTTTATACATTTTTTTTCTTTCTTGGGATATTGTGTTGGGGTTTCTTTATGCTTGAGATTATGTTTGAAATATGACATCTTTTGTGTAAAACCATCATTGATATTCATAATTGAGTTTCCCACCCTTAGGAAGATGTTTAATAAACCATATCACCCTTTTAGTGTTTGGCTATCTTATAAATTATATGGATTGTTTTACCTTTTATAGGGAATTTCCCATGTAGGCAATTTCCCTCTTGTCCATGGAACCCCTATTAAGTGCCTCTTACCTTCGATAAATGAATTTCCAAACTTAGTTGAATTCAATGGAATGACTTGATTAAATTATTTAGTCATAATGAATTCTTTCCTTTTATTAAATGGTTTAAATGAAATAGAATCCTTGAAATGAAACTAAATACGGATAATGAAATGCATGATAGGTACTTGCCTCAAATATTTAATTTAATGTGAAAAGGCCAAAACTACTGTTTTAATCGAAATGCTTAATATGGTTTTCCTTAAGTATAACTATAATCATGACTCCTTATATGTAAATGAAATGGGTTAAGTTAGATACATGAAATGTTAATGCCTCATACATTATATATCATAAATAATTATGTCAAATAGGCTATGGATCCAAGGGACCATGAGATCCCTTGGCAGGGAATACTGTGTGATCTTCCTAACTTGAGCTAGGGGATTGACCATGAGAGCTCCCTTGGTGAAGGAGGTCTTTGGGATACGTACTGATTTTTCTAGTATCTAGATCATGGGGATTGATTGTGAGATATCCCCTAGTGATGTATGGATTTAGGTTATGTCCTGGTCCTTCCCACACATAGAGGAAAGGGACCATGAGATACCTTGGGGAAGAATGTGTGAGGTTCCCTATTGGAGCCATGGGATTAACCATGATAGCTCCCCTAGTGATGGATGATAGTGGGTTACCTCTCGGTCCTACCTACATATATATTATACTATATATATATATATCATATTATGTATATATATGGTAACATGATCAAACAATTATTCCGGTTACAAGCCGAAACTATTACAATTGTCAGGTGTCCCTTAGGAACTGGTGTGGGTGGTTGATATTTATTGAGTTATGTTATATACACATGCACACTACTTAATTTATATTAGACTATCTTGATTTGGAAAGACACTGTGGGTTCCTTCTTACTTAGATTTATGTCTCACACCTTTCTCGGGCTGCCATTTCACTAGGGTACCCGAGAATACCTTATGTTGTCGAACCTCAGACCTTTCTTGATGTTATGTGATTATACCTATGAGTTAGGAGAAAAGGACTAAGATGTAGATTAGGATTCTTGTGGAGATCACCGTTATACTTTTTAATTATTTTCTTTACCCAATTCATGTATTCTTCTGAATTGTAAAGCATGTTGTATGTTTACTATTTTAATTTCACATCAACAACTGGACATGAATTTTTGTATAAATGGAATTGGAAACTTTTATTTAGTTGTATTTATTTGTCTCCCATAGTTATCATTCATTTATTTACTTCTCCTGTTGTTATCTACTATTTATTCTGATTGTATTGTTGTACTACTCTGATACGAGGGTAAGTCTCCCCATAATCACCTCCCAAGACCCTCACTACTAGTTGGCAAACTCTATCATACATGTAGATGTGCTTGAGGCCATGTGACCCATTGGACCATCTACATTCTTAGTGTTCTTCTGGGTTGGGATGTTACAAAGTGTTATTATAGGGTAATTTTTACTTTGACTTACTTCTTTGCACTGGTAGATAGGAGGCTAAGAATGTGTTTTCACTTGGTAAATATATGTTCTTGGGATTGATCACCCCACGTATGGGAAAAGACCAAGTGTATAGGGTCAGGATTTTTGTTCATAATGTTTGTTGTCACATTTGAATAATTTCACCTCAACTGATTGGTTTACTTTCCATTTCTTATTGATTTATGATATTTCTAGAATTTTTCCCTTTGACTGATATAGGAAGGATGAATCATAGCATACATGATATTAGGGACATAGAAAATTCACATGTCAGGCGTAATCCATTCCATGTTTTTTAATTTTAGTCTACCTGCAGATTTTATTTTTTTCCTTGAATATTATTCCATGATTTAATGTTTATTACTATTCCTATTTAGGTATTTTAATAACCTTTATTGTTTTATTCCTGTTTAGGTAATTTTTTAGCATGCTTGATTGTATAAAATGTTTGGGTGATAATGTTCCATGATGACTGTTTGAATTGCATGTATCTCTAATATACCATGTTTCATTGTTTACTACTTATAATGGCTAGCTTTACATGGTTTATATATGGTGTGTACATGGGATGAAGAGATAGATGTTGTGAATGAACAGGAACTAATTTTCAATTGTAAGATGTATGGGAACCTTATGATTGGGAAATGGTAAATCATATATTCAAACCATACTAATCAAAATATATTATATATTTTAAGGTTGTGATTAAAATGTGAAGGTTTTTATATTAAAATAAAAAAAAGTAAATTAGTTTTGAAAAAAGGGAGCTAATTGCCAAACTATAAAGTGTATGGGAACATTATAGGTGGGTAGATGGCCACCCATATGATTGGACCATTGTTTTTGAGTAAATTATATTCTGAAATTGGATTGTATTCAATTAATGGGAGCCAATTTTCAATCTATGAAGTGTATGGGTTCTCTCTGGATTGGGAAATGGAAACCCATGTAATCAAATCTATGTTTATCTAACCATCGTGTATTTTTGAGATGGTTTTAAATGAAAAGTTATTTAACGTAGATATAAATGGACTGGTTAATTTAAAAAAATCTCAACACGAATATGTAGGTAAGTCGAGGCATGTTTCTTAGGGGAGGACCCATTTGGGTGTTCTCAAACATTAAAAACTATGAAACTGCTATTGGGATGCATTCTGGTGAAACCAGGTTGGATTAGTGGGAACTTGGTCAGTTGCCTTAACTATTAAAATGGAATTTATTTCATAAATTTCCTACTGAATATGGGATTTTAGTATATGTTTAATATTTTAAAATTATGTTTTATGAAACATTATTGTTTTCCCATTAGGGTATAATATAAATCAATTACCTTTTGTTTTGGTTTTATAAAATGGTACATGATGTTTTAAATTAAATATTTTTGAGTTTTAAATATTAAATGAAATTAAATTTAAAGGTATTGGAAATGGAACATGTAGTGGTTTCCTCAATTTTAAACACTTGTGAAGGGGTAGTTTGGGTTTCTCATTGAGTTTCCAAGGAAGGTATGTGCGATCATTTTCCATAGGTCTTCTTTTCTTTAGAAATGGCTTAGATGATCGTCTTTTGAGTCTAGTGGCCTTCTTTTGATATGGCCTCATTAGGGTTGATTCTTGTGTGCTGTAAGGGGCGTCCCACAGTAGGTAGAACCATAGAACTTAAATTCCTTACTAATTCCATGAGTTTTATTACGTTTGGTGTCATTCAGGTGTCATTTACCCTTATAGGATGTTTAGTTTCTAAATTAAACCCTTTTTAGATGAGTGGGAATGTTCTATTTTTGTTTTTTTGGATGTGAGCCTTGTATAATACTTGTTCTTGACAGATTAGACAGGCCTCAAGAATGGTCAGTTTCTTTATAGGTTGTTCAAACCTCTCTTCTCTATAGTTATAGATGACATGGTATGTCATCATCCAAGTTAAAATTCATATTTATTCTCTATAACCTCATTGTATCATGCGTTAACTTATGTTGTTCCCATCAAGTGTTAGATGTGGTTACAGACTGGTGGAGTTTGGTTAAATCATTGAGCATTGAGAAGATGTGTATGGTCTCAGGTCATCTCCATAGTATAGGGGCATGTAATTAAAGAATAAGCTTCATCCCAATGCTCGTTAGTACTTCTAAGAAACTCAGGTATTTTAACACAGCGGTCTCATTGGTTTGCCTCTCTTATATTCTTTGACATGTTGATCATGGATTGGAGGAGGGTTACACATGCCTTTGTGTTGAATCTGGTTCAACTGCACTTATGAGTGGCTAGTTCTCTTTTTCTTTTGAGACAATGACGCACCTAAGGTGGGGTGAATCATGTTAGTTCTAGTGGTTATGTTCCCTTCCAACTATAAAGAACATGACTAGAAGAACCATTTGGAAATGGTCGATCTTACCTAAATGTTCTTGGGTTTGATGATTTTTAAATCATGTTGGTGATTGCTTGGTAGAATGATTTTGTTATGTTTTTCTATGTAAAAAACATACTAAATCACCATTGGGTTTTTATGGACTTCATTGGTTGAGCTTGAATGATCATAGGATGCCTCGGGTGGTGAAGGCTTATGAACAGTTAATGATGGTGCATTAGTAGGTGAAGCCGATTTTACTCTATGAAGTAGACCAATTGTGGTTCGAATGATTTTCTTGGTAATATTCAGATCACCTTGGTGTACTTTTCTAAGTGACTATCATGTCCTCTATCATAAAATTGTCTTTTTTTAACTAAGAGAGTATCAGTCTTACACCATTTAAAAGAATTAAAATATATTCGGATTGTTGGGTGATTCTCCCGATCAGTGTTGCATGATAACGTGAGGTTTTTATCAAGGAATGGTGGTTCTGAATGACCCTTGGGTTCCCATGTAGGAATTACTTGAATGGTATTCTAGACGCCAACCATTTCCCTTAACTCAAACACTAGGAAGATTCCTCTCTAGGCACATATAGTGATCGAATGTGGATGTTGTGGCCATGGGACAACATCTCTCTTATAATATGGGGTATGGAATACCTTGATTAGTTTCTATGGATCCAATTATTTAAATTATTAGGTTTCCCTAGAGTTGTGTTGGTATCAAATTCAATGCTTAAATGGGTAGGAATTCCAGTGGGATAGATCTTTTTTACCCACTTGTTCATGTGGTGGATCAATAGTTTAAATGGTTAAGTGGTGGTTTGATCTCAGGATGTCACCAGAATTTGGGTAGGGATTTTGGTGAGCTTGTTCATTGTAAATGTGGGATGCCTTCGGAAATGGCATTAGAGTTAATTTCAAAAAACCCTGGCTATTTAAGCAGGGAATCTTCCTGAAATTTCAGCCTAAGTGGATTGACACTTTTCCACTCTTTTTTAAGGCCTACAGTCAATGAAGGACCTTATCTAGAATTTCTTCAAGTGTATATTAGTGTGGTTTTTTTTATCTAGGTATTTTCATTAAAACTATGCTTAATTGGTCTTTGAGGTCAATGGGGAATCGAACATTTTAACCATTTATAAAATCATGGGAGATGATTCATTAAAATGATTAGAGGCATGATTTGTAGGAAAATTCGGATGGTGGGAGGAGTCGTGGCTTGGAAAAGGCTATCTTTGTTGTTAATGCCTAAGGTGGGATGTACCTTTGGATGGATGCATAAAAGCATGAAGAAAATATCATTTCTCTAATTAAATAGGCTACGTTAAGCATGGTTTCGGTGTTTTGGTTGGAAAGTGAGCATTGGATCAAGCATTGATGGCTTTGGTGTTATATGCTTAAGAAATTCTTAAAGGTGATTTAGGAATTTGGAAACACAATGCAACCATTTGAATGAAGCTTCCTGACCCATGTAGGTTGGGTAATGTTAAAATTATTCTCGAAGGTTTCTCTAGGATGAGAATTTCTAGAGTGGGAATGTTGTAATGGTCCATGTTATGAACTAGATGAAAATGCAGAGGAATTTGAACTTTTTCATTTACTAGGTGGTCAGATTTTAAAACCGATCTTTGGAATAGAATTATGAGAGTTTCAATGATTCAATGAGATATTTTTGGAATTGTGTGAATTCATGAGATGTTTTCTGTCTGTCTTGAGGTGTTTTGAGAAAACCAAACTTGAAAAATCAGGTTTTGAAGGATCTTTAGAGGGTGCACGGTTTGTTTGAAACCGTGCGACCCCCAGTTGGAAACCTTTCAGCCTTATGTGGGTGGATAGAGGCTATTGCAAAATTTATGCACATTTTTCCAAACTGTGTGCCTATCCCATATGATGAGTGTAAATTAGGCATTACTTCATCTCTAATCACTAAATTTTTGGAACATGGTTTTCAAATCATGTGGATAGACCATGCAAGGTACTCCAGGTGTCCAGGGGGGGCGCATGATTTGCACATGGTTTTCCAAACCGTATGACCCAAACTGTGTGTGGTGTATAGTTTTCAAAAAAAATTAAATTAATTTAATGTTAAAATAGTATGTAAACCATAATGCTCCCCTACCTACCTCTGACTCTTGAAACACATCACCCGCCACCCTCTACCATGTAGCGTGACACCCCCCATTCATGTCTCCTATTTGGTTTCTCATTTTCCACTAGATATTCTCCCAGTTTATCTCTAATTTTTTTAGGAAGGGTCTCTAGTTCCTTCTTCTCCATCTTTTTGTCCAATTTTTGGTCTCCCTATCACCCAGTGATGTTCATCCAAACCATAGGTTTGAGGATAACCTGATTTTTGATTTTTTTTCCTTCATAGATAGGTTATGTAAAGGGTCCCTCGGTTCCCCTTCATATGTATTCAAACATCTTCCATTGAAGGAGATATGGATTTCTTTGATTTAGTTTACCATCAATGGATTGGGGTAAATTTTTAATTTATTCTTCATTGTTAATCAATTAATATTTGGGGGATTTCATCGTTTATGAGTTCCTGGTAGTTTTATTTGAAGGTGTTGAACCTTTTCATGGTGTTTTTGAGTCCCAATTTGTTTTTGTAGAGTGTTTGATGACTCCAAGAAGTCTTGAACTCATATACATACGAATGTATATATATATATATATATTCCTTGTACATATTCTTGCATGGAATGGTAAATATGTGTGTTGGATTAAGTGGTATATCTATATAGTAATGTATGTGCGTGCAAGTGCGAAGCAACATCAAGTTAAAATCATCATGTGTCGAGTGTCCAACTTAGCTTGGTTTACTTCCTGAAGTAGTGTCCCATTCCTTTTCCACTTAAATTTAACGATAAATTTTTTAATTGAATTCTCACCTTTAATTAATTCTTTACCATGTATGGTAGTTTTTCTAAAATGATTTCCTTTTGTAGATTGGATTTTATGCTTAATTGAAAAAATCTATTGTTTTATAAATAATATCATGAATTAATTATAAAACTCCTCCTGTGTTTGGTCTATCTTCAATCCAAAAAGTAATGTTTAGACTATTTTTTGATTTCTTGGCCTATTGCATTTGTGTTTCTTTATACATGAGATTATTCTTGAAATATGGATTGTTTTGTGTATGACCGACATTGATATTCATAATGGTGTTTCAAACCCTTGGGAAGATGTTTAAAAAATCAAAGAACCCTTTTAGTGTTTGGTTGTCTTATAAATTGTATGGATTAGCCCAGATTTTATTGGGAAGTACCTTATTAGGGAATTTCCCTCTTTCCCATGGCACCCCTTCTAAGTGCCTCTTAGATTTAATAAACTAATTTCCATCCCTAGTTGACTTTAATAGAATTCCTTGATTAAATTGTTTAGTCATAATGAATTTCTTACCTTGTATTAAATGGTTTAAATAAAATGGATTCCTTAAAATGGAATTGAATATGGTTAATAACATAAATTAGGGTTCCTTGCCTCATGTATTGAATTAAATGTGAAAAATCACATGTTAATGTTTTAATTGAAATGTTTAATATGTGTTTCCTTAAGTATAAATGTGATCATGACTCTTTATATGTAAATTAAATTGGATAAATGAGATGCATGAGAGGTTTGTGCCTCATGCATTATATAATTTAAATGATTATTACCAATATGTTGTGGATCCAAGGGACCATGAGAGCCGTTGGTTTGGATGATTTAGTGAGTTACCTAGCTAGAGCTATGGGATTGATCGTGAGAGCTCCCCTAGTGGTGGATTTGTTAGGGTTACGTCCCGATCCTACCAATAGATAGAGCTAGGGGATTGACTGTGAGAGCTCCCCTGGTAATGGATTCCTTTGGGTTACATCTTGGTCCTGCCAGAACATGGATCCAAGGGAAAATGAGAGCCCTTGGGAGGGGAGACTATGCGATCTAACTAATTAGAGCTAGGGGATTGATCATGAGAGCTCCCCAGGTGATGGATGATAGTGGGTTACGTCCTGGTCCTGCCAGCATATATATTATACTATATGTAAATATCATATTATGTATATATATATATATGGTGACATGATCAGAATCTTAGTCTAGGTATGAGACGAAGAAGGTATAGATGTCTGGTGTCCCTTATAAACCTGTATGGGTGCTTGTTTATTTATTTAGTTTTGTTATTACCTCTATATACATGGACACTGCTTAATTTTTAATGGACTATCTGGATTGGCCTATACACTATGGGTGTTACACTATTGATATTTATGTCTCAGAAAATTCATGGGCCAACATTACACTGGGGTACCTAAATAGAACTTCTATTATAGGACCTTGGACCTTGCTTGTTTTTGTGTGATTGTAATTGGGAGTTAGAAGCAAAGGACATAGCTGGAGCTCATGATGATCATGGAGATCACCTTTGGTCTTTTAAGTTTTTTTCCTTCACTTATGTCCTATAATGTTTTTAATTGTAAAGAATGTGGTATGTTTACAATTTTAATTATACATCATCAACTAGACATGAATGTTTTTATAACTACTGTTGGATAGTTTTTTTATATTGTTATTATTACTCTTCTGTTATTATCTTTTGACTATTTAATACTTCCATTGTTATCTGATATTTATTTTGATTATAAAACTCTTTAACTATGATATGAGGGTATAGTCTACCTACTATCACCTCTTAAGACCCTCACTGCTAGTTTATAGCCTCTGGCATACTAGGAGACATTCTTGAGGCCATGTGACCCACTGGTCTGACTATCTTCTTAGTGTTTAGTCGAGGAGGGATTTTATATCCACTGATGTGGTATTACTTCCAAATCATCAAATAAATTAGTAACACTACCAATTTGATATCATGATAGATATTTACACTCATAAGGATGTAAATTTTGAGACCCATATGAGACCTTCCCCATATAGTTCATTAAGAAAAAAACCCAAATCACTATGAGAAGCATTGCATAAAACCTTAAAACATAACTCCCTCATAAGGAAATCAAAGGAAAGGGCAACTAATTATCTTCTCCTGTAGTTAGTCAAAACCTAGGTGACTCTTATTTCTCTCTATAAAGGATTATTCCTTCCTGTTCAAGGATTTCAAAGGGGTCACAATATGTTAGAAATCATAATCAAACCACTAATAATAGTTAGTTAGACAAAGGAAACTATGGAACTCGAAAACCTTCCATAGTGATAGCCAATATAGAAGTACTGAAACATTCAAAGGATCCATCACTTCCATTTTTAGTCACTAAATTACCATGGAAATACACTTCATTGATATAGAACATTCTCTATTAAAAATTTCCATAGATCATATGATTTCAAATTAATTATAGAATTGTATTTAGATTATTTACTTGATCATACCTGAACTTAGAGTATGCTAGGGTGTTCTCAATGAACACTACAATGAATCAATCTAGAAAATAATGAAACAAAAATTTAATAAGTCCTATGAAAATAATGTGGGAATTTATTAAACTGAATGGAATAAACACTAACTAAAAGTTCTTATAAAATCATCCAAAAGAAGTATTTTAGGATATCATCCTATTTCACCCTCATTTGATTATATCCAGACCATAGATCGTTCTTTGTAAACAAAATAGATCCCATCAAATGATCATAAAAATAATATATCCTCATATGAGGGTATCTTTTATTCACTGTTAAATGGTTTAATATCAATAGTCTCCTTATAACCTCATATTACCATCTACCTTCAGGTAGAATAACAAATGATCATCCCAAGAAGATAAATGGCCATATAAAACAATTTTACATCAAATAATCGATATTAGAACTCAATTATTTCATATTTAAACAGGATATTAAATATATATCCATTAAAATATAAATTAAACTGGGTTGGAAAACAATACTAAAGTCGATGTCACATCAATGGGTTATCATCTCAACTTCTTCTGGGAGAAATTTGGAAGCACGTCAATAAATATTATGAACACCACTACTTGTACTTCCTCCGAAATTGAAAAATCCTCTACGTGTGGAAAAATAGTTTTAAATTATCATGACCTGTCTAGTTATACTATTCTCTAAAAAATACTACATTCTCACCATCCACATCAAAGAAGGAAAATTTCCACTGAAATAAATCAAAAACCACATAGACTGAGTATAACCATTCTTAATTAGGAATGAAATCATATAGTTTTATCTATAATAAGAATAAATTCCCCAATGGTTTTTGTTACACCGTCATCATCCAACAACCCCAAGACACATCAAGAAAACATGACTACACACTAACTAGTATAGACTATATAATAGAACTACAATCCTCTCAACCTTTAGTCCTAAAAATGAGGCTAAGGTAAGCACTATGAAGAATTATGAAGCGATCAGATAAAATAATTAATATTTCAATGAATAATATAAGAATATGATAACTCGTATGATCTTTTGATCCCTTATAGTGGTATCTCAATGGAATTCACCAAACCATACCTTGCTCCTCTACCACACTAACCCTTTTAACGACCACCTCTTGGACTGTGCTTAGTCATATGTCCTAAATATAAGGATTTAATCTATCAAATCCATCTCTAATATACTAACTATAATCATAGTGGTCTTGATACTAATGAATCTTCATATGAAACTACTACTAATTTTATATCACAAAATTGACGAACTATACTATATTAACCACTGAGAATATCTGGGCATTAAAACAACCGATATCAATAATACCCACGATAAAAATGTAGTCGAATAGAACTCTTAGTATGGGTATGAGAACTAATATCTCTAGAGAATCTTGAAGAGAGATGATATAGACTCCCTATTATCTAGAAACAATACAATCCTGATATTCAAGAACTACTATCTCTAACTCCACTTCTCTAGAAGTTATGATTACTTACCTCCTTAGATGACCCAAACTGAATATTTATTTTCACAATCGCTTTTTTCATATATATAAACTCTAGATAGATAAGTAAAATGAAACGCCTCTTTAAAATTTTGTCTTCTAAGACACTCATCTTGGTAGAGTTCTAGTGAATATCAAAGAATATTCTAGAGATATTCCACAAGATCCCGCACAGTAATGATCCTATATAAAATAGATAAAAACTCTTCTCCCCTAGCCACATTTAGAGTTGAAGAAAAAAATTACAATAAACTACTTCTGAAAATCATCTGATGATACCTCTGAGTTCCCATGTTCAAAAAAATAGAAATAACCTCTGATAATTATCACATATCTGGTGACTTAGAGCTAATGATATCAAATGACCCTTATGAACACAGATCAATCTAAAATAAATATTGAGCTCATTAAACCACTAATATATCATCAAAATAGAGATAATCCAATCATAATTTTACATACCCTAAAATTGAAACTCCTGTCGAACTTTCTTCCAAGCTCATCCTCCTTAGCTAGATCAACCCTCATATGGTCCAATAGAGTATCCTACTACACCTCCTTGATATGAATTTCTTATATATAATTTCCTCATACTATATCTCACAACACAATAAAATCGAACTCTTAATACTATGAATATGATATTGTTTTTATGTATACTTGATAGGATCCCACTAAACTTATACCAGTGTCACAAGATCAAAAAAAACATTGTACATGTACCATAACTATCTCTCTATCCACAAGAATTATCATATTACCTTGAAAGTTAAGTAATCATAGATTCCATGCATTATATCATATTGGTTTTAAATACCTATTTCATAATTGGTATCCCTTTATATATCACATGATATTTTCTGTTGATATATTTCTCAACTAAACCCATAAAATCCTCACCAATGACTATCTCCAATATCTAACTTAAATCTCAACCACAACAATGATACAACTCTATCACAACCCTCCCCCACTGGAATCCCCTTATGGGCTAGTAGTAAAGATGACAGTGAGACCTAAATTCTATATCCGATAATCCATGAGTTGGTAAAAAGAAATATGGATATAGAAGCACATATATGGGAGGAATTACCCTCATAATCCAGAGAAAATAAAAATCCCCAATAAAATCCATATAAAATAGATCTAATATCACATAATTCCAGTAATGTTATATTTAAAGAAAAAATTAAAAATTAAATATCAGCAGAAACTCCAATGAAAACAACCCAAAAACACCATCCATAAAATCTATGAGATAGTAATTTCTAACTCAATCATTAAATCCCTTTGGAAAATATGAAAACATATATATATAGAAATTGGGTAGAATATATGTATACTCTTTAGGAAAATCCCTAAAATCAGTCATAAAAATTTCGAGGAAGAATAACAATGCCTTGCTGAATAGACAAAAAAACTAAATTATTACCTATACTAAGTCAAATACAAACCAATCTCATGAAGTATTACTCACAAATTCTATATAAAATATATAATAACATAATACCAAAATAATATATGTCAGAGGTACCTCCACAACCACTTCCTCACTGATTTAGTCTCTCTTAAAACCTAATGACATAAACTTTGTGATTTAATCCCATTCATATCCACATTTTTTAATAACGTTTTCATAACCCTAAACACATATCCATTCCACATACCACATCATAACCACATATCAAGCCCTCCTCATGGAAAGGAAATCTGAACATGATGGGCATCAACCATGTTCCCCCATCAAATATTCACATCAAAACATTAAACAATGTTAACCAGTATATATATACTATAAACTCAATCCATCATAGCTCTCACAGACACACACACACCTAAATCATCAGTAAATCATAAATCATACTATGTATTATGTGAGACCAGAGAAGAGGGAATAATTATCAATCCATTCCTACTACAAATAAGATGTTAGGGAAGGCATCCAAAACTCATTTTCTTATGTGGGCATTGGTATGTTTACCCAACTTGGGTGGTGGTGTGTATATAATAATAATAAAATAAAATTTATATAATGAAACCCCTTAGACCAATACTTTGGATTACATCATAAATAATTTTAATATTAATACAATGAATTTCCTTAAGCACGGCATCCTGACTTTATTACTCCAATAGCTACTATCTCACTATTAAACAACCATACCCAACCACACTAAAAAACCAAAAAAATTATAAAAAATTTACCATTTAAAGACATAATTATTAATTCCTAAATTTATCATTAATAACCACTTTATGTTCATTTATCCGTATATATGCTAAAATATTCTATAGTCATTAGCTATAAGTTATCTCAGTTGTTGGATTTTATTCACAACCTACATATTTCACAAACATAACACCATTTTCTGATTTGTAACCCACTAATGATTGACAATTTAATTAATTCTATCCATATTCCACGTTCATTTTGTTACTCTTTCATTTAGAATAACACCTTATTATAAGTAAACTTTGACGAAAGCCACATCAACCTCTCCTATAATAATATCCACGACCATAAGAAGACAACCAACAAAACGACACTATATCTACCACAATATCCATGAAACCATCCCATTACCATATCAACCACCCCTTACATAATTAAAATGATAACCACACATCATCAAAAAAACTCCACCACTATATCCAAATAATTACACCACCGCAATACCAACCTCCATAAACCAAAAAAAACACACCAACCTCAACATGAAAGATTACAATAAAATAATAGCAGAAAAACTAAACACATATACATACCATAATAAGAAACCCCTAATAATTTATAATTCTATTTTATTAGGTAAACACTATAAGTATAAACAAAATCATCATAATTATAAAAAAATTATCTACAAGTTCATGATCATATTAATGTAATTAATTATTTATAAGTGATGATAATAGTACTCAAATAGAATGAAACCAGGGTTTCACAGTAACCAAATAATAATAATAAAGACACTATAATTATGAAGTAATATAAAAATTCATAGACTACATATCAATCCCCTATTTACCTTTCAATTTCATTATTTCAAATTATTATCTTATTTAGGTTAATTCATATTATCCTCCCAATGAATGTAAAGGCTTGAAAATTCTAAAATTATAATTAAATAAAAAAAGAGAAGTCATGAATCCCATACTTCAAAGGACAATTCCACAGTCTCTATAGAAAATGATGATAAAACTCTAATAAAACCCCACCTAACACGTGATGATTATAAAAAACCCTACACGTGACCATTCCTGATCAAAATTGCTACCCATAAACACTAAAATAGAATAAAATTTTATTTTATTTCCTCACTGATAGGATATAACAAGTATTTAATAAAGTGTAAGATGATAGGAAACCAAATTGGATCATAAGAAGTTGATATCTTGAATTAGTGCATTAAAATCCACTAAAGCATATTCTGGATCCAACAAAAATTGGGGCAATGGATGCCTAGGTTTTATAAAAATTCAAATTAATTGGAGAGAACCTATAGGGGAATCCAAATTTTTAATTTATGTAGAAAAATAGGGGAATGCGACATGATAAGGGTGGTCACACACCAATGAAAGGCTGCTCCTATATTCACAGTTCCATCTCCCAGAATCTTGATGATTTAAATTTCCTTAATTCATTACTAATAAAAAAATTATTGAACCACACCAAGGATTATTCCAAAATACTCAATCCTCCAACGATATGACATGAGTCCCAACCCTCTCCCTCAGACCCAACACACCTTGAATACTCATTACGGGGAAACCATCATAACTATAGTGAAAAATCGCTAAAAATGAAGAACCAAGATATTATATAACCCTAAACCCTATAGAACAAAACTCATTTTAGAGTGAAAATATCACCCACATAAGATAAACTTAGGGCCCTAAAACAACAACTATCCTCACCACTCTACAAAATAATCCGCATTCCTCAACCCTAATCCTCACAGTGTGACACACTAGACAATAATAACCCTAATCTCCAGTCAATTTACAATGAAAAATTACCCAATGATTATGGAGTGATCTGTGTTGACAATTGAAATTAAATCCCCCTACACATGTGACATATTGACCAAGCTAACTCTATAAATACTAGTTATACTGGTTGGTCACATGTCCTCAAGCGCACCTCCCTGTGTGCCAGAGGTTTCCAACAAGGAGTGAGGGTCTAATAATAGTATCATGGAGAGACTATAACATATTGATTAGTATCAAATACATTGGAATCATAATAAACAATTGTTTTGTATAAGATAATAATAATATATAAAACAAAAAGTGCTAAGTATACAACCATCCATGTCCATAAAGATAATACAATATATAATCATTAGACAAATAATAGGTAATACATAAACCAAAATAATGACGAAGAAAAATATATATCCATGAGAATCATAATAATAAACAGAGTATTGTTCTCCTAATATTCAATGTCAAAGGGTAACTATACAAAATGAATAACATTAATCAAGTCGAATCGAGAACATGATCCTACAACCACGAGATTTTTCTACATACTAAGAAGCATCCCGAACAGGGTATGATATAGACTCAGTTTTCCTCCCCAAATTGAATCTAATGAAATACAATCCATGAATATGAAACATAGAAATGTGAATGTATACAAAATATGTAGGTAATTAAAAAAAATATAATCATGTTGGTCTCAAATTACTCAAAGGAAACCCAACTGAGAATACCATCTTCAGCCTAAGACTGAATGTATCTGAACATGACATCACGTATATATATGAATTTAAGTAACATATATATATATATATATTTAGAGATATTAATACACTAGAGAGGACTAGAGGTGTAGAACCAAGGAATCCACATGTAATAAATATAATAATATAAGAGTCTTATATTTTAATTAAGGTTCATTATTCTCATCAATCTCATTGAATAATAAGGGATGTCATGACTAGAGACTCCCTTCCCCTAGATTATAATTAAATATTAAGGAACACTATACATATATACCATAAATAAATAGTAAGTGATGTCATGATCATATCCAAGACTAAGGGGAATGTGAAGAATCATGTCCAACTAGCCTAAATAAGGCCTCTTAATAATAGTAAATAATTATGTTGTCCCAATTTACTTATGAGACCAAGGGGTTTCGGAAAGAGGTACATTGTATCTCTCAATTTGTAATAATTAAGTGTGTAATTAGTTTACATTTTTGAATTTAATTATCTTCATGAGTACAGTCATTCCATAACATAAGTCATGGCTAAGGAATCAAATCCTTTCCACTATCAATTGAACTATAAAGATAAACCATTTCAATTATGAAGGAAAACATAAGAGATTATTAAAGAGTAATAAGGTTCCATGTGAACATTTCATGAATAGCTGGTACTAAACATGTAAAAACATATATGATATCCCATGAGAAATATCCATGAAAAAATATACATGATTCACCATGATCGTTCCATTTGTAAATAAATAACTAATAATTAAGAATTCCATGTAATTATATATGACATAATATAGTCTATCATATTTAATTCATCTAATAAAATTATCACCAACAATAAATAGAGGCATGTAAGTAAGAATTCAATTTATCAAATTAATTTATTTTTTTATGTTAGTTCATTGTAATATTGATGTGATGATACTCGAATAGTATCATAATTAATTTAATTCAAGAAGAATATGTCAAATTGTCATGCTCTATAATAGTCATTCCCATAACTTATGATGTAATTAATTCGACTAACACTTTCATTTAATTTGTAGGCAAGTCAACACACTTATAACAGTGGTTTAATTAAGTTTCCAAGGTGTAAGGGCTAAGGGTATAAAAGAAACAAAACCTAATTTGTGGTTTATATAAAATTATATGACCTCAAACAGTGTGTTTAGGTGTATGAGGAGTAACTATTTCTTGGAATTAACATTTAAATATATAATTTCACTTTTTATAGGAAACACATGAAAATTATGGTGTATTTTAGAATTGTGTATTTTATAAAACAATGAAACTTTAAGGGAAAATACATAGAACACCTACAACATTTTTAGGATTATATACGCATCCATTATCAACTATTGAATTGAATTGGATCAAGATAAATTATAATAATAGAAAATTTACATGACATTAGGGAATATTATATTCCACATAAATATCATTAAATATTGAAATATAATATGAGAAAGGAGGTAGGAGGAATAATTGATTAATCAAGGGTGATAAAACATGACTGGCAGTGATCAATTCTGAGTTTGAGTGAAGAAGAACCATCAATTCATTGTTGAAATAGGAAAGAGAGATTCCAATGAGGGGGTAATGAAAAAATAGAGAAGTAATGAGAGGATAAGGATTAAAAGTAGAGGATAGAAAAGGTTAATTTCACCTAACTTAGTTAGGTGCATGATTTTCCTACACGGTTGGCCAAACTGTGAACCAACCGTGTGTCAGTAATGCCTTAGTTGGCACCCCATGCACATCTAGGCTCCCATTCTAACAAAATGTGCATAGATCATGCAAGGAAATTGTCTAAGGGGACACCCACTAACATGGATAGGCATATAATTTGTCCGACCATGTACATCCCATGTGAATTACCTTTACGATAATTTTTAAACATCATGATTGAATATTCATGCTTGAGTTCATGGTTTGAACAACTATATGGCACCCCTACCGGACTACATGGTTGATGGTAATGTTTAGAACTAACTATGTTCTAATCATTAACAACCTTTGGCTTTCCGAAAACCATGATTTTGAAGCTCGATGACTCTAAAACTCAATTGAGAACCCGATACACTTCTTAGACCATAAACCCCATCTAGAAACAACACTTTTAAGTGTTACCAAGTTCATATTTTCATTATAAGGATCAATTTAACATTTTAATAATACAACAAATCAAAATTTAAAATTTATTTGGAAATTTAAAATCGATCCAAAACCTAATATCTTATAATCACTGCACCTTAGAACTACTCATCCCTAAGAAATATTGGGGAACAACAAAGCATCACCTAACCTACTTGGGTAGAGAAATGTTTTCTGGAATGGTTGTATTTAAATTTAAATTCCCAACATGTCTAGAGGAATTAATTCCAATATACAATAAAAAATCCATTGAAACTTGAGTCAATGCATGAAATCAAAATTTAAACATAGATATAATGCTTAACTAATCCAATCTAACCTGACACACGATCATTTCATCATCTCTTTCACTAAAAAGAATATGGTTCTTTCCACCAAAGGTTCTAGAATATAAGAGCCAATTATAATCTATAGTATTCTCCCCTATCCAAATTTCCTAATGAGACAATATTTTAGAATTCTATTGTCTCCCATGGCATGATTCCCAACGTGATTGAATTATCGACTCTAAAATAACCACATTTATCCAAGTCGTATAAGATTATCCTTGAAAATTCTCACCCGAACATTGCACAACTCTTACCTCATCTCTACTATGTGCCTAAAATGGTTCCTCATCGACCACCATAAACTGACCATAGGAAGAGAGTTAGGAAACAACTGATTGAATATTTCTGAAAGAATTCGTCATTAACAGTCTACAAAACCAAAATCTGATTATGAAACCATTATTATATGGAATATTAAGATTTCTTTGATCATGATTACTGATTCCTGTAACTTGATTCTGATGACTTATCTAATTGATATTATAATTTTTGTTGTTACGCCATTGTATGAACATAGGTGTACATCGGATCCAACACCCTTAGATCATCACACCATAATTGCATCAACCAATCCTAATGTCTAGTCTAGGATAACCTTGGAATCAACTACTAAAGTCCAAGGATCTCACCCAAGGTAGTCCATACTCAAACATTTATAAGTGATACATTTTTATATAGAAAAAAAATCCACATAAAGAACACTGAATAATCCCAACAATGATATTATTCCTTGAGGTTAGGTTAAATAATTAGATGGTGTCTATGAGTCCATTAAATACATTCCTATATTATAATATAAGTTTCACTCGGGAAAATATAAGCCTCTAAAATTATCCATTCTTCTAAAGTTCAACTACCATAAAGTATATTAATCAATCTAGAAGGGGATTTCTGATCTTTCTTTAGCTCTGTGCTTAAGTGAAACTCTCTTAGTGTAACATATATGATGTCAAAACGGGGAGAATGATTGTCACTAAGAAAATAGTACACTAAGAAGACAATATTGACTACCAATAAAAACCAAGGAACTTCTATCATACCCATGATGAAGTATATGACATGATTTCAAACCAATAATATCGAACTGCACATAGGAAAGAATAGTTAAACCACATATGGCCAACTTACTTTAAAGATCATGGCTACATATGTTGATGTATCATCATTAACTGACCACGATTCCTTCACTATTGAGGCATTACATGATTATTTAAAACAACTATTGTATTCCAACCTTGACTCACAGTGTCCTCGATGGTTGGGTACACAACCAACCATTTTATCATCATGCCTCCGAGAAAGTGTTGAAACATGTCAAAAGCATTACTTATAGGGTCACTTAAGAACCCTGAGTCTGAATCTAGTATCCAGACTTGATCTCAACCCATAACTCGGTATTTTTTCATGTATATTTTCAAGGATTAGAAACTTGAACTTACTAGCCTCAAGAACTCCCAAAATCTATTTTGACCATATCCAAATGGATTTTTTTGTTGCTCTAACTCTATATAGAAGGAATCACTGAAACATGTTTAACATGAAACACCCCCACCTTAGTTGTTTCCTAGTCATGATTTACTTAGAATGGGAACCTATCCCACAACACACACTCCATCCACCACTGAAAATGGGTTAAAAACATGGAAAACATGATTTTTCCGAGAACTAATTTGAAAGGAGAGGAAAACGAGCCTCTTAAATCTTCCTAGATAAAATTTACTGTAGATTTATGTGTAACACTCTCTCAAGCCTCACTCACACATGTCATTAGTATAAGGAATAGAATCCAAAACCAAATTGATCGGTAGTGTTACAATACATGAACCTTTTGCAAATTCATCCCTACGCACTGGGATAACTCATACTTCTCTATAAATCTAAGTCATTATAATCCAAAAAATTACCCATTAATGTAATGTAACCACTCAAGACTAAAGTAATTTCCACTAAACTCAAACTTCTTACTACAACATTTTAATACTCGATGGGTAATACATGCATCAATGTGTATTATCGTGATATTTCAACAATTTAATGATGCACCATTAATATTTTACAAAGGATTATTAAACCTATGAATCCCAGAATATGATGAACCACAAAGAATATTTTAACATATTTTCAAATTACCTCTTATGACTATAAACCTATCCAATGAATTACTGAGTCATACCTCTTTGAAAAATAAGGGTCACATGACCAAATAAGATGTTGACCATGCCCAAAGCATGTATATCATCCTAAACATGAGAATTACATGATTTCCACATCTATAATAATGGTTAATTTATCCCATGACAACCTACCCAATCTCAGTTTATTCCATATAATAAAATCCATTCCCAAGATAATGGAATAAAAACAACACATCCATGAATATAACACAAGAAATCATACAATAGTGATTTTTTATTCATGAGACACTACCAAAATAGGTTATCCCTATCCCTGAGTAATTTACTATAAAATAGGATCAACCAAAAAGTGTCACTTGGCTCTACCACCAACCTCTTGAACATGATGATAGGAATATCAAAGGAGATTCATGATAACATCCATGTTCCCATTCAAGGAAAACTGACCCAATGTAACTTTTAGACTATCCTTACATGAGGGTACCAACAATCAACCCCACAGAAAGGTTTTATTTCATCCATTTTCATTGATTCATGTTTATTTTATACATTAAGGAGGATCACATATTTTCAACTAACATACTAGTTTTAAATGTAATAGTGATTGGGACTTTATTAAGTTGATTCCTTGTAACATGATATGAAAATTATCTCAAAATTTCATTATAACCATTTAGTTTTTCCATAATGTTCCCTAAATTGTTCTTCATTGAATAAAATACCAATTACAAGTGATAGAGAAAAACACATTTAGGTTTTAACTAAATTATTAATTAACTTAATCCTCATATAAATAAATCTAAAAAGTTTTCAATATTTCTTTTTTCGATTTTAGGGGACTTATTTTGTATGAATCCCCCATAAATTTATATTTAATTCCATGTAACAGATTGAAAACACTTTAAATAATGATACCCATATAGCATGATTATACACCCCCCCCCATTTGGTTAATCACTAGGGAATATCAAAATAAAGGTGACCTACAAGGGTTCCGTCATTCCAACTAGGGTCCATCTAAATACAACTCAAACTTTTTTAAACATTATCAATTAAAACAACATTAGTGGGCTTATTGCCAAATGTTATAATGTTAAAACTCTCCCGGAAGGGTCGATCCATTCATATAAAGATCCAATAATATAGTTTACCATGCTTTAGTTATATAGGAATGAGACATCAAATATAAATATATATATATATATATATATCCGGGTTCAGTTAGATTTGTTAACATGAAAAATTAATGTAGTTACTTACCTTTATAAGTTACAATTGGTATATATGTAACTGGAACCATATTTTTACATTTGATCTCAAAATACCACAAGTCCATTTAAGATGGTTGAATTTTATGTGTTACCACTCCCAAAATTTATAAAGGCCCATAAACTTTAAAATTAATAAATTGGAACCCTTTTAACCATAACCTATAATGTTTAATCCCATGAAACAAATTTTTGTGGCCTTAAACATGACTTAATTAGATAGTTAAGCTTCCACCATCGAGCTATATCGTCAAATAGAATTTAGGTTGATGCAGACCCTTTAACAACCATTAATATATCATTATTGTGATAAGATAGGTTATAATAGATCAAAAAATTCAATAGAAATGGAAATATAATATGAAACAATAAAATAAAAAAGAAAAATCATCCAATTAGGATATAAAATATGAATATTGATAAATCACACAAGGCACATCCCACAAATATCATGATGTAAAAAATTCATTCTTCATGGCATGGGATATGCATGGCATGTGAATCTCTTTGTTCCTATAATTTTTCATGTAACAATACCTCTCTGTCATACCAAACCAAGGGTAAAATAATAAAAATACCACAAATCAGTAAACATCATAAAGTAAATCAATCAAACAACGTGAAATAAAAATCATCTATAATAATGAATAGCATGAAGAATAGTATTCTCCAAAGAAACATAGTATTTCCCCCGAGCGTTTGTTGATCACTCCTAAACAAGAGCTATATACCAAGTGACGACACATTCTTGGTCTCCTTTATACCATCCCAAAATAGAAAGAAAAAATGAAAAAGGTATCAGATACTACTTTGTGATGCCCTGGCCTAGCTCACTCTATAAATAGGAGCTAGACTGATTGGTCACATGGCCTCAAGCGTGCCTCACTCTATGCCAAAGGCTAAAGAATAGTATAAAGGCCCTAATTATTGTATATTGGGGAGGAAATACCCTTTGGATCAGAATAAAATATAGTATATGTATACAAAAATAGATTCATGGAAGATAATGATAACATATAATGTTGACAACCCTAAATATGGAACCATCCATGTCCATGATGATACTAAAATATACAAGAAGTAGATATGAAATATGTAATACATAAATAGGTATTATGAATAGAACAAAATCTCCAAAATATATCTCCTTAAGCATCCAGAGCACTGGATTGGTCTTGTTCTCCTAAAATCTAATGTCGAAGGGTAATCACACAAAATGAATAATAGTAAGAAAGATGAATCTAAAACCAAATCAGTCAACCCTGAAATATGTCCAGGTACCAAATGGTTCCCTGAATAGGGTGTCAGATAAACTTAGTATGACACCTCCAAGGATGTGTAATTCAATATAATCTATGAATATAAAATACAAAAATGTGCGAAAATAATAAATAAGGAAGTAAATAAATAAATATAATCAATTTGGGCTCAGGTTCCTCAATGAATATGATACCAACAATACCTACTTTAGCCTAAGCCAAAATTTCTTTGAACATGCCATCATGTATATATGTGAATATATGTAACAAATATATTTGCAGTGATATAGATGTATAGGAGAGTGAATGTGGTGTATAACCAAGGATTAAAAATATAATAAACATAATAATATTAGACTCTCATATTTTTAATAAGGTTCATCATGGCCATTAGTCTCATTTAAAAATATGGGGAGTCATGCCTAAAGAATCCATTCCCATGGATTATAAACAAATAGTAAAGGACACCTTGACCATATAATAGACCAAGAAGAATGTGAATCAAGATGTACAACTAACCTAACTCAGGCCTCTCTATAATAGCCCATAATTAGGTTATCCCCTTTCCCATTGAGACCTTAACTAAGGAATTTTGTATAGAGGAACTCAGCTCTATTCAAGGAGTAATAATTAAGTGTGCAACCACTTTACATTTATAAATTTAATTTTTTCCATGAGTACATACATTTCATAACATAATTTAAGGATATAGAATATAGTATACTCCACTATCAATCAAACTATAATGATAAATCATTTCAATTCTAAAGGATAACCCAAGCATTATGTAAGCAGTAATTTAGGGGTAGGTAAACAGTTTATGGATAGCTAAAAACAAGCATGTAAAAATATATATGATAGGCCCTGAGAAATATCCACTCTAAAATTGAAACAATTATTCATGATCATTATATTTGTAAATAAAACACTAATAATTAAAAAGGATACATAATTACACATTCCATAAGAAAATTCATCAAATTTCATTCATTTAATCAAACACACACCATCAATAAAAAGACTCCTGTAAGTAATCTTGTAATTTGAAAAATTCATTTATGCATTTATGTATGACCATTGTAATAGTCAGGTGATTAGACTCAAATAATTTCATAATTAATTTAACTTGAGCATAATCTATTAAATGAATAAACTCTAAAAGAGTTGTTCACATGAATTATAATTTGACTAGTTCACTAACCCTTTCATTTATTTTTTTGGATAGTCAACACACCTATAAATGAGGTTTAATTTTCCTTATAAGTCATAGGTTCCATGTAGATAAAACCAACACACCCTAAGGTCTGGTTCATGTCAAATTAGATGACATCCAATATTTAATTTAGGAACATGATTAGTAACGCATTCATGAAATTAGCATTTACATATTTAATTTCACAGTTTAGAGGTGGCACATGGAATTCCAAGCACACAATGGAATTGAGTATTTAATAAAATAGTGACACTTTAATGGAAAATCCATAGAAAAACTACCTCATGCTTGGGTTTCTTCAGTCATATATTATCCAACCTTGATTCAATCCTGGTCGAGATAAATTGGTATAATAGACAAATTTCATAGAGAATATGTTGTATTAGTTTACATTGAAATAGAATTCAATCTGAAAAGTTATAATGATAAATGGGTATGGAAGAATCATATACTAAACAAGACTGATAAAACATGAATGATGGAGCTCAATTTTCTATCTAAATGAATAATAACCATCAACACCTAGTTGATGGTTGAGGGAGAGATCCCAATAATGGGATACTAAAGAGAAATGGATAAGGAAGGAGTAGAGGATGATTAAAAGAAGTAGAGGTGGAAGGGTAGTTTCATCACCTTTAATTAATTGTGTGGTTTGTATATTTGGTTATTCAAACTATTCATTAACTATGTGCATGCATTTCCTAAGGTAGAACCCATATCGCACGGTTAGGTGCACAATTTGACAAACAATGTGTAGCTTGTTAATGCTCACTGTCCAAGGGGATAATCCCTTGTATCGCTAGAGACATAGATTTTCCAACCATGCTTTTTCCATATAGATCCCCTCTACAATAAGTCTTCAACATCATGCATTTCCATGTAGCTGTCAGTGCAAGGTTTGAAAAACTCTATGGCTCCTCTACAAGGATTCATAGTTTCAATGCATGGTTAGAACTAACCATGCACTAATTATGAGA
This sequence comes from Viscum album, assembly GCA_963277665.1. NCBI lineage: Eukaryota > Viridiplantae > Streptophyta > Magnoliopsida > Santalales > Viscaceae > Viscum > Viscum album. The sequence continues at coordinate 1,422,970,322 of OY728120.1, forward strand.
CTCATTTGGATTTATAAAAAACCATTATTTTTAATGTTAATGCTTCCAAAAAACAACCAATCACTCCAGACACTTCTTGGGCCCTAAACCTCTTAAAAAAATAATACTTTTAACGGTTCCAAAGCTCTTCCAAATCCATTTTCGAAAAAACCGTTTTAAGGTTTAGCAGGATTGTAGACGCCGGAAAAGTCCGTTGTTCCCAAACGAAGCTCCGGATGCGGAAAGTGAAGTGATATTTGGAGTCAGAGGCACGTTCCGGAGGGCCCGGAGGACTTGCGCGAAATTTCAGAGGCTCGCGCGCAAAGTTGAGTCGCGGCGCGCAATCCTCCCGGGATGCGCGCAATGCGCTGGGCCGGCGCGCTATTTTGCGCGCCTGCGGCCTGCGCGGCGCCTTTGCGCGCTGGGTCCTGATTCCGCGCCCGCGAAGCGAATTGCGCGCCCGAGACCGGATTCCGCGCCCGGGGTTGCCTATAAATATAAGGCGACCCCCGACGTTTTGAAGGTTGCCGGAATCCGAAGCGTCGCTCGTTCGCGCAATCCAACCCCTTCCGCGCGCAATGCCGATTTTCAGGTAACCTCCTTTCTTTCGCGCAATAGAGCCTTGGGGTCCGCCTTCGCGCGCAATCCCCTTGGCTCATTTCCTTTGAATAAATTTCAACCCGAAGGCCTTTGCGCGCAACAGAAGCCTCTTGCGCGCAATTGCCCCTCGGGTGCGCGCAATCCAGCCCGATTGCGCGCACCCCCCATTTTCAAAGTGGTCATTCGTTAGAGAATGAGCCGTTGCCCCCGCGCGCTACCCGAAGCCCGGTGCGCGCAATCCCAATCACCCGCGCGCGAAGAGCTGGCCCAATTGCGCGCCAGCCCGCCATTTTGCGCGCCGACCCGCGGTTTTGCGCGCAAAGCTCCTCTTTTGCGCGCAATCCGCCAGGGTCGCCTCCCTTGACCCCCTGAGGGTATCCGCCTGCGTGGCGCCCGATGATCCTCATCCTGGGCGCCCGAACCGTGCGCTGTCTTCCCGTGCAGCCTTCCAGGCTCGTGCGAAGTGACACGGACCCATCGGCGGCAATCATTCGTCCAGCATGACGTTAAACTGCATATTCGTCCTGCATGACGTTAAACTGCACAATGTCCAGCATGACGTTAAACTGCATATATGTCCAGCATGACGTTAAACTGTGCATTCGTCCCGCATGACGTTAAACTGCCCATACGTCCAGCATGACGTTAAACTGCACATCCGTCCAAGCTGCACGACGCTAAACTGCCTAGCCCCCATCGTCCGCGCTGCAAGACGTTAAACTGCCAAGTGTTTCGTCCTCAACACACGACGTTAAACTGTGCTTCGTCCGGCAAGACGTTAAACCGTCCGCTTCGTCCTCAACACACGACGATAAACTGTGCTTCGTCCGGCAAGACGTTAAACCGTCTGCTTCGTCCTCAACACACGACGTTAAACTGTACTTCGTCTGGAAAGACGCTAAACCGTCCGCATCATCCGATCCCGTGCTCTGCACGCAGGGTCTCCCCCGGTTTGGACGTGGCCCCCACCCGCTCGTCTCTGCAGGGATGTCGGGATTGTCCCGCTTTTGGGACGATTTAATGGGAGTGGCTTTTCCCAACGGGGGCAGGGTATTACAAACCCCTAGTTTCTCGTGGGAGGCTGCACATGTGTATCTCCATTGCGCCTCCCCACTGCCGAAGCCAGTAGAGGGTGTGACTAGGATCGAGGTGTCTTCTGCTTTCGGTCCAAGTCCCTTCCAACTGAGTTTTGCCGCATCCGGGCTGCCTCAAGTGCGTAAGTCCTGACAGAATGAACTACGTGGACTTTGATCCCTGTCTTCTAAACAGGGTACGTAGGAAGCCTTCTTGAGGTCCAAGCCCGCCACCTGGTCGTCCCGGTCGTATTTACGTCGGTTCGTCCATCAGTGGACCCCTCCAGGGTTCACGCTTGCGTCGATTCACCTATGAATCCGCCCCTGTGGGAGACTGCCGGTGTGTATCTCCACGATGCCTCCCCACAGCCCCCCCCCCCCCCTTTCCATTTCTCCTTTTATCGTCCAGCATGACGTGAAACTGTGATCCACCCGGCCGTTCCATCCCCCTCTGTGCGAGGTGGTTCGGTTCAATCTTCCGCCCGGCGGCCTCGACCTCTTCGTGAGTCGGCTTGCCGACGTCCAGCATGACGTTAAACTGTATACCCGAACTACGTTGACTTTGATCCGTGCTAACGCGCGGTACGTAGGAAGCCCCTACGGGGTCCAAGCTCTCCACTCCATCATCCATCCTGATCCTTACCCGGGCCGCCACATCCCGGTGGGGTCATGCCACTTCACTCCACTCCACGTTACTTGGGAAGCCGCCCATGTGCTGGCCCCAGCGTCGGAGGTTCCCCGCAAGGGGTTCTGTCATCTGATCCACTTTTCGTGTTGATCGGTCCGATGCCGTCCCCGCTGGACATTAAACTCGCGGCATACCCCGTGTTAAACATGGGAAGCTGAGGAAAACCTCAGGTGACACAGTTCCCCGCACCCAGTACGGGATGCCTCAGGCCATCATGCCTTCGAGAAGCCCTATTAGGGACGGAAGACAGACGTGCAGAGCCGCAGTGTTACGACACGCCCCCAGCACCCAGAGCCACCCGGCCTTCTCACTGCAGGTTGCTGCCCCGCCCAGACTCCTTGGAGCGTCCGGGCGGAAGCAGCGTAATTAACCGGTGTCCATGAAGATATGGCACCGGGAACGAGATTCACAAACATTCTTAAGTCTATGAGGGAGACCCGGATTAGGCGACGAGTTCCGAGGAGACGTCCAAGGAAGGAGGAGCCGACATCCCATCATCCCGGTTTCGATCAAGGAGCAGACGCCCCTGAATAAGGGACGAATGCTGCCCGCCCTTGGAAAGCGGGACTGCGGGACCACAAGCCGCGCGCCCATCCCCTCGGGTTGACGGGTGCACGCGCGAACGCGTCCTGGCGGAACAGCGTAACCCGACGCACATCCGCACCGAAACAGAAAAATGGTGAACCCGACGTGAATCTCTTCTCCTCGATACGAAGACCGATGGCTTTCAGAGGTGTTGGAAGACCAGCATGTTGCCCGGCCAAGCATTCAGTCTTACCCGCCAGGGGCTGGGGAAGTGAAATCGGGCACTCCGTCTCGCAACGTCGAGGGCCTGGGTTCCCCCCACGGAAGGCGTCGTGGCGCTAATGGTTGGTTGTCGATTCCTTTTTCCTATCAGTGTTAATGGGTTCTTATCCCTGCTTTCAGAAATCAGGTCGCCCGATCCAGTGCCCGATCGCCACCCGCCCACTGGCGCAGGGATAGGGGAAACACCGACGCGGCTACTCCGCGCGGTCCTGCCCGTTCCACAGTCGTCCCAGCAGCCGCAATTGCGGGACGACCACGCCCTCTCTCCCCCTCGGAGGTCATCCAGAGAAGGGTGATCAACACCCTGGTGCGGAGATACGAGGAAGAGGGAGTCATCCCCACTAAGGAAATGGCTCGCCTAGACCTTGAGGAGGCTGCGCCTCGCCACCACCGCCGCCCCCGAGGGCCGCGCAGGGAGGCACCGCTGCCTACCTCAACATCCAATCGCTTCGGGAGTTTATCCCCGGAGCGCTCTGACAGTTCCCTTCCCTATGCGGATGAGGTGGAAGATGCCCGGGATCACCCTATCCGGGATTCGCTCCAGGGATCTACGGTAAGGACTCCCGCCAGGCCACGGCGACACCGCCGCCAGGCCTCTCCAGTCGAAGAGAGGGCTCTCCACCTGCCCGCGCCGCTCATCCCGACTCGTCTGTCTCGACGCCAACGTCGGGCACGAGCGGAAGAGGATGCCCACCTTGGGGCTCTAGCAACAGCGGCCGCATTGGCCCAAGCCACTGCTGGCTCCAGTCGCCAGGCCTCTGCGCATCCTGAGCATGGGAACTCCTATGCCCGACCTGGATCGAGGCCCCGACCGCCCCAAAGGCAGGTTGGGTCGACTCTCCCGGTTGCTGGCACTGGCAGTTGCCACCACGGACCACCTCGCGGTAGCGCTATTCACCGGCAGGATCTACTCCGTGTGGCCAATCCAGGAGGCATGGGTCATCCCACCTTCCGATCCCGGCCCGGAGGCCTGCCCGGAATCATCTCTCCCCGCGTCCCCTTTGATATCTGTCCCGGTGGCCCTCGCACCTTGGTTCCCAGTCCTCTTGGCCCCAGCACCAGTGCGGCCGGAGGACGCCAGGACAGAGATCAGCCCTGCCCCGAAGAACCACCCAGGGGCAGGAAGGCAAGGCGTCGACGCCGAGGGAGGAATGTTACGGAATTCCGGACAGAGATCTGACCGGTTTGCTTCTCTGACTCAGAGGCGGAGTACGATTCGGCGACAGAGCCCCTTCCCCAATCCCGCCAGTCAAGGGCAGGGGTAGGAATGCGGCACGTCAGCCTCGTGCTCCCCGAGAGCGAGATCGATGTGATCCCCGCTTCTCTCCGAAGGTATATCCGGAGTAACGAGGGCCTGGTAGACCCCCAAGGATCAAGCTTGCGGTTGGTACCGGCCCCTCCGGAAGTGCCTTCCGTCTCGATCGGAGAAGCCGAAGACTTTTTCTGGGGACCGACGGTCGAACCACGATTTGGTGCGCCCTCGGAGAGCACCGATTCTACGGCAGGATGTTCGCTCGCCGGCCCGTCCTATCGTGATGTGGTAGCCAGGGCACCGCAACCCTCAGAGGGCGGCCCGGGATATGGAGGCCAATCGACCTGCTCGCCGTATTCACCGCCGGCCAGCCCGTCAGCCCGGCGGCCCGCCTCGGCACCACTACCAGTTCCCCGTCCGTTCCCAGCCATGGAAGAGGACCAAGGAGATCTGGGTCCCGAGTTTGAGTCGTGGAGCTTCTGGACCGTCCTTGCAGCGGGCCACTTCCCTGAGAAGTTTTGGCCAGTCGCAGGACCGGGCTTTGATGCACCCGAATCGCTCACCCCGGATGAGTTCGAATGCTTCCGCCGAACTCTCCGGGAGACTCGCTCCTGTCTTCGCCGCCTACAAATGCCATACCCCGGGAGTCAATCGCACCTGGAGGATATTGGTGAGCAGTGCCGTCAAATTGACATGGCCATGCTCCCCGCAGTTCGGCACCCCGGGTCATTTGAGCACCACGAGGCCCTCCAACAACGATGCGTTGAGTGTTTTCAAGTACTCCGCAAAGTTATCGAGGAAGCCACTCCCCACGTGTGTATCCGTGGATGGGGGCAGTACGCTGCCCTACGCTTCAGTGTGATTCGCCGACAGCCCGATTCGCTGGGTGGCCCTGAGGGTATATCCCCGGGGATAGAAACAGTCAATATGGCTGACCTGTCGGGAGAGGGGAACGACTTGGAACTTCTCGACGGGGGCTTCCCCCCCGAAGACAAGCCATCGTCAGATCCATCGGTGAGAGTTACTCGTCATCAGAGGAACCTCCTGGGGCTCCCGCACCCACTGAAGCACTGACGTTGAGCCGAAACGTCAGCAAAGGAAAAGAGCACAGCGAGGCTATAAGGCCCGCCGACCCATCCGCCTCCATGCAGAGGGCAGAGGAGGATCCCGAGAAGGCTACGCTACGTCAGCAGCTCGCCGAACAGAAGAATCTGGTTGACCAGCTCCTCGCCGAGCGCGCTGCAGAACGGCGGCCTGACTACGGTGATCCCAGGCCAGGACAGCAGGGACCGGAACAACCGCTCCTCGATGAGACTCTCCCGGGAAACCGTGATTACGCCGTGTTCGCCGACAGGAGAGAGGCCATTGCCTATGGCAAGAGGGCGCGGTATGTTTCGCCACACCCTCCCGAGCGGCGTGACTACCTGAGAGATCCCGCTCGGATTCCTCCCGCTGCCCCTAGGGCCGCTCCGCCCGCCATCCCACGAGCTGCCGAGTTCGACGACCCGGTCGACGGCCCGATTGAAGGGCCATGCAATGCGCTCGTGGTTAGAGATCCTCGCCAGGACTGGAACCCATGTCCGGACGATCCGATGGCGGCACTCATTGCCCGCTTGGAAGCCTTGGAGACTCGGCAGGTGGCGATCCCACCGGACGGCAAGCCCTACCCAGCATGGGTGGATGACATGCCGGCGCCTACGGGATTCGGGAATCCCACTTTCGCCCCCTTCAACGGAACTGGAGATCCGCCACAGCATTTAGCCCACTTCAACTCGAGGTGCGGGCCTATGTTGGGGACTCCGGCGCAGCAGGAGGCCGCTAAGCTTCGCTGCTTTGTTCAGACACTGGAAGGGCCGGCATTTGTCTGGTACAGCCAGCTCCCCGTCGGGTCGGTAACCAGCTGGGAGGACCTCCGTAGACAGTTCCTCTACCAGTTCAGTTCCACGACCCGGAAGACAAGTATCGCAGACCTCTTCAAGTGCAAGTAGAGGCCTGATGAGCGAGTCGCGGACTTCGTCGCCCGATGGAAGGGTCTCACGTATTCCCTTGACATGCCATTGACTCAGGAGCAGTTGCTGACAATGTGCGTCGGGAACGTCAAGACCGAGCTGGTCCCTTCCCTGATCACTCAGAATTACCCCGGAGGGTTCAGGGACTTCTCAGACAAAGCTCAACGTCTTGAGGAAGCCCTGCAACAGGCCAGCCAGGCACACCCGCGGCCTCCTATGATTCCTGCAAGGAGAGTCAGTAGGGCTGAGCCCACTACTGTTGCCCAGATAGAGGCCCCCAGGCCGTTGGAGCTGCTGCCGGTGAGGCCAGCTCCACAGCCTCACAGGAATCCGCCTCCACGGGCTCAGTTCCCGGCCCAGCAGCGGCAGCCCCAAAACCGGCCGGCCCCTCCGCGTAATGTACTGCCACAACCCAGGCGAGATAACCAGGGTCCACCTCCTCGGCCGGCCCCTCCATCCCCTCGTCAAGACCACGCTCCCAGGGGCCCGCGACACCTGACTTACTCATTTCATGAGGATCAGGTCCCCGGTTACTTCCGGAGCGCCCTGGAGCAGAGGATTGTGCGATTGCCTGAGTGTTGGAGGCCAGAGGAGGCACATCTTACGAATAACCCCCGCTACTGCCCCTACCATCGGGCCCTGGGGCACACCATCCAGCGGTGCTATGTGTTTAAGGATTGGCTTCAAGACTAGATTAACAACAATGTAATCAGGTTGGGCCCAGCTCCAGCACAAGTGGCGGGCGTATTCGTGGGATCAGATGACGATAGTGGCAACGAGGACGAATGGCAGCTGGTCTCCGACCGCGGATCCCAGAAGTACAATAACTGGATGGCCCGCTAGACGACCATTCGCGCCCATGGAATCATCCGTGCACGCTTGAATCAGCCTGAGCCCCCAGAACCTGCGGGTGCTGCTTCGGCATCGTCGTCCCAGCCTGCCTCTTCCAAGAGGAGCAAACGGCGGCAGCGCAAGAAGGAAGATCGCGCCCCGCCAGTTCCGCCACTATCCCGCACTCTCGGTGATTTCATGCCCCGGGAGATGGGGGTCCCTCCTCGGATCCGCCCGGTGATGGATGATTCGTCCGATGACGTTATTGGGTACGCTTCGGTTAATACCGTCGAGCTGGTAAATCCCTTTTCAGTTCCCGACGTTGAAGAACACCAGGTGGACCTCCCTAGTGTCCCCGGTCGTCGCTACCGTCGGAAGAACCACAGCAACAGGAGTCGCCGGGGCACAGCCGTTGGTACCTCCAGCCAGGCCGTGCACGCCACTGAGACTAGGCAGCAGGCTCAAAACCGAGCTCAGCGCGCGCAGCCCCCCCATCCGGGGATGACGGATTCGCCTCCGCCACTGTTTGTGGTGTGGGACCAGGCAGAACCGCCTCAGCCGCGTCGCGACCAGCTCCGCCCTGCCACGAGTCCATCCCGGCCTCCTGACTCCAGTACGGTGACCATTTCCCGGACTGCGACCAGTGAACAGCGAGATGCGCCAAGTACCCGTCGGCCGTCGATCCAACCGGCAAGGCCCGTCATGCCACCAACCGCAGAGCAACCTCCTGCAACCAGGGGCTCGCGCTTGGCCAAAAAGTATGATGTCCTGAAGCACTTGGCCGACATCCCAGCAAGGCTCTCCATCCTTGAGGCTCTGCGCATGTCATCTGAGATGCGCGAGGCACTCGCTGAAGCCCTGAAAAGCCCCCTCCAGTTTGAGACAGAGGTTGCGGCTGCAGAGGCCTTTCACGCCGAAACGATCGAGGACGCCGAATGTCAGGAAGTTATCTCGTTCTCTGGTAAGGATGAAGACCCTCCTATACAGGGACATATCCGTCCGCTGTATGTCACTGGCCAGTTCAATGGCCTTGAAGTCCGGCGCTGTCTTGTCGACACGGGGTCCGGGATTAACCTGATTCCAACTCGGACGCTCCGGAGATTGGGGTTGTCTGAGGATGACTTGATTCCCTCCGACCTCAGGATCCAGGGGTACGACCGCACCGAGCAAACCCCGGTCGGCAAGATACGTTTGAAGACCCAGTTCGGTGACTTGGTTGCCAACACCGAATTCATGGTAGTCTCTCAGGACACTGTGTATAACGCATTGATGGGCAGGCCATGGCTTCACCTTCACGCGGCGGTTCCCTCGTCATACCACCAATGCCTCAAATACTCCCTTAATGGTCGAGTAGGCGTGCTTCAAGGAGATGCCTCTCCTTTTGCCTCATGTGAAGCCCGCTATCTGGACGTGGACTATTACAAGAGCAAGGACAAGCATATCCTGGCAGGTGAGGTTGAGCCTGTCGCTGTTGCAAGCGATCCCTGGGCAAGTCTGGATGACGCTTACGTCCTCCCGATTCACCGGTTGGACGTCGCCATGGTCTTGACGGTCCGCGAGTCTCCTGATGAGATGGTCGCGACCGCCCGCGCCAGCACCAGTGGCCCAGCAGGATCTGGTAGCCCCAATGCAGTTTCCAACGCAGTCTCTCCCGTGGACGATCCCTCCCCGAGCGGAGAGGATATGGACGACGCACCCCCAGCCTTTGAGGAGGGCGTCCCCGCCACGGTCGATGAGTTAATACAGGTGAACCTTGGAACCGAGGCCGATCCAAGACCCACATTGGTTAGTGCCGCCATGCCCTCTGAGGAGCGGCAGCAGTACGTGGACTTTCTTAGGCAGCACCGTGATGTGTTCGCTTGGGGCTATGACGAGATGCCGGGGCTAGATCCTCAGGTAGCCGTCCACCGCCTTGGTCTCCCGGCGAACCATCGCGGGTTCAAGCAGCCTCCCAGGAAGATGCACCCATCCCACGGTGCCATGGTTGAGGCCGAAGTTGACAAGCTTATCAAAGCCAACTTCGTGAGGGAAGTTCAGTACCCCAAATGGCTGGCCAACATTGTGCCGGTCAGGAAGAAGAACGGGAAGATTAGAGTCTGCATCGACTTCCGCGATCTCAACCGCCACTGTCCGAAGGATGATTTTCCCCTTCCAGTGACAGAGCTGTTGATTGATGCCACGGCAGGGTTCCAAGCCCTCTCCTTCATGGATGGATACTCCGGATACAACCAAATTCGGATGGCCCCTGAGGATGAGGAGTTCACTGCCTTCAGGGCCCCCCAAGGTACCTTTTGCTACCGGGTCATGCCCTTCGGCCTGAAGAATGCAGGTGCCACCTATCAACGGGCGATGCACCGCATATTCAAGCCAATCCTCGGCACACTGGTGGAATGCTACGTCGACGACTTGGTTGTCAAATAGCGCCAGCGTCAGGACCATCTCAAAGATCTTGAGAAAGTGTTCAGCTTCCTCCGGTCTCGCTGCCTGAAGATGAACCCGTTGAAGTGTGCCTTTGGGGTCACCTCCGGAAAGTTCCTTGGATTTTCGGTAAGATACCGGGGTATTGAGATCGACCCAGGGAAAATCAGGGCGATTAGCCAGATGCCTCCCCCAGGTACCGTCCGGGAACTGCAAGGGTTCCAAGGCCACTTAGCCTACATACGCCGATTCATCGCGAATCTGGCCGGCAAGTGTAAGCCCTTTTCTCGGCTCATGAAGAAAGGTGCCACATATGTATGGGATAAAGAGTGTCAGACCGCTTTCGAGGAAATCAAGCAGTACCTGCTTCAACCTCCGATCCTGATGCCGCCCGTATCCGGAAAGCCGCTGGTCCTTTATGTGACCGCCCTGGAACGGTCCCTGGGTGCCCTTCTCGCCCAGAAGAACAACGAGGGAACAGAGAATAGCCTCTATTACCTCAGTCGCATGCTCCTCGATGCGGAAGTTAGGTATTCCCCCATCGAGAAGAGCTGCCTGGCGCTCGTATTTTCCGTACAGAAATTACGGCACTACTTGCAGCACCATGAGGTACAGTTGTTTTCTCGGGTAGACCCGTTGAAATATATCCAGAGCCGGCCTATGTTGACTGGCCGCCTAGCGCAGTGGGCTGTGATTGTCCAGCAGTTCGACATCAGGTATGTGTCTCAGAAGGCCATCAAAGGGCAAGCATTAGCAGACTTTCTGGCAGCTCACCCGACCTCCGCGGATCAGCCGCTGGATCTAGGCTTTCCTGATGAGGCCATTCTCTCGGTTGATCGAGCCGATCCATGCTGGCAGATGCACTTTGACGGTGCATCCCGGAGCCCCACCGGTAGAAGACTCGATAATCCTAAGCTCAACAGAGTGGGCTTGGGCATCGTCTTCATTACCCCGGAGCGAGCCGTGCTGCCATACTCTTTCCTGTTGTCAGAGGGCTGTACCAACAATGAGGCGGAATACCATGCCCTCATCACCGGCCTCGAGTTGGCTCTCGAGATCGACGTGCCCCGTCTGTGCGTGAAAGGGGACTCCGAGCTGGTCGTTAAGCAGATCAATGGCGACTATGTTGTCAGGAAGCCGGAACTTGTGCCATTGTTGGAGTGCACCCTCCTTCTGATGTCCCGGTTCCCTTCTCGGCCGGAAATTGTCCATGTTCCCCGGTCGTAGAACGGTCGAGCAAATGCTTTGGCCAGCCTCGCTGCGTCACTTGCGGAGCCTGAACAGGACAACCTGATCGTCCGCGTGACGCGCCGCAGGCTCATCGCTCCCGTTATCCCGGAAGAAGATCGCGGCCCGTTGGTAAGTATCCTCACCACGGTTGCCCCTATGCCCGGAGCCCCGAGTACCCCAGATATGACAGTCGGATCAGCCCCTGATTGGAGGACGCCTTTGGTTGAGTACCTCCAACATGGCATTCTTCCATCGGATCGGGCCGAGCGCGAGCGAGTTCGACGCCGCGCATCGCAGTTCGTCCTCCAGAGCAGTCCCGGCCTGGAGCAGATCCTCTACAAACGCGGATTTGATGGTGTTCTCCTCCGTTGCCTTCAGGGAGTTGAGATCCCACGAGTCATGCAAGAGGTTCATGCTGGTTCATGTGGCGCCCACCAGACTGGGCCGAAGCTGTCCCACCAGATTCGGAGGTTGGGATACTTCTGGCCCTCTATGATCCATGACTGCATCGAGTATGCCAGGAGGTGCCATGCGTGCCAGGTTCATGCGAACTTTGTGCATCGGCCGCCGGAGCCTCTCCATACCACAAGGTATTCCTGGCCCTTTGCAGTCTGGGGACTGGACGTTGTGGGACCTTACCCGCCGGCGACATCTCGCCAGTGCCGGTTCATTCTGACCGCCACGGACTTCTTCTCCAAATGGGCAGAAGAGATTCCGCTCAGAGAGGTCAAATCCTGTTCGATCGCTGACTTCGTGACCTCCAACATCATCTATCGATTTGGAGTGCCTCAGGCTATCCTCACGGATAACGGAACCAATTTCCGAGCAGCCGAGTTGAAGAAGTTGTACGCCAAGTATAACATTCGCTCGAACCATACATCTCGCTATCATGCGCAGGCGAATGGACAGATCGAGGCGTTCAACAAAAACCTCTCTAACATTCTGCAAAAGATGGTTGGTCATAACAAGAAGAGTTGGCCGGACAAGCTCCCCAACGCCCTCTGGGCTTATCGGACGACGACTCGCAATTCCACCCAGATGACCCCTTATTCCCTGGTGTATGGAGCTGAGGCCGTCCTGCCCATCGAGATCCAGTTGTCGTCCTTGCGCACTGCGGTCTACGACCAGCAAGCGCCGGACAGAGTTGCTGAAGCCCGTCTAGTCGAGTTGGAAGCACTGGATGAGAATAGACTTCGCGCTTTGCACAACTTAGAGAGGCATCAAAGCAGAATGGCTCGAGCTTTCAATAAGAAGGTTCTCCTCCGCTCCTTCCTGCAGGGTGATCTAGTGCTAGCCCTAAGAGCGCCGATGATCCCCAGCAGGAAGCCGCCCAAGTTGGAGCCCAAGTGGGAGGGACCTTTTGTTGTCCACAAGGTCTATCCCAATGGCGCGTACTCCCTAGCGACTATGGATGGTGAGCATGTCACTCCTCCCACCAACGCTAGGTTCCTCAAGCAGTACTTTGTCTGAGTGTGCCCACGTCCTGCACGACGTTAAACTGCATTCGTCTAGGCTACAAGACGTTAAACTGTTCAGCATTCGTCCGCGCTGCAAGACGTTAAACTGCCAAGTGCTTCGTCCTGCATGACGCTAAACTGCACTACGTCCGAGCTACAAGACGTTAAACTGTTCAGCATTCGTCCTGCATGACGTAAAACTGCCCCTCAAGAACTACGTGCGGCTTGATTCCCATCCTTATGGGATACGTAGGACCGCCTGAACATTCATGTTTCAGGCCCAGCCCCATCTTTCGGGAATCTCCATCCCATCCCGGGCCCTTGGTCCAGTTTCCTCTGGGTATGTGGCGTATCGCGTGCGCGGGGGATTATGTCCTCATTTACGTCGGTCTTCTCGCCACGCTGTACGCCCCCCATGTTTGGGGATGCCTTCTGCTCCCCCCTTCTTTTTTCCCTCATCGTCCTGCATGACGTTAAACTGCCTCTCAAAGAACTACGTATGGATTGATTCCCATCCTTATGGGATACGTAGGACCGCCTGGACATTCATGTTTCAGGCCCAGCCCCATTTCCCGGGAATCTCTATCCCGCGTTGGGCCTCTGGCCCCAGTTCCCCTCCTTTTTTGTGCGAGGCGTATCGCGTGAGCGGGGGATTATGTCCTCATTCACGTCGGTCTACTGGTCGCGCCGTACGCCTCCCCCGTGTGTGGGACTACCTCACACCCCTCATCGTCCTGCATGACGTTAAATTGCCTCTCCAGAACTATGTATGGCTTGATTCCCATCCTTATAGGATACGTAGGACCGCCTGGACGCTGATTTTCATTTCCAGCCCCGTCTCCTGGTTGATCACGGGGATCTGCCCTCTTTTGGTTGCTCTCAGGGTGAGTCCTCCGACCCTTTCCGGTGATCTGTTAACATGATTTGGGTACTTCGGTCTATGACTCGTAGTGTCAGATTCAATCCCGACAAGTCCTGCGTTGCTTGTCAGGCCTCGCGCTTCCTCTTGTTCGAGCCTTCACTCAAAGGGATCCTCGTTGGCGGTTTTGGTACGATGCCTCAGTGCTCTCCTACCGCTCCGGGTCGATTTACCGGCGAGTCCTGGGCCGCAAATCGATATGAATCCTGCGATTGAGCAGTTGATGCTCGTTTTCTTGCCCCGTCTTAGGCTGACGCGATCGGATGTTGTGTTGCGAATATGGTCAGCAACGTCCTTGATCGCCATGTCGGCTCTTTCAGGCTCTGAACATTGGATTGCGCAGTCCTCATCACACTCCGCCTTTATGCGTTGTAGTGGAATCTCGACACTCTCTTCATACTGACCTCCAGTACACCTCTACACGTTAGGCAGACCAACCAGGGTAATGATGTCGTTCGAGGCCCCCATGATCTGAGCACCAGGGATATATGCGGATATCCTCCCTAAGGGCCATGCGTAGCTGGACCCTCGTCCCCATAAGGAGGAGGGAGTCGCCCGAACAATTGCGTTCTGGGCCCAGTATATCTGGAGGCTAGCATCTCTGCCCCTCGGGTGATGGACATATGCAGACCCCTATCCCAAGACTCTTCTCCGGGAATCGTGCGTGACCGCAGGGCTGGCTATGTTCCCACCTCCGCCGTGTCCGCCGTACCGCAATAAGCGGATTCCTCCATGGTCCCGAACCACACGACCTTAAACTGTGTTGTCTGGTCCTACCACACGACCGTAAACTGTGATCGTCTTGGCCGCCCGACGAGAAACGGCACTGCATCGTGATGTTCTCCTCGGGGGACACTCATGTTGGGCGCTGGTTAATAACCACGCCATTCATCAATGCCTTCCATGGCTTGATTAATTGTGGCGACGCCAGAGATTTCTCAATCCCAGGCGCGTCGCCGCACAAAGAAAAAACCATTCATCTTTAAGGACAAAACAAGAAATATCAAATGCCGCTCCTTCTGTGTGCGAGGGTCAGGACCCGCACTCTTCCCCGCGCTGGTGGCCCGATTGTGTTGCGCCGCGCTTCAAGAACTACGTGCGGCTTGATTTCCCATCGTTATGGGATACGTAGGAACGCCCGGATGTTTGAAAACTTCGGGTCCAGCCCCCCACCTCTTAGAGATTCCCCCTTCTCTGGGGAATCCGCCGCCTTCAGGTCACCCCTCAAGGCGTGTTCCCCGACCCCTTGCAGTGGTCCCACCGGTGTCAAGAGTACTCCTGGTTTATTGCCAGGAGGGTCAGGATCCGCTTGGTCAGGTTTCCTCCGCTTTTCAGGCTTCGTGCTCCCTTTCATTCGGACCCATCGTCTACGCCCTGGGTGGAGCCCCCCGTGAACGGTTTCGGACACAATGCCTCAGTGCTCTCCCACCGACTCGGGGCCGGTACCCCCAATGGCCTCGGGCAGCAAATCGATATGAATCCTGCGATTGAGCGGTCGATGCTCGTTTGCTGCCTCATTCCACCAACGGTTAGTGCGATATTGATGCTGCTTTTCCGCCACGGTCGGCAGTACTCCCATATCGTTACGCCGATGTCCCCAGTCCTTGAATGAATGGCCGCATGATTCACATTTTCCACCTCCCATTCCGTCCAGGCGAAACCTCGACACTCTTGACACTATCCCCCAGTGCATCTTCGCATATCCAGGGGATATGACCACGATGTGGCGTGCTTTGAGGTCCTTATGGTCCCGAGCTCTAAGACCTTAAACTAAGATCTCTCCTTATGGTCCGAGCTCTAAGACCTTAAACTAAGATCTCTCCTTATGGTCCGAGCTCTAAGACCTTAAACTAAGATCTCTCCTTATGGTCCGAGCTCTAAGACCTTAAACTAAGATCTCTCCTTATGGTCCGAGCTCTAAGACCTTAAACTAAGATCTAGCCCTTATGGTCCGAGCTCTAAGACCTTAAACTAAGATATACCCCTATGGTCCGAGCTCTACGACCCTAAACTAAGATCTCCCCAAATGGGGTCCTACGTCCTGCATGACGTTAAACTGCACTCTCAGAACTACGTGTGGCTTGATCTCCAGCCTGATGGAGTACGTAGGAACGCCCGGGCATTCCGACTCGGGTCCAGCCTCAGGGATCGTTAAGTCCCGCCCCTCCTCGTCGTCGGCCGTCTGGCCTGACTTCGGGTAGAGTGGTGCAGTTGTGATATTCTCCCCGATTCAGCTCGGGATGCCCCATCGCAAGGATGGGAAGCGACAGTTTCCTCGTCAGAGAGGTGCTGTCTGAGAATTGAGGTGACTCACGGCCAGATTAGTGCATCCGCCTAATACGCTCTCCCCACGGTGGCGCAATTTTGAGAGCGTTGGATTCTGTCCGAACAAATCGTCACTTCGCCCCACGCTTCGCATGCCCTGTTGATCTGGATTTCCACCCTTGTGTCTGAAGGAACCCCAAAGCGGTATTCATGATGACATGTGGTATGCCTCCTGCAATATGAATGATGGCCTTTTTCGGTCCGTCTATTGCAGTTGTTATGGTCGATCCACTGTCCGCCTACCGTCTTGGGCATTTCCTGGAAGGCCGACCATTGTGGATGTCTGGATTTGGGACGCGCGATTCACTTTTTCTCATTTCCCTATGTTCGGATAAAATCTCAACGCCCCTAGCATTGTCCCGCTCGTGTGTTGGAACAGGTTGGGGGGATGGTGCATTGATTAGGTCTGAGGTCTCCTTTCCTAGGAATGACCTCCCTCTTTTCTCCAGAAATCCAGGCCCAATTATGGATGCCTGATGCTTGGTTAACACTCCCGCAAGACAACGAATTGTGGTTGAGCATGTTAAACCAAAAGATGCAGATAAATATATTGATTCATACAGATGGATCAAAGTAGCGGAAGCAAATGTTTTGGGAATGGCAAAACAAAGCCCTTAGGGATTAGCGTGCTGAATGAGTCTTTCTAATGCCGCTACCCTTTGGCTGGTGGCCTCCAGAGCTGCTTCTCGCTCTCTGCATGCCCTCTCTTCGTCGGCGGTCGCAGCGCGCAGTTCGTCGATTCTGGCCTGTGCACGCTCCCGCTCGACCTGAATTGTGACCATCTGTTGGCCCGCCTCCGTCAGCTGTACCTGGGCGTCAACCAACTGGGCTGCTAGTTGCTCCACAAGCTCGGTACACGTTGCGACGAAGGCCTCCTTCTCTGCCGCCTGCCCTTCGAGGCGCCGGACTTCCTGCTCCGCCGTGAGGAGCGCCCGCGTGCTCTCCGACATGTCCCGACTTTGTGTGACGTCGGCACACCGGCAGCTCTCGCGCATCTTTTCGGCCATGAAATCACGGACCGTTAGATGGAGGCGTTGAGCATCAGCTCCCCCGGCACACAGAAAGCGCAGCCAGGTTTGAAGTGATCCCATGCGCCCCAGCCACTCCGACGGGTCTCGCTTGAGGAAGCGCTGGATGCACTTCCACCCCCTATGGCGCGTTATCCAGCTCTCCTCGACCGCATCCGTGTCTGAGTCGTCCATCTCCTCGGGATCGGCAGGCCGGTAGGCAGGGAAGGCAGCCAGCAGGTCTGCTGCAGGGTCCGCCCCTGGGAGGTCCTCACGAGGGATAGGTTCCCCAACATCCGGGCGACCTTCTTCTCTCTCCCCAGCGGCGCTGACACCCTCGTCAGCCCCCAACCTCTCTCCGATGGCAGCACCGTCGACGTCCGCAGCCCCTTGATCAGCAGTTGGTGGGGCCGGCTCGGTTTGGGAAGACTGTTCCGGAGCAGGCGGCATGTCTGCCACCGGTCCACTCGTGGAGGGCCCGGGTTCGGCAACCCGATGAGCCTCCAGTGTTGAGATCACTGCGCAGGACATGCCATGGTTTGTCACGGATCGTCAACGGCAAGCACCAGCAGTAAAGTAGGGAGACTTACGGGAGTTCGGAGCGTCATCTTCCGCTATCCCGGTCGCCGCAGGAACAGTTGCAGCAGGGGACCCCTTAGCGCTTGTCAGTTCGATAATGGGTGCCTGGCCCCCGCCTTGTCCTGCCGGCGCCTCTCCTACTCCCGCTGAGGACGCCTGACCGACATCCGTGTGCTCCTGAGAATGATGGAGAAATGGGTTAGAAGCTGCATAAGAGAGTGGATGAAGCAGATTGAGTAGGGATAGAAGCGGACCTCGAGGAGCTCAGTGACATCAACGTTGTCAGAGCCGGCCACCTCGCCGCTCTTTCGTGGGCTCCCCTGATGGGATCTTCCCTCAGAGCCTTCATCCTCCCCCATTTCCTCCTCTTCTTCGGAGTCGCTGCTACTGTCATCTTCTTCCGGCGGCATCTGTTCCGGAGCGGGCTCAAGACCGAGCATCACCTTCACCAGAAGGGATGGCTCCGCGCGCTGACCACGTTGGCGCGCGTACTCGTCCATGGCCGTCAGATACGCATACTGCCGGTTGAAGTCCACTCTGTCGGCAATCTGGAGGCGCCCGACCTCTGGCAGATAGATTCCTTCTCTGAGTATCTTTCGCCAGATGGCGTCGGTCCCCAGTGACTGCCGCAGAGTCATCCAGGCCGACCACAGCGCCGGGAAGACCGCATCATGGGAAGGTTCGAGCAGACGTCTCACCTGCTTCCCGGGCCGCTCGTCGACCACCGCACGTGCCCCCTCTCTGGGCGCTGAGGTCGTGGCGGCAGCTCGCGATGTGCCCGCCGCCGAAGTCCCTGCCCGCGCCGGCTCCGCTGTTTGGCGCGCCTCCGTTCTCCCCCGTGTGGCGGCGCCTCGCCTCCTTCCTTGACGCCCGGTCTCCGCACGGGTAACCTCGAGCCACCGAACTAGCTTCCGCAAAATCCCCTCGGGGTACGCGATGGCCCAGTGTTCGGCATACTCGGTTTCCAAGCCTGCTTCAACTCCGGTAGGAGGGAGAGTGATAACGTCGCCAGAGCCGAAAGCGGCAAACATCAGCCACATCTGGCGAAGGACGCCAGGGTTCGTCTCCTCCCGGACAGCAGTGAATACCCTCTTCGGCATCCGCTGAAGGCACCCGAACTGCCTGGCGAACCGGGTCGGCACGTGAGGCTCGCAGATCACCTTCCCGTCGATCCGAGCCACGAGCACCCCGCCCCGCATGTTCAGGAAGTATTCATGCTGCTCCAGCGGACCCTGCCCATTGTCGATCATCTGGCCGACGGGAGTGGGGAATGGACTGAAGTTGAAGTTGGCATGATTGCCAATCCGGATCTGCACGCCCTCCTCACTTAGGGTCATCGGAGCGACCCCCGCGATGTTCAGCAGGGAGGGTCGCAGGCCGTTGCCCGGAGGAATGATGGCATTCGGAAACGTGTACCCACCGAGGTGAGCAGCCACCCAGCCGTGGAAGAACTGAAAGGGCCCACAGATCCTTCGTGGCGACCCCCCTCGTGAGATGCGTCCCAGGATGGCATACAGCCTCGCCAACACTGGGACCCCGAGGTTGTATCTCTTGTTGGCGGCCATAGCGCCCGCCATCGCCAGTGTCGCCGGGCGAACGCCCATTCTCGCGTCCCGCACTGGCAGGAGCCACCCACTCAGAAAGGCGGCCAGGAACGCCGCGTACCGGACATTTGGGTCCCGGGCCTCGATGACGCGGTACCCCCATGAGCGGTAGTCGCCCGTCTCCAGGACCCACCAGTACGACCCGTTCCGGCTCCTCTGAGCTGCGGTCGGGCACCGCTTCCCTCTACCTGGCATCTTGACCGCTGGGTCATGCTCCAAGAACTGGCCGAACCACTCCTTGTAGGCTATGTCCTTCTGGAAGTCCTTGATCCCAAGCCGCTGCGTAGCCAGGTCAAGGAGATGCCATGTCAGGATGGGAGTCCGTGACCTGTCTTCGCAGGTCAGTGGCAGGAACTCATCGTACTGGTAACCCTCCAGCGGGATACCTCCGATGCAGTGGATGTCCCAGAGACCGATGCCGACCTCCCCATGGTGAAGATGGAAGGTGTTGGTATCCGGAGACCATCGGGTGAACAGCTCCGGCCCGAGCTCGGACTGCTGGTAGAAGTGGAACTGCGACGTCCACACCGCCTCGAACAGGCCGATGTACCGCAGCTCCTCTGCAAAGTGATCGCAAGTGTGGCGTACCCAGAACGCCCAGGCCCACTCACTGGTGAAATTTCCCCCAGACCGCAAGTCCCAGTCCTTCAGCCAGCCCTTGGTGTCGTCAGTGACACTCTGGCGATATGTGCTCGAGTAGAGGGCTGGAGAATTCTCCGCAGTAGGCTCACCCCCGTCAATGGTCCGCGTCCTCGGGTTCAGGACGTAGACATCCAAGTGCCTGGTTTCCCTGGCAGGATGCCCATTGTTGGTGATGTTATAGAGGTGAAGCTCGTCCTCCCGAGTCACCCAGGTCCGTGGCGCATCAACCTCGAACCCTGGCACCGGAACCTCATCGAGGATGCCGAAGTTCCAGAGCGGCAGGTTGTCCGACAGTGGATATGTCTTCTGGGCCGGCGTTAGTAAGTCGAACAAGGATTGATTGTTGGAAACGATCTCCTTGGCTCCGTAAACCTCCTCGTTCGCCGCCATCTCAGCCCTGCGAGTGGCGGCATCCCCCTCATTTCCTCTGTGCGCGGCCATCTCAGAAGTTTCGGGAGTCGTGCGGGTTAAGGGATGAAGCGTGCGGGATCGGGCGAGGCTGGTAGAGAAGATTGAAGGGTGGCGCGCAATCCAAGTGGACGGCGCACAATTGGGAAGAATGTCGCGCAAAGTTCCGGGTTTTCGCGCAAAGACAGGCGAATTCCGGACGATTTTGCGCGCCGATCGGGCGAATTTCGCGCACGAGAGCGTTGGAGCCTATCGCGCGGAAGGCCTGAGTACGGAACGCGGGACCCAGGGCCCCTATTTATAGGCGAGGCCGGGGCCCGCGCTGCGCGGAAAGCGCTTTGCGCGACCGCAGCGGCGAATTTCGCACCCGGCGCCCCTTTTTGCGCGCCTAAGTCCCGCGCCGCCCAGGACTTCGGCATTCCGGCGTCTCCCTCGGAACCCGATCGTTGCGACCTCTCGCCGACCAGATTCCGAGGGGGGGCTTTTGTAGACGCCGGAAAAGTCCGTTGTTCCCAAACGAAGCTCCGGATGCGGAAAGTGAAGTGATATTTGGAGTCAGAGGCACGTTCCGGAGGGCCCGGAGGACTTGCGCGAAATTTCAGAGGCCCACGCGCAAAGTTGAGTCGCGGCGCGCAATCCTCCCGGGATGCGCGCAATGCGCTGGGCCGGCGCGCTATTTTGCGCGCCCGCGGCCTGCGCGGCGCCTTTGCGCGCTGGGTCCTGATTCCGCGCCCGCGAAGCGAATTGCGCGCCCGAGACCGGATTCCGCACCCGGGGTTGCCTATAAATATAAGGCGACCCCCGACGTTTTGAAGGTTGCCGCAATCTGAAGCGTCGCTCGTTCGCGCAATCCAACCCCTTCCGCGCGCAATGCCGATCTTCAGGTAACCTCCTTTCTTTCGCGCAATAGAGCCTTGGGGTCCGCCTTCGCGCGCAATCCCCTTGGCTCATTTCCTTTGAATAAATTTCAACCCGAAGGCCTTTGCGCGCAAAAGAAGCCTCTTGCGCGCAATTGCCCCCCGGGTGCGCGCAATCCAGCCCGATTGCGCCCACCCCCCATTTTCAAAGTGGCCATTCGTTAGAGAATGAGCCGTTGCCCCCGCGCGCTACCCGAAGCCCGGTGCGCGCAATCCCAATCACCCGCGCGCGAAGCGCTGGCCCAATTGCGTGCCAGCCCGCCATTTTGCGCGCCGACCCGCGGTTTTGCACGCAAAGCTCCTCTTTTGCGCGCAATCCGCCAGGGTCGCCTCCCTTGACCCCCTGAGGGTATCCGCCTGCGTGGCGCCCGATGATCCTCATCCTGGGTGCCCGAACCGTGCGCTGTCTTCCCGTGCAGCCTTCCAGGCTCGTGCGAAGTGACACGGACCCATCGGCGGCAATCATTCGTCCAGCATGACGTTAAACTGCATATTCGTCCTGCATGACGTTAAACTGCACAATGTCCAGCATGACGTTAAACTGCATATATGTCCAGCATGACGTTAAACTGCGCATTCGTCCCGCATGACGTTAAACTGCCCATACGTCCAGCATGACGTTAAACTGCACATCCGTCCAAGCTGCACGACGCTAAGCTGCCTAGCCCCCATCGTCCGCGCTGCAAGACGTTAAACTGCCAAGTGTTTCGTCCTCAACACACGACGTTAAACTGTGCTTCGTCCGGCAAGACGTTAAACCGTCCGCTTCGTCCTCAACACACGACGATAAACTGTGCTTCGTCCGGCAAGACGTTAAACCGTCCGCTTCGTCCTCAACACACGACGTTAAACTGTACTTCGTCTGGCAAGACGCTAAACCGTCCGCATCATCCGATCCCATGCTCTGCACGCAGGGTCTCCCCCGGTTTGGACGTGGCCCCCACCCGCTCGTCTCTGCAGGGATGTCGGGATTGTCCCGCTTTTGGGACGATTTAATGGGAGTGGCTTTTCCCTACGGGGGCAGGGTATTACAAACCCCTAGTTTCTCGTGGGAGGCTGCACATGTGTATCTCAATTGCGCCTCCCCACTGCCAAAGCCAGTAGAGGGTGTGACTGGGATCGAGGTGTCTTCTGCTTTCGGTCCAAGTCCCTTCCAACCGAGTTTTGCCGCATCCGGGCTGCCTCAAGTGCGTAAGTCCTGACAGAATGAACTACGTGGACTTTGATCCCTGTCTTCTAAACAGGGTACGTAGGAAGCCTTCTTGAGGTCCAAGCCCGCCACCTGGTCGTCCCGGTCGTATTTACGTCGGTTCGTCCATCAGTGGACCCCTCCAGGGTTCACGCTTGCGTCGATTCACCTATGAATCCGCCCCTGTGGGAGACTTCCCGTGTGTATCTCCACGATGCCTCCCCACAGCCCCCCCCCCCCCCTTTTCCATTTCTCCTTTTATCGTCCAGCATGACGTGAAACTGTGATCCACCCGGCCGTTCCATCCCCCTCTGTGCGAGGTGGTTCGGTTCAATCTTCCGCCCGGCGGCCTCGACCTCTTCGTGAGTCGGCTTGCCGACGTCCAGCATGACGTTAAACTGTATACCCGAACTACGTTGACTTTGATCCGTGCTAACGCGCGGTACGTAGGAAGCCCCTACGGGGTCCAAGCTCTCCACTCCATCATCCATCCTGATCCTTACCCGGGCCGCCACATCCCGGTGGGGTCATGCCACTTCACTCCACTCCACGTTACTTGGGAAGCCGCCCATGTGCTGGCCCCAGCGTCGGAGGTTCCCCGCAAGGGGTTCTGTCATCTGATCCACTTTTCGTGTTGATCGGTCCGATGCCGTCCCCGCTGGACGTTAAACTCGCGGCATACCCCGTGTTAAACATGGGAAGCTGAGGAAAACCTCAGGTGACACAGTTCCCCGCACCCAGTACGGGATGCCTCAGGCCATCATGCCTTCGAGAAACCCTATTAGGGACGGAAGACAGACGTGCAGAGCCGCAGTGTTACGACACGCCCCCAGCACCCAGAGCCACCCGGCCTTCTCACTGCAGGTTGCTGCCCCGCCCAGACTCCTTGGAGCGTCCGGGCGGAAGCAGCGTAATTAACCGGTGTCCATGAAGATATGGCGCCGGGAACGAGATTCACGAACATTCTTAAGTCTATGAGGGAGACCCGGATTAGGCGACGAGTTCCGAGGAGACGTCCAAGGAAGGAGGAGCCGACATCCCATCATCCCGGTTTCGATCAAGGAGCAGACGCCCCTGAATAAGGGACGAATGCCGCCCGCCCTTGGAAAGCGGGACTGCGGGACCACAAGCCGCGCGCCCATCCCCTCGGGTTGACGGGTGCACGCGCGAACACGTCCTGGCGGAACAGCGTGACCCGACGCACATCCGCACCGAAACAAGGATCTTTACATTTCAGAAAGAAAGATCACAAAGATACTCGAGAGACAAAAAAATTGAAATTCAAATTTCAAACAACATTATTACCTATCTCGGTCCATGTGATAACTCGACTAAAGTGTCTACCTCAATTCGCACACAAATCGCATCAAACGCACTGTCCATTTTCCTCTCTATCATATCAATGTCGGCGAGACCCACTAGAATCTTCATCGCTATAATCTTCATCTTCTTCACTATCATATGAATATTTCCAACATTACAACATAACTCCATTGTCTCAACACAGTTGACCACCACCGTAAACTACAACATGCATCGCCAAAACCAGCCAACATCATCATCAAAACTGTCTCCCCTTCACCATTGTGCAACACCAAAAACAAAAACACATTATCCTACACCCTAATCCACTTAACCACCTCTAGACTTCCTTAACACCTCCAATACCCGAGAAACAAAAAGTAATGGTATAGGAAAAATTTGAGTTTTTACAATTATCCTTTAAATATATTAATCGAAGTATTATCCTTTCCAACTGATAGTATATGGATCCAAAGTCACTTCCCATTGGATCCACCTAGCTATAAATAATATCACATATTCCTTTGAAAGTGTAGATTGTCTCATCTAACTTCAAGAAGATAACACTTCAACTATAGTAGTTAATTTTAGCCTTGAATTTATTCATCCAATCCATCCCAATAATCATATCATATATTTTCATATTACGGAATAATACGCCCCATGGAACTTATTATTTTCCAATCATAATCATACACCATAGTCACTTAAATATCTTTTAAATTCCCATAGAATATGTAATCAAATCCACATGAAATTCTAATTGATCAACCATATACCCATAAATAAATGAATTTTATATTACATTATCATATAATGTGAAATAATCCAAAAATTATTCAAAATGGTACCTTAAACCATGTCACATCCTATATCAGTCTCCTCTTATTTTTTTTCTTAGCTATAAAGTTTATTCTCCAACCCTTTCATTGTTAAAAAAGTCTTCTTTTGATGATTTCTTCCCATTCATCCATGAGTTCCTAAATTAGTCTTTATTGATCCATTATTCTACATCTTATAAAATTCAACTTGGTTTGATGCACCACCACTACTTTTTATGATAATTGATCAAAATAGCACATCTTTCCAAAATATAAACATGTTTAAGGGGTATCCTAGAACATAAATTTGAATTATCTGACCACACCAAACAATATTCATTATATAGATTATCTTCTATGTGAATAATTTTTTGCTAAATCCATTTATTTTTCTCTAAAGTAATTTTAGTTACTCTTTGATCCCTTAAAATAATTAATTCAACTAATCGATCAAAGAATAAAAGAACTCACACTCTGAGTGATTGGCATGTTCACCTCTTCCATAACTTCCCTTATAACCACTCCTAGATATATTGAGATAATCCTCAATCACATATCTAGTTGTATTCATATAAAAAAACTTTTTTTACATTAAGTTCTTATACATCCCTATCTCTGTAATGAATTATAAAAGAGAAAAGAAATTAATTGAACACTTCATAACATATATATAGAATTTCTAAAAAATTGAAAAAAAAAATTAGATCTAGAAAGATTTAAATATTCCCAGAAATATTGATAATTAAATGATACCAGATGGGACATAGGATTTTATCACCCCTAGGATACTACACAAGGACTATAGGCATAGTGAACATCCTAGTCCAAATAATATTTATTACATGGTATAGACTTAATTCATGCTTATTTCATTTGTGATTGAATAGGGTGTATCGTGGATAAAAATAAAATAAATTAATTAATATAAATAAATTCCAACCTTTTAGGATTAATTTTCCTTACATTGTGTTTTTTCATAGATTTATCTTGTTCATAATCTGTATGTAGTTCAGGAGGTGGTAGTTTAGTAGGATTGCCCATTTGATCATCATATAGTTTATTAGATAGAGGAGGATGAGACATGGAAAAGTACATTCTGTTCTTTACTATGTTAGAGTATATAAAATTATGAGGATAGTTTCTCTAATCTAGATATAGATCATTGGATAGGGGATCTAGATATTTCCTTTAGTTTGATCCAATCTTGAAATGAAATAGGATCCATTAGCAGTCAACCAGATGGCCGAGTGGTGCGCCAGTGGTGGATGATGTATCTTGGAGAATGGTGGTAAGATCATTTTTTTAGAATAACTTAAAAAATGAGTTTCTTAACGAGTTATTATCATCGATTATGATTGTAGAAAAGAGATAGGATATTCCCTCCCTTTATTAGGGGAGTATGATCATGTGAGATCTCAAAATCAGTTTAATGTATGTCTTGTGTTTTTATCCTGACCACTTTCAAGATGAGGATTCTGGAGCACCATTTCATGATCGGTCATTACATATAATGATAAAATTTGTCATCACACAATTTAATCTCCCTATATATATAAATATGAAAAAAATGTGGAATTGATCAAGAGGATTCACTAATATAGAGGGGTATATTGAGGGAGAATCCAATATAGCTTCTTAATGAACAAATTGTTTGTCATAGGATCATTGATTTTAGGGAAGTTGATCACAGTAGTCTTCTCCCATATTTTTAGGGTATAGTGGTTCCTAATCATATATTGGCGAATTTATATTCATGTACTATAGCTTATATTGTTATTATAATCATCAAAATCTGTGATAAAACACTCATATAGGCTAGTTTGGTTTAGGTGGTCAGACCCCTCCCTAGCTGTAGTTACAGCAGTCACCAACACTATTTTTTCAGAAGCTGGGAGGTGATGGTACTGGTAGATTTCATCCCCATGAAGGTCATCATCCTTAGGGTAATATACTAGATCGTGGACATGGTGGTTGTAATAATTGATGCAGAGGAGCTGGATGTGGGTAGGTGTATACTATAATAGTACAAACTCTAGGCAGACCATATTTCGTTAGAGGTAAGATCCTTTTATCATCTAACATAGTTTCTTCTTTGTTTTATTATATATATTTTCACTCCATAATTGAATCAACATCGGTCCAAACATTGATATTGGAGGTGGAAATGTTTCTAGTGCCTCTAATGTTATTCAAGGAAGTTAGAAGTCATTATTACTTGTTTTATATGTTTTGGGGATGCAGATTGATGATAGGGTAACATATTTCATTGGGTAGTTTCTTCTTATTGTAGATACTATCAGAAAATGTCCTCCTTGGCGTGGAATGGTTGTATTTTTTGTGTGTGATTATGGAATGTTTCCAAAGGAGGGTCATGTTTTTTGATGTGGTGGTTTAGCAAGTGGTTTTCATTAGTAAGAGGGGATATTTGATGGGTGGAAGGCATGTAGATCATATTCTATCTATGTTGATAGATTTTTCAATAGATTCCTTGGTATTTGATATCCCCATAGTTATTAAGTTGATTTCCTATATTTCCCCCAAATGAGGTTATGACAATACCCCCTAATTGTGATATTGACATTGAAATAGGTTACAATTAGATGAATCTCTAATTTAAATTGATATTTATCATATATAACACATAGAGTTAGGGGAGAAAATACTCTAGATCATTTTCTTAAAAAAGGTCTTCATATAAACTATTTTTTTCTTATTGGGATTATCTAGTGTTGTCTTCCAAGAAGGAAGATGATAGTATGAGGCTATGCATGGACTAACATAATTTGAATCAAGTGATGGTTAATAACCATAACATAATTCTAAGAATGGAGAATATGTTCGACCACCATAAGGGGATATTTGGATTTTAAATATTGATATGTGGATTGGGCATCACAAAATTTGGTTTAAGGATGGAGAATATAAAAAATAATTCCATCTGATAATGATATAGAAACTTCAATTTTTTTTTTCATTTGGTTTGAGGTCTTCAATATGCTGGCAATATTCATGGGGCTCAGGAAATTTTTATTCCATGATTTCCTAGTCCGGTTTTTAGTCCTTTTCATCAAAAAAATCAATATATACTCATGTTCATAGGATTATTATGTCAGGAATCTCAAGGTAGTTCTATAAGTCCTACAATACCCTCTAATCTAAGAGAAGTTTTACAATTTTTTTGGACATGAAAGTTTATTTTTATTGGGCATATAGTGTCTCATAAGGGTGTGTTCATAGACCATTAAAAGATATATTTAATTATTTCATGGATATAAACCAATAGTCTTGTAGAGGTTTTTAGTATCCTTGGTTTTTCTGGATATTACCGAATGGTTATGTCTGGATTTATTGTATAGAATCCTTCATTATTTTTACAAGGAAGGGTAAGGTATTCTTCTAGAATAATCACTATATTTCTAATTTCAACTACCTGGATGAAATGTTGATCAGTTCCCTAGTGCATTGATAACTAGAGAAAGGGTGATGTTCAAGAACTTTTTTATGCTTCCCCTCAAGCCCTAGAATGTGATTTAGTATAGCATAGAGAAGTGATCATTTATGGGGTCAGAATTGTTTTTCCCTGAGATTTACAATTCCACTCATGGCTTGGAGTTGACAACATTAGTTTTTTCCATAAATATATGGTTACATCACCACACATGTGGGCTCTTTATGGTCTTTACAAACTGAAAAAATTACGATGTATGTTTTCACTTAGTGGGATATAAACCTATATAATCATAGGTAGATGGAGTTTTTCTAAGAATATAATTTTTATATCTCCCACACTCTAGTAAAGGGGAATGTTTTCATGGACAAGAAAATATAGAATTCATAGGGAGATGTTGTTTGTTATTATGATAATATTAGGAAAGGGATATAAGATCTTATAGTGACGTATTTAAATATATAGGAAACCAAGGTAAAAGGTTGTCTCTATTAGATGATGGTGGAATCATCCTTGAACTGGTGTATGAAGAAGTATCAGTGTGGAGACTCATAGGTGTTACTGAAGAAAGACCATGTCAGTCAAATTAATGATCTAAAGGGGTGGAATAAGGATGGTGATAATCAGATGTTGTTTTAGGCAAGGTTTTTTGTTCTGTTGGCCATGTGATAGGAAATTCTCTTTGATTTTCACACCTCACCCTTATTAGTTAATCTAGGTGTATCCAATATGTACCATGTCTTAAATAGACACCTTTATTGTACTGGGTTGAAGTGGTTAGTGGAACATTTTATGGTACGATGTACGGTTCTTCAAAAAGGGAAAGTATAACACTATGTTCCAGGTAGTTTATTGTATCCCTTGTAGGTCCTCGATTGTAAGTGGGAGAAAATTGTTATAGATTTCACTACTTTGTTACCTTAGGCCCATGGAGCTTTTGATATCATTTGGGTAATCTTGGATGACTAATGAAGTCAACCCATTTCCAATAATCATGGAGTTGAGGATTGTGTACTCTCTAGAAAAGTGGTATACAGATGAATTTTTGAGGACCCATGGGGTACTAGAGACTATTGTTTCAAATCATGGTAATATTTTTACCACATGCATTTATAGAGGATTGAAACATGATTTTAGATCTTAGTTATTCCATAACATTTATTTCTATCCCCAAAAGGTTTCACAGATAGATTAGATCATCTAGATACTAGAGGCCATGTTATGGATTTATGACTTTTAATTTTTTAGATCATGAGAAAACCATATACAATTTTTTGATTTTCCATACAAAAACGTTTATCACTTTACCATTGGTATGGATAAATTTAAGGTGTTGTACGGTCATCCATTTCATTCCTTGTTGTATTGAAATGAAGTTTTGGAGTTAGAAATCCTTGTTCATAATGTGGTTTAGAGCACAATAAAGAAGATATAGGTGGTTCAAGAGAAAATGAAGGACACATATAACCACAATAATGCCTATGAAAATTATATATAGAGCCCTCTAGATTTTGATGTTGGAGACTATGTGTTCTTGAAGGAATCTCCTTGTCAGGGAAAATAGTGGTCTATTTGAGGTAGTAAGCTTTCTCGTAGTTTCAATCGACATTTTGAGTTGTTGGAGCACATTGGAAAGGTGTCTTATATATTATAACTCACGTCACGGATTGATAGTGTTCATTATATCATGCATGTTTACAAACTTCATCATTATCGTCACAATTACTTTATTGTCATTGATTGGGGATATTTTGACAATGAGGATGACACAATGTTTTTGCAGATGCTCGTTGAGATCCAAGATCATCAGTATAAGGTGTTGAGTGGGAGAGGTACCCCCTTAGTTACTTTTCTATTGGGGCATAATGGGGTAGAGAAGAGTACCTGAAGTAGGATTCATAGATGTACTCTAAGTACCTCCAGATGTTTTGATTCTTCACTTGTTTCCATTTTGTTAGGATGATGTGTTTTAATATTAAGATTTATATGAATTTAACTCTCTCCCTTTGTTAATGAAGTCACCTGGATATATTTTTTGTTCCTCCCACATCTGTTTGTGTTTTTTTTATAAATATATCCTTGAGATTTATCTAATATTTTATTGTTCATTCCTCTTTTCCATTTTCTCTTAGGTTCTATTTGATTATCAATGGAGATAATTATTTGAAATTTATTTGATATAATTACCATTGTAACGCCCAGACCCCAGTTACCCAGAGTTGGTTTTTTATTTTAATACATTGGAATGATACAATGAAATCATATCCTGAAAGACTGATAAGTTTAGAATTCCTGGAAGTAGACTACATACATCAACATCACATTACAATTTCAAACGTAAAATATAGCATAATTGTTCTTTGAGAACACCATTATTCCCTTTTATCTTACCCCTACATATCAATAATAATACACTTATTGGAAATCCTATAAAATAAAATATAATAAAGGAGTGAGCTCAGATGCTCAGTAAGGGTAAACAATTTAGCGGAAGATAACATAAACAATAGGCTAGGTGAATAATTGAAAACACATGCATTTACAAATAATAACCATGAATACTTTATGGCAGAAATATGAGATGAGTAAATAATGCCATAATAAAACATAGTCATGGGTATTCTACTTGTCAAATAACCACATTAACCATCAATATTATTTTCATAATGAGGGAATGTAAAATGCCATACATTCTGAAACATTTTGTCAAGGCCTATACAAAGATATCTAGAAATGATTAAGGCCTTGACAAAACCATATATCGAATTTGGAAAAACCTCATCCAATTCCATGTCTAATTGTCTCATGAGACCTACTGATGCATCGAGAAGCTATAGAGTGCTCCGCCCATCACTTACTATGTCCAATACATTCCTCATATAAAAATGTTGAAACATAACATAAACATCCTATTAGAACTATCATACGGAATGTCAATACTTTAACCCTAAACCATGAATGGTATAAAAAAACACATCCACAATCAAATATATCACAAAACCTTCAATACAATATGGAAGATTTTTATCATAATAAATCAACCTTGATCAAGAATAATATCCCGTAAAGGATGATGGAATAGTTGAAAATGATCAGTAAAAAACTTTGAGAGAAATATCCATTTTTCATGAATTCATTTAACAGTCACATAATTTATAAATGAAGTCATTTAAAAGATAGTTTTGAATCAAATTGTCCCTTACCACTTTGAAACTTTTTAAAGTAATTAACATTTTAAAACCTTCTGTTCTGTATAAATAAATCCATTAAACCATTTTTAAAATCATGGACATTAATGAAAAATGTTTAGACGAATAAATCTTTAAAACATTTAAGATGAAGTTTTAGTAAAAAATTATCTTAAAAAATAATCTATTTGAAAACACTTTTATGAAACATGGACATGGATAATAAATATTTCCCAGTAGATACTTGTGTAAAAACAACCGCAGAAAATAAAGATATTGTGAAATTAACTCTTACCTGGCACTTTCCTTTGGTCGAGGGTACGTTTAACCTCATATATCATGACCATAGTATGTTATTAAATTTTACCAGAACCATATTCATATTTATTATATCATACATAATTCATTTATGACTTTATACTACCCGTTTAATAAGGTTTTTTGTGTAAAATTAACATTTTAGGTAATAATCGCTTTCTTTATTGTACGTGTTTTAACTTGTTATTCTTGATCGTATCATTTAGATAATGATTTAAATACTTCTAAAATTTAAATCTTGATTATATATTATAAATATTTAGAATATAAATATTTATAATAGATATATAGATGAAATGAAAGGCACCGTTTATGGAGACGGTAGGCCGTATGTACGCATAAACATTGTTTCCGTTTTCATATCGTATTGAATGGAAGTAAGTGAATAAGATATATGTAAGTACATACATAGATATATATATTAAGTATAATTATTATGTCATATATTACATACTTATTAATAATATATATTTTTATAATCATCATTGAATGGTGAATGTGGAAATGAATCTCATCACGTCATGGAGTCGGTAATCCGTACGTACGCACGAGTGACAATATCATTATATTGATGTTGAAATATTATGTAATTGTATGGTATATAATATATAAAGAATCATTAAAATGTTATATTTATAATTTACATTAGTTATACTCATTATTATACACATCCAAATAATGAAGTGTTTGAATAACAAACTACACAATGACGTGGAGATGGTAAGTCGTACGTACCCATATAGGGAGACTTTGTCATTTATAGGAGGGATAGAGTAACGAAAAATGGTTGTACCATATTTATAATAACATAAAAGTATGAATAAGGTACTGGATTTATAATTTTGTTTTGGAAATAACAATGAAAGAGGAAGTGGAAGTACAAAAAAAACTGAAAGAGGGTAGTGAAATTATAACCTCTTCTTCGGGTGTTTCCTTTGGAGTTTATCAAAAAGGATCATTAGGTTGGATTTATGATAAAATTAAGGCCTATAGGTTGAATTTAAGGTAGTTGGGAGGATATTTGGTTTGGTTTTGGTAGAGCCAAATGGCTTTTGAAGTGTGAAATTAAGAGATGGGGAAGTTCCCTTTTATAAGAGAGATTAGATGTACCTTAGAGAAAGATTGAAATATTATTTTATAATAAAACAATTTTCGTTTTCTAATGGCTCCAAAATGATTTATTTTGAGGTTAAAGTGGGGATGGGTCTATAAATTATCAACCAATAGGTTATAGACAGGTTTGGGTCTCCATATTAACCTTATCTTTTAGATTTAACTCTTAGTTAAATAGTTTAACTTTTACCATGTATTTTTGTATTATTATAATAAATTGTTAATAAAATTACTATAAAAAAGACAAGTGAACCTCAACTGGTTCATTAATGATATACCTATAATCATATAAGTTCTTTCGTAGATCCTTATATTTTTTGGAATATGATATTAATTAATATTATAGCATTTGTTTTAAAAACTCATTTATGTCCATTTTGACACTATTTGGTATTTGATTTTTTTTAAAAGTCAAAAAAAATCATTAATTTGAAAAAAATACATTAAAGTAATCCTAACATGTCTTATTCACCTATAAAATTCACGTATGTCCTCAAAACATTCAAATTATATTTATTTTAATATTTACCATATCATTTATTTTATTCTTTTATTAATACAGAAAATACTACATCATTATTGTGTCATAAATAAATAAATATATTTTATGTCTAAAAATTATAAATAAAATATCATCAGGTAGGAAATATTTTAGTATTTCAATTTAATATTTATAGGTGAAGATATAAATTATATAACCCCATATAAAAATGTTTTACTAAAAGATATATGGTTTTGTTATTTTTGTCTTTACGTTAGATTAATTAATATAAAATGTCATTATCACTATTAGGTGGCACCATGGGGTCCCAAAATCAAACCAAGGAATCCAATTGTCGGAAATGTATCATAAAATAGGGTTAGAACTTGTGTTAGTGTAATTTAATATTATTATAATATTATTTTGTACCCTACTTTACCAGATTTACCCTTTAACCATGGTAAATAAAATATTTATTGAAGTAAATATTCATAATGTCAAAAAAAAAAGATACATATTTACACAATTTGTACCTACTGATTCCAAATATGGAATCCAGTTTTCCAAATTCAGAGCACATAAGTGGATGAAATTAATTTAAAATTAATTATCATTGTCAAAACAGAAAGCATGTTTTTAAGAAATAATATTTATCCAAAGATTGACACTTGTTTATATCCAGTTTAAAAGTGAAATTACATACAATGACCTAAATTATATTAAATGATAAAAATATTGTATAATGATACTTTAAAACCACTCAAATGTATAATTTAACACTATAAATTACTTCGATTAAAAAAGTTGTTTTTAATTAAAATTTAGTATTTTTCACTACTCATCAAAAATTGAATGTTTTCAGAAAAGTACCAAAACATTATCCAAACAAAATTTTTATGTCCTGATTATAAAAATTTATTTAATTTCATTAAATTGAATATATAAAAGTGTCATATATTGGTTTCTAAAAATGGTCCTCCGTTAAAAGGAAGTAAAATTGCATTTTTTGAAAAATACTTCTTTTATCTGAAAAAATGGGTTTGTTCTTATATTATGTCTAATAAACACGTAATATTTATTTGAAAATTATATAGAGTATATAAAATTCAAAATTCAGTTAATACTATTCAGAGCCACTTTTTGAACGGAAAATTTTTTAAGTCATGGTGCGCTCGAACTTGGTGTTGCGTATAACCCAAGTTATTGAATTTCATTGATGAGACAACGTACTATGAAATATTGGGGTGTTACATTCTCCACTCCTTCAATAAATTACCTCCTCTCAATTTGAAATTGTTTTTTGAAAATAAAATGTTAGAATAGAAAAATACCTTTGTGGAAAACCCATATCATAAATTGGGTTAATAAAGTTTAGTCTTAATAAGAGGGAAAGAGAAATGAAAAATTCACCACCAAATTATGATCTTGATTAGGAGAACATTGGTTCTAGTTAGAGACACATAATTAGAGAAAAACGTAAATATTTATAGGGAGTGATTGAGGTCATCAATCACAAACAAGTGTAAAATTGAGGGCCTCAAAACCATCAATCTATGATGATTTAAAATATCATCAGTTCACAAAAAACATAAGGTATTAGGATAAAAAAAAGTTGGTTTTATGATACATTCCCTAAATGTTAAGAATTAATTTATTCATAAAATAAGTAGAAAAAAGAATACATGACACGTAGAGTTCCATCTGTTAACCAAATTCTACCACAAACTCATCTTTCTCTCCAAAAGATAATAGAACTAAAAAATATTCTATTTATCCTAATTATATAGGGTTACAAAAAATGAATTTATAATTCATCTGTCAAACCATTTAAAAAAACTATATTATTCAAACCAGGACATCACCTGGGCTAGTGGTAGGTGATGCACCCTGAATTACCATAAAACCTTATTGATAACATTCATGCTCCCTTATTCCTTGTAGAATACAGGATATACTCCTTATATCCAAAATTTTTTAAAATCCAACAATGATGGAATATACAAATCATTAATCAGTTTCAAGGTAGAAAAGAATATCCAATATAATTTATCCAAATCAATCATATTTTATCCCAAACTCATTACCTCGGTATCAGAACTATTTTAAGGTTTATCTTTCCTCAGCCATGTATTTTCCAAAAATATTAACTTGATATTAAGTCACTTTTCTTAGTACCATACAATCTCAAATCCTCCATGAAATAGTATTGTAGTAAAATCCTTATTTATTTCCATAATTCATATAACTGATACATCATTGATACAACACTCAAATGACATAATTCTTTAATAACAACATAATAACACTAGGAATTCCTCTTCATCTGTGGTAGTCTCATAACATGATTATTATAAAACAACATCATTTATGGTATACTATGATGACTGATTCTCGTAGTGTCCCAACTCCTTGTAGATGAAGATTGTATATTTGAAACCTTTTTCTTACCCTTTCAATCATGTTCGTGGTGTCCTGTTTTCCACACTTATAATAAACTCTCATTCCGTTCAAAAATTTGCCAAGGTGATTCTTTCCACATTTATCACATATGGGAAAATCCTTCTTTCCCATCTAACCTTTGTCCATAATTATCTCTTACATACTTTTCTTCTCATGCTTCCCTTCAAAGCCATAGGACTCAGAGAATTATTTACTTATCTTATTAACACATGACATTATTACTTCATATGATGAGAATACATGGGAGGATATTTCCCTTTTTAAATTTTGGATTAATACCATGAAAGATATTATCTTTCTTAATATTTCGACCATGAGTATTGCTGGAATTCTTTTTCCTTCTACTAGGTTCCATTTCTAAACAATTTCATACACTAGGTTTGTTTATGAATGAAAATTCATAATTCCCAACCTGTAAAATACTTAATGTAAATTGAAAATATTATAAAAATAATATATAATTATAAAATGTTTTCTTGGAGGAATTATTTTCTCTTAAATCCTTTATAATGTCTTGTAATGTAAATGTGAATTATCCAAAGCATATCCCCTAGGAGTGTCGTAACCAAGAGTGTAGCAAGGCTCGTTGTCGTGTAGGAGGATACCCCGGGTCAAGCCTGAAACTCCTTGTCAGAGTTTTTACTCCTAGGTACATCGGTGCCAGAGCCGCCTCTACCTGATCATATGAATACATGTATGTATTCCTAGGAAAATACACAAAATATCTACATTAACAAAATTCTACAAAGTTCTTCTATACTAATCCTCAAAGACTATCTTAGGGTAATGATCTCTAATTAGAGTTTATCTAAATCTATTTCCAAGGTTGTTTATAAAAATCCTTTGATGCTAATATTAATTCCTCAACCCCAATTACCCATAGTAGGTGAATTATTTTAATATATTGGCATGATATAAGTAAATCATGTCCCCAAATAAAGATCATTTTTGAATAACAAACTACACCACGACGTGGAGGCGGTAAATTGTATGTATGAATATATGGTGAATTTGTCATTTATAGGATGGATAGAATAACAATTATGGTTGTAAAATATTTAAAATAACATCAAATTATGTAGAAGGTACTGGATTTATTATTTTTTTATGGAAACAACAGAAAGTTAATGTGGAAGAATAAAAAAAACTTGAAAGAGGGTGGTGAAATTATTACCTCTTCTTCGGTTGTTTCCTTTTGAGTTGATCAAAAGGGATACTTAGGTTGGATTTATGATCACATTAAGGACCATAAGTTGCATTTATGGAATTTTTGAGGATATAGGGGCTGGGTTTGGCCAATCCAAATGGCTTTGGAGGCGTAAAATTAAGATAAGGGGAAGTGCCCTTTTATAAGAGACGTGACGGGCACTTAGGAAAAGATTGAAATATTATTTTATAATAAAATCAATTTCGGTTTCTAATGGCTCAAAAATGATTTATTTAGAGGATAATGTGGGGATGGGTCTGAAACCTCTCAACCAATAGGTTTTAGATAGGTTTGGGTCACTATATTAAATTTATCTTTTAGATTTAACATATAGTTAAATATTTTAAATTTTACCATGTAGTCTTGTATTATTATAATAAATGGTTAATAAACACACTATAAACATATGAGAGAACCAAAAGTGGTTTATTAATGATATAAATATCATTATATAAGTTATTTGGTAGAACCTTATATTTTTAGGAATATTATATCAATAAATATTATAATATTTGTTTTAAAAACTCATTTATGTCAATTTTGACACTATTTGGTATTTTCGTTTTTGTGAAGGTCAAAAACAACTTTATTACTTAGAAAAAAATACATTAAATAAATATTAAAATGTAATATTCACCTATAAAATTCATTAATGGAATCAAAACATTCAAATTATATTTATTTTAATATTTACAATATCATTTATTTGATTTTTTTATTAATAAGGAAAATATGACATTTATTGTATCATAAATAAATATATTTATTTTATGTCTAAAAATAATAAATAAAATATCATCATGTAGGAAATATTTTTATCTTTTAGATTAATATTTATAGTCAAATAGATCAATTATATTACCCCATATGAAATATTTTTACTAAAAGATACATGCTTTTGTTATTTTTGTCTTCACTTTAGATTAATTAATATAAAATGTCATTATCACTCCCAAGTGGCTCCATTGGGTCCCCAAATCGACCAAATCATGCCCATGGTCTGACATGTATCATCCAATAGGGTTAGGACATGTTTTAGGGTCATCTAATAATATTATAATATTATTTTTTACCCAAATTTACTGGATTTACCCTTTAACCATGGTAAAAAATATATTTACTGAAGTATGTATTCGTAATGTCCAAAAATAAAAGTAAACTATTTACACAATTTGGAATTAATGATTCCAAATATGGAATAAATTTTTCTAAATTCAAAACAAAAAAGTGGAAAAAATTAATTTTAAATTAATTCTTGTTGTCAAAATAGAAAGCATGTTTTTAAGAAATAATAACTATCAAAAGATTAACACTTGTTTATGTCCAGTTTAAATGTGAAATTACATCCAATGACCTAAATTATATTAAATGAAAAAAATATAGTCTAATTATATTTTAAAACCACTCAAATTTATAATGTATCACTATAAATTATTTTGATTAAAAAAATTGTTTTTAATTAAAATTTAGTAGTTTACACTATTCATAAAAATTTGGAAGTTTTCAGAAAAGTACCAAAACATTATCCAAGATAATTTTTATGTCCCTATTCTAAATATTAATTTAATTTAATTAAATTTAATATATAAAATTGTCAAATATTGGTTTTTAAAAATTTTTCTCCATTAAAAGGCGGTAAAATTATATTTTTTTGAAAAATACTTCTTTTATCTAAAAAATGAATTTGTGCTTATATTATGTCTAAGAAACACAAAATATGGATTCTAAGACAAATAGACCCTTTGTCCCTGAGTCTATTTATTATTTCCCAAGATTCCCTTTCTCGTCTTATCAAGAAGAGCATCAGTGCTGGGGGCATTCTTCCCTACCATTGCAGGCTGGCCTCCAATGGGATCTCGCACCTGATGTTTGCCGATGACACTATCTTTTTTTATCAATTCCTGCAAGAGATCCATTCAGGGTATTAACTTGGTTATGGAGTCATATAAGAGATGGAGTGGGCAGTTGTTAATAGGGAGAAGAGCAGCATGTTTATCTCCAGAAACTGTTCTAGAAAGTGAGTTGGAAAAGTAAAGCAAAGCCTAGGTATTCTTAGAAAATCCTTACCTTTTGACTATCTTGGTGCTCTATTATCTCCTTAGAGCCTTAAGATTCAACATTTTGACCAAATTGTTTGCAAAATATCCTATCAGATTACTAATTTCAAAAATAGATTTCTATCTTTCGGTGGCAGGATCACTCTAGTTAACAACGTTATCTCTTCTATTACCATTCATATCCTATATACCCTTAAGATCCTAGAAGGGGTCCTACACAATCTTGAAAATATCCTTTAATCATTCATTTGGGATGCAAACATGGAAGGGAGACTTCATTGGGTGTCTGGGCAAAGGCTTGCAAGACCAACCCATGAGGGAGGTATCAATATGAAAGATCTGGCCATCACCATGAAATGCTTGCATGGGAAACTTTCCATGGAGTCCATTGTAGGGTATACTATCTGGAGCCAATTCACATAGCACAAATATGGTAGGACTCTGGAATCTATTAGGGGGGACCTCGTCTCTGCTCTGGCGTACTATTCAGGTGTATGTAGCTACTCTCCAGGAACAAAGTAGATGGATTATTGGGAGGGGTGACATCAGTTTATGGCATCAAAATTGTGCTGGCTCCAAGCTAGCCTTCCCAAGTTTCCTAGCTCACAATATCACCTTCAAGAAGGCCAGTGCATATCCTTAGTTTATCAACGCTATTCCGGATGACACACAGCGGGACTTATTTGACTCCATTGTTCTAAACAATGATCCAGACTGCTATATTTTTTTATACCTATTCAGTTGGTGTTTTCTCTAGTAAGGGGTATCATCAACTCTTGGGGAGTGCTTCATACTCAAATATGTGGGGAGATATGCTTTTGTGTAAGGATGTTCCGGCCGAGCTTAATTTCCTCCTGTGGCGCATAAGGAACCAAGCTCTTTCCACTAATGACAAAATTAAACGCAGAGGAATCTACCTGGTTTCTAGATGTGTTTGCTGCCCTGTTTCTCTGGAAGAATCAGTGGATCACCTCATTTTTGAATGCACATAGGCTCAATCAGTCTGGGAGGTCTTTGGTGCTTTTAATGGGTGTGCGTTTCAGGTATGTAGCAGTAGTACGTTCCTACAAACATGGTTCCAGGGTGCTGATTCCTTCATAAAAAAAGGATGGGGGTATATTCTTCCAGCTGGGTGCTGGATCATTTGGAAAGACCGAAATTGTGCAAGGTATGAGGGTATCACCACATCACAGTCCACGCTCATCTTCAGAACGAAGTCCATGATCGTTTATCTCGATCATCTTCTCAAAAATGGGGAAGGGGCGGCCTCCCTCAGAGGCATTCTGACGAATAGATCTCCCCACCCTAGAGCCCCTCATGGTCATTGGGTGTGTTGGATAGCACCCAGCTTCGGCTTCAAACTCAAAACGGACGGCTCCTGTGGAATGGGGGTCATACGAGGTGGAGGTATCGTAAGGTACCACTCTAGTTCTAAAATTCTGGTGATTTCAGCTTTCTTTGGCAGCAGCAACTCTCCCCAAGTAGAGGAGAAAGCTATGCTCACCAGTCTTACTCTCTGTATTGAGAAGCATATTACCCTATCGTCCATTGAAACTGATTCCATAGTTATTCAGTGTTCTCTTCAAAGCTATGGTACTACACCCTAGTGCAAATAATATCCTATCCATAAGTGGCATAGCCTCATTAACACCCAGATGGAGGTTCTTCATACGCAGAGGGAGGGCAATAGAGTTCCTGATTTTCTTGCCTCCATGGTCGGCCTAAGTGATAGGCTCTAATTCTATTCTAATCTCGGTTCCTCTCCTCTAGAGTGCATGGATTTTTTCATTGGGGATGCAATAGGTCTTCATCATTATAGACCCATGTGATCCCTATCTTTTTGTATGGCTACATTGTTCTCTTTTCCTTTGTTCTTTCCTCTCCTTTGCTTATGAAATAAAATAAATACCTTTGGTGGATTAGGAGAACATTGGTTGAAATTATAGACACATAATTGGGGGAAAACATAAATATTTATAGAGAGTGATTGAGGTCATCAATCAGAAACAAGTTTAAAATTGAGGGCCTCAAAGCCATCAATCTATGATGATTTAAAATATCATCGGTTCAAAAAAACATAAAGTATTAGGATAACACCTTTTTGGTTTTATTATACCTTCCCTAAAAGTTAAGAATAAATTTATTCATAGAATAAGTAGAAAAAAAAAAGAATACTTGACAAGTAGAGTTCTAACCATTAACTAATTTCCCCCACAAACTCATATTTCACTCCCAAAGATAATAAAACTCAAAAATATTATTTTTATCCTAATTGTATAGGGTTCTAAAATAATGAATTTATAATTCATTTGTCATCCCATTTTAAAAAACAACATTATACAAACCATAGAAACACTTGGCCCAGTGGTAGGTGATGCTTCCTGAATTACCATAAAGCTTTATTGATTACATTCATGCTCCCTTATAAATTGTAGAATACTGGATATACTCCTTATATCCAAAAATTATTTAAACCCCAACAATTATGGAATATAAAAATCATTAATCGGTTTCAAGGTAGTCAAGAATATCCAATATAATTTATAGAAATCAATCATATCTTATTCCAAACTCACTACCTCGGTATCAGAACTATATTAAGGTTTATCTTTCCACATCCATGTATTTTCAAAAAATATTAACTTGTTATTGAGTAACTTTTCTTAGTACTATACAATCTCAAATCCTTAATGAAATAGTATTTTAGTACAATCCCTATTTATTTCCATAATTCATATAACCGGTACATCATTGATACAGCGCTCAAATGACATAATTCTTTAATAAAAACATAAGACCACTAGTCATTCCTCTTCATTTGTGGTAGTATCATGACTTGATTATTATGAAATAACATCATCTGTGGTATACTCTGATGATTGATTTTCATAGTGTTCCAACTCCCTGTAGATGAAGCATTTTACATTTGAAACATTTTTCTTACCCTTGTAATCACATACTTGGTGTCCTTTTTCCACACTTATAACAAACTCTCATTACCTTCAAAAATTTACCAAGTTGATTCTTTCCATATTTATCACATATTGGAAATTGCTACATTTCCCTCTATCCTTTATCTATCATTTTCTCTTCCATCCTTTTCTTCTCTTGCATCCCTTCAAAGCCATAGGACTGAGAAAATTATTTACATATCTTATTTACACATGATACTAATTCTTCATATAATGAGAATAAATGGGATACTATTTCCCTTTTTAAATTTTGGATTAATACCATGAAAGATATTATCCTTCTTAATCTTTCAATCATGCGTATTTTTGGAATTCTCATTCCTTATACTAGGCACAATTTCAAAACAATGGCATACACTGGGTCTGTTTATGAATCCCAATGCATAATTCCAAACTTGTAAAATACGTAATGTAAATTGAAAAGATTATGCATGAAATATATAATCATAAAATGTTTTCTTTGAGGAATTATTTACTCCTAAATCCTTCATAATGGCTTGTCATGAATATATGAATTATCCTTAGCATATCCCTTGGGTGTGTCATAACCAAGTGTGTAGCAAGGCCCATTTTCATGTACTTGGATACCATGGGTCAAGCCCAAAATTCCTAGTCATAGTTTTCACTCCTAAGTACATTTGTGCCAGAGTCACCTCTACCTGCTCTTATCCAGGCAGGGATGTTTTGCTATGAAAATACAAAAATATTTACATTAACAAAATTCTAGGAAGATCTTCAATACTAATCCTCAAAGTATATCTTTGGGTAATGTTCTCTAATTAGAGTTTATCTAAATATATTTCCAAGGTTGTTGCAAAACATCCTCTAATACTAACCGTAACGCCCCAACCCCAGTTACCCAGAGTCCGTGCATTATTTTAATACATTGGCATGATACAATGAAATCATGCCCTAAATGACCAATCAGTTTAGCAGTCTTGGAAATATATTATATACATCAACTTTACATTACAATTTCAAACATAAAATACAGCGTAGATAGTTCTTTAAGAATGACATTATTCTCTTTTAGCTTAACCCTGTATATCATTCATAATACACTTATTGGAAATCCAGGGAAAATAAAACATAAGAAATGGTTGAGTTTAGATGCTCAGTAAGGGTAAACAATTTATCAGAAAATAACATAAACAATCGGCATGGTGAATAATTGAAAACTCATTCCTTTACAAATAATAAACAAGAAAACTTTATGGAAGAAATATGAGATGAGTAAATAATGTCATAATAATACATAGTCTTGGGTATTCTACAAGTATAATAACCACATGGAACATCAATATTATTTACATAATTAGGGAATGTATAATGAGAGACATTTAGAAACATTTTTTCAAGGCCTCAGCCAAGACGTCTAAAATTGATTAAGGCCTCAACCCAAACCATATATCAAATAGGGAAAGGCCTCAGCCAATTCCATGTCTAATTGTCTCATGAGGCCTATTGATGCATCTAGAAGCTATAGTGGGCTCCACTCGTCACATACTATGTCCAATACATTCCTCATATAAAAAGGTTGAAACATAACATAATCATTCATTTTAGCACTAGCATACGAAATGCTAATACATTAAACCTAAACCAAAAATGGTATAAAAATAACACATCTGTAGTCAAATATATCACAAAACTTTCAATATAGTATGGAATATTTGTATCATAATAAATCAACCTCGATCAAGAAGAATATACTTTAAAGGATGATGACTTAGTTCAAAATGATTAGGAAAAATATTTGAGAGAAATATAATTTTTTCAGTAAATCATTTAAAAGTCACATAATTTATAAAGGAAGTAATTTAAAAGAGTTTTGAATAAAAGTGTCACATATCACTTTGAATCTTTTGAAATGAATTAATATATTAAAAAATTCATGTCCATATAAATAAATCCTTTAAACTATTTTGAAAACCTGGACATTAATGAGATAAGTTTAGGAGAATAAATCTTTACAACATTTAAAATGATGTTTTCGTAAAAAAAAGTTCTTTAAAAATAATCCCTTTGAAAACTCTTTTATGAAACATGGAAATTGATAATAAATATGTCCAAGTAGATACTTACGTAAAAACAACCTCGGATAATAAAGAGATTGTAAAATTAACACTTACCTTGCACTTTACTTTGGTCGTGGGTAAGTTTAACCTAAATTATAATGACCATAGTATATTATTAAATTATACCCTAACCATATTCATATTTATTATATCATACATGATTCATTTATGACTTTATACTGCCCTTTTAATAAATATTTCCTGGTTTGATTAACATTTCAGGTAATAATCACTTTCTTTATCGTGCGTGTTTTAACTTGTTATTCTTGATCGTATCATTTATATCATGATTTAAATACTTAAAAAATATAAATATTGATTCATATATCATATATATTTAGAATATAAACATCTATAATTGATAGATATATGAAATGAAGGCACTGTTTATGGAGACGGTACGCCATACGTACGCATAAATGTTGTTTCCGTTTTCATATCATATTGAATGGAAGTAAGTGAATATGATATATGCAAGTACATATATATATATATTAATTAGAATTATTATTTCATATATTAAATACTTATTAATAATAAACATTTTTATTATCATCGTTGAATGGTGAATGTGGAAATGAATCCCATCGCGTCGTGGAGACGGTAATCTGTACGTACGCATGAGGGACAATATCATTATTTTGATGGAGAAATCACATGTAATTGGATGGTATGTCATATATAAAGAATCATTAACATTTTATATTTATTATTTACATTTGTTATAATAATTATTTTACCCATCCAAATAATGAAGTTTTTGAATAACAAACTACACCACGACGTGGAGGCGGTAAGCTGTACGTATGCATATATGGTGACTTTGTAATTTATAGGATGGATAGAATAACAAATATGGCTATAAAATATTTATAATAAAATCAATGTATATAGAAGTTACTGGATTTGTTATTTTTTTTATGCAAACAAGAAATAAAGAGGATGTGGAAGAAGAAAAAAACT
This sequence comes from Viscum album, assembly GCA_963277665.1. Lineage (NCBI taxonomy): Eukaryota > Viridiplantae > Streptophyta > Magnoliopsida > Santalales > Viscaceae > Viscum > Viscum album. The sequence continues at coordinate 1,423,014,664 of OY728120.1, forward strand.
TGAAAGAGGGTGGTGAAATTATTACTTCTTCTTCGAGTGTTTCCTTTTGAGTTGATCAAAAGGGCTCCTTATGTTGGCTTTATGGTCAAATTAAGGCCTATAAGTTGAATTTAGGGAATGTTTAAGGACATTTGGGTAGGTTTTGGCCGATACAAATGGCTTTGGAGGCATGAAATTAAGATAAGGGGAAGTGCCCTTTTATAAGAGTGGGGAGAGGCACTTAGGGAAAGATTGAAATATTATTTTATAATAAAAACATTTTCGGTTTCTAATGTCTAAATAATGATTTATTTAGATGATAAGGTGGGTGTGGGTCGAAAAACTCTCAACCAATTGGTTTTAGACAGGTTTAGGTCACCATATTAACCTTATCTTTTAGATTTAACTCTTATTTAAATTGTTTAACTTTTACCATTTATTCTTGTATTATTATAATAAATGATTAATAAACTTACAATAAAAATCCATGAGCACAAAAAGTGGTTCATTAATGATATAAATATCATTATATAATTTATTTGGAATATCCTTAGACTTTTAGGAATATTATATCAATTAATATTATAGTATTTGTTTTAAAAACTCATTTATGTCAATTTTGACACTATTTGGTATTTTGTTTTTTGTGAAAGTCAAAAAAAAATATTACTTCGAAAGAAATACATTAAATGAATATTAACACGCCATATTAACCTATAAAATTATTTTTTGGTATCAAAACATTCAAATTATATTTATTTTAATATTTACAATATCAATTATTTGATTCTTTTATTAATAAGGAAAATACTGCATCATTATTGTGTCACAAATAAATATATTTATTTTATGTCTAAAATTTATAAATAAAATATTATCATTTAGTAAATATTTTTACCTTTCAAATGAATATTTATAGTCAAATATATCAATTATATAACCCCATATAAAATTTCTTTACTAAACGATACATGCCTTGGTTATTTTGTCTTTACTTTAGATTAATTAATATAAAATGTCATTATCACTCACAAGTGGCTCTATGGGGTCCACAAATCGACCAAAGGATGCTCATGGTCCGAAATGTATCATCCAATATGGTTAATTCATGTTTTAGGGTCATTTAATATTATTATAATATTTTTTTTTACTCTAATTTACTGGATTTACACTTTAACCATGGTAAATAAAATATTTACTGAAGTAAATATTCATAATTTATAAAAATAAAAGTTACCTATTTACACAATTTGGAACTATTGATTCCAAATATTGAATAAAGTTTTCTAAATTCAAAACAAAAAAGTGGCAAAAATTAATTTAAAATTAATTCTCGTTGTCAAAATAGAGAGCATGTTTTTAAGATATAATAACTATCAATAGATTAACACTTGTTTATGTCTAGTTTAAATATGAAATTACATCCAATGACCTAAATTATATTAAATGATAAAAATATAGTCTAATTATAGTTTAAAACCACTCAAATGTATAATTTAACACTATAAATTGATTTGATTAAAAAAGTTGTTTTTAATTAAAATTTAGTATTTTTCACTATTCATAAAAAATGAAAGTTTTCAAAAAAGTATCAAAAATTTATCCAAACTAATTTTTAAGTCCCTATTCTAAAGAATGATTTTATTTAATTAATTTAAATATATAAAAGTTCCAAGTATTGTTTTTTAAAAATGGTTCTCCATTAAAAGGCGGTAAAATTACATTTTTTGAAAAATATTTATTTTATCTGAAAAATGAATTTGTGCTTATATTATGTCTAAGAAAAACATAATATGGATTCTTTGAAAATGATAACCTCTATCCCTGAGTCTCTTTATTATTTCCCACGATTCCCTCTCTCGTCTTATCAAGAAGAGCATATGTGCTGGTGGCATTCTTCCTTACCATTGTAGGCTGGCCTCCAACGGAATCTCGCACCTGATTTTTTCTGATGACACTATTTTTTTATCAATGATAGCAACAGATCCATTCTAGGTATTAACTTCTTTCTGGAGTTGCATGGGAAATGGAGTGGGAAGCTTTTCAATACAAATAAGATCATCCTATTTATCTCCAGAAATTGTTCTGGCAGGTGAGTGGGAAAAGTGGAACAAAGAATGGGTATTCTTAGAAAATCCTTCCCTTTTCACTATCTTGATGCTCCAGTGTCTCCTTTGAGCCTTAAGAATCAACATTTTGACAAAAAAATTCCAAAATATCGGATCGAATTACTAATTGGGAAAACATATGTCTATCTTTCGGTGTCAGGATCACTCTTGTTAACCACGTTCTCTCTTCTATTCCCATTCATATCCTATCTACCCATAAGGTCCCAAAAGGGGTCCAAAACATTCTTGAAAATATCCTTAACTCTTTCATTTGGGATGTACACTTGAAAGGGGGACTTTATTGGGTGTCCTGGCAAGGGATGGCTACACCTACCCATGAGGGAGGTATCAATATGAAAGATCTGGCCATCACCATAAAATGATTGCATGGGAAAATTTCTTGGGAGGCTATTGTGGTGGATACTGTCTAGGGCCAATTCACATAGAAAAAATATGGTAGGAGTCTGGAATCTGTTAGGGGGACCTCGTCTCCTCTCTGGCATACTGTTCAGGTGCATGTTTCTACTCTCTAGGGACACAGTAGATGGATTATTTTGAGAGGCGACATCAATTTATGGCATCCCCATTGGGCTGGCTCCAAGTTGGCCTTCCCAGGTTTCCCAGCTCCTGATATCACCTTCCGGCAAGCCATCACTTATCCTCAATTTATCAATGCTATTCTGGTTGACACGCAGTGGGACTTATTTGACTCCATTGTTCTAAACAATTATCTGGACTGTTGTATTTTTATACCTATTTAGTGGGTGTTTTCTCTAGTAAGGGGTATCATTAACTCTTGGGGAGTGATTCATACTTAGATCTATGGGGCGATGTGCTTTGGTGTAAGTAAATTACGTCCAAGCTTAATTTCCTCCTATGGCGCATAAGGAACCAAGTTCTTGTCGCCGACTACAACATTAAATGCAGAGGCATCTACCAGGTGTCCATATGTGTATGATACCCTCTTCCTCGGGAAGAATCAGTGGATCACCTCTTTTTTTAAAGTGCATGGGATCGATTAGTCTGGGAGGTCTTCGGCGCTTTTAACGAGCGTGTGTTTCAGGTATGTAGCAGCAACGATTTCCTACAAACATGGTTCCAGGGTGCTGATACCTTCATCCAAAAAAAGGATTGGGTGTATATTCTTCTGGAAGGGTGATGGATCATTTGGAAAGCCCAGAATCGTGCATGGTATGAGGGAATCACTGCATCGCTGTCTACGGTTGTAACACCCCGACCCCAGCTACCCAGAGTTGGTGCGTTACTTCGTAACATTGGCATGATCACAAAAGATCAAGTCTCGAAAAACCGATTAGTTTAGTAGCCTTGGAAACACTATATACATTCGTAAACGTTACATTACAATATAAAGTGAAAAACTACAATAACAAAGTCTCCATAGTCCACACTCATATCCTCTTCTCACAATCCCTGCAGGTCATTCATAAAATACTTCTTCACGTCCTGGAAAATATTAAAACATTGAAAGGGGTGAGCTCAGATGCTCAGTAAGGATAACAATATTGCGGATTCTTTCATAAATATACATAAAAATTTAAGGCAATTTATAACTAAAACAAAAGCCTTTTAAACTTGAACATCAACATAATATGGAAAAAGTAAAATGAGATAATTCCATTCACTTCTTCGCATGGATATTCTACTGGTCGAATAATCACATGAAATATCAATAACCACTTTCATAATGATGGAATGTATAATGCCGGACATTCTGAAACATTTTGTCAAGGCCTCGGCCAAGACGTCTAAAATGATTAAGGCCTCGGCCAAAACCATAAATCAAATTGGGAAAGGGCCTCGGCCAATTCCACGTCTAGTTGTCTCATGAGACCTACCGATGCAATTTTTTTAGAAGATACTTACGTTTAAAATTGATCAAATATACTCCATTGTTTTTCTGAAAACATTATGCAAGCTTTTGAAAACAAAATAACTAATTCTGAGACCGCTCGACTAATTACAGGCCATGATGGGTCCATGCCCAATCCCTTGCTGTCTACCACACTCGAGAGTTGGGTTTTCTGAAAATATTTTTAAGCTTGCGTTAAATACGTATACATTTTCACTGGATTTCCATATATTTAAGAGAAATATCTCTTTTTTGAAATAATTTAAAAATCACATAATTATAATATAAAACCTTTTGAATAAATGTAAGAGTCAAAGGAGTTTATACACCGTATAAAAGAAAGTTGTGTATAAAACCAAATATGCCTCAATGAAAGGGGATTGAGACGAAGTCCTTAAAAAGATCATTTTTTTAAAATAAAGAACATCTATAATGTGTATTCACTATAAGTACACATAAATAATGTAAAAATACAAGATAGGACATAATAATATCATGACATAATTTGAAAGTAGGAGATTAACCCAAAGAATGGAAGTTGGGTTAAGAAGTTCCCTTACCTTGCGTCCTGTCCTGACTCGACCGTTCTTTAACCTCCTGAATAATAAAATAGAGTTAATTCCTATTTACTTAAGAACCTTTTTCATGTTCATTATTTCTTTTATATCCCTTATTACCATGTTATGAACATTATGTAATTATTTAAGTTAATAACGGTCGTTTTGTCGATCTTTGGTACTTGAGTCAAAAATAAACTTCTTATAATTACAAGTTGTTCATGTGGTGAAATATCCATTATATCCAGAATTATATTCATTATGTAGATATCATATATATGATATATATCCAGTATATACAATCATTCATAATGTCACGTAACATTTAGAGTTAAGAAATGAAATGCATCGTTCATGGAGACGGTAAGCCGTACGTACGCATGAACGCTACATTCATTTCTATTTCGTATTTAATGGAATGAAATCATAATGATATAAATTTATAATATAATTACAGTATAATATAGTGTATAATACCATTTAATCCATCCTTTATACATCCCACATATGGCATTAACGATTCAAATCACTTTGAGGGGGCGGTAGTCCGCACTTCCTAAAATGAAATTATCACGTTTTACCCATAATGGAAATCATAAAGTATGCCATAAATGAGAAATACAGAAGCATAAGTAAAACATAAACATATTATATATCATATATAAATATATTGACATCTTAATGGCCACCTTTGAATGTGTTATATGAGTGTTGAACAATCATCGTTTCGTGAGGCAGAAATTCGCCATCCACAGAAACTGTATGTTCTTTAACCATTAGATGTAGGTTTGTGTAAGTGTAGCTCGAATCCTTCTTATAACAACATCCTAGTATATTGAGTATACTGGTTTTGTTACAAAATAAATGAATAAAAAGAGTTTAGGGGGTTGGAGAAGAAAAAAATAAAACAAAACAACATTAGAGAAGACATTACCTCAAAATCGGGTAACTCTTTTTGATTTGAGCCAAATGCTTCCTTGGGAAGCGTTCTTCCCAAAGTGAGGCTTCTAGGAGTAAGAGGCGGAAGTTGGGAGAGTATTTGGGAAGAGTTTGGCCGAGCCAAATGGCTTGAAAGTGTGAATGAGGTGGTAGAGGTGGGGGCCTTTTATAAGAGGAGAGGAGGGGCTCTTTTGGAATGATTGAAAGGTTACATTATTATACAATGATTTTCGGATTATAAAGGTCCCACAATTATATAATTCGTGGCTAAGGTGATAAGGGTTCTAAATCTATCCATCCAATAGTCTTTGGACAAGTGTAAGCCTTGGATTGTACATTATCTTTTCATTTTATTAAAATCGTTAAATAATGAGGTCATCGCTGCATCATAATGATGTCATAAATAATATAATTTATTTAATGTCTAAAAATTATAAAAAAATACTCTATTGTAGGAAATCTTTTTATCTTTCCAATGACTATTTATAGTCAAAAATATGACTTGTATAACTCCATGTAAAAAATTTTTTAGTAAAACATTTCATGTTTGTGTCATTTTTTTTACTTTAACATTAAATAAAAGGTATTTATGTCATTTTCCAACTAAAGTGGCTCCATGGGGTCCCCATGTTGACCCATGGATTGTCTTGGTCGGCCATGACTCATCCAATAGGAGTAGGACAAGTGTCAAGCCCATCTCATATTATTAAAACATTATTTTTACCTTAAACTACACTAATTACCTCTAATCGCGATTAAGAACTTAAAAGTTACTATTCACCAAAAAATTATTTTGATCTCATTGAACCACATTTTACTTCTTAATGAAAACCATGTATGTCGGATTTTTGAAAATCAAATCACAGAAGTGTTAATATTTCATTTAAACGAAAAATCAGTTATTTAACTACCACTTAGTGGTTTCACTATTCATCAAAAATTGATGTTTTTCAGAACAATGCCAAAATTTCACCCTAAGATATAATTGATATTCCGAATTCAAAAATGATGTCTATTTTACAAAATTCCAAACATATAAGTTGCATTAATTAATTTTATAATTAATTCCCGCTGTCACAATAAATAGCGTGTTTTTAAGAAACAATTTATATCAAAAGATTGGCAATTGTTTATGTCCAATTTCAATGTTAAATTAATTCTAATGACCACCATTGGATAAAATGGTAAAAATATATTCTAATTATACTTTAAAACCACTAAATATTATAATTTATCACTATAAATTATTTTGATTAAAGAAGTTGTTTTTAAGTATTTTTCACTATTCATAAAAAATTAGAAGTTCTCAGAAAAATACCAAAAATTCAACATAGGATAATTTCGATATTCCGAATCCAAAAATGAAGTCCATTTTGAAATATAAAATTTCTATAATTTTAAAAAGTGGTTATTACTATTCATAACGGCTACTTTGATTAGTCGCAGTGTTTTTGAACTCGAAGTTGCGTACAATGCAAGCTATTGCATTATTGAATGAGAACCGTATCATGGAAGCTCGGGGTGTTACATTCTCCCCTCCTTCAATAAATTGTGTCCTCGCTATTTGAAAATTTTCTTTGAAAACAAAAGGTTGAAAATAGAAAAAACCTTTGTGGAAAACCCACATCGGAAATAAGGTTAATAAATATATAACATTAAAAGAAAGCAAGATAAGTACAAAGGTCACCCGATATAGCCCATTCTAGGATTATATGAAAATATGGATATGGAGGAGAAACAAACCATCAAGGTCTGATGGAGAGTTATAGAAAACAGGATTAGGAGAAAGTTTAACTACAAGAACATCACAAACTTATGATTGGTTAAACAGTCATTGAATCCCCAGTTGGAAAATTTAACTGACAACATTTTTGTTTTAAGTTACCTTTTATAATGTTGAGGAATTTATTTAGGATATTTACTAAGAATGTAAGCGAATATACATACTTGTTATGTATACTTTCATTCGTTAATAAATGTTTACCACAAACCCATCTTTTACTCCAAATGGTAACAGAACTCGAAAATATTATTTTTATCCTAATTGTATAAGGTTCCAAATATTAACACATACCATTTAGATTAGTAAAACTATTTTGTAATAACCAGGGACTTCCTGTAGGCTAGTGGTAGGTAATAAAGGCCTGTCGCACTATGGTTGTGGGTTCGATTCCTGCAGCTTTGTCCGACGCGACGGGTTATGCCCCACCCTGCAGGTTGTCCTTTTCCTAAAACTATAGTATTATAATATTCCAAAAATAATCTTCAGAAATGCTTTAACCTTAAACAATACTATCCATGGTTCAACTTAATCCATTCCAACCTTAATATTTATCCAAAATACCTCCGTCCAGACTTTCTCTAAAAGGTCTCTAAATTTCAAAATCAATTGTAACATCAGATTCCCCAAACAAAGAAAAGTTTCTCTTATTGTCACATACTAAAGATATGATTACCTTAATCATATTAACACCTTACTGAAATCAAAAAGTACTGCAGTACAATATTTATATATATCACATTATTCTTATAACCAGAATATAATCCTTGAGTCCAAAAGCACCAATACATTAATTATTCCGCTTCAACTTTAGTCACAACATAAGATTGGCCTTTATCCCTTGGCCTTTTCTGAGGTAAGTTTCCTTGACGCTTAGGACATTCATTTGCATAATGCCCCATTTCCCTAAAATTGTAGCATTCAACATTGATAGCCTCTTTCTTTCCCTTGCAATCACGAGCCTGGTGACCCTTTTCTCCACATTTATAACAAACTCCCATTCCTTTTAGGCAAGTACCAGGGCGATTCTTCCCACAATTATCACATAATAGAAAATCCTTCTTTCCCTTTTTCCCTTTATCTGTCTCTTGTTCCACCGTTCTCTTCTTCTCTTTATTTACTTTGTTGTCATAAGACTTAGAGAATTCATTTTCTGTCTTGATAGCACACGAGAAAATATCTTCGTATGATGAGAAGGATTGTGATACTAAAGCTCGACGGAGAAATGGTTTTAACCCATCAAAGAAACGATCAATCTTACTCCTTGGGTTACGTATATAATCGGCAGCATGCCTCACTAACCTTGTAAAGTTAGCCTCATACTTTGCGACATTCTCATCCTCCTTCTGCCTCAGACTCAGAAATTGCCTTTCCATATCTGCTCGATGGTCACGAGGAAAGTATTTTTCTAAGAAAAGATCTTTGAACTCGCTCCATTCCATATTCGATATGTCATCATCTTCCTTTTTGTTTTGAATCAGCGACCACCACTGATCGGCATCTCCAGTGAGGCGGTAAACTGCCATGAAAACCTTCTCCCTTTCACTACTCCCCAAGGCATGGAATATTTTCTCTAAATAATTTATCCATTTCTCAGCTACTATAGAATTTGTACTCCCATTGAAGGTTGGTGGTTGTTGCCTCATGAAACGGTCTAGCATTGATCCTCCACGTTGCGGATCAGGGTGCTCCATACAAGTAAGGTTATTATTCATAACCTGAGTGAGTTGTTCCAGTATGGTAATAAGTTGATCAGCACTAGTTGTATCTCCAGATCCACAATAATTATCTTGAGCAGGAGGGCAATCCCTACACGGAGTTTGTGAATTGATACGGTTTCCATTCCTTCCACTAGTTGCCATTTCTAAACAATGGTATAAACTAGATTAGTTTATGAATCAAAATACATAATTCCATACTTGTAAAACACTTTACATAAATTGAACTATTTATGGATATAATCCATAATCATAAAAAGAAATGTTTTCTTTGAAGAAGTATATACTCATAACCCTTCATAGTGGTTTTTAAATAAAATGAGAATTATCCTAAGAATATCCCCCGGGAGTGTTGTAACCAAGAGTGCAGCAAGGCCCGTTGTCGTGCACCAGTTCCCGTTCGAGTTTAGCTCAAAGCGGTGTTTTCGGGTTTTACCCCTAGGTACATCTGTGCCAGAGCCGCCTCTACCTGCTCATATCCAGACAGGGATGTATTGCTCAGAAAACTCATAACATCTCTATAATACCAAAATTCTAGGAAGTTCTTCTATACTAATCCTCAAAGTTTATCTTTGGACTATGTGCTCTAATCAGAGTTTATCTAAATCTAGCTTCCAAGGTTAGTACTAAACTGCCTCTGATACCAACTGTAACGCCCCGACCCCAGCTACCCAGAGCCGGTGCGTTACTTCGTAACATTGGCATGATCACAAAAGATCAAGTATCGAAAGACCGATTAGTTTAGTAGCCTTGGAAACACTAGATACATTCGTAAACGTTACATAACAACATAAAGTGAAAAAATACAATAACAAAGTCTCCATAGTCCACACTCATATCCTCTTCTCACAATCCTTGCAGGTCATTCATAAAATACTTCTTCACATCCTGGAAAATATTAAAACATTGAAAGGGGTGAGCTCAGATCCTCAGTAAGGATAACAATATTGCGGAAGCTTTCATAAATATACATAAAAATTTAAGGCAATGTATAACTAAAACAAAAGCCTTTTAAACTTGAACATCAACATAATATTGCAAAAGTAAAATGAGATAATTCCATTCACTTCTTCGCATGGATATTCTACTGGTCGAATAATCACATGAAATATCAATAACCACTTTCATAATGATGGAATGTATAATGCCGGACATTCTGAAACATTTTGTCAAGGCATCGGCCAAGACGTCTAAAATGATTAAGGTCTCGGCCAAAACCATAAATCAAATTGGGAAAGGGCCTCGGCCAATTCCACGTCTAGTTGTCTCATGAGACCTACCGATGCAATTTTTTTAGAAGATACTTACGTTTAAAATTGCTCAAATATACTCCATTGTTTTTCTGAAAACATTATGAAAGATTTTGAAAACAAAATAACTAATTCTGAGACCGCTCGACTAATTACAGGCCATGATGGGTCCATGCCCAATCCCTTCCTGTCCACCACACTCGAGAGTCGGGTTTTCTGAAAATATTTTTAATCTTGCGTTAAATACGTATACATTTGCACTGGATTTCCATATATTTAAGAGAAATATCTCTTTTTTGAAATCATTCAAAAATCACATAATTATAATATAAAACTTTTTGAATAAATGTAAAAGTCAAAGGAGTTTATACACCGTATAAAAGAAAGTTGTGTATAAAACCAAATATGCCTCAATGAAAGGGGATTGAGACGAAGTCCTTAAAAAGATCATTTTTTTAAATAAAGCACAGATATAATGTGTATTCAATATAAGTACACATAAATAATGTAAAAATACAAGATAGTACATAATAATATCATGACATAATTTGAAATTAGGAGATTAACCCAAAGAATGGAAGTTGGGTTAAGAAGTTCCCTTACCTTGCGTCATGTCCTGAATCGACCGTTCTTTAACCTCCTGAATAATAAAATAGAGTTAATTCCTATTTACTTAAGAACCTTTTTCATGTTAATTATTCCTTTTATATCCCTTATTACCATGTTATGAACATTATGTAATTATTTAAGTTAATAACGGTCGTTTTGTCGATCTTTGGTACTTGAGTCAAAAATAAACTTCTTATAATTACAAGTTGTTCATGTGGTGAAATATCCATTATATCCAGAATTATATTCATTATGTAGATATAATATATATGATATATATCCAGTATATACATTCATTCATAATGTCACGTAACATTTAGAGGTAAGAAATGAAATGCACCGTTCATGGAGACGGTAAGCCGTACGTACGCATGAACGCTACTTTCATTTCTATTTCGTATTTAATGGAATGAAATCATAATGATATAAATTTATAATATAATTACAGTATAATATAGTGTATAATACCATTTAATCCATCCTTTATACATCCCACATATGGAATTAACGATTCAAATCACTTTGAGGGGGCGGTAGTCCGCACTTCCTAAAATGAAATTATCGCGTTTTACCCATAATGGAAATCATAAAGTATGCCATAAATGAGAAATACAGAAGCATAAGTAAAACATAAACATATTATATATCATATATAAATATATTTACATCTTAATGGCCACCTTTGAAGGTGTTATATGATTGTTGAACAATCATCGTTTCGTGAGGCATAAATTCGCCATCCACAGAAACTGTATGTTCTTTAACCATTAGATATAGGTGTGTGTAAGTGTAGCTCGAATCCTTCTTATAACAACATCATAGTATATTTAGGATACTGGTGTTGTTACAAAAGAAATGAATAAAAAGAGTTTAGGGGGTTGGATAAGAAAAATAAAACAAAACAACATTAGAGAAGACATTACCTCAAAATCGGGTAACTCTTTTTGATTTGAGCCAAAGGCTTCCTTGGGAAGAGTTCTGCCCAAAGTGAGGCTTCTATGAGTAATAGGGGGAAGTTGGGAGAGTATTTGGGTAGAGTTTGTCCGAGACAAATGGCTTGAAAGTGTGAATGAGGTGGTAGTGGTGGGGGCCTTTTATAAGAGGAGAGGAGGGGCTCTTTTGGAAAGATTGAAATGTTACATTATTATACAATGATTTTCGGATTCTAAAGGTCCCAAACTTATATAATTCGTGGCTAAGGTGATAAGGGTTCGAAATCTATCCATCCAATAGTCTTTGGACAAGTGTAAGCCTTGGATTGTACATTATCTTTTCATTTTATTAAAATCGTTAAATAATGAGGTCATCGCTGCATCATAATTATGTCATAAATAATATAATTTATTTAATGTCTAAAAATTATAAAAAAATACTCTGATGTAGTAAATCTTTTTAGATTTACAATGACTATTTATAGTCAAAAATATGACTTGTATAACTCCTTGTAAAAATTATTTTAGTAAAACATTTCATTTTTGTGTCATTTTTTTTTACTTTAACATTAAATAAAAGGTATTTATGTCATTTTCCAACTAAAGTGGCTCCATGGGGTCCCCAAGTTGACCCATGGATTGTCTTGGTCGGCCATGACTCATCCAATAGGAGTAGGACCAGTTTCAAGCCCATCTCATATTATTAAAACATTATTTTTACCTTAAACTACACTAATTACCTCTAATCACGATTAAGAACTTAATAGTTACTATTCACCAAAAAATTATTTTGATCTCATTGAACCACATTTTACTTCTTAATGACAACCATGTATGTCGGATTTTTGAAAATCAAATCACAGAAGTGGTAATATTTCATTTAAACGAAAAATCAGTTATTTAACTACCACTTAGTGGTTTCACTATTCATCAAAAATTGATGTTTTTCAGAACAATGCCAAAATTTCACCCTAAGCTATAATTGATATTCCGAATTCAAAAATGATGTCTATTTTACAAAATTCCAAACATATAAGTTTCATTAATTAATTTTATAATTAATTCCCGCTGTCACAACAAATAGTGTGTTTTTAAGAAACAATTTATATCAAAAGATTGGCAATTGTTTATGTCCAATTTCAATGTTAAATTAATTATAATGACCACCATTGGATAAAATGGTAAAAATATATTCTAATTATACTTTAAAACCACTAAATAGTATAATTTATCACTATAAATTATTTTTATTAAAGAATTTGTTTTTAAGTATTTTTCACTATTCATAAAAAATTAGAAGTTCTCAGAAAAATACCAAAAATTCAACATAGGATAATTTCGATATTCCGAATCCAAAAATGAAGTCCATTTTGAAATATAAAATTTCTATAATTTTAAAAAGTGGTTATTACTATTCATAACGGCTACTTTGATTAGTCGCGGTGTTTTTGAACTCGATGTTGCGTACAATGCAAGCTATTGCATTATTGAATGAGAAGCGTATCATGAAAGCTCGGGGTGTTACAACGCTCATCTTCAGAATTAAGTCCATGACCATTTATCTCACTCTCCTTATTAAGAACGGAGAAGGGGTGTCCTCCCTCAGAGGCATTTTGGAAAACATAGCTCCCCACCCTAGATCCCCTCATGGTCATTGGGTGCATTGGATACCACCCAACTTTGGCTTCAAATTGAACACGAAAGTCTCATGTCTATTGGGGGTCATACGTAGTGGAGGTATCATCAGGTACCACTCTAGTTCTTCAATTCTAGCATTTTCAGCTTTCTTTGGCAGTGGAAACTCTCTCCAAGAAGAGGAGAAAACTATGCACACCAGTCTTACTCTCTGAAGTGAGAAGTATATTACCATCTCGACCATTGAAACTAATTCCACAGTTATTTAGCGTGCTTTTCAAGGCTATGGTACTACACCCCGGTGCATAGCATATCCTATCTCTAAGTGTCAAATCCTCATTAAAACCCAGATGGAGGTTCTTCATACATAGAGGGAGGGAAATAGATTTGATGATTTTCTAGCCTCCATGGTCATCCCCAGTGATAGGCTCTAACGCTATTTCAGTCTCGGTTCCTTTCTTCTAGAGTGCATGGCTTTGTCATTGGGGATGCAATAGGTCTTCATCATTATAGACCCCCATGATCCCTCTCTTTTTTTACAGCTACTTTGTTCTCATTTTATTTGTTATTTCCTCTCCTTTGCTTATGAAATAAAATAAATATCTTTGGTGGATTAGGAGGACATAGGTGGTAGTTAGAGACACATAATTGGAGGAAAATGTAAATATTTATAGGGAGTGATTAAGTTCATCAATCACAAACAAGTGTAAAATTGAGGGCCACAAATCCATCAATCTATGATGATTTAAAATATCATCAGTTCAACAAAACATAAGGTATTAGGATAACACATTTTTGGGTTTACGATACCACCCATAAATGTTAGGAATTAATTTCTTTATAGAATAAGTTGATAAAAGAATACTTGACAAGAAGATTTCCAACTGTTAACTAATTTCTACCACAAACTCATATTTCACTCCAAAAGATAATATAACTAAAAAATATTCTTTTTATCTTAATTGTATAGGGTTCCAAAAAAATGAATTTATAATTCATCTATCATCCCATTTTAGAAAAAACAACATTATACAAACCAGGACATCACTTGGTCCAGTGGTAGGTGATGCACCTTGAATTACCATAAAACCTTATTTATTACATTCATGCTCCTTTATTCCTTGTAGTATACTGGATATACTCTTTATATCCAAATATATTGTAAAATCTAACAATTATGGAATATACAAATCATTAATAAGTTTCAAGGTAGTCAAGAATATCCAATATAATTTATCCAAATCAATAAATATTATTACAAACTCACTACGTCGGTATTAGAACTAAATTAAGGTTTACCTTTCCTCATCCATGTGTTTTCCAAAAGGATTAACTTTCTATTGAGTCACTTTTCTTAGTACTATAGAATCTAAAATCCTTAATGAAATAGTACTGTAATACAATCCTTATTTATTTCCATAATTCATATAATTGGTACATCATCGATACAACACTCAAATAATATAATTCTTTAATAAAAACATTAGAACACTAGTCATTCGTCTTCATTTGTGGTAGTCCCATGACTTGATTATTATGCAACAACGTCATTTGTGGTATACTCTGATTATTGATATGCATAGTGTCCCAACTCCTTGTAGATGATGCTTTGTACATTTGAAACCTTTTTCTTGCCCTTAAAATCATGTAATTGGTGTCCTTTTTCTCCACACTTATAACAAACTCTCATTCCCTTCAAAAATTTACCAAGGTGATTCTTTCCAAAGTTATCACATATGGGAAAATCCTACTTTCCCCTCTACCCTTTATGAATCATTTTCTCTTCCATCCTTTTCTTCTCTTCCATCCCTTCATGGCCATAGAACTTAGAAAATTCTTAAATATCATATTTACACATGATACTATTTCTTCATATAATGAGAATAATTGGGAGACTATTTCCCATTTTAAATTTTGGCTTAATTCCCTGAAAGATATGATCCATCTTAATCTTTCAATCATGAGTATAGTTGGAATTCTCGTTCCTTCTACTATGTGCCATTTCTAAACAATTGAATACACTATATTAGTTTATGAATCCTAATGCATAATTCCAAACTTTTAAAATATGTAACATAAATTGAAATGATTATGCATGTAATTTATACTCATAAAATGTTTTCTTTGAGAAAGTATTTACTACTAAATCCTTCATAATGGCTTGTAATGAAAATATGAATTATCCTTATCATATCCCCTGGGTGTGTCCTAACCAAGAGTGAAGCAAGGCCCATTGTCATGTACTAGGATACCCCAGGTCAATCCCAAAACTCCTAGTCATAGTTTTCACTCCTAAGTACATTTGTGCCAGAGCCGCCTCTACCTGATTGTATCCAGACAGGGATGTTTTTCTATGACAATACACAAATCTCTACATTAACAAAATTATAGTAATATCTTCTATACTAATCTTCAAAGTCTATCTTAGGGTAATTCTCTCTAATTAGAGTTTATCTAAATCAATTTCTAGGGTTGTTTCTAAACTTCTTCTAGTACCAACTGTAATTCCCCGACCCCAGTTACCCAGAGTCAGTGCATTATTTTAATACATTGGCATGATATAAGGAAATCATATCCTGAAAGAACAATCAGTTTAGAAGTCTTCGAAATAGATTATATACATCAACTTCATATTACAATTTCAAACAAAAAATACAGTGTAGATAGTTCTTTGAGAATGACTCTATTCCCTTTTATCTTAATGCTACATATCAATCATAATACGCTTCTTGGAAGTCCTGGGAAAATAAAACAAAAGAAATGGGTGGACTCAGATGCTCAGTAAGGGTAAACAATTTAGTGGAAGATCACATAAACAACAGTCATGATGTATAATTGGAAACACATGCCTTTAAAAATAATAAACAATACAACTTTATGGAAGTAATATGAGATGAGTAAATAATTCCATAATAAAACATAGTCATGGGTATTCTACTAGTAGAATAACCATATGAACAATCAATATTATTTTCATAATGATGGAATATATAATGTGAGACATTCAGAAACATTTTGTCAAGGCCTCGACCAAGATGTCTAAAAATGATTAAGGCCTAATCCCAAACCATATATCAAATTGGGAAAGGCCTCGTCCATTTCCATGTCTAATTATATCATGAGCCTATCGATGTATCTTGGAGCTATAGTGGGATCCACCCGTCACTCACTATGTCCAACAAATTCCTCATATGAAAAGGTTGAAACATAACATAAAAATTCATATTAGAACTAGTATATAAAATGTCAATACATTAACCATAAACCATGAATGGTATAAAAATAATACATCCACATTCAAATATATCACAAAATCTTAAATACAATATGGAATATTTGTATCATAATAAATCAACCTCGAACAAAAATAATATCCCATAAAGGATGCTGGCATAGCTCAAAATGATCAGTAAAAATGTTTGAGAGAAATATCCCTTTTCCATGAAATAATTTAAAAGTCACATTATTTATAAAGGAAGTCACTTAAAAGATAGTTTTGAATCAAAGAGTCCCATATCATTTTGAATCTTTTTAAATTAATTATCATTTTAAAACATTCATGTCCATATAAATAAATCCTTTAAACCACTTTGAAAACTTGGACATTGATGAGAAAGGTTTAGGAGAATAAATTTATAAAACATTTAAAATGATGTTTTAGTAAAAAATTACTTTAAAAATAATTCCTTTGAAAACTCTTTTATTAAACATGGACATTGATAATAAATATGTCCAAGTAGATACTTACGTAAAAACAACCTCGGATAATAAAGAGATTGTAAAATAACCCATTACCTTGAAATTTACTTTGGTCGAGGGTACGTTTAACCTATTGTATAATGACCGTAGTATATTATTAAATAATAAATAACCATATTAAAATTTATTATATCATACACGAATCATTTTTGACTTTATACTACCCATTTAATAATGATGTTCATGTTAAAGTAACATTTTGGGTAATAATATCTTTCATTATCATACGTGTTTTAACTTTTTATTATTGATCCTATCATTTAGATCATGATTAAAATACTCCCAGAACATAAACCTTGATATATTTATCATATATATTTATAATAGAAACTTTTATAATAGATAGATATATGAAAAGGAAGGAACCGTTTATGGAGATGGTAGGTTGTACGTACGCATAAACTTTGTTTCCGTTTTAATATAATATTGAATTGAAGTAAGTGAATAAGATATATGTAAGTAAATAAAAATATATATATATTTAGTAGAATTATTATGTAATATATTACATACTTATAAATAATATATATTTTTATAATCATCTTTGAATGGTGAATGTGGAAATGTATCTCATCGTGTCTTGGAGACGGAAATCCGTACGTAGGCACGAGCGGAAATATAATTATATTGATGGTGAAATCATATGTAATTGTATGATATATCATAAATACAGAATCATTAACATGTTATATTTATTATTTTCATTAGTTATACTCATTATTATACTCATCCAAATAGTGAAGTGTTTGAATAACAAACTACACCATAACGTGGAGGCGGTAAGTCGTTCGTACGCATGTATGGTGAATTTTTCATTTATAGGATGGATAGAATAAATAATATGGTTGTAACATATTTATAATAACATAATATTATGTATATGGTACTAGATTTATTATTTTGTTATGGAAATAACAAATAAGAGTTTGTGGAAGAAAAAAACCTGAAAGAGGGTGGTGAAATTATTACCTCTTCTTCGGGTGTTTCCTTTTGAGTTGATAAAATGGGATCCTTAGGTTGGATTTATGATCAATTTAAACCCTATAGGTTGAATATATGGAAGTTGTGCGGATATTTGGGTAGGTTTTTGATGAATCAAATGGCTTTGGAAGTGTGAAATTAAGATAAGGGGAAGTGCGCATTTATAAGAGAGGTGAGGGGCACCTTAGGAAAAGATTGAAAAATTATTTTATAATAAAATAATTTTCGGTTTCTGATTGCTCAAAAATGATTTATTTAGATGATAAGGTGGGTATGGGTCGAAAAACTCTAAAACAATAAGTTTTAGACAGTTTTGGGTCACCATATTAACCTTATCTTTTGGATTTAACTCTTAGTTAAATAGTATAACTTTTATCATGTATTCTTATATTATTACAATAAAAGGTTAATAAACATACTATAAAAAGAAAAGATAACCTAAAGTGGTTCATTAATGATATAACTATCATTATATAAGTTTCATGTCAGAAGATTATATTTTTCAGGAATATTATATCAATTAATATTATAGAATTTTTTTTAAAAACTCATTTATGTCAAGTTTGACACTATTTGGTATTTGGTTTTTTGTGAAAGTCAAAAAAACTTTATACCTTCTAAAAAATACATTAAATAAATCCCAACATATCATATTCATCTATAAAATTTGTGTATGGAATCAAAACTTTATAATTATATTTATTTTAATATTTACAATATCATTTATTTTATTATTTTATTAATAAGGAAAATACTACATCATTATTGTGTCATAAATAAATATATTTATTTTATGTCTAAAAATTATAAATAAAATATAATCATATAGTAAATCTCTTAATATTTATAATGAATATTTATAGTTGAAGATATCAATTATATAACCCAATATAAAAATGATTTACTAAAAGATACATGCTTTTGTTATTTTTGTCTTTACTTTAGATTAATTTATATAAAATGTCATTATCACTCCCAAGTTGATGCATTGGGTCCCAAAATCGACCTAATGATTCCCATGGTCATACATGTATCATCCAATAGGGTTAGGACATGTGTTAATGTAGTTTAATATTATTATAATATTATTTTTTACCCTAATTTACCGGATTTACCCTTTAAACATGGTAAATAAAATATTTACTCAAGTAAATATTCATAATGTCTGAAAATAAAAGTTACCTATTTACAAAATTTTTACCTACTTATTCCAAATATAGAATCCATTTTTTAAAATTCAAAACACAAAAGTGAAAGAAATTAATTTAAAATTAATTCTCGTTGTCAAAACAGAAAATGTGTTTTTAAGAAATAATAACTATCAAAAGATTGACCCTTGTTTATGTCTAGTTTAAATGTTAAATTATATAAAATGACCTGAATTATATTAAATGATAAAAATATAGTCTAATGATACTTTAAAACCAATCAAATTTATAATTTATCACTATAAATTATTTCGATTAAAAAAGTTGTTTTTCATTAAAATTTAGAATTTTTTACTATTCATCCAAAATTGAAAGATTTCATAAAAGTACCAAAAATTTATCCAAAATAAATTTTTATGTCCTGATTCTAAATAAAAATTTAATTTCATTAAATTAAATATATAAAAGTGAAAAATATTGGTTTTTAAAAAGGGGTCACCATTAAAAGGCGGTGAAATTGCATTTTTTTTAAAAATACTTATTTTATCTGAAAAAATGAATTTGTTCTTATATTATTTCTAAAAAACACAAAATATAGATTCTAAAATTATAATGAGTACATAAAATTGAAAATTTAGTTAATATTATTCATAACCTCTTTTTGAACGGTTAGTTTTGTAAGTCGTGGTGTGCTCGAACTCGGTGTTGTGTGTAACATAAGTTATTGAATTTCTCTAAAGAGATAACAAACTATGAAATTATGGGGTGTTACAACCCTAGTAACTAAAACCATTCATGTATGATTTTACAATGTCCTAGAGGTTTCAAGGTGTTGTTTGGGATCTTATTTCTTGTGAAATTTCCTTGTTTCTTTACACAGTCAACAATTTTTTCTCACAATCATAGTTTTTTCAAATACCCAAACATTTATTCTTAGCGTAATACTTTTTTTCAATTTATAAACATCTATTCCCATGATCATATTTTGTTCACACAGTCATATTTTGTTCATATGGGTAGTCCAAATTTTTTCTCTCATTAGAAACATTCCTTGACATTATCAATGATCTATCCTCTTAGTTATACCTTTCTCATGGTCAAACCCTTCACAGTTTCTCCAAAAGTTGTCAAAATTTCTAGTTTTTTATAATTTAAAATTTTTTCCAGAATTATTTGAAACTTATTTTAATGTAAAATAATTGATTTTAGGCTTAAAATTTGTTTTTAAAATCTATTTTTTGAGTATTAAATCAAGAAATTAAATTCCTTATGAACCATTATTTTAAAATATAATTTTTTTGTGTTTTAAATAACACCAAATCAAATGATAATTAAAGCTGAATTTTGACAACTTTAATCTTTTCAAAAACATATCTATCATCTTAAAAGTATTTTTCCTTCTCTATTTGAGTTTTTTATTGTTTTTTTGATTATTTAAGAACCAAAAATCCATCATTAAATCTTGAATAGTTGTTTATATCCACCTGAAGCCTCATTGTTCATGATTCCAACCATTTTAAATTACCTGTTTTCCTCTATATATTCTATATCAATGTGCAAGATTTGATCTAGTGACATCATCTACTAATTCCCCATGTTTTCGATGAATCAGGTTTTGGATGTTTTATTCTAGGTAGGGTATTCTTATTCTCTGATATTTTTTTCATTTGTGAAATTATCATGATTTATTTTATAGTGTATGGCTGGAATGGAATAACTAATAATGACAATCAACCAAATTAAATTAAATTGACTGTAATGTGATGTTCTAATTTGTTTTACTAGATTTCTTGTTATTTTTAAGTGATGATTATTATTCGGGATTATATGATATTGTTATGTGTACACATTATGAATACTGTGAATTGAATTCCCAAGTTGTTGATTGATTACCCTTGATTGATTTATTATTTTACCACACCACTCATAAAATTTTTAATTCATATATTCAGCTAAAAATTGGTTTTCCATGTAAATATGGAATTGTGGGAAATTATCCTTGTATAGGAAGATGATTTAATGTGGAATCCCATTGTAAATTAATTTTCAGAAAATATGTGGTCCAGGAAAATTTTATTATGTTCTACTAGTATGCTTTTTCCCTTTTGGTTTTCTACACTTTATGGGGTTGGTATGATGTGAATAGGATGTGACATGTATAGATTGAAAATGATGCATGTGGGAGGGTACAGTAGGTATGGATGTGTCCCAACCCACATCAAAAATTGATTGATATGTGTGGAAATGACATGTAAGGGATTAGATCACGAACATTTTATATTGAGGCGTGAGAGTGTAAACTTCGTAGGGAAGTAGATGGGAAGTGTATTAATCAATTTCCTCCTATTATTATCTTATTACTCTCTTGTATTATTTGGTGAGTGAGCCATGGTGTGTTTGGGATATATGGTTCTTTTATTTAGGTTCTTATTGGATCTATTGTTTGTTCACTAGTGAATTGGTATAATATTTTCACATTTTCATTGGATTCCTGGGTTATTTCCTAATGAGTATACATGCTTCAATCACCATACATATACAAAATATTTTTTAGTTTTCCAGGAGGGTTATGAGAACCGAACTGGGCATTACTATCTTAGACATCAAAGCTACTATTGGGTTTCTACCTTAGTTTTTCTTTTATTATTTAATTTTGAGAATTTATTTTTATTTATTTACATACACATGTGGGATGGTTTGGTTTATTTTATATTATTTTTTGAATTTTATTATTGGTTTTATATCTTATCTATCAAACATTTTGAAATATTGTGGGTAATTCTTCCCATTTGAGAACTTTATACCCTTGTTTCTAGTCACCAAACTAGGGCCAACTAGAGGTAGGACTTAAGGATTAATCATTATATTAACTATCGGCACCTGAGTGGTACTATTGTAGGGGAGTTGTGATATATATGTTAGGTATGTTTATATGTGTGTGAGTTGTTAAAATGATCTAAGAGAGTGTTATATTTATGGGAATATGGGTCGCATTTATTGTTTTGGTTTTGAAGGATATTGGGTGGATAATGGATAATCACATCCAAGAGAATTTTGATTTTTTTTTGAGTGTTTAATACGGAGATGTAGTGATAGTGGTAGTCAAATTTTCTTGTGATCATCAAAGAAGAGCTATATTCTTAGGCTAGACTAGTCGACGGAGAATACTCAAGAATATTATATGCTCTTAAACATGAATAATTAGACATTAGGGATGGATTTCCATTTGAATGAGGAAAGATATAAGATATGGATACTCTTATATCTATTTAATTTGATAGAGGTTCAGCGCACTTGTATATTTATTCTCACCTAATTAATGATTTAGGAATGGATATTGAGTTCTCACAATGAGAGTTATCCATTGATAATTATTTAGGAAGAGGGTTAAGTAGAAAATGATGTGTCCAACAAGTGATATCATAGAAACTATTAATTGACACATATATGATTTCTTGATTCTTGATATGTGAAATTTTAACATGATCAATTTTAAATAATATTAAATAATTACAAGAAATATGTTAATTTCCATCAGTGGTGGCTCTAAATTATTTCTCTTAAACATGATAGCTGAATATTATTTTATTATTGGATGTAGAGGTATGTCAAGTTAGTCTTGACCTTAGGAATTTAGGATCTATCTCTATAAAAGTGACTAGTATCTTGTTAGGATTAATGGATGAGATAAAGAAACATTTCCTCCCTATTATCATTGATAAGTTTCTAGATTTATCTTCAGATGAATATTTTCAGTTTCCTTTAATTAGTAATGTGGAGTTTACTATAGATATGGTACAAAATGTAGATCTCATATCAATTCATTCATATTACATGGAACCTACAAATATAATAGTTATAGGTTCATATTTAGAACCTTGAGGAGAAGAGATTTATTTGGAGGATCATATCCTAATGGGAAGCTGAAATATTATTCTTCATAAAGGTAGATGATATTATAAGCCTATGGGAAAGGATACACCTTTATATAGTGGGTTTCTCCCTTAGTTGTAATGGTTTTTATTCCTTCCCTATTATGTTATGGTGATCCCCAACCCTATGTACTCGTCCTTCTCCACCTCTCTTTTGATCTTATCCTTTATATGGGTTTTCACTATTACTTCATTTGATTTGATTGAAATTATCATGTCTTTCATCATATTTAGACCAGATGTTTCTTCCCATTCTTTCTTTTATTTCTCCATCCCCTTCTTATTTTGGATATATCATTTTATTGGTTTCTTATTTACTATTATATTTTATTAACTAGTTTTTATTCATTGTTTTGTTAATGTTTCTATAATAAAATATATTTCTTCCATTTTGGGAATTTAGATCATAGTTGATGGCCCAGTTCCTCTCCTTCCTAGATTGATTTAATTTACTTCCTTTAAAACTTGTTTTTATTATGGGATTGTATATTCCATCCTAATTTGAATTTGATATGAAATTCCAATGGTGTCCCTCCCATCCCTTTAGTGAAAGATATTGACCCCTATATCTAGAGTGGACTTTTATTTATCAAGTCATGAGATGGTTCTTCTTTATTATAGAATGGATAGAATAATGTCTCTTTATATTTTTGGTGGTGGTATTTTGGTGTTTTTCATTTATTGCATTGGGTTTGGCACTGGTAGTGTTTTAGGGTGGTTATGAATTGAGTCAGTAGAGGTAGTTTCAATAGTGGATCTAGTGTATTGAGTTTCACAGTCGTTATTTATCTTCATATGGATTATTGGTGGTTGTTTCATTTAGGTTTTGGTTCTTTATCTAAGGGGTTACATATTTATTATGTTTGTTTCCACTAAAAAGTGGTGTGGTATCTTCGGTGTAACTATTTTTTATAGATTTTAGGGCTTTAATTTGGATTTATTTTTAAGATATTGTCAATAGTGGATGCTATGTGGTTGTCATGCAATGATGTAATTTAATAGATATAGGCTATATGACGGAAAAATGGGTAGTTTACAATGTTGGTGTTTTATTCTAATGGTTTTATGTTTCTCTTTTATAAATTTTTCTATGATGTTGGATTAGTGTAGTTAGTGGATCTAATTAATTTGGTGATGATTGGTTGTTTTCAATTAGTAGTTCATACTGACAGTCGATGAGTATATGTTTTGAAGGGATATTTTATGGTTTACTAGTGCTTTTTGTAGTTAGAGAAATCTCATTAAATCTTGGGGAATGAACGACTTGAGGTGTAGGTTCATGTTTTATGTCCATTGTCCTATGAACCATATTTTTTAATTTTTATTTTTTTATTTTTCTTTTGGATTGGGATACATTTTAGGACCATCCATTTTGTGGGTGTCTATATTTGGTGTGTCACTACTAAAATGTTTATTTGATATAAACTGTTAAAAAGTGGTTCAGAGGTAGATTTTATGATTGTGTATAGATTACTAGAATCTTAATGAGGTGTAGATAATGCATATCCTTATAATTAATAATATAAATGATATTTTTAATCAACTAAGGATTGATAAATGGTTTTTGAAGATTGATATAAGGTATCAATATCATTATCTTAGGTTGTAGGATAAGAATTTTCCAAATATGGAACTCAATAACCTATAGGAGCAGTATTAGTTTTTAGTGATGCCATATAGGTTAACAAACATTCCAAAAGTGTTTATAAACTTAATAAAATGAATATTTAACCAAATATTGGTTTATTAATTATGGTATTAACTAATTAAATTCTTGTGTTCTCTCAGTATCAAGAAGTGTATGAGAGATACATGAAAATTTTGTTAACCCCACAATATTATCATTGATTATATGCTACGATATCAAAGGGTAACATTTGGATTAGGTATGTAATTTTTTAAGAATATCTAGTGTTTATGACTATGATCTAAATATATCATTAGAAGATATAGGTATTGAAAACATGGGATATTATTAAGAATGTGTTTTAGTAGAGAATTTTCTGTGGTATGAAATGTTAATATATGAAATTTATCAAATATTTTACTTTATATAAACACTGATGGCTTCTTATACACAGAATTAACAAATATTTTAGTTGGATAATTGGTTTGACTCAAATTTCATGGAACAAAATATTAGGTTGATTGTAGTGTTGATAATGATTCTTCCAAAATAGGGTAAGAAATATGTAGTATATTGTGATTCATTAGGTATTAAATTGGGTTTTCTCTTCATTCAAGGTGAAAAAGTAATATCTTATGGGCCTAAATAGTTGGGACTATGTGAGAAGAACTATTTTAGATATAATCTTGATATAAAAGCAATAGTACACATGTTGAAGTGATGAGAAACTATCTATTTGGTGATATAATTTTTATGTGTACAAACAATAATAGTTTTAGGTATATATTTTCATAAAAAATATTTATATATCAAATAGAGGAGATGGGTTGAGTACCTTTTTTTGAATTTGAGTAGTTGTACGCATTAGGAGAAATGAACATTATAGTCGACACTCTGAATTGGAAGTCTCAATGGTAGGTTGTTTAGGAGGAAAAGGAGGAATGAAAATTGAGGTATATGTTTTTTGAGATAAATATAGATAAGATTGAGTAGAAGGGTGAGGTATTCATATAACCAATCAATATTTATGAAACTCAAGTGGTTAGATTAAATAAAAATTATGTGAATGAAAATTATTGTACTTTAGTGCAAGAAAGATTTGATTGAAGAGAGTTTTGGCTTTATTAGACTTATGATATACAGCCAATACTCTACGTGTGTGGTTTAATGGTAGTAATTGTAAGATTTATAGAGGTGAAATTTTTGGGGGTTTATTTTTATTGACGTTTTTTTCATTTTGGCCTAACCTGGATATACGATGATTTTAAGTGAGAGTGTTGGTGGTCCGGAATGAAGTGGTATATATCATTATTTTTATCAAGATTCATTACTTTTATTATGTAAATGTTGGGAGCCTAAGTTCAGATAAAAAAATATATAAATTAACCATTCTAGTGTGGGTGGCATAGATTTACAATAGAATTTATAATAATATTATTGATGTCACCTAGGGATATAGTTATAGTATTGGTTATCATTGATTAAAAGGTGGAGTTAACTAACAACCTAGGTAATCAGAAGACTCATTCAATTAGAAAGATGATATTATTGAATAATAAAAAGATTATTTGATTGAATGTGTCGTAAATGAGTATTGTAATTGTTTCAAATTTTATATTCTCTTCTAATTTCTATCTAGGACTAGAGAAAGAATTGTTAACTCTAGTTAAGTTGAGTATGATGTATCATCCATGAACTGAAAAATAGTATGGGTAAACAATTAGGGTATTGAAGGATAAGTTTCTCTCATGTATCCTATATTTTAGAAGCTTTTGGAAGAAATATCTAAATTTAGTGTAATTTTCCTATAATAATAATTATCATTCATCAATATTGATGGTTTTTAAGTATTTATATGGTAAAACTTAGTTATCTAATTTTTACTTGATGGAAGTTGGGGAAATCATTTCTGATTGGGCTATATTTTATTTAAGAGATTTTTAATTATATCTAAATTATAATTATGTGATTTAATATAGTATAAAGAATACATAGATCATATTTAGAACTTATAATCCAACCATTATATTTTGACAGGTGTGATCATGTGTTCCTTCAAATTTCATCCTAATCGAAACATTACATATTAGGTAAACCGGGGAAATTAGTGCCTATATTTGTAGGCCCCTTTGAGATCATGAAGAAAATTAGATAGGTTGTTTTCCTATTATATATTCTTGTGGGATACAGTGGGATGTATTATTGATTGAAAATATATTATCCAACAATCTATGTACAAGACCCATCAAATGATATTATAAATGATGAGGAGGAATTAAAGTCAGATGCCTTATTAAATAATTGAACTATGGTTATCAAGGGTTATAGTGGGAAGTCATTGAAGGAAAATTTTGTACCTCTATCCAAAGTTTTATAAAAAAAATCGATGTTGATACATGGGATTGGGAAGTAGATATCTGAGAATATTGGTCAAATTTATCCTTGAATGACTCTGTCTGAGGCTTCTCAATGATGAGAGAACTAGTAGTGGGGAACTTTTCAAGACATTATATTTATTTGTTCTTTAAATTTTTTTATTTTAAATTTAATTTATGTGTAATTTTATTATAGTAATGGATTAATGAGGTGAAAATGTAAATTTTGGATATAATAATAGAAGTCAATTCTATAATAAAATAATGAAACCACTGGGTACAAGTTGGGGGCCCACCAGGTGCCCAGGGAGGTTAGTAAAGGAAAGGAATCCCTCTCTAAGTCTATATGGTACCTGATGGTATCTATATTAATATGATTTAATATTTTTTTATAAATTTTTATATAAATTTTTTGGATTTTCTATTGAATTAAAATAATTTAATAAGAGATTTTTAATTGGTTTCCACTTTTTCCTTCCATCATCAATTCAATTCTGACATAATATATGTGGTAGTGGGTTGATGGTGGATAATTTAAGAGACTACAACCTATCTTCATCAATTTATTTCACTATTTAGTATTACATTTCTATAATTTATTTTATTTAATTTTCATATTTTTATCAATAATTATCCAATCATGGAAGATTTCAAGGATTTTTTTATATAATAATCTTCAATTATGGCTCACGTTGGTGGACTCTACCACATTTTATAATTTATTTTTTTTATTCATAAGTATATACATGCATAGGGTTTCGTAAATGGGTTAAGGGTAAGGGATAGAGAACTTGGTTGTTTAAAAATTAATGAATATATTGGTATAAATTGTTAAGGTCAGTATTTACATTCTCTTGAGGTAGGGATAAAAATTTGGTGTATTGGTGATGTATTCACACTAAGAGTCATAGAATGAAAAAAAAAGTTAATAAAATTATAACTATTGAGATCGAATTGAAATAATGGTATGGTTAATTATAAAGATGCATCTCCTAATGTAGTGGTCATATGGGGGTCCCACAAAGGGTAAGTTAATGAATTATTTTTCATTATTTTTATAAAATATGAATGTTTTAATCATTATAAATAGAGACTAATCATATCATTATTTAGTAGGGATTCATATTATGTTGGGTAGATAGATAGTTAAAGTTCTATACCTGAGAGTCATTATATGTAGTTGATTAGTCACTAAATGAGGATAATATTCATTGTTAATATATATAATATTCACGTTCTTTATTATTCATAAACACCATTTTAGTGCATTTTACTCTTTAAAAATCATTTCACATTAAGATTGTAATTCCTTCTTAAAATGTACTATAATGTGGTACATTTTTTAACATCATTTAAAGTACACAATGATCTTGATTTTATTTTCATATTTAATTTTCAGGTTTATAATTATATTGGGGACAATTCATAATTGTGGAGTGTTGTAAGATCCACATTTAAAGACCACCAAAATGGGATTTCATGCAAACAATTCTGGAGAAGGCAGATTGGACACCATCCCACTTATGAAAATGTGGGTCCCAACACACAGGCCCAATGAATACCAAATTTAGTGGTATTCTAGAAGAAATATATAGGAACAAATCATTTTTTAGGACCCAGTGCTTATTCAGCCTTCATTGTCGTTATTAAAGCGGCCCAATTCGGAAATAAAATTCTGAGCCAGATTCTGAGGCCCATAAAATCATCCCACCAATTTAATCATATCTAGGAAACCACATATTCATTTGGGATGAAATTTTACATAGAGATATGGGAAATCTGGATCTTCATTTTTTCCTCTATGGCCCACTCCAATTTGGCCATCTATAAGGTATTCCAAATGCCTCTGTTCGGTGGAAGCCAGCTAGCTGCCACCTCAGGTCAAGGGTGGAAAATTCTACTCTCTCTAAACTTTCCACCCAACTAGGCCAACCAAAATTAATTGATGTGACTTACACTATTGTAGGCTCCACCCAAGGCTTTAAAATTTCCTATTTAAGGCAGTGGTGGTAGAAGAGTTGAGGATCCTTGGAGATTTGTTTTCCTTGAAATGTTATTATGTCGATTTGTCTTAGTAACGTTCTTCCTTCTCATATAAGTTGTTTGAATCACCTTAGTTCTTAATAAAATTTCTTCCTTTCCTCATATTCTATTTTTATTCTTATCACTTTGATATCATTGCCTTATGGTGTGAATTTATTCACACAATACCTTGTGATATTCTTCACACAACGGGGGAGTGATGGCTTTCTTTTTATTTATTTTTTACTTCTCCAATTCCTCTCTCATGAGTCTATTTTCCACTTCCATTGAAACCATTGAATCAATGGAGGAATAAATCTTTTAGGGTTTGATATAAGGGATTATAAAGGGGCTGGTTTAGATGTTCTTTCTGAATCCATAAATTTCTAATCCCTTCTTTTAATTGAGAATTTTTTTTAAAGATCTTTAAACTCCTCCATCCTTGTTGAATTTAATCCTTCAAGTGTATAGGTGATCAGTATTAAAGGGTGTAGGTATAAAACCAATAATTGATGATGTTGTTTGATTTTCTTAAATTAACCCATCTCAAATATAATAAATTGAAATCATTAAAAAATTAATTCATCCAATCCACCCCAAGTGATAACCTAGGATCAACTCATTATCTTAATTTGAATTAAGTTAAATCTATTAGTGATACCTTAAACTCATCTTAAATCAACCCAAGATGGACACTTCATATCCAAAAACAGTTCATAGAATGTACGTGTTTGTAGTTTACATCTTCGGTCTCTGAGGATTCGACAACCCAAGCTAGACTAAAAGGGTCGTTCTACCTTCTTATCTTTGATAAATTTGAGTTTGAATCAAATTTTGGAACCATTTATGTGGACCCAATTAAGTCATCTCAACACACATTCTATTCTCCCCCATTTCTTCTATTCTCACCCAAGATCTCTTATCTTTTCCCTTTCTAATTTTTTTTTCTTTTGGAGCACATCCGCCTACACTCATGATCAATCAAACCGTCCAGTTTGGGTGGATAGTCCTGGGGTTCGGAAGTCAAGTACCCTAAGGTAACTCTTTCCATTAGATACTAATCTTCTTAATACTTCAGATTAAAAAATTTATCCCATTTCAATGGAAGGTCTTCAAATAAACCAACTCATAAACCCGGGTGGGAACCAAAATGGAAACACAAATGAGGTAGCCTCAAACTAGGGGAATGAAATCGATCAAACCATGAATGACTACCTCACACATGCCTAGAACAATGATCACTCATGCATTACACACAACTCTATTGTAGATTCCAACTATATATTTAAACCAAATTTCCTAAACCATCTTCCCACATTCCATGAAATGGAATCTTAGGTTCCCTACTTTCACAATAAAGAGTTCAATGACATTGTTGAAACCATGTGTCCCCCACATCAACTAAAATCATCTAAGATGAAGCTATTTCCTTTTTCTTTAATGGATCGAGCTAAAAATTGGCTAAATAATTTGAGACCATTATCCATAAACTATTGGGACCAAATACAAAGAGAATTCTAAAAAAGGTACTCTCCCCACCACAAAACAATTGCATTTAAAAAGAACATCCATAACATTTTTGAAAAAGAGGGAGAATCATTCTACGAAACATTGGAGAGGTTCAAAAGCACTCTAAACATGGTTACACACCATGGTTTTTATATTCTTGAACAAGTGAGAATTTGTTTTGAAGGGTTGGGTCCGGGGAACAAAATAATTCATTGACATGATGTGTATTGGAACCTTTAAAAACAAAGCCCCAAATAATGCTTATGAGTATCTGGAAAGCCTTGTTGAACCAAACCAAACATGGGGAACTTCATATTTTTCTGAAAAGCCACAAAGAACTACTAGAATTTATACACTTAGATAAGAGGAAATCCTTAGGGCTAAACTCACAGCACTCTCTAGTAAGGTAGAAGAGATAGACCTTAGAAAAGTCCATGAAATCCAAACTGTAGACCCAGTCTGCACAATTTGTGACAAAAATGAACATAAGACAGACAACAGTCCAACCATTCCATCTATCAAGGATGATATTTTAGTAGGACCCCCAGTGGAAGTAAATGCTTTCAACTTTCGAAAGACTCAATACAAAAACTACTTCAACCCAAGGTATAATGACCACCCAAGCTTCTTTTAGAAATATAGCCAACAACCTAGCCAAACACAGGGACAAAATACTTACCCACATCAGAACTACCAAACCCATAACTAGTTCCAAACCCAACATATCCAATACCAACAGCCACTAGTCAATTTTCAACAAACCATCCCATCTCCAAAATATCCCCCTAGGATAAACCTATCTTCTCAAGAACCAACCCAAACTGTTCCACAAAGCCTACTAGAACAACTATGAAAACAAATGGAAAGGATGAACTCGAAAGTCTCTTCCTTTAAACAAGAACTTCAAACCATCAAAATTGGAAAGTAACACATGCCTACTCAAGTGGTACCATCCTCAAATTTATGGAGAGAGACAAGTTTCACTCAAAAAAACTCATAAAAAACAAAAGGATGTGACTATTTTAAGAAGTGGGAAATCAATTAAGAAACCTGAACAACTAATTCATAACCCATCTGAAGATTAAAACTTGGATGAAAATTCAAATGAAGAAAATGATAAAACTAAAAAACATGATAACAATATCAAAGAAACAACTCTTCGTCAAACAACCCCACAAACTGCACCATTTCCCCAACACATGAGGGGGGAAAAGAAATTCTGAATTGAGTGAAACATTCAGGGAAATCTTTTCACAAGTCTAGTTGAACATTCCTCTTCTCGATGAAATCCAAACCATACCTTCCTAATCCAAGTACCTTAAGGACCTGTGCACTTTTAAAAGAAGAATTTCACATAAAAACCAAGTCCTTTTGGCTGATAATGTGAGTACCACCATTCCAAGGACCATTCCATCTAAGTTGAAAGACCCGGGTTTCCCTTACATCAATTTTGAACTAGGAGAGTGCAAAGTTGTCAAGGCCTTCTGTGACCTAGGTGCTAGTGTCAATCTCATCCCATATGTTGTGTACTGCTAGTTAGGCCTAAAAGCGCACCAACCCACATCTTTCACACTTTAACATGCTGATCGTAGCATTAGGGTTCCAAAGGGGATTTTAAAGGAGGTTCAAGTAAAGGTTTAAAACTTCATCTACCATGTTGACTTCATTGTCCTTGACAACCATCCAAACTTAGGATATAAGGAACAAAACCCAATCATCCTTGGTTGTCCCTTCCTTGCAACAATCAACTCTTTTATCCAAGTCTGAAATGGAAAATGACCATCACCTTTGAAAACATGATTCCAGAATTGAACATCTATAATGAATGCTCACAAATAGGGGATGAGGAGGAAATTCATGAAGTAAACATGATTGGAAGAATTGATAATGAATCCATAGAACCTCAAGGAATATTTGATGGATATTTAAGTTAGGATGAGATTGACTTCCTTTGTTCACGTGAAGGAAGTTTATCTCCTTGGATTGAATCATTTTCAAATTTCTCTTATGATGAAGTCTTAGGACCAACAATCAATGAAACCTTTTAGGAAAACACTTTCATAGAGACCACTCCAACTTCCTTCCCTAAATCTGATCAAGAAAATCTAGTAGCTAAAACTTCTACATTTGGGGAATCAATCCTATCTAAAACTCTAGGTAGAAAAATTGATCTTGATCCAATGTCCCAATCTTCTTCTGAAATTATGAACCAACCTGATCTTGAATGGAAAGAACTTCTCACTGCACTCAAGTATGACTTATTAGGGGAAAATCAAACACATACTATTGTAATTTATTCTTATCTTGAATCCAATAAATAGAGGATGCTTCTAGATGTCCTTAAGAAATATAAGAAAGCCATTGGTTGGACCCTGTCTCATATTCTTGGGATTATCCCACTTATCGGGACTCATAGGATTGTTCTGGAATCTGATTCAAAGACATGTCGTCAACCTCAATAGTGACTCAATCCTAATCTCCTGGAGGTAGTAAAGAAGGAGCTTTTGAAATTGTTAAAATATGGTATCATGTATCCCATAGCTGAGAGTGAGTGGGTCGGCCCAATCCATGTGGTTCCCAAGAAGATAGGAATCACAGTGATAACCAATAATGATGAGAAGATTCTTCTAACAAGGGTGAGTAGAGTATGGAGAGTCGGAATTGACTATAGGAAGCTAAACTCATTTACCAAGAAGGATTATTTCCCCTTTCCATTCATTCACCACGTCCTTGAGAGAGTGGCAGGTCATGACTTCTACTGTTTCTTAGATGGGTACTCAGGTTACAATCAAATTGAGGTATCCCTATAGGATCAAGGGAAGACTACATTCACCTATCCATTCGGCACCTTAGCCTTCAAACGCATGCCATTCAGGTTATGCAATGCCCTTGGAGCCTTCTAGTGGTGCATGCTGGGAATCTTCTCAGACATGGTAGGGGATTTTCTTGAGGTCTTCATGGATGACTTCTCTGCGTTTGGGATACATTTTAGGGATGTATGAGGAATGTAGAGAGAGTCTTGTCAAGATGTGAAAAAAATGGTCCTAAACTGGGAAAAATTCTATTTCATTGCTATATAGGGACTAGTTCTTGTCCATCAGGTCTCAGGTAGAAGGATTGAAGTTGATAAAGACGAGGTTGACATCATTCATTACCTTCCATCACCCAAAACTATCAAGGAAGTGAGATATTTCTTAGGAAATTATGGTTTTTATAGAATATTCATCAAGGACTTTAGTTCAATCTCTCGTCCCCTTTATTCTCTACTAGTAAAGGATGCTCCATTGGTTTGCACAAAAAGCTGTGAGGGTTTATTCTCAACCCTCTAATCCTCTCTCACCTCTCCTCCCATTATGAAATCTTCAAATTGGAACCTTCCTTTCAAACTTATACATGATCCTAGTGACTTTGTTTTTGGAGTTGTGTTAGGACAACATTTCAATATAACTCCTTATGTCATTTCTTATGCAAGAAAATTCTTAAATGAAGCCCAAATCAACTACACCACCACTGAAAAAGATTTTCTTGTTGATCTCTGTGCATTAGATAAATTCCGGTCCTATTTCTTAGGATCAACCATCATTGTGTTCACTGACTATTCATCCCTAAAATACCTTTTCCAAAAACAAGATGCCAATGCTAGACTAATTAGGTGGGTCCTTCTCTTACAAGAATTTGACCTCACAATAAAGGAAAAAAAGGGTGTTGAAAATGTTGTAGCTGATCACATCTCTAGAATGGAATTCAAAGACAACCCAAATCACCTTTCTATGCCTGATTCATTTTCTGATGAACACCTATACTCTATGAGTGACTTCCCTTGGTATGCTGACATAGCCAACTTCTTAGTTATAGGAGTAATTCCAAAATTCTTAGGGACTCAAGCTCGAAGGAAGTTCCTTTCTGATGTTAGGTGTTATGTGTTTGAGGATCCATACCACTATAAGTTCTGCCCTGACCAATTCATTTGGAGGTGTGTCCCAGAATCTGAACAAGAGTCCATCCTTAAATTCTATCATAGTGAGGCATGTGGAGTTCACTTTTACTCTAAGAAAACTTCATGATAAGGATCTTCAATGTGGTCTCTTATGGCCCACCCTCTCAAGGTACACCTACACATTTTGTCAAAATTGTCCTAAGTGTGAAAAAGTAGGGTCAATCACAAAACGGAATCAAATTCCACTCACTCTCATCTTGGTGATTGGAATATTTGACTACTGGGGAATTGATTTCATGGGTGCCTTCAAAAACTCTAGGGGATACCACTACATCCACTTATCCAATGATTATGTCTTCAAATGTGTTGAATTCATTCCCACCAAGTCTAATGACCATCATGTTGTGATCTGATTTCTGAAAGAGCACATATTTTCTCGATTTGGAATTCCTAGGGATATAATCAGTGATCAAGGAACCCATTTTGGAAACTATCTATTCTATTCACTCATGTCTAAGTATGATATTTCTCACAAGGTTTCCACTGTGTACCATCCTCAAACCAATGGTCAAGCTGAGTTTGAAAATATGGAGAATAAGAATATTCTTGAAAAACTGTCAATCCTTCTTGGAAAGATTGGTCCTAGAAACTCTCGGATGCTCTTTGGGCATATCGTACAACATACAAAACCATCCTGGGAATGTCACCATATAGGTAGGTTTATGGAAAAGCATTCCATTTACATGTTGAAATTGAGCATAAATCTTTTTGGGAAATTAAGAAAACAAATTATGACCTCTCATTAGCTGGAACAAAAAGGAAATTAGATCCCAATGAACCTGAGGAACTAAGGATGGATGCTTATGAAAATTCAAGGATCAATAAAGCTAAAGTTCAAGCCTACCAATCTAGGAATATCAAAGTCAAAAATTTTGAATCGGGAAAATTTGTGCTCTTGTATAGTTCAAAACTTCATTTACACCTGGGAAATTTAAGGTCTATATGGTTAGGTCCCTTCACAGTGCATCATGTGTACCCCCATGGGGAAGTAGAGGTTAAATATCCCACAAGTGGTTACATTTTCAAGGTCAATGGTCAAAGGTTAAAACCATTCATTTAATCATTCAATAAACAATAAATAGAGGTTGAGTTAACATAGCTAACCTATGAACCAGGAAAAAATTGATATATTTAGGATCCATGTCTGAATAACGACGTTAAACAAAGCACTGCATGGGAGGAAACCCATGGTTTTCAAGTTTCTAATCATTTTGTTGTTTTAATCAACTTTATATTTTAAATTGAATTAATAAATTATTTTGATATTTAAAAATAATAAAAAATAAATTGTTTACTTGTTCTTCTATTATGAGTATGGAAGGATATGAAAAAGGAGCGCCATATTCATCTGTGTCATGTGGTGTGATCATTGAGTAATACCTTACCCAAAAATTTAAAAAGAAGACAATGTTTCGGCAGATAATTTTATTTTTCTGTGGTTGTAGGTTAAAATATAAAAATATAATAATAATAACAAAATTAAAAGGCCACATCTTAGGTCATGGGGAAAACCCCATCACAACCAGCGAAGCCACGGGGACTCAAACCCGAGAATGAAGGGAGACTGGGGAATGCGCTTACCACTGACCTACGGATTATTGGGCTTCCTTATTCTATTATTTTTATATATATATACTTATATTTTACATTCTTTATTATATAAATATATATTTATATATAGCTTTTTTCTGTTTTTTATTGTTTTTCATTTTTTCCACTATGGAATTCTTAGAGTGACATCGAGATCTAAGGATTAAAATGGAGAAACAATAATTTCAAATTCATCCACCAGGTGACTTCATTCCATGATAATCATTTTAAATTTCATTTTTGAACTACCACTCTCTGCCTCTACCCCCTTCTATATTTTCTTTTCTTAAAACACTGGGGAAATTTTTATTTTAATTTTGGGGGAGATAAAATAAAATTTCTTTCATGTCAAAAAAATGAATTATCTGAAAAAAAAAAGTGTTCCTTAATGGAAGGAAAAAATTCTTTAACCTTGAACATGATAATAGACATTCTACACTTTGAAACTGAATATCAAATAATTTAGAATTCCCTGATTTTGATTTTAATCCATGTATAATTTAATGAGAAAAGATTTTGGAAAGTTTGGATATCTAATGTGATATTTCATGGTTTATATTCTCATCCAAATAAAAAAATCACAACGCATGTCTTTTGGATAGTGGGGTATTAGTTTGAGTTCATGGGGTCCCCCAAATAAATACCATAGGTTTGGTGATCATTTTAGTTTTAATATGAGTATTCAATAAAAAAAATTAAAAAAACAATAAATTTGCATGTAGAGAAATGAAATGACCTAGTGCGTGGATTTCGGCACTTGGGGATCGTGACTCCATAGTTTTCTGGCCCATGGATTGTAATTTTATCTCTCATTTTGGTAATTTAGATTTTTTTTTGACTGAGCTAACTTGAGATGATGCCTAAGTATGTAGGATTCACTTGGTTCCCTAAGGTCTTTGAACCTAGGAGTCATCGGTAAAGTCTCGCTACAGGAGTTTATTATTTTGAGAGCAATTTCAATTACCATTGAATATTTGAAAAAACAAAAAAAAAAAATTTTTTGAATACTCATCTTAATATTGAAATGTGATTCCACCTAGCGCTTCCATCATTTCCCTCTTGAATAATGTTGAACCCCCATGTCTAATGCGATGCACAACACATCATAACACTTAATTGATATTGGATGAATTATGGCGATGAATTTGAACAAAGAAAGGGGCTTGGGATTGGAATATTCTTATGAAACTATCATGTATTAAAATATTTTTATGGGTTTCAGGATTTCATGGTATATGGTTTTTTGGTGATTAATGTGTATTAAAATGTTTTTGGAAAAGGGAATTCGAATTTCATATTGTTGAGATATATTTTGCTCGGGACTAGAAAACTCAAGTTGGGGGCATGATTAGACAATAAATGAGGCTAATATTAATTGTTAATATATATATTATTAATGTGATTTATTATTCATAAACACCATTTTAGTGAATTTTACACTTTGAACATCATTTCACATTATGATTAGAATTCCTTCTTAACATGCACTATTATGTGGAGAATATTTTTTGAACATAATTTAAAGTAACCAATGATCTTGATTTTATTTTCATATTTAATTTTCAGGTTTCTAATTATATTGGGAATAATTCATACTTGTGGAGTGTTTGAAGTCCACATTGTAAGACCACAAAAATGGGATTTCATGCAAACAATTATGGAGAGGGCAGATTGGACACCAGCCCAATGATGAGAATGTGGGGCCCAACATACAGGCCCAATGAATCCCAAATTTTGTGGGATGCTAAAAAAATATAGAGGAACAAATATTTATTCAGGATCCAGTGCTTATTCGGCATTAATTGTGGTTATTAAGGCATCTCAATTTGTAGATAAAATTCTATCCCAGATTCTGAGGCCCATAAAATCGTCCCACCAATTTACTCATATCTCAAAAAAGAAATATTCTTTTGTTATGAAATTTTACAGAGAGATAGGGGAAATCCAGAGCTTCATTTGTTCATCTATGGACCACTCCAATTAGGCCATCTAGAAGGTCTTACAGGCACCTATGTTCAGTGAAATCAAGCTGGCTGCCACCTTGGGTCAAGGGTGGACAAGGCTACTCTCTCTTAACTTTCCACCCACCTAGTCCCACCGCCATAAATTGAGATGACTTCCACTATTGTAGGCTCTACCCAAGGATTCCAAATTTAATATTTAAGTTAGTGTTGTTAGAGTAGTTTAGGATCCTTGGAGCATTGTTTTCATTGTAATGTTTTTATATCGATTTCGATTTGTCACGTTCTTCCTTCTCATGTAAGTTATTTGAATCACTTAGTTCTTAATAAAATTTCTTCATTTCCTCTTATTTTTTTTTTCTTCTTATCACTTTTATATCGTTTCATTAAGGTGTGAATTTATTCACACCATACCTTTTGATATTTTTCGCACAATGGTAGAGTTATTATTTTCTATTTATTGTTTTTTTACTTCTCTATTTCCTCTCTCATGAGTCTACTTTCCGCTTCCATTGAAACAATTGAATCAATGGAGGGATAAATATTTTATAGGTTGATACAAGGAAGAAGAAAGGGTCTGGTTTGGATCTTATTTCTGACTCCATTAATTTCTAATCACTTCTTTTAATTGATAATTTTGTTTGAATATCTTTAAACTCCTTCATCCTTGTTGAATTTAAGGCCAGAAACTTTAAGTGCTAATATGAAATTTTACCTTGAATTCCTCAAAACCTTGATCCTTCAAGTATATAGGTGATTAGTATTAAAGATTGTATGTATTAATCATGTAAGTGGTTATGTTGTTTGATCTTCTTAAATAAACCCATCTCAAATATAAGAAATTGAAATCATTAAAAAATGAATTCATCCAATCCACCCCTAGCGATAACCTAGGATAAACTCATTATCTTAATTTTAATTAACTTAAATATATTAGTGATACCTTAAACCCATATTAAATCAACCCAAGTTGGCCACTTCATAGCCAAAAAACAATCCATAGAATGTATGTGTCTGTAGGTTACTTCTTAGGTCTCTGAGGATTCGATAACCCAAGCTAGACTACAAGGACAATTCTACCTTCTTCTCTTGGGTAAATTTGATCATGAATCAGTAGTATAGGGGGAATTGTACGATAAAGCCTATGTGTGATGTTGTATTTTCTAAGGGTCCAGTATAAGATGTGGATAAAGGGGTCATTCAATATGGGATAGGGATCCAGTATAGGATATAGAAAATGGGTTTTGGTATATTGACTTATGGGTTGTGTATGTGACTGGAGAGTCATAATAAATAATCCATTAGGATCAAGTCCTATGGTATCTATAAAAACCCTCTTCTTTATTACTCTTTCATTTATAATTTATTACCTAAAATTACACACAATACAACCAAAAATATAGATAATTACAGTGTCTTTGGTAATTAGATACATATCATAACATCTTGAACATGGTATATGAAAACATTATTGAAAACTTCCTTAACATGCTTCTAAAATTCAATGGAATTTAAAACTGCAAGGGATAACCTTGAGACCAACATAATAGAGGGGAGATCTATAAATCACAATAAGGGGAAAATAGAGTAAGTTGATAAATTTTAGAAGAAATTTATATAAATTCAGCCAAACAGTTTATGAATCATAAACATAAACAATGAGACATGATATAGCATGACAATCATAACATAGTAAATGTGGACATAACTTAAAACACTATATCATAAACATAGGTCAAGGATAAATGCCAAGACATCATGGTTGAAAATTTCCAATAAAGTAAACATTTCCAATCCCTATCCCAACATGATGTCCCAGAAGACTAAACATTACCTAATACATTGGAGTACTTTATAATTCTGGGTCCACCCGTCACTTTCATTTCATTCTCATGCTTAAATATGCCACATAGATCATACAACCTGGATTCATTCATCACTAGATTTAATTCCAAAACAAAGGAGTGTAGAATACATACTTTTAAGTACCAAGTAAAAGATATATAAGTGTATGAATGTGAATACCCATGGTAGGAAATTAGTATGGTACTCACTACACAATTGTTTTGGTATGGAAAATCATGGTGAAATTTTAGCAGGATGACAATGTCACGTAAAATTCATAAAATGGGTTTATGAGAGTTAAAGGGTTCTATAATAACTTGGAAATAAATTTTTAATTAATTTTTATATGAAATAATATATCCCATCATAAGGAATTTATGGCAAAATACATAAGGTAAAGAAGATACCTGAATAAAGTGGAGAAAGGAAAAGATCCCTTACTTGATTGTGTGACACCAAATGCTTAGGAGGGGCTTCTTGAGAGTTAGGTGAACCTTTTGAGGACTATATATAGTGTATGTTAGTGTATTTACATGCTCTATGAATTTTTAGTGTAGAGAAATGGGATCTTTAGAGGCTTTATATAGAAAATGAGGGAGATTTCAATATTATTTATGATTTGGACTCTACATAATAAAATAACCAAAACCACGAACAATGACATGGTATTTTACCTTGGTTTCTACCAAATGCCAATGGTTCTCATTATTTTATAAGTCCAAGGTTCTTACCTAATAAAATAATACAATTTATTATGTGGAGTTTTTTCGTACTCTTAAAGAAATGGTTTTAAAAACTTAAAATATATTAATGGTTCTAGAGGTTTCATAAGGGCTATATGAAATTAATATAATAAGCATAAAATCAAATTAATTTAAATTTAAAACATATATTTGGTTTTGGATACCATTTATAGTATTTATTAAATAAATTTTTTATCATTATGATGCCATAATACACAAATTATATTTATATGATTTTTATTTTTTACCCAAAAATTCAATTGTCTAAGAAAATTATGAAAAATTCGCCATTGGATAATTTCAATGTTCTGAGTCAAAAATTAATGTTCATTTTATATAAATAATTTTCTAAATATATTAATTTTTACTATTAAAATTGTAATCAATATTTATTAATAAATGTTACATTTTTAGATGATAACAATTTTAGAACCTTAATAAAAATTACGTTCGACATCAAAAAAATTATATGCTCATTTATATTTAATAAACATTATTTAAAAAAATATTTTATTATACTATTACTTCTCTCAAAAATCCATTAATTCATAAAAATAATTTTCTTAATTTATGTTAAATATTACCCAAAAGTATTATTTGTGTTCTATTATATCAAAATAAACATCATTTATAATGTAATAATAATATGATGAAAATATATTTAGTATTATATAAAAAATAAGGTAAATACCCATATTTCTAAGGTCTTGATAACTATCCCTTTAATAAAATAGAAAACGCCATAAGTGTAAGGTGTGATATGGTGAGACTTTTATGGGGTGGTTTGGTGAACATGGGTTGGGTCATGGTCTCAATGAGATTGAACATATCTTGTAGTTCTACTCATTCTCAAGTTGTTGGATCTCAGATTGGACTTGGTCAATGAGAATGACCAGTGATGATATCTCCCTTGGAAGCTCTGATAAATGGGATTTATAGGGTCTGATCCTACTGGTTGAGGCCATCACTTCATTTTTATGTGTTAATTAAATTTTTTAAAACCCTGTATTTATATTAATCATGTGATCATTGTTCATTGGTTATATTATAAATGATAATGATACTAAATGGTCTTTTAAATCCCATTGAATATAATAAAACAAAATATGTGCATGAGTTTTCTCTAACCATATTACCCAAAAATACATTTAATTAAATCAAAAGAATAATTTTACTTATAATAGTTTGGTTTGTTATAGTATCTATAGTAACCCGAAATTTTGTGATTTTATTTCAAATTAATTTAATCATTTTGAGGTTTTTTTCTTTTCACGCATTGCTAAATATATCTTGTGTTATATTAAATAACTAATATTTACTAGCATTTCATGTAATAATAATTTAATCTTTCACTTCATCAAACACTTATATTATATTGTGGTACACACAACTCAATATTTGTATTATGTTACACATAATATTGATTTTCTTCGATGGCCTTCATTACATGCAAGACCTAGTGTTACCAAATTATAACAAACTATTAATATTATTGTTAAAATATTTTTAAAGTTTCCACTTATCCATTAGTATAGAAGTTATGAATAAAATATTATTTAAACCTATGATTAAAATGAACCCTTTTAGTAATAAATGAAAGTAAGAACTATTTGAAAATAGAGAAATTCATTTACTAAGAAAACTAATTTTCTATATAAAAACACTATTTTATCTTAATAAATTTAAAAAATAAATATTGATAAGGTTTTTTTATTAAATAAAATATTTTTACACTAATCCAATAGATTTTATTAGCCTAAGATAAGAATATATTCAATTTTATGAATAAAAAGATGTATTTTTTAAAAAGATAATTTTACCACCTTTTAATAGTGAACCCATTTTAAATATGTTTTTTGAAACTTTTATAATTTTTATTTAAAAATATTAACTAAAATTTTGAAATTTTAATATCAAAATTTACTTTGAGTGAATTTTTTGTATTTTTATGAGAAGTTTCATTTTTTGGGGAATAGTGTAGAATACAGAAATTTATTTCAAAACTGTTTTCTCGTCTAATTTATTTATAAGGTTAAACTAAATTTTTTATAATTTTAATGTATAATAATTTCAATAATAAAAAAATAGCCCAATTTTTGTCATTTTAATCAATCACAATTTCAAATTATATATAAAAATTTATCAATCTTTTGTAAATTGTTTCATTAAAAAATCACATTATTGTCCCGTCTGTGGGATTAAATTTAAATTTAATTCATCCAATTTTATGATTGGAATTCTTAAAAATTGTTTCCATATTTAAAATCAACATAATTTATAATTTATAATGATTTCAACTTTCTTTTTTACCTAAAATATTTTAGAATGTAATTTAAATTAATTACAGTGATTAAGGCAAAATTAAGTTTAACAATAAACTAAACCTTAAAATGATGGGACAAAATGACATATAATATTGTCGAAAATACATTGGATAGACATATTAAGACCCTATAATCCATTTTTTCTAATTTATTAAATTATTGTATCCAATTTAAATGGAAAAAATATGGGTGGAATTCCATTTTTAAACATTTATAAGAATGCTACTCCACCTCCACTATAAAAAAGAAATCACCCCTCCCAATTAATCAGACCATGAATGCCCTTTATTTCCAAAAATATAACAAAATAAGCTCCCAACATCCATAACTTCTTTCTATAAGTCTCCATTTGGGAATAAATCAATCTAAGGAATCCATTTGGTGCAAAACAAAAAGGATTTACCCAAAGAAGAGGTAAAATATTTCTTCAAACTTCTTTATTTTATCTTCATTATCCACCCCCTAAAATATTATTATTCCATGATTATATAATAACATCAGTGTACTAAATATACTGATATGTTTTTATTCTAATTTTTAAACCAAAAATTACACACACTTCCATATAATGGGTAATAAACTTTCTATTCTTGTGTACGATGAACTACTGCCTCACGAAATAATGTTGTTCATTTTTGTTTTACCAACTCTCATTGTTGGGAATTATAGTGGACACTAAAATTTTAGATTATATATATGGT
Source organism: Viscum album (assembly GCA_963277665.1). NCBI lineage: Eukaryota > Viridiplantae > Streptophyta > Magnoliopsida > Santalales > Viscaceae > Viscum > Viscum album. The sequence goes on from OY728120.1 coordinate 1,423,058,555, forward strand.
ATTTATGGTTTATTTAATCTAATATAAATATTATAAAAAACATACCTTCACTATTTCCATTTTTTGAAAATACGATAACTTCATTTGTGGATTTGTGGACTACTGTCTTCTCAAATCAATATGATTCGTTCACACCTTATGTGAATATATTAAGGACAGTTTTAGTAAAATTATATGATATATATGATAAAATAATGCAAATTTAATGATATTATATATATAAATATATATATTCATATATTTCATTTACTTTCTTTCTTTCAATATGACAATAAAATGGAAATAGCATTCATGCGTACGTACGACCTACCGTCTCTATGAATGGTATATTCTAGTTCACACTTATATTTATATAGATTATTATAAACACATATATAATTAATATATATTATATTTATATCAGGTTTTAAATTCTGTATTTAATTAAAATAGGATCTCAGTTAGAGGTCCAAGAATAAAAAACAAAACAAGTATGAAAAACAAAGCGAATATCATCTGAAACATAACTTTAACGTGATGTTTTTAATGAACAGGTAATATAAAGTCATAATTAAATAATATATGAGATTATATATATTAATATGGTTATTTTATTTACTTATAATAAACTTATACTTATTATACTTGTGTTTTTAATGTGTACTATGAGATTCAAGACATAAGGTAAGGGGATTTTATCTCAATTTTTATTTTTGTGAGATACAAGTTATATTCACCATTCACATATATTGTGTGATTTATATACTTACTTATAGAATTTTATATCATTAATTTAAATTATTTAATGATATTAATATATTTAATTTATGTTATTTATTCATGGGGATCATGATTCTAATGTTACTCAGGTAGTAATAGTTTTCTCATCTTGCTTTTATTTCTCTGAGACTTAAGCTTTATTAACCACTTATTTGTGGTTTTTGGTCTATATACTACCCATTATTATATTAAATTATTATTATAATTAAATTTAATGGTATTTACATATCCCTTTTATGACCTTTATATCATGATGTTTTTGAGTTACAAAATCTGTAAAGTAATTTTGTCTCAATTTGCATTCTTGTAGACACATGCCATGTTATACACCTATATTTCTCTGTGAGGTCTATATACTACCTTTGAAATGTTATATAATAAATATAATGATCCTAATGATATATTAGGTTTCATTTACTTTTATTATTTCCAATTTATTATGATTCAAAGATACCAAAGTGGTAACAGTTTATTACAACAATCTCAGCATTTATCAGGATTATTTATGATTATGCTTCCATTGAGGAAATAATACTATACATATCTCAATAACACCCATGAATTTTATAATCCCATAGTTATTCATGATAAATTGAACTATTAGTACCTTTTTCTCACTCTTTTTTCTTAAGATAATAAAGAAAGTAGTTTTAAAAAAAATCCTACTTTATCTCCCTCTTCGGTCAAAAATCTGGGTTTCTACAAAACCATGTGTTCTAAAAATGTTTTTCAAAAATTTATTATTAAATAAAATTATTTAAATTATTCAAAATATTCGTTTATAATTTTTTAAATTTTTCTCAAAGAAAATTTTCTTATATTTATTTTCAATATTTCATTGTAAGTTTTCAATGTATTTTCAAATAAATGGTTTGAAAAATACTTTCAAGTATAATTTTCAAAGAAATGGTTTTCAAATATGTTTTCAAGAATCTTATTCAAGGAAATTTTTTCAAAAATAAATTATATATTCCTTTTGAATTAATTTTTTTTCAGAATTTTTTCAATATTTTATTATATGTTTTTAAGGAAAATGGTTTTCAAAATGTTTTCAAGCTTCTTTTATATGTTTTTAAGGAAAACAATTTTCAACATGTTTTTAAGATTATTTTATATTTTTTCAAGGAAAATTGTTTTCAAAATTATTTCAAGATTATCTTATATTTTTTTAAGGAAAAATGTTTTCAAAATGTTTTTAAATCATCATTTATAATTTTCAGATATATTTTCAAAGAAAAATTGTTTCAAAAAGGTTTTTTATTTTAAAAATCATTTTTCAAATAATAAAGGATATTTTCATTAACAAATTTCTATAAAGGATATTTCCTAATTATTTCCATCTAATATGACATCCTTTGTTGTTATTCGTGCCTTTTTTGGGAAATAATACAAATGTTCTATGAATATTTTTTTCTATGAATGGTATATGTTTTTTATGGAATGATGTTTATAAAACTCATTTCTATTTCAAGGGATATATGTTTGTGAAACATGTTTCTCTTTATTGGGTTGCATTTATATAAATCACATTTAAATTTAATGGGTTATATTATAATGAAACATGCTTCTATTAATGGGTTATTTTTTGATGAAATGATTATGAAACATGTCTCTTTTCCACAGGTTATGACATGATTACATGTTTATGATACCCATTTCTTTTCATGGGTTAGGATGTGTTTTTTATGATATTATGTAATACATATTTTTGATTTAATTATGATATTTTTGATACCTATATCGCCCTTCAATGGATTGGGTAAATATTTATATTTCATGCGATAGACATGGATAGAATGGGGAGTGACCAAAGTTCAGTGAATGAATATTTCTTACAATATGGCCTTGGGAGTGAACCTTGACTACTAATATGGTCATAGGAGTAAACCATGAAATCCAATATGGTATTGGGAGTGAACCTATACTACTAATATGGAATTTTATTATATTTATTTACTACTATGGAAATAATTTTATATGCTTATGTGTTTTCCACAAATTATGTGTATTATTCCTATGTTAAGGTCTTATGGTTTATGATCTTGATTCCCTTATGATTCATGTATTTTTAATTGACTATATGTATTCCATGAATTGAGTATATGATCTCTAAAATTCATGTTATGATCTTAAAATTTTATTCTCGAGTTATCATACCCTTATTCTCATATTATCCTTTTGTATCTCATTTTTTACCATTATTGAGAATATGATCTCATCATTTTCTTATGTTTCCTTTCCCCATGTTGTGAAGAAAGTTTTTAAGTATAAGTGATAAAGGGGGATATATTTATGGGTAACATTAACAATCATTCATAATGTTATAATATTTTGTTCCTAGCTTCCAAATACATTAAACTATTATGGTCATCGGGCATGTATTTTTTAATGTGACAAATATTTTTTTAAAATTAAGTAATATACATGTTTGTAAAGCATGGGTTTCTATAGTTGGTATCAAAGGAAGGATTTAGTAAACATTTTTAAACTAGGATGAGAAAACTTTAGTGAAATACCTGGGGATATTTCTAATAATATGGATAGGAATGTATTTAGGAAAAAGTCTAATGATAAGTTAAAGTATAGGAAAACGACCTCGAATTTTTGTAAATGATAGAGCGTGTGGTTTCCTAGAAATACATCCATGTATTTATACTAAAGGGGGTTTATATATATAATATATTTTAATAGGAGTAAACTCCCCAATAATATTGTATTGAGGTAGACTCAATCGAGAACAGGTGAAAAACAATGGGCCTTGCTACACACCTTATTTGACACTCTCGGGGGACATTCTATTGGAATTCACAAACTCTTCTCAAAAAATCACGAAAGATTTAAAAAAAATATTACTGTAAATAACCTAATATAAGCCTAATTTTTCATAGATTATTGAATTAGGTTTCATTATTTAGTTATACTATAAGGTATTTTTCATGATTATTTGGGTTTATACTATAATAAGTGTTTCTAATTCTTTGATTTTTAGTTTTATTCAACAATGGAAACTAAAAGGAACTAGTTTAACATTTAATGTTTCATATGTTTAATGTATTTACATGATTAAAATCAATTTCCTAAGTGTAAATATCATGAAGATAATCAGAAAGTTCCATGAGTAATGGCTATACTACGGAAGAAAAAGAGACCGCAAATGAAATGTTAAAGGTATGAGTTGTTCTTTTGGTATTATTTAAATTAAAAATAATAAGTATGATTATATTGATGTGTAGGAACCTTATGATAGGATTAATATTTCAAATTTTAGTAAATGGGTATTATGGGATAAGATGATGAAGCCTGAGTAATGGTTTAAGAATAAATTTGGTTGATTGCAGTGTAGATGTATAGTAATTCACGAATTATTTTATAGGAATCATAAACTATATCTTTTCCATTAAGGATTTATAGAAAATATATTCTATGGTGCTGATTAACTTGAAAAATTATTTAATGTAAAATTTATTTTTTGATTAAGGGAAGATAACTCATAATGTGTCCCTAATGTTAAGAATATAGTTTTAAGTTTGGGTAAAGAAATGAATAATATGGATAAAGTAAATTTGATAGTATTAATTAGCCTATAATCGATTATGTATTTTTTTAATAAACTAGTCTATATAATCATGTATAAAGTTTAAAACTTCTTATGTTTATGGAATATATCCATTAATCTTTGGAATAAAAAAGATTTCATGTTTTACAAAAGGATTTATGGTAATTTAGGTTATTACAATGTTTTACGATAATATAAAATGAGGCTATTCACATGTTTTGAATGTGAAAACTGAGAGATACTTTGGTATATATGGGGGGTCAATGTTAAGATGATTTCATGACCTTCTTTATAACGTTTTCGATTTTCAACTTCTGGAAGAGTTATAAGGTTAACCATTTATGGAATGGTTTATGTTGAACTTCAGATGAGGTTTTAGAGATAAAAGTATTATCTCATCATATGTATATTTATGGATATTGGATAACTTGTGATAACATTTTTTGTTGTGATAGATAAAATGAACTATCATTCAATTTATGGACAACATGATCTGCTAATTCTTTGAGAATGAAAAATTCTCAATAATTTGTTTAAATATGAGGTGAATTGTAAAGTGACCAGGAATCACTAAAGGGTGTGGTTATCCAAACATCATGAAATTATATCTTTTATTGAAAATTATTCATATTTAGGAAAAAATTCTAGGTAGAAAATATTTCCATAAACCTTAATTTTTCTGAACTGTTGGCTTTTTAAATCATCACATATTTATGACATTGAGGACCCCAACATTCCATTGATCATTAACTTTTTTTTGATTTATGAACTCAATTTCTCCCTATAAATATTTACACTTTTACTTCAATTCTGTATTTTCACATCCCACTAATGTTCTTCTATGTGTAAAACTAGTTATGTGTTACTCTAGGTAGCCATTATGTCGCCAAATTTTCCTTTTTAACGAAAGTTTTAGTATTCATTTTTACGATGTGGGCATTTATGAAATTAATATTAAAGTTTTAAAGCTTTTATAACCCAGAAAAATTGAGAGGTAGAAATTCATTTTAAGTGGTTAGAATGTAACACCCTGATATTTTGTGATTTTATTGGAATTAATTTAATCTTTTTGATAGTTTTTTCATTTCAGGTAATGATAAATATAGTTTATGTTATCTTAAATCACCAATATTGAATTTTTTTCACACAATAAAAATTTTAATCTTTAACTTAACATAACACTTATATTGTCTCATGGTACACACAATGTAATGTTTGTCATGTGTTGTACGCAATTTCGATTTCCTTCGATAGCCTACGTTACGTATATGACCTATTTTCCAAAACTATAACACACTATTAATATTATTGTTTAAATATTACCATATTTTACATATATCTATTAGTATGTATGTTATGAAAAAAATATTATTTAAACATGTGAATAAAATGAACCCATATTAAAAGAAATGAAAGTAAGAACTATTTGAATAAATGAAATTTCTTTTCTAAAAAATACTTTTCAATGTATAAACACCATTTTATATCAATAAGTTAAAAAACACTATTAATGATTTTATTTATATTCAATAATATATTTTTACAGTCATACAATATATTTTATTGGCATAAGATAACAATAAATCCAATTTTATTAATAAAAAGATGTATTTTTTCCAAAAAGAAAATTTACTTCTTTTTAATTGACAAGACATTTTTAATTTCATTTTTCACAAAATTATAATCTTTATTTTAAAAAATAGTAATAATTTTTTAAATAATAATATAAAAATTTTCTTTGTATTAAATTTTAGTATTTTACTCATAAGTTTCATTTTTTGATGAATAGTAAAGAACACGGAATTTTAATGTAAAATATAATTTTTATCGAATTTATTTATAAGGTAAGGATATTTTTTTAATTTTTTTAATGTTTATTTACATAAATTATAAAACAATTAATCCATTATGGTCCATTTTAATCAATTTTAATTTCAAATTGGATTTATAAACTCAGTAAACTTTTGAATATTTTTACCTAAAAACCCCCACATTATCGTCCCATCTACGGGATTAATTTTATGTTAATTTATACCACTTATATGATTTTAATTTTAAACAAAATATATTAAATATTTTGAATCATAATAATATATAATTTATAATTAGTTCAACAAAGTTTTTTACAAAAAAAAATATTAGTGAATGTAATTAAAATTAATTATAGCGATTAAGATAAAATTAGCCTTAACAAGAGACAAAGCCTTAAACTTTAAGGCCAAAATGACCTAGAAACTTGTAAAAAAATAATGGATGTATATAGACCTTATAATACCTTTTATATAATGTTTTCTATTATTGGATCCATTATACGTGGGAAAACTGTGGGTGGAATCCCCTTTTCAAAAATTAACAAAACTGTCACTCCTCCCCCACTATAAAAAGAAACCTGACCCTCCCACATTTTCACACCTCTCAAGAAATTTTCATCAACTAAAATATTCTAAAATAATCTCCAAAAATCCATAATTTATTTCTAGAATCCTCCGTTTGGGGTTAAATCTATCCAAGTAATCCTTTTGTGGCAAACCAAAAGGAGTTGCCCAGAAAAGAGGTAACATCCTTCCTCAAGATCCTATGTATAATTCTCATTCTACACCCACAAAACTAATATTATTTCATAATTTTATAATAATATATTTATCCTAAATAAACTCAGATGTTGTTATTATAAGTTTTATACATACACATACACACACTTCCTTCTAATGGGTAATGAACCTACAGTTCTTATGTAAGGCAAACTACCACCTCACGAAATGATGTTGTTTGTTTTTCCTATACCACCTATCATGGTTTGTAATTTTTATAGAAAATATATTTTTATATGATATATATGATTAATTTAATATTATGTAATTATTATATAAAATACACCTTCATAATTTTCATTTCGTGTAAATATGACAACTTTGTTTTTGGACGTATAGACTATCATCTTCTCAAAGTGATGTGATTCTTTCACACATTACATGGAATGTATTAAGGATTTGTTAAGTGGAATTATATGATATATATGATAGAATAATTATAATGGAATTAAATTATATATATATTCATATATTTCCTTTAATTTATTTCTTTTAATACAACAATAAAATGGAAACCGAGTTCATTCATACGTACGACCTTCCGTCTCCATGAAAAATGTATTCCATTTAATACTTATATATTATATATATTGATATAAATACACACATAATGAATATATATGACATTTATATCATTTTTTACATTATTTAAATAAGTAAATCCGGATATAATTACGAGTAACAAGAATAAAAACTCAAAACATATTGAAAAACAAGGGGGTTATCATCCAAAACACAACTGTGACATGGAGATATTAATGAATGGGTAATATAAAGTTATAATAAAATAATTTATGATATTATATATAGGAGTATGGTTATTTTATGTATGTATGATAATATTATACTTATTATAAATGATTTTTTGAATGAGTATGATGAGATTCTAGACATAAGGTAGGAGAATTTTATCTCACTTTTTATATCTGTGAGATACATGTCATACTCATCACTCGCTTCTATTTTGTGGTGTATATATTTCCCAATGAAATTTTATATAATTTATTTTATTTATTTTATCATATTAAAGTCTCTAATTTATGAGATTATTTCATGGGGATCATGATTCCTTAGTTACTCAAGTGGTAAGGGTTTTCTCTTCTGAATTTTATTTCTTTGAAAATTATGCTTTATTCACCACTTATTTTTGTTATGTTGTATATATAATGCACATAAATGTATTACATGATTATTATAATTAAATTTATGGTTATTTAAAAATCCATTTTTATCATTTTTATTTCATCTGGTTTATGGTTCAAAAGTTACCAAATCTATGAAGTAATTTTGTCTCAATTTTCCTTCTCTGAGACGCATGTCATCTTATACACCAATTTTTTTATGAGGTGTATATAAAAACTTTGACATGTTATATAAAAAATATACTAATATTATTTATATATTAAGTTTAATTTCATTTTATTATTTCCATTTTATTATAATTCATTGTTACCAAAGTGGTAACAGTTTATTGCATCAATCTCATTGTTTATTGGGATTGTTTCTGATTATTCTTCCAATGATGAAATATTATGATTTATCTCTCAGGAACACTCGTTAATTTTATTATAATATAGTTATTAATGATTTATTCATGTATTAGTACTATTTTCCACACTTTTTTAATTAAGATAATTAATAAAGTACTTTTAAAAAATCTGACTTTATCTCCCTCTTCGGTAGGAAATCTATGTTCCTTAAAAACCATGACTTCTAAAAATATTTTTAAAAATGTTATTTTCAATGAAATTTATTTAAACAATTAAAAATATCCTATTATAAGTTTTGAAATTTTTTTCAAATAAATATTTTTTCAAAAAAAAGTTCAAGCTTTATTTATAGGTTTTCAAAGTATTTTCGGAGAAATGGTTTTCAAATATCTTTTCAAGATTAATTTTCAAAGAAATGGTTTTCAAAAATGTTTTCAATATTTATTTTCAAATAAATCATTTTAAAAATGATTTCAAGATTCCCTTTCAGAAAAGGGGTTTTCAAAATGTTTTCAAGCTTCTTTTATATGTATTTAAGTAAAATAGTTTTCAGAAAGTTTTCAAGATCATTTTATATATTGTAATGAAACTGGTTTTCCAAATGTTTTCGAGCTTCTTTTATAAGATTTAATGGGAAAATATATTCAAAAAAAATTCAAAACTTCTGTTTTATGTTTTTACATCTATTTCAATAGCAAAATGTTTTCAAAAATGTTTTATATTTTAAAAATTGTTTTTCAAATAATAATGGATATTTTCCTTGAGAAATTTCATTAAAGGGTCTTTCAAAATTAATTTCTACCTAAGATAACATAAATCAGTGTTACTAATTCCTTTCTAGGGAAATGTTCTAATGTTTCCATTCATATTATTTCTTTTAATTGTTTATGTTTTGATGTCATGATGTTTATGAAACCCATTTAACTTTCTTGGGTTATATGTTTATGAAACCTATTTCACTTTCACAAATAATATATTTATAAAACCCGTTTCACTTTCATGGGTTACATGCTTATGAAACCTGCTTATTTCAATCGGTTATTCTTTGATGAAATGATTATGAAACCAGTCTCTTTTCCATAGGACATGATATGATTACATTTTTATGATAACCATTTCATTTCATGTGTTATGATATTATTTTTTATGATCTTGTGGAATACATAAGTATGATTACATTTTGAGATGGTTGGGACCTATATCTCTCTCTAATTCATTGGGTAAAGATTTATATTTCATGAGATAGACATGGATGGTATGGGGAGTGAATTTGGTTTATTAAAGGACTTTGTATGCCAATATGATCATGGGAGTGAGCATAAACTACTAAGATAGTCATGGGAGTGAACCATGACTACAAAGATGGTATGGGGAGTACTCTCATTCTACCAAGATGGCCATGGAAGTGATGCCTAGTCTACTATAGAAATCATCTTATATACTTATGTGCCTACCAAAAATTGTATTTCTTATTCATATGTTATAGTCTCATGGTTTATGATATCGGTTCTCTTATGTTTCATCTCTTTTAAACCAATAATATATATACCATGACTCATGTATATGATTTTTGATATGTAGGGTATGATCTTAAAATTCTATTATCATGTTCTCATACCCTTATACTCATATTATCCTTATATATCTCCATTGATTACCCTTACTGATCATCTGAACTCACCCCTTTATTGGGTTTCCTTTCCCCAAGTTATGAAGAAAGGTTTCAAGTAGAGGTACCAAAGGGGAATATATTTATTGGAAATAATGAAGATCTTTCACCATGTTAAAATATTTTGTTCCAATTTTCCAAAGACACAAAACTATTATGGTCCTCAGACATGTATTTTTGTAATGTTCTGAATACTCAACTAAAATGATGTAACATCCATATATTTTTACCCTGGGTATCTATAGTATCCTATCATGTGATATAATTATAGATACATTGGCACTGGTTGAAGTAGGTTGTGTTAGGGGTCATAGTTATCTATTAACAACACAATAGCCTGACTTGATTGTTTAATATAACCATGAGTTTTGGAATTCCATGATATACATCTTCAATGATTCCATTTTTATTGAACGAAAAGAAAGAGACAAGAAATAAAGAGACAAGAAAGAAGGACGACAGGGTCTAAGGAGGCCTAAAATAATGCAGGCTGAGGGAATGCCCTCGTATAAATGACAGGCCCTCAAGTTTAACGAAAGAAATGTTGAGTGAGCTGGTGAATTCAAGGATTTGGTCCGCTTGAGAGGCTAAATGACCTGTAACTTTATTCCCTTTATTCAAGGTATGAGAAACCTTAATATTGTTGGTATAGAGAGCTCTGCATTCTCTTATGATGTAAGATATCAAAAACGAGATTCGATCTTTACCCTGATGGGAGCTATGAATGATCATAGAATTAATCTCCATGTGAGATAACCTGATGTTCTTCTAGATGATCATCATGATTCCAGACAGCAATGCTTTGGCCTTTGCCTGAATACTAGTACCATTCATGTAGTGGGCCTTAAAGGCCAGAACCACACTCCCTCTCTAGTCCTGCACGGCCCCTCCACCCCAGGCAATGCCCTCTTTGTAGGAGCCATCCATATTTAGCATGAAGACAACCTCAGTGGGAAACCATCGCACCAACTGGCCTTGAAATATGAAGTGTGGGGATGACCCACTGTTTTAGAAACATGAAGCGACATAAGAGAAGGTGCTTCCTCCCAGTTTTTGAAAAATGGAACGAAGATCACTAGTAAACTTTGGATTCTTGCTATGATTGAATGCCCTGAAGAAGGGAGCCCCTCATAGGATCCTTAGAGACATTATTATTTCATCCAACTCCAATACCATAATTCCATAGCATTTTATCAAGGGAATAAGCATCTAGGAATAGCTAACATTATTTTTCTCTTTTCCTTTTTCTTCACTTATTTTAATCCTCTATTCTTATATATCACTCTAATAAAAACAACTTAAAACTAATTAATTAGTATAATAATATGATATTAATTATATTAAGCTACTATTAAATATTAATTAAAATATATGTATACATAATCTCCCTCTCTACCTTTCTATGACAGAGTCATATTAATGGTTTTTTACCGCTTATGGGGATAATTTTAATTCATTATGTATCAAATACGACCATTATTACAATTAATATTATATTCATTATTTTAAAACTTTGTATTTTTGTCTTAAAAACATAATATTAATTTATCATAGGTATAAATATTACAAAAAAAAACAGGATCTACGGTAAGGGGACTCTTGAAACAGACTCTTTATTTTGGGTTTATCCAATATTCCTGTAAATTTTCTCTATATTTCTAAAAAAATTATAATTTCATTTTAATTTTATTTCTATTACATTTTTATGGTTTTTTTCATGTTTTTTACTTCAATGGGATTAATTCATAGTTAGATCTAGTTATTATAGATAAATAATTTTTTTCAAACATCTTATTGATTCTTATTATGTTGTTTCTTCTTCTCAGCATGGTCTATGATCTTCTATGCCAATATTTAATATTTGAAATTATTTTCTAAATTTTTATTTGACGAACCACGATGATTATCCACTTTTATATGCCTTAAAATATTATTATGAAACACATTCTTTTGTTATGGGTTTATTGCATGAATATGATTGATATATATTTTCTATATATATGGAATGCATGGTTATGTTCATTTTTTAATGTTATGGGTGGGAAAAAGTTATAAATCCTACTAATGCATTTGGAAAATTGATATATCTCAAGATATTATGATGTGTGTACATGATATAATTTTCTTTATAAAAATATTTTATGGGTGAAAATATTGCTATATTTGTCCATATTCTATATGTATGCATGATGTTGTTGGATTCAAACATCGTGTTATGTTGTATCATTATTATGATTTTTCTATTTTCCATGTATCCTTAAAATTATTTCCCTGCACTTTTTATGACGATCCTATTCTTTTGATATGATGATGATGAATATTACCACCCTTTTACTTATTTGATCCATGTCTCCTATGCTTTTTTATTTTTATTCCACATACTTGCCTTTTAGAACACCATTTTTTGATGTATGTCCTTAGGTGACTAAATATACTAAATATATCATGAAATTAATTAGGATTACATTGAAAAATGACTTGAAAAAAGTTAAAAATGTTATATACTTTTATATTGTATAAACCTAATTATCCTAAGACATTAAACCAAAAGATTTTAGGAGTTATATTATTTAGTATTTTAGTCTTATAAATTATGCTATATTCATGTTTGTGTGGTGTGGGCCATTATAGCCGGTATCATAGAAAGTATTAGTTAATTTTTGAATTATTTTAAGAAAAGACAACCTAGTTTAAACTTTGGGATATCGTAATTAAGAATTTTGCATTCATTTAATCACATGAATAAATTTTATATTAATGAATTGTTAAGTTTTGTTTATGTTTTTATATTTTATAAAATAGTGTAAAATAAGAGAAACCAATACAACAATACATGTGATGGAAAATATAATAATTTTCTAAATGATATTCCTAATACAGTGGAAGATAGAGTTCAAACACTCATGGTGGTGCTTGACCACTTGTGTCTGGTTGTGAATAATAACATGAATCTTTGGGAACATACAACTTAACCCAAGAAAGATAAATTAACAATTTTAACCATCAAGAAACAATAACCACTAATATTTAGTGGATTTTCCAATCAAATTATAACATAATAATGTTTTAACTCCACAGAAAAGTTGTTTTTCAGGATTCATTATTCAGGGAAGGAGAAGGCTATTTTTCCCTCTACTATTTTCAATGAGAATTTGATAAATTGTGGACATTGATCAAGAATAAAAATATGAAGGATAAGAAGGTTCTGTTCACAGGGTAAGTGCAAGGGTGGATGTGCCCACCTGGCTTTTTTTCATTAGCAATGATCAATCCAGGATCAATATGAAAATAAACGCCAGTCTCCACAGATCGAATCACAAAAATAGAAAAAGAAGAAGATTAGTCTCGGAAGCACAAACAAGGATCATCACAAGTTGATTATAATTAATTTAATTAATTGACAAGAAGTACCTTTTATGGCATTCTTTCTTCATTGATATTTCTGATCACGTTCTAATGTGATCTGTCATTGCATCGTAGAAGCCAAGTGTAGACTTCCTCTAGCAGTGATCCACATGTGCACCACGTATCTCTGGAAATCGACTAAGAGAAAGAATTTGACGCCGCATTGACATTTCACCTCATATGAACTCTTATCGTGTAATTTAATCCTTTGTCTCAATATCTCATCAAGAATGTTTCATGGCAGTGTCAAAAACCTATATGCTTGATCTTTCGTTCTTTGACTACCTAAAATAAACTCGTCGTTACACCATGTCCATGGAATTTCATGTGACGGTTCTATTTCAATTAAAGGGTCGAGATATCAACTTCCATAAATGGAAGGGACAAATCCTTCCTCGACATATCCATTAATAACATGTCAATCGTGACGTACCCAACATACCTTACTTCCCCCCAACTGTCTGTGTGATGGTTTTCGTCAATAAATCTAAGTGTGTGAGTCATGACATGAGTTAATGATAATCTTCCAGTCTAAGGACCATTACACACGCTCATAGATAGAAATTTCCAATGACACCAAGACATGCATAATTTCTACTGGTGGGTCTGTTCTCATAATCTCTCATCTTGGATATTTCCAAGTGTGAAGTCCATGAGAGAGAGTCTCGTCTTCTTATTAGTACTCGCACATGAAGGTATATATACTATATGTCCCATCATAGTATGTCATCCAACCGCAGAACTTTATTTAATAATATTGTTATAGCACTACAAGGTTCTCATCATAGAGGGGATCTGCCCTGGACTTATTAATGCAACTAATATTCCAGGGCATTATTAAATTATAGTCATGCAGAACAATGAACAATATATAATAAGTGTACATTCATGTAATCAAAGTACAAAAAGTTGGTTCTCAGGACACCAACTCTAACAAAATCCCACTTGGACTAGAGCCAACTACCTATGACGTTTAGTCCGCTAGACCTCACATGATGATCATATTTCTACTGAGTCAAGGCTTTAGTCAAGGGGTCTTCCATATTGTCTTCCATGGAAATACTTCACACTGAAACTTTACCTCTCTGAGAAAAATACCTCAAGAGATGATACTTTCGAAGTATGTGCTTTGTTCGTTGATGTGACCTTGGCTCTTTTGCAAGTACCACTGATGCAGTATTATCACAATAGTGTGTGATTGGATCTTTACTGCTAGGTACTACATACAGCTCTTGGACAAAGCTTCACATCAATATTGTTTCTTTAACTGCCTCAGAAGCTGAGATATACTCAGACTCTGCTGTAGAATCTGCGACCACACCTTGCTTTGTGCTCTTCCATCTCACTGCACCTCCATTGAAACTGATGATGTATTTAGTCTGTGACTTCATGTCATCTTGATCAATCTGGAAACTAGCATCTACATGTCCTCTAATGACTAGTTTCTCATATCCTCCATAAACCATGAACATATCCTTAGTACGCCTCAGATACTTAAGGATAGTCTTGGCTGTCATCTAATGGAGGTCTCCTGGATCAGCTTGATATCTACTTTCCGTACTTAATGCTTAAGCAACATCTAGACTTGTACATAGAATATCATACATGACTGGCCCAATCGCAGATGTGTAAGGGATCCTTGCCATTTTCTTTCTTTCCTCATGTGTATTAGGAAAAATTTTCTTGGAAAGATTAATGCCAGGTGACACTGGCAAAAATCCCCTCTTGGATAGTTCCATACTGAATCTCATTAGTATCTTGTCAATGTATGTACTTTGACTTAGGCCCAGCATTCTCTTAGATCTATCATGATGGATCTTGATCCCAAGAATATATACTGCCTCATCCAATTCTTTCATAGAGAAGCATTTATCCAACCATGACTTAACTGACTATAAGATAGGTACTTCATTTGCAATTAGTAATATGTCATCAACATATACTATTAGGAAAACAACTGCACTTCCACTAAACCTTTTGTAGACACAATGCTCACATTCATTCTTAATAAATCCAAATTCTATTACAGCTTAATCAAAATGAATGTTCCATGACCTTGATGCTTGATTTAATCTATAAATGGATTTCTGCAACTTGCATACTTTATTATAATCCTTTGGAGTCACAAACCATTCAGGTTGTGTCATGTAGACATCTTTCTAGAGGTTCCTGTTAAGGAATTCTATTTTGACATCCATTTTTCAAATTTCGAAGTCATTGTAAGTGGAAATGGCCAATAGGATTCTGATGGATTTTATCATCGCAACTGGTGAAAAGGTTTCATCATAGTCAATTCCATGACGTTGTCTAAAACCTTTTTCCACTAGTTGTGCCTTATAGGTGTTGACGTGCCCCTCCATGTCCAGTTTCTTCTTGAATACCCATTTATTACCAATAGGCTTTACATCGACTGGTGGATCTACCAAAATCTAGACATGGTTTTGTTAAATGTAATCCATTTCAGAATTCATGGCTTCTTCCCACTTGGCAGCGTCTGTGCCCTCAACTGCTTCTTGTAGGTAAAAGGATCATCATTGTCAACCAATAATGAGTCACCATCATCAGTGACAAGAAAACCATATCATTATGGTACTCTCACCTCTCTTGTGCTTCTACACAGTTCTTATGTCTCTGGAATAGATTTTTCTTCCACGGGGCTTTGTGGAATCTGTTCTTGTACCAACTCTTGTGTATCTTGAGCCTTGACTTCATCGAAGTCTATCTCGCTCCCACTATCTCTTTTGAATATGTGCTCCCTCTCAATGAATATGGCGTGTCTTTCCACTATAACCTTTTTAGCTGAGGTTTTGTATAGGTAATATCCCCTTTTTTCCTTGGGATATCGTATAAAGATACACTCTTTGCCTTGGGGTGAAATTTTGTTACCCAAAGAGGCCTTAACAAATGCTTCGCTACCCCACACATGTAAATTTGATAACATGGATTTGCGTCCACTCCATAATTCGTATGGAATACCATTTATTAATTTAGTTGGTACTTGGTTTACTATGTGTGTTTCTCTTTGTAATACATATCCCCAAAAGGATAATAGAAGACTCGCATGACTCATCATTGATCACACCATGTCCAATAGGGTGCAGTTCCTCCTTTCACTTACACAATTCAACTGAGGCGTGTAAGGAGAACTAAGTTGAGATAGAATCCCAAACTTCCGTAAGAAATCAATGAAGTCCTGATTAAGATATTATCCTCCTCTATCTGAGCAGAGTTTCTTAATCTTCTTACCAAGATGTTTCTCAACTTAATTCTTGTATTCTTTGAACCGATCAAAAGAATCTAACATATACCTCATTAAGTAAATATATCCATATCTACTAAAATCATCAGTAAAAGTTATGAAGTACAAGAACCCACCCCTTTATTCAACTGGAAATGGTCCACATACATCTCTTTGAACTAATTCTATAACCTCTTTAGCCCTTTCACCTTTCCCACTAAATGGGGCTTTGGTCATTTTGCCTTATAGACACGCATGACATACACCAAGTGGTTTTAGTTCGAAAGAATCTAAATACCCATATTGATGTAATTTCGTCAAAGGTTTCTCATTGGCATGACCTAGCTGATGATGCCAAAGTTGGGTGTGGTATGAGTCATGTGAATTAACTTTGTCATTGATTTCCATTGATTGGTTTGTCTAGTCTAACACATAAAGGTTCTTATATAAATGTGCCCTACCAAAACAAACGCTATCTTTATAAAAGTAACAACATTCATTTCTAAATTTGAAGATGAATCCATCAGTATCTAATCTAGATACTGATATAATGTTTTTGGTTATAGAGGGTACATAATAACATCCTTTTAAAACCAAGACCATCCCTGTAGGAAATGTGTGGTGGTAGTCTCCGACAGCTACAACAGCAAGTCTGGCTCCGTTGGCTACTCGGAGATCCACCTCACCTCAGTCAATCTTTCTAAATCTACTTGGTTCTTGTATTTGGATACAAATGTGAGAACCACAAGTAGTATCTAATATCCAATTATTAGAAACATATAGATTTCACTCAATAACAAATGCACTTAAATCTTCCCCTTGATTCCTTGGCTGGGTGTAGTTTTTGTTCTAGTTGCCCTTCTTGTCACATGCGAAACAAACAGCCTCATGTTCTCTTGACTCTCCTTTGATCGTACTTTTCTTGTAAGACCTTGCAGAAGCTTTGGGATTAAAGCTCTTCGCCTTCCATTTCCTTTTATTCACCATAAGGATAGAAGGTTTATCACGCTTCATATCATTTTCCACTTGGAGAATAAGGATAAGAAGATCAGATAGAGACTTCACAATATTGTTCATGTTGAAATTTACAACAAAGTTATAGAAGCTCTAGGGAAGTGATGCGAGAATGAGATCGGTACCCAGTTCCACAAGGAGTTTAAACCCTAGAACCTACAAGTGCTCAATGTAGCCAATGAGCTTGACTACATGAGTCCCAGCTGGGGCACCCTCTCAAAGTTTTCTCTGAAATAGAGCTTTGGAGATCTCAAAAATTTCTTGTCCTGCTCTCTCCAGGTATAGACCACGGAGGTTCTCGAGCATTCTGTATGCATCCATGTCTTTATGAGAATTCATGATCTCACTAGACATTGATGAAAATATCAAACATTGAATTTTTAGGGCATCTCTCAAATGTTGATCATATACTAGGAAATCTTTATCACTCGCCCCTGTGGTAGGAGAATCCGGATGTAAGGACTCCAGCACATAAAACCTTCATTCATTTCCTAGGATAACCCAAAGGTGCCTAAACCATTCCTGAAAGTTACTCCCGGTGAGGATAATGTCTTTATCCAAAATTGATCGTAGAGATAATGTGGTTAACGAGATTTTCATATTGATTCTACAAATTAAAAGAGCAGATTTATCAGTTCTTTCTTGATTATATTTTCTGAAAAATAATAAATGAATTTATTAATTCTACAACTATTTTATCAAGTCCCAATGGCCCTCACCATTGAACTCAGAATGTCCAGTTACTTTGACATTCTAGTGGAAAGGATTTATATTCCCCTTCGCATAACCACAACAAGGGTTGGACAAGCTATTTGAAGGTATTTAGGTAGGTAGGCCTTTGCCAACTATGAGCTTAAAGTTCCTTGATCTGTTGAGTGGACTCCCCAATTCGGAAATCCTAAATTGGATTTCCTCAACACTTTCCTCCATTTTACAACAACTCTTGCAAAGGATACTCCTCTTGTTGTAAAATTTTTAAGTCAACCCGAAAATTTCATAAGAGCATACTTTATAAAAGTAAGTGTCCCAATAAGGGTTGGTCAAACACATAGTTTTATTGAGTCTTTCCCTTAATCAAGAAAAGGAGGACTTAGTCTGACTTAATATGGTATTTGAAGGATTTTATTCTTTATGGTTAGTTTTTCATTATGACATGCTTGTTAATATTAAGTGATGCTTGATTAAGAGATTAACCATGTTTTGATAATGTTTACGCATAGTATGGTTTTTATTTCATTCCATCTTTGAATGCTTATGTATTTCATTAATTATGTGATTGCAAAAACAAATACATAATAAATAAGTATTGCAATCAGACAGAAATAAAATATGATGGCATGATCATGAGTTTCTATTGGTTAGCTTATCTAGAAGTTTGATAAGATAACCCTGACCTAGGGAAAACACCTTGAACCTGATGATTCGTGTTTTCCAGCTCCCATCTATCCACCTTTGCATCTTCTTGGGTTGGTTTCACCTCAACTTCGGATTTTTGAACCATCTCCACTGGCTTGGGAGATCCTCCATTACATGGGGTTTACATTAAAAAATCCATGGGCACGCAGGCCCAACATTTTATTGGAATAAGGATCGCAGGCCAACGAATTTAAATTAAACAAATTTAAATGAAACCATACACACATACAAATATTATTTGGTGTATCTCATGATCATCCATAGCATGAAATTAAATTTATGCATATTTTGAATTCAAATTCATTTAATCATTCTATTATTTAAGATAAGTCATGTTTTAATTCAATTAATTAGGATCTTATAATTAATCAATTATTTATCCTAAATTCTTTTCTGAATTTCCTTGAGATTCTTCTAATCCATTTTGGTTGTACAGGTATTTGTACTTTTGGAGGAAACCTGGTGGAACTTCATTTCTAGAAAGTACACAGCGTGTAGTTTTAATTTACACGACGGGTATTTGTTTTCACCCATTATCCAAAGTACAAGTCGGGGGCTTTGGTGTGTTTTTTGTACTTTGGAATTTTTGGAGTACATGGCATGTAGATTAATCTAACACGGCGTGTACTTCTTTGTTACGCATTTACCATCCTGGAAATCCCGTGTACACGGTACAAAACTTCTCTTTTGTACAAGTTTCACTAGGGGTGGATCGGACCACACAGCTTGTTGATTCAATATACACGTCGTGTATTCCAGTTTCTACATGATATTCATTTATGTTAAAAACAGTGTAATAAATACTTAGGTATACTCAATTCACACGACGTGGTTTGGTAGACCAGTACCAGTTCATTGAACCTAAGTACACAGTGTGTAGTGTTCACTACACGCCGTGTATTATTGTGTTGTATAGACAGAAAGAGCGGCTCCTCCGTATGAGTTCCTCATTTTTATTTAAATCAAAATTAAAATTAAAAAGTTGTTTCTATGATGTGAATCGAGAAATGAAGGAGGAAGAACAGATCTCGTTCATTCAGTTTTATAGAACGATTTATCTTGAATTGAATAAAAAATAAATGTTTAAATTATCAACGAAAATTAAATAACTATAATCAACATTGTAACCTTCCTTTGATACCATTTGAAGGTTCCGGGCACAGCGAAAGCGCATGGGTGGATGTGCCCACTTGGCTTTTTTCATTAGCATTGATCAATCTGGGATCAATACGACGATAAACACCAGTCTCCATGGATCAAATCACAAAAATAGACAATGAAGAAGGATAGTCCCGAACCCACAAACAATAATCGTCACAAGTTGAATATAATTAATTTAATTAATTTACAAGAAGTAACTTTTATGGCGTTCTTTATTCGTTGATATTTCTGATCATGTTCCAATGTGATCCGTCATTGCGTCACAGAAGCCAAGAGTAGACTACCTCTAGTGGTGATCCACACATGCACCACATATCTCTGGATGTCACCAAAGTAATCTCGGGGTGTTAGCGTAGAGAAGACTTTGCTTGCGTTGTCCGCCTACGATCGCCTTGATCCATTGAAAGAGGATCTCTCTCGGTCTTGAGAGCGTTATTGGGGGAAGGAGTTCTTTTAGTGTTGAGAGAATTCTCCAGAATTGTTTTGCACAACGATTAAGGAAAAGTGTTGGGGTTGTGAGGATTTTTATAATCAGGTATCAGGTTATAAAGTTATGACAATAAATAAGCTTGTTACGCATTTATTTATTTCATTTAATCTTATTGAAAACTCCCATGTCGAATCATTAATTACTTGACATGCACCCACGCTGATTATAATAAATATCATTTAATAAAACAATATTATATCCTCAAAATCCCCACTGGAAAAACTACACAGCGTGTAATTATTAATACATGGCGTGTACTTGTTTTTCATAAAACTACACGGCGTGAAATCATTAATACACGGTGTATACTTGTTTTTCATTTACTTTCCAAAATGAAAACAACACGTCATGTAATAATTAATACATAGTGTGTACTTTTTTTCATTTTATTATTTCTCTATCATTAAAATGATTTAAGCTTCCTTGAATAATTATTAAACCATGTATGGGAATAATATTTATTATACTTGAGATAATTGAATACACTTAGTGTGTGACTCTCTATGTATCTTTCTCGTTGGCATTAGGAGGGCTTTCCTAAAGTTAATATTATTGTCTACCAACAGGTCAAGGCACCCAAGAAAAATAAATTGATGCCTCATTGATGTTTCACCTCATACAAACGCTTATCTTGTAATTTAATCCCTTTGTCTCAATAAATCATCAAGAAGGTTTCATGGCAGTGTCATAAACCTATATGCTTGATCCCTCATTCTTTGACTACCTGAAATAAACTCATAATTACACCATGGCCATGGAATTTTATGTGATGGTTCTATTTAAATCAAAGGGCTGAGATATCAACTTTTATAAATGGAAGGGAAAAATCCTTCCTCGACTTATCAATTAACAACATGTCACTCATGACGCACCCAACGTACCCAACTTCCTGCCAAATGTCTGTGTGACGGTTTTCGTCCGTAAATCTAAGTTCACAAGTCATGACATGAGTTAATGATAATCTTCGGATCTAAGGCCATTACACATGCTCGTTGATAGCAATGTCTGATGACACCAAGACATGTGGAATTGCTACTGGTAGGTATGTTCTCATAATCTCCCATCTTGGAGATTACCAAGTGTGAACTCGATGAGAGAGAGTCTCTCCTTCTTAAGAGAACTCACACATGATGGTATGTATACTATGCATCCTATCATAGTATGTCATCCAACCATAGAACTCTATTTAAGAATATTGTTATAGCACTACAAGGTTCTCATAATAGTGGGGATCTATCATGACCTTATTAATGCAAGTAATATTCCAGGACATTATTATATTATAGTCATGCAGAAAAATGAACAATATATAATAATTGTACATTCATGTAATCAAAGTACAAACAGTTGGTTCTCAGGACACCAACTCTAACAGGATAAAGTTAAATAAGTGAATTAGGATGTGTTCAATAAATTTTTTAAACAAATATTTTCCTTTAAATCTTCATACCAAGATGGAGAGATAATTTTTATAATTGAAGTAAAATGAAGTTGAATCTATTGAAAATTATGAGGTTTATTTCACAAGGCTTATAAGGTATTCCTCCAGTTTTTTTATCAACATGCATTGAAAAATATATAGATTCCTTAGTGGTTTAAAACCACATCTCAAAAAACTCTAGAAATCTATGTTTTTTAGTGTTTTGAAGAAGTGGCTCAGTTTTATTTTAAAATTAAGATTATTTTAATATAATGGACCCATTAATATAGATATTAGAAATAAATGATAGAGTTTCAAATTAGAGGATCAAATTATAAATGATCCAAGAAGATCCAACTTCCCAAATGTCAAAAATATTGAAAAAATGACCAAATAAAATTCCTCAAATGAATAAGTAAATTATTTAAGAGTGGAAATTATAGAAATAAAGCTCATAAATATTAAAAGTATATGAAAAATACAACCAATATGGTAGAGTAAAGTAATTTACCACCGAATTCAACACCAATGGCCCAATTCCTCAACTATAATGAACTTATAAATAGTTCAAGACAATGAACCAAACAAAGGTACCATAAGGAAATAAATGTAAATAACCACATAATATAGGGGAGAAGTGAAATTGTAATCCATAACCATAAGTGAGGTGGAGTAACAAAATGAACTGATGAATGGTACACTTTTTATTCACTCAAGAACAAAGTTTTTTTATTTTATTCAATTTACACACATTATTTTATCTCTTGAAATAATGACAGAATCACCTCACCAATAAATTTAATTAACTATATATGTGAAAATACCTTGTGGTTAAATTTTTTCAACCCATGTTTTTTATTCTTTACTAGTTAGCATATATGGAAAGATTCTTCCATCGAATCTCATAAATATTCCTTTGGGGGAACTTCACACTATATTGGGAATGGATTTGATCTTATTATATAGTACCCACATCAACTTCAAGAAAATAAAATATGTATCCATATCCGAAACCATCACATGATCTTATATAAATTCATGGAATACTATGAATCTATTTTAGTTATGGTTGTGGATACCCAATGATTAAGCTTATATTTATCAAATGGATGATTAAAAATAAAGAATAAACTAGGAAAAGATGGCCATTTAAATTAATATATTGATGTATATCTTGATAAATTATCTAACCATTACCTAGATAGTAAGTAATATTTCTTAATGGAACTTATAATCAGTGCAACACCTATATCTAAGAGCCCCTATAGGACGGCCTCAATAGAAATTTTGAAGTTAAAGAATAAATTTATATAGAATTTATATTAAGGGTCTATATTCCTTATGGAATCACCACGGGGTTTACCATTTCTCCTTTTCAAGAAGAAGTACGGGTTAATATATCTTTTCATCGTTAACCTAGAGCTCAATAAGATCACTATATAGAACAATTATCTAAAACCACAGATTATAGAGTTGTTTTACCAACTTTTAGGAGTTCAGTACTTCTCAAAAATGGATCTTCATTCTCTATATCATAAACTAAACATGTAGAGATAATATATTCAAAAGGTATACTTCTATAAAATATATGGACACTATGAGTAAATAGTGATTCCATTCAGAATTATAAAACACCACAAAAATGTTTGAAAACATTATGAATAAATTATTTAAAGACTACCTAAAAAAATTATTGGTGGACTTTATTAATAATATTATCACATATTATAAGAGAAAAAAAAGAACATGAAGACTATATAAGTGTTATGAAAAAGACTTTAAGAAAGTATAATATATATTCCATGTTTGGTAAGTGTTAATTTTAGATATAGCAAGACCCATTGTTGGGGAATCTGATCACAAGAGAAGTAATTTTGGTTGACTTCATGGGAAATGAAAAATGAGAAATGGGTCAGACTATCATGCTTCATATAGATCCGTACATTTCAAGGATTAGTTAGTTACTAAATATGTATTGTGAGAAAGTTATCATGATTGTATGGCCACTATGTTAACATGGAAAGCGGTAAAGTATGTATGGTTAGAAAAATATGAACATAAATTTAAGGAGCTCATTTAGAGGTTATTCATTTCCCCTATACTCACACTCCCCTAAAGTAGAGAATAATTTGTGATATACACTGAAACTATTGTGTTTGATACACATTAAAATGCTTAAATAGTGGCCTCTACCTAATTAAAATTTAATATTAAATGAAACATGATCTAAAATTATCTTCTATGATATTTTCATTATTGATTTGTAGGAATTATATTTATAGAGAGAATGGTGACATAAATACTAAATATAATAGTTTAAAATATAATATTCATATAGATCAAGATAAACATGCATAAATAAATATGATTTGAGTTAATCAGGGACCATGACTGCTCAATACACTATCATCCAAGAAAGGAAAACAATATAGTTTAAACTCTTAGAAGAATGAAACTTGATACCCTCTCCATGATGAAGATTGAGAAATTCTCCATCTTCATTGATAGTAAAATAATAGATATGAATATCATAAATGTGTAAAAGATATAATACCATTTCAAAGTGATGGACCATTAATATATCTAGTAAAAAATCAATGAGGATTAAAGTGTTGATTTAGTTCTTTAAAATAAGGTGTGGGAAACAAAGGAATAGAATCTTCAAGAATTCAACACTAACAAATATTGAATCATTTGATATGAAACTAGACTCTATGTACTATAATCATAAAGTATATATAAGGATCTATTGGATGATGCACATATCTCATATTTCTCAATCAATCCTAGGAGTACCATGATATACCAAGATCTTCAAGAGAGCATCTAGTAAAATAACAAGAAGAAGCATATTTTTTATTACACCTTAAAGTGATTTATATGTAATCAAGTTAAGACATAGAATCATAAGTTTAAAGGGATAATCAAAACATTACTTATAAAAACATGGAAATATGATAACATCACAAAGTTCATTATCATGGTAATTTTATATTCATATATGGGGAAAATTCCATATGGGTCTTGGTGGATCAAATGACAAAGATGGATCACTTAATCACTATTCAAAAAAAATTATCTCCAAAAAAAATGGATAATATATATAGAGAGACTGGATGTCGTGAGTCTATATGGGGCATCAATTTTGATTATAGTTGATCAATATTCAATGTTCCCCTCTATGTTCTATAAAAATATTCAAAATTATTTGAATGTTGAGTTGAACATCAGAAAATCATGTCACTCCTAGATCGATGGTGAATATAAAAGGACCGTTTAGATACTCAAATATATATATATATATTTCTAGAGGTACTTTAAAGGATGTTGGGATCAATATCTTTCCTTGGTTGAATTCCCATAAAATAAAATTATCCAATAAAGTATTCAAACTGACCCACATGAATCTTTAAGTGGGAAGAAATTTTAAAATCAAACACATAGAGATAAAGATGTTGAACATAAGTTGTTTATACAGAAACATATTCAAAATATTTTAGAGAATTTTTATACCATTAATGATCACATTAAGTATTATTAGTGTCGATAGAATATCTATATCTATATTTTTTTAACAGAACTAGGTTTTAAAGGTAGAGACACATTTATCCCTCAAATATAACCCTATAAGTGAGTCATGGGGTTTTGAAATAAGGGAAAGCTCATTGCTAGGTATATTGGCCCCTATGAGATCTTTAACCACAGAGGATCTATAACCAATTGATATGGACATCTAATAAACCTAAATTAAGAGCATTATATGTTATATATATCTTTATTGAGGAAGTGCATACCCACTCCCTCACATTTATTAAAGGTTATGGGGGAAAAACTAAAACATGACCTCTCTTATGACGAGAAACCGATAAAAATTTGAATCATAAAGAAAATTTTCTAAGTAACATGAAAAATCAATTTGTCAATGTACTCTAGAAAAACCATAATTATGAAGAGGAAACATGGTAACCAAATAATGTAAGGAATAATTTCCATAATCTATTCTCAATAAATGATATAGGTTAAAAATATTAGTATGAAATTTCTCAAGGGAGGAAGAATGTAATGTCCCATAATTATATATATGAAATTTTCCTTCTGAATATGTGTGTGTGTGTGTGTGTTATATTTATAAAGAAGATATATTATAAAACACATACACCATGTAATAAAAACCAATACTCCTTTAAAATTTAATAAAATCTTACATTGAAAATATATTGATCCCATTAAATTAAAAACATCACGATGTGATAATTAAAACAAATAAGTCACTTAAATAGTGTTTTAAAATCCATTTTTTATAGTCACCAAAAAATTTCACACCTGTAAAAAATATTGTAATAAGAAAAAAACATTAGAAATATGAATTTAATTTTTTTAAAGTAGACAACCCAAAGAAAATAAAAATTGAATAGTGAATTAAGTAAATAATATGAGTCTATAGGAATTATAAAACTAATCTCACTGTTGGAAAATAAATCTAGATATTATAATAGTAACATGATCATTAGAATAATAACTAGGTAATTATAATAGAAACTTGATAATTTAAATAGTAAAATGAATCCAAAATAAAAATTAATATTAATAATTTATGTAAAAATTATATATTATATTTTCAATAAATAAATATTCTAATTACGAAACTCAATGAATTTATAAGGGTATATTTTTAATAAATTGTATTTCAAATTATTTTATAATCACATTAATTTTTTATTAGTAATTAAATATAAAATTTATTAATGTAGAAAATTAATTTGAGAAAAATTAATTTCATTTTTGAATCATTTATTCAAAATTGTCTAAGAGTGATTCATTTTTATTTTCATATAAACTTGAATTTTGAGGAGAAGAGTAAAAAATAAAGTTTTTAAGTATCACATATTTCATAACATAATAATGATTTAGTAATGAACTAATTAATTATAAAAATTTTATCTCAGCATAAAATATATTTTATAAGATAAATAATTCATCTAAAAACAATAAACTCTATTTCTAAACCTAAAAAGTAATTTCCAATATTTAAAAATATAAATTAAACCATCAAAAAACATTTTTTATATTTTTCCTATTATCTTCTTAATAATCTAATAAATTCATTTATAAGGGTTCTAAAGTCATATAAATATAAATTTTTAATTAAATAATATTCCTAGTCTTATATAAGAACACTATTTTAAATAATAATATTTCACTATTTTATCCAAAAATACTCATCCCCCTCAAGTATAAATTCCCCACCTCACTCCCTTTGAAATTCACGACCGAAACACTTTTAATTGACAAATATCTTATTAATTACCTTATCCAAATTTCCATATCATATTTATATTAAATTTAGTTCCATCCAACTCTAAGAACTCAAGGAATTATCCATGTAGTAAAGGAATAATATTTAAAGAATATGTAACCCTCTTTCATATTATTTCTATTCACTTTTCATCATTTAGTATTATATTCTATTATAAATCTCAATGTCAAACCACATAATACTAAATGATTAGTATAATAAAATGATATAAATTATATTCAAACACTTTAAA
Source organism: Viscum album (assembly GCA_963277665.1). Taxonomy (NCBI): domain Eukaryota; kingdom Viridiplantae; phylum Streptophyta; class Magnoliopsida; order Santalales; family Viscaceae; genus Viscum; species Viscum album. Next base: position 1,423,086,313 of record OY728120.1, read on the forward strand.
ATTTTATTTAATGTATATATATGTATCCTGATCTTCTTCTCTTTGATAATGTCCCATTGATGGTCGGTTAGCTTCCAATGAGGAAAATATAAATTATTTATGAATTTCCACCAATATGGTTTTTTAGTTTAGAATATATATATATATAATTATTGTTATGATTCCATATAATAATTTTAAATTTTTTATAATTTTTATATATTACTCTCTTTTCCTTTTTGACATGTCTTATTAATGCTCGGTTTACTACCTATGAGGATGTTGTCAATTCATCACTTATCACTACCTTTATAGATGTTTGTAGTTACTTATTTATAATATATGGAAATTTAATTTTTTTTTATTTTAAAATTTTTATAGTAAATTTTACTAACAGATAAATATAAATGAATTGAACCCATGAAATCGAAAAAAATAGAATAATTTAAAGAAGCAAGTCAACAATTATCTCATCTTTAACAAGGGGAATTAAAAAATAAATTCAAATTATCATAATATATAAAAAATAACATTAATGGATGTTATAAAACTTTGTAATCATATTTTAATATATATGATTCTAATATATAGTATATTTAAACGTGATTAAACAAAATGAGATCTAAGGTAAGGGGGTTTTTAAACACAACTCATTCTTTTAGAGTTATCATATCTTCCTCTAAATTTTCCATTTTTTTCTTCTAAAAAAATTAATTGTGTGTTTTAATTTTATTTAACTTTTTCATATTCTTGTTTTATGAATATTTTTACTTTATTGGGATAGATTCTTAGTTACCTAAAATTATTATGGATAAATACTTTCTTTTTCAAACATCTCATTGATTCTTTTTTGGTATGTACTTCTCTACATGAAATTTGATCATCCATTTTACTATTTATTATTTTAATTATGTTTTTTTAATTTTTTTAAACTCTATGATTATATGTTATTATATGACTCAAAATATCATTATGAAACTCAATATTTTATTATTGTTTTCTTTTATTTCTAGGATTTATATATATTTTCTTTATTTGTGGCATGCATGATTATGATACTATTATAATGTAATGGGTGGTCTTGTAATTATATAACCCACAAATTCATTAGGTAATGTGATATATCTCAACTTAATAGTATGTGATAACATTATGAAGTTATCCTTGGGATGGATATATTTACTAAAATGGCATAGATCCTGTGGTAGTAGAAGTTCTGGTCAATTTGGGGGTGCACCCCAACATATTGTAATTTGTGGTTTGTGTAGGGTTACACAACAATGTAGTTAAGTTCACAATATTGGGATAATATTAAAGTGTATAATTACATTATGAGATAACTAATTTATCCATAATCTCATACACTAGCTATCATAAATTAGTTACAATCATTACAAGTAAATCATTCGAAGAGTTTAAATGCCTCGAAAAATCATTTAAAATTAAATGATTATTATGAGAATTAAGATATAATGTAACACCATCAAATTTTAATATATATATATATATATATTATTTGAAATAATATTTATCTAAATGATAACTATTAATTCATACAACACTGAGTTAAAATGAAACCATAAAATATTTTAATTAAGATATTAAATATGACCATTAAAACACAGTCAGTGAATTAATTGGTATAAATAGGAGTAACCACACTATGTATAGAGGCATTATATTTACCTACCTTTATATATCTTAATAATTGAATTATATTTATTACAACACAAAATAAAATCATGTCAAGACTGCATAGGTTTAGTGTATTTAGAAACTGTGAAACATAAACAACTGGTTTATAAAACATCTACATTGTCTCCCATTTATTTCATCATAACTAGACTCATTTTTAGAATATCATAAATAATACTCTTCTTCATTTCCAAGTGAAAAGAAACATATAAAATGGTGATCTAAAATTCTTATTAAGGATAAAAAAATGAAATAGCAATCATATCATTTTCTTAAGAACATAACATTTGAAAATCTTATCTTGCATATAAAAGATCACCATATCATGTCATGGGATAAATCATAAAAGTGAAATTTAATACCAAGAGTCATAACATAAGACATGAAATTTTTTTTCCAACATAAATGAGCAAATAAAATCATTTCATATTAGTTAAGGCTCTTTTAAAAGACTATCATAGCAGAAAAAGTCCATTACTAAACAGAGTTCTCTCCTCGTTCCAGCCCTATATCACTGAACCGGATTAACATGTCGTTCCAGCCATGTATGTATCATGAGATATAAATCTTTATCCAATTAATTAGAGAGATATATAGGTCCCACTAATTTCATAATGAAACCATTCTTATATGTTCCACAAAAACATAGAAACATTCATCATAGAAAAACCCATGAAATCAAATGGGTTTCTTAAACATCATCCCATCATAATTGATATAAAACAAATGGATTTCCTAAATAAAATTAATTCATAAAAAAATAAAATCATAGTAATAATAGGGATTTAAAAATAAACTTATGTAATCTTTTATTTAAAATAATTTTTATAAAACACTTAAGCTTCATTCCTGTGGAAAATATAATTTCTTCTTTAAAAATGATTTCTTTTCTCAAAATGTTGTGCAATTTTAAAAGAAAATAATTGAGATGAAAATACACTTATAAACGTGTAGAATAAGAATAATGTAAATAAGGTGTTATGAAGATGTAAAAGCTAGTTCATGCTGTATAAGTTAAAAAACATTATCCTCGTACTTTTTCCGGAAAAGTCAAAAAGTACCTTATATGGTAAAAAAAAGAAATATTCAATCCAAAATATGTACTAAAAGTAAAAATGTGTAAAAATGAATCTAAACATACATAAACTAAAATTACACATTTTATGAGAATATTTTTAGAAAAAATTGACATGGATGAAAAATATATCCCCCGTAGATACTTACAAAAAAACAATCTCGGATAAAATGAGACTGGAAAAGTAATCACTTACCTTAGGTCTGATATGATTCGTATGTATCTAAAACTCCTTTATAATTATTTAAATAATGTTACTGATTTATTTGATTTTAATAATCATTTTTATGATAACATTTATGATTATATTTTCATCCATTTGTTATAACATTTCATTGTTACTCGTTATTCAGGTATTAACAACTTTATGTTCTTATGTATGTTTTGTCAGATAAGTTCTTATTACTATTTTTAGGTTATATTTATATCATTTAAATCATGGTATTAGTATAATATATATCATATTTATTCATTCAATTAATTTATATAATCATTATTTAATGAATATTATGTATAACGAATCACATCGCATCTTGGAGACGGTAATCCATATGTACACACACCTGATGATATTGTTCCCCAAATTTTTTAATGGTATTGAAGTGGATGGTGTATAGTATCTCATAATTAGTGTCATGTTATAAAAATCATATATAGTTATTATTTCCACCATTATACCCATCCATGTAAGGTGGTGGTGAAAAAAAGATTACACCACGGCGTGGAGATGATAACTTGTACGTACGCACGCATGGTGATTTTATTTTTCATAAGATGGATAGAAGGTGAAATAGGTTTGTTTAATATCTATAATAACATATAATCATATTACTGATAGTTATTTTATTACTTTATAATGAAAAAAATAAAGAAAAATAAGTATAAGAAGAAATAAATTTGAAAGAATCAGTAGAAATGATCACCTCTTCCTCGACGTGCCTCATTTAAATTTTCACTTAGGGAACTAGAGTTAGTCTTTTAAGAAGAAAAACACCTATAGAATACCACTATGGAAGTTTAGAAGAGAAATTTTTAGGGTTTTAACAAGCATGAAGATTCAAAATAGAGTGAATAGGAGAGGGATGAGGTCCCCTTTTATAAAAGAGGAGAGGGGAACTTTAGGAAACTCTCGAAATATTAATTTATTATAAATTCAATTTTGACTAAAAATGATCCAATGCTTATTTAATTCGAATATAAACTGATTTTGGTTCGAATACCCATCATCAAAAAATTTTAGATAAGTTCTGATTATTTTTCTTATCCTTATCTTTTTGGTTTAACCCTTATTTTACCCTTTTTAATCTTACTGTGATATCATGTTATTTACACCTTGTGAGTTAGTGTAATTACCTTATCATGTCAAATGACTAAAAAAATTTATTTCTGATATATTTGGAATTATATTAACCATTTTTAAAAATATTAGATTTTTAGGAATTTAATATCATTTAATGAGCTATTTTATGTCTTATGTTATGAATTATGCCAATTTTGGACACTACTCATACTTGACATTTTTAAAAAATTAATAGCAACCTGATTCCTTAAAAAATAAGGAATTAAATCAAAGATAATATGTCAATATCATCCATAAAATTCATGTATGACATCAAAATAACCAAATTACACTTGTTTTAATTTTTATAGATTTATTTATTTGAATCTTTCATTAATGAGATAATCACTACATCATAATTGTGTCATAAAGAAATAAGTCTATCTAATGTCAAATACTTATAAATAAAATAACATGATGTACAAAATAGTTTTAGATTTCTAATTACTATTTATAGACATAGATATCAGTTATATAACCCTATATTAAAATTGATTTAGTAAAAGATATATGTTTAGGTTATAATTATCTTTACATTAAATTAATTCTTATAAAATGTTAGTTTCACTTCCAAGTGAATCCATAGGGTCCCCAAATTGACCCAAGGATTCCCATGGTCAGAGATATCTCAACCAATAGGATTCAGACACGTTTAAGGGTAGTTTTATATTATTAAATTATTATTTTTTTACCCTTATTTACCATATTCTTCCTTAAACCATGGTAAATAAAATAATAACTGAAGTTACTATTCATAATGTGTAAAAATAAAGGTTACTTATTCAAAAAATTTGGAACTTATGATTCCAAATATAGAATCCATTGTTCAAAATTAAAAAAACAAAATTTTCAATAATTAATTTAAAATTAATCCCTTTGTTGAAATGAGAAAACAAGTTTTAAAAGTTAATCCATTTCAACAGATTGAAAAGTTTTTACTGATGAATTCAATGTAAAATTAATGATAGTGGAATATATTATATTAAATTTTAAAACTATATTTTATTTATACTCTAAAACCATTCAATACTTTAATGTAACCATTTAAATTATCTCAAATAAAAAAGTTTTTTTAAATTAAAATTTATCTTATTTTTACTATTCATCAAAACATGAAAGTTATCAGAAATTTATCATAAATTTATCAAGTGTATATTTTTATATCCCACTTCAAAATAACATGTTTATGTTGTCAAATAAAAATTATTAATGTTTCAAAATATTAATTGAAAATGGGTTCTCCATTCAATGGTGTAAAATTAACCTTTAAAAAAGGATCTTATACATAAAATAGGGTTTTATCCATACCCTATGAATAAAATATCCCTTGGATTAATATTAAAAAAAAATTATTAATTATATAACACATATATATCATTAATTTCATTACCAAAATTAATTCACTCAAAAATAAAAATATCTAATTGACTTGTTTTTCATAAATAAAGAATAGCCAATGAATTCATAATACATTTTCATAAGTTAGTTATAATTATTCTTGCAAACCTAAAGGCTAGGCTATAATGATAATTTTATATTAAGGGCATATTTCGGTTCGTTTAAACTCACGATTGCGTGTAAAGAAATCTATTGAAGAATAAAAAATATTTTAAAAATATTTCTTAAAAACATCTAGATGTTACATTCTACCACACTTAAACTGAATTTCACCCTCAAAATTCATCACTTAGAAATAAACAGATGAGGATACTTCTCCCTCATCATATCCTCAAGTAACCATGTAGCTTCTCCTAATTGTTGGTTCCTGTATAAAACTTTAACCAAGCAAGTGGTCTTGTTTCATATAAATTTTACGCTGCGGTCTAGAATTTCTATCAGTTGTTCTTCATAAGAAAGATATTACTCTAGCAATATGAATTTTAAGCTTAGTACATGTGAAGGATCGGGTATGTAATTTCTCATGAGAGATACATGGAATACATCATGAACTTGAGAAGTATTTGGTGGAAGCTTCAATTAGTAAGATACCTTCTAAACACGATCCAGTATTTCAAAAGGATCAATATACCTAGGGCTCGACTTTCCCTTCTTTCCAAATCTCATTACTCTCTTCCGAGGAGATATTCGTAAAAACAACTTATCACTAACTTCAAACTCTATATATTTTATTCAATTTTCAGCATAAAATTTTTTACTATAATATGTTCTTATGTGTTGTTGAATAGATCTGAGCTTTTCGTCCATTTCATCAACAAGATCAGGTCCTAATAGCTTTATTTCCCCAACTCCATCCCAGCAAGTTGGAGGTTTACACTTCCTTCTGTAGAGGGATTCATAAGAATCCATTTGAATACTGGAGTGAAAGCTATTATTGTATGAAAATTATACCATTGGTAGGTTTAAATACCAACCACATTTGAAATCCATAGATAAATTTCTCCACATGTCTTCCAGAGTTTGAATTGTTCTCTAAGACTGATCGTCTGTTTGAGGATGATAAGTAGTGCTGAAACTTAACTCTATATTCAGAGTATTCTGAATACTTCGCCAGAACATCAAGGTAAACCTAAGATCCCGATCAGATATAATGGAAAGTGTTACTCCAGGAAATCTTAACACTTCCAATATATATATCCTAGAAATCTGATCAAGATATAAATATTCTCTAATAGAAATAAAGTGTGTCAATTTCAAAAGATGATCAACTATAACACAGATAGCATTATTTCCATTGGATGTTTTGGGAATTCTAATGAAAAATTCCATAGTGATGTTTCCCCATTTCCATTCTGGTAAGGGTAATGGTTGTAAAATCCCCTTATACTTCTGTCTCTCAACCTTAACTTTTTGACAACCTAATAATTGAGAGACATATTCAGTGACATCTCTTTTCATGACATCCCACCAGACGTACTCTTCCAGGTCCCTATACATCATTGTGATTATAGGGTGAATAGAGAATGAAGAACTATGAGACTAATCCAATATCTCCTTCTTTAATTATGGTATGGGAGGAAAAAAAAATCTTTTCTTGAACCTTATTGTTTTATCATAATCAAGGTTGAATTATGGTACATTTCTCACCTTTTTTGTAGCTCTACATCTTCTTTATGTGCCTCTTTAATCTTCACTTGTATATATGGTTTATCATTAATTTGAGAAAGATAATATTTCTACTTGTCCATTAAAACTTCAGGATACATCCTTTGTAAATCAATAAATATTGGATCATTCATGATCCTCATCATGGATAAGCTAGCATGGCCGTTTCGACTCAAAGCATCTTCCAACTTGTTTGATTTCCCAGGGTGGTATTGTATTGAGCAGTCATAATATTTAATCAAGTCCAACCATCTTCTTTGTCTCATATTCACCTACTTTTGTGTGAAAATATTATTTAAAATTTTATAATCAGTACAAATATCATACCTGTTACCATAAAGATAATTCATCTATATTTTTAGTGAAAATATTACTGCATTTAACTCCAAATCATGAGTTGGGTAATTTTTATCAGGAATTTTCTATTGTTGTGAGGAATAAGATATAACCATATCATTTTTCATGAAAACACACCCTATCCCATTTTTGGATGCATCATTGTAGATCTTAAAACATTCTCTACTACAAGCCAGTTTGAGAACAGGTGAACTAGCTAACCATCTTTTTAGCTCTTTGAAATTCTCTTCACATTCCTCCATCAAAACAAACATAACTCATTTCTGAGTAAAGTTTTTTATTAGATTAGATAATCATGAAAAAACATTCACAAAATATTGATAATATCCATATAAACCAAGAAAACTTTTGATCTCAGTTACTTTTTTCAGTCTCGACCATCTTTCAATAATCTTTTTTTTCTGGATGCATAGAGATCCCCTCTCTTGAGATTTTTTGACCCAAAAATGAAACTTTTAGAATCCAAAATTCACACTTGGTAAATTTTCCATAACGACTCTTCTTTCTTAGGGACTTCTGTAAAATTATCAAGTGATCTTCATGTTTTACATTTCCCTTTTAATAGACAAGAATATCATCTAAACATACTACTAAAAATAGATCAATGTAGTCTCTAAAGACTCTATTAATTAGATCCATGAAGATAGTGGGGGAATTAGTAAGACCAAAAGGAATCACTATAAATTTATAGTGTCCATAACTTGTACAGAATGTCATATTTAGTATATCCTCTTTTTTGACCCTTAATTGATGATACCCTAAAAAAGATCAATCCTAGAAAATCACTGATCTCCGCGTAGCTAGTCAAATTAGTCATCAATGCACGGGATAGGATATTTGTTCTTGATATTGATCTTTTTATGTTCTTGATAATCAATTCAGAGTCCCATTTATTGATATTTCTTCTTAAAAAATAGAAGAGGTTCTCCCCAAGGTAATGCACTAGGGAATATGAATCCCTTATCAAGATTCTCTTGGAGTTTCTTCTTCAATTACTAAAACTCAATTGGGGGCATTCTATAAGGTGTCTTTGAAATAGGAATAGAACTTGGTATGAGTTTTATTGAAAACTCAACTTCATGATTTGTTGGAAGACCTGGAATTTCCTCTAGAAAGATATCATAAAACTTTCGTACAATGGGAATATTCTTAATCAGGAGTTTATCCCCAACCATTTGAGATAAATAACCTTCATTTATTGGAATCAAGACCCATAAGATAGAAGAAATTTATAATGGGTGGTTGTATTCATCCTTACATCGATAGATGATCATAGATTGATCTGGAATATAAAATTTGACTTCCCTTCTTTGGAAATTGATATGAGATCCATATAAATAAATATAATCCATGCCAAAAATCACATCAAATTCTACTATTGGAAGGATCACTGGATTTGTAGAAATCACTTTCCCAAAAACTTCAATTGGAGATGAATTGTATACTTTTGATGCGACCGTTGTTCTATTAAGAGTTGACATAGCTAACTCAATATCTAATTGTTGAGGTAATATAGTGATACCCTTAGAAAATTATTTAGAAATAAAAGAGTGCAGGAATCCCGAATCAAATAAAACATTTTCTACTTTAGAGTGTATGGTAAGTGTACCTTTAACTACTTCATTATCGTAAAACACGTCATCGATAGAAATTTACTATTAATTTCCTTTGTCTTTGGACTTAAGAGTTTTTTTATATTGATCGTCATTAAAAACCCTTGGATTAGGGAATTGATTGGAATAATACCCCATTTCCTTTGACTTGTAACATTGAAGTGTAGGAGGAGCATTTTTGTACACTTTTCTTTGTTCTCATCATTAGACATATTTTGTCCTTCACTTTAGCATTTAATTTCCCGATGACCTTCTTTTCAACACTTAAAACATTTAATAGTCCCTTTAAAACAATTCCCTCCATGTTTCTTTCCACACTTTATGCATAAGGTAAAACTCGTCTTCTTTTTAGTGTGGTATTTATATTTTCCTTTGAATTCCATTTTCTCTTCTTATCAAACCCATATGACTGATGGGTTACTCAAATAATCATTTCAACATTGAGATCACATCAAACAATTTCCTCACAGCTATTGAATTCCCTTATGGAAAATGCCCTTTAGAGACTTGGTTTTAAGTCACAAAAGAATCGATCAATCTTATTATCAAGTTGGATAATAATTCTAGAAGCATACCATGAAAGTCTTGTAAAATTTTCTTCATAGTTACCAACAGATTAATCATCATTTCCCTTAGGTTCAAGGAACTCATTCTCTATCTTTTTTTAGAGAATACGGGGAAAGTACTTATTGAAAAATAAGTTCTTGAACTCATCCCATTCCATGGACTCAATTTCATCTATTTGCCTCATATTCTGATAAGATTCCACCATTTATCAGCTTCATCTTCCAAACAATATACCGCTAAGGTGAATTTATCTTGTTCATAATATTATACAACTAAAAATATCTTTTCATCGGTACTCTTCCATTGTTCAGCCACTAAGGGATCAGAAGACCCGTTGAATGAAGGTGGAGGCTGCCTCCTAAAGGATTCAACAAAATTTTTCTCACTTCTTTGTTCGTTGGAAGGTCCAGTATGAATCATAGCATGAGAATTTTGTGTGATCATGGATACAAGATTTTTCATTCTATCTCCCATAAAATTTGGTTAATGAAGGGGAAAATCATTGCACTGTCTGTCGCATTCAACATTAATGCCATTCCTTTGAGTTCCAGCCATTAACTAAAACCAAGAAGAAAAGTGTTAGAAACACTAATCATAATGCGAAAACCACATAATCAAGAATAAAATTTAAATTTAAGAAATATTAGGTTTTATCCTAGGTTATTCATGGTCATTTCAAAAACACTAGGATTGTCTCCTATACTTAGACATATCCTTAAGGATTTCTCATCCTGGTTTCCAAAGGTTAAATATACCTATCCTCTGATACCAACTATAAAGACCCATTCTTTACACACATTTATATCACTTTAGAATTTAATTATATTTATTACATCACAAAACAAAACCATGACAGGACTGTATAGGTATAGTGTCTTTAGAAACTAGGAAACATAAACAACATGTTCATAAAACATCTAAATTGTCCCCCATTTATTTCATCATAACAAGACTCCTTTTTGACATATCATACTTAATACTCTTATTCATGTACTAGGTAAAAGAAACATTTTAAAGAGTGAGCTAAAATTATTAGTAAGGTTAAGCAAATGAAATAACAATCATATCATATTATTAAGAACATAACATTTGAAAATATTATCCTCCATATAAAATATCACAATATCATGTCATGGGATAAATCATAAAATTGAAATGTAATCCCAAAAGTCATAGCATAAGACATGAAATTTTGTGTCATACACACATAAGAATAGAAAATAATTTCATATTATTCAAGGCTCTTTTCCAAGATCATCATAGTGGAAAAATTCCATTATTGAACCGAGTTCTCTCCCCATTCCAACCTTGTATCACTAAACCGAATTAACTTTCCTTTCCATCCATGTCTATCTCATGGGATATAAATCATTACCTAATTCATTGGATGGAGATATATTTCCCACCTATCTTATAATTAAACCATTCTTATGTGTTCTACAAAAACATAGAATCATTCACCATAGCATAACCCATGAAATCAAATGGGTTTCTTAAAAATTGTCACATTATAATTGATATAAAACAAATGGATTTCCTAAATAACATTTAATCATAAACACAATCAAATAATAGTAATAACTGGGATAGAAACATAAAACTATGTAATCTTATATGGAAAATAATTTTGATAAAAACATGAACTTAATTCTTGAGGAAAATATAATTTCTTCTTCAAAAAGTGTTTTCTTTTATCAAAATATCTTGAAATTTTAAAAGAAAATAATTGAGTTGAAAATACACTTGTAAATATGTATAGCAAGCTTTGTAGAAATAAGGTTTCATGTAGATGTAAAAACCATTTCATGCCATATAATTTAAAAAACATTATCCTCGTACTTTTGTCAGAAAATTCATAAAGTACCTCATATGGTAAACCAATGAAAGATTCCTTCCAAACCATGTAGTAGAAGTCAAAATGGGTAAAAATGAATTTATAAATACAAATAATAATATTAAAAATTTATGATAATATGTTTAGAAAACATGGACATGGATGAGAAATATATCCCTAGTAGATACTTATAAAAAAACAATCTCTGATAAAATAAAATTGTAAAAGTTACCCCTTACCTTAGGTCTGATATGCTTCATATGTATCTCAACCACATATATAATGATTTAAATAATATTACTAATTTATTACAGAATCATAATCATTTTTATGATAAAATTAATGATCATATTTTAATCCATTTTTTAGTAACATTTCATTGTTACTCATTATTCTGGTGTTAACTGCTTTATGTTTATATGTATGTTTTTTTCAGATAAGTTATTATTCCTCTTTTTTGGTTATAGTTATATCATTTATAGCATGGTATTAGTATAATATATATCATATTTATTCATTAAATTAATTTATATAATCATGGTTTGATGGAGATTAGGTATAACTAATCACATTACACCGTGGAGACTATAAGTCGTACGTACGCACGCACGACGATATAGTCCCCATAATTGTATAATGGTATTGAAATGGATGGTTTATAGTATCATAGAATTACTATCATGTTATAATAATCATATATAGTTATTATTTCTACCCTTATACCCATCCATGTAATGTGGTTGTGAAAAACAAATTACACTACCGTGTGGAGATGGTAAGTGGTATGTACGCACGCGTGGTGATTTCCTTTTTCGTAGGATTGATAGAAGGTGGAATATTGTTATTCCCTATTTATAATAACATATCATTATATTAGAGATACTTTTGTTATTACTTTAAAATGAAACAACTAAATAAGAGGAACTAGAAGAAGAAATAAATTTGAAAGAATCGGTAGAAGAGAATACCTCTTCCTCGACGTGCCTCCTTTAAATTTTCTCTTAGGGAACTAGAGTTGGTCTTTGAGAAGACCAGAACCTATAGAATGTCACTTTTAAATTTAAGATGATAAATAGTAAGGGGTTGTCTGATATTAAAGGCTAAAAATGGAGTGAATAGGAGAGGGAGGACGTGCTATTTTATGAGAGAGGAGAGGGCCACTTTAGGAAACTCTCAAAATATTAATTTATTAAAAAAAATTACTAAATTGGTCCAAAAGTTATTTAATTATAAGATAAGATGATTTTGGTTCTAATACCCATAATCAAATAATTATTAGACAAGTTTTGAATATATTTTTTATCCTTATCTTTTTTGTTTAATACTTATTTTACCCTTTTTATTCTTACTATGATATCATGTTATTTACACCTTGTGGGTTAGTTTAATTACCATATCATGTCCAACGACCAAAAAAAAGTAATTTAGGAAATATTTGGACTTATATTAACCCTTTGGATGAATATTATATTTTTATTAATTTAGTATTATTTAATAAACTATTTTATGTTTTAAGTTATGAATTAGGTCAATTTTGGACACTATTCATACTTTACTTTTTTTTTAAATACATAACAACCTGATTCCTTTAAAACTAAGGCATTAAATCAAATTTAATTAGTAAATATAATCTATAAAATTTGTGTATGACATCAAAATAACCAAATTAAACTTGTTTTAATATTTATAAATTCATTTTTTTGAATCTTTCATTAATGAGGTAATCACTACATCTTAATTGTGTCATAAATAAATATATTTATCTAATGTCTAAAAATTAAAAATTATATACAATGATGTAAGAAATATTTTTAGATTTTTAATTACTATTTATAAACATAGATAAAAGTTATACAACCCTATATTATAATTAATTTTGTAAAATATAAATGTTTAGGTTATAATTATCTTTACTTTAAAGTAATTCTTATAAAATTTCATTTTCACATCCAATTGGAATCCATGGATCCCAAAATCAACCCAAGGATACACCATGGTCAGAAATAGCTCAACCAATAGGATTAGAATACATTTTAGGGTTGTTTTATATTATTAAATTATTATTATTTTACACCTATTCACCATATATACCCTTTAACTACGGTAAATAAAATAATTACTAAAGTTACTTTTCATAATGTACAAAAATAAAAGGTAAATATTCATAGAATTTTGACCTTATGATTCCAAATATTGAATAAATTTTTTCAAATTCAAAACCCATAAGTTTCACTAATTAATTTAAAATTAATCTCATTGTTGAAATGAGAAAATGGATTTTAAAATTTAAAACATTGCAAAACATTGAAATGTTTTTACCTATGAATTCAATGTAAAATTAAGGATAATGGAATAAATTATATTAAATGATAAAAATATAGACTATTTATACTCTAAACCCATTAAATATTATAATTTAACTATATAAATTATCTCGATGAAAAAAGTTGTTTTAATTAAAATTTAGCGTATTTTTAGTATTCATCAAAACATGAAAGTTATTGGAAAAATATCAAAAATTTATCCAGATTAAATTTTTATATCTCGCTTCAAAATAACATGTTTATGTTGTCATATATAAATTATTAATGTGTCAAAATCTTAATTTAAAAAGGGTTCTCTATTCATAGGTGTAAAATTAACCTTTAAAAAATAGGTTATTATACATAAAATAGGATTTTATTCATACCCTATGACTAAAATATCCATTGGATGAATATAAAAAATATTTTATTAATTATATAACACATATATCTCATTTATTTCATCACCAAATATAATTCACTCATAAATAAAAATATCTAATTGATTTATTTTTCATAAATAATTAATATTCAATGAATTCATAATGCATTTTCATAAGTTAGTTATAATTATTCTCTCTAACCTAAAGGATCGGATATATTGGTAATTTTATATTAATTTAATATCATGGTTCTTTTATATGAACGATTTTGTGAAAATAAATCTAATGAAAAATAATAATTATTTAAAGAAAATATTTCACAAAAACACATTCGTGTGTTACACAAGGAAATTTTGGAAGAAGAAATTATGACATCTAGTAGTGGAAGTACTCCAAACATGACTGAATTTTCTAACACTGGGAGGCAGTTAGCATCACCGGGGTTTTCCTAAGACCATCCACAAGACAAACTTCTACAAATATAACTTGAGCAAGATTTCATATGGGAGGAGATCAAGCTCATGGATCTCATTGTGAAGTCCGTGTTGGATAAAACACCACCCATGATTGCCGCTATAGATTCTATTTCCATTAGGTTCTATTATAAGGTTTTTATAATATTTTTTAATATAAATTAAGATAATATTATTAAGGTAATAAATTTTTTAATTCTAATTAATAAAAGTGAAATTCATCTATACAAAAAATAGTTTTCACATTATATGTTTATATATAAATATTTATTCTTATTCCCTTCAGAAATTGAAATATTATGAAATGTATATTATATTTTAAATAATTATGATAAAATTAAGAAATGTGGTCTATTTTATTTTATAAATAAAATTAACTTTCTGAGTTAAATCTTAGTTTCCATGGAAAAAAATTATTTTTCATGGAATTATGCCTTCCTAAATATTGTTTTTTAATTATATTAATCAATTTTAAAATTAAGATTGTAATTTGATGTTTTAAAATATATAAAAACAAATTGACACTCATTTTATTTGTAATTAATTATATATAATATTAAGAATATATAACAATTAAAACATCATTTTTTTACAAAAACTGTTTTTCTATACACCATATGTTTTAATTTAAAATTAAATTTTCTAATATTTTGGAATTTAGTGAGATTAAATAGAGTCTAAATTTAGATTAATCCCATTATAATTTTGAAAGAAGGGAAATTTTTTTGTAGTAAAATACTTACCATAATTAATTGTCAATTATGATTAATAAGTGTTAAAATGGGTCATCTAATATTGATAGAATTTTACTAAAACTACAATACACATAGAGCTTTTAGAATACATTTTTTAGGTTTTAAGTTATATCAACATCCTTTTACAACATTTCCCCACCTAACTCATCTAATACTCATGAAATTCCATTCTTACCCCTTAACTGACATTGCTTTCTAATAATCTTCTGTCCTTTTAACATATAAAAGATTCACACTTCCAACAACTTCAATGCATGCATCTAGTTCAAAATTACCATGAAAATATATCCATTTTACAACCCAAACACACCATTTACAAGTTCATAATCCCAATTTCTAAATAAATTACCTCAATTACTTCATTTCTAAAGGATAAGTCAAAATAAGATCTAAAAAATCAATAATGTTAATACGAATTTGTGGAAGTAAAAAAACAAAGGTATAGGTTTCTTGGTCTCAATTATATCTCTTTGAGACATATTATATTTTTTTAATCATCTTTCATTGTATATGAATTTATTTTGAATTAAATCCCTTGAATTTGTTTTCCTATATTCATGATATATACAGTATCAAATTGTGTTCTATTCTTTATTTATCTTTTGATTTCAATTGTTACCCTAGATGTATGGGTTTTTTATTAACTCAAACTGATTATCATTGATTTATAATGTTCCAAACTTAACTTATTACTTATATTATTGGATTATTAAAACTAAATATTTTATAATGTAACATATCATTCTCTATAGTGAAAATGACACATTTTATTCAAATCTTCCTCCCCAAATAATTTATTCTCCCTAAAAGTATAAAATTATTAGGACTGATTCTTATTATATTTAATGATGATTTTTTATTTTATTTCCATATTTTATCTTACCATAAATTTTATTGTTTATATTTGGAAACATAATTATGTATTATCTCATTCGACCTTTATATTTATATTTCCCTCTTCTCAAAATGAATTTTTATTATCAATTTATACAAAGTAAACTTCAATAAATCTATTTTGAAATATTAAAATTTTTTCCATTCATGATCATTTGATTTATCTTCTACTCTAAAATTAAATGGGATATTATTTATGTCACTTACAAGTCTCTATTATAAAAAGATATTTTTTAAAAATTAAATTTTTTCAAAGTATTCACTCCACATTTTTCAAATAACAATTAAAATTGACCTATAACATCACATTTTTTTGATAATGTCATAAAAATATCAAATCGATTTTTAAGGTTTTGTATATGAAACAATTATTTCACCATTATGACCATTATTTTGAATTAATCTTCATTCTTATTTTTTAAATGGTTTTACAAATAAACCAAATTCTTAATGATGTTAAAATAAAAGGGATTATTTCCTCTCATTTTTCAAATTGATTATCTAATGACATATAAAAAATATTTTCCATCCATGTCAAAATCATATATTCATTCCTATGATGTTATATAATGATATAATCTTCCTTATTTATTTGGATGGATTATATCCAAGTTGTGTATTATCATGTAAACCATTTCATTCTTAGGTTAATTATGATTTATTGTAATTATATATAACTTACTTATTTGGGACACATAATGTTAGACATGTGAAGAGTTCACCCTAATAGTACTCTAATTAATTAGATAAAGAATTAATATATAGATATGAAATGTTCATGACAGCTTTTCATCATGACTTAGTAATGTTGTAGGATATCTTGGGTGAATAATATCTATAAAATTTCCATTATGAAACCATAGTAATGATGTTGGTTTATATTGTTATGAATTTCTTAGTTTTATGTTGTGACCACACATCCATGTTATGCCTCATGTTCTTATATTCATATTAAGCCTCATATTCTTATGTTCGGAGTCATTTGTTACTAACCATGTTTTACCAATGACGCCACAATCCTATGATATCTATTTCCTTATGAAAATAAATTTAATTAGATGAGTCTTGGATCTTGTATCCATGTTTTATTTTATATGAATCCTTTAAAATGTGTTCATCCTCCTTGATTATATTCAAATAACCATATGTTCATCTTATGATCAATTATAAAGTTTTATTACTATTTCTTATGCTTACCCTTATAGAGTATTTGAGCTTAACAATTCTTTTGTTTTAGTTTTCCATAGTTATGAATAGAATTAATAGTTATGATATGTCTGGAAGATTATATTTTTTGGGTAATTTATAGGATATATTATAGACTAATTTGGGATTAAGTGGTGTTATTATAGTAAAAAAATGTCCATTATGTGAGAATTACATGGACGGTAACAATTGGGTCACGGTGACAACACAGACACCCCGCCATAACATGGTTGTCGGGTCATGGCCCGCCAGGTACCACCAGTTGCCCTGTAGACACAGGGTGGGGAGTGCCGGAAGACCCACGGTACTCGAAAGGAGGAGTACCTCAGTAGTCCAAGGATAGTGGGAAGCACCTATGTGTGACGCAGTAGGCCAATTGTACTCAAATAGAGGAGGAGTTCTCCAGCAACCGAGGTGTTCGATGTTGTGAATGGGAATGTTACTAAACACTACCCCTAGAATAAATCCTGGTGTGATTTGAGATTGTACCTCTATGTTTTTACTCATGATTGAGATAGATTACTTGATAACTTAGGTATATGTATGGTCATATACCTAAGTAAGGTTATCTGTTTATTTCATACTTTGTGTTTTATCCTTGTTGGATTTTTGTTGGACCTAGAGGGTCTCTTGGTCCCTACTGAGTATCGTTTTACTCACCCCTGCATGGGCTATCCCCGCACCATGTTTTATTGGATACAGATGATGGACAATGTTGACTGAGGCTGATAGTACCCAGACTGGACAGTACCTGGAGGTGGACCATACGGCGTATCGATACGCAAAGGATACGGGTTGAAGTGGAGTGATGAGAAGGCAATCTGTACCTACCCTTCAGGTAGGAACCTCGGAGGAAAACCCAGAAACTGAATTTCCCTTTTCTTCAATTATATTGTATCACGGTTTTACTTGTACTTTCCAGTTGGGCTTGTATTCTGGACCCTTTTACTTACTGTACTCACTCTGTTTACAGTTCGTCTTACTTGTGTTCATATCTTTTTGTGTGCTTGGTTACATGTGCTTATAGGTTATAAAGGTAATGCCTTCCCGTTTTTAGGGAATACACCTTCGGTGTTAGTCTCCAGCCCCTGACCTATGGAAGGAGGTCTTGGGGTAGTCACAACATGGTCCCTGGAGGATGGGTCGTGACAAATTTGTATCTGAGGAGTCAGTTCTACCAAAGAACTAGGAATCTGATATTTTATATGAAGCAATAGTGTTAAGGGTAATCGGTGCAGTTTTCAGTTCAGGGAGTCCAGTGTTGGTGCGGCGGCCGAGGTATCCATACACCAGGAACCTAACTTCTGATTTCCGACTCAATGCACAGAAACACTAATTGGGTGTGTATTTTCAAAATTTTTCTTTGTGATGTTTTGAGTCATCTAACCAAGTATACCATTCAGCTCATCAGGTATAAATTTTTTATTGTGGTTCACCTGTTTATTTTCAGGATGCCTCCACACAGACATCCAGCTAGGGTTCCGAGAGTTGTATGCACTGATATCCCACTGAGTGATGAGGCATCGGTGCATGGCCCTTTTCCAGTTCAGGCACCATCAGAGGCACTAGCGGTACCACTCCCTATTGGTCCATCGATGCCACTATCCCCAAAATCAGATGGTGCACGCCGCTTGAGCGCGTTGCATGAGTTCCAGCGCCAGAGGCCACCCAGGTTCAGGGGAGAGATGGACCCGCAGGCAGTTGAGGATTGGCTGGAGGCTGTGGTGAGGGTCTTTCGACTCGTAGGGATACCAGCTGATCTCATGGTGATCCTTGGTGCCATCCCACTATAGGAAGCAATAAGAAGATGGTAGAGCTTGATGCTCCAGGTTCACGATGAGGTGACGCTTCTCTGCACAGACTTGTAGGGCCTGTTTTAGGAAGAGTTTGTCCCAGTGACTCTTTGTGCAGTGCACATACAAGATCTTCTTTATCTGTAGCAGGGCAGCATGATTGTGGGTCAGTACTCAGTGAGGTTCACTAACCTCTCACGCTACTCCACAGATATGGTTTAGGACCCTTTCTTCAGGGCATGGACCTTCGAGCAGGGTCTCAGGTGGGAGATAAGGGCTTTGATGATCTCACTGAGCATCCCGACGTAGGCGGCGGTGTTAGAGAGATCCCTCTTGGTGGAGAGTTTCCTTGCCGAGCAGTCACCAGCGGTGAGACCCACTACCACTCGTCACATAGCGGAGTCTTCTGCAGCTAGCTATAGACAGATGTCATAGAGGTCCAAGAGGACCAGACCTATATGTGGATGACCACATGACTCAGGATCGGTTGTGTGGGACACCCGAGGCGGAGCCAGTTATACCTGGACCGGTCAGTGTTACTCATGCGGCGGTCAGGGTCACATGGCTCTTGACTGTCCGAACCGCCATATCGATGATCAGAAGATAGAAGAAGGACCACCCAGGCAGAGATAGAATTTTGTTCGAGGAGTTCCTTAGGGAGAAGGCGTACATGTAAGAGGAGCTGGTCGTGCAATTGGCGGTGGTGGACAATTGGAGATGTTGCCACCACCCCCACCAGGAGGTCCACCCCGACAATAGGGAGCAGGTGGATAGGGGAGAGCACAGCTCCAGGAGACTAAGGATTATGATCATGGAACTCCGAAGATGATACGAGATATGATCTATGTCTACTCCACCTTAACTGAAGTTCTTATAGACAGTGGTGCCAGTAATTATTTTATTTCCACTACCCTCATTCGGAGCTCGGATAATCCAATGGAGTCGTTGGCTCGATCCTTACAGCTAGAGACACCTATGGGAGTGGATTAAATGATTACGCCCTGGTGCTGGCAGTGCGATCTTACTCTAGGAGGTGATATATTCGACTCGGATCTCCTAGTAGTGGCGCCGAGGCCTTATGACATCATCTTTGGTATGGATTGGTTATCTACATTCCATTCTCAAATATACTATATTAGGTGAAAAGTGTGGTGTGTCTTCACGGATGGGACCAGGTTTACCTTCACTGGCAAGAAAGGAGCCTTTGCAGCATAGGATGGACTTACCCGGAGGAAAGTTTAGTCAATAACTCAGTAGTTGGCTAGCCTTACCCTTAGAGCAGTTGATGTGGAGAGTCTGAGCTATCCTGTAGTGGTGGAACAGTACGTGGATATTTTACCTGATGATGTTCCGGCTCTAACTACTCATAGAGAGGTGTAATTTTACATTAACGTGTACCATGGGATGGAACTGATATCTACACCAGCATATCGGATGGCTCCCACTGAGCTTTGGGAGCTACAGGTACAACTGGAGGACTTGTAGGGGAAGGGATTCATTTATCCCAGTTTTTCTTCTAGGGCAGCCCCAATTCTGTTCGCCAAGAAGGCAGATGAAAGCATTAGGATTTTTGTTCACTATCGGCGCCTAAACCAGGGGACCATGAAGAACAAGTACCCACTCCTAAGGATTGATGACCACTTTGATCAGCTGAAGGGAGCACGGTGGTTCTCGAAGATATACCTTAGATCAGGATATCACCAGCTCAGGGTGCGAGACAAGGATGTCTAGAAGACAACCTTTAGGTGTTGGTACGACCATTATGAGTTCTTGGTTTTTCCATTCGGTGTAACCAATGCTCCATAAGTGTTCATGGGAATCATGAACAGGATCTCTCAGTCATACCTTGATCGCTTTGTGGTGGTCTTCATTGAAGACATTCCGATCTACTTGACTACTAAGGAGAAGCATGCATATCATTTGTAGGTAGTAATGGACACACTCTTAGAGCACCATCTTTATGGTAAGCTCTCAATGTTCCAATTATGGATCCGAGAGGTTCACTTTCCGGGACATGTCATATCAGAGGCTGGAGTTGCGGTAGATCCAGTGAAGATTGAGTCGGTACTTTCGTGGAAGCCACCCAGGAGTGTGACGGGCGTACGGAGTTTTCTGGGTTTGGATGGACACTACTGGAGATTTGTTCAAGATTTCTACAGAGTTGCAGCACCACTATCAGCGTTGGCAAAGAATGGGAAACCCTTCATGTGGTAGTAGAGATTCCAGAAGGGTTTTTTGGAGCTGAGGCAGGGGCTGACTAGTGACCCCATCATGAGGCTACCATAGGAGGGCGTAGGGTACGTAGTCTACTGCAACGCATCAGGGACCGGACTCAGATGTGTCTTGATGCCAGAACGAACTGTGATCGTATATGATTCTGGACATCTGAGATAGCATGAAAAGAACTACACTACCCATGACCTAGATTTAGCAATAGCGGTCTTCGCCTTAAAGATGTGGCGACACTATCTGATGGGAGAGCATTTTACAGTGTACTCTAATCAGAAGAGTCTTAGGTATATCTTCTCTCAGAAGGACCTAAACCTGTGATAGTGACATTCTCTTGAGTTATTCTAGAACTATGACTTTGAGATAATCTATACTAATAGGAAGGGGAACGTTGTAGCAAATGCACTTAGTAGGAGGTCTGGTATACAGCTGCTAGGTGAGGCGACGAAGAAGCTGGCCTCTTTATAAATATCCTTTGTGGATAGAGATGGAGAAACTTTTCTACAGTCTCTTACAGTCACTCCCCCACTTCTTTAGTGAGTTAGGGAGGCGCAACATGGGGATTCTGAATGCAAGGAATGATGTGCTCAGATGTCCACAGGACATGCACCAGATGGATTTTCTAAAGGTGGGGAGCACATCATTCTCTTCAGAGGATATACCATGGTACCAGTGTCACTTCAGGAGGAAGTGTTGAGGGAGTTCCACACATCCCCTCTAGAGGGGCATCCAGGAGTGGTGAAGATGTACTAGGATCTTCGGTGACAGCACTGGTGGCTGGGAATGAAGAAAGTAGTAACAGAGTTTGTCTCTTGGTGCCTCACTTGTCAGCAAGTGAAAATGAAGAATCTTGTACCAACAGGCTCGGTTCAGCCTTTAGAGGTCCCAAAGTGTAAGTGGGATGGGATATCCATTGACTTCGTGACAGGACTCCCACATACATATAGAGGACATGAATCAATTTGGGTGATCATCAACTGACTCACCAAGTCATCCCACTTCTTATCGATCAGAGAGAAGGGTTCAATAGAGAGGTTGGGACACCTCTATGTGCAGGAGATTGTACGGATAGATGGAGTACCCTCAACGATTATCTCCGATCATGATGCACATTTTACTTCTCAGCTATGGAAGGGGTCTCAGGAGGCTTTAGGGATGCAGCTTCATTTGAGCACTACCTTCCATCCTCAGATGGATGGCCAGACTGAGCGGACCATTCTGACCATCGAGGACATGTTGCATGATTTTGTCCTCAACTTCAGTTGTAGCTAGGAGGATCACTTACCTTTGGTGGAGTTTTCATAAAACAGCTATCACTCCACCATTAGGATGGCACCTTTCAAGGCGTTGTATGGACGACTTTCCAGATCACCCTTGGGCTGGACTAACCTAGGGGAGTCAGCACTAGTGGGACCAGAGATAGTATAGGCTACCATAGAGAAAGTTCAGATCATCCAAGAGCAGATGAAGACTGCACAGATCAGGCATAATTCATATGCCGACAGGAGACAGAGACCTCTAGAGTTTGAGGATGGAGCCCACGTCTTTCTACGAGTTTTACCCTGACGAGGTCTACGGAGATTTGGCTGAGGCGGCAAGTTATCTCTGAGATTAATCGGACCATTTTAGGTCCTCAGTAGACTTGGCGAGGTGGCATACTGCTTAGCTCTTCCACCTCAGTTGCACCGGATGCATGATGTCTTCCACGTGTCCCAGCTGAGGAGATATGTGTGTGACCCTTCTCGCATCATCGACCATGGCGAGCTGGATGTCGATGATGGGGAAACTTTTAAGGAGGTTCCAGTAGAGATTGTGGATCGACAGGAGCGGGTCCTTTGTGGATGATTGATACCTCTGGTGCACGTTTTCTAGTAGCATGGAAACCTCCAGGAGATCACATGGGAGCAGGAGGCTCAGATGCATGCTCAGTACCCCCACTTGTTTTCCTAGTTATTATTTGTGGATTACGGGGACGTAAATCCAGGAGGTGGGTAGAATATAAAGACCCAGGATTTCCATGTAATTTATTTAATAAATGGAAATTTAACAAGTTCACCAAAATTGATGGTGCATGATTCTGAGGCCCGGGGTGCCCAGAATGAATTTTTGAACTTTTTTTTCGAGTACGTTCAGTAAAAGTGCGGGTGAGTTTTTCTAACTTTTGAACCGGTGATTGGAATTGAAATCGAAGGGCAACATAGAACTCGCAGCACCGGTATTCACTTGAGGAGACTTTCACCTCGACAGCAGATGGTCGAGGGGGAAAGATAATTTTTGGAATTTTCATGGAAATAATAAAATAAAATAAACACACATTTTATTTTATTTTTTTGTAACCACCCACTTGTGGATATTATGGTGTTGGGGCCCACCTAAAGAATAAACCTCTTGAACTCCCCACATAATGGAGGGGAAACCCTCTCAACTCCCTCTTTAATGTGGAGGAGCCTCTGGAGCTTCGCCTGCATTAATTATGTCAATGCAACACATTAAATTGTTCCAATTTAGTTAATTAATTTAGCACATTTGAAATTGTTCCAACAATTAAAATTTGGGGAAACACTGTTTATTTTGGTGGGTTTTTTCTTAGAGCATTTGTTGGAAAAGGAGAGAGAGATCTTGGTAGGAGAAAGCTCTCCAACGAAGAACGCCAACAAATAACTTCACCTCCCAATGAAGAACTTCACCTCCCAACGAATAAGGTGCCACAAATGAAGAAAGCCGACCTCGACTTTGACCTTCTTCATTGGGACTTCTTTCGACATGGGATGTCTTCATCTACGGTGAATCTACGTCCGTACTTCCTTCTCAAACAAACGTCAACAAACAACCTGAGGTAGGGGTTTATTGTGAATGATTATATTTTTAGCCATGTTCTTCTCTTATAAAACAAGAAACACGGATCGACTTTCTAATTAGTTGATCTGCATATCTTTTCTTTTACAGGTTTAGAAAATAGTCATTGTGGGAGGGTTTTATGTTCTTCATTCTTGTTTATGTTGAGCCTTTTTCTACCGCCCTAACACGGAGGGTGCGGGCCAAACAAACATGCCCCGACCCCCTCCGTCGTTCTGCTTCTTTAGTGTGTTCTTCGCAATGGGTGAAAGAGAAAAAGATGAACGAGAAGAGAGGCCAGCTAAACCAGTCGTTAGTGAAGGCACGACGCCCCGCTTCCCCGCGGCTCCACCGTCATCAACTTCTACGCCTTCCCACCGCCCGAGCCGCCGTCGTGGCCGCTCGAGCCACCGATGCCACCACTGCCCGTGTCGCTGCCACAACCGCTGCATGAGGTGCTGCCCCGTGGTCGGACCGCCGCCCCGCCTCCCCAGGGCCAGACCGCCATCCTACGGCCAGACCGCCACCCCGTGGCCAGACCACCGCCCCGTGGACCGACCGCAGCCCCACGGCCGGACTGTCTCCCCGAGGCCGGACCATCGCCATGCGGCCGGACCGTCTCCCAATGGTTGGGCCGCCTCCTCAGAGCTATACCACCTCCCCACGACTGGACCGCCGCCTCGCAGTAGGACCGCCGCCCCACGGCTGGACCACCACTCTGCGGTCGCGCTGCCCTGCGGTCTCACGCCGCCCTCAGCCGAGCAGCCTTGGGCCGGGCTGAGCCGCTTCGCGGCCTCGAAGTACCCCTCGGCCGAGCCGCCCTCGTGGGCTGGGCCGGACCGAGTGGGCCAGTCCGGGTCCACCCGAACCAGGTTGGACCAGGCCGGGTTGAGTCGGGTCAGTTCGACCAGGTCGGATTGGACCCTGGCCACTATGACCAAATTACATTCTTTTGGCCATAACTTTGACATTGGACGTCTGTTAGATGAACCATCAGCAGCATTGGGAACCTTCGAGCGAGTAAGTCTCTTTGAGTGATACCCCACTATGTTTTGGATTAATATGGGGAATGTTCAGGTTGGATCAAGCACAAATCCAACCAGGGCCCTGGGACTAAAAGGCTAATAACTCACAGACCGAGCGTCTGATTGACCAGTCGTCTATTACGTTGAGACCCTTATAAAGTGGTGGACCTCTGAGATACTTCTTCATGGTACTTCGTGGTAGTTGGAGTATCTACCAGTAGCTTGTGGAGTGGATCCTCCCGGAGATGAGTGAGCATAGTGCGGGAACCTAGTGGCTAGCTGAGACTTGATTACTGCTTACCATTTTGACTCGGAGTGACTTGACGGACATAGTGGGAAGAGCCTCTGTGTGACGTAGCATACCCACGGTGGGGGTGCCTCTGTGTGACAGGGCAGACCCCCGGTACTCGACAGTAGGATTACCTCGGTAGGCTACGAGGGGGAGCACCTCTGTGTGACGTGGCAGACCCACGGTACTCGACAGGAGGAGTACCTCAGCAATTCATGAGGGCGAAGCGCCTCTGTGTGATATGACAGACCCATGGTGGGGAGCGGCTCTATGTGGAATGGCAGACCCATGGTACTCGAAAGGATAAATACCTCAGTAGTCCATTGTTAGTGGGAAGCACCTATGTGTGACGTGAGAGGCCCACTATAATCGATAGAGGAGGAGTTCTCCATTAACCGAGGTGTCTGACATTGTGACTGGGAATGTTACTTAACACTACCCCTAGAATAAATCCTGGTTTGAGATGGGTCAGTACCTCTGTGTTTTCCTCATGATCGAGATGGATTACTTGATAACTTAGGTATATTTATGGGCATATACCAAAGTAATTTTATCTGTTGATTTCATACTTTTTGTTTTATCCTTGTCTGATTTTGTGAGACCTAGAGGGTCTCAGGGTCCCAACTAAGTATCCTTATACTCACCCCTACACGGGCTATGCCTGCACCTTGTTGTGTTGGATGCAGATGACGAACAATGCAGACTGAGGCTGAGAGTACCTGGACTGGACGGTACCGGGAAGTGGACCATACGGCGTGTCGGTATGCATAGGATACGGGTAGACGTGGAGTGCTGTGGAGGCGATATGTACTTACCTTTCTGGTAGGAACCTCGGAGGATAACCCAGC
Organism: Viscum album; assembly: GCA_963277665.1. Classification (NCBI taxonomy): domain Eukaryota; kingdom Viridiplantae; phylum Streptophyta; class Magnoliopsida; order Santalales; family Viscaceae; genus Viscum; species Viscum album. The sequence continues at coordinate 1,423,112,868 of OY728120.1, forward strand.
AGCTGAATTTCCCTTTTCTTCAGTTGTATTGTATCATAGTTGTACTTGTACTTTCCAGTTGGGCTTGTATTCTGGCCCCTTTTACTTACTACACTCACTCTATTTACACTTCAACTTACCTGTGTTCCTATCTTGTTGTGTGCTTGGTTACATGTTCTTACACGTTATAAAGGTAATGCCTTCCCAGTTTTAGGTAATAGGCCTTCAGTTCTAGTCGCCATCCCCTGGCCTATGGAAGGTGTATTTGGTGTAGTCACGGCACAGGCCCTGGGGGACGCGTCTTGACATAGGCTATATTGGTTAATTATTTTTCCTTACTCCCTAAAAACTTAAACCTAAAAGGTATTTGGAATTTATGTAATGAAATAATTTATAAAAATAATGTAATTATGGTAAAACTAAGTATGGTTTGTCATATTTTCAATCAGAGTATTTTTTATATGACTTCTGAGGTTAGGATGTTATTGTTTGAGGATAATTTAAGAGTTATTAATGTTATTAAGTGTTGATAAGTTAAGTTTGATAATAACTCAAAAGGTATAGATGGACCCCTGGCTTAGTTGAGATAATATTGGATATTTTATGTTGTTTGGGAATTAGGATGAGATAAAATTAGTGAAAACATTATATATAAGTCTAATTTTATAATAAAATCCCAATTTTTTTTGAAAATTATAGATTGTGTGGTTTTATAAAAAATAAATCCATGTTTATATCCAAGAAAGTGGATATATTTTTTTCACAAACACACATAGGGGTAATCACCTTAAAAAATTATTGTTGAGTATCAATTTGGTCTTCACTTAGTGCTTGATGAGTGTTTCTAAAGCTAAACACTGGGCTAGACACCCCCAGGGGATATGCTATGGTAATAATATTCTCTATACAATCCATTATAAAGTATTTATTATGTTACTTAGTCAATGATACTGAAAGCTAATGTGATGGTTTCAAAGAGTAAAGAATTTCCAGGTAGGATGTTTTCTGGAATTATTTATAATAATTCTCTTAGGATGTCAATTTTTCACCACTCACATTTACCCATTTTGGTTTTATAACAGATAAATCCTATAGGAACCAAGTTAACAATATATTTTATGTGAAACTATAATATTTTCTCACTGAGAAAATTAATGGGATATAAGATATAGTGAAAAATATTGTGGTAATTATTAATATGCTTTCATAAATTATGATTAAAGACATGAACCTTAGTTGAGTTTCCAAACACATCAAAGAAGAGGGGGACGGAGTATCATGTATGTTTAGATGATGAAGGAAAGAAGATTCAATTTCCTTCTTGTCAAAAATGTGAGAAGTGGAGCCTAAGGGGATGTCTTTAAGGAACATGAAGATGTTTTCTATGTGGTAAATAAGGGAATTAAGAAAGAATACACCAATAAAAAAGGAGGATTTTAGTTGACATTATGGAGTATAAATGACGTTATTCTTATAGACACAATAAAAATTTATTCTTTAAGATGTGATGAATTTGGGAATATTTAAATCCATTGTACTAATCTAAGGGATTGAGATGAAAATCAACACTAACATACTTCTAGACCATATGAACAAATAAAATCCTAAAAACTTACTATTATTGAAGGAGAAGTTTTTTTTCATTCAATATTTATTGATGTTTTATGTCAGGTAATTTTCCAAAATCTGAACTATTAGATGTTGATTTATAAATAAAAACATATAGTAGTATTATTATTGCATCTCAAATATATGAATCTTCTTTATGTTTTGCGGGATGTTACTACATATATATCTGGATCCTTTTTCATTAGTGGAATTCAACATGATATTTGGAATGAATTAGTCTACCTTTAAAAAGGGATCACATCAATTTAGTATTAGTAAATCTCACTTATTATCTTAATTCAAACAATAACCATCTTTTAGTGTATGGTTAATTATGAACTCCCTATGTAAATTAATCACATCCTTGGAGTGTTTTAATTGTGAGGATGGAAATTATTTAATGGGAGAGAATGAAATAATTAAATATTTTAATATATATATATATATATATTCTTTTAAATAACATAGATGTGTTTCATAACTTTTAATACATCAAACACTAATTTAAAATAAAACTATAAAATATTTTAATTATAAATATTAAATATTACTATTAAAAATATATTCATTGAATTAATGTGTACAAATAGAAGTAACTATATTATAAAATTTAGGAAGAATAAATGAATAAACATAGTAATGGAATAACTCCTTACATAGATCATTTTTTCAAGATTGGGAAGGAGGTTTCATCATGGGTTCTTCCCTAGACTAGTCCTGAGCTGAACTACAACGAGTATGGATTGATCGAGATCATCTATGGGATAAGTTCAAGCCCATAGATCTCATTGTGAATACCATGTTCACTGAACCACCACCTATAAATACCACCAAATATTATACTTCCCATTGGCCCTATGTATAAGTTTTGAGGATTTTTTCTAATTAATATTTATGAGAGTATTATTAATTTAATAAAATTATTATTCGAATTAAGACAAGTAAAATTCATTTTATAATAGAAATGGTTTATTCATGTAATGTGTTAATTTAATATAATTAATTATTATGAAATTTATAAACTTAATATAAAAAATATTTTATATTTTAAATCAAAAATCCAAAATTATTAAATGGGATCAATTTTATTTTTAAACGTAAAAAAAGGGTTTTGAGGTAAATATTTGTTACCATGTTAAAACAGTTATTTTTCAAGGAATGGTAGTTTTCTAAATATTATATTTTATTAAATTAGATTTATCTATTTTAGGAAAAATTACCTAATAATTTTTTCAAACATATGTAAAAATAAATTAACACCCATTTAATTAGTAATTAATAATAATTAATATTAAGAACACATGATGATTAAAATGACTTTTTTCTGCAAAAAAAAATTTAGTACATAATATATTTTAAACTAAAAGTCCATGTTCCCATATTTAGGAATTGAATAAGATAAAATGTATTCCAAATTTAGGTTCACTCATTAAAATTTTCTAATAAGGTCAATCTTATATTTTTAGAAATAAAATAATTACCATGCATAATGTTTAATAAATATTAGTATGTTTTAAAATGTGTAATCTAATGGGGTATGAATTTTACAAAAATAGCTTGATTATTTGACCTTATAAAATTCATTTTTGAGGCTATAAACACATTTCTACATCTCTCACAAACATTTCCCGATCTAACTCACCTAACTCTCATGCATTTCCACTTTTACCCCTTACCTAACATTCTTTTCCATGGATGTGTCTCACTTTTCACCTATAAAAGGATCTCACTTAAAACAACTTCAAACCACATATCTAGTAATAAATTCCCATGAAACTCTACCTATTTTAATTCCCCTAGATCCTATTTACATTTTTTGGAAGCCCTTGGTTATGAAAATATACCCCAAGTACTTCATTTCCAAAGAATACTTTAAGAGAATATCCAAACTCTTAAGGAAGTTAAAACATGTTCATGGAAGTCAAAAGCAAAGGTGAGGGTTTCTTGTTCTTAATTCTGAATCTTTGAGATAGGTTATATTTTTTATACCATTTTTTCATGAAAATTGTTTTATTTTGTCTTACTTCCCATGAAAGTATATTATTATATTCATAGGATATAAAAATATAAATAGATTTCTTTTCTTTATTCATATTTAAATTCAACAGTTATCCAATCTATAATGGTTTTTTGTAAACTCAAACACCATTTATTTTATTTATAATGGTTCATCATGAACTTTTTAATTTTATTATTATTTTCTTCCACCCTAAGATTTTATATTTTACATTATCATTCTCTCAAGTGAAAATTCTTCTTTGATTCAAATCTTCCTTAATGAATTTCTTCACCATAAAAGTATGAAACTATTAAGAATAATTCACATTTTCTTTAATAATTATTTTTTCATAAATTTATATATTTTTCGTTCCTTATTTTTTGTCCTTTATATTTGGAAACCTAATTAGGTGTTATCTTATGTGACCTACATAGTTCCCTTCCCATATTTCCAAAAGGATATTTTATTATCCCTTTTCTTAAATAAAAATTTCAAAAAAAATATTTTAAAATATTAAAATTGTTTTCATTTCATGATAAATTATTTTATATTCCACTCAAAATTTACTTGGTATATTCTTTATAACTTTTTCAAGGGTCTATTATTAAATTTTCTTTATTTAAAATGTAACATTTTAAAAAAATTACTTCACTTTTTGTAATATAACTTTTAAAAGTAACCTATAAATTAATATTTTTAGGAAAATGCTAAAAATGTTTTCAAAAATTTATTTTTAGGGATTTTCAAAATAAAAACTTTATTTAAGCATTAAAACCATTTTTTTCAACAAATATTACTTATTTGAAAATTTATTTCAAAATAAAAAATAATTCCTAATTATTTTAAAAAAGAAAATAGACATTTCATCTTATTTTTCAGAGTGACTACCCAATTATCTTGAAAAGGTATTGTATATCTATGTTAATATCCTTTATTAATTCCTACAATATTATCTAATGATACTACACATTATCTTTATCTAGATTGATTTTATCATGTTTTGTATTATCATGTAACCCATTTCCTTCTCAGGTTAATTGTTCTTTGATGGAATTATATAGGATTTCCTTATTGGAAACACATAATGTTGGACATATAAATGGTACCCCTTGATAGAATTCCAAATCATTATGTGAGAAATTAATATCTAGATATGAGTTGTTTATGATCTCTTAGCAGCATGCCTTGGTAATGTTTTATGATATCTTGGTGAACAACCTCAATAATATTTATATTATGAACCTTTTGGAATGGACTTTAGTGATATACTTATGAATGTATCTTGTTTATATTGTATCCACACTTCCATGTTATTACTCATTTTCTAATATTCATATTGTTTGAAATGTTCTTATATTCACGTTCATATGTTACACCCCATGTTTTAACTATGATTTCATGTTACTATAATATCTATTTCCTTATGATAAAAAATCTTTAAATGATTCTTGGCTCATGAAACCATGTTTTATTTAGTATTAGTAATTTATGATGTGTTCATGGTTCTTGATTATGTTTTCATAACAATATTTTAATCTGAATCTCATTTATATCTTTTATTGTTATTTCTTATAGTTACCCTTGCTACGCATTTGAGCTCACCCATTCTTATGTTTTAATTTACCAACTATATGAACAAAAGTAATACATATAATATATGTAGAAGAGTATCTTATGTAGAGAATTTTATGGAGATTTTGAATATTTATTATGGACTAATTATCTCATGGTATAGTAGAAAAAATTCCAATTAGTTGAGAAAGACATGGGTTTTATTTATTAGTTATTTTTCTGAACTATTTAAGACTATAAACATAAAAATGGTCTTGGGAATGTATTTAATTAAATATCTACTATAAATCATGTAATTATGGGATGTTATATTTGGGTTACCATATATATATTATAAGGATTTGTAACATTTTAATTTTTTTGAAACTCCTCAATGATATAGTTGTTTGTCTATGTTTCATACTGGGTCTTTGAAAACAATAAAAATGGTTTAATACTCAGATATATTTTCGATCTATATAATAGATAATTTTATATACGCATCGAGCGATTCCCAAAATCCATGGATACCTTTGAAGGATAAAGTATTGAAACTACTTATTAGTGATCTGCATCAAACATTTGTGAATATATTTGCAAAGACGGATTGAATGCTAAAAGGAGCACTATTAATTCATTATTCAATTATTTATTTGAAACATATAGATAAAAACTTAGATTAATCAGTATTTAGGGTATTCTTTCACTCTTATAAGAAGTTATAAATACCTTTGAATCACTATCGGTGGTATCAAAGAAAATCTATCTAATTTTGTTCTAGATTTTGAATGGATTAAAAAAATATGAAAAAGGTGTTTTCAGGTACCATGATATAGTTTATGCCAATATACTAATATTAGTTCCTAAAATATGGATATCATGATATAAATAAAAGAAACTTTCCCATTTTAGTTGTTCATTTTCAAGGACTATGATATATGTTTTATGGAAACAGGTGTTATTAACTTATTATGTATTTCAAAATAAATTTGTTCATTTTAGGAAAATATTTTATATCGTGTTTAACTGAGCACTATGGAATGGTTGCGCTTTACCACGAGGGATACCAAGACATAGTAGAAGTTTCCTGTAACGCCCCGACCCCAATTACCCAGAGTCGGTGCATTATTACAAAACATTGGCATGATCACAAGAAAGATCAAATCTCGAAAGACCGATTGGTTTAGTAGCCTTGGAAACACTAGATATATTCATAAGTTTTACATTACATCATAAAATGAAAAACTACTACAACAACATAATGTTTCCACAATCCACACTATTAACCCCTCATAAAATCCCTGCAGGTCATTCATAACTTACTTCTTCACATCCTGGGAAAAATAAAACATAGAAAAGGGGTGAGCTCAAATGCCCAGTAAGGATAACAATATAGCGGAAACTTTCATAAATAAGAATAAACATTTAAGGAAATGTATAACTAAAACAAAAGCCTTTTAAATATGAACTTTCAACATGGTATGGCATAAATAAAATGAAATAATTCCATTTACTTATTCACATGGATATTCTACTAATCGAATAATCACATGCAAAAATCAATAACCACTTTCATAATGTTGGAATGCATAATGCCAGACTATCATAACCACATAGCCAAGGCCTCGTGCCAAGACTACAAATAAGATTTTGTCAAGGCCTTGTGCCAAGACACTAGTTTGTCTCATGAGACCTACCGATGCATCGAGGAGCTATAGCGGGCTCCACCCGTCACATATTAAGTCCAATGCATTCCCATATGAAAAGGTTTAAACATAACATAAACATTCGTATTAAAACTAGCATACGAAATGTCAATACTTTCACCATAAACTATGAATGGTATAAAAATAGCACATCCACAGTCAAACATATCACAAAACCTTTAATACAATATAGAAGTTTTGTATCATAATAAATCAACTTCAAATAATCTTAAAATCCATCAAAGGATGTTGACATAGATGAAATCAAAATTCTTTTAAAAGAAATATCTCCTTTTATTTTGAAATCATTTAAGATCCATATAAAATAAAACATTTTCTTTGAAAATATTCTTATAAGCTTGTAAGTAAAGCTTTGAAGATTTTATAACGGCGTAAAATAACCGCACCCGCCGTATAAGTTAAAAAAAAACATTCTTACCTCAATTCTGTCGAAAAGGTTAAAAAGGACCTTGTTTTGAAAACGACGGAAAGATTCCTTTATAAACCTCTTATAAAAAAGTCAAACAAGGGTATAAATGACTTTAACCCATATTCTTGTAAATAGTAAAGATGTTTTGAAATACATTTTTAAGAAACATGGATGTGGATGATAAAGAGATCCCAGTAGATTATTACGTATAAACAACCTTGGATAATGAAGAGGTTGTAAAGTAAACCCTTACCTTGTACTTTTCCTTGGTTGGGGTAGGTTAACCTTCTGTATAATGGTGAAATATTTGTTATTAAATTATACAAGAATCATATATATTAATATGATATCATATATGATCTTTTAACATTGATTTGTTAATAATATCTTAGAATTATCGTCGTTTCGGGAGTTAACTTACTCATTTTCTTTTATATGTTTTGTTACATAAGACATGGTTGTTGTATCTTATTCATATCCAGAATGATATCTAGTCCTTAAACATCATTTTTAAATCATCAAATGATAATTATACTTGAATGGATATGATGGAGAATGAATCTCATCGCGTTCGTGGAGACGGTTGTCCGTACGTATGCACGAGCGACAATATCATTCTTTTGATATTAAAATAATATATAAATGGATGGTATATCATATATACAGAATCATTAACATGTTATATTTATTATTTACATGAGTTACACATCATTATTATACCCATCCAAATAATATTATATTTAATAACAATTACACCACGACGTGGAGACGGTAAGCCGTACGTACGCACGTATGGTGACATGTTATTCAAAGGGTGGATAGAATACTGAATATGGTTGTACCATATTTATAATAACATCACAGTATATGTGATATACTGGAGTTATTATTTTAGAATGGTAAGAACAAAGGAAGAAGAAGTGGAAGAAGAAATGAACTTGGAGAAGGGTGGTGAAATCATTACCTCTTCTTCGGGTTCTTCCTTTTGATTTGATCAAAATGGCTCCTTAGGTTGGCTTTCTGATCAAACTAAGGCCTCTAGGTTGTAGTGAGGGATGTTGGGAGAGTATTTCTGCAGAGTTTGGCCGAACAAAAAGCCTTTTACGGTGTGAAGAAATGATAAGGAGGAGTGCCCTTTTATAAGAGGGGTGAGGGGCACCTTTGGAAAAGCTAGAAATATTAATTTATAATAAATTCATATTCGGTTTCTAATGGCTCCAAAGCTTATTATTCAAAGTTTAAGGTGGGGATAGGTCGAAAACCACTCAACCAATAGAATTTAGACAGGTTTGGGTACTTATATTAACCTTATCTTTAAGTATTAACTCTAAGTTAATTAGTTTCACTTTTACAATGTCTCTTTGTATTTTTATACAATATGGTTAATAAACTTACTATATACATCCAAGCGACCCCCAAGTGGTAAATTAATGATGCACCTATCATGATATAAGTCTCTTGGTCGAAACGTAGATTTTTAGGAATTTAATATCAATTAATAATATAATATTTGTTTTAAGAACTCTTTTATGTCAATTTTGACACTATTCAATAGGTGATTTTTGTGAAACTCATAACAGATTGATTACTTCAAAAAAAGTCAATTACATCAATCCTAATATATCATATTATCCTAGAAAATTAGTTTAATTCATTAAAAGTTTCATATTATATTTGTTTTGGGTATTTATAATATCAATTATTTTAATTTTTCACTATTATAGTAATTACTGCATCATCATTGTGTCATAAATAAAATAAATTATATAATGTCTAAAAATTATAAATAAAATATAATTATGTATAAAATCTTTTTATCTTTCTAATGAATATTTATAATCTAAAATCCAACTTATATAACCCTATGTAACAATTGTTTTTCTAAAAGATATATGTTTGTGTCATTTTTGTATTCATTTTGACTTAATTAAAATAAAGTGTCATTATCACTTACAAGTGGATCCATGGGGTCCCAAAATCAACCCAAATATGCCCATGGTCGACCATGTATCAACCAATAGGTTTAAGACATGTTTTAGGGTAATTTAGTATTATTATAATATTATTTTTTAACCCTTATTTACCGGATTTACCCTTAACCATGGTAAATAAAATATTTACCGTAGTAATTATTCAAAATGTCTAAAAATAAAAGTTACCTATTTACACAATTTGAACATCCTGATTCCAGATATGGAATCCATTTTTCTAAATTCAAAACACAGAAGTGGCAGAAATTAATTTAAAATTAATTCCCGCTGTCAAAATAAAAAGCGTGTTTTTAAGAGATAATAACTATCAAAAGATTGACACTTGTTTATGTTCGGTTTAATTGTAAAATTTTGTCGAATGACCAACATTATATTAAATTGTAAAAATATATTATAAATATACTTTAAAACCACTCAAATTCATAATTTATCACTATTAATTATTTTGATTAAAAAAGTTGTTTTTAATTAAAATTTAGTAATTTTCACTATTCATCAAAATATGAAAGTTATCCGAAAAGTACCAAAATTTCACCTTAGGCTAAATTCGATATTCCGAATCCAAAAATGAAGTCCATTTCAAAATATAAAATATATATTATTTCAAAATTTAGGTATTACTATTCCTAACGGCCAGTTTGATTGGTTGTGGTGTGTGTTAAAACTCGAAGTTGCGTACAACACACGCTACTGTTTTATTCAAAGGAAAGCGTACCGTGGAAGCTTGGGAAGTTTCATTTTAAATTTTTTGATGTCTTCATTTAGTCAAAAAGTTTAAAATATTGTATTTAAAAAGGTTTCACTAAAAGTTGATAAAAGTGCAATACTGAAAATGAATCTGTTCTTGCATTATGACTAAGAAACTCATAATATGGATTCTAAAATTATAAAGTTTAAAATTTAGTTAATACTATTCATGACCTCTTTTAATGGCTTTTTTTTGGTAAGTCATGGTGCAATTTAACTCGGTGTTGCGTGTAGTGCAAGTTATTGAATTATTTTGAAGAAATAACACACTATGAAATCTTGGGGTGTTACATTCTCCCCTCCTTCAATAAATTGCGTCCTCGAAATTTGAAATTTTTCTTCGAAAATAAAAGGTTGAAAATACATAATATATTTGTGGGAAAACCCACATCGGAAATTGGGTTACTAAAATTTAGTCTTAATATGAGGAAAAGAGAAATAAAAGGGTCACCACAAAATTATGATCTTGATTAGGAGAACATTGGTGGAAATTAGAGACATATAATCGGAGGAAAAACGTAAATATTTATAGGTAGTGATTGAGGTCATCAATCACAAACAAGTGTATAATTGAGGTCCTTAAACTCATCAATATATGATGATTTGAAGTACCATCGGTTCAACAAAATATAGGGCATTGGGATAACACATTTTTGACGTTTCAAAATATCTTAGTTGAAATCCCACATCGAAAAATGAATTAACGAGGCCTCTATTTAAAATAAAGAGTCGAAAGTATGAAGATTACCGAAAATAACACATACTAGGGTTCCATGTAGGAAAATATGGATATGGAAGAAAAATCTAACCATCAATTATCTAATGGAGAGTGGTAGAGAACATGGCTATGAAAAGGCCAACAATCCCAAAGCCATAAATTAGTGATGATTTAAGGTACCATCTAGGAAAACATTTTTGTTCAAAGTTGCTTTTCTTAATATTGAGGAATTTATTTATGAGATTGGCTAAGATCATAAGGAGATATACTTACTTTATAATTAGAGTTTTATCCATTAATAAATTTCTACCACAAACTCATCTTTCACTCTAAAAGATAATAGAATGTAAAAAAAATTCTATTTACACTATTCGTATAGGGTTCCAAAATAAACGAATTTATAATTCATCTACATGATCTTTTAATAAAAACTACATTATTTAATCCAGGACATCTCATGGTCCAGTGGTAGGTGATACACCCTTGTCGCCCTTCGGTTGCGGGTTCAAGTCTCGCAGCCTTGCCGGACGCGACGGGTTGTCGCCCGACCTCCGGGTTGTCCTTTTATGGCAATCAAAAATAATCCAAACTAGAACTATCCAAAATACTTCTGTCCAAACTCACAGTCTAACATTTATAAGGAAGGTAAACATAATATAGATCCTTTTTACCCCGTAATAGCATATGAATACCTTCATCATGTATTACCATATTCCTTATTGATTACATTCATGCTCCCTTATTCCATATAGAATGCTGGATATACTTCATCAATCCAAAAATGTTTTAAACCCCAACAATGATGGAATATACAAATCATTAATCAGTTCCAAGGTAGTCAAGAATTTCCAATATATTTTTTCCAAAATAATCATGTATTATTCGAAAATCACTACCTCGGTATCAGAACTATATTATGGTTTATCATTCTCTCAACCATATATTTTCCAAAAATTTATCCTGCTATTGAGTCACTTTTCTTTTTTCCACACAATCTCAAGTCCTTAATGAAATAGTACTGCAGTACAATCCTTATATACTCCATAATTATTATAACAAGTACATTGTTGATACAACACTCAATTGACATAATCAACATAAGAACTCTAATCATTCCTCTTCATCTGTGGTAGTATCATAACTTGATTATTATCCAATAGCATCATTTGCGTCATAGTCTGATGACTGGGACATAGGTTCGCGTAGTGTCCAAACTCCTTGCAAATGAAGCATTGTACATTTGAAACCATTTTCTTACCCTTGCAGTCACGTACTTTGTGCCCTTTTCCTCCACACTTATAGAAAACTCCCATTCCTTTCAGGCAAGTTCCAGGGTGTTTCTTTCCACAGTTACCACATATGGGAAAATTCTTCTTTTCCCTCATCCCTTTATCCATCTTTCTCTCTTCTATCCTTTTCTTCTCTTGCTTCCCTTCAAATCCATAGGACTCAGTAATCTCTTTACTTATCTTATCAATACATGATATTATTTCTTCATATGATGATAATACATGGGAGACTATTTCTCTTATAAATTCTAGCTTAAGACCATGAAAGATATGATCCTTCCTTCTCTTTGGATCATGTGAATTTCCGGAGTTCTCATTCCTTCTACTGGGCGCCATTTCTAAACAATGGCATAAACTAGATCAGTTTATGAATCAAAATACATAATCCCATACTTATAAAACACTTAACATAAATTGAACTATTTATGGATATAATCCATAATCATAAGAATGTTTTCTTTAAGGAAGTATATACTCATAAACCCTTCAAAATTATTTGTAAAGAAAATGAGTGTTATCCTAAGCATATCCCCCGGGAGTGTCGTAACCAAGAGTGCAGCAAGGCCCGTTGTCGTGCACCAGTTCCCGTTCGAGTCTAGCTCAAAGCGGTGTTTTCGGGTTTTACCCCTAGGTACATTTGTGCCAGAGCTGCCTCTACCTGCTCGTATCCAGACAGGGATGTATTGCTCGGAAAACTCACAAAATCTCTACAATACCAAAATTCTAGGAAGTTCTTCTATACTAATCCTCAAAGTTCATCTTAGGTCTACGTGCTCTAATCAGAGTTTATCTAAATCTAGCTTCCAAGGTTTGTACTAAACTTCCTCTGATACCAACTGTAACGCCCCGACCCCAGTTACCCAGAGTCGGTGCATTATTACATAACATTGGCATGATCACAAGAAAGATCAAATCTCGAAAGACCGATTGGTTTAGTAGCCTTGGAAACACTAGATATATTCATAAGTTTTACATTACATCATAAAATGAAAAAATACTACAACAACATAATGTTTCAACAATCCACACTATTAACCCCTCATAAAATCCCTGCAGGTCATTCATAACTTACTTCTTCACATCCTGGGAAAAATAAAACATAGAAAAGGGGTGAGCTCAAATGCCCAGTAAGGATAACAATATAGCGGAAACTTTCATAAATAAGTATAAACATTTAAGGCAATGTATAACTAAAACAAAAGCCTTTTAAATATGAACTTTCAACATGGTATGGCATAAATAAAATGAAATAATGCCATTTACTTATTCACATGGATATTCTACTAATCGAATAATCACATGCAAAAATCAATAACCACTTTCATAATGTTGGAATGCATAATGCCAGACTATCATAACCACATAGCCAAGGCCTCGTGCCAGGACTACAAATAAGATTTTGTCAAGGCCTTGTTCCAAGACACTAGTTTTTCTCATGAGACCTACCGATGCATCGAGGAGCTATAGCGGGCTCCACCCGTCACATATTAAGTCCAATGCATTCCCATATGAAAAGGTTTAAACATAACATAAACATTCGTATTAAAAATAGCATACGAAATGTCAATACTTTCACCATAAACTATGAATGGTATAAAAATAGCACATCCATAGTCAAACATATCACAAAACCTTCAATATAATATAGAAGTTTTGTATCATAATAAATCAACTTCAAATAATCTTAAAATCCATCAAAGGATGTTGACATAGATGAAATCAAAATTCTTTTAAAAGAAATATCTCCTTTTATTTTGAAATCATTTAAGATCCATATAAAATAAAACATTTTCTTTGAAAATATTCTTATAAGCTTGTAAGGAAAGCTTTGAAGATTTTATAACGGCGTAAAATAACCGCACCCACCGTATAAGTTAAAAAAAACATTCTTACCTCAATTCTGTCGAAAAGGTTAAAAAGGACCTTGTTTTGAAAATGACGGAATGATTCCTTTATAAACCTCTTATAAAAAGTCAAACAAGGGTATAAATGACTTTAACTCATATTCTTGTAAATAGTAAAGATGTTTTGAAATACATTTTTAAGAAACATGGATGTGGATGATAAAGAGATCCCAGTAGATTATTACGTATAAACAACCTTGGATAATGAAGAGGTTGTAAAGTAAACCATTGCCTTGTACTTTTCCTTGGTTGGGGTAGGTTAACCTCCTGTATAATGGTGAAATAGTTGTTATTAAATTATACAAGAATCATATATATTAATATGATATCATATATGATCTTTTAACATTGATTTGTTAATAATATCTTAGAATTATCGTCGTTTCGGGAGTTAACTTACTCATTTTCTTTTATATGTTTTGTTACATAAGCCATGGTTGTTGTATCTTATTTATATCTAGAATGATATCTAGTCCTTAAACATCATTTTTAAATCATCAAATGATAATTATACTTGAATGGATATGATGGAGAATGAATCTCATCGCGTTCGTGGAGACGGTAGTCCGTACGTACGCACGAGCGACAATATCATTCTTTTGATATTAAAATAATATATAAATGGATGGTATATCATATATACAGAATCATTAACATGTTATATTTATTATTTACATGAGTTACACATCATTATTATACCCATCCAAATAATATTATATTGAATAACAATTACACCACGACGTGGAGACGGTAAGCCGTACGTACGCACGTATGGTGACATGTTATTCAAAGGGTGGATAGAATACTGAATATGGTTGTACCATATTTATAATAACATCACAGTATATGTGAGATAATGGAGTTATTATTTTAGAATGGTAAGAACAAAGGAAGAAGAAGTGGAAGAAGAAATGAACTTGGAGAAGGGTGGTGAAATCATTACCTCTTCTTCGGGTTCTTCCTTTTGATTTGATCAAAAGGGCTCCTTAGGTTAGCTTTCTGATCAAACTAAGGCCTCTAGGTTGTAGTGAGGGATGTTGGGAGAGTATTTGTGCAGAGTTTGGCCGAACCAAAAGGCTTTTAATGTGTGAAGAAATGAGAAGGAGGAGTGCCCTTTTATAAGAGGGGTGAGGGGCACCTTTGGAAAAGCTAGAAATATTAATTTATAATAAATTCATATTCGGTTTCTAATGGCTCCAAAGCTTATTATTCAAAGGTTAAGGTGGGGATAGGTCGAAAACCACTCAACCAATAGAATTTAGACAAGTTTGGGTACTTATATTAACCTTATCTTTAAGTATTAACTCTAAGTTAATTAGTTTCACTTTTACAATGTCTCTTTGTATTTTTATACAATATGGTTAATAAACTTACTATATACATCCAAGCGACCCCCAAGTAGTAAATTAATGATTAACCTATCATGATATAAGTCTCTTGGCCGAACCTTAGATTTTTAGGAATTTAATATCAATTAATAATATAATATTTGTTTTAAGAACTCTTTTATGTCAATTTTGACACTATTCAATAGTTGATTTTTGTGAAACTCATAATAGATTGATTACTTCAAAAAAAGTCAATTAAATCAATCCTAATATATCATATTATCCTAGAAAATTAGTTTAATTCATTAAAAGTTTCATATTATAATTGTTTTGGGTATTTATAATATCAATTATTTTAATTTTTCACTATTATAGTAATTACTGCATCATCATTGTGTCATAAATAAAATACATTATATAATGTCTAAAAATTATAAATAAAATATCATTATGTAGGAAATCTTTTTATCTTTCTAATGAATATTTATAATCTAAAATCCAACTTATATAACCTTATGTAACAATTGTTTTTCTAAACGATATATGCTTGTGTCATTTTTGTATTCATTTTGACTTAATTAAAATAAAGTGTCATTATCACTTACAAGTGGATCCATGGGGTCCCAAAATCGACCCAAATATGCCCATGGTCGACCATGTATCAACCAATAGGGTTAAGACATGTTTTATGGTAATTTAGTATTATTATAATATTATTTTTTAACCCTTATTTACCGGATTTACCCTTAACCATGGTAAATAAAATATTTACCGTAGTAATTATTCAAAATGTCTAAAAATAAAAGTTACCTATTTACACAATTTGAACATCCTGATTCCAAATATGGAATCCATTTTTCTAAATTCAAAATACATAAGTGGCAGAAATTAATTTAAAATTAATTCCCGCTGTCAAAACAAAAACGTGTTTTTAAGAGATAATAACTATCAAAAGATTGCACTTGTTTATGTTCGGTTTAATTGTAAAATTTTGTCTAATGACCAACATTATATTAAATTGTAAAAATATATTCTAAATATACTTTAAACCCACTCAAATTCATAATTTATCACTATTAATTATTTTGATTAAAAAAGTTGTTTTTAATTAAAATTTAGTAATTTTCACTATTCATCAAAATATGAAAGTTATCCGAAAAGTACCAAAATTTCACCTTAGGCTAAATTCGATATTCCGAATCCAAAAATGAAGTCCATTTCAAAATATAAAATATATATTATTTCAAAATTTAGGTATTACTATTCATAACGGCCAGTTTGATTGGTTGTGGTGTGTGTTAAAACTCGAAGTTGCGTACAACACACGCTACTGTTTTATTCAAAGGAAAGCGTACAGTGGAAGCTTGGGAAGTTTCATTTTAAATTTTTTTATGTCTTCATTTAGTCAAAAAGTTTAAAATATTGTATTTAAAAAGGTTTCACTAAAAGTTGATAAAAGTGCAATACTGAAAATGAATCTGTTCTTGCATTATGACTAAGAAACTCATAATATGGATTCTAAAATTATAAAGTTTAAAATTTAGTTAATACTATTCATGACCTCTTTTAATGGCTTTTTTTTTGTAAGTCATGGTGCAATTGAACTCGGTGTTGCGTGTAGTGCAAGTTATTGAATTATTTTGAAGAAATAACACACTATGAAATCTTGGGGTGTTACATTTCCAATCCGATTTGGGTCTTAATTTTCCCTACCCAAAATGGATATTCTCGGTGACATGGAATCCAAAACCTCTAAATGTAATTGTATGACCATGTATCAAAATGAATTCCAAAACCTCTAGGTCTATGGAGTTTAAAATAAAAATAAGTAGTTCATTATTCTACGGTGAATACCATTCTGACCATAATTTCAAATATTTTTTTAAAAATTATCAAAAAATGTTATCCAGTGAGAGAAGGATTTATACCAAACCAAAAAACATTTTGGTAGACGTGATCTAAGTTTAAAGTTGACTTACTTGGGAAATAATTTATAATATTTATAAAATTTTAAAATAAAGAATATATAAAAGTATTTTTTTTAATTTATGAATAATTTATAAATGATAATATAAAATGTTTATATTAAGTTCTTATTTGTAAATTATTTAAGCTACTCTAAAATGATTTTTGGAAGATAATATGATCTATATAATAAATAAAATCAAATATGAGAAATTTTCATTATGTTAACTATATGCATAAAATATAAAATGATTATTTTTTATAATAAAGTAGTATATAAAATATCTCATACACATAATGTGAATGATATACTATTAAATCCATGTAAATGATAATATGAAAATTTTATATTGGAGAAAATTGAATTATTCAAATTTATTAATAATAAAATTATAATTTATTTATAACAACATAGTCTATGAATTATTCATAAATAGAATATATCATGGTTAAATATATGATTTATTTACTTACTTATTTGTTCCCTACTTTATTCATAGATGTCAAATATTTATATTATGAATTTTTATTAATTATTTATTTTAAAATGTTAAAATGATTCTACATATTTTTCTACATGCATATAAAGAGTTACATTCTAAAGGTAATAATGGGCATAGTTTTTTCTAAATGGACTTTAGTTCATATTAAATTACGAGCCTAAATTAATAATTTGCTTATAGTTTATCCATATTAGTTATTATAATTACAATGGAATTGAGATATCGCTTGGGTAAAGTATATGTGTGTAGAGGTACTTTGGGTTAAACAAGTCACTAGCCTAGAGACTTATGTATTTTCTAGAAAAGATGGGGTTGGCTACCTATCCCTTTAGAATAACTATTGTGAGGTTTTTAAATTTCATATAATTCTAAGACTTTATATGAAAGGGTATTATATACATTTTAAATGATATGAATTTATATATGTATGAATAATTTTTTCATTAAATTTGAGTTTTTAAAATGATGTATCAGTTGTGTAAATAGTTACACATCAGTATGGATTGAAAAGGTTGGTTTGGTGGAAGGAATAGGATTCCCAACTCAATCTTCTGATGAATATATTCATGTTAAAGGAATAACATGAGATAATATGGTGATATTAAATCTCATTTAATATACTAACTATTATATTCATTCTAAATAAAACATTTTTCAATACCTTAACCATACAACTGAGTAGGTTCATGTTAAAGTTGGGTTCCCATGGACTATCTTGTGTCAGGGATAGTGAAAATGGATAACCCTAAGATTTAGGTAACCAGTTCCTTCTGTAATATTTATGTCACACTTAGCTAGGAAACCCTATGATATTTGATATCAAATGAATAGAGTTGAGTTTTTCAATACGATGGATTGAGAAAAGGGATGTATGATCAACTCTCCAAGATTTATATATGATGTGATTAATATAATGGTCTACCAAAATAGATAAGTGGTGAGATGAACACTAAAATTGACTCATTACTTAGTAAAATATGGATCTTGGATTATTAATGGATATGATGAAACTAAAGGGATCATCATTTTTGTTGGAGAAAATTTTATAAAATTCCTCATTAAATGAATGTAACAATGATACTCATCTTATAAATTTTTTTTGTTTTAGATATAATAGAATCATCATCGTATTTTAGATTAACATTGAGATATATATTTTATAAAGAAAAAATTTATTGAATTTATTTCCTAGATTGGTATTGAAACCTAATAATAGAAATTAAGAAAGAATGAAACCTCTATGTGTTGAAGGAACCTCTAACTAAGAAACAGGTTAGTGATGTAGTTCAAAAAATGGAATCATAAGATTATGATAATCATATAAAGGAATCACTATAATTATCAAAACTCACCCTTGTGACCATATAACCCATTTTTTTTAAAAACATTGAAACATAAAATATTAAAGACAACCAAAAAAGGATCTATAAAGAATAAGCAATGCATGAGAGGTGTGAGGAATTGAAGGCTCCCTTTTAATACAATATGGTATAAGGTACATCCAAATCAAATCATGTGATAAATATTTTTTGGGAATTTCAATGAATTGGAGAGATGAGGACCACCTATTAGGCTTGATATGGCTATGAAATTCATTCTAAAGTCACTCATGGAAAGGATCTGGTTGTAAATTATGAAGTATAATATGAATGAGTTCAATAAAATTTTACATGGTCTCTTTAATATGTTGGTAATTACTAAACAGAACATAGTAGGCCGAGGATAAAGTTCCATGATACTATTCATAGAGAACCTATTTTTTTCTTGAAAAAATATAAAATATATCAAGAAATTTTTTCAGAACAAAGCGCTAAGACAATGCATGAAACATAGGCCTGATGTGCCCAAAATTAATTTTATAAAAATATTAAATATATGTTATATTACCTGAACAGAGTATATTAAAGAAAATGTGATAAACCATAAATGGAGTCTTGGATAAAAAATATTGAGACCATGGTAGATTCCAGAACACAAGTTTTACCATAGTTGAGACCTAAAATGGGTCAGCATGGGACGTTCAGATAAAATCATCATTGGAAGGTGCATTTGGTGAATTAATCAATTCATTAATTCATTCATTAAGACCCTAAAAACCTAATTACCCTTATTTATGACACATTATAGAGGATCCCCAGGGTTATCCTCATAACCATGGGATTGTTGAGAGGATATATTCTCCCACCTCCATTGGAAAATTAGAATCAGATGATAACGAAACTCTAGATCCAGGAGAATCGTGGAATAGAGAATGCAAAAAATTGTGTGAGCTTTATTCATCGACAAATGATCCAAATTGAGAAGGTAATCATCAAATTTTGTATTCTTCCCCAATTGATTAAGTATATTGATCATGATCAAATCTATATCTTAATTTTCATTAAATCATTCCTTTACATGCTCTAATGTATTAGTTTTCAATGGATAATTAAATTAATCCATTTTATTCCATGTTTCTCACCCAAATAATCATAATATATTTTTTTTAGAAACACTTGTCCAATTATTGTTTCACTTCTTTATCTTATGTTATCCCCCCTCTTTTCTTCATGTTCTTCGGTGATTGGTATATGGGGTCTCGGTTCGACATTACCTATCAGGATTGTGCCTGATTGGACCCCCAAATTCATGAATAATTCATGTTAAATGAAGGGTTTTAAAAATAAGGGATGTATTCATAGGATTTTTAGGTTTTGTTTGATTTCATTATGGATTCAGGATATGAAAAAGATATAGTACTTCATGGGAGGCAAACAAGGAGCATATGTGCATTGATGAGGTGAAATCAAAAGCTGTTTTCTAAACAAAGGATATCCAGAAATGATAAAATAATTCTTACCCTTAGATTTTACTTGTCCAAAAGTTTATATTTGACATTGTGGGTGTGGATATGTTACTCAAGGTAAGATCTAAAATTTCTGCAAAAAACCTGACTACACAGCATGTACTGGGATGAACACACACTGTTTAGTTCTCCTAAGGTTGTGACAATTGGGATTTGGAAAAATTTAAGGATCACACCTTGTGTGACTAGGTCACACCCCATGTGAAACTCCCTAGGTAATCAAGCCATGTGGAAGAACACACGATTTGGACTCTGAGTGGGAGTAAACTCCATGTATCAGAGTACACATACATAGGAAACTTTACCTGGACATATCCAAGAGCATGGGTAGGACCCCATATAGATGAGGCAAGCCATCTAGTTCACTTAAATTTCATTTTGGGATATATGGTCAATGATCCATGTATCTGTAGTGACACATCGAGGTAGTGGAGTGGGACCATGAGAAATGTGTGTCCCCTTAGCCATCGTGTACCCCTACAACTTTTTTGAGGAAATGTATGCCTCTCATATCTGGTTTTTTTGGACTCAGATATTGGCCCAAGGGTAGAATATCTTGAGTTTTTTAATGTTGAACACAATGGTAGCCTTCATAGTGTATTTTAAGAGATATTGTGTCATATTCTAGGTGTGATTCTTGATAATGGAAGTGATCAGATAGGATCATAGAGTTGTACCCCTTATCGGATAGGGAGAAGGTCCTCTATCTACTTAGTGGTACCCCCTACTAGATAGGGCATGGGTCCTATAACTACTAATTCATACTGCCCTATCGTATTATGGCATTGGTTATCTATCTACCGAGTGGTATTCCCAGTGGAATTAGGTCATTAGTCCTCTATCTACTAAGTGGTACTCCCAATGACAATAGGTCATGGTACTCTATATGTAGATTGGTAACCCTCTATGGAATTAGGCTACAGTTCCTCTATCTAATGAGTGGTACCCCCCCCCCCAATGGCATTAGGTCATGGGTCCTATATCTACTGAGTGGTACCCCACCCATCTATAGAATTAGGGTGTGGTTCCTCTATCTACAGAATGGTACCCCCCCCCCATTACATTAGGGAATACTTCCTTTATTTACTGAGTGATACCCACTAGGAAATTGGGGTGTGGGTCCTTTATCTATGGAGTGTTACCCCCTATGGAACTAGGTTCACGTCCTCTATCTATTAAGTCGTACCCCCTGTGGAATTAGGTCTTAGGTCCTCTATATTTTGAGTGTTACCCCTATGGAATTAGGCGGAGGTTCCTCTATCTACAGAGTGGTACCCCCTATCGGATAGGTTGCAGTTCTTCCTTACACTGAGTGGAACCCCCTGATGTACTCAAGTGTGAGTACTCTAATCATAGATTATGCCCCATTTATTGTGTGGCATAGTGGGGAGTTGTGGGCCCCGTACATGTTTACTTCTATGGAAATACAAGTGAGATGTTGGGAATCATCGATGAACCCTTGGAACTGATGAAAGACTCTTTTCTAAGGATGGGATGTGAGATGGAGATCCCATTTCTATTCCATTTGTGCTTCTATTGTTGAGCATATATATATATTATTTATTTATTTATTTATTTATGATGTTTGATTTTTTTACTCTCTTAATTTGGGTTGATATTTCTATTTTTCTATCATGCCTTTTACTGCTCCCCCTTCATATTTTGGGGCATCCTATGGGGTATGTATATACTCCCCCATTAATTGTATTTTCCCACACATATCGTGTCTTATACAGGCAAAGTAAAAGACGGTGAGGATTACAATGGATCATAGGGATACCCTAGGGAATTATACCATGTACAATTGTTAGATATTAGTGATCTAGATTCGAGATCTCTTAGAATTTTAGTTTTTGAGTTTTTCCATTTTGGGAAATATTTTTGGTTGGCCATGAATCTTTCCCCTTTTTACTTTTCAGTTTACACTATCGTACTCTAATACACCATAGAGGTTTCACATGCATAGTTTATTCTCAAGATGATTTAATTTTTATTTTTTTTACTCTGTAATTATGCATGGAGATTGTCAAGTTTCTGTGTACAAGTACATTAGGAACAGGAATATCATTTTAGTTATTAATTTCAGTGATTTTCCCCACCCATGTCTTATATAGGCAGACTTGGTGTTGTTGTGGAATGATCCATGCTGGTTCGGGTCATGACATATTGGCATCAGAGCAGTTCATTCCTTTAGTTGGTGTTTGGAGTAGTCCAATTATGGGGATTTATTGGGAATTTAAGGAAATCTTGTGAAAGGGTCTTGAGTTCACCTTTTAGGCTAGGGAATCTAAGGTCGATGTAGTATTCGATGTTTCCATTCCCCATGACCTTCACTACTTAATTTTTGGCTCAATTTACTAAGACATTTCTTATAGAGAACTGTGGTACATGTATCATATAGAATACAGTCTTTTTATTATCCTTATTGAATCATCTCCCCATGTTTACATATGCTCATCTGACCATGGAATATCTTGATTAAATTTTCAGGATGCCTCTGTAATGACAGCCAGCCAGGGTATCTGTTCTGGATTATGAAGATCATCCGATGAGTGATGAGGACTTAGTTCTGGGTACTTTAGATGAGATTCTTCCTCTAGGTGTACAGGTAGCATAATCTCCACATATTTAGTAGTAGATAATACCAATAGAGTAGGCTGAGGTTGTGTACAAGCTTAGCACTCTCTGTAAGTTCTAATGTCAGAGGACACTAAGGTTCCAAGGTGAGACAAACCACCAAGTGATAGAGAATTATCTAGATATAATGACCCATATTTTCAGGATTATCTAAACAATGATTGATTAGTTGGTTGCACTATAAGACATCATTTTCCATAAAGTATCTGGGCATAGGTGGAGTCTTGCTACACAGATACCTGATGAGTTGAAACTCTCATGGACTAACTTCAATCAGCTGTTTCTTGAGGCGTACTACCCTTCATGCTTGTGCTCAATTCGAGTTCAAGATATTATAAAGGATTCGAAGGATGGATAATAGTGACTAAGTATGTCGCATGGTTTATAGATCTTATGTAATACTCGCTTGAAATGATTCTAGATGGATACTTATACACATGGAATTTTGAGTAGGGTCTTTATAGATATATTTTTTCCAGTGTACTACCCTTGTGCAATCCAACCTATGTCAGTATGTTGGGGTGTAAAATGGTAAAGTAGGTCTCCCTTTCATAGGAATTCTAGAAAGTTAGAGGTGGGAGTGGCTGTTATAGGACTGAGTTACACACAGTATCTAGCAGACTCCAGTCGGTAGGATCTCAACATCAGAGACCTCCCAATGACCAAACTTAAGATTGTGGTTATGCAGTATACAGACCATACATATGACCATGGAAGTCTAGAGAGGGTTAATTATATGCATGCTATGGGTGAGGTCATATAACACATGATTTCCTGACCAAATGCGCTGAGGAGGGCATACATATAGAAGATGTACCACCATGGAAGCGGTAAGAACATGATCACAGATCTCCCAAGTGTGGGTAAGGTGGCCAAAAGGGAGTTTGAGCTATTATAGTAGCACGTGGATCTTCAATAGGGTCATTTTTCTATGGAATTTCATGCTATGAGATCTATCAACCACCACCACCATGTATCCCACGTCATCCTCAGGGATCTAGTGGTCGAGGTAGCAGACAACTACATGAAATGGATGTGTATGACCCGGTGGAACATGAGATGATTAGAGGTATGATATGTGTTTACTATACTCATTATTTAGTTTTATTAGATGTATTTTCAAGTCATATATTCATATATTTACTCCTGGTGTGTGATGTAGAGCTCCCAGTTTCGGCTTTATCCCAGCATCTTTATCTTGGGGTTCATACGAGGAACACTTCTTCAATATCTTCAATGTGCCGATAATAAGAGATATTGTTTAGTGGATATTGGTTATCATGAGACCTTTTAGTCATCACTATGGAACTCTATAATGTCATCGTGGGTATGGATTGGTTTTCCATAGTCTGAGTCTAGATTAATTGTGACTATAGATGAGCCAGAATCTATCTCAATTATGAGAGATATTCTCTGTTGTGTGAGAGAGTGATCTCACAGTATGACAAGTGAGTTTTATCAGTATGAGGTTTTTTATAGAAATATCCTAGATTGTATCCACTTTGATTACCTTGATGTGAAAATAGAAACCATTTACCTGGATTGAGCAGTGCCAGAGGGAATTTAAGGAGTTCATATTGTGGATGATGAGTGCTCTTATTTTGAGACTACCAAAGGATGATGTAGAGTACGTAGTGCATTGAAATTCCTCATGATATGGGATCAAATTCATGTTGATGAATTGATATGGAATTATCACTTATGGGTCAAGGTAGTTGAGACTTCATGAGAATAACTACATGAATCATGTCCTAAATATGGAAGTAGTAGTCTTTAATCTGAGGATTCATACACACAATCTTCTAGAAGAGGGAATTGTGGTTTTTTCATACCATCAAATTATTAGGTATGTATTCTTCAAGAGAGACTTGAATCTGAGACAAATTTGTTGATTATATTTCTAATAAGACTATGAATTTTAGATCATCTATGCTTTCAGGAAGGGAAATGTGGTAGCATATAACCTTATCAGGAAGTCCAAAGAACATTTGGTGTAGGAGGAATCAGAATAGTTGTATTCCATGTATTTGACCCTAGTTGGGAAGGAGGGTTCGACTTTTCTTTATTCAATGTTGTGGAATCCTCTACTTTTCTGTTGTGTGAGAGAGTTTTATTTTGCGGATATCAGTTGTGAGGTCTTTCATGACTATATATCCTTTGGAGATTCACCTGATGGATTTTCTTAAGGAGGGAATCATGAAATCCTTTTCTAAGGACAGACGGTGGAACCAGTCATGATGAGTGAGGAGGTGATAAGAGAGTTTCAAACATCTACTTTGGCCTTGAATCCTAGTGTGTGGGAGATATATAGATACCATTAGTGGTAGTTTTGGTGGTCCTTCATAAAATAGATCATGGTCAGTTTTGTCTCATGGTTCCTCACCTATCAGTAGGTGAAGGATGGGCACCAAGTTCCTTTAGGTTTTTTAGACCCTTGATGTTATGAAGCGGATATAGGAAGTGATAAAAATGTAAATTGTGGTAGGACTTCCATGGACAGTGAAAGGCCATGATGCCCACAGGGTGATAGTTGGTCGACTCATGATGTTGGAATACTTCCTTTCTATCATGGAGAAGATTTTAGTGGAGAATTTGGGGAAATTATAAATATGAGAGATTGTTCGCATTTATGGGGTTCCCTCAACTATGGTCCTTGACCATGAGGCATGGTTCATGTCATAGTTGTGGAGAGGCCTTCTAGAGGATTTCAATACCTAGATGAGGATGGGTACAATCTTCTACCCCCAGATAGTTGGGATGACTGAGCACACTATCCAGGTGATGGAGGATATGTTGAGGGAATATTTTTTTTCATTCGGAGCTAATGGGATCACTTTACAGTGGTAGTTTTTCTATACAATAACAACTACCACTCTACTATCAGCATGGAACCTTTTGAGGACCTATACGGAAGATCCTACAGGACAACCTTATACTAGACTGAGATTCATGAGGCATCTTTTGTTTGGCCAAAGATGATGTAGGAAATGACAGAGAAGGTCCAGGTCATTTACGAGTGGATGATTTCAGTCTAAATTGGGCAGAACATATATGAAGATCAATTTCGTAGTCCCTTGGATTTCAATAAGAGAGACCACATTTTTCTGAGAGTATCCTTGCAACAAGTATGGAAATGATTCAGTATGGGAGGAAAGTTTTCCCCGATGTTCATCGATCCATTTCATATCTTTAAGAGAGTTTGTGAGGTTTCTTACTTCTTCTACTAGCCCCCATAGTTGGAGTAGGTGTAAAAAGTCTTCCATGTGTCACATTTGTTTTCATATGTGCATGACCCTATGCATGTTATTGACTGGTGGGATATGGACATTGAGTATGGATCTACTATTGTAGAGAACCCATTTTAGAATGATGATTTTTAGGATATGACCCTTAATAGATGAACCATTCCCTTGGTGTGTGTGTGTGTTATGGAAGCACCGGAGCATGTAGGATAGCTCTTGAGAGTGGGAGATCCTGAGGTGGGATCAATATCATGAGTTTTTTGTTTTGTTTTTACTTTTTGGGGATGAAAAATAATGAAGGATAAAATAATTTATAGACCCTATTTTTTTCATTAAATACCTAGAAAAATATATTGAAATATTTTCAAATCCAAACATTAATGCATCACATTATTCAGAGGCTCGGTGTTCGTAAAATTAATTTTATAAAAATGTTATATACTTTTTATATTATGTGCACACATTTTACTAAAAAATGGGATAACTCTTAAATGGGGTCTTGAATAAAAATCTAATACCATTGTTGATTCTGGAATGTTATTTTTACCTAATGTGTGGCCTAAAATGGGTCGGCATGGGATGTTCAGATAAAATGACCATTGGAGGATGAATTTTTCGGATTAATTAATTAAATATTCAATTAATTCATTAAACCACTAAAAAATAATTCCCTCAATTTAATCCACAATATGGGGGATCTCCAAGGTAACTTTCATAACCCAGAGATAATTGAGAGGAGAAATTCTCTAACCTATATTTGGAAAAGCAGAATCAGATGACAATAAAACTCTGAATCTAGACGAATCGAGGCACAACGAATGCAATGACTTCTATCATTCATTGGAGAGTACATTATTCATTTAAAAGGGATACAAATTTATTTAGGAATCATAATTTTTTTATTCTTATCCAATATATTAAATAGATTTATCATGATTGAATCTATCTCTTGATCTTTGTTAAATTTATCCTTTGCATGTGCCTATGTATCTGTTATCCATTGATTATTAAATTAATAATTATAATTCCATGTTTAGCACCTCAGGCACAAAAATATATATTATTCATCCAAGAAATATTTTCCAATTATATTTTCTCGTCTATTCCTTATGGGTTTTCCCCTCTCTTCTTTATGTTCTTCACTGATTGGCCTATAGGGTCACAACTCAACATTACTGGGTGGGATCGAGCCTAATTAGACCCCAAGTTTTGGGAGGATTTTCATGTGATGAATTTTTTGATGAATAAGTAATGGATTCATATGAGTTTTAGGTTGAGTATGATAGCTTCATGGATCTGGGGTCTGAATCAGATATGGTACGACATGGTAGGAAAACTAAGTGCATACAGGTGTTGAGTGGGAGAATCAGAAA
The DNA here is from genome assembly GCA_963277665.1 of Viscum album. Taxonomy (NCBI): domain Eukaryota; kingdom Viridiplantae; phylum Streptophyta; class Magnoliopsida; order Santalales; family Viscaceae; genus Viscum; species Viscum album. Next base: position 1,423,140,683 of record OY728120.1, read on the forward strand.
TCCATTTTCCAGTCAATACACAGATAGAAATGATAATATAAGGCTTTTCATTTTATTCCTGGTATCCTAGAGGAAATATTAGATATAGTGTATAGGGATATGTAACACTAGAGTTGAATTGTAATTTCTAGAAAAAACCCAGCTACACAGCATGTATTGGGATGAACACACATCATATAGTACCACTACGGAAATGACTATAGGATTTTGGAAACTTTTGAGGATCACATTCCATGTGATTGGATATCACACTATGTGACCCTCTATGAGTAGATAGGCCATGTGGTGGAGCACACTGGTAGGACCTATGCAGGAGGACTTTCTATTTATCGGAGTACACAAACATGAGAAAATTTACATGGATATGGCCAAGAGTAAGGTAAGGGCCTCAAGTAGATGAGGAATTCCATTTAGTTCCCTTATATGTCATATAGGTCCCCAAAGTTAGTTATTCATGTAGATATTGTGACACAACCAAGAAGTGGAGCAGGACCACATGTTGTTTGGTTCCAGTTACACGTTATGTACCCCAACTTTTTTTTGATGAAACTTCTACCTCTTGTATCTCCTTCATTTGGACATGGATCTTGGCTTGTGAGTATCCTGTCCATAGTGTATTTCCATGTATAAAATTATGGTATCCTTCATGGTGGATTTTGATATAAGATTTGAGTTTTTTTAGGCATGACACCTCTTTAGGCGATGCTCGATGATGTGAGTGATTGGGTGGGATCATAGAGTTGTACCACCCTATGAGATAGAGTGTGTATCCTCTATATACTTAGTGGTATATCATATCAAATAGTTTTCAGGTTCTATATCTACTGAGTGGTACCCCATATGTAATTAGGGAATGGGTCCTCTATATACTATGTGGTACCCCTACTATGGCATTAGGGTGTGGGTTCTCAATCTACTGAGTCATGCCCCATATGGAATTTGGGTTCTAGTCCTTTTTCTACTGAGTGGTACCCCCTATAGAATTAAGCAGTGAGTCCTCTATCTAATGATTGGTAACCCCTCTCCCTTGATGGACACTAGGTCGGGGTCCTTTATCTACTGATTCGTTCCCCCTGTGGAATTAGGGTGTGGGATATCTATATACAGAGTGGTTCACCCCCCCCCCCAATGGCATTAGGGTGTGGGTCCTCTATCTATCGATTGGTACCCCCCCCCCATGGTATTTGGGTGTGGGTACTCTATCAATTGAGTGATACCCCCTATAGAATTAGGGAACATGTCCTCTACCTACTAAGTGGTACCTTCCAATGGAATTAGGGAACGAGCCCTTTATATACTAAGTGGTGCCCCAATGGAATTAGGGAACAAGTCCCCTATCTACTAAGTGTTACCCCCTATGGAATTATACCACATTTACTCTATCTACTAAGCGGTACCCCATATTGGATAGGGTGTGAATCCTTCTTACAATAAGGGTAAACCCCCTAAATCACTAGGGAATAGGTCCTATTCTCAGAGATTTTACCCCCTAAATTGTGTGGCATAGTGGTGAGGAATTTTCCCTCTACATGGTAACATTTGTGCGAGTACATGTGAAATTCTAGGAATCATTGATGAACCCTTGGAACTAATGGCAGACAGTTTTCTTGGGTTGGGCTATGAGATAGAGATCCCCTTTCTCTCTCATTTGGGATTCTTTTATTGAGAATATACATACATATATATAAATATATTTGTATCCATGATGATGTATTTTGTTACTCTCTTTATTTGGTTTTAGATTCCTATTTTTCCATCATGTCTCTTATTTCTCCCACGTCATCCCTGGAAACATATCCTATACCCATGATTTAGAACTGTGGGTATAGCCAATACCCAAGGTCTTAGGATCCATGGAATATGGAGGTGTTGGTGTAGCCTATGAGATTTAATCATACACATGGTTTTTGTTAAATTGTGGGAATATATATATACCTACGATTCTCCAAACCATGGGCATATCCTTTCCCAGTATAAAACATATACCCAAATTTCATTGAAATGTGGTTATAGCTAGTTGTCCATATTTGGTAGTAGTGGTCCTTCCAGCCCATCCTAAACCTTTAAATAAATTAGAAACCATCGTTCACATTCAATTCAATACAAATATTGTATATTTAACATTCAACCTACTACTTGTAATAAATGTCAAACCATTTACAATAATATAACATACATATCCATCCATACAACCAATCAATTCAATTCATTGAACCACATCCACATGTCTCTTTACTTAAATTTTAAAAATAGAGGGGATCAATATCTCCCCCATCTCCAACATCCTCAAACTCATCACCATCAGCAACATCCTCTTCACCAACAGCATCATATGGAGAAGAAACATCATCATCATCATCATCATTATAACATCCACCACCACAACCACCAGCATATCAACCACCACTAAAACCACCAATGACATCACTCAGGGAATAATTTAAATATCACATTTAGTCTATATATAAATCAATATTAGTAGTATCCTCTGATATAATTGATTGACTTATAACTAAAATATATTTTAGGAAGTGTTCAGTGATCAGTTTTCTTCATTTATGCTCCTATAAATATATTTTTTGGCCTTAGAAATTTATTCATGAGTGCATTACATCTCAGTATTCTAAGAGGGTCGTGAGGATCCTAGTGAAAATCAATACACAGTGGGGATGATGTTTTTTTTGGGTCTACATCGAACTATACTTTACTGCTCCTCACCTAGTACCTGACTCAAATGATCATTTGGACCAAATTTTTCATCTTCTTTATCAACAAGGGACTCCATGTAAGACTATTGAAAATATAAACAAGATATTTAATTATGAATTATGCATAAATATTTTAAATATTAATAAAAAACATACAAAATTTTCTTTTTTTTCTCTATTTACTACACTTCCATCCTTTTACTTCCTACTCGAGCAACCTAATTTTTCTCAAGGCACACAGCTTTCAATTACCAATACCACTTAATAAAAATGAAATTGATTAGTATAATACTAAATTATTGAATAATATGAAGGTGATAAACTTGTAATTAATTAAAATTGAACATGTTGAAGAAATCCATAAAATTAACCAGCATCTAAATATACATTTAATTATAAATTTAACATGAGTGTCATAATAAAAAAAATATATAAAACTTATAATTCTAATCATGCGTACGATATGGATTCCTCTTATATGTTCATTTCAATACAATTATATTTGTGTTATGTTATTTTTTTATTCACTCACTTGGTAATTTTAATCAGTTGATCATTAGGTTCATTTTTAGTTTAGGTTTTTTTTCTAAAGTGGTCATTTGGAAAATTAATTCATTTAGGCCAATTGGGTCATTTAGTACAATTAGTCCAACTATTACAATTATGCCAATTATGCCATTCAGTCCAATTAGTCCATTTAGTCCATATAGGTCAATTATAAAATTTAGGACAATTAGGCCATTTACTACAATTATACCACTTAGGTTATTTAGGCTAGTTAGTCCATTTAGGCCATTTATGCTAATTTGGGAAATTAGACCATTTAGGCCAAATATTTTATTTCATCCATTTTAAAAACTTTATACCAATTAGGCTAATTAGGACATTTATTTGGACAATTTCAGATTATTAGGAAATTTAGGTCAATTATGCCATTTATTAGGCCAATTTAGGCCAATCGGTCCTTTTATTCCAATTTAACCGAATTTTTCATTATGCAAATTTAGTCCAATTAGTAATTAAGATAGTTTTTTATTAGTAAATTAGGCTAGAAGGTGAATTGGCCACTAGTACATTAGTAAATTAGGCTAATAGGACAATTGGACACTTAGTCATTACGTTTTTAGGACAATCGGCCATTAGGACATTAGGTTGTTAGTTGAATTGTCTATTAAGCCATGAGTCCATTTGTCCAATTGGCCAATTTGACATTATACCATTAGGCCAATTGAAAAACTTTCCATTAGTCCATTATTCCATTAGTCTATTAGTCCATTAGTCCAATTTTACATTAGGACAATTGTCCATTATTCCATTAGTCCAATTCTACATTAGGTCATTGGGCCATTAGACCAATTTTCCATTACACCAATTTTAAATTAGACCATTAAGACAATTGTTCATTAGGCCATTAGGCCAATGTTCCATTATTCAATTTGGACAATTGGTCAATTGGTCAATTGGGTCATTAGTCCATTATGTCAATTGGACAATTGTACATTTGGTCATTCGGCCAATAAGCCATTAGTCCATTTGGGAAATCGGTTGTTAGGTTTTTAGGCCAATTTTATAATAGGATATTAGTCCAATTGGTCATTAGGCTATTATGCCATTTTTTCAATTAGGTCATTAGGCCATTAGGTAATTATACCAATTGACCATTAAGACAATTGGCAATTAGGGAATTGACCAATTGGAAATTAGGCCATTAGGACACATGGTAATTAGGTCATTAGTCCATTATTCCATTGGGACAATTGGACAATTGGCCATTAGTCCATTAGTTCAATTGTCCATTAGTTCATTAGTCCAATTGGTTTTCATTCTATTAGGCCAATTGGCCAATTGGACCGTAGTCCATTTTTTCAATAGGTTGTTAGGACATTAGGTCATTAGTCAAATTGGCCATTTTTTTCATTAGTCCATTATGCCGCTTTTACATTAGGACATTAGGCCATTAGTCCATTAATTCAATTGGAAATTTTTCCATTATTCCATTAATCCATTGGGCCATTAGGCCATTCGTCCATTAGTTAATTAGTCCATTAGGTCAATTTGATAATTAGCTATTAGAAAATTAAGACATTGGGAAAATTTTCCAACTTTCAATTAACTCATTTGACCAATTTTCTATTGGGCCATTAAGATGTTAGGCCATTAGGTTGTTATGCCTATAGGTCATTAGGTCGTTAGGCCATTAGGCCTTTAGTTCATTGGGCCTTTAGGACATTAGGCCTTTAGGACATTATTCCTTTAGTACATTAGGTCTTTAGGCCATTAATCCTTTTGGCCATTAGGCATTTAGGCCATTAGGCCAATTTTCCAATTGGCCATTAGGACATTTGGTCAATTTTACATTAGGCCCTCTGGACAATTGGCCATTAGGCCATTAGGACCTTTGGCCAATTGTCCATTATATTGTTAGGTTAATTTTCTATTAGGATATTAGGACAATTTTTCATTTGTCCATTAGGACATTAGAAAATTTGGTGATTAGGATATTAAGGAAATTTTCCATTAGTCTGTTAGGCCAATTAGACATTATGGTTTTATTCCAATTGTTTGTTAGGCCATTGGGCCAATTGGACAGTTTTTTGTTAAGCCATTAGGCCAATTGGACGTTAGGCCATTAGAAAAACTGTCCAATTTTCCAATAGTCAATTAGTATAATAGTCCATTAGGCCATTAAGAAAATTGTCCAATTATCCACTAGGCCATTACACCATTACCCCATTAGTCCAATTGGAGAATTGGCCATTAGGATGTTAAGAAAATTCACCGTTAGGTTATTAATCCAATTGGTCATTACGTAATTATGTGAATTGTCCATTAGGGAATTAGGCCAATTGCCCATTAGGTTGTTAAGCCAATTGGTTGTTAGGACATTAGGCCAATTGTACAATTATCCATTATTCCATTAGGATAATTGGACATTACAACATTAGGACATTAGGCTAATTGGTAAATTAGTCATTAGGTAGTAGGGTCAATTGGTCGTTCATCCACTAGTCCAATTGTCCATTAGGGAATTAGGCCAACTATAAATTAGGTCATTAGTCCATTAAACCAATTGTCCATTAGGACAATTTTACATTAGTCTGTTGGGCCAATTGGACATTAATACAATTTTCCCTTAATCCATTGGTCCATTAGGCCCACAATCCAACTAGCCATTAAGACTTTAGTCCAATATTCCATTAGACCATTAGGCCAATTGGCTAATTGAACATTATTCCATTAGTATAATTGCCCAATTGGTAATTAGGCCATTTTTACATTAGTCCAATTGTCCATTAGGCCAACTGGTAAATTTTTCATTAATCCATTAGGATAATTGGGGAATTGGACATTTTTCCATTAGGCCAATTGGCCATTATGTCATTTTTCCATTAGTCCAGTTGGACAATTGGCTATTAGTTCATTAAGATAATTTTCAATTAGCCCTATTGGATATTATTACATTAGGCCATTGGGCTAATTGGCCATTTGGCAGTTAGGCAATTAGGATAATTAGACATTACGTCTTTAGACCAATACGCCATTAGGACATTACACCAACAGGATGTTAGGCCATTTATCCAATTATACATTAGGCCATTAGGACATTATTATAATTTTCCATTAATCCAATTGGACATTAGGTTATTAGGTTGTCAGGAAAATTGGTAATTAGGAAATTATGCCAATTTTCCATTAGTACATTGATCCAATTCGTAGGTAGGACATTAATCCATTAGTACAATTTTCCATTAGTTTATTAGGGCAATTGTCCAATTGGTCGTTAGGTCATTATTTCAACAGGCCAATTGGCCAATTTTTTATTATTCCATTAAGAAAATTGGTTATTAGTACATTAGGTGGTTAGGACAATTGGCTATAAGGACATTAGATGAATTTTCTAATTGGACATTAGTCCATTAGGCCAATTTTCCATTAGTCCATTAGGACAAGTGGACAATTTTCCATTAGGCCATTATTTTAATTGGTCAATTGTCCGTTAAGAGTTTAGGAGAATTATCCTTTAGGTAATTAGAAAAATTGGCCATTAGGCCATTTAAAATGGGTATTTATAGCCCTATATTTGAGGGATTAAAAAAATAAAACATAAATTTCAGCATGAAAATATAAGTAACAATATAAGTCTAGATATAATTTTTATTCATATTAATGTACCTATAACTTCTCATGCTCGACCATTGTAGTGTGCCCCAATGTGTGAACATGTGTCATTGAATATTTATTATTCTTTTTCCTGAGGAATCCAAAAAAATAAAAATCCAACACAAGTAATAATAACAAAATTTTATATGAAAACCATTAAATATTGGGAATACATTAAACACAAAAATCTTCCAATATGAGATAATTTCTTGATATTGTGTCATTGGAAAGTTGAGGAATATGGGTACACCAAATAAATCCGAAATGACTATACTCCTCCAACCAATATATAACTCATCCTTATATGATCTCTATAACTCTCCAAGATCCATCAACCTTTTAACATTAGCAGCTTCACCATTGAGAAATTTAAACCAATGTTGTGATGAAAATGCTAATTCATATAAATAAATAAAAAATATAGATATAAATTTAACAAATTTTATTACTTATATCCCCACCCAATATTTTTACTTTATGTCATTACTGATATGTCTCCATGGGACTACTTTCACCAAAATAATATTGTTGGACTTAGATAAATTTTCCATGAAACTTCTGCACTACCTAACATTTTTACTTATCATCTGATTTTATTCATTATAATACACCATTATTTTTTGGTGATTCCAAGATTCACACATACGGGAGCTCCCACACCGCCTACAAGAATTTCCCACTGAATAACATAATAGGAAAAAAATAATTAATTCATGGTACAATAGGACAAAAATTATTTCATATAATTTGATAAACTTATAATAAAAAACCTGATACAGGCTACTTAGTAGACTCTATAGATCTATGGGTTATCCTGAATTAGTAGCCTCTAAAGGATGTGTCCATTCCAATGCATGATATTTTTGATCTGCATGCACTGGAGTGGGAACTAAAGGAACAAAATCATCATATCCTCGATGGATAATAGGAAATAGAAGCATCTTAAACATGGAAGAATATAGGAAGAAGGGTTGGGGACACATCAAAGGATATATATATCTGTGTGTGTGTGTGTGTGTGTAATAAAGGTGAGAACATCTCTTGAGGTGGAATAGACATGGTATGAGAAGAAGATTCTAAATGAGATGATGATGGAGGCACGGGTGAGAACTATTAGATCCTCTTATAGTTTTGGGTATTTATAAACCCCTATTTTAATCATGCTTTGGTTCAAGATCTTTGAGGGCGCTTCAGGTGAAAATGTCATTAATTTTTAATGTTTTTGGTCTTTATGTGGTTATTGCATGGTTTCCCCAAACCGTGCACCCTTATATAGAAAACCGTGCAAACCAAGGTAGTGAGGTTTTTCATGGTTGGCACATGGTTTGCAAAATCATGTGCCCTGCTAGGAGAAACCATAAAACCCATTTAAAATGGGTGAATGTAAATGGTGCATAGTTTGGACTAACCATGTGGCCCTACCCAACTAACCATTAATACAGGGTTTTTAATCTAAAAATTTAATTTTAAAACACCCAAATCCATTTCTAAAATTACTCGACAGACCAAAATTGACCCCTAATATTTTCTTCTTTTAGAAGAGCTCTCAATAGAGGATTTTGGCCCCTATACACACTTATATAAGAGGATCTCAGCTTGGTGAATGATGTTGAATCCTCTCTCGGTTAGTTTCCTTTTCTCGTTCAAGTTCTACCACTATCTTTCTTCCCATCCTTAGGGTTTTTTGGATTGCCACATTGTGGGAAGATCTAATAACCTTATATTTGGATCTTGAACCTAGGTTTAATTCTTGGATAAGTTTTTCCATCATAATTGATTAGTAAATCCTTGTTAGGGATTTTTGAGTTGTGGACTAGTGATAATAAGGTAGGTGGTTCCATTTTGATTAGCCAGTTTAATTAACCATAAATTTCTTGATTTGATGAAATATATTTCAATTGAAAATGTGGAATTTTATTCTTATGAAATTGAATTTTTTAAAAACCCAATTCCATTTAATTGAGGAATTTTGTTTTTGGAATTGGATTCTGGAATGAAATTGGGAAAACCCCCCAATTCCATTGAATTAGAGTTTAATTGTGAAATAGATAGAATTTTATGGAATTTAAATTGTTGAATTTTTATTTTTGAAATTGGTGAAAATTTTCTTAAAATTTAAATTGCTGAATTTAAATTGTAAAATTGAATTGTGAATTGATTTCAAATTCTTATTTTTGAAAAATGACTTAAAATGGTTTTGATAGAAACCTTTGGGTATTATCTTGGGAAAAGGAAATCTTTTAATTATAAACCCATTTTGGTTTTTAAATGGAAAATTGGAATATTTTAAATGGGGAATGGGATGAAGTGAATTTCAAGTAGTATTAAATTAAATTTCCCGTGGTTAATTTGTTATTAGAGCATATGAGATCCTTAGGTAGTTAGTGAGTAATTGAATACCAATTTATTATTTATAATGTTCTAAACATAAATGCAGCATGTCACATACCAGATAGGATAGTGATGATGTCACCATTGGCCATAATAAAGGGATGTGTGTATACACATATTGTCATGTCACCTTGAGTGCATGGAGTCCCTTATCCGGGAACTATCATGCCTTTATGAATATGACCTTGTTGGTCACTATTTTATTTTCAATTAATATATTCCATTATTGTAAACTATTTTACATGACTTTTAAATTTATATAAACTATTTTATATAAAAAAAATTATTGATACATTTTTATAGAAATATTCAATCAATTGAAATGTAAATAATTTGTTTAAAGTATATCCATAATTTGAAATGTAAATAATGATTTGTTTAAATATGATTTCGAAAAGACAAACCAATTTATTTAAAATTGAAATATTTTTATTTCATAAATTAAATGTTGGAATCTATTATTGAATCCTTATTGATAAACAAATGGTCTTTTATCTCACACCCAAATTGTGCCTTCGGGTGTTTGTATATTTTCTCATTCCATATTTGACTAGGGGTAAAGCACCAATTGGAGGTGTCTCTAGTTGTTCATTTATGGACTTAGAGAGTTTGGTCCATAGTGAATTGGGATATTTATATCCCTATTTTTTGGTACTTTTCAATAGTAATTTGGGTTTTTTATATATATTAGAATTTAGGTACACTTATCCCACTTTTTTTTATTGTATGCATACTATCTTGTTTATCTGCTTCTTCAATGTTTGGGAAAAATTCATTCCCACTTTCATTTTGTATGATGCCAGGTGCTAGTCACCAAATCATGGAGACCAAGAATTACCTTTGGGCCATCTCAGTTTTGGATTAGTTAACAGGTTACTAGGGTACCTAGGTCAGTTCATGAAAAATTTGTATCAGAGGTTTTCGTTGAGCTTCTTATCTTGAAGTTGGTATGAATTTTGTAATATTTTCTGAACTTAGGATGTAGTTTTGATTTAGTGTCTCACCATCACTCATCTTAATGAACCTTAAGTCACTAGGGGTGGTTATGGAAAGATGTATTCAAGCTTAGTTCTAGTATTTTCCATAATTTTGATTTAGATAGCTTGAAATCCAAATCTTGTGTCTATCTATTGGGATTAATTTTTCTTATTGGTCTATTTTAGTTTGAATATTATGTCTTATTTGTTGTCTAGTGATGTTTTATAGAATCATTCATCTGATAATATGTAAAAATTAGATCAAGGAGGAAGATGTAGTTGAGCCTCAATGAGAAAATACTCTTGTGGACCCAAATCTGCTGGATATGATCTTTCAAACTTTCCAAGATCTGGGACACGCACCACCACTAGCTCATGTTCAAGCTCTAACTATGGAACCTTGAATGGATGATATTCAAAATCGTTCTCAAGAGTTACTTCACCAGAATCCTCTAGTATTAAAAGGAAATAATGATCCTCAATTTTCTTAGTAATGGTTGATAAGGATTGAGTTTTTCTTTCATTTCTTGGAGACACCGATGAAAATCAAGGTGAAGTGTCCCACCTTCATGATTAAAGGACCAAGAGTGAGATAGTGGGACACAATGGTGATAGATATTAAGAAAGAGGGATTAGAATGAAAATACATAATGGTTATTTTCACCAACCAGTTATATACATATTCAATGTTTTTTTCCAAGGCTATGGAGTTTTTCCAACTTGAGTCGGCTAACAGGACCATGAAAGAATATGCAAACTGATTTACAAAGCTTGTGAAATTTTCACCTAAGATAGTATCAAATGAGAAGATGAAGTCTCGATGGTTCAATTTGGGACTTCAACTAGATACACACTCTCAAGTTTTCTTATTGAAGATTCTTTATTACGTTGATGTGTTGGATAGAGCACTAATGGTCAAAATGGACCTGGCTAGAAAGTCATGGTTGACAGGGGTTTCTTTCTATCCCAATGGTGGTGCATGTTCCTTCAAAGTAATGTGAAAGCATGATAATTCTCATGGTGTTTCATTAAAGTAGGGTTTTTCTAAACCTCCTATGGTGATTGGAAGAGGTCCTTTTATTTGTTACTACTGTGGTAATCCATGTCATTCAAAGTGTGGTTTCACTAAGGCGCCCAATATATCTGGCTATTATGGATGCTCGAGTCACCTATGTAAGTTCTTCCATATCTATTCCACTCCCTATAGTAGCATGGGATCATAAAATCCTTATAAAACTATGGTGAAATCAGATACTTTGAGGAAAAAAGGGTTCCAAGAACAATAATATGGGATGAAGCTTCTTCATGCAGTAGAAGAGTCTCTAGAGGAAGCGGATAGGGGTCTAGTGACTGTGAGAGGTACCATCACTATATCTTCATCATTAGTGACTACTCTGTTTGATATTGGTGCATCTTGGTGGTTTATTTAAACCATCATTGTTAATCTACTAAATCTTCATATGGATCTTTTTTCTTATGTAATGGATATTATTACGCCCCTTTTTATGAAGAGAGAGAAGGGTCTTCACAGTCCTGCTTATATTTTCCCCTAGACAGATTTAGATCATGCATGGAGTTTTTTTGCTTCTTGACATGAAAAATCTTAACATCATTTTTTTGTTGTATTGTATCATCACCAACAAATCGTAGATCGATTATTATCTTCGATGGGTCTCCTCCACTACACCCAATAGTGTATGTCATATCATTCAAGGGGAATGTGACCCAAGGTCGATCAAAGCCAGAACTACTTATTCAGAGTTGGGGAAATTGATTTTTTCTCTTTAGCTCTGGAGTTGGAAATGTGGAGTAGTGATCTCCCTCCAGTTGTCATCAAGTTTCCCAATGTGTTCCCTAAAGAATTATCTAGCTTAACTTCATAAGATTGGGGATTTTTCTATCAACTTAGTTTCTGGAACTCAACTAGTGTATATTACCTCTTATCGCATGGCACCAAATGAAATGAAGGAGTTGAAGACTCTTTTGGATAATCTTCTAGAGAAAGGATTTATATGCCTGATTGTATCACCTTGGGCATCACCAGTTCTCTTTTCTATGAACACTCATGGTTCACTCTACCTATGTGTTGATTATCAGAAATTCAATAGTCACAGTAAATAAAAAATTTGTTTCCATATATTAATGATCTGTTTGATTAGTTTAAAGGGGAAAAGTGGTTCTCAAATATCGACCTTCAATCCAGTTACCATCAGTTGAGAATAAAAGAGTATGATATATAGAAAACTACCTTTCAGAGAATTTATTATCATTAATATTACCTTGTTATTTCCCTTGGTCTAACTAATTATCATGTAATCATTATGGATTTTATGAGTCAGATTTTCCTTGAGTATATTGATACATTCATGGTAGTCTTTTTTGATGACATCCTTGTTTACTCTAAATCCAAGGAGGATCGTATATGTCATATGAGAGAAGTTCTATAATTGTAGATAAATAACAAACTTTTTTATAAGATTTTAAAATGTGATTTATGGATTCCGGAAGTGAATTTATTTGTACATGTGGAGTTGGAACATTGAATATCAGTTGATCCGGAGAAGGTGAAAGCTGTTATGACATTGTAGAAACCATGAAATGTTTTTTAGATTCATAGATTATTGGGTCTAGCTGGGTATTATCACAAGTTCATTAAGGAATACTTAAATTTGTAATCTCTAATGAAATCTATGAATAATAAGGGAGTAAATTTTTATTTGGATGAAAATTGTCAGAGTTCTTTTATTGATTTGAAATTCCTTTTGACTACTACTCTAGTCTTGACTCTTCCCGAGGCCATGAAAGGATATGTGGTCTTCTGTGATGCATCAGGTTTAGGTTGGGGTTGTGTTCTTATTAAATGTTATCATTTCATTGCCTATAGATCTCATCGGCTTAGGAAACATGGGAAGAACTATCCATCCCACAACCTTGAACTCACAGATATGATGCATGCACATACGAGTTGAAAGCATTGCCTTTATAGAGAAAGGTTTACCATGTTTTTAGACCATAAGAGCTTGAATTGTATCTTCTGATAAAAATATTTGAATATCTTCTAGAGGTGTTGGGTGGAATACCTATCGTATTTCGATTTGGACATCTCATATTCCCTAAGGAAATGGAATTTCATCGTAGTTGCTTCAAGGAGGATACTTCCTACCCAAGATATGAAGGAATCATCAAAAAAGTGGAATTTGATGGATCTCTTTATAATGTTGCATATCGTAGTCCAAGAATCAAGGATTGAGGTGGATTTTTCTAGTTTTCTATTGACATCCTCTATTCTTGAGATGATTCTTCAAAAACAAAAGCTTGATGACAAGTTTAGAAGCATTAGAAACTCTCTTTATAGTGGGGAGGCTGTTCTTGATTGGTCATTCTCTATTGAGGGCATTATATGCTATCAAAATCAAAACATTAAGCCATCATTGGTAAGGAAAACTATGACGGGGGGTTTTCATAACTCTCATTAGGTTGTGAAACCAGGAACCAAGAAGATGTTATTTGAAATGAAACATTGATTCTGGTGTCTATTTATGAGATGGGCCATTGATGAATTTGTTTCTAATTATTATATGTTTCAATAGGTCAAGGATGAGAACTAGAAACAATCATTTTTTCTTTATCCACTTTCATTCTGTACTTGGAAGTGGAATGAGATATTCATGGACTTTTGGGTTGGGTTGTATTGTATCCATATAAAGAAGAATTTGATATGGGTATTAATCAATAGGATTATGAAATCAGATTATGTTATAGCCATTCATGATACTACCAGAGTTGAGGAGTTGGGAGATATCTACGTGAAATAGATTGTTCATTTTCACAAACTTCCATCTGCTATAGTCTCTGATAGGGATCCTTAGTTAACTTCTCACTTTTGGAGAGGACTTTAGAGGGAACTAGGATCTCAAGTCTGTTTGGCCATGGAATACCATCCATAGTCATATGTACAGATAGAAGGAGATATAATTATTCTTTAGGATATGCTTCACACTTGTGTTATCAACTTTAGTGGGTCTTGGGATGATCATTTAGGTTTAGTGGAATTTTATTAAAATAATTGTTATGAGTTTGCAATCAATATGGATCATTTTGAGGAATCGAATGTTGGTCCTTGCAGATCTCCATTGTTTTGGTTAAAGATTGGTGAAATTTCATTAGTTTAAGAGATGATGGAAAATATTCAGTAGATTCATCATAGGATGTTGACGGCACAAAGTTCGTATAAGTATAATGCTTATCGTCATCCTAGACTATTGAAATTCTTAGTTAGTAACTAGAAGTTCTTCAATGTTTAACCTCGGTTGGGTCATCGATGTCTTAGGAGGAAAGGGAAACTTACTCCTAGTTTCATGGGACCTTTTTAGGTTTTTAAGAAGGTGGAAAAAGTTTCTTACTATTTAGCACTTCCACTATAGCTAACATCGATACATAACATGTTTCAGGTATCTAAACTATTGAATTATATATCTGATCCATCTCATGTTATGAGATGGAGTGATCTTGAGGTTGAGCCTGGTCTATCAATGACTGAACAACCATTTAACACAGTTGATTCTGAAACCAATGTAATTTTTGGTAGGAATATACCTTTGGTTAAATTCTAGTGGTTGTATGGTATTTATAGTAATTATATATGGGATAGGGAGGCACTACTGAGAGATTAGTGACCTCACCTTTTTGAATGGAATCTTCTTCATATGCTTTTTAGGGATAGAAAGTTTCTATGATGGGGATTTTGTAACATTATCTTCTAGTGTTTAGGTATTTCTAAATCCCTATTGTAATAATTCTTTAGTTGGTGTACGTTTGAAGGTGATTTGGGTGAAAACTTGCTTAATTTTCAATGTTTTGTGGTTGTGCATGGTTGGCGCATAGTTTTCCGAAACTATGTGCCCTGCTAGATCAAACCATGAAAATTGTGGAAGTGAGGTTGTGTATGCTTGGTGCATGATTTGGAAAACTGTGTGACCAACTAGGATAAACCATTAAACCCATTTAAAAGGGGTGCATGACTAGGGATCATGGTTTTGCAAAACCGTGTGGCCGTACCCATCTAACTCTGCATACATGATTTTTAATTCGAAAAATTAATTTTAAAATTCCTGAAACCCTTATTTTAAGTGCTCAATGGATCAAAATTGACCCATAACATTTTCTTCTTCCATAGGATCACCCAATATGTGATTTTGTCCCCTCTACACCCTCCATGAAGTGGATCAAATCTTTGTGAATGACGTTTGATCCTATCAATTATTTTTCTCTTCTTTTTCTCATTGTCCCACTCTTTTTATTCTCCTCCCTAGGCTTTCTTGGATCACCATGTTGTGAAATGATATAATATCCTCTTATTTTTATCATAAATAGGTTTAATTATTATGTCCTTATTTTCATCAATTTTTATTGGTGAATCTTATTCAGGGATTTGTGATTCGTGCTATATCAAACCTAAGGTAGGTGGTTCCATTTTGATTGGCTAATTTAATTAACCTTAAATTGTCTAATTTTATTAAATTGCTTTCAATTGAATATGTATAATTTTATTTTTGTGAAATTCAATTTTTTTAAAATCCAATTACATTCAATTGGGGTATTTCGTTTTGAAAATTTGATCTTTGCATGAAATTGGGAAAAAAATGCCCAATTCCATTGAATTGGGGTGTAATTGTGAAATTGATAGAATTTTGTGGAATTTAAATTATTTAATTTAAATTTGTAAAATTAATTGAAAGTGTTAAAAATTTAAATTTATGTATTTAAATTTTAAAATTTAATTGAGAATATATTTCAAATTCTTATTTGTAAAAATTGGATTTAAATTGTTTTTATAGAAAACATTGTGTTTTATCTTCCAATATTTCATTTTTTTCATTAAAAGCTTATTTTGGTTTTTAAATGTAAATTGGAATATTTGAAATAGATAATGGGATGAATTTTATTTTAAGTATTCATAAATTAAATTCCCATGGTTGATTTTTTATTAGATCACATGTAATCCTTAAGTAGTTAGTGAGTTATTGGAAAACACTCTATGATTTACAACATTCTAACACATAAATGTTACACGTCAAATACCAGATAGGATGGTGATAAATTCACCTTTGACTGTGTAAAATAGACAAGTGTGTAGACAAATTCTCATGTCACATGGAGTGTGTGGAGTCCCTTAAACCGTAACTATCATACTTGTAGACATATGACCATGTTAATCGCTTGTATATATTTGAAATGAATATATTCTATTTTTTTCAACTATTTTACATTCCTTGTGATTATATAAACTATTTTATATAAAAAATTATTGATCCATTTGTTTATAAGTATTACATCAATTTAAATGTGAAGAATTTGTTTAAATTATTTCCATCATTTGAAATTTAAATCATTATTTTTTTAAATATTTTTTTGAATTGAAAAAACTATTTATTTAAAATTTAATGCAGTTAATTTGGTTAATTTAATGTTGGAATATATTATGCAATACTTAATGTGAATCTAATGAGATTTTAGCTCTCACCTTACCTATTCCTACGGGTGTTTTTATATTTTCTCCTTCAATGTTAATTTGGTTAATTTAATGCACTTCTATTATATATCTACTTATTTTACTGATACTTTTTTATAGTACTTTGGGTTGTTTATAACACTTTGAATTCTAGTACATTTATCTCTATAGATTTTTTCGTGTATGCATACTGTATCATTTACCTCCTACCACAATGTTTGTGGAAATTAAATTCCCACTTTAATTTTTTATGATTCCAAGTGCTATTTTCCAACATATGGGGATCAGGAACACCCTTCTAA
Source organism: Viscum album (assembly GCA_963277665.1). NCBI lineage: Eukaryota > Viridiplantae > Streptophyta > Magnoliopsida > Santalales > Viscaceae > Viscum > Viscum album. The sequence goes on from OY728120.1 coordinate 1,423,157,733, forward strand.
CCATGTTAGTGTCAGTTTAGTTATTGGATAATCAGGGTACCCGAGCTGGTTTATGATAGGAACATCCCTGGAGGATCAATCGTAGGATGAAAACATGTGGTAGATGGGGTGTCCACATATGGGTCAAGGTGGAAATGGGTATGAAGGGTGCTCTATCTAGGCCTAGGAACACCCCTACTTAGAACCATTTTAGTAGAATAAGGAGAATAAACTATGGTACAAATGAATGTCCCTAAAAAAATTTATAAGGAATATGAACATGACATTATATGTAATGCATAATAAAAATATTACCATTATTATACTCACTAAGGGAAATAGAGGAGGAAACCCATGCTCACACATTTATCAATTATTATCAAATAATAACTTCCTTCAAACTTATATAGTCTATTTCATAATCTTAATAATAATCAAATGAATATTTTTTAGATTTTTTTAAAAAAAACATTGATAAAAATTAGAAGTCAAATAAGTCATAAATAATGTCATAACTTATTCTAGAAACAATAATTTAAAACCAAGTTAACATTTATTAAAAGCTAGTATTAATATCAGTTTTCTAAATTGAAGTAAATATAATTAAATAAAAAAAACCCAAACAATACTAAAACAAAAATATCATTCCAAATAGAAACTAAATTAAAGTAATTGTAGTAATACCACCCTGAGAAACCCATTTCAAGGTAATCTAAATGAACTATTAGAAAATATGGTTGCTTCATTTTATTACCCACCACTACTTCAGGTTCCAAAAAACTCTCAAAATGGGACAATTTGAGTCATAAAATGCTATATTTTGGTCAACACTGATTAGGTCTTAAATGGTGTCAATTTCATCCCAAGAATCATGAAAATTGTGTATTGAGGTTACTTTATTAATGACACTATAATATGGTCTCAGATGATCTTTCACATAAAATTATTGTTTTCCATTGAAGCCAAAATACATAGTTCATCAGTATCCATGAATAGACTCATGTCAATAACTATAAATCTACAATCATTTATAAATGTACCATGTCGTGTCACTGAATCAAGCCATTTATATTTCATCAAAGTGAATCGAACTTGAGAGTAATAATCCAATAAAAATAATTTCTTAACAAGTTAATAATAATACGCATTCTCATATCAGGTTTTACTATCTGATTCCCTAGAATAACCTTCCATTAAAGCAGTTAACATTACTCCATCATGTTTTGTTATCATTTTCACTGCTCGATTAGTTGTAACAAATTTCTACCCATTGATTATTAAAAATTTGCATTCACGAACCAAATAATTGGGAAAAAAATCCAATGCACTTGATACTTGAGAAATTGAGTCAATATGTAATCTCAATACCTGAAATATATATGATTCATGCAATTAAATGAATATTTATATTTTAAGTCTATTAAAGTAATGTCCATACCTTTTATTTCAACCAAGAAGGGAAATCTTGGAAATGAAAAGCCTCTCTACTTCTCAAAGGCCAAGATCAATGAACATTACTTATAATTTTTTCATGTTACCTACATAAAATGATAAAAAAGTCAAAGGTATATGAGAAATGGAATAATATGAGATAACATATAAATATTCAAATTACTTACTTCATATAGTCATCAAACATTCCATAGTTAAACAGGACTATGTGATTTTCCATATCCCTCCCTTGAAGGCCTAATGTAGCCAATGTATATAACCTGGTAATTCCACTTATTTGGGGAAGAGAAAGAAACAATGGTTCAATTTCTCCATTCTACTCATCTTCATTTCTCATTGGCCAGTTATATCTTGTTCTCACATCAGAAAAATCAATTAAACAAATATCCATAATTTCTTGAGCCACATAATCTCTCATAATAGAACCTTAGGGATGATTCTTGTTTTGGATATAAGATTAAATTTTTCACATATATCTTTTAGTAGGATATATCCACTGAAAAGAAATGAATCCCACAAGAAGTGTTTTAGTTAGAAGATGAACTATTATATGTATCATCCTGGTGAAAATTATTGAGGAATTTTTTTTCTTCCGCTCACATAAAATTAATGGTCCCACTTACTATATTTTTATCAAGAAAGGCTTCGATAACCATTTAGAATAAATTTATCTAAAAAATGGCACAAGTGAATCATTTTCACCATTATATTATTGGATAGAAAACACTATATTTCTATTGGAATCATTTCATGAAGAATGAAATTAGAATTATGCGTTATTAAGGATTTTTTCTCAAATCCCTTATATTGACACATTTAGATATGTGGCTAAAATATAAATATGGAATATTGATATTCTCAAATACATCCAGAAATTGATTTTTTTTCTCAAGGAATCATCACATAATAAGAATAAGGAACTTTCAATTTGTTTTTACAGATAAAAATAGGATGTTGTTCTCATCAAATACTTGAATCCAAAAAGTCTCAATGAGATTAGAATTCATCTTTGGTCTTCCCCTTTATATTTATATAAATTTAATGAAAAATTTCACATATGTTTTTATCAATGTTCATTAAGTTCAAACAATAACATAACAAATTAGTAGACCAATATGGAAACTCTAAAAAGATACTTTTCTGTTTTTAATTATAAGTGGATTCAGTTTCAACATTATTCCTATTTTTATATTTCATTTAGCCTTTACTAATTAAAAAATAAAATCATTCCATTAATTATGCACATTACTTACAAACATACATTGATTTGGATATTCAGTTTCAACAGTATTATCAAACCTCTAGTGATTCATCCTGTATTGATGATCCATTGGAAATAATCATCAATGCCCCCCATGAATCTAAAACAATGATGATATTTAATCTTTCTAGAACATGTATTATACATAAATATAGGACATTATAGTTTTCCCATCATACTCTGACCATAAATTAATTCATAAGGGAAATCATTTATAGTCCATAGAAGGGCAGCACACATCTGAAATATATTTTTTATAGAATCATCAAATGTCTGCACACCCATATCCCAAGGCTGATTCAATTCTCTTCTTAATGGTTTCAAGTAGATTTCAATATCACTTCTAAGACCAGAAGGTTTAGATTTATTATACTCATTAAATTTAATTTTTTTCATACACATACTCAAATGAGTATAAAAAATATGAATAAAAATTGACCATGTGCTATGATGAGTAAGAATCTAACCAAATAGATTGAAACCATCACAGGGTAGACCCAACCTGACATTGCGTACCTCAGATGAAAAATCAGGATGTTGTACCTCAAATTCCTGGCATGCTAATCCATCTAAAGGATGATTCAACTCATCATTATCTTTATTCTCTTAGCATCATTTCATCGCATATTTTATTGATATTTATACATGAATGAATAGATTTTGACACCTTGAAATCAATGGAAATCATCCCATGAATTTATATGGAGCAAGAGATGGTGTTGCATATGAATTTTTCTTCCATAGAGATGTACCACTTATTTACAATAATTAAAGTCAGCTGTTTCCACCCAAAATTTAAAAAACATATTTCAGAAAAACATGAATTTCATTAGTATAATATCTATTATATTTAATTAACTTACATTACTTATATTGATTTGAGGGAATATCTAAACCTTCATGAAGAAATTAATTCAAAAAATTAATAAATTAATAAACAGAGGTATTAAAAATTCCATACATTGTTTTTCCATGATATAACTATATTAAAAATTCCATCTTTTTCATTCTAATACATTCCTGATATACATGAGTTCTGGCATCATCTATTAAATTTTTTACTCTCTCAAGACCATCATCTTCAGTATTTTCCTTATGTTTATTGATATCATTACCTTATTACACTGTCATATTATCTCTCTCTTTAATATTCATAAATATAAATTGATCAAACATAAAATTCTCTATAAAAAAATATTTATTTTTGTTCATGAATAGTATAATATTTTATCATCTCTCCATTTTGATGCCAAACATAATATATTTTTTAAATACACCTTTCCTTATATGGTTTTTAACTTTTACTTGGCTTAACCATAGTCTTCCGACACAATTATTACATAGAAACTATATATGACCTTCATCTAAAGCATTTTTAAATGAAAAATCTAAATAAATTTATAAATTATTTTGAAAATCGATTAAAATCCAATTTTTATGATAAATTAAGCCTTTATCAATTCTATTATAGGTAAAAAAAGTTATATTCTAATTAAAAATATAAACCATAATTATATTGATATCCAAATTCAAAGACAAATTAAAATTATAGTGTATAGTAAATTAGAGAACCCTAATATGAAACCAATTTGAATACAATGCATGATGTAAGATACCATTATAAAATAATCTACCATCTATAAAAATAAAGAATAATTCATATCATAAGAAAAAACAAACTCATACTCGTATAAATTAAAACAAGGTGTATCTATTGCAATAATTAAAAACTAATTAATACTAGAATAAAAATGTGTATTTCTTATCCATAGATTTCATCTCACTTGAAAACATATTTGAGGATAACATTTCGTCATGAATTGATTTTATTTAAGATTAAAATTACTTATAATTTTCAAAAACAAGGAAAATAGATTATACGTGATGTTCTATTTCAATTTTAGAAGTATTTAATTTGGAGAAGATCCATCGAGAATAAATAATTAATTCACTCTATCTAACTTTTTGAAACCCATCCATTACTTCACAACTGATGAATCCTATTAATTGAGGTAAAGTGTGGTTAAATGGTTTTTAATTAATTTAACGTGTAGTGGAAATAAATTTCTAACGAATCAGTACAAGATAAAATAACCAAGCCTTCATTATTAACGACCAACTAAGTTATACTAAACAGTTAATCTAAATAGGTGAAACTAAGTTTTAAACCAAAAAAAATTCATAATAAACAAAATTTTTATGTAAAAAAATTATCAATAAAAACCATGTTTCATAAAATTAATATGATCCAACAATAATTCATTTAAAATTATATAATTATTTCATGACATTTTCAAAAGTATTATATAACTATTTGTACATAAAAAAGGTTTAAAATTTTAAAACATTTGAAATATAAATATTTAATTATTTTAAATAATATTTTATCATTCATTTATGACTAAATCATAATTAGGAATTCTAAAAAAAATTATAAAAATAGTAGTGAATTCCTGAAGAACCAACATTCATAGATAATTAAATATTCCAGATTTAATAATAATAGTATAATCAGGTATATCATCGAAAAATTATTTATTTTTCATTAAAACAATCCAATAAAATGTTTAACTATTTTTCATGATATAATAAATTAAATTTCAATAATTACATCCCATAACTCTATGATAATAAAATCCAACATCAACCCCTATAGTTAACTTAAATATGATTTATAACACTAAAAATATCTAAATCCTTAAAATATTCCACCAAAATAATCTCAAATTTAAGTAAAATCTATAATAATCCCTAGGATAGTTTTCAAAATAAATAAATTATAATTTAAATACTACTTTTAGTTATTTAAAAGACTATATTTTCTCCCTATTAGACTATAAATTTAAAAACACAATGATATAATTGATGTCAACACACTCCCGTAGAATCACTTCCATAGATAAAAAAGAAAATAACATCTTGTAGAAGAAAATTTAGATTCAGAACTCACTAATCTGATGTCGAATAAGATTAGAAACAAAAAAAATCCTTTAATTAGGGAATAATGTCAGAGAATATAACTAGTTTTCACTGGAGTGGGGGGAGATCTAGATGGAATGAAAGCTTATAGATCAAAACAATAAAATTCCATAAATGGAGGAATATCACCTATTGATTGGGGGAAATATTTCTTTTAAAGAGGAGGGGAGATTCCAAGATCATAGGAGGTAAGGGGATTAGGGCTTCAAAATGACGAGGTGGAGGGATTCCAATGATATATGGTTATTTAAAGGATAAATAACCACTTTTTTAAAAAAATAATATCAATATCTTTAGATATACTAAAAGTTTTTAAATCTGTAGATATGGATTTTGTCACATCACTTATAACCATGGTGTCTCTAAAATGTGTGTATAGATCCATGGGTATAAACTTAGTTCCTATTATTGTTTCATCTCTCAGGGTCACCTACTAGGTATGTATATACTCACCCCTTTATGGGATTTTCCTGCATGTGTCGTGTCTTATACAGATGACACATAGGTCAGTGGTGATTATAGGGTTGCATAGGGATTACCAGGTGAATTAGACTTTATACGGTGATCATAATATGGATATCTAGAGTTGAACTCTCACAAAATTTTACTTTACTAGTTTTTTCATGTTTAGAAATATTTCTTGTGGGGCATGTATCTTTCCAATTTTTATATTTTAGTTTACACTATTTTACTCTTATACTACATAGAGGTTTCAAATGAATGAATTATTATCTACATTGTGTAACTATGGGATCATAATATCTACTAAAATGAATATATTTACTAGAGGGGGATATAATTTTTGGTTAAAAAATTAGTTTAAGAAGATTAAACTAATTAACACACAAGCCTCTTTAAGTAAAGTTATCAAACATAGACTCGGCCCAATTAACAAATTCATGAAATCCGAACCAAAAATCAGTCTAATTAAATCAGTGTAAAGATCATAATCATATTGGATCTGATTTACCATATTGATTATCCTAATTATAGTTAATACGATAAAAAATATAATAGAAAGTTGAATATGATGACTCGCATTCTATTAAATGTGTAGTAGAAATAAAATTTGTAAACAAAAAGTAATAAAATAGAAAAAAATGTAAGAATGACCTACAATCTATTTAAAAATGTAAACTACTTTTAACCATAAGAGTAAGGTAGTTAATAACCCCAACTGAAGGTATCCACTATTCTATACTTATTGTAAATTTTATCTATCCTTACTAAGAATGAATTTGATATTATGATCATATTGGCTATGTCTTCCTACCCCTAAAAGACCTTGATATGAATATTGGATTTTCTCTATCTTCCAAGCCCTAGAAACCCTCAACCTGATGGATCAGATTCTCTATCAACCAATCCCTAGAATCCCATTATTCACAAGAAAATATCAAACGTATGGAATGCAGGTGGTGTAAGGCCGCACCTATACCACGTTACCCAAATACACATTTTCTTGTGGGGGCAGGATGGAGTGGTTACAGTTGTGGCACCCTATCCTCAAGGTTTTAGGTTCAAGTCCTCATAAGTAAATTCTTGAGATGCATTTAATAATTAATCCTAGACCCTCTACCGCATTGGGAACTGAACCAAGCCCATTGCTATCCACCTTAGGCCTCGCTGGGGACGTGTGGCATGCTGGTGGTGCAAGGTCTCGCCTATAACTCATTACCTGAATACACATTTTGCTTGTAGGGGCATGGTGCAGTGGTTTCAGTTGTGGCACTCAGACCCTAAGGTTTTGGGTTCGAGTCCTTGAATGTAAATTCTTGATATGACTTTAATAATTACTCTTGGAGCATCTAACCTATTGGGAACTAGCCCAATCCCAAGGTTGGCCACCTTGGGCCTCACTGGGAATGTGTGGCGCACAGCTGGTGCAAGGACGCACCTATACCTCATTACCCGAATAAACATTCACCCCACCGTTGTGGGTAGGGGGTAATGGTTTGGGTGGGCTGAGGGGCAGGTTGTGGGGTTAATTCCCTAAGCATGCGCTTTACTGCAGTTTTCTTCCTTGTGTTCTATTTCGCAATGGAGAATCTAACCAGCCTGGTACATTAATAACTCATATATGAGAGTTTTTAGTTACTGTAGATTTCCTGGGAATCATTTCAAAGTGTTGTGAAATTTTCATAAATTTACAAAGAATTTTTTATGTATTTATGAGTGATTGAGAATGACTGTAGATAGAGTAAAGGAGTGTTTGTTCTTAATGAATGGAATACTATAAATAATCTATGTCCAAGATTCCACAAATGTAAATGGTTACTTACACAAATGTTCATGTACATTAATTCAGGTATGTACATGAATCCATGTACATGAATTCACCACATATTGAAATATTTTCTTTTGTGAAGATCCATATAGCTGAACCCGATGATGTAGAAAAATTATTCATAGAAAAATCACCCACAAACGAAATTTTGTATAAGAGTGAAAAATTTCAAAATTTGGATACACGATGTATGACATAAATATATCTACATAGAATTGATATCCACATGCCTAAATTCCAAAGGGGGATTCCCATATTTGAATTTTCTATACATATTGGGTGAAGATATATCGATTTCAAAAATTATTATTCTTGAGATGAAAATCAAATATGATGATTTTTATGATTTCCTTTCAATATTGAAATTTTATAAAGTATATTTAAGACATAAACTGAGTATATTTTAATTCATATTGAATGAAAATAACCACAACATATATTCCTTGATGTATAAAATTAATTTTTTAGGTTTTTAGAAATAATGTAGATAATGTTACATTGAATCTATAATCCTCATCAAAGCTTAAAAATTATTATGATCCAAGGTTGTTTGAGAGTTTTAGAGGAACATAGATGTAAGTTTTGGAATTTTTCTATGAATTAAAATTGAGAATGAAGCTAAGGAACTACTATTTAAATATCTAATTTTATAGGTTGTATTTTTTTATGGAAAGTATCCTAATTAAAAATAATTTCCATTACATATATAAAGTGTTTTATATTTAATAAGGCTGTGAAAAATTGAAATTTATTTATTTGGGAGGAGATATGTGGAGGAAGATGAATTCATTCCCATTATATATTTTTTTGAAAATCTTTTGGTCTGAATTTCAAAAAAAAAAGAATTAAATGAGGGTATTCTATAAAGATCTCTTGGGATCAAAACGTAGAACATGAAGTTACTTGTGAACCCAAAATAAGTATTATAAAATGATACTTTATGTCAAAAAATGAGAATATCCCATTGAATATAAATTTAAGTTTGTTGATTTGGATGAAAGTAATTTAATTCTCTTAAATGATTCCATGTGTACATGAGATTCTCTGTGTGGAAGAAATAAAAAATTAATAAGCAACCACTGATTCTATGATGTTCATGAAAAAGTGAATCTGAGAGCTACTATTCTTTGAAGTGAAATATATCAATGCACATTATTAAAGAAGATGAGTAATAATGAGATAAACCTATGCTAATGAGATAGATCAATGGGTTAGTGAAGTTAAAGATGGATGAGGAGATACCTAAAACATTCATTATTGTAGAGGTTTGAGAAAAATAATCTTATGAGTGAAAAATCTATAGTGAATGTCCTAACCACAAGGATCAATCCTTTTAGAGATTGATAAGTGAGAAAGTAAAGTGACCAATTTTTGTTAAAGAGTTATGAATCTTATTTATGGTGGGGATTGGGATGCATACTTACTTTCAATAAGACCTAAAGGCATTCAAAAACTCTATTATGAGTTAAAGGATATATATCATATTAGTAAAGATAAATTATGTAAAAAACCAATGATCTACTTCTAATACTAAATTTAAAGAAACCACTTGAATATATATGGAGGGACTCTATAAAACATGTGAAACTCAAGGTATACAGGGTGATCATCCTGGAACTCAGTGATAATAGTGTGAATCTATTTTCATAAGTCTAGTACAATTATGGAAAGATAAGTCTTGTGAGAATTATGGAAGTGTAAATAATGTGAGACTTAGTGTTGGTGTGGGAAACACCACCCATTGTAATCAAAATAAGATTATAGTATATAATCCTTGATTGGGATGAAAAACCAGTCAAGGAAAGGAGTATGACTTTCTACCAAACCGTGTCTAAATACTATATGCCTATTTACTTATTTAATTACATGTTTACAAATGATATTTTCAATGTAAAAAATTAATAGATCCAAATATTGTAACTGGGAATATATCTTCAATTACAATGGGGGGAAGGAATAAAATAATAATTTATAATTGGTAAAAAGTATACAATACTTGATTCACCCACCTCTTATGTGTTTGTACTGGTCTATTAGGTACATTAATGGTAACAATTCTTGGGAACCATGAAGTTCTGGAAATTAAAATTCTTTTTATATTATTTTTTTGAGTTAACTTTAAAAATTTTACCATTTTCAATTTCATTGAGTATATTTATTCTTCATATGTAGTTTTTTTTATTGATAAAATAATATGTTGTCGATTTTATTTCATAGTACATGCGTTTTATTATACACTATATTCCTAAATATGAAATAAATATATATTCACATGGAAACTTAAATATATAAAAGTTGTGGTCATTATACGCACAATTCAAAAATTCTTTATTTCCAAGGAATGGATCTAGAATACTGTGGATGAAGGTTATGTAAAATTGAATAAGCTAAAAATAAAATTGTCTTGAGAATCAATAGAGGTCATTGTTCTTAGAGATGATAATAATAAGGGGGAATGGGAAAAATTATCAAATAATTCTATACATAAATTTGATGAATTTATGAATTGTAATTTTGTATCTTATTCACATTGAGTAATTCATGTACAGATGATCAAACAAGACACCTCACTTGTACTCCCCAAAACTCAATCCCAAAGTCATTTCATGTAACAATACTCCATTAAGAGATGAAATCAATTTAACCAACATAAAATTATGGATGAATAATACCCATGAGGACTTAATCTAGTTTTTAATCTCCTTGAATTAATGTCCATATATTTGGATAGGAAATAGACACTCAATCAGTGAATGGATCTTTCTCTTAATGAAGAATTAATATTTTATTTTGTTAAGGTATTTTTATTAGTAGATATATACATAGAGATATAGGAATATATATATAAATAAATAACCTTTAATACTTCTTACAAGAACTCTTGAGGGAAATAAGTCATTATCATGGTATGACACATTGTGGAGGGTATATCCCAGATGGGAATAAACATTAATAACTGATGGAATCACACTCCTTTGAAGTTGATCTCTCTCACAGTTCCTATTTCCCTAGGGTTTCCCTCTAAAACCCCTCATAGAGGAGATTTCATAGGGTCCCCTTCCATTTTTTCTCTTTGTCTTTAATCATCTCAAATTCAACCTCAATGATTCCATCTCATTCCTCTATCAACCAATAATTAATGGAACTTTAAAAGTTTAGGATAAATTTTATGCATGTAATTTTTCTTCAAATGAGCTTGGTTGCGATTCATCGGGGGAGGCTAGGGAAACAGGGTTAGAAATTATTCATTACTGAGAACCATATTCCATGTACTTTGGTCTTAAAATAATGTTTGAAATCACATCATTGACCCTTTTTCACCTCTTTATACTGGGATAAAATGTATATCTTTCCAACAGATCTGCTTTATTAGTTATTCCTTTTTCTTATTCAAGGTTATTTTCATCCATGGTGAGGTTTTGTTCACTGGTTTTAAGTGATATGTGAAATGGTGTGTGTGTTTTATGAACCAAGCTAGTGTGTCATCCAACCTGACACCTAACCCAGTCCATGGCATGGTCAGAAGGGCATTCTCGATCCCCATGGGTTGGAAACTAGTTCCTGAGAATCATAATATGTTTTGAAAATTATTTCACCCATTCAAAATAACATAAACATCCAACAATAAAAAAAATTACTGAATAATCATAACCAAACATGGCATAACAATTTCCAAATTCAAGTTTATAACTTTAAACAAAACCCAAAAGGGATACATCAAAAAAGGAAAAAAAATAAAACTATCCCAAGAACCTCCATCCAGTAAGATGGAATAATCCTCAAGACACCACCAAAAACACTAGCAAGGGGAAGTCCACTAGAATCTTGAAGCACCATCATGATATATCTTTCCTTTACCTGTGTCAAACATAAAAAAGTCCACATACACCCAAAGTATTATGCAGGGTGTTAGCCAATGAAAAATAGGATGCCACACAATAAAATAGATTCCATTAAAAACATTATAAGACAAATTAACATGAAAATTTTATTAATTAAAAGCTTGAAACATTTTTATAGACAAACTTTTAAGGGAACACATGATTTTTTTTTGAAATCACAAACAAAGAGCATTGTATGCTGATGGTATGTATGATATCTCAAGAGAGAACAAATAATAGGAAAATCCATAGGTACTAGCTAAAATGAGAAACTAGGAACCTTTTATCATGGTGAAATGTGGTATAGAAACCACAACCAACAGCGTTCTTGTACAAGATCCACTAGGAGGGAACATTCTAAGGGCATAGTGGTGTCCAGCAATCATCATGATCTTGTTAATGTTATAATCATCAATATTTCTAGATGAATTTGGGATGATCCAATTCTGAGTCAACTAGCATACTATTCTTATTATGCCCGCCTAGATACCCAAGTCTCCCTTCATTCCAAATTTTCATTTCACAAGTTACATAGATCACTACATTCACATGAACACATGCCAATCCATATAAACACACTTGATAAGTCACCATTCCCATAACCAAAACCAATTTTAAATCAAAACGCACACCCAAACCATTCCAAAACATGTTTCACACCACTTTTACAATTCATTAAACTACTTACACCATTTATGAAACACCTTCAAGAATCACAACAAGGAACACACTTTAAAAATAAAAAATTTCTGTTCAAACCCCACTTTCAATCCATACACACTATAAAACCTTTCAAAAACACATTTCAAACCTCATTTATAATTCATATAACAAAACCAACAATCAAAGAAAGCATATCAAAATCACTAAATAATTTTTAAGCATGAAGCCACCTACCTCATTTGTAGAAACTTCAGAAAATCAGTGTTAAACCATAATTTCACCACCAAGGGACCCTATAAAGGAAATATTAAATCATAAAAATCAAGACTAAACCCTAAAAACATGACTAAAACCTAAAGAGATCACCCCATTTCTGGGAAAGATGAAACCCCAATAAACAGAAAGACAAACCTTATAAAATAGGAAGAATATAGGAAATGAGGGACTTACTTGAAGAATCATGGAGAAAAACAACCAAATCCACCAACAAAATGAATGTACAAGGGAGAAAGAGAGTATGGGGGAACCTATGGTGGAGAATCCCAAGTAAGGAGTGTTTGGTGGGATTATTGTTAAAATCAAAATGGAAAATAAAGTGAAAAATCAAATTTTTAATGACATAGACACGTCACATGGTTTTCCGGCACGGTTTACCTAACCGTGCGGAAACCATATTCCCCACATGGTCATAGAAGAGTAGGTCACATGATTAGCCAACACAGTCCCCAATACATGCACCAACTGTGTGATTAACCTCTATCTAAAAATGAAACGTAGTCGCATGGTTACCTGGGAAAGGGAGAATGGTTTTCCAAACTGCGTACCGACCATGCACCACATGATGTTAACTTAAAATTTATACTTTTATACAAAAACAATACGAAAATACAAAGGGAGAAAATATTAGGCCAAAGATAAATGAAAAAATACATCAAAATAAAATAATGGGAGAGATAATTATCCCCATCATAAACCCCCCCTGAAAAATAAACTTGTATCTTAATCAGAGAATTGAAATGGGAAATCTTGATCAACCCACGACTTCTTCTCCCAAATCTCATGCTCATAATTATCATGTTTAAAAATGAACCATACTAGTGGGATAGACATTCCATGAATAAATTTCTCTTGAGAATCCATAATCTACACTGGCCATTCAAACATAGAAAATCAGACTCTATTTCGAAATATTCCCAATTTAGCACATGAAATGGTCATGGGTTGTACTTTTTCCACTAAGAAACATGAAATATTATATGAATTGATGTCAAGTGTAAAGGAAGAGATAAATTATATTCCACCTTACCAAGATAGTCAGTGATATAAAATGGTTCGATATACCTTGGCTTTATCTTTCCTTTTTAACCCATATGATAATGATCCAAATGGGATGTCACTTTTAGGAACACTTTTCACCCATAGAAAACTCTAAGGATTGATTCCTCTAGTCAACATAATATTTTTGGTGACTCTGAGCTACCATCAACCACTACCTAATCATTTTGACTTTCTCATATATCTCTTTTACTATTATTGGTCCAAATAAAGACACCTCACCTACCTCATCCCCACACAAGGGAAACCAATTGGGCTGATCATAGAGCACTTTGAAAGGACCCATTCGAATTGAGGATTGGTAACTATTGTTATATGAAAAATCCACCAATCCTAAATGGCTATCCTATGAGCCTCTGAAATCCAGGACACATGGCTAAAGAATGTCTTCCAAAATCTGATTAGACCACTCTTTATGCCTATCTATTTAAGGGTGGTATATAATGATCATCTTTATCTACAACTCCATTACCCTTTGAAGTCCTTCCCAAAAATGGGAGGAAAATGGGGGTCCCAATTAAAAAAAATTCTGACAGCACACCATGAATCCTCACAAACACCATAATATATAATAGGCTCAACTCATCCACCTTAGAATAATCTATGATCGGAATGAAATGGTCAGAATTGTTCATATGATCAATATCTACCCAAATTTCATTCTTTCCCTAGGGTGTATGAGGTAAACCAATAATGTAATCCACAGAGATATCATCCCCCTCAATGTTAGAATGGGTAGTGGTTGAAGTAAACAAAAGGGTATTTGGATCTCAACTTTGACCTGCTGACATGTATAACACCATGAAACAATGTCGGAAATATCCCACCACATACCTATCCATTATAACTACAAATAAATTTCATAGTACAACATGGTAGCACTAGGATGAAGAGCCCTCTAAGACTAGTTTCTATCCTTCATCACCACCTTTATCAAAGGTAACAGTACCATAAGAAGATCCTTAAATCGCAAAACTCCCTTAGGTGAGAGTGACCAATCACAAGTCATCTCCCCACCATGATTAAACTGCATATATTGATCACACAACTCATCATTAGGATGCTCCTCTCAATAAGGGAATATGTTAGCTGCACAATATCCAAGAACGTGCCTCTACTATGCTCCTTAGTCTCCAAGTAAATCTGAGAAAAGAACCCCCATAAATTTCCACTCATCACTCGACTTCTTCAACACCCACACTAGCAATTTTCAACTCAGAGCATCTACCAATACATACCCTATTTCTAGGGTATACACGATATCAAAGTAGAACCCCTGCAGATACTCAAACCAATGATGATGCCTCAAGTACAAATATTTTTGGGAGAAAACATAATAAAAACTCTTATGATCAGAATAAACCACAAACATCCCACCAAAGAGATAATGGAACCACATCATCAAGGAATGCATCACCACTATTAACTCTAAGTCATGGTTCAGGTAATTCTTTTCGTGTGGCCGGATTTGGTGAGAACCATAAGCCACCACATGGTCACTCTGTATAATAACACACCCGAGACCCATACCTGAGGCTTTGTAATAAACCACATACCCCTATCCAGATTTTGGAGAGATCAAAATAGGGGTGGTGGTTAAATGTATCTTAACATCCCCAAAGGATACCTAACACTCTAGGCACTATTAAAACTTCACCACATTCTATGTGAGTGTCGTCATTGATAAGTAAGTCAATATAAGTCTCGAATAAACTAAATTTAATATACAACCATGCCTAAAAAGATTCTAATCTCGAACACATTATTCGGATGCTCCCATGTCAATACCTCAAAAATCTTATCAGGGTCTACCAAAACCCCTTGTTATGAGATCACGTGACCCTAGAACTTCACTTTCCTGATCTAGAAGGTTCATTTAAAAAATTTCTCATAGATATGATGATCCTGAAGAGTTCCATGCATGATCCTAAAATGTCACTCATGGTCCCCCTCAGATCCGGAGTAAACGAGGATGTCATCCATGAATACCATGAAAAAAGAGTCAATATATTGGTGGAACACCCTGTTCATAAGTTCCACGAAGACTGATGGAGTATTCTTCAACCCAAAATGCATGATCCAATACTCTAAATGGATGTACCTACATCGAAAGGATGTTTTCACAACATCTTCTTATCTAACTCTGACTAGCTAATAACTAGAATGTAAGCCAATTTTTGAGAACCAACTTTCCCCATTAGGCTGAGAAAAAAGGTCAACAATACGAGGAAAGGGATACTTGTTCTTAATGGTCACCTTATTCAGCATCAGGTAATCAATGCATAAACAGAGAGATACATCGGCCTTCTTTCCAAACAGAACTTGAGAGGCCCAAGGTAAGATGATAAAGAAAATAAATCCTTTGGATTCTAAATTTTCTATTTTTACCTTCAATTCCCTCTACTTTGTGGGATCCATATGGTATGAGGTGATAAATATCAACAGTTTTCCTAACACCAAATCAATGGTTAATTCCACATCCCTCTCTGGAAGAAAACTAGAAAAATCCTCTGGAAAAAACTCTTGGAATTCACCCACCCCATGTGGTAATACACCCTTAAGAAAACTAACATTTTCCTCCAATAAACTCCAGATGTAGAGGTCCAACACGTCTCGAATGAGGATCCCATTCACCATTAAAATATTGGGTACTACCATCAGGTGACAAAAAACTCACCTGAAACCTATAACAATCAATGTACACCTGAAATCACACCATCCAATCCATACTGAGGATCACATGAAATATATCTATATCCAAAACAAGGAAATCACATTCCATCTTAACCCTTGACATAGTGAATGCATATGACTGACACCTGAGACACTACTCTCGCATCATACAAAGAGGTGTTACCATCTCCATTACATACGACATAAGCTTAGTTGGTAATTTCAACACATCAACAAGATGGTTAGAGATAAACGAAACAGATACACCAATGTCAAATAAATAAATAGTTAGGGATTATGCAATAAGAGTTATATCTCTAACTATCACAGGTCCCACATCTGATCCTGCTAGTTTCTGTTCTGTAGCATAAATATATTTCGCCGCATCCTGAAATTTATAATGACCACTAGCATATGGTTTATCCTTGAATTGACTTTGCACATAAGTTGACCTGGATCTTCTTCCATGACCACCAAACCAAAAATCCACTAACCTGGATGGTTCTGACTGGGCTGACATCCCCCTAGAAGACATAGATCCTACACCACTCTGATATGGGCATGCCCCACTATAAAAACATTGTAGGTGTCCCATATCTCTACATCAGTGACAAGTTCAAGGAGGATATGTGCATGAAGTTCATATGTTTCCTTCCTTCCCTTACTAATTGAACACACCTAACCCAACATCAGAATCCATGGATGAAGATAGCCTAGGAGAATGGCCTAACCCACCACCTCCCTTTTTCCCCTTCTCATCCCACTTCCTCTTTTTATTAGATGAACTACCTATGCCAATTTCTAATATAACCCCAAAGGAACCATACATTACCTTTCCATCTATCTCCACCATACAAGCTTGGTCCACCAACTCCTAATATATTTTCATCTTAAATAGACAAACTTGAGAATAAAACCCAATTCGCAACCCCCTTTTGAACCTCTAAGCCTTCATCTTCTCATTGGAAATTATTTCAGGTGCATACCATACTAGCTCTGCAAAGAGACTAGAATACTCCATCATTGTCATGTCTCCATGGGTAATATTCATGAACTCCCCAGACATAGCATTACCAAAAACTTCAGGATAGTACTGTTCATGGAAAACTATCTTGAAATATTTCCTACTCATCTGCTCGTTCTTCCTTGTTTGGACCTTTGAGTCCCACCAACTATGATTGGGACCTTCTAGAAAGAAAAAATCACATTTCACCTTGACCAACTTATGAGTTTAAATGAAATTGAACATATACTCTATCTTCTCAATCTGTTTCTCGTCTTCCGGAGGTTCAGTACTACTTCATAATGAAAAGGAATTTTTTTAAGAAATCCTGGATATTATTCCTATATAGGACCTGGTTCATCTTGTCTAACCGGAGTAGGATTAGAACCTACTCCCTATCCCAAATCATGGACATAATAGACCATAGATTCCAATAGTCTTGGATTAATTTTGGAGGGATAACTCTCTCCATACTTTTCCCACGGTTGTACAAGAATTCTCTGAGGAGGCATTATGCCACAATAAGCAATAACCACAAGAAAAAACTATAAGTACCATAATTCTGAAAGTTTTCCTCGATATCAATAAATACAAAAATTCCTTAAATCCAAACGAATCAAATACATCATAATAACATGAAAAACAAACCACTCCACCTCCACCCAATGTCAATATATAGTCTTTAGCCTGTACATTTTCCCTAGAGGAGAATTCCTACAAAATCTGAATATCCCATGGTTACTCAAGTTCAGTCTTGAGGAGTGTTGTCCAGGATCCATACTTTTAACTAGAACCTTAAGCCCAAATAGTCCTAGCTCTTATCTATCCATACGAATCCCACAATAACTTGACACAAAAGAGAATAACTAGACCTCAAACCCTATTTTCACAAACCAAGGTGGAGTTCCATCTAACCCAACACCCAACCCAGTCTGTGGCATGGCCTAAAGGGTGGTCCCAATCCCCAAAATCTGACAACTAGTGACTAGGTATCACAATATGTTTTGAGAATTATTAATCCCATTTACAAAGAAAAAAACATCCAACAATAATAAATAAAATATAACTGGACAATAATTACGAAAAATGGCACAACAATTTCCAAATTCAAGATTACAACTTTAAAAAAAACCAACAAGGGATACAAAAATTATGAAGCACTGACATTATCCCAAAAACCTTCATACAGAAAGAGTAAATCAACCTCAAGCTACAACCAAAAACACCTTCAAGGGTAGGATCACTAACATCCTGAACCCCCATCATGATAAATATTTCCTTTACCTGAGCTAAACATAACAAATGCTATATACCTATAATGTTTCATGCACGGTGTGATCCAAATCCTAGTAGGATTCCACCCAATAAATAATTTCCATTAAAAAAATTATAAGACAAATTAACAATCAATTTATATAAAGTAAAAGATTGAAACATTTGTATATAAAAAAATTAAGGTAACACATGATTTTCTTTTGAAATAGCCAAATAAGAGCAATGTATGCTGATTGTATATACAGTATCTCAATAGAGAACTAATGTAACACCCCAAGAATTTAAAAATAAATTTAATGTGGAATGAAATAAACATAGAGTCTCTATGAAACAACACTTTTTTATAACCTAGCTGATGAACATAATTTTTCCACTTCTGTGATTGTAATTTCGAAAA
The DNA here is from genome assembly GCA_963277665.1 of Viscum album. Classification (NCBI taxonomy): domain Eukaryota; kingdom Viridiplantae; phylum Streptophyta; class Magnoliopsida; order Santalales; family Viscaceae; genus Viscum; species Viscum album. The sequence continues at coordinate 1,423,176,918 of OY728120.1, forward strand.
ACTAACAAATATGGTTGTGATCAGTAAGATATTTACTCTTATAGGATCAACTTATATTTTTGGTGAATAGTAACTTACCGTTATGAATAGTAACACAACCTTATGAATATTAATGTACCCTTATTAATAGTAACCTCACCCATGTAAGTATAAATAAAACTTATACATTATATAAATGAGACTGAATATTTTAAAAATTAATAATTAAGTGTTGGAATTTTTGTGAGTAATAAATATTTAATTACAATTATAAATTAATAAATTAATAAAATTAATTTTCATTAAAAAAAATTCCTAAATAAATATTATATTTTCCTATGATTTTAGGATAATTTAATGATACCTCTGTTAATTTTTGAATGTTTTATAAAATCAGTTTTAAATTTAAAATCTATATTTTTCTAGTAAATAAAGATTTCATTTAAAAATTAAATTTTTATTATATTGAAAATTATTTTGTTAAAATGGAGTTTTTATTTTAATTTTACATTCCAAAAAATTTTAGGGTGAATTTTTGGGATTTTTCTGAAATACTTGAATATTTGGTGAATTGTGAAATTCGATAATTTACAAAATGTGCTAAGTAAATGAATTTCCGCATCACGATTGAGTCATGGCTGCAATTAATGGACATTTCTTAGAACTCACATGACATTATTAATGTTTTTAGTCACAATAATAAAGTCAATTCCTAGAATTTATCCAAAATAATGATTAAAATAATGGGAAAACCCTCCTCTCCTCCACTATAAAAACCACCCCTCACTCCATATTCTCTTCACTCTTATAATCCTTGAAGATTTTAAAAGTTCTTCCCAAATAATCTTCACTAATACCTCCCAATATCCATGAGTCCTTGGCCTTTCCAAAAAATCATAACCCTTTCCCTTAAGAAGGTTCTCAAGGAGGAGTACTCAAGAGGTAAAATCCTCTCCCTTTTCCCTTTTAATTTCTTTTAAGTTCCTTCTTTTTTTATTATATACTCACCTCATCTATCCAAATGATCATGATAACTATAGTATAATATTTATAATTTAATTATATCACGATAATGGAACACATATCATCAATCTTCTTACTCTCTCTCTCTCTCTCTTTTATTTTAAAAACAAAATCATTGTCAGGAAGGTGCCGATTTACAACCTTCGTCGATGAAGAACCTTCATTCTTAAATTTATTCTTCAAGTCTTGTCATGAAACAATTTTTATGGTTGAACCAAAAAATAATATATGTGTCATAACCTATTTAATATTCTATAACCATTATATATACATAATATTAATTCATATGACAAAATGCGTTCGTAATAATCGAAATATCGCCAAAATAATCTTCATTAATGTTTCATCTAATAACTCATCCTCATAACATATATACAAATAAATTATATCAACAATTAATCTCTTTAATATTCATTATTATCATATAAATAAATTTTTTAGAATTATATCCTTTCCACATGAACTTCATTACTTATAAAAAAGCGAACCGATTATGAAAACCAAGTAAAAAAACACTCGAGAATGATAGAATTCAATATTATAACATAACAATAAGGCCATAAATAAACTTAAGAAAACTATAATGAATAAAATATATGTTTATAAGGTTCTTAATTAATTAATTAATATATTTTATTTTATTATCTAGGACATTAAGGTCAAGATAAGAATAAATTCGGAAATAAGGTTGGGGATTTCTCATCTCACTTTTATTTCTGTGAGATTTCAATTATTCACTACTTACTTCTTGTATGTAGTGTATTTATACTAAAATTTGATATATAATATAATTAATATATTTATATTAATGTTATTAAATGATTTAGTGGATGATTATTAATATTTCTACACATGATTCAATTGATTACAAAGTGGTAAGGGATTCCACTTAAATCTTTATTTTTTCCTTCTGGTTATTCCTTCACTATCCTTACGAAAATTTAATGGTTATTTATTTTTTTTAAAATATATATTCTGTTTTTTGGTTATAAAATCATAGTTTTAGATCATTTCATATTTCTTTTATGGTAATTATATGTTTTAAAATATTTCCCTTCTTAATTATTCCCGATAAACAAACCCGATTCAAGGGAAATCTCGAATTCTTACCAATTTTCAAGTACACTATATATTCTATTTTAAGACATAATTATTTTAATAAAATAAAAAAAATTATCATGAATAACTATCTTTGTGTATTTTTCTTTTTACAAAAACAAACATTCCCTTCCACTTTAAAATCTCTTTACTATTTTCCTTAAACCGCACTTAAATGTTTTATTTCTAAAGCTTATTTTAAAAACTCTTTTTACATGATTTCACTTTAGTGGGACAAAAGTTATGAATAAATTATAATTCCAATGTCCTTCTATTTTATTTTCTACTACATACAATTTTAAAATATTATTTTATGAAAAATACAAATGATTTTCCAAAATAACTCTTCTTTCCAAAGTAAAAAAGGATGTTTCTCGTCTCACTTTAACTTTTATGAGATATATACCTTTTTCACCACTTATTCCTTGAATGAGGCATATATACTTCCCTTTGTTGTATTATTTCAAGATTATACTTATTCACATGGCATTATAAGGTATTGTGATTTGAATGTTTACATGTGGTATGGGACAATTTTAAATGTTTAATGATTATTTCCTTAATAACTTTTCAATGGTCTCATTTAAAAGTATATTCATTTATGTCAACATCATGTGTTGAATATTGTACTTAATTAAGTTTTATCTATTATTATATCATCTAAAATATGTTTTTGAAGGTTTTCTAAATAGTTTTTCTATGGATGGGCTACCTTGACACCATTCACCATATTACACAAAATGGTTAGTGTTTATTTTTAATGTTTGGATAAAGTTATTTACATTTCATATGTTAGTATAAATATGTAGGTATATATTGATTATTTTCACCCCTTTCATATCAGTAATGAATTGGACTTTCTAAGTGATGGTGGGTCCCTCTATATCCCCTCTATGCATCGATAGGTCTCAAGAGACAAACTAGTTTGGGTTTTTACCCATTTAGGTATGGTGTTGGCACGAGGCCTTGACAAAATGATTATGATGTCTAGAATTATTAATTCCTTCATTATGAGACTAGTAATTGATAGTCCGTGTGTTTATTTGAATAGTTTAATACTCATGGTTATGTTTTATTATGGAATTATTTATTCTTCTCTTATTCCCACCATGTTATACTCAAGTTTTTTTTAAAGTCTTGGGTTTTTTTATTCACAACATTTAATGTTTATATTTGTGATATCTTCCATTGTATTGATTACCATAACTAAGAATCTATTCTCATCCCTTTATTATGTATTTTTAGGATGAAAGGAAGTATACTATGAATGAATTACATGGATAATATAGGAGTTTTGGTTGTTTCCATTGGAATTTATATAACGTATTTAATTTCAAGTTGTAATGTTGAGATTTTGTATATATCTGGTTTTCCAAAACTACTAAACTACCCTGGTCTTTTAGGATTTGATTATTTGTAGTCATTCCAATGTAATAAAATAATTCACTGACCCTGGGATTATGGGGTTGGGGCATTACACTTGGTATGAGAGGATATATAGTAGAAACCTTATAAACTAGATTTAGAAAACGTAGATTAATGAACAAAACCCTAAAATATACATTGAGGATAATAATACAAGATAATACTATAATTTTGGTAAGGTATATATTTTTTGGATATTCCTTGTAAATACATGCCTGTATGGATACTACAAGTGGATGTGGTTCTCGAACAGATGTACCAAGGGATAACATCTCCAACAAGGTGTTTAGATATTGACTCAGGGTAATCTGGTACACCCCAACGGGCCTTATTATGCACCTGGTTCGAGACTCCTAGGGGATATTCTTAGGATAATTCACATTTTTATTTCATACCATTATAAAATATTTGTGCTTCTAAAGTAACCAAATTATATATTTCTAGGATTTATGATGCATAAATTTATGTTATGTTCAATACCATGTTTAGATTTATAGAAAGTTCATAATTATATGAGCTAATATAGAATATGAAATTGATTAGAAATGGAACCTAGAAGAAGGAATGACAACTTCAATAATGCTCATGATGCAAAGAGTAAGAAGGATCATATCTCTTATTGTCTTAATCCATCATTTCGAAGGGAGATAGTCTCCTAAGTATCATCATCATATGAGGAAATTGTTTCATGCATTAACAAGATGTGTAATAAAAAGGTTTCCAAGGTACAATTCTTCAACTACAAGGAGATGGGACACTATGTAAATCAATGTCCCAAGAGTCAAAGTAATATACCAAAAATGATGTTACTGGATAATGATCAAGTTATGATACTCCTGCATATGAAGTATAATGAATAATATTCCTATTCAAGAATAATGTCATTTGAATATTTTATCAGCAATGTACTTGTTATAAGAATTATGTAATATATGAGGATTATACTGCAGTAATTTTTCATTAAGGATTAGAGACTATATGTTGAATGGTACAAAGAAAAGATATTCAGTGAAAAGTTAAACTTTTTGTAAAATTCCTGATTTAGGGAAAGAAAGCCCTAAATATATTATTGATGTTGAGATAATGATGAAGATATATTTGATTTGGATAAGTGTTCACTACCTTGGATCTAATTAATGAATTATTGACAAGTGGAATATGCTATCATTGAACGGAGTTATTGGATGATGCACATAGTCATAATTTCTCAATACACCTTAGTAGTACTAATATGTATAGATATTTAAAGGAAAAAATCTCCTGGGACAACATGAAATGGGAAATTGCTAAAAAAGTATCAGGATGTTTAGTTTGTCAACAGGTGAAGGCGAAAAGACAACATCTTCGAGGAGTCATGAAACCATTACCAATTCATAAATTAAAATGGGATGACATCACTATGGATTTTATTATTGGATTACCAAAAACTTTAAGGAAGAATGATTCAATATGGTTGATTGTTGATCGACTTACCAAATCTTCTCATTTCCCCGCTATAAGGGAAGATTTTCCACTGAAGCATCTTGCTCGGATCTATATTAATGAAGTTGTAAGACTTCATGGGGAACCTCTCTTAGTTGTATCTGATCATGATCCATAATTTACATCCAAATTATTTAAAATTATTCAAAAATATATGAATACTGAGCTTTAATTGAGTAATTCTTATCACCCTCAAACTGATGGGAAATCAGAATGGATGATCCAAACTTTAGAATACATGTTAAGATCATGTTCACTTGACCTTAGAGGAATATGGGATAAGTCTTTACAATTGGGGGAGTTTTCCTACTATAATAGTTTCTGTTGTATTATTCAAATGGAATCATATGAAGCATTGTACAAGAATATCAAATTATGAAAAAGATCTATGCTGAAAATCAAAGGAAGGACTTGTAATTTCAAGATGGAGATCATGTTTTCTTGAATATATCTCTATGGAAGGGTGTTATAAGATTTTGGAACAAAGGGAAACTGATCCCCAGGTACATTGGCCATTTTGAAATTCTAGAGAGAATTGGAGGTATGGATTATTGTTTGGAAATTCCACCTAGCCTTTCTAATGTATAGAATTTTTTCCATGTCTCATTGTTGAGAGAGTACATACCAGTCCAAACGCATGTCCTCACTTCTGAAGGTATAGAATTAGAACATGAATTATCTTACTGTGAGGAGACTATCCAGATTCTGGACACTAAAGAACATGTTTTTAGGAATCACACAACTCGAATGGTAAATAAACATTGTAAAAATCATGAAATTGAAGAGGTAACATGGGATACTAAGGAACAGATGATAAAGAACTACCCAAATCTTTTTATAAGGTAACATTATGGAAATATCAAGGATGAAATTATTTTAACAGGGGAAGAATATAGCACCCCAAGAATTTAAAAATAAATTTAATATTGAATGCATGAAACATGGAGTCTCTATGAAACAACACTTTGTTATAACCTAGGAAATGAACATAATTTTGTAGCTTCTGTGATTTGAATTTTGAAAAACTGTCATACACGATTGGGATAAGTAAGATATTTAAAGTCTGATAGAATCAACTTAAATTTTTTGGTGAATAGAAACTTACCCTTTTGAATAGTAACACACCCTTGTGAATATAACTGAATAATTATTAATAGTAACCTCACCCATGTAACTATAAATAAGATTTATGCACCATATAAATGCGAGTGAATATTTTAAAAATAATTAATTAAGTGTTGGTATTTTTGTGAGTAAAAAATATTTAATTACAATTTTAAATTAATAAATAAATAAAATTAATTTTGAAAACATTTATTCCTAAATCAATAATTTTTTTCTTATGATTTTAGGATAATTTTATGAGAACTTAGTTAATTTTTGAATGTATTATAAAATCTTTTTTAAATTTAAAATCTGTACTTTTCAAGTAAATAATGATTTTATTTAAAAATTAAATTTCTATTATTTAGAAAATTATTTTGATAAGATGGAGTTCATCTTTTAATTATAAATGTATAAAATGGTTAGGGTGAACTTTTGGTATTTTTCTTAAATACTTGAATTTTTTGGAAATAAGGAAATTTGATAATTTATGAAATATGAAAATAAATGAATTTATGCACCATGATTGAGTAATGGATGGTGTAAATGGACATTTTTTTAACTAACATGCACTTATTACTTTTTTTAATCATAATAATTAAAAATATTCATAGTCTTTATCCAAAATAATAAAATAATGATTAAAATAATGGAAAACCCCTCCTCTCATCAAATTTAAAAACCACCACTCACTCACTATTCTATTCACTCCTCTAAGCCTTTAAGCTTCTCAAAGTTCTACCCAAATACCATTCCCTATTATTTCCCCAAGTCTAGGAACTCTTTTTATTTAAAAAATACCAAAACCCATTCCCTTAAGGATGTTCTCAAGGAGGAGTACTCAAGAGGTAAAATCCTCTTCCTTTTTCATTAAGTTCCTAATTTTATTATTATCTCTTCACCTCATCTATATAAATGATCATTATAACTCCACTATCAACTATAAATGATAATTATATCATGTTAATGGAACATCCTTCATCAATCTCCTTACTCTCTCTCTTTTATTTTAAAAATGAAATCATCATCCGGGAGGTGCTGATTTACAACCTTTGTGGATGAAGAAATTTTATTCTTAAATTTATCCTTCAAGTATGATCATGAAACCATTTTTGTGGTTGATACAAAATATAAAATATGTATTATAACCTATTTAATACTCTAAAACTATTATATATACATAATATTATTTCATATAACAAAACTAGTTTGTAATAATCAAAATATCGATAAAATGATCTTCATTAATGTTTCGTCTAATAACACATCCTCATAACATATAACCAAATAAATTATATGAACATTTAATCTAAATAATTATCAATATTATAATAAAAAATCAATTCTATAGAATTATAACCATTTCACATGAACTCCATTACTTATAAAAAAGCGAACCGATTATGAAAACCAAGTAAACAAACACTCCAGAATGACAAAATTCAATATTATAACTTATCAATAAGGACATAAATGAACTTAGAAAACTATAAAGAATAAAATATATGATTATAAGGTCCTTAATTAATTAATTAATAGATTTAATATTATTATTTAAAACATTAAGTTCAAGAGCAGAATACATTCATACATAAGGTAAGGGGTTTCTCATCTCACTTTTATTTCCATGAGATTTCAATTATTCAGCATTTTTTTCTTGTATGTGGTGTATGTATACTAAAATTTCATATATAATATTATTAATATATTTAAATTCATGGTATTAAATGATTCATTGGATGATTATTAATTTTTGGACACACGATTCAATTGATTACAAATTAGTAAGGGTTTCCACATCTCTCTACCAGTTTTTGAGACATTCATTATTCACCAAAATTTCTTGTGTATGGAGTGTAATGACCCAAACTTTTATTAATAAAAATTCATTTTCATCTAATTAAATGTCTTATTATATAAAATGGTTATATAACATATACACTTCCTTGTTTTTATGATTTTGGATTTGAAAATACCATTAAGAATTGTAATCGTTACTAATATGGTCGTTGAACAGTGATCACATGATTAGAATAAATTTAGGGTTTTAACAAATCCAATTTACTTATAAAAAGGAAGCAATGGCCTCGTCTGGTATAATTTCTCCATATAAATCCCATTTATCGGAGGTCGGAAAGGGGGTGGTGTCACTAGGCTTCGCTCTTGACCAAGCTCAAGCCGAGATTCAACACGTTAAGCTCGAACGGAACTGCCAATGGGAGAAGTGTAAGTTGATAGAGATTACCACCTGAGAAATATTATCTGAGCCACCAGAAGAGTTTGTCACCATAACACACCTTACCCTTAGGTCTTATGAGGGTTTTATAAGCAGTTAGGTAAAAATACCTTAGCACTATGAGATTTTACTCATTCTAATTCAATTTAAATGAGGTTTTACTCATTATCCATGTGAAATTATCCTTGGCTCAGGCTAAAATCATGTTAAATTTTGTTGCAAAATTTCAATGTTGTGATAACCATGTTATATCATGCCTTTATGTTCATTTTTCTCTTATGATCCATTGATATGCCTATTGTCTAACATGTACTCTATTCTTCATGTTATGCCTTGTTTACTCTGTTACTGGACTTCATAGCTCACCCTCTTATTATTCTTGTCCTCAGGTAATCCAATGCAATTCTAAGTATAAAGGAATGGTATGGTCAAGTAAAGGAAGTTTTCACCATATATGTTGTGTTTTATGTTCTAAGTTGTTATGAAATGTTCCAAATCCCCAAATACACTAGACCTATCTATGTTACATCTTGTATAAAGTGATGATATTATGTAATAAATTATGATTAAGTGTGAAGTAAAGAGCAGGGTTGTTATAGTTGGTATCAGAGGATATGTTTAGTTATTTTTGGTATTAGGATTAGAAAACACTAGTGAAAGCCATAGGGATAAGACTAAGAATAATAAAAACATCCCTAAATTTTGGTGAGTATTGTGTAAGTGGTTTATCAAGAAAATACATCTATGTGTGGATACGAGTAGGTAGAGGAGGCTCTGACATAGATGTACCAAGGAGTGAAAACTCTGACAAGGAATTTCAGGCTTGACCTGGGGTATCCTGGTACACGACAATGGCCCTTTTTCACTCTTGGTTACAACACTCCCAAGGGATATGCTTTGGTAAATTCATAAACTTAGTACGAACCATTATTAAGGGAATAATAAAAATCCCCTATGAATATTTGTTGGGAAGTTGATTATGGATAACCTAGATTAAAGCATATAAATTCATAAGTTAAGGAAATAAAAATAATTTATAAGTCATCTGTTTTTTTCTTTGGATTGACTTTTATTTTTTTCCCATAACTTTCCTTTTATTCCAGCTAATGGATAGTAATAGGTGTACTCGGGCTAACAACCGATGAGATGATTGATACACCCAATTTGTGTATACATTTTCATATACTCTATTGAAAAATAAGAACAAGTTTTCAGAAATTACATACTGATTAGAGAACAAATACTTTGATTTTGGTGATATTGTTCATTTTCAGGAAGTTTATGGCCAAGTACACAAAACAGAGAAGAACAGAGCAAGAATGTATGAGTACACGGCGTGTACTTATATACACACTGTGTATATTCCAGTTCAGACATGGGTTGACTTGAACAAATACAAGCCCAAGTAACCATAAGGCGGTACACATTGTGTTCACATTTCTACACACTGTGTATACATTTCTTGAAGTGGTTGGTGCTCGAGAAGAGTATACACGCCCATGTGGCCGGCTGAAGGGGACACACCATGTGCCATTTCTACATGTCGTGTATGCTTTTCTAGAAGCGGTTCGTGGCCTAATTTTGAGACCACACGCCCTGTATAGCGGCGCTACACACCGTGTATATTCACCTACTAGGAGGCGTTGTGTTCCAAGTCAAATATGGCAAGTTAGTCCACCTACCAGTGGAGAAAACAAATCCAAAAACACTTTGAAGAAAGTACACAGCGTGTACTTTTGATACATGTTGTGTACTTATTTTTTCTCTAAAAAGAGGCCTTGGCTTTCAGAACAAGGGGTGGTGTGTGTAGAATTTTGTGGGGAAAAGGGTTGAAGCCCTGAAGGAAAGACGCTCTGCCATCGTACTGCCATAATTCTGTCTACCGAAGAACCATTTACTTTTTCAAAGTTCCAAACATGATTTCATCAGGTATCAATTGTTTTGTGTTTATCATTTTCAATATGTGTAACTAAACACCCAGTGTGTTGGGGTTGTGGAAGCTGATGAGTTGTAATTTAAATTAAGTTTCTCTGAAAGTGTTTTCTTTAATAATCTCTTCTTATTCTTCTTAAATCACTTCATATTATCACTGGAAATTCTATACCGGACCAAGGGAAAAAATTTCCGGGATTCAAAAGAAGAATAATGAAAAATAACTCCATGACCATTGGAAGTATCCGTCGGCTCAAAATGGAATAATATAAATAAATATTTGTTAAACACTAACTATCAGACCAAGGATTTATTTTCTTCAACTCAAAATATGGAGTTTACTGGACGAAGGAAACTTTATTACAAATTAAACCCAGATATTTGGGTTATTGTCAAAAAACACAACCTCATAAGAAATTTGATTTAATAATAAACTTATCACAAATCAAAAACCCCAACACATTTCTCTCTTTCTTTTCATCTAAACCAATTCTCCTGTCTTTACTTTCATTTTAGTAATTAATTTTTCAAAAGAATATTAGAAACCAATTGTTCTTTTTGTACCCAAACAACCAACCAAAATCGACTCTAAATTCAGCAAACTTCACTGAAAAAAAAAATACAAACTACATTAAGAAAGATAAAATAACCTCATAGTTCCCTATGGATCGACCCCTTACTGGTGCTATACTTGTTAGGGTAAATATAATTTGGGATGCTAAAAACATACCTTCGGTGAAACGGCCGTCCAAATTTTGGTGCCATTACCGGGGAACTAGAGTAATTTTATTCTTATTTCAATTAAATTTGTATCAAATTTTAGTGGAAATAAAATCCAAAAATTCCCAAAAATTTCTTTCCTAATCCCATTTCTATTTATCTTTTGTTTTCCCTTTTACGCCTGGGTTTTGTTTTGTGTTTTTTCTTGATCACAAGTGCATGAACCAATGCCTCACACGGTCCAGGGGCACCGAGTCATTGGATCTTTCTCCTCTTGACCAAGAAATCTAACGGACTTTGTCTTGTCGTCAACATTCACTGGTGGAAACGCACAACCACAATCCATTAACCATGGCGAACAAGGAGGAGGGAGAACCAGCCAATGATGCTACGGCTGAACACCCGTACCCAGACCAACAGCGTCCGGCTACTGGTATACCGGAGCAGGAACCTAGAGGATTCATGGAATTCCTCCCTTGGAACTACCAAAGGCCACCACAGCAAACTCCTCCAGAGTACGGCCAACTTCAACAACCGCACCAGATCTTCCAAAGGCCATATTTTTCCCCTTTGGAGCAGCAATACATGCAACATCCACCCCCTCATAAGACACCTCCATGATGTACTCTTATGGAGTATGGCATGCCATCGATCCAAGGAGCTGATACGGGCATCATTCATCCTCCGGTACAGGCCCATCACTTCGAGATCAAGCCTGCTATAATGAAGCTGATCCAGAAAACCATTCAATTTGGTGGCCTGCCCATAGAGGATCCCAATGCTCAACTCTCTAATTTTATGGAGCTATACGACACATTCCGCTACCACTGAGTGTCTACAGACACCATTTATCTTCACCTTTTACCCTTCTCTCTAAGGGACAAGGCAAAATATTGGACCAAAGGATTGCCGCAACAATCCATCCTCACCTGGGAGGTGCTAGCTCAGGCGTTCCTATCCAAATACTTCCCACCCTCCAAGATGGTGACCCTACTGAACGAGATCCACAATTTCTAGTAGCATGATGTTGAATCATTGTACGAATACTGGCAGCGCTTCAAGGAGATGTTGTGCAAGTTCCCACACCACGGACTTCCACTTTGGATGAAAGTCCAAACCATCTACGAAGGGTTGACATCTAATACCAACTCTATGGTGGATGCTGCTGCTAGAGGTATGGTAATGAGGAAGTCCCATGAATAACTCTTCAAACTGCACGAAGATATTTCTGACAATAGCTTCCAGTGGCATTCCAAATGAGGAACAGAGAAAAGAGGTTGCATAACATAGATGCAACTACCATGATAGCTGCCTAGTTGGACGCTATGTCCAAGAAGATCAATGCACTCAACCTGAAGGGAACATCCCAAAAACATGTGGCGAATAATCTGGCATGCAGTGAATGTGGTGGTAACCACATAATGGGAGAATTCTCAGGTTCTGCTGGAGGCCCATCGACAAGCAAGGTAAGTTATGTTGCACAAAACCGAGGGCCCAACCAATACTAGCAGTACCAGAACCCGACATGGCGTGATCAGAAAAACACAGGCTGGGGCCAACAACAACAAAATCTACCGCCCCAGCGACCACCCAGCTACAACCAACCTCCCTATCTGAACCAGTACCAGAAGCAAAAATATCCCCAACAGGGTTCTTATCAGCGACAAGGGTATCAGAACCCTCCCCCACAGTAGTTGCGGCAGCCACCTCTTCCTCTAGCTCAACAACCTCCTCAGTAGGAGAACACTTCAAGGTTAGAGGATCTTATGAAAAAATTTATATCAACTGCTGAGACTAGGTTCCAAAATCATGAGGAATCAATTAAAACCCTGGAGAACCAAATTGGCCAATTGGAGAACCAACTCTCAGGAAGGAAGCCCAGTACTCTACCGGGAAATACAGAGAATAACTCTAGAGAGGAATCCCATGATGTCATACTCCAGAGCGGAAAAGAGCTCAAACAGAACCAACCATCATAGCCAGGTGAATCCACACCCCTTGAAGAAGGTACATTTAACGAAACCTCCTCATCCAAAATCCCATAGAATAAGGCTTCTCAAAATAAAGGGAAGGAGATTTTCAAACCTTTTGCACCTGCCTTTCCCTTCCTAGAATGATTGAAACAGAGAAAGCCAGACCACCAGTAAGGAAAATTCATGGAGGTGTTCAAGAAGCTGCACATAAATATCCCATTTGTAGAGGCACTGATGATGATTCCTACTTACGCAAAATTCATGAAGGACATAGTCTCCAATAGAAGAAAGATGGAGGATCTGGGCACTATTGCCCTAACCAAGGAGTGTTCTGCAGTCGTCCAAAACTCAATACCTCCCAAACTCCAGGATCCAGGTAGTTTCACTATTCCATGTACCATTGGTCCATGTGGGTTTGGTAAGGATCTCTATGACTTGGGGGCCAGTGTGAGACCCATGCCCCTTGGAGTTTTCAAGAAGCTCGGGCTCCATGATTTGAAGCCTACCCGAGTAGCCCTTCAACTTGCTGATTGATCCATCAAACATCTGAAGGGACTACTAGAGGATGTGCTCATAAAGGTGGGTTGGCTGATCCTTCTAGCTGATTTCATCATCCTTGACATGGGGGATGACCACGAGGAACTAATTATTCTTGGAAGACCTTTCCTAGCCACTGGAAAGGAACTCATTGATGTGCACGAGGGGGAGCTAATTTTCAGGGTAGGAGACGACAAAGTCTCCTACAATGTCCTCAATGCTTTCATGCATGCTTCATCGCCCAATCCTGAGGACTGTTCTGCGATAACTTCCATGGATGATCGCTTGGTGGATGATCTGGTATGTTCCTTTATTTCTAATAACATTATCATTCTAGAAATTCCCATTAAAGAAGATCCAGAGAACTTGAAATTCCTAGAAGGCCAGGGTGGCTACTATTGGGACCATTATCAACCATAAATATCAGGTAAGCAACGGTAAGTAGGTCGAGACAATGACCTAAAACAAAGGCACTTCCAGGGAGGTACCCTAGAGGATACATGCCATGTACCACCTATACACATGGCATGTACTTTTTCCTTTTTATTTATATATCTATTATAAATCTATGGAGTAACTAATAAATAACTAGGGATGATGTTGGGGTTGATGCTAAGGTCACTGGAGTTCATCTGAGCCATCCCCAGTTTGAATCCTCCCGACCTACCTTTGTCATGGGGTTCATCCTTTTTATATTTTCTTACAGGGCATGTGTAGTAAATTTCATATATACATATTTGCGGATAAGAAAACCCATGATGGGGATGGGTCGGTTGGCCAAGATCGAAACCTGGTTTCAAAAAGACTCAGGTTTGAATCCTGACAACCGCCCCATTTCCATCATTTACCCTTTTGATAAAACCACATGGTGTGTCTTCCAATATACGGTGTGTGTGCCCTGTTTTCTTTCTAAAAACTAATATATAAAAACACTTTTATATATAAATTAATTCATGTGAATGAAGTTCGCAGATTGGAAAAGTCTCGACCCTGGATCCAAAAGACCCGGGTTCGAACTCGACTAATATCCTTGCTTCATCCCCTTATTTTATAATTAAAAACCACCTGTCGTGCATTTCTTTCTTCCCATGTGTATAGGCTATAAAGATTAAATATATATAAATAATAAATATGTGAAGCAGTACAACCTTCACTCCAGTGGTTGAGGGCTTCCGTTCGGAGCGGCTGATCGCTGGTTCGAACCTCATCCCAAGAAACGGACCAAAGGTTGTACTTCTCTTTTTACAATTTTTAAACACACGAAGTGTATATTCCCACTAAATTACGTTTATAGTTTTATTTTTCAATTCTGTATATACATATATATATCTATTCACTTTTATTATTTAAATTAATTAATATTAATTATTATATAGTTTATTATAATAATTATATATATATATATATTTTAAAAAAAATTGAGATACACGGCATGTAGCCCAGACATATATGTCGTGTACTGTGACTATATAAGCCGCGGCCACCCGGCTTCACACCGTGTCGCGCAGCGCTTCCCCTCTTCTCGTTTATTTTCTCCCGAACGCCACCCGACCTCCCATTTTCTGGATCCATCGATTTGGTTCGTTCCAAGCTATGATTTATTTTACATTGTGATTATCGGTCATGGTACGCCCTTCTACACCCTCTATTTCAAGTTATTAGACATGTTTATGGTGATTTCGAGATCATCCGACCATTCGGATTCCGTTGTACATGGCCACAAAATGAAGAACACACGCCTTGTACTTTTGTACACTACCACATACAAATTGCTTCGCAATTTGAATATGCACGGTGTGTATATTCGGTACACACCGTGTAATTTCCCCCATCATGCCCGAATACCCATTGAAAATGGCCTCACACACCATTTCCATGTACACAGTGTGTGTGTTTGGTACACGTCGTGTATAGAATTTCTTTTGGCCCCTCCATGTGTAGCACTTGACATGAACTCTCACCCCATGTTCCTACACACGGCATGTGTGTTCGATACACACTGTGTTGTCCATTTCTTTACACTGGACCCATGTCTATCCGCCACACGGCTGTGTTCCTCAAGTCATGAACACATCGTGTCTGTCCCATAAACAGCATGTCTTTTATTCTTAGAACTGTTAAAATCATGGCCGTTTCGTTTCTGATACACGACCATGTCCACTTTGTATGAACACTGTGTGTATGTTCGGTACAAGCCATGTACCTTTACATGGTTTATCTTCTTCTCCCTCAGCGTGTTTATCCAAAGAATAGGGGACGCTACTCAGCTTATACTACACACTGTTTACTCTGGATATACATGCCGTGTACTATTATTTTTCTGATTTATCACTTTTTCTTTGGTTTGTTTTGTTTTCTTTTTCTTTTGTTTTCTTTTTCTTTATTTTTCAGATTATGGAAAATCGTGATCCTTCCCAGGGGGAGCGGTCGGCATCCGCCACTGAGGGAGAGAGGCCCATTTATCGGCAGATTTGACTCTGGCCTCCGATGCAGCCAGACCCCGACGCTCCGGTCTACGAGCTTCCTCCGTTGGCCATCCTCCCACCAACCACTGCCTCAGCGAGGGCCGGTCCTAGAACATATGGTCCTTCACCACCCCATCTAGAGCCTCCGAGCACCAACGATACTTCTCCACTGGCTTCCACACTAATAGAGCCCCCTCCAGTAGCTGTTGGCCCCACATCGACCGCCCTATCCAGCGGTCCTCCATCTACTTCAGCAGATCCACCCTAAGAGCCATCTCCTACTACTGCACCTCCACCTGGGTCGGGACCTACAGATGTTCCCTATCCCTGTATGGTGTTCTCAGTCACTGATCTGGCACATGACAGGGTTCGGTGCTATTCTCGCCGTCCGATTCCATTGAGCAGGCACTACCTCGACAGCACCGTTCCTTAACAGCTAGGCATCTGGGGAGAGTTAGAAGATCTCATTGGACAAACCCCCCTGCTCACTATTTTCTAGGTCAATACTCTTATATTCCATGATTTATTTTTAGAGTTAACAGCCTCTTTTGAGTTCGATGGAGATGAGTATCGAGAGACACCTGGTGATGCGGTGCTCGTGGTTCGGTCCCGGCTGGGCGGCCAACAATTTTCCCTCACCATGACCGAGTTCGGCCGAGGGTGCGGTTTCTACCCCCATCCTATTACCCCACCCCCTTTTTCTACCCTGACCAGACTCGAGCGCTCTGAGTGCATTTCCATGTGGTTGGAGATTGTTGGGCCTGACCACCGCTATGCACCTACCTCGCAGAAGAGCACCCTTATCACCAACCCCATCCTTCGTTTTACCCAATGGTGCTTTAGCGCCATTCTTTTTCCCCTCCATGAGGATATGGGGGTCGTGACCAGTCGTGACATGGATCTCCTTACCTGTGTCATCTGGTAGGACTACCCGGACCTCCCTTACCTAGTCGCCGCCACCTATTTCCATTCTATGTTTACCGATCATCAGGGCAACTTGAACGGCGGGTTTTACGCCACTCGCATCACCCACCACCTTAGGGTTTTCGAGCGTTCTTCACCCCATGATCTATTAGGTTCTCCCTAGAAGATGGACTATCTCATGATTATTCATATGGGATTGGTCCAGAAACATGGGGGTACCTACATCCTTTTCCAAGCTCTCCCCTAGCCACCTGCTAACCCTCCTGCTCTAGCTGATGCTTCTGCTCCTCCCTCCCCACCCCCACCAGTTTCCCCAACCCACCCTCTTCCTACTGACCCCACTTCTTCTAGAATTTCATCTTCTATACCACCACCAGCCCCACCTACCCCCACACCCTTGGCCGATCTCGCCCTTTCCGTTCGTCTGGCCGTGATTGAGCAGTATTTGGTATGTCTCGATAGCCGCCAGGATTGCATGGAGCAGCTGTTGGGGATTATTGTTCAGCATCTGGGTATTCCTTTGCCTCCTCCACCTACCTCTTGTTTGGCTCTTGGCCCTTCTAATGCTACCGCCACCATTTTTTCCAGTCTGGGGAGTGCTTCTTAGCCTCATATTTAGAGTATATCACCCACGACTCCTACTTCTTCGGCTTCCCTTCCCGTTGCAGAGTTAGAGCCTCCCGCTTCCATGGCTCCAGATCCATCTCTACCAGCTGGCTCGGTACTGGATGATGCCTCTTCAAAGGAGACCCCTTGACTGGTTTATGTACACCTGCTTTTCATTGTATATATATTTTTGTGATATATTTTGCCTGTGTTTGTTATGCATTCTTGCAGCATTCTCTTTCTCCCCCCCCCCCTCACAGGTACTCTGGCACATTTTGAGCTGCGCTTTTACATCACATATTGTTTTCCTACGCCTAGACATGAGGGGAGTATTCTTTTTTCATTGTTTTCTTTTCTTTATTAGTTTACTTATTTCCTTACTTCCCCTCAGTCTGGTCCACTATTGTGTTCCCACCTAAACTTTTTATTCTTTTTTGGCACTTGGTGGACCACGTGAGATATTAAGTATGGGGGGTGTCTCTCGGCCTATTTAGTATTTTCCTTTTCTGATTCTAGGAGACATTATTATTAAAAGATGTATTTTAAAATGTGAATACATTTTGGTTAACCATATTTTTAAAATAATAAAGCTGGAAGTGGAAAATTTTAAAAGTTACATGCTTATTTTTATTCTTGGTTATTTTAAAATGATTGCTGATATAATTTAAATTACAACTTGTAATCCTTGGACAATTACATCGATTAGACTAATCAATTATTTCGCAAGTCATGACATGATTGTCTCTTAATTTATTTTTCCCACTCCCGAGAGGTATTCTAAACCCCTTTTTCATATTCTTTCTAATACCCACTTTCTTGAGAGATTCTTAGAATATACATAACTACCAGAATTTGCTAGTTTTCTTTTAGAAACATGAAGAATTTTTGAATTACATTAAAATGATTGAGGCATAAGATTGTTTTAACCCCTTTTTCCTGAGCCTACCCTACATATTATCTTCATGAAGCCCATAGAGACCATGAATAACCTTTATAATAATCCATATTACAAGACTATTTCCTTTTCTACCCTAATTCTTTTATGATTTTCCATGATTATTTATTTGATCTCAAAAGAAGGGATTGGAAACACATGGTATAAATTCGTGCATTCTCAAGAAACTAAGTATGGGGGAAAACCTCTTGATCATTTGGGTAGAAAAGAGTTCCGAACCTCTATTTTGGAAATTAAGAAAGGTTCCCTTTGTTTAAAGAAAAAAATGGTACAAACAAAGGGGCCTTATACACACTTGTTGGTCTATGACTCCTACTCAACTAAAGGAGATGGTGGTGATGAGATAATTTGATAAATCTTATTTAAGATGGGTTTACATTGAGTTTAACTTTGATTATCATGCATTGTTATTTAATAATTTAGCCTCCTTTTTCAAGCATCGGATTTATTTTTCACACCTTTACCTACCAAATTTTAGCCACAGAAACATTTGATCCTATTTGAAAAGTGCTCATGATTTTTGTAAGTCAAATTTTCTAAAGTAGAGAACTAGATTTCTTGAAAACCTATGGATAGAGTGTATATATCTCTAATTGAGCATAAATTTGTTTAAAAAAATCTTGAGTGTTTAGTATATTTTTGGAGAGTTAAATCATCAAGTGGCTTGCTTATATTTTAAAGGTTGAAACATGTGTTAAAAGAGGATGAATGTAGTTAATTGAATTATATATGACGCATAATTAGAATCTCATGGATTGAAACTGCTTTGTATTCTTTGTGAAAATTTATCTTATCACATATTATTTACATTTATGATTAACTAAAGTTATTCCTTTTACAATATAGATTCTATTAATTAGATGTTGAGATTTTCTTGAGGGAAAGAAAATGACTAAGTATGGGGGAGTTTGATTCAACCAATTTGTGTATACATTTTCATATACTCTATTGAAAAATAGAAACAAGTTTTTAGCAATTACATACTTCTTAGAAAACAAATACTTTGATTTTGGTGATCTTGTTCATTTACAGGAGTTTTATGGCCAAGTACACAAAATAGAGAAGAACAGAGAAAAAATTTACAACTACACGGCGTGTACTTATATACACACCGTGTACATTCTAGTTCAGACACGGGTTGACCCGGAAAAATACATACCCAAGTAACCAAAAAGCGGTACACGCCCTGTTCACATTTCTACACATCGTGTATACATTTATAGAAGCGTTTGGTGGCTGAGAAGAGTCTACATGCCCATGTGTTCGGCTGAAGGGGACACACCATGTGCCATTTCTACACACTGTGTATACTTTTATAGAAGTGGTTTGTGGAAAAATTGGGAGACTACACACCATGTATGGAGGTGCTACATACCGTGTATATTCACCTACTAGGTGGCACAATGTTCAAAGTCAAAGATGGCGTGTTAGGCCACCTACCAATGGAGAAAATGAAGACAAAACGCATTGAAGAAAGTACACGGCATGTACTTTTGATACACACTGTGTACTTATTTTTTCTATAAAAAGAGGCCTTCGCTTCCGGACCAAGGGCTGGTGTGTGTAGAAATTTGTGGAGAAAAGGGTTGAAGCCCCGAAGGAAAGACGCTCTATCGTCGTACTGTCATCATTCTTTCTACTGAAGAACCATTTCCTTTTTCAAAGTTCCAAACATGATTTCACCATGTATCAATTGTTATGTGTTTATCATTTTCAATATGTGTAACTAAACACCCAGTGTGTTGGGGTTGTGGAAGCTGACAAGTTGTAATTTCAATTAATTTTCTCTGAATGTGTTTTCTTTAATAATCTCTTCTTATTCTTCTTAAATCACTTCATATTATCACTATAAATTATGTATCGGACCAAAGGCAGAATTCTCAGGGATTCAAAATAAGAATAACTACAAATAACTCCATGACCATTAGAAGTATCAGTCGGCTCAAAATGGACTAAGCCAAATAAAGATCAGTTAAACACTAACTACCAGACCAAGGAGTTAGTTTATTCAACTCTAAATATAAAGTTTAC
Source organism: Viscum album (assembly GCA_963277665.1). NCBI lineage: Eukaryota > Viridiplantae > Streptophyta > Magnoliopsida > Santalales > Viscaceae > Viscum > Viscum album. Next base: position 1,423,197,408 of record OY728120.1, read on the forward strand.
CAGACTAAGGAAACTTTATTAAAAATTAAACCCAGAGAGTTGGGTTATTATGAACAACACAACCTCATAAGTAATTTTATTTAATAATCAACTTATCACAAATCCATAACCCCAACGCATTTCTCTCTTTATTTTCATCTAAACCAATTCACCCATATTTACTTTCATTTCAGTAATTATTATATTAAAAGAATATTAAAAACCAATTTTTCTTTTTGTACCCAAACAACCAACCAAAATTGACTCTAAATTCAGCAGACTTCACTAAAAACAAAAATACAAACTAAATTAAGCAAGATAAAATAACCTCATAGTTCCCTGTGGATCGACCCCTTACTGGTGATATACCTATTAGGGTAAATATAATTTGGGACATTGAAAACATACCTTCGGTGAAATGACCATCCAATGATCAATGTGATGATTGTTCTAATGAGATGTCAAATCTGATGGGAGAGGGAATCTCAAACTTTTTCACGATACACTCTCAGTTAACTTATGTTTTGAATAGAAACATGGGTCAAAAGGAAAATTCACCCCCCCCCCGTAAGAAATAACAAGTTGCAATAGAGAGATTCATGAGACAAAGGCCTCCTATTTTTAATGGATCGTCTGATCCCTCGATCGTCGAATAGTAGATCAACTCCATTGAAAATATCTTCTCCATCCTTTTATGTTCTAAACAGAAGAAGGTATTTCTAATTGCTTATCATATAGATGTTGATGTTGATCAATGGTGGACATTGATCAAAAATACAAAGCCCGAGGAGGAGGTTGATGCATTAGAATGGAAGGATTTCTGAAAGATGTTTTTTGGTAAATATTTTCTGTGAAACCACTGACCTAAGATGGGGAGGTAATTACTTTAACTCAAGAAAAAAGATGATGAATTTGTCAGAGCGTACGAGGAAAAAACACAAGGTTTTCCCGATATGCCTTCATATTTTTCATTACCCATAAATGAAAGGTTGAATGGTTCTTTAGTGGGATAAAACATAGCCTATGGAAATTAGTGGCGATCTGTGACTTCGATTTCTAGGAGGAAATTTTCTGATGTGCGCTCAAAGTCAAAATGGAGATCAACAAATCTTAGGGGTATCGTGAGGATACGAAGCATATGTTGGACTCAAATTCTAGAGGTCTAATGGATAAATCCAATGGCGATAAGAAAATAAAACACCCTATATGCCAAAGGTGCAGAAAGAAGCACCTTAGAAATTGCCTGAAGGGGATGAAGAAATGCTTTATGTGTAGAAGAGAAGGGCACATGGCCCTTAACTGTCGACAAGAAAAAACCACAGCTACAATAGAGGAGAGGAAAACTTAGTTCGATGCTCAATTTGTGTTTCATTACTTCAATTCCAAATATCCAGGGCACTTTCCAAACTAGTTTCCTAAGACAAGGGTTTTCAGAGGCAACCAACAACCTCCAAGGAAGAAAGGGAGAGCTTTTTCCCTCACTATCGCTGAAGTGAACCCTATCAATGAAGTGGTGACAAGTATTCTATTTATTCATTCAATAATAGAGAACATTCTTTTTTATTCTAGTTCTATACATTCTTTTATATCCTGAAAGTTTATTAGAACAATCCAAACACCACCAAAAATCATAGAAGTTAAGATGTCGGTGAGTACATAAAATGGGACCGTCATTGCATCCCATGAATATAACTCCTCCCTTGTCTTGATTTTTGGATTGAACTTCCCAGCGAACCTCACCATACTCCCTCTAGGGAAATTTTATGCAATTATTGGCACAGATTGGATTTCATTATATAGAGCCACCATAAATTTTTGTGAGAGGGAAATCACCCTACATATGGTGAAACGACCCCCAATTATGTACAAGTGCAACGCGGAAGATGAATATTCTTTAGCACCATCACCTCAATTGTGGATATTATTTCCCAATGACCATGCTTATCTGGCTTAGATGATTGAGGCAAAGGAAGCAACCATCCTTGAAGACATACCAATTATGAGGTAATTCGCTGAAGTTTTTCCCAAGGAATCGCCTGGTCTTCCTCCTAGAAGAGATGTTGAATTCTCAATCGATCTTATACCTGGGCCACAGCCAATATCCAAGAATCCATATATATTGGCTATTGTAGAGATTTAAGAGATGAAGAAACAACTATAATAGAATCTGGATAATGGGTTTATATTCCCAAGTGCTTTACCATGGGCTGCACCAGTCCTCTTCGTCGAGAATATGGATGGGTCAATGTGAATTTGCATTGATTATCATGAGATCAACAAAATCACTATAAAGAACAAGTATCCTCTACCCTGAATTGATGACTTGTTTGATCATCTACGTGGAGCACAACACTTATCTAAGGTGGATTTTTCATTGAGATATTACAAAGGGTGAAGAAGGAAGATATCCTTAAGACTACTTTTCGTACAAGATACGGGCACTATGAATTCATAGTAATGCCTTTTGGACTCACTAATTCTGTAGAAATATTTATGGACTTGATGAATATAGTCTTTAGAGATTACCTCAAAAAATTTGTGGAAGTCTTTATAAACAATATTATAATATACACCATACCCAAGGTGGATCATGATGATCATCTAAGAACTTTACTAGAGACCTTGCTAAAGGTGAATCTCTAAGAAAAGTATAACAAGTGTGAGTTTTGGTTGTAGGAGGTCTCATTATTTGGTCATATCATCACAATAAATGGGATATATGTGGATCCCTCCAATTAAACTACAATTGAGGGGTGACTAAGGCCAACATCGGTAATGGATATCCATAGATTTTTGGGGTTAGTTAGATATTATCGCTGATTTGTGAGAAATTTCTCATGATTTTCCAACCATCTTACCAAGATAACTCGGAAAGGATTAGAGTTTTCTTGGAGGGGTGAATGCGAAGAGAGCTTCAAGGAGTTGAAAAGGAGTCTTATCACTATGATCATGCTCACACTACCCACAAGTGGAGAAATATTTGGGCTATTTAGTGATTCTTCGAAGAAGGGCATGGGATGTGTGTTGATGCAAAATGACAAAGTCATTGCCTATGATTCCATGTAATTGAAATTTCATGAGCAAAACTATCCAACACATGATCTGGAGTTAACTATAATAATATTCACTTTAAAAATTTGTTGGAATTGCCTCTTTCGGTAGGAGTGTGAAATATATATGGATCACAAAATCCTCAAGTATATATTCACATAGAAAGAGTTGAACATGCTTCAATGAAGATGGTTAGAGCTGATCAAAGACTATGAATGCTCAATCCATATCCACCCTGAGAAATCAAATAAGGTGGAGGAGGCTCTAAGTAGAAAGGACCTAGAAATTATATAATTGATGATAATTGAAAATAATTAAATCATCTTATATTTGATGAAGATGAACATGGGAATAATAAATAACAGAACATCATTAATCCTTTCACAAAATATTTCTAAACTGTCTCTTTTGGAAAGGTTAAATGATGCTCAAAATGATGATGTGGGAATTCATAAGAAAGTTGAAACTATCAAAAAAAGGTAAATCCTAAGAGTTACATGTTAATAAATTAGTAATTGTAAGATTTGGGACAAGACCATGTGTTCTATAAAATCTGAAGTTAAAGAGAGAACTTTTCGATGGTGCACATAGTTCGAATTTAACTATTCACCCAGGAAACACAAAGATGTATCGAGATCTCCGAGAGAATTATTGGTGGGATAAAATGAATAAGGAGATCGCTGAGTATACATCAAAGTACCTGGTATATCAACAATTGAAGGCTGATAGGTAGAAGTTTAAGTGGATGATGAAACCATTACCCATACCAGCATGAAAATGGGATAAAATCACCTTGGAATTTGTCACCAGAATTCCAAATACATCTAAAGGAAATAATGTTATATGGGTTTTGTGGATCATCTTACAAAGAATACACACTTCATTGCAATTCAAGAGGATTTCTAATTAGATCAACTGGCACAGATATACATCAGAGATGTGTTGAGGCTGCATGGAGTAACACTATCGATTGTAACCAATCGAGATCCAAGATTCAACTCTATGTTTTGGAGGATTCTTCAACATGCTCTGGATACTGAGATAAACTTTAGTATGTCTTATCATCCTCAAACATAATGCCAATCTGAGTGTACTATCCAAACACTTGAGGAGATGTTGACAGCATGCTCAATGGACTTCAAAGGAGGATGGGATCAACATCTCCCTCTAGTTGAGTTCTCTTACAAAAACAGTTTCCACTCAAGCATCCAAATCGCTCTTTATGAATCCCTTTATTAGAAGAGGTGTAGAACACCGATATGCTGGGATAAAGTTGGGGATCAAAAACTCCTAGATCCATAATTGGTCAAAGAAATGGTGGAGAAGGTTAAGACCATCTAGCAGCACATTAAAGCTGCTCAGAGTCGACAAAATAGCTATACTGATAATCATCGACGAGACCTAGAGTTTGTTGTCGGATACATTTTATTCCTATACATATCACCGTGGTAGAGTGTTATGAGATTTGGAAAGTATGGAAATATTATTCAAAGGTACATCAGTCCTTTTTAGATCCTTTATTGCATTGGAGAAGTGGCCTATCGACTATCACTCCCAATAACCCTATCTCAAGTACATGATGTATTCCATGTATCACTCTTGAGGAAGTTCATACCAGAACAATCACATGTACTCAATACAAAGGTGGTAACATTGGATAATGACCTCTCCTATGAAGATAATCTGATGATGATCTTAGATTGTAGGGAAAACGTTCTACAAAATAAGACAATGCCCCTCGTCAAGGTGTTGGGGGGAAACCACAAGTTTGAAGAAGAAATGTAGGAATTAGGGGAAGTAATAAACAAGAGTGACCCACATCTATTTTAGTGTGTGAAAAAGAAATTTTGAGGTCAAAAAATCTGAAGGATGGAAGACTGTAACGACCCAAAATTTTATTAATAAAAATTTATCTTGATATAATTAAATGTATTATTATGTAAAATGGTTATATAACATATACACTTCCTTGGTTTTATGATTTTGGATTTCAAAATAACGTTATGAATTGTTACTGTTGAGAATATGTTGTTGAATATGGACCACATGATTAGTATAAATATTGGTCTTTAACAAATCCAATTTACTCATTCAAAGGAAGCGGCAGCCTCATCCAGTAGAACTTCTCCATATGAATCCCATTTGTCGGAGCTCAAAAAGGAGGTGGTGTCACTGGGATTCTCTCTCGACCAATCCCAATCCGATCTTCAACATGTTAAGACCAAAAATAACTACCTATGGGATAGGTGGAAGTTGATAGATATTACCATCTGAGCAATGTTATCTGAGACACCCCAAGATTCGGTCACCATCGCACACATTACCCTTAGGACTTATGCGGGTGTTATAAGGTTTTATGTAACAAGATCTTATCACTATGATTATGTGCATTATTTTTGTATATAATAAATAATATACATTCATTTTATTATTTTTACTTTTTAAATAGTTTTTAAAGCACAAATAGTGTTTTTAGTTAATATTCAACTAAGAAATCTATTTTGATGAATTAATGGATTTTTGAATTAAAATAATATTTTAATGAAGTATTGTTACTAAAATACTTTTTATTAAATATAAATGATCGTACAAGTTTTATGAATGCAACTTTTATTTTTATTAAGGTTTGAAAGCCGTTTTTGTCAAAACCCATGAATTTTTTATAAATGTCGGTTTTAATTTTAAAAGTAAAAAATTCACATATTTTAAAAATTATTCAGATAAAATGAATATTATTTTTGGAATCAAGGTGTCAAAATTATCCAACAATGAATTTTTCATAATTTTTTGAGACAGTCAATTTTTTGGGTAAAAATTAAATATCGTTTAATTATATAATGTGTTTTATGACATCATAATGACCCAATAGTGATGTAAAAAATAGTATAAATGATATTTTACTCCAATATATGTTTTATCATCAAAATAATGTGATTTTATGTTTGTTTTATTTATTTTACAAAGCTTTAGTGGACCCTCCAAAACTAATAAAACATTTTAACTTTTTAAAATTATTTCTTTAAGAGTGTGACTCACCCCCACATAAGCAAGCCTAAAATTTTTAGAAGTTCGGTCATTGTCCTTATAAAATAATTTTTTAGACTCACATTTGGAAAATACCATGGGTAAAAACTAGGGGTTGATTTGTTTTTTTTTTGATTAGTTTAATGTGTGGTGTCAAAAATATAAATAATAAGAATTCCCTCTCTTTTCCTATATAAACCCACACAAGATCCCACTTCCTATTAACTCAAATCCTTTGGATATTGGCCAACCTCTTCCATCCTCTCTCTATAATCCTTCCAGCTTCCCCAATATACCAATAATCCTCTCTTAATCCCCTCCCATGCCTTTGGGATCACACTTCTAACTAAGGGATTTCTTCCTTTCTCATTTTCTCCCAAGTTTCTTAATGTTGTTATACCCTTTTAATTCATATTTAAAATGTTGGGGTAGGTTTTATCACCTCCCCCATAATTTACTACTTTTTTTTAATGATGATAGACCTCTTTATCTCTCATTAATTCCTCCCATGTACACCTGTTACCATGCCGAAATTCCGTAAGGAATTTATCTCTTCTCATTTACATTCAAGAAATTCTTTTGGTATTATGAATATAACTCACAATATATATGTTGGGACATGTATCTATATGACCCCATTACTATAAATTTCATGTAAATATGATTAGATACCCATTTCTATATCATCAACCATTTTTATGAATTCTTATGTCACGCCGTTATGCTGCCGAAATTATGCCGCAAGTTTCCAAGCCAAAGTCCTTGTGTAGTGAATACCATGGCCATTTATCTATCAAGTGTATTCACATTTTTGAAAATTTACTTATTGATTATATAGTTTCATGTATATATTCCACATTACTTTATCATGTAATAAATTATGAAGTTTAATGTTTCTATGTTATATGATCCATGTGGCACATTTATATATGAAATGAAATGATTAACAAGGGTGAGCCCTGATAGCACTCCAATGAAATGGGTAAAGATTAGTATCATGAAACATCAATTTCAATGAGGGTTTACTCATGCTAATTCAAGTTAAGTGAGGGTTTACTCATGCACCATGTGCAATGAGCCTTGTCTCATGATAAAATCATGTTAAATGTTGTTGCTACATTTCCATGTTATAATAACCATGCTATATCATGCCTTTATGTTCATGTTTCTCTTACACTCCATTTATATTCTTATTTCCTAACATGTATGGTATTCTTCATGTTATTCCTTCGTTAATCCCTTACTAGTCTTTATAACTCCCCCTTTTCTTATGCATGTCCTCAAGTTATCACATACAATTCTATGTAATAAGTAATGTTGTGGTCATGTAAAAGAAGTTTCCAATAAAGATGTTGTGTTTTATATTCAAATTTGTAATGTAATTTTACTAAGCCTCAAATACACTAGACCTCGTGATCTTCTATCTTGTATCAAGTGAATATTTTATGTAATAAATTATGTTTAATTGTGAAATACATAGCAGGGTTGTTATATGGAGTATTTATACTGCCCATTTCTTTATCATACAATGAATTTTTTTATTTCCATGGTATTAAATGTATCATTTTAGGATTGTTAGTTTTGGTGAATATTATTTTATTGATTACAAAGAGGTAATGAATTCCACCCAAACCTTCATTTTTCCTTCAGGTTATTCCTTCACTATCCTTGCATAAACATAATGTGTATTTATTTTTGTGTACATATTCTATATTTTTTTATGTTAAAAAATAATATATTCATATAATTTCATATTATTTTTATGGTGATTTTAAGTTTTAAAATAGTTCCCTTCTCATTTCTTCCTGATAAACAAACCTGATTCAAGGGAAATATCAAATTATTACCCATATTCAAGTTCACTATGTATTATAATTTAAACCATAATTATTTTTTTAAAATAAAAAAAATTATCATGAAAAATTATCTTGGTTAATTTTTAGTTTAATTAAAACAAACATGTCCTTCCTCTTTAAAATTTCTTTATTATTTTCTTTAAACCACACTAAAATTTTCTATTTCTAAATATTCTTTAAAAAACACTTTTTGCATGATTTCACTTCAGTGAGACAACATTTTTGCCTCAAATATAATTTCAATGTCCTTAAATCTTATTTTCTTGGATATACAAGTTTACAATCTGATTTCTTGAAAAAATCAAATTATTTTCCAAAAGAACACTTCTTTCCAAAGTAAAAAATGATTTTTCTCATCTCACTTTTACTTTTATTAGATATATGTCATGTTCACCAATTATTCCTTACATGTGCTGTATGCAATTTCATTTGGTATATCATATCAAGATTATCCTTCTTCACATGATATTCCATGGTATTTTGATTTTAATGTTTCAAGGTGGTATTGGAAACTTTAGAATTTTTAAGGATTATTTCATCAAAAAAAATTCTATGGTCACATTTAAAAGTATTTTTATCTATGTCAAAGTCCTTTTTTTAATAGTGTACTTCATTTTGGTTTATGTCCTATGATATTATATACAATATGTTTTTGAAGGGTTTCTCATTAGTTTTACTTTGGATGTGATACCTTGATACCATTCACAATACTACTCTTAATGGTTAGAGTTTATGTTTAATGATTGTAGAATGTTGTTTACATTTCATATGTTAGTTTCAATATGAATTTATATATTGATTATGTTCACCCATTTCATATGAGTAATGCATTGGTCTTAGTAAGTGAAGAGTGGGGCCCTCTATAGCCCCTTGATGCATCGGTAGGTCTCACGAGACAAACTAGTTTTTTTTTTTACACTTTTATGTATAGTATTGTCATGAGGACATGACCTAATGATTATGATGTCCAAAATTATGCATTTCCTCATTATGAAACTAGTAATTAATATTCCATATGGTTATTTGACTAGTGGAATACTCATGGTTATGTTTTATTATGGCATTATTTATTCAATTCTTACTCCTTCCATGTTGTAATCAAGTTTATTTTTGAAAGGCACGTGTTTTTTTATTCACCATGCCTAATGTTTATGTTTACAATATCTTCTATTGTATTTATTACCCTTTCGGAGCATCTGATTTAATCCCTTTCTTATGTTTTATTTTTCCCAGGATACAAGGAAGTATATTATGAATGAATTGTAGGGATAATCTATGAGTTTTGGATGATTCTAGTGGAATTTATATAATATATTTCATTTCAAGTTGTAATGTTTCACTTATGTATGTATCTTGTTTAACAAAACTGTTAAACTACCCAGTCCTTCAGCATTTGATTCCTTGTAATCATTCTAATGAAATAAAATAATGCACCATCTCTGGGCTTCTAGGGTCAGGGTGTTATAACTAAATCACAAGAAAACCACATAGGTGATAGATAAAATGGGACACTAAGAACCTAGTACTTCGGAGAAATGTTGTATATAAACCACAACCTATACTATCCTCATGCACAATATACTAGGATGGAAGATCCCAATGTTCCAGTGGTCTCTAATCATCATCATGATTTAGTTATTTTTTTAATCGTCAATCCTTCAAGATGAATATAAGATGATCCAGTTCTAAGTCAACTGGAATAATGGTCTTAGTCCTCCCACCTAAATACTCAGGTTTCCCTTCATGCTCAATTTTCAATTCAGAAGTCACAGAGATTGTTACATTCACATACACATGTTCCAATCCGTATAAACACACTTGATAAGTCACCATTACCACAACCAAAACTTCTTTCAAATATAAACACACACCAAAACCATTCCAAAACATATTTCAAACCAATTTTACAATTTATTAAACAACTTACACCATTTATATAACACCTTCAAAAAGCACAACAATGAACACATTTGGAAAACAACCAATTTCTTTCAGAAAACCCACTTTCAATCCATACTCACCTTAAAAACATTCAAAAATACATTTCTCATCTGATATAAAATTCATAAAACAAAACCAATAAGAAAAGAAATTATATTAAAATAACCAAATAATTTAAGTATGGAACCACTAACCTCAAGTGTAGAAAATTCTAGAAATGAGTTCTAAACCACAACTACACCACCAAGGGACCCTATTAAGGAAATATTAAACCATAAACATCAATATTGGTCCCTAAAGAACATTATTCAACCTTAAAGATATCAACCTATCTATTGTAAACATGAAACCCCAAGAAAGTGGAAGAGAAACCCTATAAAATAGGAAGAAGATTGGAAATGAGGTACTTTCTGGAATAATCTTGTAGAAATCCCACCAAAATTGAGGTACAAGGAAGTAATAGAGATGGGGGGAGTCTCTTAAGGAATATAATCCTGAGTGAGGAGGGTTTGGGGGGTTTTGGTTAAAATTGAAAGGGGAAATAAAGTAAAAAAATAATTTTTAATGACGTGGATAAGTCACACGATTTTCCCAAACCATGTATAAATCATGCACCCCTCGCTATCCAAGAGGAGCATGTTCCACAGTTTTCCCACATGGTCCCCAAACCATTCTCCATCATTGTGATTCACCTCAATCCAAATATGACACTTGGATGCATAATTACCTTGGTAAGGGAACATAGTTTTTCGACTCATGCACTGACCATGTGCCACCTACTGTCAACCCAAAATTTTCTCCTTTCTCCAAAAACACAAGGGAAATGCAAAGGAAAAAAAATACTAGGCCAAAAATAAATGAAAAAATAACTCAAAATGTAATCATGAGTGTGATATCATGTGTGTGTGTGTGTGTCTAATTTTTTTTGTGACATCTAGTGCATTTATATATCCCTATTTATATGTTTCAGTGTACATCATGAGTCAATTTTTGGTTCTATATCCTAATATATGTGGTAGTTTTTAGAGTCCTTTATTGTTAGCTGGAATGGTTCATAGATTGAATAAACAATCTATCATTGGCTCTACTATTATATCCTATTGTATTTTTCTGCCTCATCCACTTCATTCACTAACTATGTTCCCACTTTACCTCCACTATCTCTTGGAAATCTCTTCAGGTTTTTTATTTGTCCATATTTTCTCGACTTCCTGAATATTAATTTAAATTTGTTCCTCTGATGATGGTTCACTGTAATAATTATTTTTTCTTCCCTCCCTAATATATTTTCGTTAGTACACTTCACTGGTGTCCCATGGAGTTTGATAGTATCTTGTGTGATGGGAGTGGCTACATGGGCATTAGTAGAGTTGTGATTCAGAGACACAAAAATGGTATGGGGATGTGATATGGTTTTGGGCATTGGGTTTGAGTTGATCATCTAATGCATTTTGGATAGGGTCTAGCGTGTTCAACATGGGTGGGTTTGGATCCTTGGATTTTTCCTGTCCAACCATCGGTTTGGAATCTAACCCATAAATATTTCTAGGTTTCCCAAATCCCAAATATTTTGGGGTTTTATATCAATTCCCCGTCAACCATTTCAAATGAGTCCTTTAAAAACTATAAAAAAATGTTTTATAAAAAAATATTGATCCCTAATCATTATATCCATGTAACCAAAATAGAATTAAAGGAAATTTTTAGATTTCAGTGAGATTAAAAATATTATTCAACAACCTATAAAGATTTTCAAATCATGTATTTCAATTTTCATAGTTAAATCATAAGCATCTATCTAGACTAAAACATCTACAAGGTATAACTATCCTAGTCTGTGAGTAGTGGGATCATCAACATAACAAATTATTATAGGAACATTTTATTAATAACATGATTCTTTAACACCTAAAATTATAAGGAGACCACATGGTGGAGGATATACACCGTTGACCCAAAATTATGATCTTATAAATTTTCTCTTTATTAGTCTATCATAACTTTTAGTGTAGGATTCTCTATAATTGTTTGAGGAAGTCAAGTATTCCCATATGAAATTTCAAACCAATAATCATGAATTTATGAATCAATCATTTTTTGTTGAATCATATCACACTAAATATATTATAATTGTATAAATCCATAGTCATCTCATTTTTAAAGTGGGATGAAGGAATGATCATGTACAAACTTATTTATCTCCTTTATGTCTCTAGGAAGCTCAATGATGAAAAAATATTTTAGCCACTAGTTTACAATAGTTTCAATATCCATTAAATTGTAGTATGAACACTCCTCCTTCTTGTGTACAAAGATAATGACTTGGAACTATCTAATTTAATGATATAGGGCTATGATAAATGTAAGAATATAGCTTCGGAATTATTTTATTGAATAATTGGTGAATGGATTTGGTATCCAATAATAATTTCATATTAGTTGGCCAAGATACCATATTCAACACTCTTTTTAGAAGATTATATATGTATTTTTCATCATACTGGTCTGGATACCATGACATCATACCCAAAAAAAGAAATACCATAGACCTAAGCCACATTCTTAATCTCCATAGGTTGCAACAAGTGCTAAGGGTATCACACATAAGAAAATGGAAAGTTTTAGCCTTTATAAATTATAAATAATAAATGATACCAAATAATGAATCAATTGAATAACCAATAACCAATTACATAATATACAACTTACATATCAAAAATAAATACAATGTTTACATTTCCAATACAAAATACATAATAATAACCATATGTGAATTGTGGTACGCCAATAACTCCACATTAAACACATGAAAATTAATATTCCAAATATTATATAACTCTAAAATTGATCCAATATTCTAATAAATATAATTTTAAATCCATTATTCACACCGAAAATAAAGATTAGGAGAATACATGACTATATACACAATAAAGGTATGTACAAATTGTGTTATTGAAATACCAATAAGATACCACCAAGATATTATATATTTCATACTATTAAACAAACAATATATTCTCGATTAAAATATATGTAGAAAATTTACTCATTTTATTTTTAAAAAATAATAACCTAGGTTAATCACACATATATCATAAATTTAAAATAATGTCATGTAACTCAACGTAAAATAAAATGATTTCAATAAATTAATAATATTAAAAGACTAAAGAAATAATAATTTAAAGGAAAAGGAATATAAATTTTGAAGAAGAAAATTTTCCTTTGAAATATTTTAATTTTTAATTCACTGATGATTTTTTTATTCTATAATTTAAAATAATACTCTATAAACACACTAGAAATGATTTTTAAACTAAAATATTTTTAAAACATTTATAAAATAGTTTGGTTACTATACATGATTGGTATATAAAAAATAAGTATCACTGAGTAAATAAATAAATAGAAACATAAGTTTCAATCCAAGTCATAATCATTATGAAAATATATCCCATGGCTTAAGGATAAAATATAGAACTTGGATTTCATGGAATTGTCAATTGTCCAGCTAGTGATGCAATCATAAATCCACTAACACTTGTTTTTACCTAACCTAGAATCCATAGGTTAAATATTTACTATATAGAGTGGAATAATACATAGGGGAAACTAGGAAAAAATTAATTATCAACTAGTGAAAAACTCATCCCTTGAATTCCCATTTAGCTGAAAAATGATTCCTTTGAAATTTTCTAAAAGGAAGCGAGAAAATATTTCAATATATCATCTTACATTAATAAAAATAAACTTCAAACACATATATGAACACACATAAAAGGAATATTCATTTTTCAAATTCATATCCATCACTAGAATTATTTATTATTACCTTCCATGTAAAGCGTAAGTGAAAAACATATCACATCACTTCGTGTGGCGGTAGTCCGCCATACACACAAGAGAAATTATCGTATTCTCTATGAAATAGAAAGTAAGAATGTATATATGATACTATAATTATGAAAAAATAATTATATCATAAATATAATATTTAAAAATTATATACATAATTATATCCAGTTGTGAGAAGCAGTGATGGAAAATGAATTAAGTTGGCTTGTGAGGCAGTAGTCTATCACACACACGATCAACAATTTCATTTCCTATTTGAGAGAGGAGGAGGTAATTTTAGGTCATGCCCTTAAAATAAAAATATCTCAATAGGTGTAAGATATTAATTTTACTATATCATCATGTTTTAATAATATTTTATGGAGTTTTGGGAAGAAATAAAATAAAACGCTCGGTTAAGGACGATTCCTCTTCTTCGAACAACTTCTTTTAGTTTGAACCAAAATCCTTCCAGTGATGTATTTTTGTCCAAAAAATCCTTATAGTGTGAGTGGAGGGTAGTATAAAATTTATTTGGATAGGTATTTTATGAACTAAATAGTTTTTTATTTATAGAAAAGAGAGGAGAGGGGTGAACTTTTATAAGTGTGTGGGAGGACACACTTGGAATTTTTAAAAAGAAAGAATTTCACCCATATCTTTCTAATGAAAAAGGATTCAAAATGGAACATTTTAAAAAAATTGAATATTTAAGGTCTAAATATGATCCTAAAATAGTAATTAGATAAGTTTTTAGTCATTTTTGACCCTTATATTTACAGTTTAACCCTTCATAAACCTGTTTTTACCTTAACCATGGTAAATAATATTTATTTGTTCACTATTAATTATGTTAAAAAATTAAATTGAACTTATTAGATAGTATAAATTATAATTATTCAAAAAATTGAATCCATTTTTCCAAATTTCACTCACACTATTGGTTAAATTTAATTTAAAATTAAACCCACAAATGTGTTGAAAAAATAGTTTTCCAAGAAATGCATTTTTTAAGAAAAATATTATCTCATATTAACTATATGAAAAGTAATAATAATTAAACAAATATAATTTCATATTAATATAAATATATTCTATACATTTCATTTAAATCCTTCTTAATTAGGGAAAATTTTATTTATTTAATATGGATAAATATTATACACTTTAAAACAGTTTATAAAAAAGGATGTTTTATTGCCTAAAAATAAACTTATAATAAAATTTATTATAAAGATGATCTGAATGTAATTAAATAAATTTAATATAACTAAATAATACTTATGTTAATTTTAAATAAAATTCAAATTATAATTGGATTTAATTAATTAATAATGTATGAATTTTTTTAAAAATCGATATTTTTACTATTCACTAAAAAAGTAATATTTGTCAAATAATAAAAATAATTCACCATAAGTAAATAAAGATATTTTGATTAAAAAAATTAACTTTTTTTATCAAATACATGTTAAAAAATTGGTGAAAATAAATTTCAAATTATATGCATAAAGTTTGACTAAATAGTTATTTAGAAAAATACAATTTTTAATAAAACATTTCATTTTCTTTCAAATGGTTTCTATTTTATTTATATTCAATAGAAAAACATTGAATTTAATTTATACATGTGTAAAAATAATAATTTTCAAATTTTATTTAGTACATTTCATACTCACCAATATACAAATATGTTATAATTGTCATGTTTAAATAATAATATTTTAATATAGTATCACTTTTCTTTTAAATATGGTGTTGCATGAATCGCAAGAAATTGAAGAGATTGAATTTATCTAAAAATAAATATATCATAAACTATATGGGGGAAAAATTTTCTTCTAATCAAGGTATTGTGTGTAATATATTCTATCAATCATGATGTTCCTCTTTTAAAATCTTAGGGTGTTTCATTTTTTATGTTGTATTTTTACTTTTATTATGGGGATTTAAATATGTGCATTTAATCACTTCATGGATTAATCATCACAAAACAAAATTCTGATATTTTAAATATTTTTATTTGTCTCAATATCATTTTTCTGAGATAATATTCTTATCATGCACTATGATTGTAACACCCTAAAATTCTAAAAGAACTACATCTTATTCAATTGTGTATGTGACACGCAACACCAAGTGCAGAAAGGAATATAACATCCCGATAATTTATTATATATTTACTATTTTAAATAATTTATTATATAGCTTTCAATATAATAAATACTTAGCTATCATGTGTTGTGTGCAACAGTGATTTTCTTTAATAGCTTGTGTTACATGCAATACTGGGTTTTAACAAACAACAAAATACTATTAATATTATTATTTAATATGATAGTTATCACCTATCCATTAGAATGGAGGTTATTAATAGTATTAAATAACTTATGAAAATATATGATTGAATTCATTGGATACCAATTAATTAAAATAAATATAAAAACCAACTGAATATAAAGGAAATGTTTTTACAAAAAACTATTATTATGCACCAAATTCATTTTATTCTAATAAATTAAATTAATTACTATTAATAAATTATATAAATTAAATTAAGATAATATATATTCAATAAAGTTTTTATATTAATCCAATAGATTTTATATGCATAAGTTAAGAACAAATCCAATTTTATGCATAAAAAACTGTATTTTTCTAATGGCAGTTTTGCCGCCTTTAAATGGCGCACTTTTTTTAAAAATAAATTTGAAATATTTTTAAACATTATTTGAGAAAATATAATACATTTTTTAAATTTTAATTTCAAAATTATCTTTGGGTGAATTTTTTGTATTTTTCGAAGAAGTTTCATTTTTTAATTAATAGTGAACAATACAAAAATTTAATTGAAAAATGACTTTTTGTCTAAATAATTTCATATGTAAAATTATATTTAGCATCCATTTTAAATTAAAAATTGTTAAATTATACATATATTTGTCCAATTTGTTTTATTATAATCTTTGTCATGTTGAATTTTGATATAAAAACATCATGAAATTTTGAATATTTTCAATTTAAAACTTGCTTTCTCGTCCCGCCTACAGGATTAATTTTAAATTGAATTTTTAAACAAATGTGAATTGAATATAGAAAAATGGATTCAATATTTTTAATCAAAATAATTTATAATTTTTAACAAATTCATCTTAATTTTTTACCTAAATGATTATTAAAATAAGTAAAAATTAATTACAGTGATTAATAGAAAAAATATATTTACCAAGGGACTAAACTTTAAACTTAAGGGGAAAATGACCTATAAAATTTTACAATTCCCATTTTATGGCCAAATTTCACCCTTATCCATTATATTATCAAAATTAATCCATTATTGTAGCCACTAACTGAAAATTAAATTTTTTTTTACATGGACCCCATTTAAGGGCTGAGGGGGAACCCAAGATAACATCAAGGACTTAAAACAATAATCATTCCCCACATACCAAAGGATCAGGGCCAAAAACAAACAAATTCAATTCTGAAAATATAACCCCCTCCCTAGAATCATAAATTTAACATCAACTTCCACCATCTCAATGCTACTCAGCAGTTGTCCCATGCAGG
This sequence comes from Viscum album, assembly GCA_963277665.1. NCBI lineage: Eukaryota > Viridiplantae > Streptophyta > Magnoliopsida > Santalales > Viscaceae > Viscum > Viscum album. The sequence continues at coordinate 1,423,214,666 of OY728120.1, forward strand.
GGAGCACGGGCCTGGAACCAATGGATATTGTCATACCCTCTCAAATGTCCAAATATGGATTACGAGATTTGGTGAATACTTCTTCCTTTGACCTTATCCAGAGAAATCCCTTAAAGGTGAACTCATTTCTTTGTCCATAAAACACAGATCTTAGAGCCACAAACAAACCAAAAATTCTAAGATTCAACACTAACACACTACAAATTCATCACGAGACCTGCTTCACCATAATTCCTTCACTACTCCTCCACTAAAGTCTCAAACAAAATATAATCACCACCAAAAAATGAATCACACAGATCAATATAGAATCATCATCACAAAAATAGATTCACACACAGTAGTTCCCATCCAAAACCAGTACTCGAATCAATAAAAAAATTAATGAAAAATCATTACTGAAAAGGAAGCCACCCGAATTCCATAACATGCCAGAATAATGTCTCCACCACAATAAAGACATAAAATCACATCGTCACCTTCAATATCAAACTCTAATACCATATCAAACATCTCAACAAACCCACATCCGACACAGAAATGAGGCTACAACCCTCAGATTGTAGTAACTACTACTCGATCGCGGGACCTTAACCATTCTTCTGTGGGAAACCCTAGATATTTTAGATGATGGGGCATGAATATAGAACATAAAATATGATAATTTCAAATTGGTCAATCCCACAAAGTCATATGTTCCACCACTGAAAGAGGGCCCACACTCCATGACCACACTAAGAAAAAGTGTCGAGGAGAGGAGTCCCTGCCAACCTAAGACAAAGAAGAGGAGGGTAGACATAGTGGTAAATCCTTGTAATGTAGATCCCCTTATGGGATCATTCCCCCATTTTAGCCACTTTACCTGAAAAAAATATGGGTGGAATTATTCCTCTTCAAAAATTAGAGTGCCACTCGCCCCACTTATAAAAGGCTACCCCCTCTCCTCCTCTCTTCAAAATTCAAAACAATTTGTTTTAGAAATTAACTATATATATCACTCCCAAAAATAACTTATATCATCATAGAAATATTATTTTAAGCATAAATTCATCCTTTGATTGATTTATTGAAACCCTAAGGAGGATACCCGAAGAAAAGGTAATGATCTTCTTAAGGATTTTTTATCTTATTTTCTTCTCCACCTCCTTTAATTCATATTATACCATGATTATATAAACAAATCAGTATATTTAATATACTTATATGTTTTTATGTTAAGGTTACATCCTTAAAATTCACACACTTCCATAAAATGGGTTATAAAATCATCGCTCATGTCTACGGCGGACTACCACCTCACGAACTAATATCATCTTTTTCTATTACAACCTTTAAAGGTTGGAAATAATTATTGATTTGTATTTTATAAATTATATATATGATATTTATGTTTTTATTATTTTTCAAGAATTATTATATCACACATACCACTGTACTTTCCGTTTTTTGTGGGAATCTGATAACCTTGATCGTGTGTACGGTGAACTAACATCTCGTAAAGCGATGTGATTCATTAACGCTTTATATGGAATGTAATAATGATGTTTTTAATAAAAAAAATTCTATATATGAGAAAAATGATAATATAAAATATATAACATTTACTTTTATTTATTTCAATATGTCAATAAAATGCAAGCAACATTCATGTGTACGTATGACCTACCATCTCCAGGAATAGTGTATTTATTTTCCTATCAAAAAATATTATCGATTACTATAAATAAATATATAATTAATATATATTATATATAAATAATTATTTACATTTTTTGGATGGTGAATCATGATCTAAGTAAGTGGAAAAAAATAATTCAAAACAAACTCAAAAACAAAGTAGTTATTACCCAAAATGATGAAAATAATGAAAGATTATTAACAAATGGGTAATAATATATTATAAAAGGGTCATATATGATATCATAAATTTTAATATGGTTTTGGAATAATTTAATAACATGTTTAAAATCATTATAAATTAGGTTAGATCATGTTCAATCAAAAGGAATCATAATCTAAGAGATTTCATCACAATTTCCTTTCATTGAGGCATATTGTAATGTTATGAACCTAATTACTTTTATATATTAAATATAATAACCCTTGACTTGTAATATCATTAATAATTCATTAATAATTTTGTTTTAAGTTTAAATTTCAATTCTTTCATATATGGGTATTTTAATTAAAAGTTACCAAGTGGTAAAGAATTCCATAACTTAGTTACTTTTCATTGGGATATATTACAACATATTTTTCCTTAGTATAATATGATTTTGTGTATAATGAAGTTTGAAAATATAATATTTTATTTCCAATTTTTTTATGTGGATTTACAGTGTCACAACTAATCGATTCATTGATTAATTATCACATTATTGTTATGATCATTATAAGGGTTTATTTCAAAATCTCATTCTAATTGAGATTACTTATTCTTGAATTTCTAATAAAGGAAATTATATGATCATTGTTCAATAAAAAATTTAATTTTATTATCCTTTGGTTATTAATGATATTTTTCATGTGATATTATCATTTTTAGTCTTCAGTAATTAAAATTATTGATAATCTTTGTTAATAAAATCTGACTTCATTTCTCTCTTTGATCGGAATCTATTTTCTTAAAAAATATGTTTTCTAAAAAAAATTTCAAAAAAAATTATTTAAATATATTAAAATAATTTATTAAATTAAATTTTTAACCCTTTTTCGTTTCATAAAATGGTTTCAAAGGAATCTTATTTTCTATTTCCAAACATGTCACTTTTATAACCTTTTTATCATAAAAAATTAATGTTCTTTAAGGAATGTACAGAATTACCCAATGACATGACATTCATTTCTCGGAAGATTTCATTTAAATTTTATGTGGTTATTTATAAAGAATTTTTTTCTAAAATTAATTTTTAATGAAAAATGATTTTCAAAAAAAATATAAATGAAAGGGATATTTTCCACAAGAATATTTTTTAAAAGTATTTTCCCAGTATTTATATTCCTTAAAAACAACAACCCTTTACCCTTACTCCAAAGGGTATATAATTTAATGATATCATCTTTATTATTTTTCTAGATGTCTTATGAATAGTTTGAATTGGGATATACTATTTTGATACCATTCACTTTACTACAGATGTTCTATGATTATGTTTATTGATTGGAGAAAGTATTTACATTTCATATGCTAGTTTTAATATTAATATTTATGTTGATTATACTTCACTGCTTTCATTTGAGGGATTCATTAGATTCATATGTTATAGATAGGTCCCTTTATATCCCTTCAATGAATCGAAAGTTTTCATGAGACAAACTTGATATGGTTTTTTCTAAGGCTTTGCCCATTTAGTTGATTCTTCTCATGAAGCCTTGATGGTATTAGATTCTTGTCATGAGGACTTGAAAGTATTATATGTATTAACAAAAATCCTAAATGGTAAGTTTTAGATTTCCATTACTATGTATTCAGTTATTAATCTTCCATTATATTATTTTATTAGTTAAAATTTCCATGGTTAAGTTTCATGATCATGTGATTATTTATATGGTGTTATTTAATCATCATTTATTCATTCCATATTATACTCAAGTTATTGATTAAATGGCTTGTGTTTTAGTTGTTTACCTTTACAAATTTAGTATTCTCATTGATTCATTATTGATTACTCTATACTTAACCATTACTCATTATTTTTTCTTAACATTATTTTGTTTCCCTTTCCCCTAGATTACATGAAGCTTACTATGACTGATATGTAGGTATATGTTATTTGGAATAAAGTTACTCTAGAAAAAAATGATGTCATGATTCTTGTATTCAATTATAAGTAAAGACTCATGCATGTATCTATTTTACCAATACTACTAAACTATTTTGGCCTTTAGGATGAGATTTCCATTTATCATATGCCAATGTAATAGTATCAGGCACCAACCCTAGGCTGCTGGGGTCAAGGATGATAAAGTTAGTATCAAAGAAAGTTTATTAGAAAACTTGAGAACTAGATTTTGGAAAATATATATTTGGGAACACAACACTAAGGTATAGTTTTATGATAACTATATAAGAACTTACTAATGATTCGGTAAGGTATAGATTATGAGGTTTCTTCTTCAGGAAATGAATCCCTACATTGATATTACAAGTGGATGTGGTTCTGGCACAAATATACCTTGGTGTAATGACTTCAAAAAGGGTGTGTTGGTCTTGAATAGATTGTAACTTGGTATACAAAAATGGGCTTTACTCCACAACTATTTTGACACTCTTTGGGGATATGTATAGAATAATTCACATTTTCATTAAAACAATTATGAAAATTTGAATGTATAGATATTCCTGAAGAAACCATGTTTATGATTAAGAGATTATCTATGTTAAGTGTTTCACTAATTATGGGGATTATACATTATGTTTCATAATGTTATCATCTAATCTAATGTATTCCATTATTTAGAAATGGTGCCTAATGAAAGGAATGGAAACTGCATCATTGCATATACTTCATGTAGTGATTTCCCTCCAAGGAAAGATAATAAACCTGAAGCTGGTGTTGTAGTTGGAACTAATCAAATTATAACCATATTGGGGAAGCTGATCTAGGTTTTGAGTAATAAACTTTCAAGTATGGGGCCACCTACTGATCCACCACATGACGTTACAACCTTAAACCACTTCATGTTCCAGAAACCTCCATTATACAATGGGACTACAAATCCACTTTTAGCTAAGAAATGGATAAGTTATTTAGAGAATATATTTCTCACTTTAGAAAGTATTGAAAAGGACAATGTTTTCATGGAAGTTTATCATCTCTCAAGATATGAAGATCAATGGTGTGCATTTATTCAAAACACTAAGGATGGAGAAGAAATTGAAAGTATGGAGTGCAATAATTTCAAGGTAATATTCTTTAAAAAAATTCCTCATCAGCAATGAGTATATATGGAAATAAATTTCTTGAGCTCAAGAAAAAAGGAAGAGTAAAATGATGTTATGTATGAAGCTAAATTTACAAGCTTATCACGGCATGTTATAGAATATATATGTAATCCAAAGTGAAAGATTGACCATTTTTTATGGACTTAATACAATTATCTAATGGGAAATAGTCTCCCAAACATTATCATCATACAAGGCATAGCATCATGTACAGTTAATATAGAGAAAGAATTTACCAAGTCTTATGGCTTTGAAAAGAAGCAAGAGAAAAGAGGAAAATATAGAAAAATGTGGATAAAGGGGATAAGGGAAAGAAGTATTTTCCAACATGTGATACTTGTGTGATGAAACACCTAGGTATTTTCTTAAAAATAAAATTAATTTGCTTCAAGTGTGGAGAAAACGGCCACGATCCTTAGGATTTCAAGGGAAAGAAAGAATTTTCCAATGTTTAATGCTTCAATAGTAAGGATATTGAGAACTATGAAAACAAATTCCCCAATATCCAAGGGAATATACCTTAGAAAAATCTATGGGATAAAATTCAATATTATAGTATTATTGTTGATGAAGTGTAATGATTAATTTTCTTGAATTTGGAGTCTATAAGTATGTTATAAGAGTATATCAGTCAATGATATTCTTATTATAAGAATTATGAAATTTATAAGTATTATACTATAATAATTTAATATTTTTAAAGCATATATTAAATGGTACCAATGTCCAATAAAAATGATTCAGTGTAAAGTTAAAATCCATATAAGACACAAGATTTAGGGAGACATACTCCTTAATATGTTCATAATGTTGAGATAATTATGTTGGGATAAAGAGATGATTGATATGGAAAAAGTAAGTTTGATAGTACTAAATACCAAGGAACTGATTAATGATAAGTTAATTTTGGAAATTGATTAACCTTCTTTTTAAAGTTATAGATCATAATCTATTAGAAGTTTCATAAGTTTAACTATCTATGAAATGGTTTATATTGAACATTGGATGAGGTTTTAGAGATTAATTTATTTTATTAGGTAATTTGTGCTAACAATATTGGTTTTGAAAAATAATTATAGATTGAAGGAAATACATTTCACTCTTTTATAGATCTAAATATCTATTAAAAGTGAATTTTTGTGCTTCAGGCATAAAAAATCATTTGTGGATATTTAATTTTTTGGAATACGTAATGAATTGGAAATTGATTGAAGCGCAATAAAAGGATGAAATTTTTCTTATGAAATAAAAATTTATCAATTAAGTATATTTCATTATATTATAAGATATAAAAATAATACTCTAACTTTAGAAAAATGATCTTGAAATAAAATTCTATCTTATTGCCAATATTTCTGATGATATCAATGACCTTTTCACATATATTGGATTTAAGGTTTTGATCCCAAAAAAATCCATTGATCAATCACATATTTGTGATTAATGAACTCAATAAATTTCTATAAATATTTATTATTTTCCTCCATTTCCATATCCTCACATTCCACCAATGTTCTCCTACTAAGAAACCTAGTTATTTGTTATTCTAGATGAACTTCATAATTCATTTTCTCTCTTATTAAGTGGATACTTTATTATCCCTTTTACGAATATGGGTTTTTTTTAAATGTATTTATTTTAAATGTAAAACCCTTGAATACTGAGATAAAATTTAAATTGTAAGGAAACAGTTTATTTGGGTTTGGGAGAATGTAACATCCTATAATTAAAAAATAACTACATCATATTCAATTGCATATGTGGAACACACAACCAAACATAAAAAGGAATATAACATTCTGAGACATTATGATATAATTAATATTTTAAATAAATTCAATCCATTAAATAACTTTCAATTCATGGAATATTGAGTTGTCTTTCATTTCACACAACAGTGAGTTTCTTCGATAGCTTTCATTACATGCAAGATCGAGTTTTACCAAACAACAATATACTACAAATTTTATTATTTAATATGATAGTTATCAAAAATCAATTATTATGGAGGGTATGAATAGGATTAACAAAAATTTGAAAATATATGTTTTAATTACTTGGTTTACAATTAACTAAAAAACAATATTAAAACCAATTAAATGTATAAGAAATTGTTTTATAGAAAACTATTATTTTGTGCCAATGGAATTATATCCAAATAAATTAAATTAATAACTATAATTTGATAATATTTATGAAATTTATATATTATATATTCAAAAAAAATGTTTTGTGACATCCATATAATATATTTTATAGGCATAAGAAATAACTAATCCAATCTTATGCATAAAAAGATGTATTTTTTATAAAGGTATTTTTGTCACCTTAAATGGTGAACTAGTTTTAAAAATAAATTTCAAAAATTCTATAAATTTTATTTGAAAAAAAAATAATTTTTAAAATAGTAATTTAAAAATTATATTAGGGTGATTTTTTGTTATTTTTTTGAGAATTATCTTTTTTTTTATGAATAGTGAAAAATAATTAATTTTAATTGAAAACATATTTTTAATATATATAATTTATAACAGTAAATTATATTTTTAAATGATTTTAAGGTAAAAAAATCAATAATACATATATTAATCCAATTTTAGTCATTTTAATCATTTTCATATTGAATTTTCATATAAAACCATTGTGAATATTTGAACATTTTCTCTTTAAAACCTACTTTCTCATCCCGTCTCTGGGATTAATTTTAAATTTAATTATTATAATTATATGAATTGAATTTTGAAAAATGTATTCCAAATTTGGAATCAGAATAATTTATAATTTATAAAGAGTTCAATTTAATTTTAAACCAAAATTATTTCTGAAAGAAGTTAAAATTAATTACAACAATTAAGAGAAAAATGAGTTTACCAAAGGACTAAATTTTAATCTTAATAGGACAAATGAACTAAAAACTTGTCTAAAACCCATTTTACGGAAATATTTTAACATTATAACTTAATTTATTTATATTTTTCCATTATTGGATCTATTTTACATGTAAAAAATTTGGGTGCAATTCTCCCTTTTGAAAAATTACAACAATGCCACTCACTCCACTTATAAAAGGCCACCCCCTCTCCTCCTCTATTCACACATTGAAACCATTTTATTTTAAAAATACCTACCAAAATAACTCCCAAAATTCCCTACCCTAAAACTATAAACCTTATTTTCAGTAGAGATATATCCTTAAAAGGCTTTAGGAAAAACCCCAAGAGGATACCGGAATAAGAAGTAATGATCTTATAAAAACATTTTTATTTTATTTCATCCTCCACATCATTAACTTACTATTATACCATTTTTTTTTAAATAAACACAATATCTAAAATATACCGGGATTTGTTATTAAAATTTTATGAACTAAAACATCACACACTTTCATCAAGTGGGTAATAAAATCATCGTTCGTGTGTATGGCAGACTACTACCTTACAAACTGATGTCATTCTTTTTTTCATTACCACATTTAAAGATTATTAATAATAAAATATTTTTAGTTTATATATGATATATATGGAATTTATGATATTATTATTTTTTTTAATTATTATATTACATAGAACTTCATGCTTTCCATTTTGTGGGAATGTGATAACGTAGCTTGTGTGTATGGCCGACTACAGCCTCATGAAGTAATATAATTCATTCAAGATTTACATGGAATGTATTAAGGATGGGTTTAATAAAATTATGTGATGTATATCTGATCCCAAAAAAAATCCTTTGATCAATCACATCTTTGTGATTAATGAACACAATCAATCTCTATAAGTATTTATTATTTTCCTCCATTTCCATATCCTCACATTCCACCAATGTTCTCCTACTAAGAAACCTAGTTATTGGTTATTCTAGATGAATTTCATAATTCATTTTCTCTCTTATTAAGATGATACTTTATTATCTCTTTTACGATATGGGTTTTTTTTAAATGTATTTATTTTAAATCTAAAACCCTTGAATACTGAGATAAAACTTAAATTGTCAGTACATAGTTTATTTGGGGTTTGGATAATGTAACAACCTATAATTATAAAAGAACTACATCATATTCAATTGCATATGTGGCACACACAACCAAACATAGAAAGGAATATAACATTCTGAGACATTATGATATATTTAATATTTTAAATAAATTCAATCTATTAAATAACTTTCAATTCATGGAATATTGAGTTTTCTTTTATTTCACACAACAATGAGTTTCTTCGATAGATTTCATTACACGCAAGATCGATTTTTACCAAACAACAATATACTACAAATATTATTATTTAATATGATAGTTATCAAAAATCCATTATTATGGAAGGTATGAATAGGATTAACAAAATTTTGAAAATATATGGTTTAGTTACTTGGTTTCAAATTAAATAAAAATCAATATTAAAACCAATTAAATGTATAGGAAATTGTTTTATAAAAAACTATTATTTTGCGCCAATGGAATTATATCCTAATAAATTAAATTAATAACTATAAGTTGATGATATTAATGAAATTTATATATTATATATTCAAAAAAATGTTTTTGACATCTATATAATATATTTTATAGGCATAAGATAATAACAAATCCAATTTTATGTATAAAAAGATGTATTTTTTCTAAAGGTAGTTTTTTCACCTTAAATGGTGTCTTATTTTAAAAATAAATTTCAAAAATTTTATTCATTTTATTTGAAAAAATAAAATTTTTTAAAATAGTAATTTAAAAATTGTATAAGGGTGAATTTTTGTTATTTTATTGAGAATTATATTTTTTTGATAAATAGTGAAAAATAATTAATTTTAATTGAAAACAGACTTTTAATCTAAATATTTTATAACAGTAAATTATATTTATAAATTATTTTGTGGTAAAAAAATTAAATAATACATATATTAATCCAATTTTAGTCATTTTAATCATTTTCATATTGAATTTTGATATAAAACCATTGTGAACATTTGAACATTTTCTCTTTAAAACCCACTTTCTCATCCCGTATGTGGGATAAATTTTAAATTTAATTCTTATAATTATGTGAATTGAATTTTAAAAAATGGATTCCAAATTTTGAATCAGAATAATTTATAATTTATAAAATTTTCAATTTAATTTTAATCCAAAATTATTTCTGAAAGAAGTTAAAATTAATTACAACGATTAAGAGAAAAATGAGTTTACCAAAATACCAAAGTTTAATCTTAATAGGCCAAATTACCTAAAAACTTGTCCAAAACCCGTTTTACGGAAATATTTTAACATTAGAACTTATTTTATTGATATGTTTCCATTATTGGATCTATTTTACATGTAAAAAACGTGGGTGAAATTCTTCCTTTTGAAAAATTACAACAATGCCACTCACTCCACTTATAAAAGGCCACCCCCTCTCCTATTCTATTAACACATTAAAACCATTTTATTTTAAAAATAACTACAAAAATAACTCCCAAAATTCCCTACCTTAAAACTATAAACCTTATTTTGGGTAGAGATATATCCTTAAAAGGCTTTAGAAAAAACAAAAATAGAATACCTGAATAAGAAGTAATGATCTTAAAAAAAATATTTTATTTCATCCTCCACATCATTAAATTTCTATTATACCATTTTTTTTAAATATCCACAATATCTAAAACATACTGAGATTTGTTATTATAATTTTATGAACTAAAACTTCACACACTTTCATCAAGTGGGTAATGAAATCATTGTTTGTGTGTATGGCGGACTACAACCTTGCAAAATAATGTCATTATTTTTTTCATTACCACATTTAAAGATTAGTAATAATAATAGATTTTTAGTTTATATATGATATATATGGAATTTATGATGTTATTATTATTTTTTAATTATTATATCTCATAGAACTTCATGCTTTCAATTTTGTGGGAATGTGATAACCTAGATCGTGTGTACGGCAGACTACAACATCGTGAAGTGATATAATTCACTCAAGATTTACATGGAATGTATTAAGGATGGGTTTAATAAAATTATGTAATTTATATATGATCCCCAAAAAATTCCATTGATCAATCATATATTTGTGATTAATGAACTCAATCAATATCTATAAATATTTATTATTTTCCACCATTTCTATATCCTCACATTCAACCAATGTTCTCCTACTAAGAAACCTAGTTATTATTTATTCTAAATGAATTTCATAATTCATTTTCTCTCTTATTAAGTGGATACTTTATTATCTCTTTTACGATATGGGATTTTTTTTAAATGTATTTATTTTAAATGTAAACAACTTTTATACTGATATAAAATTTAAACTGTAAGGAAACAGTTTATTTGGGGTTGGGAGAATGTAACAACCTATAATTATAAAGAACAACATCATATTCAATTTCATATGTGGAACACAACACCAAACATAGAAAGGAATATAACATTCTTAGACATTATGATATATTTAATATTTTAAATAAATTCAATCTATTAAATAACTTTCAATTCTTAGAATATTGAGTTGTCTTTCATTTCACACAATAATGAGTTTCTTCAATAGCTTTCATTACACGCAAGATTGAGTATTACCAAACAACAACAATCTATAAATATTATTATTTAATATGATATTTATCAAAAATCCATTATTATGGAGGGTACGAATAGGATTAACAAAATTTTGAAAATATATCGTTTAATTAATTGGTTTCCAATTAAATAAAAATCAATATTAAAACCAATTAAATGTATAGAAAATTGTTCTATAAAAAACTATTATTTTGCGCCAATGGAATTATATCATAATAAATTAAATTAATAACTATAATTTGATGATATTAGTTAAATTTATATATTATATATTCAAAAAAATGTTATGTGACATCCATATAATATATTTTATAGGCATAAGATAATAACAAATCCAATTTTATGCATAAAATATGATATTTTCTAAAGGTCGTTTTGTCACCTTAAATGGTGCACTTGTTTTAAAAATAAATTTCAATAATTTTATAAATATTATTTGAAAAAAATTAGAATTTTTAAAATAGTAATTTAAAAATTATATTAGGGTGAATATTTGTTATTTTTTTAAGAATTATATTTTTTTGATGAATAGTGAAAAATAATTAATTTTAATTGAAAACAAACTTTTAATCTAAATATTTTATAAAAGTAAATTATGTTTTTAAATAATCTTAAGGTAAAAAAATCAATAATATATATATTAATCCAATTTTAGTCATTTTAATCATTTTCATAATGAATTTTGAAAAAAACCATTGTGAACATTAGAATATTTTCTCTTTAAAACCCAATTTCTCATCTCGTCTCTCGGATTAACTTTAAATTTACTTATTATAATTATATGAATTGAATTTTAAAAAATGTATTCCAAATTTGGAATAAGAATAATTTATAATTTATAAAAATTTCAATTAAATTTTAATCCAAAATTATTTATGAAAGAAGTTAAAATTAATTACAACAATTATGAGAAAAATGAGTTTACCAAAGGACCAAATTTTAATCTTAATAGGCCAAATGACCTAAAAACTTGTCCAAAACCCATTTTACAGAAATATTTTAACATTATAACTTATTTTATTGATATTTTTCCATTATTGGATCTATTTTACATGTAAAAAATGTGGGTGCAATTCTCCCTTTTGAAAAATTACAACAATGCCACTCACTCCACTTATAAAAGGCCACCCCCTCTCCTATTCTATTCACACATTAAAACCATTTTATTTTAAAAAAACCTACCAAAATAACTCCCAAAATTATCTACCCTAAAACTATTAACCTTATTTTGTGCAGAGATATATCCTTAAAAGGCTTTAGGAAAAACCCAAACAGGATTCCTTAATAAGAAGTAATGATCTTATAAAAATGTTTTTATTTTATTTCATAATCCACATAATTCAATTCCTATTATACCATTTTTTTATAATAACCTCAATATCTAAAATATACTGAGATTTGTTATTATAATTTTATGAACTAAAACTTCACACACTTTCATCAAGTGGGTAATGAAATCATCGTTCGTGTGTATGGCGTACTACTACCTTGAAAACTGATGTGATTATTTTTTTCATTACCACATTTAAAGATTGGTAATAATAAAATATTATTTGTTTATATATGATATATATGGAATTTATGATGTTATTGTTATTTTTTAATAATTATATTACATAGAACTTCATGATTTCCATTTTTTGGGAATATGATAATGTAGCTCATGTATATGGCGGACTCCAGCCTCATGAAGTGATATAATTAATTCAAGATTTACATGGAATGTAATAAGGATGGGATTAATAAAATTATGTGATGTACATATGATCTCAAAAAAATTCCATTGATCAATCACTTATTTGTGATTAATGAACTCAATCAATCTCTATAAATATTTATTATTTTCCTCCATTTCCATATCCTCACATTCCACCAATGTTCCCCTACTAAGAAACCTAGTTATTTGTTATTCTAGATGAAACTCATAATTCATTTTCTCTCTTATTAAGTGGATACTTTATTATCTCTTTTACGATATGGGTTTTTTTTTAAATGTATTTATTTGAAATCTAAAACCCTTGAATACTGAGATAAAATTTAAATTGTAAGGACACAGTTTATTTGGGGTTGGGAGAATGTAACAGCCTATAATTATAAAATAACTGTGTCATATTCAATTGCATATGTGGCACACACAACCAAACATATAAAGGAATATAACATTCTGAGACATTATGATATATTTAATATTTTAAATAAATTCAATCTATTAAATAACTTTCAATTAATGGGACATTGAGTTGTCTTTCATTTCACACAATAATGAGTTTCTTAAATAGCTTTCATTACATGCAAGATTGAGTTTTACCAAACAAAAATATACTACAAATATTATTATTTAATATGATAGTTATCAAAAATCCATTATTATGAAGGGTATGAATAGGATTAAATTTTTTTTTGAAAATATATGGTTTAATTACTTGGTTTCCAATTAACTAAAAATCAATATTAAGACCAATAAAATGTATAGGAAATTGTTTTTAAAAAAACTATTATTTTATGCCAATGGAATTATATCCTAATAAATTAAATTAATAACTATAATTTGATGATATTAATGAAATTTATATATTATATATTCAAAAAAATGTTTTGTGACATCCATATAATATATTTTATAGGCATAAGATAATAAAAAATCCTATTTTATGCATAAAAAGATTTATTTTTTCTAAAGGTAGTTTTGTCACCTTAAATGGTGCACTTTTTTTAAAAATAAATTTCAAAAATTTTATTAATTTTATTTGAAAAAATAATAATTTTTAAAATAGTAATTTAAAAATTATATTAGGGTGAATTTTTGTTATTTTATTGAGAATTTTCTTTTTTTGATAAATAATGAAAAATAATTAATTTTAATTGAAAACAGACTTTTAATCTAAATATTTTAATACAGTAAATTATATTTTTAAATCCTTTTAATGTAAAAAAATTCAATAATACATATATTAATCCAATTTTAGTCATTTTAATCATTTTCATATTGAATTTTGATATAAAACCATTGTGAACATTAGAACATTTTCTCTTTAAAACCCACTTTCTCATCCCGTCTGTGGGATATATTTTAAATTTAATTATTATAATTATGTGAATTGAATTTTAACAAATGGATTCCAAATTTGGAATCAGAATAGTTTATAATTTATAAAAAGGTCAATTTAATTTTAATCCAAAATTATTTCTAAATGAAGTAAAAATTAATTACAACGATTTAGAGAAAAATGAGTTTACCAAAGGACCAAATTTTAATCTTAATAGGCCAAATGACCTAAAAACTTGTCCAAAACCCATTTTACGGAAATATTTTAACATTATAACTTATTTTATTGATATTTTTCCATTATTGGATCTATTTTACATGTAAAAAATGTGGGTGCAATTCTACCTTTTGAAAAATTACAACAATGCCACTCACTCCACTTATAAAAGGTCACCCCCTCTCCTCCTCTATTCACACATTCAAACCATTTTATTTTAAAAATACCTACCAAAATAACTCCCAATATTCCTTACCCTAAAACTATAAACCTTATTTTGGGAAGAGATATATCCTTAAAAGGCTTTAGGAAAAACCTAAACAGAATACCTGAATAATAAGTAATGATCTTATAAAAACGTTTTTATTTTATTTCATCCTCCACATAATTCAATTCCTATTATACCATTTTTCATAATAACCTCAATATCTAAAATATAATAAGATCTGTTATTATAATTTTATGAACTAAAACTTCATAAATTTTCATCTAGTGGGTAATGAAATCATCGTTCGTGTGTATGGCGCACTACTACCTTGCAAACTAATGTCATTATTTTTTACATTACAACATTTAACGATTAGTAATAATAATATATTTTTAGTTTATATATAATATATATGGAATTTATTATGTTATTATTATTTTTTAATTATTATATTACATAGAACTTCAAGCTTTCCATTTTTGGGGAATGTGATAACAAAACTCGTGTGTACGGTGGACTACAGCCTCATGAAGTGATATAATTCATTTAAGATTTACATGGAATGTATTAAGGATGGGTTTAATAAAATTATGTGATGTATATATGATCCCAAAAAAATTCCATTGATCAATCACATCTTTGTGATTAATGAACTCAATCAATCTCTATAAATATTTATTATTTTCCTCCATTTCCATATCCTCACATTCCACCAATGTTCTCCTACTAAGAAACCTAGTTATTTGTTATTCTAGAGGAATGTCATAATTAATTTTCTCTCTTATTAAGTGGATACTTTATTATATCTTTTACGATATGGGTTTTTTTTAAAATGTATTTATTTTAAATGTAAAACCCTTGAAAACTGAGATAAAATTTAAATTGTAAGGACACAGTTTATTTGGGGTTGGGAGAATGTAACAACCTATAATTATAAAAGAACTACATCATATTAAATTGCATATGTGGCACACACCACCAAACATAGAAAGGAAGATAAAATTCTGAGACATTATGATATATTTAATATTTTAAATAAATTCAATCTATTAGATAACTTTCAATTCATGGAATATTGATTTGTCTTTCATTTCACACAAAAATGAGTTTCTTCGATAGCTTTCATTCCACGTAAGATTGGGTTTTACCAAAAAACAATATACTATAAATATTATTATTTAATATGATAGTTATGAAAAATCCTCTATTATGGAGGGTATGAATAGGATTAACAAAATTTTAAAAATATATGGTTTAATTACATGGTTTCCAATTAACAAAAAAAAATATAGAAACCAGTTAAATGTATAGGAAATTGTTTTATAAAAACCTATTATTTTGCGCGAATGGAATTATATCTTAATAAATTAAATTAATAACTATAATTTGACGATATTAATGAAATTTATGTATTATATATTCAAAAAAATGTTTTGTGACATCCATATAATATATTTTATAGGCATAAGATAATAACAAATCCAATTTTATGCATAAAAAGATTTATTTTTTCTAAAGGTAGTTTTGTCACCTTAAATGGTGCACTTGTTTTAAAAATAAATTTTAATATTTTTATAAATTTTATTTGAAAAAATAATAATTTTTAAAATATTAATTTAAAAATTATATTAGGGTGAATTTTTTTTATTTTTTTGAGAATTATTTTTTTTGATGAATAGTGAAAAATAATTAATTTTAATTGATAACAGACTTTTAATCTAAATATTTTATAACAGTAAATTATATTTTTAAATGATTTTAAGGTAAAAAAATTCAATAATACATATATTAATCCAATTTTAGTCATTTTAATAATTTTCATATTGAATTTTGATATAAAACCATTGTGAACATTTGAACATTTTCTCTTTAAAACCCACTTTCTCATCCCGTCTGTGGGATTAATTTTAAATTTAATTATTATAATTATATGAATTGAATTTTAAAAAAAGGATTCCAAATTTGGAATCAGAATAATTTATAATTTATAAAAAGTTTAATTTAATTTTAATCCAAAATTATTTCTAAAAGAAGTTAAAATTAATTACAATGATTAAGAGAAAAATGAGTTTACCAAAGGACCAAATTTTAATCTTAATAGACCAAATGACCTAAAAACTTGTCTAAAACCCATTTTAAGGAAATATTTTAACATTATAACTTATTTAATTGATATTTTTCTATTATTATATCTATTTAACATGTAAAAAATATGGGCGCAATTCTCCCTTTTGAAATATTTCAACAATGCCACTCACTCCACTTATAAAAGGCGACCACCTCTCCTCCTATATTCACATATTCAAACCATTTTATTTTAAAAATACCTACCAAAATAACCCACAAAATTCCCTACCCTAAAACTATAAACCTTATTTTGGGTAGAGGTATATCCTTAAAAGGCTTTAGGAAAAACCCAAACAGGATACCTGAATAAGAAGTAATGATCTTATAAAAACGTTTTTATTTTATTTCATCCTCTACATCATTCAATTCCTATTATACCATTTTTTTATAATAACCTCAATATCTAAAATATACTAAGATTTGTTATTATAATTTTATGAACCTAAACTTCACACACTTTCATTAAGTGGGTAATGAAATCATTGTCCGTGTGTATGGCGGACTACTACCTTGCAAACTAATGTCATTGTTTTTTTCATTACCACATTTAAATATTAGTAATAATAATATATTTTTAGTTTATATATGATATATATGGAATTTATGATGTTATTATTTTTTTTAATTATTAAATTACATAGAACTTCATGCTTTCCATTTTGTGGGAATGTTATAACGTAGCTCGTGTGTACGTCAGACTATAGCCTCATGAACTGATATAATTCATTCAATATTTACATGGAATGTATTAAGGATGGGTTTAATAAAATTATGTGATGTGTATATGATCCCAAAAAAATTCATTAATAATATATATATATATATATATAGTATTTACTTTTCTTTAATTCAATATAACAAGAAAATGGAAACAGCGTTCATGTGTGCATACGACCTACCATTTTCGTGAACTGCGTATTTAATATCCTATCACAAAATTATATGAATTAATATAAATACATATATAATGAATATATATTATATTTAAATAATGTTTTACGTTATGGATATGATTAAATCATGGTAGAATTAAGAGGAACAAAAAATTAACAAGTCAAAATATACTCGAAAAACAATGTAGTTTTTACTTAAAATCACAAAAATAATGAAATATTATTAACGAATGAGTAATAATATGTAATAAAATGATCATATATGATAAATAAATATTAATATGGTTATTTAATAAGTTTATAACATGTTTAAAACCGTTATATGTGTGGTTATATCATTTTCAATCAAAAGGAAGCATAATATAATGAATTTAATCTCAAATTCATTTCATTGAGGTATATTGTAATGTTATGCACCTAATTAATTTTATATGGGGTATATATTACCCCTTTACTTGTAATATCATGAATAATTATTTTATTAGTGGTAATTTATCTTTCAATTTCAATTATTTAATATATGTGTATTTTATTTAAAAGTTACCAAGTGGTAAATAATTCCATAACTCAATTACTTTTCATTAGGTTATATTATTTCCTCATTATAGTTAATATTTTATGATTATATGTGAAATGAATTTTGACTATCTATTATTTTATTCAAACTTGTTTCATATAAATTTAAAGTGATACCCATAATTAATCCATTCTTTAATTATCACTTTAATGTTAAGATCATTTTAAGGGTTTATTTTACAATCTCATTCTAATAAATATTATTTATTCTTTAATTTATATTAAAATAAATTATATGTTAATTGTTTAATAACCATTTTATTTTATTCTCCTTTTATTTTTCCTGATATTTTTCAAGTGATATTACAATTTTTTTACTCTTTGGTATTCAAAAATAATTGAGGAATTTATTTAACAAAATCTGACTTTATTTCCCTCTTTAGTTAGAAATCTATTTTCTTACAAAACCATGTTTTATAAAAAAAATTATTTAACCTTTTCAGAATGATTTATTAAAATAAATATTTACCCATTTTCTCTTTTGAATTTTATTTTTCAAATTAATCTATTTATCTTTCCAAATAAGGAACTTATCTAATATTTTTACCATATAAAAGGAATGTTCTTCACGGAATGTACAGAATTACTTAATGACATGAACTTCATTTATTTGAAGCTTTATTTAAAATTTTATAAAAAAATTAAATAAATTTTTAAAAAATATTATTTTAAAAGAATAATTATTTTCAAAATGAAAACAATATTTTCATCAATAATATTTTTTAAGTATATTTTCCTATTATTTCAATTCATTAATGACAAAAAACATTTACCCTTACTCTAATGGGAATATATTCTAATGATTAATCCTAATTATTTATATGGATGGATTACGATAAATCCGTCCAGGGATTTACAGTTTTGATACCATTTATTTTACTTCATATAGTCTATAATAATTTTTATTGATTGGGTAAAGTATTTACATTTAATATGATAGTATTAATATCAATATTTATATTGATTATGTTTCACCTCTTTCATATGAGGAATGAATTGGATTTGTATATTAAATTCTAGGCCCATATAGACCCTCGATGCATTAGTATATTTCATGAGACAAACTTGTTAAGGTTTTGGCTAAGGCCTTACACCATTAGTATATTTTTGACATGAATCCTTTATGGTATTAGATTATTATGAAACCTTAGAAGTATTATATGTCTTGGAAAAAATCCTAGGTGGTAAGTTTTAGATATTCATCATTGTTAATTCCACCATTATGAATTCATTTATTTATATTCAATGATATTATTAGATTATTTAAAATATTCAAGGTTAAGTTTCAAGATCATGTGATTATTTATATGTAATTATTTAATAAATATGTATTCCTTCCTAATTATGCTCAATTTATTGATTAAATGGATTTTTTTACAGTTATTTACCTTTCCATATTGATTATTATCATTGAACCATTATTTATTCCACTTTAATTAACACTTAATGAGTATTTGAGAAAACATGTATTTTGTTTCTATTTCCCTAGGATTCCAGGAAGATCATTATGACCGATATATAGGTATATGGTAAATGGAATAAAGTTATTCTCCAAAAAAATGATGTTGTTATTTTTGTATTCAATTTTAATGAAATACCAATGCATGTATCTAGTTTACCAATACTGTTAAACTATTCTGTCCTTTGGGACGTGATTTCCTTGTATCTTATTTCAATGTAATGGTAGTATATACTGACCCTAGGCTACTGGGATAGGGGATGGTATAATTATTTCCTTTTATGGGGTACTTACTACCTCATGTATTAATTATGGAAAATTAAATCATCAAATTATTTGTATTTAAAAGTTTGTATCATACTCTTGATTTCAATGAATTTTGATTTGGAAGTTAACCTAACACTAAAGGATTTATAATACAATATCCTTTCTTTTCAATATTTTTTATGTTTAAGGTTCCTTTAGGGGAAATATTATGCTCTTTGTTTCCTAAACCATTTCTCTTTTATTTTCCTCTTGTTATTAATGTGGTTTACTTTTTTAGTTTCTATATCCTTAGTTATTGATAAAATGAACATCAAGAAAGTTGTTTATAAGTGATATTGGTCTTATATCTTCTGTTAGATTGGGAATATTTGTCTTCTATATCCATGTTTTCTATAAAATCAATAATTTATTTTAGAAACTTAAATTATTTCCTATGGATATTTTTCGTGATCTTTTAACTTATTTAAAATGGTTATAAAATGAAATTTATTAACGTATTCCATATGTCCACTTCTGACTCTCTTTACAAAAGTTTCAAAAACAGTTTTATTTTTAACTTTAAAAACATGAACGGGTTTCCCAACCACCATGACCATTATTTTATTTGTAGATTTATTTATAAGTTTCAAAATATATATTCAAATAAAAGTTTCTTTACAATATTTTTTTAATTTTTAGTTTTTAAAAGTGATTTTCAAAGTGGAAAGTGTATATTCCTCAAGAATATTTTTAATGATCTTGTTATGGTGTTTATATTCATAAATGAAAAAAACCCTTGATTTTAATTATGCTTCACTATGGATATGTAGTAATGATACTATCCTTATTCTTTCTAGGGATGGATTTTGATTTTCTCAAAGATATTTTCATGGAACCCATTTCTCTTCAATGGGTAAATCAAACTATAAATGAACAATGATTATTATTATATTAAATAGTGAAATATTATAATTGTTTTGATTATTCTATGATACTTAAACATATGTATGGTTTATTGATGGTAAATTATATTATATACCAAGGATAGTTGATTCCCTTATAAACCAATGATATTTGGTTATGTTATAAACCAAGGATATGTGGGTCTGTTATTTCCCTCCAATTATTTGGGTAATGAGACAGAGTAAATTAGATTCAAGTTATTGATAAGAGATTATAGAGTAATGTTACTTCTAATAGATAATAAATTTTACTAGTTATAGTTTACTCTTTAGAGATATGGTAATTATCCTTTTAGGAAATTCCATGATAAATGTTTGATATCACAAGGTTACTATACAGTTTTTCAAAGATTATACGAAGTTCTAATATATCATTTGCTAATGTATTATTTTTATATTGTGCTTGATTGTTGACTTATATGACTCTTATCTAATGTTAATGCTTTATTTCATTTTTAATTATTTATGATCCACATTCGATAGGTGTGATTTTTCTTATGTTATTCTCATGTACTTGATTATGTAACTCTACATTTATGCTCATCATATTCTCATTGATTGAATTCAATTTTTAATTATTATGTTTTTCCTTAATTAGTGATTAAGATCACTTATCATATTCTTTACATTTCTCTAAGTTGTGAAAAATTTTAAGTTTGTTCTACCTAATAAATCTATTAGATGTGAAGAACTTAGTCAGATATGATGTAGATTTTTATGAACCAATTTTTTAGGTATCCATGTTGTTATATAAGAGTATGTCCAAATTATATAAAACTATAAACTTAAATGTTACTTATATATATAATGGAACCAATATTTCATTTTAATGTTATATGTTTTTAAGGGTTGAATATGGGCATGTTTATCTATATCAAATCCATAAATATAAAGATTATGTTTTAGCATCAGATATGGGTGTGCAGGTTCAGGTTTGTAACAGTTAGTATCAATGTAGGGTTCAGATAACCTTTTAGATTATGATGTTTTCATTAGGGGTTAGGTAAAGAGTTTTGGATCCTATAATGGGTTTATAAGTTTGAGTTTTATCATTAGTTAAAAGTCATATACAACACTTTTGGAGTTTAAGTGATGGTATTTTTAGGTAATTGATGATATTTTAGAATATTTTTTATTAAGATGAGGTGTATGTTACCCTTTGTTTTAACATGACTGATTATTAGGGATGAATGAAATTATATTTTTGGGGATATAAGATGAGGGGTATGAGATAAACTTTAAAATTATAAATTTATTTACTGTTGATGTTATTGGGGTTTTTTGGGATGTAGGGTTATTTATTTATGGAATGATATAAGCTAAACCATTGGTGTTATTATAGAAATTTTAATGATAAATATATTATTTCTTGATATGATGGTTTATACATTTCTGATATTACCTTACCTTATTCTAACCATTTTAGTTTTTATTTACATCTAAATATAGGTGGAATGACTTTTTATCCTTTTATAGATTATATGATCCATTAGAAGTTTATTTTAGTACTTTAGGCCTTAAAAAATCATCTTGAATAATCATCCTTTTGATAAAAGGATGAGATTGTGGTAGAAATTGATCCAAGGATAAAATTTGATTTATGGATTTGAAAAAAAAATAAGTAGATATGTTTCTTCAAATTCATAATCCATATGATAAATAAATTCCTCAAATGTCATAAAATGACCATGAAAGAAAAAATTTACCCTATTAGCTTCATTTATGATGAGTCGGTGGTCTTTTTCACACCTCATTGATTCATGGTTTTGTGGTCGTTTAATTTCTCAGGATCATTCAATTTCTTTTGAGAAATTTTCCATATTACTCTCTATTAATATTTAGAAATTAATTTTTCTTCCATGGCTACATTTTCACTTATCACTAATGTAATCCTATTTGGAAACCTAGTTATGTGTTATTTTGGATCAACTTCATATTTCTCTCTCCATTTTTTCAAGATGATGATTTATTAACCCTTTTAAAGGGGTCAGAATACAAGCTCAACTGAAAAGTAAAAGTACAAATAAAATAGAAAACAGCTCCAGGAACATCCACCGAGGATCCAACCTTAAGGGTAGGTATATCTCATGATCATTATTCATAGCATCACATCACATCAAATGGTCCACCTCTGAGCACCGTCCTATCCCGGCTCACTCAGTCGCGATCAACGATGTCTGTTGTCTCCAAAAGACACAGCAAGTTGCGGGTATAGCATGTGTAGGGGTGAGTATAACAATACTTAGTAGGTACATCAACAACCCCTAAGGTCTCCCAGAAATCCACAAAGGAAAATCCACAAAGCAAAACCTCAATCATAAATCATGAAGCAGTATTCATCAACTCTACTTAGGTATATGCCCATACATATGCCTAAGTTATCAAAATATGCTCATCTTATACATTATAATACATAAGGATCCAACTTTTAAGCCATTTTCACAACTGATCCATGAGGTAATAATACCACAAAGGTAACACCATGAAGATTACACCATGAAGGTAACAGTAGCACAAAGGTAACACCACGAAGGTAAAAGTACCAAAAAGGTAACACTAAGAAGGTACACCAAGAAGGTAAAAGTTCCAAAAAGGTAACACCACAAAGGTAACAACACAAAGGTAGAAGACTCAACTCACACCAGGTATAAAACTCAAGTACATAAGTATATATGATTAGTAGTAAATCTAGATCATCTTATTCTATCGAGAGGCTCTACTGCTGACCCACACAGGATCGATAGATATTAACCCACAGAGGATTGCTAAGTGCTGACCCACATAGAATCGATAGATACAGACCCACACAAGATCGCTAAGTGCTGACACACATAAGATTGATAGATGATGACCCACAAAGAATTGATGTTCTTTCTTCATGTTACAGCCAACCACGAGATTCCCACAATAACCACACTTGATTCTGGGAGGATACAATCCTAAATACATTAGTAAAACCTTAATTTCCATGAAGTTCCATGAATAATTATCCCAATGTACCTCCATGTCATAAGGGTTCCAATGCGATAGATGGCACGTCAATTGGATGCCCGGTCTATGACTTATAAGTGTTTTAGTACCGAGGGCCTGGTTGGATTCAGGTTCGATCCAACCCATTCATACTCCAAATTTCTCTAAATTTTAAATGGAGTATACCAAAACTATCGTCTCTCTCCTAGGATCCCATTTTCATAGACGGTTTTTCAAACGGACACCTGGTTCACAAGTTATGGCTCTTTTAGAGAAACTGGACCTCGAAGGGCCTGGGTCCTGTCTGACCTGATCTGGGATGACCCAACCCTGTTCTAGTCGACCTGAATCAGTCCGAGTCTAACCCAGCCCAGCTCAAACTAGCCTGGTTCTGTCCAGTTGGTCTGGTCCACAACGGGCTCAAACCCGTTGGGCCGCGGACCGGCCTGGCCAACCTGGGTGATGCGGCCCACTAGGCTGGCACGGCCAGTCCCACAGACGGGCGCGGCCGGATGGGCTTGCGCGGACCAGCCCACTGTGGGTGCGGCCCACTATATTGGGGCCTGCAAGAGTGGATCCCTCCTTATCTGGTACAGGGGGTGTTTTCCCCCATTTGGAGTCGAGGCAGCGGCCCCACGGGGTGCCGCCAGGTCGCCCGCGGGACCCGTAGGGAGGGGGTCCCGGCCCTCCACTGTGAGTTCCGATCTGTGGTTGTATTCATCAGTGCACTGCACACCCTCACTCACAGAAGGTTGGTGTCGCTCTCCTCCACCCATAGCCAGCTGGTGCCAGCCACCGCTGTCCACTGCGGCCCTCTATCCAGTGGCATTCTGTTGCGCGTCGCTCTGCCTTCCGCAGCCAGCCCGAGCCGGCCGCTGTCTTCACCCGCCGCGGCTACGTCCGTGAGCTTCTTCACTGGTGGTTCACGATGATTCACTTCCATATCCTCTATAGTCGGCCGGTGTCGGCCGCCTCCATCACCTCTTCTACGAGGGTTGGTTATCGGAAGTCTTCTGCAGGTCACCGGGTGAGCTCTGGTGGCCCGTTTCTAAATCTAAATGTTCCAACGGACTCCCCGGGACGCCTTCTTTGTCTCTAAACCCACTGTTCCAGGTTTCATCCAACCAGAATAAATCTCCCCCAAAGAACACGCCTAATTTCAACAAAATGGGAAGGGTCTGGGCCTCGTTCGTTTGGCAGGCGCCCTCCACGTTAGCTTGATAGAAATATGGTAGTACAATGATTCAACAACTCTTGAAATTAGACAACAAAATAAACCCTACCTCAAGATCATTGGAGAACATCCTCATTTTAGGAAGATTCGTTGTTCATCGGTACGTTATTCGGTGGTGCTCATTACTATTTACTGAAACTGGTCACATCCTCCAAGTTGTTGGCGTCGCGTTATTTTACCAGAGCTTTGTCGCTTCGTGAAGTTGTGCCAACACTCTACCCCAAGCTCCATATCAATAGAAGTGGGGGTGAGTAACTCTATTTGGAATTTATGAGGTTCATTTAATAATTAATCGTCTTAATTCCAAAGGTGAGGTTACAAAAATTGAGGAGTCAAGCCAATTAATGGCTTGACATATCATTGGTCCTGCCATTATCGCTCGTCCGTTGGAGGTAAAAAAATAAATAAAATAACTTTTTTATTTTATTATTCATTTAAAGGTCTAAAATCTATATTTTTCTCCCAACCTATTGAAGTTTAAGGGAAGTCTCCCTTAATAAAATCTCAGCGTTATAGACTCAACTATGCTGTTAGATTTTTAATCTGAGCACTGGATTAAAAGTTATAAAATGGCACTCGCACGTTTACTGAAAGTACCTTAAATAAAATTCATAAATTCATTCCGGGCACACCGTGCCTCAAAATCATGCACCATCAATTTTTTCAGACTCGTAATAATTCCATATAATTAAAAAAATAACATGAAAAATAAGGTCTTTACATTATCCCCACCTTAGGGATTTTCATCCCTGAAAGTCACAACATAGACTAAGGAAACAAAAAGGGGGCATTGAGCACGAATCTGAGCCTTCCACTCCCATGTTCTCTTCTAGATATTCCCATGCTACCAGTGAACGTGCACCATAGGTATCGATCATCTACAAATTAAACACTCCTATCAATCCTCAATCTCTACTGAAAACTTCATAAAGGTTTCCCCATTGTCGATGTCCATCTCACCCCAGTCGATGACATGTGATGGATCATGGGCGTACCTCCTCAGCTGCAACACGTGGAAAACATAATGCAACTAATGCATATTTAGTGGAAGAACCAGGAAACATGCCACCTCACCAACTCTGCTAAGAACCTGAAAATATCAGATGAAACTCAGAGATAACATGTTGGCCCAACTAAAAATCTGGAAACCTTTTCGATGTGAGACTCGTAGGAAGAAATGGTCTCCCTCCTCAAACTCCAAAGGTATTTGTCTCCTATCAGCATAATACTTATCTCTTCTCTGTGCAGTCTTCATCTACTCTTGCATGATCAGCGCCTTCTTAGTGGTAGCTCATACCAAATCTGGACACATAGGTGCTAACTCCCTAAGTTTTGTCCATCATAGAGGTGATCTGCATGGTCAACTATACAAGGCCTAAAATGGTTTCATACCGATGGTGGAGTGATAGTTGTTATTGTATATGAACTCTACTAAGGGCAAGTGATCCTCCCAACTACGGCCAAAATCCTGGATGCAAGCACGAATCATGTCCTCCAATGTCGGAATAGTCCTCTCCATCTAACCATCCATCTGTGCATGAAAGGTGGTTCCCAAATGTAGCTGAGTCCCGAACACCTCCTATAATCCCATCCACAATCAGGATGTAAAAAGTGTGTCATGGTTAGAGATGATCATCGATGGAACCTCATGAAATTGTATAATCTCATGTATGTAGAGGTGCCCCAAGCCCTCTACTAATCCCTACTCTCGGATGGGTATGAAGTGGGTCGACATGGTGAGTTAATCAATGATCACCTAGATGGAATCATGTCAACTAAACATATGATGAATCCCTGTCAAAAATCCAAGGAGATACCATCCCACTTCCACTTCAGTACCTCTAATGGTTATGTTAAGCCTCTTGGAACCTGATGCTTGATCTTCACTTTCTAACAAGTGAGACATCATAAAACAAACTTTGCCACAAATTTCTTCATCCCTGGCCACTAGTGCTGACATCGGAGGTCCTGGTACATATTCTCCACACTAGGATGTACCACTATAGGGGACGTATGGAACTCCCTCAACACCTCCTCCCATAGATCAACTAGTACCATGGTGCGTCCTTTGAAGAGGATGATGTGCTCCCTTTCTTCAAAAAATACATCAGGTGCCTATCCTGAGGATATCTGAATACGTTGATCCTTGCAGTCAATGTCCCCAAGATGTGCCTCCCGAACTCACTGAAGAAGTGGGGGAGTGACAGTCATATATTTTAGGTAAGTTTCTCCATCTCTATCCACAAACAATATCAACAATGCGGCTATCTACTCTGTCGCCTCACTCAGCAATTGTAGACCAAACCTCCTGATGAGTGTGTCTTCTACTATGTTCCCCTTCCCAGGAGTGTAGATTGTCTCAAATTCATTGTCCTAGAGGAACTCTAGCCCACATCGTTATCTCAGGTTCAGGTCCTTCTGTGAGAAGATATACCTGAGACTCTTGTGATCAGATTAGACTGTAAAACATTCGCCCATCAAATAGTGTCACCACATTTTCAAGGCGAATACCACTACAGCTAAATCCAGGCCATGGGTAGTGTAGTTCTACTCAAGTTGTCTCAGCTATCATGAACTATATGCGATCACTTCTCTCTCTTACATCAGGACACATCCAAGTCTGTTCCATGATGTATCGTAATAGACTACATACCCAACGCCCTCTTCTGGTAGCCTCAAGATGGGGTGTACTCGTCATTCTCTTCCTCAACTCCTAGAAACTCTTCTGGCATCTATATGTTCATATGAAGGGTTTTACCTTATTTTTCAATTCTAAAAAGGGTGATGCAACTCTAGAAAAGTCAGGTAAGAATATCAGGTAGTATCCATCCAATCCAAGGAAACTCTTCACCTCGGTCACACTCCTAGTTTGCTTCCAAGAAAGCATTTCCTCTATCTTCGTCAGATCTATCGCAACTCCATACTCCGAGTTAACATGTCCCAAAAAGTGGACCTTGCATATCCAGAACTAGAACTTCGAGAGATTACCATAAAGTCAGTGCTCATAGAGTGTATCCAGAACTATCTGCATATGATAGGCATGATCCTCCTTCGACGTCGAGTATATCAAGATGTCATCGATGAAGACCACCATAAAGTGATCGATGTATGGTTGAAATATCATGTTCATGAGTCCCATGAACACTGCAGGGGCATTGGTCATGCTGAATGGCCTAACCAAGAACTCATAGTGGCCATTCTGACATCTAAAGGTCATCTTTTGCACATCCCTATATCATACCCTAAGTTGATGATAGCCTGATTTGAGGTCTATCTTCGAAAACCCTAGAGCTCCCTTAAACTGATCAAAAAGATCATCAATCCTCATAAGTGGATACTTGTTCTTCATGGTCACCTGGTTCAGGTGATGATAGTCCACACAAAGTCTCAAACTCTCATCTGCCTTCTTTGGGAACAAAATCGGGGTTTCCCAAGGAGAAACACTGGGCCTTATGAACCCCTTCCTTTTTTAGTCCTCTAGCTATACCCGAAACTCACGAAGCTCTGTGGGATCCATCTGATATGATGGTGTAGATATAAGTGTCATCTCGGGGTATCGGTCAATGTAAAAGTCCACCTCTCTATGAGGAGGTAGTCTCGGAACATCATCTGGAAAGACATCAGTATATTGGTCCACCACTACAGGATAGCTCGGACTCTCAACATTAACTTCTCTGAGGGTAAGGCTAACCAACGGATGTGTAATCAGTTGCACCCTCCTGCGGGTTAGTCCTTCATGTGCTTCAAAGGTTCCCTTCTCATTGTTGAAGGAAAACCAGGTCTCATCCTCATGGACACACCGCACCTTGCGCCTAATACAGTCAATCTGAGAATGGACTATGGATAACCAATCCATACCCAATATGGAATCGTAAGGCCTTAACGCCACCAAAAGAAGATCTCAGTAGAAGCTCTCTCCTCCTGGAGTAAGCTCACACTACCGGCACTAGTGTGTAATCATCAAATCCCCTCCCATAGAAGTCTCTAATCGCAAGGATCGATCCAACAGCTCCACCAGAATCTCTGAGCTTTGAACCAGTGTCGTCACAATGAAAAAGTGACTGGAAATTGTGTCTATAAGTACTGCAGCTATTGTGGAATAGACATAGATCACACCTTTAATCAACTCTGAAGCATCTTTTTCATGGTCCTCTACTACCTTTAGTTGTGCTCTCTACTGTCCACCTGCTCCCTCTGGTTGGGGTGGACCACCTGGAGGTGGTGGAGGTAGAACCTTGAATTATTGCCCACCGCCTACTGCACAGCCAGCACCTCTTCCACATCTGTCATGCTAAAGAACTCCTCATTAAATCCTCTACCTATACCTCAGTGTTCCATCGACTTTCTGTTGGTCGTCCATACGGCGGGTCGGGCAGCCGTGAGCCATGTGACCCTACCCGCCACATGAGTATCACTACCTGTTCCTCATTTGTCCTCATTTGTCCCATAATCCCCACACCACTGACCTTGTATCCTGAGTTCATCCACCATAAGTTTTATCCCTCTTAGTCCCCTGCATCATTCGTCTACTGCCTACTTTGGATGACGCTGCTACCTGACATCTGGTGGTGTCTCTCACTTTTAGTGTCTGCTCATCTAGGAAGCTCTCCACAAAAAGTGCTCCCTCTAGAACCTCATCCTGCATCGAAATTCTGAGTGATATCATCGATGCTCTGATCTCCCTTTAGAGACCCTACTCAAAGGTTTGAGCCCAGAAGAAAGGGTCCCGTAATATGTCGGTGGAGTACCAGGAGAGATCAGTGAACCTCTCTGAGTACTGGGCCACGGTCATGCTACCCTGCCGTAAGTGCAGCAACTCCTATATTTGCATTTAGAGTAAGGTCACTGGGAAAAACTCAGCCCTCAAAAGGACCTAGAATTCTTCCTAGGTGAGGTTCGCCTCGTCATTTATCTGGAGCATCAGGCTCCAATATCTCCCTACTGCTCCCTAGAAAAGACTGGCAGCTAGGATCACTATCTTGTCGGCCGTTGTCCCAACCAGGCAAAAAAAATCGGGCCATAGCCTCCATCCAGTCCTCAACCACCTGCGGATCCATCTCACCATAGAACCTTGGTGGCCTCTGCCACTGAAACTCATGCAACATGCTCAGTCAGAATGCAGTGTCTACTAGTGGGGCTGGTGGCAATGGCTTCCCAACAGGTAGGGGTGTTGCTAGTACACAACCCGATGGTACTATCACCGTAAGAGGCCCTACACCAAAGCCTCATCCCTTAGTGGACCATCATCGTGTACTCTCTTGGGAATCTTGTATAGTTGTCTACGTGGTGACATAATGAAAGGAAAAAATTGCACCATGGTCAATAAGTTATACCTGGTGAGCTGACTCAAAGAATTCATAAGAAAAACTTTTCAAAACACGTTCAATCATTGTTTTCTTGCATTGAGTTGGAAATAATAATTCAAGGTCTCGGTGTATGAATATGTCAACCGCCGCACCAACACTAGATTCTCCAAACTAAAAACCATACTCATAACACTTAACACTATTTCCACATAGAAAAGATCATATTCCTAATTCTTCGATAGAACCAACTCCTCTAATACCACTTTGTCATGACCCGTATCCCGGGGCCCGTACCGTGACTACCCCAAGCCCGCCTTCCATAGGTCATGGGCAAGTGACTAGCACTAAAAAGGCATATCCCTATAATGGGAAGGAATTTGCTTTAAACTTGTACAAACACACAATCCAAGAACACAACAAGAAACAACCACAAAGTAAACTACCATAGTAAAAAGTGTACTAAAATTAAAGGGGCCAGAATACAAGCCCAACTGAAAAGTACAAGTACAACTGAAAGAGAAAAAAAAACTCCTAGAACATCTATCGAGGATACCACCTGAGGGGTAGGTACAACTCACGATCAGTAGTCACTGCGTCACGTCACGTCAAATGGTCTACCTCTGAGCACTGTCAAGTCCTGGATCCCTCGGCCTTGATCAACACTATCTGTCATCTGTACAAAACACAGTAAGGTGTGGGCATAGGCCATGTAGGGGTGAGTACATCAATACTCAGTGGGGACCCCAAGACCACTAAAGGTATCCCATATTTTCACAAAGAAAAATCCACAAATAAAGACCTCAATCACAAAGCATAAAGTAGTAGTCATAAACTCTAGTTAGGTATATGCCCTTACATATGCCTAAGTTATCAAAATATACTCATATTATTCATGAGGAAACATAAGGCTCCAAATTTTAAGCC
Organism: Viscum album; assembly: GCA_963277665.1. Lineage (NCBI taxonomy): Eukaryota > Viridiplantae > Streptophyta > Magnoliopsida > Santalales > Viscaceae > Viscum > Viscum album. Next base: position 1,423,246,335 of record OY728120.1, read on the forward strand.
ATTTGAACAACTGATCAACAAGGGACCAATACCCAAAAGGTAACACCACGAAGGTAACACAATGACGGTAAAATTACCACAAAGGTAACACCACAAAAGAAAACAACATGAAGGTAACACCACCAAGGTAAAAGTACCACAAAGGTAACACCACAAAGGTAACACCACGAAGGTAACAACACGAAGGTAACACCACGAAGGTAACCCCACAAAGGTAGAAGTCTCATCTCACACCAGGTATATAACTCAAGTACAGAAGTACAGATGATTAGTCATAACTCTAGATCATCATATTTTGTCAAGAGACTCTACTATTGACCCACACAGGATCGATAGATGCTGACCCACACAGGATCGCTAAGCTCTGACCACCACAAGATCGATAGATACTAACCCACATAGGATCACTAAGTGATGACCCACATAGGATCGATATATGATGACTAACATAGGATTGATGTTTTTTCTTCACGTTACAGCCAGCTACGAGATTCTCTCACTAAGCATGCTTGATTCCGGGAGGATTCACTCCTCAAGAAACTGGTCATACCTCAACCACCAAAAAGTTCCAGGAAGAATTATCCTAAAGAACCTCCATGTTTTAAGGGTTCAAATGTGACAGATGGTGTGTCAATCGGATGCTCGGTCTGTGACTTATAAGTGTTTTAGTACCGACGGCCTAGTTGGATTCAGGTTTAATCCAACCCGGTCATACTACACATTTATCCAAAACTCAAGTAGATAATACCAAAAGGATTGTCTCACTCCAATTATCCTAGCACCATAGAAGGTTTTTCAAATACATGCTTGGTTCACAAGTTATGGATCTTTTAGAGAAATTGGGCCTGGAAGGGTCCAGGGCTGGTCTGATCCAGTCGGGCCGACCCGACCCAACCCGGTCTGGGCTGACCCAACCCAGTCCGGGTCTGACCCGCCCTAGCCTGAACTGGCCCAGCCCGACCTGTTTGGGCAGGCCCACGGTGGGCTCGACTAGTTCGGTGGCACGACACGGCCCATGGAGGGGCGAGGCCTTGCCCGCTGAGGGCGTAGCCTGCTAGAGGCGCGGCCCGCTGGAGGCACGGCCCACCATATCTACCACGGGGGGGGGGGGGGGGGGTTACCCCCATTCAGAGTCAGAGTGGAGGCACCACGGGGCGCCGCCATGTCACCTGCGGGACCCGCATGGAGCGGGTCCGGCCTTCCGCCACATCTTCCGAGTCGCGACGCTCACATTAGAGGCGAGCCATTGTCTGCCGCTCTGCCTTCCACAGCTAGCTTGAGTCAGCTGCTGTCTTCACCCATCGCAGCTATGGTCGCAGCCTTCTTCGTCGGTGGCACGTGATAGTGCGCCTCCATCTCCTACGCGGACAGCCAGTTCCAGCCACCGCCATCACCTCCTCTTCCGGCACCGGTGGCCAACGGTCTTCTGTAGGTCATCAAGTGAGGTCCGGTGGCCTGTATCTCCATAAAAAGGTTCCAATAGACTCCCTAGAATACCCTCTTCATCGCTAAACACACCGTTCAAGGTTTTTTCCAACCTGAATAAATCTATCTCGAAGTACATGTCAAATTTCAACAAAAGGCATAGGGATCGGGCCTTATTCGTTTGGCCTGCGCCCTCCATGTAAGCGTGATAGTAAGAGGGTAGTACAATGATTCAACAACTCATGAAATTAGATAAGAAAATAAACCCTGCCTCCAGATCATTGGAGAACATCTGTGTTTGAGGAAGAGTCGGTGTTCATCAGTTCGTGGTTCGGTGGCACTCTTCACCATTCATTGGAACTAGTCCCATCCTCCAAGTGGTTGGCATCACTGTATTTTACCAAAGCTTCATCGCTTGGTGAAGTCGTGTGAACACTCTGCCCCGATCTCTATATAAATAGGATAGGGGGAGGATGAGTAATGCCATTTGGAATTTATGTGGTTCATTTAATAATGAACCTTCCAAATTCCAATGGTATGGTTACAAACATTGGGGAGTCAAGCCAATTAATGGTCTGACATGTCGTTGTACCCACCACTGCCGCTTGTCCATCTGAGGAAAATAAATAAAATAAATAAAATAACTTTGTTATTTTTTTATCTTTAAAAGGTCCAAAACATATCTTTTTCTCCCGACCTACTACGGCTGAAGTGAAGCCTCCCTTAATTGAATCTTAGCACTTCAGATTCAACGGTGCTCTCATATTTTTAATCTAAGCACTGGTTCAATAATTAGAAAACTCCACTAACGTGTTTACTGAAGGTACCTTAAAAAGGTTTATAAATTCATTCCCTACACACCGAGCCTCATAATCACACTCCATCAATTTTCATAGACTCATAATAATTCCATATAATTAAAAAAATTACATTTAAAATCTGAGTCTTTGCAAAAATCATCATTTCTTTTCATTTAAAAGTACCATTATTATTTGAATATTATCTCAAAGTAACATAATTAATATTTAATTAGATATAATATAATATAATTAATTATATTTTAATCATAATTATACATGATTTTTGTATAAGTTGATTTTTACTCTTAAAGATGCATTTTTTCAAAAAAAAACCATTTTACATTGTCTATTATGAATTTATAATAAAATAAATTTATTTTAATTCTCTAAATTGAATCTAGAATTTTTTATTTCATATTTTTAAACATATGGTCCCAATTTTGTAAATATGGGCCTTTTATGTTTTATTATTATGAATAGTAACTATGGTGAAATTGATCGCCACGAAAAGGGCAAAACTGGGTTAAAATATGGGACAAGACCTTAAAATCATCCAAAAACGTTAAATATCCCTGTTTTATTAGTGGTTCTTATCCACAGACATCTCATTATCTAAAACATGGAAATGTGATTTTATTTTTATTCGATAATGAGATAAATATTATTTAAGTATAAAAACAAAATGTAACTCCCTTTGTTTAAATAAACATTAATATTTTATCATAAGGATTAAAATCAGTTATGAATGATAAAAAAATATTTACTTTGAGTATGAACATATTATATTTATTATATAAATTTATTTTAACTTTTTAAAATGATATAATTATCTAGAATGTTTAAACATCACCAATCCAGCACTTTTATGTGCTGGTAAAAAATAAAAGTGAATAGATTTAAATGTAATAAATTTCTTGTGATTTGGATAATTTAGGGTATTAAAAGATTTATATGGATCTATATGTAAGGTAATTCATTTTAAAAATTAATATATTCAAATTACATTATTTTCTTGGAGTGTTTAAAGTCAAATGTGGTGAATATTGGAAAAGATGCATGTATATGAGATGTGGTATATATTATGATATTATCATGACATAAATATGATATATGAATTTATGAAACATATTGAATGAATAATTTATGATTATATTATAATAATATAATAAAAATAATAATTCAAAGCATATAAATTATAAATTTTTTCATTATAAATATGAAAATCACTTTCACTGCTGACACAATGCCTACGCAGCTGTGGAAAAGTTAACTTTTGTGTCATAATGATAATAATTGAGAATTAAAAGTTATTTCCATGACTTTGTTATTCAATATAATGTGTAAATTATTTTTTTTTTGATAGTCTCGAAAATTATATTTATATAACAAAAATCTTATCCAAATTCTTGTATAATGCTTATTAAGGTGTGAAAATTCAAAATGACATTTTAAATATACCATCATGATATGACTGAGAATATATATTCCTTATTAATGAATATAAATGATAAAAATTTTGTTTAGTAAATTATTTTAATGTTAATAATTTATTTTTAATTTTCAAAATTATTATAATTGTCTTAAACACTTACATTGTGATGGCGTGATGTATACAAAAATAGTCAAACAATTAAATAAATAATTTTAGAAAAATTAAAAATTATTATATTTAGATTATTTTTAGTATCCCATGAATTTTATTAATATTTTTTAATAATAAGTAATTATCTAAGATATTATATTCTAAATTGTAATTTTTCATGATGTTGTAAATGTAAATTATTGTGAATAGATATGAAAAAGACCTTAAATGGAATTTAATGTTTAAAATTTATTTTTAAATCATTGTAAAATTATAAAAATTCAATCATAACTCTTATAGATATTAAATTTTAAAGAATATCATTCCTGGTCCTTTTGTTTTCCACTTATCATTTTTAGAATTACCTTTACAACCCTTAATTATTAAAAAATTGAAAATAAAAACGCCATGGATTTTTTCTTATAAAAATGGACTCAATTAAACATTATTAACAAAACTAAAATTCGGTTTTTATCACAAATATATATCCAAATACATCTTTAAACATCCATTCCCACATCTCCCATCCACTAGGGTGATCATTAACCTCTCCTAAAAAGTCTTTAAGATTAATCAATGGGAGGTGATGTAAAGGTAAATGTAGGGGTTTATTAACTACATTTTCATTCATTAGGTTATACTTATACTTCATTAACTTTTTAATTCCATGATTATGTGGGAATTGACATATAAATTGTTTTATGATTTGTTTACAATTTTTTATGAGGAATTGTATATCTGTACATAATCACTTCATGGAATAATTATCACTTTAAACGTTATGATCTTTCCAAGGGCTTTCTTTGTCTTAATCTCATTTTCCTAAGACATGATTCATGTCATGCACCATGATTTCATTGTATGGTTTACTTACTACCTCATGAATGAATTTTGAAATATTAATTCATTAAATTCATGGGATTTACATATCCATATCATAATCTTTCTTCTAAATACTTTTGATTCAAAAGTAACAAAAGTGATAAAGGCATTATGTCACAATCTCTTTTCTTTTTGAGATTGTTTATGTTCAAGGTTACTTTTAGGAAAATATTATGCCCTTGTTTTCTTTAACCATATATATTTACTTATACTCTTAGTATGAATGTGTTTTAAATGTTTATTTCTTATTTCCCCCCTTATTGATTAAATAAATTTAATATCCTAGTTTTTATAGTGATAATTAAAACCCTCTTATGATATATAATTAACATATTAAGTGGGAAAAATGATTTATCAGTGAAATGAATTAACAAACATGTTAAAGGACTTAAATGCTAGTTAAAACCATGGAATATTCCATTTAATATTTTTTGGAGTTGAGTTAGTGTGAGATTCTGAGACCCAAAAAGCCACAGCGAAGACAGAATCAAAATATAAAATATTTTACATTAAGCATGGACAATTTATTCAAAATAATTTAAAAACTCCTGAGAGGTGAATCATATGAAAAATATGATACAACTATTAGGTCTATAACATTTTTTTACCCCAAATGGGGTATAACATTTGTAAGCATCAGATGTATGGATGACTCTCTCATGAAAATAATTTATTTAATAATTTTTATTCTATTATTTTTTAAAATAATTTAATAACTCCAAAACAGTGAATAGTATGACAAATATGAGTCCATTGTTTGGTTCAGAATGTTTTTTTACCCTAAATGAGATATAAAATTTGTAAGCATCAGACGTTTGGATGGCTCTCTCATGATAAAAACCATTTTTATTTTTAATTAGTTATTTATTCTGTTGATAATTAATAAATAATAAATATATCTCAAACGGTGTGTCATATGAGAAATTTGAAACCATCATTAGGTCTAGATCAAAGTATCTACACTAAGAGGGAATACCTTTCATGAGCAACGATTTTTTGGTTAGGTCACTAGTTAATTTAATTTTTTAATAATTATATTAAATAATTAATTATAATAATTTAATTTTATTATTAAAAAATGGTGGTTGTTGTTCATCATCAATAACTTTCACACCCCAACAGCATTTCCACACATGATGGGTGTCAAAATCTTTGGTTTGGATCATTTTAAACCATTTCAATTATCAATTCATTAATATGGTGTCTTTAAACACACTATTGTGTATTAGAGACATTTTGATTCAATATTATTTAATTGGGGAAAATGTGTGGCATGGGTATTAAAAAACCAGATTGTTTTTCTATTCAACCTTGGTTGGACCCATTGAAATTGAGCAGTCACGGATCTCTTTATGTGTGAAATGTGAATCTCCTTCATTCTTCCTCCTCTGCGATCTCCTTCCTCGGTTGTGAACCTGCATAAGTTTTCCAGTGATTTGTGCCTGAAAGTTTGTGGTTTTTTTTAATTTTATTTAATTTTTCCCCTTTATTATATTATTTATAAAATTAAAAAAAATATAGAAAAAATGATGAATCTGTAACTATCAAGGGATGATTCCATCATTTTTTCAGATGATTTTACCTTGAATTATTATTTTCTAATAAACCAATTTTATAAAAAGATAATTGACTATAAATTTTGAAAGGGTAATTGTGTCAGAATTTTCAGAGTTATCAAGAGATAATTTATAAGATTATGAGGGAATAATTTATAAAATTATCAAATAAAAATTTGTAGAAATTATAGAAAGAATAATTATGTTAAACAGTCAAATAAAAATTATGAAGAATTATCAAAAGATATTTTCACCAAATTGTTGAAGGCTAATTGTAAATAATTATCAAGCCATGATTACAAGGAATTATAATGAAATATTTTAAATATTTTAAAATTATAAATTATTAGAATAAATAATCAATGGATAATAATTTAAATTATCAATGAATAATTATAAAGGACTACCATTTTGAACTTGAATTATTTTAAACAGATTATAATATTGAACATGGCCTATAATTATTCCAAGTATTATTATTTTTTTGTGAAATCATGCGTTGACATAAAAAGATAATCCAAATATTATATAGGCGGGAGAATATATCATTGCATGTAATATTTTATTTTAGTTGTAATTAAAATAGATGTTTTGGTTCTTAGAAACCCGTTATATACCTCAATCATTCATGTGCCAAAAAATCCAAACATTGATGTGTCACCTTTAATGATAATAAAACTATAGAGAGGTATTCCCCACTTTTGAGGTAATAGGTTCCTTCCCTTCTTGGTCTCATGTTTAAACTTGTATCCTTGATGATTATATTTTTTGGATTATGATTGATCGTGCTTTATTATGACCACATGTGTGTGTGTCTATATAGCCCATAAAAACTATTATGATTCCATTATTGATATTAGTGTAGCTTTTTTCCCTGTTTAATTATAATCGCATGTTTTCATGTATACATCTATAAACTATTATTGATATACTATTCTTACTTATGTGTCCACCCTGTATATGTATTACCATACCTTGTTGGATATTAGTGGTATTTGAGACAGGTGGACCATCGTGACATATTTATTCCCTAGTGGGGGAGAACGCTTGATTGCAACCACAGAAATGAGGGACCTGAGCATTGGGTGGAGGTATGAGGACACCATGAAATCATTTCGAGGGTGTGATTGAGGACACATTGATGCTAAGTTCCATTCACCATGAGATATCATTGTCAATGTGAGTAATATTTATTCATATCTATAGGATCTGGGTTACCTGGTCCACTTAAGGGACAGATCACCCTAACTATCACCTCCACAACACTATGAGGACGTTATACAGGGGATGGTTTGTTTCTCCCAACTCATTCAAATATCTTCTGGCATGGAGCTGAAGTTGGTACAGTAGGGGGTTGTGGCAGATTGGTTAGTTCACAACCGCTCGGTTTTGGATTGTATGTTTATGTGCTTCTTGCATTTATTATTATTACAGAATACACTTGTATACTTGAGCACATTAGGTTGAGGACACATTGGTTGTTTCTCAATGAGTCTATTACTCACAACCTACTTGGGACTTTTTATGTGCTTGTAGATTTCATAAGAGACCCAGTAAATGGTAAGGGACTTATGGTGGATGGATGAGTAGGTGGAGCATGGAGCTAGGGAAGACTTGGGAAGACACTGGATAACCCTTAAGTTCTTTTATTTATAATCTGTTTTATTCATTCTAGATAGGATTCCCAAATTAAGAGCTACTTTTATTTTCATGACATGTATTTCATTTACTTTCTATTTGGTTACTCTTATTATTTATTATGTTGTCATTATTTATTATTGATCATATGATGTGATACTAAGGGTATAGTATCCCCAGTGATGAACCTGGACCCTTGATGCTAGTCGATAGCCTCTAGTGTATTGGGAGTCATTCATGAGGTTATGTGGCATTCTGACTTAGAAATGGTAGTTCGGGTTATGATGTTACAAAATGGAATCAAAGGAAAGGACTAACTAACTTGTTCTTCTTTTTCATAGGGTTGGGATAGGTTATATAGGAGATAGGACATTGGGAATCATGCAAGGGAACTATGCCAATTCCTGGAAAACACATTATAGTGGACCTCTCAATTTCCATAAAATGGGAAATTGTCTTTTGTTATTACTATTGATTAAAACTCACCTTGGTGATACACATGATATTGATATGTAATTTATGAGATTTGGAATCAGTTCATGAATCATGAATAGGCACATAATATCACATCCCATATATATACCTTTTTTGTTATATATCAGTTCATTAATTAAATGTATTGATTAGTGATATCAAGTTGGGATAGTATATATTTTGTGATATACCTTTGTTTCCATATTTTGTGATATATCTTTATTGGAATTAATTAGTTTAACAAATAATGTTGTTGTGTTAGTATATATATAGTGACTGTGATTGACGTGCATGGATGGGAACAAGGGTTAGTGCAAGGAAGGGTATACCTTAGGTTAATGGTACACTTTTAGGAAAACATTGTTTGATCCCATAGACTGATTAAGAGAAACATTGTGTGATCCCATAAACTGATTAGGGTTTATCCTAACGACACTATTTATTTTCTGAAGTGTTTACTTCATGATATAGAAAATTTCACCTTCATATAGTTTAAGGAACTACTTAATAAGTAGTTTGAAACACTTCTATATGGTAGTAGGTCTCATAATTACCACTGGACATGTATAATAACACAGTTGAGATTTATTTTGCACTTGCATTGTGGTATAGACAACTAGGGCACTTCCACAGGAAGTCTTTCACTTAATGTATGTCCCATGCATAGGAGTTCAGAACTATGGTTGAATATTCCATGATATTCAACTCCAACATTCTTCATCCTTCTAGATCATTAAAGGCTCTCATGATTCTGAATAATGGGTTATAATATTTTTAGGAATCTTCAACCTAGAAGAGACTATGAAGGACTGACACGTCAAGTTGAGATTGAGCTCATGTTGGTAGCATATTCATTTTAATATCTCATAACATATGGCACCAAATGAGATTAAGGATATCAAGGATTAGTTAGATGAATTGGCAGGTATTCATAAATCTAAGTACTCAACCGTGAGGTTGATCTATGTTTTTCGCTAGAAGGTGAATGGTAGTCTTTGACTATGTATTGATTACTAAAAATTGAACTAGGTGACGGTGAAGAACTGGTATTCATTGACCAATATTGATGATCTTTTGATCAGTTATAGGAAGCTTTATGTTTCTCCAAGATAGATCTTCAATCAGGCTACCACCAATTTTGAGTTAGATGGTAGGACATTTTGAAGATGACATTTCAAAGAAAATATGCACTATATGAGTATTGGTAATGTTTTTTGGGCTGAAAACCCACTAGAGGTGTTCATGGACCTCATGAACAGGGTATTTCATCCACACTTGAACTCATTTATTGAATTATTGATTGAATATATCATTATCTACTCACCAAAAATAGAAAAACATGCTAGGAACCTTGAGATAGTCCAGAGTACGCATCGAGCATGCAGGATTTAGGCTAAGCTATCAAAGTGTGACTTCTAGATTTGGGAGGAGAAATTTCTAGGACATGTGGTTTCTGAGACAGGTATATATATAGACCTTGATAAAGTTGAATCAGTCATGTCTTAGACACGTCCCTGAAACATGTTTGAGATAAGGATATTTCTATGTTTAGAAGGACATTACTGATGGTTTATACAAGATTTCTCTCAACTTTTAGCACCAATGATAGCACTGAATAGGAAGGGAGTGAAGTTGTAGTGGTTAGACCAATGTGAAGAGGTTTTCCTCGAGTTAAAGAGAAGGTTGACGAAAACTATAGTACTAACACTCCCTAAGCCAATGATTTTTTATGCAGTGTTCTGTGATGTATTAGGTATTGGTTATGGGGTGGTGCTGATAAAAATAGAGAACATAGTAGTCTATTATTATCATCATCAATGACCCCATGAGAAGAACTACCATACACATGACGTGGAGATGGCAGTCTTGGTTTACACTCTGAAGTGTAAGAGACACTGTCTCTTCAGTGATAGAATTATTTTTTATATTGACCACAAGATCCTTCAAAATAACATTACACAGAGGGATAAGAACCTAAGTTAGAGGTGTTTAATTTATTATCTATAGAAATTCAACTTTGAGATGTCGTACACACCTAATAAGGGTAATGTCATTTTGGATTCTCTTAGCCGTAAGATATAAGCTGCATAGGAGACTGGTGAGAGGAATTTAGAGGATAAGTGGCATTTGATGTGCTCATTGGATGACTAGAGAATCCAAGATTTTGATAATTAAGGATCTATGACTTTTCCCCTTTACTGATTATATCTTCTCTTGTACACCGGGTGAAGACTGCTCATGATTCAAACCCAGATTGTGTTGTCACAAGGGAACAGTTGGCTGGGTGTGACCCAAAATCTAGATGGAATTTGTGTAAAAATGATGTGATCATGGTACATGAGAGAGTGGTAGTACCAACTTCCATCATAGAGGAGATGATGAGTAATTACCATACCTCTATATGGGTAGTACATCCTGGTGTGACCAAGATGTACCATGAATTAAGGAGGTAGTTCTAGTGGTTGGGGATGAAAAGATACATTGTTGGTTTCATCTTCAAATGCCTTACCTATCAAAGGGTAAAGTCTAAGAACCATCAACCAGGTCGATTTCTATAGTCACTTATGATTCCTATGTGGACGTGAGAGGATGTATCAATGGACTTTGGGATGAGGTTACCCCGAACTCCAAGCAGTTGTAATGTAGTCTGGCTGATTGTTGATCAGTTGACAAACTCTTCTCACTTCTTACCGATCAGAGAGACTCACTCAGTAGAGGATCTAGGAAAACTATATGTCTGTGATATCGTGCACCTTCATAGAATCTCTTAGATAATTTTTTTTATATAGTGATGTGTGTTTTACATCATGCTTTTGGTGGGTATTTCATAAATCACTAGGGATTCAGCTGATATTGAGCACAGTGTACCATCCTCTGACATGTGGATGGTCTGAGTAGACTATAAGCATATTAGTGGATATTCTTCAAGATTATGTGCTTTATTTTGGCAGATCATGGGATTTCCACATATCCTTTTCTAAGTTCACATAAAATTATAGTTATTGTGATTCAATTTAGATCCCACTCAATGAGGTTCTTTATGGGAGGTATTATCGCTCACCGCTCTATTGGAATGAGGTGCGTGAGGTAGTGGTTATTGGACCCAATATGGTTTAGGATACCTCAGAGAGAGTGTAGCTAATACAAAAGAGATTGATCACCACTCAGAGTAGACAAAGATCTTATTCTTATAGTATGAGGAGAACCTTGTAGTTTACTGTGGGATATTAGGTTTACATGAGTGTAACTCCTCGGTTATGGCCTACACATTTGGGATTTCGAGGAAAGTTAAAAACAAATTTTGTGGGTCCCTTTTTGATAATTGAGAAGATATGAGTAGTGACATACCATCTGGACCTCCCTTCTCACTATAGAGGTTTGCATGACGTGTTCAATGTTTTACAGCTTCAGAGGTACATACCCAACCCTGCACATTTTGTTAATTGTAAGGAAGTTAATATGGATGCATATTACGAGGATTATCTGATGTGGATCATAGATTGAAGCAAGAATGTGTTGCAAGAAAATATGGTACCACTAGTCTAGATTCAATTGAAGTATGGACGGATCCAGGAAGAGATGTTGGGGCATGAGTTTGATGTTTGATCTCAGTGGCCTAAGTTGTTCGAGAAAGACCTCTATAGTTACTTCTCAAGAATTAGAAGTCATTTGAGGGGGGGAATTGTAATATCTTGATTTTTACAATGACAATTAAAACCCTCTCGTGATATATTTTTAATATATTAAGTGAGAAAAATGATTTATCAATGAAATGACTTAATAAATGTGTTAAAGGCCTTAAAACCCAATTAACACCTCTGAATATTCATTTGAATATTTTTATGGAGTTAGAAACTGAGTTAGTATGATATTCAGGGACCCTAAAAGTCTCGAAGAAGATAGAAAAAAATACTAAATATTTTATATTAAGTGTGATGAATTTATACAAAATAATTAAATAACTCCAAAATAGTGTGTCATGTGAAAAATCAGAGACTACTGTTAGGTCTGTAATCTATTTTTTTGCCTACACGGGGTATACCATTTGTAAACATCGGATGTTTTGATGCCTCTATCATGAAAATAAGTTATTTAACAATTTTTTTTATATTATTTTTTAAAATAATTTAATAACTCCAAAATAGTGCATCATATGAGAAATAGGATACCACTGTTAGGTCTGAAATGCTTTGTTTACCCTATAAGGGGAATAACATTTGTATGCGTTAGATCTTTGGATGGTGCGCTTTTGATAAAAAAACTTTTAATTTTAATTAATTATTTATTACATTTTTTAAATAATAAATAATTCATATCTCTCAAACATTGCATCGTATTAGAAATCAGAGACCACCGTTGGGTCTAGAACGGGGTGCTTACCCTAGGTGGGGCATAACATTCATTAACAATGAGTGTTTGGTCAAGTACCTAATTAATTTAAGTTTTTTATAATTATATTAAATAAATAATTACGTTAATTTATTTTATTTTTTAGAAAAAATGGATTTTACTGTTCATCGTCCATAATTTTCACCCCAAAACTCCATTTCAATGCCTGGGGGGTTTCAAAAGCTTCAGTTTTAGATCATTTTCAACTGTTTTGATTATCAACACATTAATGGGGTGTCTTTAAACACTCTATTGGGTATTAGAAATGTTTTTGATTTAATGTTCATTAGTAGGGGAAAATGTGCAGTGTGGGAATTGAAATGCTTAATTGCTTCACTATTCATCCTTGGTTGGCCTTAATGAAACCAATAATTCCCAGATCTCTTGGTGTGTGATAGGTGAATCTCCTTCATTATTCCTCCTTAGAGATATCCTTCCTCGTTCATGAACCTTCATGAGTTTTCCAATGAGTTTAAAATATATGTTTGTGGCTTCTTTTATATTTTTTTCAAATTATTCCATTATTTCTATAATTCAAAAAAAATATTATTGAAAAAAAATGATCAATCTGTAATTATAAAGAGATAATTCAATCATTTCTTTCAGATGATTTTACCTTTAATTATTATTTTATAATACACCAAATTTGTAAATGGATGATTTATTATAAATTGTAAATGGGTAATTGTGCATGAATTTTCTCAAAATTACCAAGAGATGATTTATAAAATTATTAGGGGATAATTTGTAAAATTATAAAATAGAAATTACCTGCAATTATTGAAATAATAATTATATAAAACTATCGAATAAAAATTGTGAATATTTATCAAATGATATTTTCACCTAATTATTGAAGGATAATTGTAAATAATTATCAAGTGATAATTTCAATGAATTTTCAGGAGATAATTTCAGGATTGTAAAATGATAAATTATTAAAAGAAATTATTAATGGCTAAAAATTATCAAATAATAATTATAAAATAATACCACCTGTGTTCTCAATTTAATTTAGAGAGATTATAATATTGAATGTGGTTTATAATTATTCCAGGGATTTTTTTTTTTGAAATCATTTGTTGATATAAAATGATAATATAAAGATTATAAAGGATGGTGAATATATCATTGCATATAATATTTTATTACATTTTGAATTAAAATATATGTTTTGGATTTAGGAAACCCTTTATATACCTCGATCAACGATGTGCCGACAACTTGAGACCTTGATGTGTCACCTTTGACGATAATAAAATCACAGAGAGATCTTCCCAACTTTTAAGGTAGGAGGTTCCTTCCCGTATTGATCTTGCGTCTACAATTTTTTACTTGATGATTATATTTAATGGCATCTGATTGACCATGTTTGATTATGACTACACATGTGTTTGTCTATGTAGCCCATAAAAACTATTGTGATTCCATGAGTGATATTAGTGTATCTTTTTCAATTTTTGATTATGATCACAGGTTGTTGTGTATGATACTATATACTAATGTTTATATAATATTCCTAATTGTGTGATCTCTCTGAATATGTATTACCATGCCTTGTTGGTTGTTAGTGGAATTTTAGACAGGTGGACTGTCATGACATATTTATTCCCTAGTGGGGTATAATTCTTGATTGCAACCATGGAGACGAGGGACCTGAGCACAGGGTGGATGTAGGAGGATGCCATGGCATCGTGTCAAGGTTTTTCTCAAGGACACCTTGATGCCAAGTTCCATTTACAATGAGATAGGCTAGTCGATGTGAGTAATATTTATTCTCATCTAGAGGATCTGGGTGATATGGTCCACTCGAGGGATAGATGACACCGGGTATCACCTCCATGACACTATGAGGACACCGTATAAGGAACGTTCTATTTCTTAAGACTCATTCAGATATCTTTTGGCATGGATTTTAAGATAGTATGACTAGGGTTTGTGTCATATTGGTTGGTGAAATACTGCTCGGTTTTGGATTGTATTTTTATGTGCTTCCTGCATTTATTTTTATTAAGTCATACACTTGTACACTTGTGCACATCAGGTTAAGGAAGAATTGGTGGTGTTCTAATGATTATTGTACTCGCACCCTACTTGGGAATTTTGATACACTTGTATATTTAATGTGAGACCCGGTGAAGGGCAATGTCCCTAGGGTGGATGGCTAAACAGGTAGAGGAAAGAGGAGCGGCGGACCAGGGAAAATACTGGTGAACCCTGTAGTTCAATTATTTATAGTATTTTTTGTTTATTTTGGATAGGATTTCCACATTATGAGATTATTTTATTTTCATGACATGTATGTTATTTTATTTCATCCCGATTACTCTGATTATTTATTATATTTTATTTATTTATTATTGATCCTATGATGTGATACAAAGGGTATAGTCTCCCCAGTGATAAACCAGGACCCTCCCTACTAGCCATCATACTCTTATATATGGGGTGGTGTGCATGAGGTTATGTGTCAATTCATCTCAAACCCAATATTTTGGGTTGGGATGTTACAATAAACATCAAGAAAGTTTTTTTTAACTAATACTGATCATGTATCTTCTTTTAGATCGATAATGCTTATTTTACATATCATTGTTTTATAAAATGATTAGAAGAATATTCTTTCCTAAACATAAATGATTTTTTAAAGTTATTTTACGTGATATTTTACCTTCTTTTAAATGTTTTTAAAATTAAATTTATTAATTTTTTACACAGGGGTACCTTTTAACAGTCTTCACAAAAATTCAAAAAGAATCTTTATTTTTAACATTTATGAAATGAATGGATTTTCCTTCCATAATTATAGTTAATTTCTTTATTTATTACTTTATAATTTTACAAGTTTATTTTCAAAGAAATTTATTTTCATAATTTATTCTAATTTTTTAGTTTTAAAATGTTATTTTTAAAGTGGAAAGGGTATTTTTCTCAGGAATGTTTTTAATAATCTTTTTATGTTGTTTCCATTGATCAATGAAAACAACCCTTGATGTTAATCATGGTCAACTAGAGATATTTTGTAATTATACCAAGCATATTATTTCTCTATATGGATTTTTATTGTTTCAAAGAGATTATCATGGAACCAATTTCTCCTCTATGAGAAAATCAAGCTATGATTGAAAATGCTTATTATTATGATGAAAAGTGAAAACTAATAATTATTTTGATCATTCTATGGTACTTGTACATATGAATAGATGATTGATGAGTGTTTTGTTATAAACCATGTATGGGTGGTTCTATAATATACTAAGTATTGGTTGTTTCATTATAAACCATATACATGTGAATCATTTATATCCCTACAACGCATTGGATATTGAGACAAAGTAAACTGGATGGAAGTTACTCATAAGAGAAAATACATTTATGATAATCCAAATAGATAATGGATTTTACCAGTTATAGGTTACTCCTAATATATTTGATAATTATCCAGGAAGGTAATTCCATGATGAATTTTTTATTTTCAAATATACCTAAAAAAATCAATGAATTTTATGAGTTCAATGAATCCTTTATTCAAGAAGTATTTTCACAAAGCTTATGGCTATTATTTTACATGGATCTTGTCTTATGTTAAATAATTATGGAATGTATCATGATTTATTATCCATGTTTTATGGCCTTTAATTCCCTTTTTTTATACTCATGTAATTGATTATGTCATCATACCCTTATGATCATCTAATACTTATCTTATACTCATGTTATACTCATTGATTGTTTGAGCTCACCCTTCTTATGTTTTCCATTATCTTAGATTTTGAATAAAGTTTTTATGTATGTTATATCAAATAAGGTTACTAGATTTTAATAACTAAGTTGGAGATGATATAGTTTTTTTTAAAATAGTTGTTTAGTTATCCAAGTTGTTATGTAAGAGTTTTTCCTAATTCTATAAAATTCTAACCATAAAAGTTCATAAGGAATGTAAGTGATACAAAATTTTCATTTAATTTTATATTTTTTTAGGGGTTTAAATTGGGTCATGTTTATTGGTATCAAATCCAGAAATGTAAATATTATGTTTTATTACTGGATCTGGTTATGCGGGTTCAAGGTTGTTACACTAATTGCAAGTAAAATTGGATCTTGAGAAGAATATATAGTATTGTGGCTTTTACTAGGTCATGCCCCATTTCCCTACTACCTTCCTCTTGACATGGAGGTTAATGACATATAATCCATCTCTATGTGGAAATTTATAGTGAGAGAACTTACTCAAGTATCAAATAATCATTTATTGGAATATGATGAATAATAGATTTCCTTTCATGGTTATCCCTAGTATATAAAATATTCATTATATTCAGGACTATATGTTTTTTATTTGGGATAAATCTACCTAAATAGAAATTTTGTGAAAGACATACTGATATCAATATTTCCCTTTCATAGTAGGTTGGTATTTCACTAAGACAAACATTACATTGGTCCCTTGAGTTATTTTTATCCTAAAAAGAATGAGATAGGGAATTGGTTTAAGGAAAAATACCCCCATATCTATAAGGTGGTGATTCCATATAATGAATATTGTCTAACCAACCACTAGGATAATCATGTAAACTTCTTGATCATTTTAAGAACATATCTATTAAGATTTGGAATTAGGGAACACTCTTTTATTAAGATTAAAATTATCCTAACATCATCTGGGTAAAGTGTTACCAAAAGTAACAAAACTTTATATAGTACTTCTTGGATATTAAAAATGATTCATAGATACTCATATTCTAGAAACTTTTTTATATAATGTTACAGTGGATAAGTGTAATGTGGTCTACTTTCCTCGACCAATAGTATGCAATTGAGGGAAATATTCCCAAATAATCATTCATATTTTCATAATAATGCATATACAAAATAATTGTAATCATTATAGGTGCTTTCCAAATTTTCAGTTTTATGCTATCGATATTGAAACAAATTTAACCTTCTAACACTACTCATAGAGAGATTGGATTTGTTTGGTATATCTATCATATGTCAAGTTTTGATAGCAGAGTTGATTGAATATTTCTCATTGGTATTGTCTAAAGTGTTCTATGAAGTTATCATAGAGTAACTCAAAAATGAGTTCATTATAGGTGATACTAATCCAATACATCACTAATATTTTACCTTTACCTATCATTTTCCATATATAATCATGGTCAGACTCACATTGTTTATATAATTGACTTTTCTGTGCTAGCATAATAGGAAACTTTGGAGATGATTTTTCAAATGTGGATGGGTAATTTTTGGAATTTTCAACTACATCTAAACACAATCTATGGAAATATATGGGGGGAATGGTGAACTTTGAAATAATGAATTTAATAGTGAGTAATATACATATTTAGTGGATGATAGACCATCAAGTGATATTGGTTTTTTGTTAATAGTTTCTATATGTAAGAGGTCACCCTTACAACAAATATATGATAGAAAGGTGACATAGTAAAGATGATTCTCTTATTTATTATGGGGTAAATTCATGATATTTTCTTATCCAATTAGGTTATTGGTAACACATGATCTAATATTGACTTCTTGGTCTTATAGGACCATGGAGTATAAAGTGATTTTTTAAACTCCATGTATATGTATTTGTAGAGGGACTTTGGGAATGCATGTAATTTTGTCTTTAATATCATTTCCCCATGAATTTTAGAATATTATCTATGATTTAGGGTATAATACAATTTATGGATTCAAATTATCTTTCAAATAATTGGGATGTTAACAGAGTAAGGTCATCCTTTTAACACCACCTTCAAAAGTACCCCTTTTGGTGGGGAGTTGAATCCGAAAAGGATGGTTCCCCCAACTGAGCCTATTTATCAACTTGGGTAGGACCTTTTTTATGTTTGAGTGGTGTGTTTCAATGGTAAAACCACTATTGTGATTTATTAGAGTGTTTCCATGGATAATACCACCATGATTAAAAATTAAATCAGTGTTGGGAGGAACAAAACTTAGTTAATGGTTGTTTCACCATAAATACAACCTTCACAAAGGTTAGTTATAATATTTCCATGGGAAGGACCTCTATGGTGGTGGTTTCCTTAATTATGAGGAGGAATTATTTGATGAAGTTATACTTTTACATAGTTATAGCCTCTATGATAATGGACATTTGTTAGGGAAAAGAAGATAACAAGAGGGGTCATCAAATCATACCTTGAGGGAGGCTAGGGCCTCCATCCTAATTGTATAGAGAAATATTCCCAAGTCACCATGGTTATATGGAGTCATTTAGAGGTCTATATAAAAAACAAGGCATATAATCCCTTTTGATAATGTTAAAATTCAATCCCTAGCATGACCACATTGTAGGGACCCTAGTTTCAATATCTATGGTAGGAACCCCTTAGAGTGGCTTTGGAGTGACTTAGGCTATACAAAAATGGTGATAACCAATGGATAAAATCCATATTAGTCAAATAATTAATAGAATACTTGGTGATAAATATATCATCCTATAATTATGAATATGGGAGGAACAAATCATAACATTAAAAATATGGTGTATCAAAATGGTTTCAGATGGTGATGGGAACTGCCTTCCCCTTACTCATCCGTTGGGTAAATCCTGAATTTTTTTACCTTAGCATTTTCAATTTTTTTTAGAAATATCGCCAGTATAGATGACACATTCACAATCATACTCATAGACCATGGTGTTAACCCTTCATCATTGGATTATTTTTGTTAGGAAAAGTGAGTTATAGCACTTACAATTAATGGAAACTATAAAAATGTTGGAATGTTTATGTGAAATTTTCATATAAGAGACTCATATGATAATAATAGTGTTGATAATTATTTAATATCCACCACACTAGATGGGGGACACCATTTTTCATCTTGTTTCATAACCATTCAAGGACATTTGGATTCTAAAGGAAAAATTCATAATATCAAACCATCAATAGAATAATAAATAATGATTTATACATGATCACTCAATCACTTCAATAAAATAAAAAGGATTTCATTTTAAGTTCACAATTTTCAATTCTTAACATTTTTATTCCCTACTTTCATTTAATTTTTTCAAATAAAATTTATTGTATGAATGTACCTATTTAAAATAGAGGGGATTTTGGTAGAGTCAACCTATAAAGAATATTTTTTAT
Source organism: Viscum album (assembly GCA_963277665.1). NCBI lineage: Eukaryota > Viridiplantae > Streptophyta > Magnoliopsida > Santalales > Viscaceae > Viscum > Viscum album. Next base: position 1,423,266,214 of record OY728120.1, read on the forward strand.
CTAGTGTGGGGAACTTTTATTGTGATGACCCAGACCCCCCTTGGTCCCTTCCTTTGCCAAAAATCCGGTTTCCTTGCGGGGTACCGATCGGTGAGACCGGCCGACGTCGCCCGGCCTTGCCGAGTTGTTCCAGTAACGTTCCTTTTTCGCAAATAGGGTTTTAAACCCTATTCTGCCTTGTTAAAAATATCTTGGGAATCCGAAACGCGCACAAAGGTTTTAATTAAATGCTTCATTAATTCATGGGTCGGTTAAAACCACCCAGTGCCATTAATGATGAGTCAAGCCACGTGGTCGACCCACGACTCCCTCGTCTTCCGTGGTTTTGTGTTTCATCTCAACCATCCCCAGCTCTTATAATTAAGGGTTAGGCCGTGGATTCCCCCCTTCTTCGATCGTGGCTCTTCTGGTGCATCGGGACCGCCGCGTCGTTATCCGTAAAGTTCCGCGCCCCCGGCCTAAACGTCGATCATCTATCAACAAGTAGGGAATTTCTCTCGTCTCTCACTTTTGTGTATCATGCGGGGTGGGCGCTACTTTTGTTCCTATGGAATTGGTTGAACCAAACCCTAATGAAGATATTAAACGAAGTTCTAAAGGAAGAAGGGGAAGGGGTTGTGATCGTTGTTATGCTTTATCTTGTGATCATCCCTTTTGTTGTACTGGTTTATGTTTTCTGAAAATTGAGGCCGTTGGTGGTCGTGTGTGTGCACTTGAATCCCCTCATGATGTTTTAAATGGGTTGCTGAAATTGTGAACTCCTGCTGTGAAATTGGTTAACCACGTATATCCGGCTGAATAATTGAAAGCACCAGGATCGGCCCTTCTGTGATAACTCCCGGTTAGAACACACGGAATTTGAAATCATGGAGTGTGTTAAATCGTTTAAATCTGAAAATCCCTGACTTGTGTTGGTAGTGGTTAGTGGTTGTTTTCCCTTCGGGCCGTTTGCTGGAAATGTGGGAGGGGATGGGATCCCCTGTTCTTTTTATACTCTCGGTGGCTGTGTGAATTTGGGGGATGGGATCTCCTGTTGGCATGGTTTCTGTGGTTGTGAGTTTTTATCACAAATTGGGGAGAGATCCTCTGTTGGCAGAACCGGGTGTGAGTGTTTTGGTTGATCTATGCTTTGACGTTTTCCTTGGTTATGCTTATGGTAGTTGCCCAGTAGTGCTTAAAATTAATTGAACATTTTGACTGAACGTGAAACAAGAATGGGACAAATGGTTTTGTGGGCAAGGGTCGTGAATTGTGACTCGGACGCTGTGGTATTGTGTTCTGTAGGTTGGCTAGGAAAACCTAAGTTTTGGGTGAGTGTTTGTTACCTATATCTATACTTGTAGCTTTGTGTTTCTTATTCGCACCCCACCCAAGTTGAGCACTTAGTGCCGAACACCCCCATTTATGGGGGAAGGGTGTTTTTTCCAACACTATACTTAGTGGCTGGTTATTAGCTCCTTTTCTGCTCCCTTTCCCGGATAGCCCAAGTACCTTCGGGCAGGCTGTGATGGCCTGAAGTCCATTATTAGCCCAAGAACCATCGGGCAGGGTGTTGTGGTGGTTGGCCAGGTGTGTGCGGCAGGTGGTTTCCCAAGTGTCTTCGGGATGAGGCCCAGGTGTTTTCGGGCGTGGCAGTGGATCCTTTAGCCCAGGTGTCTTCGGGCGCAGCGGTGGTTGTTCTGGCCTAGGTGTTTGCAGGCATGGTTACTTGTGACAGTTGAGGCCCAGGTGTGTGCGGGCGGGATTTGGCAGTGGGACTGCGTGTGGTTGTGGCCCAGGTGTGTGCGGGCGGGATTTGGCAGTGGGACTGCGTGTGGTTGTGGCCCAGGTGTGTGCGGGCGGGATTTGGCAGTGGGACTGCGTGTGGTGGTGGCCCAGGTGTGTGCGGGCGGGTGTGGCAGTGGGACTGCGGTGAGAATGGCGGGATTGGTCCGATGCGTAGGATGTCTCAATAACTAGTGGGGAAGTGGCGCGGGGTACCCAAACATCGATGTGCTCTTATTATATATATTACTTGACTTGCGTTATTTGGGGAGTGAGCCTTGGTGAGGCCTGGGATGGATAGTTTGCCTTGTTAGTTGTTTGGTTCACTCTTTTCTCACGGTACTTTAGTACGTTCCCCCACTTGTGCACGAGAGTCTTGGTTTTCCCTACTGAGTGTACTTGTATGCTCACCCTACGTTTACTTTCAGGTTTCCAGGAGGACTACCAGGGCTGCGCGGGACCCTATTAGTCGGAAAGTTGGAGTTTTCGCTGTTGTCGTATCTTTGTTTTCTTTTGGTATTGTACTTGAGAGCTTTCTTTTTCTTTTGTACTTGTACCTTGTTGTAAACTGTTTAAACATGAATGGGGTCTTTATTTGGGTTCATTTATATAAACTTGTTTCTTTTCCTTTTTGGGAGGTCGACTTGTCCTTTTTCTCGATCCTAAATAATAAAAAAAGGGCAATGCCTTCCATTTGCGAGAATTTTCTATACCCTTGGTTCTAGTCGCCACTCCAGGACCCATTGAAGGCGGGTTTCGGGGGTCATTATCTCTCCTTCAACTTAAAGAAGGAAGGGCCTGGCAATCCGCTGACTCTTCCCTCCTTTTGGTGAAGGCGGGTCGTGACAGAATGGTATCAGAGGTGAGGTTGAGAGATAGGACGGAGTCTGGAGTTAGGCACAGTAAGGATTGCATGGGATGGTGAGGCAACAGCGTTGGGTGACCTTGGTGCGTGAATTAGGCCAGGGAGGACCGGCTAGGACACGGGATTTTAGGGCCCCCCGTGATCCGATGCAAGGACTCTGGACCTACCGAACGACCAAGTGAGGCCACACTGATTGCAGGGTAGAGACCCTAGGAAAGGTACATGCATCATAAATGACTTGTGTTTTTGTGTTTCTGGGATGTCTTGGGAAATTAAGAATAAATTAAATCTTAATAAGTTTTGAGAACGGTTTTCTTTTCACTACTGGGCTTAGGCATTCCTTGTTTACCTTGCAGCTATGGCACCTGGAAGGCGACCACGTGTGGTACAGGCGATCGAGACTCCTGAGACTACTTTGGCCAATCGGCAGAGAGCTGGTCGGGGGGAAGAGGACGACCAGTGGCAGAAGACTCTTCGAGCCTTTCAGCGGCAGGCCCTCGAGAAATATGAGGGCAGCACCTCCGACATGAAGACGGAAGGCTGGCTGGAGGAGCTAGTCATAGCCTTCGGCCTGATTTGGGCCCCGACGGAGTACTGGGTTCCTCTGGCTGTTAGCCAGATGTGAGGAGCGGCACGACAGTGGTGGATGCTTCACCTGGGGAGTAGGAAAGAGTCTGAGGTTGCTTGGGCAGACTTCGAGAAGGAGTTCCGGGCGGAGTTCCTCTCCTCGACAATGAAGGCGGAGAAGAGGCAGGAGCTACTCTCCCTCCAGCAGGGGAGCATGTCCGTGAGGGAACTTGGAATCAAGTTCAAGGACCTCCTGCGTTTTGCTCCGGACCTCTTTCCCGATGAGGAGTATCGGGCAAGACGTTTGGATGAGGCGCTCCGACCCTCCCTCCAGTATGCTGTTACCCCCTTTACCCTTCCGACATACTTAGAGGTTCAGAAGAAGGCCGAAGTGGTGGAAAGGATGCACGCTCTAGGCGGACTGTCACGAGAAGGGATCCAGCTGGGACCATCGAAGGGGAAGGCCGTCAGCACCAGGCCTCCGGCATCGGGACCCTCCAGGTTCCGACCCGCAGGGAGCAGGCCGCAGCAGTTTCAGTTTCGATCCCCTGGCCCATGTTCTTTTCCTTCAGGCTCGGGACCACGGTGCTTCATCTGCGGGAGCCCTGGACATCTTCGGAGTCAGTGCCCCGATCGGGTGCAGTACAGCAGTGGCAGTCATCCCCAGCGTCCGCCGCAGTAGCAGTTCCCAGCCAGACCCTTCCAGCAGCAGCAGCAGGGACAGCGAGCTCCCGCTCCTCCGCAGACAGACATAGGAGGGGGAGGCCGACCTCAGGGCGCTCCCCAGGGACCTCGACCAGGGCGTGGTCGGGGAGGTGGCCGACAGCCGAGGGGCAGGGGAGCTGGGCGTGGACAGTTACACGCCGCAGAAGCAACAGTTCCAGCAGGGCCAGAGGTTGTTCGAGGTACGATCAGTGTGTTTAGCACTCTTGCTTATGCTTTGTTCGATACCGGAGCTTCGCACTCCTTTGTTGCACCCAGTCTAGCCCGCGCCTTGGGTCTAGATGCCGAGAGACTTCCAGTGCCCCTGGTGTTGAGCACACCAGTTGGAGGTCAGACCGACTTGCTGTTCGTTTGTCGGGGATGTAGACTGATGTTGGGGCCACATCAGTCGGTTAAGGATCTCCTTCTGCTACAGATTCGGCCGTACGATGTCATCCTAGGCATCGACTGGCTATTTTCTGTGTGCGCCGTCATCGACTGTTTCCAAGGGAGGGTGGTGTTCTCCGGTTTGGACGGCCAGCGTGTTACTTTCACCGGCGAGCGGAGCTGTCCGAAGGGAAACAGGAGGGAGGAACCTCTCCTCTCCTTGTTGACCGAACTGACGATAGAATCAACAGATGAGGAAATGGTGGAAGTACCAGAGATCGTTCGTGAATTTATGGACGTCTTTCCTGAGGAGGTGATGACTCTACCCCCTCGACGTGACATCGAGTTCGGGATAGACCTGCAGCCCGGCTCTCGACCAATCTCGATGGCTCCTTACCGGATGGCACCTTCGGAGCTACGGGAGTTGCGGATACAGATTGACGATCTGATGAAGAGGGGTTATGTTCGTCCAAGTGCATCACCGTGGGGTGCCCCAGTCTTGTTCGCAAAGAAGGAAGATGGTGGCCTCAGGTTGTGCATCGATTACAGGAGGCTGAATCAGGTAACGATCAAGAACCGCTACCCTCTTCCGAGGATAGATGATCTTTTTGACCAGCTGAAGGGGGCAGGATGGTTCTCGAAGATCGACCTGCGATCCGGGTACCACCAGCTGAGGGTGAAGGATAGCGACGTCCCGAAGACGGTGTTCAGGTGCAGGTATGGGCACTTCGAGTTCGTGGTCATGCCCTTTGGTGTTACGAACGCCCCGGCCGTGTTCATGGGGCTTATGAACTCCATCTTTCGGGAGTACCTGGATCGGTTTGTGGTGGTGTTCATCGACGATATCCTGATCTATTCAAAGTCATAAGAGGACCATGCAGAGCACCTGAGGACGGTTTTGGAGGTCCTCCGACAGCACCAGCTCTATGGGAAGTTGTCAAAGTGCAAGTTCTGGGCACGAGAAGTGCACTTCCTCGGACATGTAGTGTCTGAGCAGGGAGTAGCAGTCGACCCATCAAAGGTTGAGGCAATTGTTTCTTGGGCAGCACCCAAGAATGTGGCGGAAGTTCGGAGTTTCCTCGGACTGGCAGGCTACTACCGGAGATTCATACCCAACTTCTCCCGGGTAGCAGCCCCTTTGACGGCTTTGACCAAGAAGGACCAGGTTTTCATGTGGAGCGAGCAGTGTGAGTCGTCCTTCAGCTACCTAAAAGAAAAACTGGTTAGTGCCCCAGTGTTGAGATTTCCAGAAGAAGGGATGGCCTATGAGGTATTCTGTGATGCTTCAGGACAGGGCCTGGGGTGCGTATTGATGCAGCGACAAGGGGTGATCTCTTACGGGTCCAGGCAGCTACGCCCCCATGAGCGGAACTATGCCACCCATGACCTGGAGCTTGCAGCAGTAGTGTTCGCATTAAAGCTGTGGCGACATTACCTCTTTGGGGAGCGCTTTGTGGTCTTCACCGATCACAAAAGCTTGCGCTATATCTTCTCCCAGCGTGACTTGAACTTGCGACAGCGGAGGTGGGTCGAGTTTCTCCAGGACTACGACCTTGAGATCTCATACACTGAAGGTAAGGGAAACGTTGTGGCTGATGCCCTGAGCAGGAAGCCGCATCAGGAGGTGGTTCGGGAATCTGCTGATGCTTGGAAGGCGATGGGGGAGTTGGCTGCCTTGCACTTGGATGCAAGGGTGGAAGGTACTAGAGGCTGTTTGTTTCAGATGATGGTACAGTCCTCTTTGTTGCAGCAAGTGGAAGAGTCTCAGTGGGGAGATCCTGAGGTGGAAGTGTTGCGGGATCGTATCGATCAGGGGAACGCCCCGGAAGGATGGTCGGAGGACAGCCGACGTCGGATGCTCTTTCATCGGAGGTTGTTTGTTCCAGAGGTGATGCGTGATGAAGTCCTTCGTGAGTTCCATAGCTCAGCCTTGGCAGTACATCCGGGTGTTTCGAAAATGTACCAAGGCCTGAGGGGACAGTTTGGGTGGCCCGGGGTGAAACGGGCAGTGGCTGAGTTCGTGGCTAAATGCCTGGTGTGTCAGCAGGTGAAGGCTGAACACCGTGTTCCTGGTGGTCTGTTGCATCCTCTAGATGTTCCCGAGTGGAAGTGGGACGACGTCTCGATGGACTTCATCACGGGACTACCCAGAGCTCAGGGCGGGCATGATGCTATCTGGGTAGTGGTGGATCGATTGACAAAATCTGCTCACTTCTTGGCTATCAAGGAGTCAGGACCCGTGAGTACCTTAGCACAGAGGTACGTGGATGAGGTGGTGCGTTTGCATGGAGTTCCGAAAACGATCGTCTCAGATCAGGACACTCGATTCACCTCACGAGTCTGGAAGGGGTTACAGCATGCTTTTGGCACCCAACTATGCCTTAGCACTGCTTTTCACCCTCAGACTGATGGGCAGACAGAGCGGACTATCCAGACCTTGGAGGACATGCTGCGAGCATGTGTTCTGGATTTCGGAGGATCATGGGTACGACACTTGCCTTTAGTAGAGTTTGCCTACAACAACAGTTTTCACTCTACTATCGGCATGGCTCCTTTTGAGGCTTTGTATGGAAGACCATGTCGTTCACCCTTATGCTGGGCAGAGGTTGGTGAGACTGGTACTCTTGGACCAGAAGTAGTGCAGAGCACCACGGAGAAAGTCCAGCTAGTGCGGGAGAGGATGAAAGCAGCTCAGGATCGGCAGAAATCTTATGCTGATCGTCGGAGGAGGCCCCTGAAGTTCTAGGTGGGAGATCATGTGTTTTTGAAGGTTTCCCCTCGACGGGGGCAGCGGAGGTTCGGAAAGGGGAGTAAGCTCTCCCCTAAGTTCATCGGACCTTTCGAGGTGCTAAGGCGAGTTGGCGAGGTAGCATATCAGCTGGCCCTACCACCTCAGTTGGAGAGGGTCCATGACGTCTTCCATGTCTCCCAGCTTCGTCAGTACTTACATGATGACTCTCATGACATCAACTGGGGAGAGCTAGATGTGGGAGGAGACGCGACCTTCGAGGAACGGCCAGTCAGAATCGAGGATCGCAAGGAGAAAGTGCTCCGTGGACGAACCGTCGGCCTGGTTCGTGTGTTGTGGAGACATGGCGGCCTCGAAGAGAGTACGTGGGAGAGGGAAGCACAGATGCGTGCCCAATACCCCGAGTTGTTCTGAGCTTTGAACCTTTGGTGCCTGTTGTGACAGAACGTTTGACCTTTTTGTCTATGAAATGTGCTAGTTCCTTTCCTCTGTTATGTGTGGAAAGCCCTGGCTAAAGGTAAGGGGAAACCCGACCCCTAATCAGGACGCATTAAGGTGGATGCGATTAAACCCGTGCGGGCGAGTCAGTGCCGCCCAAAGCGGATAATATCTTGACATGGGGGAGGGGAACTCCCCAAACCCACATGACCGGGCGGTTTGGCGTGGTATGTTGCTTGGTTCTTGACAGGGAGTGTTTTCAATTAGCGGGGGTCCACTCCTAAGAGGTATCTTCGAAGATGGTTGTACGGATCCTCTCTTTCCTTATGGTTTGTTTTGATTCTCGGGGACGAGAATCGTTTAAGAGGTATCTGATGTGATGACCCAGACCCCCCTTGGTCCCTTCCTTTGCCAAAAATCCGGTTTCCTTGCGGGGTACCGATCGGTGAGACCGATCGGTGACACCGATCGGTGAGACCGGCCGACGTCGCCCGGCCTTGCCGAGTTGTTCCAGTAACGTTTCTTTTTCGCAAATAGGGTTTTAAACCCTATTCTGCCTTGTTAAAAATATCTTGGGAATCCGAAACGCGCACAAAGGTTTTAATTAAATGCTTCATTAATTCATGGGTCGGTTAAAACCACCCAGTGCCATTAATGATGAGTCAAGCCACGTGGTCGACCCACGACTCCCTCGTCTTCCGTGGTTTTGTGTTTCATCTCAACCATCCCCAGCTCTTATAATTAAGGGTTAGGCCGTGGCTTCCCCCCTTCTTCGATCGTGGCTCTTCTGGTGCATCGGGACCGCCGCGTCGTTATCCGTAAAGTTCCGCGCCCCCGGCCTAAACGTCGATCATCTATCAACAAGTATGGAATTTCTCTCGTCTCTCACTTTTGTGTATCATGCGGGGTGGGCGCTACTTTTGTTCCTATGGAATTGGTTGAACCAAACCCTAATGAAGATATTAAACGAAGTTCTAAAGGAAGAAGGGGAAGGGGTTGTGATCGTTGTTATGCTTTATCTTGTGATCATCCCTTTTGTTGTACTGGTTTATGTTTTCTGAAAATTGAGGCCGTTGGTGGTCTTGTGTGTGCACTTGAATCCCCTCATGATGTTTTAAATGGGTTGCTGAAATTGTGAACTCCTGCTGTGAAATTGGTTAACCACGTATATCCGGCTGAATAATTGAAAGCACCAGGATCGGCCCTTCTGTGATAACTCCCGGTTAGAACACACGGAATTTGAAATCATGGAGTGTGTTAAATCGTTTAAATCTGAAAATCCCTGACTTGTGTTGGTAGTGGTTAGTGGTTGTTTTCCCTTCGGGCCGTTTGCTGGAAATGTGGGAGGGGATGGGATCCCCTGTTCTTTTTATACTCTCGGTGGCTGTGTGAATTTGGGGGATGGGATCTCCTGTTGGCATGGTTTCTGTGGTTGTGAGTTTTTATCACAAATTGGGGAGAGATCCTCTGTTGGCAGAACCGGGTGTGAGTGTTTTGGTTGATCTATGCTTTGATGTTTTCCTTGGTTATGCTTATGGTAGTTTCCCAGTAGTGCTTAAAATTAATTGAACATTTTGACTGAACGTGAAACAAGAATGGGACAAATGGTTTTGTGGGCAAGGGTCGTGAATTGTGACTCGGACGCTGTGGTATTGTGTTCTGTAGGTTGGCTAGGAAAACCTAAGTTTTGGGTGAGTGTTTGTTACCTATATCTATACTTGTAGCTTTGTGTTTCTTATTCGCACCCCACCCAAGTTGAGCACTTAGTGCCGAACACCCCCATTTATGGGGGAAGGGTGTTTTTCCCAACACTATACTTAGTGGCTGGTTATTAGCTCCTTTTCTGCTCCCTTTCCCGGATAGCCCAAGTACCTTCGGGCAGGCTGTGATGGCCTGAAGTCCATTATTAGCCCAAGAACCATCGGGCAGGGTGTTGTGGTGGTTGGCCAGGTGTGTGCGGCAGGTGGTTTCCCAAGTGTCTTCGGGATGAGGCCCAGGTGTTTTCGGGCGTGGCAGTGGATCCTTTAGCCCAGGTGTCTTCGGGCGTAGCGGTGGTTGTTCTGGCCTAGGTGTTTGCAGGCATGGTTACTTGTGACAGTTGAGGCCCAGGTGTGTGCGGGCGGGATTTGGCAGTGGGACTGCATGTGGTTGTGGCCCAGGTGTGTGCGGGCGGGATTTGGCAGTGGGACTGCGTGTGGTTGTGGCCCAGGTGTGTGCGGGCGGGATTTGGCAGTGGGACTGCGTGTGGTGGTGGCCCAGGTGTGTGCGGGCGGGTGTGGCAGTGGGACTGCGGTGAGAATGGCGGGATTGGTCTGATGCATAGGATGTCTCAATAACCAGTGGGGAAGTGGCGCGGGGTACCCAAACATCGATGTTCTCTTATTATATATATTACTTGACTTGCGTTATTTGGGGAGTGAGCCTTGGTGAGGCCTGGGATGGATAGTTTGCCTTGTTAGTTGTTTGGTTCACTCTTTTCTCACGGGACTTTAGTGCATTCCCCCACTTGTGCACGAGAGTCTTGGTTTTCCCTACTGAGTGTACTTGTATGCTCACCCTACGTTTACTTTCAGGTTTCCAGGAGGACTACCAGGGCTGCGCGGGACCCTATTAGTCGGACAGTTGGAGTTGTCGCTGTTGTCGTATCTTTGTTTTCTTTTGGTATTTTACTTGAGAGCTTTCTTTTTCTTTTGTACTTGTACCTTGTTGTAAACTGTTTAAACATGCATGGGGTCTTTATTTGGGTTCATTTATATAAACTTGTTTCTTTTCCTTTTTGGGAGGTCGACTTGTCCTTTTTCCCGATCCTAAATAATAAAAAAAGGGTAATGCCTTCCATTTGCGAGAATTTTCTATACCCTTGGTGCTAGTCGCCACTCCGGGACCTATTGAAGGCGGGTTTCGGGGGTCATTATCTCTCCTTCAACTTAAAGAAGGAAGGGCCTGGAAATCCGCTGACTCTTCCCTCCTTTTGGTGAAGGCGGGTCGTGACATTTATAGATTTCATATTATTCTTAGAAACCTTCCCAAATATATCCTTTTAAACATCAGTTAATTACATCGCATACTAATTAAGCAGTGGTAATACCTTTGATTCAATGATTGAATAATATCCATTCATATAATATGATATTAATAATTAAGTATTCTTGTTATTATTAAATGAGGTATAATATGATTATCATATTAGAAGAATTGTGTTCTTTGTATCTTACAACCAATATGGAAAGCACTCTATAATTTAATTCCCTACATGGAAGATGTCTATGGTTTTAAGGTATGATAATTACACTCGATAATATGAAAACCAATGGGAAGGAACTCATATAGTGTAAATAGATATAGAACACACTCCATGTTTCAAATCCCCATTGAAAGTTTGTGAAGGTCATTTTGGATTTTAAAATTTTCTATTAAAACTCTATAATTTAAAACTCCATAATACATTTTTTATGTTCATTGATGTTCCACCATTATTAGTGAAACACATAAAGAGGGGTTGGGTAAATCTGTGTGTAAAAATTTTGTAAGTTGAAACTTTTTCTCCTCTATTACCTATGCACCTATTTAGTGAATGTATTTCACTCTCCTTTAATCTACTCACGTTTGGTTTATATCCACACAATGACATACGGGTAATATTAACAACATGTATATAACAGCCATACTCTTTATGTCACATTTAAACATGATTTATTACATGAAATTTCACTTAATAAAATATAAAAGATCAATAGTTATAGTGTATTTGGGGATTAAGAACATTAAATAACAACTTAAAACATTAAATACACATGTTTATTGAAATAATCTTTTATATGACCATAATATTCCTTCGTACTTAGCATTTCATGGGATAAATAGAGGAAAAACATAAGAAAAGGGTGAGATATAAAGACCAGTAAGGGAGTAAACAAGGAATAACATGAATAATACAATAAATGTTAAGAAATATGCATATCACTAGAGCATAAGAGAAACATGAACATAAAGGCATGATATATCATGATTATCATAACATGGAAATGTGGCAACAACTTAAAACATTGCATTATTAACATTAAGGAATCGGGTAAACCCCTTTCCCAACACGGTGGAAAAAAAATCTATAAAGGAATTTAGTAAACCCCAATACCAAAAATATGTATCATGATACTAAACATTACCCAATGCATAGAAGCACTATCAGGGCCCACCCTTCATAATCATTTCAATCTAATGCTTAAGTGTGCCACACAGATCATATAACACGGATTCATTCAACATCATCCTTTATTACACAATAAATGAATGTGGAATTCATACATGTAAGTCACCATGATATAATTATGTTTGAATAAAGTCAAATAAACTTGATAGAGTAATGGGTATGGTATTCGATAAATGATGATTTTGGCATGGAAAATTGCGGTGCAATTTTGGAAGCATAACAGCCTCATATGGAAATTCATAAATTGGGTTAATGAGAGAAAATGGGGTCTCTCATCATTTATACACAGAATGTACAATAAGTAGATCATGTAACATAATATCCCAATATATTAAATGTAATTTATATGCATAATATAAAATAAAATGCTTGATTGGAAATGAGAAAAGTGAAATCCCTTACAGAATTTTGGCATAATAACAGGTGGGTTTATTGGATCATAGGAGGGGTTAATGGAAGTTAAAGGAAGATACCAGAATGTATACAGAAAATTTATAGTAAGGATATATGGAAATACATATCCCAAATCAAGAAAATGGAAATTAAAAGTCATGACTTGAAAGAGGTTCTTGAAGAAAAAGGAGAGAGGGAGATCCCTTACTTGGATGTGGCATCTCAAAGGCATGGTGGATTCTTGGGAGATTTGGGGTGCCTTGGGAGGACTATAGGTTGTACGGGACAGATGGTGTTCAATCTTAAAATATCTTGAGTGAAGAGAAATGGGTGATTGGGTGGGTTTATATAGAAAAGGTGGGGGAATTATTTATTATTTTGGTTTTGGACACTAAACACTAAAATATTCAAAACCAAAAACCATACCAGGATTTTTTCCCATGGTTTCTAGAAAATGATATTTTATCCATTATTTTATAAGGTTAAGGGACGAATATATTAAAATATTTCCCTTTATTATGTTGAGGTAAGTCAAATTTTCATGGAAATGATTTTAAAATCTTAAAATATTTTATATGTCTTGGAAGATTCACTAAGGCTATATAAAATAAATACAATAAACCTGAAATTATATTATTTTAATTAAAAAACATGATTTTGGATTAATATACATTTTATATTATTTTATTACATCACTATTTGGACATTATGATGTTATAAATCACATTATATATTTATACGGTATTTAATTTTTACCCAAAAAATTGACTGTCTTAGAAAATTATAAAAAATTAACCATTGGATAATTTATATTTCCATATTAAAAAAATAATATTCATTTTATCTAAATAATTTTCTAAATATGTGAATTTTCAATTTTAAAATAAAAACCTACATTTATTGAAAATTGACGTGTTTTTACAAAAACAGTTTTCCAACCCTAATAAAAATTACATTTAACTTCATAAAAATTATAGGATCATGTTTATTTAATAAAAGCAATTTAATAATAATATTTTATTAAAATATTATTTAATTAAAAATCCATCAATTCATCATAATATATTTCCTAATTGAATTAGAACATTAACCAAAAAATATTATTTATGCTTTAAAAATAATTTAAAAAGTAACAAAAATAGAATGTAAGTATATTAAATATTACATACAAAATTAATGTATATAATCATAATGATAGGTTATTTTTAAATATCTTTTTATTACACCAGCATATTCCTTAAGATTAAGATGTGCGATGGTGGGGATTTCTTTGGGTCGTTTGATGAAGATTATTTGGGTCATGAACACTATGAGCTTGAACTTCTCCCATAAATGGTGTCTCTCATGATTAAGTTGTTAGATCTTGGATTGGGATTAGTCTAGGGAAAATCCCATAAATAATATCTCCCTCTAAATCTCTGATAAATGGGATTCATAGAGTATGATCCTACTGGTTAAGTATATCACTTCCTTTGTTTGTGCCAACAGGATTTATTAAAACCCTATATTTATACTAGTCATCTAATCTCAGTACATTGATTATATTATCAATGGTAAGGATACTTAACGGTCATTTAAATCCAATTATAAATAATAAAACAAAATTAGTGCATATTTTTTCAATATTCATAATAAATTTAATTAAAAGAAAGGAAATTTTATTCATAAATATTCTGGTCGTTGAAAACTTCCCTCCAGTAGAAATTTCATCTTCAAAATTTCATTTTCCAAAACTAAAACAAATGAGGGTATCTATGCTTCATAACTTCAATTGGTTCCCATGTCACTTATTCAAACTTGTGGTTTCTCCCCAACACTTTGACAATGGTCATTATCTTATTTCATAGAACTTTTTCTCTATGATCAAATATCTTCACCGACTTATCTACATTGGACAGGTCATTCTCAAAAGGTACCACCTATGGATTGATTACATGTTATGGTTTAGGTATGTACTTCCTCAAGAGTGATACATGGAATAAATAATGTACTTTTGATAGGTTTCGTGGGAGTGATGATTGATAGGCCACTACTCTGATGCGATCAAGGAACTAAAAAGGTATGATGTACCTTGGACTAAGCTTTCCATTCTTCACAAATCTCATAACTCTCTTCCATGGGATATGAAGAGGAATACCATGTCTCTAAAATCAAACTCTACGTCTCATTGATTATTTCCAACATACCTCTTTTTTCAACTTCGAGAATCTTTGTTGTGTTGTCGGATGGTCTTAACATTCTCCACCATTTCTTCAACCATTTCTGGACCTAGAAATTTTTGTTCCCCAACTTCATCCCAACATGTCGATGTTCTGAACCACTTCCCTTCTTACCAAATCACATAACTCTCTTCCATGGAGATATATAGAGGAATGCCATATCTCCAACATCAAACTCTAGGTCTCATCGATGATTTCTATCATAGCTCTTTTGTCAACTATAGGAATATTTATTGTGTTGTTGGGTGGTCTTAACATTCTCCACCATTTATTCAACCTTTTTTGGACCTAGAAGTCTTTATTCCCCAACTTCATCCCAAAATGTCAGGGTTCTAAACCTCTTCCCATAAATTGATTCATAAGGATCCATTTGGAGGCTTGACTAGAAACTGTTGTTGTAAGAGAACTCCAACAAAGAAATATGTTGGTCTCATCCACCTTTGAAGTCCATTGAGCAAGATCTCAAAATTTCCTCAAGTGTCTAGATAGTCCACTTTGATTCTCCATCAGATTGAGGGTGATAGTTCAGGATGAAGTTCAACTTAGTGTTCAAATCATATTGGAGACTCTTCCAGAACAAAGAGATGAATCTTGGATATTGATCGGAAAAAATAGATAGTGGTACTCCAGGCAGCCTTACCACTTCTCTAAGGTATATCTATACCAGTAGATCAAATTATAAACCCTCTTTAATTGAAATGAAGTGTGAATTATTTGAAAGATGATCCACACCATCCCATTTAGCAACGTTTACTTTGTGTGACTTTGGAAGTTCGGTGACAAAGTCCAGGGTGATGTTTTTCCAATTTCATGTTGGTATGGGTAATGGTTTCATCATACCCTTATATTTATACCTATTAACCATAACTTTATAACATACCAGGTACATTGATTTATATTTATCAATATCATTCCTCATGTTATCCCACCAATAGTTCTTTTGTAGATCTTGATACATCTTTGTGTTTCCTGGGTGAATTGATAAATTTGAACATTGTGCATCATTAAAAAGTTCTTCATTTAACTCTAGATTTTATGGAATATATAGTCTTGACTCAAATATCTCAATTACTTCTTCATTAACATTGAAATTTTAGGATTTACCTTTTCTAGTAGTTTCTACTTTCTTCTGAATTCCCACATAATCTTTTTTAGCGTCCATTAAACTTTCTAAAAGAGACAGTTGAGCAATCATTTTTGAAAGGATTGATTATGTTCTCTTCTTTGTTATTACAATGTTTATCTTCATCAAATCTAAGAAGATTGGGTCCTTTTCAATTCTCATAAATGATATAATTGTTGGGTCCTTTATACTTAGAGAATCTACCACCTTGTTCACTTTCCAAGGGTGGTAATGGATTGAGGAGTTGTAATCCTTGATGAGATCTAACCATATTCATTGGAACATATTCAGATATTTCTATATAAATATATATTTTAGACTTTTTGACCCCTATATATTTCACACTTATCCCCAAATAGATAATTTAACCATATTTTCAATGCAAAGATCATACCTGCCAACTCCAGATCATGCGTGGGATAATTTCACTCATGAATTTTCAACTAACTAGATCCATAGGAAATGACTTTGTTATTCTACATCAACACACATCCCAAGCCCTTATTTGAAGCATTTCTTAAGAATATGAAAATCTCCCCGCTTGTGGGTAGTGTGATTACAGGGGCAGTGACAAGCCTATCTTTCAAGTCCATGAAACTTTCTTCACATTAATCATTCCAAACAAACTTGAATCTCTTTTGAGTTAGCTTGGTAAAAGGGTTTGACAATCATGAGAAACTTATCACAAATTGATGACAAAATCCAACTAACCCTAGGAATATATGGATATCCATCATATATTTCAACCTCATTCATCCTGAAATTGCTTTTTTATTGGAAGGATCCATGGATATCCCATTGTTTGGGATGATATTCCCCAATAATGTGACATCATTCAACAAGAACTCACACTTGTTGTACTTTTCTTAGAGCTTATCCTTTCGTGAGGTCTCTAGAATTTTGATTAGATTATCCTCATACTCCTACTTGGTTTTAGAGTATATTATAATATCATATATAAAGACTTCCAAATATTTGTGGAGGTAATATCAAAATACTCTATTAATCAATTCCATGAAGATTGTTGGAGCATTAGTGAGTTTGAAAGGCATTACTATAAATTCATAGTGCTCGTACCTTGTACGAAAAGAATTATTGGGGATATACTCTTTCTTCACCATTACATGGTAATATCCTAATTGTATATCAACCTTGGAGAAGTATTGTGCCCCATGTAGCTGATCAAACAAGTCATGAATTCCTGTAAAATGATACTTGTTCTTTATCATGATTTTGTTGAGCTCACGGTAATCAATGTAAAGGTGGATTGACTGATCCTTCTTCTTGATGAAGATGACTGGTGCACTCCACATTGAAGAACTTGGGTGTATAAACACTTTATCCATATTCTCCTATAGTTGTTTCTTTAACTCCTCAATCTACATAACATCAATTCTATATAGATTCTTGGATATTGGAAACTACCCAGGTATAAGATAAATCAAGAATTCAACATCTCTTCTAGGAGGAAGACAAGGAAATACCTTGGGAAACTCATCAGCGAATTCCCTCACAATAGGAAGGTCTTTGAGGATGGCTCCTTCCTTAGGCTCAATCATCTGAGCAAGATAAGCATTCTCATGTGGTAGTAATATCCATTCTTGAGATGATGGTGCTAAATAAGATTTATCCTCATCCTTGAACTTGTATATAATTGGGTGTTGATTCACCATATGGAGATTGATTTCCCTCATGAGGCAATTTATGTTAGATCTATATAGGTAAAGACAATCCATGCTAATAATTTCATCAAATTCCACCAAGGGAATTATGATGAGGTTCACTAGGAAGTTCAAACCCCAAATTGTGACAACGGAGGACTCATATTCATGGGATGCTATAATTTCCCCATTTTCTATTTTCACCAAAATATCTAATTACAAACTCTGTGGTGGTGTTTGGATTAATCTACTAAATATTCAAGATAAAAAAGAATGTGTAGAAATAGAATCAAAAGGTACATTATTGAATGAATAACTAGCGTACCTATCACCATTCATTGTCGAGAGTCACTTAAGTGGTGGTGATGGAAAAATATCTCCCATTCTACCATGGAGTTTGTTGGTTGCCTCCACAAACCCTTATCCTAGGATATTTTTTCTCAAATTTCTATGGTTCCTTGCAGTTATAGAAATGAATAATACTTTGAGGATCGAACAGAGTGTTCCCTTCCTCTATTGTTGTAGTGGGTTTTCTTGTCAAAAATCGCTGTCTAGGTGCCCTTACTTCCCGCACATAAATCATTTCCTCATCCCCTTCAGGAAATTTCCATATTTCTTTTTTCCACACTTTTGACAAGCAGGGTGTTGGAATTTTTTAGCACCTTTATATTTATCCATCGAACCACTAGAATTTAAGTCCACTTTTCACCTATTATCCCCACGATACCCCTAAGATTCTTCAATATCCATCTTACCTTTAATGGCACATCAAAGAATCTCTTCATAGATGTCAAATTCATGGATCATTAGGGCTTTCTGTAGGCAAGGTTTTATCCCACCAAAGAAGTGGTCAACCTTGCATTCAGGGGTAATGATAAAACCAGAGGCATATCATGAAAGTCTGGTGATGTTTTACTCATACACCCCAACATATTTTTCATCATTTTTATTGACTGAAAGGAAATCTCTTTCCATCTTAATATGGAGGGTGTGAGGGAAATATTTATCCAAAAAAATCCAAAAAATCCTTCCATCCCATCCCCTCAATCTCTTCCTTAGGCTTCAGATTTTTTATCAATGTACACCATTGATCAGCTTCACCCTTCATATGATAAGCTCTCAGAAGAAACTTCTCTTTTTCAGAACATTGAAGGATGGACAATATATTCTCAACGAATTTGATCTATTATTCGGTGATTGAGGGATCAGATGATCCATTTAAAGTAGGAAGTCTTTGTCTCATAAATCTATCGATTGCAACTTAACCTTTCTTAGAGGGTTTGTACATTCCTTTGGCTCTATGTTTCTATTCAAAACTTGAGTTAACTGAGAGAGTATCATGAAAAATTTTGTGATTCCCACTCCCATCGGATTGGGCGTCTCATTATAGCATTCATCACATTGATCTTCACATTAGTTGGTAGCTTGATGCCTCCTATTACTGGCCATTGGCTAGAATAAAAGTAAAATTAGTTGTAAATATTTTAAACTATTAAACACTTAAAGGGGAATATAATGATATTAAATGGGTAACTTATAAATTATATTTATCTCCTTAACCTATGAATTTCTAGGGTTTGATCTAAGTAATCCATGATCAACTTCCTAACATATATTCTTATGGTATTTTTTTTGTTCAGTTAATAATGGTTCATACTAAGATTATTAATTTACCAAAGTATAGCCCCAAAGAGTGTCGAACCAAGATTGTAGTAAGTCCCATTGTCATGCACCAGTTCCCGTTCAACTCTATCTCAAAGTGGTGTTTTCAGGTCTTACCCCTAGATACATTTGTGCCAGAGGCATATCTACTTTTCATATCAAGATAGGGTTGTATTTACCTGATAAACCACTTACTATATACTCACCAAAATTTAGAGATTATGTTATTAAACATAGTTCTATACCTAAGTATTTCACTATAGTTTTCTAATCCTAATCCCAAAAATAACTAAACTTATCCTCTGATACTAACTATAACAACCCTTCTCTTTATTTCACATTTATACATGATTTATTACATAAAATTTCACTTAATGCAACTCATAAGATAGATATTTCTAGTGTCTTTGGGGATTAAGAACATTACATAACAACTTAAACATGAAATACACATCTTTATTGAAATAATCTTTTACATGACCACAATATGCCTTCGTACTTAGCATTACATGGGATAAACTGAGGACATCCATAAAAAAGGGTGAGCTATAAAGCCCGATAAGGGAGTAAACAAGGACTAACATGAATAATACAATAAATGTTAGAAAATATTCATATCAATGTATCATAATAGAAACATGAACATAAAGGCATTATATAGCATGATTATCATAACATGGAAATGTGGAAACAACTTAAAACAATGCATTATTAACATAAAGGAATCAGGTAAACCACCGTCCCAAAAAGGTGGAAAAATTAGTATAAATGAATCAAGGAAACCTCTTTACCAACATGACGTATCATGATACTAAACATCACCCAATGAATTGGAGCGCTATCAGGGCGCACCCTTCATAATCATTTCAATCTCATGCCAAAGTGTGCCACATAGATCATATAACATGGATTCATTCAACATAATCCTTTATTCCACGATAAAGGAATATTGGATTCATACATGTAAGTTTCCATTCTATAAGTATGTAATCATAAATTTCAATACACTTGATAGAGGAATGGTTATGGTATTCACCACATGATGATTTTGGCATCAAAAATTGCGTTGTAATTTTGGCAGCATAACGGTGTAATATGAAAATTCATAAATTGGGTTAATGAGAGAGAAAGTGGTATCTCATCATTTATAAGTGGGATATAAAGTAATGGTATAGTGTAACGTAACATTCCATTATATGAAATGGAATTTAGATTCATAATATAAAATAAAATTCTGGACTAGAAATGAGAATAGAGAAATCCCTTACTGAATTTTGATATAGTAACGGGTGGGTTTAAAGCATAATAGGGGTTAATGGGACTAAAAGGAAGATACCATCATGTATACATCAAGTTTAATTTAAGTAGTTATGGAAGAACATATCACAAATCTAGAAAATGAAAATTAAAAGTAATAACATGAAAGAGGTGCTTGAATAAAAGGGAGAGAGGGAGACCCCTTACGTGGAATTGTGATCCCAAAGCCTTGGGGGAGGCTTCTTGGGAGTTTTATGGAACCTTGGGATGAATCTAGGGATTAGGGGTCTGAGGATGGTCTAGCTTCAAAGATCTTTAGTGAAGATAAATGGGTGATTTGGTGGGTTTATATAGGGAAGGTGGGGAAATTATTTATTATTTTGGTTTTGGACACTGCACATAAAAATATTCAAAAGAACACACCATAAAACGGTTTTTTCCCATGTTTTCCAGAAAAGGGGAATGTTATAAATTATTTTATAAGTATATGGTGTGAAGATATTAAAATAATTCCCTTTATTCTGTGGAGGTGAGTCACACTTTCAAGGAAATGATTTTAAAATCTTAAAATATTTTATGTGTCTTCGAGGATTCACTAAGGCTTTACAAAATAAATAAAATAAACCTAAAATTACATTATTTTAAAGTAAAAAAATATATTTTTCTGAATATACATTTTATATTATTTTATTACATCACTAATGGGCCATTATGATGTCATAAATCACATTATATATTAATACGGTATTTAATTTTTACCCAAAAATTAGGTTGTCTCAAAAAAAATTGAAAAATTGAACATTGAATAATTTCGACATCCTGATACCGAAAATAATATTCATTTTATCTAAATAGTTTTCTAAATATTTGAATTTTCACTTTTAAAATAAAAACTGACATTTATTGAAAATTGATGGATTTTGACAAAAAATAGTTTTCAAACCCTAATAAAAGTTACATTTAATTTCATAAAAATTATACAATCATGTATAAATAATAAAATAAATTTAATAATAACACTTTATTAAAATAATATTTTATTTAAAATTCTATTAATTCATTAAAATATATTTCTTAATTGAATTTGAATATTAACCAAAAAATATTATTTGTTCTTTAAAAATCATTTAAAAAGTAACAATAGTAGAATTAAAGTATATTCATTATTATATAAAAAAATAATGTACATAATCATAAATCTAGGGTCTTATTATATGTCCCTTTATTACACTATCATATGCCCTGAGAGTAAGGTGTGTAATGGTGGTGCTTTCATGGGGTCATTCAGTGAACATGGTATGGGTTTTGATCTCAATGAGCATGAACTTCTTCCGTAAACAATTTCTCTCATACTTCATTTATTGGATCTCATCTTCGGATTAGTATAGGTAAAATCCTAGAAATGTGATCTCCCATAGAAGCACAAATAAATGGGCTTCATAGGGTATGATCCTACCAGTTATGGTCATCACTTCCTTTTTCTATGCCAAAAAGGATTTGTTAAACCCCTATATTTATAATAGTCACATGATCACTATTAAATAGATATATTATCAAAGATAAAGATACTTAATGGTCATTTAAATATAATTGTATATAATAAACCAAAGGAGTGCATGTGATTTTAAACCAATAAGACATTTAATTAAAAGAAATTGAATTTTATTCAAAAAAAAATCTGGTCGTTACAATGTAACACTAGGATATGTTAATGTGGTTCACCTCCAATGTGGATGATTATGTCCCTTATGTACAATTTTTTTTATCCCACATGAACAAAACTGGTATTTTATCATCAAGATGAAGATCAGGAAAGGGTATATCCTTGAACCAGTATAATCACTTGCACTAACCAGACTTTTATAAAAGCACCAACATTTTATATTAAGGCTATATAACCAACAAATCCTTCCTTTAAAAAATAATGATTTTAATTTCACTGCTTGATGTATGATTATAAATGTAGTTACAGTTCTCTTTTTAACAAATGGACATACTCACTTTCCTTGGCGTGTAACAGTTAAAATAGGTTTCCTCTAGCATAACAAACACTTGTCTATATTAATACTTCCTCCATTAAAATATAAATATATTATAATCTAGTATGCTTAGTGTTAGACTTATTAAACCAAAATGATAATCAAAATAATAATGCTCATTCTCTCCCTCTTCTTTTTTTTCAAAGCACATAGAAGATCTTCTCACACACATTTTTGGATATCTTCTTATATTAGAAATAGATCATATTCAAGATGATATAATAAATTCTCTCTCTTTGATACATATTTTAAAAACCTAGGTAATAATAGAATAAATCATTTTCATATTTATAAGTATTCATGATATAGTTATTTATATTCATTATAATTTTTTTAAATTAAAAAGGAAATAGTTTTGTTAAACTATTTTATTATATGCATTTATTTAAAAGTTTATTTTAAAATTATAGATTTTTAATTTTTTTTAATGAATTTATTTTTTAATTCATCAGTTCAAAATTATCTTACAATATTTTTTTGTGAATTTTCTGAAAAGTTAGATATTTAAATGAATAGTGAAAAATACTGATTTTTATTGAAAATGATATTTTCTTTTAAAGTATTTATAAATTAAATTCTATTTTGGATTTGTTTTAAAATTAAAATTATTTCTTTTTATTTGAAATTATCTAATTATGTTTTTTAAAATGAATTTTATATTTTAATTTAGAATAAAAACATTTTATATTTAAATATGACATTTTTAAAAAACTCTTTTTCATTGTGTTTTTACGATTTGATTCTAAATTAAATTCTAGAACCTATGTGTTTGGAATTTTGAAAATTTTATTCTATATTTTGAATCAATGGGTCCAAATTTGGTAAATATTTCACATTTATTTTCAGTAAATATGAATAGTAACCTTCGTAAGTTTTGTTACCATAGTAAAGGGTAAATCGGGTAATTAAAGTTAAAAATAAAATGATAATGACTATAAAAGGACCATAAAACATATCATAAATTTATTGAATGATTAAATTTAATTCATAATCATCCAATATTCATTTACATGGCCTTTTTCCATTTGGATGTGATTATAACCATTATAATATTCTATTTAAATTAAAGTTAAAAATATCACACTCTTGTTATTAATAACTATAATATTTTTAACATGGAGATAAAAAGAGTATATGTTGAGTTATAAAAAGTAATTTTAAATATAGATTACTTATCTTCATCATGGTAATTTTTTTATTTTTATTAAAGAAATAATTACCATAAATTCTTACACAATGCTGACACAATAATTATTCAATTAATGGAAAAATAAAATAAATGATATTAAAAATATTAAAATTAATATAATTTTGAAAAAAAATAATATGAAACATGAATGTTTTATATAAATAAGACATGTTATGGATATGTTAATTTATTATATTTTAATTTCTTGGTTGTATTTATTTTATTAAAAATCAATGTAAATGAATGATTCTAATATTGACATTATTGTTATTTAATTAAAAAATTATTAATTTATATAAAATTATAAAAAATATAAGATTTAGAAAATTAAATTTAATAGGGTTAATTAAATCATCTATGGTCCGTTTATGAGTCGTTTTTTATTTTATAGTAAAATTTTTAACCATTCAATTATAGAAAAAATCAATATTGCGGCAATTTCCAAAAGGGTTGATAGAGGGTTAAAAGAAAACATATGGGTAAAAATGTGATCCAAAATTCTCTAAATTTTATTAGATGAGGTAATTTTGACTCATCCAAATATTAGCATATAATATGATCAATTTGGTTCTATTTTGACATCAAAATTAATTTATATTTATTTAATATTTTAAGAACTCCAAAAGTGCAACTCCCCTAACTTATAAAAGGTAACTACTTCTCTTTATTCCTTAATAGATTAAAACCCTCCTATTTTATCCAATACCTTAATAAATCCCATAATATAATCCCTCCCCTCATTCTATAGGACTTTTCTTAGTAATACCAACCTTATAGGGCATAATCTGTTAATCAAAGGAGAATTTTCAAAGAAAATGTATAGTTTTTGACCACATGTTTTAGTTTTATTTCTTCTTAAACTTACTTAAAATATTATTCAACCATGGTAAAATAATAAAACTAGTATCACCCATATACTAAGATTCTATTATGTTAATTTCCTAGAATATATTCATATCTTCTTCCATCAAATGGGAAACAAAACCATCATTCGTGTGTAAGGTGAACTACCGCCTCACTAACTAATGTAATTTATTTTCCATCAACACATCCCATAGATGAATTATAATGATGAAATTAATATTTATATAAAATATTAATTAAATATTTATCATTATAAAAGTAAAATATATCATTTATCTTCTTACCTTTCCATTCATTGAAAACGATAAGATCGTTCGTGTGTACATGTGGACTACCACCTCCACGAAGCGATGTGATTCGTGTTTCATAACCACACCACAACGATGATATATATAAGCATAATTAAATAAATAATATTATATTTATGATATTATTATCATTCTATAAACATAAATTTATACTTACCATCATTGCATAATTATCATTGAAAAATGGAAACATTACTCATGAGAATGTATGGCCTACCTTATCCATGATTATAACGTAATTAATTTTTTATAACAATATTTCATGATTGTTTTTAAAATTTTAATTTATGTATAAAATTTATAATTATTTAATTATTATTATTATGGAGATTATATAATAATGACCTATTTTATTATATTCAGCTTACCGAAGTCATTTTGGACCTATGAACTAAATATCTTCAAAACATCTGAATGAATTTAAATGATTAATTTATTAAATATGACATGATAATAAGTGAAATAAATGGAATAATAAACCCAAAAAAGTTTCTTGATCAAGTAAATAATTAAAATAATTTTATTATTCATGATGATAAATAATTTACATGACGATTCGAACTAATGGTAATGGACTTTATTTTAAAAAAAATCTTATAACGTTTCCCTTAAAAATGTCATTTTATTATATATATGTATTTTTTAAATTATTTTATGGATTTATTTATTTGTTTATAAGATAATTATAAAGGAAATTTTATGTCTATTAGACTTTATTTCAATGGTTTTCAAAAGGAACCATTTTATGAAATGTTTTGATGTTCTCTACAAAAATACAAAAGGAATGTTCTATTTTAGCATAAATGAAAATAATTAATTTTACCATCATTGTAGTCATTATTTGATATTAATATTCCATTAAAAGATTTCATGTTTTCCTCAAAGAAATTCCCTCTTTACTTATGTTTTGGTTATTTTAAAAATGTGTGTTAAAATGGAGTAGATATTTCAATATTCATAAATGTTTTCTTATTGGTAAAAATAATGTTTCTATGATGAAATATTTTATATATTTTATTATGGTTATTGGGAAATGATAATGTGTGGTTTTTGAAAACCAAGGGTAAGGTGATCTATTTAATTACTTCCAATTCATTGGGTAAAGGGAAATAATTAACTAAATAAATTTCTCAAAATAGATTATGGGAATATACTATGATGGTTATTCTATGCATAACTATGATGGTTATTTAAAGTGTAATTATGATGGTTAATCCAATTATAAAAATTATTTTTATTACATTTGTAAGTAAAAATGATATGAAAAGTTTGCCTCAAGTTACTTACATGATTTATATATGCTTTCTATGGTTTTTTATAGAAATCTTAATATTTCATAATGTAAAGGAATGTGTATGATACATCTTAAGTTTGAGAAGAATAACTTTGTGAAAAATTTATTATGAGTTTTTTATGATTTCAAATAAACATTTTGAGTTTTTATTTTTCCTTTAAGATTCAGTATGATATATTTTAGGAAAATATTTATACAGAAAATGTTTATTTTGATCCCAATTTTATTTTTTAAGAGGAAACTTTTTATAATTGTTCATGGACTAATAGTTCATTTATTTATTTTTATGTGACTTAATGATATTTCTGTTCTCATCCTGTGTTTTTAAAAAAAATAGTGTTTAAGAATGGGTAATGTAAATTAATAATTCAAGTTGAAATTGGGAATATTTTTTAGGAAAAGATAATGTTTGTTTTATTTTAATAGTTTTGTTTGGTGGGAAAAATGGATATTGAATATAAGTATCCAATTTATAATATATGGGGTTTTTATATAAGAGGTGTGACCTAACTCTCTAAAACTCTAAACCTAAAATATCTTTTGGAATGTGAGAAAGTGAATTATTATTTAAAGTCACTAGAAAATGTAATTTTTAAGGCTGAGTCCTTATACATCAGATCTTATTCTCGAATGTAGTATTGATTAATGTCTCAATACAAACTCTAAAATATCTTTATATTTTTTATATATCTCCTGGATATTTCTTTATAATTAATTTAAAATAAATCATGGTCATAAAATATCAGTAAACCTAATCACATATATTTTCTTTTAATCCTATTTAAGACTTGGTCTTTTATAGCCACATGACATCCATAATTATTGTGGATTCCTTTCTTATTTAATTATTTAAAAAATGGCATACACTTTAAACGTCACATATGTATAAAAACATGTATAAAAATATATCATTTAGTGAATATTTCTTGATACACTCTATTCATCACACAATATAATGTGTTCTTCTTGTTATAGTGAGTCCACATATCAAATTCTAGAACCAATTTTAAGTTGTATTATATTTGTTTATAATATTATTGAAATATTTTCTTCTCCATGGTTCATATAAACTCATCTTATCCCTTCATCACCCCCAAGAACTATTTTATTTAATTGCATCTTACTTAAAAAAATCAAAATTTCTAATCCCGAAAGAATAGAATAACATACTCACATTTGGATCACTAGAATTATCATATTTTTCACCAATAGAAAAACCTTACATGTGAAATATATTATATAGAATAGTGTCAAACTTCAAATATCTTATGTATATATGTAAGGTTTTTTTGTCTGTTGTACTTCTATATAAAATCCAGAAAAATATATTATGTATTATTCTAAAATATCTTATATATAATTTTTTTCATTTATTAAATTTCATAAACATACACTTATATATGAAAAATATCTTATTCTCCAATGTAATATATTTTCTATTTATTTATTTATAGTATAAAACACAGAGTGATTCTTAACTATTGGGAAGAGGTCCCTTACATATCAAAGTGATTCTTTATAATTTTCAATTTTCCCACATTTTAACATTTGGAAAGATCTTATATACACTTTAGAACATCTAGAATTAATCTTACACAACTCATATACCATGTAATTTATTCATATGTGTCCAATTATGTTCCTATTTTTATTTTATTCCCTACCCACTTTGTAAATTACATTTATATGTTCTATTAGAACTTCATTTTTACAAATTATCATGAAATTAAACTAACACTAAAATTTTCCAAACATCCTAATAATATCTCATCTGTATCTTCTCCCTTATTTAAAAACTTCATTCAGCGTAATAATACATGAGGTAACATCAAACTTTAATCTTAAATATGTTATTAAATCTTATTTAACTTATCACTTGATGAAACAATTCTTGTAAACTTCACAAAATATTATTATTAACTTACTTAGGGATTTCAAACTCCTTCCATACTCTTTTTCTTCAACACATATTGGTCTTCCCATTGACATTCTTGGTCACTAAAAACTCCTTCTAGATTTATCTTCTTCAACACATATTGACATCATGATTATTGAATTCATACTTATATAAAACAAATACAACTCAAAACTATGTGGGATTAATAATATACTCCTTTGGATATATTATCAATGCAAATATAGAAAATTCATGTCAATATATCTTCATCTATTTTCTTCTCTCTCCACATTATTAACAATAAATAAAAATAATATTTAGAAATAGTGGTATAAAGTTTCTTAAAACATTTCACATTCAATGAGTCTACTTTAATTCTATGTTAAAAATTATTGGTGTAAATAAAAAGAGCGGTTAATATAGACAACAAATATATTCATAATCAACCCATAATACGATACTTACTTCAAATTCTTTTCTTAGGTTTTATTCACATACATTTTTATCTAGTATAATTTATAAATATATTCTCATTTGATATTAAAATTGAATTCCTATAATAATCTCAACTACAGATTTAAAATATTTAAAGCAGTTTATAGGTATAGTTTTAAAAATAAGTCCTTTAATTTTTTACTTTATCATGTAATTTATAAATCTTAAATATCCCCATTAACATTATAATTTATTCTTTTCAAACCATTTTTAGAGAATATTCATACTGTTTGGGAGTTTCCTAGAGCTTACTATTAGTTTTATTAATTTTTTATATTTTTTATGTTAAATTTTTTTTATATTTTAAATATTATAATTCCTCATAATATTTTATCAATTATATTGTCTATTGTTTATTAATTTTTTTAATGTAATATTAAATCCTTATTATTCCTTAATTAATATTTATTCATGTTTCTTTATTATTGAATTTTTATTTTTAAATATTTTTTATAATATTTAGATTTTATTTAGTTTTTATCATGTTTTAATCTATGATAAGTCAATCAACTACGAGTTTTTTGGGTAAATACAAAGGAAAATAGATTGTGCCATCCTAAGATACTTAAATACAAATAAGTGAAACAATTTCATTTTTTGTACCCACTACATCTTCAACCTACCACATGTTTTTAGCCCACCAAATATTCAACCTAACACATGTAGTATTTATAATACTGCATCGACCATGAAATGTATTTTTGATCTACCATGATTAAATGTTTGACCGAATGATGACTATGCTAAAACCAAAATCATAACTTAACAATATTCCATATACAGTATTTACAGACATGATACTTTTCGGAGTTTCCATATTTCATGGTTCATAAATTACATCACATATTTAGGATGATCAGTCGTACCTCACCTTCACCTTTCATACTATAAAAAATAGTGGTAGCTTGTAAGATATCATACCTTTACCTATAGTATTTTCACATGATATACCACCGAACACATGAGAAAACTCTATATAGAGTACACTAGATTTTTGAAGACATAGCTCTTGTAGTACAATAGATTACAGAATCTATGATCACCTTATGTGCAATGGAAATTATAGTTCATGATATAAATCTAAATCATATGAATTGTACTCAAGATCTTTATATAGAAATAACTCATGGATATAAAATTATTTACAAACATGGATAGTGTATTGCCTTCATGCAGTTTAACATAAAACCACCATGTAGTATATTCAAACCGACTGCAAGAATAAAATTGATTCTAACACAAGTCATCACCCTACCACATTACCTACCATGATTCATGAGAAACCAAAATAAATATATAATAAGGCTATAAGCTATCATAAATATAACTAGCCACATTTTTAGTAAATCAACCACATTATCCTTTCATATTAAGTTAATTAACTTCACTAATTCATACCTCATGGTCACTCTACATTCAGGGTTAGTCAAACACTTACTTATTTTGAAAAAATCTTAAAAAATTTAGCACAATCTGTCATATGATTTTCTGGGTATTTTATATTTATTGAATGTTTATTTTAGGTATTTTAATTTTTTTGATTTTATTAACTCACTTCAATTATCTTTAAACCATGTGAATAAATTTTTATTTATTTTAGTTAGATTTACATGATGTTTAAATTTGGTAATGTTTAATTTATAACAAACAACATACAATTTTTTAGAAACTTAAATTCATGCATTATGAGTTATTTATTTGTGTTATTCATTTATAAATTAATGATTTGTGATAAAAAACTTCCTTTTACATTAATTATAGTATTTTTTGTGTGGTTAAATATTAAAAATTTACGTATCTGCATGAATATGGAATGAGTTTTTCAAAATTAAAATTTGAAATTTTTTAGAAATAAACAATATGATGTTTATGGGATTTATTTTAATTATTCTTATGAAAACTTTTTGTATTTTTATCAATAATTTAAAACTTATTTGAATAATTATTTATTTTTTTTATTCAAATGATTTTTGTTATGATAATTATAGAAACTATTTTTATCTCTATGATAATTATAGATATCATTTTTATTATTATTTTGAATTATTATAATAGTTTTAATGAGTTAATAGTGAATAAATTTTCCATTTATAGGGTTTTGAGACTCATTCAAGGATATATATCATTAAAGATATATGATACTACATTGGTGTGATGAGTTCCTTTCATGTGAACATTCACATTTTCAAGTAGTGTGAAAATCTAAGATATCCCATGTTATTATTGTTTCATAAGAAATATTATCTCTCAATTAACCTAATATTCTATAACTACTAAAAATTCATTTATGATATATTCTGATCCATTACTCGATAACCAGTACATGTATTTCTTTAGTCTTCTATGACTTTATAATCTTGATATTGTTTAAGTCTTCTCTAACTCTTTAAATCTATATGCCCTATACTATAATAATTGTTTATTTTTTTCCAACAAAAAAGAAATATTTCTCATTGGATTTCAACTCCAAGATTATAAATTAACTATCAATCAAGTTGTAACAACCAGTATCTAAGTCAAATTTTGTCAAGGTTGTGAATCCTAGCACAAAATTTAGTGGGTATAGTTTTACCTCCTGTAAAAAAATTAATATTATAATAGGTTATGATTCATAAATTAAAATCATTCTAATAATATATTCAAATATATCAACTCTTAAAGAAAAATAAGAGTAGATAAACGTTCAGTTTGGATCGAACTATAATTAAATTTCCTATGTTCATTCTTTACTGCCCCATTGTATTGTTATTGTAAGATCTTGAACTTCATGGATGAATGTCCATGGTTTTAATCTCTTTTTTTGTTAATGAGATTATTCATAGGTGTATGAGGATTATTGAGGGTGTCAAGGGGTTCTGGGACATGAAATAAAGGAAAGGTTCATTATGTGCATGTTTCATAGTTTACACATGGTAAGTGTAAACCGTGCGAGGTGGTGGAAAACCCTTCATCTTTGGAAAAAGGAATTTCACATGACTGGAGAATGATTATAAAATCATGCAGATCTCCCCAGGTAATCATGAAACCTCAATCCCTTTGGATAGTGTCTTGCACATGTTTTGTGCATGGTTTGGATAATTTTGTGGGTAAACTGTGCACTCTAGTAAAAGTTGGAAATTTTAAACCTTTTCCATTATGATATTTTTATATCCCCGAATATTTTGTCCCAAATTTCCTCTCCTCTAAACCATATGGATGAACCAGATCAATCTAAGTTTCCCAAGGGTGTTTCTCCTTTGATTCTTGTCCTTTTGGAGCACTATTGGTTGTGAATCGAAGATCTGGGTGAGTCTAATCCCTCTCTTATCTCTCTTTTCTAGATTAGGGATTGTATATTGGGTTATCTTCTTATGAATCCCATAAACCAACTTTTTCCGGTGGAATCTGGGTTTGGGATCCAAAGGGTGTTCGGATCTGGATATTAGGAAAATATTAAGATTATGTTCATCAATATATTTGAGTTAGGTGTTCTACAAGTAATATCCCTGTACTTAGTTATAGATTTGTGCATGTGTGTTGAGATATTTCTTCCCTATTGTTGTGAATTCGTCACCTTGAGTAAGATTTGTTAAAATAGTTTGTTAAATAATGATTTATACCCCTCAAAATCCACGTGGGGTGTTTTGAGGATGATAAAAATGATTTAGGGTCACCCATGGTGTGCGTCGGCATTCTTAAACCTAGAAATTGTTAAGGTTAGGTGTAGATTTGATGTGTGATAACATAGATACCATGAAAAACATGTTAATATGGATAGTTGAGTTTAAATGGAATAGTAATAGTTTTTCAAAGGGTTATTAATGAAATAAGGAGTTGTTGGGTTGAATACTAATTGGTTATATGAACTATGAAATGGAAACAGGTAATTGATTGATGGTCTAAGGCTTCTGAATGATAAATGAGTTAAATGGGTTAATTAGGATGGTGTTTAATGGATTATAAATTATGTTTAAATTCCTAAAATATTTATTTCATATGAATGATGAACCTGTTCACTTGGAAATGGATTTTTAATTTAAGAATATTTAAACAGGTTGCATAAGGAAATTGATGAATAAGATTAATGGGTTAATACATGGGATATGATGAATGGGTTAAGTGAATTAACATATAGAAATTGTTTTTTATGTTAAATGGGGTAATGTATACGTTTTAATGAATATTATTAATGAGTTTACAAATTAGAAATAGGAATTGTGCTAAACAAATATGTAATATAAATGGAAAATATGTTAACAGGTTATAGAAATATATTAACTCTCATGTTGATGGTTATGGATTATGATTTATATTTTTATTGGTTGTGTTTGGTTTTTATATGGTATGTATGTGGTGAATGAATAAATAATCATGTGGAAATGGATTTGTTGTTTGGGGTATTGACGTTATGTTCAACACCCATGGGTTGAGTTAATATAAGGCTCTAAACTTCACCCCAAAATGCTTGGGTTAGGGAATGGGATGGAGGATCTTTTCCCCTAAAGATTTTATTCCACCCAGACTAAGGCTTTGAGGTGAGGATAATGTGTTGATGTGATTTATTTATCCCTAGTGAGATAGGGACTTGACTTATTCCCTTATGCGTTGTGATTGATTGTCTTAGACCCATGATCAAATTATGTATATGCCAAACCCATGGAACATGTGGTGAAAATGTATTAGGTAATGAAAATGGAATAAATGATGTAAATGATAAAAATGATTGAATGTGTTAGAGTAAAGATTTTTAACTAATGGAATATGAGTATTCCTTTTTTATTGTTATTTAATTAGTATCAGCATGAACTATTTTTTTAAACAGCATATTTTGTAAACAGTGTCCTACTGAGTTGTATTCACAACCTTTTCAGGCTGTTTTGGGGTACCTGAGAAGATCTCATGGTTTCAGATCCGTACAACAGTAAGGGTCCTATGCTAGAGAGTTAATTTGGGCTTAGTACATGCATTGTTGAGGATATATACTTGGAGTCTAGACCTGTTTGGGAGTTCCACTATTGTCTTTAATTTTGGTTTTTGTTCACTTTGGCAATGCTTATCATGACATGACATATTTTAGTATTTGGTTGTGAACGTGCAACCTATTCAGGATATGGTTTTTTAATGCATGTCCATTGGCTATTATAAATTGTTTCTGTTATTCAATTGTTATCTATTAGGGATTACTATGGTAATGAGGTTATAGTATTCCCATGTGACTTATTATATCCTCACCACTAGTCGGTAACCTTAGGTGTTTGGGGAGGCACGCTTGAGGTCATGTGACAACTCGGCTCGGGGCATGAGTTTAGTGGATCATGGGTTGGGGATATTACAAATTGGTATCATAGGTGGGTTTGTTTCTATTTTCTTATTGTTTGGGATGGTATATAGTAGGTTAGGATGTCTCAGGCCTTGGTGATGATCTCATGCTTAGGAGTACCTAGCCCATGTATGAGGGAAATCTCAAGTCACCCAGTGTGGGAATTTTTGTTCTCAATGTGTGTTGTTATAGTTGAGTGATATTTCAAAATTTGGAGATTCACATGTTGTGTGGTGTGACTATTTTATGATATTTTTCTCATGGTTGTAATGGAATGAGGTTGTGGATTCAAGCATCATTTTAGGAACCTAAAGATATAGGAGGCAAGCATCATGATAATCACACACAGGATTGGTGTGTGGGGCATAGAGAGAGGAATTCATTTTATATCCTTGTGAAATTTGAAGAAAATGTTTTCTAATAATGTTGATTCAAGTGGGTAATTGGAAATAATATAAATTAATAGTTATGTAATTGTGTGTATAAAGAAACTTTTTGACCAAGTTAAAATTTTGGGTTGTGATAAATTGTAAATATTGAATGGTGTCTAAAATAAAAGTATTTTCATAGTGATGCTACAATAGTTAATGAATTTTTCCTAATGAAAGGAGTAAAT
This sequence comes from Viscum album, assembly GCA_963277665.1. Classification (NCBI taxonomy): domain Eukaryota; kingdom Viridiplantae; phylum Streptophyta; class Magnoliopsida; order Santalales; family Viscaceae; genus Viscum; species Viscum album. The sequence continues at coordinate 1,423,300,212 of OY728120.1, forward strand.
GAGTTAAAATGATGATTGTAACTAGTTTTGAGATGGGGAATGTGCCTAAGAGAAAATATTTGTGTTGTGAAAGAGAAAATGGTTTAAATGGGTGTCTCAAGAAAGATTTGTGATTAAGTAAATTGGTTTACCCAATTTCAACCATGATCTGCAGTATGGATAACATAGATTAGTGTTCTTAGTGTGATTATTATCGTTGGTATAGTCTATAAGGAGTTGGTTTTCTAAGTTTTATATTGTAAGAACTTTTCCATCTATGGCTTAATCATGTCAATCATTCTTCAAAGTGTTTGTTGAGGAAAATGTTTTGAATTATGGTCATGAATAAGGTAGGGAATTTTTAAATGTTGTGTGAATGGGGAGTTTAAAATGTGAATGTTTGAGTTCAAAAATGGTGAAGCTAATTAAAAAATTATATGTAATGGTGAAACTTTTGGGTGAACCAAGTAGTGAGTATTCCTTATGTGATCAATTTTACCCTTTCTATGGGTGGTTTGGGGTAGAGAAAGTGCCCTAGTTTAATACATTGGATTTGGGTTCTGATTCCATGTTAGTTATGATATGAAATATGATATTTTCTTAGGGAACCCTCAGTAGGATTGTGTCCTTTCTGTCATGAGGCATTGTTCAGTAATATGAGTGTGGAAACCCTTGTGGTTCATGACCATACAAAGTGTATATTCTACCTTAAATATGGTACCAATATTTTGTGACCTAGTGAGTGGGGACCTTGTGAGTTGTGTTTTGGACCCTAGAGAGGGTGTTTGGCTCATAGTTCTGCTGTATGTTTATGGTTACCTTTGGTGTGGAACCTAGAGTAAATGGTTGCTTGGTGCTCTAGGTGCATTGGGTATCGGAATGGGGGTGAGAGTGTCATTCTCAAACATTAATTTGTTCATGGATTGATGATTATGGTTTGTAAATAGGACCAATGTATTTTACTTATTTTGACTCTAGTTTAGGAGGTTTGTATCATTTTACATTCAAGGTGACCTATGAGAGAGGTCATATGAGTTTCTTAGTGCTTTTGGGTGTGTGTGTCGCAAAGGTGGGTGTTTTGGACATTGTCATAATGACATGAAGAGTGTTACCTAGGATTTTTTTCAGAGTTATAAGTGGGAAGTTTGATGGTTTGGTGATACAACACGAGTTATGGTTACGTGTTGACAGTTCTGGGGAAATAAAGGGTGACCTCATGGGAGGTGAGCCCAGTGATGCAGGTTCCATGGAATATAAAGCACGGGAGATTCTCCAAATTTGGAATTGTTTCATAATGAGTACCATAAAGTTTTGGTAAATGGTATAGCTTCTCCCAGGTTATTTCATAAGGTCACTCGAGTGCTTGTAGTCGGTTGTAAGGTTAGTTTTGAAGGGTTGTATTGCATGGATTCTCAACCCCTCTTTTGGATAATGGTTACTGGATACCTTGATATTGTTTTTAGGTGGAAGAGACAAGAGTGAATGAAGCATGGTTAGATGCTTTTTTTTATGGTGACACTCAAGTTGAGGGCAGTCACATGGCTGAGCTTTTCTGTATGAATAGTTTCATTGTTGGGTGAGATGTTGAGGATTCTATGGTTCCAATGGGGATAATAGACCAAGAGGCATACTAAGGTAGGTAAGTGGGTTTTGGTATAGGCACTTTTGATGCCTATCTTGTGTGAACTAAAGTTTTTTTAAGTGGGCAGTGATGAGATGATGTGAGACCTTGAGGTCTCTAATGTAGTCCAAATGTGGGTATGTGCTAGTAAGGTGAGATTTCAATCGGGATAAGTGCATTTCATTCTCTGGGAAACCAAAGTGAAAATCATGGCTATTTGAGTGCTCGTTAGTTTTTACTCATGTTGGGGACCTTTGTGTTTGGTTTTTAACCACCAGGGTCATTTTTAAAGAACTCGAGGGGTGTGGTGGAAGTATTTCTACACGAATTGTTGGTTCAAGACTACTTGGGGGATGATTGTCGAGTAGTGGTGAGTCTTGGTTTTCAATCATGCCAGAGCAGTGGTGGTTAAGTGGTGATGAGTTGTGTATGGTAGGGAAGCCCAAAAACCATGGATGGTCATGGTATCCCATAGTGGTAAGTGAAATAAATAAAGGATAAGTTGGTGGTAGTTTTCTTCAACAAATTCTTATCATACCTCAACCATTCATAATCATTCCCAACAACTTCACATCATTCCGGGTTTGTTGATAAGATCGGGATTTATGTCAAGAAACTTGAAGGTATTTTTTTGGTTTAGGGACATCATGGATTCCATTATTATGGGGGCGATGTATTTGGTTCTATATTGTGAGATGTACACAATTAACGGTTTTTGGGTGAGGTCCTCAGGACGGATCAGGTGTCGAAGAATGTTGTGGGTTCCATTGACGAATTCAAGGAATTGGAACTAGGTGAAATTCATTTTCTTTTTCTAGTAAGATCTAGAAATCCATTTATAAGTTGGGTTTTATCTTTTTATCGAGTTTTATCCATGGTGGTTTGAATTCTTGGAGGAATGAAATGGTAAAAACACTCCTAAGGTGGGGAGAAATAGGCGAATCCTAAATATGGGGAGGGGAAAGATGAGTTGATGTAGTGACACTAGGATTACATAGAGGCACCTATAAGGTGCACAACGGGTCTCCTATAGATTCCATATGGTCCTTGACTATGGTGGTTGATTGAGAAAATCATTGGATTTTGTCTCAGGGAGGTTCCGAATGAAATTTGAGATTCTTGTGTCTAGTCGTCAATGGGTGCGGTGAGACAAAACAACATATTGTGGAAATAGAGGTTGGGTTTTATAACACTAATGAAAATCAGAAGTAGACTCATTTAAGTATCTTTGGGATGTATTGTAATGTATTTAAGTTTTAATAAACCCTGGCTATGTGATCTAGTGTCATGCCAATGGTGAAGCTAAGTGTTCCAGGATTAGTCAGTTGGGGAAATCTCAGCTCATCTTGGAGAAAGGGATGGATATAGAGAGTGGTAAATCACCTTTTATGTATGTTTTGAAATGATAAGTATGTTTAAATTTTTGGAGTGGTTTGAGTCTAAACCTATCCTTATTTAGTTAGTCTATTAATTATGGGAGTGCTTGTGTTGGGAATGTTGATGGGGGTGGTGGATCACGATGATGGTTTGGAGGGAAGTGACGTCATAATGGAGGAATTATAATGGAATTTGGGGAATGATCTTGGTAGGTGTGTAGGATAATGGTAATAGGCTTCAAATCAATAATAATATTGGTAAGGTGAAAATGCGGTAGTGTTCCATCAGATGAAGATGGGTGTTCTAGGAAAATCCAGTCGAGGGTGGTCTAACATTATAAGGTAAAATGGAATGGGTGTGGTGAGCGTGACCCACCTCCAGTTTTCTGTTGTAGTAGTATGTTCCATTCGAAATGAAGTTTTACTTGAGTGAGGTCAATATGATCTTAGTCCTCATACGGAAGGTGTTGAAATTTCCTCCCTGAGGGTTTCAATAGTGAGGATGAATTCAAATATAGGGATATGTCCATATGGATGTTTGGGTACAGTGAGTTAGAAAACATCAGGAATGTTGTGCAAGTTGATTTCAAATTCTGGTGGTCTTCTTATTATAGTGGGAGTTCCAAAAAAATTAATATTGTGGATATAACCATAACAGTCAGGTGTTTGTATGATGATGTGATCAAATTTTTGAGCCAGAGGGACTCGAGTGACCACCATTTGGGTGAGTTGTCCTTGATGGCGAGCATTGGAATTAGTTTAATCGGATGAGTTCCCTAAGAATTATGGTTGTGTCTTGGATATATGGTTATAGAATGGTACTATTGGTAATTTAGTGGTGGAACTATGTTATTCCATATATGTGGTTGTAAGGACCTTGTGTTCCTTTGGGTGATATCACATTTTGGCCACCGTTGGAGTTTTGGAAAAAGAGTAAAATGGCACAAAGTGATTTGGGTCATGAGTTGTGAAGAGGGTCGGACGGATGGGGATCTGATTGGTTCTTCCATAATGGTATGATGATGTGTGTGAAGTTTTCTTGTTCTGCGAATTGGGCATCATTTTCTAGGATTTCCTATGGATTTTTAATGGTTGGTTATGTTTGAAGTCGATGCATCCAATGAGGAGTTTCTAGTTTAGGATTTAGGTTGTATAGAGAAAGTCTTATGGGGCAGGGTTGTGCCTTTGGTTCAAATTCTATAGTGGAATTATAATGTTCAATAAGAAACTTGGGAAATGTTAATGGATAGGAGGGCCTAGTGCCATGACCACCTTGTTTTGAAATCTCAGAGATGTTCGGGAATGCAACATGGGGACGATCCGTTATAATGTGGGGAGGTTGTAAGATATCGAAATTCATGAATGAATGTAATTATTTAAATTTTGGTTTTAATCTCTTTTTTTGGTAAATTAGATTCTTCCTGGGTGTTTGAAGATGATCAGGGATGTCCCGGGGGTCCGAGACATGAAATAAAGTAAAATTGGTACATTCTGTGCATGTTGCATGGTTTACGCAGGGTTAGTGAAAACCATGAGAGGGGGTGTCCAAACCATGAATCTTTGGATAGAGGAATTTTTCATGTTTGTTGTGTAACTTCCTGGATCCGGGTGCCACGCAATGGGTTCCCCGAATCCGATTTGCCACGTGACCTCAAACGCATTTCCTGAAATGCCAGAGGCTGCCGACTAGCAGCGAGGGCTCATGTCTTATAGTGGGGAAACTATGCCCTCATTTTTCATAGTGTAGCACAGCGGAAAGAATAAAACATACAACAATAGCGGAAGTATAAATAGTATATATATAACTGAAATGGATAACTGATGACAAAAAGGGAAACCATCAATCATATATATGAAGATGCAGCATGTCACTATTCTATAAAATATCCAGAACATGTTACACTGCAATACAATACATTACAACTGAAGTACAAGTACATAAATCAAAATAGAACAGCCTGTGACATCACAAGACAATGATCGGTCTCATGCTCTCATACACCCCAGCAGCAATCCAGTACCTGTATAAGGGCCCTTACCCTTATCTACACCTACAGAAACGTAATCTGTTTGGGCTGAAAATCATGACCCAAATAGGGGGTGAGAAATGAATCTCATTAGGCACCCACCAAAGGCATGTGCCCTACAGTGTGAAATCACGCAACAATAGTAAGCAGTATTAAAATGAAATAAAGTAATCAGTACTAAAAAGTAAGCAACTTAATCAGTTATATTTCCATTTTAATATCCATTTAATCATATAATTTAAAATATCACCACAGTGAATATTCAAAGTAAACACCAATGTCCTCAGACACGTAAACTCCTACCCTCAGGTAAAGAGAATCCAAACACAAGAATCTACCCACAGGCATACAGATATTTCCCACAGGTATAAGTAGTGTCGCCAATAGGCACAGAATCAACTACCCACAGGCATAGAAGAAGTTTCCCACAGGCTAGATAGTACAGTGCCCACAGGCTAATCACAACACTGCCCTCAGGCTAACAGGTAACCGGGCCATGCCCAACCTGTAAATAAGCATTACACAAACAATTCCTCTCAAGGAAATTCTACAATGATTACTTTAAAATCATACCCTCGGGTATCCTATCCAAATGGATAAATAGAGAAACGCACCCCCGGGATGGTCTTGGATCCAAGCACTGATCCCAAACAACAATTTTACAATTTTATTTAATTACCTATACAGTTATAGGTAGTTAGAATATCCACGGACTTAGCCACACGACACCCCAACATGGATTCGTGGCACTAAAATACACAAAACACACAGCAGTAGGAAAATAAACACCAAGCCACCTACCTTTAACACCAACGAACGATATACGCGAACGTCGATTCCAGAAACACCCAAAAACGACATAGATCTGATCAAGAAGAAAACTTGTTCAAACATAAATAACTTTCCCTTGGAAAAAATTGGTAAGAACATCTTAAGGAGAGCGGAGGTCTTACCCGTGCGGTTCCAACGAGATCATCCGAGGCGGAAACGGATTCCTGGTTTGCGATCGACGGATCCTCGAAGATTCGGTCATCCCCTCCTGCTCCTTCCCCGGTTCTAAGCCTTCCCTGTGAACAGGGGAGGCTACTGCCCATTTTAATTGAAAAAAAACAAAGTACACAGCGTGTATTTCCAAGTACATGGTGTGTACTTCCCATTTTTTAACTATTCCTCTAGCGGTTTCCCGCCAGCGTGGCAATGTTCACCTGCCGAGATGACTGCACAGCGTGTCTCCTTGAGTAAACGGCATGTTCTGTCGCACCGTTGGCCACCACCTTACTATTTTCCTGCCAACTGACTACACGATATGTAAGGGACCACTACACGGCGTGTAGTTGGTCTTTACACCCTTCGTCGCCGACATGGATACACTCCCTGTGTACTCATCCCACACAGCCAAAAGTACACGGCATGTGGAAAAGTACACGAAGTGTACTTCCAAAATTTGGTATTTTTCCCCATTCTCCATATTTTTTCAAAAACACTTAAGGAAAATAGAAAAGAAGAAACTCGTACCTCAAAAATAAGAACCGGGTTCTTACAAACATCCCCCCTTAAAGCAATTCATCCTCAAATTTCCCTTCCAAGGGTGGTGATGATGTAGCCATGACCAACTCCGGCCACTGAGCACGTACATCGGTCTCCCGCTCCCAGGTTTCGTCCTGCACTCGGCCATGCTGCCATAGCACCCGTACGAGAGGAAATGACCGGCCTCGGAGAACCTTCGTGCTCCTGTCAACGATACGAATCGGATTTTCCTCAAAGGAAGCATATATCTGAAGCTCAACCTCCTCGGGCTGAAGGATGTGAGACGGGTCTGAATGATAGCGACGCAACTGAGAAACATGGAAGACGTCGTGCATGGCTTGGTACCTCTGTGGTAACTAAAACCGATAGGCAACCAACCCGACTCTCTCCAGAATCTCAAATGGCCCCACATACCTTGGTGAAAGTTTACCCTGTCACCTGATCCGTCGGTGTCCCAACCTCAGAGAAACCCGCAAGAAAACCTGATCCCCGACCACGAACTCCAAAGTTCGTCTGTGGCGATCATCTTAAGACTTTTGACAAGACTGCGCGGTATCCATCTGCTTCTGAATCAACTGGACCTTCTCAGAAGTCTCATGTACGAGACGTGGTCCCAGCAAAGCTGCCTCACCTGCCTCTAACCAACACAAGGGTGATCGGCATGGCCTACCATATAAAGAATCGTAAGGTGTCATCTCAATAGTTTCCTGAAAACTACTGTTATAGGAAAAATAGACTAAGGGTATATGATTCTCTCAAGAGCCCCAAAAGTCTATGACGCATGCACGCAGCATGTCCTCAAGCACCTGTATCGTAAGCTCTGACTAGCCATCGGTCTGAGGGTGGTAATCTATGCTTAGAAGCACCTGTGTACCTAGTGCCCTCTAAAAACTCTGCCAGAAATGAGATGTAAAACGGGTGTCCCTATCTGAAACGATAGAATGAGGAACCCCATGAAGACGTATGATCTCTCAGATATACAACTTCTCGTGCTCGTCAAGACAGAAGGTCTCCCTGATCGGAAAAAAGTGAGCTACCTTCGTGAGTCTGTCCACCACAACCCACACTGCATCATTGCCTCTAGGTGACCTTGGCAACCCAGTCACGAAATATATCACGACATCATCCCATTTCCACTCCGGGATGGGTAACTGATGTAACAGCCTGCCTGGCCTCTAATGCTCCATCTTCACCTGCTGACAGGTGGAACATCTCGTAACAAAACCAGCTACATCCCTCTTCATACCAGGCCACCAGTACTGAAATCTCAAGTCTCGGTACATATTGGTAACCCCAGGATGAACTGCCCAAACTGAAGCATGAAACCCCCGCATCAGCTCCTCGTGTATATCCCCCGGAACCCATACTCGTCCATGGTAACGCAGTACTTCATCATCTCCTATCGTCTAACCAGGAGGAGGGTCCTCATTTTCACCGACTCCCGTAGAACTAGGTCTTTTGAATCCAATAGTTTACTCATCCTCACTCTATCCAGGAGGGTAGAAGTCACAGCTAAAGATGAAATATAAGTTTGCCCCTGACTGTCATGCACCTCCACACGCATCTCAGAGAACAAATCCATCAGCTGCCACTCATCACTGGCCTCCTGCACTGCCTGTATCTGAGTCTTCCTCCTCAGTGCATCAGGTACTACATTACCTTTACCAGGTGTATAGGCAAGCTCAAAATCAAAGTACTGAAGGTATTCGACCCACCTTCACTGTCTCATGTTCAAGTCACGCTGAGTAAAGATATACTTGAGACTTTTGTGGTTGGTTAAAACCACAAAACGTTCTCCTAATAGATAATGTATCCAACAGTTCAACGCATGAACAACTGTAGCCAGCTCGAGATCATGTGTCGGGTAATTCCTCTCATGTGGCCTAAACATTCGAGACCCGTATGCAACAAATTGATCACCCTGCATCAACAATGCTCCTAGCCCAATACCTGATGTATCATAGTAAACTGTATAGCTATTTCCTTGATATGGAAGTATTAGGACCGGTGATGATGTCAACCTTCCCTTCAGGTCCTGAAAGGTTGTCTTGCAAGCTTCTGTCCAAACGAACTTCACACCCTTCTTAGTCAGACCTGTCAACTGTGCTGCTAAGAGGTAGAAGTCATGTATGAAGCATCTGTAGTAACCAGCCAGCCCTAAGAAACTCCGAATCTCAAACATGTTCTTAGGTTTCTCCCAGGAAACTACTGCTCTCACCTTCTCTGGGTCTACTGCAACTCCTGCCTCTGAGATGACATGACCCAGGAAGTGAATCTGGTCCATCCAAAAGTGGAACTTTGAGAGCATAGAATATAGATGACTATCTCTTAATGTACTCAATACGATCTCAAGATGGGTGGCATGGTCAAGCCGAGTGTGAGAGTACACCAATATTTCGTCCACGAATACTTCCACAAAAGAGTCCAGATAAGGATGGAACACACGATTCATCAGAGCCATGAAAACTGCTGGCGCGTTTGTGAGTCCGAACGACATAACTAGGTACTTGTACAAACCATATCTGCTTTGAAAAGCTATAAGTATTATATCTGATGGTATCATGCATAGCTGATGATATTCAGATCTTAAGTCAATCTTTGAGAACACTCGTGCTCCATGAAGTTGATCAAAAAGATAATCAATCCTCGTCAAGGGATATCGGTTATTAACCGTCAACTGGTTTAGCTTCTGATAATCTATATAGAGTCTGAGGGTACCGTCCACCTTCTTAGCAAACAGGACAGGCGAACCCCAAGGAGAAGTACTGGGTCGGATGAAACTTTTTTCCTATAACTCCTCTAACTACCTCTTGAGATCCTGAAACTCTGGTGTAGCTATCCTATAAGGAGGAATGGACACTGGTGCTGCTCCTGGCACATTCTCAATAGAGAAATCCACCTCTCGTTCCGGAGGTAGACCTGAAAAGTCGTTTAGGAAGACATCCCTAAAATGATCAACCACTGGAGGGAAATCCATCTGACAAGTCCCCTGATCATCCAGATAAAAACTCGCAATCTGGGCTGTGACTCCACCTCGCCCATGATGCTCTAGTCCAGCTCGACTCACCTGAACATCCCATTCACCCTTGTATAGAAACTCTCCGCCCTCTGCTGACATGAAACGCACCCTGCGACGATAGTAGTCTACAAAGGCTAGAAAGGGAACCAACCTGTCCATCCTGAGAATGATGGCATAAGCTATCATCTCTAAGACATAGAGGTCCCAAAGAAAGTGACACCCACCAACCTCAAGGGGGAACTCCCTGCACTGATGCACACATGTCGTTCTTCTTCCCAACGGAGTGTCTAGTTTCATAACAGCAGAAGAAGAAGAAACACAGAGCCCAAGGCTCTCCAAAATAGGTACAGATATGAAACGATGTGGAGCACCCGTATCAAAAAGTACTGAAGATAAGATAGAATCTACTATAATAGTACCTCTGACAGTAGAAGGTTCGGTATCCGGCTCCTACTGGGTCTGTTGCACTGCATATGCCTGCCCAGTGCCACGGCCCGGTGACACAGCCCGGATACCCTAAGATGTCCCGCCCTGCTGCCTCTATGATCCTGGTGTCTGGCTACCATGGCCACAACCACCATCCCTGCTTGCTCGCCCTGACGTATTCCATTTCCATGACTAGTAAGAAGCCACTTGTCCTGCTCCCGCACGCGGAGTCTGCACAGAACCCCTCTCACTAGGAACTGGTGTAAAATCCCTATAAAAGTGCTACAGATGACCCATCATGCCACAAGCTCGGCACTCCACTAGGTCTCGTAAAAACCGTGGCCTCTTGTGCCCCTCTCTACCACAATGGTAGCACATGACCTGGCCACCTGAACCATTATTCTGACTGGTATTGCCACCCTGAGATAAGTTCATCGGTCTCTTCCTCTTACTAGTAGAAATAGTACCAGAAACTGGTGTTGAACCGCCCTGGCCCACACCACTAGCTTCCCATAGGTTCCTCTCTGTAATCATCTCCTGGTTTACTATAGCATGTACTGAAGGCAACCTGAAAACATTCACCAGTGCTCGAATGTCATATCGAATACCATTCTTAAAGTGTCTGGACCTCAACGTCTCATCACCCACCAGAATGGGTACAAAAAGTTGAATCTCGGTAAAGCGAGCAGAATAGTTCATCACCGACATAGCGCCCTACTGCAGATTCATGAACTCTCAAGCTCTATCTGCCCTCAGCGTCTCTGGAAAGAAGAAGTCATAGAAGAATACCTAAAAATCTTCCCACGCCATGTCCCTGTGATCCTTTGACTAGGTGGTAACATCCCACCACCTCTTGGCGGAATCACGCAGCATATAAGTCGCGATCTTGATCCTCTGCCCTGTAGGCGTCTCAAGATGCTCGAAAATAGTCCGCATAGACCCCAACCAAGACTCTGCAGCCTGTGGTCTGCCATCCCCTAAAAACATAGGTGGATGTTACTGCTGGAACGTACGTGTTAGCTTATCTATAGATGTGGCAGTCTACGGTGTCCCCTGAAAGGTCTGCATGAACTGCATAAAGCCTTCACGGAACTGCGCCTCTGCACCTATGTCTGTTATAACGGATGGCGCAGCATCTGGCTCTGCTAGAGGATCCACTAGTAGCCCATGGCCCACTATCTTTTGAGTATACTCATTGCCACTCTCCTGGCGAACAATGCGTGGTCGTCTCGGCTGCATGACGCTACAAGGTCAAATGCACACCTTAGAACAAGATTAACAACGACCGAAAACGAAGGAACAATAAAGGGAACAAGAGGAAGAAGGCATTTCGAGATTTGAAAAACAAGACTACATGGCATGTATAATGACTACACGGCATGTACTTCGCTTCTCCTCCCCTACCCAGTTCCTTCTACACGGCTAAGCCACATGGCTCCCTTTGAACAAAAACTACACGGCGTGTATAATATCTACACAGCGTGTATGGTGAAATTTTCCAACTGCCCGTGTCGTTTGTGACACGGCCGACTACTTAGATTGACACTACACGGCGTGTTACACCTGCACACGGCGTGTACACCACCATGTTTCCCTAGCCACATGGCTAACACCACACGGTCTGTCCTCAGACAATACTACACGGCGTGTCCCATAGGTACACGGCGTGTACTAAACGCGCTTCGCCGACCCGTGTTGTTAGTTACACGGCAGGTACACACAGCTCACACTGTACGGCATGTTCTATACACACACGGAATGTACTAGAAAGGATTACCCTGACCCGTGTTGTTGGTTATATAGTCGGGTCCCCAGTTCACACTACACGGCGTGTTCTTCAATGACACGGCGTGTTCAAGAAAAGATTACATAGGCCCGTGTTTGTTAGTTACACGGCCAGGTCTCCAGGTCAACACTACACGGCGTGTACAGAAGCTACACGGCGTGTTCTCCCCAAGCTCTTCCCTTCCCCGTGTCATCGCCCACACGGTTTGTGACACGGGAATAGACTACACGGCGTGTGCTCAGGGTACACGGCGTGTACTCAAAAAGTTTATTTTTCTTCCCGAACAGAAGACCATACAAGGCATTTTAAAGGTACTACATGGTGTGTATACTGGGTTTTCCAGATATTATGCCTCAGAAACTTCCTCGGAACCCAGAAAATACTGAAAAACAACACCTAAGTGTCACATTCCAATCTGTGAGGGCCCATACTCCCCATGAATAAAACTTTGACATCTTATCTGTGTTATAACAAAATAAACAGCTAATGATTCAGCAAATTCCGGTCAATGGGGGCCCATACACCCCAAAAACCAAAGTTTGGCATCCATTCTATCAACCGGATCATATAAAAATACCCTATCACATAGCAGGTATTTATCAAAGCAGTTATCACAACAGCATGCTTTTCTAGCACAATAGTTATCACAACAACATGCGATTTCTAATGCACCTACATGGCATGGAAACTATGCATGGCATGTGATTTATAGCATGTGCCTAAATGATGCATGAGACGGCATACCCTCATCTCATCAGGTTGAAACTAAATAGAACCCATGGATAAAATATAAACGGTACAATCACAAGTGCATCACCCAACGGTGAAATCAAATCAACTGTAAAATTTTCAAAATCAAAAGAATTGAAAAATATGAGGTAGACTGGCTTTTCCCAGTAAACGGGTTAGCTATGCCCGGGTATAGCTCATTACCAACTACCGTTTTAGTTCTATCTCTGACTATGGCTCCAAATAGTAAGTCAAAGAAAAGAACTCCTCTAATACAACTTTGTAATGTCTCGGATCCGGGTTCCACGCAACGGGTGCCCCGATTCCGGTTCGCCACGTGACCTCAAGCACATTTCCCCAAATGCTAGAGGCTGCTGACTAGCAGCGAGGGCCCAGCTCTGATAGTGGGGAAACTATGCCCTCATTTGTCAAAGTGTAGCGCAGCGGAAAGAATAAAACATAAAACAACAGCGGAAGCAGCAACAGTGTATATATAACTGAAATGGATAACTGATGACAAAAAGGGAAACCAGCAGTCATATATATGAAGATGCAGCATGTCACTATTCTATAAAATAGCCAGAACATGTTACACTGCAATACAATACATTACAACTGAAGTACAAGTACATAAAGAAAAAAAGAACAGCCCGCGGCATCACGAACCAATGCTCAGTCTCATGCTCTCCTACACCCCAGCAGCAATCAAGTACCTGTATAAGGGCCCTTTCCCTTATCTACACCTGTAGAAATGTAATCTGTTTGGGCTGAAAAGAAGCACCCAAACAGGGTGTGAGAAATGAATCCTAGTAGGCATCCACCAAAGGCCCGTGCCCAACTGTGTGAAATCACGCAACAATAGTGTGCAGTAGTAAAATAAAATAAAGTAAGCAGTACTAAAAATTAACCAACTTAACCAGTTATATTTCAATTTTAATATCCATTTAATCATTTAATTTAAAATATCACCACTGTGAATATTCTAAGTAAACAGCCAATGTCCTCAGACACGTAAACTCCTACCCTTTGGTAAAGAGAATCCAAACACAAGAATCTGCCCGCAGGAATACGGATATTGCCCATAGGCATAAGTAGTGTCTCCCATAGGCACAGAATCAACTACCCACAGGCATGGAATAAGTTTCCCACAGGCTAGATAGTACAGTGACCACAGGCTAATAACAACACTTCCCTTAGGCTAATAGGTAACTGGGCCATTCCCAACCTGCAAATAAGCAGTACACAAACAATTCCTCTCAAGGAAATTCTACAATCATTACTTTAAATGCATACCCTTGGGTATCCTGGACAAACGGCTAAACAGAGGAACGCACCCCAGGGGTGGTCCTGGATCCAAGCACTGATCCCAAACAACAATTTTACAATTTTATTTAATTACTTATACAGTTCTAGGTAGTTAAAATATAGACGGCCTCAGCCACACGACACCCCAAAATGGGTTCGTGGCACTAAAATACACAAAACACACAGTAGTTGGAAAATAAACACCATGCCACCTACCTTTAACACCAACGAACGATATACGCAAATGTCAATTCCAGAAACGCCCAAAAATGATGTAGATCTGATGAAGAAGAAAACACATTCAAATGTAAATAACTTTCCCTCAGGAAATAATTGGTAAGAACGACTTAAGAAGAGCAGAGGGCTTGCCCGTGCGGTTCCAATGAGATCATCCGAGGAGGAAACGGATTCCCAGTTTGCGATCGGTGGATCCTCGAAGATTCAGTCGTCCCCTCCTCCTCCTTCCTCTGGTTCTAAGGCTTCCCTATGAACAGGGGAGGCTACTTCCCATTTTAAGTGAAAAAAAACAAATTACACGGCGTGTATTTCCAAGTATGCGGTGTGTACTTCCCATTTTTTAACTGTTACTCTGGCAGTTTCCAACCAGCGTGGCACTGTTCACCTGCCGACATGACTACACAGCATGTCTCCTTGAGTACACCGTGTGTTTTTTCACATAGCTGGCCACCGCCTTACTATTTTCTTGTCGACTGACTACACGGCGTATAAGGGACCACTACACGGCATGTAGTCAGTCTTTACACCCTTTGTCGCCGACATGGCTACACACCCAGTGTACTCATCCCACACGGCCAAAAGTACATGGCCTGTGGAAAATTACATGGCATGTACTTCCAAAATTTGGGGTTTTTCCCCATTCTCCATATTTTCTCAAAAACACTTAAGTAAAAGAGAAAAGAAGAAACTCGTACCTCAAAAATAAGAACCGGGTTCTTACATGGTGCATGATTCTCAAACCATGTGGAGCTCCCCAAGTAACCGTGAAAACCCACTCCCTTTGGATAGTTTCTTATGCATGGTTTTCACATGGTTTGGAAAACTGTGTGAACAAACTGTGTGCCCTAGTAAAAATTGTAAAATTTACAGTTTTTACCTTATAGGGTTTTTTGATCCCCACCCAATTTCTCCCTTATATCCTCTCCTATCAACCCTAAGGACAAACCAAATATACCCAAGATTCCAAAGGGTGGTTCTCCTTTTACTATTGGTTGTTTGGAGTGTCGTTGGTTATGAATCGAAGATCTGGGTGATTTTAATCCCTCTATTATCTCTTTTTTTAGGGTTAGGGCTTGTATATTTGGTTATATTCATCCAAAGAACTAACACCCTATTTTTCCAATCGATTATAGGTTGGGATTCCAAAGGCTATTTGGATCTGGATTTATGGATATGATTAAGAGGGCGTTCATCATCAGATTTTATGAAGGTGGTCTATAAGTTATATCTCATAGTTTTGTTAAAAATTTATTCATGTGTCTTGAGATATTACTACCCCCTTATTGTTCATTTGTCACCTTAAGTAAGATTCATTAAAATGGTTGGAAACATAATGATTTAAAACCCTCATGATCCATATTGGATTCATTGAGAATTATTATAATGATTTAGGGCCACCTAAGGGGTGTTCTGGCATTCCTGAACCAATAAATTGTTAAGGTTAGGTGTATAGTTGATGTTTGATAACGTAGAGCCCATAAAGAATGTGTTAATATGATTTTATGAGTTGAAATTGGATGATGATATTTTTTTATAGGATTTTTAATGGCATAAGGGGTTGTTGGGTTGAATACTAATGGGTTATATGAACTATCAAATGGAAATGGGTAATTGGTTGATGGTCTAGAGATTATGAATGATAAATGAGTTAAATGGTTTAATTGAGATAGTGTATACTGGCTTATGAATTATGTTGAAATGACTAAAAGGATTATTTCATATGAATGATGAAAATTTTAACTTGGAAATGTCTTGTGAATTGAAGAATATGTAAATGGGTTGCATAAAAGAATTGATGAATAAAATGAATGGGATAACGCAAGGGAGATGATGAATTGGTTAAGTAAATTAACATATGTAAATTTTTAAATATGTTAAATGGGGTAATGTATGTGGATTAGTGAATATTATTAATGAGTTTACACAACAGAATTGAGAATTGGGCTCAACAGCTATTTAATATAAATAGAAAGTGGGTTAATGGGTTATGGAAATGTATTAACTCCTATGTTGAAGGTTATGGATTATGATTTCTATTTGTACTGGTTTTGTTTATTTGTGATATGGTATGTGTCTGTTCAATTGATAAATAAGTATGTGAACATAGATTGTTAGTGTTGGGTATTAACTTGAGGTTATACGTCCATAGGTCGAGTTAGACTAAGGCTCAAAACTCCACCCCAAAATGCATGGGTTAAGGAATGGGATGGAGGATCTATTCCCATAACAGTTTCATTTGACCCAGACTGAGGCTTTGAGGTGAGGATAATGTGTTGATATGATGTGTTTATACCCAGTGAGATAGGGACTTTACTCATTCCCTTATACATAGTGATTTATTGCCTTATTCCCATGTTTATATTAGGTATATTCCAAACCGATGGAACATATGATGAAAATGGATTAGGTAATAAAGATGGAATAAATGATTGAAATGGTAAAAATGATTGAAAGGGTTAAAGTAAAAATTGTTAACTAATGGAATCTAAGTTGTCCTAGTTTTCTAATTATTTAATTAGTACTAGAATGCACTATTTTTTTACATGGGATATTTTTCGGGCATTTTTGGGGGTGGTCTATTGCATTTTACTCACAACCTGCTTGGGCCGCCATTGGGTACATGAGTAGATTTCATGGTTGTAGGTCAGGATAATAGAAAGGGCATGTGATAGGGAGTTGAGTTGGGCTTGTGACATGTATGATTCATGATCTGAACTTAGAATCAAGACTCATTCTGGAGTTCCACTCTTTTCTTTACGTTGTATTTTTGTTCACTTTTGCATTACTTAGCATGACATGACATATTTTACTGTTTGGTTGTGGAATTTTACCTTGTATGGGAAATGACTTGTTATGATTATTCATTGGATATTATATATTATTTTAACTATTTCATTTTTATCTATTGGGTCTTACTCTACTAAATAGGGTATAGTATCCCCACATGACTTATTATACCCTCTTTTATAGTCGTCTATCTCTGGCATAGTGGGAGGTGCTCTTGAGGTCATGTGACAACTAGGCTCGGGGCACCGGTTTAGTGGCTCTCAAGTCAAGGATGTTATAATTGTGATAACCCAGTTAATTTTAATAATAAATAAATTTAATGTATTAGTAATATTCATAAATAAATTTTATGGATTCATATATAATATGACAATTTTACATGATTTTTCAGTCAGAAAAAAATGGTTTTGTTCTAGTTGGAATGTTTTCCATTAAATATATAGTTTCATTTAAAAATTAAATTTCTAAATTTTAGAGTTTTAAATTAAGAATTTTAATTTCAATATTGGATTTATCATATCAAAATTATCTTTTGTTTAATTTTTCAGATTTTTTTTTAACATATTAATTTTTTGAGTGAATAGTGAATGTGTCATTTTTTGTAAAACTCAAATTAATTCTCCCTAAATTATGTAATTTAAAATTCCAATTTATTATTGGAATTATATTTAAAATAAAATAATATCCATTTTATTGGAAATAATATTATTAATTTCATAGGAACTTATAATAATGTTTTTTATATTTATTAATGAGAACAATTCCACATTTTTTATTATGAATAGTAACCTTGATAAAAATGTTGTCACTATAGTAAAAGGGTGAAATGGGTTAATTAAGGATAAAACTAAGTGATAAGGTCATAATATATCATATTAAATCTTATTTTATGAAATTATTTTAACCCTTATCACCTAATATTCAAATAATAACTGTTTAAGATCCACTTTCCCATGAATAAGACTTTATAATATTTTAAAATAATGAATAATTATAAGAGTGTCACTCCCCTCACATATAAAGGGATGCCCTCTCTACTCACTTATTCACACAACTGGAGCATTTTATATAAACAAATACCAAACTAAAAACCTTCCCAATATCCCAACCCATGTATTAGAGGTCCTTTTCTCACAAAATATCTAAACTTATAAGTCTAATTGTGAAATCTAAATGAGGTTTTAAAAAGATGTATGACTTTTAACTGAGTGTTTTTATGTTTATTTCTTCTTATACCTCCTTAAAATATTCTTTAACCTTGATCGTATAATAACATTAGTATCTTCTATTTAATTAAATTTTATTTTTCTTATTGAACACCCCTTTTTCATTACCTTTTCAATCCCATAGGAAATGAAAACTTCACTCATCCATATGTGTGGATTACCACTACCACGAAATGATGTGTTTCGTTTTCCATAACTGACTTCACATAGATGGTTATAAATATGAAATTAATGAATATATAATATTTTTCTGAAATTATTATTATTATTAAAAGATAATATATCAATTACCTGCTTACCTTTTCCCTCCATTGGAAAATGATGACATATCTTGTCCATACGTGTAGAACACCATCTACACACAAAGATGTGAATTTTTTTTCATTATCACATCACATGGTTTTTTATAAGGATAAAAACAATGAATAATTATTATATTTATAAATTAATTATGACTTATTAAAGTTAAATTTTAGATAACTTATTTCTTTTCAATCAAGTAGAAAATTGAATTGTTTCTCGTGTGTATGTGTGGACTACCACCTCCATGATACAATGTATTTATTTTTTCTTCCACACCTTCCATGATCATTTTTAAAAAAATTAATATACGAAAATAATAACTTTATCATTATTAATATTATATATGAGATGTAACCATAATACATTTGAAATTATTCAGCCTACTAGATTCATTTTGGAATTATAATTCTTATGTCATCAAAATATCAACATAAACTTAATACATTTTTTAAATAAATAAAATAAAATAAAAAATGAAATGAATAAAATAATGATATAATAAACATGAAAAAATTACTTAATAAATTATAAAACTAATATAATTTTATAACTTAGGAGTTTATACATACAAATGAAATGATTTGGGACTTGAGGTAAGGGACTTTATTTTTTTAATCTAATTTTAAAGTTTTCTTTCACACTTTTTTCCTTCCATGTTATGGTTCTTTTAAATGTTTAAATATTGTTCTTATTTTTAATTAAAAGGTTTATAAAGGTCATTTTAGACTATTTTTACGATATTTACAAATGATAAAAAATTAATATTTTCAATTTTTTAAATATGAGATGTTTTTATCTTCTTATAAAGGTGTAAAAAAAAAATTTTTTAATAAATGTGGTCTAACTGCCCTTTCCTTCCATCATATAAATTATTCATTATAAAAATTCCTTTATAAGTTAACATGGTTTTTCAAAATAATATTCCATTACCACTCTTATAAGTATTTTTAGTCAAAAAAAAATTTCTAGGGAAATGGAAATCTCTTGTGATTTACAGGAGATAACTGAAGGTGTTATTTCTTATCGACTTTGATGCCCATTCAAATGAGTTTTATAGTTTAAGTGAAAGATATATGGGTTTTATTTATTCTATGGTTCTATAACATATTTTTAGGAATTATTAGTGTGACTGATATAGTAATAATGATGTTTGATACTGAAATAGCTCTCCAAAGCATTGGGTAAATTGGGGGAGTTTTCTAGTGATAGGTTACTCCAAAGAGATGTGGTGATTAGCTAGTTATTTGATTCCATTATTAGGGTTCTAGTAAGTTTTAATAAAGTATGATGTCTCAAGGTAGCTATATCACATGCTTAAAATATTTTATAAATGAAATCTTCTAATTTTAAAAGGTAAGAAAATGGGATTATGTTTTTCAAGGAAATGTATTCTTGAGTTTTAATGTTTTCTAAGAAACCCTTATGATTATGAATATGTATTTTGATTACATATAAAATGTTTTATGAACTCTATTGATAAATTAAGTTATTTTCATGGGAAATTAAAAAGATATTTGAGCTTAAATTTTTATTAAGAAAAAGGAAATATTTATTATGGATTTTTTAAGTTTACATATGGGATAATAGGTTTATGTTCATTTATTTCCCTTACTAGACTTCTTTTTACTCATCCAAAATTTTTATATTATTTTCTCAAGGTCTAAGTATGAGTTTTAATATTAATAAAGTTATAGGTACATTCATGGGAGATACCTTAAATGAAGTGAGAATTTTTTTAAAAAGAACATGTTTACTCTAAAAAATGGGAACTGTGTAGAAATTTACACACTTTAATTTAAAAGATTTTATAATTATCTGAAAATAAAAACCTAAAAAATATTTGTGATAAAGTTAGTGAAATATACTCCATAAATCATGTAATTTATGGTATAGTAATTTTTAGGTTGTTATAGTTTGTATCAGAGCAACAATTTTGATAAATTTAGAGTATGGGATGACATTAAATATACACTTAATAGATTAAAATTTATGATTATATTATAATCATATGGATTTCAAGGATTTTCATACTGATTATTATGATCTATGTTTATTCAAAAAAATCATATAGGAATCAAGGATGTTAAGGTATAAAGTCATCAAGAGGATATTATACTTCTAATCTAACAACCTCAAATGGTTGGAATTGGAAAAAATATATTTATAACTATTTTAATAGAGTTATAATATTATATTAATTGATTTACTATTATAAGTGATGACCAAATTCTATATAGAATAATATTCTGATAGTAGGGAATTTTATGAAAAGGAATCCTTCGACTTTTGGTGGATCCCTAAACATAGTGAAAGATGAAGTATACATTAACAATTTAAAGAATATATTTTAAGTTTTGAGATATTCAAAACATTATATAGTAACTTGTTTTATTTATCATTTTAAAGGTTAATCATATCAATGGTGGTCTTACATTAAATACATAAACGAAAAAATTGTAAATTTATTTCATGGAATGGATTATATTTAATTATCTCTTCCTTGAAAATTATTTTCCTTAAGTTATTCAACTTTTGCTGAAACAACAATTTCTAGAGTTAAAAAATTGAATAGGATTTTTTTATATCCTATGAATAAAATTTCACTTAATTTTATATCTATGCACCAAATTTTATTATGGACCATGATATTAAAATTGATCTATTTTACTTATGATTAAAGCTAAGTTTATGAATATGTGTAGTTAATCATGAGTTAAACAGTTATGAGAAACTTTTGTAGTGTACTATGAAAGTTGAGATACAGTTCGTGGGCATTTAGAAAAATAAGGATAAAAATAGATATATGTAGTGGGGAAATGGGGAATAATTCATCAAATAAACCTTAAGGTAAGAAACCTCAATTACCATCTTGTGATAAGTGTGGTAATAAGAATTATATGGAATGTATTATGATATTTTGGAATTTTTGTTGATGTGGAAAGATTATACACATGGCTAGTGACTATAAAGAAAATATAAATGGTAAAGATCATGCTGGTAATGAGTATTAGGGAATGAAAATTTTTAATTTCAATAATATGGTTCATTATATGAATTTGTTTCCAAAGAAATTTATGAAGGATGGTGGTCACTAAGATTGTAACTATAAAGGCATGTAAATATTATTTCTTATTTATAGGCCACAAAATAAAGTGGTTATAGGTATGTTACTTATTTAATCTAAGTATGCCAATGTATTGTTTGATTCGATATCTACAAATTCATTTGTTTTCAAGGGAATCTCTTAGTAAAATAGAAATATTACCTCAAGAAATAGAGAAAAAAAATTTAAAAAAACTCTTGGGGGAAGAATTAAAGTAATAACGATTTATATGAATCTTCCTTTGATTATTTATGGAATGGTTTTCTTACAAATCTTATTTTCTTCCCCATTGTTTAGTTTAATGTAATTCTAGGCAGTTATTGGCTTTCATTTTATCATACTAAGACAGATTATAGAGTTGAATAAGTCATATTTAATCCTCATATTGATTTTTTAATTTAAATATAATAATTAGTTTATACCATGAATAATATAGAAATAATACAAGAAATTGATTAATGTTGTGAATAATAATTATCTTGTGCACATTTTTGAATATAAAGAAAACCTTAAAATACAAGATGTTCCAATTTTAGAAGAATATATGGACATATTTCCTAATTATTTTCCCAATTTTATTCCTAATCAAGATGTTGAATTTATAATTAACTTGCTTGTTGATGCTAAGAAATTTTTAAAACATCCTTATTGAATAGATTCAATTGAGTTGTTAGAATTTAAAAAGAAACTACAGAAGTTTCTTTATAATTTTTTCATCCACCCAGGACGTCACATTATGGATATATTATTTATTGTTAAATACTAGTACGGTTCAATGAGACTTTATATTGATTATTGAGCACTCAATAACAATATTGTTAGGAACAAGTATCATTTTATTCATATTGATGACTTTTTTGATCCTCTATAGGAAGTGTGATATTTTTCAAAGATTGATATGATTTATATGTACTCTCAACTAAAATTAATGTATGAGGACATTATGAGGATGAAATTCAAGACTTTGTATGGCCATTATTAATTTTTGGTTATTAATTTTGGGTTAACAAATTCAATTTCTATATTTAGGGATCTACTGAATAGAGTATTCCATGAATACTTGGAAAAAATGGTTTTTTATTGATTATATTCTAGTATATTCAAAACTCTATGAATATCACAATAAACATATAAGGATAGTTTTTCAAACTCTAAAATAAAATAGGTTTTATGGAAAATTTAGTAAATTAAAATGTTGGTTATAATGGATTTTATTAATTGAATGTATTTTTTCTAGAGATAGAATAAAATTTCATCCTGTTAAGACTAAATTGGGGAAATAGTACCCAAGACTTACAAATGTCATAGAAAAAAGAATGTGATGAATATTTTTAGGAATTAAGAAAAATATTGGTTAATCCTCATGTGTTTTCATTTACATATAGAAATCAGGATTTTTTTATTTACTATGATTCTTATTTTAAGGGATTTGTTTATTTTTTGATGGACAATGATTAGGTTATTGTGTCTACATCTTATTAATTGAAACCTCTTGAGAACTTTAGTTGGTTACACTAGTTTTTTATTTAAAAATATCAAGGAATCATCTATATGTAGATAAAATGAAATATATACAAATAATAAAAGTTTTAATAATGTATTCTCTCAAAAATAGTAGAACATGTGATAGATAAGATGGATAGGATTTATTGAGGATTACAATTTCACTATTCAAAATCATCCAGGTAATTAAAACAAAGCGGATTAAGAATTGAGATGAAAATATAATTCATCATTAATTATGATATGATTGTAACATGAACCTTTAGTTAACGATTTAATACATATTGGCATGGAAATTTTGTGTGCTAAAACTCCTTCCTTTTTTGATCAGATATCAGTGAAATTATCTTTTTCACACAAAATTTTGTATGCTCTGAAGGAAGATTATGGTTTTCAAGAAAGATTAGAATTGGTCAAAAAGGGTAAGTTTCATAAGTTTAATTTTTATAAATAAAGTATTATAAAAATTTTAAATAGGTTATATATTATTTTTTATTCCAAATTGAATAATGTATTATTAAGTGAAGTTTATAACTCTCTATTTTTCATCCAGGTAGCACTACAAAATATAGATACCTTTAGGAATAATTTCTATGGGAAGATACGAAGAATAATATAGATAATTTTACCATGAAATTTTTGACTTTTAAATATATTAAAGATAAATTAAAACTATTGAGGGAATGATTCAAACATTCTTAGTTCAACAATGAAAATAGGGGAACATATACATGTATTTTTTAGTGGGATTGCTGAATACATCTTGAGTTAATAATGTGATTTGGGTTATTATTTACCATTTTACTAAATCTACTCATTTTATACCTATTTGAGATGCTCTATATTTGGATCAACATTATAGACTTTGTCTTAAAAAATATTTAGGTTACATAGAGTTTCCCTCCCCATTTTATCTAATCGTGATCCTAGAATTACATTAAATTTTTTTAAAGTACTTCATAAGTCGATGGGTACTGAATTAAATTTCATTACAGCTTTATATCCTCAATATAATAGAAAGTAATAAATTATAATTAAAACTTTAGAGGATATTATTTGAGTTTTATAATTATATTATCAGGGAAGTTATAATTAGCATCAATATTTAGTTGAACCTTTTTATTATAAAAGTTTTTATTCTAGTATTTATATGGGACCTTTTAAGGCATTATATAGAAAGTGGTGTTAGACTCTAGCAAGTTGGGATGAAGTTGGTAAGAGGAAATTTTTTATACTGGAATGTGTAGAAGATATGGTTGAGAAGGTAAAAATGATTCAGCACCACATGAGGGTAGCACATATTTGAAAAAATAGTTATATAGATAACCAGATGAAAACTTTTCAATTGAGGTAGGTTGTCATTTCTTTCTTAAAATATCTATTTGGAAAGGTGTAGTACATTTTGTTAAAAAAAAGAAAGTTAAGCCCAAGGTTCATTAGACCTTATTAAATTATAGATAATGTGGTATCAGTTATTTACCACGTATCTTTACCTCCACATTTATTTTAGGTACACAATGGGTTTCATGTTTTATTTCTAAGGAAGTATATACCAGATGCATCACCTATTTTAAGCCTTGAAGTGGTATGGTTAAAAGAGAATATCTCTTATGTGGAAAGTCTAATTCATATTATTGATCATAAAGATAAAGTTATATGGAATAATTAAATTCACCCAATATTTTTTTTATGGATAAACCATATGATTTTTTAAGCAACATGAGAGTTAGAAAATGTTATTAGGAAAAAATACCCTGAATTGTTTAAGTAATGAATAAAATTACAAGGAAGTAATTTCCAAAAGGAGAGGTAAATGTGGAAACACTTGTAATTTTAATAATAAATTAATTCCATATATTATTAATTTTCATTAAAATAATTTATGGATTCATATATAATATGATAATTTTATATGATTTTTTAGGTAGAAAAGAAATGGTTTTATTCTAGTCAAAATGTTTTCCATAAAATATATTATTTTTTAAAAAAATTAAATTTTTAAATTTTAGAGCTTTAAATTGGTAAAATGAACTTAATTTTTGGATTCAGCATATCAAAATTATTTTAGGTTCAATTTTTTGGATTTTTATAAAAACATTGATTTTTGAGTGAATAGTGAAAATACCGATTTTTGCAAAAATGAAATTTATTTTATTTAAATCAAGTAATTTTAAAGGATTATTATTTTTTAATTTGGTTTAATATTTAAATAATATACCTTTGATTTAACATTATCTAACTAATCTTATAGGTTTTTTCATTATATTTTATTTTTGGAATAAGTTTATTTTTAGGCTTAAAAAATCATTTTTCAGAAAAACTAATTTTCATTGAATTTTACATTATTAAATTAATAGAAAATTATACCACTTAAATAGATTTAATTTTGAAGGATACATTTAATATTTTTAATCAGAAGGTTCAAATTTTTTAATGATTTCAATTTCTTTTGTTATCATTGTGAATAAAAAACCATGGTAAAAATGTTATCACCATGGTAAAAGGGTAAAACATGTTAATTAAGATTAAAACTAAATGATAAGTTCATAAAATCTCATATTAAATATTATTTTATGAGATTATTTTTCACCTTATCACATTATATTCTAATTTTAATTGTTTAATTTCCATGTTTCCATGAATAAGACTTTATATTATTTTAAAACTTTGAATAATTTCAAGAGTGTCACTCCCCAAGGGAACCCCGCCCCCTATCTTCTCTTTTTCACACCAGTTGAGCCTTTTATATCAACCAAGACCCACCTAAATACTTACCCAATATTTTCCTACTCCATATCCTATAGGTCCACATGTCACCAAAGGATCAAACCAAGAAGGCATAAGATGTATACCAAATGATTTTTTCAAAGAAGAAGTATAACTCTTAACTTAATGTTTTTATGTTTATTTATTCTTATAAATCCTTAAAATAATATTTAAAATTATGATATAATAACATAATTATATTATATATACTTAAATTTTATTATTTTGAGGTCAAAACCCTTTTTCATCTCATTTTTAACCTATTGGAAACAAAAACATCAATCATGTGTATATTGGGACTACCACATCCACAAAGAGATGTGTCTTCCTTTCAATCACCACTTCATATGATTGGTTATAAAGGTAAAATTAATTAATATATAATATTTTCATTTAATTATTATTGTTTTTAGACATAATATTTTAATTACCTTCTTACCCTTTCCTTCCATTGAAAAATGATAACATTGATTTTTTGTATGTGTGGAATACAACCTCCATGAAGTGATGTGATTCGTTTTTCATTACCACCTCCCATGGTTGGTCATAAGGATATAAATAATGAATAAATATAACCTTAAATATAATTATAATTATATAAAAATAAAATATTATATACCTTATTTATATTCAATCCAATGGAAAGTGGAAACATTGCTCATGTGTTTGTGTCGACTACCACCTCCATGATATGCTGTATTTTATTTTTCACATACAGATTCTGTAGATGGTTACAAAAAAATTAATGTATAAAAATAACAATTTTTTCATGATTAAAATTCTATATTTGATGAAACCCTAATATCTTTGACCACAATCAAGCTATCAAATTCATTTTTTAACTTATAAACTGAACGACCTCAAAACTTCCAAAGTGAACTTAATAATTTTATTAAATAAATAAAACATTAAAAAATAAATTAAATAGAATAATGAGGGGATAAATATGAAAATAAATTTAATAAAGTATAAAACTAATTTAATTTTATTACCAGTTAGGATATACATATGAATGAAATTATTTGGGACTTGAGAAAATATATTTTCTATTAAAAATATTGTTTTAAATATTTCCTTCCATCCCTTTTACTTAATTTTAAAGGTTTCTTTAAATATTTGAATAATTTTTTTTATTTTGGATTTAAAATTTGGTAAATATTAATTTTCAAAAAAATTAATTTATTTACAAAATATTAAAGAGAAATATTTTCAATATTTTCAATATGGATTATTTTTTACTTTTTATAAAGGTAAAAAAAAGATTGTTTTTAACATATTTGGCTTGACCTCCACTTCCCATTGTGATAGATTTTATTTATTATCATTATTCCTATAAAAAATAAAACGATTTTTCAAATAATATTTTATTCCCACTCTTTTTATAATTTTGAGTTATAAATTTTTTTAAGGAAATTTAAATTTCTTCTCAATTATATGAGATAACTAATAGTGTTATTTATTATAGACTTGAAAGAAAATTCCAATGAGTTTTATAGTTATATATAATTATATATATGTTTTATACATTATATAGTTCATGTAAATTTTTATATGAATGATAGGATATCCTAATATATCTTTGATGATGTTTGGGCTTAGAATAGCTATGCAATGCATTTAGTAAAGTGACAGAGTTTACCGATGATAGGTTACTCTTAAGATATGTAGGAATTGTCTGGGTAGGTCATTCCATTATAAGAATTTTTTAAGGTTTAATGTAAGGATTATTTAATTAGGAACCTACATGATATGTCTATAATGGTTTATAAATAAAAACTTTTTTATTTAAAAATTTAAGAAAACGGACTTATGTTTTTCAGAGAAAGGTGTTATTGAGTTTTCATGTTTTCCAAAAAACCCTTATGATTATGAATTTTCATTTATTATTGAATATGAAATTTTTTATGAAATAAATTTATAAAATAATTTTTATTCATTAAAAAATAAATAAATATTTGGGCTTAGAAGTTTATTATGAAAAGGGTATACTTTTTATGCATTTTCCAGGGTTACAAATGGAAAAACGGGTTTATATTATTTTATATCACTTGATGAGATTTCTGTTACTCATACCACAGTTTAAAATGTTTTTAATAGGTATTAAGTATGAGTATGAACATTAACTATGGTGAACCCAACCTAGATACCCTCTCAAACTAGTACCCAACTCAAACCATCACATGTCCGAATGGCATTTCTGATCCCCATGGGCTTGGGACTAATACCCAAGCATCAAACAAAAACTCAAGGGAATGATTTCTCTCAAACTAAAGAAAAGGCATGAAATATATATATAATATAGAGAAATAGTTTAAGAGATAAATATATTATATAATTAAAATAAGAAAATGTAAACGATACAACTCAAATTAGTCAAAACATCCCAAATTACAAGTCCAGCATCGAAGGAATACTAAATAGAAAATTGAATCCTCTATGTTATTTCATGGGAAAATTCCCAACATCTCCCCACTAGCTACCCAGATAAATCTAATAGAAACCATATCGCCTCACTATGGCTCATTTCCTTAACATTCATCAAAATATATACAAAGGTCTACACACTACTGAAGGTTTGAATACAGTGTGATCTAACGGGATTAGTAGGATCCTACAAAAGTGTTCTATAACAAGTATTTGTACGATAATCTATACATTCTCAACTTTAAAGAAAATAAGGCATGATAAAAACTTTACAATTTTTATATCAAATCATGGAAAAAACTTTAATTTTTCCTTTCTCTACACTTCCAAAAAAAATAGGTAAAACAGTTTCAAATCACTTCATATATATATATATAACAAAGCAATCATATCAAATAAAAGTTGGTATCGGATGTCATTTCAAACCCAATACTAATCAAATCACAGGTAACATCACACCAAGGATCAATATAGGTTAATCTAGAAGACTAATCGTACCACAATCTAGTGCACAATCAAGTCCTTAGAACATAGGCCTAAGGAGCATAGAAACACCCCATGAGAGAATACCATGATAATTTCAATATCAATTTCCTAGAATAATGTGCCTAGGGAACATAGGAATACTCTATGAATGAACCCCCTAATAATACATAGATGATGGCCCTAAGTTAAACGTTCCACCTAAGTACCCAAGGCTTCCCATGTTATACTTTTTCCAAACCATTTCATCAAAATCATGCATTAAAAACCATAATAGAAATCCATTTCACAATTATTTGGAAATACCTTTTCCTTTTACGAAACCAAGGGAAACCCCATATTTTATCCAAAACCTATTTTCCACGCACACAAATCAACCAATCAATCATGTAATTTCCTTTATAAAATAATTTATAAAACCATAGAAATACATTTCATCCAATATAGGCTATATACAAAACCACCTACCTCAAACTCAGGGTTTCATACACCCACAATGGGATCCACTAATAAAGTAAAACATAATGAAAAAAATATAGGTCCTCGAATGAATCCTCACATTATCATAATTGATCGAATAAGAATAATAGTTGGTGGAGAAGAAGAAGCAACACATGCCTCAATAAACTTGCATTCCACACCACAATAAATGAAAGGATTAGCCTTCAAAGGAATATCACATGATGGATATATATTAAATAAATAATAATAAACACAAAATATCAAAAGATACATAAAATAAACAAAATGGGGATACCGAGATAGAAGGCAATGAACAAGAAAAAAGGATTAATCACCTTGATAAAATCACCACAACCTTAATAAGGATCAATCATTGAAAAAAAATGAAAGGATCAAACATCTCTAAAATGGTCTAGGAGGGATCCCAAGTTGAGTGAAAATAGTCCTTCGGATGAATTAAATAATAAATCATTCGTATGATTTCCAAAAATCCCAACTCGAGAGAATTTCATGGTATGAATCCTATGTTCATGTCATGTAATCCATGGTGCACAAGTATTCTGATAAAAACCCATCACCTTTTTATTAAAATACTTATTTTTACCATTATACCGTTTTTAATACACATTCATTGTGGGTAATATTCATGCCTTACACCAATTCATGGAATCATCTAGGTGCCCATTACATGGTGTATAAACATATTACACTACATATAAACTTATAATGCCCTATATCAGTTTACATATTCTATTCAGAGACCAATATGTGGCATATAATCACTTTACATAGTGTCTATTTATCCTTTAGACCAACAAAATATTAGTTTCAACTTGAAATACACAAAAAAACTCTAGTATTCTCCAAACTCTGGGGGAACCCATTAAATAATTTTAACACATTTATACATAGACTCCATGTAAAAAATGTACATCCCAGTAATTTAGGTCAATATAACCAATAAATGAACCCCATACTTGGGAGTCTCAATACACACCTAAATAAAAAGTGAAATGATAAGAGATAATAGAAATTCCTGAAAGCAGTAATTGGATGTTACAAACTCCCCACCGTAAGAATTTACATCCCTAGTAAGTTATGTGTAAGAATGATGTATAGAATGGAGTTGAAGATACTACTCACTCATCAACAACTCATGCTAATAAGTGTTATGAGTATCTAATCCATGTTTCCAAAATAATCATACCAATGGAATAAAATTCCCAAGAAATACTTTCACTTAAAATTCAATGATCTCCACTGGCTCTTCCACAACAAAAACATTTGGCTCCAACTCAATCTCTTCCCAACTCAAATTGTGAGAGGGGTCAGGATGGTATTTCTTGGGTTGTAATATATGGAAAATATCATGAATTTCCATTAATTTTACTAAAAATTACAACCAATAAGAAACCTTCTCAAGATTCTTAGTGATCTCAAATGGACAAACATATCTCAGAGACAACTTTCCCTACTTTCAAAGATGATGGTGACACAATCGAGGTAAAATTTTCAATAAAAACCAGTCACCTATAGAAAACTCAAAAGGATAATAGTACTGATTTATATAATATTTCTATTAGTTTTGATCTATCACTGGATATCAAAGTATATCCTAAAACCTCCCGTATTTATCCTGAACAAAACTTAGTCACACCAAAGAAATTTTACCCACCTCTGCCCAATAAAGAAGTGATCTACATGGGAGACCATACAAAACCTCAAAGGGATCCATTCTAATTGATGTATGATAATATTTGTTATAAGAAAACTAAACTATTATTATATGGTTATCCCAAGATCTATTAAATCCAAGACAAATTCACAGATTATATCCTCTATGATCTGAATAGAACACTCTATATGGCCTTCTATTTGTGGATGGTAAGATATACTCAACCTGACCTGAGTCCACATCGACTCTTGGAGTCTCCTCTAGAACCTTGAAGTAAACCAAGGATCCCTATAAAAAATAATGGTATAAGGAACCCCATATAACAATATAATCTCATGCACATACAGCTTACCTAGATCTTTAAATTTAGTGGTGTCCCTGATCAGAATAAAATGATATGACTCTTTCAACCGATCAACCACCACCTAGACAGCATTATTCTCTTGGGGAGTCTATGGTAATCCAACAACAAAGTCTATAGACATCACATCCCATTTTCAAACCATCATTGAAAGAGGATGAAGAAAACTAGGAGGTATCAAATGCTCTATCTTTATCTTTTGGTAGGTGTAATAGTGGTACACGTAAATAGAAATGTCTCGCTTAATACCCGACCACCATAAATGTTATATTATGTCATAATACATCTTTTTAGTGCTTAGATGAATATACCATGATTAAATATTTCACTAAAATATAAATAATCTCCTCAAATGTTCTTGGATGACAAAATAATTCCCAAATTGAAGGAATCCACCTAAAGAGAGAGACTAACCAGAAACAGTCTTCCCACCATAAAGGGTCTCTCAAATTCCTTTGAACTTATCATCCAATTGTTAAATCTTTATAATAGACTCAAAGAGAGATGATGATAGCTGGACACTAACCAAAACCGTACCAAAAACATCCACTTGATCATCCAGGTGAAATTGATTAAAAATCCCCATAAGGTTCCACTCCTCTTTCAAGTCCAAAATAGATTATGATGGTATGTTCCTCTTAAGATCATATTCTATAAAACTCCCCATCCATAGGGTGTATTCAATGTAAAATTAAAATATATGAAGTTATTCCACCCACCATTTATATCTAAGATTTAATTATTTCTGAAAAAATATTGAGCTTAGACTCTTATGGTTATAAAATATTGTAAACGTCTCCCTAAATAGATAGTGATTCCAAAACTTAAGAACATGCATAACTATAAAAAGTTATTAATCATGAGTGAGGTAATTCTTCTCATGAAATTAAATAAAAATATATCCATAATCCAACACATGATAATCTTTTATAAGCACACAACCCAAACCAATGTTAGAACCATCATAGAAAACACCATACCCCTTACCAGGATCAGGTAAGATCGGAATAGAAGATGATATCAAAAGTCATTTTAGCTCATCAAAAGAGGACTAACCGTTTTTATCCCATATAATTTCACTCATTTCCTAGTAAGAGTATACAAAGGTGATTCCAACTTTAATAAATCCTTGAAAACCCATTGATAATGTCAATAAAGACCAAGGATACTTTTAATATCAAAGGTGTTACATGGTTCTTCCCAAGACAAAATAGCCTCCACCTTCTCATGAACAACTGATAAGTTATGCTAAAAAACACATACCCAAGAACATTTCTTATTGGATATAGAAATTTCATTTTGAAAGGCTTTAATATATATGGTGACTCATTAGGATTTCTAGAACCAAACCCAAATGGTGATTTTGCTCGCACTTGGATCTCGAATATACCAAAATATCATCCATGGACACCAACAAAAAAGTTTCAATATACTCATGGAATATTTAATTCATAAAATCCATGACAAATAAAGGTGTTTTAGTCTAACCAAATGGCACGATGATATATTCATAATGTTCATACCTAATCCTAAAAGTAATATTATGTATATCAGAATCTAGAACTCTGAGCCGATGATAACTCGATCAGAGATCAATGTTTGAAAACCAATTTCCCCCTATAACTGATCAAACAAATCATTCATAGGATAGAAATGAGACTTATTCTTAACTGTTACCTAGTATAACTTTTGATAGTTCACACATAACCAGATTGAAACATATTCCTTTTGGAAAAGACCATAGGGGATTCTTAAGGAGAAACACTAGGGCTAACAAAACCTTTTGGAATCAAATCATCCAACTCAATCTTGAGCTCTTTCAGCTCCACTGGTTCTATATGATAAGAAGGTAACAAAAACCAGCTACATATAATCCACCAGTTTGACCATAAAATTTATCTCCCTCTATAGAGGAAGCCTATATAAATCATCTGAGAAAACATTAGTAATGTACCAAACAATAATGAGAAGATCAATAATAAAAGAAACTTCATTGAGATCAACTACTATAGTAAAAAAACAACCTCTTGGTCTCTGTAAGGGAAGGTCCTATACGACTTTACCTCAGATCCCACTCTCCTTAGAACACCTAGGAGCACCAATCAGAATCATTAAATGATACATGTTGATGATAATATTCAACCTTTTAAAAATGATAAATAATCTAATCCATATTGATGATGACGTCAAGTAGATATATATCAATAATAAGTACATCCCAGACTGACATCGCCTCATCTATCGATAGAGAACAAGAAGGATATTGAAACCCCTGCTCTTTCCTATTACTAAGAGGTTTTTCTAAATGCATAACAAAGAACATGATCTTATTCATATGTTGAATAATATCAACAAGTCATTCAGATATAAATGATTGGGAAGCACCAGTATCTAAAAAAATCAATACTGGAGATTCAATAAATATGGTACCTCTCACTATCGATGGACCTACATCTTCCACCATCCGAAACTCATCAACTTTATGAAGATGTTTAATTACCTGGGACTATGTATATATCTCTATAGTCTTTGAAGAATATGACTGTGTTGTAGTATCCCCTAGAGAAGATTATCCATGACCATATCGAGGCATATACATAGACTAATAAAAACTGTGTGGATGGCCATAATGTCCAAAATTGTTACACATATTTGTAGGTGCATAAAAATAATTTTGGGTGTGTCCAACATTTCCACCATGATATATTTCCAAGGGCACACTACTAGCTATAATTGAGGGTGCAGAGAAGGCCATCCACAGAGAAACACCCCCACCACTCCTGTGATGATCTTACCACTTCTTATTTTTTCACTTGATTTCCACTAATATTTTGAGTAGGTGGAAGATTGGGAGAATAATAACAAATATATCCTTCCATTTTTATCTCTTCTATCATCACACTATCTATCATCTAAAAATAGGTCAAATGCTTCAGCATAAATACATGTGATCTGATATCTAGTCGCAAACCCTAAATGTTCTTCTGAGCCTCAATTATGAATAATGCACACTTCATATTGATACTCTCAAGTTTATCCGGGAAGTAGAAGATTCGATCAATCTTTTTCAGCCAGTTATTTGACTCTTGAGGTTCAATTGTACAATTAAAAAATTGTTTCTTCTCATGAAATAACTTCCATGATCGATTCCATTTTCCTCTGACCCATGATAGTAACTCAATAACAGTGTTTTTTACTTGTGATAAATTATGGTCAAAAACATGAAATGGTTGCAAGATAACATCAATAAGATTATGATATATAGGTGGATTCCCTTGAGGATAATCCACTACATCCTCCTGAGGAACCCGTGAAACAAGTTTGATAGGAATACTACTACACATCAAAATATAAGAAAAGATCAAATAATAGGATAATATTAGATCAATCCAAAAAACCACAACAAAATGTTGTGGTTAATATCAAGAACTCAAAACATGAGATACATATCCCAAAATCCCATGGTAACTTGAGTCTCATCAAGGTAAGATCTGGTCAGGCACTCACCGCAACTATCCCCTTAAGTCCTGAATATATTATCTCCAATCAACCAAATGTTCCAAGATAAGAAATCTTGAGGACTGACTACCTCTCATACTAATGTGTGATGAACCCAACCTAGATACCCTCTCAAACTGGTACTTTACCTGAACTATCTCATACTTTATGGGAGTTCCTGATTCCCACAGTTTAATGAATAGAACTTGGGAATCAAAAAAAATCAGAGGGAATGATTTTTTATAACTTGAAGAAAAAACATGACATATATATACATAACAAAGAGAAATTATGTAAGAGATAAATATATTCCATAAATTAAATAATATAGAAAAAAATGATACAACTAAAAGTATTCAA
Source organism: Viscum album (assembly GCA_963277665.1). NCBI lineage: Eukaryota > Viridiplantae > Streptophyta > Magnoliopsida > Santalales > Viscaceae > Viscum > Viscum album. Next base: position 1,423,335,195 of record OY728120.1, read on the forward strand.
AACATCCTAAAGTAAAATTCCAAAATAAAAGGACTACTAAATAGAAAATTGGTTACTCAATGTGATAGCATGGAAAAACTCCCACTATCTCACCACCAACTACCCAGATAAATCTGACAGAAACCATACCACCTCACTACAGTGCCTTTCCTTTACCTACATCTAAAGACATATAAAGGTATATACACCACTGAAGGGGGCATAGAGTTTCAGATAACAGGCTAGTAGGATCTCACCAAGGTTTTCTATAACAATTATCTATACAGTAATATGAACATGATCAACTTTAAAGAAACAATGCATGATAAAGAGTTAAAAGTTTTTATATTAAATCACAGTAAAACATTAAAATTTAATTTTTTCCACATTTCCAAATAAAAATAGGTAAAACAGTTTCAAAATATTTCATATATATATCAAAATAGTCATATCAAATCAAAGAAGGTATAACATATCATAAACAAACCCAATACCAATCAAATAATGGGTAACATCACGCCAATGATCACTATAGGTCAGGCTAGCAGACTACTCATATCATAATCATTGACTATTTAATGATCAGGTCCTTAAAATATTGGACTAAGGTGTAAAGAAAAACCCCATGAGTGAATCCCAAGACAATGTCAATATCAATTCCCAAGAACAGCGGCCCTAGGTAATAGAGGAATATCCCATGAGTGAAACCCTCAAAAATACATGGATGATGGCCCTAAGCTAAACATTCCACCTAATTACCCAAGGTTTCCCATATGCTACATTTTCCAAACCATTTTCTAAAAAAACAAGATTTGAAAACCATATCAGAAATCCACCTCAAAATGCTTTGAAAATACCTTTTCCTTTTACAAAAGTAAGTAAAACCCCATATTTTATCTAAAACCCCATTTTACACACACAAAAATATACCAATAAATCATGCCATTTCAATTATAAAACAATTTATAAAACTAGAAAAACATATTTTATCCAAAATAGGCTGGAAATGGAACTACCTACCTCAGACTTGGGGTCTCACATGATCGAAATGGGATCCACCAACAAGGAATAAGACAACAACAAAAACGGATGCCTAGAATCAATCCTTGAACTCTCAGAATTGATTCTAAAAGAATAAAGGTTAGTGGAGAAGAAGAAACAACACATATATAGAGAAACTCATCCACTACACCCTAACCAATCCAAGGATTATACTCCATAGGATAATCACATTAAGGATCTAGAAGGAATCTATAATAATAAACATGACATATCAACATATCCAAAAAAATGAAACATTTCTACTATGATTGAAGGAAACAAAGAATCAAAAAAGGATTACTCACTTTGAGAAACACACCATGCTTGAAACAATAATAAATCACTGAAATAAATTATTTGAAAGGATCATAGGTCGCCAAAATCACCTCGGAGAGCTCTTAGGTCGAAAGAAAAGAATCTTATGGATGAATGAAATAATAAATCACTCTCATGATGCCCTAAAAGCCGAACTCAAGAGACTTACATGGCATTAAACCCATTTTACATTTTGTAATCTATGTGGACAAAGTAGGCTCAAAATCCCATTTTATTTTTACTAAAATAAATAATTTTCCCATTAAATAGAGTGTAATACACATTCCTGATGTCTAATATTCATAACTTTCATTGGATCATAGAATTGTCTCGGTGCCCATTACACATCGTGTAAACTTTTCATGCCCTTTACCAACTCACTACTTCTTCTCGATGAACAATATAGCACATGTAATCACTTTACACATTATGTAGTTATCCTACAAACCATGAAAACCCCATTTCCAACTCAAAATCCCTAAAAGACTCTAGTATTCTCCAAACTAATTGAGAACCCAATAAATCCTTTTAACACATTTAAACCTGAATTTTATTAATTCAAACAAACATACATCCCAAAAATTTTGGTCATTTTCTACAGAAAATTCTTCCCAACCTTGGGAGTCCCAGCATGAACCTAAATAAAGAGGGAAATTATAAGAGAGAATAGAAATAATTGAAAGTGGTAATGGGATATTACATTAATAAATTAAGAGTTCCAGTTTTGGGAGTTACATTGAATGAAGAAAGTGTATCTTTTTAAAGAACTTGTTTTGTAAAAAAAATAGATACTATGTGGAAATTTTCACTTAATAATGTAATATATTTACTAATTATCTAAAATTATAATTCTAATAAATAATTTTGTATGAAAGTGATAAAATATATTCCATAAAATATTTATATAGTGGGATGGTTTTGTTTGCGGTGATATAATTATCAGTTATTGTGCATGATAATTAATTGTGATAAATAAATTTTATAATTAAATAAAATAATTTAATATAATTCTTAAAAAATTTAATATGGTGTAATAAAACCCCATATAGAACACTTTAACTACCATCATAGACATAATAATTGGAATCAGAGCTAGTTACACTTGGATATAGGTTCTGTTATTTATATTTTATTATTTTTACTTATTTATCCTAAACCATATGGTCTAAGGAAAAAGATCAAGGTAATATGGTAGGAATAAACATAAATGGTGCATAGATTCCTCATATACCACATCAAATTGATGGAAATGAATATTTTTACTAGAAATCCAAAATATATTCACACCTCAATCAATTAAGCATAGAACATAGGTTGACCATTGTAAAATTTAAATAAAAAACTTCCAAAATATTGTCTAGATTCTCTTATCGGTAAAAATGTAGTTAAATATGATTTTAATTACAAAGTAATAAATATTTTATGTTGTGTTATTAATATATATGTGTTTAGTCATGTTTATAGTTGTAAGAAAACTCATGAAATTTTGAAAAAAAAATTAATTTACTCACCTTAGATTAGTTAAGTTGACTAAAAAAACATGGAATACTTTAAGTAAAGTACCAAGATTTTGAGATGGGTGAATATAAAAGCATTAACCAAATGTTACATGTATTCAAAATAATTTTGAATGGAATTAATTCCCTTAGGGAAAATTTGGAGACCTGGTGCTTACTGAAATTTTTTTGAGAGCTCTACCCAAGAAGTGGCAAGAAAAAATGGTTTTGATAAATATGATTAAGAATTTAAAATAATACAAATTGTATGAACTCATGAAATAACTTATTCAATATGTTCTTGAGTTAAAGAATATTTTTTAATAAGATACTTCAAATAAGAAAGGTAATGATTTCAAATAACATATAAATGTTTCTCCTAACTCTTCTGAATATGATGCATGGGAAAGTGATAAAGGAAAATAGAAAACATATGAAAAAATATTTATAATATAATGAATAAAAAAAAATCAATAGGTTCCATATAAAAAGTAATAAGGATGGCTGAAAAGAAAATAAAGGTACCAAAAGTAAGTATAATTGTGTTTCAGAACTAACCTATTATGAAGGCAGTAAAAGGGGACACATCAAATTAAATTAACTAAAATTAAAAAATTATGGAAAAGATAAGAAAAAAACATGAGTTACATCTATATAATACTAGATGAAGTTTCATTAAAGAATCAGATTCAGATGATGAATCTAGAAGTGAAAAAGAGTCGGCTAACCAATGTTTGATGGTGAAAACTATAAATGTGGTTATTAATTATTCATATTCTAGCTGTATTTATGATTATGATACAAATGGTTAAAAATTTTATGATCTATATAAAGAAAATGAAAAACTTCAAAAGTTTTTTTTAAGGGTTACTTAATTGTATAAATATTTAAAAGAAGAGAATAAGAAACTTATCAAGGAAAGTAAGAAATTCAATAAAGAAAATGAAAATAAAATAATCTTAGTTGCATATTTAAATGAATTTCAATCTAATTAAGTGAATATTGTTTTAAAATAAAATGATAAAATTAAGGAAGAAAATGAATATTTGATAAATTTAACTTCATGTTAAAAAAATAAATAATTATTATGATTTTGATTCTATTCAAAAAGAGGATGATAATCTTAAAGAGCAGGTTTATAGACTGAAAAAAAATCTATATTTGTTCAAGGTAAAGAAAATTATGATAATATAATGGCCATGTTGAAATAAATTAAATATAAAACTTGTTTTTCTTATAATCCAAATATTCCTACAATATTAAAAACTTATTTTATTAAGAGTTATAACAGAAGTTTATCAAATTTTACATGCATTTGACATGGTATGAAATTTTGTTATGGTAATGAATGTTTATTTACATATCCTTGATCTTTTGACCATACTATAAGATGTATTTTAAATAATTTATCTTCAATATTACACATGAATACTTGTTTAAATTGTGTATAATTACCAAAAAATTCTTATAATAATCCGGTTATACTTAAGATTACATGGATAACAAAGTGGTTTTATAAATAAAAAATATTATTAGGAAAAATTAATTATGAGTGTTAAAGATAGAAAGTGTATAGAAATTGGATAATTCATACATATGACTAGATTTCCATCAAGTATTTTATTATATAATAAATGTGATAGAGGCACTAAAAAATTTTATGACAACTCAAATGGGCAAGGTTAAGGGATTTAGTGAAGTAGATATATCTAATATTATTTTAATTTCTAATTTAATTTACATTGAAGGTTTGAATCATAACTTAATCGGTATTTCAAAATTATGAGACGATGAAATGAATATTAAATTTGAAAATGATAAAATTTTAGTTTTCAAAAATAATTTTTTTATAATAATAGAAATGAGAACATTTATTCAATTTATTTTTATGAATTAACTAAACAGAATGTTAAATGTCTTAATTATATAAAAATGGACGATATCTTATGGCATCATAGCCTTAAGAATTTGAAATTTTGATGGTTACACAAAATATTACAGAAAATTTTAATGACCAAGACCCTAGTAGCCCAGATTTGGTGGTTACTTTATTACATTAGTAATAGATATAAGTGATCACATACCAAAGAATAAAATAGTTTAGTAGTCTTGGAAAACAAGATACATAATTAAAACTCACATTACATTTCAAAACCTAAAATACAACATAGTATGTTGTTTTATTATAACACTATTCATTTTAGCATATCCCTGCATATCAATCATGACACATTTCCTAGAATCCTAGGGAAAGGAAACATTATAAAGGGGTGAGATCAAATGCTTCATAAGGATATGTGTATAGTAGAATCTATCATAAATAAATATGGAATAATCAATATGTAAAGGTAAATAATTGAAAACAAATATCATTTGATCAATTACTTGAGCACATGTAATAAAAATGTTGGAATAAATAATGGTTAAATAATGACATATAACTAATCACAAGAGGTTAAAACTTATCCATGGAAGTCATAAATATTCAAATAATCACATGGAAATTAATAAATAATTTCTTAATGAGGTAATTAATAATGTAAGACATCATAACCATACCATAAAGGCCTCATGCCAAGAAATATTACATAAATGGGTAATTCCTAAACCGAATACCCAAGCTAGTTTGTCTCATGAGACTTACCGATCTATCAAGGGGCAATAGCGGGCGCTACCCATCACTTATTAAGTCTAATGCATTATTCATATAATAGGGGAGCAATATAATCACATAAACATTCATATTGAAAAATAGCATATGATATGTTAATAATTACCCCAATTAATAAACATGATCAACATAAATATTCACATTAAAAACTAGCATAAGAAATGTTAATAATTTCCCTAATCAATAAACATAATGATAAATCATCCAGATTAATATGGAAAATGGAAACAAAATAGTACATCTCTATTCAAAATGATCATAAAATATTTAGATAAATAACAAGGATGGTATCATTACTACATATTCCAAATAAAGAATAAGTAAAATGATGGTTTTTTTCATCATCAATGTTTCAATTTTTAGTATAAGCAGAGCATGGCCTAATACAAAACAAGGGCAATGTGGTCTAAAATAGTGAAGACTCGGTGCATCTGCTCTAATAGGGATACCAATCACATGTGGAAGAGAAACTAAACTAGAAAATAATAAACACTGATCATCATGAGTTTCCCAATATACAAGGAAGTCCAAAACCTTATTCCCCTCATTCCATGTATGATAGATGTCCACCCATGACTCCAAGAGGGTTTTTCATTTGCGAATGTAGTAAGTGAAGGACCAAATAATTTGAAGCTTCTCTTGAAATAATCCATGAATGATAGTCGAGTCTATTTCCACCACAAACATATTAATTTTTTGAAAGTTACATATCTCAATACCTATCCTTATTACACAAGCCTCTGCTATCATGGAATCCCCATGGCTATAGCTGTCACTAAAAGAAGGAACCACTAGTCCATGGTAGTGATGAATGACTCCACTATCTTGAATGAAACAAGAATTGAATGATCCATCCATGTTAATATTATATTTGATGTTCAGGGGAATCCATATCACCCATCTTCCCTATATACTAAGGACCCGAGAGGCGGGAGTTTTATTTTTTCCTACCATGAGTCTTCTCAATGAGGAAGAAAATTCCAACCATTTAACTAGTGGAATCAGATCAGCCACCAGACTCATTATTTTGATCATCATTCCTATCCACGAACTAAGAGTGCCTTGATATAAGAAAAGATTCCTCACACACCAGATGCTCTAACAACCCACCACTAATAGAATATATCTCATCTTCCATTCCAATATATTATTCCTAGTATCTCAAAACCATGAATGGTAGAAATTATCAGGGTTGAAGACTTGATCCCCAAGCCCGATGAACTCTTAAAAACCATGGTATATGACCATAACCCATTCACTCTCAAACAACAGATGATCGGATGACTCCTCCTTAGGTTCCCTATAGTACAAACAATTATAAGCTCACTTGACCCCTTTTCTTTTAACCTCCTCATCTGTAGGAATAGAGAGGTTATGATGATTCCACACTAGAAATTTGAACTTTGTGGATATGTGATTACACCATATCATTATATACAACTCATCATGCTCTCTATATGAAGGTTCCGGGCACAGCGGAAGCACGTGGGTGGATGTGCCCACTTGGATTTTTGTCATTAGCAATGATCAATCCGGGATCAATACGACGATAAACGCCAGTATCCACGGATCGAATCACAGAAAAAGACAAAGAAGATGGTTTTTCTCGGAACCACAAACAAGGATCGTTACAGGTTGATTATAATTAATTTAATTAATTATAAAGAAATACCTTTTGGGTGTTCTTTCTTCGTTGATGTTCTCAATCACGTTGTCGATGTGATCCGTCATTCTGTCGCAGAAGCCAAGTGTAGACTCCCTCTAGCGGTGATCCACACGTGTACCTCGTATCTCTGGACGTCGCCAAAAGATTCTCCGGGTGCTAGCGTGGAGAATCCTTTGCTTGCGTTGTCCGCCTTAGATTGTCTTGATCCGATGGAAGAGGATCTCTCTCGGTCTTGAGAGCGTTCTTGGAGGAAGAGGTTCTTTCGTCCTTGAAAGAATTCTCCAGAGATGTTGTGCACAACGATTCTCTTGTGTGTTAGAAAAGAGTTGGGGTTGTGAGGATATTTATAATCGGGTGTGTGGGGTTATAGAGTTATGACAATAAATAAACGCGTTACGCGTTTTATTTATTTCATTGACTCTTTATTTAAAACCCCATGTCGAATAAATAATTCCTTGACATGCGCCCACGCTGACTATAATAAATATCATTTAAAACAATATTATATCCTCAAAATCCCAACTAAAAAAAACTACATGGCGTGTATTAATAAATACACGGCGTGTACTTGTTTTTCATTGAAAACTATACGGCGTGTACATTAAATGTACACGGCGTGTATATCTTGTTTTCATTTATTCATTTCCTTTCCAAAATAAAACTACACGGCATGTAATAATAATACACGACGTGTACTTGTTTTATTTTATTTTTCCTCCATCATTTAAAACAACTTAGGCTTCCTTGAATAATTATTAAACCACGTACGAGAATAATCTTTATTCAACTTGAGATACTTGGATACACTTAGTGTGTGACCCTCTAGGCCTTTTTCTCGTTGGCATTAGGCGGGCTTGCCTAAAGTCCAAGATTACTGTCTAGCAACGGGTCAAGGCACCCAAGAGAAAGAAGTTGACGCCGCATTGACGTATCACCTCATACGAACGCTTACTGTGTAATTTAATCCCTTTGTCTCAATATCTCATCAGGCAGGTTTCATGGCAGTGTCATAAACCTATATGCTTGATATGTCGTTCTTTGACTACCTGAAATAAACTCATCGTTTACACCATGGCCATGGAATTTAATGCGACAGTTCTATTTCAATCAAAGGGCCGAGATATCAACTTCCATAAATGGAAGGGACAAATCCTTCCTTGACTTATCCATTAACAACATGTCACTCGTGACGCACCCAACGTACCCTACTTCCCGCCAACTGTCTGCGTGACGGTTTTCGTCAGTAAATCTAAGTGCATGAGTCATGACATGAGTTAATGATAATCTTCCATTCTAAGGACCATTACACACGCTCGTAGATAGCAATATCTGATGACACCAAGACATGCGGAATTACTACTGGCGGGTCTGTTCTCATAATCTCCTATCTTGGAGATTACCAAGTGCGAACTCCATGAGAGAGAGTCTCATCTTCTTATGAGTACTCGCACATGACGGTCTGTATACTATGTTTCCTATCATAGTATGTCATCCAACCGCAGAACTTTATTTAAGAATATTGTTATAGCATTTCAAGGTTCTCATCATAGCGGGGATCTGCTATGACCTTATTAATGCAACAAATATTTCAGGAAATTATTATATTATAGTCATGCAGAACAATGAACAATATATAATAAGTGAACATTTATGTAATCAAAGTACAAAATAGTTGGTTCTGAGGAAACCAACCCTTACACTATATGCATGGGTAATAGAGAAATTCCCTTTCTCATAGAACTCACTTAGAGAATATCCTAGGAAAGTGAACTTGTCCGAATCAAAATTTATATAGATATAATTGAAGATCTTTAGTTGGTGGTGTTTGAGGATGGAGAGGATAAAATGATTGAACCTGGTAGCTTGAGAGAAGGTGATTTAAAGGGTTATAAAACCTGGAAATCTAAGTACTGAACCAATCCAATTATCACTCAAGAAATTGATCTTTCTACAACCAATTATCCATTGGGAGTGATTCTATAAAATATGGATATGGTGATAAATTATGATCCATAACCGAAAAGGTATCCCCCTTTCACTGTTAATATAATTTTCATATATGTTTGTGATGAATTTTTTCCAAATATATTTACCCATAGTGAAATCCCAAGCCAGTTAATCTTATAATCTCTTCATGGTTTTCATGAAATTCCTAAGGTTGATAACACTAACTCCCACATCCCTATTCATCTTGTCCCATGAATCCTAGTGATACTTTCATTCTGAATGAAAGTCCCATATGAAACCAACCATGGTTTATTTAATTTTTCTCAAAAATTCCTTTGGAACATTAATTATAGATTTCACATGCCTGTTAATGGAATACATTAAATAATTTACAAGAGAAATAGGCTCCCCTCCCCCCAAATAAGAGAAATTGGTTCTTCTAATTTGAAATGTGGGTAAAACTTTTATCAACCAACCAATCAAAATGATGGATGCAGATCCTTCCTGGAGAAATTGGGTCCCCAAGGTATTTCATGGGGAAGGATCTCCTGCACATAATCAGGCTCACCTCAATTTTTCCTTCTTCTATCTAAACACTATTTTGAAATGAACACACTACTTTTATCAAAATTAATAGATTTCCAGTTCCACCTAGAATACTTATCCACAATCCTGTTGAACTCTCAAATATTTATTCAGTTTACATAAAGAAAAATATCATATCATCCACACACACAAAATATTATAGATGTTGGTAGTATTTGACCTACCCTGATAGGTTCGAACGATTCCCTTGAGAGTTATTTTTTCTGGATATCTATTGATCTTTTCTCAGGCCATATTGAAGAGAATTGTGGATAGTGAGTATCCATGCTTAAGGCCATGAACATATTTAAAGAACCTATAATTTTTACCCATGAATGAGATATCCATCCACAATGAGCTAAAATATCTAAAAAAGATATCCAAAAGCCACATAGAAAATCACATGTTCTTCAACACTCTGATGATAAAAATTCACTCCATATTTTCATAGGATTTATGAATATAGATCTTAACCACAATGTTAGAGATAGGAGGTTTTTTGTTAATTTCCCTGGCTATTTAATGAACCATGGAAAAGGTATTTTGTGTGGATATTCCATTGATGAAACCTTGTTTATTCCTCATGACCCATTGGGGAATATGTAACAAAGTGTTCTATCGATAATATTTTCCGTAACCCTATATGGAATGTTTCACATGCAGATTGGACTATAATGGTTAAGAGATAGGGGTCCTTCAACTTCATAATGAGGATAAAGTTGGATGCATAGGCCACCTAGGGAAATATCTCTCATAAAAAGAAGTTTTTAATGGATTCCAGTAGATCCCCTTTCACCATATCGTATAATTAAATGTAAAATGAGACTTAGGATCTATCAGAATCTAGAGAGGTCTCTATATTAAGCGATAAAACATCCTCCCTAATCTCAGGTTCCTCCGGAATGCATTAAAAGATTCTATTAATATCATTAGAAACAACATGTAGAATATCATCGAATAAATTGGCATTCTCTCTAGGATATCCTTCTTACATATTGGGATTAGATTCAATAAGTAATGATCTAAAGTAGTCAATAGTCGTACCTCCAAAAACATCCACATCCTAAGTAAAAGACCCATTATCCATATGAATTTTAGGAACATTGGTGTGATTTCTCTCCTTGACACATTCTTTAAAAAAGGTTGTATTCTTATCCCCCTCTCTCAACCAAGTTCCTCTCGAGTTCTCTTGGTTAATCATTTCCTGTTTAATAATTATCTCCTCCAATTGAGTTTTCTTATCAAGAAACGTAAAAAAACTGTCAGCATCCCATCCAGATTCCAAAATCCTCTTAATACACACAATATACAGCTTAATACCCTCTAATTTGATAACATGAGAGGTCCCATTATTGATCTAGGTCTAAAGTTTTATTTTGACACATTTAATCCCATTGTGTAAACCCATCCACATGAACTCTTGCATGAGCTTCATCCATGATGCATTAACTGTAGTATGAAAGCTATGATCGGATAAAAAAACTACAGAATACTAGTAAAAAAATTTCTTTGAAAATAATCAAGTAAAATTTTGAATGAATCTTCAAAATAGTGAGTGTTCATGATGACTAGAATCTCTATTCATTATGAGTATGTTTAAAAATATTCCCTTCACATTTTCAGTAAAAATTCTAGAAGTACCTCATTCAAAAAATGGCAATAATATTTCTTTTAAAACAATTTTAAAAAATACAATAATGGGTAAGAATTAATTTAAATAATAAAATGATAATATTAAAAAGATTTTTGAAAAGATTTTTAAAAAACATGGACATTTAATAGAAAGGATCTTCAACTGAAAAGAGAAATAAGGTTGGTTTTTCTTAAAATCACTTTCTCAATAATTTTAAGTAACAAAGAGAGAAAAATGAAACTATTACTTGAAAATTTCATGAATAAAAAAAAGACAGAAAATTTCATGAGTTTCTTAAAATATGTATCACAATATTTTATTATTGGAAACTTAATCATAAATAATCCTTATAAACGATGAGATTGTAAAATAAACTCTTACCACTTTGGTAAATTTTTAATCATAGCTCCCATAACAACAAATGGAAATTTAAATACCATGAATGAAAATATATTCAAGGAAAAACATATCAAAGGGTAATTATATGCACCACATAAAATAAATAAGTGTCGAATATGTCATATGTCTCATGGAAGTAAAAGTGAGACGAGAAACCCTTACCTAAGGTTTAACTTATTTTTTATGTGTCTAAAACCCATGTATAATACATATATATTTATTATAAATATATTAAATAACCATAACCATGTATATAACACCTTATATGATTTACTTATAGTATTTTATCACCCATTTATTAACAATTATTTTTTAAAAATCACAATTTAGGGTAATAACTGCTTCATTTTTTATGTATGTTTTGGTTTGGTAGTTTTGATACACATACTTTTATCATGGGTAAATCATCTCAAAAATGGTAATAATGATATAAATATCATATATATTCATTATACAATTGTTTATAATATTCCATAAAATTCATAGATAGAAAAATCAGTTAAACTGTTCATTGAGATGGTAGAACGTATGTACGCTTAAACGTTGTTTTTATTTTTATAACGATTAGAATAAAAAAAGTTGAAAAATATTTTAACTTTAAATAATAAATATTATTTCAAATTTATCATATATATTCATTAAATATATCCTTATTATCATCCATGACAAAATAAAAAGGAAATAATTTCACATCGCTTCGAGGAGGTGGTAGTCCAAACGTACGCACGAGTGATGTTATTGTTTTACATTGGATTGAAAGGTAAGAATTTAGATGTGATATTATAATTTTAGAAGTATAATTTTTTCATAAATATCATATATAAACATTAAATACATCATTAAATCTATCCATGAGATGTGGTGATGAAAAATGAATTACATTGGTTCGCGAGTTGGTAGTTCGTCGCACACACACTCGACGGTTTCATTTCACATTTGATGCAAGATGATATGGATATAGGTTATTGAATTTAAATAATAAAATATAAGTATATGGTAGATACTTAAATTATTATTATTTCATATTTGACGAATTTTTTAAGTATTTAGAAGAATAAATAAAACCAAAAGTCATGTTTATGAATTATAACCCTTTTTCGAACAACTACTTTAGGTTTATAATTAAATCCTTCCTAAAATAGTTTTATAATAAAAACAATAACCCTAGGTAGTTATTAGGTATTTAAGTAACGTATTTTGATTGGTATTTTTCTATTAAAATGGATTTTTAAGTGTACGTTGGAGAGGAGATGGGGTTTTCTTTTATAAGTGCGGGAGAGAAAACATATGGTGTTTTTCTAAAGAAAAATATATATCCATGTTTTACACATTCCAAAAGGATATAAAATGGATCATTATAAAATTTATATTATATATGCTCGAAATATAGTGATAAAATATAAATTAGACAATTTTTTTTGTCATTTTAACCCTTATCTGTTTAATTTAACCCAGGGTAAACTAGTTTTAATCTTAACCATGATAACTAAATTTTACTATTTTTACTATTCATTATGACTAAAAATTAAGTTTAACTTATTATATGGTTTTAATTAAGATGATTATAAATATATAATACATTTTTTCAAATTTAATTCACATAAAATGCATAATTTAATTTAAATGTTCACTCGTAGACGGGATGAAAAAATAGGTTTCCAAATAAAAAACATTCAAAAGTATAAAAAGTTAATATATAAAAATTGAAAATATAATTGATTCCAATAACATAAATTATAATAATTATAAAATAATTGAACTTATTTTACTTTTATTATAGTTTAAAAATAAAGTATAACTTCAAAATTCTTTAAACAAAAAGGTGGTTTTCAGTAACGATTAGTATTTCTTCACTACTCATCAAAAAAATAATCTGTTTAGAAAATTATCAAAAATTCATTCTAAGATAATTTTGACACTAATATTTCAAAAAATAAGTTAGTTTTTTAAAATAAATTTCCTAATATTTTCATAAATTAATTTTAACATATGTGCGCAAAATGTGATGAAACTATTTATTAGAAAAAATATTGTTTTTCTAAAAACAGTTCTTTTACATTAAAATAATTTTTATTTTTATTTATACTTAATTGATAACTAGTTAATTTATTTTATACATTTGTAAAAAAAATACTTTTCATAATTTAGTAATTATTACTAACACTCACTAATTTAATGAAAATGTTATAAAGGTATACCATATTACGGTTCTATTACACTTGGGGTTGTGTGTACTGAAAGCTATCAAAGAAATTAAATTTATTTAAAAAGAAAAATATTGTAAATTATTGGGGTGTTACATTATTTCCTCTTTCAATAAATTTCATACTCTCAATTTGAACTGGATCTCATTAATAAAGGTTTTTTTATCTAAAAATGTCTGTATTGAAATCTCACATCATACAAAGGGTTAATAAAACTTCCTCTTAAAAATAGGAAAAGGGAAATACAAAGGTCACAAATAATAACACAAAACTATGATTCCAAATAGGATAAAATTGATGAAAATTAAAAATATAGAGATTAAAGAAAGAATAAATAATTAGGTGGAGTTATAGGGATCATTAATCATAATAAAATGAATGATCTAAACAAATTCAATGACCATAAATCCATAAATCTTATTGGGTAAACAGACAGTAGATTCATCAAAAATGAAGGTAAATATATAACATTTTTATTTCAATATAATTTTTCTAATATTGAGGGATTATTTTACTATCAAGACATAGAACACTATAAAATATACTTATTTGATATATTTTTATTTCACAATCAAAATGTTATTCTTTTGTTGTGCTTCAATCAATAATCACTTCATTTATTAATCTATGAAATGAATATTCATGATGAAGTTTTTCTACATAAAGAACTAAAATTAAATTTTAATATATCATATTATAAAAAAATAATAAAATGATATTTCTCTTATCTTTACTAAAAAAAATGGTTATAATAATATAATACAACACCTAAAATGGATAAACATCCACATTAATCTCCAAAATTTGATAAAACCAAAGGTTTGACAAAGATAATTTCATAAATAAATAAATTGATAGCACAATTAACCTCAATAACCTCAACATAAAATAATTTTTTAACCTAAAAGGTTATCTCATACCCTTTATATTACACCTTCAAATACAAAATAGAATTATTACCAAATAATTTTTTATATTAAACCTAATGGTTATATATATCTCAACCTAATAAAATTTCTCTCAAAATAAAATCAATCCTCTAAAAAGAAAAAGATTTGATCCTATAATATGTTTCCAAAAATAAACATAATATTTATACATCAAACCATATAAATAAAAAAATCATATTAATCAGTATATCACATAGGCCAATAGTAGGCATTGCTCCATTATCTCTCTTAGGTTGTGGGTTTAAGCCCCGCAGCATTGCTGAATATGAAGGGTTGTCGCCCTACATGTGGGTTGTTATTTTTCTAAAACTATATTAATATTATTCCATTGATGTATCCAAAAAATTATAATAAATGTTATCAAAAATAATATTAAATTCCCAATTAATTTTTAACCTCTATGGTTTTCAAATACAACTCATTTTTTCTACAAAATCAGAAAATCCTAATTGACTATTATTTCCTTAACATCAACGATCATATTAAACCTAAAGATTATTGGTAACTTTAAAATTATTTCCACAAAATTTAAATTAATTATTACTCAAATAACTTTTTAACTAAATCCCATACTAATCCCAAGGGTTATATTACCATAAATGTCTCTCAAAATACTCTTAATAGTCTTGGATTTCCATCACTTAAAACCTCAAAAAGGGTGTTTAAGACTTTGAACTTAAGATCAAACTAAAACTCATAAACCCATAATGGTTTCCATAACTCTTATGTTAATCTCAGATAAAGACATATATGCTTCAAAATATTAACACTATCCAAATAAGTTTAATGATTCTTATAACAAAAGTAATATTGATAAAAATACTTCTAAAACATAAATCTTGAGTCCCAATACATAAATACTTAAAACCTTTTACTTAAATGATTAGTATAACATAGGTACTTCTTTGGTCTAGTAGTAAACCTTTAAAAGATGTAATTGACTGAAATAACTCCCAAGTTCCCCACATTTAAGATAACGGACTATAAATGGATCTCTATGATGAAATTTATTTATCTTCATTGAACATTTTACTTTTCTGTAGAAATTTGTTACAATATTCCCTTCTTTTACACACATAAAAAAAATTATATTCCTTTGATACATTATCTAGGGTGACTATTTTCATATTTATTACAAGAAATAAATTGATACTTCCTTCCTATACGGTCTCTATTATGTGAGATATTAGTAGACATGATCCTTACCTTATTTGGTGAGACCCAGAGTTGCTTAAGTTATAGGTGGTTAATCATATATTGGGATAACTAATTAATAATAATCAAAATATATTTTACTTCAGTTATAATCCCATTTTGTTTCTCATAATCACAAAATTATCCTTTATATTAAAGGCTAAAATTATTACTTCAGGTTCTACTTGTTGACTAAGAATAAAAATCATAGTGTAAGAAATAATAATCATAGTGGATAACCATATAATCATTTAAATGATGTACAAATCATGACACCTTATTTTCAATATAGTACACATTAGGTTTAACCAAAATATTTAATTTTCATAATCAATTAAAATCCTTCAAGATGGTTCACAATGAAAATGTGAATTAACCTAGGCATATCTCTCAGGAGTATCAAACATGGTGTATAGTAAGGCCCATTTTTGTGCACCAGGTGATGATGGATTCAAAGACAATTGTACCCTTTTCAGAGTAATTACCTCTAAGTACAACTTTGGTAGATCTACATCCACCTATAGTATTTATATAGGGATTTACTAATAGAAAAAACACATAATATCTACCTTACCAAAACATGATGATATTATCATATACTTAGAATAATATTAAAAGTCAGTCATAGGGATATATTCTCTAATATATGTTTTCTTGAATCTATCACCCAAGGATTATACTAAACTTTATTTGATACCAACTATAAATTTCATCACCCTAGTATCCTAGATTAGGTGGTTACTTTATTACATTTCTTCCAAATACAATCGACAACAACCCAAAGGATCGAATAGTTTAGTAGTCTTGGAAAACTAGATACATACTTTAAAATCACATTATATTCAAAAAAACGAAATAAAATATAGTATTTTATTTAATAACACCACAATTATCTTTATCGTATCCTCTCATATTAATTATAACACAATTCCTGGAATCCTGTGAAAATAAAACATAATACAGGTGTGAGATCGAATGCCCAGAAAGGGTATGCGTATAGTAGAAGATATCAAGAATAAATAATGAATAATAAATATAGAAAGATAAATAACTAAAAATAAATTATATTTAATGAATAAATTGTACACGTAGAATAATATGGTGGGAACAAACGATGATCAAATAATCCCATATTACTAATCACTTGAGTTTGAAACTTATCCATGGATGTACAAACTATTAAAATAATCACATGGACATAAATAAATAATATCTTAATGAGGGAATTAATAATTTTGGAGGTCATAAATATACCATAAAGGCCTTGTCCCAAGACATATTACATAAATGGGTAAGGCCTCATCCAAATACCCAAGCTATTTTTCTTCATGAGACCTACTGATGCATCGAAGGTCTATAGTGGGCCTCACTCATCATTTACTAAGTCAAATGAATTACTCATATGAAATAGGAGAAACATGATTAGATAAACAATCATATTGAAAAACTTTCATAAAAAATCTTAATAACTTCTCTAATAAATTAACATAATCGATGAAAACAATCATAGTTGAAATAGTATTTGAAATGTTAATAATTTCCCCAATCAATAAACAAAATCATAAACCATCCATAGTAATATGGATAATGGTACAAAAATAGAAAATACCTAGGAAAAATTATCATAAAACATCCATAAAAATAATAAGTATTTTATCATTAAAATATATTCCTAATGGTACATAATAAAATGAGGGTATTTGTCATTTCTAAATAGGAATTCCATAAAAATTCCATTAAAACTTTCTTGAGGAAGATATCCTTTTCATTTTGAAAATAACTTTTAAAAAATAAAAATTTCCACAATATCTGGAAAATAATTTCCTTTTAAAATAATCATGTAAAATTTTAAAGTAATATTAAAATAGATGAATGTTTATGGTAGTGATAAATTTCATCCATTCCAAGTATGTTAAAACAGATTCCTTTCACACTTTCAGTAAAAAGTAAAAAACTACCTCATTCAGAAAATGAAAGGAATAATCCATTTAAAATAAATTAAAAACCCAATAATGAGTAAAATTGAATTTTAACAATCATATTATAATAGTAATAACATTTTTAGAAAACATTCATATGGAAGAGAAAAGAAATTTGATCGAAAATAGAAATAAGGTTGGATTTTCCTAAAACAAATTTGTCAATAATTTTAAGTTCCAAAGAGATAAAAATGGTAAGATTAATTGAAAAGTTCGTAAATAACTAGATGATAATAAATATCATGAGTTTCTTAATAGATATATAATAATATTTCATCCCTGAAAACTTAATCAAAAACAATCCTGATAAACAATGAGACTATAAAATAAACCCTTGCAGCTTTGGTAAATTTTGAATCATAGAACCAATAACATAGAATGAAAATTTAAATACCATGAATGATAATATATTCATGATATAACATATAAAATAGGAATTATATACACCACAAAAAATAAATAAGTGGTGAATATAGCATAGGTCCCACATAAGTAAAAGTGAGATAAGAAACCCTTACCTCAGGTTCAAATTACTTTGTATATGTCTAAAAATCCTATATAATAAATATATATATTCCATAAATAAATTAAATAACCATTATCATATATATATCACACCACATGTTATTTAATTATAGTCTTTTATCACAATTTTATTAACAAATCTTTGTTAAAATCAATGTTTCGGGTAATAACTGCTTCTTTTTTCATGTATGTTTTTTTTTGGTAGTTTCAGTCCTTGTAATTTGATCATGGCTGAATAATATAAATAATTTTAATCAATATATAAATATAATATATATTAATTATATAATTATTAATAATTATCCATAAAATATATATATAGAAAAATAAGTTACATCATTCTGAGAGACGGTAGGTCGTACGTATGCATGATTGTTGTTTTCATTTTTTTCAACGGGTGGAAAAAAAGAAATTTAAATAATAATTCACTTTTAAAAAATCATTATTATATAATATATATCATATATACTCATTAAATATTTACTTATTACCATCATTTTCATAATAAAATGAAAAAAATTGTATCGCTTCATTTTGGTGGTAGTCCATACGTATGCACGAGCGACGTGATCATTTACCAAAGGATTGTAAGGTAAGAAGGATCATGTGATATTATAATTTTAGAAGAATAAATTCATCAAAAATATCATGTATAAAAATTAAATATATAATTATATCAATCCATGATACGTGGTGATGTAAAATAAATTGCATCGGTTCACTAGGTGGTAGGTCGTCGTACACATGATAGACGGTTTTGTTTCCCATTCGATCGAAGATGATATGAATATAGAATTTTAGATTAACATAATAACATATAAATATATTTTAGATACTTATTTTTTCATTTTATCATATTTTATGAATATTTTAAGTGGTTCTAAGAATAAATAATATGAAAATGCATGGTTAAGAAAAATATATCTTCTACAAACAACCTCTTTAGGTTTATACCTAACGCAATCCTAAAATGGTTTTCTAATAAAATGGAATATATGGTAGAGGTATATAAGGAAGGTATTTTTTGAACTTTTCATAACCAAATATCTTCGTAAGTGTGGAGAGTATAGGAGAGGGGGTTTTCTTTTATAATCAAGGGAGAGGAAACACTTGGAATGTCTCAAGAGAAAAAGATATACCAAACTATTACACATTAAAAAATCCTCCAAGATGGATATTTATTCAAAATTAGGTGAAATAAGGTTTAAATGTTTTCATATAATAGAAATTATTCAAGTTTATATGTCATTTTCACACTGATTTGTTTAGTTTAACCCCCAGTAAACCTTTTTTAACCTTAACCATGGTAATTAATTTTTACAGGTTTTACTATTCACTATGAAAAAAAATTAAGTTGAACTTATTATGAAATATTACTTATGAGGATTCTAAATATAGAATCTATTTTTCCAAATTAAATTCATGAATTTGTAGAATTTAATTTAAGATTAAACTCACATACGTGATGAAAAACTTGTTTTACAAAGAAAAAATGTTTCAAAGTATAAAAATGTTTTACCTTAAAATTTAATATATAATTGATTCCAATGACTTAAATTGTAAAACTAATAATATAATAAAACAAATTTTACTTTTAAAACAATTTTAATACACAATTTAACTTGTAAATTCTTTAAATGAAAAGGTGGTTCATAATAAAAAATAGTATTTTTCACTATTCATTGAAAAAAATTTGAAAATAATAAAAAATATCTAATATAATTTTTAAATTATGATTTCAAAAATTAAGATAATAATTTAAAATAATTTTTAAAAAATGGAAAAAAATTAATGTAAGTGAAAAATGTGACGAAAAAAATTATTAGAAAAAAATCAATTTTTGAGAAAACATTTCTTTTACTTTCAAATGATGTTTATTTTCATTTATTATTAATTTATAACCAATGAATTTATTTTATACATGTTTAAACCATATAATTTTCATAATTTATTTTGTACAATTAATACCCTCCAAATTAATGGCTAGGTTACAATGGTATTTCATATTACAGTTCATTTAGACCCACAGCCACATGTACTGCAACATATCAAAGTGAGTAAATTTATTTAAAAAGAAATATTTTGTAAAGTATCAGGGTGTTACAAAAATACACGTGGAGTATCTACCCAATTTAAAAATTAGTAAAATGTTTACTTGTGATTATTTTTTAAAAGGTAAACAACAAAAGATTAGTTTTAAATCTCTTAAAAAGGTTAGAAATACAAGACCATTAGAGCGTATTCATTTTTACTTATTTAGTGTTTTTAATTTTTTGAGTTTAAGAGGTAATCAATATTTTTTTAATAGTTTATGATTTTATGATATTTACATGTATATATTTAATATATCATAAAATTGAAACATTATCTATATTTAGTTCTTTTTGTAAAAACGTTCAAAAACCAAAAAGCTTAATTAATTATTTCTATTAGAAGTGATAATGGAGTTGAATTTTTTATTTCTAATTTACAAAAAAAATTTGAATAAAATTTTTATTTACATAATATTTTTCTCTTATAACACCATAAAAAAATGGTGTTTCATAACAGAAAAAAAAGGAACTATTATTTAAATGGATAGAACTATAATAAATGAATATAGTCTAACAAAAATATTTTTGGGATGATTATATTAATACTGTTTATTATATTTTAAATAAATTTTTAATTAGACCATTTTTAAATAAATATCCTTTAAAAATGTTTAAAGTTAAAAAATAAATAGTTTGTTATTTCAAAGTCATTGGGTGTGATGTTTTTTTAAT
Organism: Viscum album; assembly: GCA_963277665.1. Lineage (NCBI taxonomy): Eukaryota > Viridiplantae > Streptophyta > Magnoliopsida > Santalales > Viscaceae > Viscum > Viscum album. Next base: position 1,423,356,544 of record OY728120.1, read on the forward strand.
ACTAAGGATAACTTGGAAAAATTTGATTCTAAAAGTGATGAAGGAATTTTTATGCATTATTATAATAAATGTAAATATTTTTGAGTTTATAATAAATGATATATATTTTTAGAAGAATATTTTTATATTAAGTATATAAAAGATATTTTCTAAAATGATTCTATTTTAAATAATTATTCTGAATAATTTAATAATTTTAATTTTAGTGAAAAAAAACTCAAAATGATGATGTAATTATTTTAGGAGATATTGCTCCTTCTAATTCTATTCCTAATTAATTAAAAATCCATAAATATCATCATGTATATATTTGCATAGTTAATTTTTATTTTGGTATTAAAAATGGAAATTAAGTTTTGAATTATATCACAAATTCTGTTTTTGTTTAGGATTGTGTTCTAAATAATGTTTTTGAATCTTTTAATAAATCTTATTGTATTATTTCTATTTAAGATCAACCTATTCAATTTTTTATAAATATTTTTTTATCTTTAGTTAAACCTGCTACAGATAGAAAAATTGTTGGAACAAAATGGGTTTTTATTAATAAAATAGATTAATCCGGTCAAATTGTTAATGAAAATACACATGTAACTCTAGATTATTTCAAAGATTATTGTTTATATTTTGATGAATATTTTTCACCTATATCAAGGATTTAATCTATTGTAATTTTATTATATTTTTGTGTCTTATCAAGGTTTTAAATTATTTCAAATGGATGTTAGAAGAGTGTTTTTAAATTTTTTTATTTATAAAGATGTTTATGTTTCTCAACAACATGATTTTTAAAAATAAAAAATCTTTTAATCATATTTTTATGATATCAAATGTTTTATAAGGTCTTAATCAATTGTTTCATTCTTGGTATGATAGATTAACTTTTTATTGAAAATTAATTTAATAAATGAAAATTCTATCATATTTTGTTTATTAAAATTATTTCAAATGATATTTAAATTATTCAAATTTATAATGATGATATTATTTTTTTAACTTCAAGTGAATTTCATAGTAAAGAGTTTTCTAATTTTATGTAAATTGAATTTGATATGAGTTTATTGGGTAAAATTAAATTCCTTTTAAAACTTCATATTAATCAAATAAATGATGGTATATTTTTAAGTCAAATTAAATATACTATATATTTTTTAAAACACTTTTGTTTACATTATTATAAAAAATTTAAAACCCCAATGAGTTTTAATTGTAAATATGATGTAGATAAATCTGGTAAAATTATAGATTCTAAAATTTTTAGAGGCATGCTTAGTAGTTTTTTATATCTGACTTCTTCTACAGCTGATATTATGCTTAGTGTATTTTTATCAGTGAGATTTCAATCTGATCCTAAGGAATATCACTTAAAATATGTTAAGTAAATTATTAGATATGTTAAATTAAATACTGATTATTGATTATTCTATTCTATAAAATATATCTTTTTAATTAATTAGTAATTATATTATAATTTTTTAGGATGAAAATTTGATAGAAAATTTACCCCAAGTATCTATCATTTTCTTAGTCAAATAATAATTTTTTCGAGTAAAAAACAAAAACAATTTCCTTTATCTACTAATAAAAGTGAATATATTTATTTTTATTCATATTTTTCACAATCATTATATAATAAACATAATTTATTTTACTATGGTTTTAATTTATAAAAGATTAATATTTATTGTGATAGTTTTTATGCGATATAAATTTCAAAAAACCCTTTATGACATTATAAAAAAATTATATTGACATGTGATATTATTTTATTAAAAATTATATGAAAATTTTGGTATTATTCTATAATATGTTCAAACTAAAAAACAACTTGAGTATATTTTTACTAAACTTTTGGATTTTTTAAAGCTTGAGAGAATAAAGTCTGAGGTTGGAATGTTATAAATTTATTTTCAATACCATGGCTTTGGTTAATATGAATTTATTAAGAGGAGTTTTATTTTTATTGTGTTTAAATTGATTTTTTTAATCTATTTTTAGTATTATTTAATTAATGTTAATATTTAAATTTTCAAAATTTTCAAATACAAGGAGGATTTTATAAAACATTATTATGTTTTTTAAATTTTATAAAATGTGAGAGTTTGTTGGTGATTTTCTAGATCATAGAATTTAATTTAATGATTTTTAATATTTTTTATGTTAAAGTTTTTTATATTTTGAATATTAAAATTCCTCATAATTTTTTATCAATTATATTATCTCTCGTTGAGAGTGGAGGAAATGGCGCTCTAGCTTCTCTCTTCGGTGATGCCCTAACCCTAATGCATCGGGGCCTTTCTCCCCCTCCCAATTGGAGGGGGGAGTCCTGCATCTTCCTATGTCTGAGAAGGGGAACTCCATCATGCCATCTTCAATTCTAACTCCTCTTCCATCATTCTTAAGGATATCTCTTTCTCCAAAGGATGTAGATCTCTTCCAGGAAGCGCCACAACTCACCCTCTTCCCAGCAGAGTTCAATGTTGCCTCGAAACTCTACAAGATCACGCTGGTGGCTCGCTTTCATCCTCACCATCCCTAGATTTACGAGTTTGAGCAGTTTCTATCTGAATCCTGGGAGCTACAGGAAAGTGCAGTCGTTTGTTTACTTGACCGGAGGCACATCATGATCCACTTTGGGTCGGAGGAGGACCTAATTTCTGCTTGGTCTTGGGCTTCCCGAAGATGCAATGGCTCGACCTTCTACCTGTTCAGATGGAGCTTCGACTTTCATATGCGGCAGGATCCTTCGATAATTGTGACATGGGTAAGCCTTTCTGTCCTACCTCTTTCCTTTCAAAACCACCCCATTCTATGTGCTCTTGTAAATATTATAGGAAGATATATGTGTTCCGATTTCCGAACGGAAGCTGTGTGTCACCCAATTTGTCCGCGAATTTGTGTTGAGGTTGATATTGCCCGGCCACCGGTGAATTGGGTATGGGTCATGGATGGGAGAGAATTTCATTAGAAGCAGGAGATTCTGTTTGATTTGTGGATGAATTACTGTGTTACTTGCAACTGTTTGGGTCAAATGGGATCGGTTTGTCATAGCGGAAGGGTGAATGGAACCTCACAAGTGGTGGGGAGGACGACAGTTAGTGTCTGTGATGACTCTGTCGGGGCTCAGATGATGTTGAAGGCTAACACTGAGGAGAGTCTAGTTAAGAGAGGGAATGAAAATGGGGGCCAAGACGTTCTCGCAAAGGAGTGGAGTGGGGGTGTATCTTCTGTTGTTCATGGCGTCTCTTCTGAACATGGAATTCGTGTGGGGGTTGTTCCCTTTGGGTGTGCAGTGATTGAAGTAGATAATTATAATCCCAATGAGGTCTTTGTGCCTCTGGTGCCAATGAAGGAAGTGCGGTTGCCAAAACATCTGCCTATAAGGCAAGTTTTTGATCATCTAAAATGTGATCTTGGTATTAAGAACCTACAATCTTTGGAAGATAATGTGGGTCCTTGCTCTTTGAAGTTGGATCCCAGTTCTGTGGATCCCTCAGGCAATATTCCTTGTGAAGAAGATGTAGTAGGGGTTGACATTAATACCTTGTGTAGGGAGGTTCATGTGAATGTTCCTATCTGTAACAGGTTTGAGGGGTTTGAGCAGTTGGCAGACCTTAGTCCTCATGTGATTGAGGGAGGCAGCATTCAGGCTATTTCAAACAACCAGGAGGCAATGTATGGGGAGAATGTAGTGGGTAAGTAATCTCATCATGGTCATGTGAGTTTGGCATGCTCTCTAAACTTAGCACTGATAGATATCACTCGGAATCCCCAGATGCTGGGAGGTGGTACTTTGCCTAATTCAGAGGATGTGCTATTGGGAGAAAGTATTGGATACAGGCGTTATAGCTCTGTTCTTATTAGTGAAAAGTGGGGAGGCATTTCTGATAGCGATAAAGAGAATAATAGTGGGGTTGCCAGACCTTCCTACAGTGATGTTGTTCTAGGTGGGAGGACCAAGGTATATGAGAGTGAAGGAGTTTTGACTTCACCACCAAAGAGATGCCTGAGGAAGGACTGTTCTTATCTACCGAAGCCGATGAGCACTAGGTCTTCTTCTAAGAGGGAAAGAGGGGATGTTTCTCCAAAAAACTTTTGCACGGAGAGGCCCTCACTAGAATAATTGAGGCTTCAAAAGTAATATGTCAATCTTATAAAGCATTATAAACTGAGCTTTGAGTGGCATTCAGCCACTGCAGAGGAAGACCCTTATGATGGTGGTGGTGAGGGGCACAATTACTATGATATATAGCTATCTTCTCTTGATGGTTTTGTCATTTTATTGTGGGTAAGTTGCACGCACTCATCCTCTTTCCAGTTTGCTGTAATTTTTCTTTATATTTAATAAATGGTCAGGGGTTTCCGCCTCTGACTGGCCTTTCTTGGTATTATCTATGGTTTATTAATTTTTTTAGAAGTAAAATTAAATATTCATGTTCATTGTTTGATTTTGATTCAAGTTTTTTTATTATTGAATTTTAATACTGTTTATTTTTTATAAGATTTAGATTTCATTTCTTTTTTATCAAGTTTTAATCTATGATATGTCAACTAACTCTAATTTTGTTATGTAACCACAAATCCAAATTTTAAAGCCCTGAAATTATAATCTAAGAACATTTTATTCAATAGTGTGTATGACACGCAACACCAAGCATAAAAAGGAATATAAACTCTATAAAATTAAAGGTATATTTAATATTTCAATAAATATATTCTATATCATTAAATGTACACAATAATGAATTAGCTTGCATTCCACGCAAAAATGGTTTTCTTTGATAGCTTGTGTTACATGCAAGACCGAGTTTTACCAAACAACCATATATTTTTAAAATATTATAATAAGATACAACCATGAAATTAAATGGGAGGTTATGAATTGGATTAACTAAATTATTAAAATTAATGGCTTAAAAAAATATAATGTTAATTCATATGTTTCCAATTAATTGGAAGTGAATATAAAAACTAATTGAATATAAAGGAAATGGCTTTATGCTCACAAAGGTCTTTTATCCTAATACATTAAATTAATTACTATTAGTGAATGATATTAATTAAATATATATATTATATATTCAATAAAATATGTTTTATATACATCCAATATATTTTATAAACATAATATAAGAATAAATCCAGTTTTAAGCCTAAAAATTGTATTTTTCTAAGGGTGGATTTAACACCTTTCAATGGAGAACCTATTTTAAATCCAATTTTTTTAACTTACATAAATTTTATATGTCAAAATAAACTTTATTTTTGTAATCATAACATAAAAATTATCTTATGGTGAATTTTTTAATTTTTCTAAGAAGTTTCATTTTTTGATAAATTGTGAAAAAAAATTGAATTTTAATTAAAAACTAATTTTTCATGTAAATAATTTATAATATTAAATTATATTTTAAATTTTTTTTAAAGTCACAATATATAAACTATACATAAATTAATCCAATTTATGTCATTTTAATCAATTTCACATTGAAATTGGATATAAAAATATTTCAAACTTTGGAACATTTTTACTTTAAAAACCTACTTTGTTGTCCTTTTTGTGGGGTTAAGTATAAATTAATTTCTTCCACTTATGTGATTTTAATTTAAAAAAATGGATTCAATATTTTTTATAAGCGTAATTTATAATTTATATTATAGTAAACATAGTTTTTTACAAAAAAAATATTAGTGAAAGTAATTAAAATTAATTACAATGATCAAGATAAAATTAATCTTAACAAGGGACTAAACCTTAAACCTAACAACCAAAATGACATAGAAACATGTCCAGAACATATTATTTGGAAATATTTCGACCATAGCCTACCTTGTATCGATTTTTTAATTATTAGGGACACATTATGTAAGGTATATATCTCAATAGTGTTTATATTTTTATATTTATAAGAATGATACTCCTCCATTATCAAAAGGCACTCACCCCTCCCACTTATTCACACCTCTCAAGCCCTTTGTATCATCCAATATTTGATAAAATAATCTCCCAAATTTAATCCTTAATTTGGGTATAAATCAAACCAAGGTAGTCTTTTGGTATAAACCAAAAGGAGTTACCCGAATAAGTGGTAACGTTCTTCAACTATCACTTTTGTTTAAATTAATTCTCCACCCCTTAAATTATTTTTATATCATGATTATATAATAACCTCAATGTATTAAATATACTTGTATATTTTTTTACTGAGATTTTAAACTAAACTTTCATAGGCATCCATTAAATGGGATACACAATCATTATTCGTGTGTATGGCGGACTACCGCCTCATGAACAGATGTCATTTATCCTTCCATTACCATTTTAAAAGGCTAAAATAATGATGTATTTATAGTTTATATATATTATATTTTATAATTATGATGTATTTATACTTATTTAATTTTTATATAACACATACCTTTATGATTTCCATTTTGTGGGAATACGATAATATTGATTGTGGACGTGTGGACTACTGCCTCCTCAAAGTGATGTGATTTGTTCACACTATACATGAAATGTATAAAGGATGGTTTTAATAAAAATATGTTTCATACATTAAATTAATAATTTAGTATAATTATAATATATATATATCATTAAATTTTTATTCTTTTAAATACAATTAATAAATGGAAGTAGCATTCATGCGTACATACAACCTACTATCTTCAGAAACGGTGTTTTCCATTTCCTATATTAAAATATTGTGGATTATTATATACACCTATATACTGAATATATGTGATAATTAAATCATGTTTTACATTCTGGATATGGTTAAATAATGATCTATATAAGAATAAAAAAAATATCAAGTCAAAACAAACTTGAAAAACTAGGCATTTAACAAATGAAATGGTGAAAATAATGAAATACTGTTAAAAAACAGGTAATAATATATTATAAGAAGATAATATATGATATTGTAAACATTATTTCGGTTCTTTTATAAGTTATTAACATGTTTTAAACCACTATATAGGAGTTCAAAGACCATATAAGTAAAAGGAAGCACAGGGTAAGGGATCCTTGTATCACTTTTCTTTACTTAAGGCACACACTATTTTCATAACTAGTTTATTTTGTGTGGTGTATATACTGACCCTATTTTATTTCATATTATGAATAAATTTATCTTCATGGTATATATATTTTTATTTTAAATTATTTCTTTTGTGGTGATTATAATTCAAAACTTATCAAGTATTAAGGGATTTCGTCTCAATTTCATTTCATTGATGCATATTGTAATGTTATGAAAAAAGATTCTTTCATATGGTGTATATACTTCATCTTTTAAATTAAATATCATGAATAATTAATTCTTCATGGTATTTTTAGTTTCAGCTTGAATTATTTCATCTAAGGGTATTTGAACTTAAAGTTACCAAGTGGTAAAGAGATTTCATAACACAATTCCTTTTCATGGAGTTATATTACATCCAAATTGTCATTAATATTATATGATTATGTGTATAATAACTTTTAATATATATTTATTTATTTACACTTATTATATTTGGATTTATATTTTATGCACACAATCAATTCATTTATTAATTCTAACTTCAACATTATGATTGTTTTAAGGGTTTATTACGCAATCTCATTCTAATTAAAATTACTTATTCTTGAAATTCCATTCAAGGAATTTATATGATAATTGTAGGATCGATATGATACAAATTATAGTATCGAAATGATAATGTAGATTCTCAACATATAAGAGGGGGTGAATTTTATACTTTAAAAAATTATTTGAGAACTTTTAAAGTTGGTTAGAAACCTTTCTATTGTTTAACAAGGTTAAACATGGTAAATTCACAAATCCTCTAAGTTCTACAAACTTTCTTGATTCTGAAAATATGATTCTGAGAATGTAATTCCGAAAAAGTGATTCTAGAAATGAAACTTAACAAGAGTTTACAAAGATAAAAAATTTACCTTAAAGCATATAGAATCTTACTAGTCAGAGTACAAGTATAAGAAAGTATAAGATAGTTATACTTTCCTCAATAATAAAAAAATAGGGGAAAACTTGAAACAATACAAGAACAAAGTAGTAAAACTTTTAACCCAAAGATAAGGGTATCCAACAACCTTGGATAAAGGTCCCTTGATTTATACTTTCAAGAAATTTTGTCTTACCCACACCAGGGTAACCCCACGATACGAAGATCAGAGTCTCTCTTGCTGTCCCCACAAGCCCTCAACTTCAAGGTAGTCAGCACCTCTATCTTCCTATCCCCGTAATACCTTAAATGTACTCAGAAACATTCAGAGTCGCACGAAGCAATTTTGAACAAGTTGTTCAGCACGCACAAAGCATGAAAGTCTCTCTCTAGAAATCACTTCAGTAGCATGTAATCTCTAGAGTCATAACACAATGTTGAGCTCGTTCAAATGAGATCCTATTTATAGGAACATCTTCAACGGTCGGCTCTCTACTATAATGGTCATATTTTTCCTTTAATTTTGGAGGGACTTGTACACGTTTCACTCAAACAACGGTTAGTTAGAAACAGAAAGTATGACATCATTTTATAACCATAAAAAGAGTGAGAAAAAATATGGTTATTAACTAAATTAATTTTTCATAGTATAAGGAAAGATGAAAGTTTGAAGTCTAACCAAAAAACCATTCAGTGTTTATAATATATTCATATTCATATTCTATCTTCAAAAGAATTCGGAATCTGAATTCTATAGAATTCGGAGTCTTAATTTCAAGAAAATTTAGAGTCTGGATTTAGTAGAATTCGGAGTCTGAACTCATAAGATTTCAGAGTATGGATTCAAGGAACTCGGAGTTAGAACTCATAAGAGTTCGGAGTCTGTTTTTAGAGAACTTTGGAGTCAGAACTCATAATAGTTCGGAGTCTGTTTTCAGATAACTCGTAGTTAGAACTCAGAAAAGTTCAAAGTCTGTTTTTAGAGAACTCGGAGTCAGAACTCATAAGATTTCGGAGTCTGATTTCAGAGAACTCGGAACCTGAATTCTAATCCTGAAAACAGAATACTTTTTATCTAAGTATATAAATGATTATGAGGTTTTGGTTATGAAACCAAATTTTATACGTATAATATGAACAATGAAAACATGGTAAGGAAAAATTTCCTTGGGAAATGAAAGTTTTCCTTTTGAAGATAAAACATAGGAAAATAGAATTTTTCTTAAGGAAGAGTGTTTGTGATTTTCAAAACATGAAGGAATGGAAAAGTCATAAGGAAACCTTATTGACTCAATAATCTCCCCCTTTTTGGAAATCCCAAACATCCTTATGAAAAATAATATAAGGAAATAGAAAATATTCTTCTGGACTTTGAAAATAAAACGTATCTCCCTTAACACATAAGAAAATATGAATACAACTAACTCCCCTATAGGATTTGGACACACTAAGGATCGTATTCTTGATTTCTGGAATGAGACTTGGAATTTTATTGCATTTGGAAATCTTCTTGGATAATAATTCTCCCTTAGATGAACTCCTCCTTACTTAAGGAAATTTCTTCTTAACTTAGTATTCCTTTTCCCTTTCTCCCCCTTTGTGATTTTCAAAAAAGAATAGAGGGAATGGAGAATAAAATATGGTACCTGAAATATTAGTACTAGATAAGAAAATATATGAAGAGCAACCCCAAAATTTAATTAGGATTGGAAAAATTTGTACAAGGAAGGAATAAAACAAAAGATCGTAATTGAATAATTTTATCCATCCTTTTCCTTCGGCATCAACTTCTTCGTAATAGTTTTGAGCTTCTTGAGCTCCTTGTGATCTTCCTCTGCTCACTTGAGAATCTGAACCTGATACTCAGTTTTCTTCTCTAAGGCTTTGGTTCTTTCTTCCTGAGCCTTATAAACCCTTGCCTAAGCCTTTAATGCTTCTTCCTTCTTGAAAATATTTTCTCCTATCTTTATCCGGAGAGCCCTTTCTCTCTTCCAACTCTAAGCTATTGAATACAACATTCCATTTAGATCTTTCACTTCTTGAATCCGATAATTCTATTCCAGAGTAAGCTTCTCCTCGAATCTATTTGTGAGATACTTGATCTTCACATCTTCTATGTCGAATTCATCTTTGAAACTATCTTGGAATTCATCAAGATTTATCATTTCTTCTATAGTTTTCCTTGACCAACTGGTCATCTTCTTGAAAGATCTTCTGTGAGCTTCGTAATTTATGAAGAAAGTTTTGAAGTTGTTGTAAAAGAAACACTTCCATTCCCATTATTCTTCTTTAAATTGTCAGGATCTCTCTTCATTCTAGTCTCATGTTGAAGAAGAGTTCCAAATAGTTCATTAAGAGTGATATGTGATACTTTTCTGTTTTCATCTATAGTTGTTCCCTTGGATTCCCACTCATTAGGCATGATGTCTATGTTCTTATCTACAAGTTCCTCATCATCTAATCCTTTTTCACCCATGGATTGTAAGATATTGACAATATTCATAAATCTCGGTTGTACCTTACATATGGTTTCTCCATAAGGAAAGAAAAAACCATGGTATTCAGCTCTGAGCATGGCTCTTCTAGTTTCAATAACTTTGGGAAGTTCCAAAGTGAGTAACTTCAAGCTTCTTCCTGATACAATTTGCTGCTTCATAGGATGAAATATGGCTATATATATTTCTAGTCATAGAACAAGGAAATGTATTTCATACCTTATAATTCAGTTGATATTCATGTTTTTCTTGGTTATTAAAATTTTTGACTTCCTTATCCAGAATCTTGTAGTCTCCAGTAAGCATAACGAAGTTTTCAACTTCAGTATTTATAACAAAAGTCTTCATACGATCTCTCCAATATTCATAATCATTCCCATCAAAAATAGGTGGTCTATAAGGATTTAAGTTGTCTATGGAACCAATATTGACTCCTACCATCTTAAAGAAATTCTTTCCACACAAACTTGTTAGTAATAAAAGTTTGTAAACAACGATAAAAATATCCTAAGAAAGGAAAATACAAAACTAGACAATCTAAAAAATATGAATCCAAACTTGTGAGTCCAGAAATCTGATTCCGAAAATATAAATAAGAATATGATTTCTCTTCTGAATCTAATCGTGAGATTAATTCAAGTTGAACCAGTACTCTGAAACAAATAGTGGGATAATTTTAGGGTATAAATTAATATCCTCTGATACTAATTGTAGGATTGATATGATACTGATTGTAGTATCGAAATTATAATGTAGATACTCAATATAAAAGAGCGGGGTGAATTTTATACTTTAAAAAATTCTTTGAGAAGTTTTAAAGTTGGTTAGAAACCTTTCTATTGTTTAACAAGGTTAAACAAGGTAAATTCACAAAACCTCTAAGCTCTAAAAACTTGCTTGACTCGGGAAATATGATTCCGAGAATGTAATTCCAAAAAATTGATTCTAGAAATGAAACTTAATATGAGTTTACAAAGATAAATATTATACCTTAAAGTGTATAGAATCTTACTAGTCAGAGTACAAGTATAAGAAAGTATAAGATAGTTATAATTTCCTTAACAATCAAAAAACAACAGAAACCTTGAAATAATACAAGTAACAAGTATTAAATCTTTTAACCCAAAGAGAATGGTATCCAACAACCTTGGATAAAGGTCCCTTGATTTATACTTTCAAAAAATTCTGTCTTATCCACACCAGGGTAAGCCCTCGATACGAAGATCAGATTCTGTCTTGCTATCCCCGCAAGCCCTCAACTTCAAGGAAGTCGGAACCTCTATCTTCTTATCCCCGGAATCCCTCGAATGTAAGTAGCAACATTTTGAGTCGCGTGAATTAATTTTGAACAAGATTTTTAGCATACACAAATCATGAAAGTCTCTCTCTAGAAATCACTTCAGCAGCATGTAATCTATAGAGTCATAGAACAGTGTTGAGCTCGTTCAAATGAGCTCTTATTTATAGGCACATCTTCAACAGTCGGCTCCCTCCTCCAACGGTCATATTTTTCTTTGAATTTTGGAGGGAACTATACATGTGTCACTCAAACAACGGTTGGTTAGAAACAGAAAGCATGACATCGTTTTATAACCATAACAAGAGTGAGAAAAAATATGATGCTTAACCAAATTCATTTTTCAAAGTATAAGGAAAAATGAAAGTTTAGAGTCTAACCAAAAAAACATTTAGTTTTTATAATATATGAATATTAAGATTCTTTCTTCAAAAGAATTCAGAATCTAAATTATATAGAATTCAGAGTCTGAATTTCAAGAAAATTCGGAGTCTGAATTTAGTAGAATTCAGAGTCTGAACTCATAAGAGTTCGGAGTCTGAATTCATGGAACTCAGAGTCAGAACTCATAAGAGTTCAGAGTCTATTTTTAAAGAACTTTAGAGTTAGAACTCATAATAGTTCGAAGTTTGTTTTTAGAGAACTCAGAGTCAGAACTCATAAGATTTCAGAGTCTATTTTCAGAGAACTCAGAGTCAGAACTCATAAGAGTTCAGAGTTTGATTTCCGAGAACTCGGAACCTGAATTCGAATCCTAAAAACAGAATTATTTTTATCTAAGTATATAAATGATTCTGATTTTTTGGTTATGAAACTGAATTTTATACTTAGAATATGAACAATGAAAACATGGTCAGGATAAATTTCCTTGGGAAAGGAAAGTTTTCCTTATGAAGATAAAACATAGGAAAATGAAATTTGCCTTAAGGAAGAGTGTTTGTAATTTTCAAAACACGAAGGAATGGGAAAGTCATAAGGAAACCTTTTTGACTCAACAATACTTGTCTAATAATCCCTTTAATTTTATTATCCTATGGTTATTCATTACATTCTTCAAGTAATAAGACTATTTTCCCACTCTTTGGTACTAAAAATGTTTTAGAAAATGATTTTCAGAAAACCCGACTTCATTTATCTCTTTAGTTAGAGAACCTATTTTCTTCTAAAAACCCTTTTTTATAAAAATATTTTCAAAAAAAATTAAACTTTCCAAAATTAAATATTAAATAAATTTTTACCCTTTTTTATTTTATAAATATTTTTTTAAAAATCTTCTTTTCACTTTCTAAAAAAGGAACTTTTCTAACCTTTCTACCTTGAAAAATGGATGTTATTTTTACCTTATACAACATGTACAGAATTAAACATCATCATTTCTTTAAGGCGTACTTTTCAATTTTAAAAGGTTGATTTTTAAATAAAATATTTATAAAATTTATTTTTAAAGAAAATAATTTTAAAAAGGTTTTTAAAAATAAAAGGAAATTTTACTCAAGAATATATTTAAAAGGTATTTTTATTGTATTTCTATTAATCAATGACAAAAACCCTTAATTTTTACTCCACTTAGAATATGTTGTATTGATTTAATCATTATTCTTCCTCTAGATGGTTTTTAAATGATTTTTCGGAGAATAATATTGATATTTAGTTCCTTGATTCATTTTTGTAGTCCCCTTGAAATATTAAAGTTCTTATGATCATTAGACATCATATTTCCCCTAAATATCCACATTATTTATCATGGACAAGATTATTTCCTAAAATGTACATCATTTTTACATATGGTGTTTACTTTGGTAGTTATTTGATTATCTAGGTAAATATTAAAAAAAATCTTTATTCAATACGGGTATTTTATAAGGAATATTTTTTTAATTAAATAAATTACTAGATATGAGGAATACTTTGAGCTGGAAGTGATGGGTGGGGATTGGAATTTATATATCCCCTTGATTCATTGATAAGTTCTCATTATATAAATTAGTTATTCAAATTAATAGGTTTATACCAATAGTTTTAAATCATCTTGTGAAAGGACTTAACAGTATAGGTTTTCTTGTGCCTCATACATGACATCCAATAATTAAGCATTACCCTCAATGAGAATTCAGTTATAATTATTATTATTTATCCATGAGATTTTCACTTTTTCATTGTCTATAGAGGCATTTTATTCATATCTTATTGATTAAATGGAATGTGTTTCGGTTAGTTACCTTTCCATATTGATTGTGAATTATCCATTTATTTGAATGGTATGTGTTTCCAGTTATTTACCTTTCTATATTGATTTTTCTCATTGATTCGTTACTATTTACACTGTACTTAACCCTTATTGGGAATTTGATCTCAGCGTTATTTTGTTTCTTTTCCACATAATTCTAGTAAATGTTATCAGAAAGATATGAAAGGATATGCTAGATTTAATAAAATTATCCACAAAATAAAACAATTATGTTGTAATAAGTGTATTCAGTTATAATGTAAGACTCATGTATGTATCTACTTTACCAATACTACTAAACTCTTCAATCCTTCAAGATTTGTATTCCTTATAACCATTCCAATATAATGGTAGTAGACACTGGATCTAGGTTTCTGGGGTCAAGGTGCTACACCAATGGATAGTTCCTACCTAAGATACCGTTGGACACAACCTTGAACCTATCACATCCTTTAAACCCACCACATCATCAATATGTCACATGTATTAAAACCACTGCATTTCAAATTATCACATGTAGTAATTATACTATTTTATCAACTATAAAATTTAGTTTTGATCTACTGTGACTAAAGGTTTGACTGCATGATGACTATGATGAATCATAAATAATCATATACTCATCTTGCACATATAGTAATTAAAGATTCTCTATTTTCTAGAGTTTTAGTTTTTTATGCCTCGTGAATTATTTTACATCCTTTTGATGAAAAGACACATATCCCCTTCTCCATACATAGAACAATGAGAAATGTGATCATGAAATATATCATGCCTCTCCTACAGTACTTCCACATGTTATAGTTTCGACCACATGATAAAATGACATATAGAGTTCACTGGCTTACTGATGATGTCAACTCGCATAATATAGAAGATTAAAGAAACTATGATCACCTTATTTAAAATAGTACTCATAGTTCGTGATATTCATTTGATGCATATGAATTATACTCATGTTCTTCATAAAGAAAGAACTTGAGACCATGAAATTCTAGAATTTTATTGCTAGTGAGGAACCTTCATGTAGTGTAGCTCGAAGACTATATATAATATATTTGAACTGACCACAACAACTAAATTGAAACTACTATAAGTCATAAACCTATTATACTACCTATTATGATACCTGAGATATATCAATCAATCTACTATAAAACTATAATATACCATAATTATGACCAGCCATATGGATATTACATTGGTCAAAGGTTCCCTTCATGAAAAGTGGATTGATTTCAATAGTTTATACCTCACAGCCACTCTATACTCATGATTATCCTAATACTTCACTTTTTTTCAAAAATCTAAAAAAAAATAGTATCCACTATTTTACAATTTTCTTGGTATTTTTTTATTTACTAAATGTTTATTTTACATATTTTAACTATTTTATTGATTTTATGAATTCACATTAATAATATTGAACCTATGAAAATAATATTCAGTGTATTTTAATCAGATTTAATTAAAAAATAAAATTGATCATGTTTCAGGTACAACATATATCATGCATTTCTGTTTTCAAAAATTTTAATTCATGAATTTTGATTTAATTATTTGTGTAAATAATTTCTAAATTAATGTTTTATGATAACAAAATTAATCAAAATTTTTAATTATTTAATGTAGTGTGGTAAAATTATGAATATTTATGCATATGTATGAATATAGAAAGTGTTTTTCAAAATTCAAAATTGGAATTTTATAAAATTAATTTTTTTATATTTTTTTGATTTATTTTACCTATTATTATAGATACTTTTTGGTTTTATTAATAATAATTTAAAACTGATTTGAATTAGTCTTTAAGTTTTTTTAATTCAAATGATTTTTTTTATGTTAATTGTGGAAACTGTTTCTCTCTCTATGATATTCTGGGATATCATTATTAGTGTTATTTTAAATTACTTTAACAGTCTGAATGAATTTATAGTGAATAAAGATCTTATTTAAAGGCTTTTAAATATAATTAAAAGATATACACTAGTTACGAGATGTAATACTATATTATTATGATGAATACCTTTGGTGTGAACTTTCATATTTTCAAGTGGTGTGAAAATCTATGAAGTATTATACGGTCATTGTTTCATCTATTGGATGGTCTCACAAGGAAACTAATCTTATAATACTACTAAAATTACCTTGATGATACATTCTGATCCAATACTCGTAAACTAGTGCCTCTGTCACAAAGCAACCTAATATGTCCCTCCATCGAATGCCCAACTTGGTTCACAAAAAGTCCAAAAGGGCATTACTAATCCCCATGGGCTGGAACAAATTTTGGGGTATCAAGGAAACACCACTTAGTAATGATTTATCTCCTAAATATTAAATAAATAAGCAATATAAATTCTAATAAAAATCCATCATGACCCATCTGTAAGTTATAATTCTATACTAGAATAAAATAAGCGTGAAACAACTTAATAAAAAACTATGAAAATAGTAAATATAAATGATCAATAAAAACCTCCCTCACCACCCAAATCTCCCTATCCTATAAGGAAAATATTCCAACCATATGGATTTTCTTTTCCAACCAACAACAATAGTTACCCTCTATCCATGGAAATTAATAAAATCCTAATTGGCCGAGGTAAATCATTTAAAGGGAAACTTTCCTAGCATTCTTGGAAAATAAAAATATTTCCTACTAAAATCAAGTAATGGGAATAGCTGGCCAAATTAAATAGAAGAAAAAAACAAAAACAACTCACATACCTAAATTGACTATCCCCTATTACCTTAGTTCACTCTCTATCTATACCAGAACACTAATCACTTTGACAGATATTAAGAGATGAACCTAAAACTATATATATATATATGAATAAGCATAAAAATCTCCAGTATGTAACCACCACTTAACTTTCCACATGCTTACCCTTTAATTAAATATCTATTATCACATTAGTTTGAAAATAAAACAATAAAAATTGTATTTTAATTCAGAGAAATTCATGCATCATCCATCGTTTACAAACTTTTCCTTTTCTTTTCATAAATGAAAACAATCACAAAGAAATCATCTTTGGTCCAATGCCCATTTTTATTAAAATAATTAGTTTAAAGCTCTCATTTTTAACATTTTTTAAAAATAGTCTTTAATATGATTTTTTATAAAAACTATTTCCATTTTTTAATATTAGTGTCTAAAATATTTTAGGATTTATTTAAATTTCTAAAAATAGTAGAGAACAAGGGGTTATTAATGGAATTTTTAGGATATAAAACTAGGTGTAAAAGAGAGGAAACATATATCAAACATCATAAAAGAGATAATAGTATGGAACTGCATGTAATTGAACACTATGAAGGAAAGTAAAGCTAACAAGATTTTATCATTTTAAACATGAAATAGGATGTTAAATAAAAGAACATTTAAATATAGTATCATATAAATTTGAGAAAATGACAACAAGAACCATGGAAAATTCCTAGGTAACTAGGGTAATCAGGGTCCTATTATCCTTGAACTTTCAATGTGATCAAACCATAAGCATATATTCCTTCTCATGCATGAGATACTAGAGGGGACAAACCCAAGGGCCAATGGTAGTAATTCACATCATGTAGTTTTGTTAGTGTTGTAGTTTAATCCATCCAAGGAGGCTATATTGAAGCCCAACTTACTCACCTAGCATACTAGACTTAGTCTTCCAACCTAGGTACTAAATATTCCCATATTCCATAACCATAACTAGAATATATATGGGAGGTGTAGTATAAAAACCAAATATTAATCAAGTAATGAATCAAACAGAGAATAAAACAACACCTCACCACCCAACCCAATAACTTGAAACCCCTTTATCATAGTCATAAAAACATGCTGGTCTTATCAAATATGAACACCACAACAACAACATAAAATTATAGACTTATATCTGAGCACAATTAACTTTTCAAAAGAATATAAAAAGTGCCAACCAGGATTGTTCCATTCATTTTAAATTCATTCCAATACTTGTTTGAAATTGAGTTTGAAACTAATTTTATATTCTTAAGGTTTCCTCTAATTGTGCCCATATAAAAATACACACATATATATCCCTATGATTTTAAAAATTCAAAAATTTCCAACTGAATTTGTAGAATTACATATATACGTATATATATATATATATATATATAAATGTTTACCTGTGTATATACACGTAACATTTGGATACGCAAAAATACATTTACAAAACATCACATTCACTTTATTGAAACCATTATTCCAAAACTTTTCAAATACATGAATATACATATATGTGTTTGTGTGTGTGTGTGTTTCTGTGTCTGTGTCTGTGTGTGTCTATTTGTGTGTATTTAAAAATAGACACACACACATAGATATATATATGTGTGTATGAGTATTGGAAAGGAGTGACACAAAGGATTTTTAAAAAAAATTCATAATTAACCCAAAGTGGAACAAAGATAATTAGTTTCATTAAATTCCTCTAACAACACATATATGAAAAATTATAAATAATCCATGAGACATTAAAAATGACAAACACCACTATAAAAACAATTACAAGTATTTTTCAGGTAAAGGCGGAGTATAATTTAAAAATCCATAGGGAACTAAAGGGAAACCACATAGAAAACCAATTTGAAAAATAATTTCATCCATAGAGATTTTAGATCCATGAATAATAAAATTATCAGGCATCAAGAATACTAATTTAAAATCCAAGAATTCAATGGTTCTAAAATTAAAAGGTCACAAATTGGGAAAACCTACCTAGAACATGTCATCTTTGACAACTGAGGCTCAAATCCACCACAATCATACCAAAGAGACCTAGAAAAGATATCGTTCCATCAATATGTTACAAAAATATCCAAAAATTGGTTAACACCAAAACTAAAGTTCCACCCATAAGAAGTGCACTAAGGGGGAAAGAAAGAGGTGGGAATAAAATGGAAGAAAAACAATCCAAAGAAAATAAAATATTTACCTAGGAATATCACACAATGAACCAGAAGAAAAAAATAAATGTATGGATGTTAGACTGAGAGGGGCCACTCATAACAGAAGACTAGATATTGGAGGGGTGTTGTGTGCAAGATAAATGATAGGGTAGAGGAGAAATGGGATTAAAATACCCTAATAGAATTTTTTGTAATTTTTTAATTTTTAAAGGGCTAGAGGAATCGCATGGTTTAACAAACCGTGTTCCAAATATAAAAATGTTGATGGTAATGATAGGCACCCACACATGTAAGTCATGTGCATTAATAGCCCCTACACCAACCATGAAAAGCCACTTTTCCAAGGTTATGGACTCACCTGCAAGATTTCCGCACAGTTTTTCCAATGATGCACCACACTAAAATATTAAAAAATTTAAAATTTTCCCAAATTAAAAGAATAAAATCTAAAAAAATATAAATTAATTAAAAAATAAATAATCATTAAATAATAATCAAGTTTGGATATCATATTCTACATTAGTTTTCTATGACTTCATCTTCCTAGTTTTGTTTGTGTATTCTCTAATTCTTTCTATCTAAATCACCTATACTCTAACATTGGTTAATGATTTTACAACCCAAAATAATTCTCTCTCTTTGAGTTGGGACACCAAAATTCTAAATTTAAGACCATTTGGGTTGTGAATACTATTATTTAAAGTCAGTTTTGTAGAGCTGTGGCTCTCTAGACAAAATTTAGTGTGTCTTGTTGTACATCCTATAGAAAATATAGGAATATAAAGGGTTATGATTTGAAAACAAAATCACTTTATTAGTGAATATAAATTCATAAAGGAGTTGAGAGGTGTAAGAGTATACATATGTCCACTTTTTACCAAAATTCTATAGAATCACCTAAATTAATTCTTTACTTTTCCACAGCATTATCAACTATTGGGCATAATAATTAATTTGTAAAAATAAATTTTATAATTAATTTAGAAAATTTAATTTAATTATTTAAAATATTATTAGTTCTATTCACCTGACCCCCCCCCCCAGACCATCTATCAACACCATCATAGACTAAATAAATACATACCTTATCAAGGAGATTTTTTCAGTCACTTTCTACAATTTTAGATTTACGTGAAATATTAAGATTATTTCACCTTTCTCAAAATAATACCCCTAAAGGAATACAGTATATATTCACTTCATCAAGGTATATATATATGTAAAATAATCTTGAATATTCCAAATGTTATTTCATACTCAAGATAGTGACTTCTAATATACTCTCCAAATTTGACATAATTCTCCCCTTTAGAACTTACATTACCTTCAATTCCCTATATATAAAGAATAACACACTATATATGGAAATAAGATTGAACACCTTTTATCTTTAGTAAAATAAACAATGTTAAGAGTTTCATATCAACAAAGATACTCCTTTATTTCTAGATCCATGTTTAGGATAACCCTTCATGATTTCTTCTATAGTCATCTAAGTTGCAATTTTTTTAATCATAGTGTATTTTCTCCTTTGAACAACCTCCATGTGTGGAATATTCTTTTCACATTTCCCATAAAGGTGCAAATACATATTGTTGTTACTTTAATCTTCTTAAATATTTATCCTTAATCTAGTTGGATGATTAAATAATCCTTTGAGATATAAAAAACCACTTTACACCTTCCATACTAATTCTCATGAATCATTAAGTTGAAATTTATTGGAATCTTCTTTTAAGATTCATATTTTATTTCATTCTTTGAAATTACTTTCCCCATACCCAAACTTTTATTTACCTTTTGAATTGACTTTACTTTTTTACATAGAATTCCTATACTAATACTCTCAACCATTGTCTTATTGAACTGGTCCATTATATATACTCTTCTTTCACAACAAAATTATCTTGTTCTTGTTCTTATTGAATCATTCTTCTTGGAATTCTTGGATTTGTTTTTAAAAAAATTATTAATTTATTTATTACACAAGGATAATTAACCATCCTTATTATCTTACCTTTTTCTCACCTTTTGTAGTATTTCTCCTTTTACTAATTTAGAAACATGCTTTTTTTCTTTGAACTATCATGTTTCATCCCTATAACCACTCTCATTTAATTTTACAAAATCGTTATCCAAGCTTCCAAATATATTTGATACAAATAGATTTTGATCCTTCTTCATTGAAACTTTCTTCTCTTTTACTGTAATAACCCTTTAAGTAGTCCTTATTTTATTTCCATAGGTTGAAATATTATTTTTATTATCCAAGAACATGTGTTAAATTCTTTCACAGAACCAATAATTTCCAATAAATATTTTTCTTTTATTTTTAATACAATTTTATCCAGTTTTGATAACTTTTTTTTGTTCTATTTAGTCCTATAGTTGGGACTTTTTTAGGGAATAATTTATCTTTCACTTTAATTCATACACTATAGATGTAGTGTTTGGTTCTTTATTATTTTTATTTACCCATATTTTTCTATAATTTTAATTGAAACTTACATTGTGTATGAAAATCAATTTATCACAATAAAAATTTTCTAAAGAAGGTGGTACCTTAGGGGTTCAGACTATAAAAGATTGATTGTTTAGTGATCTCAAGATATTCTTCCAATAAGATTGTGGTATTTTGGAACAACTATCACCATTATTACTATTGATTAGGATAATCATTTTCTTAGTATCTAGTGAAGATTTAGCTTATATAATTTCTAGGTTTCCAAGCTTAAATTCTAATTATTGACACTTTATGTTGTGGATATTTTTTACATCCTTATATAATCTCACTTTCTCCTCAAATATATTTTAACATATCAATATTAATTACATTTTATTCATGAATCTTGATCTTCTATTGCATTTAATTTAATGTATCATTAATTTTTGTCCATTGATTTATAACTAAACATTCATAACATCAATGATAGACTTTGACTTTTCATCTAATGAGGGGACCCTTTTCTCAAACCTTATTAAGGATTATTATTTTTATTAGGTTGCATTTAGAATATCCATCACAAATGTGAATCATTTTTCTTCAAGCTAAAAATTTAGTATGAGTTTGGAATCTACTTATTTTGTGGGTTTTTTAAAAAAATAATTTTTTACTAAGGCCTATTAATTCCTTTTAGATTCTTCCTCTAAATGTCTGAATTCCTCCTATAAATTTAAAAAAGAGGTAAAAAAAATCATCTTTGGGTAAATATTTCAGGGTTTTTTTCAAGTAATCACTTGATTAATCATATACTTTATCAAACAGCTCTTTATAAATGTGATCCTCCCCACTTATACTTAGTTATTCAAATGGAGAATCTTGATAAGAGGTCATAGTTACCTCATCTCCATGAAAATTATTTGAATATTATAGTTTAGAATAGTTCTAAATCTTCTTGATAGTATATTTTTTCACTAAATCTTAATTAATCATTCTAAAACTAAAATAATCATTATTTTCTCATGAAGAAGTTGGATTTTATTCGTATTTTTATAAAAGGGATTCCATATTTATCTTTTTTAACTCTATCTTTCTTATATTCTTAAAATAATTTCGAGAGATAGAATTTTAATTAGTAATCAATACCACTTATCCATGTCTTCACTTCATTATTAAATCATAAAGATACACATAAAACTTAAAAAGATTCAAATATTGAGAATGTTGTTAATCAAATTAGAGGTGGAACCATAGATCTGATACCAATTGATGCTCCACCAGGATCAGTGAAACACATTGAGAAGAGGTGAATAATTGTGTGTAAATTTTAGTAATTAAAAAAGTTTCCAATCTCTTACCTCTGTACATATTTTATGAATTAATCTCACACTCCTTTTCTCCAATCACCTTTCATTTGTAAGTATACAATGAGAAACGGGTAAGAAAAACAAAAAGGCACAAAAGGATTTTTTTTAATGAAGTTCACAAC
This sequence comes from Viscum album, assembly GCA_963277665.1. Lineage (NCBI taxonomy): Eukaryota > Viridiplantae > Streptophyta > Magnoliopsida > Santalales > Viscaceae > Viscum > Viscum album. The sequence goes on from OY728120.1 coordinate 1,423,379,383, forward strand.
CAATATTAATGACTATATCCCAGGTGTACAGTGGTTATTCTCCCATACACACATAGATCCTATTTTATTATTATAAAGAAGATCAATCAAGTGTATGACCCTAAAGTTGTATAATCGCTTGAACCAAAAATATTTTAATGAAAGCAGCAACTTCCTAACTTTAGGCTATAGAAATAATTAGGAATCTAGTACCAAATTCATGATTCGGCCATCTCCTCTTAAATTATGATCAATAATGTAGGTATAGCTCTATTTTTGATAAATGATCCAAATATTAGTACTCAGCATGCTGTAAAAACAATTAGCTTCCTCAAGCACAGAAATGACTAGGTTGTCTCATTACTTCTTCCCTTTTTATAAATAGATATCATAGGATGGTCTTCTCAGTGTGATTTTATATTCTTCTTCTTCGATACACAGGTCTTATCTTCTCACACACACTATTAGATCTCTTCTTATCTTCAACATAAAGGATATTCATGGTAGTGTCATTGATTATCTCTCTTTGATTCATTGAATCTTCATCTGGATTAAAGTATTAGTTAACACCTTAATACAATCTTGTTATTATCCTCTCTCATTGATATTTATTTAGATATAATTTTTATTTAATCTTGGTTACAAAATATCATTTAAAATGGTTACATATATTCTCTTTTAATCATCCTAAAGATTCGGTCTTTTATCTCTATGTGATATAAATAATTAAAATGGTTTCCACTCTTACTTAATTCTACAAAAAAACGTGTGCACTTAAAAATTTACATCAACATGAAAACATACGGTATTATATTTCAAGATATTAAGATTTACTACTAATCTCTCTTTATCACACACAATAATATGTGATTATCCTTGTGATGTTGTTAAATTTAAAACTATAGAAACAACTTTGGGTTATTTAAAATCCGCATATATATTACCAGCATGTAGACTTCTCCACAATACATAAATAACTCATATTCTCCCTTATTTATCACTAAAACTAATATCTTGAATCCCATATTACTTATAAGAGAATCATGATGTTTAAGTCTTTAATAATATCACATCATTGTCACATTATGAAATTTATTATTCTCATATATTTATCAAACTAAAAAATCTTATGTAAGAAATATCTTACATATCACAGTGGTGAGCTTCAAATATCTTACATATATACATAATATTTTGAATATACCATATTTTTATCTGAGCTTTAAAAAATTTATTAAATATTCCTTTGGAATATATTATTTATAACATATGGTTTTTCCATTTCTAAATTTCTAAATTATATATATTATATATGAAATATATCTTACTTACCAACTTAAGATCTTTTCTATTCCTATATTTTTAGCATATAACACTAAGTGATTCGTATATATTGGTTAGAGGAAACTTAAATATCACGGTGATTCTATATAATTTTCCATTTTTAAGCATTAAAATCTTTTTAAGGATATTATATGTGATCTTCATCTTTAAAAATTAATCTAACGTATCTTAACTTCTAAAACTAGCTAATCTAACAAATATTTGTATCTTTTAAAGTTTTATCTTTGGAAGCCCCAAATTTAAGACCAAGTTATTCTAATGTAAGAGAGTATATAATCTTATGAGGCTCTAATTTCAAAAAAAATTATCATAAATATCTCTGGAACCAAGGTTTTAATCTTCTTTGTCCATTGTAATTAATCACACATGAACACATATTATTTTGAAAGGAGTTCAGATCATTCATCTATAGGGATTGTGTACTCTTACATGATTTAGTATTTAGGAGTTTAATCTCATGTAGGCTTGATTTGATACTTACGCAGCTCCTTTACCATATATTTAATCTACTATATATATTTTTCACCTTGATTAATATCACACAACTCATCTACCATGGAATTTATTAATATGTATCTAGTTATGTGCTTGGTTTCATCTTGAATAATACCAAGTTTCTCAATTATATTCACATTTTGGTGTAGAAATTCAATTTTACTAATGTGAATGAATTCCAAACAACACTATACTTTTCCAAACCTCCTCAAATCATCTCAAATATATCAAATTATTTTAAAATCACTATAAATCTTCAAAAATAATTATCATAATAATTCAAAATCCTGTACATAATATAAATACTCCATACTATTTCAATATTTATTCAACTTACAAAATAATATCACCATCAAAAATCTTTGAAATTAATTTATATATACATATTATTTATTTTATTTAATAGAACATCTCATCAAATTATTTTTCCTTTTGAAAATTTTAATTGATCTCTAATAATAAAATGGAATAATCTCACTTATTTTTTCATATTATTAATGAAAAAATTCACTTAATTACTCTTAAATCATTCATGGAAGAACATAAGTTATATTTTATCTATATTTAACAAAATTATTTTTCCATAATCAAATATGAGGTAACTTCAAACTTTAATATTAAAGGTGTTATTTAATCTTATTCAACATAACAAATGATGAAATATTTATGTGGAACTTCATATAATCTTCTCATTAACATTATTGAGTACATAAAACTCCTTCTAATTTCTTCTTCTTTAACATGTATTGATATTCTCATTAATATGATTGGGTATGTCAAAATCTTTCGAAAATTTTCTTCTTCAACACATTTTTACTTCAATATTACTGATTCATCCTTATTGAAAAAATAATAATCAATACCAAGTGTGCTTAACCATCTCCACATTTTAATTTTTTATCAATGCCAACAAAGAAAATTCATGTCAATATGTATTATACCCCTTTGGTATCATTTATATTAAAGAAATACACCATTAATTATTCCAATCCAAGTCTATGTGAGCAATTATTAGTGTAAAAAAAGAGATGTTAAATTGGAAAACCAAGTTGTCCATAATCAATCAGGAAAATGACACCTACTTAAAATTATTTTCTTAAGGGATGTTAACATACATTTTTAGTAGAATAAAATTATTAAATATATTATCATTATATTTTTAAACTAAATTGTTGAACTTATCATAATAATAGATTAAAAAAGTCAATGCACCTAGGAGGAAAATTTTAAAATATCATCTCATAAATTTCTCAGTTTATCAGGACATCGATAAATCTATCTTTTCTCCCTTAAAATAAGATTTTGTTTTTATAAAATCAGGGTGGGAGAATATTAAGACATACCTCATCAATGAAATTTTTTAGGTGATTTTTAAAATTTTATATTTGTATGAAGAATTAACTTATGGTATCTTTCTCAAATACTCCCCCTCAAGGGATACACTCCATATTCAATTCTATAATGAAGATATCTTCATTAAATAAGCTTAAAAATAAAAAAAAATTATATAATGCCTTAGATAGTGACTTATAATCACTATCCAAATTTTAAATCATGCTAATTTCATCAATTATATTCTTGAACACATGAATCAACTTCAATTCCTTGTATGTAAAGAAAAAACACACTATATATAATAATAAGGTGGAACTACTTTTCTCCTCAATCAAAGAAAAATAGTTTGAGGGTTACAACTCAACCAAGATATAAATTTATTTCAAACTCCATGTTTGGGAGAACCTTTATGCTTTATCAACTTAGTAATCCTTATAGAAATCTTGGGCATCATAGTTCTTTTTCTCATTTCAACAACCTATTTATGTGTAATATTCTTATTCACACTATCCATGGATGAATATAAACTTATTGTTGTAAGTTTCATCTTATCATAAATTTATTATTGAGATGGTAGAACTATTAAGAAATATGTTGAGAAAGGAATGTATTTCTTGCAGATTCCACACTAATTATTAGAAATATTTAAGTAAATAATTTTCAGAATCTTCCTATGAGATTCAAGTTTTATTAAATTATTTAAAATTCATTTCAAAAATTAGTCCTTTTATTTATTTATCAAATTGATTTCTCTTTTTTCTCCAGATTTCATCCATTGATACTTTAAATCATGGTCTTTTTGCACGAATATTCCCCCGTTTGGGCCTTCGGGCCACCGATTTGGTCCCTGAGTCCTGTTAGGCCTTCAGGCCACCTAGCCCTTCAGGTCAGTCAGGCCTTTGGGCCACTTCAAGGCCTTCGGTACACCTTCGTGCAGATGAAAACCAGACAACCTACAAGGAACAAGCTCTACAAAGAGGATGAGCAAGGGGATTTCACAATAGCAGAAGCTAAACGGATTGCAATAATGATAGGGTATGGCACCTGCCATCGGGACAAGCCTATGCATGCATAGGAATGCCTAGCCGAACAGCCATGCGAAGGTGGAGAGCTGATTTCACGATGAAGATGCTGGGGAGGAGCAGTTCCAAGTAGTTTGTCTGGGTTGTATGTAATGTTTGAAGCCTACGGGTAAAGAATTCCTATAAGGCCTACGGGCCATGTAATACCTACACCTTCGGGCCTTGTAAGGGTTCCACCTCACCCCTTGAAAGGTGGATTATCAAAATCAATAAAAAAATGAAGGCCTTTGGGCCATTGGAGGAGGAAGTCAATTTTACTTTTATGACCCATGAAGTAGGCATTATTTGATTTTAATCCATTTAAATATTATTCTAATAATCTATATCCTTATTCTCAAACTATTCATAGTGTCAACAGTGGCCAAAAAATCTTGTTATTTTATTTTAATAATTGTTCCTTTTTTTATTGAATAATGATTTTTGTTGTGTTTTATTATTTATTTAGGTTTCATTTAGGGAATAGATTCTCTTAAACATTATTTCATATACCACATAAGTAGTGTTATTCTTCTTATAACTTTTACTTATACATATTTATTAAAAAAATTAATTTAAACCTACACTATGTAGGAAAGGAAATTTTTCACAGTCATAATTTTCAAGATTTTATAGCACCTTATGGTTTTAGATTACAATATACAGATCATTATATGACCTCAAGTTGTTCTTTCTATAATATATAAGTCTTTTGGAATAAATATCCTTTTTATAACAATTAGTGGGAGAAAGTATTTTCTTAGTAACTACTAAAGATTCATCTTATTTAATTTCTGTATTTTCTAGTGTGACTTCTGATAATATACACTTCATTTTGAGATATTTTTCTTATCCCCAGCTATTCTCACTTTTTTGTAAAACATTCTTCTCAAAATTTTAATTTTATTCTCATGTTATTAATCTATCTTGGTCTTTTCTTGCATTAATTTGTCAATCTCCTTAGTCTTCAATTACATGATTTATAACTAAACATTCTTATAATCATTGATAGCCTTTTTCTTTTCATCCAAAAAATCGTACCATTTCTAAATATTTTTCAACGATTTTTATTTCTCTTGGGTTTCTTTGAGAATTTCCTTCTCAAATCTGCGTCATTTTTCATCAAGCTCCAAATAAATTATACTTTTAGACTCTGCTTTGGTGACATTTTTTCATTCCTATTCATTTTTATAAGGATTTTTCTATCCTTTTAGAGTCTTAATCAAGTTTGGATAAATTTTTCCAAATGTATTTAAAAGATAAAAAAATAAAATTAGAAATTAATTTTGGTAGATCTTTATGGATTTCCTCTAAATAATCATATGAATAATCATAATATTTGTCCAATAGTTTATAAAAAATGGGATATTTCCCACTTATACTTGGATATTTAGTAGGGGAATATTGATAAGGGGATGTAATTACCTTATCCCCATGTTTAATATTTGAATATTATAAGATAAAATGGTTATAAATATTCTTATTAGTTTAATTTTCAACAAAATAATCAACAGTTATCATAATACTGATATCATCATGATTATTTAATATAGAAGTTGGATTTTCTTCCTCTTTTTATATGAGGTATAACTTATTCATTTTCCATTTTTTTATTCCTTACATTATTCAAATTATTTTAAGAGATATATTTATTATTAGTAATAGATACATCTTCTCTAAGTATACACTTTATAATGAATTTACAAGGAGGAAATCAAAACTCTAAAATATTCAAATCATGATATTGTTGAGAATACAATCAATGGTGGGACCATAGATTTAATACTAATTGATATTCCACTATGATTAGTTCAACACGTTGAGACGAGGTGAATCAATGTGTATAACTTTAGGCAACTAAAACTATTTCCCATCTCTTACCTCTACACCTATTTAGTGAATGGAACTCTCATTTTATTTACTCACCTTCAGTTTCTATGTATGAAATGATAGATATGTATCAAAAAAAGTCACATTATGACTTTTTATTATATTTTTCCTCTAATATTGATGTATTTTTTCATAGTGTATGGTGGTTTTTATACCAAATACACACTACTCTGATTTTATTATTAAGGAAAAGATCGAGAAAGGGTATAACCTTAATCCTCTATAATTACTAGCACCAAATAGAAATTCATCCAAGAACAAACTTAGTGCCTTATGATCAATAAATAACCACATATTCATTTCCTAATACAGGATTCTAGATAATCCTATTGATGTATGATTAACAATGTAGGTATAATTCTCTTCTGGAAAAATTATAATGATCACCTTACTCAGTGTATAGAAAGCACAGTCGGCTTCCTCTATCATATTTTTCACTGTTTTTTCTTAATATATCATCACTTATTATATGAATAAATCATATGTCCGTCTTTTCAATGTTCTCCTTCTTTATCTCAAATGATAATCAATAAAATAAGGCTAGTCTCTCTCTCTATTTATTCTTCTTGATAGTCTCTTTAGTCTCTCTAGTATCTATTCTTATTATTTTTCAATGTATAAGGATGATATTTCTATAAACAACATTGGTTGTCTTTTTTCATTGACATAAATGATATTCAAGATATAAGTGTTGGGTCTATTTCTTTGATATATAAAATCTTCTTCTAGAATGAAGAAACATTTAACACCTCAATACAATCTTCTTTTTCTATTTATTTTCTCAGTTTATCTCTTCAATATTTCATCTAATTTAATTCTATATTAATACCATTCACTAAATATCATTTAAACTAGCCATATATATTCACTATTAATCATCCTAAATATTCAGTCTTTTATCTCCACATGATATCCAAAATCATAAGTTCTTCCCCTCTAATTTAATTCTCCACAAAAACAACATGAAATTTAAACTTCATGTATATATGAAATAATACCATAACATCTACCATTTCATAAACATTTCCCATGAATATCTATTTATCAGACACTATGTCATGGTCATCTCCTTTTAGTGTGGCTATATCTAAAATTTCATATCTGACTTTGGCTTGTTTTACATTCATAAATAGATTTGTGGTGTTCTCTTCTACTTCAAAGAACATAGAGAACTCATACTCTCCAAAATTCATCACTAAAAAGAGTTTCTTGAATCATGGATTACTAAAAAAAGCATCATGATGTTTAATATTTAATGAATAGCCCAACATCATCACATTTAGTACTCCAAAATTCTCATATTTTTCCCAAACTGAAAAACATTATGTAATAAATATTTTATATATCATAGCAGAGGGTTTTAAATATCTTAATTATATCAATATGGTTCCTGAATTTTCTATATTTATTTCTAATCTCCAAAAAATATATTACACATGCTTTCTAAATATATTACAATTTATGTAATTTTCTTTCCTTTATTAAATTTTTACATAATATATCTTCTATATATAAAATATATTATATACCAATATAAGATATTTTTATTTACTAAGCTTTGAATATTAAACATAGAGTGAATCTTATGTATTGGGAAGAGTACATGTATGTATCATAATGATTCTCTATACTTTACATTTTCCCACTTTTCAAGATTTGGAAAGATCTTACTTATGCTTTGCATCTTCCAAAATTAATCTAACACAGCCCAACTTTTATAACTAGTAAATATCATTATTATTATTATCTTATGAAGATTTATATTCCATGGAATTAAATTATAATCTAATTTAATTTTGTAAGAGATTATATTTAATATAGAATATACCTACTTCTAGAAAAAATTAATCACATTGATATCTGAAACCATAACTTTAATCATCTGTATCCACTAGAGTTAATCACACATTAGCACATAATATTTTAACATGAGTTCAAATCATTCATTTTTGTCACTTTTTCAATCTAAAATGAGTTGGTATAAATGATTATAATCTCATGTAGTCTATAATTGATTCTTATACATCTTCTTCACTATGGATTTAATCTATCATGGATCTTTTATACCTTTATTAATTTCACAAAATTCATCTTCTATAGAATTTTTTCATACATAACCAATAGTGTTTCTTATCTCATCTTACACAACACATAGTTTCTCAATTATATTCATACATATCTATAAAACATAAATTTCAAAAATATGCATGAAATCTAACCTATAACATCCTTTTTAAAAACATCTTTAAAATATCTCAAATATATCAAATTACTAAGGAATCACTTTAAATAATATTAAAAAAAATTTAGAATAATTATAAATCTTGTGAATCATATAAATAATCCTTAGAATGTTTCAATTTTTCATCCACTTCCTCAATAATCTCTTTCTCAACAAGTTTTAAATTCCTTCATAGATTTATATTATACTCCATTATCAAAGGAACATCTCATCAACTTATACCTTTTACACATGTGAATAAATCTCCAAAAATCTAATGGAATCACCTCACTTACTTGGTAATATGAGTAAGGATAGTAACCCACATACTTACTCTCTAATAAATCATGGAAACACCTTATTTATATTTTATCTATTATTGATATATTTCTTTCAGAATAATCAAACATAAGGGAATTTCAAACTTGAATCTTTAATATGTTCTTCAGTCTTCTTAAACTCAGCACATGATGACATATTGCTTAAAAACTTCACATAATATTATCATTAAAAATCTTGGGTACTTCAAACTCCTTTAAAAATTTTATTTTCAAAAAATATTAATCTTCTCATTAACATTATTGGGTACTTCAAACACCTTCCAAGATATTCTTCTTCAACACATATTAATATCATTTTTAATGAAATAATACTTATTCAAAACTAGAACCAAGTTCTTTTATAATTCATTTTAGAGTTCAAATTCTTACAAGAAGTAAATGAGGGATTGTGAATTTTATTTCCAGGTTTATAGCATCCCAGAGATTATTAATGTTACTTTAGATTTTAAATCCGTACAATAAGGTGATTAGGTTATTTTCTCTATTGTGTAAAGTCGTATAAGAAGATATTGAATGTCACATTGGATTTAAAATACTTATAATTAGGTTATGGGTTTATTTTCTCTATAGTTTAAAATTTTATAAGAATATATTGAAGGTCACTTTGGAGTTTAAATTCTTCCAAGAATTTGAAAAGCATTTCTCTACATTTTAACATCATATAAGAAGACTGTAAAGTTCACTTTAGAGTTAAAATTCATCTAAGAAGGTTATAAATACATCCTTTGGAGATTACTAAACAAGAATAATTTTGTTTGTGTAATTCCATGAAATTATAATGTGTCGTTTGGGGAACATTCAATGATAGTGTAAGAATATAGAATGGGAGATAATTATGTTTATATTGAACCATATATATAATTCTTCTGAAAAAACATTAATGGAATCTAAATCCACATAGTCATAAGGGGTATGTATACAGTTAAATTCATGTATTAGGGGATAACACGTGGCCTTGCGAAATAAGACTTTTAGTTTTAATCCCTACAATAAGGGCATAAAATATAATTTAAATTCATGCAAGAAGAAAATAACACACATTTATGAGAAAAATCCTTTCCATTTTAATTCATGAAATTATGGTATAAATTATAGTTTAAATCCATTTGAGGAGGTAAAAACCCTTATAATTGAGAAAAAACTCTTATAGTTTTAAAAAAACAATAAGGAAATTAAACCTGAATGTGAAAGTGGGTATTGAAGTTAAATACATGAAAGATTTATCACCATATTGTCACATTTCCTTTAAAAGGATGGTAGAATATAGTTTAGGATTTTGTGTGAAGTTATATTATTATACAATATAAAGTCATCTGGTGGGTACCCTAGGTGTAGGATACTACCTATGACTAATATTATAATATTAATTACTCATGAGGACCCATGATTTTGGGTCTTGTGTATTAACTTTTTAAAGTAATGTAACCATTGGAAAGTAAGTCTCCAGTGCACAGAAACTCACAAAAAGGTGTAATTTTGAGGTTAGGTGGTCCTATTGATAAATTTGGTGTGGAAGTAATACCTTCATGAAATAATCTCAGAATACTCATAAACCCATATGAGATAACACATTTTAGTATGATATTGAATAGTATTACAATGACTTTAGGTAAGAGTAAATATCTATATGCCTAGGAACCATCATGATCATACAAGTGGTATGCGCTTGAAAGGTGGAACATTTGTAAAGGTTTTTTGGAGGTGTAAAAACCTATAAAAATGCACATTATTATGATAAGGGTGTTATTGTTGAGAAAATGGAACTAATTTTATATTGTTTAGAGGCTTTATTCATAATCAAAGTGCTTTGGATGAGTTATGATAACTTAAGTGAAGTTACATGAGGGTTTCAATCATGTAAGTAACTTGATGAATTGATCAGTTTAAGTGATATTCATGAAGGTTAAATGTTTTAAAAACCATATAGTGACCTATATCACAAGTATAGTAAAAGTTACATGTAAAAAAATCTTTTTTGTATCTGTTTTTACCTTTTTTGTCTTAAAATACACAAGTGGTGGTTGGCCTTTCCTGGAGTTTTCATGAAGTAACCACTCTTATAGGATAGAATTTTTCAAATTCCTCTAAGTATAAATAAGATTTACTCTCTAATTGTTCTATTTATAAAAAATATGGTGGTTCGTGAAAATAAATAATTACATCTCATCATAGGATATGTGATTGTGGTGGTTTTGATTTATGTGAGTGTGCAAGTAGAAGGTTGCATGGTAGTACAGTTTTAGCTTCTACACATTGTTATCTATGGAGAAAAACATTTCCAAACTTTTTCTTTATCCCTGTATTGATGTGTTAGACATTTTCTAGTATCTAAAGTCATTATAAAATAATGAAAGTGAAAGAAAATAATCAAAATAATTGAAATTTTAATAAATTAATATTGATATATTTTTTAAAATTAAGTAAAAAAATACATACATCTTTTATTGATCCATGTATTCATTTCTAATTTTATATAAAATTATATTTAAAAAACATATCAAAATAATTGGAATAAATTGAAGAATAATAAAAATTGAAGAAATAATTATTGAAAATCAAGATTAATTATGTCAAAGTTGATTTGAAATTTAGGATTATAAATTGTTTTTATTGTTTTTGTTGTTGTTTTTTTTATTATAGTAGTATTTATTGTTGTCATTGTTTTTATTTATTTCTGTTTAATTCACTAAAAAAGAGTTATAAATTATATTTATTTAAGAATGAATGATATTTTAACACTAAAATGGAAAAATGATTTTTTAAATAAATATTTCATATCAATAAAAAATTACACAAAAAAATAAGGAATATAAAAAATCTATAATGTTTCGGTGTGAACTAAGTCACATAAGCACGCGTTGATTTATTTGTCTACTCTACTCAATGAAGCTGCTATAGTCAACTCAACTATCTTTGAATCGTGGGTTGAGTTTGTTTGGTGATATTTATTCTTAAATTTAATTTATTAAAATGGTTTTTTTTTCATTTTTTAATGTCAAAACCAAAAACTAGTCAATTAAACAAAACCATGTAAAAAATAAAAAAAACCAAATTTAATTATAAATAAAAAATAAAATTTTCCAAACAACACTTTTTTATTTATCTATCAATATAGACAATATAATCCCACCTAAATGCACTATCCAAAATTATCTCAAGGTTTCCAATGTAGTAATATAAGAAAATCAGGATCAAAAAATAATTTTAAAAAATCAAAGTGATTATATTTCACTTTGAAACTTAACATGCCTTGTTATTCACTACTTTATATCCAGATGCAATAGATTTGATACAAGAAAATATTCTAAAAAAATACTTATCTAAATAGTTATTATTCACTATGGTGGTAGGTTTAGAGAATCAGTGTGGAGATGTGTCAATGAAGAAGAGTGGTGGATGGTGACTTTGTGGTAAGTGGGTGTGTAGGAAATATGGTGATAGATAGCATAGAGGGGTCACAATAGTGGTTGAATGGATGATTATGTAGATTGGCATGTCAATAGAAATTATGGTCTTAGTTTTTGATATGAAAAAAATATATTCTCACACCATTTTCATAACTTCCAAAATGAGAGAATTTAAAACTTATAAAATGGAACCAGATGTATTTAGGGTATAAAAACTAGAAGTCATGAACCAAGTAGTGAAAGTAACATTTCAAAAGTAAGGAATAATGGATGGAGGATTTTTATATACATGAAATATTCACTTAAATAATATGTTGGTTAGTTCATTGAGTGATCAGTTGGTGGCTATATTTATCAATGTGATGGATAACCGAAAAGTTTGAATGTTGGTGAAATTGGAATTACTCGATGGAATCATTTATAAATAGACATGTGGGTTCACTTTAAATATATATTTATATAGTTTTTTTTATTTCTTTGGGTTGATTATAATGTTTTTTATTTTATCCTAGTTATTTTTTAAAATGTTTGACACTTGTAATTAAATGATTATTTATCTTGTTCTTATATTAATTTTGTGATGTTTATAGTGAAGTGGGACTTATTTTGAACCATATAAATTACTATCATTCATTATTGAGTGAATTAATTTTATTTCACACTATTTTAGGAGTGAGTTGAGGTTTACTTATAAATATTTAGTGTATATATATAGTGATGTGCATATTAGTTCGGATACAATTTTCCAAGGTACCATTCTTGTGGACATTGTAAATCCATTTTTTGTATTAGAGGTTATAGAAGCTAGTTCCAAAACATGTGGTTTTAGCACAAAAAGTAGTATCAGAGCTCGGTTTTAGAGTTTGATGAAGCTTAGAAAATTTACCTCGAATAATTCCAAAAATTATGTTTCCTACCCTTTATGATTTTTCATTTAAATGGGTTTTTTGATTCTAAAGGATGGAAATAAAAGAGGTAGATATGTGTCTAGAAAAATTTTAAGGGTTAGATTTTGGATTCTAGTGGATACAATTAAAGGATTCTAAAATCTTGAGAGATATTTATCTTCTATAGCTGGGTTCAAGTCAAAATATATGGAAAAGTGAGAGTGGTAGAGGCTTAATTATAAATAACTAGGCATAATTTGGAATATGATGGCTCGAAACATGTTCTTCAATATCTTTTCGGTGAATACCACTACGGAAGATATGTCCATACTAGCCAAAAAATATGTGAATCCAACCACACAAAAAAATTATTTTTAATATAATGAATTTTCATCATGAAGATGTTGGAATTAAGGTCGTTGGTCAGTCATATCAATGTATTTAATGTTATTTGAATTCAACTAGATTTTATAGGATTGAATTTTTTTAGGGAAGTGAGGGCATTGAACCTCCAGTCATCACTTTTAGAATCATGGGATGTGATTATTGCCATAGTTAGTAATTCAAGAGGTAAGAATGAATTGGTGTTCAAGGAGATATTAGATATGATATCAAAGGAATATATCTATAGGAAGGAAGTCTCATGTGATATTGAAACTGCATTTATTGCCAAAGGTAGTGGATATTTTACTCAAAGGAAAATCCAAAATTAGAAGATGGGTGACAATAGAAGAGAAAGGTGACAAGGAAAGTTAGTAGGGCCAGTTGATTTTGTATATTGGCACTATATAAAGAAAGGGATTTCAAAAAAGAATGTTAGGGAATAAAATATAATTCTAGAAAGTACACTTCCATTTCATTCAAAAATTTAGCAACGGAAGAAGATGATACTTTGATTCTAAGTGTTACAAAATCATTAGATTCGTGGATCCTTGGATCTGGGTATCTTTCAACACAAAGTTTGAAAGAGGTTGGATATGAGATTATTTATCAAAACTCTTTGGTGAGGTTCACCTTGTGGATAGAGAAACACTTGAGATCATTGTAATGGGTTATGTGAATATCTAGATAAATAAGGGATGAATGATGAAATTGTAGGGTGTTCATCACATATATGTATTATAGAAGAAATGTATCTCAGTTGTCCAGATAAATAATATTGGATCATATATAACATTTTTAGATGGTTTCTAGAATATTTCAAAAGGTTATTAGTGGTATACTAAGGAATTAAGGATAGCGCATTATTATCGACTGAGAAATATAAAGGAACAATATATACAAGAGTGAAAACTCCCAAAACTATGATGTTTTTCAAGATCTCATAGGATATATTGGTGAGAAATTTATATGAATCTTAGTTATAGAACATGTCTAGAGTGTATTCTTTAGGACAAGTGGAAGGTGTCCTTTTTTTTGTTTGACAAGTAAATTGAGAATTAGAAACTCAATTTGGTGCATATGGATATATGGGAACCAATACTGATTTGATATCATAGAGGGGACCTATAATAAGTTACCTTGCTTGATTATTCCATAGGTAAGGTGCATATTTTTTCCTAAAAAAATCCCAAGGATTCAGAAACTTTTATTATATAGAGTTCTATGGAGGATACTAAGATAGGAATGAATTTGAAATACATATAGTATAACAACATAGGTGAATAAGGAAGGAATGAGTTTTGGAAATTATTTTGGATGAATAAAATCAATATAGAGAATAATTTACTTGGACTAATATATAAAAATTATGTGATGGAATGGATGAATCAGACTTTCAATGAGAGATATAGGATTATGAGGTTATATTTTGGTTTCCAAAAGGATTTTTAGGAAGAATATATTAATTTTATGGATTATCTTGTGAATCATAGTCCTTCTAAGCTAATGATGTAGAAACTTATAAAATGACTCTAAAATGGAAGGATAGTTAGTGTAATTCATCTAACAGTATTCAAAAATATCATGTATTTCCATTTCAATGCTAGAGAAATGGATAAGTTGGAAGATAAGTCTTGAACGTGTTTCTTTATTGCGTTTGATGATGAAAACTTTGTATTTTTTATATGTGAAAACAATCAGTGAAAGGTTATCAAAGGATAAAACATCATATTTAATTAAGATATCATATAGAAGGATTATATCCCAAAAAAAGGAGAAATTAAAATAAAACAATCACTATAATGTGTCTAAGTTCATCCAAATAGAAGTCTGGTGGTTCTGGATTGTACAAAGAGAATGGTAGTTTAGAAGGTATATGAACATTCTAGATTGGAATATGATAATTAAGTTTAGGAAGTACCAAGGTTTTACATAATAGAGTTCTCTATTATTTTGAATTTTGGAATAGAGTTTTAGAAATTCAAGGTTTGAAAAGAGTTGAACCTAATATGTTCAATCGGACTACCTGTGTCATAATACTATTGTAGAATTTTGATTACATAATGCACTATATAATTCATATATATGGTGGAGAACCCGAGAAGGTGATAATTATGAGTGACATAGAATAGTGTGAATTCACAATGAAGGAAGAAATGAACCTTTTCCATGTCTCCATAACATGGGGGCTAAAAGAATTAATTCTTGGAAAAATAATATTTTGGAAAAAATGGGAACATGATAGCTAAAAAAATTACGATTGAGAAAAGGATAACTAAAAAATAAGTGGTTATATTATATGAAATAGGAATTAAATGGTATGAAATAGTATAATTAGAGTCTATTTGTGAATTTATTTCAAACAAATAAGGATTATATTTTCATTAATTATAAATCATATAAAATTTTCGACAATGCTTAGACTAGTTTCTATAGAAGGTCTATTTTTACATCAGTTGGATACAAAAAACTAAATTCCAACATGTTTATTTTGAGTAAAAATTCTACCTATAGAAACTAAAATTTTTTGTGTGAAATTGAATGGTGAGTTTTATTATGTTATATCAATTGGATTTTTTATGGGGCTAAGCGGGCACTGTGATAATATAACTGAAATTTTGAGTCCTTAATGACAACATGGAAGTTCAAATAGTGCAATGAGAATAATCTATATAGCGACCCATCCTTTTCTTACATTACTATTACATCATTATAAAGATAAATAACATAATATTATTACACATAGAAGATGAAAAGGTTTATTTTCTTGGGAAAACTAGTACCAAACATACTATTTACAATATAAAGCATAAACATGTATTTAATTCCTTCTTCTATAGCTTCTTATTGGCTCTTGACCTCTCCTTGGTACATGTAGTCACCTAAGGATATACATCAAAAATGGGTGAGCTAAAAGATCAGTAAGATGATAGATATGAACAATATAAAAGGGGTGAGAAAAATCCCAACACAGTCAAAGGATCATGAACATGATATGAAGCATTAATAAAAGACTTGAAATGTGGTAATGTGTTAAAATGAAACATCATGACTTAGTAGTCAACTACAACACATAATTGTGAACAATGCTAGCATCATGTTCACACATAATTTCCATTTTACTCATGATATTCATCACTATACCCAATTAATGTGAGAACTATATAATAATGGGTTCACCTGTTACATTCATACATTCATATTAAACTATAAAATTCTGGGCGCACCCGTCATATCATAATATTTACATTATCATACATGCCACATTAAAAATATGTAAAATAAGAACTTAACATAACCCATGGAAAGAAATGGGTTTCACATAATAAATCATACTTTATTAAACATTTTATCCCCAAAATAAAGATGGAATATCATTATTAACATAGAACTATTAACCATGAGTGAAGAGTGAAACAATATTCAAGAATTAAAAAGGGTGTGTTTATTTGAAAGAAGGGTTCTTTTGGAAAACATTGGGATTCTTCATAAAATAAATTAGAGGAAATTTATATCCCATAAAAGGTAAGATAATTATGAATAAATTATTTTTAAGGAGAACCCATACCGAACATGGAGTGAAAGGGGGAGAACCAGAAGAAATAAATTTGGGTTCGAGAATTTCCCCTTACCTTGTATCTGAAAGCTTTATTAACTTTAATGTCCTGTATAATGACATTATATTAATTAATTGACAAATAAATAACCTTCTATACATTAATAATATTCATTAAGGTTTTATTAAGTTCATTTATGGCCTTTTGGATGAGTTATAGAGTTCAAATTCATTGTTCGGGAATGTTCATTTTTATAATTTTCTTGAACGGTTCACATGTATTCATGAATAGAAGTTAATTTAAAACATGGATAAACATCAATAATTGTAATTATATTTTATTTATGATGTTATTTAACTTTAAATGATCTTATAAATAATTTTTATATATATTATGAGAATGAATCGTTAGATAATAATTTAATGATGATTGTTTGGGTTAATTCGGGTTGTTTTTCGACCACAATGAACTTGTTTTATTTAACAATTTTGTAATATGTACATAAGTTAGTTCCATAACATTAAATAGGATATAATACATATAATATAATATTTTTAAACAATAAAAATGGTTTCATGACCATATCTAAAGGTGGTAATGGAAAAAAGAAAACATGTCGTTCTTGAAGGTGATAAATTAACACCTCACGAACAATGTTTTTTTTATAAAATAAAAAGAAGGGGGGAAGGGGTTGGATGATGTATTATCCCATTAGTAACATAAAATTCCATTATATATGAGATATTGGAGTTAACATACCATGTGTATGAGGATATTTTGGGAGATATTAATAAAAGAATTTTAAATTGATATGAAAAATAAAGGAGAGAGTGAGAGAGAGAGGAATTGCCTCTTGAGTCCTCCTCTTGAGATTCTCCTAAAGGAATCTAGGCTTGGTATTTGGATGAGACCATAAGCTCTTGGATGTAGGGGATGGGATAGGTAAGATTTTTGGGTAGATTATAGACAAGTATTTAATCTTGATAGGTGTGAAGTAATGAGGGTGTGAGGGGTGGTATTTATAGTGGAGGGGAGAGGGGTTTTCTTAACATTTTAATCATTAGTTTTCTAATTTCCTCCAAGATAAGAAATAGTTATGATTCCATGACCAAAAATAGTAAATAGAGAATGTTATTTTGATATTTGGGTTCTTACATCACTTATGATTCCAGGAATAGTGGATTTAAATTATAATGTATTTATATGGTAAATTAATGTATTTTACTATTCATTGAAAAATTCAAGTATTTCAGAAAAATATCAAAAAATCACCATAACCATTTTTAAATGTGTAGAATCCAAAAATGAACTCCATTTTTCAAAAAAAATTGTGAATGTGATTAATTTAATTTTCAATTAAAATCACAATTTTCTTGAAAAATACAGATTTTAAAATTAAAACTAATTTTATAATGCTTTCAAAAATTTCATAAGTTCTTGTTATCTTAAAAAAAAAAGTCATATAATTTTTAATTTATGAACAAATTTTAGAAAAATAAATTTTCTTTTAAATTAATTAATTAATTATAAATAATTATTTATGACTTATAAAAATAATAATACTTTTACTATAGTCAAATTGTCACTTATAAGATGCCTAAATTTTATTTAATCATTCATGGGTATGGTTACTATTATTTTGGAAAATTTACTAATCATAAGGGTCATATTACTATCCATAAGGGTAGGTTACTATTCACTAAAAATTAAGTTTGTTCTATAGGAATCCAAACATCTTCTTGAATGCAACTGTGTACATTATATTTTCGAAATTCAAAACTTAGAAGTATAAAAATTATGTTTAATGTTCATATATTATTTATTATCATTATATGTCATTGTTATTTCTAATGTGATTATACTATAAAGCATAATTAAAATAATGTAATTCTATTGATAAAACATTGGGTCGTTACATTATTCCCCCTTTATGAAATTTCACCCCCGAAATTTCGTTTTACACAAACAGGTGAGGGTACTTCTCCTTCAACACTTCTTTTAGTTCTCAAGTTTCTTCTTTAAACATATGGTTTCCCCAAAACACTTTGACAAGGTGGGTTGTCTTGTTGTGAAGGACCTTATCTCTCCTATACAGAATCTTTACTGCCTTCTCCCCATAAGAGATATAATCTTTCAACTGTACCACATCTAAGTTTAGTACATGTGAGGGGTTAGGTATGTAATTCCTCAGGAGTGATACATGAAACACATCATGAACAAGAGCCATATTTGGTGGAATTTCAAGCTGATGGGCCATAAATCCTATGTGTTCAAGGATCTCAAAGGGTAAATTTACCTTGTAATACTTCATTATCTTTCTCTACTTCCACAATAGTGATGGCATAAGCCTTCTCTGGATCCTTTAGCTTGGTAGCTGTTGATGATGATTACCCTAAAGGAATCGAGGTTTAATGCACTCACTTGCTTAGTTCCCTTGCTCCCAACAGCTTTAACATTAGACCATGGGTGGTTCTCCCCTTTCTTCTATTACATTCTCCTTCCTTCTCATGTATTTTCGAAACTCTTGATCATCGTGTCCTTCTTTCCCATGCTTAAAACATTTCCCCTCCCCTTTGAGGCAGTTCCCATGATGCAACTTCCCATATTTTTGTCATGTGGGTTGTTGAGTTTTCTTCCCACCTTTACCGTTAGATCCTATGACTTGAAACTCCATATTTTTCTTTATTATCACCATAGACATTGTACCATTCTCCAAACTCCATCTCTACTTTGAGGGCACACTGAAAAACTTCTTCATAACTCCCAAAATATCGAATTGCAAGATCCTTTTGAAGGTTTGGTTTTAACCCACTAAAGGATCTATTAGTTTTTCTATCGTTGTTGATAAAAAAAACTTGAATCATACATTAAAAGCCTAGTGAAATTCACTTCGTAGGTTGTGAAAGATTATCCTTCATTTTTCTTGAGATCTATGAATTCCCTCTCAATCTTCGTACTAAGAGTTCATGGGAAATACTTGTTAAGAAACATGATCTTAAAGTTTTCTCATTCCATCTCTTCAATTTCACATCTTGTCTTGGTTCTCTTAATCAAATACCACCATTGATAAGTCTCTCCCTCTAGAAGATGAATGGATAATGTCACATTCTCCATATCAAAATAGTGAAGCATAGAAAGGACCTTCTCTATAGATTTGACCACTATTCTTCAACTAGTAGATCAAAAGACCCACTAAACATCGGTGCTCATTATCACATAAAACACTTGATAGCCAGTTTCTCTCTCTTAGGTGAAGGAGTACATTCCCCATTATTTTGGTTATTGTTCATAATCTAATATAGTTGGGTAATCATCAACTTTATGTTTTTAACTCCACCTCCCTAATCATTGGGGATGTCTTTCAAGTAATCATTGCATTGGCCCTCGGACGGGTTGTTGGCCTAGTTTCTCCTAGTTTCCACCATTTTCTAAAATAGAAAAGGTTATAAGAAAACATAAGTCATCGATTCATGAATAAATAACTTATTCATTTGTATAATTTTCACTAAAATAATAACTTATGGTATCCCTAAGTAAATATTCTTGTGTTCATATTTTTACGTAGTCTAATATTAGAGGTTTTCTCAAGGGTACACTAATCCTAATTATCAAATTAACTAAACCTTTCCTCTAATACCAACTATAGCGACCCAAACTTTTCATACATTATTATTACATAATTATAAAGATAAAAAATATAAAATTATACACATAGAAGATTCAAAGGTTTAGTTTCATGGGAAAACTAGGACCAAACATAACATTTACAACATAAAGCATAAACATTTATTTAATTCCTTCTTCTCTAGCTTCTTATTATCTTTGACCTCTCCTTAGTACATGTAGTCACCTAAGGATATACATAAAAATGGTTGAGCTAAAATAATTGTAAGAGTATAGATTTGAACAATATAACAAAGGGTGAGCACAATCAAAATATAGGAAAAGGATCATGAACGTGAGAGGAATCATTAATAAAAGACTTGAAATGTGGAAATGCAATAAAATGAAACATCATGTCTTAGTGGTCAACGACCACACATAATTGTGAACAATGCTAGCATAATGTTCATGTATAACTTTCCTTTTACTCATGATATTCATCAATTTACCCATTAAATTGGGGTTCAATATAATTCTGGGAACACCCATCACATTCAAACATTCATATAGCACTATATAATTTCAGGCGCACCCATCACGTCATAATATTTACATTATCATGCATGCCAAATTAAAAATATGTAAAAAATTAACTTAACATAAACCATGGAAATAAATTGGTTTCACATAATAAATTATAATTTATTAAACATTTTTTTCCCAAAATAAAGAGTTGATATCATTCTTGACATATAACCATTAACCATGAGTGAAGAGTGAGGCAATATTCAAGAAGTAAAAAGGGTGTGTTTATTTGAAAGAAGATTAATTTTGGAAAACATTGGTTTTTTCATAAAATAAATTATAGGAAATTTATATCCCAGAAAAGGTAATATAATTATGAATAAATTATTTTTAAGGAAAACCCATACCGAACATGGAGTGAAAGAGGGATAACCCGAAGAAAGAAATTTGGGTTCGAGAATTTCCCCTTACCTTGTATCTGAACGCTTTATTCACTTTAATGTCCTATATAATGACATTATATTAATTAATTAACAAATAAAGAACATTTTATGAATTAATAAGATTTATTAAGGTTTTATTAATTTCATTTATGATCTTTTTGATGAGTTATAGAGTTTAAATTCATTGTTCGGGAATGTCCATTTTTATAGTTTTCTTGAACAGTTCACTTGTATTCATGAATGGAAGTTTATTTAAAACATAGATAAACATCCATAATTGTAATTATATTTTATTTATTATTTTATATAATTTTAAATGATCCTATAGATAATTTTTTTATATACTGTTATAATGAATCATTAGATAATAATTTAATGATGATCGTTTCGGTTAATTCTGGCAGTTTTTCGACCACAATAAACTTGTTTGGTTTAATAATTTTTTAATATGTACATAAGTTAGTTCCATAACATTAAACAGGATATAATACCTATAATATAATCTGTTTCAACCATAAAAATGTTTTTATGACCAGATCTGAAGGCGGAAATGTAAAAAAGAAAACATGTCATTCTTGAAGGTGATAAATTAAAGCCTAACAAACAATATTTTCTTTACTAAAATAAAAAGAAGGGGGGAAGGGGTTGGATGATATATTTTCCAATTAGTATCATAACATTCTATTATATGTGAGATACTAGAGTTACTATACCATTTGGATGAGGATATTTGGGGAGAGATTAATAAAATAACTTGAAATTGAAAGGAAGAATAAAGGAAAGAGAGAAAGAGAGGAATTACCTCTGGAATCCTCCTCTTGAGATCCTCCTAAAGGAACCTAGAATTGGTCTTTGGATGATACCATAAGCTCTTATACGTGGGGGAGGGACTAGGAAATATTTTTGGGGATAGTTTATACAAGTCTTGAAGCTTGAGATGTGTGAAGTAATGAGGGTGTGAGGGGTGGTATTTATAGTGGAGGGGAGAGGGGTTTTCTTAATATTTTAATCATTAGTTTATTAATTTCCACCAAGATAAGAAATAGTGATGATTACATGACCAAAAATAGTAAATAGGGCATGTGGGTTTGTGATTTGGGTGCTTACATCACTTTTGATGCCTGGAATAGTTGATTTAAATTATAATCTATTTATATAGTAAATTATTGTATTTTACTATTCACCAAAAAATTAAAGTATTTCAGAAAAATCTCAAAAAATCATCCTAACCATTTTTCGATGTGTATAATCAAAAAATGAACTCCATTTTTCAAAAAAAATAATAATATTAATTTAATTTTTAATTAAAATGATAATTTACTTGAAAAATACTGATTTTAAAATTAAAACTAATTTTATAATGGTTTCAAAAATTACATAAGTTCTTATTATCTTAAAACCATAAGTCATATAATTTTTAATTTATGAATACATTTTTGGAAAATAAATTTTCTTTTAAATTAATTAATTAATTATAGATAATTATTTATGACTTACAAAAATACAAATACTTTTACTATGGTCAATTTTTCAATTCTAAGATGCCCAAATTTTATTTAATCATTCATGTGTAAGGTTACTATTATTTTGTATGATTTACTAATCATAAGGGCCACATTACTATTCATAAGTGTAGGTTACTATTCACCAAAAATTAAGTTTATCCTATCGGACTCCAAACATCTTACTGATCATAACCATGTAAGCCAGATTTTCAAAATTCACAACATAGAAGTGGAAAAATTATGTTTAATGGTCACATAGTATTTAGTGTCACTATATGTAATTATGCTTCCTAATGTGATTATACTATAAGGAATAATTATAATAAGGAAATTCCATTAATAAAACATTGTTTCATTACAATTTATTATAAAAAAATGTTTTGGATTATGGGAGTTTCAAATTATTCTTCTCAACATGGATGATATACTCTTAGCTGGTTGGGTGAAGGAAAGGTTGAAGAGGTAAAATATTTATATTTTTGTAAATTTTTAGATGAAGGATCTTGATGTCATGAAGTGAATTTTGGGGATGCATATCATAAAGGACTAGAAGAACATAAATTCTTTTTCCTAATTAGATTACATCATAAAGGTCTTGGAAAGATTTATACAGAGAGATTCTAAGGCGATGTTTACCCCTGGTCAAACAATTAAAATTATTCAAGGAAAAGACACCTAGAATAAAAATATGACAGAGTAAATGGAGGTTGACATCATGAAGGGTATTACATGAAATTTGCTAAAGAATTAAATATTTAAACCTCAATTAGACATAAAGTGTCCAGTTTAAGTATAAATGTGTCATTATGCTGGAAGGAGTATATTGGATTTCCATGTGTCGTAGCCCAAAACATCCTCAACCTGGCATAAAAAGTTCATAGTGCGACTCTATATTTTTCATAGGGTTCAATGAAAACAGTGCAGGGACCAGCCTAAAGGGTCGACACAACCCAAAACTAATCCCATTAATGGGTATTTAGATGTAGTCCCCATGGTATGAAGCAGTTGGTTTTCCCAAGTGGTTCACCCCAGTGGTCTTGGATGCAAATATCTTGCACACCAAGAGGCTCACGTATGCCTTACCTATATAGCCTATAAGGCACATACACCCCTACATAAGGCACCTATGTGCACTAACCCTGTGTGGCACTGAAAGATCGGCCACCCCTGAATGAGGTACCTACATCGAGTACCTATGGCATAGACCTGTGCAGGGTAACTCCTTCGACCAGGGTTTCCTATTTTTCTATAAATATGACCTAAATTATCCTCATTTTAAATAATGTATAATCTGAAGAAAAAAAACTTGAAGCTCTAGTTACACATCCCTTTCACTCGTGTCCTATAAAATCCCTTAGGTCACCCTCTACAACCCAAGAAAAGAGTGAATTAAAAGGGATAGTGGGATAAAATCTCCTCCATGGTATAAAATACAATACACCTACATGAGGACCCTATTTACCCCTATTATACAACAACTTACATGAGGCCCCTTCTCTAATTAGGTATATGCATGAGACCCATCCAATGAAACCTAAGGATACCCTTGGTGCCCAGGAAAAATCCTTTCCCAAGAGTTGTTTCTCAGGTGGTCCATTCCCCAAGGCATCTCCAGCTCGTACAGGCCTATCCTCCTATGTGAAACACTTCTAGATCCTCATTATCCTTATGAAAATCACATTTTATCACCAAACTAGGACCTTCATGATCCCCCCTTTAAGTCATCTTCCAATAAACTAATGGTAGAGATCTTATCCATTTGGATCACTCATGTGAGGGGGGCATATTGAAACCTCCATTGAAGCCTCTATACTTGAAAACCCATGATAGGACTCACACCATTGTGTCTCCCATTTGGGTATTAATTCCTTTGGTCAAAGGTTTCCTACACTTTTCCTACCTCGATGGTAGGGTCCTCAGGGTGCATCTGAGTATGCATACCCTTTGAAATAAGGGCCTCGACCCTAGGGGTAGTGTTTAGGATCCCTTGATCTCAAATAAAAGGGTTAGAACCTTGTGTTTTCAACTTTTTCTCTAAGACCCAGGGCCTCTAGTTCTAATCGGGGAGGGTGAGGATTAAATTTTCTCTTTCCCTTTGATATGGAATAAGATCCTCCTCTCTTCCCCAAGAACGAATTTTAGGGCATCCCTCCTGGATTAAGACATTATCCTTTCTTGTAAGACCTCTCCAACTTCATTCCTTCCTCATTCTCCATGCTTGTGTGATGTATTAATATGGGTATTAATACATGACTATCCTGGATACAATGACAGGAGGGAACATGTACATCAAATCCCTTTCTTCTTCTCCTGTCAACCTGGCTTCTTCCACTAATGAAAGCGGAGCTCTGTGGTTTTTTGGATCTTTTTCTTCCTATTTCTCGCATTCAAGTATGACTAATGTGAATTTAGAGGTTGAATATGATCACGAAATCTACATATTCTGATGAATATTTTGAAAGAGAATATTTTCTTTGATATTCCTTCAGTCTTCTTTCAGAGGTCCTCCATAGGCATGGGTCCTCAAGGCTATGTATTCGACCATAGGGAAAAGAATATTGTGTGCTTTCTTAGATCTTATACATCCTATTGTTTCTCACACAAATAATAACTCACATGGGATTAGAGGATGGTGGTGATCATGATATATGCACAATCACCAAACCATAGGCCTCCTATTTGATATAATCCCCAACCATGCCACCATACCACCACCAAGGGGCCACATATTTTGTGTGATCCCCATCCTCCATTCACAAAGACATCCTTCTTAGGAATAAGGTCCAAAAAAATATACCAAATCAATAAGGTAATACCCATAATTCCCCTATCCTTTTACACAAATTTTTTACATGATTTTGAGTATAATTAACCCTAAAATGCAAATCAAGGATCATAAATTCTAGTGTCTTTGGAAGATAGGGTACATAATTAGAAAGAATGAAACCAAAATAAAAACATATTTTATTTAATATCTATAAAGATATCCTAACTTCCTTTTTTTCTTTTACATATACATAGGATAACCTAGGGAATACATGAACAAAATGGATGATAAAAAAAGTCCAGTAAGCTAATAAACGTAGAAGTAAAGCATAGCACAAGGGTTAGAAGGAATAACATGATGACATAAAAATGAATGTAACATGAATAAACATAATATATCATAACATGTAGAACATGGGATCATGTAATCATAGAATCATAGGAATGTGGAAACAATATAAAACATGACATAAGCATGAGTTAAGGCTAACTGTTAAGACCATTACACATGGTAGGCAAAGTCCCATAAAGGAATTTGGTTTACTCTCTGTCCCAACATGACATCTCATGAGACTAAACATTATCCAATGCATTAAAGAACTATCTAGGAGAACCCATAATAACATTTTCATTCATATATTTTTCATATTAATAATCAAACATAAGGAATAAATAAGGGTTACCCATGGAAAGAAATGGGTATCATAATCATGTCATAATGCATAATAAATGGGTATATCATAAAGTAATCCATGAAATAATGTATTTAAATCATAAATGGACATTAATAAGGGAAAATAGGTATATAAAATGATAAATTAAGTTAAACTAAAGTTAAAACATGTAAAAGGAGTGTTTTATAAACTTTAGAAATGAGACACTTTAGATAGGTTTAAGAAAAATATAAGAGTCTTTAAAGCGGGAAAAGGCAAGATTGTATGAATAAAACCAGAAATGAATTTAGATAGTTTTTAATGATAAAATTATTTTTTTAGAAAAATATTGGTGGCTTAAAAAATATAATTAATTGTACTGGAAATGGGTAAGAAATTTGGAAGTTCCCTTTAATCAGGCTTGCTTTATCAGGAAGAATCAAGAAGGGGACATTATAAAACATGTATTTCCAAATAAAATAAGTTTTAATGGATATAGATACATAATTTTGTAACATATACACAAAGTATGGAATAATCATATAATAATAACATAGATTTAAATTAGTGTAAAGAGAGAGAAAGCGTAACCCAAAGGTAATTGGGAGGTTCGGAGAGAATCATTAACCTTATGTCTGAAACTATTTTTCCCTTGCACTTAATGTACTAGATAAAAAAATTATATCCATTATTTTATTAATTAAGAAACTCTTATACATTTATTTTAATTATTATAATTTTATTAAGTTAATTTATGGCCATTTTTATGTGTTATAATATTTAATTTTTTCATTCAGGGAGTGTTCATTTCATGGTTTTATGATTGGTTCCCTTGAATTTAATTGTGGGAGTTCTTGTTAAATGGAATAAAAAATCCAGAAGTGAAATTATATGATATCTATTCTCCTCCAAAATATTAAATGTTTTAATATACAGTTTTTTTACTAAAATTATATTTATTCATTAGATAAAATGTTAATGATGAAGGTTAGTTTATTTTGGTGAATTTCTGATCATCACGAACTAGTTTTGTTTTATTATTTAATATTATGAATATTTAGTTGTTCCATAACATTAAATAACAAATAATAAATATATTATAATATTTTTAACCATAAAATTTTTTTATGACCATAGTTTAAGGTGGTAATGGAAAATGAAAATGCATCATCCACGACGGTGGTAAATCGACACATCACGAATGATGTTTTCATTTTTAGAATAAAAGGGATAGGAGAAGAGGTTTGATGATAAATATTCCATTAACATAATAAAATTAATATATATATATATTATAATGGATTTATCATGTAACTTTTATAAGGTTAAGTTAGTATATGACAATAGAAGAAAATAAATTTAAAATAAATTAAAAGAAAATAAAAAAGGATTTTACCTCTTAAACTGCTTCTCCTTTAGTACCTCTCAGGGAAATGGGTTTTGGTATTTTTTTAGAAAAAATGCTCCTGGATGTGGGGAAGAGACTTGGAAAGAGTATTGGTTTTAATTTTTACAAAATTAAAGGCTTTTAATTTGTGAGGAGAAGGTGTGGTGAGGGATGGTATTTATAGGATGAGGAGAGGGGTGTTTTTTATTATTATATTAATTATTTTATTATTTTGGATCATGACAATAAATTGTGTTGAAAATTATCACTAAATGTATTAAATTATAAAGGATAGTTTTATATTATGGTGATTAAATAATCCATACATCATACATAACTCAAAAAAATAATGCATTTAGCTTATATCGTAAATCATAATATTTCACTATTCAACTAAAAATTCAACTATTTTAGAAAAATACCAAAAAATCACCCTAAACATTTATCAATGTGTATAATTAAAAAAATGTACTTGATTTTATGAAAATAATTTTATAAATATGATAAATTTAATTTTTAATTAAAATCATCATTTATTCGAAAAATGCCAATTTTAAAAGTATAACTGATTTCATGACACTTTGAAAATTTAAATAAAGTCTCATAAAATTATCTTATAATAATAAGAAAATAAAATATTAATTTATGAATATATTTTATGAAAATAAATTTTATTTTATATAATTATAAATTTTTAAATAAACATTTGTATTTCAAAAAAATACTAATACTTAATTTATCATGTTTAAAACATTTATTTACTTATACTATGATATAATTATAACATATTTTAATTTATTAGATACCTATATTTTATTTACACTTTAATAGGTGATTTTATCATTCTATTTTCTAGTTTACTATTCCTAATGATCACATTACTATTCCAATAGTCAAGTTATTATTCCATTAGTATAGGTTCCTTGATTTCAAGAAATACCTCTAATTTCATTAATTCGTCATTTATAAAGTTTTTATTGTGTTACCAATTTGATTTTATGTGTTTTATACTATATGAAATAATTATAATAAGGGAATTTCCATTGATATAATTTTGGGTTATTACATTCTTCTCCCATTATGAAATTTCACCCTCAAAATTTCATTTTTACATTCTAATGTGAAAATGAGTGAGGGTACTTATCTTTCATCACTTCCTTTGGTTCTCATGCCTCCTTTTCATACTTAGGGTTCCTCCATGGTACATTGACTAAGTGAGTAGTCTTATTGAATAGAAATTTATCTCTATAGTTCAAGATCTTCACTAGATTCTCTTCATACGAGAAGTTGTTCTCCAGTTGTACTACCTCAAGATTCAGTACATGTGAGGTATTTGGTATGTACTTCCTCAAGAGGGATACATAGAGTACATCATGTACTTAATACATAGTAGGTTTAACTGTTAGTCGATAGTCCGCAGCTACAACACAATCAAGAATCTTGAAGGATTTGAGGTACCTAGGACTCATCTTTCATTTCTTCCTAAATCTCATGATCCTCTTCCATGAAGATATCTAGAGGAATATTATGTATCCAACCTTAAACTACAGGTCTCTTCAATGATTTTCTGCATATCTCTTCTGTCAATTTTTGGATTCCTTGATGTGTTGCTGAATGGTTTTTACATTTTCTACCATTTCTTTGACCATTTTAGGTCTCATCAGCTTCTGTTCACCGAATTCATCCCACCATGATGGTGTTTTGAATCTTTTTCCATAAAGGGATTCACATGGAGGCATTTAGATGCTAGAGTGGAAACTGTTTTTATAGGATAACTTGAACGAAGTTATATATTGGTCCCATCCTCCTTTGAAGTCCATATAACATTCTCTAAAAATGTATTCTAGTGTCTAAAAAGTACACTTATACTAGACATTGGTTTGGGGATTATAGGCCATACTAAAGTTCAGCTCAGTGTTTAGATCATTTTGGATACTTTTCCAGAACATAGAGGTGAATATTGGATATTAATCACATACAATCAATAGTGGTACTCCATGAAGCCTTACCACTTTTATTATATATATCCATGAAAGTTGATACAATTAGAAGTCCTCTTAAATTTAAACAAAATGATTTTTCTTTATAAGACAATCTGCAACATCCCATATAGTAATGTTTCCTCTGGATGTCTTCAGAAGCCTGGTGAAAATTTTCATGGTGATGTTTTCCTATTTCCATGTTGGTATGGGTAATAGTTTAATATTACCCTTATACTTTTTATTTTAGCCTTCACCTTTTGACATACTAGGTACATTGATGTGTATTCAGTGATCTCACTCTTTATATTGTCCCACCAATAGTTATCTCAGAGTTATCGATACATCTTTTTGCTCCTTGGGTGAATTGAGGAGGTTGAGCTATATCTGCAATTCAGAATATATTTCTTTATCTCTAGATTTGATGGTACACATAATCATGACCCAAATTCTACTACTCCTTCCTCATCAATTTTGATCTCATAGAATTTCCTATTTCTAACAACTTCCACTTTTCCCTAAATTTCAACATCACTCCTTTGAGAATCCATTATTTTCTTCCTAAGAGATTGTTGACAATTCATTTGAGAAAGGATTGATGATGTTTCTTCCTTAATTATTCCCATGTTCATCCTTTGCAAATCTAAGAATATTGGATCCTTATTTATTATCATTATTGATAAAGTTGCAGGATACTTTATACTTTGAGCATCTACTAATTTATTTTCCTTACCAGGATGGTAGTGGATTGAACAATCATAATCATTTATGATCTCTAAAAATGTTCACTAGAACATATTAATATCATTCTATGTGAATATATATTTTAGGCTCTTATAATCATTATATATTTCACAATTCTCCCTATAGAGATAATGCATCCATATTTTTAGTGAAATGATCACTTTCACCAACTCTAAACCACGCGTAGGATAGATTTTGTGGGTTGGAATGGAATCTCAAGAGGGGGTGAAATAAGTTCCTACTTAAAATTTCTATTAAAAACTTTATTATAAAGATCCCCCAAATTTTGAAAACGGCCCAGTTAATTAAGGCAGTAGATATATATATGTCTAATTGGTCAATAGGTTTCTCAAAGGGTGATTAGTCCTCAGTTGAATTAGTGAGAAACACTTCTTAAACTTTTGAAACAAGTTTACTGAATTAAAAAAATATACACACTAACCAAAACTAACTATCAAAGTGAAAACAAAACAGTTTTATGTTTTAGCTAATGTAAGCAGCGGAAAATAGATAAAATAGAGTATAACACAATATAGTGCACAGTGAAGTAAAACAAGAGGTTCAGTCTCAAACTGAGACTTAATCCTCTCTACTTGGTGATCACCTACCACCAAGTAGTTTATATTAGCAATAAACTTGATACACAGCCTAGAAATAGAATGTTTCACTGATTCCATAGACTCTATCAAATTTCTTACCTCATTCTGACATTCCTTGACCTCATGTAACACAGCTAAGTGAGAGGTAGAGACTATCCTTTCCACTACAGATGTCATGAGTTCTTGATTGAGAGCTATTGTTCTTACTATATCAGTGGTTTTCTCATCAATATTCCTCTTTAGTTCTGATTTCAAAGAATCTAATTCATCCTTCATTACATAGTCTCGAGGTAACAGAACCACTAGCTACACAATGGTAGTTTACGAGACAGTAGGAATTGGAGGACTTATTATAGGCTGGTCGTCTTCAGAATCTCCATAATCTATGCCTAAAACCACAAAACTAGGAGCTTCTATCCAATCCTCTATATCATGAGCAACAGCAACTGATCCTGTAGAAACAGGTTCCTCTCCCTCACTTGAAGCATTCTCCTAAACAGCCACATATATCTTCATCTGACCTCCTTGATCGACTTCATCAACAGGAAGGTCTACTACCACTTCTTCCATAGAATCTTCAACAACTTCCAAAACAATTCCATCTTCAACTGAATTAGTAAATTATTCATCTCTAATTTTTACCCTTTTAGTATGTCCTATTAAAGGACTAAGACATCAACATTTCTCTTCACTTTTAGCAGTAGCTGTTTCAAAGTAAGCATGACTTGACTCAGATTCCTCATCCTCATCTGAGTTATCTCTAATGTATCTTAAGACATTTTCAACTCCTTCTTCTTTACTGGTTTCCTCTTCACTGTCCCGTAGGATAGTCTCCCTTAAAGTAAATCTCTTTGGTGGGCTATTCTCACCAAAGGATATAGTATTAACACGACGATTTGAGGGAAGTTCAAGATCACTCTTATCATCAATAGGAGAATCCTCTCTTTCTTACACAACAGTAACTTCCTCTCCTTTTTCATCTAAATAGGCAGGATCGACTTAATTAGGCTTAAGGCATGGGTCTCTCTTATTCTTAGGCCTAGTGGGATGAGTCACAGGGTTAAATTCTTCATATACCTTAGCCCCATCATTCACCCATCTCCTCAGACATGGATTCCAGTTAATCTTCATCAACTTGTAGATCACTTTGGTGATACAATGGTTATCTTTCACAATAACAATTTCTTCTTTAGCTCTAGAAACTCCTTTCACTTTCAACATAAGGGATATCAACTTAGCATGAAATAGGGAATTGGATTTGGAACTAGGCTTGTTCATGTATTCTAGATGAATCATTAATAGCCTTCATAATTTGATCTTCTATTCATGCTTTAATGGATACATGATAAAAACATCATGATACTTTAAAGATGCAAATTATCCTCTCTTGGGACTCAAAACATGCTGGAAAAACTTAAACATTAGCTTGTATTCTCCTTCCATATCAGTGGCAATTAATTTTCTAGGAATTCCATTCCCTATCAATTCATCTAATGCTTCTTCAAAGCAGAAGAAATCACTAGTGGGAGGCACCACTTTTGTCTAATAATCATAAATTCCTTCATGTGGAACCCTCAAGTAGTCATCCCACCCAGTAGAGGAGAAAATCACACTTACTCCATTTACTCTGGAAGTCATCCGGTGCTCATCCATAGACTGCTCAAACTTGAGATACTCATAAAATTCCTTCATTAACAGCAGGTAATAGGGTCCATTATTATTTGAAAAACACTCAACCCAGCCCTGAGCTTCAAGTGCCTTCAGTATTAAAGACCGGCTCGATAGCAGCCATTCTAAACTTAACTCCTTTTCAAACACTATTTCCCTCTTTGATAAATGCAGGTTAAGAACATTGTCCACTGTCTGGCTTCCACTACTCAACTCGACTCTAGGTCTCTTAGTATCAGTCTTATCTCCTTTATCAGCAACCGACGGCCTTTTGACTCTTGCCATCGATCTGGAGTGGTTCAAGGTTTTAGTAGAGGTTTAGGTTCTGAGATTGGGGAGAAAAGGGTTCGGGAGAGGGTTTGATGGGGATAAAAATATGATCTATGTTTTATTTTTATCATTTTGGGATTGAAAAAATGAAACAAATAAAATAAATAAGTAATATACAGAAAACATTTCAGATTCTGGCTGAGATCAAAAACGCAAAGTCCCAGACTCAAGTCATCTATCAGTAAGGAGGTATCAGTGAGGTCCTATAAGTAAGGTCTCTAACAGTGAGGTTCTATCGGTAAGTTCTAACAGTGAGGTCCTATCGGTAAGGTTTAATGGTGAGATCCTATCAGTAAGGTCTAATGGTGATGTCCTATCGATAAGGTCTTATGGTAAGTTCTCTAACGATGAGGTTTCTAACAGTGACGTATAACAGTGAGGTCTCTAACGATGAGGTTTCTAATGGTGAGGTTTCTAACGGTGAGGTCTAACAGTGAGGTTATATCGGTAAGGTATAATGGTAAGGTTCTATCGGTGAGGTATAATGGTGTGGTCTCTAACATTGTGATCCTTAACTCAATAATTTATCATACCTAACTCATGTTTGATGTAATTTATCCTCTTAGAATTCAAAGGCTTTGTGAATATATCCGCTAATTGGTGTTCAATACCAATCAATTCAAGAGTTATATCACCTCTTTTATAATCATGTCTCAAGAAGTGATGTCTTACATCAATATTCTTTTTCCTAGCATGAGATCCTGGATTTTTAGAGATTTTGATAGCACTCGTGTTGTCACAGTTTATAGAGACATGTTTGAATTGATATCCATAGTCTAGTAAAGTGTGTTTCATCCAGAGAATTTTGAGCACAACAACTACCAACAGCTATATATTCGGATTTGGTAGTAGATAATGCAATAGAATTCTATTTCTTACTACACCATTATACTAGTTACTTGCCTAACATGTGACACGTTCTAGACGTGCTTTTTCTATCTAACTTACAACCAGTAAAGTCAGCATATGAATAACTTATTAAATCAAATGGTTGTCTTCTTGGATAAAATAGTCCAAGATTTATAGTAAAATTGAGATATTTAAAAATCCTTTTAACAGCAGTTAAATGATATTCTTTGGGATTATCTTGAAAACGAGCACACATGCATACACTGAACATAATGTCAGGTCTGCTAGCATTAAGGTATAGCAGACTCCCAATCATACCTCGGTAATTGGTTTGATCTACTGGTTTTCCAGTTTCATCAGCATCCAACTTACAAGTGGTACTCATAGGTTTATCACTACCTTTATTACTATCCAAACAAAAATGTTTCAAAACATCCTTAGTATATTTACTTTGATTTAGAATAATACCATTTTTATTTTGGAAAATTTGAAATCCAAGGAAAAATATAAGTTCCCCCATTAAACTCATTTCACATTCATCTTGCAGCATTTTTGAAAGATCATTACAAAAAAGAGTTTTTAGAGGATCCAAAAATTATATCATCTACAAAAATTTGTATTATTAAAACATCTTTGGAAATCCTTTTAATAAACAAAGTAGGATCCATTGTTCCTTTAGTAAAACTTTTTGAAATAAGGAAAGAACTAAGTCTATCATAATAATCCCTTAGAGCTTGTTTCAGACCATATAAGGCTTTTGAAAGTTTAAAAACATGATTTGGAAAATGGGGATTTGTAAAACCATGGGGTTGTTCAACAAATACATCCTCAACTATGTACCCATTTAAAAATGCACTTTTGACATCCATTTGATAAAGTTTAAATTCAGATGAGCTATATAAGAAAGTATTATCCTAAGGGATTCTATTATATCTACAGGAACAAAGGTTTCCTCATAGTCTATCCCTTCTTCTTGACTATATCCTTGTGTAACTAATCTAGCCATGTTTCTAACTATGTTTCCAGATTCATCAACTTTATTTCTAAAACCCCATTTAGTGTCTATGGTCAGGGTTTCCTTAGGTCTATCCACTAATTCCCAAACTTTGTTTCTTTTAAAATGATTCAATTCTTCTTGCATAGCCATCACCCAAAATTTATCACTGATTTCATCATTGATATTTTTAGGTTCAAGCTGTGAAATAAAATCTTGATGTTCAACCAGGTTTCTCAGATAAGCTCTAGTTTGTGTCCCTCTATTTAAATCACATACTACAACATCAAAAGGATTATTATTTAGAGTTCTAATACCTCTAGAAAGAGTTGAACTAGGCTCCTCATGGTTTTCTATAGGTTTAGACTCAGCAGGTGCAGATTCTAGAATATTCCCAAAACTGGTTACTTTTACAGGGGATTCACTATCATTATCATTAAGTTCCAGAATTGACATATCTTCCTCAAGATGTTCAATAGAGGTTTTGGGTTCATGTGGATCAGTCTCATCAAATTTGACATGAATAGATTCTTCCACACATTTGGTTCTCTTATTAAATACTCTATTATCTTTACTAGAGATTGAGTAACCTAGGAAATTTCCTTTATCACTTTTGCAGGAAAACTTGTCAAGATTTTACTTAGTGTTAAGGATAAAGACTTTGCAACCAAAAACTCCAAAGTAATTAATCTTAGGCTTCCTATTATTGCAGAGCTCATAAGGGGTCTTCTTAAGAACAAGTCTAATAAAGACTCTATTGATAATATAACAAGCTATGTTAATAACTTCAGCCCAAAAATAAATAGGTAGATTATACTCATTGAGCATAGTCTGGGCAATCTCTTGAAGTTTCCTATTTCTTCTTTCTATAACTCCATTTTTTTGAGGTGTTCTAGGAGCAGAGAAATTGTGAGTATAGCCATTGTGTAAGAAAAAGGATTCAAATTCCTGATTTTTCAAACTCACGGCCATGATCACTTCTCAAGGTCTTAATTCTAAGTCCACTAATATTTTCAACAAACTTGGAGTATTTGATAAAATAAGAATAAGATTCACTTTTGTGATCCAGAAAGTATACCCAAGTGTACCAAGAAAAATCATCTACAAGAATATAAACATAGTTCTTCCCATTTAAACTTGAAACTCTTGATGGTCCAAACAAATCCATGTGAACCAAATCAAGCGGTTGAGAAGTAGAAACTTATTTCTTTGGTTTGAAAGAAACTTTGTGTTGTTTTCCATTTTGATAGGGATTACAAACTTTGTTAAGAGGGGATTCTAATTTAGGTAAGTCTCTAACTAAACCTTTCCTAGTCAGTTTTATATGTGAGTGCACATTTTAGTATCCTAATCTTCTGTTCCACAAATAGGATTTCTTATGAAACACATTTAAACAAGAAACATTTTCCTTAGATAAAGAATATAAATCAACAGCATATACATTATCATTTCTAAGAGCAATAAATATTAAATCATTTTTAGAATTAAAAACATTACATGCATCTTTTTCAAATTTAACATTTAATCCATCATTACATAACTAAGATATACTTAGCATATTGTATTTTAACCCATCAACAAAAAGTACTTTTGAAATTAATACCGCATTAGGGTTACCAATCTGTTCTAAGTTGATGATATTTCCATTAGCATTATCACTTAATGTGACATATCCTCCATCAACTTTAATTAGGATTTTGAAGCATGAGTAGTATCCTATCATATGTCTTGAACATCCACTATCCACGTACCACATAGTTTCATAGTAACTCTTCAGACAATTTTTCTACAAAACAAACTAAGTGCAATGTAACTTTGGTACCCAGATTTTCTTGGGTCCAAAGAGGTTAGCAAGTAAAATTTTGGGAACCCATACTTGTCTCACAGATTTCCTATAATCAAAATATATATTTTGATACATAAAAACTTTTTTTGGTCCTTTAGAGAATTTTTTTTCAATAAATGGTCCAGAACTTGAACTAGTTGTGAATTATCCTGATTTTGGAACAAATTTAGTTTTAATGATCCTTCTCTCACCTGGTTGATACCCTAGACTAGTTGTATATTTTGGAGTAATCTGTTTTCTTAGTAACTGAGTCAAGTTATCTCTACCTATAGTAAACTTATCAAGATCTCTCTTTAATTTCTCATTTGATAATTTGAGTTCATTATTTTCTTTTAACAGCTGAGCACATTTTTCTTTCTCAATATCCAGATCAGACTTATAATTGGCATTTAGAGCATGTTTCCTTTTTAATAATTTATATTTATCCTTGAGTTCATTAAAGGTATATTCAATCATTCAAAAGTATTCAATTAGTTCATCCTTAGTCATATTTTCATCATTGTTTGATTCACTTTCATTCTCAAAATAATAGACATTATGTACAGGATAATTGGGTGTTACCTCTGATGTTTCTGTCATGAAACACAGATTTGCACATTTGTTCTTGTCACTATTAGAAGTATCAAATCCACTGGAGCTGTATTTTGAAGCACTCCAAGTAGCTTTCATAGCCTTTTTATAACCCTTTCCCTTATCTTTATATTTCTTCTTAAATTTTAGCTTGGGGCAGTCTGCATTCACATGGACTTTTTGTTTGAACTCATAGTAGATTATTTATTTTGAGTTGTCATTCCATTTTCTATCTTTCTTCCATTGTCCTTTATTATCATATATTCCCTTGTTTTTTGACTTCGTAAAGAATTTCTTCTTTCAGTAGAACTTTTTGAACCTTCTAGAAAGATGGTCCATCTCCTCATCACTATATTAATCTCACTCTTCACTAGTGGAACTGTCTACAGGAACTTGAACTTTTTCTTTGTCTTTTTTCTTTAAGGTAGTAGTCTTGAATGCTACAGATTTCTTCCTTGGTTATTCATATACTTCTTAATTCACCTTAAGCTCTTATTCTTACATCATAAGCTATCTAATTAGTTCCTTCACTATTAGTTTGCCTATGTCACAAGATTCTCGAATAGAAACAGAAGTTCCTCTCTATCTATCAGGTAGGCATCGAAACAGTCTCATGATTTGGTCCTTGTTGTCCACTGGTCTTCCAAGCAGACTCATAGTATTCACTATTTCATTGAATCTGAGATACATTTTATAAATGAGTTCATCATGCTTTATTTTAAAATTATCATATTTAATAGTATATGTATTTAATCTCATTTCTTTAACATTGGTTGTTCCCTCATGAGAAAAATCAAAAGTATCCCAAATTTCATATTCAGTTTTACAAGAAGATATTCTATTGAATTCATCATCACCTAGAGAATATTACAAAGCATTCATTGCTTTACAGTTATTATTATATGTGGATTCAGTCAACTGAGACCATGTGTCTCTAGTAGTAGCAGGCAATACATTTTGTTCTTCAATTGTGTCCCAGATTTCAGGTCCCATGCTCTCTAGATACATTTTCATTTTTAATTTCCACTGAGCATAGTTATTACCATTAAAGAAAGGTGGTCTGTTAGTATCATCACCCTCAACTCTAGTTTCCATAGTTACTTAGAATTTAAAGAACTAAAAATTTAGATATGACATAAATTTTAAGATCTTTAAGATACAACTAAAATCACAGTTGAAAATAAATTTAAAACTTGAAAATAAAAACTCCTTTGATACCAAAAGTTGGTCGGAGTGGAATCTCAAGAGGGGGTGAATTGAGTTCTAACTTAAAATTTTTGTTAAAAACATTATTATAAAGATCCCCCAAATTTTTAAAATAGCTCAATTAATTAAGGAAGTAGAGATATAGATGTCTAATTGGTCAATAGGTTTCTCAAAGGGTGATTAGTCCTTAGTTGAATTAGTGAGAAATACTTCTTTAACTTTTGAAACAAGTTTACTGAATTAAAAAAATATACACACTAACCAAAACTAACTATCAAAGTGAAAGAAAAATAGTTTTATGTTTTAGCTAATGTAAGAAGCATAAAATAGATAAAATATAGTATGACACAATATAGTGCATAGTGAAGTAAAACAAGAGGTTCAGTCTCAACCCGAGACTTAATCCTCTTCACTTCTGATCACATGCCACCAAGTAGTTTATATTATCAATAAACTTGATACACAGCCTGTATCGGGATTTAAAATAGTTTTCACAGACTTTCCAGGGTTCACACCCTCTACCACTATTCTTCATGGTAAAGAAAAACAATATAGACCACACACGGTCTCTTCCAAAGTTTTACGTGGGAAAAAATGTAGATGAAGTTTTATGTGAGGATATTCAGAAACCTCCAGTTTAAGCACAAGAGACAGTGTGAGAGATGAACAGACACACACACTTCTCAGAAATATAAAAATATAAGAAACACAATAGATCAATTAGGATGAGATAGAGTTTAGAAGGCTCTATGTGTTTTCAGTTCAGCTCTTGACTCCTTGAAGTAAGGAAGTTGATTTTTGAGTCTATCTCTAGAAGTTTTCTCTAAAAGAGAGTGTAACAACTCCAGGTACTAGCTTTCAGGAATTGATTGTTATTCTTCTTGAGTTTATTTAAAGTTTATGAGACATAGAAGGTATCCTCAAGTGGTTTTCCCAAAATGATCTTCTTGAAGTTCTTGGGGTTCGCAGTGAAGGTGCTTGAATGGTTCTTCCTTGTTCTTCAGTAGTTTCTTCCTTTTGCATTTAACTTCTTGACTCCTTTGGCATATATATCTATGTCTTCTTTTTTCTTTGTGCCTTGTTATATATATTTTATTCCTTGATCTTTTTATTTCATATTTGAGGTCTGATAATAGAAGTAAGTACATCACGTGTAATCTTTCTCTTACCTTGTACTGTCATGATATGGTCTCTTGATATGTCTACAATAAGCATTAATTAAGTCTGAAGCATTAAAGTTATCAAAATATGACCATTAGAAAAATATAAGAATTTTACAAAGTATAGAGTAGAAGAGTATGGTATACTGGTAACGGTAGCCTTTTCATTGGTAGGATTCAATCAGTAGGTGTACATCGGCAACCTCCAACTGTAACCTTTCATCGGTAACCTTTAGCGATAACCTTCAGCAGTAGGCTTGTATCAGTGACCTTGTATCAGTGACCTTGTAGCAGTGACCTTGTAGCGGTGACCTTGTAGCGGTGACCTTGTAGTGGTGACCTTATAATGGTGACCTTGTAATAGTGACCTTGTAACGATAACCTTGTTATGGTGACCTTGTAACGGTGACCTTGTAGCGGTGACCTTGTAGGGGTGACCCTGCAGTGGTGACCTTGTAACGGTGACCTTGTACTTAGATAAATTCTGAACTATAAACTTTACCAATCAAGTAGTGAGATTGAAATTATATGAATATTACTCTATAGAAACAATAAACATTAATGAAACATAATTAACATATAATGAAAACATGATTGAAACAAGATTTGGGATTGTCAAAACATGATTTGGGATTATCAAAACAGGTGAGTCCAACAATTTTTCTCATGAATTTGCAACTTCCTTGATGTGTAGGATATCACTTTATAATTTTTTATTAGTATAGAGCCTAATCCATTATTTGAAGCAACACTATATTCCACAAAGAGTTCCCCACTTATTGGAAGTGTGAGTACCATTGTAGTAATAGGACTCTTTTTTTACTCTTCCAAGTAGTCTTCACATTCACTAGTCTAGAAAAAAAATCTCCCTTTTGATTCATCTTCGTTAGTGGGTCTGACAATCATGATAAGTTCTCCATAAATCATCAGTAATACCCAGCTAGACCAAGGAAATTTCAGATCTCTATTACAGATGTTTTCCTAGTCCACACTTCAATTACCTTTTTCTAGGAAGGGTCCACATATATTACTTTTATATTTACAACATTCCCCAAGAATGATACCTCCTCTATAGATAACTCACATTTATTATACATTTCATATAGTTTCTCCCTTTTAAAATTATTTAGCATAGTATTCAAATTATTCTCATGTTCCTCATTACTCTTGGAGTATATCAAAATATCATAAATAAAGACTGCCACAAATTTGTCGATGTAATCTCAAAAGACACTATTAATTAAATCCATGAATATTTTTATAGAATTAGTGGGTCCAAAAGGCATCACTATGAACTCATAGTGTCCATACCTCATTCAAAAGGCAGTTTTGGGAATATCTTCCTTCCTTACCTTGAATGGGTGATATCCCAACCAAAGGTCCATCTTAGAAAAATAAATGGTCCCATGTAGTTGATCAAACAAGTCATCTTTCCATGAAGGGGATACTTGTTCTTAATTGCTATTTTTTTAATATTAGAATAATCAATGTAGAGGCACATATATCCATTATTCCTCTTGAGGAACAGGAATGGCACACCCAATGGTAAAGAACTCAGGCATATAAAAACCATTTCAATATTCACTTGTAACTGCATATTCAGTTCCTCCAAATCAATGGTGGCCATTCTATAATGATTTTTTGATATATGAAAAGATCCGGGAATAAGTTCAATTGAGAACTCAACCTATAGGTCAAGAGTAAGACTAGGAAATTCTTCTAGGAATACATCAGTGTAGCCAATCACAATGGGCATGTATTCGAGCATGATCCTCTTGTTTGTCTCAATCATTTGATCTAGATATGATTTATCAAAAGTCAATAATATAAAAAATTGATATGATGATTCTGAATG
The DNA here is from genome assembly GCA_963277665.1 of Viscum album. Lineage (NCBI taxonomy): Eukaryota > Viridiplantae > Streptophyta > Magnoliopsida > Santalales > Viscaceae > Viscum > Viscum album. The sequence goes on from OY728120.1 coordinate 1,423,420,960, forward strand.
AGATTCATCCTCCTCCCTACAATTGTATAGAATTGGAGGATGCTTTGGAATGTGAAGAGTTACTTCCCTTTTCCAATAATTAATGTTGGATTTACATAAAGATAGTCAATCCATGCCTATTATAGCATCAAACGCCACCAAAGTAAGTAAGACAAGATTTTTTGTGAGGTTTTATAAACAAACATTAATTTAGTAGAATTTATATACTTTTAATTCAATAATTTCCCCATTTATTTCTCATAGATAACTCAACCTCTATATTTTGAGGTGGTGTTTAAATAGTTATACCAAACCTGAAAGATATGAATGAATGTAAAAAACTAGAATCAAATAGTATGTTTTATATTATTGAATGAATAATCAATGTACTAGTCACCACATCATTATCAGGTTCCACCTCAATAGTAGTGATAGTATATGCCCTTTTTGTTTCCTTGGAGGTTGTTGTTGTTGATTTCCACTAATAACTCTTGGATTTGGGAAATGGTTCTCATAATTCCCATATTCCTTACAGTTGAAACACTTCATTATAGGCTGAGTATTAATCTATACCTACCTTTCTTCATCCACATTTTTGGTATTATTTATATCCCTTCTATAATTATTATATATAAACCCCAATCTTCCACATTTGAATCATCTCCTAATTCCCATTAGATATTTTCCAGGATAATTATTCCCAAAAATTTGACACATTAAATGTTGGGTTTTATTTCCATCATGGGATTTATCTATTGACCCTCCCATATTGAACTCCATTTTCCACTTTTTATCTATGGATCCATGATACCACTAAGAGTCTCCAATATTCATTCAACCTTAAGGGCATAATTTAAAATATCCTCATAGCTGTCAAAGTCGTGAATCACTAATAATTTTCATAGACTCATATTTAGTTTGATAAAGAAACAATCCACATTTCTTTTGGTGTTCATGAAAAAGCTAAAGGCGTACCTTGAAAGCCTTGTAAAGTTTTCTTCATATGACCTGATAGACTCATCTTCATTTTCCTATAGTCTGATGAACTCCCTTTCCATATTAAGATAGAGAGTTCAGGAAAATAATTATTGAAAAATATTTTCTTGAAATTCTCCCATTCCATTGAATCAATTTACTCTTTGAAATTTGGGTTCTTGATCAATGTCCATCACTGATCATCTTTCCCAAAAAAATGATAGACCACTAGAACAACTTTCTCTAATTTTGATCATTGTAGGGAAGACAATATCTTCTCAAAGGAGTTAATCCATTTTATATGATGATGGGATCAGAATATCCACTAAATATGGGAGGCCATTTTTACATAAATGATTTAACCACAACTTTCTATTTCCTAGTAGAAGGTAGTTTCAGATTATTCAAGTTATTATTCATAACTTGAGCTATTTGATCAAGTATAATCATTAATTTTAGATCTAACATTCCCATCCGATTTGTAAGTTCATTAGGGAAATCATCACATTGCCTATCACATTTATTATTAGCATAGGTTCTCCTATTTCAAGACATTAACTAAGAAAAAAAAGACAAATTAGGATGGATTCAAGACTTAGCTGATAAACATATAAAAAGGAAAAATTAAACATGGGGGATAACTTATAAATGGAAAGTATATCATAACATGTGATTCCCTAAGTTTAAATTTAGGTTATCCATGGTGATAGAATTACACCTAGGGTTATTATTAAATTTTTCAAATCCTAATCCCCAAAAATAACTAGACCTTTATCTAATACCAAATATAATGACCCCATCCTTTTACACATATTTTAACATGATTTTGAGCATAATTGACCATGAAATAAAAACCAAGTATAATAAATTCTAGAATATTTTAAATATTAGGTTTATAATTATAAAGTATAAAACCAAAATAAAAAAAATATTTTATTTAGTATCCATAAAGATATCCTAACTATGGAATCCAACCTTTTTATTACACAACTTTTCATTACATTTTATAAACAGGGTATTTTTAAAGTTTAATGTCTTGGAAAAAAAGGTACATAATACCTGAAAACTTAAAACATTCTTCTATTCCACTTGAAAGGATTATTTAAGATTAATCCTAAGTAAATTTATTTCATCTAATAACCTAGATACATACATCAAATTAAATGGTGATCATAAGGCCCAGTAAGGGAAAATAAGGGAAACAATTTACTTGTGATCTTGAGGAATATCAATAAGAACATGAGGAATTACATAAAGGCATGAGAAATGGGAAAATAGGAATATAATAATAAAAAATAACATGATTTATAACATGTAAATATGTATAAAACATTTAATTGATTCATTCATAATCATATCACCAAGGTTTATCATCGAGGTGTCATAAAAATTACCAAGGTATCGTAAAACTTGTCATCTCTAGAGATTAAATTATTTACCCAATGCATTGGAGATATATTAGAGTGAACACTTAATATGTATTAATTAATTTTATCTACATATATAATAATAAAACATTTCATAAATAACCCTAGAGAATTAAATAAATGGGTTTCATATCCAAATAATGGTGTTTTAGAAAGTGATTAAAAACAAGATACTTTTGTCATTTTAAACCCATGGAAAAGGAAGGTGGGTTTCATGTATTTAAATCCTATAATTAAATAGATCATTTTTAAATCTATGTGAATACCCCTAGAGAAGAAATATTTTTTGGTATTAACAAAATAAAACAAAATAATTTCTTGAGAAAAGAGATAAATTTTTAAACATAAAATCGGCAGCATAAGGCTATAAAACATGGTTTTAGAAAACATTAAAAGGAGATGTAAAAAGGGTCTCACAATCATAAAATAATGTTAATATATTAAATTAATAGAATAAAATATACATAAAAAATATTATGGAAATTTTAAATACATACCACATAAGAAAGAGAGCCTGAAAGGAAAAGTGAAGTGCAGATTCCCCTTACCTTGAACAATGACACCTAAAACTTGAAGATCAGGACCTTGGGGGCTTGATAAAATCATAGGAGGACTCCTTGGGAGGTAATACAATCAAATTTTATGGAGGATAAATTTTTAATTAATAAAAACTAATAAATTGGTGGGTATTTATAGCAAAAGTGATAGAGTTTTTTATTAATTTCTTTGGACACCTCAGTAGTGGTATTTAAAAAACCATGGGCTTACCCCTGGTATTACCCATGGTATTGGACAATTCAGACACCTATTACATTATTTTAATCCATAATAGTCTACCATATTTTTATAATACTAATTACATCATTATGATATAGTTATGATTTCATTAAACATACCAAAAAACTCAAATTGTATTTTTACTATTCACAAAAAACTAAAGTATTTTATAAAATTATAATAAATTAAACCTAACCTAATATCGAAATTATAATTTAAAAAATAGAATTTATTTTATTTTAATAATTCTCTAAATATGTTAAATTTTACTTTTGACTATAATAATACTTATTTATTAAAAATAATATTAGACAGAAAATTCATAGTAAAATGCATAGTAAAATTTTTGAAACTTGAAAAAAAAAATATTTTATCATTTGTAATTAGATAATAGTTTTTTGATAATAATAATTTAATTATAATAAACATTAATAAAACCTTAGTCTAATATAATAATTTATATCTCTTTTAAAAGTTCAAATTTTACCCAAAAAATCAATTTATCAAATTCCATCTCAATTTTTAAGAAAAAAATATTATTAAAATGGAAATTATGACATAAAAAAATTATTAAAAAAATGATTAAATTTTAGGTTACTAGGTCCTTGACACATAAACCCTTATAACACTCACATACGACCTAAGGGTGAGGTGTCTAATAGTGATAGACTCATGGGGCGGTTCGATTAACATCGCTTGAGTGGTAATCTTCACTAACTTGAACTTCTCTCATAGGTGATTTCCTTAGAGATTAAAATATTGAAGCTCATCTTGGGATTGTTCAAGAGAGAAGACCAAATATTCTACCTCCCTCCCAATTTCTGAAAAATGGGCTTCGTTTGGCATGACTCTATTAGATGAGGCCATTGAATCTTTTTTCTGCATTAATTAACCATTATCATTTCTATTTATAATACCAATTATAATGTTAAAATTATTAATAAGAGTATTGTTTCCAATGGTCATATTTAACAACTGTCATATTGACCAACGGTCATATTGACCAACGGTCATATTGACCAATGGTCATATTGACCAACGGTCATATTGACCAATGGTCATATTGACCAACAGTCATATTGACCAACGGTCATATTGACCAACGGACATATTGACCAACGGTCATATTGACCAACGGTCATATTGACCAACGGTCATATAACGGTCGAAACCCAAAGGTCACATTTCAATTATACTCACATCGTTATTAAAGGGATATAGTTTTTTTGAGTACAAAATAATATAAAACACATTTTGAGGAAATAATTATTATTCAAAAAATTTAGGTTGTTACATTCTTCCCCCCTTAAGAAATTTCATCCCTGAAATTTCATCTCATTCCCTTAGTTTAGAAAAGGTGTGGATAATTTTGCCTCATTGTCTCCTCTAGTTCCCAGGTGGATTCTTCATATTTTTTGTTCCTCCACAACACTTTAATATGGTGGTTAGTTTTGTTGCATAGAATCTTGTCTCTATAGTCTAAGATATCCACCGTCTGCTCCTCATAAGAGAGTTCATATTCCAGTTGTACCACCTCAGTATTTAGTACATGTGAAGGGTCAGGTAGGTACTTCCTCATGAGAGATATGTGGAAAACATCATGAACTTGAGCAAGATTTTAAGTTAGTTCAATTTGATAGGCCACTGCTCCTATGTGATCAAGGATTTCATAGGGGACAATATACCTAGGGTTGAGCTTCCCTTTCTTCCCAAACCTCATGAATCTCTTAAAAGTTGAAATTTGAAGGAAGACTTTTTCTCCAGCATCAAAATCCAAGTCCCTTTGATGGTCGTCAGTATATCTCTTATGCTAACTCTCAGAAGCCTTTATATGTTATTGGATGACATGGACCTTTTCTATCATATCTTTCACAACATTATACCCAAGAAGCTTTGTCTCATAAGCTTCATCCAAACAAGTAGGATTTATACATCTATTTCTATATAAGGCTTCATAGGCTTCCATTTGAATACTCAAAAGGAAGATGTTTTTGTATAAGAACTCAACTAATGGGATATGTTAATCCCATCCACCTTTAAATATCATTGATCATTTCCTCATCATGTTCTCGAGTGTATGAATAGTCCTTTCATATTTACCATCAGTTTGGGGATATAGGTTGTACTAAAATTCAATTCGATACTCATAGCATGTTGAATACTTCTCCAGAATTTTGATGTGAACCTTGGATCAAGATTAGATACGATCCAAATTGGAACTCCAAGAAGCATCACCACTTTCTTCGTGTATATCTTGGTGATTTAGTAAAGAGATAAATCTTTCCAAATAGAGATAAAATGGGAATTCTTGTTGAGATGGTCCACTATAACTCATATCACATTGATTCCTTTCAATGTTTTTGGGAGACCAATGAAAAATTCAATAGTGATATTTTCCCACTTTCATGATGGTATGTGTAGTGATTGTAATACCCCTTTAGGAATTTTTTACTATTTTTTCACTTATTGACACACCAGGCACCTTGTAGTGTAGTTATAAATCTCCCTTTTCATGTTATCCCACCAATAATGATCATGAAGGTCCCTATACATTTTTTACTTAAAAGATGTATAGAGAAATTATAACCATAATCTTCATCCATTAGCTCCTTATTTATTTCTGGAATTAATGGAACACATAGACTTGTATGAAATTTTAGTACACCTTATTGATCAATATTAAAATCATGAAACTTCTAATTCTTCATAAACTCTATCTTATTCTGTAACAAAGTAACTTCCCTTATAGATTTCTTGATCTTCTCTAGTAATTATGATTTAGAAATCATTTGGGTTATGGTTGAAGATGTCACTTCCCTTATGATTCCCATGTCCAGTTTTACTAGGCCTTTAATCAAAGGATCTATTTGAATCCATATCATTTCTAGAACAATGGGTTCTTTCCTACTTAATGCATCAGTGACTTTGTTTTCGATACCATCGTGATAATGAATTGAATAATCATAGTATTTAATAAGTTAAAACCATCTCTTTTGTCTCATGTTCAATTACATTCGTGTGAAAATATAATTCAAACTTTGATGGTCTATGTCTATATCACATTTCTCCCAATAAAGATATTTCCTCCATGTATTCATAGAAAAAACAACTGCAGCTAGATTCGGGTCAGGCATAGGATAGTTCTGCTCATGAGGAATCAACTATAGAGATGCATAACCAATTGAATTGTCATTTTTCATGATGATTCACCCAATACCTTTTATATATTCATCACTAAAAATAATGAATCCTTATCCAGTGGAGGGTAGAGTTGACATGGGTGTTGTAACCAATCTCTTATTCAACTCTTGGAACCTTTCTTCAAACTCCTTTGTACAGTTGAAATTGACCCCTTTTCAAGTTAACTTGGTTAGTGTATTAGAAAGTCATGAATTTTTTTTTCAAAACCCTCCTATAATATTCTGCTAAACTAAGGAAACTATGAATAGTAGTTATTATTTTAGGATGAGGCCACTCTTAGACAACCTTTGTCTCTGCAGTTTCAACTGAGATTCCTTCATTGGTTACAAAGTTCCCCAAAAAATAAACTTGTTGTAACCAAAATTCACATTTGATGAACTTTCCAAATAACCTCTCCTTCCTTAGAGTTTGAAATATAACCCTTAGATAATCCTTATACTCCTCATGATTTTTGGAATATATCAGAATATCATCAGCAAAAACTACCACAAAGTTATCAAGGTATTCCTTAAAGACTCTATACATCAAATCCATAAAAAATAGCATGATCATTAGTCAATTCAAAGGGCATAACAAAAAAACTCATAATTCCCATATCTTGATCGAAAGAAGGACTTTGGAATATCTTCTTTCTTCACCCTTAATTGATGATAACCAGATCAAATATCAATCTTAAAGAAGAATTGAGCCCCTCAAAGTTGGTCAAACAAATCATCAATCCGTGGAAGATGGTATTTTTTCTTCACTGTGATCCCATTAACTTCTCTATAATCAATACATAATCGCATTGATCCATCCTTCTTCTTCACAAAGGGAACAGGTGCTCTCCAAGGAGACACACTTGGCCAGATAAACCCCTTCTCCAAAAGATCATGGAGTTATTTCTTTAATTCCTCCAGGTCCACATTATCCATTCTATTCGGGGTATTTGAAATTGGCTTGGTACTAGTAATGAGTTCAATGGATAACTCTACCTCTCTTTCTATGGGAGGTCAAGGTAACTCCTCAGAAAATACATCAATGTTTTCCTAAATGATGGGGACATTCTGTATTCGTATTCTTTCATTTCCATGTTCATATTCACTGATCAATTCCATAAATAAAACTATGGTTGGTAATTATAGGCAAATATCAGGTCGTAATTTCTCTCCTTTGAAAACAACTATCAGTTTTCCATTCAAGACTACTAATATTTCCTTGCTTTTGTAGTTGATCATAGTATTATACATTGATAATGATTCCATCTTTAGTATAATTTCGAATTCTAGCATGGGAATGACTACAAGATTTGTGATGATATTATGCTCTCCAAATTAAATACTAGAGTTTATATATAGTGTTGATTATTGGATAATACCTCTAAGAGTATTAACTGATAGTTCTACATCAATCAGTTCAAGGATTGATTCTATATTCTTTGAAAACGTGGAGGAAATAAAGGAATTCGTGGAACTAGAATAAAACAAAGTACTTGCTAGATTTGAGAGAACAATGATAGTACCTTCCACCACATCATTTAAAGATGCATATTTAACTCTCATGATAGAATAAGAAAGACCTTTCTCCCCTGGACTATGCTGAGGTTGATGGTGATTCCCCTCTACTACCCTTATATTTGGATAGTGATTGGAAAAGTGGCTAAATTTTCCACACATGAAGCATTGGACTTCAGGTAAGGCATCCACAATATTCCATTTATCGTTAGTGTTGATAAGTTGAGGATTCACATCACTATTATAGTTCCAAGAAATATGGCCATCTCTTTCACACTTGTAACAATTCCCGCTCCTGAGTAGGAAATTCCTTGAATGCTTCTTCCCTAATTGTTTTTATATGGAAAGTTGCACTTGGTTTCCTCCTCTTCATTGATCAAAGCTCCTCCCCAAGCTTGGCTCCAAAGATCTCTTCTTTTCATTCGATTTTTGAGACCACTATATCTCATCAAACTCTATTTCAGCCTTCATAGCACTTCGTACTATCTATTTATAGATTTCATAGTATTGATTAGCAAGATTCTTCCATAGATGGGTTTATAGTCCACTAAAGAATATATTAACCTTTCCATTAGGATCCATGAAAAAGATAGAGGTATAGAAATAAAGTCTTGTGAAGTTCATCTCGTATCTTCTCACAAATTCATTCTCCTTTTGCTTCAACTCTATGAATTCTTTCTTTATTTTTATTTTCATTGAACGGGGGAAATATTTCTTGAAAAAGGTTCCCATGAACTCATCCCACTCCATAGCTTCAATCTACCCTCTTGGATTCATATTTTTGATCAATGCCCACCACGGAACATCTTCTCCCTATAAGTGGTAAACATCCAGGGTGATTTTATCTTGTTCTAAACAATAGAGTACAAAAAAAATCTTCTCAATATATCTTATCCATTTTTCAACAATCAATTGGTTAATAGATCCACTAAAATATGGTGGTCATTGATGCATAAAGGACCCAACATAAAGTTGTTCCCTTCGAGGTGAATCTGGTCACTCAACTTGATTAAAGTTATTTCCCATAACTCAAGTTAGTTGATTCATCATTCTCATGAATTTTTCCATTCTTTCTTCCATTAGAATTCCATCAGCACCTGGTCCATTGCGCTCACCATTTACATTATTCCTCATATTTCTCTATATTTTCAAAAAGAATAAAACCTTACTTAGAAATGTGTTTCATTAAATAATATTATAATTCTAAAGTAATTTCATTTCATAAAACATCATGCTTAAATATGTTATTCTTTAACAACAATTACATTTTCTATAAATCCTTCATAATGGTTCATAAAAATCTTGTGATTAACCAAACATGTTATCCCTCGAGAGTGTCAAACTAGGAGTATAGCAAGGCCCATAATCGTGCACCAGTACCATTAAAGTCTAGATCAAAGTGATTTTTTCATTTTTTACCCCTAGATATATTTTTTCCATAACTACATCCACTTATTCATATCTAGATAGGGATCTCTTTGCTCGGAAACCACTTACTTGATATTTCACCAAAATACCAAGAATTTTTCTTATATTTAAACTTTTATATAAGGTTCTTCCTAAATTTTTCAAATCCAAATTTCCAAAAATAACAAAACCATCCTTTTATACCAACTATGTCATCCCACCTTTTTATTACATAAATTTTCATTACATTTTACAAACATTGGAACTTTTAAAGTTTAGTGTCTTGGAAAAAAGGTACATAAAACATGAAAACATAAAAAATTATTCTATTACACTTGAAAGGACAATTAAAGGTTCATACTAAGTACATTTATTTAATATCATAACCTGGGGACATTAATCAAAGTAAAGGGTGAGCGTAAGGACTAGTCAAGGAAAATAAGGGAAATGGTTTACTTGTGATCTTGAGTAATTTCAACAAGAACTTGAGGAATTACATAAAGGCATGAGCAATGAAAAAAAGAGGAATACCATAATAAAAATAACAAGATTCATAACATGGAAATTCTTATACAAAATTTAATTGATTCATTTATAGTGATATCACCAAGGTTTATCACTGAGGTTCCATAAAAATTACTAAGGTTATTCACCAAGGTATCGTAAAACTTGTCATCTATATAGATTAAATTATTTACCCAATTAATTAAAGTGCTATCAGAGAACACCATTAATATTTATTAGCTAATATGAGAATAATATATCATAATAAAACATTTCATAAATAACCAGTGGAGAATAAAAGAAATGGGTTTCATATCAAAATCGTGGTGTTTTAGAAAGTTCTTAAAAACAAGATCCTTTTTTCATTTTAAACCCACAAAAAATCAAGTCGGGTTTCATGTATGTCAATCCCAGAATTAAATAAATAATTTTTACATATATTTTAATACCCATATATAATAAATATATTTGGGTATTCACAAAATAATATAAAATAAATTCTTGAGAAAAGAGAGAAATTTTGAGACGTAAAATTAGCAGCATAAAGGCTATAAAACATGGTTTTAGAAAACATTAAAAAGATAGGGGAAAAGGGTATACCACTCATAAAATAATATTATTACAGTAAATGTATAGAATAAAATGGAAAAAAGAACATATTATGTAAATTTGAAATACATACCACAGAAAAAGAGAACTTGAAAGGAAAAGAGAAGTTGAGATTTCCCTTACCCTGAAGAGTGACTCCTAAAACTCAAAGATCGAGATATTGGGGGAATGATAACACCATGGGAGTAATATTTTGGAGGTAATACTATCATATATTTTTTTAGAATGAATTTTTAATTAAATTAAACAAATAAATGGGTGGGTATTTATAGAAAAGGTGACAGAGTTTTTAATTAATTTCCTTGGACATCGTGGTAGTGGTATTTGAAAAATCATGGGATTGCCCATGGTATTGGACACTTGGGATAACTATTACATTATTTTAATCCATAAGATTTTACCAGAATTTTATATTACACATTACATCATTATGACATAGTTATGATTTCATTAAACATACTGAAAAACTCAAACTGTATTTATACTATTCACAAAAAACTAAAGTATTTTATAAAATTCCCATAAATTCACCCAAACCAAATATTGACATTTTGATTTCAAAAATAAAATTTATTTTATAATAATAATTCTTTAAATATTATAAATTTTACTTTTAAATGTAAAAATACTTATTTATTAAAAATAATAGCGGACATAAAATGCATAGCAAAATTTTCGACACTTGAAAAAAATAAAATTATTTTATCATTTTTAATTAAATAATAGTGTTTTGACAATAATATTTCATTATAATAAACATTAATAAAACATTAGTTTAATATAGTAATTTATATCTCTTTGAAAAGTACAATTTTTACCTGAAAAATCAATTTATCAAATTCTATCTCAATTTTTAAGAAAAACTTTTTTTAAAACAGAAATGATGAAATAAAAATTTTATTAAAACAAAAGAATTAAATTTTAAGTAACTAGTAGCTCAACACATAACCCCTTATAACACCCATATACGACCTAAGGGTGAGGTGTGTGACAGTGATAGACTCATGGGGTGGCTCGGCTAACATCACCCGAGTGAAAATCTCCACTAACTTAAACTTCTCTCATAGGCGATTTCGTTCAAGATTAACATGTTGAATATCGGCTTGGTCTTGGTCAACAGTGAATCCCATAGACACTACCTCACTCCCAAGTTTTGAAAAATGGGCTCCGTACGGCATGACTCTACTGGATGAGGCCATCGACTCTTATTTCTGTATTAGTTAACCATTATCATTTTTATTTATAATACCAATTATAACATTAAAATTATTATTATGGGTATTGTTTCCAATGGTAATATTGAACAATGTTCATATAATAGTTGAAAACCAATGTCACATTTCAATTATACTCACAAAATTATTAAAGGGATATTTTTTTAGAACAAATTAATATAACACACATTTTGAGGAAACAATTATTATCGAAAAATTTCAGGTCATTACACTAACTAACTTTTTGATCTTATATCTTCATAGGATGACCTATATAATACATTAATAGAAGGTATGTGCTAAATATCCCAGTAAGGGAATAAACATAGAAATAAATCACAGCACATGGGTTAGAAGGAATAACATGATGACATAAAAAAGAATGGAACATGAAAAAACATAAGAAATAATAACATCTAGAACATGGTATCATGTAATCATGGGATAATAGGAATTTTTATACAAAATACAACATGAAATAAGCATGATTCAAGGATAACTTCTAGGACCATTGCACATTGAAGACAAAGTCCCATAAAGGAATCAGGTTTAATCTTTGTCCCAATATAACGTCTCATGAGGCTAAACATCACCCAATGCATTGGAGCACTATCTAGGCCCATCCATCATAACATTTTCATGCATAGTTTTTCAACAATAATAATAAAACCTAAGTAATAAACATAATTTTTACACATGGAAAGAAATGGGTATCATAATCATGTCATAAGGCATAATAAATGGGTGCATCATAAAGGTTTCCATGAAAGATTTGATTTAAATAATAAATGAACAATAATAAGGTAAAATAGGAATAGATCATGATAAATTGTGTAAAATTGAAGTTAAAACATGTAAAATTAGTGTTTTATAAACTTTAGAAATGAGACACTTTAGTGCGGTTTAAGAAAAATAATAAAGAGTCTTTAAGGAGGGAAAAGGCGTGACTATTTACATAAAACCAGAAATCAACTTAGAGAGTTTTAAATGATAAAAATAGTATTTTTTTTTAAACAAATATTGGTTTATTAATATATGTTATGTATTTTACTTGAAAACAGGTAAGAAATTGGGAAGTTCCCTTTAATCAGGCTTGCTTATCGGGAAGAATCGAGAAGGGAACATTATAAAACATGATTTTCCCAATAAAAGAAGGTTTAATGGATATAGATTAATAATTTTGGAACATATACACATAATATTTAAGAATTATATAATAATAAATTATATTTAAATTGGTGTAAATATAGATAAAGCATAACCGAAGTTAATTGGGAGGTTCGGAGAGAATCCCATACCTTATGCCTGAAACTATTCTGCACTTGTAGTTAATGTCCTAAATAGTAAAATTATATCCATTAATTAATTAATTAATAACGTATTATACATGTATTTTATTTATTATAATTTTATTAAGTTCCCTTATTGATTTTTAATGAGTTATAATATTGAATTTCATCGTTCCAGGAGTGTTCTTTGCATGATTTTATGATTGGTTCCTTTGAGTTTAATGATGGGAGTTCTTATGAAATGGAATCAAAACTCTAGAAGAGGAATTATATGATATTTATTATAATAAATAATGTTAAATGGTTACATATATCATTTTTTACAGAAATTTGAATGACTCATTAGATGAAATGTTAGTGATGAAGGCTAGTTTATTTTGGTGAATTTTCGATCATCACGAACTAGTTTTGTTTTATTATTCAATATTATGAATATATATTGGTTCTAGAACATTAAATAAAATCTAATAAATATATTATAATATTATTTAACAATAAAAATGGTTTTTTGGCCACAATTTAATGAGGTAATGGAAAATGAAAACTCGTCGTCAATGATGGCAGTAAATCCAAACATCACAGGAAATGTTTTTGTTTTTAGAATAAAAGGGAGAGAAGAAGAGTATTGATAATAGATATTCCATTAACATAATAAAATTCTAGTATATATAATATTATTTAGTTATCATGTAACTTGTATAAGTTTAATTGAGTAGAGGATAAGAAAAGAAAATAAATTAAAATAAAATGAGAGAGGATTTTACATCTTGATCTTCTTCTCCTTTATAACCTCCTTAGAGAAATTGGTTTTGGTATTTTTTTTGAGACCAAAGGTTCCTGGACATGGGAAAGAAACTTGGGAAGTGGATTTTATATAATTTATACAAGGTTAAGGTCTTCTAAGGTGTGAGTAGAAGATGTGGTGAGGGTGGTATTTATAGGGGAGGAGAGGGGTGTTTTTTATTATTATATTCATTATTTTATTATTTTGGATCAAGACTATAAATACTGTTGAAAATTATCACTAAATATATTAAATAATGAATTATGGTTTTAGATTATGGTGATTTAATCATCCATACATCATAAATGACTCAAAAATTCATGTATTTAGCGTATATCGTAAATTATCATATTTCACTATTCACCAAAAAATTCAATTATTTTAGAAAAATCCCAAAAATAAAACCTAAAAAATTTTCAATGTGTAGAATTAAAAAATGGAATCAGTTTTTTGAAAATAATTTTCTAAATATGAGAAATTTTACTTTCAATTAAAATCATCATTTATTCTAAAAATACCAATTTTAAAAGTATAACTGATTTTTTGACACTTTGAAAATTTAATTAAAGTCTCATAAAATTATATTATAATCATAAGAAAAAAATATTAATTCATGAATCTATTTTATAGAAATAAATTTTATTTTAAATAATTATAAATTTTTAGATAAACATTTTTGTTTCACAAAAATACTAATACTTAATTTATCATTTTAAAACATTTATTTACTTATATTATGATATAATTATATCATATTTTCTTTTAGATGATACCTAAATTTTATTTATACTTTCATAGGTGAGGTCATTATTCTACTTTCTTGTTTACTATTCCTAATGGTCACATTACTATTCAATGGACAAGTTACTATTTCATTATTATAGGTTCCTTAATTTCTAGAAATACCACTTATTTCATTAATTCTTAATTTATAGAGTTTTTATTGTGTTATCAATGTGATTTTATGTATTTTATAATGTATGACATAATTATAAGAAGTGAATTTCCATTGATAGGATTATGGGTTATTAAAATCCTCTTTATGAATAATCCCCAAATTAATCCTCTCAAAGGGAAATACTCCCCTGTAAGACAATCCTTTAGAGGTCCTCCATAGGCATGTATCCTCACAACCAAACTACATGGGATTTGATTCCTATCCAAATGAGATATGTAGTAAGCCTCATTATGTTCTAAACCTGACACCCCAAACCATCCCTAATTTTATCTCTGGTCCAAATTCCTAGTAGAGTCTTATTTAGCCTAGGAATCCATATCCCTTCCAGGTTCCTGGGGCCTCATATTTGGTATAAGCCCAATCCATGTCACAATACCACTACAAATGAACCTCCAATTCAGTATAATTCACACTCATAACCAAGCATCTGGGCCTCCAATTTGGTTTAATTCCCAACCTTTATTCACAAGAGCATACTCCTTAGGAATAAGTCCCAACCAAACCTCCCAAATCAAAAAGGGAATCCTATTCAGAAATAGTCCCCAACTTAATCCTATCAAAGGGCCATACTCCCATATGAGACAAAACTTAAATGGTCTTCTATATGCACAGTACCTCACAACCAAACTACATGGGATTTTATTTCCATCTAAATGGGATACATAGAAAGCCTCCCTAAGGTCCAAACCCAACACCCCAAATAAACCCTAATTCTCTCTGGGCCACATTCCTAGTAGAGTCTTATTCAACTTCGTAATCCATATCTATTTCATGTTCCCTGGGCTGATTCAACAAAAGTCACATGCCAAACTTTAACTAGGCACCTTCTTCCCAGACACCCATACCGCATGATTTTAAACTTCATGGTTTGGTCTTTATCGCATGACCTTAAAAGGTATGATGTGTCCCATTAAGTGACACTGAACTACATGGGTTCTAATTAATTTCTCAAGGATACATAGGAAGATCATTCATGGGTCTAGTCCTAACATCAAAACAACTTTTGTATCCCTGGATGATGACTCACTCTAGAGTGCCCCACTGTGTGGCACAAAACCTGTGTCATAATAATAAACGATAAAATAATCACTTATCAGTACATAAGATGGTACCATTGATTAAAAACCTCATATATACATAGATGATTATAAATTACATTCATGCTAATAATTGATTGTTAATCCAAGGGTGACCCACATCATACTAGGGATTTAGTGAATTATTCATGAACATATCTTAAATCTATGAGTCCAAGCATAGGAAATAATTCCCCTCAAAAAGGTATAATGAGACCAACCTCCCATCCTCTCGACTAATATGAGTTATTAAGTATCATTGGTCCAAAGTCCAAATGAGTTCCTAACTTTGGAAATATAGTTCATAAGTTATCATGGATATATAATTAATAGGCCTTTCCAACTCCACCCAAAAAATCTCATTGGAGATCGTTCGGAATTAGTGAGACTGACTTGAATGATTTCAAAAAACTGAACCCCTTGTAATCAATCATCAAGTGCAATTATTTTAATTGGAAGCAATGGAATTTTTTATATATGAATTAAAAATTATAATCATGATGTATTTCATGTCTTGTACAAGGCCTAACATCACTCATGTGGTAGGGGTAGTTAATAAATTCCTAGAAAATCCTATAACAAACCAACCTAGATTACCTTAAAAACCTTATTTGGAACACCATAGGAGGTTGTCTTATACATCAAGGCAAAAATAAGGTATACATGGGAGATCATTTACACTCTTATTAAGTTTAAAAATATATCATAATATAAGGTCTATTTGAAAATTCAGCATAATGCTTGGAGATGTAAAATAAGGGCTACTTCATGCAAGTATCCACCAATGGAATACTGGTTCATCAAGTGTCTAATCAATACACAATTAAATAAATATATTAACATGTATACATACCAAATCGGGAACCAAGGAATCTATATAATATAAAAAATGAGTGAAACTATATAAAACGACACTTTATACATAAGGTGTGAGCTAAACATGTCCTAATGGTCTAAAATAAAGATTCTTAATATGGAGTACTCAAGGTAAACAACCATGGACAACCCTGTTATTCCTACTTTATAATATCACTAAAAAATATAAAATGGTTAACTCTAACTCCATGAACCATGATTTAGAATCACCGATATTCCAATCCATTCATCTCTCATAAGAAAGAACCTTGTCTTTACATGGATCATGAAAAACAGAGCATATACACATCCCCAAGGGAACATGTGTTCGGTTTCATCTAGTTTATCACAAATTGAAGTGTGAAATGTAGGAATATAAATTTGGTATAAAATAAGAACATTATGGAAGCCATTCAAAGAGTACTAGTGTGGTTACCCCAGGCGTAGTAAGGTTCACTGAGAGGGGAGGATGAACTAGTTGAAAATAATACTTCATATTCCTTTTATGATTTCTTATGAAATCAACCTCCTTCATTTTTTTGAGTGACCAGTATCACTAATAATCTCACACACCCCAAGGAAAGTAATTAAAAAAGGGAACTCAATGTATGAGGTTCACTACTCAAAATGAGTATATAATCATTAGAATGATCCAAACTCACCTAAGACTATAAAATCCACAATAACCACCATTGATGATTAAAAATGAGTGGGATTTACCCTGAAACTCATGATACAAGATAATTAACAATATTGTATCCTAATGCAAGAAGAAATGGTTTCCACCTTGATCAAACTTGTTGCGCTACTATCACATCTTGTTGAGGAAAGTATTATCCATATTACTCTAATGATTGTTTCCCAAAAATATTAGAGTGATCCAAACCTCTCCACTATATATAATTGGTGTAACAACCTTCTTCACCACATGAAATAGTTGTGATAATCACACACAAACCAATGTGTTCTTCTTTTACCTCTTCTTATTCTACTTATAGTACATGAAATTACTCTTATTATGTGTATTGAACAATACATAATATCTCTTTATAATAATCCCCTTGATTATTATCTCTTCCTTTTTCATTTTTACTATTCTCACACAACATAAAATATTCCTATTCAATTTATATCACATAATATCAATATATATTGACGTCCTTCAACTTATTCTTTATTTATTATCTTACTTATGTCTTTATTATTTAGAACTGAATGGGTTATCATAGCTTGTATTCATTCAACCCAATATGAAAGATAAGTTCCATTAACTTCTCTTTAACTGGTACTTCATTTTATGGTGTGATAAATCATTTTTATGGAAAAACCAATTTCTTCTTATTCACCAAATCTTCATGTATTGGCATGAAACCATGAAATATGGCATGATATATTTAATCACTAAAAAATATTATATATGATAAATATCATATCATCACATCATGATGTGACTCTATCCCATGAACATCTATTAATTCTATTCCATGGCATGGCCTTCATGACATGGATTTATTAGCTCTTAAATCATATAGATAGCTACAACCTTTTTTTTGTCCATAGTTTCCACTACAACATTATAATCATCTCCCCAGTGTTACCTTTATCCTCTAGTAATTTCATCCTGAATTCCCTTCATGATATTTATATTATAAAATAATGTTTCAAGCATCATCATATTTAAATTCCAAATTCCCCTTTATTTTTGAAAAGATATTATTCTAAAATTCATTTGTAATTTTAGAAACATCTTGTAAACATTTGGAAAATTTCTATTCTAATTTCTTAAAATATCATTTTTTACCAAGGAAAAAAACTTATACACTAAATAAAAATCCTCAATCCTCCTCCTACTAACATTTTCAAAAGAAATAATAAATATTATGTATCACAAGGTGAATTGTTCCATTTTCCCATTTCCTGTGAGTCTTGGAAAATATATTATATATTCATTAAAAAAATATTACATATCAAATAAAATCCTATGCATATTTAGAATCTTATTTATAATTCCTATGCTGAGTACTTAACCATTTTTCTACTCATATAAAAAATATTATATATGAATATAAAATTTTTATATAATAGATTTTATTCTTTCCTATACTAAATTTTAAACTCATCTGTATACGAAAACATTATGCATTATAGTATCTTATTTCCTTTTTAAATTTTTCAAGACTTCTGTAAAATAAAATTATGAATTTCAGTAAGGAAAACCTTTTTTTGGAGGACTTATCCAAATTTCATGTCAAAATATTCCCAACTCCCAAAACTTCTATAATACTTCCAAATAAGTCTAAAACTATTAAAAATAATTCAAAACTCCCAAAAAACAATAACCTTACATAATAAACATTATTTAATGTGAGTTTTAATATGATTTATGTATTTAAAACAAAAGAAAACACATAAACGCATCGAATTCTTCTTCTCTAAATCATCTTATCTATAAAAATCTCGTATGCCATAGGATACTTCATCAACTTTATAGCTCAGTACCTTATTCATTCATGGGATCAATAATCACCCCAAAACATATGTTGGTCTAAGTAATTTACCATTTGGATTTTGTTGTCAACCATGTAACAAAAATCACTTTCAAACTCATCACCCCTAGAAATAAATAATTATTCAATAATTTGAAGCCTACTTAAGTGAACGCAGTGTAGAAAATAATAAAATTGAAAAATAAAACCACACTATCCATAATAGTGACTTATATACACTTCTTAAAATCCTTTGAAACTTCTAAATACCAATACATCTTTATACCAACTATGAATTCACTATAAATTTTCTTCCAAATCATAAAATTGTTTATTAAAACTATAAATAACAAGTTCCTATTTTTATTCTCACTAAAAATATTATAATGGTTCAGATGAAAACTTTACTCTTTCTCCCTAAAATTAAGAGAACTCTCCCTTATTAGTTCAAACACATACCTTTAAATTCAACCCCTATATAGTTCCCCAAAACTTTTTAATTACATTAATTTATTGAATATAAAGAGAGATCTATGTTGAATTCATCACACTTTAACAATAAAAACCTATGAAAAAGTGAGATAGGGGATAAAATTATAATATCTTAGCCTTTAATAAATAAAGGATGAGAATTATTCTTTAACCGTCATAGAATATTATTCTATTTTACCTTTTCCTGATGACCACTTTGATCATCCAACCTCTTTTTAAACTCTCATTTCTTATTCGTAGAACCTATCTTCTTCTTTACTTCATAAATATGAAATGACAAATATTTTTTCTCCTTCTTTCTCTTAACTTATTTAATATTATAACTTCGAAACTATTTTTCTAATATGAAAACACTGAATTTATTTTTATTTCACTGGTATCCTTTTCTTGAGATTTTTTTTCATCATTTTTCCTGAGTAGACTTGTTTTTTCAAATTTTTAAGAGTAAAAAATATCCAAAATATTCAAAAACAAAACATTCTTATTATTATTATAAGGCATATGCTTCCTCACTGTTTCACAAACCTAAATAAGTTTCCTAGGTTACATTGTCCTCTTACCACAAAACATTAATTTTTCAAATTCTTAATAAGTCATTCATTATTCTAAAATACCAATTCATGGTCTTCATTACAGAGTTATGAAACAATTATTAAATTATTTTTCAACACATCAAAAAATAATCTGTTCTTTAATTCCATTTTGTCTTCTCCAGTTATTTTTTAACCAATTCCTATAATTTTGAGTGAACCACCATTAAAAAAGGTCATTAATGTTTTATTTCACTTATTAATATCCTTTAGTAGTTTTAAATATTCTATCCTATGATATTAGAAACCACTTTCAAAAATCCATGGATATTTCCTTTGTGATGTTAGGGCTAAAAATTCAATATCAAAACCCCTACCATTTCCTTTCAGTTTCCAATTATAATAATTTTGATTATTAAAATATATAATAAACTAGGAAGGTAAAATAGTGTTAAATTATTTATTAAGGTGACATGGATGGTCACATCTACCAAAAACCTCATTTAGGGGTTTAAACTTGTTCTCAACTTTTAGACTATAATTTTTAGGTGGAGTCTAAACCTTTTTTCTTTGACTAGGTTAAGTCCCCCATATACATTGTTTACTAAATGCTATTGGATCAAATATATACTTAAAATTGATCCAGAAACAAATTTTCATGTGCCTAAAGCCTCCATAGTTCCAAAAATATCCATAAAATGCATACATTCCTCTAAAATATATTATTTTACAGATTTTGAAACCTTCTTAACTTCCTTTTAAAGACTAAAATTTTCATCATTTTACTAAAATAAAATTATATTATACTTATAACATTTTATTCTTAAATTTAAACTTCTCTTCATCCTTTTTTGAGTCACCATTTATAGTAGTTTTTTTATAACCATGGTTCTATGTGATTGGAATTATTTATAATATGGAATTATGATAGAGAAGTATTGGTAATATTTTTTAATATTATGGATATGGAAATATGGTGAAAAAGTATTTTTGATATTTGTTGAATTTTAAAAAAACCATTAAATATATGTTTGGTGGATTTTTTGAGAATATTTATATAAGGTAAAGTTTTCATATATTGGTAATTCTTGGAGGACTATGAAGAATTTTGGTAATCTTCATAAAAGCAACTCAATTTTCATGGTCATTTTTCTTTGAAGTTGTTTGGAGTTATCGTGTGGTAATTGAGATACTCATATGATAGCTTATATTCACTAAGTGATCAGTTCATGAATTTTACAAATTTTTATTAGTTCAATACTCATGTGGTAGCTTGGAATTATTGTTTGGTATCTTAAATAATCATGCATCAAGATTGAATTATTTATGTGTTGAATTGAATCATGCATGGTCGGTTGTAACTTAATGTGTGGTCAATTTGAAACTTTGTGGAATTTTCATTAATAATTGTTTGGTTCAACATGTGGTTAGTTAGTTTTCTTTAGGTGGTTAGTTGAAGTAGGTACGGTTAAAACTAAAAATGTGTCTAGTTTAAGACTTTTAAAAAAATTATTCAGATTCTGTTGATTTAATGTTCATTTAATTAGAGTCATTCATATGATCATTTAGATTTCTTTAAACTATCAGTTGAGTAAAACAATCAGTTTGGAATATGGTTAATTTGGAATAAAATCAGTTAAACACTTTACTTTCTATGAGTTTTTTTGGAGATGTTAAACATCATTACCCATGTTTATTTCAAATTATCATTTCCAAAAACCTTTAAAGAGTGTATTTTTTGAGGAATTAAAAGGAGGATAAAGACTGAATCTTAAGGAGGTCGTAAATAACATAACTCAATATATAGGATGGGTTCCTAAGAGAATATTCAAACTATAAATATCTTCTATATTTTAAGAATGTTTTTTAAAGAAATATTATATTCTATAATATTCAAATATTAAAATTAAAATGTCCTTACATTATATTTGGATAATTTAACTGGTGGATTTAGAAGGAGATATCCACATATTATGTAGATCGGTGTTTTAATTATGATAAATGATTAAAAATGACTAATTAGCCTATGTATAAAGAATAATAGTAAATGGTAAAGGTTAAATATAATTGGTCTTTATTTAGTCAGTCAGAATATAGGTTTTACAAAGAAAGTGTTGAGTTATTCTTAGAGGCTTTAAAGAAGGTATTACATGGAAACAACATGAAAAAACATGGAATTATATTTAGGATGGATTGTTATAATTTAAATATGTGCTTTCACATGGGAAAATGGTAGTGGTTTAGAAGAATTTAGATAAATTATTCATACGGAAATATTTATCTAATTGAATCAGGTTTTATTGAAACTAAAAAAAAGAAAATCAGGAGCTCAAGAATTATAGAGGATTTTTACATTTAAAATATGGAAATAAGTTTTCACATTCATAATATAGAAAATATCATTAGAAGTTTTCATTACATGTAATGAATTATATTTTCCATGTATTATTTTTTTTATTGTGTGAACTATTTTTGAGCCAATGCGCTAAGATGGTGTGTGATTCTAAGGGTCGGTGTGCCTGAAATAAAAGTTTGAAATATATTAAATATGTTAAAGAGTATGCATGAATAGTATTTCTAAAAAATTAAAATAACTTATAAATAGATGACCAGATCAAAAGTGTGAAGGAACCATTGATTTTAGAGTGTGTGCTTTACCCTAGGTGTGACATAGCCTTTGTCAGTGCGGGTTTTTGGTGGAAAAGTTATCACGGGGCATGGATAACAAATAAATTAATAAAATTTATTTATTTAATCTATAAGGATATAGTGACCTAATCCTATTCTTTAAATACATGATTATTGAAAATTTGTAGGATTAGTCTCATAACCCTAAAAATCTATGAGTTCTATAAGAGAGGATTGGAGGAACTTCATTAATGAATGACGACCAGATTGAGGATCTATGATCGACATGCATCAGAATCAGAGGATCTCAGCAACGATGAAGAAACAGCTTCTTTCTTCATTAGTGATCAATATAAATCGAGTTAGGATGATTTTTTTACTTGTATTTATCCTTATTTTAAATTCATATGATGAATTTGAAACAACCGACTAACGAATTGATTCATGAATAATGTGTATTGTGGGTACGGGTTAAAATTATATAATTTTTGGGGAATTTATTTGAGATTATTTTTCATATCTTCATTCATCATTATAATGGAAATTAATTGAGGTCAGCATGAATATTAGACGAGGTTCACTCCTCATGTTTTTTATTGTGATTTCCTCCCACATTTCTTCATTCATCACTAGTGAATATCTTATCCCACAGTTTGATTTATTCTAGTAAATCCAATGTTGCGCACCCAATTCTTAGTGAAACGGTTTGATATCATATATCTAGAATCAGTCTGATGAGGGGATTGTGCGAAGATAGAATTGGTAGTAGATCACATGGATTTGGGATACCTTATTCAAGTTCTTTGGTGTGTGATGATGAATGGCACATGATGGAATTTTCCAAACAGTTTTGATGGACATATTCCGATGTTCGATGATGGTGAGGTCCGACCGATGATATTCCTTGGTTTCCAGCATGGGGTGTGGTCAGATAATTGGTCATATGTGCCAATGGTGGTGCAAAATTTATATCCATAATTCTAGAGATATCTCATAGCACATTGTCGGTATTGCAGAGCTACACACCATGTGGGAACCACATAGTGGAATCTAGGATTTCTAGATTAAGTTAAGTATCACACGACATGTGACCCTTTCACATGGTGTGTGATCCCTTCCCAGTTGTATTGGTGTGTACATCGGAGGTTACACGGACGCGGCCATGAGTACACAATCATTGAAACACCATGTACTCCCACATCGACACATCTAGGCCAAGTGTACATGGGAAAAGCTGTGTACTTGGAAATGGGAAGAAGTACATGGGCATGGGAACACCATATACTTTTACATGGACATGAGCATGAGTTGTTTACATAGGCAAGACCCAATTCCAAAGGTAAATTCCTTGTATTACTAGTACGCATTGTGTACTCCTTTAGAGTTGGCTTAGAGCCCTTTCCATATTCATATTGGAAATATTTTTCTCAGGTGTGTTCCCTATATCTATTCCCTAAGGGTTAGTATAGAATTGTATCATACTCATAGGATAGTTATCCCTTCAGCTAGATATCTTGGATAGAGTTATTGGAATCCTTCCATGAGTCCTGGAGTGAGATCCTCTATCATCTTCTTTCCCTAGGTGGATTTCTTGGTATCATCAAAAACAACACTATGTAGACGTTGATCCTATACTTAGTGGGTTATTATAGATTTATTTATTGGTATACCACCTAGACTTGGGTGTGATCCTCATTTGTGTATCATATCTCATAAAACCTCCAAAGTATACTTCATATGACAAGACATGATGAGCATAACCTCTCAGACAGACATCATCAATGATATTTGACTTGTGGAGTGTATTCTCCCGGATGAGTGTTATATAGAACCTTCGAGGAGGAATCCTAGGATTGAATTATAGTTGTGACTTTACCTTGAAACAGTGTTTCTTTATTGAGTATATTTGGATATTCCTGTTATATGTGTTGTAGACATATACCTGTGTTGAGATGACTATTATTTTTTTTATTATATTCTTTGTGGTTTCACAATGTCCTATTGGGTGTAGTTTTACTCACCTGTACAGGGGATTTTCCCGAATGTGTCATGTATTATGTACATGATCGACCTTTTGATGGATTCCTATAGGTACAAGGACCAGGTGGTTCTTAGTGAGCTGGAAAAACTGTGGTGTGTTCCTATGGTTATCTTGATAGTAATCCCATCTTTACTTTTAGGTTGGAATTGACTTCATACACTTTTTGGTGGGATTGTATTTGGCCCTTTTTACTCTCCCTAACATTTTTTGTACTCTGGTTGTGGTATTTAGATGTATGGATGCATGGTTTATCAGTTCTTTTATATTTAATCATTTTATCTGCTTGGATATGTGTGCATGTGTATAGGTACTTTAGGCTAAGGCCTCCCATATTAGCAATATGTCTACTCGGTTCTAGTCTCCAGACCCTGCTCTGCTGGAGGCAGCCTAGGATTCATTGCATGGGCCCCACTGGGATGGTTCATGATAGAGTGGTATCAGAGGTAGTCAGTTATACCTTGGGATCGGAGTCTGTGATATTGTTTTGGGGAAAATGTGTTAAGTGTTTCAAGTTCGGCTTTCAGGCCAGGGACTCTAGTGTTGGTGTGACAGCCAACATATCCATACACCAAGACTCTAATAACCTACCTTTTGACTCAACACATGAGGACACTATTTATAAGTAAAAAATGGTATATTCATCATATAGTAATGGGTTATAGTTTCCATTTCCTTCTTGAGTCATCCCTCTAGATATACTCATTGACCATGGTAACTCTTGTTTATTTCATGATGCCTCTACAACATATGCCAGCTAGGATTCAGCATCAGGTTTATGAGGATGATCCCCTCAGTGATGAGGCGTCTATACAAGGGAATGTTCTATAGGTGTTACCTCCATGTGTTGCACTATCTATGACACCACCTGTTAAGTAGCAGATGGTACCTGCAGTACTAGTAGATAAGGTGTATAGGATGAGTGCACTTCATGAGTTTTAGTGACAATAACCCCTGATGTTCTGAGGTGAGCCCATACCATAGGAATCTAAGTACTAGTTTGAGTTAGTGACATGATTTTTCCTTCTTTTCGGGTCACCAAAAAATAATATGGTAGTTCTAGTAGCGATCCTTCTCTATGACTCTGTAGGGTGATGTTGAGATTTAGTGACTCAAACGTATGATGAGGATACTCTAGAATTATCAAAGTTCAAGTGCATTTTCAGAGTGGAGTTATCTCTAGATACACTAAGGTATGTACATATTATGAAGCTTCTACCTCTCCAGCGGGGAAGTAAAATAATAGTTGTGTATTCATCGAGGATTACCGACCTCTCCATGAACTCAATGGATATGGTTTGTGATCAGCTCTTCCAAGCTCAGACCTTCAATAGAGGAATATATAGAGACATCCAATTTAGTGTTATACCTCTATGAATTTCTGTCTATGATGGGGTGATAGAATGAGATTTGTTGGTTGGGAGTTTCCTGGATGAGGAGATGTGGACAGTGGTTACCAGTAGTGGGAACATAGGAGAAAATACTTTGGTAGAAGGGATACAAAATCAGTCTCAGGGGCCTGGACATGCACGGAATTTCAGGAGGGTCTAGGACAGAGTGTCTATGATTCAAGGATAACAATATGGGTCAATTTTTCTCGTGGAGATCTAGTGATACTCATGTGATGGTAGGGTGCATCTTGCATGAGATTGTCCGACCCACCATACAGCAAACAGGGAGAATATGTATGGGCCATCGAGGTAGAGGCAGTGGCAGGATAATATGGATCTATAGGATAGAATATGTGGCATAGGATATGGGAGATCAGTTAGATGTGGTAGATGCTACGAATTGTTACCACCACTACCCCCAGGAGGTCCAATTCAGGCTTAGAGATCTAGAGGACAAGGATGGGGGCAACTACAGGTGGTTGAGATATATGACCTGAAGACTACAAGAATGATAAAAGGTATTATTTGTATCTTTTCTATCATAATTTTAGTATTGATTGACATAGTTTATAGTAATTCCATTATTTCCACATATTTGGATTGTGACTTAGAGATTCCGGCTGAGCCCTTGGATCGACCCTTACGCTTAGAGACTCTTACTAGAGATAACTCAGCGATAACACACTTATGCCAATGGTGTGACCTAACTCTTTTAAGTGACAGTTTATATTGGGATCTCTTTATATTAGCAATGAGTTCTTATGAATTAATAATAGGTATGGAATGGTTATCTACAGTTCATGCCCAAATTGAATATTTCAAGTGGAGGATGTGGTGTTTCCATAGTAATGGGACTAGGTTTTCCTTTATGGGTGAAAAGGAAAGTCAGGAAATGTAGGATGGACTCATAAATAGGAGGGTTCATCTGAGTACTTATCAGTTGGATAGAATGACCCTTGTTTTACTGGATATTATGAGTTTCTAGTTCCCTACGGTGATGGCAGAGTATGAGGATGTATTTATTAAGGATGTTTCAGGATTACCTCATTACCGAGAGATAGAATTATACATTGATCTACACCCTAGGATGACCTTGATATCTCCACGAGTATATTATATGGCTCCCATATAGATTTTCAGGCTGAGGGTGTAGTTGTAGGAATTTCCAAAGAAGGTCTTTGTTAGAATCAATGCTTCACCCTGGGAAGCCCCAGTTTTTTTCCAAGATGGTGGATAGGATCTTGAAGTTATGTGTATACTACCAGTTCTTAAACTAGATGATTGTAAAGAAAAAATATCCACTACCGAGGTTTTATGACCTCTTTGATCAGTTGATCGGGACACGATGGTTATCAATGGTTGACCTTAGATTAGTCTATCATTAGTTGTGATTACGGAATGTGGATATATTGAATATGGAATTCAAATGTTTCTATGGTCACTATGAGTACTTGGTGACTCCCTTTGGCATGATGAACACCCCAGAATTGTTTATGGGACTCATGAACTGAATATTCCATCCCTTTTTAGACCATCTCTTGATATTCTTCGTTGATGATATCCTTTTATACTCAGCGTCTGAGGAGGAGCACACGAGACACTTAAGGATGGTTCTGGACATAATCTGAGAGCAATAACTTTATGGGAAGCTCTCAAAGTTCCATTTATAGATTTATGAGGCCCACTTTATATGACATGTTATCTTAGTTGATGGTGTGGTAGTGGAACTAGTAAAGGTTGAGCCAGTATTATCTTAGGAACCAACCAAGATCATAATGAAGGTGTGGATCTTCCTTGGGTTGGCAGGATACTATCATATATTAATAACTAACTTCTCTAGGATATCATCTCTCATGAAATATTTGACCCAAAAGGGGTATCCTTTCATGTTGATGGAGAGTTTATATTAGGATTTTTAGGAGTTGAGAAAGAGATTAATGAGTGCTCCTATATTGATATTTCTAGAGGATTATTTTGAGTACAAAGTGTTCTGTGATGCATCAGGAAATAGGATTTGTTGTGTTCTGATGCATAGGAAGGAGGTGATTTATTATGGTTCACATAAGTTGAGACCACATGTGTAGAACTATGTGACACATGACATTGAGTTAGCAGCATTATTCCTTTCACTAAAGATGTGGTGAAACTACCTTATGGGAAAGAGGTTTATCATCTATTATAACAACAAGAGTCTCAATTATATCTTATCTCGGAAGGATCATAACATGAGATATATATGATCGATAGAGTTCCTCCAAGATTATGAATTTTATATTTTCTATACTCCAAGGAAGGGGAATGTGGTAGAATATGATCTAAGTAGGAGATCTTGTTCGCAGTTAATGAATGAGGTGTCATAGTAGTTGGAATCATTGTAGTTATACTTTTTGGATGGATATGGAGCATCTTACCTCTAGTAGATGGTTGTTTCCCATCATATTTTACAATGATTCAAGGAGTAATAGCTTGGGAATGCTAACTGTGTGACCCTATATTATCATATATCTATTGGATATGCTCCTAATGGATTTTTAGAAGGTGGGGAGAATGTCATTATTTTCATAGGATGCATGATGGTACTAGTGATTTTGTGGGAGGAGGTTCTAAGAGAGTTTTATATATATCCTTTGGTGGTATATCCAGGAGTATAAAAGGTGTACCAGAACCTTTGATGTCAATTTTGGTGACCAAGGATAAAGCAGGGAGTTGTAGAGTTTGTCTCTCATTGTCTTACTTTTCAACAAGTGAAGGTTGAGCACCAAGTTCTATCAGGTTTATCTAAACCCCTTGAGGTGCCAAAGTGGAAGTGGGATCAGATATTTATGGACTTTGTGATGGGATTACCATATAATTCTAGGGGAGATGATTCTATTTAGATGATCTTAGAATAACTAAGCAAGTCTTTCCACTTCCTAGCTATCTGAGAGCAGAGTTCAGTAAAGAGATTAGGACACCTCTGCATATAAGATGTAGTATGACTCCATGGAGTTCTCCTGATGATCATTTCTAGATGTGATTCTCACCTCACATATTGGTTTTAGAAGGAATTGTAGGAGGATTTTGGTATTTATTTTAATTTTTACACAACTTTTCTCCCCCAGATTGATGGCCAAATAGAGTAGACCATTTAGGTTCTGGAGGACATGTTGTGAGCATTCATGTCGGACTTTGGACATAGTTAGGAGGATCACCTACCATTGGTGGATTTTGTGTACAAAAAAAATCTACCATTCCACCATCAATAGGGAACCATTTGAGGTTTTTTATGGGAAACCTTGAAGGTATCCCCTTTTCTAGATTGACCTGGTAGAGTTATCACTTATGAGGCCAAAGTTTGTGGGATCCACTACAGATAAGGTGAAGATCATCTAGTAGATGATGAAGACTTCACTTTCTGTTATAATTATTATTATAACCGATGAAGAAGGCCTTTGGAGTTCAAGGAGAGAGACCATTTGTTCCTATGAGTATCACCTCAACAAGGATTATATAGATTTTTATGAGGTAGCTAGATATCTCTGAGATTCAATGGTCCTTTTCAGATACTGCATAGAGTTGGAAAGGTAGCATACCACTTAGCTCTACCACCAAAGTTTAACTAGGTACACAGTGTCTTCCATGTGCCACAACTGAGGATCTATGTGCATGATTTGTTGCACATTATCAACTAGGGTGAGATAGACATTGAGGATGGATTGACCTTTGTTGAGTACTGAGTAGAGATTGAGGATTTATATGAGAGGATCCTTTATGGATGAGTAATTCTTTTAGTATGTTTTTAATGGTAGTATAGGAATCTTTGAAAGAGAACCTAAGAGTGGGAGTCTCAAATAAATGCTCAGTACCCACATCTTTTTGTTTAGCCACTTGTTTTGGATTTTTAGGATGTAAATCCACTATATTGGGAGAATTTAATTACTTGGATTTTCCATCTATTATTTTTGGATATGGTAAGGATTATTTTAGAGACCAACAACTTAGAAGACATTTGATTTTGAGGCCCAGTATGCTTGGAATAAATGTTTAAAATATATTAAATATATTAAATAGTATGTGCAAACATTTTTCCTGAAAATGTGAAATAATGTCTAAAAAGAGTCCTAGATCAAAAATCTCAGAGCACTATTGAGTTAAAAGTGCGGTTTTTACCCAAGGAATGACACAACCTTTATCAGCATAGGTTGTCTATAGAAAAGTCATCATGGGCGTGGATAAAAAATAAATTAATAAAATTTATTTATTTAATCTATAATGACATAGTGACCTAATCCTCTTCTTTAAATACACACTTTAGAAAATTTTCAAGGTTATCTGCATAACCCTAAAAATCAATGAGAACTATTGGAGAGAATTAGAGTAACTTCATTGATGAATGACAACCGGATTGAGGTTCCATGATCAGTGTGCATAAAAATTAAATGATCTCATCAATGATGATAACATAGCTTCATTCTTCATTAGTGATCAATCTGAATTGAGGTGGGATGATTGTTTTTCTTGTATTTATACTCATTTTAAATTCCTATGAAAATTGTGAATTAATCAATTAATGAACTAATTCATGGATCATGTGTATTGTAGGTGTGTGTTATAATTATCTGAGTTTTAGTGGAATTAATTTATGATTATTTTTTCATCTCTTCATTCATCATTTTAACATCAACAAATTGAGGCCAACATGAACATCATCCATGGTCTTTTTCCTCTTGATTTTTATTTTTCATTCCTCCCCCATTTCTTCACTCATCATGGGAAATATCTTGGTCCGTGGTTTGACCTGTACCAGTAAATTGAACATTGGACACCCATTTCTTGGTGAAAAAGTTCAATATCATAGATCTAGAATTAGTGTAATGAGGAGGTTGTGTGATAATGGAATCAGTAGTGGATCAGATAGATTTTGGATACCTAATTAATTTTCTTTAGTGTGCAATGATGAATGATGAACGAGGGAACTTTAAGAATGGATTTTGTGGATGGATTATATTTTTTGATGATGTAAAGTCCTATTCAATGATATTCCTTGGTTTCCAACATGGGGCTCAGCCAGATCGATGGTTGGAGGTATAGATGGCAGCATCGAATCTAGATCTAGAATTCTAGAGAAATCCCACATTATACATCATGTATTGTAGATATACACACCATGTGGTACCCTCATAGTGGTGGTTATGGTTTTTAGATGAAGTTAAGTATCACATGGAATGTGGTCCCTTTACAGTTGGTCTAGTGTGTACCTCAGAGAATACATAGATATGACCAGGAGTACACAGTCATAGACACACCATGTACTCCCACACAAACATGGTCAGGACAGGTGTACATAGGAATATCCATGTACTTAGACACTGGAAAAATTACATGATCTTGGGAACACCCTTTACTTTTACACGGAAATGGGAATTGTCAGTTTACACTGTAAGGACTCGGTTCAGAAGGTAAATACTATGTACTACTATTATATAGTGTATAATCCTTAAGAATTGGATTAGATCCCTTGTCCTCTTCATCTTGGACATGTTTTGTTAGCATGTGTTCCCTATATTTATTCCCTGATGGTTATTTTGGAATCACATACTATGCATAGGATAGTGATCCCTTCAGTAGGAATTATTGGATCAGGTTATTGGAATCCTTCTATGAGGCCCATAGTGTGATCCTCTATCATCTTCTTTCCCTAGGTGGAGTTCTTGGTATCATTATCATCAACACTATATGGGAATCAATACTCTACTTAGTGGGTTATTCTAGATTGAGTTGTTTGTATACCCCATGGCCTTGTGTGTGATCCACATTTTTGTATTGTATCTCTTAAAACTTTCAGTGTATAATTACAATAATGATACCTGACGAGAACGACCACTTGAACAGGCATCA
This sequence comes from Viscum album, assembly GCA_963277665.1. Classification (NCBI taxonomy): domain Eukaryota; kingdom Viridiplantae; phylum Streptophyta; class Magnoliopsida; order Santalales; family Viscaceae; genus Viscum; species Viscum album. The sequence continues at coordinate 1,423,452,950 of OY728120.1, forward strand.
TCAGTGATATCTAACTTTTGGAGTCTGTTCTCACCAAGAAGTGATAGTAGAACCTTAAAGTAGGAATCCTATGATGAAATTATGTTAATAACTTTAACTTTATACTATGTGTCCTTATTTTTTATATCTGGATATTCTTGTTATATGTGTTGTAGACATATACATGTATAGAGATGACTGTTATAACTGTTTTTATATTATTTGTGGTTTTGGGGTGTCCTACAAGGTATGTTATACTCACCCCTGCATGGGTTTTTCCCACATGTGTCTTGTATTATGCCGACGATTGAACTTTTTATAGAGTCCTAGAGGTACCAGGGTCAGGTAGTGCTTAGTGGGCTAGACAAATTGATCTGTGTTCCTTTGGTTACCTTGATAGCAGTCCCATCATTACTTTCAGGTTAAACTTGACATCAAATCTTTTTGGTAGGATTGTATTTGGCCCTATTTATTATCCCTTACTTGTTTTCATAATCTGGTTATTGTATTTATATGTATGCATGCATGGTTTATCAGTTTTTTTACATTTCATCATTATATGGGCTTGGAGATGTGTGTGTCTGTACAAATACTTTTGGCTAATGCCTCTCATGTAAGTGATATGTCTACTCTATGCTAGTCATTATACCCTGGCCTTTTGGATGCGACATTGGGGATTTGTGGCATGGGCCTCATTATAATGGGTCATGACATTATAGATTACTTGTGGATAGATCATAAAAAGTAGGGAGGGATGTGGTGTGACCTATACCAAGGGTTTCAATATATTATAGATGATCATGCATGTATAAATACTTTATAAAGAAGTTACAGAAAGGAGGGAGGCGATACATGCCAATATTAAAGATTTGAAAGATTAGAAAATAAACTGTGTATATTGATATATTTGGTTTATCTTGAAGAAGGGGCTCGAGAAGAAGATAGAGGATTATACTGAAATTCTGATTCATCATGAAGATGGGTGTCAAGAGAAGAAAAGTGTTATACTGCTACATCAGGTTTAAAAATGAATCTATAGGAAAATTCTAAATTGTAATTATCCTTATCTATAGAATAAGAGTGTTGCTGCTAAGAAGACACAATGTTATCCCCTCATAGAGGATTATCTCATCTATCATTGGAAGAGGAAGGCATAATACTAGACTCCCTATAAGGAGTTAGACTCATCTGGACTTTAAGAAAAAGAGAGATACAAAACGAGTTTCATAACAGAGAATCCACATAGAGATAAATATGTAAAGAGAATCCTTAATCATGGTAGAGATATACCTATAAATCATCAAACAATGGAATATAACATCCAGACTATAAAATAACTCATCCCTCACTTGAGGAGTTCATGAGAGGAGAGAAGAGGCATTTCTCCAGGGATCGGTAGTGATCTCTTCTCAAAGATATTATAATATCCCTACAAAGAGTATTATATCTCATGAAACATTAACCTATTGTTAGTTTTTTTCCTTGGAGTATCCCCTAGTTTTGAACTAAGTAAAATACAGGTGTCCTTGTGTTATTTACTTTATACATATGTGCATGATGTGTCATGGGGATAATTTCAAAAGAAAGAATAAGTTTAATTAATGTTATTCACAACATGGGGACAAGATCCTGAATGTGGAAGTTAAAAAATCACTCTAATTCACCCCATCCCTCTAAGGGTGGGTTTGGTTTCAATTGGTGTTATCATTATATAAAGGTTATGAGTTTTCATTCAACCAGTATATTTGCTTTTATATTTTTTTCACATATGGATCCTATATTAAAACCTCTATTTTTGGTGGTTTTAATATATATGTTTGGAATAAAGTGATATTTATATTTCTATAAGTTGGTGGAATATAATTTATGGATTTTGTTCAGAGTGATGCATATCTAACAAATCAAAATGAAAGATTAGGGAATGAAATGACATAGAATATATTTGTAAGATCTATATCGAATGACATTCATAAGAAACTAAAAAATAATGCCACTGATTTTGAAATATAGATGAATTTTAGAAATAGTTTGTGTAAAAAATGTGTAATTAAAGAAGAAGGAAGTTTTAATTTACAAACTTGATGAATAGTGCCTTATAAAAATAGGAAAGAAGAAGAATAAAACCAAGAGGAATACTCCTGAGAATTTTAATTCTCTATCTAAGGTGGAAAATTCTGATTTTATTGATACATTTGTTATTAAAATTATTCTAGAAGATACATGTCAATCTATAATTACATACTCTCTCATAATATTCAATATGGACGAGGCATCCATGAAAAAATGGTAGCTTTATCAAGCCACCAATAAGAATATTGTTCATGTAGAAATCAGGATAAGATCCAATCCATTTATAAAGTGATGGATCCATAAGACATCATACACCAAGTCAATCTTAATATTATTGAAGATTTTTTATTGGAGATATAAAGTATAAATAGGTTTTATGTAGTGTTTTACATTGATATCAAAAATATGGGTACAAAAATGAAGTAACAATGATCCACTTGAAGAACTAGAAAAATATATTAGTAGAAAATAGTTATAAAAAATGGGAATGAAATAAATAATCCTTCCTCTCAAGACACAAATTAAATAGAGGGAAAATATTTGAAGCTAATTCCAAGATAAAGGATATAGTTGTGAAATTATGGTGATAGTATCAAATCACTTGAATCTAATCTCATATCATAAAAAGTAAAGCAGAAGATTATGATCTCTCCTAAGGAATCATATACAAGTAGAGCATGTAAAATTAAAAATATAGGAACTTGTGAAAAAAAGGTATGTATAAATATAAAATAAGTGAATAAGAAGAAGATTAATTCCAACTATTATAAATATGTGTTTAAAAATAATATATCATTATAGTACAACTAATATGGAAGAATATGGAACACCATGATTGTGGGGCCAGAATCCCTAGATCTCAATAGTGTAATAATACACGGTGTATCAACATCTCAACTGAGAGTCAATAGAAAGAGGTATAATTTTTATGGGAGATGTTTTTTCTACTCTAACCATAGACGCATAGTAAGAAATTATAGCATGAGTTGAACCAATGAAGTTATAAGGAACACCTATATTCCTATAACATACTAGGGAATAACTTTAACTATAAATAAAACTATTAAGATGGAAAATAGATTCACTAATTTAGAGGGAAATGGTGAAGATCAAAGGAAGATACCTAAAACAAAAAACAAGTTACAACCATAATATCCCTCTTTAAGAGAAAGAAACAAAATCTAGAAACTAAAGAAGAAGGAGGTGGTCATTTCAATTTTGGGTGAAAGGACCAAGAAATAAAGGAAGGAGTATAAGTATAAAATGACTCTCATTACTATTGAAGAATATAAAAATCATGAAGTATTCCTCATTTTTATTTCATATAAAACCACTAATAAATAGGTCAATGTAGGTGGAATATCACTCCATTGGTAAAGGAATCATATTAAAGTATGAAAACATAATGCATCAAGAAAAGAAACAAGTATAAGTGAGATCAATCACACAATATAGTGGGAAACCCAGCCAAGGAAGTTATAGAAACCAAGATAGAGTATCCAAAATGAAATCTTCACAAGTGGTGGTGAAAACATAACCACTATCAAGAATTTGAGGATAGTAAGGAGTAATGGGTATGTTCACCATAACCATACACAATCCTCAAATTGAGGAGTTTTGGAGGTACCCCTCTCCCCTTTAACTTTATTCGTATATATAATGATTGGAGTATTGTAGGATTAAGGGGGAGATATGATCAATGTGGTAGTTGTTCCAAAAAAGGAAACTCTTTATTGATTTAGAGTATAATCTAATAAAGACACATTATGTAATGAATTATAGATCCAAATCTAGATTTGAACTTTGTGAGAAGCATTGTAGATGTTAAAGGTTTTCAAAAAGGAGGAACTAAAGGAGTGGGTATCAATTTTTTGTAGTTATATAAATAAATTTTTCAACCTTAATAAGTTAATATATATCCAATACATCTAAGAAAAATATATCCATGCATATTGGAATATATCTTCATATATTGAAATTTCTTAGAACAATGGATACCAAGGCTGATTTGATGAGATATAGTAGTCAAATCTAAGTATTAGGACTTTCTAAAAGTGTTTATATGTTTGTGTAATTATCTAAAAATAATTTTAGGACCCATATATTGTAAGAATACCCTAAGTAATTAATGAAGAGTAAATATTGAACCAATGAAATTTAATATTTCATGTTTATTTTTTATGTGCTATCATGATGGTGACATCTGAGTGGTTTTTCATAATTTCTCAAAGTTTCTTTAATTAGAAACTACATCAACAAGTGGTATATATAAGGTATAAAAATTCAAGAGGAGCTAAAGATATAAATTCATAGGTTTTTCATACTTATTTTAATGAAATAAGGTTCCTTGTGAAGAATAAGAAGATACAAATGGTATCACCTAGTTTATATGGACAAGTGATATCAATTGATGTTGCAATTGGTATATTACTCACCCATGTGTTTTAAATCTTATGAACTAAAAATTTTTGTGAGATATTTCTTGATTTCATAGCTGGTGAAAGTGATCATGTTTAATATGGTTTAATAATATTTATTGAAGTGATAATTGAATGCATTGACAATATTGAATTTGAATCTTATTTCCTATACAGAGATCTTGTTCAGTAGGCTTAGAGGATTGGTTGAAAAATCTTTTCCAAGAGGTGATTCACTTATTTGAGTCTGGAAGAAGTAATTCAGTTGTAATATGGAAATTAATTATAATTTTAATGAAGGATTGATTATATGGTTATAATTTTTTTAAATATTGAGATCTTCAAGGAGTTATAAGGTGGTGAATTTTTTTTAAATATTGAGACCTTCAAGGAGTTATAAGGTGGTGATATTCTTTGGAAAAACAAGTATAGAAACATTATTTAAATAGGGGGAGTGAGAATTAATATGATTTTTTTTCAAATATGGTGTTGATATTCCCTATTACAAAATATAATAGTAAAGTTTGTATACTATTGATTTAGGGGGTGAGAAAGATATTATTGGATATTGTTAATAGAAATCCAAAAGGGGATAATGTTTCAACTATAGTTTTAGGCAATTGGATTTGTTCACAATATAGAATTATGGTGAAGAAGTATTGTCAATATTTTATGAAAATATAGATATAGAATTTTGGTGAAAAGTCATTAAATTTTCTAGAAACCAATGAATATAGGTTTAATTTATTTTTCGATCATCTTTTTAAAATGAGAAATTTGAAAATATTTTTTTTCTTGGGGGATTTTGGAGAATTCTAGAAATCTATATAAAGGAAAATCAAGCCTTATAGTCATTTTTCTTTGTGATAGTGTATAGTCACTATGTGGAATCTTATATTCTCATCTAGTATCTTAGAGTGACTATGTGGTCGGTTCATAACTTTTTCAATTTTTTAATAGTTGAATACCCATATAGTATCTTAGAATCACTATGCGATGGATTAAATATTCATGAGGTAGGTTTAATTTATTCATGTGGTCAGTTGAAGCAAGCACTGTCATTTGGAAATCAATGTATGTTTAGTTTAGGACTTTGTAAAATTTTCATTCTTTGTCAGTTGGTTCAACGTGAAGTCAGTTTGTTTCTTCATGTGGTCATTTTAAGCATTAACATTTGGTAGGAACTCAATGTGTGTTCAGTTTTGGACTTTGCAAAATTTTCATTTATATTTGGTTGAGTCAATATGAAATCATTCAGATCCCTTCATGTGTTCAGTTTTATTTCTTTATGAATTCAATTGATTAGGAATGATCAGTTGGTTATATGGTCATTTGTGAATGTTTTCAGTTGGGCATATATTCACTTAAAAACTTTTCTCTCATGGAGTTTTTCTTGGAGATGTTCCATGTCATTCCCACATGTTTAATTCAAATTGGTGTTTTCAAAATATTTTAAATCATGGATTTTTTTGGTGAATTAATAAGAGGATAAAGGCCAAATATTAATGAGGTTATAAATATCCATGACTTGAGATATTGGATTGATTATTAAGAGAATATTCAAACTAGAAATATCTTCCAAATTTAAATAATTTCATTTTAAATAAAGATTCCATGCCATAATTTTCTGATATTAAAATGAAAATATATTTTCATGATATTAATATATTTATAGTAGTGTATTTAAAAATAAATATCCATATATTTTTTGTATTAATGCTTTGACTATGATTAAAAGTTGGCAATGATTAATCAACCCAACCTTGAAGAAGAATGGGAAATGATAATGGCCAAAGATCACAGTGCATTATTTAGGTAGTTTAAATATAGTTCTGATGGAGAAAGTGTGGAGATATTATCAGAATATATAAATAACATCTTATATGTGAACTACATGAAAGAATCATGGATCCATTTTCAGGATAGATTATTAGAATTTATATAGGTTTTATCACATGGTTCTGATGGTAGTGATCGAGAAGAGTTTGGAGAAATTATTCATACGGAAATATCTATCTGAATGAATTAGGTTTTATGGAAACTTGAACAAAAAAATCTGGAGATTAAGAATGATGGAAGAGTTCTATATTTAATATATAGAAAGAATATGGAACATTCCTATTCTAGAAAGTTCATTGACATGGGTCACTACATATCAAACATGTCAAGATTGTGAAAATAAGGGAGGAACATGGTGTGATCTACACCATAGGTTGTTATGCATTGATGATGAGAATGTTTTTATAAATACTATTTAAAGAAATTTTGGAAAGAAGGAAAGAGGTACATAACAATTTTGAAGATCTAAAAATGGAGGAAATGGACTTCTCATATTGATGCAACTGGTTTATCTTAAATATGGGGCTCAAAATGAAGATATAGGACTATAATTAAATATCTGATTCATCATAAATAATGGGATTGAGAGAAGAAGAATATTCTACTAGTGAATAGGGTCTAGAGAAGGGAGATATAGCATAATTCCAAATTTGAATTATACAAATCTAGAGAAGAAGAGTGTTATTGCTAAGAAGAAACAGAGTTATCCACATAAATAAAATTAACTCATATATTATTATAATAGTAAATAATAATAATAGACTCCCTATAAGAAGTGAGTGTCATATGGACTTGAAGAAAATTATAAAATAAAAATTAGGTACATAACAGAGCATCTACCTGGATATAAAGATTAAAGGAACGGTATCATGCTTAATAGAGACATACCTATAAGTCATAAAGTGGTGGAAGAGGCCCTCAAATATATAAAATGAGTTATCCATCACTAGAGCAGTACACAAGAGTAGATAAGATGCTTTGTACTAAGTATTGGTAATAAGATCTTCCTAAATCTATTATAATATACCTATGAAGAGTATTACATCCCCTAGCACATCAACACATTTTCAGTGTGTAATCCTTAGATTACCCATTAGTGTTAAACCAAGTAAAATATTGATGTCCTTATGTGCTTTAATTTTTATATATAAGCAGGAATTGTGGTATGGATACATTAAAAAGAAATAATATAATGAATTAATGTTCATGAAAACTCCGAGAAAATATCCTGAAAGTGAAATGTAAAAAATTTTGACTCACCTTGATTTAACCCTCCCCTCTTAGGTTGACTTTGGTTCCAATAAGTTTTTTCTTCTAAATTAGTGTTCCCAAAATTTCCATATTCTTAAAAAACAACTTGTTCTACTGAAAATTTATCCTTTTCACCTATGAATTTAAACTAAACTTTCTACTAACACTTCAAAGATAATTTTAACCCTTTGAGTGTGATATTTATTATCCTACTTTAATCTAATCATTATTTGATATTTGAACTTATTTTATAAACTTCTTCTCTAATATTTACCCAAATTCATGTGTAGAGTTATAAAATTTTTATTTTTACTTTTCCAATCTCTTTTCTACATCAATCAATTTTTTTGGAAAATATCAAGCTCTTTATCCTTTTCATTTACCTTCATTTCCATTACAATATTCACTTTATTCTATTTATTAATATACCTATTTAATGTATTAATCTAATTTGAAAACATTGATTGTTTTTACACTTGATAGTAGTCATTTCTAAAATATAATTAAAAATTATTCTTCAAAATCCTATTATCCTTTACCAATAAATTAATATTTAATAGTCACTCTTTATGTTCTCACTTCAAAATGAACTCCATCTTTGTCTCTTCCTCACTTTTATCTTTTCTACTTTCATCACTTGTAAATTTTTCTTTATTAAATTTTTCTTTATTAAATTTTTCAGTTATCATCATTTCACCATATTTTCTAGATTTCTCTACTTCAACATCCACACTGATATATTTATCTTCAATATTAGATAAAAATTTATTCTTCTTGAATTTATAGAAATTATTATCTTTCCCCTTTGAAGAATATCATGATGTTTTCTTCTTCAAGGAACTACTTGGATCCTTATCTTTATCATTACTAACTCTATATTTTTCTAGATTTTAAAATTTTGTAACAAAATGTATAATACCCCCATAGTTGAATCACTTAAAAAAGTAACTTTTCATGAAATTTACCATTTCATTTTTAGAAAATTCTTAAGAACTGTGACATGATTTTTTTGAACTTTACATAAAGATATTCATCTAAATTAGAATATTATTCATCAACATTAACTTCTTTACTAATATTATCCTTATTAAAATATTTTAAGGAGATTTACATATCATCCTTTTTTCTTATTATTGAAAACACTCCCCTTCCACATTTCATAAGTAATTGAAATGTTGTGCATTTCATCCAATGGAAGTGTACCAAGATCATAGTCTTCAAGTGAAGAGACCTTCACACCAAACCTATTTATAAAAATACATAGTATCTTCATGATAATGTTAGTATCCTTAAACTAATCACCAAAACCAATTATAGTGCTCACAGATTCATTTAATCGAGTGAAGATGATGGATTTTGTTTAATTATCTAATGATAATTGGAAGTGGAAAGAAACCTAAAAATAGGATGATCTATATCAAAAAAAGAAATGTTTAAGTAAAATTTAAAACTAGAGAATACTTGAACTTATAGAATAGTGTCCTCTGTCTTGTTTTATTCATAGATTATTATTTATTAAGATCATGGGGAGCATTTGATCTAATCCTTCTACCTCTGAGTGTGGTAAACCAAATATTGGATCATGAACTCAATCGTAGGACTATCATACACTTTAAATATTGATAACATCTTCACTGAGGGTGATAAATAAGATATGGGAAGGAATACACTTTATAGAACATTTCCTAAAAATGATGATCAAAATCACTTCAATATGAATACACTCAAGTTATATACAAACACAAAGAACCTATTCTTTTTTAGGCTATATCTGACACATAAAAAACATCTCTAATAACTCATATATTATTATATAATATCCATGATATGTGCCTAATTTAGGAAGGACTTCAATAATATTAATGAAAAGGTTTTAATCCATTCATAATATATTAACATATTTAAAATTATGTGGGGAGAATATTGTAACCATGTGGGAAAATAGCATATTGAATCATATAAAATCTACTAGAAAAATACATTAATCATATACATGAAATATTTATGTGATCAATATATATATATATATAGTATCACATAATTTATATATATATTATACATCAAATGAATTTAAATTTTGGGTAACATCCATCAATATCCCACTTGTACTAAAATCCATAAGGACTATGTGCCAAACTTTTCAACCCTTTGTGAATCCATCCAAACTCTACTAGAGGTGGTTTCATCAGGCTATGTTCATTTTGAAAAAACAATTTGTCCTAAATTTTATCCTCATCCATGGTCCTAAATTTGTGATCTGACATATCTTAGTATTATTGTTAAAAAAAATATGAAATCTCTCTTTCATAAATGAAAACTTAGAGCAGCCTTTATCAAGGCATTATTATTACTCAATCAACTAAGGGGTCTGGTATGATCTCCATCAAACATACCCATATCCCTATATAAACTTTTCTAAAATAAGATTTATTATATACATCATATGTATCAATATACAATACTTCTATCTATTAAATCGAGTGACCATTATAAAAGGAACATGTTAATATAGTATAGTCATCACATATTTTCTTAATTGTCTAAAAAAGATTGACCAAGTCGACGAATACATCACATGTAATTCATCTAATGGATGAGTACATAACATGTAACTCATAATTATATTTTAACACATCATATATGACTCAACTAATCATTTCCACATATTTCCTCAGTCTATATGAATTTACTTGTTATATAAGTGCATGAATACCATCTTGGTTCCACTCCAACCAACAACATGATCAAAAACATACCCAACCACCCTATCAATATCTATGTTCATATTATGACTTTCATAAGTAGGGAATCAAAGTATAAATTTTATCATGTTAAGAATCTCTCTAAACTCAGGTATGAAGGGTTGATAATAAGAATACACCCTTAAGTATATCAATGAATCTCTAACATTCCATGAGATATACTTTATCTATTCTATCTAATTAATAAGTCTCTACTTATTATATTTTGATCTATTTTTTGAATATCTTATATAACCTTTTATAATGAGTATAAGAATATATCTAATATAATCTTTAAAAAATCATCACAAACCATAATACTTTGTGATAATCATCAATTATGGATAACTCAAAGTCATAAATTTAGGGGATTTTATCATTCAATCATTCATGTAAAGTAAATTGCAGTACACATGAATGAATGAATGAATGATAAGTGGATATTGACTTTATTATAAAACCATGATACATTATACAACTATTACATCAATATCTCATATATCATATACCTAAAGACCTAACATGACCCTTATATTGTTTTTGTGGTAGTGGATTTGTCAATGGATCTGCTGCATTATCTATAATATCCACCCAACTTATCTTAACATCATTGTAAGAACCTGGGTTTTAGAACGGGTCAAAATCCCGACCCTGTTTGAATTTTTGACTTTTCCCTGAGAAAACTGGAGAAATTGGGCAGTTTCTGGAAATTTCTAGACCACACGCCGTGTACTTTAAGCACATGATGTGTATCTGTTAGGTGATTATAGGCCATGTGCTCATCGAGTACATGTCGTGTGATGACCATGTATAAATTTCTTACTAAACGGCGTGTAGTTATAGACATGTCGTGTACCCGTGACCGTGTGGAGGCTATACATGGCGTGTAGGCCTGTTGGCTAGGTAGAATTGTTTAACCGAGTACATGACATGTCCTCCTTGGACACACCGTGTATTCTAGCCATGTATAAGGGATATACATGGCATGTAGGCTTGTTGGCCGGGTAGAATTTTTTTAATCAAGTACATGTCGTGTCCTTCCTAGACACGCCGTGTAGTCTGGCTATGTATGAGAGAAATACATAGAGTGTGGGTAAGTCCGTAAGGAATAGAATAAAAACTAAGAACATGCCATGTACCCCTAGGTACACGCCGTGTACTCATGTCGACAGATTCTGGAAAGTAAGTCGGCAGAATTCCAGCCACCATATGAACAGTTAAATGCTATACACGGCGTGTAGTCATGAAGTACATGTCGTGTACTTTATTTTTTCTCTAAAATGGGAATTAGCCTTTTATTGAGGTAGAACCTCAATTTTCTCATTGGATTGAGTGAGGAGAGCCGTCTTGACCTTATTTTTTCTCCCGGATCTTCTTTAGAACTCTTTCTCGATCACTGATTGATCCGTTGGAACCCCCTCGGTAAGGCCTTGATTCCTCCTGATATGTTTTGTTTGATTTTTGTTCTAGAACAAGATATAGGGGTTTGAGTGGTTTTGATTATTTTATAGATCTACCATGTTTTATATCTAATTAGAGGCTATTATCGGAGGAGTAGCATCATACAAGTCTCAGGTAGGTGGTGTATACCTCTTTTTGTGTTTATGGTCATTTGGGTGACATAGCCTTTGGCGCATTTTCAGGTATTTTTAGCGGGATCCATTTTATTTTCTATTACATTTTGAATTGATTGTTGACCTGTGGGATGCCTTAGGGTATTCCCTGTTACTAGTTTTTCTTGAGTGGGGTCGGGCGAGGGGTCATTTATCATTGGGGCATTTTGGTCGGGGGATGCCAAAATGGTTATATTTGAATTTTATTGTTTTTAACTATTGAGTTTAGTTATTAAGCCTTGATATAAATTTTTAAAGGCCCTAAAGACCTCTATGTTGGTATGGGACAGTGCTTTCTTAGTGCAATTCAACTATTTAGATTGTTTTTCCTATTTATGTATTCTGTTTAAATATGTTATATATGTAATTGTTGAGATGCATATGATGGACCCTTTGGGTTATGTTGGGCATGGCCTGGATATTTTGGAGTGATGCTGATCATAGGTTGGGTTTGGCCCGGGTTACGTTGGGTGGTTCTGACCATGGGATTAGGCGTCATGGGTGTCGGTTTGAGGCAGGATGACTGTCGGGTTGGGCATGGATTGGGTTACAAGGATGGAAAGGCCATCAAACTTGAGCATCATGGTCGCAGGGACACGAGGTGTTAGAGGTGTTGTGGATTTGGTACTATTTTGGTGATTACCACTCACCTGGAAACTTTGAGTAGTGTTCACACAGAGAGACTCTGTGATGAGGTGGTTTTGACCACTTGTGTGGGTAGAGGCCCTCATTAGTTGCGGTTTAGGTACTATTGGTTTGGGGGTGCTTGTCGTAGGAAGCCACATGGGAGGTGAGGAGCCTTCATGGGATAGCATTAAGGCTATCGGGTTGGGGGAAAAGGCTCGCCGTTATTTGAGGGAAGATATCGTTGTCCCTCCGGATACCTTATTTGAGGGTAGACATAACTGTCCCTCTGATTACGTTATTTGAGGGCAGACATCGTTGTCCCTCCTATTACTTATTTAAGGACAGACATCATTATTCCTCTGGTTTACTACTGTTGGGTGTACCTTTGGGACGTCGTTACTTGAGACACACGGTGTCAGGGGGCACATAGTACCAGGTTACATGATAGAGATTCCGGCATTGGCCGAAGCAGGTGACACTCCATGGTGGCTACTGAGCCCCAGTGGAGTTTGTGTTTATTTGTACATCATTCTATTTACTAATTTCCTTATAAATGCATTCCTTCTTAAAAACTTATATTAGGTATGCACCATTGGGTGGTATCCAATAGAGATTCGTCTCACACCCTACACAGGCCCTTCGAGATGCGTACAGACTTTATGGATTTGCATTCAGGAAAGAGGCTAGCTTCAAGAGCTGGGTTGTATTAGCTGTTGCATGGAGATGGTATGGATCTTGAGGTCTTTCCTAGCTAGAGTTTACTATGTTTTGTGTACTTTATGTATCAACATTCTTACTTGTTTTGTAGCTATAATTGGTTAGCCATTGGTACCCCTTTTATATTCAGATTCAATTGACCTTCTTTGGATGCATGTTTTATTGTTCAGTCATAATTACAAGTGATCAGCATGATGTTGTGTTTATTTCTGTTTCTTTTGTTTATATTTATTTCTTCCACTGTTCATTAATATTGAATGTGCTTCCGCTCTGCGGGTCTGGTTCGAGTCTTCTGAGTCCTTTATTCAACTTCATCTTTCTTGTTATACTTGGACTAGTATGATTATTATTATCCTTTGAGAGGGTATAGCCTCTCCACTATACCTATAAAACCCTCACTGCTAGTCGGCAGCCTTTAGCATTCGGGGAGGTGCGCCTAAGGTAGTAGCACTCGACCCGTTTATCACTGTTCAGGTGGCTGTTCGGGTTCGGGTTGTTACAAACACCCCTCTCAAAAATCTCCCATATGAGTTGGTATTTATAAAGGATGTGTTTGGTCCTTTGGTGAGACTAAGGATCATTAGTCTAACTAATAGCTCCATTGTTGTCACAATAAATCTTGATTTCTCCTTAAATGTTAAAGTCCATCTCTAGTTCAAATATTATATTCTACATCCCAACAACTTCTTTCACAATATATAATGAATCCATGTACTCTCCTTATGTTTTTTAGTCTATTATGGTGTCTTTTTTTGAACTCTTCTAAATGATATCACCACCAGTCAGGAAAAACATAAATCTATATTGATATTTGAAATCATATTTTTCAAATTAGAAGATATCAACTATATAACCCTTTATAAAAATCTCATCCTCTCATCCAAAGAATAAGAATATATCCTTAGTTTTTCTCTAGTATATTTAGATGTTCTTAAAAGAAATACAACAACACTCACCTCTATTATATTGATTTCAACTGGTTATAATTAGAGAATATGTGACATCAGGTCAAGTACACAACATGGAATATATGATATATCCTATGGAAAATACATAAGGATTCCTATCTATCATGTTTAAATATTTAGAAGGATCATTAATCTTCTTAAGATTTATGAAATTTAATATTGGTTAAGACCCCTTCTTGGAGTTCTCTGTGCTAACCTGCTTTAAAACTTTACCAACAAAATGAAATAACTATATAACATGAATATATACTATATTAGGTACAATTAAGATATTATTTACCCTGTTATTAAATTTAAACCAATAATATATTATAACATAATTTTTATCTAAAAATATATCATGGGTTATAGGGATATCAAACCCGGGTTAGCATACGCAAGTACCCACTAACAGAATACTTTTTCACCAAGTACCAAATCAGTACAAAATGAAATAGCTACATAATATGAATACATACCACAATAGGGAGAAAATCATCCATATAATCCACAAAATAATTGAAACTAAATAAAAACATACTTTAAATATAAGGTGTGGCCTAAACATGGCCTAAGTGTCTAAAATGAATAATCTTATGGTGGAATCATTCATGTGAAAAAAAATGGACACCATTTCTATGTCCACTCCACAAAATCCATAAAAAAATTATATTGATCCACTATAACTCCATGCACTAAGAGCGAGAACCACCCATACTTCGAATTACTCAACACTCATAAGAAAGTTCCTTTATTTTACCTGGATCATAAAAAATAGGGCACCTAAACAACCCTAATGGAATACATTTAGGGTGTGAGTACAATATATCCCATGGAAATCACTACCCATCCTTATCAATAATTTAATAAATCTAAGTGAGAAATGAAAGAATTTAAAGTAGGCTGGTAATAAGAAAAAAATAGCAATCGATCAAGGAGTACTAGTAAGCATGTAGATATGTAGAACAAGTAACCATACTACTCAAATAAACCAAAAATAAGGATTATATTTCAATAATTATTTAATTATTTTCATCCACATCAGTCAACCCTTATTTAATCCAAGGTTAGAGTCTAGGTAGGGTATCTATCCATAAAATGGGTCTAACTTTTGAGGGTGTCCATCGGAGACCATCCTTTATATGAGGTATTGTACACACACACACACACACACAAAGAGAGAGATATGTTTGTGTGTGTGTATGTATGTAATTATATCAATATATATATATATGCATCAGTAATCATCCCCCTTGAAGGACACTTTCTCCTCATAGGGAGGAACTACATATAAATATATTGCACCCTCACCTAGGAGGTCATTCGTCTTATATTTAGAAGGAACACAGACACACACACATACACACAAATATATATCCATAATAATATACAAATATGTCATCCCTCCTCTAAAATATTCCTCTCTCCTCTTATAGAATAAAATGAGACATGTATATATAAGTCCCCGTGAGATAGGAATTCTTATTCCTTAGTATGGAATCTTCAATACAAAAGTCAATACTTGAATATCCAATATAGAGAAACACAAGTACATTAATATACAATATTACCCAAGAAAACTTTAAGAACAATGATCATTTCAGGATAAGTAAAAATCATTATGACATGTATAAAGGATCTAGGGTATAGTGGAAGTGATTGAGAACATGACCAGGGATGATTTTCATCGGTTTCATTGGATAAATCCTCATAACTAGATAAATAAACCCCAAATAATTCATAGTGAGGATATTTTGACATATAATTTATAATTATTTTAAAACAATAATTACCTTATATTGATAATTCATTCATTTTTATTGATCAATTAATTTTCTACTCTTATCATCTCATTGTTAGAGTATCTAATCCAAAGAAAAATTCCTCTAGTAGTATTGACACACATCCCAAAAAAGTCAAAAAAAAATTATTGTTAGTATTGGTTCTATAATATAGGAACTAAAATAATTTCATCATTCACCATTAACCACAATAAGAAGTATTTAATTCTTGAAAGAATTATTCTCTTTTTCTCTCAGTCTTGAGAGAGAGGAGAAGTATTACACTCATTCTTGATAGAATTATAAAAATATATATCTCAGTTTTGAGAGAATTATCTTGAGAGAATTTTTTGTGTGAACAACACTTTTCTATCCTCTAAGATGATATAATTCAAATTATATACTTAGGGGTAATAAGTAGTAATTATATAGAGTCTGTTAACTAATTGTTTGTCCTAAATAAACCTCATTTAAAATAATAATATTATTATTCTATTTATTATATTCCATGACATGTGCTAACTCATGGGTATTTAAATATAATTTGTTATATAAATAAATAAATGTTTATTTAAATGATATTAAATAAAGTATATAATTTTCATCGATCTCTTAACTCATCTCATCAATCCTCCTCAATATTTATCAAACCTAGAATAATAAATATCTTCATATTATTCATTTAATAAATAAAGAAATATTATATTCACCAAAAGTATGAGTAAGTATTTATTATAATATTTACATAACTAAAT
Source organism: Viscum album (assembly GCA_963277665.1). NCBI lineage: Eukaryota > Viridiplantae > Streptophyta > Magnoliopsida > Santalales > Viscaceae > Viscum > Viscum album. The sequence continues at coordinate 1,423,469,687 of OY728120.1, forward strand.
AAGTATGTAATACCTTGTGAATAATAAGAAAATAGATAAATAAATATCATATATTCATAATCTCAAAAAATAATATTTATTTAATATTTAACTCTCATATATTATAACTTGAATAATCAATAATTGAAATTATGTGCTCAACCCAATGAGAATAATTATTAAACCATAAAAAGAGAATAATATTTATTCTAAATATTAAAATTCATATAGAATTAACTTGGATTTTGGATACAGGTTGTGTGTGGAATCTAAGCCTCTTTCTTAGTGGGATTAGGCAAACTTTCCAAAAGTATAAGTTCAGAATTTAGTAATGCTTCAAGGTAATCGTAGAGAATAATTTTAATGTCACAATGAAAAAAACCTCATATGAATGATTTTCATGTAATTTAATCATTTTGTATCAATGTCTCATCAAGCAGGTTGTATACTCCTGTCATTAACCAGTATTCTTGATTTATTTTTCTTTAACTATCTAAATTAGACTCTTAAAAAAACTATTATGTTCATGGACTTAATATGATAGTTCAATTTCAATCAAAGGTCCAAATATATCTTCCTCTACTAACTCAAAAGGGTCAAATCCTATCTTGACTTATTCAATTAATTCCATGTCACTTATGACACACACAACATATCCTACCTATCTTTGAGCATATATCATCATGGTTTTAATCAATACATCAAATTATGTGATTCATGATATACATTAATAGTAATATCTAGTCTAAGGACCAATACACACATCCTCATATAGGAATATCTAATGAATCATAACATGTGGAATTCCTATTTTCAGTTATTTTATCATAACCTCTCGTATCATAGATTAATAAGTATGAACTTTATGGGAAGAAATCTCAATTTATTATGATACTCTAGCACCTGATAGTCAAAATATTATATGTGACCTATCAAATGATGTCATCTAGAACATAAGACATATGTTTAAGAATATTTTCATAGCACTTCAAGGTTCTCATTATATTAGGAAACTGTTATAACTTTTTTATATAGAAAATACTATAAGGAAATTATCGCATTAATGTTACACAGAATAACACACATCATGTGATAAGATAATTATTAATATTCTAGTAATTGAAATTATAAAGTTAGTTAGTTCAAGGGAACCAACTCCAGTAGAGTCTCACTTATACTTGATCCAACTATTAATAACTTTCACTACACTATCTCTCACATGATATTAATCCTTAGATAGAGATAAGGCTTTAGTAAACAGGTCTTCCATGTTCTTTTCCATTTAAAATTTACTTACTCTCACCACACCCCTATGAGAAAAATCCCTCAAGATGTGATAATTCCAAAGTATGTGCTTTATCCATTTATATGACTTTTCATCCTTTTCTTAGACCAATGGTACTATATTATCGCAATACAATATGATATAATCTTTACTAATATGAAAATTATCAATATCATATATAAATTTACATATCCAAACTACTTATTTAGATATATTATACCCAACTATATACTCATAACCCGCTACAAAATCATTGACCACGTGTTTCTTAGAACACCTATAGCTCACATGTGACACACTTGGTTTGAGGTATTCTATTTTATTATTATGTATTTTTAAGTTAGGTATTGGTTATCTTTGGTTTCAAGAATAATTTGGTGTTTTTCTAGTTGGAACAAGCTACAAGCTTCAATAGTGTGATGAATAATCTATGATGGTTTGGTCAGTAAATTTTTGGATCAGATCGGGCAATGACTAATAAAGAACTAGGTCCATCAATGGTGAGAGTTATGATTATTCTTAATTATAATTTAATGGAAGTATTGTTTGACACCATATCCTCCCATTATTTTATTACTTCTCATCTGGTGACTCAAATGGGTTTACACATAGAGATGATGCCTCATGTTCTGAGCATTAAGACACCTATAAGGTTGTGAGAGTGCAGTGGATTTAAGTGTGTATCTTGTTCTATCACCATTGAAATAACCAAATTTTAATGGGAGTTCACTATTTTTATATGTAAATTTTTTATATAATATTGGGAATTTTTCATGGGAGTTCACTATTTTTATATGGCAATTTTTTATATAATCTAGGGAATGGATTAGTTGGTGGAATTCAAATATTATATTGACTGCTATGCTCTATGGATTACCTTCACATATCTGGATGGAGTGTTGAATTTATTTAAATGGGAATGGGACATCAATAAGAGTAGAAAAGGAGCCTTAGTACCAGTGGTAATACACTTCATATACTTATTAGTGGCAATGACCTTGGGGACTATTGATGTTACTAGAACTAGGGATTTTTCTGGCATAGTAGATCGACATCTAGGTATTCAAAGAAAACTTCTCATAACTACCACTAGAGAGAGTGTTGGAGTTTAATTTTTATATCCTAACTATAACATGTCACATTTAACTTCCTTCATATAGAATTTCATCAGTAAAACTACAGTAATTCAAGGTCTAGTTAGAATAATTTGAGAATAAATTGAATTAAAAGACCAATTGCATCTCCTTGGGTTGCTCCAATTTTTTTGTAAAGAAAGAATATGGTACTATTTCACTCTATGATGATTATCATAAACTAAATCAGGTTATGATTAAAAATATATATCCTCTTACTCAAATTGATGATTTTTATAATCAATTAAAGGGATCCAATTGGTTCTCTAAGAATGAACTACGGATAGGATATCACCAACTTCAACTCAAGAAAGAGGACATTCCAAAGAAATATTTTCAAAGCCATTACAACCACTATGAGTACCTATTAATCTCAATTTGGTCTTAATAATGTAACAGAGTTCTTTATAGAATTTATGAACTGTATATTCCATAAATACCTCAATTATTTTGTGGTGGTGTTCATGGATGACATCTTAGTGTATTCTTGAACTCAAAGTGACCATAAAAGGCATTTGGAGATTGTGTTTCACACATTGTTAGATCATCATATCTATGAAAAATTATATATGTATGACTTCTGGATAAAATAATTTTTATTCCTTACCCATTTAATATTTGAGAAAGAAATATCGGTAGATCCTAAAAATAGAGGTTATTATCTCTTCATAGACACCTAAGAATGTTTTTGACGTACACAACTTCCTCAAGTTATAGGGTTATTATCATCTCTTTGTCTATGATTTCATATTCATAGCTTCACCAATGAAAACATTAACCAATAAGGGCATTCCATTCTAGTAGAGAAATTAATATTAGAAGTTTTTTGAGTAGATAAAGGCTTATCTTACTTCAGAACATGTTCTTATCTTTCTAGAACTAGGTGAGGGATATATGGTATATTATGATGCTTCTAAATCATGGTTAGGTTGTATTATTATAAAATGAGTCCATTTCATGTTCTATGTCTCATGATAGCTATAGAAATAAGAAAAAAACTACCCAATTCAGGACCTATAGTTACCTACAGTGGTCCAAGTATTAAAAACTTGGCACCACTAAATCATTGGTGAGAATTTCATTATGTTCTCTAATTATAAAAGTTGAATCACATATTCTCTCAAATGTATTTGAACCTGAGTCAGTGTAATTTGATGGATTACCACAAAATTTTCACCTATAACTTAATATATACACTAGGAAAGGGAAATTATATGGCTTATTTATTAATAATTAATTCATACAACCAAGTGTTTAGTGAAGATTAAGATTGATGAAAATTGATGTGGGTCATCATGGATATACATTTGGATTGTACAGAATAAAAAGTTTTCATGGTCATATTTATAGTCATCCTTATTCTAGATTTTCTAGAGAAAGTTAAGGAATCTCAATATTCAGACCCGAGTGGCCTTACTATTAGTTCAAATCTTAATGGTGGGAGGTATATTTATGGATGGATAGAGGATGTGAATGAGATTTTGTGCTTTTGAGGATGAATGGTTGTTCTGTTTTATTTCCAAGATCAACTCCTTTAATATTTTCATCATTCAAAGTGGGTTTTCCCACCTGAGTATTCAGAAGATGTACAACATGATATAAGGACATTTTTGGTAGTCAATCATGAAGTGAAATTTGATAGAGTATGTGTATAAATATTGAAACTGCTATATGGTAAAGGTCGAACATCAATGAAAAATAGCATGTTGAAATCACTACACATTACATTATGTAAATGGGAACATATTTCTATATACTCCTTTGTTGTCTTAAAAAAAATTCCTTAGAAGAAAAATTCCATTTGGGTGATTTTTGTTCGACTTTCCAAGTTATCATATTTAATCCCAATCCTAGACATGAAATCAGTTGATGATCATGAAAATCTCTACATTTGAGAATTAGTGTAGTTTTGTGTAAGACCAGTTTCTGTTATCTCTAACCAAGATCCTATATTTACCTCATGATTTTGGTAGTTTTTACAATAATCACTTGGAACCCAGTAGGCTATTATAATAGATTACCATACTCAAATAAATGGATAGTTTGAGCATACAATTCAAATGCTAGAGTACATGATAAGAGCATATGTCATGGAATTTTGGTGGTTTATGGGAATATTATTTTCCATTAGTGGATTTTTAATATAACAATAATTATCAAGCCTAAGTATATATTCCTCTATTTTAATAATTATAGGGAAGACTACATCAATCACCACTTTGTTGGGTTCAAGCTAGGTAAACTTCATTAATTAGATGTAGTCATGTCTATGAGACATTTGAGAATATTACGGTGATATAAAACATATGTAAATGTCGCAAATCCATAAGAAATTATATATAGATCATTTTTAGTTGATGGACATGTTTTCTTATGAGTATATCCAATATTGGGGCACCATCGACTGGGTAATAAGGGACTGTTAGCTCCTTTATATTTGGGACCATTTAAACTTTTTGAGCATATTGGTGAAGTGTCGTATCAGAAGTCTTTACCATTGAGATTCAGTTCATTCCATAATGTTTTCCACATAACCTACCTAAAGAAGTACTGGAAAAATCCAACTCATATTATTAGGTGGGATCATGTTTTTATTGAACAAGATGATTCATTAATTCACAACCCAATACATATTCTAGATAGATAAGAAAACGTATTATGGGTTAGATGCATCTCCTTGGTCTATGTGCTATAGAAGCATGGAAAACTTCTAGAGGAGACTTGGGAATGTGAGAAGATTATGAAAGTGGAATGGTTAGATTTTTTTCAATACTCCACCAGCCTATATATTTTCAAGTATGGAAATCTCAATGGTGGTTAGATATTTTCAAGTTAGGGATTAGTTTTCTTCGGTTTCAAGAAGTTTTATATGGGTGTCTGGTTGGAACATGCTAAAAATTACGCAAAGTATGGTTTCAGTTATATTTAAGGTTGTATTACTATTCTTGGAGGCGCTACTAGTAAGATATTCATATAATTAGTAAGGAATTCACCATGACATATCACTTACCATTTTGGGGGTAATGTGGGTCAGAAGTCCCTCTATGGGAAATAGGTATAACAAAACTCCCAAGAAATTGGGCATGGTTGATGCGTTGAGGCAAGATTAGTCCCATCCATGTAGTAAAAAAATGTTTTGGTTTGATTCACCATACTATGGTCAAAGTTGTGGTGGGTTGGAAAATAGTGAGGGAATTATCCTTATGTCGTGGTGGTCATCTATGGGGAGGGTCATTTAAGAAATCATAGCTCTTAAAGGCATCCATGTGGGAAAAAATAAGGGAAAACATGTCATTTTAGTAGGTTTTGTGGATATATAGAATCATGTTTGGCCTCACATTGGCATGGTGAAGAAATTTTGGGTAAATACACCATGTTATGGTCCTAGGTGTGGTGTCGATCATCTGGATTTTTGAAACATACAACATTACCACCAAATTTTAAGGGGAAGTTATACACTTTTAAGGTAAACTATGTGTGATAATTTTTGGGGATTAATTAATTCATTTTTTCAAAAAACCGTGATTCTTCTTCTCTTTTCTAAGATTCTCGAATCATATGATTCCATTGATGAATTTGGATGACTCTTTTTCATCTGATCTACCCCTACTTGGACACTACTAGATAAATTCATTATAAGTAGGTAGATTCTCTACCAATTTAATACTTTTAAGAACTTAAATGATTATGGTATATAATTTAAATGTTGTTTCTTCATAATGGTGAATTTTGGAAAATCCCCTTTAAAATATTGATTATAGTTTTTTTTTAAGAAATCCTTTGGTGTGTGTAAACTATACATGGACATGGAATTGGCATGTGTTCATATTTCATTGAAAGTGGATATATTCATTTAATATTTGTTTCTATTTCAATTGGTACACATTGGGTTACTCTTCTAAGTGATGGCTTGAGTTATAGGAATAGGGGTTACACTCATGTGTTGGGTCTATTATGAGAATCTCATTTTGACGGGGGACATATTAGATGCATGAAATGGTTATAAATGGGATGTTTTGGGTGAATATCATGGTTATTTTCACAATTAATTTTCTATACATATGTTTATGATATTTTTTTATTATATTCCTATTGGTTTTGTGTGTGCGTGTGTGTAGTGATATAACTTATTCTCATCATAGTTGTATGTGGGGAAATTATCTAGTGTATTTCCTACAATATTGGATACTCACCCCTAGATATGAACCTCAGTGCATATGAATAAATTTTCTATCATGATATAGGTAGGGGAAAGGTTTCTTACTTTACTTGTAGAGCATCATGATGTGGTGGAAACGGATTTTGGATGTTGTATCTTGGATATTATTGAGGTATGGAGGTTGGGTTGTGTTAACATCTTTTAGAATATTTTATTATTTTGAATATACTTTGATATATTTATTTATTCCATATCCCTGATTTATAGTTTTTTTATTTCATTGAAGTTGTTCTTGTTGAATCATGCGTCATCTTTATAGTTGTCTTTTTTTTCATTACTATATTTTGTATTATAAAATAAGGGTAAATAATCCCACAAAGTTATAATATACCCTTGGTATTTATTTTTATCCTTTGGTGTTTGGGGGATGCACATTGGGTTAGTGGAATTATACTCCTACCAAAGTCAATGGTTTGGGTTCAAGATATTACATCATAGCTCCACTATCAAGGTAGAGCATATATCCCATCTATAATTTATGATCATTCTGGTCTACTTGGAAACTATAATTTGTTTATCACTTGATAACTAGTTCCTCATATCCTCCATAAACTAAGAATATATCCTTTATACACCTTATATACTTTAGGATAGTCTTTAAAAATTTCCAATATAGATCATCTAGGTCTACTTGATATCTTTCTATTATTCTCAATGTGTATGAAATAAAAATCTTGGTATATATCATGTCATATATGATAAAACCTATCACATAATCATAAGGGATTCTAATCATCCTCTATCTCTCCTCTTTTTTAGGGAACATTTTCTTATAGAGATTTATACTATGTGACATTGGACACAATCCCCTTTTGGATTATTTCATACTGAATCTCTTCAATAACTTATCAATGTTTATGCCTTGACTTAGTCAATTCACTATCTAAGATATATCATGATGGATATTAATCCCTAGAATATAGGATACTTCACCTAAGTGATTCACATAGAAGTATTTTTTTTAACCACCTCTTAACTGAATGTATGATAAGAATCTTGTTCCCCATCAATAATATATCAGCTACATATACTACTATAAACACCAATGTAATCCTAATAAACTAATTTTAGAAACAAGGCTCACATTCATTCTTTAAGAAACTAACTTATCGTATGGATTCATCTAAACTATTGTTTTATAATTTTAAGGATTTATTTAAACCATTATATAACTTTGAAACTTGAATACCTTATTGGTATTCTTTAGAATTACAACCCTTCCAGTTGTGTTATATAAACTTCTTCCATAAGGTTCCCATTAAGGGAGGTTGACTTTTCATATACTTCTAAATCTCATAATCATGTTAAGTTGTTATATCAAGTAGAATTATTATGGATTTTTTCATCATGGCTAGTAAAAAAATTTCATCATATTCTATGCTATGATGTTTCTTAAACTCTTTAAAAACCAGTAATGATTTATAGGTACTGATTTTACCATCCATTTCTAGCTTCTTCTTGAATACCCATTTACACCCAATGGGATTTATATCAAATGAAGGATCTACTAAAACCTGGATTTGGTTTGGGTATATGGAATCCATTTTAGAATTCATGGTTTCTTACCACTTTGAAAATTATAATCTACTTAATGCTTACATATCAAATAGTTGTTCATTATTGTTAAAATAATATTGTGTCACCTGAATCAATGACTAGAAAATTATCTCTTTGATTATCTAACCTTTCTGATACTCTTATATAATACTTATGTCTCTATAATAACTTCTTCTATAAGTTTTTTTGTAATTTTTTCATCTACCAAATCTTTTATATATTAAGACTCGACTTCATCAATTCTATCTTTATCTCAATATATATTTTAGTGATGTGTTTCTTATCAAGTAATATAGTGTTTATTTCTATTATTCCCATTTTTTCTTAGGGTTTTTCTAGATTATATCCCCTTATTTTCATGGGATATCATATATACATAAACTTAGTGTCTTAATTTGAAATTTTGTACACATAGATTTTCTTAAAAAATGATTCACATCCCCACACATATAAATGTGAAAAAATATATTTCTTCCCATACATAAAATCATATGGAATTATATTTTCCACTTTTATTGGAACTTAGTTTATTATGTTTTTTTTAGTTTGTAACTTGTATTCACAAAAGGATAATGGAATAATTTCATGAAATATCATCATTATCTCTATGTAAAACATGGTTTAGTTCCTCCTTTCACAGACACCATTCCACTGTGGTGTATAAGGATAAGTTATTTAAGATATTATCCCAAAAACCATTAAATAATCAATGAACTCTGGGTTAAGGTATTCAATAGCATGATCTGAGCATTATTTCTTTATATTCTTACCAAGATGATTCACTAATTCTTTTTTGTGTTCCTTCAATTTATAAAATGAATCATACTTGTGCCTTATTAAATAAAATCATCATAAAAAGTTTTTTAAGTAAGATTATCCACCTATCACTTCAATTGGAAAAGGTCCACACATATTTTTATGAATTAATTAAAGAATATCTTGGCCCTTTCACCTTTTCTACTAAATGGTTATTTGGTCATTTTTCCTTGTAAACATAAGAAACATATATCCAAAGGTTTTATTTTAAAAGAATATAAATACCCTTCTTGATATAGATTTGTTAATTTTTTTTCATTTACAAAGCCAGTCTTGTGATTCAAAAATCAGGTGTGATATGATTTATGTGAGATTGATTTATTATCAATTGATAATACATGATTTTCATATTCAAGTACATAAAGATAGTTATTCAAATGTACCATCCCATAACATATTCTATCTTTGTAAAAGTAGAAACACTTATTTATGAAAATTTAAATAAATTCATCCATGTACAAACTAGACTTAGATATTATGTTTTTGGGCACACTAGACACATAAAAAAAATTATTTAAAACTAGAATTAATCTTATCAGGAAATCAATATGGTAATCTCCAATATCTATTACATTTACTCTTTCTTTGTTGGTAACTCAAAGTTCCACCTAACCTCTATTTATCTTCAATAATATACTTGGTTCCTATATTTAGATAGAAATGTGAGTACCAAAATCTATATCTAATAACCAATTTCTAGATATTGAGGGATTAAACTCAAGAATGAATGCTCAAAAAGCATCATATTTCTTATTTACTATGGCATTATTATTCTTCTAATGCACCTTCTTTCCATATAAAAACACATTTCATCATGCTCTTTATCTTACCCCTTGATTTTCCTCCTCTTGGTTGGATGATGTAAAGGAGCCTTAGCCTTAGAATTGGTCTTGGGGATTTTTTCTATGTCTTTCCTATTTTCAAAATAGGAACCAAATGTTTTTTATACTTGATTTTATTATCCATTCGGTGGACCAGAATCAGAAAATCCAAGATATCCTTATCTATATTATTCATATTAAAATTAAATTGGAGAATCTCGAATGAAGTGATGTGAGAACAAGTTCTGTGTACAATTCCTTGGGTATCTTGAAACCCAAAATTTACAAACACTCGATATATCCAAAAATATTGACTATATGAGGTCTGTCTGGTGTACCTTCTCCAAGATTACACATAAAGAGTTCCTCATAGAATTCATACCTCTCTAGTCTTGATTTCTCCTAATACAGATCATGAAGATGAGACAACATGGTGCATGCATCCATGTCTTCATGATGATTTTAAATCTCACTAGTCATGGATGATAGTATGATTCATCATAAATTCAAATCATTATCCACCTATTTCCAAAAGGTAGAATACTCTTCTTAACTTGACTTCTTAGAAATCTCGGTAGGAATGGGGGACTCTAACATGTAAAACTTCAACTCTTATAATGGTACAATACACAAATTCTTGTAACACTCCTAGAAGTTAGAACTATACAAGAGATTGTATTTATATAATATCAATCATAAAGATAATATCATAGTCAAATGACTTTACACTTTATATAAAAAAAATAAGATCATAATTTATTATTTTATCTAGACTACCAAGTATGACTTAATTAATTTTATTTTATTACCCTCTCACTATTTTATCAAATCTCAAGAGCCCCCACCATTGTGTATGATCAAAGGAATGTGTTTTTTACTATAATAGGGGTGGTGAATTTTAATTTATAAATTAAAACCAACAAAATTATCCAACCTATTTAAGAAATTATTTTAGGAAAAGTTTCATATTGAAAACTTTATTATCAGTGTAAGAAAATTTATAATAAATGATATAAAAAAAATTAACAAAATGAATAGTAGGATATAAATTTGTAAAAACAAGTAATAAAAATATTATAAAAATTAAGAAAGAAAAAATAATTGAAAGATTTATAAGAATATCCACACTTTATCCTTAAGTGTTAAGTAATTGTTAACCAGACTAAAGGTATCCAAGGTATTAACCTTGCCATAAAGGACTATATTTCTTAATCAAGGAAGACCCCAAGCCAACAAGCATTTACCTGAGTGGTAGAGGCTCCTGCTTCGCATCTAAGAGACTCAGGATCAAATTTGGGTGAGGGTGAATTTCTTGGGTACTATAGAAGTATTGTAGCAGTGTTGTAGTGGGTACTGTTCGGTACTGTAGCAATCGACACTATTCATCCAATTTGGGCCTTTGGGCCACCGGTTTAGGCCTACGGGTCTCAGGGCCTTCGAGAAACCAAAGGCCTTTGGGTTACAGGGCCTTTGAGCTATAACGGCCTTCAGGCCACCAATGGACTACAGGACGCAGGGCTTTTGGGCCATAGAAAAAGACCATAAAGCAAGGCAGACCACACCAGAGCAAACTCATATGATGATTCAGAGCAAAAATAGAAACCACCAGAGTGTAGATAATTATATTGGAATAATGAGAGGGTATGGAAAATTCCATTGGTACCAGGCACCGTGCAACTCTACACAGGTCAATTCTCGTTGATCATCCATCCGAGGTGAGGATCTAGGCACCTTCAATATGAAAATGCTGGGGATGGATCATTTTAAGTGTGCTAGGTCTCGAACCTTTAAGGTCATGTATTGGGTTGTGTATGGGCCTTATTACTTGTGCTTATGGGTCTTGTAAGGGTTCCCCTTCAACCCTTAAAAGGGGTATTATAAAAAAAAATCCCTTCAGGCCATTTGGGCAAAAATAAAGACCTCAATACAAATATGGGAATAACCTCTATTTTCCTAGCCCTAAGAACCCTCAATCAGAATATTAGAATAACCTATTTATTCCTTCACAATGGAATCCCTAGATCACACCATATTGGAAACATCAATTTGAAAATAAAAACATCATAAGGCATTTACAAAAGTAAACCTCACAATGGATTTCATAGGAAAAAGACTCTCAAAAATTTATAAGGAAGGGATATCAAGTAAAAAAATATTAAAAAAGATTCCTAGAAACTTTATATACATGATGATAAAAAATATTATTATCCTTAATCATGTGGATATATTTATATATATTCTTCCAATGGTTATATTACACATTTACTGGGATCAGTTTTAATAGAAATGAACGCACTCCTTCTCCACTTCAGAAGTTTGGTACAGTATCTTTATCTGATATTTGTTAGGATATGCACCATTACTCTGTATGTGGGTTACATCTGGGAGAATATAAAGTCTTAATTTGGTGAAATGTATGAATTTATTCGTTCTATTAGGATTTAAAAAAAGTTCTCCTTAAAAGAATACCTACCTTCATCTAATATTGTATTTCTGGTAGATTTATAGAACTTCATCCGATAGGACTTTGTTATACTTCATCCACTAAACTTTATAAACATTCGTCCAGTGAACTTTATATCTATCCATATAATGTAAAAGGTAAATTTACTTCTATTAAGGAAGTTCAATTCAATTTCCTCCATCTAGAAAACTTTAATAAATTTATTTTCATTTCTAAAGGATATTCTTCATCTGTAAAAATATATTTTCTACAAAAATGTTTTATGAAACTTGGGATGTATAAAAGTTATAAATGTATAAAATTTTAAGGAAGTGGATTTTTGTTTCAAAAAAAATGGTTATAAAGTATTTAAAGAAAATTTTGAACTCAAAAAACTTCACTTTTTTGAAAATCATAAATAACAAATCTTAAATAGAAAAAACTAAAGTTAAAAACTTTAAATAAATTAACATTGTTTGTATTATATAATTATTACATTTTCCATTTTTCTATAAAATTTAGAAAATTATAAACTTTATACCACTTTTTCTAAAAGTTACCTTTCTCACAAACATTATATTATTTCTCCCTAAACCTTTATCTAAAAATATTAAATACATTCTCCCCTTTCAGGATTTTCAAAAAGGATTTAGGGAGTGTAAATTTTACCTAAAATGTTAGGAAAAAACATACTACAATAAAAAAAACTTATATAAACATGCATTTAAATATATAAGAAATATATTCATCTAAAATATTTAGAAATACATTCATCCAAATATATTATAAAACACCCATCCAAAAATTTTTAGGAAGAACGTTCATTCTAAAATATACATCTAAAAAGTTCTAGTTTGTTCTAAAAATTTGATAAATATTTTATTGGAAAAAAATTTGTTCCAATTGAAACATTATGTGTTTGAAAAAAAATTAAGAAAAGAAAATTCATAAAATTTATAATCATCATAATACATATTATAATAATAGATAGAAAAATTTATAACAAAAGATTTAGAATTTACCAATTGAAGAAAAAAAATTATAAAATTTATTATGAAATTTTGTCCAATAATATTTGAAATTTTTGGTTTCCTAAAAATAAATAATAAGGAAATATTTTTTTTGATGATATTTTTTATGTAACTTTATTAAATTAAAGTTAATAATATTCTTTATAAAACTTTGTTTAGAAAATTTTTTGAAATTTTTTTAATAAAAACATTTTCCATAAAATTTTTAAGGAAACATTGTCATTACAATTTTTATGGAAAATTTATCCTGAAAAAAATTAAGAAAATTTTGTCCTAAATATTTTTAAGGAAACTTTTTCCTAAAAATTTGTAAAGAAACTTTTTCTTGAAAAAAATCAACACATGGGAAAAAAATATCCAAACATAGAAGAAAAAAATTAAAACATAGAAAAAAAAATCCCCCCCCCATTTTTGAGGAGTTTTTTATTGTAAGGAGATAGATAAATATGAATTAGATAAATGATCATTTTATATTTACTATTAAAATATTTTATTTAATATATTCAAATCTGTCATAACTTAGGGTTTTTTGTAAAAACATCATTAAGTTTTCATGAATTCTGATGAATTATAAAATGATATCTCCTTTTTCTGTATAATCTTGAAGGAAATGGAGTCTTATATATATGTTAATATCTTTTGACTTATGTGATGGTTTTTTAATTAAAACTAGGTAACTTGTGTTATCATAAAAAAATAGGAGTTTTACTAAAACTCATGCCAAAGTTAGTGAGTGTGTGTTGCATCCACAACACTTGAGCATAATAAATTTTAGCTATTAAATAGTCAACTTTAGAATTGTAAAGAGCTACATAGTATTGTTTCTTGAAATACCAGGACACTAAATAATTTCCTAATAAATTAAAAGTTCTAGATCTACTTTTTATATCTATTTTACATCCACCAAATTCAGTATTTGAAAAACTTTTTAAATAAAAAACATTTAGAAAAGAATAAAAGAATCCAAGATCCATTGTTCCCTTAAGGTATAAAAATATTAACTTTATAGATTTAATATGGAACTATTTTAGATCATATTTAAATCTCACACACAAGCATATAGAAAATATTAAGTTCGGTTGACTAACTATAAGGTATAGTAATCTATCAATCATTCCTCTAAAAATATTTTGATAAACTGGTTCCTAGATTCATCAAGATATAAAAATTTTGAGGTTTTGATAGGAGTGATAATACTTTTATTATTTTTGAACCCAAAAATTTTAAGTATATATTTGATATACTTTTTCTAAGATATAAAAGTTCCTTTTGGTTTTTGAGAAATTTTAAAATCAAGGAAAATAATTAAGTTCACCCATCATGCTCATTGAAACATAGATTTCATAAGATCCTCAAATAAATTATAAAGTGATTATTGAGTTGAACCAAATATGATGTTGCTGATATAAATTTTAAAAATTATGGTTTATTTTGACTGAAAATTAAATTTTTATTTCAAAATAACTTTTGAGGAAAAAGTGGAAAACTATAACGACATCAAAGACTTCATGAACAACCATGCCTCCATGGGCCAGGACCATCAAGAACACATACACTCCAATTCAAGAGAAAAGAAAAGCCCCACCCTAGTAGATAAACAATACAATCAATGTTCACCTTCTCGTCGCTGCTCGGCTAGCTGTCCCATGCAAGAATGTACGGGCCTGGTACCGATGGCAAACGACATACCCTCTCGATCATCCAAATCCAAATAGCGATTAGAAGGAGAACGCTCCCAGCTCTAAACCTCATCCGGACCAATCCCTTGCAAGTAAACAGAATGAAATGTCCCATTAATCAAGGACACAGTATCGAGACCTAACAATTTCAAACCTCACACTGGTGCTTCAATGGTTACACATCTAAAATTCCAGAGTTTATCACGATCAGAAATTACCACCGGTTCAAATTCAACCAGCACAACCACCGTTTCCACTTCTTCGCGTTGATAAACCCTCAGACAACGCAACAGGAATCGAAATTCATGAACCATACATCCAAAAAAGCATAACCCAGCCTTCAAACCAGCCACTTCCGGCACACGCAGCAGAACCATATTCCCTTCACAATACCAAGGAATTAATTGCCCATCCAGTAGAAAAACCTCAAACAAACAAAAATCCAATAGAAATCCAAATCAAATCCCGAGTGCCGATGCACGAACGAAGCTCCATGAACCAAAACGACTCCAAAATAAGAAACATTGCAAAAAAGAAAAACAAATATCAGAGAAACATCACCATTCCGCTGGGAGGAAGACTGCGAAAAACCAGATCCCGTCGCCACCGTCTGAATCAGTCATGAAGAACGTTGCAACCTCCCACCTCATACACCAGGGGTGAGGCAGCGAAACTAAAGCCGCAGAAGCTGGATCTTGGCCGCGGCCAACATCGTGCCGCCATGAGAGTTTCCAGCCACGATGTAAATCGCCGAGGAAACCGAGACCATGGAGTCGCCGACACCGCTGCAAACTAGGCTCTTGGATCTTGTTTAAGTCCATATAAGGACTTAGTAAGTCTAAAAACATTATTTTGAGTTTTTTTATTTTCAAAATCAGGTGGTTGTTTGACATAAAATTCCTCCTATACATATCTATTAAGAAATGCACACTTCATAACCATTTAATAAAGAGAGAAATTTAAAAATACTATATAAGATCGAAGAATATGAATATATTCAAGTCTAACTACTAGAGAAAACGTCTATTCACATTCTATTCCTTGTTTTTTATTATAACCCTTTACAAAAACTCTTTCCATATTTCTAAAAATTATTCCATTTTTATCCCATTAATAATAGAAGATGAGTTTTGCACTAATTATAGGAAAAAATTTAGTAAATTCAACGAAATTTGGAAATTTATTCCTCTAAAATTAGTTGATTTCATAATATATTGAATTTATCCAATAGTCATCACCAAAAACCTCATCGGGAGTCTTGGGTTCAAATTGTTATAAAAATACACAATATTCACATCTATTTATTAAGTAATTTCTAGTTTTTATGGGTTGATCTACATCACCAATGATATTATCAGTGGGATATTCCTTAATATTGTTTGATTTATTGGGTTTGTAAAAGGATTTTCTTTAATAACATATTGAATTTATTCCAGAGTTACAAATTTATAAGATCTTTCTTTAGTTATTCTCTCATGTGATGGATTTTACAATATATATTGAAATTTAGTTTTGAAAAGATCATATGAAGATATGGTTTTAGGTTTTTTAAAAATAAAAGGATCTGTTTCATCAAATTTCACATACACTGTTTCCTCAACAATGCTTGTATTTTTATTAAAAACTGTATAGCCCTTACTAGGTGTAGAATTGACAATAGATATTCCTTCATTATCTTTTAGAGAGAATTTATGTGAATTATCTTTATTATTCAATATGAATACTTTTCATCAAAAAAATATGAAGTAATAAAGTTTTGGTTTTCTTATTATCCATAACTCATAAGGAGTTTTATTAAGAAAAGTTCAAAGTAAAACTCAATTTATAGTATAATAGGCAGTACTAAATAATTCATCCCCTAAATGATTAGAAATTGAGTATTCACTCATCATGGTTTTAGTAATTTCCCGAAGAAGTCTGTTTCTTCATTCAACTACACCATTATGCTGAAGTGTTTTAGGTGCTAAGAAGTTATGTAATATACCTTTCCACTGAAAAAAGTTTCAAAATAAGAATTTTCAAATTCTCCACTTTGATCACAATAAATAGTTACCAAAGGTATATTTTTATCATTTTTAACATGAGATATATAATTTTTTATATATAAAAAGGATTTCTATTTTTTAGTTAGAAAATATACCCATGTATATCTATTGTATTCATCAACTAAAACATATAAATAATATCTCCCATCAATACTTCAAGTTTGTGTTGGACCAAATAAATCCATGTGCACTAACTGTTAATCATTAAAATTTGGAACTTTACTAATAGATTTAAATGTTGACTTATATTGCTTTCCAAATTAAAAAAAAGTCACAAACATTAGAATAATTACACCTATACTCTGATAAATCTATAACTAGTCCTTTATTGGAAACTTGGGATAAATTTATTACATTAAAGTGTCATAACATCCTATGTCACAACCAAGATTGTTCTTTCATTACACTAAGGAAAGATAGATCTTGGATTCCAAGGTCTTTTGTTAAGTGTGTATACAGTCTCATTCCTATTGGTATAAAGAATAATTTTAAATTCTAAACTTTGAATAGTACATTTTTCATTCCTAAAGTTTATATAGTATCATTAATCACATAATTGAATTATGATAATTAGGTTGTTATTAAGTCCTATAAAAATAAAACATTGAAATAAGGGATTTACCAAGAATAAAAATTTAACATATATTGTATATTTATCACAGAACATATCTCCAAAAGTGAATTTTCCACCTTTTATCTTGATAATATTCTAACAGAATTTATTATTTCTAGTCATGTGTATGAACAATCCACTATCCATGTACTAAATATTTTTATTATTGGTACTTTTCTAATTTTCCTAAAATATAAAAGTTATGATTTTTGTACTCAATATTTCTTAAGTCTTGAAGTATTAGAAAATAAAAAATTTGGAATACACATCTATCTAAATTTATTATCTTGTAAAAATACCTATTCTTTTGAAATATTGGATTTATTAAATCCAAAATATTACACCTTATTTAAGGAAAATTTATTTTTTCAATGTCCACCTCTTTGATATTTCCTACGGAAGGGAGCACTTTTTAGAATAAAGTAATTATTTTCAAAGTGAGGTTTTGTATTAGAAAAAAACAATTATAGAAATATTTTTGTGAGGACTCATTTGTATGTATATATTTTCAAAATTTCCCTTCTCATGAGTAAAATTTTATAGAAGTTCTTTTAGACTAAAAATTTTATATTTTAGTGTTACAAATAAATTATTATCTTTAATATATGGAGTAGAATTAGATTTCTTATATAATTATTTTAAAAGTTATGAAAACTTAGTAGTAAGTTTTGAAATTATTGAATTTTATTTATAAAGTTAAGACTTAGTAATTTCATAGTTTTTCATTACTTTCCTACTTTTTTCTTGAAAAGTAGCATATCTAGATACCACTTCAAAACTAGGTAAATTTTATTCATTATCAAATGTAACATTTTTATCATCAGAATATGTACTATGTTCATTATAATAATCTATATAGTTTTCATTTAAAAGTTAAATTGGATAAGGATTTAGTATATTTCTTATCCATTAATAATTTTTTGGTCATTATAATATTTTCATAAAAAATCATAACTGTTTGACCATCATTGTTATTTTCGTAAGAATTGTCTCCTCCATTTTCATTCCAAGTGTCATAAGAATTCACACTTTTATTCCCTTTTATATTATATAACTTTCTATAATTAGTATCGTTCTTATTCAATCTAGTAAAATATGGTCTAATATAACTAGGTTTATTACATTCATAACAAATCATCTCTTAAGTGTCATTTTTATCACTTATTTCATTAAGATTATTCTTGTATTTGTATCAAAAATCCTCTTTTTCAAAAATATTATTCATTCCCATGAAAAAATTAGTAAGTTCATTATCAATATATTAAAAATAATCACTTTCAATTTCAACCTTAACTTTCTTCTTCATAAAATACATATCAACTTTTTCAGCTGATCTGACTTTCTTAACTACTATTGATATAGAGGAAAAAGAAACCCCATTTTTCTTCTTATCTTTCTTAGCATCTATTTTCAATATACCTTTATAGTACATTATAGTTCAAATAATAACATATAAACTCAACTTAGTAATATGTTTCATATCATCAAGTTATGTTCTCTTAGATTTGAATTCATTGGGCATGATATCAACAATCTTCTCAACAAGCTGCTCATCAGTCGAGTATTTATCTCCAAGAGATTGTAAATTATTCACAATGGTCATAGATCTTTGATACACTTTATCAATTGAGTCTCTAGTTATGAAATAAAAATCTCTATAATATTCTCTCAGTATAGATCTTCTAGTTTCAATAACTTTTGTATTCCCAAAATGAGTAACTTCTAGTTTCTTCCAAATGTTATTGGATGCTTTACACCAAGAAATTTGGATATATATGATTTTATTCATTAAACATAAAAATTTGTTTCTATATAAATATTTAATCTATTTTTCATCCTTTTAATCTTTTTTAAAATTGGTAACTTCCTTATTAGGAATATAACAATTAACAGTCATCATCAAAAAAAATCAACTCCTATATTTATAAAAAGAATGACTTCACATGGTCTTTTGGTATTCATAATCAACACCATAAAATATAGGTGGTCTACTTGGATTTATTTTTTCAAGAGTCCCAATATATAATCATTATATCTTAAATAAAAAAATACTCCCTTATACAAAAATGCTTTTTTGTAATAGTTTATAATAAGTAGAACCTCTTATAATATCAAATGTAGGATCAAAAGATTGTGTGTTTTACTACAAGAGGGGGTGAATTGTAGTTTATAAAATAAAACTTAAAACTTTATCCAACCTCTTTAATAAATTGATTATCAGGATAAGAAAAGATTATAAAAAACTATAAAAAACTTTTCTTAAAAAATGAACAGTGGAATATAAACTTTTAAAAACAAGTAACAATAATCTGATATAAAGTATGTAAGAAAAAATTATAGAAAATTTTATAAGAATACCCACACTTTAGCCTTAAGTGTTGAGGAATTATTAACCAGACTCAAGGTATCCATGGTATTAAACTTACTATAAAGTTCTATCTTCCTTAACCAAGAAATACCTTGATACAAAGATCAGAATAACTAATGTTTCCATATCCTTAGGAACCCTTGATTAGAAGGTAAAAATAACCTATGTCTTCCATTGCAATGCAATGCCTCAATAACACCATATTAGACATAGTAATTACAAAATCATACATTCTTAAGGAATTTAAAAAAGTAAACCTCACAGTTGATGCCTAAAGAAAAAGACTCTTTAAAAGTCACAAGTAATCACTCTCAAGTAAAAAATAGTTATAAAATCTTCATAGAAACTTTATATACTTGATGGTGTAAAATCTTATTCCCCTTGATCATTTTTCTCTATTTATAGACAATCTTAAAACAATCATATTCAACATTTACTAGGATCAGTTGCAATGACATCAAAGGTTCTCCTTCTTCACATTAGAAGTTTGGTATAGAATATTTGTCTAATATTCATTATAATATACACCATTACGGTGTATATAGGTTCTATTTAGTAGAATATAAATTCTCCATCTGGTGGAATGTATTAAGTTCTTCCATTCATCATACTTAATAAATTTTCATCTAGAAAGCATGTCTGTCTCCATCAAATAAATCTTATCAGGTATATTTTTAGAACTTCATCTAATGGGAAATTGTTATACTTCATCCACTAGACATCATAAGACTTCATCCAATGAATAGTAAATTAATTTTTTCGATGTATAAAGTACATATCCATCTGATAAGAAAGTTATGTCTAATTAAATCTATCCAAAAAACTTTAATAAAGTTCCATATATTTGGAAATGGTATCCACAATCCCTAAAAAATACAAAAACATTCTAAGAAACTTTGGTAGTATAATATTTATAAATTTATAAACTTTTAAGGAGTTGTATTTTGATTTTTTTTAAAAAGTTATAAATTGTGGAAAGAAAATTTTCTACTCAATTCTTTGGATTCAGAATATCCTATCTCATGGATATTTTAGTAGAAAATATATATATTCCCCATTATAATAATCAAAATGGAGTCATTATAAAATTATTTTAAGTTATTTAGATAGGTGGTTTTTCAAGTATATTAACTTGCATTTCCTTGATCTATTGAGTGGACTCTATAATTTTGAAATATTAAACTCAAATTTCCTCAATAATTTCCTCCAAGTTAAACCATGTATTAAAGAGGGAACTGCTCTTAATGAAAATTTAGTTAAGTCAACCCAAAACTATTATTAAAACGCTCTGATAAATGAAAGTATCCTAATATGGTCCATACTAGTACTTTTATCTATCATTTAATTATAACACATGTAATGGAAGGTGATATATAACATAATATTTTCTTGAGGGATTTTTATCTTGATACATAAATATTATTTATTTTATCCCTTACATGATTGTTAATATTATGTGGAATTTACATAATTAATTAACTATATCTGATAAAAGAATTTACACATAATCCATTTATTTTATTTCATCTTGCATGATTTTTAATTAATTTAATTTATATGATCATGTTTAAACATTAAATAAATATTTCTTAACATAAATAAATAATAACCATTCACTTGAAAAAATAAAATAAACATGTAATATGATCTTGAGCTTTTAATAATTGGTTTGTATTGAATAGAAGATAAATATACCCTTGACCCTTGGGGAATAACTCCTTGTGTTGATACCTCAATCGAGTTACAACGTTCCATCTTTAAACTATGTATCCCCATTATTGGTTTAACCTCAACTTAGTCTTGAACCATCTCCACTCACCTAGAGTTTCATCCTTTATATATACTTCCACATATATAAGTGAGAGGAACTAAGGGTTTAAGGTTGTAAAAAATAAACCACGGACACATAGGGTCGTGTATAATAAGAAGGAAGGGATGATATGTAGATCATCCTATTTAATTTAATAATAAATTTATCACAAAACCCATGTAATAAATAATTAAATTAAATGGAAACCCAACACATGCATAGGTTAGTCAATCTAAAAATCATAAAAAATGCAATGACTATACATTTAAACTTTCTAACAATCATCCCAAATTTTCTTCATTAGGATAAATTTCTTGAATTAATAAATTAATTATATTATTAATTAAATATTTTTTTATCTTAATTATCCATCTAAATAGTCCCTGAGATTTATGTCCTCTGTAATTTTAAATAAAATAAATTTTAAAAAATTTAAGTACATGTTGTATACTGGAGGTGGCACAACATGTAACCTTATGAATTGGTTTAAACCCATTTCTGGTGTTTAATACTTGCATAGTATCTATTTTCACTCGATATAGTGTGTGAATAACTCTTCATATTTTCCAAGTCATTTATTGTGTACTTATACGGATTTTATTCCTATATGGAGAGTCTCAATATTACATTGTGTGTTGTTATATGGTTCAATATGTATAGTCTACATGGCATGTATGAACACCTAACATGCATTAAATATACAAGAAAAATATATTTGGTGATGGACATAAAGTATATGGAATGTATGACAACTATAAATGTCATATATTTGTAGGATGACATGAAAAATAATTATTAAATAACGTAAATCCACATAAGGCACAAAAAATCACTCAGTATGTACATAGTGTGAAAAAAACCCTATCACATGAAATGTACATATCATGTAGTTAGGTTTTTCTTTAATTAATTAATTTCTTATGCATGTTTAATCACATGATAAGTCTATCTCAGTGTGTACCTTGAATGATTTAGATTGAGTTTTATGGTGTGTAGAGCCAGTTACATGCCATGTAATTCATTACTAGTGATCCACACTACACACCTAGGGACTTTATGGGTATATCTCATGGGTCATAATGTATTAAATGTAATATACAACCATTTATATATTTTGTACTCCATGTGATATTGTGTCACTTAGTCGGAAGTCAATATGTGGTGTGTGTATTATAACACCCTACATACTATAAACACATGGATTTCATGATTTTTGTTGGGGGGACTGTGTGAGGTTACAAAATGTATACACTAGCTACATGTCATATAACCATGCCTAACCATGTAACAACTGGTGGTCAATACATGGTGTGTAATTTCACACCTCATACCAACACAACATTACTTGATTATCATGACCTGTGATTATGGGATTTTTCATGGGTATATGACATATTCTTTTCAATTACACATCGTGTAACCATCTAATTAAACCAAATTTCTCTACTCCTCTGGATTGGATCTTCTAGTATTCTTCATCTATTCTTGGATTATTTTTGGTCATATGAAATTAAATGATCATGTTTTTATTAATTTCATATTAAAGATGAAAACTGGAAATGAATACTATAAAAAAATGCAGAAATAAACCAAAAAATAAAAAATAATTATAAATTATTATGTGACTGCTCTGATTACATGAACCAACTTGGATTACCCAACTAGTAGTAACCTGATTTGGTCCTAACACAAACCAAAGGGAATTATCATTCCCCACAATCTATAGACAAGTTCTCAGTCATCAAGAACTACCTTTGGGAATTATTTTTCCATAAAGAACATAAATTAAGACAATATAGATAAAGAAAATATTGGTATTCTAAAACAAGACAATGGGTAAAAAGATACCGTGATTAGAAAAAATAGGTGTCAAGATTCATAAAACAACCAATAAATTCGAGTTCAATAAAACCCACCTCCATGTATAATGAAGTCACCTCTAGTATCCCACACCCTGATAATGAACAAACCCATTGCTACCCTATGTCACCTCACCCTTACTTGTATCAGATAAAACAAAATCTATATAAAACCAAAGGTGTATAGTGTGAGAAAACAATACTAGTAGGATCCCACCAAGTGTTTTATAATAAAAAATTATAAAATAAACCAATTATGCTCAGGTAAAAAAATATGTGGCATCAGATATAGTTCTACATAGTTTGTTAAAAAACATAGATAAATCACTCTTTTTATAAATCATGTAAATAATCCCAATTTCCTATTTTTCAAATCATTTCTGTAAATATACCAAATTTTAATTTCAAGTATGATCAATATAGAGAACAATACCATGGGTATCAATGGTTCTAGATATATTAGTATTATCATAACTTTATCATGAGAAGTAGGCCACCAGATGTGCACATTTCCCTAGTAGAACAAGTCTAGTGGGTAAGAGTTCACTCCTAAGACTGGATCCTTTCCACAACATAGGAAAACTAGTGCACAAATTTCCCTAATATAATAGGACTAGGGTGAAAGAGTTTATCCTTGAAGATGACTCCCTAACTCATTATTGATCACATTAGGGTTTACCATATTAGAATAATTCAATGGTAATTTCATCTTTAAACCATAAAAATTATACTTTCAAACCATTTCCATTAACAACACCAAGGGAGAAATCCATTTCACAAACATTACCCAAAACTAGCACATTTTATCAAAACAATGCTCATGCCCTTCTAAAACCATTTCAAAACCATTTCCAAGAAAAATATATAAATCAATATTTACAATAATTTTGGAAACCAAATTCAAAGATCGGGAAAGAAAAGTTTGTAGAATAAAGTCAAATCATGAAACCACCTACCTCAAAACAATTAGAAATCCATCAATCAGATGGGATCCACAAGCCAAGAGAAAATGAGGGTTCAAGAAGACAATTAAGGACCCTAAGACAATAATTCTCAAATAATAATCTCAAATTCATCATTTATAGAACAACAAGTAAGAAATAACTAACTTACCACAAATATTCCTGAAGAACACGCAACAGTCAATGAATATCGAGAAAAAAACCCCAATTCCAAGATAGATCTATAAGAAACCTGATTAGATCATGTCACAAGCCTTAGATCTAGCATAAACATCCTTAATCTAAGGTTTTGATCATGGATAGATTAGTAGATCTAGAAGAAAAATGAATAATGACTAAGAACAGGCACATACCTTTGAAAAACTAAATCAAGCACACTATGATCCATCAAAAACAATCACTATGAAGAAAATAATCTTCAAAATATATAATAGGATTCTCTTTGGTCATGATAGTATTCCACTATAAGAGGAATGAGGAAAATAATATGAGTTTCAGGTCTTAAAATAAAAAATCAAATTAATTTAATCATGTCACATGGTTTGGCAACATGGTTTGGCTGCACTATTTAGTAAACCATATGCCAAATGTGTGAGATACCTAAGATCCATATTTCACAATTTGATGAGGAATCTCCATGATTTGGTCCAACCATGTGCTTAATTATGCACCCTCCTCTATAACCACAAAATAAGGTTCATGGTTTCCTAGGAAGACCATCATTGTTTGACCTAACCATGCACAGACCCAAAAAACTCTAAAACCCTCCAAAATTCACTGAAAACGAACTAAGTTAATACCTAAAAATATGATATAAAAAATAAATTAAGTACCTCAAAGAAAAATCAAGATGTGACATATGATACCACCCTAAAGGATTCATGACATGGTGGAAGTGGTTGAGCCCAAGACCAACAATGTTTTTCATCTATTCCTTTAGATAAAATCCTCAAAGCTAGATGAAGTTATCATAGATTATTTATAAATATTCTATTTTCACATATAATTTATAATTAATTTAAAACAAAAATTACCTCATCTTGATGATTGTTTCATTGTTTTTGATCAAATTAGTTTTTTCTCTTACTAACTCATCATTGTGGTATAGAATCTAGAGTATAATTCATCTAGTGGTGTCCACATGTGATCCATTAATCTCGAAACTTCATCATTGGTATTCTTCATGCTAGAAAAAAGAAACCAAATATCTTGTGGCATTCACCATTGATCATAATAACAATTCTTTTGGTCTTACAAAAATTATTCTCTTTTTCTCTAAGTCTTGATAGGTGGGGAAGGATTATTTCTCATCCTTGAGAGAATTATTGAGAAGTTCTCTTGGTCTTGAGAGAATTGTATTAAGAGAATCTGATTTATCCACAATTCTCTATATCCTCTAAAATAGTATAATTTGGATTATATACTTATATTAATAATTAGTAATTCTATAAAGGCCCTTAACTAATTTTTTATCATAAATAGACCCTATGTTAAATAATAATAATAATAATAATAATAATAATAATATTATTATTATTATTATTATTATTATTATTATTATTATTATTATTATTATTATTATTATTATTATTATTATATTCCATGGAATGAACTAACACATAGATATTAAAATATCATTTATTAAATAAATCAATCAATATTTATTTAAATAAAATATATCATTTCCATTAGACCCCTAACTCATCCCATAAATCCACCTTGACAATTATCGAACCTCGAATAATAAAAATATTTATACTATTCATTCATTCAATAAATAAATATTATATTCACAAAACTTGGGAATAAATATTTATTTTAATATTAAAGTAACTAAATAAATATTTATTTAATAAACAAATAATTATTTATTACGTTAAAAATAATTAACAGTATACAAATTAATATTTTATATTTGGTAGCTCACAAATAATATTTATTTAATATTCAAATCATAAATTTTCTAACTTGAATAACTAGTGATTGAATTTATGCACTCAATCCAACTAGAATAGTTATTAAACCACAAGCCAAGAATAATATTTATTCTAAATATTAAATTCAAATAGAATCTAATTGATATTTTAGATACAGAGAGTGTGTGACCCACTAGGCTTATTTCCCAGTGGCATTAGGTGAACTTGACTACAAGTCCAATATCAGTGCCGAGAAATATGTCAAGTCACCTATATAGAATTAATTAAATGCCTCAATGAAAAAAATCTCATACAAATTCTTATCATGTAATATAATCAATTTGGACTCATATCTCATCAATCAGGTTTCATACTTGTTTTATCAACCTATATTCTAGATTTATCTTTCTTTGACTACTTGAAATGATATCATAAATAAATATCCATGGTAATTTACTTAATAATGTAGTTTTATTTTATTCAAATATTTATATATATCTTCCATTAATACCGAAAGGGAAAATCCTTTCTTGACTTGTTCAATAAATTTCATATTACTGATGACCCACCCAATGTATCCTATATCACCATGAGAATATATTTTCAAGGTTGTTTCAATAAATAAAAGTAGTTTATTCATGATATACATTAACAATAATCCTTTTTGTACCACTCTTATATGTTTTAATGATTACAAACACTAAATATGTTCCGAAATTTTTCATTTGAGTATTTTTTAGTGTTTATGTTTGGACATGAATATAGGAAGTTGACTAATAGATCAAAGGGTTTAAAAGGAGATTGATGGGGTATTTGAAGGACCCTCTCCTGGTAATGGTACCACATAGCCAGTGGTACACCACCAGTCATCCAGTGATCCCTCACTAGGTAGTTGGTGGTCCAAACACAAGTACATGCTCCTGTCATGACCCAAAAGCTAGTCGGTGACCACCCAACAGCCAGTCGGCGATCTTAGTGGATAGAAAATGGTCTCATAATCTAACTAGTGGGATCATCTAGATATCATATGATCCTCCTTTATCAAATTGTGTTTACTTTACCTTTTAATTTTTGTTACACTTACTCGTTTGATTCATGCATATTATGCTTAAATGTTAATTTTAATTTATCACATAATTTCATATTGGTATCACATTATTTAGTTTTATTTATTAAAAATAAATTCACCCCCCCCCCCCATTACCATATTTCCTGGACCAACAATTATTATCAAAGGAGTCCTTGTTTCAAAAAAATTAAAAAACTTAATCAATTTCTAGGAACAATACTTAAAAGAGGTATTTTACCTCTATCACCCAAGGTGCCCCTAAAGGACACTCAGTAAGTCAAGCTCTATTATTTTATGGATTATATTATACTTATTAGAATACTTTAATGTATACTTTTCTTAGAATCATTGGTTATCTCGTTTGTAAAATTATCATTCATGGTTACAAACCCTCTAAAGAGTAGGAGGAGAAATGGGCTCCCGATGATATTGTGGCCCTTGAACTTCACAGAAAATACATGAATGGTCTTTTTTGTAGTTTATATCATAATTAATTTAATCATATTTCCACATGTAAATAAACTCATTAAATTTTTTAATTTAATAAAGTAACTTATGAAGGCACTAATGAAGTTAAAGATACTATACTTGATATGTATTGTCATGATTTTGAAAGTTTTAGCATGCATTCCAATGAATCAATTACTAAATATTTACTTTCTTAACTGAAATTTTCAATGGTATAAAATATATTTTTGATGATATTTATACAAAAAAAACTTGTGAAGATGATAATTTATGTACTTCCAAGTTCTTGTTCATCCAAGGTAAAAATGATTCAAAATTAAATGGGCATTAAGAACATACCAATCAAAGAACTTATTGGATCACTCATTTAAAATGAGATCACCCTGAAATGGAAAGAAAAAAAGTAATCCAACTAAGTCAAGGAAAAGAAAAATATTTCTTTTAAGATAATCAATTATGATTCTTCTAATTATGGTGATGACATTAAAAACTATTCTAAGAATATGAATAAATTCATGAGAAAGAATAAATATTTTCATCATATAAAAAAGAGAAATGAACTTCAAGAAGCAGAGGTAACTCGATTCAAATGAAAAAAAATGACACAAAAAATTATAGTGTACCATATTAAAAAAGAAGATAAAATAAAAGATAAAATCAAGAAAGAATTAAAGTTTCTACAAGGAGTGAAAGTGATGACTCCCTCTCCTTGACTGAATTAAGTGATGATGGTGCCAAATGTATCATGGTCTAAATTGAGCTAAATGATGGGGTAAACTATTTTTCTTCCACTTATTCTTATTCTTATAGTCATTTGAATTATTAAGAACATAAATATTCTAGATAATAACTTTAGGAAGTATTTTGTGAACTCACCCCAAAATTCAAATAACTTAAAAATAAGTATAGTCAAGTAGTTAGTGAAAAGTATCAACTCTCCAAAGAAAGGATAAAGTATCTTTAAATTAAAATATAAATAAAATGTTAAAAAATAGAATATATAATTAAATATATTATGAATACACTTTCTATGTTCACCCAAGGTGAACAAAATTTAAATAAAATTTTGTGTTCCCAAAGACATGGAAAAAACTATTTTGGTTTGGTTTTTTAAATCAAGCAAGTACCTATTAAACCACTTTTGTGAAACGGTACTATAAAAATAAATTTTATAATTATTATTGAAAATTAAAGAATATTATTTATGAATGTAGCTATAAAAATTATCATCATGGAAGACCTAAAACTATCCATCTCTATTTTAATACTTTTTTTAGATGATATTATTCGAAATAATGATGGTTACAAAAATATATTTTGACCTACATATACAAACCCAAAATTGGGGTACCAAAGTATTTAGTTTCTTGATTATTTTGTAGGAAAAAATGTATTAAGATAAATTTACAAGGATACACATGCTACATGGATAGTGGGTGTGCAAGAAACATGTGTGGTGATTACTCTAAGTTCAACCATCTTGAAAAGATTGATAGAGGCCATGTCACTTTTGGTGATAATTCAAGGAGTAATATCACTAGTTAGGTACTATTGGTTTTTCAAATAACAGTATTATAAAAGATTTTTTGTTTTTTTATGGTTTAAAACACAATTTTTTAAGTATTAGTTATTTATGAGATAGTGGTTTTAAATTCTTTTGAAAATGATTTTTATAGTGTTTTTTATTCCAAAGTAAATTTATTTTTAGTCTCACCTTTTAAAAAAAATATGTTATTGATTTAAAATATATTTTAGGTCAAAATGTTAAATGTTTTAGTGAAAAAAATACTAATTCATGTATTTGGAATAGGCAGTTGGTCATTTTATCATACACACACTTTTCAAACTCAAATGAAATCGTCTAGTATGAGATTTATCTAAATTTAATTTCAAAAATGACATTGTGTGTGAACATTCACAACTTAGTAATAAAAAAAATCTCCATTAAAATCGAAAATGGTAGTGTCTTCCTATAAGTCCCTTGATCTTATTCACCTTGATTTATTTAGACCAATCCAAGTTGCAAGTATAGGAGGTAAATTTTACACTTTCTTAATTTTTTATGATTATACAAGATTTACTTGGGTTTTTTCTTAGATCACAAAAATGATACTTTTAAATTATTTATTAAATATTATAAGAAGGTCAAGAACAAAAAAGGGTATAAGATCATATATATTATGAGTGATCATGGGGGAGTTAATAATAGTTTTTTTGATGAACTTTATTCCTCATAAAGTTACTATCATTATTTTTCTTCTCCGAGGATTCCACAATAAAACGTGGTTGTTAAAAGATATAATTTAACCCTAAAATAGATTTTAAGAACACCCTTAAATGAATTTAAACTCCCGTCATATTTTTCAGTTCAGGGGTTCAATACCACTTATTATACCTTAAATCATTTTCTCATAAGACCGAACCTTAAAAAGATCCCAGATGTGATTTTGAAAGGAAAATACATAAAGTTTTATATTTTAATGTGTTTGGGTGCAAATTATATATTCTTAACACCAAATAAAACTTGGAAAAATTTGACCCAAAATCTGATGAAAGTATTTTTCTTAGGTACTCTAACTCAAGTAAACCATGAAAAATATGAAATAAAAGGACCAAGACTATATAATAGTAAATTAACATCTAATTTGATGATATTTTTTCCAAACTCCATCCCCAAATTTATGATGTTATGAAGTTACTAGAAAATTTGAACTTGAATAATCCACTTCCTTCTAAGTAAATCAAAGTTGTGGAAGAACCACTATCTATCCCTTTACTCTAGGCATGGATGAAATCTAAATACCATCCCTTGGAAAATGTTTTTCAGTAATTTGAAATTCGATACTCATACTAGAATATATGTTTTCAATGAGGTTGAACATCATGCTTTTCTCACACTTATAACCCCTAAATATTAATGATTCCATTAATGATGAAGATTTGGCACTTGAAATGCAAGAATAATTGAACTAATCCATGAGAAATAATGTGTGTACTCTTATTAAAATACCCAATGATTATCCCATTATTGGTACCAAATGGGTTTTTAGAAATAATTTAGATAAGTAAGTTAACATCACTTCTAACAAAGATAGAATCATATCCAAAGGCTATAATCAAGAAGAAGGCATTGATTGTGGTGAGAACTTTTCCCCTATTGCTTAGATGGAATCTATTAGAATCTTATTACCATTTTCCACTCATTTGAATATTATAATTTTTCAAATGGATTTTAAAATTTCTTTTTAAAATGGATTTATTTATGAAATGTTTTTTTGGAACAACCTCCAGGTTTTTAATATTAAAAATTTCCAAAACATGTCTTTAAGTTAACCAAGGATATTTATTATTTAAAACAATCCCCTTGGTCTTGGTATGATTGGTTAACTAAATTTATTTTAGAAAATGATTTTAAAATGAGAAAATGTTATTCAAATTTTAAAAAAATATTTCTAATTATTTATAAATTATTCAAATTTATGTTTATGATGTTATATTTGGTTCTACAAAATAATCCCTTTGTAATGAATTTTTATATTTAATGAAAAAAAAATTGAAATGAGTTTAATGGGTGTGTTAAAAATTTCCCTTGGTTTTAAAATTTATCAAAATAAGGATGGTGATTTTATAAGTCAAATAAAATTTTAAAGAATTTTGACATGGATCAAGTAAAGGAAATAAGTACACCTATGAGTACTTTTTGTAAGATAGTGTTGGATGAAACTAGTGAAATAGTTGATAGAAAACTTTATTGATGTGTGATTGGGATCCATCTTTACATTACCTTGACCGGACTAGACATTATTTTTAGTGTTTTACTTTGTGTTAGTTTTTAATCCAATCCAAAAGATTCACATTTAAAATCACTTAAAATAATTTTTATATATTTAATAGGTTCTAAAAAACTTTATTTTATCTAAAATAAACCACCTTTAAACATATAGGTTTTTCTAATGCCAATTTTTGAGGATTACAATTGGATAGTAAATGTACAAGTGGGACTTGTAACCTACTTTGAAATTCATATCCTCGTGGTTAGTAAGAACAAAAAATCTCTTTCTCTTTCTATAGTCGAGGAAAAATATATAGTCACAGGGGATTTATTGGGTACAACCAAATTATTTTTATGAAAAACACTCTCTTATATTTTGAGATAAAATATGATCATTTTCTAATTAATTTAGACAATACTAGTGCCATTAGTATCTCTAGAAATATCATTCAACACTCATGAACTAAGTACAATGAGCCTAGAAACCACTTTTTGAGAGACCACTTTCAAAAAGGAGATATCATGCTAGAATTCATTAGTAAAAATTTTCAATTAGTCAATATCTTCACAAAACTCATTTCTCTACAATGTTTTAATTTTATTATGGGGTAGTTATGATAGTTTCTATTGTGAAAATTACATTAATATTAGGCAAGGTTGAAGATTTTATTTTCCTTAATTTTGACAAAACTATTTATTTCAAATTTTTTGAAGTATTCCTTTCCTTTAAATTACATTTTAATGAAAATATTGTGATTTCTATCACTTTTTGAAATTATTATTTTTTTAAGGGGGCATTTATTTACTTTATTTTAAATAGTTTTCATGTTTATGAGTTGTTTTATGATAATCACAAAGGGGAATAAATGTATCACATGATATTGGATTTTTTTTAGAAGGGGATAACAATAATAATATCAAGGGGAGAGAATGGTAAAGTAAAGTGAATGTGACTTTCCTAGAAAATACATCCATGTTTGGATACAAACAAGTGGATTTGGATTTGGAACAGACATAACTAGGGGTAATAACTTTTAAAATATATGGTATGGTATTAACCTAATATTCAGCCTAGTCACCAGTAGTAGCCCTTTACCACATACCTTTTTTGAAACTCCTGGGGGATATGATTTGGATAATTCATGTTACCTTTACAAGTTGTTATTAAGGATTGAATTATATTTTTTTTTAAATTATCTTTGCTGAAAATGTCTTCAAAATGTCCTTTTAATTTCATTATGAAATATTGAAATTATTTTCAAAATTAATTTAAAAATATGTTTTATTAAAAAAATCATATTCCTTTATCATTTTAGATTTTTTTTATTCTAATTGCTCATGATTATCAAAAATTGAGAGATTGTTGTTACTCTATTAGATGTTTTAATGATCACAAACACAAAATGTGTTTCTAATTGTTTCATTTAAGTGTTTTTTAGTGTTTATGTTTGTACATGAATATAGGAAGTTTACTAATTAATTTATGGGTTTAAATGGATCCTTATAGTATTTTTAGAGGATGACCACCTAACAGTGCCATCAAACAGCTGGTAGGAAACCACCAACCAGTCAGTGGAGCAAAAAAGATGTACTTTCTTCTACCAAGCTCATAGACTGATTTTTGATCCCTATATTAATATCCATTAGTCCTAGAAGAATCACTTACTCCTATCATTCCCTGACATCTAACCTAAGACCAACCAATAGCTAATCTATGGTCCCAACGACTAGCCAGTGGGATCGTTTGGCTAGTCAGTGAGCCCAGTCAAACTAGTCATTTGAAGTAGACCTTAACACTTTAGATCATCGTTTAAAGCTTTATTATACCTAATACTTCTCTATAATGACCAAGGGGCTTTATGGGGCTATAAATAGAACCCAAATGTGGCACAAATATCAACATATATGAACCAAACATTAATCATATGCAAATAAAAGCCTCATGTGACTTCTCTTGAGAATAATCTTATGATTATTTGTTATAATCAACCTATCTCTCAACTATTCTTATATATTTTTATATTTTATTATTAAAACCTTTTCAATATATTAGAGAGAACTTTTTAAATATTTTACCTCTAAATAAACCCCCTCCTCTTCTTCTTCTTCTTTTTGGTTCACACTACCACCAAGGTGATGGTTCATTGGGTTCTTACTTTATCCACTCAAAAGCATGTGTTGTATTGGGTTTCTTACTTTAAATATTGAATATAAAGTGACTTTATTTCTTCTTGAGTGTCTTCACTACCACTAATTCAATGGTTTTAATCTAAATCCTCCCAAGTAATTTAGGTGAGAATATGTAGATAATCATCTTGAGTTGAATACGAAATCATTTTTTAAAACTGTGTTGCCTTTACCTTACTATTTTGATTCAAATATATTTTTATTATTCTTTAATATTAATTTATCACTTAATTTCATATTTTTATTACATTATTTAATTTTATTTTTTAAAATAAGATTAACCCCACCTCTTTCAATCTTACTCAGACCAACAATCTCAATTATAAGGACCAATACAAACATCCATAGATAATAATATCCAATGACACATATAATATGTGGAATTACTATTAGAGAGTATGTCCTAATAACCTCACTTTTTAGATATTATCAAGTGTGAACTTAGTGATAAGAATTTTGAATGTCTTATGAGACTCAAAAACCTAATAGATAAAACACCATTCATGTCCTATCATAACATTTCATCTAAACCATGGGACATATGTTTAAGAATATTATCATAAGTCTTGAAGTTTATAATTATATTGGGGAACTATTATAACCTTTTTATACAGAAAATACTCTAAGAAAATTATCATATTAATGTTACACTAAAGAACACTCATTGGGTGAAAAGATATTTATTAATAGTTTGGTAATCGAAAGTAAAAATTAGTTAGTACTGGGGAAAGAACTCCAAAAATATAGTTTTTATCTTTATAATTTAACCATAATAGGTAAAGGGGGTCATAATCAACAATTAATCATCTTAATAAACACATTTTGTAATTTCAACAAACAAAAACATAAGTAGACATACATGGTCTTTCCCAATTAGGCATACTAGGTATGGAACTCAATATTAATCAGGAAAATTATTCTAAACAATGTCAAACATGTTGTAGAAGACACTAAACAAGTTAAACTATTCCAAAACATGTAAGTAAAATTTCCAAAATACCTTAATTATCAATAGATTCAATAGTAAAATCATTAGAGTCCATTATAGGCATAAATCCTCCTAGGTCAATAGAGACAATTCATTCAGCATAGGTTCATCAAGAAAACATTTAATTATATTTTTTTACAAAAAACTATTATTCAAGTATCTATCACACTACCCCATTCCCATACAACTTCCACAATTTAATGGTGTGAGATAATTATAATAGTATCACCCACTTAAGACTATTTATATTTGAATCCATAGTCCTACAAGGTAATATGCGCCACCACTGACTTGCTTGAGAACCCTAGGTTGTATCAATAAAAGTCTTAGCACACTAGCCCTATTAAAACCCATAACTATGAAATACATGGGTGTAGTATTTCTTTAAGTATTAATATTATGGACTTATAATACCACCAAAAGTAAGATTAATTAGAAACAAAACCTTGAATATGAACCCTAGTCTAAAGAAGTGATTGAGGGAAACTTGAATCCATAGCCAAAATAGATAAAAATTTAGAGAGAAGAGAGATCCTACCTTATTTTAAATTATGGATGACTCCTATAGAAACTTAGATACAATCCTATTAAATATGTAATCTATAAGTGAAGGAGATAGAGGAGAAATAGCGTATGGAAGGGGCACAAAGACTTCAAAATGGAGTAATGGGAAGTGAAACATCGAACCTACTAATTAAAGTGGTTAAATTTGGCATAAAAAGCCACATTTTCCCCCAAAACTAAAAAAACATTATTGCATCCTTTAGGGTACCCGATACATGTCCATTGAGTACTTTGTGGTCCTGTCAGTGGTGCTACAACCATCGAGAACCTAGTGATAATCCACTGGATACCTAATAACACTCTGAACTCTGGGTCCCTTATTTCTTCCCACATATATCTCTCTCTAAAAGTATAAAATCCCTATAAAATATTTAATTAAACAAAAATAATATTAAGAGGAAAAATTATAAGATAAAACTAACCAAGAATGGTATGGGTCTTTACAAATTCTTGCAAGGAACACTAGGAACCGATGATGTAGATTATACGATATCTTGAAGGTTTGTCAGACATGTGTCTCTATTTTGGAACTAATGGTTCATTTTAGGGGTTTACGGATGTGAACTTTGAAGGTGATAGAAACTCATAAAAGAGTACTAATAGCTTTATGTTTACTTATGGAGGGAATACCCTGAGCTGGATGTGTTGAAAGTGGGTTCCCTATACCCAACTTGTGTATGAACTTTGTTTGCCATTACATGTATGTGGTTTGATATATACATGTTTTTATCTTAATAGAATAGTGTTTATTATTATTCAACCACTATATTTGTGGTAACTTCCTTATATTATGTGTTGTATCAAAAGGTTATAGTAGTTCCCATGCTATAATGAGAACCTAGAGATGCCATGACAATAATCTTAAAGTTTTTTCCTATGGTTCATATACATCATACTAATAGGACACAGATGATGTGTGACAATTAGGATTTAGGGGATCATAAGTATTGAGAATTCTTCTCATGAATTTTTCACTTGGTGATCTCTAGTAGTTTATATCATAAGCATAGACCCGCCAATAGGAACACCACATGTTTTAGGTTTTATTGGTTGTTCCTATCTACAGACCTGTGTATTGGTCTCCTGACATGATATCATTATCAATGTATGTCATTTGATTTTGTACTTTGATGCATGGAAAAAACCATTACATTGAAGTCATGGTGAGGTAGCTTGTGTTGGGTGTTTTATTAGTGGTATGACATTGATTGAATGATCTGGATAGAATTTGTCACTTTCGATTTGAGGAATTAATATATCAGGCCCGGTTGATTAGGATGGTAGTCCCTTCAGAAATCTACAGCCATGGTAGTCAAAAGTAAGTTTGTACGGTTAGATCAACAAACAATAAATCAAGTGAGTGTGATGACAAAATTGGGTGTCCTAATTTATGAGATATCATATGACAAAGAGATTTTATTACACAATTTGTGTTCATAGGATGTTTTCCATTACTATGACTATTCCTTGTCTCTTTGGGGGCCTTGATGGGTTGCTAGATTCTACTCTGGGTATGTGAAAACTATTCATTGTTATTGAGATAAGTGTTTAGGGGATCACACATAATAGTATATTCAATAATATGTCATATTCTAGTGAATGGGTATATGGGACATGGTGGTCCCCACCATAGGGTCTGAGAGTTGTCCAAGCATTATCAATCACTTAAAAATAAATAAATAAATTATTATTTGAGTATAAAATAATTGAGTTGAATTTATTTATCAAAATTATTTATAAGTGTTTTAGTAAATAAATATAATAATATTTTTTTAATATTATTTTTAAAAAAATAGAATAATATTATATGAAAAAATATTATTTTAATATTCAAGGTTCATTAAATATTAGCAGAAATTACGATTCAAGTTAATAAATTGGGTTTATCACATAATATATTTAATATATATTATAATTATGTGATAAAATATAAATAATATTTATAATTAGTTAGTTTGTCATAATTATTTATTTATTACTTATTCAGTGGATGTTAAATATATGGGGGTTGGGGAACCCTAACTGGGTATTTTGGACATCCATTATTTAAGAAGAGGAGAAGCTCATTCCATAAACTATTCATAAATCACAATAGAGAGCTTATCTATCCTTCTAAATCCTAGAGAGATAAATACTCTAACTGAGCGAATAATCCAAGAAAACCTTCATGGATCGAAGACATGAGATAGAGGTGATCATTGCAACATCAAATAAATCATCATTTTTTTGTACTAGCACCCAAAATTCAATGAACAGCATATGAGCATATTCAAGAAGCATGTGTGGATGATCTATAGGGGTTTATCCGTGGATTATTTGAGTAATGGTCAATGGCAATGTGAAAAATATGAGAAAGATTTTATTCGAATTAAAGGTTCTTTATTTTTAATTTTTGTGCTTTAAATAATTTAGATGAGATTATCATATCATATTGAGGCTCAGATCACCTGAGTTAATGAAGTTTTGTCACTCTGATGATGAAAATATTTAAATCCCCAACCCACTGGATTTTGTTGGACACCCTGGTACCATCAATTGGTATCAAAGGGATCATGTGTATTTTCTAATTCAAGAAAAATTATTTTGTTTTAAATTTAAGTATAGGGTTTTAAATCGGTCTCAATGGATCCAACCATTCTTAGATCCGATCTTGGATGGCCAAGTTACGGTCATCTGGAAAAAAATATGGATGAAAAGAGTTATTTTACAGGGTGTTAAAATTGAAGAAAACATGTTTGATTTTATGTTAAATTATACACTGATGAAGTAACCATAGGGAATTCTGAATAAAATCATTATTCTATCCAGATTCCACTGGATACTGTTTAGATGAATAGTATTTATAGTGGTCCTTGTTTCCACATGACTATGGAATCTTCAAAAAAAATAAGCCTATTATGCTTAGGATTTTGAAATGGGAACTTGTTTGTGGTTTTCTTCCACAAACAAAAGAAAAAAAGGTAGGAGGGGTGTAGGTGGTGGGACTTTAACCAATGTTAAAAAATAATTATTTAAAAAAATGGGTTTCTTCGCTTGGAAGTCACCCCACCACCTCGCCTGGACTAGCCATCGAAAACCACCAGCCACCGTGACTTGTAACCTGGCCCATCCCACCCCTTCATTGAATCCCTACCATCATACCCTTAGAATGCCACCAACGTTCTGCTTCAGCCTAGATCAGGCCACTGCACAAATACTGGTCATCCCTCATCTTATGCGGCTGCCACCCACTGTGCTTCCCTGGTCGAGATGGTTGATCCCGACACCTCACTCATCTATTATGGTTATCGTCCATGTCATCCATCAGCTGTTGTGCTATCCTAGTCGTGACATCCAGTCTCACATCCCCTCCAACTGAATCGAGTGTCACGCGCACGAACCCCTATGTGGTACAACCCCTGCCTTGGATTTCCATGGGATCCATGGGTCCTGATGGACTCAACCCACCTATTAACGGGTTTGGGCGGGTCAACCAGACCCAGAACGGGTCAAGAAGGGCATATCCGACCCAATACAGCTCGGCATGAGGTCTTCAAGGACCTAAATGGGCCTTTGTGGTTACAACCCAACCCGTAATAGGCCTGAGCTGGGTTTCACGGCCCAAGAAAATTTTATATAATCAAAAAATTAATTTAATGATTTTTTTGTTTATAAAATAATAATTTTTTAATATTCCAAAAATAATAATTTAATTTTAGTATTAAATTAAATTTATTTATTTATTTAATTTTTGGAATAAAAATTAAATTAATGCTAGGATCGAATTATAATAAATTATCTGAATTTAAATAATTTATTTAATTTATTTAAATACCCTCATACTTTAAATTTATTGCAACTTAATTTTATGAAACTTTTATTTTACCCATTGGTTGGTCTTGAGCACTGACTAACTTGTGAATTTTTGGGTTAATTTTTTTAATTATTTATTACAACTGCATGTGATGTTTGTAATAAGTAGTTAATTTTATGATGGTTTGAACATTGACTTCTTTTCATTCAATATTTATATGGGTATATGTGTCTAATTTATTTGTATGTATTTTGTGTATCTCTAGACCCCTTGCCTACATACAATTATACACGTATATTTGACAATGAGGCTTTAAGATGCAGATCCCACCAAGATGGGGTGATACCTTAGATGAGAAATGCATACACTGGTTTGGGGTGGAATGTGATATGAGTCAGGACTCGACTCAGGTATGATACCCCCTAGGTCATGGTTGATCCATTAAATTGAAAATGGATTAATCAAAATTAGATTCTCAAGAATATTTGGGTGATTTATTTCCTTTATTCATTGTTTATTATTTCATGCAGGTGCATGTTTACTGTGAGAGAACATAAAATAATAGACAAGGAAAATTCATAAAGATGCAATGAATGTTTTTTCTATTAATGAATATTTAGTTGTGAGCATGAAAACATAGAATGAATATATTTAATAGAAATGGATTACATTATTCAAGAAATATTAAAAATCCCTCAAATATATATTAAGTCATATACATCCTTCCATTGATGAAATTTAAACAAATCTGGGTGTATAGGGTGCTCTTCATCTATAGTTGAGGGTGCCTCATACTACTAGGGAGTTCTTATGAGAGTGATGGGTTGACTTAACTAAGGTTATTAGTAAAGAAGTGGCATGGATAGATTTCTACAACTTTATAGGGAAAGTTTTGAGGGAATCAAGGTTACAATTCTGATAAGCTGAGACTTTACTCAACAAATCAAGGAACCGTAAGTTAATGTGGTTTTCTAGCCTAGTGCCTACCTTGGAACTCACCAAGTAGTGGTGTTTCTATAGATTATCAACTATTAAGAGAGGTTTCAAGGATCATTTTCTCTAGGATACTCAAGTGACAGAGTATTCCTATTCTAGTAGTGAGGGCTATTATAATGTGATAAAATAGTGGGAGATATTTAATGATTTAATAATTAAATGAATCAATAATGTCTAAATTGGTAATCAAGATAAATTAATAACTACTAAATTTATTTTTTGTAGATTAAAATATCAATCACCAACACCATTGGAACATTATCACTTCAATCCATATTAGATGAAGAAAATATCCTAACTGTCTATAACTTCTAGAAGTGGTATAGGAACTTGTGCATAGTACTACACCAAGAGAGGAAGCATTATATTCTAGAGTCTTCACTTATTTTTTATCCCCCTATGGGAGAAAGCAAGGTGGATAAATATAATTATAATAAGTATGTAGATGATGCACTATATGTACAGTATATCATGTTGTCATCTATGTCCCTTCAATTATAGAAAATGCATGAGGATGAAAATGCCTACAAGATGCTGACTTGTTTCCAGTAGTTATATTAGGAGAGATATAGGCAAGAAATGTATGATATATAAAGTGCATTGTATAGTTATAGTCTAGTAGAAGGAAATTAATCAGTACCTCATTTACTCAAGATGATCAAGTACATTAAGAGACTTAAAACCCTTAGGTTCAAGATAAACCAATTGAAAGAACCCGAGGCATATAGGAAGTGAAAAAGATGAAAATTTCAAAAAAAATGGTTTTTATTAAGGCTAAAAACACTAAATCCACAAAATCCATTGCCTGAATTTCTAAAATCATTGCATGTAATTCAATTTAAGCATGAAAAATAAAATCAGACAAAAGTGTAAATAGTACCTTGTTTGATTGAAGTTTCTAGTTTGATTCACTCATAGTTGATGTGTGATGGATAAAAGACACCAAACTATGTGTCCTATAGATTGTCTATAGGTGCTTCACAATTTCTATATCATAAATCTATGTTTCTCAGGTTCTAGAATGGGAAATCTAATAGGTTTACGATGTCCCTTCAATTTCCTGAAGAACACATACTCGATTGAGAAAGTGGGATCAATCCGACCTTTCTCATATTTCTGAAACTCTCTCTAAGAACTTTAGAGAATATGAGAGGATATATTTTATCACTAAATTCATCTAAATGGTGTATTGTTCTATTCAAGAGGATAAATGAGCTTTTATACTTAGGTTATAATTTCTAAAATTTCACTTTAGTCCCTAGAAATTAATAACCTTCATTTTAGAACTTTACACACACATATGACTTTATAAACTTGTCATAAATGTCAAAAATATTTTTTTAATCACTTGTAATAGTATAAAATGTTACTTGATAAATTAAAAACTATTAACTATTCCCGTAATCTCCCCAAATAATTTAACTAACCTTGAACATCCTATGTTCATTCGAAAAATTAAATTTTCTCATATACACTTTTATGATCAAAACAATTATGAATACCTTGAGAAATAAATTCAGTCATAATTATTATAAACTTTAATAATATAATTGAATTAGTTTTACTTACAATCAGTCATACTCAGAAGTTCACTAGCCCCCATACATGGGGCCCACTTTATCCTAAACTTCTATTCATTATAATAGGTGTAAATTTTGGATACAATTAGTGTGTGACCCTCTAGGACCTTATCTTGATATTAGTGATTCCAAACCATAGAATAAGATTGGATTCTATCAACCCTTCATGGCCCTTAAGAAGATAAGGAATTTCATAGCTATGATTGCCTCCTATGAATACTTTTTGTGTAATATAATCTCTCTATATCGTGATATATCATAAATCAAGATGCATACTTGGGTAATCATCCTTTTTTTATTTATATATTTCATGACCTTATTGTATGGACTTACCTTCTTGTACCATGGTTATGGATTTAATTAAGGTGTTATCATCTTGGTTAACCTGGGCCCTCGAGATATCTATTCATCAACTTAGAAGAAAAAAACTATATCTTGATCATTTAACTAATCCCATACCACCAATGATTCATCCAACACAATCTACCTCACCATGAATTCATTATCATGGTTTTTACCTTGCATAAAATTATGTGATCAAATGGTACACATTAAAAATGATCTCAAGTCCGGAGAACAATACACATGTTCATAGATAGAAATAACCAATGACATCTGAAAAATGTGGTGTTCCTATTGGTGGTTATGTCATCGTGATCTCATCTACTTGATATCACTAATTGTGAATATAATGAGAAGAAGTATCAATGCTAATGAACCCCTATCATCTGATATTCAGACATCATCTGTGTAATGTCAGTATAATGTATCTAGATCATAGGACATGTATTTAAGATTACTATCATAGTATCTTGAGGTTCTCATTATAGTTAGAAACTGATATAACATTTTTATACAACACATAATCTAAAAACATTACCATATAAAAATTGGATACAAAAATACCAACATTATTATGGTAATAATAAACAC
Organism: Viscum album; assembly: GCA_963277665.1. Lineage (NCBI taxonomy): Eukaryota > Viridiplantae > Streptophyta > Magnoliopsida > Santalales > Viscaceae > Viscum > Viscum album. The sequence continues at coordinate 1,423,512,573 of OY728120.1, forward strand.
ACACACACACACACAAATATATATATATATATATATATATTTAAATTGTATACATGTAATGGTAATCAAAAGTAATGTTCAAGTTAGGTCTATGTAACCTACTATTACAACACTCCCTATTTCACTAGATCCAAATTTATAACCATTATTATTATATCTCACATTATGAGATCATGTTTCTTCTGAGTTATGGATTTAGTCATTGGCCTTCCATGTTTCCACTGCATTGCTATTCTGCTATTTGTGACTTTACCTCTTTAAGTAAGACTTATTGGGAGACAATATCCCCAAGTATATCCCTTTCTCCATTGTATAAATTTGACATATTGTATAGTTCTAGTAATAGAGTTATCATAATGATAAAACTTTACTTATTAGGTGTAATTCTAAGAACTAGAACAAATCATTTCATATTTTACACTACTTCATTAACTGCCTCAGAAGACGCAACGAACTTAGTATTTGTAGATATGGATACCACTAGCTTGAATGATCTTTTCTTTCTCATTACCTTATCATAACTACAATATTATATCATATTAAACTTATAATAAGACTAATTTGTATCCCGTTATAACTAGTATCCCTTCCTATCCATATACCAGGTACATATATTCTATACTTACTAAAGTACAATCAAATAGTTATAAATAATTCCCTTATAGTTCTCCTGAATATAAATGATATTTTCTAACCATAGAGTATATGTTGGTCATATCACATCTTGTAAATATCGTGGAATATTTGATAGATGCATTGGTGAGACTTATGGAATTTTACTCACCATATTGATCTCCTCTCATTCCTATGCATGTCTTCTTGGAGAGTTTTATGCCACGTGAAATTGGTAACAATTATCTCTTGAATTGTTCCAACTTGTATTTTATCAATACCTTGTCAATATATATACTATTGAATAGGTCTAAGCAACTGTTAGATCTACCTTGGTAGATCTCATCCCCTAGAACTTCGGTTTCTACTTTAAGTAAATCTTTGTAGAGTTACTATCATCCTAATCTTAACTAACTATAAGACCAATAATTGTTTTCCATATGTTATCAAACATATTTTACTTAGAAAATAATGGTTCTCCCACTAACCTCTGGTAGACACGTGAAAAATATTCATTCTAAATGAATATTCTATAATCTAGTTTCTTACTTTAATTCTAAACTCTATATCAGTAAATTTCACCCTTATTGGCATTCTATAATCACACCATCCCTTTATGGTTGTGTCGTATAGACATATTCCACAATTAGTTGTCTTGACATCCAATTCTCAATTTAATGATCATTGAAAATAGCTATAATAAGTAAAATTATAATGTATTTAGGCATAACAACTTGGTATTATTGATCGATCCTTATTGGTAACATGATTGTACCATCCATCTATATTTTCACTTTAATACCCACCGTAGTATCCAAAATAATAATCCTCCAATACTTTGGTACATCGAATCCATTATTTAATTTTAATTGATCTTGTCAAATTTATCTAATTTCCATATACTACTTACTTGTAGGAATTATTATTCTCAGTGAATAATGCATCACTGGTCACCGTGAATATCAAACCATCACCATAGTTTTATCTTTCTTATTAATTATGTGTCTCTGAAATATTTATTTTCCATGAGGTATTGTGGAACTTATTCCTATGTCAACTTATTTGTGCATCTCTAGAATTTATTGAACCCAATATAATAATTCTTCCACTATCTCAAATAGAGATGTTCACCCTTTTATATAAATATAGTCTATAACATGACTATATATTTTTTATTGTAGAGATATTTTGTAATATTCTTAGAAAACTTTAGGATGACTACTATATATGAACATTGTGTTTTCTCTTGATGCAAGTTTGTTTATATCCTAACAAACTCTTTGCATATAAACATGTGTCTTATGAAAATGGATTTATATCATACTAAAAATCATATGATATCCATTTTTCATTATAATTGGAATATGATTATGGGATAATGTTGTTATTTTCAAAGCATGTCTCGAAAAATGGAAGTATTTATAATGCATGAGTTTTAAAATTGATTACCCTTTTACTTATATCATGACTCTGATGTGTATAAAGAAATGTTCATTTAGGAATTTATCCATGCTACATTTTATTGATTAATTTTAACATGTGATACACATCATGTGTCCTCCTTATTAGCATAATATCTTTTATGTGGATAAGGTAATGTGAATTTAGGAATCACTCTACACTACATTATATTGATCGATGAATGCTTGGTCAAGATATTATTTGACACACTAGCCTGAAGAATCACATATATTCTAGTCATGACTATAACATACTTCACATTAATATTCTATAAACACTTAAATTAAACTTATGAATTATACTAACCACTAGCTTACCCTTGGTATATTTCACACTTTCTATCTAAACTGATTCTAAAAACTTTTTTACTTAACTTTAAAACTAAAGTTTTCTTTGTAAAAAACTAATTACATAAGTGTGATGATAATATCTAAGGTCTTTAACTCTAAATATTCTAAAACCATACTGGGTATATCCTTGATAACTTTTTAGTATTTCTTGAAAAATTATTATCTTTCCAAAAACTGGGTATGTAAGTCTTATATTTTATATTCATCACATATTTCCAATGATTCTAGAATTACAGAACTATTGTTTGAGTATTAAACACCACAAAAAATATTCATTCCAGAACTTCAATAATGTATCCTTGTTTCCAAATGAAACTTGGGATAAATTTTTTGTTAATTCTTAACAAAATTTTCAACTATAACCAAATACTTGGAAATTAGTTGTGTGCTTCTCACCGCTGACTTAGGAACCACCCTTTCTTAGCTTCTTGGATAAAATGCCTTACTTCTAGTAACATTTCTTTACTTGGTTACATTATTTAAATACACATATGTAATAGGAATATTATATTTAATACCCAAAATTATAACAGAAACATTACATACAATTAATGAATATACTTGAATAATAAGTGACTTCTTGCTTCTTTAATTCAGTACATTTCATTTATCTTCCATAGAATTATTTCATGATATGAGAAGAAAATAACCTCATATTTAATATATCTATATTTTTAAGGATGTTGAGAATGTTTCTTTGGCATGAAACTTCCCATTTTCCTTTTCACCTTGTCTTTCATCTTTTTCACAATAAGAACTAATAATTAAACTTTCTTTAAGTTCTTTTTTTCTTAAAGAACATTACCCAAAAGGTAATGAAGCATTTTTTTCATACTATTCATTTTGTAATCTTAAATGAAAATGTATTAAATGGTTGAAAGTGATATGAGAAATGGATCCATTAAAATATCATGATCCATCTTTCAATTTACACATATACAGTGTAATCGCCACCTATTCATATCTATGCCTCTCTTTATCCTCACAAACTTCTCAGAGATGAGACAACATATGAATTCATCTATGTCCCAATGTTGTATCCACAAATCATATCATAAGTTTATGATAACATTATGAAATAACCATAATATACATCATACATGAGTCTCCTATAAGAATTTTTATACCCTCGCTTCCTAAGGTAGCTTAACAGGTATTGGGGACACCGGCACCTTGAATTTTCTATGTCTTAGTACTTTACGCAAGAGATTGTACTACTATTTGGAAACTCATGCTAGTTTGTACCATTTATTTTTCCAATATTATCATAGTGTACTTATTATGTTGCTTTCCATTTTCTAAAAAAATAAAATCTATCATATTTTTACTTTTATCTTGATTAGTAGTAAACATTTTCAAATTATTAATTTTAAATGTATCCCACTATTTTATAAAATCCTAGTATTCCTCAACTACTAGATTCGGAGTACCCTTACATTTGATTATTCTAGTGGGAATTATACTTGAAACCCATACTCATAGTCTACAATCTTTATCTATTTCACTACTCAGAGAGTTCAATGTATGTGTTTATCTGGCTAATCAGATTAACTTGTGGCTCCTTTATCTTTTGAGTGGAGTGTGATCTTCTAAAAATAATTACTTTTCATTGCTCAACGCTTTGACTCTAAAGTTATAAAAAGATAAATTTGGATGCTTATTTTCATCCAAATTTGGTTAAGTCAACCAACCACTCTCATAGGAACTCTCTGGTGGTAAGAGGCGTCCTCAACCTTGGCTGAAGAGAACTTCGAACACCCGATTTTGTTCAAATTTGAGTGATGGGAGGAATTTAATGACATAATATTTTCTTTGAGGGATTTGGTCAGTTAATATCAGTTAATGAAATACTTTTATATTTAATACTCATGTTCTATGTGGTCATACTCACAAATTAACCATGCTTTTAAATAGAAAATTGTCACCATACATGTTCATTTTATCTTTGCATGCTTATTTATTTATACTATATGATCGTGTATAATAAATACATATTTATAAAATAATAAACTATGCACATGATAAAATAAATAAATAATGATGTGTTCGTGAGTCATTAACTATTGGGTAATCCATAGAGTGAATAATGTATTAATTGATACCCTAGTAGAATTACTTAAGTTAATGCATAATCTAAACTATAGTGCCTGAAAATACCATCCACTTCACTTATTCGGTCTACGTCAACTCTCAACTTGAACCGCGTCACCACAATCTCCTTTGATATTTACAATGCATACTCACACACAGGTGAGGGGACTTAGGGGGTACATTTTATCAATCAAATGTGGACACATAGGCTCTTATACATATTAAATATGGAGGGACGATGCATAGATCGTCAAAATAAAATAATTATTACATTTTATAAAACTTTAATGTAATAATTAAATTAAATAAATAATAAACCAAACATGAACAGGTTAGTCTCATCTCATGATTAGTCAACATGCAATTATATTTCATAAGAAAAATTAAATTTGAAAAAATTTAACTCAAGGGTACTTTTAATGCGATAACTGGAATTAAAATAATTTTAATTAATTATCGATATATACCAGAATACCTAAAATAATTTTAATAAATCCAAGATAATTAAAATTAATTTATGGAAAAAAATTATAATTTTTCAGGTCTATTTGGACCTAAATTAGATCCTCATAAATTAATTTAGGACTAGTGAGAAGATAAATGGATCGGGTTGTTCAGACCCGAACTGAATGGGTATGGCCCGAGATGGGGTATCCTTTTAAAGGATAGAATATATATATATATATAATATAAAATTATAACAAGCTTCCAAAGGAAGATTTTTTCCTTTTTATATTTTAAACAAGCCTCCATGGGAAACTTTGAATAATATTCCAAGGAAAGATTTAAATAATATTTCTGGGGAAGATTTGTCCTTTTAATTAAATAAGATTCTAGGGAAACTTTAAATTAGCTTCCAAGGGAAGCTTTATCCTTTTAATTAAATAAGCTTCTTAGGAAATCTTGTATTACCAATGGACTACCCCAACTATCTTCAGATATATTTTCTTAACACACAATATACTCACATTATGCTCCGACTAAAAATCTATCACACCAATATCCATTAAAGTGAAGCAAAAAAATAAAACTTTAATTTTCATAGCAATTTTTTATGCAAAACTCATTGATCTTCGATCGGTCATATCTTGGAAACACAATTTCAGATCGATGTGTCATTAGTTTCATTGAGACAATATCAAAACCCTATTTCTGAATCATAGTAAATTTAATTTCAATTTCAATTTTTTTCAACTTAAATAATTACATGTTTTCTCTAATGACAATTGAAGGAACTTAGGGGGAAATGGAAGAGTAAAAGTTTCACAATTTAAAATTTTGGTTTTGGATTCATGTAAAAAACACTAAATCCAAAAAAAATTACCTGTATTTCTAAAATTATATTGTGTAGTTAAATTTAATCATGAACAATAAAATCAAATTAAATTGTAAATGGTACCTTGTTTTATTGGATTCATTGGTTTGATTCACTCATAGTTGACATATCGTTGATGAAATGCACCAAGCTATGAATCCTCTAGATCATGCACATGTGCTCTAAAATTCCAATATTTTATATCTAAATTTCCCAATTGATAGTGTTGTAAATATAAGATCTCTATGATATCCCTTAGATTTCTTGAAGAACATTAACTCGATCAAGAAATAGGGATCGATCTGACCTTGTTCTTATTTTGAAATATCTCTCTAAGAACTTGAGAGCATATGAGATGAGAGATTGTCTTACTAAATTATTTCAAATAGTGTATTTATCTATTCAAGAATCTAAAATGTGATTTTATACTTAGGATATACTTTCCAAATTTTCACTTTGGTCCTTAGAACGTAATAACCTTCAATTTAGACCTTTGTACACAAGTATGACTTAATAAAATTTTCATAAATGTCATAAATATTTTATCAATAACTTACAACACTATGAAATGTAATGTGATAAAATAAAAACCATTAACTTAGACTATAAGCTCCCCAAATAATTTAACGAACCTTGGATGTCATATGTTTGTTCTAAAAGTTATATTTTCTCATATTCACTTATTTTATTAAAATAATTCTGAATACCTTGAGAAATAAATTCAATCGTTATTATAAACTTTAATAATATAATTGAATTAGTTTTACTTGTGATCAGTCGTACTAGGATGTTCATTGTCCCCCACACATGGGGCCCACTTCATCTTAAACTATTATTCATTAGAATAGGTGGAACTTGTGGATACACTTAGTGTGTTACCCTCTATGTCCTAATATTAATAGAAATGATTCCAACCCATAGACCAAGAGTAGAGTCTGGTAACCCATCATGGACCCTAAGAAGATAATGAATTTCATAGTTATAACTACCTCCTATAAACATGTTCTATGTAATATAATCTCTTTGTCTCATGATATCTCATAAAGTTGGATGCATACTTGTGTCATCATCCTTTTATTGCTTTGTATATTTCATGACCTTACTGAATAGACTTACCTTATTGTACTATGGACATGGATTTAATGAAGTTACTACCATCTTGATCAACTTGGACCCTCGAGATATCTCTTCCACAACTAGGAAGAGATAAATTCTATCTTGACCATTCAATTAATGTCATACCACTAATGACACACCCAACACAAGCTACCTTGCCATGAATTCATTTTTATGGTTTTGTCTCACATCAAAGTACATGATAAAATGGTATTCATTGATAATGATATCAAGTCTAGATACTAATACACATGTTCATAGATAGGAACATCCAATTACACCTGAAACATGGTGCTCATATTGGTGGGTATGTCCTTGTGATTTCATCTACTCAAGAACATCAAGTGTGAACTTCATGAGAAGAAGTCTCAATGATTATAAGTCCTCATCACCTGATAGCCATAAATCATCTATTTCATGTCAGTATAATGTATCTATACCATAGGATATGTGTTTAATATTATTGTCATACTATCTCAAGGTTCTCATTATAGCTAAAAACTTCTATAACATTTTGATAGAGAACATAATCTAAGGACATTACCATGTAAATATTGGATGTATAAATATAAACACTATTATGGTAAGAATATATATATATATATATATGTATATATATATATATGTATATAACAAACTATATACATGTAATGGTAATCAAAAGTATCATTCAAGTTAGTTCTAGGTAACCCACTATTACAACACCAAGAACTAGAAATTGATATCATTATTTCCTCTTTATCGCTAATATTTTTAACTTTCATTGTTAATTAAAATATGAATAACATGAAAAAGCCACTCCCAGATCTTTTGGACTTAGTTACCCAAGTTAATAAGGATATGAAGAATACTAATTATTCAGTCTTTATAGTGAACAAGAGGAGGAAGGGAAAGTCTAAGGGGTCTAAGGCTAAGTCCAAGCTGAAGACACTGATACAATGTCCTTCCAAGAATCCAAAGATACAGAGGTAGGGTAATGAGTAGGAGTCTTTATTATTTCTATATGGTAAGAAAGTCCACTAGAAAAATAACTATAGAGTTGGGAAGAAGAATCAAGAAGATACTTCTAATTTGGGTATTTTTTTATTAAATTCAATCTATTGTTATCTATAAGTTTGGTATTGTATATATCATGTGAATAACACATTTGTATTCATATAGAGGAACCAAGTAGATTCAAGAATATTGAAAAGGGAGAAGTGGATCTATGATATAAAAATGGTGCAAGTCTATAATCCTTGGTAGGGGAAATTATCATCTGATTTTGCCTAGTGGTTTGGTTCTTGTATTGAATAATTGTTATTATGTGCCTTTAGTAACCATAAATAAAATCTCAGTGTCAAGTCTGGACACCATGGGATTTTAATTCAAGTTTATAAAGAAATGTTGTATTTTTTATAAGGATAACATGTGTTATGGTCAATCATATCTTAGAAATGGATTATATATACTTGAACTTGAAAACCTAGTAATGAAAATCAATGAAAAAACCAGCAAACATGACTCATACAACACCCTCTTATGGAACTTCAGGCTTGGTCATGTAAATGAGATGTGATTACAGAAATTACATCAAGAAGGGTATTTAGACTCAACTGAGTTAAAACCCTTGGATGTATGTCATGATTTTTTATAAGGTAAAATAACCAAATCACTCTTTTCTAGGAAGGGAGAAAGAGAAACTGAATTAATAGAATTAATTCATACAGACATATGTGATCTATTTCTAGTATAAGAAAGGGGTGGTTTTTTGTACTTTATTACTTTTATTGATGACTTTAGTAGGTATTTCTATATCTAATTAATGTGATATAAGTCAAATTCCTTTTAGATGTTTAAGGAATACCAAAATTAAGTAGAAAACCAGATTGGTAAGAATATTAAGGCACTTCACTCAGACTGATGTGAAGAGTATCTTAACAAATATTTCATTGATCACTTAAAGGAGTGTAGTATAGTATCCCAACATGCACTTCCTTATACACCTTAGTGGAATGGTGTTAGTGAAAGTATGAATTAGACCTTTATTGACATGGTTAGATCAATAATGATTCATACAATTATTCCATTATCCTTTTGGGGATACGCCTTGCAGATAGCATTATATACCCTTAACTAAGTACCAACTAAAGCTACATATAGGATTTCCTATGAGTTGTGGTGTGGAAAGAAACCTAGTCTGACACACATACATTTATGGGGATGCAAGTCTATTTTCAAGATTATACCTAATGAAAAATTAGAAACTAAAATCATGAAGTTCATCTTTATAGGTTATCCTAAATAAATGAAAGGATATTAACTATATAACCCTTCAGATAGAAAAGTGATTGTGGAAAAACGATCCATATTTATAGAAAGGGAAAACATTTCTGATAGAAATAGTGGGATAAATATTGACTTTGATGAAGTCGATGATACAAATGAATAAGATTTGGTACAGGAACAATTTCTACAAGAGATAGTGGGAGATAAAGATTCTCCTAAGACACAAGTACTAAATTGGTCAACTTGAAAGGTTAGAGAACCATAGCATTATGGTTTCTTTGTCATTGATTCGGGTGACACATTAATTCTTGAGGATGATGAACCTATAACCTATATGAAAATAGTATAAGGCAATAATACTACTAAATGTAAAGATTTTATCCATTCTGATATGGAATCCATGTATCAAAATCAAGTTTGGATTTTGGTTGATCCTCCAACTGATGTAAAACCCTTTAGGTTAAAATGGTTATTTAAGAAAAAATTGGTCATGAATGGTGAGGTCAATACCTATAAAGAAAGACTAGTAGAGAAGTATTTCAAGAAATTTTTGGAAATAGACTATGATGAAATATTCTCACTAGTAGAAATGTTGAATTGCATCAGAATATTACATGTAATAGCATCCTTCCATGATTATGAGATTTGGAAACTAGATGTCAAGAATGATTTTATAAATGGTAATCTGGTTGAAATATGTCTATATGAATCAACCTGAAGGGTTTATTAAGTCAAAGAATTTTGATAAAGTGTACAATATGTATAGATCCATTTATGGGTTGAAGCGTGAATCATGGTCATGGAATGTTTATTTTTATGAGTCCAGAAGAGAATTTGGTTTAATAAAACATGAAATCAAGTCTTGTGTCTATGAGAAGGTTAATGGTAATGCCATCATTTTCCTTGTATTATATGTTGATGACATGTTAATTATATAAAATTAAGTTCAAGTCTTACAGTCAGTTATGAATTGGTTAAATGAATGCTTCTCCATGAAATACTTGGGTGAAGTAGCCTATATTATAGGGATAAAGATCTATTTAGATAGATCTAAAAGGATTCTTAGGCTAAGTTAAAGTGCATATATTGATAAGGTACTCAATAGGTACAATATGGAACAATACAATAGAGGGTTGTTTCTAATGTCACATGGTGTTAATCTCTCTAAGAAAATGTGTCCACTAACACAGGAGAAGATTTAAAGAATGAGTGGATTCCTTTATACCTTGGCAGTGGGATATATCTTGTATTCCATGCTATGTTTTAGGTTTTATGTTTCCCTTTCTTTAATCATGGTGGGAAGATATCAAGCTAATCCAGGAGAGCTATATTGGGAAACTATGAAAACTATCCTAAAGTACTTGAGGCTTATAAAGGATATGTTCATAGTATATGGAGGAGATGAGGAACTAGTCATGAGAGGATACACTAATGCTAGTTTCCAGATAGATCATGATGGTTTGAAATCACAGTCATGCTATTTCTTTTGCCTGAATAGTGGTGGAGTGAGCTGGAAAATCTCGAAGAAACTTGTGGTTTCCAACTCTATAGAAAAATACAAGTATGATGTGGATTCTAATGCATCTAATGAGGTTTTCTAGATATGAAACTTTTATCTCAAACATTGGTGTTATTTCTAGAAGTGCATACCCTATTCCAATTTATTGTGATAATATTGTAGCAGTGGTTCTTGAAAAGTATCACATGTCACACTAGAAGAGAAATAATAAACTTTAGAAGTTTCATCTCTTGAGGGATTTTACTCAGAGAGGTAAAGTCACAGTTATAAGAGTGTCCACATAGAAGAATGTGGTAGACTGTATCACCCCTGGTTTCAAGTAACCCTTATTTTATGCTTTTTAAGTATGAAAAATGTTAGGGTGGAGTTTGGGAGGGTTTGGAAGAAGTTTTTAATTTGTTTAGATCTTTTCTAGGGGTTCACAATTGGTGAACAGTTTGGGAAAACCATGAAACACATATAAGAAACTGTTCATAATGAGACAAGGGCTAAGGAGAAGGCGCACGAGCAGACACATGGTTTTTCCAAACTGTGCGGCCACCTAGGAGAAACTGTGCCTTTTGAGATAGTGTAATTTTTCATGGTTGGCACATGGTTTTCTAACTCTGTGAGCCAATCATGTGAGGTTTATCCTTGAGGTAGTGTTTGGTGCATGGTTAGCACACAGTTTTCCTAACCATGTGATTAACCATGCACGGGTTAAAAACATGATCCACAAAACATGGATCTTGGTCAATTTTGTGTTTTAACCCCTCCTTTTTTCCCCAAAACAACCCTAACTCGGGATTTCTTCCTCTCAAAGGATAAGGAGGTGTCTTCTATCAATCTGAAGGTGATCTTAAGGCTTCTCTTAGTGTGTTGAAGCTATATTCTCATGGTAAGTCATCGTTCTTGGTAGTTTTCCTTGGTTTTCCTTAGATATACTTCTCCCTCTCTCTCGGTTTATTATATATACTTCTTCTATGGATATACATAAGGTATTTGATAAAAAAATATGATGATATTTGTCTTTTTTGATGTTGGTGGAAGAGATCTAAGGTGGGGTTTTGGAGTTTCAACCCATTTTCATGGAAATTCTCATGTCATTTTCTATTTTAGACATGCTTCTTGAGGTAGGTGGATTCACTCTCAACTCCTCTATTTAGAATATGAAGGATTGTTTTAAAATTGATTTTTTTTGTGAAATTGGTGTAAAAATCATGGTATAAACCCTATTTATTGATGGTTTTTAGTTTTTGTGTAAATTTTGGAATTGTTGTGTAAAATGATTTATAGATTGATTTTAGAATGATGATTTTAAAATTAGTTGTTTGGTTTGATTTATGAAAAAGTTTTTATGGAATGGTTTTCAATAAAAAATTTGTTTTATTGAAATGGATTTGGAAGAGTTGGCCTTGGAATGGGTTTGTAATGGTTGTGTGGTGTATGTTCATATGCATTGGGATGGATAAGGGCATGAAGTACCCCCATCAAAAGGTTGGGGTGGATATGGGCGTGAAGTACCCTCATAAAAATGCTTCACTAATTAATGGCTTAATGAAAGGATGAATCACCACTCGTGAGATAGGGAGGTCCATATTGTATTCATAGTTGGATGTGTGGAGATGTGTAGTGGAGTGGGTTATTCCAAAATTGAATTCGTGAAATGGTTTTAGAGTATTTGTTGGTTTTTTTCCTTAGAACTTGGTATTGTTTTGTGAAAATTTCTTGGTTATGTAACTTGTTTAAATTTTGATATAAACTATTTAGAAATTGTTTTATATAAACTATTTTATATAAATGTGCTAACATGTTCTATCTTAGTGGCATGAGTAGGGAAGTCATTTGGGGAAAGACTACTGAGTTTCATTACTCACCCGTGTGTTGGCACTTTGGTGATTTTTTAGATATTGTTTATCAGGAAATTGGAAAAGGTAAAGCATCACACTTCTCTAGTGGTGATTAGTAATACTTGTGTTGTTTTGTGGAGTGGATCATAGATCATTTTATAGCTTTGGAGTTGTGGTTGTCATTGAGTTTTTTTGGTTTTGTAGTCTTCCTATTGTGTACTTGGTTGTTTTGTTCTCTTCTAACGTGGTACTCTTTTTTTGTTGGTATTGATATAAATGGTATGGCTTTGAGTTGTCTTTCATTTATATCATGCATCATGTAGTGGTTTATTTAGTTATGGTATGTTTGGTTGGTTGTTTTATTTTTAAAGGGTAAATATTCCCCCAATTGAAAATGAATCCCTTGGCATTTATTGTCAGCATTTGGTGTCTTAGGGATGTCACTTAAGTCCAAGTAATATCCTACCGCCTTCTCAAGCCAATGAGTAAGAGAGGGATGTTAAAAGTGGTATCAATATTTTTCCTTCTGAATATCTTGGTGGAACATGTAGTATTATCTTTCTCGGTCCTTACCTAATAAGTGGTCTTCAGTTATCTTTGTCTTGGATTTGATATTCATTTTGGTTTATTTATTGTATTGGGATGGTATAAATGAGTATGATTTCCAAGACTTGAAATTTAGAGAATAAAAAGACATAGCTAACCTTTTTATGATGAACTTCAAGTTACTAGGGATTTGGGTACATAAGTGTTTTGGAGACACTTATAAGATTTGGAATCTCATTGTCATGGGTTTAGCTAATAATACAATCATGACATGAATTATAGAAATGACTTCCCATTAAGAGTACATATTTCATTTTGAGTAATGATTTATGATTTTGGGTGCAAATATGTTGATTTTTAAAAAATATTAAAGTTGTTTTCATATGTGAGATTTTGAAAAAGAGAATGGTTGTAGTATTTTAAAAATGGTTTGATTTTCAAAAGCATGGTGAATTTTAAAAAAAAATTGAATGTAGAAAAGGTTGATTTTGGAAAGTATTGTTGTGATATTGTGATGTGGTATAATTTTAAATATTAAGCCTTCAGTTGTTAGATAATGAGACTTATGGCATTTTTTGTTTGTATAGAAAATGGCACCTAGTAGTTGTCATAGAAACCAACCAAAAGAATTTGTTGAGAATGTGGTTGCACCTGAACTATAGGTGAACCAATAGCTAGTTCAGAGTATTGTACAAGTGTTTCAGGCTGTGGATAGTAGGAATAGAAGGGATAATCTAAGGAAAGTGGATCATTCCATCCAATTCCAGAAACAGAATTCACCCATCTTTTAGGGTGATTCTGAACCAAAAAAGGCAGAGGTGTGGTTGAATAGGATGAATTATATCTTTGATTTCATCAGCACACAAGTAGAGCTAAAAGTCAAGCTGGTAACATATAAGTTGGAGGATCTTTCATGCCAATGGTGGTATTTAGTAGTTCGGGATAAATTAGACCAAGGCCTTTCATGGGAGGATTTTGAAGAATTGTTTAGAAAACAATTCTATCCTCATACGTTCAGAATTCAAATAATGACGTACTTCTTCAGCTTGAAGTATGAAAATATTTCTATCACGGATTATGTAGATAAATTTATGAATTTAATGTACTTTTCACCTGAATTTTTTGCTAGTGTGTCCTTAAAGGCATGAATCTTTGAATTAGGGATGAGGCAAGAGATTCACTCGAAGATCATTGTGCTCTGTATTACAGATTATACAGAGACTTTAATAGAACAAAGATAGATAAAAGGGACATATTAGGAGCTATGGGAGGAGGAAGTATGTAGATACCCATAGGAAATAGTGGGAACTCTAATGTTTGGAGAAAGTGGAAGAGGGACACATATTTTCAAGGTGGGAGCATGAATCAAAATCAAAAAGATGGATTAGTGAACCTTTCTTCACAACCCAAGAGCAAAGTGTGATGTTTCCAATGTGGTTCGCTTTACCGCATAAAGTGAGAGTGTACAACATAACCTAGAGCGTGCCACAACTGTAATCAGATTGGGGAATCTTCATCTCTATTATCATAGTACTCCAAGATTAGGTGTTCAAGACACTTCTCAAGTGTCACAGACGTCATATGCTTCGATGGGATGAGGGTAGAATAATACCTCTCATCAACAGAATAGATCTATCCATGGTGATTCTAGGAATACCATGACTCCTAAGGTAGTGCAACCTCAACAGGGCAATAAAGAACAAAGTGCAGAGAGCAAGCAATTATATGAAGCTAATCAGATAATTGTGGATGATCATTTTGGACCATCTATGGTGCAAGGTATGATTCTTTTAAATTATACCCTTATATAGGCTTTGTTTGATATGGGTTCATCTCATTCCTTTATTGTTTCTCATGCTATTGATTTGCTGAATTTAAAATTTGAGATGATGCCTTTAGTGATAAAACTTCAAACTCCTATTGTTCAAAGAGAATGTCAAGCTTTTGTGTGTGGAGTATGTTCTATAACTGTTGATGGACCCTAGATGAAATTGTATTTCTCTATGCTTGAGATGGATGTCTATGATATAATCCTAGGTATTTATTGGTTGATAATGTTCAAGTCTCACATCGACTATTACACCATAAAGGTCAATTTTATAAGTGAATATGGCATTGATCATCTCTTTCAAGGATACCAGGGTGTAAAGGAAGGTGAAACAGGCTTGTTGGCACTAGAAGTTGGAACGATCTCATTCCAGTTGGTAGAATTTTCTTTGGAATCAATGAACGAGATCAAGAGTAATATTTTTTCATTAGTGGTTGATTAGTTTTGAGATGTATTTTACAATAATTTATTAGGGTTTCCACCCATGAGAGAATTGGATTTTATGATTGATCTTTTTCTGGGAACCATTCCTATTTCCCTTCCATCTTATCAGATGGAACAAACAGAATTAAGGGAATTGAAAGTGCAGTTGGAGGAGCTAGAAATCAAAGATTTCATTTGGTATAGCACATCTCTGTGGGCGTTTCTAGTCTTGTTTGTCAAAAAGGTGGATGGATCTATTTGGTTGTGCATGTATTATTATAAGCTTAACCAATTTACGATAAATAATAGGTATCCACTTCCATGCATTGATTATCTATTCAATCAATTGAGGGGAGATCAATAGTTCTCTAAGATTAAATTATGGTCATGATATCACCAATTACGGGTTCAGAAGGAGGATATTCTGAAAATAAATTTCAGAAGTAGATATGGCCATTATGAATATGTGGTGATACCTTTTGGTATTATGAATGCACCAATGGTCTTTATAGAATTGTTGAATCGTATATTTTAGAGGTATCTGTATTATTTTTGTGGTGGTGTTTGTGGATGATATACTGGTGTATTCAAGGACAAGGGTTGAGCATGAGCAACACTTGGTGACAGTGTTGGGAATCTTGAGGGATCATCAGTTTTATTTCAAATTATAAAATTGTAATTTTTGGATACAAGAGGTACATTTCTTTGTCCATGTAATCTTTGAAATAGGTTTTATGTGGATCCAAAAAAGATAGAGGTTGTTATCTCTTATAAACCTCCAAATAATGTCTTCAAGGTACAGAGTCTCCTTGGTTTAGTTGGTTATTACCGATGTTTTTTTCATGACTTATCACGGCTAGTTTTGACTATGAAATCTTTGAAAAATAAGAATTTTCCATTCCAATGGAATGAGTAATTCCATAAGTCTTTTCTTGTGTTAAAACTTTTCCTTATATCAGCACCAATCTTGATTTTTCCAGAATCAGGATAAGGTTATGTGGTGTATTTTGATGCTTCAGGATCTGGGTTGGGGTGTTTTCTCATGCAAGGAGATCATGTTATTTATTATGGCTCAAGGAAGTTATGAGTACATGAGAATAACTACTCAACACATGATTTGGAGTTAGCTTTCATAGTACATTCTTTGAAGACTTGGCGTCATTACCTCTTTAGTGATAAATTTAATATGCTTATGGATCATAAGATCTTGAAACATATTTTCTCACAATGTAATTTGAATCTGAGACAAAGAATATGGATGGATTATCTCCAAATTTTTGAGTCTGACTTGATGTATACACTGGGAAAAGGCAATTTGGTGGAAGATGTGTTAATAAAGAAGTCATGTGATCAGTTGGAAAAAGAATCTTCAGATGAGTGGTAGTTGATGTGATTCCAAGTAAAGAAGCTTCAGATGAGTGGTAGTTGATGTCGGTCCAAGACGTCATGCATTTGGAATGTGAAGACTGAGGTGAAGTTACGACCTTCTTTCCTATTTCATTTATTCCTAACTTGGTGAAGATGGGTAAATAGGCACAAACATCTGATACAGAATGCATTTTTATGAGGTCAAAACTCAATGGTGGGGAGACCATTGAGGTATGGAAGCTAGATGAGAGTTCAGTGTTGTGGTTCAAAAATCAGATGGTCATACCTATGGCTTGTTAGGAAAAAATTCTTCATGCTTACCACCATTTGAGATGGGTAGTTCATCCTAGGATAAAAATGATGTATAAGTCATTAAAATAATAGTTTTGGTGGGTTAGCATGAAAAGGAATATAGATAATTTTATTTCGTGATTCTTAACTTATCAGTAGGTTAAGGTAGAGCATCAGTTACTAGCAGGTATATTGCAGTCTTTACCAATTCCATTTTGGAAATGGGAGAATATAACTATGGATTTTATAACAGGTCTCCCAACAATGGTCTAGAAACATGATTCCATATGGTTGATAGTGGATCAGCTCACAAATTTATCCCATTTCATCCCTATTCATGAATCTCATATGGTGAAGGACTTGTCAAAAATATATATCTAAGAAATTGTAAAGAGGCATGGCGTACCAATTTTGATAGTGTAAAATAGAGATTTGAGGTTTATGTATCGTTTTTTGTAATCCTTACAGAAATCCTTTAGAACTCAGTTGAATATAAGTGCATCATATCATCCTCAGATGGATGGGAAATCCTAAATGATGATACAAACTTTGGAAGACATGTTGCAGGATTGTGTGGTGGATATTTGTGGATCATGGGAAGAGCACATACTGTCAGTAGAGTTCTCATACAACAACATCTATCAAGCCTCGATACATATGGATCCTTTTGAATCATTCTATGGGTGTCCTTTTCATTCTCCGCATTTTTTGGGTGGAAACAAGTGAGACTTCACTGGTTGGGCTAAGCTTTGTCCATAAAACAATAGAGAAGGTTCAATTGATCAGGAAATAGATAGAGATGGCACAGAGTCATTAGAAATCATATACAGATCATTATCGATAGTCATTGTCATTCAACGTGAGTGATCATGTGTTTTTTAAGATCTATCCAAGGATTTGATATCGTTATTTTGGGAAGAAGGGAAAGTTATCTCCTCGATACATAGGCCCTTTTGAGATACTGTAATAGTTTAGAGATGTGGAATATTGGTTGGTATTTCCACCATGGTTTAGTGTGGTGCATAATGTGTTTCATGTATCTCAGTTGAAAAAGTATCAGCCAAATCCTGACCATGTGATTTGATGGGATCATGTTGACCTAGAGTCAGATGCTTCGTTGGTTCAAATTCCAATGTGGATTGTGGATAGGAAAGATAAAGTCTTGTGTGGAAAAAGAATCAGTCTAGTGTGGTTTTTATGGAAACATGGTGATATTCAGGAAGACACTTGGGAACGGGAGAAGGAAATGAAATATCAATGGTCGAAACTCTTTTAGAGAAATGATGGTTTTCTACTTTCTGGGTAAAAAAAGGATAATGGTGGGGAGAATGTATCACCCCCAGTTTGAAATAAGTAACCCTTATTCTACACTTTTTAAGTATGTAAAAGGTTAGGGTGAAGTTTGGGAGGGTTTAGGAGAAGTTTGTAATTTTTGGGGGGCTTTTCTAGGGGTGCATGGTTGGTTCACAGTTTGGGAAAACCATGAAACACCTATAGAAAACTGTGCACAATGAGACAGGGGATAAGGAGAGGGCACACAGTTAGGCACATGGTTTTTCCAAACCGTGTGGCCACTTAGGAGAAATCGTGACTTTTGAGATGGTGGGATTTTTCATGGTTGGTGCATGGTTTTCTAACCGTGTGATCCACCCATGCAAGGTTCATCCTTGAGGTAGTTTCTAATGCACGGTTAGTGCATATTTTATCTAACCATGTGACTAACCATGTACGGGTTAAAAACAAGATCCATAAAAAGTGGATCTAGGTCGGTTGTGTGTTTTAACCTCTCTTTTTTTCCCAAAACCAACACTAACTATGGATTTTTTTCCTCTCAAAGGCTAAGTAGTATTCTTCCATCAATTCAGAGGCAATCTGAAGGCTTATCTTGGTGCGTTGAATCCAAATTCTCACGATAAGTCATCGTTCTTGGTAGTTTTCCTTGGTTTTCCTTAGATTTACTTCTCCCTCTATATTGGTTTCTTAGATATACTTCCACTATGGATAGATATAAGGTATTTGAATCCAAATATGATGATATTTGTATTTTTTTATGTTAGTGGAAGAGATCTAAGGTGGGGTTTTGGAGTTTCGACCCATTTTAATGGATGTTTTTGTATCATTTTCCGTTTTATCCAAGTTTATCAAGGTAGGTGTCTTCACTATCAACTCCTCTATTTAGAATATGAAGGCTTGATTTCAAATTGGTTGTTTTACTTGAATTTTTTTGTGAAATTAGTGTGCAAGGAATGGTAGAAACCCTCTCTAGTGATGGTTTATAGTTTTTGTGGAAATTGTGGAATTGTTGTGTTAAATGCTTTGTGGTTTGATTTTAAAATGATGATTTTAAAATCAATTGTTTGGTTTGATTTATGAAAAAGGTTTTGTAGAATGGTTTTCAATAAAAAAAATTATTGAAATGGATTTGGCACACTTGGGGTTGGTGTGGGTTTGGTATGGTTGTGTGGCATTTGTTCGTATGCATTGGGATGGATAAGGGCATGATATACCCCCATAAAAAGGTTGGGATGGATATGGGTGTGAAGTACCCTCATCAAAATGGTTCACTAAGTGATGGCTTAGTGAAAGAATGACTCACCACTAGCGAGTATAGGGAGGTCCAGGTTTCATGTATGGCTGGGTGTGTGGAGGTGTGTAAAGGAATGGGTTATGCCAAAATGGGATTTTTGAAATGGTTTTAGAGCATTGTTTGGTTGCTTTCCTTGGAACTAGATATTGTTTTGTGTAAAAAAAACTTAGTTATGTAACTTGTTTATATTTTGATATAAACTATTTAGAAAATTTTTTATATAAACTATTTTATATAAATTTGATAACATGTTCTATCCTAGTGACGTGAGTAGGGAATTCATTTGGGGAAAGCCTACTGAGTTTCATTACTCACCCCTGCTTTGGAATTTTGGTGCTTTTGCGGATGTTGTTTATTGGGACATGGGCAAAGGTAAAGTATCAAACTTCTCTAGTGGTTCTTAGTGATACTTGGTTTGTTTTGTGGAGTGGAGCATGGATCTTCAGAGTTGTGGTTGTCATTGAGTATTATTGGTTTTATAGTATTTATGTTGTGTACTTAGTGGTTTTGTTGTCTTCTTCGATGGTACTCTTTTTTAGTTGGTATTGATATAAATGGTATTGATTTGAGTTGTCTTTCATTTATATCATGCATCATGTAGTGGTTTATTTAGTTATGGTATGTTTGGTTGGTTGTTTTATTTTCAAATGGAAAATCATCCCCCAAATATAAATGAATCTCTTGGCATTTATTGTCTGCCTTTGGCATCTTGGGGATGTCGCATAAGGACAAGTAATATCTTATCACCTTCTCAAACTAATGAGGAGGGGTCGGATGTTACACAGACCCCATGACTAAATCCATATCTCAACAAAATCATGATTCTCATGTGAGAGCCAGTGGGTTGAGACTTGTTAGTAGTTGGATCTAGTGCATGTGAGAGTGTTGAAATTCGGTTCCCTAGACCCAAATTTTGTATGTAATTTGATTACCATTACATGTATACGGTTTGATATATACATGTGTTTATCTTACCAGAATAGTTTTGATACTTATACATCCACTATATTTATGGTAATTTCCTTAGATTGTGTTTCGTATCAAAATGTTATAGTAGTTACCATGCTATAATGAGAACCTAGAGATACCAAGACAGTAATCTTAAAGTTATGTCTTATGGTACAGATGCATCATACTGATAGGACAGAGATGATGTGTGACAATTAGGTGTTGGGGTCTCATAGCATTGAGACTTCTTCTCATGAAGTTCGTACTTGGTGATCTCTAGTAGTTGAGATCACGATGAAAGACTTGCCAATAGAAAAACCACATGTTTCAAGTGTCATTGGTCATTCCTATCTACGGACATGTGTATTAGTCTTCTGAATTGATATCATTATCAATGTGTGTTATTTGATTGTGTACTTCGATGCAAGGAAAAAAACATGACATTGAAGTCGTGGTGAGTTAGCTTATGTTGAGTGTGTCATTGGTGGTATGACATTGGTTTAATGGTCAAGATAGAATTTATTGCTTTTGAGTTAAGGAAGTGATATCTTGGGCCTAATTGATCAGGATGGTAGTACCCTCATAAATCCATGGTCATGGTAGTCGAATGTAAATTCATTAAGTTAAATCAACAAACAATAAATCAAGAAAGGATGATGACACAAGTTTCACTACAAAAAAATAGTAGATTAGCGGCGGTTTTTTAGAAGGGGTTCTGCACAACCCCCTCTAAATTCATTTTAGAGGGGGTTATGCACAACCCCCTTTAATCATCGAATTTAGAGGGGGTTCACAACCCCCTCTAAACTTTTTAGCATTTTTTATTTGTAATATTTGGTTGGATTTTAGAGGTAATTGTGTCAAAACCATCGGAAATTTAATAATTAGTGGCTCTATATGTTCGGTTGGATTTTAGAGGTGTTGTGTGTGTGTGTGTGTGTGTTATTCATTTGGATATAAATTAGAGGCTATATATGTATAACATGGAAATTTTTTTTTAAAGGAAATAGTGGAGATTCACAACCCCTTCTGTTCTCTTAAATAGAGGGGGTTCATGAACTGCCATTAATCCCTTAGATTAGAGGGGGTTTTGAACCCCTTCTAATTTAAGAAATTAGAGGGGGTTGTGAACCCCCTCTAATTTAAGATATTAATGGGGGTTGTGAACCCCCTCTAATTTATGACATTATATGGGGTTTTCAACCCCCACTAACTTAAGAAATTAGAGGGGGTTCATGAACCGTAACTAATCCCTTTGATTAGAGGGGGGGTTTAACCCCCTCTTAATTTTTATTTATTTTTTAAAATAAATCTCATATAAATTCAAATTTTATAATATATATGTGGGTGTGCATGTGTGTGTGTACACACACACGGAGATATATATATTACATAAAAACATTATATAAATGTATTTAAATGCATTATAGACATATATATATATATAGACATTATATAAATACTTTAAATAAATACTTATACATATAAACAAAAAAGTATACATATATAAATGTTGGAATACGTAATATAAATGTAATTATAAATGTATTTATTCAAATATATAAAATTTATATATGGTTTTATAAATACCATACATTTATATTATGATTTATATTATACATATATTATATTAAATAAATTTTTATTGTACATTTATGTATAAATACATTTATATTATATTATGTATACAAATAAATATAATAGAGAAAATTAAAATTAAATATATATATATATATATATATAATGTATATTTATATTGTATATATTATATTATAGATATTTTATTATATATAAATTTATATATATTATATAATTATTATATATATATATATGTATATCATATTAATTATAAATTGATTTAGTAAATATATATATCATTTAATTATATTATATATTTTCAATTATATGATTGTATTTAATTGTATTTATGTGTATACATAAATATAATTGTATAATTTTATATACATTTATATATATTTATTTGTATAAAATGTATTTCGTATAACAGTAATTATATATAACATAAAAGCATAAACATATTATATAAATATATACATAAATATAATTTATTTACAAAATAAATCATATAAAACCCCAAGCTATGGTTTTTATAATTTATTTTACAATAATAATAAATATATTTTTAAATAATATGTTTGTGATTTTATATTATATATAATTAATATTAAATAATATATAATTAATATTATATAATATATAATTTATACAAATATATATATATTAATGTACACAATATTATACAACTATATTTTATGAAATACATATATATTAATGTACATAATATTATACAATTATATTTATTGAAATACATATATATTAATGTGCATATAAATAAATATATGTATTGAAATACATTATATAAATATTTTCATAAATTGTATTTAATAGAATATTAATTATATATTTTATAAATTGTATTTCATATAACATTATATAAATATTTCTATAAATTTTATTTCATATATAATATTTGTCTAAATTGTATTTCATGTAATATTAATTATAAATAATATAATACAATTTATTCAAATAAATATATATTAATTTATATAATAATAAATATATATATTGAAATACATTGTATAAATATATTAAATAAATACTTATATATATATATATATTATATAAATAAACATGTACATAATATATAAATATGTATTTAAGTATGTAAATAATTTACATAAATATATGTGTATATACATAATATGAATGGAATTATAAAATATATACTCAAATGTATGTAAATACACATATACAATATATAGTTTATATAAATATATAAATTTAATATAATATAAATGTACTATAATATAAATACATAAATTTATAATACAAAAATGTATATATTAATTTAAATATTTATATATGTATTTAAATATTTATCGAAATAATATTTATTTTAATTAGTTTGGTAATATATATAAATACAATGATGTGTAAATGTAGAATCAAAATCAGTTTGTCATAGTGGTATAGGCGCAACGGCTGTTTGCAGGTGGTCTGGGGATCGAATCCTTCCAGCGTCAAATTTTAAAACCTTGCAAGGAGGGCGGGTGAATGGTTGAACGGGAGGGACGGGCGTGGATTCACTGGTGAGAACGGGAGAGGGGGAGGAAGTGGGTCGTGCGGGGTGAACGGGAGGATGGATTGGCCCGTGGGTTCGATGGTAGAGAATATGAGTGGGGACGGATGAGGCGAGGGCGGGTGTACTTGAGGGCTGGACGAGCATGGGTGTACTTGAGAGCTAGGTGAGCGCCGCTGAGAACTAGAGGGGGTGGGGTGAGCATAGGAAACCAGAGGGGTTTGTGGCACCGGATTTAAAAAACAACAAAATATATTATTTAGAGGTGGTTCTTAGACCGCCTCTAATATGTTTCATTTAGAGGGGGTTTTAACTCCCTCTAGGTAAGTATTAAATAGAGGCGGTTTTTAGAGAACCGCCTCTAATATGGCTCATGCACCTCATCTAGCGGCGGTTTCTAACCGCCGCTAATTTGGTCCATAATTTAGAGAGGATTAAAACCCCCTCTAAACTGAGATTTTTTGGTGAAATTAGAGGAGGTTTTAACTGCCACTAAATGAACCGTCGCTAAATTCTGCATTACTTTACCAGCGGTTCCTCAAAACCGCTTCTAATAAGAGTAGGTTGGCATATTAGCGACGGTTTCTCCTAACCGCCGCTAATGTGTTTAGAAGTGGTTATAACCCCTTCTAAACTAAAAAATAACCCCCTCTTTAGAGGTGGTTCTTAGACCGCCTCTAATATGTTTCATTTAGAGGGGGTTTTAACTCCCTCTAGGTAAGTATTAAATAGAGGCGGTTTTTAGAGAACCGCCTCTAATATGGCTCATGCACCTCATCTAGCGGCGGTTTCTAACCGCCGCTAATTTGGTCCATAATTTAGAGAGGATTAAAACCCCCTCTAAACTGAGATTTTTTGGTGAAATTAGAGGAGGTTTTAACTGCCACTAAATGAACCGTCGCTAAATTTTGCATTACTTTACCAGCGGTTCCTCAAAACCGCTTCTAATAAGAGTAGGCTGGCATATTAGCGACAGTTTCTCCTAATCGCCGCTAATGTGTTTAGAAGTGGTTATAACCCCTTCTAAACTAAAAAATAACCCCCTCTAATCGGGGTATTTTTTGTAGTGTGTGTGTTCTGCTTTTATGAGATATCGTATGACAAAGAGATTATATTACAGAGTATGTGTTCGTAGGATGGTTGTCGTTGCTATGACTATTCATTGTCTCTTAAGGGGTTTTGATGGGTTACTAGACTTCACTGTTGGTCTGTGAATACTATTCAATGTCATTCAAATAAGAGTCTTGAGGGGCACACACAACAGCGTAATCAAAAATCTTATCTATTATGGTGAATAGATATATAGGACATTGTGGGCCCCACCAAAGGGTTTGAGAGTTGTCCAAGCATTATCAATCATTGAAAAATAAATAAATTCATTAGTATTCGTGTATATAATAATTGAGTTGAATTTATTTACTAAAACTATTTACAAGTGTTTAAGTTAATACATGGAATAATATTATACGAACGAATATTATTTTAATATTCAAGGATCGTTTAATATTGGCGAGAATTATGAGTCGGGTTAATGACTCAGGTTTATCACATAATATATTTAATATATATTACAAATATGTGATAAAATATAAATAATATTTATGACAACACAGTTAGTTCGCCATAATTATTTATTTATTACTTATTTAGTGGGTGTTAAATATATGGGGTCAGGGAACCCTAACTGGGTATTTTGGACATCCACTATTTAAGTAAAGGAGAAGCTCATTCCATAAACTAATCATTATTCGAAATTGAGAGCTTATCTCTCCGCCTGAATCCTAGAGAGAGAAATGCTCTAACCGAGCGAACGATCCATGAATGTCTTCGCAGATCAAAGGCACGAGATCGATGGGATTGTCGCGACGTCAAAGAAATCATCAAAGCTTCGCGCTCGCACCTGGAATTCAACGAACGGCGTACATGCGGATTTGAGAAGTGTGTATAGATGATCTAGAAGGGTTCGGCCTCAGATCATTCAAACAACGGTCACCGACAACGTGAGATAGATGAGCGTGCTTCGATTCGGACAAAGTACTCATTCTTTTTAATTTATGTGCTTTGAATAATTCACACGAGATCCTCGGATAGTATCGGGACTCGGATCGCTGGAGACGACAAAGTTTCGTCTCTCCGATGATGAAAAATTTTAAATCTTCAATCCCCCAGCTTCCAATGTGCGCTCCAACACCATCAGGACGTATCAACTACAAATTGTAATTTCATTGTTGATCATGAAAATCGAGGTAATTACAGAGGCAGGGAAGGAGTTGATTTGGCTGAAGGGTTTGTTGGAAGAACTTGGAAAATGACAGGAAAACTGAACATTGTTCTGGGACAATCAAAGCACGGTTCAACTTGTGAATAATTTGATGTTTCACTCATGAACAAAACACTTTCTGCTAAAGTATCACTTTATCTGTAACCTTGTGGAAGATGGAGTGCTAAAGATATGAAAGGTTAGTGAGAGTCAGAATCTAGCAGACATGGTGACTAAAGTCATAGTCTGGGAAAATTTGGGGGCATTGTTGTGCCTGAGTGGGTCTTGGATGATTTGGGATAGGAAAATCACGGAAATAACAACTAAAGGAAGAGCAAATAGAATGTTCGGTTCAGTCATTGGGTAGCTGGTGGTTGCATTGATTGATGCGATGGATGGCCGTAAAGATCGAATGTGAGAGGAACTGGAATGATTGGTCGGACTCGTTTATAAATAAATGTGCGGGGTCACTTTGTATTGTGGCTTGTTGCAACTTGTTGTCGTTACTTTGGGTCGATTGTAAGGTTTGTTTCATTTTTCTCTTGGGCGGTGTTCCTAAAGTTTGAACACTGGTAACTTAGCGAGGAGTAGAACATGTTCCGAACCACATAAATCTTTGTTGTTCTCTATCGAGTGCTTTACTTTTATTTTGATTCATTCTATTTTGAGAGTGAGTATATGGTTTGCCTGTGATGACTCAGTGCATGGCCAGGGTGTGACACTTTTCAGTTTGGATACACTAATTCAAGGCGTCGTTCATTTCAAACCTTTTGAAACCTTGTTTTGCATTTAAGGTTTCAAAACGTGGGGCCTAACGCAATAGATGGATGATCAAACATAATGGATGGGGAAGAATGAAATATGAAGAGGAAAAATTAGGTTACGATTTTTTGAAACTTTTAATGACTATATTTTAAGCGATTACTAATACTAGACTCGATTTTTTAAATATTTAGTAACTATTGAGAATAATTTCTCATGCGGCCAATAGTGAATACTTAACTAATTTTAATCAATGGTCATCCAGTTCTCACAAGGTCAAAGACTTTAGCATT
Source organism: Viscum album (assembly GCA_963277665.1). Lineage (NCBI taxonomy): Eukaryota > Viridiplantae > Streptophyta > Magnoliopsida > Santalales > Viscaceae > Viscum > Viscum album. The sequence continues at coordinate 1,423,539,543 of OY728120.1, forward strand.
CACTTGTAGGCATCACTAATAGTGTTTTGAAGAACCATCCATTGGTCTAAATTTTTCTAACATTTAGCAACCGCTAAGAGTTTGTGGTATGTTTTACTCTACACCAAGATTAAATTTTCTAGTTGCTCTTTTTTTTTGATCACATGTGTTTTGTCATCTATGTTTTGTGTTGCAAGTGTATACATATGTTTTGTGATCTGGTGATGAGATATTTTAAAAAATATTACATAATTTGTTTTTTTGCCTAAGAAGTGTTGTGTAAATTATGCTAAAATGTATTTTCATTATAAAAGTGAAAAACAAATGTAATTATGTTAAAAATGATTTATGGATGACAGTGGTTTGAATATTTCGATATATTGTATGAAAAAATTGGATTTATAAAGTTATTTTCCATTATTTAATTTAGGGGTGGCAACGGGTATCCGATGTCCGAAAAGCACATGAGCCTTAGCCCGGTTGGTAAGGACTCTGCAAGTGCATCCGGGAGACCCAGGATCAAATTCAGGCAGAGACATTATTTCTGGGGGGGGGGACTGTAGCAGACTGTAGCAGTACTGTAGCAGGTACTGTAGCGGGAATTGTAGCAGGTACTGTTTGACATTATAGCAGCCGGGAATATGCCCATGTTTGGGCCTTCGGGCCACCGATTTGGTCCCTGAGTCCTTTAAAGCCTTCGGGCCACCCAGATATTCGGGCCAGTAAGGCCTTCGGGCCACCTCAACGCCTTCGGGCCACCTTAAGTGCAGATGCAAACCAGACGACCTACGAGAAACAAGCTCTACAAGGAGGATGAGTAAGGAACTTTCACCACAGTAGAAGCTAAATGGATTGCAAGAATGAGAGGGTATGACACCTGCCACCGGGACAAGTCTGTGCATGCACGAGAATACCTAGTCGAACAGTCATGCGAAGTTGGAGAGCTGATTTCACGATAAAGATGCCGGGAAGGAGCAGTTCCAAGTAGTTAGTCTGGGTTGTATGTAATGTTTGATGCCTACGGACAAATGAATTTCTCTAAAGTCTACGGACCATGTAATACTTACGCCTACGGGGCTTGTAAGGGTTCCATCTCAGCTCTTGAAATGTGGATTATCAAAAATCAATAAAAATGAAGGCATTCGAGCCATTGGATGAGGATATCCGAAAAAATCAAGCACGACCTTTTAACCGGGTTCGAGTCGGGTTCGAGTCAAGTTCGGGTTGTAGGAAACAATACCCAATTATCAACCAGGTTGGGTTTGGAACCGGGTACCTGAAACCTGAATATAATATAAGTTATTATTATTTTTTAATAAAATTATGAAAATGCCATATTCATATTAAAGGGGTTTACCCTAAAAAACATTTTAAAAATTAGAAATAATATATATAAACAAGTATTTAAATGAGTTTAGGCTTTAAATGAATATTAAAGTTTGGGTTTGTAGTACAGGTTCGGTAATTGATAATCGAGTTTGGTTCGGGTACATGCATTTTAGTGGTACCCCACCCAGCCCTTTTCAATATTAAAAAAGCTTATAAAATAGTGTCGGTCACTGTCTTCCTTTTGGTTTGTTGTTGACACCGCCAGAAATGAGCAACGTGTCGACGCATGTGAATTTTTATTTTTTTTAATAAAACCCAATTTCTATGCGAAGAGTATAAAAAACAATTAAACTATTTTTACGCGGCAGATGAATTGAATATATTTAGATGCATTTTCCCTTTTTTTTGCTTTGAATCATATAAATTTATATATAAAATAATGGAAACTTTCGGTAAAGAATATAATATAATAGGAAAAAAAAGGAGGTTCTCTTATTTTTTGAAAACTGATTTGAAATGAGGCAAAGCCGGAGGAAAATGTTTCATCGCTTCGCGAAAAATTTTCGCCTAAATACTGTTTTATCATAAATGATTTATATATTTTATCTTTTAAATATAAGCATATTATAATTTTTATCATATTTAATACTGTATTAATTTTTCCTTTTTCCAAATATATATATTTTAAACTATTTTCATGAAATTTAAATCAGTATTTTGGATAATTATAATACGAGTAGTCATGACATCATTATTTTTAATCATTTTTAACTTTTTTCTATTGGTGCTAAAGGAACCCTTTCATATTAGATGTATGAATTCCACGAGTTTCATTCAAACTATTTTCTATTAGTGTCAAATTATTTATATATATATAATTTTTCCAATATGAGATTTTAACACAACCCCTAGAATAAACACCATCTAAGCTTTACCTATTAACAATGTGACGAGATGTATTTTTTGTTGGTCCCAAATGGAGTGATGACAAAGACTGGAGGGGAGGTGAATTGTCAATTTTAAATAAATCAGTACTTTAAACTATAATGCGGAATATGGTGAAAGATAAAAATAAACAATTCAATCATAAACAAGAAGTGCAGTCAGAATGAATTGTGTAAACAAAAATAATAAACAAGAGATTTTTATAGTAGTTCTGATCCAAATGATCACATGTTTACTTTTTACACCGATATAGAGAGGTATGATATACTATAAACACTTTTGAATGAGTGCGACAACTCTTTACAGCATTCATTTTTTCTACCTCGAGACACAAACCCTAAATCCTCGTCTTTTACGAGGGCAAATAAAAACTCGGTATTTTACGGGTACAAACACTACTACAGATATGCCTTTTAACAACGCACAAAAAGACTTTTAACATCGTTAAAAAAAATGTTATTGTCATCATCACTGTTAAATGGGGGTCCCCTTTATCAACACTTTCAACAGCGCTGATAAAGGTCCAACCTGATGCAGTGTGTTGTTTGTATAACAGCACAGTGCGGCACATACCTGTAACCTACATGCAAAATATATAATTTTATTGAAATAAATTTTACGTCACGAATACAAAAAAACACACTACTATATACATTTCAAACAATATTTTGTATAATTACATTTACAATTACTATTTAAAAACATTTAAGTACATTAATGTTTCGTCATTTTTGGCACTCGTGATCCCCTCTCAAAAGTGTGTTCATGGTATCAGTTGTCGAACAAATCAGCCCAACTCGAGCAAAAGAATCCATATATATAAGAAAACAAATCTTATGTTAATAATACTATAAAAAAATAAATTAAACATTAATACGAAAGAATACATTAATAAAATGTCAATTTTTAATAAAAATACACTTGAAGTTATACCGGTCACACCGTGCGTCATACTGAGTCGTGGTTGATTCATACACGTCACAAATGAGTTATGGATTGTTGTCCTAAAGTATCAAAACAATGTGAATGCGTTTGCTTGATTTTGAGTATGTTATTTGTTATTTTTACTAAAATTAATGCCAATTTTAAATAATGACACACTTGGAGTTATACCGGTCACACCGTGTGTCAGATTGAAATGTGACTGATTCCCACCCATCACAAATTACTTATGGATCGCTGTCCTAAAGTATCAAAATAATATGAATGCGTTTGTTTGGTTTTCAACATGTCATTTGTGTTTTTTACTAAAATGTCACTTCAAATTGGAAACACGCACTTTGAGTCATACTGGTCGCATCGTGTGTCGGTTTGATATGAGACTGTTTCCTACACCTCACAAATGATTTATGAATCGCTGTCTTAAATTATCAAGACAATCAGAGTGCGTTTGCTTGGTTTTCAGTGAGCGACACACATTTTGAACTAAAAGTTAATTTTAAACTGACAACGAACACTTTGAGTCATATCGATCACACCATACATCGGATTGAGGTGCGATTGATTCCTACACGTCAAAAATGACACATGGATTGTTGTCATAAATTATCAAAACAATATGAATGCATTTGCTTGGTTTTCAGTATGTCATTTGTTTTTTTACTAAATTTAATGTCAATTCTAAATAAAAAAACATACTCGGAGTCATATTGGTCACATCATGCGTCAAATTGAGGTGCAATTGATTCCTACACATCACAAAATGACTTATGGATCGTTGTCATAAATTATCAAAATAATACGAATACGTTTTCTTGGTTTTCAGTATGTCACTTGTTCTTTTTACTAAAATTAATATCAATTTTAAATAAAAAGAGACACTTTGAGTTATACCGATCACACTGTGCATCATATTAAAGCGCAGTTGACTCCTACACATCACAAATGACTTATGAATTATTGTCATAAAGTATCAAAACAATCCGAATGTGTTTGTTCAGTTTTCAGTATGTCACTAGTTCTTTTTACAAAAATTAATGTCAATTTTAAATAAAAAGACACACATAGAGTTATACTGGTCACACTGTGCGTCAAATTGAGGTGGGGTTGATTTCTTCATGTTAGAAATGACTTATGAATCATTTTTCTAAAGTATCAAAACAATCTGAAAGCGTTTGCTCGGTTTTCAGTATGTCACTTGTTCTTTTTACTAAAATTAATGTCAATTTTAAATAAATAGACACACTTGGAATTATATTGGTCACACCGTGCGTCATATTAAAGTACAAATGATTTCTACACATCACTAATGACTTACAGATCATTGTCCTAAAGTATCAAAACAACCTGAATGAGTTTTCTCAGTTTTGAGTACGTCACTTGTGTTTTTTATTAAAATGTCATTTAAAACCAGAAACACTCACTTTGAGTCATATCGGTCACATCATGTGTCAGTTTGATGTGAGACTACTTTCTACATATCAAAAATGACTTTCGTTATCCTAAATTATCAAGACAATCTGAGCACGTTTTCTTGGTTTTCAGCGAGTGACACTTTTTGAACTAAAATGTCAATTTTAAACTGATAAGAGACACTTTGAGTCATACCGGGCACATCATGTATCAGATTGAGGTGTGACTGATTCCTACACATCAAAAAATGACTTCTGGATCATTTTTCTAAAGTATCAAAATAATCCTAATGTGTTTGCTCGGTTTTGAGTATATCAGTTGTCTTTTTTACTAAAATTAATGTCAATTTTAAATAAAAAGACGCATTTGGAGTCATACCGGTCACACAATGCGTCAGATTGAGGTTCAACTAATTCCTACACATCCCAAACAAATTATGGATCGTTTTCCTAAAGTATTAAAACAATTCGAATGTGTTTTCTTGGTTTTGAGTATGTCACTTGTCTTTTTTACTAAAATGTCATTTTAAACTAGAAACATGCACTTTAAGTCATACTGGTCACATCATGTGTTGGTTTGATGTGAGACTGATTCCTACATGTCAAAAATGATTCATGAACAATTTTACAAAATTATCAAGATAATATGAGCGTGTTTTCTCAGTTTCTAGTGAGTGAAACTTTTTGAACTAAAATGTCAATTTTAAACTGATACGTGCATTTTGAATCATACCGAGCACATCGTGTATCATATTGAGGTGAAACTAATTACTATACATCACAAATGAATTATAAACCATTTTCCTAAAGTATCAAAACAATTCAAATACCTTTTCTGAGTTTTAAGTATGTCAGTTGTATTTTTTTTACTAAAAATGATGTCAAATTTAAATAAAAAGACACACTTGGAGTCATACCGGCCACACCGTGCATTGGATTAAAATGTGGATAATTCCTACACATCTCAAATGACTTAGAATTATTTTCCTAAAGTGTCAAAACAATCCAAATGTGTTTGATCAGTTTTGAGTACGTCATCTGTCATTTTTACTAAAACGTCATTTTAAACTGGAAACACACACTTTGAGTCATATTGATCACATAATATGTTGGTTTAATGTGAGACTGGTTCCCACACATCAAAAAATTAATTATGAATCATTTTCATAAATTATCCAGATAATATAAACATGTTTTCTTATTTTTTAGTGAGGGATACTTTTTGAACTAAAATGTCAATTTTAAACTGATAACAGACACTTTGAGTCATACCAGACACATCATGTATTGGATTGAGGTGTAGATGATTCCTGCACATCAAAAATGACTTATGGATCATTTTCTTAAAGTATCAAAACAATACGAATGCGTTCGATTAGTTTAGAGTATGTCAGTTGTCCTTTTTACTAATATTAATGTCAATTTTAAATAAAAAGGCGCACTTGGAGTCATACTGGTCACACCATACATCAGATTGATGTATAGATGATTCCTACACATCCTAAATGACTTATGAATCATTTTCATAAAGTATCAAAACAATCTGAATGTGTTTTCTTAGTTTTGAGTATGCCACTTGTCTTTTTTTACTAAAATGTAATTTTAAACTTGAAACACACACTTTGAGTCATACTGGTCACATCGTGTATCGATTTGATGTGAGACTAATTCCTACATGTCATAAATGACTTATGAATAATTTTCCTAAATTATCAAGATAAAATGAGCGCATTTGATCTTTTTTTAGTGAGTGAAACTTTTTGAATTAAAATGTTAATTTTAAATTGATAATAGATACTTTGAGTCATACCAAACACATTGTGTATCAGATTGAGGTGCGACCGATTCATGCACATAACAAATAACTTATTAATCATTTTAATAAAGTATCAAAACAATCTGAATGTGGTTTATCACTTTTGTGTATGTTAGTTGTCTTTTTTACTAAAATTAATGTCAATTTTAAATAAAAAGAAGCACTTGGAGTCATACCGGTCACATCGTGCGTCAGATTGAGGTGCGACTGATTTCTACACATCCAAAAGTCTAAAAAAATCTAAAATTACAATGTTACCATGATTTCCATTGGATTTCTTTGTCAAACTACCAACACTTCATATCAAGTCGATGTTCTTAGCCGAAAAAAGTTTTTCGGTAAGAACTTCGAATCAATATGCAATGTTGACAATTCAACAAAGAAGAGAAATGGAAAGCATGGTAACATTGGAAAAAGGAAAATGTTACCCCTTTTGTGTCTTGTTTCATATAATTAAAAGAAAAATATGAATTCCAAAGAGATTTGTGAAAAAAATAAATAAGTATTAGATAAAAATTATAAGGAAATTAACTTACAAATAGTAGATAAAATGATGGAAAAATTAATTAAATAAGTAGTAGGAATTCACTTTTTTCATGATGGTTGTATGCATTCTTGACCCATTTCCTAGTTGTAATTATCTCAGTTACAACCTCGAAGTCCAATCTCTCACGAGCATGAGCAACTTCAAACAAACCACCCCAACTCGAACAAAAGAATCCACTCGTATAAGAAAATAATTATTATATGAGTAATACTAAAAAGAAATAAATTAAAAATAAATATGATACAATACATTAATTCTATGGAAAATGATTTTACTGTGTAAATGTCAAGATTACCTCTATGATTGAGCAGAGACAACTTTATTCCTCTTCCTACAAAGGCAGTGGTGAGAACTTGAAGGAAAGTGATAAATGCCAATACTACAGGGGTGAAAAGGTTTTGAGGGAGAAGAAGTCTGTGGAAGTTTTAGTGAAAAAAGGCTTGAAAGATGGATAGAAATATTATAAAACAAAAAAACTCTATAAGTAATAATGAAAATTAAATCAATGTTTCATTATATATTTTTTTAGTAAAATAGATAAAGTATATCGTAACATTACATTTACATCTTCCCAAAGGGTTTCTTTTGTTATAGTCTATTCTTCTATGGAATTGGTAACATCATCATGTTTAAAAGACATTGTTTTCATGAGTAGTCAAACTTTTAATTTAGATTATGTTAATTCATTAGAGAATAAATAATATTATGAGGAAAAACATAGTATATTAAAAAACACTTTTACCTTCTCATTGAACTCTCAGTTGTATCCTCAAAGTCCAATCTCTCACGAGCATGAGAAGCTTCAAACAAACCACCCCAACTCAAACAAATGAATCCACCTATATAAGAAAATAATTCGTATGTGAGTAATACTAAAAATAAATAAATAAAATATAAATATGAAACAATCCATTACTTATATGGAAGTCACATCTTCATGTTATATGTGTACATTCTTCCATTAGGTATGTTGCCTATTCATTTCTAAGAAGATATATATCGTCTTGTAAATATGATTATTTTCAATAGTCATATTAGTATTGAAAAATATAAATACACAAAGGATTAATAAATATTTTAAATGAAATAGTAATTATCTTCGAAAATACCTTTTCGGGGATGCTAGTTTTGTTGATGGAATATGATCTCTCTTATAAATTTAAAAATATAATAACCAAAATCTTTTCCATTTGTTTGTTTCAGACACTGTAAAAATAGTGATAAAATAAGTAATTTGTTTTGATATGTGTTTGAATAGTGAAATATTATTATATATACCCTGATACTTGTCCACTTGTAGATTTTTCAGGCTCCTTGTGCGCATGGGTTGTCCTCATGCCATGAATTTCACAATATTTAAACACCATCCTATCATAACAAATTTCTCATTAAAACATAATATAAAATATATAACTTGAAGTTTAGTTCTAAAATGTTGGATGTAGTGTATTACAAATTGACAAACATCATCATGTGTAGTCGGTTTGTTGGGTATCCATGCAGTGAACCCAGGAAATAAATCTTTAGAATATCCAAATTGACTGCAATGAGTATCCAAAGTTTCCTAAAAAATAAAAAAATGAATAAGTAATGAAATAAATTAAAATAAATTTTATATGATTAAATTATATATATTTTACCCCTACACCATTGGTATTAAGAAGTGTCTGTCATCTGTAAGTTTTCTTTCAAACGATTTGGCCAGTTTTGCCACTATTTCATCTATTATTTTTTATTCCATTTCTTTTTTTTCTATAGAAGTGATGTGAGGACTAATGAGTCCAAATTTATGTTCATGGGGAAATCCCTTCAATTGGTATTCATATATATTCCTGTAAAAAATATGAAATTTATTTATTCATAATTAACATAGCATAACATCTATTGGAAAAACAAATCACGGAAAAACACCTCATGTATACATTTAAAAAACTAAGACTCCTAGCTATTTATACTTGAGGATTTAATTTACATTTTAAAGATCAATGTAGTCTGTAGTGGTCTCTCTGTATATTTGTTATTCAAAATCAACTATGGGATTCCTACCATTTTTTAACTTTGTATCCGCTTGAACCTTCAATGTCAGTAAATGCAGATATTGAACGGTCGAGGTAATGGTGATTTTGGAAGATCCTTTTGATCGGTTGGTTGATCCTTTAGATGGTTTTGAGTCAACCTGTAAGAACCATGATCTTCTTTCCAGGTATGTCTTTATTTTCTGGTTGTTTTTGAGAAAAAGAAGAGTTTCTAGAAATTTCAGGAGTACACGCTGTGTACTTATATGTACACGCTGTGTACTAGGTTACCGTGGGTAGATGTGTGTTGGCCGTGTAACGGCCAAGCACATGGCCGTGTGTGGTGACCTGGAGACCTCCTAAGGCAAGTACACACCATGTACTTCTAAAGTACATGATGTGTACTTTCTTTTTTATTTCATTAAACGGACTGGGGTCGCGTCTAATGAACAGAACCATCTTCTTCTCAACCTATCTCATCCAGGAGCATCCGTACGGCCGCAAATCTTCACTGATCCCCCAACTCGCTGTCCATTCTTCGATTCAACCTCCGTTAATTGTGTTGGAATCATATCAGTGAGTTCTTCTTTCTTCTTGAACTTCATCTCTTGATTTCTCCTCTTTCACGAGATATCCTCGGGTAAATTTTTTTAGTGTTTTTATATATCCACAATGTTCTAGGGCGATTCAAGGCCTAAGATTCATGTATATCATTCATATAATGCTGAGGTAGGTGGTTTGTGCCTTTCCGTAGTTAGTCTTTGAGTTATATGTGCAAAAGTTCCCAATACCCTTGTTCGGGGTATTGCGTGTTTATGGTTTTTAGCCTGATTTTTCTTGCTATTGCCTTGTGTGCTTGAGTAGAGGATTTATGATTGTGTTTAGGGTTAATTTCCATGATATGGATGTGTTTTCCCATGCTTGTTTGATTTTGACCGTTTGGTCTATCCTTGCCTATTAGGCTATTGTTTTCCATTCCTAGTGTTGTTAGGATGGAGTGACTATTTATTTGATATGCTGTACAATGCCTTGTATCTATTTTAACCAAGTAGTACTTTGAGGTTTACATTGGTTACTGATTATCGTTTGTGCATGACTTCTTTACACGGGGCTGCAGGAACCTGGTGTAGTGAGACCATAGGGGAAATTGACATTGAGGGATTTCCCAGAGTGTCTGTTATAATTATCACACTACAAGACCATAGGGGGGATTGACATTGAGTGCTCCCTCAGAGTGTCTATAGTTATGTTACAAGACCACAAAAGAAATTGATGTTGAGTGGTTCCTCAGAGTGTCTATAGTTTACTGTTAAAAGACTATAGGGGGAATTGACAGTGAGTGCTTCCTCAAAGAGTCTTTGATTACACATGACTATAGGGGGAATTGACGATGAGTGCTTCCTCAGAGAGTATTTTTTATATCTTCTCTTATAGATGAACTAGAGGGAATAGGTTGTGAGAAATTTTCCATAGGGTTGCTTGTATTTGTTTTGGTTGGTTAAATTTTTAGAAGCAAATGTTTGTAAATGAAATTGTAGGGCTGTTTACTTTGAGTACTTCCTTGATTATTGCTTCATTTGTTTATTGCCTGCCATATATATTCACTGACTATTAGACACAAATATTTGGGTGGTTGCCTACTGGGATTTGTCTCACACCCTATTTGGGTCATTCTTTTGGGCCCAAACAAATGATATTGCTACAGGTATAGATAAGGGTAAGCGCCCTTCTACTTCAAGTACTTGATTGCTGTGAAGTTGAGGAGCATGGGACCAAGCTGAGGCTTGCAATGCTGTTATAGATTATTCGTTTTCTTTGTACTTTGGTTTAGTAATGTATTACAGAATTGTGACTTGTTTGACTACTTTATTAGACATATGTATCATGCATCGTTTATATATGTTCTCCAGTTATTTATTTCCTTCAGTCTTCTGCTGTCTACTGTTATATGGTATTATTATTACTTCTGCTGTTGTTATTTGTTTATTTCCACTGCGTTACTCTGCCAATGAGGGAATAGTTTCTCCACTATCACACCCAAGGCCCTCGCTGCTAGTCGGCAGCCTCTGGCATTCGGGGAAATGCACTTGAGGCCATGTGACCAACCAGGTACGGGGAACCTCTGGGAGGCTTCCAGAACTGGGACGTTACAAAGTGGCATTAGAGGATTCTTTTCTTCTTGACTTACTGTTTGGAGCCTATAGCCAGTGATAGTAAGGAATAAGTAGTTGGTAATAAGCTGTGCCTGAGATTAGCTAACCTGTGTACTGGGAAAAGCCAATTTACCTCATTAATTGCAATTTTTCTGGTTTTGCAATTTTACAGTTGGTTTGATTTCACCGTTGGGTGATTCACATGCTTTGTGCTGTTATCGTTGATAATATTGAGGTTCTATTTCTGTTTCAACCTGATTAAATGAGGGCATGACATCTCATGCATCATATAGGCACTTGCTACAAATCACATATCATGAATTTCTGTCATTCCATTTAGGGTGTATTAGCAATTCCATGTTGTTGTGATAGATGTTGTGCTAGATATGCATGATGTTGTGATAGATTCCTTGATAGAATACCTAATTTTTGATAGGGTATTAAATTGTGTAAGGTTTCATTTGAATGAATGCCAAACTTTGGTTCTTGAGGTGTTATGGGCCCTCATGGACCATAATTTGGTGGATCATTGCTTGTTATGCTTTTATATGACATGTATGAGATGCCATGATTTGATTCGTGGGGAGTATGGGCCCTCATAGATCGAAATTTGGCACTTTAATATTTTTTAGTGTTTTCAGGGGTTCTAGAGTAGTTTCTGAGGCTTACTATCTAGAAAAAACCAGAATACATGGCGTGTAGTGATGAATACACTCCATTTTTCCTTCTATTTAGGAATGAACTGTTTTTCTTAAGTACACGCTGTGTGCTGTATGTACACACCGTGTAGTCTCTAACCATGTCACTGGCTGTGTGGGTAGAGACACGAGGTTGGTAAATCTTTGGTGGGACATGCCATGTACTGGATGTACATGTCGTGTTGTATAGACCATGTGTTCACCCGTGTGACTAATGACACGAATGGATAAAACTTAGGTTATACACGCAGTGTAAAGCTTGAACACACCGTGTAGTATAACCCTTGTATCCGGATGTGTAAAGAACAACACAGAGCAGTGGAAATCCTTTTAGTACACGCCGTGTCTGGCATAAACACGTCATGTAGAGTCATCTGTGTGTCCAACCATGTGACTAACAACATGAGCAGTTGAAACCTAATCCGTACATGCCATGTCTGGCATAAATATGACATGTAGTCCTGTCCTAGGAGAACCGTGTGGGTTAGTCATATAGAAGAACTCAGGTAGGGGAACACGATTCAAGTACATGCCATGTCTTGGAGAAACATATCGTGTATATGGTGTGTTACATGACTAGTTTTGGAATAAGTACACACCCATGTGGAGGCTTGAAGGAACACGCCGTGTAAGAGTTATACACACCGTGTATCCATGTTTTGAAAAACTTGAATGATTTCTTTCTCCTATTCCTTTCTTGTACTTATAAGTTTCAGTCCTTGATAAATCTTGATCCTTAGGTGTGATATTGACCTTGCAGAGTCATGCCACCAAGACGTCCTCTGATAGTACGCCAGATACAAGGTAGTGATCAGACACCAGACATGGATGATCAGGGACTACTAGCGGATCCTCCTGTAGTACCAGTCTTGGCACCAACCATCATTCCAGACACCGATGCTGATGCATAGTTCCGAGAGGGCTTTGTGAGGTTCATGCATACCTTCTAAGGAGCACCGCATCCTGCCCCATCAATGGAATAATTGACATGGGTCTTTCAGAATAAACATCCTCCCACTTTCTCAGGGGATGGAGTACCCCATGCTGTAGAGTCATGGATAGAAGCCATGCTTATGATCTTCGAGCATTTGGAGACGCCTCCAGAGAGGAGGGTCAAGCTCGCTACGTATATGCTTAGAGATTCTTCCAAGAGATGGCGGGACGTGATCTCATAGGCGGGATGCCAACAGGTTATAACTTGGGAGGAGTTTCAGCATACCTTCTATGATTACTTATACCCGGATACTTTTAGGGCCGATCGAGCCTGAGAGTTCATGAGTTTGGAGCAGGGTACTCTTTTAGTTATGGAGTATTCTTTTCACTTCACAGAGCTGCAAAACTTTACACCCCTATTAGGGGGAGATGAGTTATTCCTAGAAAGGAAGTTTGAGGATGGTCTCAGGAAAGACATTCGGGCTCAGGTGAACACCTTCAGATTGAATTCCATCACTTATATAGTCAACCAGACGCTGATCACGGAGTGCAACCTGAGGGATTCTGGAGCTGTGGGCCAGGGTGGTTCAACATCCAAAGTTGGTACTTCTCCGACTAATAGTAGGAATCACCGCAAAGAGTCTACATGTGGAGATCTGAGTAGGAAAGATGCACCTTCAGGTAGCCAGGTGGTATGCTACCAGTGTGGGAAAGCTGGGAATACGAGGCCTCATTGCCCGAGAGACCCAGTCGAGTGCTGATCTTGCAGAAAGATGAGCCATATTCAGTGCTTCTGTCAGTTCTTCTCACCACCAGTGGGTGACAGGGGTTCTTATATGACTCCTCATTCAGAGAAACACCACCAGTTTCTCATCAGTCTAGGAAATGGAGTTCTTCCAGTCATTTAGGCTGAGGTGGAGGTCATGTCCATGGTGGCCAGATGTAGGGTTTTTGACAGCCACAGGGTAGATCTGCTCAGGGATCTCAATCAGCTTCATAGGGTTGCAATATAGGTCAGGCTTTTGCGATGGAGTAGACCCATCAGGAGCAGGATCCCGTACCCTCTACAGTTCGAGGTACGATCCTAGTTGCATCAATTTTAGCTTCTGCGCTTTTCAATATAGGGGCTTCCCATAGATTTATATATATTACTATTGTGGAGAGCCTTGGGCTCTGTATCTTTTCTTCTGCTGATATCTTGAAGCTAGACACTCTGTTGGGGACAACAACGACTAGTGTACGTCAGTGCAAGGAGTTCCCTCTCGAGGTTGGTGGATGTCACTTCTTATGGGAACTTTATGTCCTAGAGATGATAGGTTATGATTTCATTCTCAGAATGGACTGGTTAGTTCCCTTACAGGCTGTTGTCGACTGCTATCATCATAGGGTGAGTTTCACATCACCAAAGGGTAGATCATTTCTTCATAAGGGTGAATGAGATGTCTAGGCGAGTAGAGCAGGACCCGAGCATCATGGGTTGGGAGGAGTTACAGCCCAGATTTCCAGTCTATATCTGGATGAATAGGGGACTTCAAAGTTTGACTTTCCTCTAGTGTTTTATCATTTTAGGGATGTATTTCTAGAGGACTTTTTAGGTTTTCCTATAGAGCGATAGGTGGAATTTTCTATTGAGCTTGTGCTAGGAGTGGCGCCAGTGTCCATTCCTCCTTATAGGATGGCTACACTAGAGTTATAGGAGCTCAAGAAGTAGTTGGAGGAGTTGCAGGAAAAGGGTTTCATCTGACCCAATACTTCTTCTTGGGGTTCAACTATCCTATTTGTGAAAAAGGCAGACAATACCCTTAGACTTTGTGTGGATTATCAGAAGTTGAACCAGTTGACGATCAAGAACCGATATCCCTTACCAAGGATTAATGATCTCTTTGATTAGCTTCGAGGAGCCCGGGTGTTCTCAAAGATTGACTTGAGATCTGGTTACCATCAGTTGCGCGTTAGACCATCTGATATACCTCTTACAGCCTTTTGGAGCAGGTATGGTCTATACGAATATGTAGTTATGCCGTTCAGTCTCACGAACTCGCCTGTTGTTTTCATGGAACTGATGAACCGAGTGTTCCATCCATACTTGTATTCTTTCATGGTGGTTTTCATGGAAAATATCTTGGTGTACTCTCACACTCGACATGACCATGCCACATATCTTGAGATCTTTTTGAGCACACTAAGAGATCATTGGTTATATGCTAAGCTCTCAAAATGCCACTTTTGGATGGACCAAATTCACTTCTTGGATCATGTTATCTCAGAGACATGAGTATCAGTAGACCTAGAGAAAGTGAAAGAAGTACTTTCCTAGGAGCAGCTGAAGAACGTATTTGAGGTACAGAGTTTTCTAGGGATGGTGGGATACTATAAGCGTTTTATAAATGACTTCTCATGCTTAGCAGCGCCATTAACAGGCCTAACTAAGAAGGGTGTAAAGTACTTGTGGTCAGACTCTTGTGAGTCAGCCTTTCAGGAGCTGAAAGGGAGGTTGACTTCAGCACTGATACTAATATTTCCAGAGCTGGGAAAGAGCTATATTGTGTACTGTTATGCATCAAGTATCGGGCTAGGAGTAGTGCTTATGAAGGGAGAAGGGGTTGTTACGTATGGGTATAAATAGTTGAGGCTACATGAGAGGAACTACCTAACACACGATCTCGAGTTGGCTATTATTGTTCATGCTTTATGCTGTTGGAGACATTATCTGTTGGGAGAGCATTTTGTGGTTTTCACCGACCACAAAATTCTCAAGTATATCTTTACGCAGTGCGATCTAAGTCTGAGACAGTGAAGGTGGGTCGAGTACCTTCAGTCCTTTGACATTGAGCTTGCCTACACGCCTAGGTAAGAAAATGTTGTGGTTGATGCGTTGAGTAAGAGGACTTAGATACAGGCAGTTCAGGAGGCCAGCAGTGAGTGGTAGCTTATGTATTTTTTCTCTGAGATTCATTTGGAGGTGCACAATAAAAAAGGGTAAACTTTCCTTTCTTCTGTAGCTGTTACCTCTACTCTACTTGATCGAGTGAGAATGAGGAAACTATTAGATTCTGAAGGACTATTCCTATGGGAGAGTATGACAGGATATAACACTATTCTGGGATGGACCGTAGGCGAGGATGAGATCTTACGTTTCCATGGGCGTGTATGGGTGTCAGCAGACATGCACAAGGAACTGATGCGGGACTTTTAGTCCTCAGTTTGGGCAGTTCATCCTGGTATCACCAAGATGTATCGATATCTGAACCATCAGTATTGGTGGCCCATTATGAAGAGAGATGTTGCTGTTTTTTTCATGAGGTGTTCCACCTGTCAGCAGGTGAAGGCAGAGCATCAGCAACCAACATGGCTTTTGCAGCAGTTACCCATTCCCGAGTGGAAGTGGAATGATGTCGTGATGGACTTCGTGATAGGTTTAACGAGTTCACCTCGAGGGAATGACGCGGTTTGGGTTGTCATTGACAGACTCACAAAGGTTTCTAACTTCTTGCCGATCAAGGAGACCTTCAGTGTTGATGAGATGAGAAAGTTGTACATCCGAGAGATTGTACGTTTACATGGAGTTCCAAACTCCATTATTTCATATAGGGATGCAAGTTTTACTTCTCAGGTCTGTTAAGGACTACAGAAGGCTTTAGGTACATAGGTACTTCTGAGTATAGCTTACTACCCCCAGACAAATGGCCAGTCTGAGCGTACAATTTAGGTGCTAAAGGACATGCTTCGAGCATGCATCCTAGATTTTAGAGGTTCTTGGGATAAGCACATAACTCTTGTGGATTTTGTCTACAATAATAGTTTTCAAGAAACTATTCAGATGACACCTTATGAGGCTTTGTACGGTAGGCCATGCCAATCACCCCTATGTTGGCTAGAGGCAGGAGAGACAGCTATGCTGGGACCTAGTCTTGTTCAAAAGACCATGGAGCAGATAGAGTTGTGCAGTCATGTCAGAAGTCTTATGCTGATTGACGTAGACGACCTCTGGAGTTTGAGGTCGGAGACCAGGTTTTCCTACGTGTCACACTGAGGTTGGGATACAAGAGGATTATGAGACAAGGTAAGCTTTCACCATGGTATGTCGAGCCATATGAGGTGTTGGAGAGAGTCGGTCCAGTTGCCTATCGGTTATAGTTACCTCAGAGGTACCGGGCTATGCATGATGTCTTCCATGTTTCACAGCTCTGAAGTTACTTCTCAGACCCGTCTCATGTTTTCCAACCTGAGGAGGTCGAGTTAGAGGTGGACGCCTCATTTGAGGAGCATCCTATCCATATTGTTGATCGAAGTAAGAAGGTTCTCCGTGGCCGGTCAGTTCCTATGGTACGAGTGCTATGGCAGCACGGGTGAGTGTATGACGAGACCTGGGAGAGGGAGGCTGATGTACAATCATAGTGGCTAGAGCTGTTCGAGATTTCTTCTTCTACACCACCTGCTAGGGAAATTCAATGACGAATTTCTTTAAGGGGAGAAGTTTGTAAGAACTCGGATCTTCTTTCCCGGTATGTCTTTATTTTCTGGTTGTTTTTGAGAAAAATAGGAGTTTCTGGAAATTTTAGGAGTACACGCCATGTACTAGGTTACCACAGGTAGCTGTGTGCTGGCCGTGTAACGACCGAGCACATGGCCATGTGTGGTGACCTGGAGACCACCTAAAGTGGGGGCCGACTAAGGCAAGTACATGCCGTGTACTTCCAAAGTACACGCCATATACTTTCTTTTTATTTCATTAAACAGACCGGGGTCACATATAATGGATAAAACCATCTTCTTCTCGACCTATCTCATCCAAGAGCATCTGTACGGCTGTGAATCTTCACCGAGCCCCTGACTTGCCATCCTTTCTCCGATTCGACCTCCGTCAGTTGCATTGGAATCGTATCAGTGAGTTCTTCTTTCTTCTTGAACTTCATATATTGATTTCTCCTCTTTCACGAGATATCCTCGGGTGAAAGTTTTTATTGTTTTTGTAGATCCACTACATTATAGGGTGATTCAAGGCCTGAGGTTCACATATATCATTCATAAAACACTGAGGTAGGTGGTTTATACCTTTCCGTAGTTAGTCTTTGAGTTATATATGCAAAAGTGCCCAATACCCTTGTTCGGGGTATTGCGTGTTTATGGTTTTTAGCCTAATTTTGCCTGCTATTGCCTTTTGTACTTAAGTAGAGGATTTATGATTGTGTTTAGGGTTAATTTCCATGATATGGACGTGTTTTCCCATGATTGTTTGATTTTGACCGTTTGGTCTAGCCTTGCCTATTAGGCTATTGTTTTCCATTCCTAGTGTTGTTAGGATAGAGTGACTATTTATCTGATATGCTATGCCATGCCTTGTATCTATTTTATCCAAGTAGTACTTTGAAATTTACCTTGGCTACTGATTATCATTTGTGCATGACTTCTTTACATGGGGCTGCGGGGAACCTGATGTAGTGAGACCATAGGGGAAATTGACGTTGAGGGCTTTCCTAGAGTGTCTGTTATAATTATCACACTGCGAGACCATAGGGGGGATTGATGTTGAGTGCTCCCTCAGAGTCTCTATTGTTACATTACGAGACCACAAGATGAATTGACGTTGAGTGATTCCTAAACATGTCTGTAGTTTACCATTAAAAGACTATAGAGGGAATTGACAGTGAGTGCTTCCTCATAGAGTCTTTGATTACACATGACTATAGGGGGAATTTACGATGAGTTATTCCTTAGAGAGTATTTTTTATATCTTCTCTTGTAGCTGAACCAAAGGGAATATATTGTGAGAACTTTTCTATAGGGTTTATTGTATTTTTTTTGGTTGGTTAAATTGTTAGAAGAAAATGTTTGTAAATTAAACTGTAGGACTGTTTACTTGGAGTACTTCCTTGCTTATTTCTTCATTTGTTTATTGCCTGCCATATATATTCACTGACTGTTAGGCATAGATCTTTGGGTGGTTGCCTACTAAGATTTATCTCACACCCTATTTGGGTCCAAATAGATTATATTTCTATAGGTATAGATAAGGGAAAACACCCTTCTACTTCTGGCACTTGATTGCTGTGGAGTTGGGGAGCATAGGACCAAACTGAGGCTTGCAATGCTGTTGGAGATTATTCATTTTCTTTGTACTTTGGTTTAGTACTTTATTCCATAATTTTGACTTGTTTGGATACTTTCTTAGACATATGTATCATGCATCATTTATATATGTGCTCCAGTTATTTATTTCCTTCAGTCTTCTACTATCTATTGTTGTATGGTATTATTATTGCTTCTTCTGTTGTTATTTGTTTATTTCCACTGCGTTACTCTGCTACTGAGGGCATAGTCTCCCCACTATCACACCCAAGGCCCTCGCTACTAGTCGGAAGCCTCTGGAATTTAAGGAAATGCACTTGAGGCCATGTGACCAATCAGGTATAGGGCACCTCTAGGCATCTTATAGAACTAGGATGTTACACAACCTTTAATTTAAACCCTTCCCTTTATCCATTTATAATAACATTCATCGGTTCAAATCTTTTTTCATTAATTGTTAAATGTTTAGCATGAAAAATAAATTTGAAATGAATACCTCCTTGTCAATATGTTTTTTTACATGATCTCATAACCATGCTATGAATGTTTTAATAGCTTATTCGAACATATGAATATTTGCATCATCAAGTGGAATAGGTAAGTTAATGGTCAACTCATGAGATATGGTAATCCCCACTCTCACATAACCTGTTGGAAGTGGTTTTTTGTATATATAGTCTTCTTAGATATTAAACCTGGTAGCCCTCACAACAAGGTGGTGAGTGGTTGTTGATAGATATAAATCATAGTAATTTTCACCCTATAGAATATCAGTACAGAAAAAATATCATTATTTGTATAATTTACATTTCATAGAAAAAATTATTAGAATATTTATTACCTCATCTAAGAAATATATTTTAAGGAAATGGATTTCCTCAAAGCTGGTGGGGGTTGGGAGGGAGCTTCACACAATGGTTGTTATTGAGTTGTTTCTTCTCTTTTCTTCCCCCATATAATTTTATAGCAACTCAGAGTACCAATGAAATTTTTCTTCAGAGACATATAATCTTGATTTCATCTCTTTAATTTCTTTATCTTTATCCTCATGTTGTTTTATTTTCTCAAAACATATTCTGGGTGTCACCCCAAAACCATCTCCTCTGATGTGACCATAATGTTCTATCTGCTTCAAGGCCACTAATACCAGGTGTTCATCCGATACAGCTGCTGATGATTCCCATGTCTAAGTTGGATTAAAAATATAGGAAAATAATTAATCATTGTTATGTAATAATGATTTAAATCAAAACAAATTTTTATCATGTCATACTTATACATGCTTCCCACACTTTTTCTGTGTTTTCATCTATTAGTATCCCATATTTATTTACACACGTCTCCTTCTATAGCACATGATATTTGATGAATGTGGATTTGGATTTGGATTCATCAATTTACATATAAATATAGGAACATAATTATGTTGTTATTTCATGTCACATAAAACTATTATGATATATTTAAAATATGTACCATTTTTTTTCAAGTGAAGCATACCCCCTCCTTGATTACGGTAGGGGTACGCTGGTTTTGTTTCCCATTCCTTATTTTCGTTACTCAGTTTTTGTTTAATAATTAAAAAATTCTCAATCAAATTGATGAATACACGTATTATCAAAAAATGTATCACCAATCTCAATGTACCTAAAAATATATCTCTGCACGATGACCAATAAACACATATTACACTTCTTGGCTTATCAGGCGCGCATACATAAGTGATGGGGGTGGGTTTATTTTTCCTTCAACATCTTTAAGATGAAATCTCGTTAGAATTGTCCAAAAGACTCTATGAATCCTTATAGTAAGAATTAATACATATTTCTTGTGGGATTCATCTACTATAAATTCACTTTGTAAAGGATGATGAAGAGTAAGTCAATGTTTCATTATTTTATTTTTTAGTAAAATAATGAAATGATATCACGATGTTACTGTATTCTCTTCCCAAATCAGTGTCTTAAGCATGAGAAGAACATGATGCCACAAATATACATCAATTGACATGAGTTACTGAGTGATGAGATCGATGTAACTACTAAACATGGCCTTGTTGGGGTTAATAGAATGGCCATGTTCATTCCATCTAAACTTAAATTTGATACCTTTGCTTTTCACCTTAATAATTTTTACTAACACCATCATGCTACGGTGCTCCTATTTTTTCTACAACATTGGTTCTTCACCGTCTACCATTTCCTCATATTCAACATCATCAATATGTTGTTCCTATGGATTGGTAGCATCCACATGTGCATAAGGTCATTGTTCTTTATTAAAAATGGAATCCCATGAGAGTGGGATTTTCGAACCCTCCACTCCAAGGAACCCCCTCCCCACAAAGAGGTCATAATTCTCCACCTGGGAAGAAGATGTTGCCAACCGAGATGATAGAGCATACCATGGGGTAACACCTCAATCAATGATGGTTCAATATAGAAATCCATCAGCCAGGTGAAGTGCGCCCATTCTACCCACCCGGTGAGACACCGGGTGACCTGACAAGATGAGTGGTATATGGGAGTCAGAAATTCCCCCAAGAGTGGGCTCCCAGGAATTGAACCCCAGACCTCACTGAACACCATTGATATGGTCCTCGACTCTACAACACTATGCCAACACTGAAGTGGTAAAAAAACATAATGTTCCTCTACATTGGGAGAAACAATAGGTTTAGAAACCTGGGTGCAACAACAGGTTTAGAAACTTGATGTTCCTCAGGATTAGGAGCATCAAAATGTTCAGAAGTCATTATCTACAAAATTGGTTTAATATTTAATTTAAATTACACAAATTTACCAGTGAACAGATAATAACATGAGGTAATATAATTTATATTACATGAATAAGGTAATTGTTCCTCTACATTGGGAGCAACAAAAGGTCTAGAAACCTGATGTTCCTCAGGATTAGAAGAATCAACACGTGTAGACGTCATTATCTACAAAATTGGTTTAACATTTAATTTAAATTACATAAATGCTGTTGTGAATAAATAATAATATGAGGTAACATAATTCATATTAAAAAATATAACCTAATTATTGAACTCTATATTTTTTTTAAATATTGAAGGGATTTGACCCCTCTATTGAGTATCCAAATACCATCATTGTGGTCTCATCTGACGTATAAAACCCAGTCTATATTGGGACTGATGTGAAATGATTTCAATATCCCAATGAAAGGTTCATCCTTGGTTGAATTTTCATATGACCCTTCAGTGGTTTTAGTCGATAATAGAACAATTGATCACTTTCGATTTTCCGGATCTGGAACATAAAATACTTGTAATACCTATGATGACATTATAAACGATTCATCTTTGTACCCATCCTTACTGAAATATACTTTCACGAATCCCAATTTATCTATTTTAACAACACTCCTGTTATCAACCCACTTTTATTGAAAAATTGTCACTTGGAATGTTTTATAATCCAACTACCATATTTTTTTGATGATTCCAAAGTATGAAATATTTTCATAAATTGGATTTCTATCCTTAATATTAGAAACATGCATCACTTCATCCAAAAGTGTAACTCCACTATTTTGTATGGTACTACCTTCATCATATTCATTTGAATAGAATGTATAACCATTAATTACATAACCATTGTAAGATAATACATACACACTTAGTCCTATGACTAGCCATTGAAGTCGTTCTGAAATTGAATCTGGATTTTCATCTGACTCCTTAAAAACATGGTCTCAAAACCATCTTATAAACTATTGATTATATGTATTTGATATCCAACTTTCAACCCTTAATGGATTCAAATGCCCAAAAATTTATTTATGGGTTTCAATATATTGGGAAACCTCTAAAACATTATGCAATACATAAAGTTGGGCCCACTCCTGGTCTATAATATTGATTGTGACAACATATCTCCTAGAAATTACTTCACACACAATCCACCCAGTGTAATGGGATTTTGGTACACCGATGATTTCCACACCAGATAAGTAGTCGGTACATAATTCAATGACTTCCTCAAAAATATATCAGTCCTAAATATAACCCTCTAGACAACTTCAATTTTTGAAATACCCTTTCAAAATATTCATATACCATTAAATGGGGTACATCCATAAATAATATACATGACCATATAGTCAAATATCTCTCACCAAGTGAACCATCATATCAAAGAATGTAGTCAGGAATAACATTTCAAATTCACATAATATGACGAAAATTTCCTTTTCCATAGTTAGAAATTCCACTGGGTCTATAACTTTGCTGCATATATCTTTGGAAAAGAAATAGATCTTGGTTAATTCATGATATAAATTCTTGAAAAAAATCCACTATAAAGCTACATAAATTAGATCTTACATCAAAACATGATAGTCATGTGATTTCAAACCCATTAACTTTAAATCAGTCATTGAAACTATATTTTTTATATTCGATGAATACCCCTATGGAACATTTAAATTATTCAAGAAGTTGAAAAATAGATATCTCTCCTATCTAGAAAGATTGTAAGTAGCTGGAGGAAAAAAGGTTCATTTTCACCCTTCACTGGCCCCAACTCTTCCCATATTATCATGTCAATCATGACCATCCTATACTTAATTCCATCCTTTGTTTTTATGGGTGCATTTAGTAATGTGCCAATGAAACTATCATATATATATATATATATATATATATATATATATATTCAAAATTAAAAACATCAAAAAAATGTGTGATATACAAACAATTCTAGTATGATAATTCAAAAACAACTGACCACTTTTTCCAATCAGTTTTTGTAAGGTTTTTCGAAAAAGGTTTACCAAAAGCAATTTCCATATCTTTTACTTTCTCAAACAACTAATCACATTTTATTAGAGATGGTGTTGTACATTCTTCTAAACTTTTATCGAATGATTTTGTCTAAGATCAGTACTTATTTCATCAGGGTAGAAACATGTGATGTCCTAGAAACAGTATTTAATGAATGTTTCAACCTAATTGACTGTATACCTTGTTCGAAAATTAGACACCCTTGAGTTCCTTTAATGCTATATCCTAAAAAATTTATATAAGTAGGAAAGTAATTTATTATCCCATATAATATGGCTCTCAATGTGAAATATTAATTTCTGTAAGAATCATACAACATAACACCCAAATACCACAATAATTTCAAAATTTTGATCAATGGATCCAAATAAACATCAATTTCATTACTTGGTTGTTTTGGTCCTGATATAAGCCTAGATAACATAATGTATTTTCTTTTCATGCATAACCACAGTGGAAAGTTATAATTTACCAATATAACTGGCCATGTATTATGAGTGCTTCTTTAAAAACCAAAAGGATTCACTCAATTTGTAGATAATGCAAGATGAAGGTTTCTCAGCTCGTTTCTAAATTCAGGATACTCATGATCAATTATCTTTCACTGAGGAGATTCTGTCAGGTTTCAAAGTTTTCCATCTTTATTTCTTGTATCTACGTGGAATATCAATTATCTTATAGTCTCATCACTTACATATAGGCTCCTAAACCTTGGAATGATTAGAAAGTACCATTCAACTTTCACAGGACCCGATTCATCTTTTTTGTATCGAGAAACACCACACTTTGGGAATTATTTAAGTGATTTTTGGTCCTTGTGAAGAATTATACAATCATTTGGGCATGCATGTATTCATTTAGAGATCATACCCACTAAACATCGCATTTTTTTAGTATCATATGTTAGGAGAGGGAGCTAATTATCTTATAGGATATTATCATTCAAGAGAGAAAGTAGTTCAGTAAAACTGGAATCACTCCATCCATTGTCAGCTTTTAAATTATATAACTTCAATATGGATGAAAATTCTTTATATTTAGTGCAACTAACATACAATGAAATCCTTTCACAACTCTTTAACTTCTAAAACAATTTTGGGAAATCATGAAGTTCATCTTCAACAATCATTTTCATTTTCTCAATATGATATTAATTATCATTCAAACCCATAATCACATTCTCAATATGATCTTCTTCATTTTCTACACTTGTAATCATATCAGATGATCCATAAAACACAATGTTATCCCAGTCACTAGCTACATTCTCTTTTTCCCTATGTTTACTCCAAAATTTATAACTTCGATAAATTCTATGACAGATCAAGTGTTCTTCCAACTCCTCTGGACTAATTAGTATTGAATAACAATAACATAAACACAGAAAAAGAATTTGAGAAGGGTCATATGCATGATCTTTTGAAAACTTGATGAACTCTTTCACTCCATATTTATATTCTTTTATCATATGATTGGAATCCATCCATTATATATTCATATCCATCCTATTTGATTCAGTAATATTAATATTTAAGAAAATAAACACAAAATATATTCAATTGAATATGGATCTCATGAATTTTCTAAAAGAAAATGGAAAGAATGAAAAATAGTTTATCACCCCACATGATAAAAAAAACTTATTGAAGGAAATTTGTAAATATAATAGAGGATATTTCACTTTTAAAAACTATTTTCACTTTAATTTAATGGTTTAGAAAACACTAAAATTATAGTGAAGAATTTTGGATCAAATGATGTTCTCTTTGTTGATGGATTGAGGAACAAACCCTTGACAATTTCTCAAAATTTTGACAATGGGAATGAAAATATTTTAAGGTAGAATAAACGAGTCATTAGAAGATTAAATGATAGAACTATCATCATGAAGGATTAGTGATCAATTAATAATTTATTTCACATTTTTAATTATCAAAACCCTTTTTGTATGAGTATAAATGAAATATAAAATCACATTTACATTATAAAAAACCGATAAAATATGACTAATGAATGTAATAATGGAAAAATAAAATATAGAAGTATATAAAATTATAAAAGTACATATATATAAAATAAAAGTATACAAATTAAAAGTATACATAAAAGTATACATAATTTAAAAACGAGTCATTATAAAAGTACATATATATTATAAAAATATACATAATTTATAGAAGTATATAATTTTACAAATTTATAAAAGTATAAAATTATAACATATAAAAGTAAAATTTATGAAAGTATAAAAGTATACAATTATTTGATTTTAGTCCATTGATGAAATGATCGATCTTGATTTTAGGGTTAATAGAAAAACTCTAGGCGTACCTTGCGAGTCTCATGAGGTTTCATTTATAGGTATCAATGGATTCAAACTACTTTATTTTAAAAAAATCTCTCTCCATTTTGTTGTGAGTTGGTCGGGGAAAATATTTGGGGAAGAATATTTCCTTAAAAACCTCCCATTTCATACTATAAACTTCTTCATTTTTCATTATATTCATAATCAGCACCAACCATCTATCTACTTCACCTTCCAAATTCTAAATGGCTATCCATTTCTTCAAAACTAATTGATCAGAGGAACCCAAATAGTTAGAGGGAATTACAGCATGAATGAATCCATGGTGAGTTGTTTCATCCTTAACATGTGTGGGAGCTTGAAATAATTCATATTATTATTCATTTATTAAGAATGTTGAGTAAGTATTATCATGATATTTTTCACACCATCTATCTTCCCATTTAGCTTCCTATTGGGACAATCACCTCATTGTCCATCGCACCCATTGTTATATTGGTTCCTCCTAGGTTTATCCCTTACTAAAATCAAAAGTGTGAATCACGAGTAATAAAAAATAATATCAGAAAAGAAAAACTACGTGAAAATTCAAAATCATGATGTCTTAACATTGGACACATTTATTTTATCCTATATTACTTTCAGTTCAACCCTAGGTGGATTAAAGACATATGACAATAATTATGAGCCCTCGAACATTACACAAACATGTGGCATAACTTAGAAATGTGACGTAGAAAATGTGACACATACATACTCATAGAAAATCATAGCATATGTCAAGTTTATCTAGGAATACCATAATAACATAGTGGATCAAGAACCACAACATATTTCGCATAGTTTATTTATCACCATAACTAATTTTCTATAGTGGATCGAGCATCAAAACTACTTTCCCATAGTCAATCAAGCATAAAAAATCTTTTGCCATTATGGATAGAGCATAATAACTTGTTTCTCATAGTTATATCATGAGATATTATAATTTAAAATATGAAAATAATGATTTTTTCCAAACACAGATCTTAAAAAAAGTTAAATATTGAAAAAAAGAAAATATGCAATCCATTTTTAGCAAACACTATTAAAAAAATAAATTATCATGACTAAAAAAATAAATATATTGATATATTTATATGAAAATAAATAATCACAATAATAAAAAAGTGTATCACAATCCTTTAACCAAATATGTAACCATTATAGTTGACCATTTAACCTGTGTTATATTCTTATTAAACAACATTTAAATTAGCATTGGGTTTGTCAAATATTACGATATCCTAATAACCAATAAAAGCATAGTAAAATAAAATCCATCATAATTAATATATAATTATAACAAAGAAAAACTAAACATAAATGTACTAGTCATATCTTGACATAAATAATATCATAAAAATACACTTATGGCAAGATCAATGCATGAACACCGAGACATGGAACAAATGAATATATTCACAGTTAATTTATATAAAATATAAATATAAAATATTTAAATTTTCCTATGAAAAATACATAACACATTATCACCATTTTAAAACAATCCCAAAAAATTCAATATACTCATTCAAATCAATAAAAATTCAACCTTACACCTTTCAAATCCATTTACAACATGATAATATTTAATCATTTAATTTAAAATCTTAAAAACTCATTTAATTTATAATTCTTGGATCTTTGTAAGAGTTAAATCATAAACAATTTAAATTCTAAACATCTATAAAACCAAAATAAATTCATAATAAATTGAATTATTACATTGGAAAAATTCTTATTTAAAACATCTTGAAAAAAATCATATCACAACAAACACAATTAAAAGAATCCACTATAACATGGATATATTTATGTCTAACTATAATTTTGAGAAAATATAATAATTGTAAACAAAAACAATAAATCCCTAAAAGGGCCTCTATATCCATAAAATAAAAACCGACACTAATATTAAAATTAAAATATATAATTATCACCACTTGGCACACAATACATATGTGCATGACACCTATTACACAGAATCCTTGATGAACCTATGTTCAAACCCCTATCAAAATGAAAGTCTTCCAATATAGGAAATGTAAATTAATATTAAATTAACCTATACACTATTAGTGCACATGTATGGAGTGGGTATATAACTAAGGGGGTGAATCCAGTTTGAACAACATGCATCGAGGCTGGAGGGTGTAAAGACATAGATGGAAGAAGCGATTAAAGAGGAGAACCAATAATATCATACCTTAGAGCGATGGTGATTCCTTTATGAAGAGTGGTGAGATTTCGGTTGGAAGTGGTGATGATGGGAAGGAGCGATGGTGACGATGAAGGAGAAGGCAGGGAGCGATGGTAGGGAGCGACATTAGGGAGAGCGGCAACAATGGCACTACAGTTCCATGAAAGTATAAAGGTGTGAGGAGATGGAGAATCTGTTAGGGTTATTTTTATAAGAACACATAAGGTTTTTATCAGTGATTTAAAAAAAGCACTGATAAAGATACCCCATTATCAGTGTTAAAAAATCGCTGATAAAACAAGTCTTTATCAATGCTAAAATTTTAGTACTAATAAAGACTGGTTTTATCAACACTTTTTTAGAACTGATAAATAGAAATATTTATGAGCGCTAAAAAGTGACGATAAAGATCTAAATAAGTAAATATATTTATTATTTAAATATATTTATTATAATATTATAAATATATTTATAAATATATTTATATAATTATATATAATTATATTATTATATACATTTTTAAAATTATAAATATAATAAATATATTATTATTATTTTTTAAATATTTATATATAATTAAAAATATATTTATATGATTATATATATATATATATATATTAATAAATAAATAAATAAATATATATTTATTAATATATAAATATATATATTTATTAAATTATAGTAAATATATATATAGTAGGTACCGCTTTGGTGGTGGTACAATGGTGAAGGTGAAAATTATACCAACAATGTTCTTTGGGAGGTGTAGGGTTCAATTCTTGAGAGTTTTCTCTTGGGATAATTTCTCCTTTCCCTCGAGATCCACTCATCTCACTGGGTCATCCAGTCCTTGACTAGGTAGGTGAAATGAGGCGCAACCCATCTGTGATGATGGATTGTTTTTCCGACCCATCACTACCTGGGTTGTTACCCTCTGGGATGCTCTTCCATCTTGGATGGAAATAACTCCTTCCTAGACAAGGCTCTCTCCATAGCGATCTCTTCGCAAGGAGGGGGATTCCCTCATGTAAAGGGTTTGAAAAGGCCACACCTAAGGATTCCCTTTAAAAAAGAGGATATATAATAGTTCCCTGGGGGTATAATTACATTCAAACATACACACACATACACCACACAGACATGCCAAAAAGGCAGGCCATAGCCCCCAAGGGGATATCCCACCCATCAAACCTTATTTATTTCGTACATGGCCCGTAGAACCAATAGGTACTAAACCCATGAAAACCCAAACCTATAGTTTTTTTATTTATACCCAGCATTCTTCCCTGGTTTGCACACTCCAGTAGACCACCCTCACTCGTCGCTTGGTCCACCGTAGCCCTCACCCACATCGCTGCCTGAGGAAGCTGTCATTCACCATTAACGATTCCTCTTATCGCCTGCGCCATCCTATCACCACAATGACCAACGAGGAAGCCACCATCTACTATCACTAGCCAAACCCTTCCCGACCAGAGATTTTACCCGAGGAAGCCGCCGTCCACCGTCAATAATAATTATAATTATATATATATATATATATTTATTAATATATAAATATATATTTATAAAATTCTAATAAATTATAAAATTATATTTATAAAATTATATATTTATTAATATATAAATATATATTTATAAAATTATAATAAATGTATTTATTATAATTTTATAATTATTTAAATATATATATATATATATATATAATTATAGTTATAAATAAATATATTTAAAAAGTATTTATATATAATTAAAAATTAAAAAAATATAAATATAAAAAGTATATTTATTATTTAATTATATTTCTTGTAATTTTATAAGTATTTATGAGAAGAGAATAAGTTCATGGGTATAGCATGAATGAATTATACCTAGTAAAGTATAGATCATAAAAAACGAGTCATCACATATATGAAAAACATGAATAATAAGGGTGTCAATATATAAATGAACATTCATGAGTCATGAATACATAACATTTGCCTACATCATTATAATATAGGTAATCTTAACATTTGGAACATAACGACCCATAATCATGTCCACAAATAAACCTATGATCATATAACATCAATTATACTCAAGAATCAATATATGAACATAAATAATGTCAATCATGTCCATGGATATCATCATTATCTTATGATATATATATATTGACCAAATTCATTGGAGACATATATTTATTTAAATAAATAAATAAATATATATATTTATAATTATAATTATAAACAAATATATTTAAAAATAATTTATATATAATTATAAATGTAATAAATATATTTTTTATTTTAAAAAAATTATTATAATTTTATAAATAAATAAATAAATATTTATTTATAATCTTAAATATAATTTTTTAAAACATTATATATATATATTTGAATTATTAAAAAATATATATTCATATATCATATTTATATTAATTATAAATATGTGTTTTTAAATAATGTATATAAATAAACATTATTTTTGTATATAAATATAATAATTTTATTTACATTAATAATATTATTTATATTAAAAACTTTTATAAGCACTAAGAATAATGTTGATAAATATAATCTTTATCAGCACTTTTAACTAGCACTGATAAAGGTGAGACTTTTATTCATGCTTTCTATTTAGCGCTAATAAAGTAGGAGTTTCCCTTGCGCTGATTTGTGGTAGTGAAACCTAACCTGGGCTTTCAAGGTGCAGTCCTGACCTAAATTATTTCTTTTTGAAGTGGAGGAATAGCCAACCTTACTTTTTATGGGTTTATACAGAATCCATGTCTTGCTTTTTGGTTAATAAGCATAATCAGGAAAACATACCTTTTAATGGGGGTATAACTAGTAAATGTGCACAAAAACAAAACTTTACATAATAGATGATATAATCCAAATATAGAATAAAAACAATGAAACCAATGAATGATGTCGAAGGTGGTTGATGGTGTAGAGGTTCTTCAAACCTTCAAGATGTAGATGATGATGTTCAGGCATTCCGGTGAAGGTAGTGTGAACAATTAAGCACCAAATGTTGCAACACTTCTGTCAAACAACATATCACTCATTTCATTCTCTTCTCACTTCATTGACTTGATTTAGCCTCAATTTATAAAGACGATACAATAATGACTAGTTTCTAACACCATAAATTTTCATCATAATTATCAATTACAATCTTCATGTGGATGTGTTTCCATAACTACCTATAAAATAATCATTAGAATAATAAATAAAGAAACATTTTAATCATCGTTAAGTACTCCTATAATAATCATCACAAAAATCCTTAGAATACTCCCTCTAATTAGATGAATAATTGTCCTTTGAAGTTTGAAACATTTTCATTTGAGAATAAGATTCCTAGAATATCAGTCATAAACAATATTCCATACAATGATAAACAATTCTCCACAGCCTGATGACCTACCACAACATAAAAAAAAAGAAACAATAACTTTCAAAACAATAACTGATCTTAACTTCAAAAACCTCAACGAAGTGTGTAAAATTAATCTCCTTAATATCTGATCCCTATGTAAAATCCATTCAACACTTTACTTTTGAACACTTAACTTTCAGATCACTTCCCTTATATTATATAATAGTCATTTTCTTAACTTTTGAACATTGTGTAAAGGTAACTCTGAGTATAGATAAATACTTAAGAGTCTTTGAATTAGTGGAATCCCTACTTTTCTTAACTTATAATGGATATGTTAAAGTAAACTTTACTTCATACTAAATACATAAAATCAAGTTCCTTTGTGAAAATCCAATACATAAGTGTTCATGGGTTTAAAGGGATCATCTATTGATCATTGGAAGTAGAAAAAAAACCCATATAAACCCAATATCTATTCATATAATCAACATGAATGAAAATATGAAGAACATGATAGTGCACACCTATATTGCCACAAGATCCACCCTTTTCTTGGATAAATTACATATGATAAATATCATCTAAGTAGCAAAAAAATACTTTCTACCACTGAGGGGATTACACTAGCCTTTAGATCCCTGATTGTAACGTGAGAACCCCGAATCACAGAAGGGGTGCTAGTACCTTCACTAAGTGATAATTGATGCTTTGGGAATTCGAAAGTTTCAATAGGATTTCATGTATCGAGTTGTCTCCAACCTGGAAGGATCACATCCTTTTATAGGTACACTTCATTAAATGAAGAGTGCTCAAGTATCAGCTGTTATCTCTTAGTAGCTGAACATTTCATCTCATTGTAGCACTTTGTTTATTAAATGTTTCAATGAACGTGTTTGAGTATTCCAAGCTATAATGATTCATTCATAATGAATTGTAATGGAAGAAATTGATGGTATCAGGGTGCTCAGCAGAAGTCGATGGGTTAAGGATCTTAAAATTTTCTTTACCAGAGCAATGGTACTTATCATCTCTGGTGATTCGAGACCCGATACAATATGAGGATCTTGTTTGAATTAAACAAAGCACAAAATATAAATCAAAATGTGTACCTTGTTTCAAATTGAAGCACTCTCAACTAAAGCTCATCACTATTGACCATTACTTGAAGGATCCAAATCTGAATACCTCTAGATCATCCACACATGCTCTAAGAATCCATGCGATCTTCATTCATTGAATTTTCGGTGCTAGAATATGTGGAACTCCAACGAATACTTCGACACCGTGTCGATCACCTCGATCCCATGCCTTTGATCCATCGATGGAGTTCTTGGATTGATGCACAAAGGAATATTATATCTTTCTAGAAAGAGGGAGGAGAGAGAAGATAACATTATTGATGAATGAATAGTCATAGAAAATGAAATCTCTCCCTGCTTATATAGTTGGTGTGTCGAATACTCAGAAAGGGTTCCCCAGCCCCTGGAAATAAAACACCTACTAAATAAGAAATAATTAATTGAATATGACGATATGAACTGTGTCACAAATATTATTTATATTTTATCACATACTTGTAATATATTAAATATATTACATGATAAAACCAAGTCATTAACTCAACTCGTAATTCCTGCTAATATTAAATGAACCAGAAATAAAATAATATTCGTTTGAATAATTTTATTCCTCATATTTACTTAAACACTTGTAAATAAATTTTAATTAATAAATTCAATACAAATGTTCTTTACTTGAATAATAATGAATTTATTTATTTATTAGTGATCAATGACCTAGGAAACTCTCTGACCCCATGGTGGGGCCCACTATGTCCTATATAACTATTTACCTAAATAGGGAAAATTCTTGAATACGCTATTGTGTGTGAACCTCTAGGCCCTTATCTTGATAGTACTGAGTAGTATTCACAGAACATGAGTGGAGCATAGCATCTCATCAAGGACCCTAAAGAGATAAAGAATAGTCATATCAATGACAACCAACCTACAAACATGTACTATGTAATATAATCTCTTTGTCTTTAGATATCTCATAAAGCAGGATGCATAGTTGTATCATCATCCTTTATTTATTTATTATTTTTTGATCTAACTAGACAAATTTACCTCTATCTACCTTAGATAATGATTTATGAATGTACTTACATCCTGATCAACCAGTCCCAAGATATATTACTTACTCAACTTAGAAGAGAAAAAATATATCTTGACCATTCGAAAAATGACATACCACCAATGACACACCCAACACACACTACCACAAAATATGATTTTATCAGCATTAAAAAAGGCCTTTATCAGTTCTAAAAAATTTCTTATAATTGAGAAACTATTGGGGGGGGGGGTCCCCTTTATCAGAACTATTTGAAGCACTGATAAAGTCCCCATTTATCAACGCTTCAAACAGCATTAATAATGGCTTCCCTTCCTAGGTGTGCTATTTATATAATAGCACACCCATACAACCTGTAAAAAATAAATAGCACCAAACCAGAAAAAATAACCTACACAAACCAGCAAAAACATGCTAAAAAATAACCACCCATAGTATATACAAAAGAACCACATACACGATGCATATGATGAAAAAACAAGAAGTGCACACAAAGGTTTGGAAAACAATGCTATATGAATTTAATTGAAATCATGAATAAAAAAATATTCACTCATGGTATATAAAAAAAACACTTCTATATACATTTTGAACAATGTTTTATAAAATTACACTTATAATTTTCCAACAAACAGTTAAAAATATTAATGTTTTCTCTTTTGACGTCTGTGGTCCCCTCTAAAAAATGTCCTCCAATGGTAATAGTCACCGAACAAATCATCCCAACTCAAGAAAAATGTTTCACCTATATAAAAAAACAAATAATACGTTAGTAATACTATGAATAAATAAATTAAACATTAATATGAATAATACATTAAAAAATGTCAATTTTTAATAAAAATGACACATTTGGAGTTATACCGGACACACTGTGCATCATATTGATGTGGGGTTGATTAATACATGTGAAAAATGACTGAGGGATCATTTTCATAAAGTATCAAAATAATAAGAATGCATTTCCTCGATTTTCAGTATGTCACTTGTGTTTTTTTACTAATATGTCATTTCAAACCAAAAACATGCAATTTGAGTCATACTAGTCGCATAATGCATTAGTTTGATGTGAGAATACTTCATACACATCATAAATGACTTACTAATTTCTTTCCTTAATTTTTAATACAATAAGAGTGCATTTTCTTGGTTTTTAGTGAGTGACACATTTTGAGTTAAAATGTCAATTTTAAACTGATAACAGACACTTTTAGTCATACCGGTCACACCATTCATCAGATTGAGGTGGGGTTGATTCTTACACATCATAACTGACTCACAGATCATTTTCCTAAAATATTAAAACAATATGAATGTTTTTTCTCAGTTTTCATTATGTCATTTGTGTTTTTTTACTTAAATTAATGTCAATTTTAAATAACAAGACACATTTGGAGTCATATCGGTAACACCGTGCGTCAGATTGAGGCGAAGTTTATTCCTACATGTCAAAAATGAATGATATATCATTTTACTAAAGTATCAAAACAATCGGAATGAATTTACTCCGTTTTTAGTATGTTAGTTGTGTTTTTTTACTAAAATGTAATTTCAAACTGAAAACATGCAATTTGAGTCATACTGGTCACATTGTGCGTCAGTTTGATGTGAGACTACTTCATACACATCACAAAGGACATAATAACATCTTTACTTAATTTTTAAGACAATCATAGTTCATTTTATTGGTTTTTAGTGAGTGACACATTTTGAG
Source organism: Viscum album (assembly GCA_963277665.1). Classification (NCBI taxonomy): domain Eukaryota; kingdom Viridiplantae; phylum Streptophyta; class Magnoliopsida; order Santalales; family Viscaceae; genus Viscum; species Viscum album. Next base: position 1,423,574,960 of record OY728120.1, read on the forward strand.
TTAAAATGTCAATTTTAAACTGATAGCATACACTTTTAGTCATACCAGTCACATTTTTATTCAGATTAGGGTGGTGTTGATTCCTATATGTCAAAAATGACTCATGGACCGTTTTCCTAAAATATTAAAACAATTTGAATTTGTTTTATCAGTTTTCAGTATGTCAGTTTTGTTTTTTACTTGAATTAATGTCAAGTTTAAATTACAAGACACATTTGGAGTCATACCAGTGACACCGTGCATTGGATTGAGGTGTGGTTGATTCCTACACATAAAAAATGACTGATATACCATTTTCCTAAGGTATCAAAACAATATGAATGAATTTACTTGGTTTTCATTATGTCATTTGTGTTTTTTACTAAAATGTCATTTCAAACCAAAAACATGCAATTTGAGCCATACCAGTCTCATCGTACATTGGCTTGATGTGATAATTCTTGATACATGTCAAAAAGGACTTAAAAATTTCTTTTCTTAATTTATAAGACAATCGGGTCATGTTTTCTTTCTTTTTAGTGAGTGACATGTTTTTAACTAAAATGTTAATTTTAAACTCGTAACAGACACTTTTAGTCATACTGATCACATGGTGTGTCAGATTGAGATGGGGTTGATTCCTACACATAAAAAATGACTCATGGATTGTTTTCCTAATTTATCAAAACAATAAGAATGTGTTTTCATGTTTTTTAGTAAGTCACTTATGTTTTTTTACTTGAATTAATGTCAATTTTAAATAACAAGATGCATTTGGAGTTATATCAGTCACACTGTGCATCGTATTGAGATTAAGTTGATTCTTACACATAAAAAATGACTAATAGATCATTTTACTAAAGTATCAAAACAATCAGAATGCATTTTCTCAGTTTTCAGTATGTCAGTTGTGTTTTTTTACTAAAATGTCATTTCAAACCAAAAACATGCACTTTGAGTCATACTGGTCGCATTGTGCGTTGGTTTGACGTGAGACTACTTCATACATGTCAAAAAGGACTTAAGAATTTCTTTACTTAATTTGAAATATAATTGGAGCACATTTTCTTTGTTTTTAGTGAGTGAAACCTTTTGAACTAAAATGTCAATTTTAAACTGATAGCAGACACTTTTAGTCATACCAGTCACATTGTTCATCGGATTGAGATGGGGTTGATTCCTACACATCCCAATTGACTCATGGATTGTTTTCCTAAAGTATAAAAATAATCTGAATGCGTTTTATTAGTTTTCAGTATGTTAGTTGTGTTTTTTTTCTTGAATTAATGTCAATTTTAAATAAAAAGACATATTTGGAGTCATACCGGTGACGACGTGCATCAGATTGAGATGAAATTGATTCCTATACATAAAAAATGACTGATAGATCATTTTACTAAATCATCAAAACAATCAGAATGAATTTCATCAAATTTTAGTATGTCAGTTGTATTTTTTTACTTTAATTAATGTGAATTTTAAATAAAGACACATTTGGAGTCATACTGATGACATTGTGCATCTGATTGAGGTGAGGTTGATTCCTATACTTTACAAATGACTCATAGATCATTGTCATAAAGTATTATAACAAAATTTAAGTACATTTTTCTGCCTAAAAATCAATTCTACCTTACCTCTAAAACCTAAAAAAGAGACCTAACCTGTTCAATATGCTCAATCTACCTAGTTTAGAAGGATTATTAAAAAACCTTTGATCCATGTATGGTTGACACAAAATAACATCCTCCTTCTATAGAATAGATTTAGTCTACCCAGTGAAGAACCAAATTTCATATATTCAAGAGCTTCGAATGAATATATGACAGTTAGTTCTTCACTGGGTCAACTAAAGTGGGGAACTTCCAATGTTGCAGATTGAATCGATGTTTTTTTGGAGAAAAACACTTCTCTTTGTTGAAAATGAGAAGATTGGAGTAATCTCCTATTACCGTTATGTATCAAGATGTCATAACAAACTCAAGGGATAGGGAAACTCCTTATGGATACTTTTTTATCTTTTGTGTTCTATTAGCAACACACATACTCTGTAAATGAGGACCACCAATTTCTTTTAAACAACTAATCAATATGAAATTCATTTAGTGCACAAACAAGGACCACCAATGGCCATGATTTTTAGCGGGGTGTTTAGCCCATAAAAATCACAACATTACCATCAAAAAAAGTGAAAGATAAGGTAGAAAAGATTATTAAAGTCAAAATTATTCAAGAAGTTTACCATCTTCATTCTATATTTGCACGTTCTTCCATCAGGTATGCCACCCATTAATTTCTAAGAATATCTCTATCGTCTTGTGAATATGACTATTTTCGGCCGTCATGGTAGTACTAAAAAAATATAAATACGCAAAGGATTAATAAGTATTTTAAATTAAATAGTAATTATATTTGAAAATACCTCTTTAGGGATGCTGGTTTGTTTATGGAATATGATCTCTTTCATAAATTTACAAACATAATAACCACAGTTTTTACCGTTTGTTTGTTTCAGGCACTACAGGAACATTGAGAAAAATAAGTAATTTTTTTATATGTGTTTGGATAGTGAAATATTATTATATATACCCTGATACATATCCAGTCATAGTACATGTTAGGTTTCTTGTCCTTTCCCCCTGGCCCCATTCCATGATGTAGACGATATTCACACACCACCCTATCATAATAAAATCCTCATTAAAAGATAATATAAATCATATAACTAGATGTTTAGTTCTAAAATGTTGGATACAATTTATTAAAAATTTAAAAAAACGCCATCATGTGTGGTTGGTTTGTTGGATATACATGTATTGAATCCAGAAAATAAATCTTTAGAGTATCCAAATCGACTGCAATGAGCATCCAATGCTTCCTAAGAACATAAAAAATAATAAGTAATGAAAGAAATTAAAATATATTTTATATGATTAAATTGTAGAGTTTTAACCATACATCATTGGTATTAAGAAGTGTTTGTAATTTTTAATTTTTTTGTTAAATGATTAGTGCAGTCCTACCACTATTTCACCCTCTTTCTTAGAAGTTATGTCTTCTTGTTCTATAGAGGTGACATGAGGACTAATGAGTCCAAAATTTTGTTCATAGGGAAATCCCTTCAAATGTTTTTCATATATATGCCTACAAAAAGTAAGAAATGTATTTAGTCATAATTATCATAATATATCATCTTTTGGAAAATCAAATCATGAAAACATACCTCATGTAAACATTTACAACTGAGATGCCTAACCAATCATAGTCTAGGATTTCAGTTGCATTCTCAACACCAATGAAGTCTAGATCTTCCCCTCCATACATATTTGCTTCAAAATAAATTATGTGATTACCACCATATTTAAAATTCATATCAACATGAGCCTTCAATGATAATTAAATGTGGATATAAAACGGGGGGTGGGGGGTTAAGGTGCTTTGGGTAGATCATTTAGATCGGTTGGTTGATCCTTGAGATGGTTTTGAACCGGTCTTTCATTTCACCCCCTTCCCTCTATCCATCTAAAATAACATGCATCAGTTCAAAACTTTTTTCATTAAATGTTTAATGTTTAGCTTGAAAATTAAATTGTAAATGAATACCTCATTGGAGACATGTTTTTTTACAAGATATGATGGCCATGCGATGAATGTTCCAAGATCTTGTTTGACCGTATGAATATCTGCATCATTAATTGGAATAGGTAGCTCGATGCTCAACTCTAGTGCTACAGTAATTGACACTCTGACATGATCTATCATAAATGGTCTATTGTGCAGCATGTTGTTCTAGATATTGAACATTGTATCCCTCGCTACAAGGCGATGAGTGGGTGTTGATAGATATAAATCACAATCATTTTCACCATATAGAATATCAATATAGGAAAGGTATCAGTGTCTAGTGTATATCTGACTCACATTTCACAAAAACAATTATTAGAAATTTGACTACCTCAGTTAAGAATTGTTTTTTAGGGGAATGGATCACCTCAAAACTGGTGGGGGGTGGAGCAGGATCTTCACACACAAGTTTTTCTTGAGTTGTTTCTTCTCTTTGCCTCTCCCATTAAACGTTCTATCATCTCTCTCTAGTATTTTAATTCTTCTCAAAACATATCTAATGTTTCTTTAATATTTTTCATTTCCTCAATTTGATCTCCCACTTTTTTTTCTCAAAATATGTTTGCAGTGTCACCCCAAAATCCACACCTCTAACGCGACCATACTTTTCTGGTTGCTTCAAGGCCACTGAAAGTATGTCTGTATTCGGTGTGGGTGTTGTTTATTCTTGTGATTATGTTAGATAGACAATATAGTAAAATAATTAATCATTGTTATGTAATAGTTATTTAAAGAATTTTTTTATTATGTCATACTTACACATGTTTCTCACACTTTTTGTGTGTTTTCATCTATTAGTTTTCCATCTTTAGTTACACGCACCTCCTTCCATAGAACATGGAGTGGTATGGAAGTGGCTATGGATTTGGACTCTTCAATCTGTATATAAACAAAAGAACATAGTTATTGTGTTGTTTTATGTCACATAAAAGTATTATGGTATATTTAAAATACGTACCAATTTTTTTTCAAGTGATGCATACCCCATCCTTGCTTTACAGTAGGGGTACAGTGGGTTTGATGCCCGTTGTTTATTTTTAGCACTTAGTTGCTGTTTCATAAATAAAACAATTTCAATAAAATTGATAAATACACGTACCATCAAACAATGTTTTACCAGACACAATGTACCTGAAAAGAGTGCTTTGCACGATGACCAGTAAACACATCCCACGATTCTTGGGTTATCAAGTGTGCATAAATAAGAGGTGGGTGCAATTTTATTTTCCCTTGAGTATCTTTAAGATGATATTTTGTTAAAAGTGTGAGAAAACCCCTGTGAATCCTTCCGACAACCCTCAATACATAGTCTTTGTGCGAATCATATATTATAAATGCACTCTATAAGAGATGATGAAGTGTAAGTCAATGTTTCATTATTTAATTTTTAGTAAATTAAAAAAATGATATCATAATGTTACTATAATATCTCCCCACATCAGTTTCTTAATCTCATCCACAACGTGGTGCCATTAAGTTACATCAATCTCCAAGCATTACCGAGTGATGATTCCAATGTAACTAGTGAACATGAACTTGTTGGGGTTAACATGTTGGCTTCGTTTATTCCATCCAATCTCTTATTTGATGCCTTTCTTTTTAGCCTTAATGATTTTTTCTAATACCATCAAACTACAACGATCCTATTTTTTCTACGTCTTCGGTGTTTCTTCACCTTTCGTTTCATCAAATCCATCATCATAAATATGTTCCTCCAGCTCCAAAGGGCTAGAATCGGCATGTACAGATGGTGGTTGTACCTCTGCACTAGGAGCAGCAACAAGTTGAGAAACCTGTTGTTCGTCTGCACTGCGAGCAGTAGCAGGTTGAGAAACCTGTTGTGCCTAGGGATTAAGAGAATCATCATGTGTAGAATTCATTATCTATAAAATTGGTTTAACATTTAATTTAGATAACATAAAAGAAGCAATAAACATATATTAACACAAGGAAAAATGTTGAGAAACCTGTTGTTTGTCTGCAATGCGAGCAGCAACAGGTTGAGAAACCTACTGTGCCTGGATATTGGTAGCATCATCACATGCATAAATCATTATCTGCAAAAGTGGTTTATCATTTAATTTAGATAACATAAAAGCAATAGTGAATATATATTAACATAATGTAACATAATGTATATTAGAAAAAAATATAACCTAATTATTGAACTCTTTTTTTTAAACGGTTGAAGGGATTTTACCCCTCTATCAACTATCCAAATCCATTAATTATGGTCTCCTTTGACATACAAAATTCCATCTACACTGGGACTGCTGTGAAATGATTGAAAAGTTCCAATGAAAGGGTCATCCTCAATTGAATTTTCATTTGACTCTTCAGTGGTTTTGGTCGATAATAGAACAATTGACCAATTTTGGTTTGTGGGATCTAGAACATAAAATACATGTACTACCTATGATTCCATTATAAATGGTACATCTTTGTGCCCTTCCTTACTGAAATCAACTTTCACAAATCCCAACTCATATATTTTAACATCACATCTCTTATCAACCCACTTTCATTGAAAAATCAATACTTGGAATGTCATATAATCAAACTCCCATATTTTTTTGATGATGCCAAAATATAACATATTTGTGTAAATTGGATTTCTATCCTTAGTACCAGAAACATGCATTTCTTTAGCCACGAGTGTAACTCCACTATTCTATCTAGTATTTTTTTCATCACATTCATTAGTATAGAATGTATAACCATTAATTACATAAAATTGTAAGATAATACGTACAAACTTGGTCCTCCGGCTAGCCATCAAAGTTGTTCTAAAATTGAGTTTGGATTTTTATTTGAATCCTTAAAAATATGGTCCTAAAACCATCCTATAAACTATTGATTTTGTTTATTTTATATCCAGTTTCATCCTTTAATGGATTCGAATGCCTAAGAATTTCTTTGTGAGTTTCAACCTATGGGTCAACATCTAAACTGTTATGAAAAATGTAAAGGTGGGCCTGCTCTAGATCTATAATATTGATTGTGATGACCTACTTTCCATAAATTCATTCACCCGCAAGTCACCCGGTGTGATGATATGTTGTTAGACTAATGCTTTTCACACCAGATAGGTATTCACTATAGAATTCAAGGGATTCCTCAACAATATATCACTCCGCAATACAACCCTCTAGCCGAATTCGATTTTTGACATACCCTTTCAAAATATTCATATACCATTCAATGGGGTACATCCATCTATAGTGCATAGGACGACATAGCTGAATCTCTCTCACCAATTGAACCATCAAATGAACCATCATATCAAATAATTTCGGTAGGAAAAAAATTCCAATTCACATAATATGACGACAATTTCTCTTTCAATAGTTAGCAATTTTGCTGAGTCTATAACTTTGCTACATATAGCTTTGAAGAAGAAACAAAGATTCATTAATGTGTGATGGAAATTCTTGGAAAAAATGCAATGTAAATCTATTGGAATCAGATCTTGCATCAAAACATAGTAGTCATGTGATTTCAAACCTTTTAACATTAAATTTTGCATTGACATGATGTTATTGATATTCGATGAATACCCCTATGGAACCTTTACATCATTTAAGAAGTTAAAAAACTGATATCTATCCTACTTGGAAAGAGTGTAAGCATTCAGAGGAAGAAATGTTAGTTTTTCACCATTCACTGGTGCTAACTCTTCTCGTATTCCCATGTCAACCATGTCCAACCTAGCCTTAATTCCATACTTTATTTTGCTGGGTGAATTTAGAAATGTTCCTATGACACTATCACATACATATTTTTCAACATGCATAACATCAAGAAAATGTCTGATGTACAAACAATTCTAGCATGGAAATTCCAAAAAAAAACTAATTTCTTTTTCCAACTGGTTTTCGTAAGGTTTTTCAAAAACGGTATACCAAAATTAGTGTACACATATTTAACTTTCTAAAATATTTGATCACCTATCAGTGGAGATGGTAGTGCACATTCTTCTAAACTTCCATCAAATGATGTTATCCAAGATCGGTACTTATGCTGTCGGGGTAGAAATCTGCGATGTCCTAGAAACACTGTTTTTGGTGAATGTTTCAACCTAATTGATTGTGTACCTTATTCGTATATGGGACACCCAAGAATTATTTTAATGATATATCCTAACAAATATACATAAGCAGAAAAGTCATTTATCGTCCCATACAATATGGATCTCAATGTGAAATCTTCATTTCTATAAGTATCATACATCGTAACACCTGAATCCCACAATAATTTCAAATCCCCGATCAATGGAGCCAAATAAACATCTATATCAATAATCAATTGTTTTGGTCCTGATATAAGAAAAGATAACATGATGTGTTTTCATTTCATGCATAACCAAGGTGGAAATTTATAATTTACCAACATAACCTCCATGTACTATGAGGGATTATTTGAAAACCAAAAGGATTCAATCTATTTATAGATAACGCAAGATGAAGGTTTCTCGGCTCGTTTCCAAAGTCAGGATACTCACGATCAATTCTCTTACACTGAGGAGAGTCTTCCAGATGATATAGTTTTCCATATTTATTTCTTCTATCTGCGTGCCGCATCAATTTCTCTACAATATCCTCACTTCCATATAGACGCCTAAACCATGTAATGATTGGAAACTACCATGAAAATTTCATAGGACCGGATCAATCTTTCTTGTATCGAGAAGCACCACACTTTAGGTATTCTCTAAGTGATTTGTGGTCCTTAAAAAAAGTATACAATCATTTAGGAAGGCATGTATTCTTTTAGAGATCATACCCATTGAGCGTAGAATTTGTTTGGAATCATATCTTCGTCTTAGGAGCTCATTATCTTTTTGGAGCATGTCATTCAAGAGAGCAAGTAATTCCATAAAACCGGAGTCACTCCATCTGTTGCATGCTTTAAAATTATATAGCTTCAGTATGAATGAAAATGCTGTATATTTAATGCAACCATCATACAATTCCATCTTTTCACAACTCTTTAACTGCTCAAACAATTTTGGGAAATCATGAAGTTTATCTTCAACTATCCTTTTCATTTTCTTAATACGATCTTTATTATCATGAACATCTGTAATCACATCCTCGATATGGTCTTATTCATTTTCTACACTTGTAATCATATCAAATGATCCATAAAATGAGTGTTATCCCAATCACTAGCTACATTATCTTTTTTCCCATGTTTATTCCAACATTTATAACTTCGATATATTTTGTGACAGATAAAGTATTCTTCCAACTCCTTTGGACTAACTTTTCTTGAATAAAAACAGCGTAAACACAGAAAAAGGATTTGAGAAGGATCATATTCATGATCTTTTGAAAACTTGATGAACTCTTTCACTCCATCTTCATACTCTTTCATCTGATGATTGTCATCCATTTATTCTTTATTCATATCCATCCTATTTTATTTGGTGATATTAATATTTAACAAAATAAATAAAAAAAAATTTGATATAAAAATTAACCAAGGCTAAAAAAGTTACAGACTTTAAATCTCCTTTGAAAACTATTTATAAAATCATAGTTGAAATCCCATTAAAAAACCAAACATTTATACAAATTCCTCTTTAAAATAACAAAACCTTTTTAAAATAAACCAACTAGTTCCAAACAACCTTTCTAAAAACCCAAATTATTTTTTAAACCATTTTAAATTAATTTAAAACTAAAAAAGTGTATATTGAACACATATAATTTTTTAAGAAACATTTCAAAACACTCAAATCATTTTAAAAGTAAACCCCTAAAAAAATCACTAGATTTCATTGTCACTTACCTCTGTCTAACCAATGAAAATAATTTATGTCTTCATGCCTTATATGTCTCATGACACCCCCTATATAGACCTGATCACTAGTTTTTAGTGTTCCTCCCATCAACCTTATGGACTGGCCAACCCATCACTGGTGGGTAAACTCCTTTTCCGGTGTTCCTCCCCCCCACTGGCCACTCAAAACCATATTCACATTTAAATTTATGATTAGATATTAACACCATCACACTCACCCATGAACATATAAACTTTATAACTTATTCACATGTATTATTATGAGTAGAGCTTAATGAAATCACACTCACCCATTTTGAACCTATAGACTTACTAACCTATTCACATAACATTTATATATCATGATATATAATCTTTTACCCAATGCATTGGTGGGAATTATAGGTACTACCCATCTCATAATACATAAATTTATTTTCCACTTGAAAATAAAACATTCATTATCTCATAAAGAAACCATATCAACTGGAGAAAATAAATTCACAATGAAGAAGGGAACCATGTAATCAAGGGACAATATAATAGTAAAAAAACCGATATTAATATTTACACTAATAAAACAAGCATAAGGGGGATGTAATAAATATAATAATTTAATCCTCTATATAGAACCACTGATCAAGTAACAAAATGTCATGGGATATACCCTAGGTACTAGTGTGTGACGATCCAAAATGGAACTATAACCACATAGACCATCATATGATATATGTTTCATCCAATAATAACATGATCAACCCAATTAAACCATACTTAACTCATCATAATGGAACCTTCCCACTAGTCTTGTCTTAAACACAACTAGGGGGACTATAAAAGTGTGTGTACCAACTAGGGTAGCATGAATCAATACCTCCCACCTAGACACCCAATTTACCATAAACAAAAAACCACGGAAAAGAGTAAAAGTGTAAGAGTCATGGTGTTGTAGGTGTGTGATACAATCAGTTCGTTTGGGTAATGATCTATGACCTATCAAGAGATGAGTAGTGTGGTGATGAAATCCAAGTTTGGAAATTTGTTGTGGGTGTTATCTCATCATGATAGTTTGTAATTTAGTAATGATTAGTTGTGGTTCATGAAAATCCTATAATTGTTTTGGTCACTAACAAGCCCATGTGAGTATGTGGAGAGTCAAAGTGTAAGAGTCATGTTTGGGTAGGTGGATGGGTCCTTGAGTTATTCCATTTAGTTCAGTGATGTAAGCATGTATGGAATTTTTGGAAATTATTCTGAGTGTCAATATTCAGATGACAATGAGATATGTTCATGTTTATGTTTTGGTAGTGATGGAATTTCTTAGTGCACATTGGGAATGGTGTGTTGGTGAACCTAACCTGTAGGTATAGGTGGTTGGTTTTGTGTGTGTGCATAAGTGGTCGAGTTGTACTTGTAGATGATAGATACTCATGTAAGGGTATCGATTAGAGGAGATAAAGAATGAATCGATGATGTCAACTTATAGAGCGGGGCTTGGGTTGTTAGGGGAACTTAGTGATGGGAGTTAGTATGGTTTGTCGCTTAGTTCATGGGTTGAATCATGTGAAAAATCATAATGAAGTTTTATTTAGACATCTACACTTGGGAAAGTAAGAAAACTTGGTATTATTTCTCATGAGCATGAGAGGGACCCAGTGTGTGAGTTGTTAGTAGAAAATCCATTGAGTCAACAGTTATTAGGTTGAGTTTAGTGTAGGAAATCTCAAAGTTGGTGAAATTAATAAAAGAGTGGTTGGTTACCATTTATATTAGACAAAGTTCTTATATAGACCAATGATGGATACTTTTAGAGTTCTCCATGGAGGATTAAGATTTCTGGAAGGTATCACCTTGGTTGGGGAATCGGGGATTATGGAGGTAGGGGAAGTTGGCACTGTGGTTTGTGGGACCATTCGAGATAGTGTAATAGATCAAGATGGTGTATTTCCAATTGGATCCTCCTCCATGAAATCGAGGTATGCATGATGTGTTCCATTTATCTCAATGTATAAATTATGATTTGGATCCTTCATATGTGATTGATAATGAAGAATTTGATTTGGAGGTAAATGAATCGTTTGAGAAACATATACTATGAATTATTGATTGGATTGAAAAGGTATTAAGAAGAAAGACAATGCCTAATATTTGAGTTTTTTGAATCGTGGTACTTTCAAGAAGAATATTGGAATTGGGAGTCTGATGTACAGTCTCAGTAGCCCAAGATGGTCGAGCAAGACTTCTAGAGACACTTATCAGGGATGATAAGTCCTTATAGAGGGAGATTGTAATGGACTTGGACTTTCTAGGTGTGTTATTCCTTATTTTTAGCCTTTATTTTAATTGATTTTAGTTATTATTTGTTTGGGTGAATTATCAAGTATTTGATAGTTGTTTTTAGAGGGTTTTAAAATCCTTTAAGGGGGATTATGGCTAAGGTAAACCATGTGATTTTACCTAGGAAATTATGTATCCTATTAGAGTGTAATGGTGGGTGGAACATTATTGGAACACAATTAGATCTAACCATGTAACATTACCCAGGTAACCATGTAACTCAAAATAAAAACAAAATCATGATTGGCACATGGTTTACCAAACCATGAAGATAAAACATGAGTTTACCCTAAAGAGGAAATGACCCTTGTATGGTTGGCACATAGTTTGATAAACCGTGAGACCAAACCATTCATGTGGGATTAATTAATCCAAAAATTGGATTTTTTAACTCAAAACCTCCATAAACCCCTCATTCTTCCTTCTATACCTAGGGATCTCAAACTCAGGGACTCTAGTGGTTTTTCTTGGTGAATTCCTTCCCTATATAGAGCATTTATATTAGATCTATAGACACCAGTCCTAGGGATTTCAAGGTAAGTGATCACTTTTCCCTCCATTCTTCTTGTTCATATAAGAACTTCTCTCTTCTCCTTAGGAAATAACCAAGATCCCTACTATCATGGTTAGATTTAGTAATTTCTACATGATCTAATGTGATTCCTTCTATATTCTAAGAAAAGGAAGGCATAAATACATTTTTTGTATATTTTTATCAGATTTATATAGATCTGATAATTATGTTGGATCTTTTTGGATAAGTATAAACCAATATTATCCCTTGAAATTTTCTTCTTCTTGTATCTTCACTCTTGAATCCTTATGTGGTGATTTGGGGTTGGTTATAGGGATCATTGGTGTATGAGCTTATTTTACTTAGAGAAACATGATGTTAGGATTTGATACTATTAAAGTAGGAATTTACTTATCATGTTATAGAAATTATATATAATTTTATGATAAAAAGTTCTTGTGTGTTTGTGTGTGTTACCATAATACTTTTCTTGGCCTGAAATTCTTGTGTGTGTGTGTGTGACCTAAGAGAACTCTCTTAATAAGTCATGCTTTTGTGTGTGTGTGTGACCCATGATACCTCTCTTAATTTGACTTGTTTATTCATGTGTATAACTTAATAATTTCCTTTTTGTGTTTTGTATTTTTATATATGTGTATAGATATAGACTTATGTTATCTAGTATCATGGTGACTTATAGACCCTTCATGGATTGGTTAATCCCTTAGAGGGGAAGAATGTGAAATGTGATGCATTATGATTATGGTGGGGTATTTAATGAAAAATAGTGGGTCATGATATCCTTTTGGCCTGAACTGATACTAGAAGCAAGGCATGATGGACTTGTGGCTTGACCTGAGATAGTTGGTGGGGGCATTATGGCTTTTTGGATTAACTTATGATAATTGGTGAGGCATGATGGACTTATGGATTAACCTAAGTTATAATGGAATTATGACCTATTATGGGACTTAAATTATCCATATGGACTATTATGAGATTCATGGAAACCAGATATAGATTTTCTTTTGATATGGAGTCGAAGCTAGTAGGGTTGGGGTTTGTGGTAGCCCAGTTAGCGCACGATAACCCAATATGAGATTTTTTACTTGTGAATTTACTTTATTATCATCATATACAATTATATATAACTATTTATATTATGTTAAGAACATATAAATGGTTTCCTACCATGTTTTATACTCCCACCCTACACATGCATCTCAGTGCGTGTGCAAACTTCTTTAACCTAGATTTCAGATGAGGGTAGTGGCCCTGCTTAGGGCAATTATACCGGAGGAGTAGGTTAATTTAGGTGATATCAGGATAGACTCCAGGATCCTTGTAGAGATACATCTTTATTTATTTTTTTCCTTGTTTATTGTTTATGGTTCTACCACATATTGGGACCTCTTGACTTGTAGTTCTGGATATTGTATGTCATATTTTTATAGCATGGGTTAACGTTTTTGTTATATGATCTTCCTTTTTTTTCCTTTTATGTTATAATTTTTACTTTGATTATTATTTCTACTATTCTATACTATAATAATTATTATTTACCAAGGGGATAACATCCCAACGATGCCACTTATTACCTCACCACTACTTGGAAACATATTTTGTACAAGGAAGCATACATGAGGTCATGTGACACTTCAGATCAGTCCTAGTGATTTAGTTTGGGGTGTTATAGTTGGGACATATCAAGTAGGTATTTTTTTATGAGGAACGAGACCTATTTGGTGGTTTAGGTTCTCAAATAATCTTTGGAGCAGGATTATGGAGGTCAATTTCTAAAAACATTCATCGATAATGGAAACTTGAGAAATGTATAACGTTTTTAGTAAATGAAATTGAAATACTTTGAAGAATTTTAATTTTAAAAATAATTTTTATAATAGAAACATAAAAAATACAAATTTTTTTCTATAAAATAAGTGGAAACACTTTGAATAAATTTAATTTTAAAATGAATATTTAATAATATAATCATGAAAAATAGATAAGAGTAATTGAAAAATAAGAGCGGATGATAAATTTTTTATTTTTGAATGTATGGAAAAACATTTTGAATTTTTTTAAATAACCATGATGAAAACCCACATTGCATTGAAGATTTTAAATCAACCAATTCAAAATATTTTATAGAAAAATTGAATTACCAAATATAACTAGTGCGCAATCAAGGACCACCAATGACCATGATTTTCAGTGGGGCGTTTAGCCCGTATAATTCACAACATCACTATCAATATCAAACTCTAATAAGTGAACCCAATAAGAAAGAGGAGAAAACTAACTATGGAGGTGTGGTTTAGCACGCAGTGGAGGTGAGTTCACGGTGTAGGCGAGGCGCGGCGGAGGAGAGGTGTGGTGGAGGAGAGGCAATGGCGAAGGAGAGCTGCAGTGAAGGAGAGGTGTGGTGGAGGAGATCCACTGGGGGGGGGGGATAGGTGCGGTAGAGGAGAGCTGTGTGGTAAAGCTTTGTTCGTGGAGACAGAGGAGTCGGTGGCTGAGGAGGAGGAGGATGCAGGAGAGGCGCAGTAGAGGAGAGCCGCGCGATGAAGCTCTGTTCATGGCAGCAGAGGAGTCAATAACTAAGGAGGACAAGGAGGCCGGAGAGGAGGGAGGAGAGGAGGGAGGAGAGGAGGTAGCGAAGATGGCATGGATCAGCTTCTGTGAGAGCTTGAGGGGTGCGAGGTCAACGACCCAAAATTTCATTAATGGAAAATCCCTCTTGATCCAGTTAAATGTTTCTTTATGTTTTTATATGATGTCAACTTCTTTAGTTTAACGTTAAGATTTGTGACCGTTACTTTTATAGCCGTTGAACAATGATCATCTGGGTAGTTTAAATATAAGGCTTTAACGAACCAATTTTCTACTCAGACAAAGGAAGCGATGGCCTCATCCAGTAGAATTGCCCCTTACGAAGCCCATTTGTCGGAGCTCGGAAAGGAGGTGGCGTCTTTGGGCTTTGCCCTTGACCAAGCCCAAGCTGAGCTTCATCAAGTCAAGCTCGAACGTGATCGTCTACGGGAAAAATGGAAGTTGATAGAGATTACCACTCGAGCAATGTTATCCGAGCAACCCCAAGAGTCTGTCACCATCGCACACCTTACCCTTAGGTCTTATGCGGCTATTTTAAGGGGTTATGTAACAAATAAGTAGCACCATGTTCATGTACATTATTTTTTTGTATATAATAATGAATATAATTTCTAGTCATTTTTGATGCATTGTAATTAGTTTTTAAAGTACAAATGATGTTTTTAGTTATTATTTAATTAAGAATTATATTTTATTAAATTAAAGGATTTTTGAATTAAATAATATTTTAATAAAATATTATTATTAATATTAAATTAATTTTTATTAAATATAAATGATCTTATAATTTTATGAATGCAATTAAAATTTTTATTAAGGTTTGAAAGCCATTTCTGTCAAAACCCGTGAATTTTTTATAAATGTCGGTTTTTATTTTAAAAGTGAAAATTCACATATTTAGAAAATTATTTAGATAAAATAAATATTATTTTTGGAATCAGGACGTCGAAATTATCCAACGGTGAATTTTTCATAATTTTCTGAGACAGTTAAATTTTTGGGTAAAAATTAAATACCATTTAAATATATAATGTGTTTTATGACATCATAATGACCCAATGGTGATGTAATAAAATACCATAATCCTTATGTTCGGCCAATTTGTGTTTTATCATTAAAATAATGAGGTTTTGGGTTTGTTTGACTCACTTTTCAAAGCATTAATGGAGCCCTCAAGACTTATTCAACACTTTGCCTTTTTAAATTAATTTCCATGGGAGTGTGACTCACCTCCACATAAGCAACCCTAATTTTTTAATAAGTTCAGACCTTGGCCTTGTAAAATATTGTTTTCCTCTTTCCTTTTCCAGAAACCATGGGCAAATACCATGGGATGGTTTGTGGTTTGGATTATTTTAATATAAGGGGTCCCAAACCTAAATAATAAAGAATTCTCTC
Organism: Viscum album; assembly: GCA_963277665.1. NCBI lineage: Eukaryota > Viridiplantae > Streptophyta > Magnoliopsida > Santalales > Viscaceae > Viscum > Viscum album. The sequence goes on from OY728120.1 coordinate 1,423,591,209, forward strand.
ACCTTTCCTATATAAACCCACCCAAGCTCCCACTTCCTCCTCACTCAAAGCCCTTGAAGTTCGTCCAACCTCTACCCTACTCTCTCTAGAATCCTATCAAGGTGCCCCAAGCTCCCAAGAAGCCTCTCACAAGCCTCTCTCTAGCCTTTGGAAGCACACTTCCAAGTAAGGGTTTTTCTTCCTTTCTCATTTTTGTCAATTTTTCTTTAAGTTGTATTGCCCTTTTAATTTCATTTATGAATGTTGGGGTATGGTTTCGCACCTCTCCAATACTGCCCTCTTATTGTTTGAATGATGGGAGACCCCTTTCTCTCTCATTAAATGCCTCCCATGTACACCCGTTACTATGCCGAAATTCCGAAAGGAACCTTTTTCTCCTCTTTTATATTCAAGCAATACTTTTGTATCATGAATCTAAATTCCTTTTCAATTGTTGGGACATGTATCTATATGACCTTCTTACTGTCCATTACATGTAAATATGATGAGGAACCCCTTTCTCTCTCATCAGCCCTTTTTATGAATTCTTATGTCACGCCGTTACGCTGCCGAAATCACACCGATTTTCTAAGCCAATATCATTGTGTAGTGAATACCATGCCCATTTCTCCATCAAGGGTATTCACCTTTATGCACATTTACTTATTGATTGTAAAGTTTCATGTATGAATTCCACATTCCTTTATCGTGGAATAAATGATTATGTTTTATGAATCCATGTTTTATGATCCATGTGGCACACTTATGCATGAAATGAAATGTTTAAGAAGGGTGCGCCCTTTATAGCGCTCCAATGCATTGGGTAAAGTATAGTATCATGATACGTCATGTGCAATGAGTGTTTAATCATGCTAATTCAAGTGCAACAAGGGTTTACTCGTGCTTCAAGTGCAATGAGGGTTTACTCATGCTCCATGTGCAATGAGCCTTGGCTCATGCTAATTCAATGTTAAGTGTTGTTGCCACATTTCCATGTTATGATTATCATGCTTTATCATGCCTTTATGTTCATGTCTCTATTATGCTCTATTGATATGCCTATTGCCTAACATGTATTGTACTCCTCATGTTATTCATTATGTACTCCCTTACTGGGCTTTATAGCTCACCCTTTTCTTATGCATGTCCTCAGGTTATCCCATGCAATGCTAAGTACGAAGGAATGTAGTGGTCATGTAAAGGAAGTTTTCAATAAGGATGTTGTATTTCAAGTTTAAAGTTTTTATGTAATGATCCTAAGCCCCAAAGACACTAAACCTCTCGATCTTCTTTGTTGTATCAAGTGAAGTTTTATGTAATAAAGCATGTTTAAGTTGTAATAAAAGCAGGGTTGTCATAAAGGAGGAGAAACTTAGGGTTTATTTATAAAACCTGGTGACATTTTTATCATCGCTAGATAAAAAGTGCTGGTAAAAATATATTTTATCGGCGTTACAGTTGAAAGTGATGATAAAAAATTCCTTTATTAGTTCTAAAAAAGCACTGATAAAAGTATGTTTTATGAGTGCTACAATTTAAAGCACTGATAAAACATGAATTTATTAGTGGTTTTCTATCTTTATGAGCGCTAAAAAAGCACTGATAAATGTGTGTTTTATCAGAACTGATAAAACATACCATTTATTCATAATTATAAAATTATAACCAATATATTTATTACATTTATAATTTTATAAATATATATAATTAATATAATTAATATAATTTAATAATTTAAATTATAATTAAATATATATATATATATATATATTTATGTTTGTGTTTGTGTATAAATTATAATTAAATATATATATATATAATTTTATAATTTAAATTATAATTAAATATATAAATATAAATTGATATAATGATTTTAATTTTAATTTCATAAGTATTTAAATATATATATATGTCTATGTTTGTGTATATATTCATTAAATACATATATTTATAAATAAATATATTTAAAAGGTATTCATAAATATATATTTATCATTTAAAAAAAATATTTTGTAATTTTATAATTATTTAAACATATTTATATTTAATTAGTTATATATAATTATAATTATATATAATATATTTAAAAAGTATGCAATTATATATAACTAAATATTTATATTTTTATATATAATAAATACATTTATTGTTTATTTAAATATATTTATTGCGATTTTAAGTATTTATGAGAAGATAATGCTTCATATATATAAGAAATGAATGAATACACCATGTATATATAACACTATAATATATATGACCAACATTAGGGTAAACAATGAACATATATTCATGAGAATATAAACGTACGCATCAATTGAGACATTCATTTGGAAACATAAATTTATTTATATATATATATATATATATTTAATATATATATATATATATTAAAAAGTATTTATATATAATATTATAAGCATATAGTATAATAAATATATAATAAATATATAACTAAAACTAATAAACATAATAAACATAAATAAAACATAAACATAATAAACATAATAAACATGCATTTTTTATTTAATGTATACATATAAACCTTATTTTTGAATATAATTAAAATATTTTTATATAAATTAATAATATTTTCTATTAAAAACTTTTATCAGTTCTATTATTAGCGTTGATAAAGTCTCCTTTTTATCAGCACCTTTTGTTAGCACTGATAAAGGTGGGACTTTATCAGCGCTAATATTAGTGCTGATAAAGGGTACATTTATCAGTGCTTTTTTTAGCACTAATAAAAGTCCCCCTTTTATCAGTACTTTCTAATTAGTTCTGATAAAACCCAAGTGCTTCCCTTACCCACATTTGTGGTAGTGACACTCCACCTCACCACGATTTCATTATCATTGTTTTTCCTTGCATTAAATTATGTGATCAAATAGAACACATTGATAATGATTTCAAGTCTGGAGAGAATTAAAAATGTCCCTAGATAGGAACATCCAATGACACCTAAAACATGTGGTGTTACCATTAGTAGGTATGTCCTCATGATCTCACTTACCAAAGATCACCAAGTTAAAACTTCATGAGAAGAAGTCTCAATGCTTATGATCCCTCAACACCTAATAATCAAACATCAACTATGTCCAGTCAGTATGATGTATCTAGACCATATGAAATTTATTTAAGATTAATGTCATAGTAACTCAAGGTTCTCATTATAGCCTAGGATCTACTATAACCTTTTGATACAATAAATAATATATGATCATTACCATTAAATAGTGGACACAGAAATGTTTACACTATAATGGTAAGTGTATATCATGTATAACTAACTGTATACATGAAATGGTAATTAAAAAGTATTGTATAGTTGGGTATTGGGAACCCACTATTACAACACTCCCACTTTCACTAGATCCAACTTGGTAACCATCCTTGTTAGCTCTCACATGCTTAAAATCATGTTTCTGTTGAGCTATGGATTTAGTTTCTGGGTCTTCCATGTTTTCGCTGCATTGAAATTTTTCTAAGTGCGACCTCAGATCCTTGAGTAAAACTTCTCAAGAGATGGAATTCTTGAGTATATGCCTTTTTTTATACTATCCAAAATTGACATCTTGGCCAGTACTAGAAATATAATTATCATAATGATAAAACTTTACATACTAGGTGCAATTCCAAGAATTAGAATTTTTGTGTGTGTTTAATAACTACTTCTTAACTGCCTCAGAAACTGCAACATACTAGGTATTTGTAGGTATTAATACCACTGGTTTGTATAATCTTGTATCACTCATACCCTTAGACTAACTACGATATTAGATCACATTGATCTAAGGAAGACTAGTTTGTGTCCCCTCAAAACTATCATCCCTTCTTCTCCACATATCAGGTATATATCCTTTGTACTTTCACTAGTACTATTGGATAGTTATGATTGTTTCTCTTGAAATTCTTCGGGATATCACTAATATTATCCTAATATAAAGTATATGTTGGAAAAATCACATCTTGTACATATCATGGAATACATGAATGATCCATCACAGAAGTGTATGGAACTCTAATCACCCATTCAATCTCCTCCTATACCTATGCATGTATTCTTGGAGAGATATATGCCATGTGACACTGGTAAAAATTCTCCCTCGAATTATTCCATCTTGTATTTTTCAATATGATGTTAGTATATGTATGATTTAATATGTCTAGGAAACCATTAGATCTACCTTAGTAGATCCTATCCCCTAGAACCTAGGTTGCTACTTTATATTAATCTTTAGAGAGATACATTTATTCTTGTCTTAACTAACTGTAAGACTAATAGCTATTTTCCACTTGTTACCAAACATAATACCTATAAAACCAAGGTGCACCCACTAAAGTCTTATAGACACATGAAAATAATTCATTCCAAATGAATATTCTATGATATTGTTTCTTACTTTGATCCTGAACTAGATTTCAGTAACTTGCACTCCTTATTGGAATACTCTGATATCACCATCCCTTTCTAGCTGTGTTGTATAGATACCTTCCAAGATTTGTGGGATTGATATTCAATGATCAATAATATGATCATAAAAATAAGCTATGATAAGTAAAATTCGAATGGATTTAGGTATATCGACTTGGTGTTACCAATAGATCCTTATTGGTATCGTGCTTGTACCATCCATGTATCATCTCACTTGAATATCCACTGTAGTATTCAAAATAATAACCCCCTATAATTTGATACATGGAATCCATTATTTAATTTTAATTGATCTTGTTTATTTCATCTAATTGATACATACTGCCCACTTGTAGGAATTATTATTCTCAATGAATAATGTATCACCAACCACAGTGAATATAAAACCATCACTATGGTTTTATCCTTCCTACGTAGTATGTGTCTCTGGAACATTCCTTTTCCACTCTTCTTGTGGAACTCATTCCAATACTAACTATATATTCATCTCTATCATTGACTAAACCGAAGTCAATCTTTCTCTCACTATCTCGAGTAGAGATGTGCACCATTTTATAGAAATATAGTCTATTTCTTTTACTATCACTTTTATATAATAAGGATTTATGTAATATCCTAATAAATATTAGGATAATTACTTTAGATACACATTGTGTTTTCTTGATTCAAGTTTGTTTATATCCTTAAAAAAAACTTTACATCAAAATACATCTTCTTATGATATAATGGATTTATATCATACTAAAACTAATATTATATCCATTTGTTAATATAGTTGGAACATGGTTATAGGATAATTCCATTATTTGTGATGTGCCTCTTGAAATATAGAAGTATCTTCAATGCATAATATTTAACAATGACTATCATTTTACTTACATCATGACTCTAATGTGTATAAAAAAATGTGAATTTAGGAATTGATCCATGCTAGATTTTATTTATCAATGCTAACTTGTAAGAAAAATTATCGATCCTCTTTATTAACATCATAACCCTTATGCAGATAAGGTAATGTGTGTTTAGGAATTACTCCACACTACATTATATTGATTGATGAATGATTGGTCAAGATATTTTTTAGTATGCCATCCTGAAACATATCAAATCTTATGACCATATATATACCACACTTAACTTTATCATTCCTTAATAAACCTTTAAAGAAATCTTATGAAGTATATTTACCACTAGTTTAACCTTGGAATAGTTTGTTCTCTTTAACCAAACTAATTCTGAAATCTTTGTTATGTACCTTTATTTATAAATGTTTCTCTGTCCAAAACTAAACACGTCATTAATACATAAGGTGTTTAATTACAAAGAGTCTAAACACCATACTTGGTATATCCTTGACATCTACTTAGTTTTTATTGACAGAGTATTATCTTACCACAACTGGGTATATAACTTTTACATTTTATACTCATTAGGTATTGCCAATGATTCATGTATCAATGGACTATTGGTTGAGTATAAAACACCACAGACAACATTCATTCATAAACCATAATAATTCCACCTTTGTGTCTAAAGGACATGTGAGGTAAATGTTTTGTTAATATTTAATTAAAGTTCTACCAGAATCATTAATTGGGAAATTAAAAGTTATGTGCTTCTCACCATTGACTTAGGAACTACCCTTTCTCAGCCTCTTGGAGAACACATCTTACTTATTATAATGTTTCTTTTATTACTTGGTTACTATATTTGAATAAAAAAACGTGAAAGACATTATGAAGGTTTCTTTGGCCTCACTCTTACCACTTTCCTTTTCACCCTATCTTTTAACTTGGTCACCATAAGAACTAAATATTAAACCTTCTTTATGTTCTTATTTTCTTGGTGAACCTTACCCAAAAGGCAATGAATAATTTTTCTCAAAATTGTTCATTTTTTAATATTAAAAGAAGCTAGATAATATCAGTGAAAATGAAATATGAATGACTCATGATCCATATTTTAATTTACACATAGCCAGTGTAATCACCACTCATTCATATATCGTTTCACTTTCTCCTCGCAAACTTCTCTGAGATGAGACCACATGTAATATAATCCATGTCATGATGTGATATCCACAACTAACATCGAATGATGATGATAAAATTATGAAAAAACCATCATATGCATCATACATGTGTATTATGTAAGAAATTTTATACCCTCTCTTCCTGAGGTGGATTAACAGGTTTTGAGGACATCACCGCCTTGAATTTATAATATTGTAGTATTGTGAAATAGAGCCTGTACTACCCTTTGAAAACTCATGTTGGATGAGACATTTACTTTTTACAATAAGTATCATAGTATTACTCATGGAATTACTTTCCATGTTCTACAAAAATAAAATCTAGAATATTTGTACTTTTAATCTTGATTACCAATTTTGACTTTACTAATTAATTAATTAAATCATTAAATATCTCCCGCCATCTTATCTAATTCTAGGAAGCCTCTATCACATGATTATTCTAATGTAAAGGATCCTTGAATCTTTCCTCATAGTATAAAATATTTTTATATTCCACTACTCGAAGAGTTCCAGGTAGGCGTTTGACTGGACAAATGCATTAACTTGCAGTTCCTTGATCTGTTGAGTAAAATCCTAGCTTCTAAAATCACAAATACGATTTTATCAATACTTACCTCTAAATTTTCATCAATATAGCTATGGATAATACTTTTCTTCCAAATTAAATTAAGTCAACCCATCGTTCTCATAAGAACTCCCTAGTAGTAGGTGACCCCCTCAACTATGGATGATTGAGCACCCCAAACACCCAGTTGTGTTCAAATTCAAACGACAGAAGACATTTAAGACTTAACATTTTTGGGAGGTTTTTATGTTTTTCTTGATGAATCTAATCTATTTATTTTAATATTGTTTATTCCATGTTGTTATTCTCACAACTGAATAATTAATAGAAAAAACACTCATCATTTATTTATGCATTTTTTCTTGTTTATTATTTTTTTCCCATAGTAAACATACCCATGAAAAAATAAAAAATAATGCATAAAGGAAATAATTATACCCGATTGGTCTTGAGAATCTAATTTTGTTTGATCTAATTTAAATTAATGTATCAATCTGGGGGTTTATACATGAGTCGTATCTTGACTCATGATGCAGCTCATCCCTGTAGAGTGTGAACACATATCGTCTAAATTTCACCTTGTCTTGGCATTATCCGTATCTTACACCATCCACATCATAGTACAAAAAATACTCACACGTAGACGAGGGGGAATCAGGAGTTTGAAATACAGACTAATAAAATTGGACGTGCATGCCCTTATACATATTGAAAAAAATAATGACGATGCGCAGACCATCTTATTTAATTATAATTATCACACCTAGATAAATAATTAAATAAATAAAATAGACATACACATGGTTAGTACATTACTCAAGACTATCTAACATAATTAATTTAAGCGCGACAAAAATTAAATTGTAATAAATTTAATGTATGAGGGTATTTAATTAAATTAAATGAATTAATTAAATTTAAATAATTTAATTTAATTTGATCCCTATATTAAATTAATTTAAATATTAAAATTTAAATTAACTAATTAATTTAATTTAATACCAACATTAAATTAATTTTCCCTGGGAATTAAAATATTATTTTTTAACTGAAAATTAATTTTCAACTAAAAATAAAAATTTTAACTAATTTTTTTTTTAATTAATTAAATTTAATAATAAATTAATTTAATTAATTTTAAATAAATAAATTAATCCCGAGTCTTGAAAATATGCACATGGTCAAAGTAGGGAAGTCCGACCCTCCGTAAGCCTGTTCCGGGCTGGGCAGAGCCCGTGTGGAGGCATTATGGGCTAGGAAGACCCACCCTAACCCATTTTGGGTTGGGAAGATCTTCCCAAACCCATATCAGGTAGGTAAACTAGATTAAGGGGTTCTGTTACCTGCTGCGAAACATGTTCTATACATGGCTAAGTCACTAGGGGCGAGGCCGACGGTGAGAAGCTAATCCAAGAGGAGGAGGCCATGGCAGCAGATCTAGACAGCGCTAAGATTTCATAACGGCGGTTGGGGGTGAGGGGGGGGGGGTGCGTGGTGGCATGACTGGCGCCGATGGATGATTCAAGGAAACACAATAGATGAGGATGGAGCAGGGGAGATCTACAACGAGGAGGGTAGCACCAGCTCAAGGTGGCCCCTAGTGGGAGGATCCCACGACAGAGGGTCCAGGTGAGGCTGATGGATAGGTCGGGGCGGTGAAGTCCATGGTGGCATGCATCTGCAGTAGCAACGGTCGATGGGGTTCGAGCTGCAGAGATGCCCTGAATCAAGCCATTCACCCTGATCAGGCCGACATGCTTCCAAGTGGGATGATAAGTCTCACAAGCACAGTGGTGGTGGCTCCTCACATCGCTCCGACTATGGTTGAGCGGTGCCTCAATGGGGAGACAACAACCGGAGTCCGGGTAGAGGTATTGAGAGGTGAGGGTGGTGGGTCTACCATGGAGGGTGACCAATGGTCATGGAAGTGAGGGCCTCCAGTAGGGCACTCCTGGGTGCCTCTTGGGTGAAGCTAATGAGGGAGACAACAAACGGGGGGGGGGGGACCCTCCCCTCTTCTCAAACATTTTTTTTTATTTTGACTCAAAATTTTGTTTTTTACTCAAAGTCAATCCACCCCCGTGTTATAAAAACTTAAATTATAATATTTTTTTTTTATTTTTTTGTAGAAAAATCTACACCTGATGAATTTGAAATCACAAGTAAGTTTTCATTTTTTTAATAATGAAAACTTATTATAATAATTATAATTATTATAACATTATAATATTTGATTTTCTATACATTTTTGGAAACAACTCCTTTGGCCGGAAAATAGTATTCCGACCAAAACCTTGGCCAGAAATATTCGGTCGCTGGAAAAAAGACTCTACGATCCGATATGTATACCATTCTTTAAATTTAATACCTGAAAATAAACTGAAAATTATCCATATTTAAAATTTTGGATGACCATAACTTGGAAATATGAACTCGGATCAACACACGACCTATTTCATTGGGACTCAATTTAAACCCTCTACTCAATTTAATACAAATTAATTTTTATGGCTCAAAAAATTCATGCGATCCCTCTGATACCAATTGAAGTACTGGGGCACTCAGCAGAAATTAGTGGGATACAGATTTTAAAATTTTCACCACCGAAGTGATGATACTTTTCTTATTTAGAAATCCAATCCCTGATACAGGATGATGATCTCACATGAATTAAACATAGCACAAAATATAAATCAAAATATGTACCTCATTCCGAATCAGAGCACACTTGATTGCAGCTCGTCTCTGGTGACCGTTCCTTGAAGGATCCTAAGCCAAACCCCTATAGTTTTTCCACACATTCTCCAAGAATCTTCACTCACTCTATTCATCAAATTATAGGTTCTAGCATGGAGCTCCAATGAATCCTTCAATATCACATCGATCACCTCGATCCCATGCCTTCGATTCATCAAAGGCATTCCTAGATTGGCACTCGGAGAGAGATTACATCTCTCTAGAAAGTGAGAGGATAGATAATCTTTAATTCTTGATGAATGGATTATCATAGAAAATTAACTCTCTCCCTAATTATATAGTGGTTGTGTTGAATACCCGAAAAGGGTTCCCTGACCCCCGAAAATGAAACACCCACGAAATAAGCAATAAATAACTAGTTATGAAAATAAAAACTATGTCATAAATATTGTTTATATTTTATATTATACCTATAATATAATAAATATATTATGTGATAAAACTAATTCATTAAACTGACTCATAATTCTTGTTGATGTTAAACGAACTTTAAATAAAATAATATTCATTCAAATAATATTATTCCTTATATTTACTTAAACACTTATAAATAATTTTTAATAAATGAATTCAATCCAATTATTCTTTACTTGAATAACAATGAATTTATTTATTTATCGATGATCGATGACTTAGACAACTTTCAGACCCCATAGTGGGGCCCAGCATGTCTTATGTACCTATTCACCTAAATAAAGAAGATTCTTGAATACACTATTGTGTGTGATCCTCTAGACCCTTATCTCTATAGCATTAGATAATATTCACTGACTAGGAGTGGAGTCTAGAAACCCATTATGGCCCCTAAAGAGATAAGGAATAGTCATAATAATGATGACCAACCTATGAACACGTACTGTGTAATATACTATCTTTGTCTTTAGATATATCATAAAGTAGGATGTACACTTGTGTCAACATCCTTTCTTGATTTATTATTTTTTAATCTAACTGGATGAATTTACCTCTGACTACCTTGGCCAAGGATTTATGAAGGTACTACCATGATGATCAGCCAGGCCCGAGATATATTAATTCCTGAACTTAGAAGCGATAAATTCTATCTTGACCATTCAACCAATTCCATATGACCAATGACACACCCAACATAAGCTACCTTACCACAATTTCATTATCATGGTTTTTTCTTTAATCAAATTACGTGACCAAATGGCACACATTGATAATGATCTCAATTCATTAGACCAATACACATGTACATCGATAGGAACATCCAATGAGACCTAAAACTTGTGGTGTTCCCATTGGTGGGTATGTCCTCATGATCTCACCTACTGGATATCACCAAGTGCAAATTTCATGAGAAGAAGTCTCAATGATTATGTGCCTCCAACACCTGGTAGTCAGACATAAACTGTGTCCAGTTAGTATGATGTATCTAGACCATAAGACATTTATTTAATATTAATTTCATAGTATCTCAAGGTTCTCATTATAGCCTGGTATATGCTATAACCTTTTGATATGATAAATAATCTATGACCTTTACCACTAAATAGTTGACGTAGAAATTTATACACTATAATAATAAGTTTACATCATGTATAACTCACTTTATACATGAAATGGTAATAAAAAAGTACTGTATAGTTGTGTTTAGGGAACCCAATATTATGAAAAAATCATGTATAGAAGGAAGAGGAAAATTAATTCACTTGTATCCCATGAAAAACATATTTCATATTGGTTATCATAATATACAATAGTTACAAAAAGGATCATCCATATACTCTATATGATATATACATATCATAAGGTATGATATTCATCTCATTCATATCCTACAATACGATCCCAAGTAGTCATAAAATATGTCTCACACACTTTTAGTTCATATCCATCAATCTCCCCCTACACTAAAACCCATAAGGACTTTATGCATAAGAATCCATATAAAACTATTTTGGATACATTTTTCAAACTGTCTTCATTTTAGAACAAAATTTTTTTATAAAATTTAATACTCATTTAAAGGTTTATTTGTGTTCCCTTATAGGTCTTAGTGTAATTGACAAAGAATACGAAATATGTATTTCATAGATTCAAGAAAAGTGAATCCTCTAACAAATCATCAACACTACTCAAGCTACTAATAGGTCTAGTGTGATCTTTATCAAACATACTAATATCTCATATGAACATGTCCACCATAAGATGTATCATATAAATCATGTGTATACCTATATAATACATTTTTACATGATATCGAGTGACCACTAAACATGGAAAAAAGTTAATCTAGTATTGGATATCTCAAACTTTCTTAATTATCTGAAAAAGACTGACCAGATCAATGAATACATCACATGTCATTCATATAGTAGATTATCACATCACATATCCCACATCCAAGTAGATGACCAAATCATATGTGACTTAACTAATCATGAAAATACATTTCCCCAGTCTAATTTAATCAAATTACAGATGTATTTTTTCATTTTATGAGTGGAAAAATCCAATCTTGGTTGATCTCTAACCAACGACATGATCAACAACATACCCAACCACCCCCAATTAACTAAGCCACAGTGGATTGCGTAATAAAGGTATCAAAGTATGAAGGTTCACATTATAGGTATCTCACAAACCTTAGGTAAAAAGGATTGATAATAAAAATACACCCCTAATTATATTGATGCTTGTATGACATTCTATGGGATATACTTGGTGGGTTAGTCCAAATAATATTTCTCCACATATTATCTCATGAGTCCACTACTCATGTTAATCTTAACATATCATCACAACTCATGATACTTTGTGATTATAATCAACTAGGAATAACTCAAAGTCATAATTTTATGGGATATTATCATTCCACCATTCTTGTAAAATAAATTACAGTACACATGAATGAATGATAAATATGGATTTCCATTATTGTAAAAAATTGATACATTATTCAAACATTGCACCAATATCTTATGTATCACATACCAAGATAATATACATGAACTAATGATTTTGTTATGACTATGTTTTCATCAATGAATCCACTAAATTATCATCTTTATCCACCCAATATATCCTAGCATCTCCCCTCTTAATGATATATCATATAATATGATGTTTTCAATAGATGTGTTTGGTCATTTGGTGAGACCATAGTTCCTTGGCATGGGAGAAAACCCCATTATTGTCATAGTAAATCCTGATTTCTCCCCTAATACTAGGAACTACCACTAGTTTAGTATTTGTACCATTTATGCTAAGTTGAATTTGTTTTCAATAAGGAAGGATGTTAATATGTGTTATGCTACATAGTATTAAGTAACTCATAACTGTGATGATTTTTGAACTGGTCTTAAATATCAAAGTCATGTGTGAATGGTGTTGAATAATTAGAGCATTGTTTACATCATGAAGATATCCATCTTAAGATGTGTGGGAATTAATAATCATTTAATGAGGATGGTGTTTTTAAAGATGTAAATTCCATGAAAAAATAGAAGGCCATGAAAAAATATATTCATATTTTTTCACGAGGAATATTAAAAATGGATATTGAAAATATTGATGTTGAGATTATGGTTTGTATTTTGTATTTATATAATGTAATTTACACATAGATATTTTTCTAAGTGTTACAAAAAATGGAAAACCATTGATTTAGGAACCAACTTTACCCAACATTGTGGGAGGAGGACCTCAACCACGTAGAAGAGCCAACTCATTGAGCCCACATGGCAGCGGGAGAGTGGGTGGATGCATAACACCTATAGAAGTGCTCAGGTGAGAGTTCATAGAGTGGGTAGGTGGTCTAGCATTAGGAGGTGTAATCTGTGAGCCCATCTGTGTGGTTTAATTCTAGGAGCAGACCCCAAGATACTAACATCTGAATAGATAACGCTGCATTATTTTTTATGAAGGAGATCCATACTGAATGGATAATCAATGTGGGACATCAGCTACTCGACACTGTTCATTTCTATTAAAAAACATACAGATATAATGTTGTCCATATGATTAGTTGTATCTAATCCATCCAATGGATCCCACATATCACATATTTGAAGAACTGTTGTCTTCAACCTTTGGCCTTGAAAAATCTTGTTGTGTGCAAGCTCGAGACACTAAGTGATCAACCCACACTCTTGATCGTCCCAAGGAATTGCATATAAATTATTTTTATGAAATTACTGATGAAGATATCCTCAAAGACATCAAAATAACAAGTGTATACTCTGAGATAAATTTATATATATCCATAAAAATGCGTGGAGAAAAATGTATCACAGGAATCTTCTATCAGATCAAGAAAAGCACTGAGGTGCTGCAGGATCAAGCGAAGTGATCATGCGATAATGTTATCACCTAGATGTTGAATAAAGAAGTCAATTTGAGATTCCATATTTTCCAATGACACCTAAGTTTGAGATATACAGATATTTTCAGTTCATTTAACGAGCTTTGAATCACCATAAAATCCAAAAGAAATGTGGTGTGAACTCACCTATATAAATAGAGGCAGGGAAGAGAGTTTCAGATGCTATAATTCAAATAATTGAGAGTGATATTTCAACTAGATAAATAGAGCACCAATTTATATTGATATGAAAAGTAAAAATATCTTACATGATCCGTTCACACAAAGGACAGAAGGGGTTCATGTGACTTGTTCACGTGAAGGATAACCTGTGAAGCACTTATGATTTTGTGAAGAATCTGAGATCATGTGTCCTTTGATCACATAAAGGATATTGTGTGACACCTCAATAGTAAGGAAAAGTGTACCAATGGACTATCTTTGTCTTGTGAAGAAGAAGAATCACCGATGAGCCTTACCTAGATTTCATGAAGGAAGAAAGTGATCTCATGACATGCGACTTGTAATTCTCAATACAGTGTGTTATGTAAAGAAGGTCGGGACACTGTGTATTTTTTTATCTGAAGAACACTTGAGATCACACAATGGTAGTGTGCTTAAAGAATGCATATTGTGTAAATATCTATAGTTATGTTAAGGGAAGGACACAAAATTTAACCTACAAAAGCTTTGCATGTAGTACATGCATTCATTGCATTATATGTGTCAACATTGAATAAAATTGAGAAGGAAAATAAAATAATGAGAATGAAAAAGGGTTATGTGAAATTTTTATACTCTATGAATTATTTTATGAATTCATGAATTAAGTTGAGTCTTTGAGGACGAATCATTTGGAGTATTGTATGTCTACGCTTGTATAAAATAATATTGAAGATATAGTGTGCATAAATTGCATGAATTAGAGTGAGGTTGGGACTTCATAAATTGAAGGAAGAACATACAAATGAGAATTTCTGAACTGATTCAACTGATTATACACAGATGATCATAATTACTTGAAAAAAACCAGCGAACTACAACGGTACTTGAATATGTGCATATGAGAAAGTATGATTCTACAAGATAATGTAAGAAGATCATCATCAATTGGTGTAGAAGATACCAAGGGGTGAAAAAGATATTTATATAGTGTATTAAGACATTTGAAGAATAATTTTGTAGTTGGGGTGTCTATCAAGTTTATGGAAGACTGTGATTGGGGGTGTCTAACTAATCACTCAAGAAGAAGGTGTAGTTGGGGGGTATAACCAACTGCTAAAGGTGGATTGGAACTAGGGGTATAACCTGATTGTAATTGGGGGTGGGTGGGTGGGGGGTAATAACCAATTACTATTTGTAACCACCTTCTGATAGAGTAGAGAATCCATATTAGGGGTACTAATCAACATGACAAAGAGTATGTCTTTTTACCGAACCTTGAAAATCCTTATATTTCATGCCTTTGAATTTAAAACATTATTTGAGGTGAGGATTAGAGACCTAAGAAGAGTGAATTGAGACTTTAAAAAACCATATATAGGAAGAATTGAAAATTGATAATTTGTAAAAAGAAAAGGGATCAATGATTCACCCCTACCCCTCTCAGTGATCTCACATTGATCTAAGTTCAAAATTAAGAAATGAACATTCTAATCCAAACAGGTTTTTTAGAGCATCAGATGTAGTGATATACTCCACCTATGTCATCATGTTTTCTAAGATAGCTTGTTTGGAACTCTTCCAATAGATATATACACCATTTAGGAAAAGCATTAAACTATATTGATATTTAATATGATCACTGTTAGATTATAAACTCACATCCATGTAACCCTTCACACAAAGATCATCCTCTCCTCTAAAGACCAAGAACATATCCTTACTTATTTTAAAGCACCAAAGTATGTTCTTAACAATAATCTAGTGACTCTAACAAGGATTATATTGGTATCTACTCATAATATAATACCCCAAGTTTTTATGATATATTTCTCCTAAAATAAATTCAAATTGTTTGATATCTTTCTTTATAATCAACACCAAGCTTAAATGAAACACAATATACTATTTAAATATTATTAATAAATGTGACTATTCTTGTGTAGACATTGGATTGGAGGTTATGAATATGAATAACTAAATTATGAAATAGTATTGTTTACACATGTATAAAATTATTTCATTTGTTAGAAATTAAAATAAAAGCATTTAAATGTAAAAATAGATATTTTTATGAAAAACCATTTTTATGCCCACAGAGTGTTTTTATCTTAAATTAATCACAATCAATGAATTATTTTAATGAAATTAATATATAGTGTATTAAATAAAATATTTTAACATTTTTATAATGTTTTTTATTAGGTAAGTAATAATAATAAATTCAATTTTATGCTTAAAAATGCATTTTTCTAAAAGTGATTTCTGTTGTGTTTTTTCACACTTATTTTAAAGTGAATATATACCACTTGTAGAAATCAAAATTGAAAAATGGTTTCCATATATGAAATAAAAATTTTAAAATTTTATAATAAGGTCAATTTCATTTTTGATCATTATGAATAACAACCATGGTAAAAAATTCATTACTACAATAAAGGTTAAAAGGGTTAATGAGTGGTTAAATTAAATAGATAAGGGTTAAAATAACCTCAAAACTTGTATAAATCCTATTTTATAAGTTTATTTAGACCTAACCTTATCTTATCTATGACTTTGGTCTATTTTGGTTCCACTTTCACATGAATATGAATTTATTATATTTTAATGTTTTAAGTATTTAAAATTGTGACACTCCTATCACCTATAAAAGGGAAAATTCTCTCATATCTTCTCCACACCACTTGTAACACCCAAATAATTTTAAAAACACTATGTTCAATAGCTTATTCGGCATGTAACACTGAGTTTAAATGAATAGAGATATAATATTAAAATATTATTATATAAATGTGATTGATCTAACCTAGCTATTAAATTAGAGGATATGAATAATATTAACTACTTTATGAAATATACATAAAAGTATTATAAAAATTTATTGATAATTTCTTAATAATCACTCAACTTTTAATAAAGATATTTTATTCTACAAAAAACACATTTCCTTCAAAAAATGTTTTTTATTACTTTTTATGAGAAAATATTATAATTGATTCATGGAAATTTTATAAATGTAATTTTATAAAATTATTTTTTTTAAAATTAGAATTAAAAAATTTACTTAGGTTTATATTTTGAGAGTTTTTGAAAAATGTTGATTTTTTAATGAATAGTGAAAAGTACCTATTTTTGTAAAACTGTCATTTCTTTTTAAAAAATTAAGTAATTTAAAATTCCTATTATTATTAAAATTTTATTTCAAAGTAAAATTAGTATTATTTAGTTATATTTAATCTAATTAATTACATTTGAATCATCATTGTACCATATTTTAGTATATCCTTATTCCCAAGCTTAAAAACACATTTTCTGAAAACTATTTTAAATGCATAATGTTTCTCCATTTTAATTAATTAAAATAAACCCAAGATAGGAATGCTTTAAATTAAATGTATAAAATATTAATCTAAATTTTTGAATTTAAATTCATATAATGAATATTATTAGTCATATAGTTAATGTAAAATCATTATTTCCTTGATTTTCTTTTGAAAAACTACCTTTTCATCACACTTGTGGGTTTTATTTTAAACTAAATTATTCCACTTATGTGAATTGAATTTGGTAAAATGGATTAAATATTTTTAATAATCAAAATTTATATTATATAATAATTTTAATATGATTTTTGGTCATAATGAATAATAAAAATAGTAAAAAACTAGTTATCGTGGTAAAAGAAATTAAAATGGTTAAAGTGAGTAAGCTTAAATGTAAAGGGGATAAAATGTTTAAAACATGTTTATTTTTAGCGATGGAGGTGTTTATTAGTCTTAACACTCCAAAAATCCTTTATTTTTCAATTTTGGAGGCACTTGGCTTGAGAGTGAGTTCCCAATACTGAATAGTTTTGTGTATTTACAAAAATACCACTCCTCTTCAATTATAAAAGGGCATCCCTACCCTCAATTATTCACATATATCAAGAAATTTTTCTAGGAAAAAACCTAAAAAAAATCTCTCCCCAACATTATTAACCACATTCTATATCTTCTAGTCTTCATAAAATACCATCCTTAGGGTCTTTAATAGGAGATCTAATGGAGGTTCTTTTAAGCAAAGGTAATCATCTTCACTGAGTTCCTTCTTTTTACGTATTCATTTTACATATTAAATTATGTATTAAAAAATAAAATATAATAAAACCAGTATTTTATCACTCAAATATTTTATGGTATGCATCTTTTTAAATTTAATCTCTTCGATAGCTTACATTGCACGAAATACCCAACTTAAACAAACACTGAAATATTATTATGTGATCATTATAAACTAGCCATTAAATTGGAGGGAATGAATTTTATTAACCAAATTATTAAATTTATATATTATATATTGAATAAAATGTTTTTAAATTCATCTAATATATTTTATAGGTATAATATAAGAAGAAATCCAATTTATGTATAAAAAATAATATTTTTCCAAAGGTAGTTTTGTTGCCTTTTAATGACACACTTGTTTTAAAAACTCAATTTTGACACTTTTATAAATTATATTTTAAAAAATAAACTTAATTTTTAAAATCATAATTTCAAACTTAGATTAGGGTAAATTTTTGGCATTTTTCTGAAAAGATTGATTTTCCAGTGAATAGTAAAAAATACGGATTTTTATAAAATTGTTAATTTTGTTATATTAAAGTATATTTATGATTTTAATTTGATATAAAAATAAATTAAGAACTATTTTGTTCTAAATAATTTTTTTTAAAATTTTAACCATCCATATACCTTATTTTGGTATAAGTACATTTTTTGGGCTTAAAAATGCACTTTTCAATAAAACTGTTTTTTCATTGCATTTTGTGAGATTAATTATAAATTAAATTCTTAAAATTTTGAGTTTTTTAATTTTTAAAAATTTATTCCATATTTGGATTCATAATTTACAAATTTAGTAAACATGAATCTTTTATTTTTGACCAATATGAACAGTTACCTTGATAATTTTCGCTACCATGGTAAATGGTAAATTGAGTAATTTAAGTTAAAAATAAAACGATAAGGATCATAAAATGACCCTATGACTTGTAACAATTTTTTTTTAAGATTAAGTTTCATCCATAATTATTCAAGGTTCAGATATATGATCATTTTATTCTATTAGTAATTGATTATGACCCATATAATATCTTATTTAAAGAAAAGTCAAAGACGTCACATTCTTGATTTTAATAACTATAACATTATTAATATGGTGATATAAAAAATATATATTATACTATAAATATTACTTTGAAATATAATGGAATTATATTCATCATGGTAATTTATTTATAATTTTTAGTAAATAAATAATTATATTAAATGATTGCACAATGATGATGCATTAGTTATTTTATTAATGGAAGTATTAAATAAATGATATTAAAAATATTGTAATAAATATAATTTAAGGTAAATAATGTCATAAAATAATTTTATAGATGACCTTGATAATTTAGGGATTTATTAAAAGAGTTAGTTCTAAGATATCTTGTTGTATTGATATTTTTAAAAGTCAAAGTAATGAATAGTGTCAAAATTGACATTAGTGATATTTTAAAAATAAATAATATTTTATTAAATGATATAAAATTATTAAAAAATATTAAATTCCACCAAGATATTAGGATAAGGTTTAAAATTTCATAAATGATCCATTTATGGGTCTTTTTTCATTTTATAGTAACTATATTAATCCTCAAATAGTAAAAAACCATGTAGTGTCAAAGAGATTAAATAAGGGTTAAAACCAAAAGATAAGAGTAAGAATGTGACCTAAAATTGTCAAAAAATTATTTTTATAAGATGATTTAGACCAATAATCATATTATATTTTAAATTAATAATCTTGGATCCATTTTTAAATGAAAATTAATTTATATTAATATAATATTTTGAGAGTTTCCAAAAGTGACCTCACCTAAATTATAAAAGGGAATTTCTTCCTTCACTTATTTACACCACTTGAAGCCATATAGATTGAAAAAACCTACCCATTTATATTATAAACATACTTAGTTAAGTTATTTAGGTTCTTTTCCTTCCAAAATACCTACCCTAGTTTTCTTGAGAGAAGTTATAAAGGAAGTCTACCGAAGAAGAGGTAATCATCATTACCATCACTTTTAACTTTATTTATTCTTATACTTCCTATTTATGTGTCGTTTACATAAAAAAATAATAATTAAAGTATCATATATATGATTATATTTTATTATGATTATGGGACAACCATATTACACTTTTTATCCATCCTACAAAAAATGAAATCACCATGCATACATACGTACAACTTACCATATCCATGCTGTGATAAAATTTGTTCACAAATTTACTTAGATGGATATAATAATGGAAATAATATACTTATATATATATATGATAATTATGATATGATAATTATTCTATAAAATTTAATATACCATCCACTTCCTTAACCTTTCACCATTAAGGGAATGATACCGCCACTCATGCGTACATACGACCTACCGTCTCCACGACGCGATGTGATTCATTTTCCATGTTCACGATTCAATAATTATTATAAAAATGTAAATAATGAATAAATATTATATCTATTACCTAAATATAATTATATATATGACATAACTATATCATATGCATAAGAACCAAAACTTACACAACAAAACATGCATAGTAAAATGAAGTAGTTAACACCCAAAACATAGGTAATAACAAAATATTATTAACAAATGGGTGATAAGATGATATAAGAGGATCATTTATGATATCATAAATATGAATATGGTTATATTATAAATTAATAAATTTATTTAAACCATTATATAGGAAGTTAAATTATGTTTAACTAAAGGAAAGCACATGGTAAGGGTTTCTCGTCTTACTTTTACTTCTATGATACATATGTCATATTCACCACTTCTTTATTTTGTGTAATGAATATAATACCCCTTTGATATATTATATCATGAATATCATTTTATTCATGGTATATAAAGTTTCATTTTAAGTTAATTATTCCATGGGGCATATGATTCAACTAATTAAAAAGTGGTAAGGATTTATTTCACAATCTCATAATTATTCAAGATTTTTTAAGTTTAAGTCTTCACTAAGGAATATTTCTTTTCTATGCCCATGTTTTATAAAATGATTTCAAAAACATTTTTATAATTATCCAATTATTTTTTCAATTCATTTTTACCCCCTTTTAACTTTTTATAAAATGTTTTAAAATAAATCTTCTTGTTATTTTCCAAAAAGGTATTTTATGATTTTTCTTACAAAAGTGTGAAAGGAATATTTTTTAGCTTATACAACATGAATGGTATTTCCCAGTATCATGACTACTTAATGATTTAAATCTTCCTTTAAAAGTTTATAAGGTTCTTTTCAAAGAAAATGATTTCTTTATTACATGCTTAGTTTTTATATTTTAAAAATTATTTAGAAGGTAAAAAGGGAATTTTCCTCATGAAATATTCTATTAATATCTTTATAGTATTTTTATCTATGACAACATCCTTTGTTAAATTTTATATTGAGGATGTACTTTAATGATACCATTCATTATATTTCTTTGGATGATTTATGATTATTTTATCTAGGGAAATAATGATTAATTTGTATCTTTTACTCAATATAGATATTCTTTGATAAGGAACATTGTTTACAAATGAAATAAATTATTCGATATATCAAGAATTATTTGGACATACAATACATGGTTTGGGGGATAGTTAATGAAATCCCCTCAATACATCGGTAGTCTCATGAGAAAAATCAGTTTTCAAAAAAAAATTAGTTTGTACTGAGTAGTTTTAAACAGTATTGTGAAAGGTCATGACAATAGAGATGTATTTGGAAAAACTGAATTAGTTTGTACTTAGTAGTTTGAAACTATCTTATAAAAGGTCTTGATAGTAAATTTATCATGTGCCTAGAAAACATGAAATCCAATAATTAAGTATTTCCTTACTTAATATTTCAGTTATTATTATCTATGTTATTTTCACTATGATATTATCTTTGGATGAATTTAATTATTAGTTTATTGATTAAATGGAATGTGAATTCAGTTATTTACCATACCATGCTGATTATGTTTATTGATTCATGATAGATTATACTGTACTTAACCCTTACTGAGCATTTAACCTCACCCTTATTTTGTTTCCTTTCCCCTGGAATCCATGATGAGTACTATAATTTTTATGCAAGGATATTCTAGAGGGAAATTATGTTATTCTAAGAAAAAAAATATTTTTCATTTTTTGTTTTCAAATTTAATATGGGAATCATGTATGTATCTAGTTTACCAAGATTCCAGATACGATTCCTTGTTTCTATGCCAATGAAATAAAGTAACCACTAACTCTAGACTACTAGGGTCAGGGTATTTACAAGTATATCCTATATACTAAGATGTTATTATTTTTATGACATAATATTTATCCATCTACTATTCCATAAAATGGGAAACAAAACTATTTTTCGTGTGTATGTTGGACTACCGCCTCGCAAACTGATGTAATTTGTTTTCCAACATCACATCTCATGGATATTCATGATGATTTATTTAATGTTTATAAATAGTATTCATGAAATATTAATCATTATTTAAAATTAATGTTTCATATAACTTCTTACCTTGCCATCCATTGAAAAATGATAACATCATTTGTGTGTGCGATGGACTACCACATCACGAAGTGATGCGATTAATTTTTATTACCACATCACATGAATGGTATATGTAAGTGTATTTTTAAAAAATAATATTATATTTATGATATAATGATCATTATGTAGAGATAGAATAACACCTACATTATTTCTATCATGATCATTGAAAAATGGAAACGTTACTCATGCATATGTACGATCTACTGTCTCCCTGATTGTAATGTAATTCATTTTTTCATAACTATATTTTATGGTTGGTTTTAAAAAGTAAAATTAATTTATTAAAATTATAATTATTTAATTATTATTATTCTATAGATTATGGAACAATTACCCCTTTTACCACAGTCAACACACAAATGTTGTTTTGAAGTTATGAACTGAGCATCCTCAAAACACTTGACCTAGAAATAACTGATTAAGGAATTAAATAATTCCTTAAAATAAATGAAGTAAATGGTTTAATTATAATGTAATAAAGATATAAAATGTTTTTAATAAAATAAATAATTGATATAAGTTTAGTATACAGGAGGTAAAATACATACACGATTAAATCTAGACTTGGGGTAAGGGTTTCGTCTCAAAGCTTCCTTCTTTGAGACACATGTTCTTTTAGGTTCCTAATTTCTTTTAAATGGTGTATATAATACCTCTTTAAAAATTATATCATGAATATTACATAATTCATGATATTTTTTTTATTTATAATCTATTTAATTTATTCATGGGATTTATAATTCAAAAGTTACCAAAGTGGTATGGGTTTATGTTTCAATCTCATTTTAATTAGGACTATTTATGCTTGAATTTAAATTGTAGGAAATTATTTGATCATTGTATAATAAAACCTTTTAATTTTATTATTATCTATTTATTCATGAAATTTTCAACTAATATTACCAATTTCATGTCTTTTTTATATAAATTATTGTGAAAATGTTTTTAGAAAAAGTAGACTTATTTCTCTCTTCAATTGAAAATCATTTTTCTTTCATATCCATATTTTATAAAATTATTTTCAAGGTTGTTTTTATTATTCTCCAAATTATTTATTAAATATATTTTTACTCATGTTTTACTTTTTAAAAAATGGTTTGAAAGCAATCTTATTGTCATTTACTGAATAAATTACTTTTTAAACCTTTTACAACCGTGTAAATGGATGTTTTTTTAACTAATTTGACATGTATGGAATTACACATCGTTATGACCACTAAAATATTTGAACCTCCCATTATAAGTCTACATGGTTATTTTTAAAGAAAATGTTTTCTATAATATTTTGGAAAATTTTTAGATTTAAAATAATTTATTTCAAAGTGAAAAAGTTATTCTCCTCAAGAAATATTCCATATAATCTTTTAAATACATTTTCATCAATGATGAAAACCTTTAATGTTATTGATTGCTTATATATATATATCACTCATATATATACCTAGATTATTATCCATTACTTTTATGGGGTAGTACATTACTTATTATTATCTCTCAAATGCCTTCATTATGAATTTTTTTCTTTATGATATGAGACAAGATTATACGAACCATTTCTTTCCATTGGTAATTATTATGTTATGTCTTATGATTGATTTAATTTATGTGTCACACATATTCATGTACATGATATGAATGTGATGTGTGGGCCCATAATTATATATCCCTAAAATGAATTAGGTAATTCTATAGTCTCATTAAACTTCATGTATGGTATTATGGAGTGAACCTAATCCATTATGGGACTCTGTCCACCATGTGATGTTATCTCAGTGGTTAGCCTTGAATTATGTTTATGTTGTGTTTTATATTGCTAAAAAATTTCCTATATTACCATGATATTACAATACACTATTATTTATGTTATTCTTCCATGTGATTACTCATGGTACTTACATTTTATTATATCATGTTATACCTTTGACTCACAAGTTATACTTCATTATCACGTCTATTCCCTTACTAGGATTTTTAGCTCACCCATTTCTTTTATGTATTCCCCAGGTTATCTTATGTAGTTTTAGGAGCTCAAAAGGATTTAGGATCTCATTATAGAGAATAAAATAAATAATTTTTGGTTTAGTATCAATTTTATGTGTTATGAACCTATTATTCCAAATACAATAGGCCTCATGATCTTTGGGTTGTAATTAATGGATGGTTTTGTTAAAAATCATGTACTTACATGTGTAAAAAGGTTTAGGTTTCTATACCACTTGAGATATTTATCATGACCATGATATTCCTAAATACTCTCCCAACATCCTTACCCATGAACTTGAGGTTTTTTTCTTTCCAAAATACCCATCTAGGAATCCTTAAGGTTTATTTGAGGATACCCAAAGAAGAGGTATATGTTCTTACTAATTATTTCATGCTTCTTTCTTCTTAAAAATTATCCAAATGTTATATAACCATAATAAAATGATGTAATAAGTATATTTAATATACTAATATGTTGTTATGTTATTTTTATAGTCATTTTCTATCTTCTTCCCATCCTTTTGTAAAATGATAATGTTGCACATGCATATGTGTGGACTACCACCTCCACAAAGCGATATGATTCATTTTTCATTACATCCTTAAATGGATGAAAATAAGGATAGATTTAATGAATATATATGATATTTATGATATAATTATAATGTTTTAAAGGTGAATTATTATATACCTTTCTTTCATTCTATCTATAGATAAGAGGAAATAGAACTCATGCATGTGTACAAATTACCATATCCACAAAGTGATGCAAGTCATTTTTCATCATTGATTTATATGAATGCTTATAAAAGTGTATATAATAAATAAATATTATACTTATGAAATTATTGAGATTTTTTATATGATGAAAACTTGAAAAGCTTTAAGGACTGGAACCATCGAACTGAAACATTCATGGAAAACAGACCAGTTTTCACCCGAATGTTCATTCTAATAAATAATTGTTAAAAAAATTATAATAAAAAATTATAAAGGATTGGTAAATATTAAGTTATGTATGAATATGGTTCTAAAATATATGTATAATAAATATATATTTATTATATAGAAGTTTTGAATGCGTACAAAGTAAGATGAGTGTAACGTCCTGTGTTTTAAACCAGATGAAAAAGCAAAGGAAGTTAAATTTTTTCGTTTACTAGGTGGGCTATCATTAAAACCAAGCATAAAAACTTTTTTTCTTATAGAATTGACAATAAAATGTTTATTTTAAAAGAAACTGAATTAAATTAATTAAAAATTTAAATATAAATAAATTTAATAATAAAATGTTTTAATAATAATAATAATATAATAATAATAATAATTATTAAGTTTATTATTATTTTGTTTGGGTTTTTTAACTCCACGTGCACCTCTCCCCCTCTCCTTACAGTGTCTCACACCAGTACGCCCCTACTCCCATGTAGTGCATGATGCAACCCCCTCCTATGGATCCCTCTCCGACCTTTGATCCGCCCAGATTTATTCATGTTTCCCCTTAGATTCCTCAAGTTAAGATCACCTGATCACATATCCTCTATCTCTTTGGTGATTTTATTCCCCTTTGTTACCCGATGAGGTTCGGCTGAAACCCTAGGTTCAGGGTTAACCCCTATTTCAAATTTCTTCAGTTTTAGGGTTATGCAAATGGCCTCCCAGGTGATGTTGGTCCGTGTTCCAGAAATTTATGCCAAATTCAAGGTGGTTTAGGTTTATTTGCTCTACCAACGTCATTTTGGGTCATGTTTCTAAACCCATTGTTCATTCCGAGCCCTCTAAATTAGGGCCTTGTGGTGTTTATGGGTATTGGTTATTGTGCATAGTGAAATTGTGGCGCCTGTGAAGACTCACATGCATATACAAAGGTATATATATATATATATATATATGTAAATATGTATATCCTCCAAGTGTGTATTCCCTAATGGAGTGGGGAATACAGGCATTGGGTCAAGGGTATATATACACATATATAGAAGTATGTGCGTGTGAGTGGACGAAATCTTAAGTTAGAAAGCGTTGGCTTGGTCTACTGCTTGAGGTTGGGTCCCTTTCCTTTCCCCTTTAATTTTACTAATGCATTAATTAATTACTTAATTCACCATTATTAGTTTATAATTAATGTAGTTTGGTTTTTAGTTTAAAATATTACTTCATAAAGTTAGTGAAATGTAAAAAAGTGATATATATTTTTTTGATAACAAAGTCACATTTTTGTAATAAAACCCCTCCAACGTTGGTGTGCTGCCTTCAAGCTAAAAATGTAGGGATAGAATTTTATGCTTCCTGCTTTATTGCCTTGCTATTTTATTTATGCTTGAGTTATAATTAATGAATGAAATGTTTATGTACTTGATCCCTTATAATGTAGTTGCTATGTCTTAATTAGTTAAATGAAATGGTTCATGTGAATGAAATGGTTAGAATGAATTAGGAAAGTTGGTAGCATCCCTTAAGGGTAACGAACATGAACCATTTAGAACTTGTACCTTAAAATAAATTTTCTATGTTTAGGTAAATTGAGTGAGAATGACCTTTAGTAGGATGGCTCATACTAAATGGCATGCCTTGAATAAATGGTTTACCCATAATGAATTGTTTGACTTGTATTAAATGATTTAGTTTGTTCTATCATGTCCATTGTGGCATTTGATTATAGGAAAACCCATTTTGGGTGTTCACCTTTTCTCTTGGACACCCCTTTGGGTGTGTCCATCCTAAATGGGATAAGTTTCCTTTATATAAAATGCAGAAATTTGCCATGGGTTGTGCATGGAACCTTAGTAATGCTTTAAATTGATTAATGAGAAATGAATTATGAATTGGGTACCTCTTGATAACTCCTATCCTTGAACAAAATATTTTATCCCATGTGTGGTGCCTCCCTCCTATGGAATACTTGTGGTTTATTTGAATAAAATATGAATTACATAAAAAATTACTCATTTCAAGTTACATGAGTAACTAGCCTATTAATGAACTCCTTAGACCTTTTTTGGTGCTCCTTGCTTGAGACATTTAAATGGTTTGGATGGATTATGGCACTTGGTCAAGCTTGATAGATTAATATGATGAAATTTAATTAATGAAATTTTGGTAAGAGGCATGTTGATGCCACATGCCTTGTTTATAATTCCTTGATTATGTAAGTTAATTTATTTCTTATTCCCTTATTAGTGGCCTGAACCATATGAAATGCCTTGTTAATGTTACTATATTGTGAAATTGAGTTTCATGTCTTTACATGCAATTGCTTATGGATTATTCCATGTTGATTAAGACTCATACATTTCTTTCTATATTATATTTTACTCTCTTATTATTTTAAATGAAATCAGGCTGTGGAGAGAATGTGGGTCCCATAGTAAGAACCCACAATTGGACTCTCCGTACTCGATAGGTTACAACATGATGCGCTGGGAAAGTGATGTTTTAGGCTCTCTAGGCAAGGGATCCCTGGGATTTTTATTATACTATTGGGTGATACAGGTTCCCTAAAGGGTAACTGAGGATGGACCTGTTGGCACGATTTCTACACCAAGTCTTGGTTGATACTTGGTCCCTTACGTGCGATACCTGAGACAGAATCATAGTTATCATACCAAGAGAGATACTTGGACTTTAGAAAGGATCACTCTGGATGGGATTGGTGGAATTGGATAATTTTAATGGATGTACCATAGCGATACCTGAGGGACGGGCTCAGACTCCACCTATGAAATTAACAGTCTTCAATGTAAATGCTTGAGATGAATCCTTGTTTTTTATTATGTATTGTGATTACACTTGAGATGTTTCCCTTACTTTATTAGCTTACTTATGTGATGATAAGTTATTTAGACCCCAAGTTAAATAAAAATCTTGGGGATATTACTTCCTTGGTTTTCCATATTACTATTAGCCCTTGTTTTTATATTCTTCCCTGTTCAGCTATACTTTTCAAACTTCCATATTAAGCCGAAGCAGGTGGTATGGGATGGGTGTCTATTTAGGAACCCATACCAAGTTTCTATTATTTAATTTATCACCTTCCACATTTATTATATATGGAACACTTCTTAATTTATATTTCATTGTCTATATTGGGATAGAAAGAATGAGTACCGGTCTACTAAGATTTAGATGTCACACCTTGGTTGGGTAACCTTGATTCCCAATTAGACCTTATATTTGTAGAATCTAGGTTGTTTTCTATATTTCTTGTACCTAAGAGTTACGAGTAAAGGACCGAACGAGAGCTTAGGATGCTCATGGAGATCACCGTGGGGATTTTCTATTTTTCTTTATTATTTTAGTATATTTTAAAGTATTTTGTATTATTTACTTCTTTACATAATATGCCTTTACCATGTCATGCATTCATCTATTGTATAAACTGACATTGACCACTTTTGTTTAGTTATGTCAAATATATCTTCCATTGGTTCGTCAATTATTTATTTGTAATGTCTTGTATTTTCCATGTATTATTTTTAAATATTATATGGAATTAATATGAGACCATGATTTTTGATGGCGTGCGATTCCAAGGCCCGAAGTGCCTAGAATAAAGGTTTAAAATAAATTTAAGCTTTTAAATAGCACGCACGAGCGGTTTTCCTGAAAAAGTGGAACAACTTTTAAATGGGTGCCTAGATCAGAAATACGAGGGCACTATTTCATTCAAAGCAGCCACTTTACCTTAGGCTGGACCTAACATCGAACAGTGTCGGTCAGCCGCAAAAATTTTTTTTTGGGCATTTTTTTAAAAGAAAAGAAAATAAATTAACAATTTATTTTATTTTAAATGTTTCTATAACGCAGTGATGCTTATTTTCTTTAAATAAGTAGGAGACTAGGGTTATACTCATAACCATGTAGAACTCCCTAAAATCCTCTAGAGCTTTGGAGAGGCCTTGGAGGATTCTTGACAGACACTGATGAATGAAGACACGTTGATTGTTGCGCAGTGAGATCGAATCCCGACCGATGACCGATATCCCTCTTCATCGATGATATATGTAGGGGATTTTTATTTTGATTTATTTTATCCTAATTCTTTGATTAAACGATGAACGTGGATCAACCCATGAACAATTTGATCCATAGATCACGCATTCTTGTGGGAGGGTTATTATTTTACGGGGTTTGATTCAAGAAATTGATTTCTGATAATTGTTGGATTATCATTTGATTCACCGTGTTTAATCCTTCTAATGGGATTTGATCAACGTCCTAACAAACAAAAATGGAGGTTCGTTCCTCAATTTGGTTTATTATATTTCTTCCTCTTTTCATTGCATTCTTCACGTTCTTCGCGAGGTAACAAACAATGGATTATTGCGATTCCGTTTCACAATGAAATGATCCCAAATTAGAGACCGAAGATCGTGAAGACCCAGTGGAGGTGAGACGACGATGGAGGACGATGAATTGCCTCAAAACAAGAAGGATCATTCTTTGATCATTCTTTGTGTGGGTGGATCTAAGTTTGTTTTCAAGGCTGATCGGAAGCCCGAAAACAATGGAAACAACATTGGGGCTTTATGGTGACCTAAAATCTGGAGTTTCATTATGATCGGATGGCCGAATCGAAGACCGAAGGAGTACCCAAGGCACGACAGAGCAGGTTTGCGATTATGGAAATTTCTGAAACACATGACGTTTATCCTGATGAACACATTGTGTGGACTGGCAGTGGTGTATAGGGTTTGCGTGCTGCATGAGATGAAGAACACAATGTGCCTCCTAGGAGACATGACATGTGGACCCCACTCAGCGGTGGCTGGAGTCCCAGGTGACAGGAAGCGTAGAAATGGTGTGTGACCATTGTACCATGGCTTGTGGGTCCTTACATGGGGCTTGACATGTATCTCAGATGATACATGAGCATGGGGTGGAGTACACGCCATGTACTCCACCACACGACCATACAAGGCCAGTAATGTGGGTCACACTGTGTAGCGATTACACGGGTTGGACTACATGGGTTGAGGCCGTGTATGGGCACATGGATAGCATACATGGAGAGTACCCTAGATACCTTGACATGATGTGTGATCCTTCCTATGTGTTGTGTAGTTGCGTTTTACATGACAAGCCTTACGACACGTGCCGTTGTATACATGCAGTACTTGGGGTCAGAAGACATGGTGTGTGACACTTCTACAGGCTGTGTACTTCTCAATACATGGATTGATCTTCTTGTAAAACATTCTTTGGATATGTTCCATTTGGTTTACTTCCCCTTTTTATCATTCCTCTAAAGGTCAGGTATTGTTTCCATTCACTGGAGTATGATACCTTCAGCAGAACTTTCCGAGATAGAGTCTGGTATCCCTTCGAGAGGCGTAGAGCGAGATCCTCTATCCATTATTAACCCTAGGTAGAGTCAAGTATCGATATGGATAGTACCATAGGATTCCAATCCTCTACTTAGTAGGTGAATTCATATGAGTCACGGTATCCTCCAAGGCCCAGGAAGTAATACTCATATGTGTATTGTGATCTTTCCCCACTAAGGAGTGTGTTCTCCAGAAATGAGTGTATCTATCTCTCATGGATTTTCCTGATGAACAATAATTCTTGGACGTACATCATCAGGGCTATCAGACTTGTGGAGTGAGTTCTATCAGATGAGTTCTTTGTGGAACCTTCAAACTGAATTCCTAGCGGTGGTATGCGGTTGTGTGACTTGTCTCGAGACTACAGGTCTAGGTTTTGAGTATATCAGGATTATGTGTCTCTTGCTATATGTTCAGTAGAAATATACTATGTAGTGATGACTATACCTTTACTTTGTGTATTGATTTGTGGTTTTTGAGGTCCTCTACTGAGTATTGTTATACTCACCCTTGTACGGGCTTTTCCCATACAGGTCGTGTTTTTTTTAGACGAGCATACTTTTGATAGAGACCAGGGCAGACCAGGACCGGACCAAGCTTTCTGAGTTCCCTATAGGACAAGGTGTTCCTAAGGCCATGAGAAGCAGTACCAATACCTCTTTGTGTTTCTAGGTTGTACTTTGTAGTTTGCAGACTCTTGTTTTTGGTGGGCTTGTATTCTGGCCCAGTTTTACTTTCTGTACTTTAATTCCATTGTACTATGTCAGTTGGGTTTAGTTGTATGCATGAATTTTGTTCCTTATTGGTTTTTATATTTCAGTTTTTGTGGGATTGGAGATGTGTGCATGTTTACAGGTACTTAGGCAATGCCTCTCGTGTTTGTGATATTCCTACTCGGTGCTAGTCACCAGCCCCTGGCCTATTGGAGGCAGGATTGGAGAGTCACGGCATGGGCCCCACTGGGACGGGTCATGATAGAGTGGTATCAGAGTTGGTCAGTCCTACCTTAGGACCAAGAGTTAGTGAGATTGGTTTTGGGAAATAATGTTAAGTGTTTTGAGTTGGATTTAAGGCCAGGGACTCCAGTGTTGGTGCGGGTGGCTGACGTATCCATACACTAGGAAACTGATAACCTGCTTTTCGACTCGGTACATGAAAACACTAGTTGAGGGGTATTAAAATAATTTTACATGCATCATATAGGAATGAGTTGTGTTTTCCATGTCCTTTGTGTTAGCTATCCAGATATACTCGTTGAACATGGTATATCTTTTTTCCTTACAATATGCCTCCGCGATGCATACCCACTGGGATTCAGTAGCACGATCATGAGGATGACCCCCATAGTGATGAGGCTTCGATACATGGACTAGTTCCATAGGATTTGACTCCTCATGGTGCACCTGCTATACCACCACCAGTGGAAAAACCTGTAGTACCTACTGTACCAACAGAAGAGGGGCACAAGCTGAGTGTGCTCCATGAGTTCTAGAGACATAGACCCCTCAGGTTCTAAGGCGAGCCCAAACCTCAAGCAGCCGAGGACTGGCTTGAGATGGTGACTAGAGTTTTCTGTCTAGTGAGGACACCAGCAGACCAAATGGTGATCCTGGGAGCGAGCCTTCTTCAGAGTTCAATGGGATGATGGTGGAGTTTGACCACACAGACTCATGAAAAGTATAATCTTTCATAGTTGGAGTTTGAGTGACTCTTTAGGGAGGAGTTCTATCCAGTTAAGCTGAGAGTAGTGCATATCTAGGAGCTTCTTCATCTCCAGTAGGGCAGTTTGATGGTGGCTGACTATTCATTGAGGTTCACCAACCTCGCTAGGTACTTTATGGATATGGCCAGGGATTGGTTCTTTAGAGATCAGACCTTTGAGCGAGGTCTATTATGGGACATCTGAGCTAGTGTCATGCCTATATGAATTTCGACTTATGCTGGAGTGATAGAATGAACCTTGGTGATTGAGAGCTTCTTGGCGGAGCAGAGACAGCCGATGGCAGTTAGCAGTAGGCAGACACGTGCGGTGGCCACTACAGTAGGGAGACGACGTCAGGCACAGGGATAAGGATGCGGGAGACATCACAGGCAAATCCAAGACAGGGGTTTGGTAGTCTAGGGATCTTAGGCTGGATCCAGTCAGCCTAGGGAGATGCGATGCTACTCGTGCGATGGTAGAGTACATCTCTCTAGAGACTGTCCAACCCGTCGATCTAATGAAAAGGAAGTGGTGGATGGACCACTGAGGCAGAGGTAGAGAGTGTAGAAAACATTCCCGCTAGGTGGAAGATGTGGTAGAGGATCTTGGAGAGCTGCAGGTGGTGGTAGACGCTTCGATCTACTTCTACCACCACCCCAGGAGGTCCGCACCAGGATTAGGGAGCTGGGGGATAGGGGCGGGGACAATTGCATGTAGTTAAGGCGTATGACCCGAGGACTCAAGGGATGATCTGAGGTACGATCCGTGTCTTCTATACCTTTTCTTTCATACTTATAGACACAAGATCCAATCATTCCTTCCTCACCACATGTCTTGTGCGAAACCTTGAGATTCTGGTATAGATTTTGACTCGACCCTTATGCTTGGAGACACCTACGAGAGGAGACTCGATGATCACACACCGTTGTAGAAAGTGTGATATTACTGTTGGAGGTGAGAGTTTCAGTTGGAACCTCTTGGTGGCAGCATCGAGGCCTTACGACGTCATTCCTGGCATGGATTGGCTATCTTTGGTCCACGCCCAGACTGATTGGTTTAGGCGAAGAGTGTGGTGTGTCCACAGTAATGGGATAAGGTTTTCCTTTGTCAATAAAAAGGAGACCCAAGCATCACAGAATGGGATCTTACATGGGAGGGTGCATCAGATCACTCATGAGTTGGTTATCCTTACCCTCAGAGTAGTAGATATTGTGAGCTTCCAGTTCCCAAAAGTAATAGTGGAGTATAAAGAAATCTTTCCCGAATATGTTCCAGGACTACCTCCCCACCAGAAGATTGAATTCTGCATCAACTTACACCCAAGAACAACACCTATTTCCTCACCAGCATATCATATGGCTCCCGTAGATCTTCACGAGCTAAGGGTTCTATTGGAGGATTTGCAGAGCAAGGGTTTTATAAGACCCAACATTTTACCCTGGGCAGCACCAATTTTGTTTTCCAAGAAGGAAAATGTGAGTTTAAGGTTGTGCGTGGATTACCGGCACCTGAACTAGGTGAAGATGAAGAACAAGTATCCACTACCGAGGATTGAATACCTCTTTAATCATCTAATATGGGATCAATGGTTCTTGAAGTTTTACCTTCGATTAGGTTACCACCAATTACAAGTACAGGATGAGGATATACCAAAGACAACATTCAGATGCCGCTACGGTCACTATGATTACTTGGTGATGCCTTTCGGAGTGACGAACACCCCCATAGTGTTCATGGAACTTATGAACCGGATCTTCCAACCATATTTAGACCAGTTCTTAGTAGTCTTCATCGATGACATCCTTTTGTATTCGACATCAGAGGAGGAGCACAAGAAACACCTACAGATGGTTCTAGATGTACTCCGAGAGCACCAAATTTATGGGAAGATTTTGAAGTACCAGTTCTGGATTCAGGAGGTCCAATTTCTAGGACATTTCATCTAAGAATATGGAGTATCTATAGACCCAGCCAAGGTGGATTCAATATTAGCATGGGAGCCACCCCGGAGCATGATGAAGGTGCAGAGCTTCCTTGGGTTGGCAGAATATTACCGGAGATTCATTCCTAATTTCTCTCAGATATCAGCAAAGATGACGACCTTGACCAAGAAAGGTAAACCCTTCATGTTGAAGGAGAATTTCCAACAGGATTTTGAGCATTTGAGATAAAGTTTGATGAGCACCCCGATCTTGAGATTACCGGAGGAAGGTGTCAAGTACACAGTTTTCTACAATGCATCAAGGACCGAGCTTGGTTGTGTCTTTATGAAGAGACAAGAAGTGATTGCCTATTGTTCATGAGATATTAGACCACATGAGCAGAGCTATGCAACCCATGATCTCAAGTTGGAAGTGTTAGTATTCGTGTTGAAGATGTGTCAACACTAACTTATGGGCAAGTGGTTTATCATCTACTCTAACCACAAGAGCCTTAAATACATCTTCTCATAGAAGGATATGAATTTGAGGAAAAGGTGACGACTAGAGTTCCTCTAGGATTATGACTTTTAAATCATCTATACTCCTAGGAAGGGGAACATTATGGCAGATTCTCTCAGCCAGAGATCGAGTTCGCAACTACTAAATGAGGTGACAGAGCAGTTGGCCTCGCTACAGTTATCCATCGTGGACAGAGAGGATGCAGCTTACCTTTAGTCGATGGTTGTCACCCCTACACTCTTATAGTGAGTTAGGGAGGCCCAACCTAGGGATGCCGACTATGATACTTTACTTTCTCAGTTATCCATAGGACATGCTCCTAATGGATATTCTCAATGTGGGGTGCACGTTGTTATTTTAAGTGGATGTACTGTTGTACCAGTGGAATTGTGGGAGTAGGTCCTAAGGGAGTTTCATACATCCCTATTAAAGGTACACTCTGGTGTGGAAAATATGTACCAGGATCTTCGATGGTGGTTCTAGTGGTCAGGCATGAAGAAAGAAGTAGTAGAGTTTGTTTCTCGGTGACTTACATGCCAGCAGGTAAAGGCTGAGTACCAGGTTCTAGTTGGGTTAGCTCACCCCTTGGAGGTACTTGAGTGGAAGTGGGATGGGATATAAATGGACTTCGTTATGGGATTACCAAAAATGTCCAAGGGACACGATTCCATCTGGGTGATCATTGATTGACTCACCAAGTCATCCCACTTCCTAGCTATCAGGGAGAAGAGTTACGTAGAGAGCTTGGGATGCCTCTATGTGCAGGAGATAGTTCGGCTTCATGGTGTCCCTTCTACAATAGTCTCGAATCAAGATTCCCGTTTCACATACCAGTTGTGGAAGGGATTTCAAGAGGATTTCGGGACTCAGCTACGCTTGAGCACAACATTTCATCCCCAGATAGATGGTTAGATGGAGAGGACCATTCAGGTTCTGGAGGATATGTTGCGGGCCTGTATCTTGGACTTTGGTCATAGTTGGGAGGACCACCTACCACTGGTGGAGTTTTCGTACAATAATAGATACCACTCCACCATTGGTATGACACTATTCGAGGCTTTCTATGGGATACCCTATCAGTTACCGCTTTGCTGGACCGACCCTAGAGAGAACACTTATGGGTCCAGATCTGGTGCGAGCTACCATCAAGAAGGTGCAGATCATCTGGGAGCGGATGAAGACCGCATAGAGTCGACATAAGTGTTATGCTGATTGGCAATGAAGACCTCTGGAGTTTGAGGAGGGAGACCACGTCTTCCCTCAGGTCTCACCTCGACAAGGGTTACAGAGATTTCGCCGGGGCAGAAGGCTATCTCCGAGATTCATGGGACCTTTCCATGTACTTCACAGAGTTGGAGAGGTGGCATACCGCTTAGCTCTACCACCACAGATGCACCAGGTACATGATGTCTTCCACGTGTCACAGCTGAGGAGGTACCTGCATGACCCATCGCACGCCATCGACTGGGGTGAGCTGGACATCGAGGATGGAGTGAATTTTTTTGAGTACCCAGTAGAGATCGAGGATTGGTAGGAGAGGATCCTTCATGGGAAATAAATTCCCATGGTACACGTCCAATGGCATCATGTGAATCTTTAGGAGAGCACGTGAGAGCGGGAGGCTCAGATCCATGCATAGTACCCACATCTATTTGAGTAGACTTTTTTTAGATTTTCAAGGACGCAAAACCCTATTGTAGGGAGAATGTAATGTCTCAAAATTTCCATGTATTATTTTTAAATATTATATGGAATCAATACGAGACTAGGTTTTTTGATGGCGTGCGATTCTGAGGCCCAGAGTTCCCGGAATAAATCTTTGAAATAAATTTAATCTTTTAAATAGTGCACGCGAGTAGTTTTCCTGAAAAAGTGGAATAACTTTTAAATGAGTTCCTAGATCATAAATCTAAGGGTGCTGTTGTGTTCAGAGTAGCCACTTTACCTTAGGTGGGACCTAAAATCAACCGGTGTGGGTCATTCATAAAAGTTTTTTTTGGACATTTTTTTAAACGAAAAGAAAATAAATTAATAATTTATTTTATTTTAGATGTTTCCATAATGAAAAAAATCTTATTTTCTTTAAATAATAAGGATTCTAGGGTTATACTTATAACCCTGGGGAACTCCCTAAAATCCTCTGGAGATTTGGAGAGGATGCAACCTTGGAAGATTCTTGATGGATGCCGACGAATGACGACGCGTGGATCGTTGCACAACGAGATCGAATCCCGAATGACGACTAATCTACCTCTTCATCGATGGTCGAGGTAGGTGTTTGATATTTTGATTTAGTTCCTCCTCGTTCTTCGATTAAATGATGAATGCAGATCAACCCATGAATAGGTTCATCCGTGGATAACATGTTCTTGCACGAGGGTTATTATTTTTTGGGGTTTGATTCGGGAAATTGATTTGTGATAATTGTTGGATTATCATTTTATTATCCCTATTTAATCCTTATAATGGGAGTGGATCAATGTCGTGACAAACGATGGAAGAGGTTCATTCCTCAATTTGGTTTATTAGATTTCTTCCTCTTCTCTTCACATTCTTTGTGTTCTTCATGAGGCAACGAACAAAAGATCATTGCGAGTCTGTTTCACAATGAAAAAAATCCTAAATAAGATATCAAAAATCATGTCGACCCAGTGGAGGTTCAAGGGTTATGGAAGACAATGAATCGAATCAGAACAAGGAGGATCGTTCTTCGAGCGTTCTTCGTGTGGGTGGATCAAAGTTTGTTTTTGGGGGCGATCAGAAGTCCAAAAACAATGGAAAAAATGTTGCAATCTTGGGATGACCTAGAATATGGAGTTTCATTGCAATAATATGGCCGGATCGAAGGCCAGAGGAGTACTCGAGGCACAGTGGAGCATGTTTATGATTTTGGAAATTTCTGAAACACATTGCATGTATCCTGACGAACACACCGTGTGGACCTGCGGCAGTGGATAGGGTTTGCGCGCTGAATGCAATGAAGAACACGAGGTGAAACTAGGGAGACATGATGCATGGACCCCACTCAGCAGTGACTGGAGTCCCAGGAAACAGGAAACGTAGAAATGGTGTGTGACCACTGTCACATGACGTGTTGGTCCTTACATAGGGATCAGCATGTATCTTGGACGATACACAGACACAGGGTGGAGTACACACCATGTACTCCACTACATAGCCATACGAGGCCAATAATGTGGGTCACCTTGTTTATCGATTACACGGGCTGGCCTACATGGGTTGAGGCCATGTACGGGCACATGGCCAACGTACATGGAGTGGACCTCGATACCTTGACACAACATGTGATCCTTCCTAAACACTGTGTAGTTTCATTTTACACAACAATCCTTACAACACATGCCTTTGTACAGGGGCAGTACCCGGGATTAGAAGACACAACGTGTGACACTTCTACACGCCTTGTACTTCTCAGTACATGGATTGATCTTCTTGTCCATCATTCCTTGGATAGGTTCCGTTTGGTTTAGTGCCCCGTTTTCTCATTCCTTTGATGGTCAGATATCATTTCCATTCACCGGAGTATGATCCCTTCAGCAGGACTTTCTGAGATAGAGTCAGGTATCCCCCCAAGAGGCCTAGAGCGATATCCTCTATCCATTCTTAACCCTAGGTAGAGTAAGGTATCAACGTGACCAATCCTACAGGGCACTGATCCTCTACTTAGTAGGTGAATCCAGATGATTCATGGTATCTTCCAATGCTTTAAAAGCAATCCTAATCTGTGTATTATGATCTTTCCCCACTTAGGAGTGTGTTATCCCAAAATGAGTGTATCTATCTCTCATGGATTTTCAAAATGAACAGTACTTCTCAGACTTACATCACCAGGAATATCAGACTCATGGAGTGAGTTCTCCTAGACGAGTGCTTCGTAGAACCTTCGAACTGAATCCCTAGTAGTGGTATGCAGTTGTATGACTTGTATTGAGACTATGTGTCTTGTTTTTGAGTATATATGGATTTTGTATCTCTTAGTATATGTTCAGTAGACATATACTGTGTAGTGATGAATACACCTTTACTTTTTTGTATTTCTTTGTGGTTTTTTCTATCCTCTACTAAGTATTGTTATACTCACCCCTGGGTGGACTTTGCCCGCACAAGTCATGTTTTGTGAAGATAAGCATCCTTTTGACAGAGTCCAAGACAGAATAGGACTAGACCGAGATTTCTGAGTTCCCTTCAGGCCGAGGTGTTCCTACAGCCATGAGCAGTAGTACCAGCACCTCTTTGTGTTTACAGGTTAGAATTTTTAGTTTTCAGACTTTTTTTTTGGTGGGATTGTATTCTGGTCCAGTTTTACTTTCTACACTTTACTTTTGTTGTACTATGTATTTTGGGTTTAGTTGTATGCATGAATTTTGTTCCTTAGTGGTTTTTACATTTCAGTTTTTGTGGACTTGGAGATGTGTGTGTGTACAGGTACTTAAGAAATTCATCCCATGTTAGTGATATTCTTACTCGGTGCTATTCACCATCCCCTAGAATATTGGTGGTAGGGTTGGGGAGTCACGACACGAGCCCCACTAGGACAAGTCATGACCTTATTATCAGTTCTACTACTATCTGTTCTTGTTATTATTCCTCTATCTATTATATATTTTTAATCACTATGCATACTCTGATCTATGAGGGCATAGTCTCCCAACAGACACACCCTAGTCCTTCACTGCTAGTCAAAAACCTCTAACATTCAGGGATATGCCCTTGAGGTTATGTGACCCACCGGTCTAGTTACTAGTTTAGTGGTAAGCCAGGTTGAGATGTTACAAATTGGTATCAAAGGAGGTATTTTTTTTACTTTGTCTTACTTTTTTGGGTTGGTAGACAAGATAATAGGTATGTGTTGGCACTGGGTTAATAGCCATTATTGGGACTGATCACCCCATGTATAGAAAATGACAAAGTGGCTAGGGCTATGAATTGGCGTTCATGATTTTTGATATTAAAATTTATATTATTTCACCTTGAGTGATTGGTGTAATTTTTTCTTCTTATGGATCTATTGAGTTATGGTATTTTACCCTTATCCTATTAAGGAAATTATGAAGCATTTCATGCATCATAATAG
The DNA here is from genome assembly GCA_963277665.1 of Viscum album. NCBI lineage: Eukaryota > Viridiplantae > Streptophyta > Magnoliopsida > Santalales > Viscaceae > Viscum > Viscum album. The sequence continues at coordinate 1,423,631,679 of OY728120.1, forward strand.
GCACATAAGGATTCATAGGTCATGCATATTCCATTCTATGTAGCTGCATTCATAGGTTTCCTGATGATATGATTGAGTTCCTTGAATGTCATTCCACATTGTTATGTTTATTATCATGCCTATTTGTATAATCTTATTAGGGGTTAATATACAATGATTTTGTGCCTATAACATGTCTTCCCTATTTTAGCCGCTTGTGATGACATGCTAGTTTGGTTTTGATGTAATTAATTGCACGAGATAAATGGATAGGTTGCAATTAAATGGGAGTCAAATGTCACCAGTAAAGTGTATGGGTGCTTTATTGATTGGTATATGGATGACCATATGACTAGACTATTGAACATGTTCATGTTGTATTATGAAGTGTTTTTAAATGTTAAGGGCTTGTAAATGGAACCTGTAGTGGTGTCCTCTATTTAAGACCCTCATGTAAGGGTAGATAAATCTTCCTTGAGTTGCCTTGGAATGAAAGTGCAAGAATTTTTAGTAGGCCCCATTTCTTTTAGAAATGGATTAGATGATCAGATTTTGAGCCTAGTGACTTATTTTAGTGTGAACCAGTGTTAGGGTCGATGCTTGTTCTTCATAAGGGGCTAGACCATGGTAGGTACCACCCTTAGAACTTAAAAAACTTGGTAATAACTTGAGTTTTCTACCTTTTTGGTTTCATTTGCATTCTGTTGTCCTTAGTCAATACCCCTTTATTAAAATGAAACCCTCGTTTGGATGGGTGGTCATGTTTTCCTTGGCCCGATTATGGGCATGAGCATTGAGCAATACTCTGTTTGACCTGGTTAGACATACCCAAAGCATGGTTAGATGCTTCATAGGTCACTTGACTCATTCCTTTCTTCAATGATAGATGAATTGGTATGTCTTAATCTAGGTAATTTATTTTTTAGGTACCATCTGATGATTTAATCCTTAGGGAGGACAACCTATGGATGGTATTTAAGATGTTTTGTTGTGTATAAAATATCGGGGTAGTATGCGTCAGTATACACAGTACCCGTCGAGTGCTTAATGATGTAACATATCAATAGAGTTCGGTGTAATTTTTGAGCCTTGTCCTATTGAGTGTGGTCTTAGGTCATCTTCAGAGTAGAGTGGCCCAGGCGTAAATAAATCAAGTCTGTTTCAATGCTTGGGATGGATTTCAGAGACTCAGATGTTTTAACACACCAGTCAGTTTGGTTTTGGTTTTCATGAAATTTTTTCAAATGTTTGCGTTTATGGTGGTTATGACCTTGATCACTTTTGAGCAGCTTGTTTATCTACTATTTTTATGATTAGTACACTCTTAGGGTGTGGAGTGTCATGTAGGTTCAGTTAAATACATGTTCTTCTAGGTATAAGGAACATAACCAAAGAGGACCATTATAGAATGATTGGGCTCACTTAAATTTTGTGAGGATTATTAACTTTAAACCATGTTAGTGTTTTCTCAGTAGAACAACATCAATGAGTTTGGCTATGTACACAAACTTTGAGAAACTCCGTTGATTGTGGGTGGACTTTGGTGCTTAATCTTGAATGATCATGAGATGCCTTGGGTGGTAAAGTCTTGGTGATCGGTTAATGATGGTGCGTTGACAGGTGAAGTTGAGTTTCTTATAAGGTATCAACCAGTAGTGGTTAATACATTTTCCTTCTGGTAATATTTAAAATCCTATTATTTTACTCTTTTTAGGTGATGATCATGCCCCCTATCTTGACTTCGTCCTTGATTCACCAAGAGAGTGTTAGTCTTACACCGCGCTAAAGTTTTAAAATCTATTAGGATTATTTGGGAAGTTTTCCCAGTGTTGTATGCTGAATTCATGGTTCTTATCAGGGATTGGTTAATCTTGAGTGACCCTTGGATTCCCATGTAGGAATTCGTTGGATGAACTCTTGAATACTAGTCATTTCTTCTAACCTGACAGCCAGACTGATGATGCTCTAGGCTCGATCAATGTTCTAATGTGGGAGTCTTGTCTTTGTACCAATGTCTCACTCATAAATATGAAGTATGGACTACCTTTAATTAGTTCCTTTCAATACAGTTGTTCCAATTTGAGGTTATCCTAGACTATTTTTCAGGATCGGTGATGCTTAAATCAAGTAACATCACCAAAATCCAGGTATGTGGACTTAGGTGGGCTTGAACGTGGTGAATGAGATATACCTTGTAAGAAGGCATAACCATTTAGTTTATAAAAACTACATCCTTCTAAGATGAGTTCCTTCCTGAATAGTCGAACAGAGTGGCTCGACTAGTTGTCTCTCTGTTCAATGGAGCGATCAGTGAAGGACCATTTCTAGCACATCGTAAGATATGATGAGTGAAGTTTTTGTCAGTCATGGCTTTTCATGAAGAGTTGGATCGACTTGGGATTTGAGGTCTATAGGGAATTGACCATTTTAACTATTTCATAAATCTTGTGAGAATAATCGCTAGAATTATTAAGGGCCTTTCTTGTAGAAAATTCCAACGGTGGAAGGTAATGTGGCTTAGAATTTTCCCCTTTCTAAAGTTAAAGCCTAAGGTGGCAAGTAACTTTGTCCTGATGTATAACAAAATAATGACATGATTGTGTCTCTAGCTAAACAAGCTTAGGTAAGTGTCATATTGGTGTTTCAATTAGAAAATGAGTATTGGATCAGATCTTAATGGATTATGTGTCTCTTAACTAATCAATGTTAGAAGGTGCGCTGGGTATTTGGAGACACAATGCGATCATTTGTGCATTACTTCACGACCCTTTTAGATTGGGTGAGGTTTACCTAGTTCCCAAAGGATTCTTAGGGATGAGAAGTTCTGAGATGGGAAGGTTGTAATGTCCTATATTTTAAACCAGATGAAAAAGTGAAGGAAATTAAAAATTTTCTTTTACTGGGCGGGCTTTCATTAAAATCGAGTGTCATAACTTTTTTTTCTCTGAGAATTGACACTGCGATGTGTCTTTTAAAATAAATTGAATTATTTTAATTAAAAATTTAAATAGATATAAATTTAATAACAAAATGTTTTAATAATAATAATAATAATAATAATAATAATTAAGTTTCTTATTATTTTGTTTATGTTTTTTTAACTCCACGTACACCTCTCCTCCTATCCTTGTAGCATCGCACACCAACACCCCCTCCTCCAATGTAGCGCGCGACACATCCCCCTCCTACAAATCCCTCTCCGACCTTTGATCCACCCATATTTCTTTATGTTTCCCCTTCAATTCCTTGTGGTGAGGTCATCGGCTCACATATCCTCCATCGCTTTGGTGGTTTTTTTTCTCTTTCAGCACTAGGTGAGGTTCAGCCAAAACCCTAGGTCTAGGGTTGACCCTGATTTTGGTTTTCTTTGGTTTTAGGGTTGTCTAAATGGAGTACCGGGTGATTTTGTTCTATATTCTGGCAACCGATACCAAAGGAAAGGTGATTTAGGTCGATTTTCTCAACCACTGTCATTTTGGGGTAAGTTTCTAAACCTATTTTTTGTTCTGCACTCTCTAAATTAGGGCGTTATGGTATTTATGGGTCCAGGTTATTGTGTACAGTGAAATTGTGGTGCCTTGGAAGACTCACATGAATATAAGAAGGTATATATATATATATATAAATATTTATATCCTCTAAGTGTGTATTCCCTCATGGAATGGGGAATACGAGCATTGGGTTAAGGGTATATATACATATATATAGAAGTATGTGCGTGCGATTGGACGACAACTTGAGTTAGAAATCATTGGATTGGTCTGTTGCTTGAGGAAGGGTCCCTTTCCTTGCCCCTTTAATTTTATAAATGGGTTAATTAATTACATAATGCACTATTCTTTTTTTTAATTAATTTAGTTTTTTTTAGTTTAAGATATTCCTTGATAAAGTTAGTGAAATGCATAAAAGTGATGTATATTTTTTGATAACAAAGTCATGTTTTTGTAACAAAACCCATCCAATGGAGGTACATTGCCTTCAAGATAAAAATATATGGATAGAATTTTATGCCACCTACATTATTGCCTTGATACTTTGTTTATGCTTGAGTTATAATTGATGAATGACATGATTAGGTGCTTGGGCCCTTGTAATGTAGTTGCTATATATCAATGAGTTAAATGAAATGGTTGTGGTGAATGGAATGGTTAGAATGAATTAGGAAAGTTGGTAGTATCCCTTAAGGGTAACAAACATGAACCCTTTGGAATTTGTACCTTAAAATCAATTTTCCAGGTTTAGGAAAATTATGTGAGAATGACCTTTAGTAGGATGGATCTTACCAAATTGCATTCCTTGAATAAATGGTTTATATATAATGAATTGTTTGACTTATATTAAATTGTTTGGTTATTATATCATGTTCATTGTGGACTTCACTTACGGAGAAACCTATTCGTGGTGTTTTCCTTGCCTTTTGTCCACCCCTTTGGGTGTGCCCATCCAAAATGGCCTAAGTTTCCTTTATATAAAATGCGGAAAATTTTCATGGGTTGTACATGGAACCTTAGTAATTCCTTAAATTGATTAATGAGAAATAAATTATGAATTGGGTCCCTCTTGATAATGCTTAATATTGAATGCAATCTTTTATCCCATGTGTGGGGCATCCCACCTCTGGAAAACTTGAAGTTTATTTGAATGCAATATGATTTACATAAAAAATTATCCATTTCAAGTTACATGAGTACCTTTCCTATTAATGAACTTATTATGCCTTGTTTGGTGCTCCTTTCTTGAGCCATTTAATTTTTTTGATGGATTGTGACACTTGGTCAAGGTTGATAGCTTGAGATGATGAAATTTCATTAATGACATATTGGTAAGAGGAACGTTGGTGCCACATACCTTGTTTATAATTCCTTTATTATGAAAGTTTATTTATTTCTTATTCCCTTATTAGTGGCTTGAACCATATGAAATTCTTTGTTAACGTTTATAGCTTGTGAAATTGAGTTTCATGTGTTGACATTCAATTGTTTAAGGCTTATTCCATGTAGGTTAAGCCTCACACCTTGCTTGATCTATGATATTTTCCTATTTTTTTTTGTTTTAAATGAAATAAAGTTGGGGAGAGGACATGGGTCCCATATTAAGAACCCAAAATTGGACACTCGATACTAGATAAGTTAAAACATGGTGCACTTGGGAAGTGATGTTTTAGGATATCCAGGAAAGGTCTCCCCAAATATTTCTATTATACTATTGGGTGATACTAGTTACCTAAGTGGTACCTGATAATGGACCCATTAGAAAGATGAATATTCCAAGCCTCATTTGATGGTCGATCCCTTACATGTGATACCTGAGATAAACTCATTATTACCATACCATGAGTGATAATTGAACTTTCGAAATGATTTCCTTGGATGGGATCAGTGGAATTGGATAATTTGAATCGATATACCATAGCGATACCTCAAGTATGGGCTTAGACTCCACCTTTGAAATTGACAGTCTTTAATGTAAATGATTGAGATAGATCCTTCTTTCTTATTGTGTATTGTGATTGCAGTTGAGGTGTTTACCTTACTTTACTAACTTACTTATGTGATGATAATATATTTATACCCCAAGTTAAAGAACAAGCTTGGGGATATGCCTTCCTTGGTTTTCCATGTTTCCATCGACCCTTGTTTATATATTCTTCCTTGATCAAATATACTTTTCAGACTTCTGACGTAGACTTAAGTAGGTGGTATAGGACAAGTGTCCATTTAAAAACCCATAACAAGTTTTTATTGTTTAATTTATCATATTTATGAACTTATTATATATAGCACAATTCTTAATTTATATTGTTCTGTCTGGATTGGTCTAGAAACGGTGGGTGCCGAACTATTGAGATTCATATCTCATACCCTACTCAGGTACCCTTGGTACCCATGAAGACCTTATATTTGCAGGATCTAGGTTGTTTGCTGTATTTTTTATACCTGGGAGTTAGGAGAAAAGGACTGAGATCGAGCTCGGGATTCTCATGGACATCGCTATGGGTATTTGTTGTATTTTATTTATTATTGTATTGTATTGAAAAGCATGTTGTATTGTCTATTTCTTTACATCATGCATATTTACCATGTAACGTATTCATCTATTGTATAGATCAAAATTGACCACTTTTTTTTTCCAGTTATGTCAAATATGTCTTCCGCTACTTTGTTAATTATTTATTACTATTTCTGCTACTGTTTTTTCTTGTTATGATTCCTCTATCTATTATGTATTTTTAATCACTATGAATACTTTGATCTATGAGGGAAAAATCTCCCCATGGACACAACCTAGTCTATCATTTCTAGTTATAAGACTCTGGTGTTTAGGGATATGTGCTTGAGGTCATGTGACCCACCGGTCCGAGTACCAGTTTAGTGGTAATCTAGGTTGGGATGTTACAATGAGACCTAAGGTAAGAGTTTTTATCACTATCTCATTTATTTTAAGAATTTTCTATGATAAATTTTTATTGAGGGAAATTATATGATCCTTATAATTTAACATCCATATATTTTCTTGTCCTTTTTTATCCCTATAATTTTCAAATATTAGTTCTATTTTCCTCTCTTTTTTACTTAAAATGATTGAGATTTTTTTAAGAAAAGATGACCATATTTCATCTTTGGTCAATGAAACTTTTTATTCTATGTACATTTTCTTTAAAATGTTTTCAAGAATACTATTTTATATGATCAAATTATCATTTAATGTTATTTTAAAACATATTTTACTTTTTTTTCATCATTTTAAAGGAATCTTCTTTTCATTTTCCGAACAAGGTACTTTTAACTTTTTTTAAAAGTGTGAAATGAATATTTGTTCTAACATTTACTGAATGAATGGTTTTTACTTCAGTCATAACTATTATTTTATCTTATACTTTATTTACAAGTTTCCATGGTTATTTTCAATGAAAATATATTTCTCAATATTCTTAGATTTTTTAGCTTTTAAAGACTCCAAAATAAAATAATGTTTTCTTTGTTTTCAAAGATATGATCAAATGCTATTTTAGAGGTATTTTTTATCCATGTTAAAATATTTTAAGGATTATTATACTTAATTGGGGATATTGTCTTATGATATAATCCAATATCTTTCTTTTTATTTCTCATCAAGATGATGATTTAAGGAAAATTCTATAAAACTAATTTCATAAACATATGTTAAGTAAATTATGATTAAATATTTATGAAACTCTATTATTTTCCATGGGTTTTGCTATGATGAAATGATGGAATGTTTATGAAACATGTTTCATTTCCCCAATCTAAGATATAATGAATTTATGAATGTTTTATGATATTGTGTCACACATATGTTTTATTTTCATTATGTAATGGGTGAGACCATAATTATATAGCCCTCTAATGCATTAGGTAAAGAATGATATATTATGAGATAATATGTACTAGAATGGGGAGTGAACCCAATTTATAAAGGAATATATCCACTATGATAGTCTTGGGAGTGAACCTTGACTAAATAAATTATAGAATTGGAATTAAACCCAATCCTCTATGAGACTTTGTCCACTATGATAATCTTAGAAGTGAACCTTGACTAAATAAATTATTTTCCATGCTTATGTGTATTAAAAAAAATTGTCTTATGCTTATAATATATTCTCATAGACCATGATTTATTATTTATGATTATAGAATCTCATGAATTATGTATTTTTTTTGTGAAAAATACTTATTCCATTATTCATGATCAAATATATTTTATTGATTGGGTATGAATTTCATAAGTTATGATCAAGTTATTATACCCTTATTCGTATCTTATGCTCAGTTATGATCATTAATTGATATATCCTATGTTTACCCTTATTGAGAATATGATCTCACCATTTCCTATATTTCTTGTACCTAGGTTATGAATAATGGTTTTAAGTAGGGTATGATTAAGAAATGTATCATTTGATAAGATCTTTATGAGAGGTATTTAAGATCTTTCATGAAATAAGATGACTATGTATCTAGTTTCAAATGACACTAATCCTTTTTGGTTATGGGGTGTGTTTTATTATGAGATTTATTGAATATTAATCTAAAATTATGTAATATTTATGTATTAAATGTTTGGGATGCCTTAGATATAATTAGAGTAGGGTTTAGTTTTTTTGGATATTAGGATTATAGAACTTTAGTGAAAAATCTTTGGATAATTTAAAGTACAAGATAACATCCTAAAAATTTGGTAAAGTAGAGATTAATTAGTTTTCAAGCAATGAAATCCATATATTGATACTATATAGTGGATGTGCCTATGAAATAGATGCACCTAGGGGTAAACACCCTAAAAAAGACTGGTTGAGTATCAAATCAATCTTCACTTGGTGCATGATGAATATAACTAAGACTGCACACTTGTCTAGAAACTCTCGAGGGGATATGCATTGGTTAATTCACATTATGTTTATAAATAATTACGATGAATGAGATGTTAAAATATATTATAACATATGATGATCCATATTGATATGATATGAACAAAAAATACCATGGATTGGAAGAAGTTTTCATAATTTAGGACATCATAAGGATGATTTTTTATAATCATATGGTTTCTTACTCTGATTATTGATATTTGATGCCAATCCTAACCATTTTGGTTTTAGTAAGGGATTGAAGATAGAATGATTAAGCTGAGGTGGTGATAGGTGTGATCAAATATTGAAGTATTTTATTTTACCATATTTATATGAATTCTTTTATATCATGAAAAGTCTCTAAGAATGTACATTCATATCCTTAATGATTGGATGTTGAATTATTAGTGAAAACTTATAATGGTATGATGATCACATCTTTTGTCCATTGCTCCTCATCAATAAAAGTTTATGGGAATATAATTCCTAAAAATATTGTAATTATTCCTCTAGTTTAATTTTATTTTATTTAAAGAATGGATTGGCTCTATTATATAAATCCCATATCAACTTTTGAGGTAGGAAAGTCACATTTGATATTACAAATAAAATTATGATTGTGTTTTGATGTGAGGATGAATATGAACTTCCAATGTACACTAATTCCATTATATGGGTCTTATTACCAATTTATAAGGGTTATTTATCTCAAATGGATAGGGAGAAACTTAGCATTTAATAAATTCCTATAGTTCAATATTATAATGATATAATTCCTAAATAATTTCCAAGTATTCCCCTGGATCATGAAGTTTAGTTTTCAATAGAACCCATACCTAGTGCTACACCTATTTCAAAGTCTCCATATATAATATCCTTGATTTAGATTAAATAATTGAAAAATAATATCCTAGAAAATCTTGATAAGGAACTCATATTCTCAAGTGTGTCGACATAGGGTGAACCTATTCTTTTTATTAAGAAAAAATATGGGTCAATGCATCTTTGCATTGATTATTGAGAACTTAACAAGATAAATATAATGAAAAAATATCCTATTCCTTGTATTGTTGACTTTTTTGATAAAAAATGTGGAGATCAATACTTTTCCAAGATTGAACTTCATTTTGGATATCATCAATTGAGGGTGAAGAAGGAGGATATACCTAAGAAAGTCTTCTGTATGAGGTATACTCATTATGAATTTATAGTGATTTCATTTGGAGTTACCAATTCCCCCACTATATTTATGGATTTTATGAGTAGAGTCTTTAAATACTACCTTAATTAGTTTATGGTAGTCTTTATATATGATATTATTATATATTACAAGAGCAAATAAGAGAATGAATATCATTTAAGTACTATGTTATGGACCTTGAGGAAGGAGGAACAATATGCTAAATTTAGAAAGTATGAATTATTAATATAGAAAATTTCATTCTTGGGTTCATATAATCTCATGCGAGGGTATATTAGTGGATGCTTCAAATATGAATGTTATTAACTAATGTCCCAGACTAACCATGGTGATCTAGATATATAGTTTTCTTAGGTTGGTTGGATACTATCAATGCTTTGTGAGTGAATTATCATGAATATATAACCCCAGAAACAAGTTAACATGTAAGGTATACATGTTCCTTTGGACATATGAATGTGATTAAAATCTCAAGGACTTGAAAATAAGGATGGTCAGTGCACCCATGATCACACTACCCTATAGTGGATACATATTTTTTATCTATAATGTTGCATAAAATAAGGGACTATGATGAATCATAATGGTGAATGATATGGTGATAACTTATACCTCATGCTAATTGAAAATTCATAATAAAAATAAAACAACTCATGATTTGTAGTTGGCAGTTATATTTTTTTCATTAAAAATATGATGACATTATATTTATTATGAAAGATGTGATATATATTGATGATAAAATCTTGAATTATATATTCAAATAGAAATAATTGAATATGCACCAGAGGAGATAGTTAGAGTTTGATTAATGTTTATAACTGCTCAATACATTAACACAGTAAGAAGACAAATAAGTTGGATGATGGAATGATAGGGTTTAATAATTGAGTATGTTTCACAACAATTCAAAATTTCAAAATGGATATATTGGATAAAGCTCATAGTTAATTATTGTCTATTCATTTTTGAAGTATGAATATGTATAGAGATATAAAAGAGTATTTTTGGTGGGATAAAATGAAAATGGATATTGGAGAGTATGAATTTCGATGCAAGTATATTTTTATGTCAAGGCTGCGAGAATTAATTTTAAGTGGATATTATAACCATTACCCATACTAGAATGGAAATGGGAAAACATCACCATAGATTTCATCCTCATAATCCCCAAATCATCTAAATGCTATATTTTTATTTGGGTTGTATTAAAAAAACTTATAAATTCATCAAATTTTATTTCCATCAGAGAATATTTATCTCTTGATCATCTTTATTAGATGTACATTAAGGAAGTGGTAAGGTTACATGGAGTACCAAATTTTATTATATCTGATTAATATTGGAGATTTACCTTGGATTTATAGAGAAATATTAAACAATATTTGAATATAGAGTTAAAAATTTATCACTACATATTATCCTCATATAGATGGTTAGTTTGAGAGAACCATTCAAACCCTAGAGGATATGTTGAGATAATTTTTTATATATTTCAAAGGTGGTTGGGATCATCAAATTTATATAGTTTAATTTTCTTCAAAAATATATTTTACTCAGTTATTAATATGGTTCCTTTTGAATCCCTCTATGGTAGGAAGTGAAGAAATCCAATGTGCTAGGATGAAGTTAAAGAATAAAATCTACTGGGACCTGATCTTGCTGAGTAAATTATATACACGGTTAGAGACACTAAAAAAAACATTAGGGAAGATTTGATTCAATAGAAAAGTTATACTGAGAATAATTAATGAGATGTTGATTTTTAAGTTGGTGGTAAGGTATTCCTACAAATATCACCATGGATGAAGGTTATGAGAATTGGAAATAAGGTAAAACTGAGACGTAGATATATCAATCCCTTAAAAATTCTTGATCATATCGATATGGTTACTTATCACTTGGATATACCACATAATATCTCTCAATTTCTCAATGTGTTCTATATATCTCCCCTATGGAAGTACATACCTGATCCTTCACATGTAATAAACTTAGATGTTATACCACTGGAGCATGATCACTCTTATAAGGAACAACTTGTGCTGGTTTTGGATCGAAGAGAGAAAGTTCCATGAAATAAGAATACTCATCTGCTAAAATTTTTGTGAAAAAATGATAAATTTAAATAAGCTATATAGGATCCCTATGATGTGATGAGGTAGAGTTACCCTCAGTTGTTTGTATTGGAGTAATGAAATTTTGAGGTATAAATTATTATAGGGGGGTTGAATGTAACACCATAATATTTTATGATATATTTATCTATAAATAAATTAAAAGTGTTTGATAGTTTTCTTTACAAATAATAATGAGTTAAATAAATCACGATATACTACCAAAATATTCTTATTAAATTTAATTGTTATCGCCTAACCATTTGATTTCTAGGTATGAATAGGGATAACAAAAATTATGAAAAAGTATTGTTTACACATGTATAAAATAATTTAATTACTTATCAATGTTGTATATATATCTCTCTTCCATGGAATTTTCATGATAAAAAACACTCATATTTGTATCTAACAGTTTCATTTGAGTGAATGAAAGTCAGATTTTCAGCTTTCTATATGTTAATATTAATGAAGAAAATAATGTAATATTGTTAAATTTGGATGTTCATGTTGAATATTTTGATAAGGATTTGAACTATAATTTTAAGTATTAATAGACTTGTTAAAGTCATGGAAATAATCCTTTAAATCAATTTAATAATTTTTAATAATCATGTAGTGCCACTAGTGGTGTTGGATTGAAAAAGGCACCACCATCTAGCTGGTGCTGAGCCACCAACTAACTAGTGGTGAGGGTACTAGCACCCCCATGTAGAAGAAGTCCATTGGCTAGTTGGTGGAGGATCACCAACCAGTTGGAGGAAGTTGGCAGAGCTAAGAGGATCCCATCAAGTCTACTAATTATCTAGTGGGATCATCTAGCTAGCCAGTAAGGATGATTCTACTTTTCAAATTTCTTAATTCCTATAGATCCAATCATTATTAAATGTCTATTGATGTGTATTATTGACTAGGATATATTCTAAAAGGTTCATAGTTCTTTTGGAGGATATAAATAGAGGTCCTTGGAGGCTCTCACAATTACTGATGGATTAAAAATCAATTTAAAGTGTGCCAATGATTATTCTAGAGATATTATCCATCTCTCTCAAAGAGTCCCATTAAAGAGACAAATTTTATATTCTTAATATCAAAGGCTCTCATCTTCTATACTCTCTTTATCTCTTCTAAATTGTTTTAATCCTTATATAGAGATAAGGGGGAATATTTATAATGTATTTTCACAAAGAATATATTTCTATTCTCATATTATATTCTTAATTTGGGTTCTTTCTACTTCTATAAAAAATCTACTATGGATTTATTTCTTACTACTACCATAAAAAAGTAAGGGAGAATTAGATTTTTGATATATCTATCAAAAATAAATGGAGTAATTGGTTTCTAAATATCCATTAAATTCAATATAATAATACAAACCTGTCAACCCAAGGGGAGGATACGTAGTGGTTCATACTGAGATATTGTAGAAATCCTTTATCAAATAATATTTTCTCAATATTTCTAATTACACAATAAATCATATGATCTTCATACACATAATTACATAAATTTTATTTATCCATTTTCTATAGTCCTCACTCAATTAATGAACTTAGATTTTAACTTTATAATATGAATTAATTTTTTTTCTTTATCACATCATTCTATCAAAATAATTTTTTAAATTTTCTATTTTCATTTATTATTTTAGTTTTTAATTGGAAATTCACCCCCACTTTCCATATTACTCTGAAAAACAATTAGTATCAATGGAGATATTTTTTTCTCAAAAAATATTGTTTTCATTTTTTTTAATTTTCAAAATCTTAATCAATTTTAAAGTACAATTTATTTTGTTGGTATCTGATTCTCATGATCTTATATTTGATGGAACTTATTATACCTATTGGAAACATTTCATGCCAACTATTTTTATTAGCATAAGTTACCCTATCTAGAAAATGGATATGCTTGAATATACTCATACTAAAGAAATAGAAGATAAGTGGACACTTAATGATATTAAAGTATTTTAGATTAATGTAAAATTAATGAACTCTCTTCATTGTAGGCTTAAACGAAATGAATTTAATTGTTTTTCTACATGAAAAACATCCCATTAAATATGTAAATTTCTAGAAGTCACTCATGAAGTATCCATAAAAGTTAAAGATACCAGACTTGAAATATTTATAAAATATTTTGAAATATTTTCTATGTATCCAAATGAATCCACTACGAGTATGTTTACACGGTTTATTGACATTTATAATGGTTGAAAGTCTATTGTTGATGATTTTTCAACTTAAATCTTAGTAAAGAAGATTCTTTGGGTTATACCTAGAAATTGGTCACTTAATGTCATGACTATAAAATAAGAAAATAAATCTAAAGATTCCAAAAGATCAATTTATTTCAAAGATATTAGCGATGAAGATTCATCCAATAATGAATCCAAGATTGAACGCTTAAATAAGAGAACAAACAAATTAAACAAAAATAAGAAAACATACCATAATTCAAAAAATACAAATCAAATTGAAGCACCAGATGTGACATTTTATGAATATAACAAGATGGTTAGTATCAGATTTGAATTCCCAATCCAAAAAAATAAGATAAAAATGAATAAAGTTAAGAAACCGCTTAAAGTATCAACATGGAGTTCTAGAAAGTTATTAATGAAAAGGATCATATTTATTACTACTATTCTAATAAAAATAATGAACTTTTTAATTTTTTCTGATAATTTCATTTATATTTACAATGATATCAATATAAAATTCAAGAAAGTTATTAATTAAAAGGATCATATTTATAAAGAAAAAATTATCTAGTTTTGAAATTAAAACAATAATCTAGATTTTATTATTTAGTATACCAAATAAAAGAGCTTAAAAATACCTTTTCTCAACTTCCCCTTGGTGATCAATATTTTGATATGATTTTGGGTTCTCAAAATTCTATAAAAAATCATCATAGGTCTGGGTTTTCAAATAATAATAGTTCCTCCTAAAATACTACTTTTAAAGAAGGATTCTCTCAAGATAAGTTTCTAATTATTAATGTAAAATTGGGAATATTATTTATGAGTACGATTATGAAAATGAAAGATATGGAAGACCTAAATATTCTAATATTTAATCTCATATAACTCAAATAAAATATAATACTAAACAATTTTGGGTTCCTAAATATTTATTAGACTATTTTATTGGACTCGATATTGTTTCGGCATCATTTTGTATATTAGATAATATGGATGGACTCAAATACACAAGGGTAATATAAGGTACTTTATATTTATTTTTTTATAGTATGGTTCCCTGGAAATCATTATTTTATCAAATATTTCATTACATAATATTTAAAAAATCATCAAACTCTCAAGTATTTCGTTATTTAAATGGATGATCCATAGAGTTTAAATGAACCTTTTTAGGGAGAATATCTTTTTTTTACTTTTGAAGAAGTTTATCTAATGGACAAAAAGTTCTTTATTATTTTAAAATTTTCCCCTATTGAACTTAATTTCAAGATATTTCCTCCCTTACTCTCTCATATATTTTTTCTTATTCTTAAAAGAGGAGAGGTTTTGATTTTAATTTTTTTTTAATTTTTTTTTATTTTTCTCTGTCTTTCTTTCCCTTTAACTTATTTACAAAATAAATCTTATTTCTTTTCAAATTTTACTTTTTATTTTTAATTTTTTTATAATTTATTTTCAAATTTATTTTTATAATCAAAATTTTAATTTCTTTTAATTATCTTTTTAAAAATTATTTTTCAAAATCATTTAAATATTTTAAATCTTGAGAATCACTCTTATCCATTTATTTTTAAAATTTTGAAATTATTTTTAAAAAGTGTCTTTGAATATCATTTTAATTTTATATAATATGTATTTTAAACTTGAATGTTATATCTATAATCTATCTCATATAATTTACCTATTTCCACCTTATGCACATTCTATGTTTTACATATCATATTACATTATATTGATTTTTATTTTTATGACAATCATTAATGGGGGAGATAATATTTGATTCTCTATTATTTTACTACTTGAGAAATTAAATTATTGTTTTAAATAGATTATTATTTCCCTTCCTTATTTTATTTTTGATAATCACAAAGGGGGAGATTTTTTTGATTATTGGGGAGAAATTTTTTGTATCAGAAAGGGGATATATCTCTTAGTTTTTGGTGAGAAGGTTATTGGGGAGAATATTTTGGGTTAAAAGGGGAGATGTTTTTGAATACCTTGTGTTATGTTTATCTCTTGAGCATATTGAATATTTTTAACTTTAATATCTTGAATTAAATTGAATACATGGTTCACTATTGGTTTACTCTTGATATATATTTTTATATCAGGTGTTTGTGATCATCAAAAAGAGGGAGATTGTTGTACCTCTCTCTCTCTCTCCCATGGAGTTTTCAGGATCACAATCACTCAACTTTGTATTTAACAGTTTCATTAGTGAAGAAAATTATAGAATCTTATTGAAGTTGGATTATCATGTTGAAGACATTATTGATGATTTTAAGTACCATTTGAATTCTTAATAGGCTTATTGATGTCATGGAAGGAATCATTTGAATAAAATCAAGGATTTGGAATAATCTTGAAGGTACACTAGTAGATTTGGATTTTAGCAAGCACCATTGTCAAGTTGGTGTAGATCCACTAGCCAACCAGTGGTGAGGGAAGTGGCACACCCATATAAAAAAAGTGCACTGACTAGCTAGCTAGTGAAAGTAGGTAAAGCCAAGTGGATCCCCAAAATTATACCATCAAGCTAGTGGGATAGTTTGAATAGATGGTGAGGCCCATTATACTTTTCAAAGTTCTTAATTCCTATGGACCTCACCACTCATAAGTGGCAATAGATGTGGCTTATTGACTAGGATAGATTTAAAAAGGTTCATACCTCTATTATAGGCTATAAATAGAGAACATTAGAGGCCCTATAAATTATCATTGGATTGAAAATACATTTGGAGTGTTCCAATGATGAATCTAGATATATTTTATATCTCTATCAAAGACTCCTCACAAAGATCCAATTATCAATTGTCAATATCAAAGGACCTCATCTCCTTTGCTATCTATCTCACCTCTAAATTGTATCAATCGTTCTAGAGAGACAAGGGAGAAAATTTGTAATGGATTTATGACAAGAAAATATTTCTCTTCTCATCCAAACATATTTATTTGGTTTCTTTATACTTATATTAAAAACCAAGGGAGGATTGGTTTATTTCTACTTCCATAAAAAATAAAGGTAGGATTGGTCTCTTAATAAATCCTCTAAAAAGAAAGGGTGGACTTAGTTTATTGATATATATTAAAATCAAGGGAATAAGAAAAACATATTAACCCAAGGGGAGGTAACATAGGGGCTCACACTAAGATATTTCTGAACTTATTTATCAGATCATGTTCTCACTCTATTTCTATTTATAAATTTCATCATCCGATCTCAATATGCATAATTTTTTAAATTTGATTTGTCCTCTTTCCACTATGATTACTCATTTATTTTAATTTGATATTAAATTTATAATATAGATTGAATTTATTACTTTATCATATCATCATATCAAAATATTTTTGTTTTGAAATTTTCATTTTAATTTATTATTTTAAATTTGAAAAGGAAATTTACCCCTCTTTATATCTTACTCCATCCAAAAATAAATTGGTTAGAAATGAAAATAAAATAAATTTATAGTAAAAAGAGATGTTTTTTGAAAAATGATTTTATACATGCAATATGATTTTATCTAAAATTAACCACTGTTGATGAATTATTTCAATGAAATGTTTAGATAATTCATACAATCAAATATTTTAACATTCATTATATTAATCCAGAACCCGCGCTTCTGGATTCATTGCTAAAAACATGCTGTGTATTTTATTATTAAAAGATAACTAAAAAATACACAGTGCTTTATACAATTGAGGACCTTTTCTAATCTAGGTTCTAGATAATTAGAAAACACCTTACAATTTTATCAGAGTTTTACAAAAATAAAATAAAATATTTAATTTGATTCTCTTATGTTAACTCTTTATATGAATACGTACATTTAAGAACTTATAAGATACATGTGATTTTTTTTAAAAACATGGGATGAGCATAAATTTTCTCAGCAACGTGTTTTAAAATTAGTGAACAACCTTTTATGAAATCTCCTTGGAAAATAAATATTGAGAAATAATTTAGAACATAATTTAGATAATACATTTAAAAATACTTTTAGAAATACATTTTAAAAATATCATTGAAATTATTTACACCTTGAAAATAATAAAACATTTTGAAAATACTAAAACATTTTGATAATACTTATACTCAAAAGTTTATTTAAAATAATCCTATGATTTTTCAGAAAACATTATGCAAGCTTTTGAAAACAAAACATGGGGGACACTTGAAACATTGAAGAATGTATTGGACCTACCTAAATTCTTCCCTTCCATGTTTACAACGTTTCTACTTTAAAATCAGGGTAACATAATTACTTATATATATAAAAATATATCTTTATAGAAAATCATTTTCAAGATTTTTCAAAATAGGTTCTCATCACTATTAGACATTGCATAAATATATGGCTTGTTAATGAATGAATAATTAACATTCATAAACTTTTATTAATTAAAATCCTAAAATCCATTTCAAAAATTATTTTTTTACAAAGAGATAATTTATTTATTACTTATAAACATAAAAAAAAAGAATCTTTAAAATTAAACTAGTATAGGCATGAAGTGTCACATGTTATAAATAATAGCCATATATTTTATTTAAAATGACATTCATGAATGTTCAAGATATTTGAACACATAAAATGATAATATTTATCACTCAAAATTTACTATAATTTATAAAATATACATAAAATGATATCTTTTATATATTATAATGGCATAAATTATAAACATGAATATTTTGATAAAATCAATTACCCTTTAGAATTAAAACTGAAAACAATACAATCAAATATTTTTTTTATTTCATAGCTTACAAATAGAAATTGTTGAAATAATATATTATATTTTATAAAATAATTTGAATAATTTTCTATAAATGTAATTCCCTTAATAAGGGTTTTAAAAAAATAAATCCAAATTAAACCCATACATATATTCAGATCTGAATTAAAAACAAGGGTTCTTTCTTAATTTTAATTACTTGAAAATATTATCAAACACATATATTAATTTAAAAAATAAATATATCTCTTATGATAATAAAAGAAATATTTGAAAATAGGAATTTACATTACCTTAACTAATTGAAAAAGAAGAAAAAAGGTCTATTGGGTTACTGGTTCACCAAGCATGAGAGATTTGTATATGTAAAATTATAAAAGGTTTGTATTTTATTTAAACGAAAAATTTTTCTCCCAATTTACACTGATATTTAATGGGTTGATAAATTATATATATTTTATATAAATTTTTTTATGAATGATGAACTTTTCCAGTAGATTGTTGTGCAAGCCGAGTAATTTCCAACTGAAGATATCATTTTGTTTAAGATGATAGAAATATCTACATATTTTTATACATATTTTTGGGTATAGATGGAACCAAATAGATCTAGGAGGATTTATAAGGTTCCAGAAATATAAGGATGATGAATATATTTATAAATATTTTATGATATAACAGCATTTTCATAATAAATTAGATATTATGGAGAGCTTTAGTTCATCTATGGTGATAGTTCTGATATGTTCATTTAACTCAGATCCTAATGTCGCTGCATGATTTATAGAACTAATAAATGAATCAAGTATGGATTTTTTTAATATACTAATTGAAGATCTTGATTTGTTTTTTCATTATGCATTTATATCATTGGGCCAAGGTTGATTGAGAGTGATGTCATAAATGGAGGATAAGGAGGAATGTGTCCCAGGTTTTAGTTGGTCGACTTAAGGTTGAAGATGAACACAGAACTGAACAGATGGTCCATATCATATCCATCCAAAGATCAAAATCCTGTTCGTCTATTTAATGGTTGAAAGATCAGTGAATGGGTTTATTGAAGGGGAATGGAGTGGACAAATCAGATGAGTCCAATCACGATCGGATGGCCTAGATTTCATCCTTCTCATCCCCAATCAAAATGGGGACAATTATAGACACCAAATATAAGGAAAGATGCAGCTATCACACTCTAATAACACAAGAATGCACGCATTGGAGCCTTACACAGAGGCTCATACGGGCTTTAGAACACTCTCACCATGGAAAATGGAGGCCCTATACGTGGGTACTTCCTACTTTTGGCTGTACCTGTTCTTCTCTTAAGGACCTACCTAACTGATTGGCTAGCTCGGGTCGACGCCTCCCACACCGGGGCTGACCCCTCATGGGTACTCGATGTGGTTGTGGTGTCCCCAATTAGCTTAAGGTTGGCCCATTATTTTAAACAAAGGGAAAACTAAAATATCTAAATTAGATACTAAGTTTTATATTTTTAAAAAATACCTAATTCAATAAACTTTTTATATTATTATTTTTAAATATAAACTTACATAAGTTGTAAACATTTGTATTTTATTAAAAAAATGAATATTAAAAATTAATCAATTTTATCTAAATTATTTTAGTATATTATGATTATATATTTTAACTATCAATTAAAATTATTAACCTAATATTTTATTTTAAATTAACTTAAACATATCAATGGCTACATACTAACAGTCAAAAATAAAAATTATAAATACATGTCTCAAAGTGATGTTTGTATAAATTAAAATTCCTTGAAATCATAATGATTATTTTCTTTCATTTCTCTTTCTAGATTCCAGCTATTTTTATTGTCATTTTTATCTAGTTATGACTGATCCTCACCTTGGTATTCTTATATTAATTGTTGTATTTATTTTTTTACTACTTATAATAAGTTTCTTGGATTAGTTGAAGTAGTTTTTCAATATGTATGTTTCTTTCCCAAAATACTATTTTTATTTCAAAATAGGGTTTACTAATATAATTTTCATTAAAGTAAAATAATATCAAACAATCACTAAGGCTTCTCAAATGTAATATTATTTTTCATGTAATACTTAATAACATATATTACATGTCACTATCACCTTTAAAATAAAAATTCTAATGGATATATTTTTATAATAGTAAAAAATAAAAGTCTTATAAATACCTATGTCTAAGGGAATTTGAGAAACACATAAAACTCTTTGAATTTTATTTCTTATTTTCATAATGGTGTTATACTTTCCTCTTGTTCTTAGTATTATTTCTATTATAATCACTATCAATTTTATGATTATAGAAGATTTAGGGGAAGTGGGATACACATTCGGCCTTCTTGTGTTACTTGGCGGTGCTCCAATTGTGCTACTATTACTAATAGTGAGTTTTTTTGAGTTAGTGATTGTATGATAATGATGCATTAGAGTCAATTTTTCAATAAATTTTTTATCATTCCTGTCATTCAATTCAAAATCTTATTTAAGTACTGTATATATTTAAGAGGAAAAAATACATAAAACTCAGGATGTTATATTCTCCCCCCTTAACTAAATTTCACCCTTGCAATTTGTACATGCTTATACCCTTCAAACTTTAGGTCTTGAGTTAATATACAAATTTCTACAAGTCCTATAAAGTTGGAGTTCTTCATAAAAATGAGGATTTATTACAAGGAGAATAATTCTCAATGTGGAATCAAATTCCTATGCTTTTTTCTCATATTAAACTTGTGAAAGTGGGGTTTTATTAATGTAAAGATCGTAAAGAAGTTTGTATAGAAGTAGATTCAGTATAAAAATTCAAAAGGTTAGTTTTTATTTGATTCCTATAATATAGTATAATTGACTCATCTTCAAAAGTTTCAAAATCATCATAGATTCTACCATGAAAAAAATCTTAAAAGTTGACACATATATATAGTGTAGAGGTTTCAACCTTCTACAACTTCATAAAAAATTACGAGTGCTTAATATTGGTTGGATCAGGTAAATAATTTAAAAATAACTTCAAACTTTCTCTGTGTATATGGTAAGAAAGGTGTGTCAGTGAGAGTGCAAAGTAGACAAACCCCAATAATCAATATAATAGAAGTATGTCATTTGTGTTGGATATGTTATAAAGACATTTGTAATTAATTCGAATGGATTAATAAGGATAAAAATTAACTAAGCATTACTTTACAAAATTCTTAACAAGTAGATCATCCAAAAGAGATAAGAGATTTGTTTGAGTTCTCCTTCCTTGAATTTAAAAATTACAGAATATAGTATTTTATTAAGAAAGGATACTTAAATTAAAAAAATGTTATAATTTTTCAAAATTATCTAGACCATTCTTCTGATACCAAATATAAGATCCTAGAACCCACAATTTGAGATTCATATCTAAAAATATGATGTGTATTTTTTTATTAATATATAACTGAAAAATATATAGTGCTTTATACAATTTTTAATCTTTCTCGGTCTAGGTTCTAGAGAATTAAACAACAACTAACTATTTTATCATAATTAGAATTAAAATAAAATGAAATATTTAATTTTCTTAGTGTGCATTAAATCCTTATACAAATAATTACTTTTAAGAAATCCTAATATATATGAGAAAACATTTTAAAAAATATGGTATGATTATAAATTTTCCCAGTAAGGGGTTTTAAAATCAAAGAACAAACTTTTATGGACCATTTTTTGAAAATAAATTTAGATAAAGACATTGGAAAGTTCTTTTGATAATACCTTCAAAAATACTTTTATAAATACCTTTTTTAAATATCATTGAGGTTATTTACTCCTTGAAAATACTACAATAATTTGAAAATAATTATTCTAAAAAATTACTTTAAATTAATCCAGTGATTTTTCAAAAAACATTATTCAATCTTTTAAAAACAAAACATGGGGCCACTTGAAACATTAAAGGATATCTTGAGACTACCCTCTTTCCCGAGGGAGGAGTTCACTACCCAATTCCTTAAAATTTTTATAATTTTTATGTGCCTAATTTTTATAAAAACATCTTCAGCTTGACTTACACACAGACACAAACACACACACACACAAACACACACACAAACACACACAAACACACACACTCACATACACATATATATTGACTGAAGTTTCTACTTTAAAATCAAGACAACATAATTAATTATATATATATATAAATATATTTTTATAGAAAATCATATTCTGGATTTGTAGAAACTGGATCTCATCACCATTAGACATTGCATAAATATATGTCATGTTAATGAATGAATAATTAACATTCATGTATGAAAATTTCATTCATTAAACTCATAAAATCCATTTCTAAAAGTATTTTCCTACAAATGGAGAATTTATTCAATGCATATGAATATAAAACAAAGAATATTTAAAATTAAACTAGTATATGCATGAAATGTCACAAGTTATAGATTATGACCATATATTTTATTTAAAATGGAATTCATGAATGTTCAATAGATTTGAACACATAAAATGACAATATTTATTACTAAAAACTTACTATAATTTATAAAATACATATAAATGATATCTTTCATATATTTTAAAGTCATAAAATATAAACATAAATGTTTTGATAAAATATATCACCCTTTAGAATTAAAAGTTAAAACAATACAAGAAATGATTTATTGTTTTATGTCATATATTAAAAATTAAAATTATTGAAATAATATAGTAGCTTTTATGAAATCATTTGAATAATTTTATATAAATGTAATTCCCTTAATAAGGGTATTAAAAATATAAATCAAAATAAAACCCATACATATATTCAGATCTAAATTTAAAAAGAGTTTTTCTTTCTAAATTTTAATAACTTGAAAATATTATCATACACTTCTATTCGTTTGAAAAATAATTATGTCTCTTATGATAATGAAATAAATATTTGAAAATATGAATTTCCCTTAACTTAAATAATTAACAAAGAAGAAAAAGTCTCTTCTGGGTTGCTGGTTCATTGAGTATGAGAGAGTTGTATATATGAAATTATAAGAGGTTTTTATTCTATTTGAAGGCACAATTTTCCTCCCACTGTGCACTGATATTTAACAATTTGATAAATTATTTATATTTTATATCAACTTATTGATGAAATATCATATATTCTATTATCTTTCTGTACAAGCCGAGTGATTTCCAACTGAAGATATCATTTTGTTTAAAATTATATAAACATATATATATTTTTATATATATTATCATGTACATAAAAAACTGAATAGATATAGGAGGATTTTTTAGTGCTAGAAATCTAAGGATGATGAATATATTTATACATATTTTATGTTGTGACAGCATTGTCATCATAGATTAGATATCATAGAGAGTTTTTATTCATACGTAGTGTTATTTTAGATATATTTCTTTAACCTAGATCATAACATCACTGTGTAACAGTTGGAACTCATAAATGAATCAAGTATAGATTTATTATTTTTTTAATATACTAAATTTTGATCTTGATTCATTTTTTCATTACGCATTTATATTACTAGGCCACAATTGATTGAGAGTGAAGACATTATTGGAGGAGAAGGATGATTACATCGAAGTTTTCAGTTGGTCGAATTGGGGTTGAAGATGACCACTGAACTGAATGAGTGGTCCAAATTAGATCCATCCAAATATCCTGATCCTATTTTTAGATTTAAAGTTTTAAAGATTATTGGGGGGGGCAGATTGAAGGGAAATGGAGCAGATGACTCAGATGATTCTGATCATGATCGGATGACCGAGATCACGTACTGGTTGCCCCACATTGAAATAGGGATAATTATAGACACCCTTTATAAGGAAAGATACTACTGCCATCCTCCAATAACACAAGCACACATGCATAGGATCCGTGCACATGGGATCCTGTAATATTTGACCCACTATCACCGTGCACTATGGTGGCCCCATACATGGGACCTTTCTACTTTTGGTTTTACCTATGCTCCTCTTAAGGTGTTTCCCAGCCACTTGGCTAGCTAGGGTCAATGCCCCCCACACTGGGGTTGACCCCTCATGGGTCCTCCATGTGGTTGAGGTGTCCACAATTAGCCTAATGTGGACCCATTTTTTTTAAACAAAGGGAAAACTAAAATATCTAAATTATATACTAAGTTTTATATTTAAAAAAAATCCAAAACACTATAATATTTTTATTATATTTATTTCTAAAAATATAAACTTACATAAGTTTCAAACATTTTATTTTTCTTGAAAACAATGAATATTAAACATTAATCAATTTTATTTTAAAATAACATTTTTTATATTATGATTATTTTTTTATAAATATTAATTAAAATTATAAACCTAATATTTTATTTTAAAGTCACCTAAACATATCAAAAACTATGTAATAATGGTCGAAAATAAAACTTTATAAATACATATCCCAAAGTAATGTTTGTATAAACTAAAATTACTTGAAATCATAATGATTATTTTCTTTCCCTTTTCTCTCTATATTCCAGCTATTTTTCTCATCATTGTTTTTATAATTATGACTGATACTCACCTTGGTATTCTTATTTTTTTGGTGTATTTCCTTTTGTACTAATTATTATGAGTTTCATGGATTAGTCGCAGTAGTTTGTCAATATGTAAGTTTGTTTCCCAAAATACTATTTTTATTTCAAAATAGGGTTTTCTATTATAATTTTCCTTGAAGAAAAATTATATCGAACAATCCCTAAGGATTCTCGAATCTAAAATTTCTTTTCATGTAATCTTTACCAACACATATTACAAGTCACTATCACCTTTAAAATAATAATTCTAATGGTTATATTTTTATAATTATCAAAAATAAAATCCTTATAAATACCTATGTATAAGGGTATTAAAAAAAACATAAAAACTCCATGAAGTTAATTTATTGTTTTCATAATGGTGCTATAATTTCCTCTTGTTCTTAGTATTATTTCTATTCTACCCACGATCACTTTTCTGATTATGGTAGATTCAAGGGAATTGGGATGCACATTATTCCTTCTTGTATTACTCAGTGGTGCTCTGGTTGTGTAACTATTTCTAAAAGTGAGTTTGTTGAGTTATCTCTTGTATGGTAATGATGTATTAGAGTCAATGTATAAATAAAATGTTCATCATTCCTGTCATTCAATTTCAAATTTTATTTAAGTACTGTATATATTTTAAATACAAAAATACATAAAAACTCAAGATGTTCCATTAATCTAATGGTTTTTACTAGTAAAGGAATAAGAATAAATTTAGTTTTATACTTAGAAATGCATTTATCCAAAAATAGATTTCATTTCATTTTGAAAACTTATTTTAAACTAAATTTTTTCCACTTATAGAAATTGAATCTAACAAAATAGTCTCTATATTTTTAATCATCATGTCTAAATTTTTTAATGATTTAAATTTCGTTTTTGGTCATTATTAATGATAACCTAGTTAAAAAATTCATTACTATGATAAAGGTTAAAAGAGTTAATAGGGGGTTAAAATAAAGAGATAAGGGTTAAAATAACCATAAAACAAGTCTAACTATGATTTTTTTATGTTTATCATGACCCAAACTTATCTTATCGTAGAATTGTTTCTGTTTTGGTTCCATTTTTAGTTGAATATAAATTTATTATATTTTAATATTTTATGTATTTACAAGAGTTCCACTCCCCTCACTTAAAAGGAGGATACTCAAAGAAGAGGTATATGTTCTTACAAAATATTTTCATGTTTATTTATTATTAAAACTCCTAAAAATTTTCTATAACCATATTAACATGATGTAATCAGTATATTTACAATAATTATATGTTTTTATGTTAATGTTATTGTAAATAACTGGAAATACCATGTAATTTTATTTTAAAATTAAATGGAATTATTACGAGTCTGTGAAAATTGACGACATGAGATTCCATGGCCCAGAAAGCTCAAAATGGAATTTTGAACTTTTTTTAAGGTACGTTCAGTAAAATTACAAGAAATATTTCCTATATTTTGAACCAGTACCTAGAATTGAAATCTGAGGGCACCGTTGAACTCGTAGTGCCGAGATTCGCTTAAGGGAGGCTTAACTTCGACCGTAGAAGGTCTGGTAAAAAAGATAGTTTTATGGAATTTTTGAAAGAATAATAAAATAACATAATATGTTATTTTATTTTTCTACTATCTCTTGGGTGATGGTGGTGGGGACCATGAAGGTGGTTGGACATTTAAACAGGGTCATTAAATGCACGGTTACACATATGTTGTGTAACCACCCCTCATATAATTAATAAGGTTCATTAATTACACCAATTAATGAACCATTAATTGAAAGGAGAGTTAAACTTTTAACTTATACTTTAGATTATTGAAATGGTGGGGAAAATAGATTTGGGGAATCATGGGAGAATTCTTGATGAAGAACTGAAGAATGAACTTCCCCTCTAAGAAAGAATGGAGGATTAAATGACAAAATTGGAGGAATAAATCTAGAAACGACAAATGAAGATGGCTTCAACGAACATGGATTCTTCTCCCACAACCTCAACATATCCTAAGAATCTGAGTTTGGGGTTTTTCTTTAAATTAAAGTGATTTTGTTTCAATATATCATCTTTGAAAAATGCAAAGAATGCGGATTAACAAAAATAAGTTAATCCATGATTCATAAAAAAATTGAGGGTGGTTGTTGTGGGAGTTTTGAACAGGGTTTAGTCTTTTCTCAATGATGTATGAACTCTCACCCTTGTTATGTTTCTAACACGGAGGGCGCATGCCAAACGAACAAGGCCCATACCCTCCTAATTTGTTTCTTTGATTTAGTTCTTCGTGGGGAATCAGAAAATATGGTGGAAAGATGAATTCGGGAACCACACAGTATTGGAAGCATCCTGAGAGGCCCGTAGGCACAATCAGAAGGAAAAACAGACCACCAGAGCTCACCTGGTGGCCCGCAGAAGCCCCACCGGTGTGACAGCACCGACTACTGGCAGGCGATGGTGGCAGCCAGCTCTCACCATCCACTGACGAAGGTGGTTCTCGAAGACTCTACAACTAACAGTAGGGGCGGCTGACCCTTGGCCGGCTGCGCTGGCAGCGGGTGGCGTGCCATCAGGCGCGCAGAAGGAGGCCACTGCTTCGAACCATGGAAGAGGGGGACCAGCACCCCGCAGGTCCTATTGATAGAGGGGGAAGGGCCACGTGGTGCCTCCATTGAAAACCGAATGGAAAAATGTCAGTTCGGGAGGGGAGTCGATCCCCGCGAGGCCCGACGGGTCGTACCCAGCCAAGGCAGGTCGGGCTGGTCCAAGGCCCAGCGGGCCGAGCCTGCCGCGACCCTGCTCGCTCAGGATGTACTAGCCGGTTCAGGCTGGGCCGGGTCATACCCGGGCTGGGTCGGGCCTAGGACCAGGTCAGGTTGGCCCAATTTGGGGCGGGTCGGGTTGGTCCGACTGGGTCAGATCGGACTCAGACCCTTTTCAACCTAATTTCGCTTAAAAGGTCGTATCTCACAAACCATAAGTCCGTTTGACGAACCGTCTGTGGTGATAGAATACTTGGAACAGTAAGGTCCTTTTGAGATACTCCACCTAAGTTTTGGAGAAAGTTGGTGTATGACCTGGTTGGATTGAAACTGAATCCAACTGGTTCCTTAGTACAAAAACGCTTATAACTTACAGATCGAACGTCTGATTGACGCGCAATATTTTACATTGGAAACCTTAAGACATAGAGGTCCTTTAGGTTACTCCTTTGTGGAACTTCATAGAAGTTGAGGCACAACCAATATCTTTAGGATAAAATTCTATAGAACTAAAGCGCACAGAGTGCGGGGAGTCGTGTGGCTAGCTGTCAATTAGAGAGTGACCCTGTGTGGATCAACATCATAGTGACCCTGTGTGCATCAGCATCATAGAGACCCTATATAGATCACCATTATAGAGACCCTATGTGGATCAACATCATAGCGAACCTGTGTAGATCATCATCATAGGAACCCTGTGTGGATCAAAATCCTAGTTACCCTATGTGGATCGGGAGTACGAGGTCCGACGAGGACCAACCTTAGAGCGGCCCATCATGGATTAGCGACATACAACCATGTGTGGATCGAAAATGGAGAAACTTATTTGTGGTTCAGTTGTGGAACTTCATAATGGAATAAAATGATATAGCTTAAGACTAATCATCTTTATTCCTGATCTATGAGTTGTATACCTGGTATAAGCTGACTTTATTTTGTGCTTTGTGTTTGAGGTCATGCTTTGGGGTTTTTACTTTGTGGAATTTTTGGAGACCTTCAGGGGTACCGGGGTCCCTACTAGGTATTTTTATACTCACCCCTTCACGTGCTTTTCCCGTACCTTATCGTGTCTTGTGCAGACAATGATCAGCTTGGTTGAGACTTTAGTGATCCAAGACTAGGCGGTACACGAAGGTGACTGGTTGACGTGGAAATCTACAGAGATAAGCTGTACCTCCCCTTCAGGTAAGATACTTAGTGGATGATCGTAGGATCTGTTTTTTTATTATAGTTGTATCTTTCAGTTTGGATTGTATTCTGGCCCCCTTTACATTTAGTACACACTTTTACTACTACAGTTTTACTATGTGGTTTGCATTTTGTTAGGTTCTTGGTGGGTGTGTTTGCAGGATTAAAGGTAATGCCTTCCCAATTTTAAAGAAATGCCTTTATGTTGCTAGTCACTAACCCCTGGCCTATGGAAGGCGGTCTAGGTGTAGTCACAACACGAGTCCTAGGGGACGAGTCATGACAAAGTGGTATCAGAGGAGTCAGTTCTACCAAAGAATTAGGACTTTTATCCCTACAGTAGAGCAATAGTGTTAAGTGTTTTGATTTTGGTTTTTAGTTTGAGGAGTCCAATGTTGGTGAGGCGGGTGATGTATCCATACACTGGGACCCCAAATTATTATTTCTGACTGGGTTCATGAAAACACTGATTGCGTGTTTTTTGGAAATGTTTTACTTTTGATCTCTTTTGAGTCAGCTCACCAGGTATAACTTATTGACTGTGGAACACCTGTTTCTTTTCTGGATGCCTCAACGTAGATAGCTAGCCAGGATTCCAGAGAGAGTTCACTATGATGGCCCACCAAGCGATGAGGCTTCGGGGCAGGTCCCTCTTACAATGATAACACCTTCAGGTGGTGCACCAGCAACAACACTACCTATTGGGCAGTAGTTACCTCCATCCCCACCAGCCGACAGTGCATGCCGAACGAGTGCATTGCATGAGTTCTTGCGGCATAACGGAGAGATGCTGGATCCTGATGATCTAGTTACATGATAAGGTGACCCTCACCTGGGTGGACTTCAAGAGCCTATTCAGGTGGGATTTAATTCTAGAAACACTATGCTCTGTGCATATTTAGGAGCTCTTACACTTACATCAGGGCATCCTGACAGTGGCCCAGTACTCGGCGAGATTCACTGAACTCTCTCTATAATCCTCTAACATGGTACAAGATCCTTTCTTCAGGGACCATACCATTGAACATGGTCTTCGACAGGAGATCAGAGCACCGATAATATCGCTAAAAATCCCGATGCAGGATGGATTACTCGATTGAGCATTGTTGGTTGAGATCTACTTAGTTGAGCAGGCACCGATGGTGAGAGCCACCACCTGATGACAGGTAGCCAATTCATCTGCAGTAGACCGTAGGCAGATGACACAGAGGTCCTAGTGGGCCAGACCTTCTGGAGGATGACCCCAGGATGCAGGGTTGGAGGTGCGGAGCTCACGAGGTAGAGTAAGCCAGTAGAGGAGCAGACTGTGCTTCACGTGCGGTGGGTAGGGCCACATGGATCGCGACTGCCCGAACCTCCATACCGACGATCAACAGACAGTCGAGGGACCGTCGAGGAAGATGAAGAGATTCAAGTGAGGAGGTTCTCAGGGTGGCATACATGGTAGAGGAAGAGGCCGTGCAGCTGAAGGTGGGTGACGATTTGAGGTTCTATCACCACCACCTCCAGGTGGTCCACCCCAACGTCAAGGAGAATGTAGAAAGGGATGAGCTCAGCTTTAGGAAGCTGGGGCCTACAACCACAGTGGTATAGAGATGATTCAAGGTATGATCTGTGTTTACTCCACCCTATCTGTAGTACTTATCGACACATGTGCTAGTTATTTTTTCATTTCCACAACTCTCATTCGGAGCTCGGAGATTCTGGTAGTGCGATTGGCTCGATCCTTACAATTAGAGACTTCTACGAGAGAGGATTCGACAATTACACACTGGTTCCAGTAGTGCGAGATTACTCTAGGAGGCAAGATATTTGGCTAGGATCTCCTAGTATCAGCATCGAGGCCTTACAGTCATATTGGGTATGGACTAGTTATCCACGGTCTATGCTCAGATTGACTATTTTAGGTGCAAAGTGCGGTGTGTCCGTGAGGATGGGACCAGGGTTTCCTTAACCGATGGGAAGGGAACCTTTGAAGCCCAGGATGAACTTTCTCGGAGGAGGTTGCAACCGATCACACATTAGTTTTCTAACCTTACTCTCTAAGTAGTTGACGATAGGAGTCCAAGATATCCTGTAGTGGTGGTCCAGTATACTGATGTCTTTCCTGAGGATGTTCTGGGACTACCACCTCGTAGAGAGGTAGACTTCTGTATCGACCTGTACCTCAGGACAGAACCGATATCTACTCTAGCACATCATATGGCTCCTGTTGATCTTCATGAGTTACAAGTATAACTAGAGGACTTGCAAAGGAAGGGGTTCATAAGGCCTAGTGTTTCTCCATGGGGATCCTCTATTTTGTTCACCAAGAAGACAGATGGGAGTCTAAGGCTTTGCATGGACTATCGACACCTTAACCAGGTGACCGTGAAGAAAAAGTATCCTTTCCCAAGGATTGATGATCTCTTCAACCAACTGAAGGAAGATCGATGGTTTTTGAAGATAGACCTCAGATCAGGCTATCATCAGCTCAAGGTATGAGATGAGGATGTACCGAAGATGACCTTCAGATGCCTATATGGCCCCTATGAGTTCTTGGTGATGCCTTTTGGTGTGACCAACTCCCCAGAAATGTTCATGGTACTCAGGAACAGGATCTTCCAGCCGTACCTCAATCGTTTCGTGGTGGTCT
Source organism: Viscum album (assembly GCA_963277665.1). Classification (NCBI taxonomy): domain Eukaryota; kingdom Viridiplantae; phylum Streptophyta; class Magnoliopsida; order Santalales; family Viscaceae; genus Viscum; species Viscum album. The sequence continues at coordinate 1,423,663,422 of OY728120.1, forward strand.
TCATTGAAGACATCTTGGTTTTCTCAGGAACGGAGGAGGAGCATGCCACTCACCTACAGATAGTTCTGGATACACTCATAGAGCACCATATTTATGGTAATCTCTCGAAGTAAAAATTCTAGATACAAGAGGTCTACTTTTGGGGACACGTTATCTTGGAGGCTAGAGTCACAGTGGATCCGGTGAAGATATAAGCAATACTTGCTTGGGATCCACCTAGAAGTGTGACCAAGGTGCGGAGTTTTCTGGGGTTGGTAGGGTACTACTGAAGGTTCGTACCTGACTTTTCCAGAGTTGTGAGAAACTTTTTAACCTTGACTAGGAAGGAAAAACCCTTTGTGTGGACGGAGAGATTCCCGTAGAGTTTTTTAGGACCTGAGACAGAGACTGATGAGTGCCCCTATCTTGAGGATACCAGAAGAGGGTGTTGGGCATGTAGTCTACTGTGATGCATGGGGGACCAGACCAGGATGTGTCCTGATGTAGGTGCGAGCAGTGATCACCTATGGATTACATCATTTGAGATAATATGATTAGAACTACGCTACCCATGACCTGGATTTAGCAGCACTGGTGTTCGCCTTGAAGATGTGGTGACACTACTTGATGGGCGAATGGTTTACTGTCTACTCTGAGCACAACAGTCTCATGTTTTTATTCTCATAGAAGGACCTGAACCTGAGACAATGATGTTGGATAGAGTTCTCTAGGACTATGACTTTGAGATAGTTTACACTTCTAGAAAGAGGAATATGGTGGCAGACTCACTCAACAGGAGGCCTGGTATACCGTTGCTGAGTGAGGAAATAGAGCGTCTAGCTGCATTGTAGTTATCCTTCATGGATAGTGATGGAGAAACTTACCTTTAGTATATGACAGTTAATCCTGCACTCCTTCATCCAGTCAGGGAGGCACAACTTGGGGACGTAGACTATGGGGCCCGATGTGCTCAGATATCCAAAGGACGGGCTCCTGATGGATTTTATAAAGGGGGAAGCACGTCATCCTATTTAGAGGATGCACCATGGCACCAGTGATCATACATGAGGAGATGTTAAGAGAGTTTAATACATCCCCTTTGGCGGTACATCCTGGTGTGAAAAAGATGTACTAGGAACTCTTTCATTAGTATTGGTGGCCGGTGTGAAGAAAATAGCGGCAGAGTTTGTATCGCGATGCCTCACTTGTTAGCAAGTGAAGGCTGAACATCAGGTTCCAGTAGGATTAGAATAGACACTTGAGGTACCAGAGTGGAAGTGGGATGGTATCTCCATGGACTTCATGACAGGGCTACCACATATGTCCAGGGGCCACAATTCCATCTGGGTGATCGTTGAAAGATTCACCAAGTCAGCCCACTTTGTACTCATCTGAGAGAGGGGATTAGTAGAGGGATTGAGACATATTTATACACATGAGATTATATAGCTTCACGGGGTTCCATCGACGATCATCTCAGACCATGACGCTCATTTTACATCCTTCTTGGGGAAGGGATTACATGTGGTATTCAGGACTCAGCTACGTTTGAGCACTGCCTTCCATCCTCAGATAGATGGTCAGATGGAGCGGACCATACAGACACTCAAGGAAATGATTTGTTCTTGTGTCCATGATTTTGGCCACAGTTGGGAGGGCCACCTACCACTATTGGAGTTTGCATACAACAATAGTTATCACTCCACCATCAGCATGGCTCTATTTGAGCCCCTATACGAGCGACCATGTAGATAACCTCTATGCTGGAAAAACCCAGGGGAGTCAGCACTTATGGGTCCAAAGTTGGTATGGGATACCACTGAGAAGGTGAAGATCATCCAGGAGAAGATGATGACTGCATAGAGCCGGTATAAGTATTATGCCAATAGGAGATGGAGATCCTTGGAGTTACTGGAGGGAGATCATGTCTTCCTACAAGTATCACCCCGGTGAGGATTGTAGAGATTTGTCTAGGGTGTCAAGCTATATCTGAGGTTCATCGCACCTTTCTAGATCCTCAGCAGAGTAGACGAGGTGGTGTACCATCTACCTCTTCCCCCACAGATTCACCGAGTGCATAACGTTTTCCTTGTGTCACAGTTGAGGAGGTACATGCATGATCCATCACACATTATCAACTGGGGAGAGCTGGACATTGATGATGGGGTGACGTACATAGAGTTCCTAGTGGAGATAGAGGATCGATAGGAGCAGGTCCTACACGGGCATTCGATTACTCTAGTACGAGTTCGGTGGCAGCATGGGAATCTACATTAGAGCACATGTGAGCGGGAGGTTCAGATACGTGCTCAGTACCCCCATATGTTTCCCTAGCTTTTGTAGTAGCTTTAGGGGATGAAAATCTCTAAGGTGGGGAGAATGTAAAGATCCAGAAAGTTCATGTAATTTTTTTAAAGTTAAATGGAATTATTACCAGTTTGCGAAAATTGAAGGTATGGGATTCCAAGGCCCGAAGATCCTGGAATGGAATTTTGATTTTTTAAGGTACATTCTGTAAACGTATGGGCAACATTTCCTATCTTTTGAATCAGTGCCTGGAATTGAAATATGAGGGAACCATTGAACTCACATTGTAGTGATTTTCTTAAGGGAGGATTAACTTCAACCGCAGAAGGTTGGGTGAAAAAGATCGTTTTAAGAACTTTTTGAAACAATAATAAAATAAAATAATATGTTATTTTATTTTTCTACCACCTCTTGGGTGACGGTGGCGGGGAACATGGAGGTGGTTGGGAATTTAAAGAGGTACATTAAATGATCGGTTTCACATAGGTTGTGTAACCACCCCACGTATAATTAATAAGGTTCATTAATTATACCAATTAATGAACCATTAGTTGAAAGGATAGTTAAAATCTTAACTTATCCTTTAGATTATTGAAATGGTGGGGAAATGAGATTTGGGGAATCGTGGGAGGAATCTTGATGAAGAACTGAAGAAAAAACTTACCCTCCAATGAAGAACAGAGGCTTAAATGACGATTTTGTAGGAATCAATCTGGAAATGATGAATGCCGATGGCTTCAACGAACGTGGATTCTTCTCCCACAACTGCGACATCTTCTATAAATCTGAGGAATGGGTTTTTCATTAAATTAAAGTGATTTTGTTTCAATCTATCCTCCTTGAAAAACATGAAGAATGCAGATTAACCAAAATAATTTAATCCGCGATTCGTACAAAATTGTGGGTAGTTTTTGCGGGAGTTTTGAATGGGGTTTAGTCTTCTCTTGATGATGTTTGAACTCTCACCCTTGATATGTTTCTAACGCGGAGGGAGCGGGCCAACCGAACAAGGCACGTACCCTCCACCTTTGTTGCATTGATTGCGTTATTCGTGGGAAACCAGAAAATATTGGGGCAAGATGAATCCGAGAGACACACAATGTTGGAATAATCCCGGGAGGCTCATAGGCACAATCGGAAGGGAAAACGGACCACTGGAGCTCACTTGGTGTCTCGTGGAAGCCCCGCTAAGGCGACACTAGTGCGGTGTCGCCCGAAGGTGCAGCGACATACAACAGGGGTGGTCAGCGCTTGGTTGGCCGTGTTGGTAGTTGGAGATGCACCGTCGCGTGCCGCGGTGGAGGGGGCGGTGCCATGTGGCACAACCATTGCAAACCAAATAGATGAATGTCCGTTCGGGAGGGGAGCTGACCTCCGTGCGGCCCGACGGGGGGCACCCAGCCAAGGCGTGTCGGGCCGGTCTGCAGCCTAGTGGGCCGAGCCCACCAAGACCCAGCTCGCTCAGGCTGGCCCAGCCTGTTCAGGCCAGGCCAGGTTAGACCCAGACCGGTTCGGGTCAACCCAAACTGGGTCATGTCAACCCAGGTCGGGGCAGGTCGGGTCGGTCCTGCCGGGTCGGATCGGACTCAGGCCCTTTTTGACCTAGTTTCGCTTAAAAGGCCGTATCTTAAAAACCATACGTCTGTTTGACGAACCATCTGCAGCGATGGAATCCTTGGAATAAGAACATCCTTTTGAGATTATCCACCTGAGTTTTGGAGAAGTTTGGAGTATGGATGGGTTGGATCGAACCCAAATCTTACTGGGCCCTCGGTACTAAAACACTTATAACTCACAGATCGAGTGTCTGATTGACGCGCTATCTATCACATTGGAACCCTTACGACATGGAATTACTTTGGGTTACTCCTTTTTGGAAATTTGTATCAGTTGAGGCATAACCAATATCTTGTGGAGAAGATTCTACAGAACTCAAGCACACCAAGTGTAGGGAATCCTGTGTCTTACTATCAATTGTAGAGCGACCCTGTGTGGATCAGGATCATAGTGACCCTGTGTGGATCATCATCATAGCGACCCTGTGTGGATAAACATCCTAGAGAACCTGTGTGGATTAGAATCATAGTGACCCTATGTGGATCATCATCCTCGCGACCCTATATAGATCAGTAGTGCGCGACCCGATGAGGACCAGCCTTAGAGCGGCCCATCGTGGATCAACGACATATGACCCTGTGTGGATCAATAATGGAACAAATTCTTCATGGTTTAGTTGTGGAACTTCCTAATGGAATAAAATGATATAGCTTAAGACTAATCATCTTTATTCGTGATCTCTGAGTTGTATACCTGGTATAAGCTGACTTTATTTCATTCTTTGTGTTTGAGGTCATGCTTTGTGGTTTTTCTTTTGTGGAATTCTGGGAGACCTTCAGGGGTCTCAGGATCCCTACTGGGTATTGTTATACTCACCCCTACATGGGATTTGTCTGCACCTTGTCATGTCTTGTGCAGATGACAAGCATCTTGGCTGAGACTTTAGGAAGCCAGGACTAGGCGGTACACAGAGGTGACTAGTTGACGTGGAGAGCTGTAGAGACGAGCTGTACCTACCCTTCAGGTAGGATCTTTGGTGGAATATCTCAGGAGTTGTTTTATATTGTAGTTATATCTTTAAGTTGGGATTGTATTCCAAACCCCTTTACTTTCAGTACACACTTTTACTGCTGCAGTTTTACTACGTGGTTTGCATCTTGTCATGTTCTTGGTTTGTGTGTTTGTAGGCTTAAAGGAAATCCCTTCCCAATTTTAGGGAAATGCCTTTCCGATGCTAGTCTCCAACCCCTGTATTATAGAAGGCGGGCTTGGGGTTGTCACATAATGGGCCCCGTGGGATGGGTCGTGATAGTTATAGTAATTTTCTATCTCTTTCCCATCCATTGGAAAATGATAATTTCTCTTTTGCGTGCGTGTTGACTACTATATCTCCGAAGTGATGTGATTTGTTTTTCATTTCATATTTATATGGATGGTAATAAGTATATATTTACTGAATATATATTATATTTATGATATAATTATGAATCTATAAAGTTAAATTATTATTCACATTTCTTTCTTTCCATTTATCGAAAAGTGGAAACATCACTCATGCATACGTACGAACAAACTTCTCCACGAAGTGATGTAAGCCATTTTTCATCACCGCTTTTTATGAATGGTTAAAAGAATATATATAATGAATAAATATGATACTTATGAAATTATTTATATTTTATAGATGATAAAATCATGGAAAAGTTGCAAGGATCATAACCAACGAATCGAAACATGCATGGAAAAAAGGCTAGTTTTCACCAGAATGTTCATTTTAATAATGAATTATTATTAAAAGGATAATCAGAAATTATAATGGAATAATATATAGTATGTTATGTATGAATATAGTTTTTAATATATTTATAAGAAATCTATATTTGTTATAAAACATGTTTGAATTCTTACGAAGTAAGATGATACCTGAGGTAGGGGTTTGTGTTACAATCACATTTCATCTTGAGATTTTTTATGATAAATTTCCATTGAGGGAAATTAAATTTTAATTATTATTTAAAAAACATATATTTTATTATACTCTAGTAATTACTAAAATTTCAAGTATTAGTAAAATTTTATAGTTTTAGAACTTAATATTATAGAGAAAATGTTTTCAATAAAAGCTGACCTTATTTCCTTATGGGTCGATTAAATTCATTATTCCACATCCATGTTCTGTAAAATGTTTTCAAGAATTACCTTTTATATGATAAAATGATTATTTAAAGTCATTTTTAATAGTATTTTAATTTATTTTCAATGATCTAAAATAAATCTTCCAGTTTTTTTTTCTGAATGAGGTACTTTTATAATTTTAAATGTGTGAAAGGAATATTTGTTTTTGAATTTACTGAATTAATAGGTTTTTTAACCACTAAAAATATTATTTTTTTTGTATATTAATTTATAGGTTTATATTTTCATTTTAAAATAAAATATTTTTCTCAATATACTCGGGTTTTTTTTTGTTTTTGAAGCTATCGAGAGAAAATGATATTTTTCTTTTTTTTTTCAAAGAAACGTTCAAATGCTCATTTAGAGGTATTTTTTATTTGTAAATATCCTTTGTGGATTGTTATGATTCACTAGGGATATTGTATTTCCCCTGAGTTAATTAAGTTTTGAAGAAATATTTATGAAACCCATTTCTTTTTAATGGGTTATGCTATGATGAAATTATGGAATGTTTATGAAACATATTTCTTTTCCATGGGTTAAGATATCATAAATTTATGACTGTTTTATGATCTTTTGGCACACATATGTATGGTTTTTATTTTGTGGTGGGTGAGACCAAAATCACATAGCTCTCTAATGAATTGGGTAAAGAATGATATCTAATGAGATAATTGGATTGGAATGGGGAGTGAACCTAGTTTAATAAGAGGATATATAAACTATGATAGTCTTCTTTCTGGAACATGACTAAGGAAATTATGGAATGGGGAGTGAACCCAATCCACCATGGGACATTGTCCACTATGATAGTCTTGTAAGTGAACCTTGACTAAAGAAATAATTTTCTATACAAATTTGTGTGGTAAAAACTTATTCCTTATACTTATGATATTTTATCATGGTTCATGATGGATTATTGAAGAACTTATTCCATGATTCATGATTAATGATATTTTAATGATTGGGTACGACATTCATAAATTATAATCATGTTATTATACCATTATGCTAATATTATTCTCACTTATGATCATTGATTGATATCTCATATGTTTAACCTTATAGAGAATATGAGATCATCCTTTATTATGTTTCATTTCCCCATATTCTGAAGAAATATTTTAATTAGGGTATGTATAAAAATTTCACTATGTGATAAGAACACTATGAGAGATGTTGAATATCTTTCTTGAAGTAAGATGATTATGTATATAATATCCAAAGACACTAAAATTTTATATTTATGGGGTGTGTTTTATTATGAGATATATTAAATATTCATCTAAAATGATATAATATTTATTTATGAAATGTTTGGGTCACACCACATAATGAAAAAAGCATAGAAGATATCAGGTTGAGTATACAACATGACATACCTGATAAAATCTATGGTGGATGTATGAGGAACTCAATCCATCCTTTATAACACATTAAAAGGATCCTGAATGTTCTTAATATTCATACCATGCAACACTGGTAAAATCCCCCTTTTATAGTTCTCCTTTCTAAACCTATTTATCAATTTACTAATATATGTGTCATGATTGAGTCTAAGAAGCCTTTTAGATCTATCTATATATATATTCATACCAAGTATGTAGGCTACTTCACTAATTTCATTCATAGAGGATAATTTACCCAACCAAATCTTCATAGAGTAAAGAGTTATATGTCATTTATGATAATAAGCATTTCATCCCCATACAATATCAAAAACTCTATAACACTCCCACTAACCCACTTAAACATACAAGAATCATCTATGTAAATCAAACTCTTCATCAAATCAGATATTTAAACTTTGAGAATCTTTCTTTAATCCATAAATGAATTGTTGCAACTTTAAAGCCTTAGAATTATTAGCTGGAACTTAAAAAACTTGGGTCATATCATATACACATCCTCTAATAAATTACCGTTAAGGAAAGTGGTTTTTTTATCCATTTGATACATCTCATCATAGTTGAAACATGATCCATATCTATGGGAAATGCTTGTGGTTATATGCCAAATGCCCATGGATATAACCTATATGTGTCATTATTGGTTCTAAGAAACATCTTAGATATATATTTATAGATATTCATACCTACTATGTGGGCTACTTCCCCAATTTATTTAATAGGGAAGCATTTACCCAACCATATTTTCATATAATGAAGAGTTAGATTTCATTTCTAATAAGAAGTATGTCATCCCCATAAAATATCAAAAACACTATAACACTCCCAATAACCTACTTATACACACAAGAATAATCTATGTTTTTGATGAATTCAAACTCTTTATCAAATCATATATTCCAATTTCGAGAATCTTTCTATAATCCATAAATGGACCATTGAAACTTACAAGCCTTAGCATTCTCATTTTACACTTAAAAACCCTTGGGTTGTATTATGTACCCACCCTTGATTAAATTCCTATTAAGGAAAGATGTTTTGAAATCTATTTGATATATCTCATCATAGTAGAAACAAGAGCTATAACCATGATAAATGCTTGTGGCCATAACCTAATTTTCGGTGTTATCTATTGGTATAGCTATAGCCTGAAATCAATATCCATGAAAAACTTTATAGAGACAAAAATTTCCCATGGCTATATGTACTAGTCCATGTGGAGTCAATTTCCACATGGACCAATATCTATTTCCATAGTCAAAATGATCATGGCTACATAATAATTGAAAAATAATAGCCGCCAAAGGATTTGATCCTGCAACTCATGCGACTATAAAGGAACCTCTCCCACACTACTACTATCGGATTTCTGAATATATTATGACACATCTCCTTACACACAGACACACATAACATACATACACACATACATACACACATATATACAGACATACATACATCCATACATACATCCATCCATACATACATACATACATACATACATACATACATACATACATACATACATACATACATACATACATACATACATACATACATACATACATACATACATACATACATACATACATACATACATACATACATACATACATACATACATACATACATACATACATACATACATACATACATACATACATACATACATACATACATACATACATACATACATACATACATACATACATACATACATACATACATACATACATACATACATACATACATACATACATACATACATACATACATACATACATACATACATACATACATACATACATACATACATACATACATACATACATACATACATACATACATACATACATACATACATACATACATACATACATACATACATACATACATACATACATACATACATACATACATACATACATACATACATACATACATACATACATACATACATACATACATACATACATACATACATACATACATACATACATACATACATACATACATACATACATACATACATACATACATCCATCCATCCATCCATCCATACATACATACATACATACATACATACATACATACATACATACATACATACATACATACATACATACATACATACATACATACATACATACATACATACATACATACATACATACATACATACATACATACATACATACATACATACATACATACATACATACATACATACATACATACATACATACATACATACATACATACATACATACATACATACATACATACATACATACATACATACATACATACATACATACATACATACATACATACATACATACATACATACATACATACATACATACATACATACATACATGCATACATGCATACATACATACATGCATACATACATACATACATAGATACATGCATACATACATACATACATACATACATACATACATACATACATACATACATACATACATACAAAGGCTATCACTACAGGAATTAGTTAAAAGGCTATCACTACAGGAATTTTAAGCCATGGATATAAAAAAACTAACATATATCTCCATGGGAAATATTTTCCATGGAAATAGACAAAAAATCAACACCCTATAGCCATATGCATTTTTTCCCATGGAAATAGGCTGTTCCCACCAAAATAATACCGACCTTGTTAGTGTGTAAAAAAATATCATGCACCCACCTATAACCATGTTTGGTGGTGAATGTGGCTATAGGTAACCTATATCCATGATAATATTTTGGTCATAGCTATAGGTAACCTATAACCATGGTCACCATTGACCATAAATATAGCCTCATGGCTATAATTTTTTTATAGTAGTGCATAATCAAAATGAGTTGCCGTGTAAAACAAAATCTGAATAGACTATATTATCATAACAGGTGAAAAGGTTTCTTCATAGTCAATACCATAAATTTTCTTGTAATTCCATGTCAATTTTCTTATAGAAACCGACTTACACCCTATGGGTTTTACTATTTCTGGTACATCAACAAAGTTGCAAGTCTGGTTGTTATACATGGATCCCATCTTATATTCTATAGATTTATACTAGTTCTCAGAATCATAACTCTTCATGACCACCCAATAGATGGTGGATTCATATCCTATGAATATTTCATCATCATCATTTTATATTATAAATCCATATCTCATGGGATATTGATGAATCCTACTAGACCTTTGAGGTTATTTTGTAACTTAAGCAAGTTATTCTTCCACAAATATTTATGGAACCTACTTAAAATCCATATGAGGAACACTTCCTATTTATTTGTCTTGAACTTCTATAAGTTAAACTTTTCCCCTATTTAATCCTCTACTTATGAATTACTTATCATGGTAAATACTACGTCGATCCATAAACACATTCTATTCAGTAGGGTTGTAAAAGTAAAATCCCACAGTCACTCTGTGATAACCAAAAAAATATAATTTATTTAATTTAGGGTTGAGTTTATGAAAATCCAAATTTTATACATATTCTGCACAACCCCAAATCCTCATAAAATACAATTGGTACATTTACAATTCCATATATCATATGGTGTATTTATAAATTATTTATATGGAACACGATTAAGTAAGAATGCAGTGGTATCTAGAGAATAATCCTTGAATGAGATAGGAAGGTCACACTAAATCATCATCAATTGAACCATGTTAAAATAGTCAATTACTCATATTAGACACACCGATACACAATGGGTTTCTAAAAGGATTGAGCTATAGAAAAACTCCACAATTCCTTAGATACTCTATGAATTCCTAGCTTAAGTATTCTGCACCCCGAGCTGATTAGATAATCTTAATACCTTTTCCTAGTTGATTCAATACTTCACTTTGAAACTATTTAAAATTTTCAAAGGTTTCATACTTTTTTCTCTTTAGAAAAACGTAACCATACCAACTAAAGTCATCAATAAAAGTGAATAAGTACATAAAACCACCACTTTCTTGAGTACTAATTAGTACATATACATCACTATGTATAAGATCCAAGGGCCTACTAGACCTTTTACTATTTCCAATAAAGGTTGCTTTGTTCATTTTACCTAATAAACAAGATTAGAAAATTTTAAATGATTAATAATTGAATGGTTCCAATAATCTTTCTCTATAGAGTCTTTGGACGTGTTTATTGTTTATATGTATATGGTGACAATACCAATGGTATGTGGGATTAGAATCAACCTTGAACTTCCTATTTTAATGTTATAAAAAGGATTATCCATATTTATAATATATAAACCATTTATCATATTCCCAATTCCATAAAAAATTTTATTTATATTTATATAACAACTCTTGTTCTTAATAGTGAATGAAAATTCCTTCTTTTCAAAATAAGATACAGAAATAAAATTTCTATTTATGGTGGGTATATAATAATAGATCTCTAATTATAAATCTAATACACTTTTTAAAGTTATATCATAATTGATTACTTCTAATGTAAAATTCTTATTCCATTTTCCGTATGAATATATAATTCACCCTTCATCAATTATATTATATCTTTGAGTCTATTTTTATCAATAATAACGTGTGATACACACCCAAAATCCAATACCCATGAGTTAGAGTTAGTGAAATTGATCTTTATAAAATTTATTTTCAGATGCCTTAAAATATTTTATTTGAGAATACATCTCAACCTTAAATACTAATTTTAAACTATCTTATAAGTCATTCCTATAAGTTTTCTCAATTTTATTACCATGAAATCACACCTCAACCGTATTTTTCTTATTATTCTATTTAATTAATGATTTTTTTCTTTATTTTGAGTTTCAAAAATTTTGGGATTAATTTTATTTTCATTTTTTTTGGAGATTTTATTCTTTTACACAGTTCTGACATGGTCATCACATGGTTAGAGAAAACCATGTGAGTAACACTTACACATGAATCTCTATGTCACAACATTAGTTCACATGGTTTAGGGGAAAATATTTGATTACATTTAGATAGGGTTTATTTTAGTTCATTTTTTTCTTGCATAGTCTTCTTGCATGGGTGGCGCATGATTCGGTTCAATCCATATATGATCTATAGAAAACTATGTGAGGATTTTTGTTTGTATGGGTACTGAAACACAAATTTCAAAAAATTTATATAAACCATGAAACAAGAGTGAAGATTTAATTTTTAGTTTAAATGTAGTATTACACACTATTAGTGCACGTTTTTACAAACCATACATAGTGACTAGGTTTATCTATCATGGATTGAATGTTTGGTGCATAGTTTTCCAAACCATGTGAAAAAATTGTGTGTGCATGTACAACTCATTAAAAACGAGTAATTTACTATTTTACATCTATGTTTTTAACCTCAAACCCCTCCTCCCTATTTGGTGCACATGAACCCCAATAGCTCACCCCCTCTGATTCTCCTTTATCATGGGTGATTCTTTATTAGTCTCTTAAATATTTGAGGTGGATTATCATAGGTAAACTCCTTCTAGTATCTTCCTCTCCCATTATACTATTGTTTTCATATTTTTCATTCCTTATCAAGGTCATATAGACCAAGGACTTCTATATGCTCATTTTTATCTTGGAGTTTTTAGAGATTTAAGGTTTCACTTAGACTTCTACACCTCAATGGGTTTCGTTATGGTGGATTGACATAGCCATTTGTAAAATAAATGATATTTAAGGTGGGTGGTCCCTTTAATAGCTCTTTAAACATATAAATATGATTTATTTATGTTTTTAATGCATTTTTTAATTTTTTAAAGATTCTATCAAGTATAACTAGTAGATTTTGTTAAATGAGCACTGTTTCTCTTTAAATTTTGTCGGATACAAATGGAATTTCACCTTGTTTTTAAAATATAAAATCTTTTTTGTAAACCCATTCACACAAAGTATTTATATAAATTATCATTTGGATCTTTTAAATTGATACTTGAGTTTTGAAGGATATTCTAGTTCCTAAAATAAAATAAAGTAATTATTTGAAGATATGGGGGTGTATTTGATTTTTTAAAAGGGGGTGAATCTTGTCAAATGATCGAGGATTTAATAATGTTTGTGTACTAGGTCTGAAAACATTTTTTTAAAATAAAGTTGGGCTCAAGCCCCTTGAATTGAGTAAAAAACCTCCTAAAAATGGGAAATAGGAACCCATTACAAGAATGACAAAGGCCAAATTTCACAAGTCAAAACAATCCTACAATCCCAAAAAAGGAAACATCCATGCAGGTACAAGAAATTATCATTTCCCCCTTCGCAAGACAATGTACGAATGAGATCAGTCAAAAAAGTGATTCACCCCCTTTGTCAAGAAGTTTCACTGTACTGGTGATACAATGAGGAAGAGCACCTCTCCAAACAACATGAAAATGTTGAGGAGAGCTGGATGAAAGGTTCTAGCACACCTTTCTCTATTTCGAGCCGCCCACCCAACAAAGCATGAGAAGAATCTCCGCAGTGTCAACCTGATGCAACACAAGCAATGACTGAAACCCACTTAGTAATGTCTAAGACTTGGTCTGAAAACATGTATTTTAATTGGTTTTATAAGTAATATTTATAAAGCCCAATTTGAACCTTCAATGTTTTTTTATAAAAAATTAATCCCTTGAAACATTCCTCACGTGTTTTATAAAATGAGAGTTTATAGATGCTTTGTATATGAAGGTTCCCAATGAAGGCGGAAATGTAATTTAAAAATGTTTTGATGGAACTAGGGTTTTTTCTTATGAGAGCATTAGAGGTGATGGTGTTATTTTTTTGTGATTTACATTATATTTTATTATGTGACAGGTCTAATTTATTTTCTCACCTCTATTTATATATCATGGGAATCCTTGGGTAGTTAAGTGGGAAATCTAAGAACACTTACCACACTAGTTTAACATCACGCTCTATCAAGTGAGATGAAGTTATATTATACTTTTCTTATAGGATTTTACCCTAGGTTAGTCATGGTAGGGAAATATTGAGTGTCACTGAAGGTTATTTTGTATCCAGATCCAATCTTCCTTTATGTTATTTCTGTTATATTTTTCCCACATTGTCCCTTAATCACATAGTTTCCTATAATTAATAAATTAATATATATTATACTTTCCATTATCTTATAGTGCTATTAAATTTTTTTTTTAGTAACATATTTTATTTTACTTTTTAAAACACTTTATAAGGAACCAAACATAAACAATCCATAAATTTAATATTTATAAAATAATTCACTTTCTTGCATTACAAGGATATTTTCAGGTTTATAGTTTTAGAGAATTAAGCCATAACTCTTACATAACAAAACCATACAATACATGTTGTAAAATTCAACTTAGTATTCATTTTTCATAAAAAACCATAATTTTAAGATATAAAAAGTTTCCTTTCCCTCGAAAATATTCACCATTTTTATCTTTTCCTCATCCTTGTCCCTACTCTTCCCTACAACCCTATTATTTTTAAAAAAAATTAGGGATGAACAAAAAAATCTCAGTAAGGTTCATAGGAAAATAAGGAAGAAACCCATATCATATAATAGTTTTCACTTAACAAAATAAACTTTGAGCTCAAATAATCATTCACTTATACATGATATGATCTTTACTACCCAAATTTTTTCATACAAAAATTATAAGAAGATATAATGGAAAAATAATAATCATGATGGATTTTTCCATGAGGGTTTAGGGCCTCGTAGAAGTGTGTCTCTTCTTAACACGACGCTAGGGTTTCACCTTTGCGATTTCCTCCTCTCATACTATGGATTGTCCACGAGACTCAACATCATCACCCTCCTCCGGATCTCGGCGTGGCGCATCGTCAGCTCAGGAGTCCCGCTACGGTGGTGGTACCCTCGACTTCAGCTTTTATGGTTCTCAGATGGCCCGATAGTGGAACACTATTGCTGGCTCCAGTATCAGGGGTCATCTATGGATTCTAGTGTTTTGGACCTTAGATGGACCAGGGATCTAGTGTCGATGCTGAACTTGGAATCTGGAGGTATCTCTGACTGTAGATGTTCTGGATCTTAGGTAGCTCATGGGTGAAATGCTGGCGTAGGTCTTGGATTGATCTCGGCTGTCCCGAGGGTGGAGAGTTGGCTACAGGTTGGCTTCTGGAAGCATCTCCTGCTATAGGTTGCTTTTGTTCATGGATGGCTTGGGGGTGGAGCATCTCAACAACTTCCTCTACATCTTCTGGAGTAGTCCGACGTGGCCTCTGGTAAGGTTTGAAGGGGGGAGGTATCCTGGTTCAGGTTTTTTGGTGATTTTTTGCTTGCATGGTTTGTTCATATTGGCTTCTAGTTCAGATTTGTGTTGCTTTGTTGTTGGTTTCCTGTGGTTGATATGTTGGTGTCGACATCGCCCGCATTTCCCTGCTCTTGGTTCTTGATACTTCCCCTCACCCCTAATATTACGAGTTCTTTTGACTCGACATCTGGTGTGGGCTATTCCTCTGTCTAGATCTACCCAGTTTCAGCCAAGAGCGGCACTTCTGGGGCAGGCCGACTTGGTTTCCCTTTCTAGTGGAATTCCTTTGGTGTGTTTTCTGGGTCTTCCATATGAAGGTGTCATTGGCATGAAATCTCACATCTTGGAGATCCTGCCCCTTTGAGTTTCTTGATAATGCAGAGATGAAGGGTGGCTAGTGGGATTGTTGCAACAATGCATTTTTTGGTGTTGTTAGGAATTCAAGATGTGATCATCAATGGCCCCAGAAGATGATTCAGATCCAAAGTCTCATCTTTGTAGTGCTTGAATGATTTGGATGTTTGAGAGGGTATGGAGTCATCGATCAGATCGGGCCTATGCTCTGACACATGACACTTGCTTTCCAAATAGCCTTGCAACGGTGGAGAGTGCCATCAAGATCACGTGCTAGGGAGGGCCAGTTTCATGTTGTCAGTCTGATTTCTCTCTTTAACCTTCGATTCATGGTTATTCTTATGTCTATGAAGTCTTTTGGGTTTTACACTTCTTCCCTTAAAAGGGGGTTGATTTATAATAAAAAAATTGAAGGCCTCTGGGCCGTTGGATGGGGATAATCATGATGTATTCTTAGAAAACATGAGTACCTATACAATTTTTTTTCTTAAAACATACATTTTTATCCAAAAATAGAATAATAATTACTTTAAAACAAAATAACATTAACTTTCCATTTAAAATCAATTGATTTTCATAAAAAAAAATTAGCAATCATAAAAATTTCATATAGGTAACCTATAACATAATTTTCAATATCACTATTAAAAATGTAATAACCAATATGGTTAACTTCCATAATAATTATCTGGAGAACATAATCAATACCTAATGCATTGGAGGGATATAACAGACCCACCCATCCTTGGTTTATAATTTAACCACCCTTCCATGGTTTATAATGGAACCATATGTCCTTGGATTATAACAGAACCACCTATCCTTTGTTTATAAAGGAACCAATATTCATCCTAAAAAATTCACAAGAACAATATTATAATCATAAAACATGAATGATTTCATTTTTAATCATTATATTCATAAAAATATTCTTCACACCCATAAGAAAACATTTCCAGATATTAAAATAATCATTCAAAACACTTTTTAAAAATACTCAGAACAAAGGGAAGAAGGGTTTTTATTTGAAGAAAACATGAAATAATATAAAGAAATACAAGCATAAAATAACAATTAAGGTAGTGGAAAAATCCATTGACACCGTATATGTTTAAATAAAACATTCCTTTTGTCTTGTTTAAAGAAATTCAAAATGTTCCATAATAATTACTTTTGAAATCCTTCATTTAAAATATACAAACAATTTTCTTTATAATTTATTCATTTATATATAAATACATCAATAAAATATTTTTAATAATACGGACATGGGAGAAAAATATTTAGAAAATAAATCTTTAAAATATTTAAATTGTGGTTTTAAGTTAAATTATCCCTTACCTCAAGTCTGAATCATCATGAACATTCCTTATTTTCATAAATAATAAAATTATGTTATTTATTTAATATAATAAGAATAATTTTCAAGTTTTTTATTCTTTTTACGATGTCATAATCAATTACTCAATCAATTAAGTTCACATATGACGTTTTGATGATATTAATCTCATATGTCCAAATTGAATTCGGTAGGTTGGCTATGGTCAATGTGGTCATTGTTCCGTCATCCCTATAATAATAATAATGAAATAATTATCATTTTTATATATAAATTAAACTTTTAAAACCAACTATGAAAGTTTATTAATAAAAATAAAGTACTTTACAATAATGGAGACAATAGACTATATGTTAGCATTAGTAGCACATCTATTTTTCAATGATCATGATGGAATGAAGGTAAGTGTTATTTTAACTTTATATAATAATAATTAATATAATATTATCTCTTTAAAGAAACATATATATATATTATTCGTATAATGTGGTGATGAAGAATGGATCACATCACTTTGTGGATGTGGTAGTCCACATGTATGATTGAATAGCGTTGCCATTTTTCAATGAATGGAAAGATAATAAATTAGATGATATATTATCTTTAAATAATTGTAAGAACCTAGATCTTCGTTTTAGGTATATTTTTCCTTTTCTGGTCGTTTTTGAGAAAAAGAGGAAAATCTGGAAATTTTCTAAGTACACACTGTGTACTTTATAAGTATGCGCCTTGTACTTTGATGCAGCGCCAGGCCGTGTGCTAGCCATGTCTGGGCCACACACACGGTGTGTAGGGGTGATGTGGAGGCCGCTTAAAGTGGAGTACGAAAAGGCCAAGTACATGTCGTGTACCCCAGAAGTACACGCCGTGTAGTTTATTTTTTTCATTAAAGGGACCGGGGTTGCGCCTAATCGACGAAAACACCTTCTTCTCCAGGTTCCTCACCCGAGAGCAACCCTTATGACCACAAACATCCTCCGAACCCCCAAGCTTCCATCTGTTTGCTGAATCAACCGCTGTTGATTGCGTTGGAACCACAACGGTGAGCTCTTCCTTCTTCTTGAGTTTCATTCCATGATTTTTTCTATTTCTCAAGATATCGTGGGTTGAACTTTTTGTGTGTTTTCGTAGATCTACGCTGTTCTAAGGAGAATCAAGCCTCGTGGTCAAAGTATATTGATCTTCTAGCATCAAGATAGGTGGTTTGTGCCTTACCTTTAGAATTATTTGAGTTTTATGTGAAAATTCCACCAATACCCATGAATGGGGTATTGCGTGTTTACCGTTTTACCCCTGTTGTTTTTCTTCCATGCTTGTATGCTTGTGTAGAGGTAATTTGATCATGTTTTTGGATAATTGTTGTGCTTGGATGTTTTACCCATGCCTTGTTATTGTTACAAACTTTGGGTCTTGTTAGCCTTTGGCCGTTATACCTGTTTTCCATGCCTTGTGACCGTAGGATGGAATGATATTATTGACATGCTTGTTATGCTGTAGACTGGTTATCCAAGTATCTCTGTAGGTGTACTTTGGCCTTATAGAATTATTATGCACTGACTGGCACGGGACCACGAGAACCTAGTGCTATATAGTATAAGGGATAGACTGAGTGAGCTTCCCAGAGAGTCTTGGATATTATAGACTACAGGAGGGTAGACCGAGTGATCTTCCTCAGAAAGTCTTGGACATTATAGACTACATGGTATAGACCGAGTGAGCTTCCTAGAGAGTCTTAGATATTATAGACTACAGGTGGGTAGATCGAGTGAGCTTCCTCATAGAGTCTTTACTTTGTTTGAATCTCTTTAAAACCTTTCCAGGCTAGAGAAGGAATTGACTGAGTGAGCTTCCTTAGAGAGTCTATGATAGACATGAGACTATAGGAGGAATTGACCGAGTGATATTCCTCAAAGAGTTTCTAGACCTTGGGGATATAAGAGGGTTAGACCGCATAATCTTCGTCAGAGAGTCCTTGACTACCCTAGACTATAAGGCGAATTGGCTAAGCGAGCTTCCCCAGAGAGTCTTATAATTTCATATGACCAAACCAGAGGGGTTAGGCTGAGTGCACTTCCCAGAGGGTTGTTGGTACTTCTTGGATAGGACTAGAGGGGTTGGCTGCGAGTACTTCCCATAGGGGTTCCTGTTGTGGTTAGCTGATTGCTTCTCTGCTGCTTCTTGTTCTGTGGATTTATTACTGTTGTATATCATCCTGCTACTGCTTACTGTTTACTGCTTACTGTACTATTACCTACCATATACTCACTGACTGTAAGGAACAAATCTTAGGGTGGTTGCTTACTGGGATTAGTCTCACACCCTGTTTGGGTCATGTTTTTGGGCCCAAATAGACTATTTTGTTGCAGGTATAGATAAGGGAAATCGCCCTTCGACTTCTGGTACTTGATTACTTTGGAGTAGGAGAGCATGGGACCAAGACGAGGCTTGATATGCTGAGGAGTTTCTTATTTGTCTTTCTTTTTTTTACTTTGGTTTAGTATTGTATTCAGCATTGTGACTTGTTTGGATTCTTTTCTAGACATATATATCATGCATAATTTCATATATACATGTGTGCTCCAGTTGTTTATTATTTTAGTCTTCTGCTATTTATTGATGTTGGATATTATTTCTTCCGCTATTGTCTGCTTTTTTTATTTCCACTGTGTACTCTGCCAATGAGGACATAGTTTCCCCACTATCACACCCAAGGCCCTCACTGCTAGTCGGCAGCCTCTGGCATTTGGGGAAACGCGCTTGAGGCCATGTGACCAATCGGGTACGGGGCGCCTCTAGGTGGCTTCCGGAACCGGGACATTACAAAGTGGTATCAGAGGAATTATTTTCTCGTGATTTACTATTTATAGCCTTTATCCAGGGATATGACAGATTCGGTACTTGGTAATAAGCTGTTCCTGGGAGTGTCTAACCCGTGTACAGGGAAAATCCAATCTACCTCATTTATTGCAGTTTTCTATTTTTGAGATTTTACAGTTGATATGATTTCACCTAGAGTGATTCACAAGCCTTGTGTTGTTATTGTTGGGCTATTGTGGTTCTATTTTTGTCGCAACCCAATGAGATGAGGGTATGACATCTCATGCATCATATAGGCACTTGTTAGAAATCACATTCCATGCATTCTTTCCATGCCATCTAGGGTGCATTAGTGATTGCATGTTGTTGTGATAGATGTTGTGTAGATTATGCATGCTGTTGGGATAGATGCTTTGATAGAATCCATGCAATTTGATAGAGAAAATTGTTGGTATTGTACCATTACTTAAATGAACTCCAAATTTTGATTCTTGAGGTGTTATGGGCCCTTATGAATCAGAATTTGGTGGATCATTGACTTATTTCCCTTGTATTTGATATGTAGGAGATTCCAAGCTTTGATTCGTGGGGAGTATGGGCCTCCACAGACCGGAATTTGGCACCTTCATGATTTCTTTTTAGTGTTTTTTGGGTTTCGGTGTAGTTTTTGAGCTACTGTCCAGAAAAACCCAGAATACACGACGTGTACTGGAATACACACCGTGTAGTTTTAAGCCGTGTCACTGACTATGTGAGCAGAAACACGGGGTGGTGAAAAAGTTTTTGGAAACACGTCGTGTACTGTAGTTGCACGCCGTGTAATAATGAGTTGTGTACCCGGCCGTGTCACTAACAACACGGGTCGGGGAAGCTCACGTAGTACATGCCATGTTGGGTATGAACACGCCATGTAGCCTCGCTCTAGATACACAGCTATGTCACGAACAACATGGGATGATGTTATCTCTCATATACACGCTGTTTTTGTTCGTAACACAGCGTGTAAGGGTCATCTGTGTAGCCAGCCATGTAACTAACAACATGGGATGCCGAAGCCTTGTCTGGTACATGCTGTGTCCTTAGTGAACACGCTGTGTAGCCTAGGGTTAAGAGGACCATGTGGGATAGATGTTTAAGGAGACTCGGTCAAGGGAATGGAGATCCAGTACATGCCGTGTGTGGTGACAACACGCTGTGTAGTCTGGGGTGTTACACGACCAGCCGTGGTAGAAGTACACACCCATGTGTTTGGATTAAGAAGGCAAACCGTGTAGTTTTATACACGCAATGTAGTCATGTTTTGTAGAACCTGTTTGTTCTTTCCTCCTGTTCCCATTTTTTACTCTTGTGTTCTCAGTCTTTGATAATTCTGATCTAATGTGTGCTTTTGATCTTTCAGATCTATGCCTCCGAGACGTCCTCTGGTTGTACGTCAGCTGCCATACTGTGATCAGACACCGGATATGGCCGATCAAGGATCTCTTACAGATCCTCCTGCAGATCCTCCTGCTATGCCAGCCTTGGCACCAGTAGTTATACCCGTTGCAGGCGCCAATGTGCAGTTTAGGGAAGACTTCATGAGGATGATATATACCTTTCAGGGAGCGCCGCCTCCTACCCCGTCAATGGCTGAGTTGACGCTGGTTTTCCAGCAGCAGCATCCTCCTACTTTCTCAGTGGATGGAGGACCCCAGGCTGCAGAGTCGTGGCTAGAGTCCACACAGACGATCTTCGAGCACTTGGAGATACCTCCAGAGAAAAGGGTAAATCTTGCTACTTATATGCTCCGAGACGCCGCCAAGAGGTGGTGGGAGGTGATCTCACAGTCAGGGCGCCAGAAGAGTATGACTTGGGATGAGTTTCGGTGTATCTTCTAGGATTATATTTATCCGGAGACCTTGAGGGATGACTGAGCCTAGGATTTTATGAGTCTCGTGTAGGGTACTCTTTCTGTTATGGAGTACTCATCTCGCTTTACCGAGCTGTAGCGCTTTACGCCGATTCCAACAGGTGATGAGTTGTTTATTTCTAGGAAGTTTGAGGATGGTCTCAGGAAAGAGATCCGTTCCCAGGTGAATATCTTCAGATTGACCTCAATATCATCTATCGTCAACCTGACACTGATCACTGAGCAGAGTCTGAGATATTACGGAGTAGTGAGCAAGGGAGGTTCAACATCCAGAGTCAGTGTTCCTCCTACTGATAGCAGGAAGCACCACAGGGAGTCTACTCAAGGAGAGTAGGGTAGGAAAAATGTATCTTTGAGCAGCCAGGTAGTATGCTACCAGTGCGGTAGGAGTGGGCATACTAGGCCTCAGTTTCAGAGAGATCCGATGGAGTTCCGATCTAGTGGCAAGATGGGCCATCTTCAGTGTTTTTGTCAGATCTTCTCACCTACAGCTGGTGGTATGGGTTCTTCTATGACCTCGTGTACAAGAGATGTATCTCCAGTTTCTCACCAATCTCGGAACTGGAGTTCTTTCGACCGTTCGGGCTAAGGTGGAGGTCACGACCTTGGTGGTCAGTCACCAGGTTACTAGTGACAACAGAGTGGATCAGCATAAAGTGGTTAGCCAGGGGAGCAGGGCCACAGTACATGCCATACTTTCCCCATGGAGCAGACCCATCAGAATTAGGATCCCGACCCTTCTATAGTTTGAGGTACGATCTTAGTAGCCTCAGTTTTATTTGCAACCCTTTTCTATACCGGTGCTTTGCATAGTTTTATCACTGTTGCTATTGTGGAGAACCTTGGGCTCTGTATATTTTCATCTGCCATCATGTTGACTCTTGATACACAGTTGGGAATGAGGACATCTAGCGTATGTCAGTGCAGAGAGTGCCCTCTTGAGGTTGCAGGGTGTCACTTCTTATGGGACCTCTATGTCCTAGAGATGACAGGATATGATGTAATTCTCGGTAGGGACTAGTTAGTTCCCTTCCAGGAAGTCATCGATTGCTATCTCCACAGGGTGAGTTTCATATCACCATATGGTAGATCTTTTCTTCATAGAGGCGAGTGGGATGTCCAGACGGGTAGAGATGGACAAGAGCATCATGGGCTAGGGGGAGTTACAGCCCAGATTTCTAGTCTTTATCTGGATGACTAGGGGAATTCACAGTTAGACTTTCCTCTAGTGGTGGATCGTTTCAAAGATGTATTTACCAAGGACTTTTCAGGTTTTCCTTCCGAGCGTGAGGTAGACTTTTCTATTGAGCTCGTGCCAGGATCTGCATCGGTGTCCATTCCTCTTTATAGGATGGCTACACCTGAGTTGTAGAAGCTCAAGAAGCAGTTGGAGGAGTTGCAGGAAAAGGGTTTCCTCCAACCCAGTACTTCTAATTGGGGTTCGCATGTCCTATTTGCGAATAAGGTATACAACACCCTTAGGCTTTGTGTGGATTATCAGAAGCTGAACCAGTTGACGGTCAAGAACCGATATACCTTACCGAGGATCGATGACCTCTTTAATCAGCTTTGAGGATCCCAGGTGTTCTTGAAGATTGATTTGAGGTTCAGTTATCATCATTTGCACGTTAGACCATCAGATATACCTCTTACGGCCTTCAAGAGAAGGTATGGTCTATACGAGTATACGGTCATGCCATTCGGTCTCACGAATGCGCCAGCAGTTTTTATGGCACTGATGAACCGAGTGTTCAATCCATACTTGGACTCTTTCTTGGTGGTTTTCGTGGACGATATCTTGGTGTAATCTCACACTCGACACGGCCATGCTATACATATTGAGATCGTTCTGAGTACACTGAGAGAGCATCAGTTATATGCTAAGCTCTCGAAATTCCACTTTTGGATGGATCAGATTCACTTCTTAGGTCACGTTATCTCAGAGACAGGAGTATCTGTAGACCCAAAGAAAGTGAGAGCTGTAGTTTGCTGGGAGAATCCGAAGAATGCCTTTGAGGTGTGGTGTTTTCTAGGGCTGGCTGGATACTACAAGCATTTCATACAGGACTTTTCACACCTTGAAGCACCGCTGGCTGGTATGACCAAGAAGGGTGCGAAGTTCTTATGGTCAGACTCCTGTGAGTCAGCATTTTAGGAGCTGAAAGGGAGGTTGACGTCAGCACCGATACAAGTCTTTCCAGAGCCGGGGAAGAGCTATACTGTCTATTGTGATGCTTCAGGTTTTGGATTGGGAGCTGTGCTTATGCAGGGAGATGGAGTCGTTGCGTACGGGTCTCGGAAGTTGTGGCCACACGAGAGGAACTACCCGACGCATGATATGATGTTGGCAGCTGTTGTTCACGCCTTACACTGTTGGATACATTATCTTATGGGAGAGAACTTTTTGGTTTTTACCGACCACAACAGTCTCAAGTACATCTTTACTCAGCGTGATCTAAATATGAGACAGTGCAGGTGGGTTGAGTATCTACAGTCCTTCGACCCTAAGCTTGCCCATACGCCAGGAAAGGGCAACACAGTGGCTAATGCGTTGAGTAAGAGAACTCACATTCAGGTAGTTCATGAGGCCAGTAGTGAATGGAAGCTTATGGCTATGTTCTCTAAGATGCACTTGGAGGTGCACGGCAGACAGGGACAAACTTTTCTTTCTTCTGTAGCTGTTACCTCAACTCTTCTCGATCGGGTATGGATGAGGCAGCTATCAGACTCCGAAGGCCTAGTCCTGAGGGAGAGTGTGTCAGGAGAGGATCCTCTTCCTGGATGGACAGTGGGCGAGGATGAGATCTTTAATTTCCAGGGATGCGTATGGGTGCCATCATACATACACGACGAACTGATGCAGGATTTTCATTCTTCAGTTTGGGCAGTTCATCCTGGCATCACCAAGATGTATTGTGATCTACACCACTAGTACTGGTGGCTAGGTATGAAGAGAGATGTTGCTAGGTTCATCATGATATGTTCTACTTGTCAGCAGGTGAAATCAGAGCATCAGTGACCAGCATAGCTTTTACAACAGCTACCCATCCCCGAGTGGAAGTGGAACGATGTCTCGATGGACTTCATGACCGGGTTACCGAGGTCACTTCGAGGGAGTGATGCTATTTGGGTTGTCATCGACAGGCTTACGAAGGTTTCTAATTTCTTGCCGATCAAGGATACCTTCAGTGTTGATGATCTGGGGCGGTTGTACATTTGAGAGATTGTACCTCTACATGGAGTTCCACACTCCATTTTTTTAGACAGGGATGCACATTTTACTTCTTGGTTCTGGCAGGGGCTTCATAAGGCTTTGGGTACATAGGTACTTTTGAGTACAACATACCATCTCCAGACAGATGGCCAGTCCTAGTGTACGATCCAGGTGCTTGAGGATATGCTCCGAGCTTGCATTCTAGATTTTGGAGGTTCTTGGGAGAAGCATATTCCTCTAGTAGAGTTTGCCTATAACAACAGTTTCAGGAAACTATTTAGATGGAACCTTACGAGGCTTTTTACGGTAGGCCATACCAATCATCTTTATGATGGCTAGAGGCAGGAGAGGTAGCTTTGCCAGGACTTCATCTTGTTTAGGAGACCTCAGAGCAGATAGAGTTGATTTGGAAGAGGATGACTACAACACAGTCTCGAAAGAAGTCTTATGTTGATTAGAAGAGACGACCTTTGGAGTTCGAGGTCGGGGATCAGGTTTTCCTATGTATCGCACTGAGGTTGTGACACAAGAGGATTCAGAGATAGGGTAAGCTTTCCCCGCGGTACGTCAGGCCGTTTGAGGTTTTGGAGAGAGTTGGGATGGTTGCCTATCGGTTGTAGTTACCTCATAGGTACCGGACTATGCATGATTTCTTCCACGTTTCTCAGCTTCGACATTAATTTTCAGACCCGTCTCATATCTTTCAACCCGAGGAGGTTGAGCTCGAAGTGGATGGGTCGTTTGATGAGCATCTTATCCGGAATGTCGATCATAGTACGAAGGTTCTCTGTGGCCAGTCTGTTCCTCTGGTATGGGTGCTATGGCAGCATGGGTGGGTACAGGATGAGACCTGGGAGAGGGAGGCCGATGTGCGATCTCAGTGGCCGGAGCTGTTCGGGGTTTCTTCTTTTACGCCTCGCTAGGGAAATTCAGGGACAAATTTCTTTAAAGAGGGAAGTTTTTAAGAACCCGGATCTTCATTTCAGGTATGTTTTTCCTTTTCTGGTAATTTTTGAGAAAAAGAGGAAAATCTATAAATTTTCGAAGTACACACCGTGTACTTTTTAAGTACACACTGTGTACTTTGATGCAACGTCATGTCGTGTGCTAGCCGTGTCCGGGCCGCACACACGGTGTGTAGGGGTGATGTGGAGTCCACTTCAAGCGGAGTAAAAAAAGGCCAAGTACATGCCGTATACCCCAGAAGTACACTTCGTGTAGTTTCTTTTTTTCATTAAATGGATCGGGGTCGCGCCTAATTGACGAAAACACCTTCTTCTCCAGGCTCCTCAACCGAGAGTGACCCGTACAGCCACGAACATTCTCCAAACCCCCGAGCCTCCGTCTGTTTTCCGAATCAACTACCGTTGATTGTGTTGGAACCACAGTGGTGAGCTCTTCCTTCTTCTTGAGTTTCATTCCATGATTTTCCCTCTTTCTCAAGATATCATGGGTTGAACGTTTTGTGCGTTTTTGTAGATCTATGCTGTTATAAAGAGAATCAATCCTCGTTGGAAAAATATATTGATATCCTAGCATCAAGGTATGTGGTTTGTGACTCACCTTTATAAGTCTTTGAGTTTTATGTGAAAATTCCACCAATACCTGTGAACGGGGTATTGCGTGTTTACCGTTTTTCCCCTGTTGTTTTCCTGCCATGCTTGTATGCTTGTGTAGAGGTAATTTGATCATGTTTGTGGATAATTGTTATGGTTGGATGTTTTTCCCATGCCTTGTTCTTGTTACAACCTTCGGGTCTTGTTAGCCTCTGGCCGTTATACTTGTTTTCCATGCCTTGTGACCGTAGGATGGAATGATATTCTTGACATTCTTGTTATTCTATAGACTGGTTATCCAAGTAGCTCTATAGGTGTACTTTGGCCTTATAGCATTATTATGCACTGACTGGCATGAGACCGCGAGAACCTGGTGCTATAGACTATAAGGGATAGACCAAGTCAGCTTCCCAGAGAGTCTTGGATATTATAGACTACAGGAGGGCAGACCGAGTGAGCTTCCTCATAAAGTCTTGGACATTATAGACTATAGGGGATAAACCAAGTGAGCTTCCCAGAGAGTCTTGGATATTATAGACTACAGGTGGGTAGACCGAGTGAGCTTCCTCAGAGAGTATTTACTTTGTTTGAATATATTTAAAACCTTTAAAGGCTAGAGAAGGAATTTACTGAGTGATCTTCCTTAGATAGTTTGTGATAGACATGAGACTATAAGAGGATTTGACCTAGAGAGCTTCTTCAGAGAGTTTTTGACCTTGGGGCTATAAGAGGTTTAGACCGCGTGATCTTCCTCAGAGAGTCCTTGACTACCCTAGACTATAAGGGGATTTGGCCGATCGAGCTTCCCTAGAGAGTCTTATAATTTCATATGACCAAACCAGAGGGATTAGGCTGAGTGCACTTCCCAGAGGGTTGTTGTTACTTCTTGGATAGGACTAGAGGGGTTGGTTTCATGTGTGCTCCATTTGTTTATTGTTTTAGTCTTCCGCTATTTATTGTTGTTGGATATTACTACTTCCGCTATTGTCTACTTTGTTTAATTCCACTGTGTACTCTGCCAATAAGGGTATAGTTTCCCCACAATCACACCCAAGACCCTCACTGCTAGTCGGGAGCCTTTGGCATTTGGGGAAACGCGCTTGAGGCCATGTGACCAACCGGGTACGGGGCACCTCTAGGTAGTTTCCGGAACCGGGATGTTACAATAATGATAAATATTTCATAAAAATTATATATATACATTAAATAAATCATTATATCTATTTTTATAGGTGGTTATGGAAAACAAATTATATCTATTCGTAGGGCGGTAGTCCGCAGTACACACGATCAATGGTTTCATTTTCCACTTGATGGAAGGAGGAGATGAATATAGATTGTATCATTAATATAATAAAATATAATTATGTTAAAGATATGGATGTTATTATATCATTTTGGTTGAATAATATTCGAATGATGTGGAAGAATAAATAAAACTAAAACATTCAGTTAAAAGTAATACCTTTTTTTCAAACAATAACCTTTTCTTTACACATTAATCCCTTTAAGGTTAGTATTTTGAAAAAACCAAGACCTATATAATTAATTGAGGGATTATAGGAAGGTATCTAGGAAGGTAATTGCTGAAAAAAATTCTTTTTAATTGTTGATAATAGAGGATAGGAGGTGCTCTTTTATAAGAGAGGGGAGGGACACTCTTGGAATTACTTAATGTAATAAATTAATATAAATTATTTTTCATGGGAAAATTAATTCAAAATGATATATTTAGAATATAGGATGATTATGAGTCTAAATAATATCACAAAATAAAATTTTGACTAGATTATACTATAGTTTTTCTTTATCTGTTTGTTTTGACGCCTCAGTAACCTTTTCAACAATTATGGCGACAATAAAGTTTTTTACTCCTTGAGGGTTAAGATTGTTACTATAAAAGAACAATTGTCCCATGAATGGATCATGGTTGATATTTTTAATCATATACAAATAAATTGTCAGAATATATGAGTTTTATGAATTTTTAATCATTTAATAAATTATTATTTATTATGAAATCTCATTAATGACATTTTTTGTAACTATTCATTTAATTTGAATTTGAAAATAACTTGACCGAAAATCAATTTTAATATAATAATTTCAAATATCCCTAAAATGTTATATATCTCCAAAACATTCATGGAAAAAAACAATTCATTCAAATTATATTACTTTTAATATATGTAAAATCATTTATTTTATTTATCCATTAATTGAATAAATGATGTGCTGATGTTACATAAACATTTAAGGTAATTATTCATCACTAAAAAATTAAAAATAAATTATCATGATAAAAAAATCTTTATATTTTAAATAAAAATTTAAAACTGAACATAATTTTGGATTCATATTTATCATAAAATATCATAGATATCAAAAGTAAGAGAGTTACATTTTTGAGTTTATCCTTTACTTAAATTTTATAAAGATCAAAATTTGGGATAAATGGAAAATAAAAGTCATATTTTTTAAAATTGGATGAAAATTTATTATCTAATATCATAAAATAGAATAAATTCTAGTGTTAGTTTCATTAATATCCCTCATCATATTATTTTTAACCTCAATTATCTAATTTACCCTTAGCGTGATGATAATTATTTACTATAGTTATTATTCACAATGACCAAAAATAAAAGGGATATATTTAATTTTTTTCTTAAAATTTGATTCCAAATATGGAATCCATTTTTCAATATTTAATTAATATAATTAGTGGAAATTAATTTAGTATTAAAATGCAAAACATAATGAAAATAGTTTTTTAGAAATAATGCCTTTTTAAGTATAAAATATTTTTAGACCAAATTAAACTAAAAATCGATTTCAATGAAATTAATTAGATTATTAATAATATAATACAAATAATTTTAATTTTAAACCATTTTAAAAAAAATGGAACTTTGGAAATTCTTGAATAAAAAAAATACATTTTTCAATAAAAATCAGTATTTTTCACTATTCATTGGAAAATCAATCTTTTTCAGAAAAATTCAAAAATTTCACCTCAATTTAATTTTGATCTGATTATTTACAATATGATATTATTTTTATCAAACAAAATTTATAAAATTTTCATAAATTAATTATTATATACAATAAAAAAGGTTATAAATAATATTTTTGAAGAAAACATATTTTTGAAGAATAAAAAACATTACTAGAAATTGAGTGCTTATTTACTAGGAATTAATCAATAAATTTTTTTGATTATGAGATATATATATATATATATTTCATAATTTTTTTAATCCTATCTATACCCTCCAGTTTAATGAATAAGTTATAATTGTCATATTTAAATAATAATATTTCATAGTTCATTTAATATCGGTGTTGCGTATCTTGTATGATGTTGAACATAATATTTATTTTAAAATATTGGGATATTACTTTCTCCGCCTTTAATAAATTACTTCCTCAAAATTTATATTTTTTAAAAAATATATTTTTTAAAATTCCACATCATAAAATGTGTTAATAAAACCCCCTCTTGAAAAGGTAGAGAAAGGAAGTAAAAGGTCATTCGGAATAACACATACTAGGTTTCCAAATAGAAGAACAATAGTGGAAAATGAAAATACGGACATGAAAGAAAAATTAATTTCTAGAATAATTATGGGGAGTGATAGAAAACATTGATCACAATAAATTTAATGATCATGGGAAAGTTAATGACCATAAAACCATAAAATAAAGATGTTTGAAAAATACCGTCGATTCCTCAGAAATAAAGGTAATTGGATAGAATTTTTGTTTTCAGGATCCTTTTCTTAGAGTTGAGGTACTCCTTTAACATTTAGAATTATAAATGAGGAAAATATTCTAACTTGAAAATTATAATTTCACCATTTAATCAATTTCCACCACAATCACATTTTTTAATTCAAACTATGAGTATTCAAGATGATTATTTCTTTCCTGAAGCACTAAAAACAACTTCTAATAGATAAAATAATTCAATAAAAGGATAACAAGACATTATTCTTATGTTTATACCTTAACCAACAACAAAATGGTCATCATAAGGTAAGATAATTTCCAAAATTAATAAATCTTAATATGATGAAAAAAAGAATTAATCTCTAAATCCTCAACAATAAAACCCAAATATCATCTTAGAAAATTTGATAAAAAACTATACTTAACATTCTTAAAAAAATTCTTGACTAAGATTAAAACCTAAAGACTATAATTATTTTATCATGTGTTTTTACAGGATAAATTTATCTTATGTCTCTTAATAAAATCAATAAATATTAATGTATCATACAAAAGATATATATTTCTTAACAATATAATCTCCAAGATATGATAATTATCTCCATAAGTAACCCTAATCTCCATAAAATCACCTCAAAATAATATGTGCTTACAAAAATATAATTTATCTTTTATTCCTAAAATAAAATCCCATAATATTAAATTTACCTTAATCGTATAATGTTCCCTAAAAAACATTAATCACTTAATCACCCAGTCACTTTTTAATACCATGATTATCTATAAGATAAAACATATGTTTCAAAAATCATGTTAATTTTTATCTCTCATATTTTTTAGAAAAAAAGAACTTCATACTAACCAAAAAATCATGTATTCCAATGGTAGGTGCTTCACCCTTTTCACCCATTAGTTGTGTGTTCAAGCCCCATATCCTTTCCAGATGCAATGGTTTTTCACCTGACTTGTGGGTTATACTTTTAGAAAAAAATTATTTAATACAATTACTATTATGTTTCCAATAATATTATGAATATTCTAAAAAAAACCTTAATAAATTCAATATTAAATAATTTTATAACCTAAAAGGATATATCACACCTTTCAACTTACATCCCCAAAATTTAATAGCATTCTTCTAAAATAATACTTCTCATTGAACCTAAGGGTTAAATATACCTCAATTCAATAAAACATCTGTCAATATATCATTAATCACATCAAAATCCTACCATTTATACATCAAAAGGGGTTTCTAGGACTTTAAACTTATGATTATATAAAAACTTATAAACCCATGATGTTATCCAGAACTTTTAAGATAAACTCTCATGATTACAACCTAATATCCATAGTTATCTATACCTTTCCTATGATTCCAATAGTAAGGACCCAACCTTAAACAATCCTTAAATTTAATATTTATAAAGGAATTTAATTTCTTGTATTATGAATATATTTTTATGTTGAGAGTTTTAGATAATTAAGAAATAAATATTACATAACAAACCCAGACAATACATGTTGGAAACTTCCTCTTAGTAACTATCTTTACTATGAAAACAACTTCTAATATATAAAAAGTTTTCCTTTTCATGACACATCTTCACTATTTTCATCTTGACCTAATCCATTTACCTACTTCTCCTTAAAACCTTAGGATTTTTTAAAACATGGATTGATCACAAAAATCTTAGTAAGAAATATTGAAAAATAAGGAAGAAATAGATTATTCCATTTTAAAACCAAGATATCCTAAATGAGTTTTCCCTTATCATAATAAATTTTAAGCTCAAATAATCATTCACTTACACATGATATCAACTTTAATACCTGTAGTTTTTTATAAAGCATGAGTACTCATAAAACACTTTATAGGAAAACATAATGGAAAAATCATAATCAGGGGTGGTTATTAGAGAACATGATTACTCATAAAAATGTTTTAAAAAATACCTTTATATCCAAAAATATCATAATTATTCCTCAAAACAATATAATTAAATTACCTTTTGAAATCAAATGATTTCCATAAAAAATCATTATCAAGAAGATAAAATTCATGTAGGTAACTTGGGTCATTATTTTCCATATCACTCTTATAAATGGAATAACCAATATGATCAACTTTTATCATAATTGTTCTAAGAACATAATCATTACCTAATGACTTGGACACATATAACATACCTTACCATACTTGGTTTATAATGTGACTATCCATACTTGGTTTATAATGGAACTAACCTTCCTTGGTTTATAATAGGACCTCCATTCCTTCATTTATAAAAAAACCACAAATCATCACAAACAATTCCGAATAACCATAAAATAATCATAAAACATGAAATATTGCATTTTTCATAATTAGATTCAGAAAAGTATTCTTCAAACCCATAATAAAATATTTACAGACAATGAAATATTTATTTAAAACTCCCTAGATTAATGTGAAGGTGGGTTTTTATTTGAATAAAACATAAAGTCTTCTAAAGTGATCCAAATATTAAATGACAATTTCAGTGGTGGAAAAAACCATTGATTCCGTATACGTTTAAATATAACATTCCTTTTATCTTTTGTAAAGAAAGTCAAAAAATTCCAAAATAAGATTCATTTTTAAATACTTCATATGAAAGGGAAATAAAATTTTATTTATAATTCATTCATTTCCATATAAATACATCCATAAAATAATTTTAAAAATATGGACCTGGAAGAAAAATATTTAGGGAACAAATCTTTAAAATATTTAAAAAGTGGTTTTAAGTTAAAGTGTCGCTTACCTCAAGTCCTTCTGATCACATAAGTTACTTATTTTATTTAATAATAAACTAATGTTATTTATGTAATTTATTAAGAAAATATTTCAGGTTTTTTACTCCTTTTACCATGTTATAATCAATTACTTAATTAATTAAGTTCACATTAGACGTTTTGACGATATTCAACTCATAGGTCCAAAATGACTTTGAAAGGCAGACTATGATCAATGAGGACATTATTACATAATATACATAATAATATTCATAAAATAAATATCATTTTTATATATCAATTAAACTTTTAAAACCAACTATTAATTATGTTTAATAAAAATGGACTACGTTACAATCATGGAGACGGAATGCCGTACACAGGCATGAGTAATGTTTCCATTTTTCAATGATCATGATGTAAATAAGGTAAGTGTTGTTTTATATATCTATAATGATCATTAATATCATACTATATATTTAAATAATCTAATATATATCATTAATATGATTTGGTGATGAAAAACGAATCACATCACTTCACAGAGGTGGTATTCCACATGTACACATAAACGACGTTTCCATTTTTCAATGAATGGAAAGGTAAGAAAGTAGATGATATATTATCTTTATGTATTGATAAATATTTCATTAATATCATATATATATATATATTAAATACATCATTATATCTATTCTTGTGAGGTGGTGATGGAAAACAAACTACATATTTTTGTGAAGTGATTGTCCTCCGTACACACGATCAATGGTTTCATTTTCAACTTGATGGGAGAAGAAGATGGATATATATTGTGACATTAATATAATAAAATATTATTATATATGATATATTTTTTTTATATGAGTTTTTTAGAATAATATTTTAAGGAGTTTTAATAATAAATAAAACTAAAACACCTGATTAAAAGCGATACCTCTTATTCCTTTTCTTTACAAGTTAAGACCTTTATGGTTGATATTATGCCTAAAAAAGAACTATATAATAATGGTAGGTATTATAGGTAGGTATTTTGGTTGGTAATTTATGAACTAAAATGATTTTTAAGTGTGAATAAAAGAAGATAGGAGGTTCTCTTTTATATGGGAGGGGCGGGGCACTCTTAGAATTACTTAAATTATTAAATTAATATAAATTAATTTCCATAGAAAAATGGATATAAAATGATATATTTATAATAAAGGATGAGTATGGGTATAAATACAATCAAAAAATAATTTTTTTACAATTTTATACTATGTTTGTACATTTATCTATTTTTTAACCCCCCATTAACCTTTTGGACAATTGTGGCGATAACAAATTTTTTTTACCATTTAGGGGTTAAGATAGTCACTGTAAAAGGAAAATTAAACCATAAATGGTCCATGGTTGATATGTTAAGCCATATTCAAATAAATTGTATGAATATTGTATTTTTAGGAATTTTAAATCATTTTATAAAATATTATTTATTATAAAATATCATTAATGTAATTTTTAGAACTATTCATTTAAGTTGATTATGAAAAAAAATGATTAAAAAGGAATTAAAATATAATAATTTAAATTCCCTAAAATTTTATATATATCTAAAAAATTATTTAATATAATAATTCATTCAAATTATATCAATTTTAATATTTTTGTAGTCATTTATTTTATTTATCAATCAATTGAATAAATGTTGTATCGACGTTGCGTAAACATTTAAGGTAATTATTCATCACTAAAAAATCAAAGATAAATTTCCTTGATAAAAAATCATTTATATTTAAAATAAATATTTATAATTGAACCTAATTTTCTTCATCCCTATCACAATATATTGGTGAAATAAAATGTAATAGAGTGACATTTTTGACTTTACCATTTACTTAGATATTATAAAGGTCAAAATCAAGGATAAATGGAAACAAAAAAGTCATATTTTAGAAACATGGATTTAAATTTAAGAAATAAAGTCGTTATATTGGAAAATTGAAAGTGTTAGGGTCATTTTTTAGTCCTTATCATATTATGTTTAACCTTAATTACCTGTTTTACCCTTAATGGGGTGATAATTATTTTCTATAGTTACTATAAATGATGACCAGAAATAAAAGGGACCTATTTACCAAATTTTGACCTCTTTTTTCAAAATATTGAATCCATTTTTCATTATTAACTTAATAGGAGTGGTACAAATTAATTTAATTTTAAAACAAAAAACACAATGTAAAATAGGTTTTTTTGAGAAAAAGTCCATTTTATTTATAAAAATATTTTTATACCAAAAGTCAATGATAAAATTGATCTAAATGAAAATAATTATATCATTAATAATATAATAAAACTAATTTTACTTTGAAACCATTTTAAAAATATTTTAAAATTTTAAGTTATTGAATAAAAAAACACAATTTTCAATAAAAATCAGTATTTTTCACTATTTAATCGAAAATAAATATTTTTAGAAAAATACAAAAATATAAACCTAAGATAATTTCGATATGATAATTTCAAAAATTATAACCTTTTTATCACACAAAATTTCTAAAATTTTCATAAATTAATTATAATATTAACTCACAAAAGGTTTTAAATACCATTTTTGTTGAAAACATATTTTTTAAGAATAAAACAACTTTACTAAAAATTGAGTTCTTGCAACCTAAGACTTAATCAATACATATTTATTGATTAGGACCATTATATATATATATATATTTCATAATTTTTTTAATCTTATTTATACCCTCCAATTCAATAGCTAGGTTATAACGGTCATATTTAAATAATAAAAATTTCATAGTTCATTTATGCTCATTGTTGCATATCTTGTATGCTATAAAACATAGTATTTATTTTAAAATATCACGATATTACATCATAATTTTATTTCATGCCACTTTTATTTTCAAATATTTCATGATTTTATTTTAATTAAATGTTTCTTTATTTGAGTTAGAAAGGGGAAACTATTTTGAAAGATATTAAAAAGGTACATATTTTAGAAAGAAATGCATAAAACCTAATTTAGATATATAATATAAAACTAGTATGATATGGTTTTATCTTTAAATTGTATTCTTAGGACGTGGATAGGACACCCACTGGTCATATTTTTCATATGCCTATCATACTAAATGTATTTATGATTCTATTTGAGATGTGGAAGTTGGTTATTGTTTTCTTGGTTTGGGTTTAAAGGTGGGGTCCTATGGGGATGTTCTTACTCTACATGGAAATTGGGTGATGTGGTTTTTATTTATTTATTTATTTTAGTATCTCTCATGTTACAACCTTTCTATCTTTCCACTTTTTACACTATATCTTTCTTCATTTATTTTATCATGATTATTTTAGTTGAGTATAACTTTTGTTATAACCTATATATTGTGTGAGATGTTTATTTTGTTTTGTATGCTTGGTTTAATTTCTATACTATTTTGAAATTGTTTATTTTAGGGTGTGAAACTACGATGTACAAAGTGTTCATTCCATATGTACAAGTGTCTGTCCTCTATTTAATTATTCATTGAGAGAATGATTTCACTTTTGTTATATTTTTATTCCCTAATGATTTTTAGCAGCCCGAGAGGATCGATAACACCTCTTGGGCCTTGTATCAGACCGTCTTGAGTGCCCAGATCAGGGTGGATTAGGTTGGTTCATGAAAAAGTGGAATCAAATCCTAGGTTCTTGAGAAGACCAAGGTTTTAGATTCACCCTTTTTTATTTGGGTTGTTTAGTATTATAGATATAGGAACATCATAATTCAAGTGGTTGGTCATGAGTAGGTTCCTAATCACCACCTTTCGACATGACGCTTGAGTTACAATGGATGTTTGGTATGATTTTGTCTCTAATTTGAGGAATTATTCTCAAATTCTTTGAGGTTTTGATTCCTTATTTTAGTACTTGTGAGTTTCTATTGAAAATTAGTGAGTTATTTTTTAGATAATAAAAAATGTGTGTGTTTTATATGTTGTATTTCTATTATTTAGATTAAATTATTTTGTAATTTTAACTAAAACACTAGGAAACTATTTCTAAAAGAGATAAAAATTTAAAATGACAATTTTTTTTACATAAATATCTTTGACTGGTAAATAAAAATTGGTTTACAAAAAGTTTTTATTTTTTTGAAAGGAAAGTGGTGTTGACATTTTCCAACATTTTACAAGGGATTTTGAATGTTTAAGTTTAGTTCTTTGAAATATTTTAATTCTAAAGAGTCATAAAATGGGATTTCATAACATTTAAATTTTATGGATAGTTTATAATAAATGATAAGTTGTTTTCAAAAAAAATAAGTAAATAGTGAAATGTTTTATGAAAGGTGATTTTTATGAGGCCCCTCAAATTAAATGGTGTATTCATTTATGGTTAATTGAGATAAAATATTGGGTTGAAAATTTATTTTATGAGGTTTTGAGATTTGAGGGCTGTGTTATTGGTATTTTGAGATTTTATTATTGATTTATATTCAAGTTTTTAGAGTTTTGATCAAAGGTGTGTTTTGATCATGTTATATGTTTCTTGTTTTTAGAGTGTTCCCACACCAAGTCCAATGGAACCTTATAAGATATTTGTGGGTGAATCCTTATTATCATGGACTTTGGTTGAATAAGTCTCTTCTTGGTTGATTGATCCATCCATTCTATACCCAGATCCAACTGGTCTTCCTCTTTTGGATTAATATAAGGATTTTTTTTGGAAATTATCGAGTTTAAATCCTCCCCACTTCTTCAGTAGATATGACTCTATGAAAATTATGGAATTGTTGTGGATTATTTAGGGGATATTAATCTATACTATGCTCCTTGAATATCTTATTATCAAGTTTTCTACCGTCATGCTAGAGGTTCTATGTTGTTAGTGATAGAAATCCATTATTATGATAAAATTATTGAAAGACCGCTCTTGGGAAGGATTAAAGGAAATATTCTTTTATAAGTACTTCCACAATGCTGTAATGATTCCATAATCTATATAATTTTATATCCTCTAGTAATTTAGTTAAATGGTATTAGATTATGTCATTTATTTTATTAAGATGGTGTTGTATCTCCTTAATCTGTACATGGATGAATCCTTGAAGGCTTAATAATTCGAAATAAGTCTTCAACTAGATCTTCTATTGGAAAAATCTTTTCCCAGACTCATCTATTATGATGTGATAGTGAAGTAGGTTGTTAGATTGGAGGTTGGAATAGTGGTGTTTCCAGAGGATATTATTATCTTCCCTATTTATGAGGGTGATTGGGAAGCTTTAGTACATTAAATGGAAAGTGATTCTAGTCTAGGATATCAGGTAGTGATATCTATAAGACGTCATGTTTCATCTCATTGAATTATTCCAAGAATAGGTTATTGTAATTCCACCTATATAAGGATACATTGAATAAACATACTTTGTATTTGGATACTTATACAACCTATCATAACTATGGTCTTTTAGGTCATCTCTAACGATTCTGCATAGGAGTTTCTTGAAAGATAGATGGAGCTAGATCTACCCATTGGAATGATACCCTAGTTCTACCTGCATAACCCTAGGTCAATGTGGTGATTTTTTGTGGTTTTTCTCACTATATAATTCTTCCCTAGTTTAATATTTATATCCTTTTTGGTTCTTCCTAATTTCATATTGTTTTGGGGTAATGATGTTTTTGGGTTTGGGTGAAATTTTTTGGCTGTGAGAAATTCATTGAGGCTAATTCTGAATCTTATTGGTAATATATTTTGGTTTCCATGCCATAATATTTCATTGAGTCTTTATGATTCATTGAATGTTTTTTGGTATTTCTTTTGCTTTACTGGTTGGGTTCAATAAGGATTCCTGTTATGATAGGGAGGCCACTATAGTGGAATCTATTAACAAGATTGACGTGTGTGCCTCTTTATTTTACCATTAGGTCCTTGGTATCGAACTATAGGTGTTATTTCTTTGATCCTAACTGACCTAGTCCCACTAAACTATATTGAATAGTTCTTGACTAGGGATAATGTTATTGATTCTCTTGATTTTTTTTGATAAAGACATAACATGTTAGCTTTTTTTTTGTGCCCTTATTCGAGTGGAGGTGTTCCTTGTTTGGAGTTTGTACCTATATGATTTGGTCTTATTACTTGAAAAGTCATCATTTAATTAGTCCTACATACTTGGATGTATTCTTTAATCACTCGATATGCTGTCTTTTAAGTAATCTGGTTCCTTGAGTACAGTTTCCCTAGACTTGTTGTTTTCATCTCTTGACATATATCTTAAAAGAATCTAAAATCGTAGTCATTGTCTTGATGAATTAATCATTTTGTTGATTTATGGGGAAATTAAGGTTCATGTTGGGGATAATTGTCACAAATTTACCTTAAATTTTCTTATTATTCCATTTAATCAATGATTTTTAGTATTGAAATTGAGTTTTAGAATATTT
This sequence comes from Viscum album, assembly GCA_963277665.1. NCBI lineage: Eukaryota > Viridiplantae > Streptophyta > Magnoliopsida > Santalales > Viscaceae > Viscum > Viscum album. The sequence goes on from OY728120.1 coordinate 1,423,703,207, forward strand.
AGGCTTGATTTTTTTTTAAATTCCAGGAGTTTTTATTGTTATGCATAGTTTCTACATGGTCATCACATGGTTAAAGAAAAATGTACAAGTAACACTTATAAAATAATCTATATGACACACAATTAGTGCACACTTTTTTTTGGAAAACCATGTGATTTGTTTTATGTGTGGGTTATTTTAGTTCATTTTTGTTCATGATTAGTTTTCCCACACGGTTTGTGCATAGTTTGGTTCAAACCATGCAAGATACATATAAAACCATGCAAGGACATGACCTCTATTAGCTGATCCCCTTATAATCTCATTCCTATAGAGCTAATCTACAAGGTATTGTTAAATATCTTAGGTTTATTATCCTAGGTAAACTCCTTCTAGTATCTTTCTCTTCCATTCTCCTATTTTTTCTTCTTTTTTCATGCCTCATCAATGTCATGGAGACCTATGGTTTCTAGATGCTAATTTTATAATGGGGTTTTTTCATTTTAGTGCTCCACAATATCATCGATTTTATTATAATGGATTGACCCCACTTTTTGTAAAAGTGATGAGATTTATGGTAGGTGTTCCCTTACACAACTATTTAAACTTAGAACTTTGATTTCTTAATGTTTTAAATTCATGTTTTCCATATTTTATAGATTCTATTACACATTTATAGTAGATTTTGTTAAAGGAGGGTTGTTTATCTTTGAATTTCATAGAATATGAATCGTATTTCAATCCAAGTGTTTATATTCATTCCTTGTTGGATCTTTGAAATTTATATTCAGGTTTTGAAATATGTTTTGTTTTTTAAAATAAAATGAAGTAAATATTTAAAGTGATGTGGGTGTGTTTGGTCTTTTAAAAACTAGATTTAGACACCCAAATGATTGGGGATTTAATGATCTTCATTCATATGTTTTTAAAATGTGTCTTTTAACTTGGTTTTATATGGAATGTTCATGAGGCTTGGTTGGTACCATCAAAGTGATTTTTTATAAAAATGTTAAGCCCTTGAAAAATGCATCATGTGTTTTTGAAAATGAGTGTCTACTAATGATATGTATATGAAGGTTCCTAGTTAATGGTCTTATGTACTTTATGTTTTGATGGAACTAAAGCTATTTATTTCATGGTCATTGAAGGTTAGGGTGTGTCTTGTTTGTGTTTTATATTATAATTTTTTATGTGATCTATGTAATGTATTTTCTCACCTCTATTTATATGTCATGTGAAACCTTGTGTAGTTACGTGTGGAATCTAGGAACACTTACTGTACTAGTTTATCATCATGCTATCACTAGTGGCATTGAGTTAGATTATTCCATGCTTACGAGATTTACCCCTCAGTTAGACCAGGTAGGGATATACCGTGTGTTAGGGAAGGTTGTTTTGTATTCGGAATTGGTATTCCTTTAAGTTAGTTATGTTATATTTCCCTATATTTTTCCCATGATATCCTACATTCCCATGATTACTACTTTAACATATATTATACTTTACATTATCTTTAATAACCCTTCCCAAAAGTGGTTTTTAGTATCATGTATTTTTTAAAAATATTTATTATTTATATTAAAAAATATCAGGTCTTCCTTTCCTTTTAAAGGTCAGTATTGTATTACATTCCACTTATCTTTTAAAATATTTCATGATGGTATTTTAATTATTATTCTTTACTTTGGAATGGAAAGGGGAAATAGTTTTGAAATATATTAACAAGTTACTTGTTTTGGATAGAAATGTATAAAACCTACTTTTGATATGTACTTTTAAACTAGTATGAAATGATTTTATCTTTAAAGGGTATGCTCAGGATGTGGGGTGGATACCTACTTGGAATATTTTGCTCACACCTATCATACTATAGGCCTAAATTTTTTTTTCTGGATGTTGGAGTTGGTTATAATTTTCTTGGTTTGGTATTGATGGTGTAACATGACATGTTTTTCATGGGTGGAAAATTTTAATGGATTTTGAGTTTTCAGTTTTGTGGATGGTCCAAATCATTAATTGAGTCTCAGAATGTAAATCCAAGAATTATAACACTTAAATGTGATATTTTTAGATGGGGTTTAAGTCCTGAGAGGTGTCTCAGGTGTTTCAATGGGTTTTTGGGGCGTCAGCCTCTGAAAAATCCATTTAAGGAGAAACATATAGAGGCTCATAGTTATCACATAGTTAATAATAACCATGTAGCCCAAACCATGTAGTTGATTTTATAAAGGGGCACCATTTTTTCAAAACAAGTGACTACCTAGAGGAAACTATTTGGTTTGGTGTTGGGGCTTGAAGGGTGTCACATTGTTTGTCAAAACGTGCACCCGAGGCTGCATAGCCGTGTCAGAGTTTTGTAGTAAATTACAAATGTGGGCACATGGGCTATGCATGATTTGAAAATCCTTGTGCCTATACCACATGGTTAGTGCCAATTAGTCAGTGGAACCACACGATTGGTGCATGATTGTCCAAACCATGCATCCAAATTTTGAGTCACATTACAAAGTGAAAAAATAACATTTCCCCCCTCTTCCCTTAAATGGGATTTCAACCTTTTTCGAAAGTATTTCACCCAGGAGGTCCTCCGTGAACATACCCCTTCCTCCTCTTCTTCCCATGGTGGTTCTCCCCCGTTATTGGTCTGATTTCGTCATTGTTGGATGCATTGGAAGCCTCTTAGTGAGTATAAAACCCCTTATTATTCCTTTATTAGTTTACATAATCATATAAAATACTAAATTTGTGCAAACTCATTTAAATTATTTTTAGGTTATTTGTTTAATCTTATGATTTATATCATTCTAGGCTGAATCTGATCCCCATAATAGTCAAGTGTGGCTTAATAATCTTGAGGTAAGAAGTCTATGAATTTTACCTTGAATTTTTATCAATTTATAAAATGTACCATTTTCCACATATCGTAGCTTCCATTGTAACACCCCAAGCTTCCACGGTACATTTACCTTTAAATAATGCAATGGCGTGCATTGTACGCAACTTCGAGATTCTAACACACCACAACCAATCAAACTAGCCGTTATGAATAGTAATACCTAATTTTTAAAATTTTATAAATTCTATCTCTCAAAATGGACTTCATTTTTGGATTCGGAATATCGAAATTAGCCTAGGGTGAAATTTTGGTACTTTTCGGATAACTTTCATATTTTGATGAATAGTTTTTTTTAAAGGTGAATCTTTGGTCAAAAGACCAAAGCACATTTTATTGGAAGATAAAAAGGATTACAAGAGGCGAAAGGAAGGGATTTTTTACAATCTCTATCAAAGAGATATAATAAGTCATAAGGAATAGAGTCCATCCAAGTCATGATCTGATGAAGACCTTTGTTGGCAAGAGAGTGATATTTTGATGAATAGTGAAAATTACTAAATTTTAATTAAAAACAACTTTTTTAATCGAAATAATTAATGTTGATAAATTATGAATTTGAGTGGTTTTAAATTATATTTAGAATATATTTTTACCATTTAATTCAATTTTTGTCATTGGACATAATTTCACAATTAAACTAGACATAAACAAGTGCCAATCTTTTGATAGTTATTATCTCTTAAAAACATGCTTTTTGTTTTAACAACGAGAATTAATTTTAAATTAGTTTCTGCCACTTCTGTGTTTTGAATTTGGAAAAATGGATTCCATATTTGGAATCGGTATATTCAAATTGTGTAAATAGGTAACTTTTATTTTTAGACATTTTGAATAATTACTTCGGTAAATATTTTATTTACCATGGTTAAAGGGTAAATCCGGTAAATAAGGGTTAAAAAATAATATTATAATAATAAAAAATTACCCTAAAATGTGTCCTAACCATATTGGTTGATACATGTACGACCATGGACATCTTTGGGTCGATTTTGGGACCCCATGGAGCCACTTGTAAGTGATAGGGACACTTTATTTTAATTAAGTTAAAATGAATACAAAAATGACACTTGCATATATCTTTTAGCAAAACAATTGTTACATAGGGTTATATATGTTGGATTTTAGACTATAAATATTAATTAAAAATCTAAAACTATTTCCTACATAATGATATTTTATTTATAATTTTTAGACATTATATAATTTAATTTATTTATGAAACAATGGTGATGTAGTAATTACTAAATTAATGAAAAATTAGAATAATTGATATTATAAATACCCAAATAAATGTAATTTGAGACTTTTTATAAATAAAAATAGTTTTATAGGATAATGTGACATGTTAGGATTGATTTCATTAACTTTTTTTGAAGTAATCATTCTGTTATGATTTTTACCAAAATTCAGTTATTGAATAGTGTCAAAATTGACATAAAAGAGTTTTTTTAAAAAAATATATTATATTATTAATTGATATTAAATTCCTAAAAATATAAGGTTCGGCCAAGAGGCTTATATCATGATAGTTTTATCATTAATATACCACTCTGGGGTCTCTAGTATGTATATAGTAAGTTTATTAACCATATAATATAAAAATACAAAGAGACGTTGTAAAAGTGAAACTAATTAACTAAGAGTTAATACTTAAAGATAAGGTTAATATAGAAACCCAAACCTTTCTAAATCCTATTGGTTGAGTGTTTTTCGTCCTATCCCCACCTTAACCTTTAAATAATCCACTTTGTATCCATTAGAAACCAAATATGAATTTATTATAAAATAATATTTCTATTTTTTCCAAAGGTGCCCCCCACCCCTCTTATAAAAGGGCACCCCCTTATCATTAATTGACACCTTAAAAGCCTTTTTATTCGGCCATACCCTACCCAAATACTCTATCAACTTCCATCACTACAACCTAGAGGCCTTAGTTTGATCATAAAGCCAACCTAAGGGGCCCTTTTGATCAAATCAAAAGGAAGAACCCGAAGAAGAGGTAATAATTTCACCACCCTTTTTCAAGTTCCTTTCTTCTTCCACTTATTCTTTCTTTGTTATTTCTATTATAATAACTCCATTATATTCTATATACTGTGATGTTATTATAAATATGGTACAATAATATTCTGTATTCTATCCATCCTTTGAATAACATGTCACCAAACACGCGTACGTATGGCATACCGTCTCCACGTCGTGGTGTAATTGTCATTCAATAAATTATTATTTGGATGGGTATAATAATGATGTGTAATTCATGTAAATAATAAATATAACATTATAATTATTCTGTCTAAATGGTATACCATCCAATTATATATTATTTTAAAATCAAAAGAATGATATTGTCGCTCGTGCGTACGTACGGACTACCGTCTCCACAAACACGATGAGATTCATTCTCCATCGTATCCATTCAAGTATAATTCTCATTTAATGATTAAAAATAATTTTTAAGGACTTGATTTAATTCTGGATATGAAGAAGATACAACCTATCCATAACAAACATGACTTACGTAACAAAGAATATAAAGGAAAATGAGTAAGTTAACACCCGAAATGATGATAATACTAAGATATTATTAACAAATCAATGTTAAAAGATCATATATGATATCATATTAATGTAAATGATTATTGTATTATTCAATAAAAATTATTTCACCATTATACAGGAGGTTAACCTACCATCGAACAAGGAAAAATTACAAAGTAAGGGGTTTCTTATCTCACTTTTAATTCAATGAGATTTCCATTGTTCACCACTTATTTATTGCATGTGGTGTGTGTACTGCCCATGATTGTATTAATTGTGTAATATAATTTAAATTTATTGGTATTTACATCATCATTTTATGATCCTTCTTTCATGGGTGCATGTTTCATAAGTTACCAAATCGATAAGGGAATTTGAAATTTCAATTTCCACTCATTTGGCTTTACGCATATTTCATTGATTATTTTACTCCAAGATTATGTGTGGAATCACTATTAATTTGATTATGTCATAATTTACACTCTCATTTCTGTGGATATAATTTTTATACACATAATCACTCCATTGATAAATTCTCAAGTCATCGGTATGAACTTGATAAGAGTAATTTTTACTCAATCTCGATTTGTTGAGATAAACATCCAATTCATTGGTGTTGTTTTTACAAGAATATGTGTGAATATATTTGGATTGTTTTAAACTGAATATCGAATCATATTCAGTGTATTTATATTTTTCACACATAATTATGTCGTTGATTTATCCTTAACCTAAGGATATGACCTTTATGATAGATTTCATCTCAATTTACATTCCATTGAGACTTCTTTGTTGTTATACACCAAATCACTTTTATGTGGTGTATATAATGTACTTTGACATAGTATATCATGAATCCATTTATTGTCATGATATTTCAAAGTTTTCATTACCTCAAATATTTGTATTCAAGTGTCTATCTTTTGGTTAGAAACTCTAACTAAATTACCATTTTTAAATGTTTTAAAGAATTTCTCTTCTAAATCTTGCTCATTAATGTCCATGTTCTAAAAATGGTTTTAAGGATTTATTTATATGGAAATTAAAGTTTTAAAATTTAAACTCTTTTTAAATGTTTCAAAGTGGTATGGGACACTTTGATTCAAAAATCTATTTTTAAATGGATTCTTGACAAATAGTGTGACTTTTAAATGATTTCAAGAAAAAGGGGGATATTTCTCTCAAATAGTTTTGATGATTATTCTCAATTGAGGTTAATATGATACAATAAAATCTCCCACATTGTATTGAATGAGTTATATTTGACTGTGGATGTGCTATTTTTATACCATTCATGGTTTGTGGATAAGTATTGACATTTCGTATGCTAGTTTTAATATGAATGTTTATGTTATGTTTCAAACTTTTCATATGAGGAATGCATTGGACTTAGTAAGTGACGGGTGGAGCCTGCTATAGCTCCTCAATGCATCGATATGTCTCATGTGACAAACTAGTGTCTTGGCACAAGACCTTGACAAAATCTTTTTTGTAGTCTTGGCACGAGGCCTTGGCTATGTGGTTATGATAGTCTGGCATTATGCATTCCATCATTATGAAAGTGGTTATTGATATTGAATGTGATTATTAGTTTAGTAGAATATCCATGAGAATAAGTAAATGGCATTATTTCATTTTATTTTTTCCATACTATGTTGAAGTTGAAGTTTAAAAGGCTTTTGTTTTAGTTATACATTGCCTTAAGTGTTTATGCTTTTCTATTAAAGGTTTTGCAATATTTTTATCCTTACTGAGCATTTGAGCTCACCCCTTTCAATGTTTTATTTTTCCCAGGATTGTGAAGAAGTAAATTATGAATGACCTACAGGGATAGTATGAGTGTGGACTATGGAGACTATGTTGTTGTAGTTTTAATTTTATGATGTAATGTAAACTTTATTAATGTATCTAGTTATTCAAAGGCTACTAAAATAATCGGTCTTTAGAGACTTGATCGTTCTTGTGATCATTCCAATGTTATGTAATAATGCACTGACTCTGGGTAACTGGGGTCGAGGCATTACAGTTGGTATTAGAGGAAGTTTAGTACAAACCTTGGAAGCTAGATTTAGATAAACTCTGATTAGAGCACGTAGAACTAAGATGAACTTTGAGGATTAGTATAGAATAACTTCCTAGAATTTTGGTATTGTAGAGATTTTGTGAGTTTTCCGAGAAATAAATCCTTGTTTGGATACGAGCAGGTAGAGGCGGCTCTGGCACAGATATACCTAGGGGTAAAACCTGGAAACACCGCTTTGATCTAGACTCGAACGGGAACTGGTGCACGACAATGGGCCTTGCTGCACTCTAGGTTACGACACTCCTGGGGGATATGCTTAGGATAATTTAAATTTTCTTTACAAACCGATTTGAAGTATTATATATATAAGATGAGAGTAAATGACCTTGGTTAATCCTAATGTGTTTCAAATTGAGAATATGGTGACATGTTAATCTCTAAATGATTTTTTGACTACTGTTACTCACACAATGCTTTCTAGTTTTAGTCAATGGATGGATTCAAAGGAAGTCATAGTGACTTTGAGAATGATGTACAAGGTGGGAACGGTGGTGGAAATGAGCAACAAAATGGAATGTTGATAGGCATAAAAGATATCATCTTTGCGCCAAATCAATTTTTCAAAAATATGATCAACAATATATATATTAACCAATTCACAGACTCAACAAAGAAGAGAAAGGTGATGAATGATAAGAGCTCCAGTAGTGGAGAACATGGAGAAAGAAATCCTCAATTTCCATCATGTAGGAAATGTGGAAGGAGACACCCAGGAAAGTGTCTCAATGGGACAAAGAAATGCTTTAGGTGCGGGAAGGAAGGAAATAAAGTGAATAATTGCCAAAGAAAAATGAAGAGTACTATGGAAGAAGATAAAAATGGTCCCAAGAATCCATTTACAGTCATTTGCCGTAAATGTAGGGGACCTGGCCATTACCCGAGTGAATGCCCTATTCTATAAGATATTTTATTGGTCAAAGAAGAAACTATGTGGAAATAAATGATTGGAGAAATGTTTCAAAATTATTAGTGCTCCTTGTTGATGGGTTTACTTTGGAATAATTTTCTCTTGTATTTTTAACCCTCCAGTTTTCCATGTGAGAATGATATTTGAGGAAGAATTATCTTTTCTCTTTTGGATATAGTTATAAATAACCATTTGGTTTTATATGATCATTGGGTTTGAGGCAATTATAAGTTATCATAATTTGGGATGAAAATGCAAGGTATGAGATAAGATTTGTGGTTAAATTATGTTATGGTTATTTTGAGGAAGTTATCTCATTTTGGTAATGTTATAAAATATAGTTTTTGAAAAAGGACAACACGCAAACCGTGTGACAACCCGTCGTGTTGGACAAAGCTGTGGGAATTGAACCCACAACCAAAGTGCGATTGGGATTTATCACCTACCACTGGACTACGTGAAGTCCCTGGTTAGTGTGACTATTATTTTTATTTAAATGATTTTATTGATCAATAATAATTTGATTTGGGATCTTATGACTTTTCAAATGAATACCCTTAGTATAGGAAAATGATTTGGTGATTAAGTGATAGATGTTATCTTGGAAGTTATTCTCTTTGTTGTGAACACTATATTCCCAAGTAAAATAGAATATTATTGGATTTAATTTTAGGAGTAATGGTGGATTTTTATCTATGTTTTTATTGTGGATTTATAGTGATTTGGGTTGTTTATGGAAATGATTAGGTTAATTACTTTTAAGTTTGTGACTTTAAGAGTAATTAATGTTATTTGGAGATACGATTTAACATGGAAGACTAAATTGTTATAAGTTTTGAGTTTAAATATTAGTTTGGATTATATAGAAGGATTTTAAGGACAATTGATTATTTAATGATATTTATTTAAATTTGGGGTATTGATGGTTTAATTTTAGAAATTAAGATTAGTGTTTTTTTTCCTCTAATGGAATATCCATTTGGGGGGTCATCAGATATTATACTAACCATTTTGGTTTTGATTAATCTCTAAAGACAAGGTAAATATATAGTTTATCCTACATGGATCATGTATTTCTATAGAAGTTTATTCTAGCTCTTCCATTGTGACCAAGTCTTCTTGAATACTCATTGTTCAAAAAAAAATGAGTTAGTGGTAAAAAGTTATTAAAGAATGAAAATCTACTTAAAAAGTAAGTATATCTCTTTATTTTCTTAGTCAATATCATAAATGAATTACTCGTCCTTATGTAATGTAACTTAAAACAAAAAAATGTTGTCCGTTTACTTTTCCTACTGGGAAACTAAGGACCGTTTGTCCCAACACAACTTTTTGATTTTCTTATTGTTAACTTTCTCCTGATCATGTTTTCTATCCCTCTCCATTAGAACTGAACACTTAGTTTATCATCCATATCCATGTTTTCCTACATGGAATCCTAGTATGGGTTATCTTGGGTGACCTTTATACCTCTCTTCCTTTCTTTTAAAGTGATAGTTTTATTGACTCTTTTTCCGATGTGAGACTTTCCATTATATTATCAAGCCCAATTTTAAAAAAATTGTGAGGACGAAATTTATTAAAGGAGGGGAGAATGTAACTCCCCAAGATTCTACGGTACGCTTCCCTTTGAATAATGCAATGGCGTGCATTGTACGCAATTTCGTGATTCTAACACACTACAACCAATCAAACTAGCCATTATGAATAGTAACACCTACATTTTGAAATTTTATAAATTATATCTCTCAAAATGGACTTCATTTTTGGATTTGGAATATTGAAATTATCCTAGGGTGAAATTTTTGCACTTTTCAGATAACTTTCATATTTTGATGAATAGTGAAAATTACTAAATTTTAATTAAAAACAACTTTTTTAATCGAAATAATTAATATTGATAAATTATGAATTTGAGTGGTTTTAAAGTATATTAAGAATATATTTTTAACATTTAATTCATTGTTTTTCATTGGACATAATTTCACAATTAAACCAGACATAAACAAGTGCCAATCTTTTGATAGTTATTATCTCTTAAAAACACGCTTTTTGTTTTAACAACGAGAATTAATTTTAAATTAATTTCTGCCACTTCCGTGTTTTGAATTTGGAAAAATGGATTCCATATTTGGAATCAGGATTTTCAAATTGTGTAAATAGGTAACTTTTATTTTTAGACATTTTGAATAATTACTTCAGTAAATATTTTATTTACCATGGTTAAAGGGTAAATCCATTAAATAAGGGTTAAAAAATAATATTATAATAATAAAAAATTACCCTAAAACGTGTCCTAACCTTATTGGTTGATACATGACAGACCAGGGTCATCTTTGGGTCGATTTTGGGACCCCATGGAGCCACTTGTAAGTGATAGGGACATTTTATTTTAATTAAGTTAAAATGAATACAAAAATGACACATGCATATATCTTTTAGCAAAACAATTGTTACATAGGGTTATATATGTTGGATTTTAGACTATAAATATTAATTGAAAATCTAAAACTATTTCCTACATAATGATATTTTATTTATAATTTTTAGACATTATATAATTTAATTTATTTATGAAACAATGGTGATGTAGTAATTACTAAATTAATGAAAAATTAGAATAATTGATATTATAAATACCCAAATAAATATAATTTGAGACTTTTTATAAATAAAAATAGTTTTATAGGATAATATGACATGTTAGGATTGATTTCATTAACTTTTTTTGAAGTAATCATTCTGTTATGATTTTTACCAAAATTCAGTTATTGAATAGTATCAAAATTGACATAAAAGAGTTTTTTAAAACAATATTATATTATTAATTGATATTAAATTTATAAAAATTTAAGCTTCGGCCAAGAGACTTATATAATTATATTTTTATCATTAATGAACCACTTGGGGGTCTCTTGTATGTATATAGTAATTTTATTAACCATATAATATAAAACTACAAAGAGACATTGTAAAAGTGAAACTAATTAACTAAGAGTTAATACTTAAATATAAGGTTAATATAGTAACCCAAACCTGTATAAATCCTATTGGTTGAGTGGTTTTCGACCTATACCCACCTTAAACTTTAAATAATACACTTTGGAGCCATTATAAACCGAATATGAATTTATTATAAAATAATATTTCTAGCTTTTCCAAAGGTGCCCCTCACCCCTCTTATAAAAGGGCACTCCACCTTCTAATTAATTGACACCTTCAAAGCCTTTTGGTTCGCCCAAAACCTGCCCAAATACTCTCTCAAATTTTCTCAATACAACCTAGAGGCCTTATTTTGATCAGAAAGCCAACCTAAGGAGCCCTTTTGATCAAATCAAAAGGAAGAACCCGAAGAAGAGGTAATAATTTCACCACCCTTTTTCAAGTTCCTTTCTACTTACACTTATTATTTATTTGTTATTTCTATTATAATAACTCTAGTATCTTCTATATATTGTGATGTTATTATAAATATGGTACAATCATATTCTGTATTCTATCCATCCTTTTAATATCATGTCACCATACGTGCGTACGTACGACATACCGTCTCCACGTCGTGGTGTAATTGTCATTCAATAAATTATTATTTGGATGGGTATAATAATGATGTGTGATTTATGTAAATAATAAATATAACATTATAATTATTCTATATATATGGTATACCATCCAATTATATATTATTTTAACATCAAAAGAATGATATTGTCGCTCGTGCGTACGTACGGACTACCGTCTCCACAAACGCGATGAGATTCATTCTCCATCGTATCCATTCAAGTATAATTCTCATTTTATGATTAAAAATAATGTTTAAGTACTTGATGTAATTCTATATATGAATAAGATACAACCTATCCATAACAAACACGGCTTACGTAACAAAGAATATAAAGGAAAACGAGTATGTTAACACCCGAAATGACGATAATACTAAGATATTATTAACAAATCAATGTTAAAAGATCATATATGATATAATATTAATGTAAATGATTATTGTATAATTAAATAACAATTATTTAACCATTATACAGAAGGTTAACCTACCGTTGACCAAGGAAAAAGTACAAAGTAAGGGGTTTCTTATCTGACTTTTAATTCAGTGAGATTTCCATTGTTCACCTCTTATTTATTGCATGTGGTGTGTGTACTGCCCATGATTGTATTCATTGTGTAATATAATTTAAATTTATGGCTATTTTAATCATCATTTATTGATCCTTCTTTCATGGGTGCTTGTTTCATAAGTTACCATATCTATAAGGGAATTTTAAATTTCAATTTCCACTCATTTGGATTTACGCATATTTCCTTGATTATTTTACTCCAAGATTATGTGTGGAATCACTATTCATTTTATTATTTAATAATTTCCACTCCCCTTTATGTGGATATACTTTTTATACACATAATCACTCCATTGATAAATTCTCAAGCCATCGGTATGAACTTGATAAGAGTAATTTTTACTCAATCTCGATTTGTTGAGATAAACATCCAATTCATTGGTGTTGTTTTTACATGAATATGTGTGAATGTCTTTTGATTGTTTTACACTGAATATCCAATCATATTTAGTGTATTTATATTTTTCACACATAATTATGTCATTTATTTATCCTTAACCTAAGGATACAGTCTTTATTAGAGATTTCATCTCAATTTACATTCCATTGAGACTTCTTTGTTGTTATACACCAAATCACTTTTATGTGGTGTATATGATGTAATTTGACATAGTATATCATGAATCCCTTTATTCTCATGATATTAAAAAGTTTTTATTACCTCAATTATTTGTATTGAAGTGTCTCTCTTTTGGTTAGAAACTCTAACTAAAATACCATTTTTAAATGTTTTAAAGACTTTCTCTTCTAAATCTTGCTCATTAACGTCCATGTTCTAAAAATGGTTTTAAGGAATTATTTATATGGACATTAAAGTTTTGAAATTAAAACTCCTTTTAAATGATTCAAAGTGGTATGGGACACTTTGATTAAAAAATCTATTTTTAAATGGCTTCTTGACAAATAGTGTGCCTTTTAAATGAATTCAAGAAAAAGGGGGATATTTCTCTCAAATAGTTTTGATTATTATTCTTGATTGAGGTGAATATGATACAATACAATCTCCCGTATTGTATCAAATGAGTTATCTTTGACTGTGGATGTGCTATTTTTATACCATTCATGGTTTGTGGATAATTATTGACATTTTGTATGCTAGTTTTAATACGAATGTTTATGTTATGTTTCAAAATTTTTATATGAGGAATGCATTGGACTTAGTAAGTGAAGGGTGGAGCCCTCTATAGCTCCTCGATGCATCGATTGGTCTCATGAGACAAACTAGTGTCTTGGCACAAGGCCTTGACAAAATCTTATTTGTAGTCTTGGCACGAGGCCTTGGCTATGTGGTTATGATAGTCTGGCATTATGCATTCCATAATTATGAAAGTGGTTATTGATATTGCATGTGATTATTTGTTTAGTAGAATATCCATTAGAATAAGTAAATGACTTTATTTCATTTTATTTTTGCCATACTATGTTGAATGTGAAGTTTAAAAGGCTTTTGTTTTAGTTATACATTACCTTAAGTGTTTATGCTTATCTATTAATGCTTCTACTATATTGTTATCCTTACTGAGAATTTGAGCTCACCCCTTTCAATGTTTTATTTTTCCCAGGATTGTGAAGAAGTAAATTATGAATGACCTGCTGGTATAGTATGAGTGTGGACTATGGAGACTATGTTGTTGTAGTTTTCATTTTATGATGTAATGTAAACTTTATTAACGTATCTAGTTATTCCAAGGCTACTAAACTAATGGGTCTTTTGAGACTTGATATTTTTTGTGATCATTCCAATGTTATGTAATAATGCACTGACTCTGGGTAACTGGGGTCATGGCGTTACATCCATACATTTCCCATAAAATGTTAAAATTATTTAATTAAATAATTTAAAACATGATTTGGTAATTTTAAGTGATTTTTATACCTAGTTGGAGGTTCTAAACCTCAACCTGAGCCACCCATTGGGTGATCTATTTTAATTTCCTAGAACTATTCCCATGGTATAAGACTAAAACACCCCTAAGGTGTGTTTGGAAGTTTTGATAATTGTGGTCACTAAATTGTTTTGATTAATTGTTAAATGAGTTAATGAGATGGAATTAAAGGAAGTAGTGTGACCACCATTCCCATATTTTTTATATAATAAAACCACTCATGAGGTGCACTGTCTTCATCTGCTAGAAATGTGATTTAGTTAAATTAATTTAAAATAAGACATGTGACGTCATGCCATGAATCCTAATACGAGATAGTTTGATCAAACCACCTTCTAAGGTGAGTTTCCTAACCTTATAAATGGAATGGAATGGATGATAACACAAACCTTAAATTTCTTTAATTAAATTTATTATCTATGATTATGGTCATGGTTCCCCTTATATTGTGATCGTTGGTTACGAGACCTTGGGAATGGTGTCCCTTTTATTGAAATTTATGGGTATGACAGCCTGGGAATCTTGTCCCTTATATTGTAATCAATGGGTATGTAACCCTGGGCATGGAGTCCTTTATATTATGATCAATGGGTTTGGAACCGTGGGCATGATATCCCTTATTTGATATTTTATTCCCTTATATGGATTCCATGGTACTAAACCTAAGATCCTTTCTAGTGCATGAATATATGTTCATTTGATTGTCTTAATTATGAATATATATACATGAATGAATTTTTAAATAGACATTCCATCATAGGATGAATTAGGTATGGTCGACTAGGTGTTTTCAAAGAACCTATGCCCGACATGTTTATATTTATTATTTACTACTTTATTTTGATATACTTACACACTAATTGTTTTATATTCACAGACTAGATTAGGGTAGACACCATTAGTGGTGGCCAACTAAGAATATCTCACACCCCATTTAGGCCTCCATTTGGTACTCAAATAGACATCATGGTTGTAGGTTCAAGATAATGGATTGTGCTGTGTTATTTCATTATATATTTGGTCTGTATATGGGTGGTTGGGAGTAGTCGTTGATAATGTACTCAGGTTGCCTTCCAAAATTGTGTATTTCATATATTTATTTCTTTCCCAGATTATTCTAATTATATATGTATGAATTATTTATAGGTCTACTTCCTATTTTTATTCCATATCATGTACATTCATGGATGTTTATTTGGATTTATTCAAGTTATCAGTCTATTATATATGTTTGAAAATTGTTATTTTATTTTTCAATGCCTTTATTTGAATTTTAATTTCACTGTTTTTATATACTAATATTGAGGGTATAGTCTCCATAATATACCACCTTTAGACCCTCACTGTTAGTTGACAAACTCTGGTATATTGGTAGGTGTGATTAAGGCCCATTATAAAACCTTCTCAGGGAACCGTTCTTAGTGGATCCAAGGTCATGGCACTACAAGTAGTATCAAAGGTTTCTTTTCCTTTTTTTCTTACTATTTTGGGATTGTATAAAGGAGACTAGGAATGTTTTATAACTTAGTAAATATCTTGTTTTTTGGTTCTTTTAACCCACACATGATGGAAAGACCAAGTTACTAGGGATGGGAATGGTGTTTAACATACTCTTTATTATAGTTGATTATTATTTCACTTCAAGTGATTAGTTTACTTATGCTGGTTATTTATTTTTGGATATTTACCCTTAGACTAATATAGAAAGGAAAAAATGTTAAATGAATCATTTTAGGCATTTCTAGATTCACATTCCACGCATATTCCATGCCATGTATATTTCATTATATATTGCCTGATGCATGATGATCTATATCCCATACTTATATGATTTCTGCTTATACCTATATTCCTTTCTCTATGATAGCATTCCCTATTACAATTATGATATGTGATTTATTAGTAAAGTTTATACATCAACCTAAATAGTGTTTTCCCATATAGATTGATTGTGGCACCTTAACCTACCAATCGTGGTTTTCTTGAGCCATGTACCATTGGTTTCATGGGATGAAACAATAATGGTTGTAATTAAATGGGATCCAATTTTCTAATTAATAAAGTGTATGGGCCTTTATAAATTAAACAATGGTAAACCATATAATTAATCCATCATATATTGAATTACTATATTCTGAGACCAAAATTGATGATCAAGTTATAGTTACATGAATACCAATTGTGACTTATAAAGGAATGTACCTTTATAACTTGGTAATGTTAATTAATTTAACTAAAAAATTATATATATATATATATATATATATATATTATAAATTTAATTTTTTTATAGAAAATGGTTGTCTTTATAAAGGAAAGTACCTCTGTAATTTGATCATGAGGACCCGTATGATTAAATCCCTATATTCCCAACTAGACCAAAGTAGGTCATTTGGGGTATGATTCTTATTATATAAACCCATTAAGGGTGTTTTTTAAATTTTAGTAATTTTTGTAACACCCCAAGCTTCCACGGTACGTTTCCCTTTGAATAATGCAATGGCGTGCATTGTACGTGTCACGAACCGAATCTGGTCACCGCCAAAACCGGCACCAAACCCAGCCCGTGACATGACCCGAAGGGCGTTCCCTATCCCCACGGGCTGGCACAAGTGCCCTGGTATCATTAATATAGGTTTGGGAACGATTTACCCGAGTATGAAAGCATAAAACATTAAAAACAATCCATAATATAAATATGAAATTTTTGATCCAAACAAGACTTAAGTGAAAACCAGAACTGAGTACATTGGTTTAATGATTATACAAGTGGTCCAAATAAAAATAATTATAGCATTAAGACAGCCCCAAGACTCCACACGACTAGGGGTCATCGCCCCCAAGCTATCTCCACAACTCCACACCAAGAATGGGAACTAACACCATGAACCGTCATCACCCTTAGCCTTTCCTTTACCTGAATCAAACATAACCAATTCTACTTACACCCAAGGGGTGTAATTAGGGTGTGAGCCTAAGCCTAGTAGGATACCACCCAATGATTCCAAAGAGTAAGAAATACAATGTGAAAAAGCAAGCAGTTTTCAAACGCAAGGAAAAGTAGTGTTCAAATTTCAAGAAATGAAACCTCTAATTGAAAATAGTTTTCAATCCAAAATTTTTAGAATACTAACACATTAAAATAGAAATGTTAGATTATTTAATTTACTTCCAAACACACCCTAAGACATGGGTAGATACTACAAATCCAATGAGCAACAACATTGGGAACACCCCTAGGCACTAGGTTGTCTTGGGCCCTATGTACCTCGTACCTCGGTGTAAAGTAACCATAGAAAAATCCTTTCTCATGCACGAGCCACTATTAGGGAACACACCCACAACCTAGTGGTCCCCAATAATCATCCACATAGTTTAGTTAGAGTTGTCGTTATCCAAATGCTAAGTGAAACAGGGACAAAACCCATCCGGTCCACTAGCCGTAGTAGTACAAATCCGCCCCACCTAGGTACCCGAGCTTCCCCTTTTGTGCTCAATAAATTTCAGCATGCAACATAAATAAATTTTCATATAAAACACCATTACTGGTCAATCATAACCAATACAGTAGCTATCACATTTTATACCACTTAAAACACGCAACAAAACACTTAGATTTTTCATAAAACAATTCCTCAAAAATCTCGTAGTGTTTCGGACACAAAAACCATATAAACCTCACTTGCATACTATGTGCACATATTTAAGTTTCCAAAACATAAATGAGATCCCACTACATTTCAGTTAAAACACAAAATCATTTTTACGGCAACCCTATATAGTTCAAGAAACGACATCATTGCAAAGTCTCCATTATTACACAACACAACTCTTAGAATTTCATGTGTTTCACAAACACCATTAAAACCAGATTTTTCAGCAACAAACACAAGGGAAAATCATTAAAACAGTATTTTTATCCCTATTATACTTCAATAAAATCAACTAGTTACTTATAGGGTAGCCCCAATTAAACTAATAAAACATTTCTATGAAAAACCCCCAATTTCACATGAAATTGGCCTTTAGGATTCATTTTAAATACAAACAACACTAAAACTATATTTTTCAGAAATAATAAAATTTAATAAGCATGAAAATACCGTAAAAACAGTAGCCAATTCACAAAGATTTCATACACAATGGAATCACCTACCAAAACCAAGGAAACCCTTGAATCCTTTGTGCGAAAAATCAAACGCACCACCGCCGCACCTCAAAAAAGATAAACCAGACCTAAAACCAGAATTTCAGACCATAAAACACAATATAAAACCTTAAATTTTAAACCCTACTTCCTGGACATTAGTAACCACAATTATAATGGAAGAAACCCTAACTAAATTGGATGTAACCCTAAACAAATTGAAAGAAGAAAGGAGGAGAACAACTTACTTAAAATATCTTGTAGAAATCACCCCCCAAAATACCAGTATCTGATTTCAAAAATACTCAAACCTTTAATGTCGGTTCGAACAAGAATAGTTAGATCATTTAGGAATTTGAATGGGGGAAAAAGAGTAAGAATCGAAGGAGTTATGAAGGAAACAAATTACCTTTATAAATCTGCCCGAAATTTGAGTTCTCCAGATATTTCGACCTAAACCGCGATGCAAATGAGATGAAAAGAGGGTGGGAGGATATGGGACGCGAGGCTGGGTTCAAGGGGCATGTTTGGGGCTTGGAATCACCGAAAAAGCCTTAAAAATGAATAAGTTATTAGTAAATCAAATTTTATTTTTAAAACTGGAATTGGGCTTTCGGGCAGGCCCAATCCCTTAAATACAAACCCATATACACCTTAGTTATGGATTTCCAAAGACTCCAAATTTTAATTTTGGTGTTAATATATCAGGGGAGGACATTTAGAAGTTGGAATTAGTGAAAAATATTAAAAAATGAATAAGTTATAAAAGAAACAAATTTTATTTTTAAATATGGAATTGGGCTCACGGTTTGGCCCAATTCATGAAAACTCACCTATTCTCCATAAAAACTTTGGAAACCCCCCAAAACAAAGCATTAATGGAATGTAAAATAAAAATACATTTAAAATAAGCTATGTATGTGACAGTACACAACTTCGAGATTCTAACACACCACAACCAATCAAACTAGCCATTATGAATAGTAATACCTAATTTTTGAAATTTTATAAATTCTATATCTCAAAATTGACTTCATTTTTGGATTCATAATATCGAAATTAGCCTAGGGTAAAATTTTGGTACTTTTCGGATAACTTTCATATTTTGATGAATAGTGAAAATTACTAAATTTTAATTAAAAACAACTTTTTTAATCGAAATAATTAATATTGATAAATTATGAATTTGAGTGGTTTTAAAGTATATTTAGAATATATTTTTACCATTTAATTAAATGTTTATCATTGGACATAATTTCACAGTTAAACCAGACATATACAAGTGCCAATCTTTTGATAGTTATTATCTCTTAAAAACACGCTTTTTGTTTTAACAACGGGAATTAATTTTAAATTAATTTCTGCCACTTATGTGTTTTGAATTTGGAAAAATGGATTCCATATTTGGAGTCAGGATTTTCAAATTGTGTAAATAGGTAACTTTTATTTTTAGACATTTTGAATAATTACTTCGGTAAATATTTTATTTACCATGGTTAAAGGATAAATCCGCTAAATAAGGGTTAAAAAATAATATTATAATAACAAAAAATTACCCTAAAACGTGTCCTAACCTTATTGGTTGATACATTTCCGAACATGGGAATCTTTGGGTCGATTTTGGGACCCCATGGAGCCACTTGTAAGTGATAGGGACACTTTATTTTAATTAAGTTAAAATGAATACAAAAATGACACATGCATATATATTTTAGAAAAACAATTGTTACATAGGGTTATATATGTTTGATTTTCAACTATAAATATTAATTAGAAATATAAAACTATTTCCTAAATAATTATATTTTATTTATAATTTTTAGACATTATATAATTTAATTTATTTATGACACAATGGTGATGTAGTGATTACTAAATTAATGAAAAATTAGAATAATTGATATCATAAATAACCAAATAAATGTAATTTGAGACTTTTTATAAATACAAATAATTTTATAGGATAATATGACATGTTAGGATTGATTTAATTAAATTTTCTAGAAGTAATCATTCTGTTATGATTTTTACAAAAATCAATTATTGAATAGTGTCAAAATTGACATAAAAGAGTTTTTAAAGAAAATATTATATTATTAATTGATATTAAATTAATAAGAATATAAGGTTCAGAAAAGAGACTTATATCATTATATTTGTATCATTAATGGACCACTTGGGGGTCTCTTGTATGTATATAGTAAGTTTATTAACCATATAATATAAAAATAAAAAGAGACATTGTAAAAGTGAAACTAATTAACTAAGAGTTAATACTTAAAGATAAAGTTAATATAGTAACCCAAACCTGTCTAAAACCTATTGTTTGAGTTGTTTTCGACCTATAACCACCTTAAAATTTAAATAATACACTTTGGAGCCATTAGAAACCGAATATTAATTTATTATAAAATAATATTTCTAGCTTTTCCAAAGGTGCCCCTCACCCCTCTTATAAAAGGGAACTCCCCCTTCTCATTAATGGACACCTTAAAAGCCTTTTGGTTCGGACAAAACCTACCCATATACTCTATAAACTTCCCTCACTACAACCTAGAAGCATTAGTTTGATCATAAATCAAACCTAAGGAGCCCTTTTGATCAAATCAAAAGGAAGAACCCGAAGAAGAGGTAATTATTTCACCACCCTTTTTCAAATTCCTTTCTTCTTCCACTTATTCTTTATTTGTTATTTATATTATAATAACTACAGTATATTCTATATAATGTGATGTTATTATAAATATGGTACAATCATATTCTGTATTCTATCCATCCTTTGAATATCATGTCACCATACGTGCGTACGTATGGCATACCGTCTCCACGTCGTGGTGTAATTGTCATTAAATAAATTATTATTTGGATGGGTATAATAATGATGTGTAATTCATGTAAATAATAAATATAACATGATAATTATTCTTTCTATATGGTATACCATCCAATTATATATTATTTTAACATCAAAAGAAAGATATTGTCGCTCGTGCGTACGTACGGACTACCGTCTCCAAGAACGCGATGAGATTCATTCTCCATCGTATCCATTAAAGTATAATTCTCATTTTATGATTAAAAATAATGTTTAAGGACTTGATGTAATTCTGTATATGAATAATATACAACCTATCCATAAAAAACACGGCTTATGTAACAAAGAATATAAAGGAAAATGAGTAAGTTAACACCCGAAATGACGAAAATACTAAGATATTATTAACAAATCAATGTTAAAAGATCATATATGATATCATATTAATGTAAATGATTATTTTATAATTCAATAAAAATTATTTCACCATTATACAGGAGGTTAACCTACCATCAACCAAGGAAAAAGTACAAAGTTAGGGGTTTCTTATCTCACTTTTAATTCAGTGAGATTTCCATTGTTCACCACTTATTTATTGCATGTGGTGTGTGTACTGCCCATGATTGTATTCATTGTGTAATATAATTTAAGTTTATGGGTATTTAAATAATCATTGTATGATCCTTATTTCATGGGTGCATGTTTCATAAGTTACCAAATCGATAAGGGAATTTGAAATTTCAATTTCCACTCATTTGGCTTTACGCATATTTCATTGATTATTTTAATCCAAGATTATGTGTGGAATCACTATTCATTTGATTATGTCATAATTTCCACTCCCCTTTCTGTGGATATACTTTTTATACACATAATCACTCCATTGATAAATTTTCATGTCATCGGTATGAACTTGATAAGAGTAATTTTTACTCAATCTCGATTTGTTGAGATAAACATCCAATTCATTGGTGTTGTTTTTACAAGAATATGTGTGAATGTGTTTTGATTGTTTTACACTGAATATCCAATCATATTTAGTGTATTTATATTTTTCACACATAATTATGTCGTTGATTTATCCTTAACCTAAGGATACGACCTTTATGAGAGATTTCATCTCAATTTACATTCCATTAAGACTTCTTTGTTGTTATACACCAAATCAATTTTATGTGGTGTATATAATGTACTTTGAAATAGTATATCATGAATACCTTTATTCTCATGATATTACAAAGTTTTGATTACCTCAATTATTTGTATTCAATTGTCTCTCTTTTGGTTAGAAACTCTAACTAAAATACCATTTTTAAATGTTTTAAAGACTTTATCTTCTAAATCTTGCTCATTAATGTCCATGTTTTAAAAATGGTTTTAAGGATTTATTTATATGGAAATTAATGTTTTAAAATTTAAACTCATTTTAAAAGTTTCAAATTGGTATGGGTCACTTTGATTCAAAAATCTATTTTTAAATGGCTTCTTGACAAATAGTGTGACTTTTAAATGATTTCAAGAAAAAGGGTGATATTTCTCTCAAATAGTTTTGATGATAATTCTCGATTGAGGTTAATATGATACAATACAATGTACGATATTGTATCGAATGAGTTATCTTTGACTGTGGATGTGCTATTTTTATACCATTCATGGTTTGTGGATAAGTATTGACATTTTGTATGCTAGTTTTAATATGAATGTTTATGTTATGTTTCAAACTTTTCATATGAGGAATGGATTGGACTTAGTAAGTGACGGGTGGAGCCTGCAATAGATCCTCGATACATAGGTAGTTCTCATGAGACAAAATAGTGTCTTTGCACAAGGCCTTGACAAAATCTTATTTGTAGTCTTGGCACGAGG
Organism: Viscum album; assembly: GCA_963277665.1. Classification (NCBI taxonomy): domain Eukaryota; kingdom Viridiplantae; phylum Streptophyta; class Magnoliopsida; order Santalales; family Viscaceae; genus Viscum; species Viscum album. Next base: position 1,423,726,463 of record OY728120.1, read on the forward strand.
CCTTGGCTATGTGGTTATGATAGTCTGGCATTATGCATTCCATCATTATGAAAGTGGTTATTGATATTGAATGTGATTATTAGTTTAGTAGAATATCCATGAGAATAAGTAAATGGCATTATTTCATTTTATTTTTTCCATACTATGTTGAAGTTGAAGTTTAAAAGGATTTTGTTTTAGTTATACATTGCCTTAAGTGTTTATGCTTTTCTATTAAAGCTTTTGCAATATTTTTATCCTTACTGAGCATTTGAGCTCACCCCTTTCAATGTTTTATTTTTCCCAGGATTGTGAAGAAGTAAATTATGAATGACCTACAGGGATAGTATGAGTGTGGACTATGAAGACTATGTTGTTGTAGTTTTAATTTTATGATGTAATGTAAACTTTATTAATGTATCTAGTTATTCAAAGGCTAATAAAATAATAGGTCTTTCGAGACTTGATCTTTATTGTGATCATTCAAATGTTATGTAATAATGCACTGACTCTGGGTAACTGGGGTCGAGGCATTACAGTTGGTATTATAGGAAGTTTAGTACAAACCTTGGAAGCTAGATTTAGATAAACTCTGATTAGAGCACGTAGAACTAAGATGAACTTTGAGGATTAGTATAGAATAACTTCCTAGAATTTTAGTATTGTAGAGATTTTGTGAGTTTTCCGAGAAATAAATCCTTGTTTGGATACGAGCAGGTAGAGGCGGCTCTGGTACAGATATACCTAGGGGTAAAACCTGGAAACACCGATTTGATCTAGACTCGAACGGGAACTGGTGCACGACAATGGGCCTTGCTGCACTCTAGGTTACGACACTCCCGGGGGATATGCTTAGGATAATTTACATTTTCTTTACAAACCGATTTGAAGTATTATATATATAAGATGAGAGTAAATGACCTTGGTTAATCCTAATGTGTTTCAAATTGAGAATATGGTGACATGTTAATATCTAAATGATTTTTTGACTACTGTTACTCACACAATGCTTTCTAGTTTTAGTCAATGGATGGATTCCAAGGAAGTCATTGTGACTTTGAGAATGATGTACAAGGTGGGAATGGTGGCGGCAATGAGCAACAAAATGGAATGTTGATAGGCATAAAAGATATCGTCTTTGTGCCAAATCAATTTTTCAAAAATATGATCAACAATATATATATTAACCAATTCCCAGACTCAACAAAGAAGAGAAAGGTGATGAATGATAAGAGATACAGTAGTGGAGAACATGGAGAAAGAAATCCTCAATTTCCATCATGTAGGAAATGTGGAAGGAGACACCCAGGAAAGTGTCTCAATGGGACAAAGAAATGCTTTATGTGCGGGAAGGAAGGAAATAAAGTGAAGAATTGCCAAAGAAAAATGAAGAGTACTATGGAAGAAGATAAAAATGGTCCCAAGAATCCATTTACAGTCATTTGCCGTAAATGTAGGGGACCTGGCCATTACCCGAGTGAATGCCCTATTCTATAGGATATTTTCTTGGTCAAAGAAGAAACTATGTGGAAATAAATGATTGGAGAAATGTTTAAAAATTATTAGTGCTCCTTGTTGATGGGTTTACTTTGGAATAATTTTCTCTTGTATTTTTATCCCTCCAGTTTTCCATGTGAGAATGATATTTGAGGAAGAATTATCTTTTCTCTTTAGGATATAGTTATAAATAACCATTTGGTTTTATATGATCATTGGGTTTGAGGCAATTATAAGTTATCATAATTTGGGATGAAAATGCAAGGTATGAGATAAGATTTGTGTTTAAATTATGTTATGGTTATTTTGAGGAAGTTATCTCATTTTTGTAATGTTATAAAATATAGTTTTTGAAAAAGGACAACACGCAGACCGTGTGACAACCCGTCGTGTTGGACAAAGCTGTGGGAATTGAACCCACAACCAAAGTGCGATTGGGATTTATCACCTACCACTGGACTACGTGAAGTCCCTGGTTAGTGTGACTATTATTTTTATTTAAATGATTTTATTTATCAATAATAATTTGATTTGGGATCTTATGTCTTTTCAAATGAATACCCTTAGTATAGGAAAATGATTTGGTGATTAAGTGATAGATGTTATCTTGGAAGTTATTCTCTTTGTTGTGAACACTATATTCCCAAGTAAAATAGAATATTATGGGATTTAATTTTAGGAGTAATGGTGGATTTTTATCTATGTTTTTATTGTGGATTTATAGTGATTTGGGTTGTTTATGGAAATGATTAGGTTAATTAATTTTAAGTTTGTGACTTTAAGAGTAATTAATGTTATTTGGAGATACAATTTAACATGGAAGACTAAATTGTTATAAGTTTTGAGTTTAAATATTAGTTTGGATTATATAGAAGGATTTTAAGGACAATTGATTATTTAATGATATTTATTTAACTTTGGGGTATTGATGGTTTAATTTTAGAAATTAAGATTAGTGTTTTTTTTTCTCTAATGGAATATCCATTTGGGGGGTCATCAGATATTATACTAACCATTTTGGTTTTGATTAATCTCTAAAGACAAGGTAAATATATAGTTTATCCTACATGGATCATGTATTTCTATAGAAGTTTATTCTAGCTCTTCCATTGTGACCAAGTCTTCTTGAATACTCATTGTTAAAAAAAAATGAGTTAGTGGTAAAAAGTTATTAAAGAATGAAACTCTACTTAAAAAGTAAGTATATCTCTTTATGTTCTTAGTCAATATCATAAATGAATTCCTCGTCCTTATGTAATGTAACTTAAAACAAAAAAATGTTGTCCGTTTACTTTTCCTACTGGGAAACTAAGGACCGTTTGTCCCAACACAAGTTTTTGATTTTCTTATTGTTAAATTTCTCCTGATCATGTTTTCTATCCCTCTCCATTAGAACTGAACACTTAGTTTATCATCCATATCCATGTTTTCCTACATGGAATCCTAGTATGGGTTATCTTGGGTGACCTTTATACCTCTCTTCCTTTCTTTTAAAGTGATAGTTTTATTGACTCTTTTTCCGATGTGAGACTTTCCATTATATTATCAAGCCCAATTTTAAAAAAATTGTGAGGACGCAATTTATTAAAGGAGGGGAGAATGTAACTCCCCAAGCTTCTACGGTACGCTTCCCTTTGAATAATGCAATGGCGTGCATTGTACGCAATTTCGAGATTCTAACACACTACAACCAATCAAACTAGCCATTATGAATAGTGACACCTACTTTTTGAAATTTTATAAATTATATCTCTCAAAATGGAATTCATTTTTGGATTTGGAATATTGAAATTATCCTAGGGTGAAATTTTGGCACTTTTCAAATAACTTTCATATTTTGATGAATAGTGAAAATTACTAAATTTTAATTAAAAACAACTTTTTTAATCGAAATAATTAATATTGATAAATTATGAATTTGAGTGGTTTTAAAGTATATTTAGAATATATTTTTAACATTTAATTCATTGTTTTTCATTGGACATAATTTCACAATTAAACCAGACATAAACAAGTGCCAATCTTTTGATAGTTATTATCTCTTAAAAACACGCTTTTTGTTTTAACAACGGGAATTAATTTTAAATTAATTTCTGCCACTTACGTGTTTTGAATTTGGAAAAATGGATTCCATGTTTGGAATCAGGATGTTCAAATTGTGTAAATAGGTAACTTTTATTTTTAGACATTTTGAATAATTACTTCGGTAAATATTTTATTTACCATGGTTAAAGGGTAAATCCATTGAATAAGGGTTAAAAAATAATATTATAATAATAAAAAATTACCCTAAAACGTGTCCTAACCTTATTGGTTGATACATGTCCGACCATGGAGATCTTTGGGTCGATTTTGGGACCCCATGGAGCCACTTGTAAGTGATAGGGACACTTTATTTTAATTAAGTTAAAATGAATACAAAAATGACACATGCATATATCTTTTAGAAAAACAATTGTTACATAGGGTTATATATGTTGGATGTTCGACTATAAATATTCATTAGAAATATAAAAATATTTCATACATAATGATATTTTATTTATAATTTTTAGACATTATATAATATAATTTATTTATGACACAATGGTGATGTAGTAATTACCAAATTAATGAAAAATTAGAATAATTGATATTATAAATACCCAAATAAATGTAATTTGAGACTTTTTATAAATAAAAATAATTTTCTAGGATAATATAACATTTTAGGATTTATTTAATTAAATTTTTTCGAAGTAATCATTCTGTTATGATTTTTAAAAAAATCAATTATTGAATAGTGTCAAAATTGACATAAAAGTGTTTTTAAAACATATATTATATTATTAATTGATATTAAATTACTAAAAATCTAATGTTTGGACAAGAGACTTAAATCATGATATTTTTATCATTAATGGAACACTTGGGGGTCTATTTTATGTATATAGTAAGTTTATTAACCATATAATATAAAAATACAAAGAGACATTGTAAAAGTGAAACTAATTAACTAAGAGTTAATACTTAAAGATAAGGTTAATATAGTAACCCAAACCAGTCTAAATCCTATTTATTGAGTGGTTTTCGACCTATCCACACCTTAAACTTTAAATAATTCACTTTGGAGCCATTAGAAACCGAATATGAATTTATTATAAAATAATATTTCTAGCTTTTCCAAAGGTGCCCCTCACCCCTCTTATAAAAGGGCACTCCCACTTATAATTAATTGACACCTTCAAAGCCTTTTGGTTCGGACAAACCCTGACCAAATACTCTCTCAACTTCCCTCAATACAACCTATAGGCCTTAGTTTTATCAGAAATCCAACCTAAGGATCCCTTTTGATCAAATCAAAAAGAAGAACCCGAAGAAGAGGTAATAATTTCACCACTCTTTTTCAAGTTCCTTTCTTCTTCCACTTATTCTTTCTTTGTTATTTCTATTATAATAACTCCAGTATCTTCTACATACTGTTATTTTATTATAAATATGGTACAATCATATTCTGTATTCTATCCATCCTTTGAATAGCATGTCACCATACGTGCGTACGTACGACATACCATCTCCACGTCGTGGTGTAATTGTCATTCAATAAATTATTATTTGGATAGGAATAATAATGATGTGTAATTCATGTAAATAATTAATATAACATGATAATTATTCTGTCTATATGGTATACCATGCTATTATATATTATTTTAACATCAAAAGAATGATATTGTTGCTCGTGCGTACGTACAGACTACCGTCTCCACGAACGCGATGAGATTCATTATCCATCGTATCCATTCAAGTATAATTCTCATTTTATGATTAAAAATAATGTTTAAGGACTTTATGTAATTCTGGATATGAACAAGATACAGCCTATCCATAACAAACATGACTTACATAACAAAGAATATAAAGGAAAACGAGTAAGTTAACACCCGAAATGACAATAATACTAAGATATTATTAACAAATCAATGTTAAAAGATCATATATGATATCATATTAATGTAAATGATTATTGTATAATTCAATAACAATTATTTAACCATTATATAGGAGGTTAACCTACCATTGACCAAGGAAAAAGTACAAAGTAAGGGGTTTCTTATCTCACTTTTAATTCTGTGAGATTTCCATTGTTCACCACTTATTTATTACATGTGGTGTGTGTACTATCGATGATTGTATTCATTGTGTAATATACTTTAAATTTATGGGTATTTACATCATCATTTTATGATCCTTATTTCATGGGTGCATGTTTCATAAGTTACCAAATCGATAAGGGAATTTGAAATTTCAATTTCCACTCATTTGGCTTTACGCATATTTCATTGATTATTTTACTCCAAGATTATGTGTGGAATCACTATTCATTTGATTATGTCATAATTTCCACTCCCCTTTCTGTGGATATACTTTTTATACACATAATCACTCTATTTATAAATCCTCAAGTCATCGGTATGAACTTGATAAGAGTAATTTTTACTCAATCTCGATTTGTTGAGATAAACATCCAATTCATTGGTGTTGTTTTTAAAAGAATATGTGTGAATGTGTTTTTATTGTTTTACACTGAATATCCAATCATATTTAGTGTATTTATATTTTTCACACCTAATTATGTCTTTGATTTATCCTTAACCTAAGGATACGACCTTTATGAGAGATTTCATCTCAATTTACATTCCATTGAGACTTATTTGTTGTTATACACCAAATCACTTTTATGTGGTGTATATAATGTACTTTGACATAGTATATCATGAATCCCTTTATTCTCATGATATTACAAAGTTTTTATTACCTCAATTATTTGTATTCAAGTGTATCTCTTTTGGTTATAAACTCTAACTAAAATACCATTTTTAAATGTTTTAAAGACTTTCTCTTCTAAATCTTGCTCATTAATGTCCATGTTTTAAAAATGGTTTTAAGGATTTATTTATATGGACATTAAAGTTTTAAAATTAAAACTCCTTTTAAAAGATTCAAAGTGGTATGGGACACTTTGATTCAAAAATCTATTTTTAAATGGCTTCTTGACAAATAGTGTGACTTTTAAATGATTTCAAGAAAAAGGGGGATATTTCTCTCAAATAGTTTTGATGATTGTTCTTGATTAAGGTTAATATGATACAATACAATCTCCCATATTGTATCGAATGAGTTATCTTTGACTGTGGATGTGCTATTTTTATACCATTCATGGTTTGTGGATAAGTATTGACATTTCATATGCTAGTTTTAATATGAATGTTTATGTTATGTTTCAAACTTTTCATATGAGGAATGCATTGGACTTAGTAAGTGACGGGTGGAGCCCGCTATAGCTCCTCGATGCATCGGTTGGTCTCATGAGACAAACTAGTGTCTTGGCACAAGGCCTTGACAAAATCTTATTTGTAGTCTTGGCACGAGGCCTTGGATATGTGGTTATGATAGTCTGGCATTATATATTCCATCATTATGAAAGTGGTTATTGATATTTCATGTGATTATTCATTTAGTAGAATATCCATGAGAATAAGTAAATGGAATTATTTCATTTTATTTTTGCCATACTATGTTGAAGTTTAATTTTAAAAGGATTTTGGTTTAGTTATAAATTACCTTAAGTGTTCATGCTTATCTATTAAAGCTTCTGCTATATTGTTATCCTTATTGAGCATTTGAGCTCACCCCTTTCAATGTTTTATTTTTCCCAGAATTGTGAAGAAGTAAATTATGAATGACCTGCAGGGATAGTATGAGTGTGGACTATGGAGACTATGTTGTTTTAGTTTTTATTTTATGATGTAATTTAAACTTTATTAATGTATCTAGTTATTCCAAGGCTTCTAAACTAATCGGTCTTTCGAGACTTGATCTTTCTTGTGATCATGCCAATGTTATGTAATAATGCACTGACTCAGGGTAACTGGGGTCGGGGCGTTACAATTTTACTGTTATGGGTTTCACTTATATGGACCCATTTTGGTTATAAGGGACCCTTGTAGGTCACATTTATTCTTTACATGATGGAACACTTATAGTTAACCTTTATGTTTATGTGATTTAGTGATTAACCCCATGGGAGTATGTCATACTAATGAGACAATTATTTTAAATAGAATCCTACTTGATCGGTCCCCTTTTCTTGATAAAATACTTGTTATCTACTTTTGGGCCTTACTATTATTAGGCATCAATTAATTAAAATTCCAATTTCAACCTAAAGAGTGTTTTCCTCTATAGTTTGTAATTTAAATTTTGTTTAACCGATCCCAATTGTGATGAATTATTACTAAATTTTTAAAATGGATAAAAGGAAATTATGAGATAGTTTACCTAATGATGCAAAGAGACAGCTAGATAAAGTGATAAGTATATTTTACCCTTATAACTGGTACTTGATATCCATGATATATGAACTATTTTAATAATTGGTTAAATGCCTTAAAATGAAAATGTTAAGAGGTTTTTTAGGTTAGACCCTCATGTAGTGGACAATTTCAACCATTTACTTGATAGTTTCCTTGAATAAGAATGTGAATGTTTTCATGGAACTCTGATGACTTCTTCCTGGGTTGTGTTGGACCTAGAGGTTAGGTGGTATATCCTAGTGACCTTTTTAGGTGTTAAATTGTTTAAAGTTCAATGCATTGTGATAGTAAGGGGCTTTCCTGATTATGGTAGTGCCCTCTAACCATAAATAATTGTTGAGTGATTACAAAGAGTTTAAGTCATGAGGTTCCATTTGTAGAAAGTAGTTTTATTAGTGGTAAAATGACACCCTTGGTTTTATGGGTGGTCATTCGATAATATGAGCCTTGTTATGGGTGTGGGAATTGCATAATGATCTATTTTAGTGAGTTAGACATTCCTTAGGCATGTTCAACAACCTTGATGATCATGTGATCTTTTATCCTTAGTGGATAAATGACTTGAAATGTCATTATCCTATTACAGTCACAAGGGATGATGCGACCTTGAAACATATAGTCCCGTTGAGACATAAATTAAATGAGATAGTATCACCCATTATGATATTTGGAGATCATTGTAGCACACATTGATACATGTGGTGCCAGTTGAGTTTAGAAAGTAATGCATTAAATCATTTTCAGTTGAGTGACATGGTTTCATAATACTTTAAATCATATAATTTCATGATTTCCTAGAATTATTCATGATTAAAAATAGGCTTCATTCATAGTTCATCTTTTGAGTAGAGTGACATTGGAATTGAGAGCTCTTTGGGATATTTGTAGCTTTGTGTTGGTAACTGGGTGATGAGTTTCCTAGTGATTCATTATGACATTGTAAAAAGGATCGGGTGCAATAACATTACTAGTCAATTTTAGTTTTCATAATTTACACCTAATGTTATGACATGAATTTTTGTAACATGAAGGAGTTTGATGCATACATATAAGAATTATCTTGATCTAGAACTCTTATAAACAACTATTTTATCTCTCTTATTGTGTTAGCACTTGGTATAAGCATGTTGGAAACATCTAGGAACTACGTGCAGTGATGATAGAACAAGTTCTATGGAATAGGTTTCCATTTTAGAAATGAAATTCATAGAAAACTACTAAGGTATGGAGAATCATGTCGATCGTTAAGAGTATATCCTTCTAGGTAGTGGGAAGGTGACTGTAAGGGACCATTTGGAAATGGTTAGAACAGATCTTGAAGCTAGTAAGCTAATGAGTTTGATCTTTCAAGTCTCAAACATGATGATGAGTTTTTATGACTCATATATAAGTTTTGAATGAGTTTGGATATTAGATTTAGGCTTAGTTCATGTACTCAAATCAAGAAATATGAAGGGTCAGTAGCATGTTTGTACTTGCAAGGTAGTATAGTGGCTAAGTGGTTGGTTGAGTACCCTACCGTTGATGAATGCATAGGGTGGGTGGACATTTGATAATTGTGTCACTTGATGATTCCTATTTTAATAGAATTTTCAAGGGAGATCCTACCATAGTGAGATTGATGTGATAAGTAGCACAGTAAACTTGACCCAACTAATGAATGAATCATGGGAGCGTTAGTCAGGATTTGAATCAGGTGGTACCGGGTTGTACACTTGCTGCTTATGAAAAAATTGGACCATTCCTTTTTGTACATGGTACCATTTAAATGATTAATTGGTGAATGGAAATGTTTGATTTAAGGATTGATAGTTTCAATTTGACACTTGCAGGTATGGTGATTGGGGGAATTGAGTAAATTGAAGGTAGTGCCCATGATACGGAATATCATGGAAATTATTTGGGTACCATAAGATGGTTGACACTTGTTTGGACCTGGAAAAGTATGGTCGAGGGACATGATGTTAAGAGTAGGATAAGGCTACGGTATCCTAGTTTATGTGAGTGTGGCTTGGGGAGAGAGACACACACCTATCTATAAAGTTTTAGTGTATTACTTTTAAGATATGATCATGCCAAATATTTTGACACCATTTGGGTACACTAGGAGAGAATCATCTATATGCCTCACCACTTATCTAAATTCCTTTTTGTGTTAGTATGGAAAGGACTCATTGGGCCTATGGTGGCAGAGCTATTTTAAGCAAGCCAGATGGTGCATAGTACACCATTGGCCATTTGAGGATTACAAACCTCTTTATGTTTTAAAAATCATATAACATCATGGAAAATATTATCTAGAAGTAGGAATGGGTGGTGGATGATGTTTACATTGGTTCTCTAGATGAGAGGGTTCTTATCCACAACAGTGATATGTATGGGGCATGGGTATTGGTTATAAAAAATCATTTCATTTGGCCGACGACATGGAAGATCCTAAGGTGGGGATTGAGAAATTCGATTCCAATGGAAAATCTTCCTAAGACAAGGGTCGTGGAGTCTTGAGACAAGTCATTGGAAGATCATTTTTACACCCATATTCTATTAAAAAAATTATCAATGTACTATGGTAATCCTTGTTAGATTCTAGATATGGGTTCAATTATAGATTTGGGTGACATATAGATCTAGGCATTAAGTATAGAGTTGATTAATATGATCCATGGATGATTGATTGGGAATGTGATGGTTATTTTACTATAGAAAACTGATGATATGATAAAGATATGGTTAAACCAAGATACATCACCGAAAGTAAGGTACATACTTCAGTGAGCATGCTCAAAATGATCATGTTACTCCTTGGGATAAGGATTTTAATTTTTATTTTAATTGATACATCAATAGTTAAGGCTAGGGGTTCTTAGAATTAGTCAACCTAAGGTGGTTCAAATTGAGTTTTCTAAAATAACCATATGTGGCTAGTGAGTATAAACTTTTACCATGCCGTTGGGGTGAGATGGGTATAGTTTAAAGGTCATCTATGGCTTTCAATGAAAGGCTGGCATGACTAGTTTGATCTTAGAAAATATGAGTTCGGCTATTATGATAAAATCAAGGGCCAAGGTTAGTGTCCTAATGTTGAATATAGAAAATGTTATATGAGTTTTTTTAGGATACCTGGGATGTTTTACCTTGGCCAATTCTGATGGTGGTAATACCATGGTTCATAATTTTCTGTTTAAGATTAGAACTTAGGGTGGGGAGATCTATAGGTTGGACAATGAAAGATATGATTATGTTGTTGTGCCTTGGGATATATGGTCTCAAGTAAGAGCCTTATTGATTTTTCATAATGGTTTCAAGCATTGGATCAAGTTTTAATGGATTAAGTACCGTGTATTTAAAGTAGTGGTTTTATGTGTGTTGGGCATTTAGAAATGAAACATGACTGTTTGAGCAATATTTTCTTAACTCGAGTAGGTTGAGTGTTGTTTTCATTATTTCCACAATTATTCTTAGAGAAAATAATTTCTAATGTGGGGATATTGTAACATCCTATGTTTTGGATGAGTGGGAATTTTATAGGGATTTTTTGTTTTTAGTTTGGTTTGTGGGAAAAATCTTAAATTGAGCCTAGAAATGAAAACATGAGAATTGGAATGATTAAATGTAATTTTATAGATGGATTTTAAGGACTAAGAGTGTTATTGGGTGTTAATATGATTTTCTAGGGGTTTTGGGATCTAAAAACCCAGTTTCTTGAGAAACAGATAGAGGCGCACGGTTGACACATGGTTAGTACTAACCGTGCGGCCAAATCCATGTGATATTTTTTCTAATGGGATATGGTTTTTTCAATCCATGAAACCCCATAATGGAAACTATGTGTCTTGGTGTATTAAACTAAAGGGTTTTACATAGTTTTTCAAACCATGCTCCCAAGGCCATAGGGATGTGCGAGAGGTTTACAATAAACTCAGAGGTGGGCACACGGGCTGCGCATGGTGAGGAAAATTGTTTGCCTATCTTAAATGTTTAGTGGAACTTAAACAGTGACACCACATAGTTATAACATGTTTAAAAAAACTGTGGGGGTAAAACCATGAAACTCAATAAAATGGGAAAATGACTATTTCTCCCCTCCTCCCATAAATGGATTTTTACCACTTTTCTCCTTCATTTCACCCAGGAGGTCCCTTGTGTCTGCACCCCTTCCTCATCCTCTTATCATGGCGGTTATCCCACATTATTGGTTTGATTTGATAACTATTTTATGTGTTGGAAGCCTCTCCACAAGTCTACAACACCTTATAGTTATTTTCTTCTTTTACCTTATTGTATTAGATGATAAATCCATGTGTTCTCTTTTAACCTATTTTTAGGGTGTTTTTATACTCTTTTTTTTAATCATTCTCAGCTAAATCAGATCCTAATAATGGTTGAGTGTTTCTTACTATGTATGAGGTAGTCGATCAATGGATTTTCCGTTAAAGTTTAATCAATTTAGAAAATGCACCGTTGTGCTGCATGGTGGACCTTCCGTGCATTGCCCATAAAATGTTAAATGTATCTAATTAAATATTTTAAAAAATTATTTTGTAATTTTAAGTGATTTATATACCTTGTAGAAAGTTTTTAACATCAACCCAAGCCACCCATTGGGAAGTTTAGTTGAATTTTTTAGAAATGTTACCATTTTATAAGACTAAAATACAACTAAGGCATGTTTTTCTTTTTTGATAATTATGGAGAATCAATTGTTTTTGTTAATTTTTAAATGAGTTACTTATATGAAATTAAAGGAAGTGGTGTGATCACCATTCATCTATTTTTTTATATAATAAAACCACCCATTGGGTGTGCTATCTTCATCCGCTGGAAATGTGATGTTGTTAAATTAATTTAAAAGAAGACATGTGATATCTTTCTAGGCCTCCTAAGTCTAGGTTATGTGACGGAACCACCTTATGAGGTGAGTTAAATCACTTTAGAAATTTAATGGCATGGACACTAACATGACCTTTAAATTGATTTAGTCTAATTTTATTATAGTGATTATTTGCATGGCATCGCTTACATTGTGATTGATGTGTATGGAGACCTGGGCATGACATCCCATATATTATGATCAATGGTTTTGAAACTATGGGAATGGAATACCTTATATTGTATTAAATGGGTTTGGTATCATGGTAATAGAGTCCCATATATTATGATTTATGGGTATGAAACCCCAGCCATGACACCCCTTATTCGATAAATAATTCCTTTATGTGGATGCATTGGTACTAAACCTTAGATCATATCCAGTTCATGTATATATTTTTATTTTATTATTATCTTATATATTTATATATATACATGATGAAATGTGTGTAGAGAAATTACATCTTAGGATGAATTAAGTACAATCAACCAGGTGTCTTCAAGGAATCTAAGCTTAACATGTCTATATTTATTATTTACTACTTTACTTTGATATACACTCACATGGATTTTTTATATATTCATGGACTGGAATTGTGTAGAAACCATTGGTGGTGTCCTAATTAGTATATCTCACACCCTTTTTTGGACACAGTTTGGTACTTGAATAAACCTCAAGTTTTCAGGATCAAGATAATGGATTATGATATACTGTTTCATTATGGACTTGGTCTGCACATGGGAGATTAAGATTAGTGATTGAGCATGTACTGGGGGTGCCTTCTAGTGTTGTGTCTTTTATTTATTTATTTATTTTACATATTATTCCAATTATATATTTCTACATATTATATAGGTTGAGTATATGTTTTTATGTTATAGAATGTACATGCATGGATGTCTATTTGTATTTGTCTAGGTTATCACTTTATTATATATATATGATACTTTTTATTTTATTTTCTACTTACTTTATTTTATTTGTTCTATCTATATTTTAATATACCAATCCATTCTGTATAGTCTCCCCATGACACCACCTTTATACCCTCACTTCTAGTCGATAACCTCCAGTGTACATGGAGGGGATCTTAAGGACCAATAGAAAACCGAATTGGGGCACCATTCTAAGTGGATATTGGTTCAGGACACCATAGATGTAGGGGTAAGGTGAATATGTTATACCTACACATGGATATGGGTACATGTGGTTTTTTTTATTTTATTTATTTTGGTATATTTGATGTACCATCCTTTTGAACAATGTGCTTTGTACTCTATTTCTTGTACTATTTCTTTTATCCTATTTATTTTGGTTGGGTATGAATTTGACTATAGATTATTTACTATGTGATATGATTGTTTTTCTATATGATTGGTTTGGTTGACAGACTATTTTTAAATTGTTTGTTTTAGGGAATTAGACTCTATTGTAAAGAGTGTTCATGTAGGATTCCCATATGGACTTCCCGTGTTTATTTATTCACAAAGAAAAGTTGTTCCCTTTGGTTGTATTATAATTACCTACTTCTTGTCTCCAACACTAGAGGATATAGAACAACTCTTTGTCCTTGTCTCAAACCTGACTGGGTTCCCAAATTGGGGTAGCCTAGGTTGGTTTGTGACAATGATGTAAGCTATAATCAACAAAAAAATCTATATCTATAGGCGAGTAACATTTTTTATATCTTTTTATCATGCACTTTTAAATATTTTACTCCCACTAGAGATGATGACATTATATATCACATCTATTTAGTGATCCTAGATCCATATTTCACTAAGTAAAGAGTTCTCTATGAAGTTTCTCCCGCCACTTTGTTTTTTCATGTTGGGAATTATGATAATCATAATTATAATGACTCTTGGATTGTTGATCAGATTAAATCTATCCACATCCATCATATGGAAGATTCAACTCTATTACTTCTATAAACTAATCCTATTAGGGTCTCCGGATTTGTGTAACCCAAGAAAAACACCCAGCATAGGTTCCTAATAATATTAGGATAACCCATTACTTACTTTTCTTACATAAGATAATCTATGGGCCCCCAATTATGGAAAGACCTTCCCAATTATATGATTTAGGTATTAAAAAGTGTTTATTTGGGAGGAATACCACACATAGTATTTGAGGGGTTTAATTTAAATGTATCACTAGTTTATTATAAATAATATTTATATTAAACCCATTACATCACATGTAATCCTTATTATCTTTTGTTTTATTCCTTTGTGTACGCATGATTTTAACAATTTGGTTTTTGGAATCCCTATTCCAGCCCCCAAATTAATTTGTTCACACCACATTAATGTGTAACTCTATACACAACCCACAAGTTTGTGTTACTAACCAAAAAATTGAAGTTAAACTTATCTATACATATCCAAATTCATCTCATGCATAAGGTATATGAATTATTAATGGAAATGATTATAATTATCTGATATTGAAAAACTCTATAAGAGTAATCTTAGAGAAATAAATATCCACCCACTCTTTTCTAGAACAATATACAAGACTCTAGGATATTTATTAGTCTAACCCCATGTTTCTCTCTCTAGGGAGACTTTAATCTATGAATAATTTAACTCATGAAATATCTAAAACATTATATAAAAAAACTACATTCAAAATATTTTTTCAAGTTGATAACATTTATAACAAACCAAGGTTAAGGTAGATTAAAACTAAATGTTATGATTTTATACCCAACATGTAATACAAAGAACTATTTACTAGAATCAATTTATCTCATAGATAAAGAATACCCAATATTCAATTTCTATAAACACTACATAAACATGAATATAATGTAATTACCGAATAAATAAACACTTCATTTATTTTCTAAAGCATGAGATATATAAATGAAATTTTCATATTTTATTTTGGCCTGAAAAATACTATTTGACATGACCTAACACTTATAATTTATAAAATATTTATAATCTATATTTAAATTTATCAAAATATAAATTTATAACATTTTTTAGTATATCATATTTTATGATTGATAATATTGTTATCAATAAAAAAATATTGCTGATATAGGAGTGAAACAACCCATGAACAAATCATATTTTATGATATAACTTTTAATCATATTCTATAATTAATATCATCAAATAAAAATGGCTCTATCGTAATGCTCCTATAATATTTTATAATAGATGAAATATTATATTTACACTATGATACTTTTTTTATAGAAACCCTAGTTTGAGCCTTATTTTATAATATCATATATTCTGTGATATAAGGTAGTTCAAATCCTCAGATTTTCAATATATTGTACCTAATGATATAATCTATTTGTTTGATATGACTAAACAAAATAGATGAAATATATTTTATATTATTTTATGAAAAAAACAAAATTCTATTTGATATTAAATTCCTTAAAAAACTAATAAGTTTACACATTGATTCCTTGAAGAATAAGGCTTTGATATGTGAGTTTATGGGGATTATCTAATTATCACAGGCAGTGAAACAAAAACCATATAAACCCAATATTTCTTCATAGAATAAATGTGTATAATAATATTATGAACATGACATTCCATACCTTCATTTACATAAAATACATCTTCTTTATTGTATGAAGCTTATACGTTGAGGATCAGTAAAGAAGAAAATAAAGGATTCCTTTATCTAAGGGGATTATATCAGCCTTTGGATCTTCAATCTTATCATGATGATCCAAAATCATATATGGGGTGATGAAACATTCACTAAGTTATAAATTATGTTATAAAAAACTATATTTTTGAAATTATTTCATGTATTGAGTGGTATCCAATAGAGAAGGATCATATCCTTTTATAATCACTCTTCATTAAATAAATGGTGATCAAGCATCGACTACCATCTCATGGAACTTGATAATTTCATCTTGTTGGAGAACTTCATTCATTAAATATTTCAATGAATGTTTTTTAGTATCCCAAGACATAATGATTCATTCTTAATGAATCATAACTGAATAAACCATGTGGGGAGGGATGTAGAAGATGAATTCACTCACATCCCAAAATAACCTATATTGTATTTCCATTAATTACATATGATAGTGAATAAATGAGGATCCATATTACCTATACTATATATATAATATAATGCATGATATGAATCTCATGAATATTATACAATATGACTCTAGGTATTCATAAAATATATCTCAACCCCTTTTATTCCATATTTATTAAGATTCATATTTAAACTTCTCCCTGTATACACAAGGGTCAATTACTTTTCCAAATATCAAGTTCT
This sequence comes from Viscum album, assembly GCA_963277665.1. NCBI lineage: Eukaryota > Viridiplantae > Streptophyta > Magnoliopsida > Santalales > Viscaceae > Viscum > Viscum album. The sequence continues at coordinate 1,423,743,443 of OY728120.1, forward strand.
GCACTAATGTCTATATATGTAAAATTAATACACCTAGTTACATTGCATCAAATTCATTTAAAAACTCTAGTGAATTATTATCTATTTCTCATAATAATCTTGGAGGTCCACCTACCAAACTAATTCAATGTTGGGTTACCCATGAAGGGATTTCTCTAACACATAGAATTATATTCATGTTTAAAAATAATTCTTATGTTTTTTAAAGTCTAGTAAGTTTCTTAAATGAATCTTCTCCTTTAAAAATATTTATTTCAAAGTTAATTTTGACAATGATGATTCTTTTTATCTATATTAAAATCTTTTATCAAATGATTATCATTATTTACACACATATAATAAGTACTTTTGTTAAATTTTATCCTACTAAAAAAATTGTACCTTTTAAATTTCCATCATATCTATTAGAGGGTCAAAATATATATTTCACTAAGAAATGTTTCCACTTTAGTTTTGATCTCACCACATAGTTGTTTAGGTAGTCTATATTTCCAATCATATCATATATGACTCTTGAATAGTTGAGAGGAAAACCCTTTTTGAAATCCATCATATTGATAAAATCACAAATATATTCCTTTAGTATTCTTATTAAGGGTTTCCTAGATAAGTGTAATCCAAATATTATAGTTATAGTTGGTTAAGTAACCCTTATGGTTAGCCCTGTCCTCCTTGATTTACCTAAGATAATATATGAGATCCCAACTTTAGCATGAGACTACATAGAAGGATGATCATTTTCTTGACATATGTTTTAATTAAAAGGAATATTACACTTAGTATATTTAAAGGGGATTTAATTTAACCATATTGTATTATGTTATTACCCTTATATATGCTTGATTCTATTTATATGGTTTTTAATATTATTCATTCCACCAAATCAATATGTTTAAACCATATTGATGTGTAACTCTTACACAATTCATAGATTGTGTTACTAACCCAAATTTGTAGCTAATTAAATTCATACAAACCCAAAATTCATAAAATACATAAGGTACCTGGAACCCTTTCATTAAAAGTATTAGAATTATATGAAATAAAAAATCCCCAAAAGAATAATCTTGAAGCCATAAAAAATCAACCACACTTTTCTAGAGAAGTAATAATCATCCAAGCTAGTGAGTAGTCTTACCCAAATTCCCTCTACCGTGGGATAAATTACTCAAGTGAGATATCAATCCCATCATAATTATAACACATAATATATATTTCAGAATTAACTACTTAATTCAATATCATAATTTAATATAATACAAAGTTATGTTAAATGAATACTAAATCATTTATTATACCCAACATGTGGCTCCTCAGATGCATTACTTTTGAAATTCATTATGGAAAGTCCATAATTAAATAAATATAAACTTTTTATATTTATTTCATATATGAATTATTGGATATTATTCATTATATGAAATTTAATTTAAATATATGTCATTAAATGAAATATAAACATTTTATATTCCTGATATATTATGTAAACAATTTATATAATTTAAATATAATATATTTAATATTTATTTAAACCTTTATTAAATCAATGATCAAAACTACTTTTGATATGGTTTAAATTATTTCCTCAAATAAGGTATTTTTAATTTGAACAATTCAAATTAATAATTATGAAAAATTCATGATTTTAAATATAAAAACATTTACATCAAGGATTATTTTATTATTTAAAAACCCTTTATAAATTAAACTTATTATTTTGATATAAATAATTTATATCCAAATTATAATTCATTCCATATAAGTTAAAAAATGAATATTAATATTTATACTTTATAATATAGAATACATATTTAATAATTTTTTCTTAAATAAATAAATAAATAAATAATTATAAACAATTAATAATTAATTAATTTATAGGAACCTTTAAAAATTAAATAAATATACTAAAATACCATTTTCAATTATTTATAAATAATTTATAAACCATTAAGTCAACTCATAATTGAAATAAAAAAATATTTTTTTCTCTATAACGTATTTACTGATATAAGCATATTTTATTTAGCAATATATAGGCCATGATTTGAAAAAAATCAAAGCTATCAATCATATTTTATAATTGACAATTCCAGGCCTAACAATTGCATCTTTTGATAATCCTTTAGTAGGATTACCTTAGTGTTCCTTTCTGTTAAGATTTATGATATAGTTCCCATTTACAATTAAAACCTTTCATTCCGAAGATGTCACAACTTAAGATATCCATTATATCATATTTATGGTATGATGATCTATTTTACAAACATGTAATAACACTATCATCCCTTACGATACCCTGATTTTGTAAGCTACGCCAAACAAAAACTAATAGATTTGTTTTATGTAATTGTCTATGATACTAGATATTTTACACTATGAACCCTATTCAAATTATGTTATCACATAATGTAATATAATCCATAAAAATATTATCTGATGATAGATATTAAGATAACCATTTTATTCAATGAAAAACTATATTTTTGATTTCAATAGAAAATACCACATGCAATATGATTTCCTATTTCCTCATTTTTAAAATGGTTTCCATAATTAATGAACATGGTATTACTTTGATACCCTTAATTGGTTTATTAGGATATTTTAACACTTAATGATGGTATATAATTCAATTAGAAAGCCATGAAACCAAGATAAAAAAGCATGAAACCCAGAACCATGCGTATATAAAATGAATAACTAATCTGATATGTACCTTACACCAATGGGATAACTTATCCCATTAAAGCATAAGAACTTTATGAATATCACCAAGAGGAATCCAAAAGAATCCCTCCTCCATGGGGTATCCATGATATAATGTGAATCACCCATAAAATAAGTGGGACTCTCCTTCACTCCACGACATGCTAGAGACCCTTATAGTTAAGAAGGAAAAAATACCTATTTGAGGGGATGGGGAATCAGTAAGAAGAAAGGTAGGCTTGAACCACATCATCTCAGTGGTGTTCTCTTATTTATATAGCCATCAGGATGCTCCCATGAATTAAATCATATGTTCAGAACATATTATTTAATAATTAATTTACCCATACATTTATCTTATGAAATCAACAATCCTCCCCTGAATTTCAATATAAAAAACACTTATATTTATGATATCCCAATATGTAATATTCTAGAATGATAATAATTATCATTTAGTTAGAAAGTAATTTTTGGATGTAAGTATATATATTAAAATATTATTATAATTATAACATACCATATGATATTACCCAATCATAAAATATGATTGGATATATAAATGAAATGAAATATATATTTCATTCCATGTGATATACCCATGTAATCACTTTCGTTATATCCAAATTCATTACCTTTATAATGGTTTTAGGGCATATATTCTCTAGAAAGTGACTGATCCCTAGAAGAAGGTTGATTTGGGATCACCCAAGAATCTATGAGTACATAAAATAATACATTGAAAAATTATCTAAAATACATATAGTATTTTAATTTAAATATTAGATTTTATTTTAAATATTTATATATTATTAAAAAGGTAATAAATTTTGGAAAACATTAAAATATAATAAAGGAGTTATGATAATGAAATTCATTTTCAACATAGATTTTTTTACTTATTTTTCATGTGTGTGTTGGGTATGTTCATAAAGAAAGTTATTTCTTATCAACAAGGTATATGAGTTTACCCATGATAAAGAGAAATCAATTATAAAAAATGTTTGAAAAAGCGTAAAAAATAAGTTGAAGTTCTATAATTTTATTCTATTCATTGGAGTAATAAGGATATCAACCATCCATTAATGGGGAAGTTGTAAAAAGTAAAATATATCATAAAAATTAGTGTAATTAGGTGTAGTTAAGAAAGGAAAAATGTTTAATGCTATTAAATTTTCTCTCAAATAAAGTAAAAAAATATGGAGTGTGGATTCTTGAATATGGAAAGTCTTTTCCAATGCCAAAAAATTTTAATTTTTAAAAAACATTGAAGACCTTGGATTATAGAACTATAATAATTGAAAATAATGGGACATTTTATTTAAATGGATTTGAGAAAGAAAGTATTGGATTAAAATACATTCAAAAGGATGATGTATTAATTATGGATGGTATGAGTCATAATCTTCTATGTACAGGTCACATTTGTGACTTTAGTTATCTCACTCACTTAACTTATAGGGATTTCACAATCAAATAGAGAGAAAATTCTGTATTTATAAAACAAATAAGGATAAAATGATATTTATATCTAATAAAAAACATTAAGATTATTATTTCTACACTAAGGATGATTAAAAAGTATTATGGAATCAATGTTCTAACTATATAAATAATTACTTGATCAATGATATGTCTTATTTTGGAGCTACCAAAGGAATACAAACCTTGAAAAGATATCATGACCATTCTTGAAGTACATTTTTTAGAGGAAAAAATAATAATTAATACTTAAAATACAAGAAGAAGAAGATAAATGTTTTTTTGGAGTTATTCTATGTTGAAGTGTACGGACCAATAAATATAAATAATTACTATAGAAAGTGGTTTTATTTAAATTTTATTGATGATTAAAATAACATGGATTGGATTATAACAATTCAACAAAAAATAGATGTGCTGAATTGCATAATAAACATTTAAGAGTGTCTCAAAGAATTTATGATAAAAAAATTATCATATTGAGATTTGATAGTGGCATATAGTTCACAAACCATCATGTATAAGACTATCCCAAGAAGAATTATATGTCACATAAATTCTTGTCCATGGGGACCCATAATAAAATGACTTTATTGACATAAAAATTATTTTAATTATTATTAGGGAAATGGTAATGTTAATTACAAAAGGTTTTTTGAATAAATACTTAAATTAAATTGTAGTGGTAGTTGTTTAAAGAAAAAATAAGCATTATAAAGTTCCAATTAAGAGAAGACACCAAATAAAGTGTGGTATAAATATAACTAAAATGTTAAAATATTTTCATGAATTCGGGAGTAAGTCTTACATATTAAACAAGGAAGGAAAACCAAGAGAATTTGGATAATAAAATAAATGTATCTTTCTTAGACAATAATTTAGATGTAAATCATATAATGATCTAATAAAAAAAATATAAATATAATTAAAACAAGTATATCATTATTATAAAAGATTAAAAAAATACTCAATAAAAAAATGAACAAACATTTGATGTATAAGAATATGAGAACCAATTTATAGAAAATTCAAGGGTGATGTATGATTATTCTGAAGTTGATTTAAAAGTTAAATATAAAGTTTCAATATAAAAAATATATAAATATTCAATAAGTGAAATTAAATCTAATGAATAAAATATTATTATAAATTAATTAGACCCTATTTAAACAAGAAGGATGAAGAAAGAATAAAAAACCACATTATTACCACTTATTTATACCAAAAATTTTGAACAATAATCAAGGATGAGAGTTGTGTCATGGAGATAAATGAGTAGAAAAATTAAATTGAGAAAAATAAAATATTAGAGATTATTCCAACGATGATTTGAAATAATGTTATCAAAACCAAATGGGGTTTCTGAAATAATTTAATTGAATTTTTTTTGATGATTTATAAAAATGTGAACATGGAAGGAGTAATCATAAGTATATATGGAAGAAAATTTTCCTCAGTTATAAGATTAGATATGATTAGTCCCCTAGAATGGTCAAAAAATCTTTCTCTAGTTCTGTTTCTTACCCAGACTCCAAGTGTAGTGGTGGATGTGGAACTCTACATGGGTGAGAGCCATTAATTGTTTTATTTTTGGTTTTTGTTGATCTTAGTGGGAGTCGATGGTACCATCTTAGTTGTGTGGGCGTATTTCTTGGAAGATCTTAAAGGTGGTTCTTGTTCACTTGGTTTTCCATAAGGATGTGAAAATAGAGAAGGAGATTTAGCTTGTGAGACTTTGTAATTTTGAATAATCTATGATTTATTACATCAATCAATTTTCAAGAATGATAATCTTTTCTCCAAATATGGTGTTTAGAGATCCTGAAAAATCTCATTTCTTTGGAGGAATTATTCACTTGGATCTTGGTTCAGCTATACTTTATTTGATCCTGATATATTTTTAGGAGGTTGTAAATAAGGACCTGAAAATAGAATATGGCTAGTCTAGTAATCCAGTGATGGGTGATGGATTAGATCTGTTTGGTATTATGCAGAAGCATGGTGGGCATAAGGATAACCTAATAAGAAAGGGTCCGAATCAGGATCAGCCAGAGCTTGAAGAAAAGGGTCTCTCTTATAGAAAGAATAGATCCCTCATGTGATTCTAGTGTGGGGATTTATAGAATTATAATCCCCATTACTTGAAGTCATCTAGACGTTTCATTTATTACGGCCACTTGGGTTATCTTAAGAAGTTTTGCAAGATGATTTTTAAAAAGAGGTCTTAGGTGTAATCCATTTCGGTTGGGTCATTTGTTTTTGTGGACCTTTTCTTTAGCAGTTTTAATCTTGGTTTTGTGAGATACAGTTGTGGTTTTTGAAATTTTGTGGGTGATTCTATTTTGAAATTTTTTGATGGATAATTTTTATGCTATTTTATGTAATTCCTTGGTTTCTTGTGCAATTCTACCCCTTCTCCCACCCTATAGGGTGTTTTGTGGTTGGATATTAGTGACTTTTGTGGAGACTCATTGTTTAGGAGGACCTTTATTGAGATTTTTGGTTACAATCATTATTTTATTGAGACCTTGAGTTGATCATTTTTTTGAAATGATAAGGACCTTGGGTGTTTGATTTAGTAACTAGGGTGTGTGTTTTTCCAGTTGAATTTGGTACACTAGATTGTTCTTGGATGTGGCCATTCAGATTCATTGTGTGATGGAGATATAGGTCTTGACCCTTGGTTATATATGTGTATCGTGACCCGAGGAGAGAGATAATGTCATTTTCTTGAGGGTTAATGTGGTCGTTCTTCCTTTCTTCAGGTTTGGTAGTGATTTTGGTTGAGAGTGAGGTTATCCTGTTGTTTCTCAGTTTATTGAGGATGAGTTATTTAGTAGTTTTCCTTTTTTTCCACCATGTTAGAGGAACTCTAAATGGTGGGGAGACCATTTTGGGAATCCCATGATTTATAGGAATTTTTATGTGAGGTTTCCTTTCATTTGCGCTTAGAGATATTTTGAGTCCTTATGGATGGTTTGGTTTGGTCCTTTGGAGGATTTGGGTTGTAGGTTTGTGGTTGTTTGGTCATGAGTGGTTCTATTAGGTTAGTTTATATTTGGATCCTCTATTTTTTATTGACTTTCTTTTTTACCATGGAATTTATTGATCTATAAAGTGGCATGGTGGGGAGTTTGGGACACCCACATGTTGCTATGTTTCTTATTTTGCATTATTTTATCTTGTTTTGAGTGATTTTGAGTTTTGGTTGGTCATGAGCTAAAAATTCAAGTTTTAGAGTCTTTTTTGGAAGATTATAGTTACCCTTCATTATTAGTACTAAATATTCATCACCTGTGCAGGTTCCTTGGTGTGTATATAGTGTGGAGCATGACTTGTGTATGATTTTTTAAATCATGTAACAATCATGGATATAGTTTTTGATAGATATATTTAGCAAGGATTTTGTACAAATTTTCAAACTATGCGGAGCTCCCTAGAAGATGTGTGGGGATTTGGGAATGTCTAGGGTGAGGTACATAGTTTTTCAAAACTACATGGAACCTAAGGAGTAACCATGATAGTTGGTTCCTAGCCTAGGTAGCGAAAAGTGCATGGTTGGTGCATGGTTTGGAAAACCATGTGGACAAACCATGAAACATTATTAGGTGTTTAAAATTTAGGGTATTTCCCATTTACCCCTTTTTATCTTAAGGGGTTTCATCCCTATTTGTTCACCTATACATTGGTGGACCCCTTAGGAGGTCAAGAAGGAGCTCCAACCTTCTCCGCCTTGGATTATTTCCCTTCCTCAGATGATTTCCAAGATATTTGAGGCGAGTCCTTCCACTCTTTCTCCCATGTTTCTTTCTACCCCTCTTCTCACTTGGTTTCTGACTCCCATAGGAACCCAAGATCTATTGTATCTAATTTTAGGGTTTTAGGTGGATCTAGTGTTGGGTTTTTTGGTGTCTGGTGTTATTATACATTGTTTATATTCCATTGGGTGTGTCCTCCATTGAAAGCGATGTGTTCTAAATCATTTTGACTTGATTCTCATCTCTTTGAGGTAGGTGTCTCTATTATTTTTTTAATTTTGTGATTCAAGGTGTGGTTATGCTTTATAAATTCCCTTTCTATGAAATTATGAATATATGTGATAACACCTCAGTGACTTAGAACTATTTTTTGGTGTTTTGAGCTTGGCATAATTTTTTTTCATGTAAATTTCATGTTTTCGTATTTAAAATAGAATATTTATAGGTTTTAAGCTCTTTTAAATTCCCATATGAATTTTTTAAATGTTTTTAATGTTTTGAGATGGGTTCTAGCCTTTGTTTTACTTTTCAATGAGTGAAAATGATGTCTAAAAACGAATTTGTATTTTAAGTGAGAAGATTAACTCAAAATGATTTCTAAATGGGGTCCTTTAATAGATTTTAAATGATGATTTGAAATTTTTGAGTGTGATTTTCCTCTTTTTGAATGCATTGAATGCTTATTTAAAGGTTTGGAAAGAAATAAATAGCCTTTGGCCTTATTTTGGTTTCCAAAGGGTGAGGCCCAAGTGAGATGGGTGGCTTTGAATTATTTTAAAATAGTGTGAGTGATTTCTATCATTTTGGAGAAATGTTTTAATGGTGTTTTAAAAGTGAGAAAGGGATTAGAATTATGAGAAATGTTTTAGTGTTAAAGGCCTAGTTGGATCTTTGGTTTTTAAATGGTGAGAGACACCCATTTATTTCCCCTTGATTATTTACCCCTTGCGTGGGATTTTTATCATGATGTGATGGTTATTTTCTTCCCTTATATGGGAATGTGATTGTTTATTTCATGGTGAATTTTATTATGGGGATATTCATCATTGGGTGTCTGGGTTGAGGGTGTATTTGGTTATGCCTTGTGTATAAGACCCGACTCATTTATTTTCTATTCCAAAATTCCTTTATTGGTCATGGAAAACCTGGTACTAAATAGAAGATCAAACTTTTTCATCTATTTGGATTACAAACCTCTATTTTACCACAAGTCATGCTAGGAACAATGGATTGGCGGGGTTTAGATGTCACTATAATGTTTGTGTAGGATAATTGGATGATCAATTATTGAACTTCAGAACATGTTAGTAGCTGGTTCATGAGTGGTATACTAATATATGGATAAGTAGTTAGTATGTTATAGATCCTAGGGTAGGACCATGACACATCCGATTGATTGGTTAGTTATTGATTGAGGGGGAGTATTATTTAGTATTGTTGGTATCATTTACCCTACTTTAATTTTTATGGAACTACTTATTTATTTTATTTGATATATACCTTGTGGTGTATGGTTCCTGCTTGTGATTTTTAACCCATTTGATTATGTTGGGCCATTTCCTTTGGAAAATGTGTTTTCAAATATGTTATAAAACCTATTTTGAGTTTAAGGACACCTGTGTGGGTTATTTTAAGAGGATTTTAAAATGGGTGTTTGGATTAAAGGATGTATTTGGTTCATTGAATATTTTAAAGTGAATGTTTTCATTTTTGATAAAAAATGAGATGTTTTAAAAAATTATAATGGTTTGTGTGGTTTTTTGTAATGGATTAGTCCAATGGATTTATTTTCAATACATATGTACTCAATTTTTTTAAAACAAATAGAGATTTTTTTGAATGATGTTTATGTAATTTTTTTATTTTCATATGATATATGTTAAAAGTTTTCTTTCTAGATTCATTTTTAAACAATAATCAATAAATTTCCTTATGAAACATATTGAAAATTTTCAATGAGTTTTGGTGAACTACTGGATTTTTTTTATCATGCCTATAAATTTTAGGTTCTAGGTTCTTAGTGGGATCCATACATTGTTCATCATGGTCGACATGGGGTGAGTTGGGTGGTGGTGAGTAACTGATAGTTTCATGGTGATGGTTCAAGCTCAATTCAAGTTGGTTTTTGTTGTTTAAATTTGGTTAGTGTTGTATATATTATTCCTAGTTGTATCTTTATTTATAGATGTTTTTATGTGTATGAATATGGGTTAGATTGGGGTAATTAGTTATGACCAATTGGAATGTAAATTTATTTTGGCTCTTTTGTTTGTTTATTCCACTATCATTTATCTTTTTTTGGGAGAAATCATTCCCAAAGGGATTTCTATGATGCATAAACACTTTTTTCCAGCTCGTGGGGATCAAGAAGTCCCTTTGGACCTTGTTAATGGATGGATTAGGTTTTTGGTCGGATGACAGTGCAAACCGATTCATGAGACCCCCACACATATCCTTTTTCACTCTTATATAAAACTAATAAAAAATGGGGGAAATAAAACAATTGGGGTGATTTAAAAATGAAATAATCATAGATTTAATAAAGTAAATAATTTAAGTAAATAATTTATTAAAATAGAATTAAAACCAATATAAAATAATTCTATATGACCCACATGTTTCATCCTTGAAAAAAATAGGTTATAAAAATAAACTATTTAATTTAAACCAAAGTATAATCCTAAAAAATATGAATTATTGAGTGTGCGTGTGTGAAAAACACTTCAAATTTATAACTTTGAAACAATGTTTTTTCCACATTAATAGGTATAAATTTTTTTAACCAAAACCTAAGAGTAATCATTTTTATTTATCATTAACTGTGACAACCCATGTATTTTTAATAATATGGTTTATTAATATTCAAGATTTTAAACTCATATATATTTACTTCAAACATGTATATATTTTAATATAATGACTCCAAATATACTATATAATAAATTATATAACAATTATATTTATAAATATAATTACTATGTTTACATCATGACATAAAATATATTTTATTTAAAGGTTAAATATATTTACATAAAATTATTCTTATTTTATATAAATATAGATAATTGTTTAATATTTGGAAATATTGTAAGTTTATATTTATGTAAAATTTATGGATTTATATGTATATTTATTATTATAAATAATTTTATCATGGTTTTTTATTTTATTCATTTTTATTCAAAATAAATTGTTTTTTATGTACTATAGGGTATTATTTAAAATTTAAATTTATAAATTATAGAGTATTAATTTTATTAAAGTACTTAACTTTTGGTTTCATCATGTAAATATTATTTGAGGATGATTTTTTGGTATTTTTATGAGCAATTTTATATTTTAGTGAATAAAAAAAAATACATCATTTATGAATGCTGAATCTTTTATGAAATCATCATGATATAAATATGACATAAAAATTTATGAACCTAATTTAATGTCTCTTACATGATGATATACATAAAATATTATATAAATATTATTTAATTGACATAAATTGAATTTTATGTTAAGATAAATATGAAAACATTTATTAGTTCTGATGTAGTGGTTTCACAACACTAGAATATTCAAAATTGATATCTTCAAGATAGTATCTATGAAGGGGTATGTCTAAAATATACCCAAAAGACAAATATTATGTCTATAAAATTATTTTAATGTATATTTATGTGTTTTAATATAATATAACTTGGAAATTATCCAAATTCTTATCTAGCACTCGCAAATGGTAAGAGAAGTAAAAATAATATCCGACAACATGTTTTGATGATAAGGATAAGAATTAAAATGAAATATTAAAGGTAATATATAATAACAATGATGAAAAATAAATTATACTTATATTAGTAAGTTATTTTTAAATTTAAATGTGGGTATAATTATCCAAAATACTTATACAACGTCAATCAAATGCTTGCGAATATAGGAGAAAAACCAAATATATGGTTTTTAAAAAATATATTGTGATGTGATTTAGATTAATTATGGAATTAAATTATTTTTTAGGATAAAAAAGGTTTTTAAAAAATAATGTAAAATTTTAAATTCAAATTCAATATTTATCTAAATATTATTAAATTAATATTAGTAAAATTACCCTGAAAGTGACTTTAAAGGGTGTTTAAAGTTGTTTAATAAATTATAAATTGATAAAATATGATAAAACATTATATTGGTTCAATTGATATGATAAATAGTCAATAATATAATCTATTATCCATTTAATTATGACTTGTATTTTTAAAACTACATTATTGACCCTTAAATATTGATTTTTTTGAAAATGCTCTCAAATTTTGGCTATAAAAGGGGGATCATTATAATATTTTCAAAACCAAAATAAGATTCAATTTTCTCTCCATATTATATCTAAATAATTTTATAAACATTTATTTCCATATTCATAAGGCTCTACCATTAAAAAAACTCCTTTCTCCATAGGCTTTAGACTCGATCTGATGGGGTTGATACATAGAGAAATGTAAGGGCTTCCAAGACTCTTACTCCTTTATTATTTATGATTATTTGTATTAAATTATTTTAAAACTTTCATTATTGTTCTTCCATGATTCTATGATCATATAATTTGAATAATTTTTATTTATTAATTATGAGACATCATTCATTACCACTAACAAAATTTATTTCACAATCCTCTACTACATAAAATTATGTGGTATTCCAAAATTATGTATTTTTATTTCAACATCCCATTTACTATTTCAAATCACATAACTAATAATTAAAATAAAATAAAATATAATTTTAATTGAAAAATATTTTTTATAAAACTCAAGAATTTATTTGGGGTTTTCCTTCTTTCAAACTCTTTTGAAAAACATCACTCACCATGGTGTTTTTACACTACATAAGAGATTGATAATATTTTCATAAACTTATGTATTTGAAGGATATTATTCAAAATTGGTTTAATGATTTAATTTAAAATTTAAAATAAATTAGTTTCATTATTATGATTTTTAATGGGAAAATATCTACAAAAACAATGAAATTTAAAGTAAACAATTCTAATAATTTTTAACAATTAAAAAAAGTTTATTTAGGAAGATTCTTTGAATTGTGACTATTTTATGACCTTTTAAACTCCTATGATTATATAATAATATATATAAAATACCTATAAACTTATATATCTTATGGAACCATTTTAAAACGACCTTTAATTATTACAAATATACTACAATTGTTTTTGGATATTAAGAACCTCATGACCTCAAAACGACCAATGTGAACAACACCAGTTTGGTAAGTGAATGGAACATAATGAAATAAAAGGAATAATAATAAGGTAATTGATATTAAAATTTTATTAGTAAAGTAAATAATAAATATATTTTAACTATTTATAAGGGTATATGATGTATAATATGAGTTGATACTCGAGATAAGTTTTTTAATTTTAAACATTTTCCTTAAAAGTTTTGAAACATTTCTCTCAAATCTTTCTCCTCCATGTTCATATTCATAATTTTGTGTTGTAAATGTTATTATTTATACTTATATTATTTCTTATGTTCATTTTATATTTTCTTTAAAATTATTTACAAAATATAAAAGGAATCATTTTTCACATTTTTCGCACAGGTAATAATCTATTCTTTACAAAAGTGAGAAAGAGATATCTTTTTAAATTCTTTCCACGTGATCTAATTTTACCACCATCTTCCTAGGTTACATTTAAAAATTTTTATCTTCATGTTTTCATAGTTTTAAAATTAATTTTATTACCACAATTTTATAAAAATATTTCCCCTGTAATAAAATTTATAAAAATAATAAGAACATTTCTTCTTATTTTTATGTGTTTACTAAATATTAGGGTTCTTATGGATTAAAAAGTAAGTTTTTGTGAGCTCTATGAGGAAATTAAAGAACCTATATGTTTTATTCATGTTATGGATCTTGGAAATTGTATATAATGTTGTATGGTTCTGATATAACCCTCAAATGAATTTGGTAATGATTTATTATCCAATGAAATAATGATGGAATTAACTACTTAAAAATATTCTGTTACTCAAGATACAGGTGATAACTGGTGATATAAGTGATTATGAGGGATATGGTTATTATGTACCAAGTAAATATAATTATTATTTATTTTATTATTTGTTATATTTTTTTAGACTTTATGATCATATAAGTTGATTCCATGCTGGAAAGTAAGCTTTATATGATCTCAATGTTTTTTATTTAAAGGAAATATTTTTTAAATATTTTTTAAGTATTTTAATGGAATAATAGTTTTTATTTCTTTTTTCACTCCTTTCTGAGTTTTATCGTCATTCCAAACTTTGAAATGATTTTTATATTGCTTAAGGATGTGTAAGAATTATTATAAATCCCTGCTTTAAATATGTGATTTTGTCCTTAAACGAAGGGAATGTATCTTTAAAGAGTTTGTCTTAGTCAAAAAATGTCCTTTTTGAAGAAAAGTATGGGGTTTGGTATGTAATATATATTAATATATATCTAATTATTTAAAACTAAAAGGTCTTTGATATTTTAATTATGTAATATTTTTATAAATCATGTAATTATGGGATAGTTATTCTTGGATCATTATATTACCCTATTTATTATTCTCATGTCTATTTTATTTTTTAAAATTTCATATATAACACACTCTTTTTTTAATAGAATATGAACGTTATGCAATGAAAAATTAAATATAACAACCCATATAACCTATTTAGTTGAATCTAATTATATAAATCCAAAATAATATAACACCTTAGAGTACTGATATTATTCTTTATACATTATAAAGGGGGCCCATTTGATCAATTAAAAATTAATATTACATTCTACATAGAATTTATTATCCTAATATAACTATATTTTCATGAGTTCTACTAGGTTCTAATAAATATTACTTATTTTTTTTAAAAAGGTAGGGGAAATCCCCTTTTATTAAAACAAGAAAGCCCTATTTTTAACTAGTTTGAGAGTTAACCATTACATGAAACAAATTTCTAAAGTCCCATTGGCCCATTACAATGTAATATTTATAAGGACCTATGGATTGAAATTCATTATTTCAAAAACTAAAGGACCATTTTTTTCCTAAAGGACCCTTTAATGAAAAGTACTGTTATAGTACCTGCTGCCACTATAGTTCCTATAATAGTGCCAACCCTAGATAAAGTGTCACCACAGTTAAAATTTTTCTACAACACCTTAAATAGTATTTCTATATTATCTATGAATTTTGACCAATATTAGGGGCCATAAGGGGTCGAACCTCTGACTTCATGCTGTCTGATGGGGTCATCTTACCACTTAGCCGACACCCCGACTGAAAATATTACTTAATTCACAATGATCATAATTTAGTTTTAAGTAAATTTTTAGTCATGATTATGTATGAAAGGTGTTGATATTTTCATTTTTTTAAGAATATAAATATTTATAGTAAAAATGAAAAAGTTACAAAACACTCAAAATTTTTTCAAGAATTCAATAAATTTTCACCATTAACTATAATTTTATCACAACAAGTATAATCCCAAAAAATCAAAAAGAGTTATAAAAATTAAATTTTAATATTAATTTTAAGTTCAATTTCATGAAAATCACATTAAAAGGAATTAATTATCAATTACTCAATTCAATTTATTAAAAAAATAAGAATAAAAAAGTTAACTATAAAAATGTAAAAAGGGATTTTTTTAAATAATACCTAAACTATTTTAAAAAATATTCAAGAACATGTTCTTTAATAACTAAATAAATAGAAATATCCTCCCACACAATTAGAAATGGTATTTTCACCAATTTAACTTATTGATATAAAATGAGAACTTGCGATTCTAAAATTTAAACATGGAAGAGTAACATAAAAGGAAGAGGGTAAGAAATAACCAGATGGACTCATGTGTAAATGGGCTTATGTAATACAATGAAATTAATTAAATGTTTGGGTAAATGTTGAATTATTTATTTCAAAACTTATTATCTGGGATTTTTTGTGATCTCTACTGTACTATAAGTAAAAACATTAGGCACAATATAAGGTCCTAACCATCTATAGCACAACTAACCATACAAGAGCTTCGATTGTATACTCTAGGGATGAAATTTATCCCCCAAATGAAACTCACTCTTATATTATTTCTATAAAATATTTCTTTTTTTAATTATTTTAAGAGTTATGAGTTTTTGTTTGATTATAATAAAATTCCCTAAATATGTTGAAGTTTAAATTTCTATGATCACCTTCTTAGGTTAAATCCATTTCCCATTATTTTACCATGCATTATTCTAGATATTTTAACTCCAAAAGAAGATTAAAATCCATTTGGAATATTATTAAATATAGATAAATGAAACTTAGTTACTTGTATGATGTCCCATATTACCAAAGAGAATTTTCAAAGTACCCGATCCATTCCTTCTTATTTGATTGCATGAATTTCTTTAATATTTATTTTATCTCTAAAATTGAAGCTTGCTAGTGGTATTTTATTTAGTTGTAGTAGGGTGATGAAGTTTTGTGTGTCACCACATACATTAAAAGTAGGTAATTTATATTTTAGTTATTGAAATGGGAACTATGGTCAATGATGAATACCTTAAGAATTCCAAAACTAAAAAAATAGAGTACTTAAAAAAGGGATGAGAATCATTAGTCATTATTTAATTAGACTGAAATCATTTTCTATCAAAATATATAGAATATAGAGTTTATATTTATCTAAATGATCTAGAAAATTGATATATAAAATCAAAGGCCCAAACAAAAAAACATTTCAAAAAAATATAGGTTATTGAGGTATTTTGTTTTCCTTAGAAATATTTTTATTGTATTGGAAACATACAAAAGATCAAAAAAATCATTGGCATTATAGAAAAAATTAGGCCAATATAATCCATTATTTAAAAATTCACTAGATATAATTTATGGAAAAAAGTGTAAAACACATGTAAGCATATAAAAAAACTGAAAACCGGTAGAAAATTAAGGTCTTGTATACATTTTCAATGACTTAGTGGCTATAAATGTTCACAAGCTATGAGTCATACCATACATAATATATGGAATCACACCTTAATTTTTTATCATGGTGTTTGTTAAATTACAACCAAATTTCACAGGCAATAAAAAAATTGATTAAAACTATATACAAAAAATGTATATGAGAGTGAATAAATATTATAATGAGGAAGTGTTTCCCAATTTAGTACTTGGTCCAACTTATTTACGTTTCAATGTACTTATGATGGATCCTAATCATGTGATCTATTAAAAATTTCAATAATGAATTCTTGTCCATGATCCTAATGTATAACTCTTGAATATGTAATATAGAATAGATAAATCTTTATTTTTTAACTAATTTCTTCAAGAGATAACTCAAAGTCAAATTATTTGTGAAAAAATTTCTTTAGATATTTATAAAAACAAGCATAATTTATTAAATGTAAAAACAATAGTAATAAAAATACTTTTCACATTTTCAAATAAATTTGATAATATAAATCTAGGGTTCTAAAAGCAATGAAAGTTATATATTGAAATCCCTCCACCCCAATTGTAAATTTGGAGGGGCCATATATAAGTTTGAATGAGTGATCCTAAAATGATATTTGTATACTATAATAAGTGGTGGGAAAATTGTTTTGATTATCAAATGGTTATTTCAAAGAATTATCAAATATAAAATTATATTCTTTCTTAGGAAATAAATATAAATATAGAAAAACTTTAATGAAGTATCAATATAAACTAGCATGTAGAAGGAATAATCAAACATCACACACAAATATAGGATATAGTAAGAAAGAAATAAGGTATATCATTACCAATCAATATTTTCGAAATGTTGTGAGACTCTATTCTATAAGAAAATTCCTGTATGTATAATGAAATAACATTTATCATTATTTAAGACCTAAATTTTCACTAATCACTGATACAAAACCACTTTAAGTTAATTGAGATATTGGTCAAATGAGGGTTCATATATAGTAAATAAATCCATAAATATCAATATGAATGTATCAAGTAAATTAAAAAAGATACTCAATACATATAGAAGGAATATAGGGCATTAAAAGGTCAAAATGGAATACACTATGGAGAAAATATTTTAAATAATCAAGTTAATGGAATATTTTTGTGGTCCTCTGTTGTAATAGGAAACTAAAAATAGCCAGAAAACATTCAAATCAATTGAATTTGGTCACATGAATCCTATGGTTAGTTTTTATATGGTAATCAGAATACAATATATCAGATTACTAGGAATACATATACATGGGATATATTATATGAGAAGAAAATATCATCAAAATCGATCCATATAAATGAATATATGATCACAAGTAATAGAAAATGTGTGATAACACAATGGATGGATAACATAATTTTGGGAATATATAATGTAAGATATTATAATCATACTATCAGTACCTTGTGCTAGGAAATATTTTATTAAGGTTAAGGAAATACACATTTACCTATCACCAGTGTCTCATGGGACCAACCAGTACATTAAGGGGCTATATAATTCTGATCCCCACCAGTTACATAAATTTTCCATTTTTTTTGGCACAGAATAAAATGAACGAAAAAATATTTGGTATAATGTTTAATAGTAAACAATTTAAAATACATAGAATAATATTCAATGGGGATAACATTAATTTTTTACCATATATAATCTTGGAATATATGAATACATCAATATATTTTTCCTTTAAGTAGAGTGGTATGGCTATTTAGGGGAATAAAATTAAATCATTTTCAAAGGGAAAATCATCCCCCAGTTGTAAATGAAGAACTTGGAATTTATTACTAGTCTTTGGAATCATGGGGATGTTTGTAACATACCGCCCCATCCCATTGGATTGAGAGGGAGGGGGAATGTTAGTTGGCCTTAAGCGACATTCCCAAAGTGCCAAAGGCAGTCAATAATTGCCGGGGGATCTAAGAATAAAATTGAGAATGATTTTCCCTTGAGATAAAATCAACCAACCCAAAAACCCATTACAAAAAAAATTACATGATTCGTGTTAACATAGAAACCCAAACCATACATTGCCAAAGATAACCAATTTGTTACATAATGATCCCCAATGACCAATACAACTAAAGAAAAATCAGGGTACCTAGCAGAATACTACACGAAAAGTCCCTAAATAATTAGGACACCATCTATAGCTCCACACCAGGCTCTATGCTCCAAGCACCACAACATCACCCAAGCATCATGCTGAACTACTAGCAAAATGAGATGATTTACTATTACCTGTGTCCCAGAATGAAACATCTGCAAAAGAACAACAGTTCCAAAGTAGGGGGTGAGTACTAATACTCAGTAAGATTTCCCCAAATGACTTCCCTAAACACACCACTATGATAAAACCGTTAGAAAATTTATATGTTGCAGTTTATATAAAACATTTAAATAGTGAAACCATTTGCACAATCTATACACACCCTTACCTAACCATGTCAAAAAAGGGAAATCCAAAACTATTCCATAATCCATATCACCATCACACATTAGCCCAAAAAATTTCCATCTTGCATACCAACACACAACAAACAAACAATCACTATGGTACTTCTCATCCAAACCCGTTTCCTTCATTCCCAAACTAGTGGTACTTCCCACCCACTTATGCTTTGATGGTGGCCCTTCCATACACTATCAATCTCCTTTTTATAGTGGTACTCCCTGACCACTTCTCATCATTCCAACCACAAACACAACATGCACAAACCAATAACCAAGCACATAACACACCGGGGCCACAACAACATGACAATAACCATTTCATGATCAAACAATCTCTTGAAGCACCATTCTGGTCATCTCACATTTCAAAAATACAACCCATTTTATTAAAATCATTTTCTTAAACCATTTCCATTAAACTACCCAAGTTATCGAATTTAAAATCAACATTTTAAAATACAATAATTAAGAACATTCCATCGCAAAACCCCCTTTTCCCTAAAATCTCCAAAACATTACCAAAGGAATTTCTAACCAATTTCTCACATCAAAATCACTAATTAATTTCAAGAAAATATAATTAATTGTAACCAAAACCACTAGTTCTAACCAAGTGGAGTCAAGAGATAATCCACCTACCTTTAGGGTTATGGTGAAATCGAACCATAAATAACCGCACCACAAATCTGGACAAACGCTCCACCAAAAACACTCTATATCTCCTTTACTACCATCAAAAAGCCTTAAAATAAACACCCAAGGAAAAAAAACCCTAGATCTACACAAAAAGAGTGTAGACATAGAAAACCAAGAAATAGAGAAGAGTAGATCTATAGAAAACCACAAAGAGCTAAGCAAAGAGACTTACCAGAGAAGAATTGGCCCAACCACACCAAGAAAACCCTTCAATTTTCTTCCAAAATGAGTGGGAGATCACCCCTAACCCCCGAGAAGAGTAAATCCCAAGTGAGGCTCAAATGGGAGAATTTTTTTGTGTCTTTAGGGAAATCTTGACTAATCCTAGATTTTTAAAAACCCATTTTACGGGCCACACGGTTATCTCTCATGGTTAGACAAATCGTGCGCTAATTGTGTGCTTGCTACTGCCTCAAAGGGGAATCTGAAACAACCTCCTCACATGGTTAGACAAACCATGCACAAGTTGTTCATAACCCCACTACCAGCATAGTTTCATCTTGCACGATTTCCCTTAACCGTGGTCAAACCATGTAGCCTTAAAAAGGCTTCCAAAACATTTTAAAACCTTCCCAAACTCTCCCAACCTCTTTCAAACTCATCCCAAGAACTTTAAATACATAAAAAGGCATACAAAAGTCTAAATACCTCAAAATGGGGGTGCTACATTCTTTGAACCATTGGAATTTCCATCCTCAGAAAGTAGAGAACCATCACGTTGTTGAAAGAGCTCGGGCTATTGCTCGAACATCTCTTTATACCACTCCCAAGTATCCTCCTGAATCTGACCATGTTTCCAATAATCCCAAACTAAATCGATGATTTTACCACACAAGACTTTCTCTAGCCTATCCACAATCTGCACTGGCATGTGCACCAAGGAAGAATCCAGTTCTAGATCAACATGATCCCAATGAATCACATAGTCACGATCCTGTTGATACTTTTTCAACTACGACACATGAAACATGCTGTGCACCACACTAAATCATAGTGGAAAAGCCAACCAATTATCCACCTCTCCAATCCACTCAAGTATCTCAAAAGGCCCAAAATACCTTGGATATAACTTACCATGCTTTCCAAACCGACGATGTCCCAACCTAGGAGATATTCTTAAAAAACACATGATCACCCACCTCGAATGATAATGACCATCGACATTGGTCCGCATACATTTTTTGACGACTTTGATCCATCTTCATCCTCTTTCTGATCAACTTGATTTTCTCTGTAGTCTCTTGGATAAGGGTCGGTCCAATCACCAAAGTCTCACTCATTTCCGCCCAACATAGTGGAGAACAATATAGACTCCCATACACTACCTCAAACAGAGCCATATATATTGATACCTGATAACTATTATTATAGGAGAACTCCACCAATGGTAAGTGCTCCTACCATTAACCACCAAAATCCATCACACAATCCTTTAACATATCCTCCAAAGTTTGTATCATCCTCTCAGATTGTTCATCCATTTGAGGATGATACGACATTCTCATCGTCAACTGTGTCCCAAGGGCTTGTTGTAAAGATTTTGAGGAATGAGATGCGAACCTTAGATCCCTATCTGATACAATAGAAATTGTAACACCATGCCTCTTTACCACATCTTGGATATAGATTTTTGACTGATCTTCTACTGTATGGGATTCAAAAATCTGGATGAAATGGGTCAACTTTGTGAGCCGATCAACAATCACCCATATGGCATCATGTTTCCTAACCATTCTCGGAATACCTGTCAAAAAAATCCATCGCTATTTGGTCCCATTTCCTCACTGGGATAGGTAAAGACTGCAACATGCCTTCTGGACACTGATGCTCTGACTTGACTTGCTGAAAAATAAAGCATCTCAAAACAAACTCTGCCACTTTCCTTTTCATACCAGTCCACCAAAACTGCGCCTTCAAATCCTTATACATATTCTGAATTCTAGGATGGACAAGCCACTTATAATGATGATAAGACTTAAGAAGTTTCCCCTAACAATCCACTGGTACCACCTTCCGATTTTGAAAACACAAGACAAAATTCCCATTTAGTTCCCAGCTCTCAATGGTCTCCCCGCCATTGAGTTTCGACGTCTATGCCACCCATTCAGAATTATATGTCTGTGCCTCTTTAACAAAACCTACCAAGTTAGGAACCAATGAAACCAGAAAGAATACTACTCTGTCACCTTGGTACTCACATTCGAACTGCATGTCAGCTATTACTGACATCAA
This sequence comes from Viscum album, assembly GCA_963277665.1. Lineage (NCBI taxonomy): Eukaryota > Viridiplantae > Streptophyta > Magnoliopsida > Santalales > Viscaceae > Viscum > Viscum album. The sequence continues at coordinate 1,423,765,809 of OY728120.1, forward strand.
CTACCACTAATATGATGCCCATTTCATCACCTGAGCATATGATTTCCTACTTAATGCATCTGTCACTGAATTTCCCTTACCCGGTGTGTAAATTAAGTCGAAATCAAACATATATAGGTATTCCATCCATCTCCTTTTCCTTAAGTCAAAATCTCTTTGTGAGAAAATATTCTTTAATTTCTTTTGATCGGTAAACACTATGAATTTGTCACCGAAGAGATAATGATACCACATTGTTTAAGCATGTACCACTGCTGCCAACTCCAAATCATGTGTTGGGTAGTTCTTCTCATGAAAATTCAACTTGGATGAGAAATATGCATCCACATGATCCCCCTACATGAGAACAAACCCCAACCCTAATCTCTATGCGTCACAATACACCACTTATCCTTTCCCCAGCTCTAGAAAACCCATGATTGGTGCTTATGTGAGGCGAAACATTAACTCTTCAAATAATTTTTAACTCTGCTCTTCCCAGTGAAATGGGATATTCTTCCCCATCAATGATGTCATTAGAAAAACCAATCATTAGAAATGTTGAAAAAATTGCTGATATTAACCAGATAGAACAAGGAAGCTCTGTATCTCGAAAGCATTGTTTGGAGGTTACCATGAGATAATAACCTCTATCTTTTCTGAATCAACCAAAACACCTTTCTCAGAAATAACATGGCCAAGGAAATGAAACTCCTATATCCAAAAGTCACACTCTGACAATTTGGAATACAACGGATCATCCCTCAAGATCCCCAACACTATCACCAAGTGTTAATCATACTCTAACCTTGTCCTTGAATACACCGGTATATCATCCACAAATACCACCACAAAAGAATCCAGATATCTCTGAAATATCCAATTCATCAATTCCATAAACTACACTAGTGAATTCAATAAACCAAAGGGTATAACTAGATACTTTTAATGGGCATATATACTTATAAAAGCTGTTTTGGGAATATCCTCCTTCCTCACCTATAATTGATGATACCCTGACCTCAAGTCAATCATGGATAACCACTGAGCTCCCCTCAATTGGTCAAACAAACCATCAATGCGTGGAATTGGATATCAGTTCTTTATCATAACCTGATTAAGTCTATACTAATCAAAACAAAGCCGTAGAGTCCCATATACATTTTTAACAAACAAAACTGGAAATTCCCATAGAGACATGCTAGGCCAGATAAACCCTTTGTTTTCTAACTCTTTAAACTATACCTTTAATTCCCGTAATTCTGTTGGTTCCATATGGTAAGATGGAAGTGAGATAGGATTGGTTCCCAGAAGGAGATCAATCGTAAAATCCACTTCTCTCACATGTGGAAACCCTAATAATTCTTTGGGAAGGACATCTATATACTGATGAAAAAACTACCAGAACAACACTTTGCTCAACACCTTCCACTAATTCCAACAACAAAGCTGCTAACTGATATGAGATCATACCAATTGCTGGTTCCAACAATCCCATTACACCCTATTTCTCACTCTTATCCCCCCAAAACAGATGTCTAACTCCATCCTCCATCATAAACTAACAGTTTGTGCAAATCAATCGATGTGGGCCTTAAACATCACCAAAAAATACATTCCCATGATTATATCATAAGTATCCATCTCAAGCATTGAGAAATACAACATCAATTCAATTTTCTCCACAACTAAGAAACATGCTCTACAGAGGAAAGATCGCACTCTCTTTGACCTAGAGGAGTTTGTAGTTTCAAAACAAAAGACATCATTTCCACCATTAAGCCCAAAAAATCAGAGATACCAGAAGAATGAAAAGAATGCTAGTCAATCATATCAAATAAAACTTGCATCAATGTTGAATTGAAAAGAACTATACCTCACACCATGGGTGGTCCCAAATAATCATCCACTATAACTTGCTCGGCTCTAAACAACTACTTTATTTCCGTGCTATTCTATTTATTTCACTTCTGAGGCATCACGATATTCTGAGAATCACCATGACCCACTTTTCTCTACTGACGAGGGGTATGTTGGTTCTCCCATCCCATTAAGAAATAAGACCCCTGCGACCCCTGAAGTGTGTCACGAACACCCGACCTCGGAGCATTATTGTAATATCGCTGAAGATGACCCATATTCTTACAATTATGACTTGATCAAGGTTTTTACATACAATACCAATTTATGTGGCTCGTAGAACCACACTAAAAACATCTCAGAATACTCTGAGGCTTCGGAAGAAGATTCACTGATCCTTCTGTCAGATTCTGAGTCATACTTCCACCCTGGAAATAAGTGTCCCTCTTCCGCTTAAACCCAGTGTTTGAGTTCCCACAATTTGCCATGGGTACCAATGTGATTCCCCTAAAATATCCCACTCATCCACTATATCCCTATTCACCATTACCATGTAATCATTTTTTTCACAACACCACTATCTTGGAACAAATTTCATGGCTCAACCCAGCTTTAAAAATTCATGCCTGCAACGATGTACCACCCGCCACCTTGGGTAAAAAACACACTAAGTTAACAAAATTAGCCTCATATTCCGTTACCACCACGTTCCCTTGCTTCAAACTAAAGAAACCTGATGTACACTGAATTCTAAACATATGAGGGTATAATTGTTTGTTAAACAATTCCTTAAACCCCTCCCATGCCACACCTTGGTCCATCACAGCTTGGACCACCAACTCCCACCACTGAAGGGAAATATCTTCCTACATATACATGGATAACTTCAATTTCAACTCTTTTAGTGTTCCCAAAGAGTCAAATATACTATTCATTATGTTCATCCATGATTCAGCCCTTTCAGGATCTGAATCACCCCTAAACATGGGTGAATTCTGTATTTGAAACCGAACAACATGATCCCCGTGATTTGGTTCATCCGCTTTATTCCCACTTTCCACAGCTTGGAAATCTTGCACTATACTTTGCAGTATCTGCTGGTTCACCTGAGGCTTAGGTGAAACCACATTTTTTGCAGCTTCCTCTGGTTGGTCTCTACGATGCCTACCCAGTTCCATTTCTATCAACACAAAAACCACCATAAGTCCCACTCCCTTGAAAATAAAGGGTATACAATTTTCAAATTCAATTTCATAAAAACTATCACAACTAAGGATTTATACAAGTTCACATTTCTGATGTTGCACTATTCTGAAAAATCCACCATCTTTTGAAAATCAACCCATTTTCAAAATACCACTAGTTTCCATGTTTCAAATCCTTCTATTTTGAAAGCCAATTCATATTGTTAAAAATACACACATTCATATCATTACATAAATCATTATACCCCAATGAAATATTCATCCAGTTGGGAAGTCATTTCTACCATGCATGCCTTGCTCATCTCGTTGGCTACACCCATGACAATGAGATATCCAATGCCTATAAGTATAGCGACCGAAATTTTCTTACATTACTATTACATCATTTCAAAGGTAAAAAAAATAATAGTATTACACAAAGAGGATCCAAAGGCTTAGATTCTTGGGAAACCTAGGACCACACATAACAAATACAACATATAGCATAAACATTTATTTAACTTCTTCTTCTCTAGCTTCTTATTGGAACTTGTCCTCTCCTTAGTACATTTAGCCACATGAGGATATACATAAAAAGGGGTGAGATAAAAGCCCAGTAAAAGGATAGATAAGAACAATATATCATGGGGTGAGCATAATCATAACATAAGAAAAAGATCATGAACATGAGAGGAGCATAAATAAAAGACTTGAAATGTGGCAATGCATAAAAATGAAACATCATGTCTTAGTGGTTAACTACCACACATACTTGTGAACCAGGGTAGAATCTTATTTACACATCATTTCACATTTAATCATGAGATTCATCACTTTACCCAATTCATTGGAGGGCTGTATAATTCCGAGCACACCCGTTACATTTAAACATTCATATTGCGCTATATAATTCCGGGCGCTCCTGTCACATAATAACATTATCATTTATCATGCATGCCACAATGAACATATACCATAAATTAACATAATGAACCCATGAAAAGAAATGGGTTTCATCTCATAATAACACATTCATAAACATTTGGTTCCCAAAAGAATGAGGGAATCACATACATGTTACAAGAACCGTCAATCTTGAATGAGATGTAAAAGGTGTGTTCTTGAAAGAAGAGTTATTTTGGAAAACATTTGGTTTTTCATAAATACCAATGACAAACATTTATATCCCATAAAAGTAAAGATAATTATTAACAAAATATATTTATGGAGTAACCATATCAAAAGGAGTGAAAGAGGGAGAACCCAAAGGAATGAAATTGGGTTCGAGATTTCCCCTTACCTTGTACCCGAATGCTTCCTTCTCTTTAATGTCCTCTATAATGACATTATATTCATTAATTAGAAATACAGAACCATTTTTACATTAATAGGTTTCATTCTGGTTTCATTATGTCATATTATGTTCCTTTGGATAACTTATAGAGTTTAAAAACATTGTTCAGGAATGTTCGTTTTTATGGTTTTTCTTGGGTGGTTCACTTGTATTCTTAAATTGAAGTTTGGGTAGAACATGAGTAAACATACAGAAATGATATAAAATTTCACTAATTATATTACAAGAGTTTTAGTGATCTTATAATTAATTATATTAGATCCATGTGGATGAATCATTAGATAAGAATTAAATGATGGTTATTTGGGTCAATTTGGGCGGTTTTTGGATCACAATGAACTTGTTTTAACTTATCACTTAGTAATATTTCCATAGGTTATTTCCAGAACTTTAAATAGAACATAATACACATAAAATATTCTGGTTCAACCATAAAAATGGTTTCATGACTAGATCTGAAGGTAGAAATGGAAGAAGAAAGCATGTTGTTCTTGAAGGTGATAAATTAACACCTCACGAACAACATTCTATTTAATAAAATAAAAGGAAGTGGAAAAGGGGGTTGGATGATATAATATCCCATTAGAATCATAAAATTTAATTATATGTATAATAATGGAGTTACAATACAATTTGGATGAATATAGGTGGGGAGAGATCAAGAAATGAACTTGAACTTGAAAGGAAATTAAATGAGAAGAGGGAGGAAAATTACCTCTTGAATCCTTCTCTTGAGAACCTCTTTAAGGGCCTAAGCTTGGTCTTTTGATGAGACCATAAGCTCTTGGACGTGGGGGATGGTCTAGGGAAGGTGTTTGGGAAGATTTTAGAGAAGGCTTGGATCTTGAGAGGTGTGAGGAAATGAGGGTGTGAAGGGTGGCTTTTATAGTGGAGGGGAGAGGGGTTTCCTTAATATAAAATTCATTAGTTTATTATTTCCCCACAAGACAAGTAATGGTGAGTCTTGAACGACCAATAAAATTAATTTTTAAATTTAATCCCGAACCAAGTGGGATTACATCTGCAGAACATCACACATGACCCTATAATTAGCTTATTTAGCTTATTTTGTAAATTACGGTATTTCACTATTCATAAAAATTCAAGTATCTCAGAAAAATCCCAAAAATTTACCCCCACCATTTTTTGACGTGTAGAATTAAAAAATTAAGACCATTTTTCAAAAATAATTTTCTAATTATTATTAATTTAATATTTAATTAAAATCATAATTTACTTAAAAAAACAGTTTTTAAGATTAAAACTGATTTTATAGTGCTTTCAAAAATTATGTAGGGTCTTATAAAATTATATAAAAACTATAATACATTGATTAAATAATTTATGAATACATTTTAGGGAAATAAAGTTTCTTTTAAATTAATTAATTAATTATAATTAATTATTTATGACCTATAAAATACCAAAATGTTTACTAAGGTCAAATTGTCACTTTCTAAGATGTCTAAATTTTATTTAATTATTCATAGGTAATGTTACTCTTATGTTGGATTATTTACTATTAATAAGGTTCATATTACTATTCATAAGGGTATGTTACTATTCATAAGGGTAGATCACTATTCACAAAAAATTATTTTTGTTTCATTAGACTCAAAAAATCATCTTGAACACAACCGTGTATGTCGACTTTTCAAAATTCCAAACATAGAAGTGACACACTTATGTTTAAAGTTCACTTATCACTTATTAGTTCATTATGTTGTGTTTTCATGTTATTTTATGACATAAATATAATAAGGGAATTTCCATTGCAAAACTGCGGGTTGTTACATTCTCCCCCCCTTAAGAAATTTCACCCCAAAAGTTCACTTTACACAAACAGGTGAGGGTACTTCGCCTTCATTGCCTCTTCTGGTTCCCAAGTTGCTTCCTCAAACTTATGGTTCCTCTACAACACTTTGACAAGATGGGTTGTCTTGTTGCGTAGAACCTTATCTCTCCGATCCAGAATCTTTACTGGCTGCTCCTCATAGGAGAGATCATCTTCCAGCTGCACCACTTCTGAGTTTAATACATGTGAGGGGTCTGGTATGTACTTCCTCAATAGTGATACATGAAACACATCATGAACTTGATCCATATTCGGTGGAAGTGCAAGACGATAGTCCATGAATCCTATACGGTCAAGGATCTCAAAGGGGCCAATATACCTTGGTCTTAGCTTCCCTTTCTTCTCGAATAACATGACTCTCTTCCATGGAGATATTCAAAGGAAGAATTTATCTCCAACTTCAAACTCCACGTCCCTTCTATGGTTGTTAGCATAACTCTTTTTCTGACTTTGATCAGCTTTGATGTGTTTTTGGATGACTTGAACCTTCTTTGTCATCTCTTGAACAAGATCGGGTCCAAGTAGCTTTCATTCTCCAACTTCATCCCAACAAGTTAGAGTTCTACATCGCTTTCCATACAGAGCTTCATATAGAGCCATCTGAATACTCGAGTGGAAGCTATTGTTGTATGAGAACTCAACCAATGGGAGATGCGGATCCCTTGCACCTTTGAATTCTAGAGAGCAGACTCTTAGCATATCTTCAAGTGTCTGAATAGTCCTTTCAGATTGGCCATCAGTTTGGGGGTGATAGGCCATGCTGAAATTTAATTCAGTACTCAAAGAATGTTGAAGGCTCCTCTAGAACTTAGATGTGAACCTTGGATCCTGGTCAGAGACAATTGAGAGTGGAACACCATGTTGTCTCACCACTTCCTTCACATATGTCTTTGCAAGTTTTTCAAGTGAGAGATCTTCCTGAATAGCGATAAAATGGGCAGTCTTGGTGAGTCGGTCAACCACAACCCATATCGCATTATTTCCCTTTGACGTCTTCAAGAGACCCGTGACAAATTCTATAGTAACATTTTCCTATTTCCACATGGGAATAGGTAATGGATGCATCATACCTTTGGACTTTTGTCGCTCAGATTTAACTTGCTGACATACCAAGCACCTTGATATATATTCCGCAATCTCCTTCTTCGTGTTATCCCACCAGAAGTTTTCTCGGAGATCACGGTACATCTTGGTACTCCCAGGATGGATAGAGAAAGTTGAGCTATGTGCATCGTCCAATATCTCCTTTTTTATCCCGGGTGATGAAGGCACACAAAGCCGCGTTCCAAACCAAATCACACCATCATTGTCAATATGGAACTCTTGCAACTTCACTTACTTTACTGCATTCACCCTCTTTTGTATCTCCACATCATCCCTTTGTGCTTCCTTAATATTCTCCTAGATGAATTGTTGCACTATCATTTGTGAAAGGTAGGATGTATCCCCTGCCATTATGATTTCCAAAACCATTCTTTGCATATCCATGAAGATAAGGTCTTTCTCAATCCACAGCATAGATAGAGTAGTAGGTTCTTTTTTGCTTAGAGCATCAGCTACCTTGTTTGCCTTTCCAAGATGATAGTGAATAGAGCAATCGTAATCCTTGATTAGCTCTAACCATCTACTTTGACGCATGTTGAGATTCTTTTGTGTGAATATATACTTTAGTCTCTTATGTTCAGTGTATATGTCACACTTCTCGCCATAAAGGTAGTGCCGCCATATTTTCAAGGCAAAAATCATGGCTGCCATCTATAGATCATGCATCGGGTAGTTCTGCTCATGGATCTTCAACTGTCGTGAGGCATAGACTATCACATTATCATTTTTCATGAGTACACAACCCAAGCCTTTCTTTTAAGCATCACTGTATATCACAAAACTTTCTCCACTTTTCGATAGTGTGAGTACAGGTGCGGTGATCAACCTTCTCTTTATATCCTTGAAGCTTCCCTCTCATTCTTCCGTCCAGACATACTTTACCCATTTACTTGTTAAATTAGTTAGTGAGCTTGACAATTGTGAGAAGTTTCTCACAAAACGTTGGTAGTACCCATCTAATCCAAGAAAACTATGGATTTCTGTGACACTAGAGGGCCTGGTCCATTCCTCAATCGGCTTTGTCTTTGAAGGATCCACAGAAATTCCCTCACTTGTGATCACATGTCCCAAGAATGTGACTTTATTCATCCAAAAGTCACATTTGCTGAACTTGGCGTATAACTTCTCCTTTCTCAATGTCACCAACACAAGTCTTAGATGTTCTTCATGTTCCTCCTTAATCTTGGAGTAGATTATAATATCATCGATAAAAACTACCACAAATTTATTGAGGTAATGTCAAAAGACTCTATTAATCAAATCCATGAATATTGCAGGGGAATTAGTAAGTTCGAAGGGCATCACCAAAAACTCATAGTGCCCATACCTTGTATGGAAGGAAGTCTTCTGAATATCTTACTTCTTCAACTTTACCTGATGATATCCAGAATGAAGATCCACCTTTGAGAAGTATTTAGCTCCTCTTAACTGGTTGAACAAGTCATCAATCCTTGGGAGAGGATACTTGTTATTTATGGTGATCTTGTTGAGTTCCTGATAATCGATACGCAGTCGCATGGTTCCATCCTTATTCTTCACAAAGAGCACTGGTGCACCCCAAGGTGATGCACTAGGGCGTATGAACCCTTTGTCCAGATACTCTTGCAGCTGCTTCTTTAACTCCTCTAGTTCAATAGGAGCCATCCTATAGGGTAACTTTGAGATAGGAGTAGCTCTGGGTACGAGTTCAATTGAGAACTCTACCTCACGACCCGGGGGAATTCCAGGTAACTCTTCAGGAAATACATCGCCGTATTCCCTCACGATGGGAATTTCCTCAAGGTTGAAACTTTCCTTCAACTCAACCATTTGGGCGAGGTATGCTTCTTCATAGGGAATCAACACCCACACCATTGAAGGTTTTTTCAAAGGAGATTCATGATCTTCCTTTCATTTGTAGAGGAGCATGGGATGGTTCAGAATATGAAAAGATATTTCCTTTTCCTGATAGTTGATATGCACTCTATATAACGAGATCTAGTCCATTCCCATTATAGCGTCGAATTCCACCAAGGGAAGTATTACGAGATTTTCTGGAAGATTCTTCCCACATACGCCAACAGAAGAAGAGTCAAACACTTGCGTTGCAATGATTTCACCACTTGGTGTTTTTACATATATCTCTACTTCAAGGTTTCGGGGCTTCGATTCTATAGTTCTAGAAAACTTGAAAGATATAAAGGAATGCATAGAACTAGAATCAAGTAAGACCTTCTCCATTATTGAGTGAATAAGAAGTATACCTTGTACGACATCATTATCATGCTCCACCTCCTCATTAGTGATGGCATAAGACTTCCCTTGTTCCTTTGGCTTTGGTGGCTGTTGACGCTGATTACCCTCGAGAACGCGAGGTTTAGTGCACTGGTTTGCATAGTGCCCTAACTCCTTATAGTTGTAACATTGAACCATGAGTGGTTCTCTCCTTTCATCAGCTACATTCTCCTTCATTTTTGTGTCTTTTCGACACTCTTGAGCATGGTGTCCTTCTTTCCCGCACTTGAAGAATTTCCCCATCCCTTTGAGGTAGTTTCCATGGTGCCACTTCCCACATTTTTGGCATGTGGGTCATTGATTTTTCTTCCCACCTTTGTCACTAGATCCACCGGCTTGAAACTCCATCTTTCATTTCTTATCCCCATAGCCATGGGACCATTCTCCAAACTCCATCTCCACTTTGAGAGCACACCAAACAACTAATTCAAAACTCCCAAAGTCTCGAATTGCAAGATACTTTCGAAGGTGTGGTTTTAATCCACTAAAGAATCTATCAATTTTTCTATCATTGTTGATAACAAAACCCAATGCATACCTTGCGAGCCTTGTGAAATTATCTTCCTAGGTTGTGACAGATTCTCCTTCTTTTTTCTTGATCTCTATGAATTCTCTCTCCATCTTCGTGTGAAGAGTTCATGGGAAATACTTATTAAGAAACATTATCTTAAAGTATTCCCATTCCATCTCTTCAATTTCCTCTCTTGGCTTGGTTTTATTAATCAAAGCCCACCATTGTTCAGCTTCTCCATCAAGATGATAAAATACTAGAGTAACCTTATCCATCTCGGAACAGTAAAGCACAGAAAAGATCTTCTCCATGGAGTTGACCCACTGTTCTGCAACTAGTGGATCAGAAGATCCACAAAACATTGGTGGTCGTTGCCACATAAAAAATTCGATAGAAGTTTCTCCCTCTTTGGTGATGGAGGACGTTCCCAATTATTATGGTTATTATTCATAACCTGAGATAATTGGGTAAGAATCACCATGAATTTTTGAACTCCACCTCCCAAATCATTGGAGACGTCGTTCGAGCAATCGTTGCATTGGCCCTCGCATGAGTTATTGGCCTTATTTCTCCTGGTTCCCACCATTTTCTAAAATAGAAATGGTTACAACAAAACAGAAGTAAACAAGTCATGAATAACTTACTCATTTATACTGAAAACATAACATATGGGATCCCTAGGAAAATATTTTTGTGTGCATATTTGTACTTTGTCTCATGCTATAGGTTTCCTCTGGGGTTCACTCATCCTAATTCCCAAATTAACTAAACCTTACCTTTGATACCAACTATAGCGACCCTGCTTTTTCTTAAATTACTATTCCATCATTTCAAAGATAAAATAAATAATAGTATTAAACAAAGAGGATCCAAAGGCTTAGTGTCTTGGGAAAACTAGGACCACACATAACAAATACAACATCTAGCATAAACATTTATTTAATTTCTTCTTCTCTAGCTTTTTATTGGAACTTGTCCTCTCCTTAGTACATGTAGCCACCTAAGGATATACATCAAAAGGGGTGTTCTAGAAGCCCAGTAAAAGGATAGATAAGAACAATATATCATGGGGTGAGAATAATAATAACATAGGAAAAAGATCATGAAGATGAGAGGATCATAAATAAAAAACTTGAAATGAGGAAATTCTTAAAAATGAAACATCAGGTCTTAGTGGTTAACTACAAAACATACTTTTGAACCAATCTAGAATCTTGTTCACACATCATTTCACATTTAATCATGAGATTCACCACTTTACCCAATGCATTGGAGCACTGTATAATTCCGGTCACACCCATCACATTTAAACATTCATATTGCGCTATATAATTCCGAGCACTCCTGTCGCATCATAACATTATCATTTATCATGCATGACAAAATGAACATATAACATAAATTAACATAATTAACCTATGAAAAGGAATGGTTTTAATCTCATAATAACACATTCATAAACATTGGGTTCCCAAAAGAATGAGGGAATCACATACATGTTACAAGAACCGTCAATCTTGAATGAGAAGTAAAAGGTGTGTTCTTGAAAGAAGAGTTCTTTTGGAAAACATTTGGTTTTTCATAAATACCAGTCAAAAAAATGTATATCCTAGAAAATTAAAGATTAGGATGAAAAAAAGATCTTTAAGGAGTAACCATATCAAAATGAGTGAAAGAGAGAGAACCCAAAGGAATAAAATTGGGTTCGAGATTTCCTCTTACCTTGTACCCGAATGCTTCCTTATCTTTAATGTCCTTTATAATGACATTATATTCTTTAATTAGAAATAAAGAACCATGTTTAAATTAATAGGCTTCATTCTGGTTTCATTATTTCATATTATGTTCCTTTGGATAACTTATAGAGTTTAAAAACATTGTTCGAGGATGTTCGTTTTTATGGTTTTTCTTGGGTGGTTCACTTGTATTCTTAAATTGAAGTTTGGGTAGAACATGAGTAAACATACAGAAATGATATAAAATGTCACTAATTATATTAAAAGAGTTTTAATTATCTTATAATGAATTATATTAGATCCATGTGGATGAATCATTAGATAATAATTAAATGATGGTTATTTGGGTCAATTTGGGCGGTTTTTGGATCACAACGAACTTGTTTTAACTTATCACTTAATAATATGTCCATAGGTTATTTACAGAACTTAAAATAGAACATAATACACATAAAATATTCTGGTTCAACTATAAAAATGGTTTCATGACCAGATATTAAGGTAGAAATGGAAGAATAAAGCATGTCCTTCTTGAAGGTGATAAATTAACACCTCAGGAACAACATTCTCTTTAATAAAATAAAAGGAAGAGGGAAAGGGGGTTGGATTATATAATATCCCATTAGAAACATAAAATTACAGTATATTTATAATAATGGAGTTACAATACAATTTGGATGAAGATATGTGGGGAGATATCAAGAAATGAACTTGAACTTGAAAGGAAATTAAAGGAGAAGAGGGAGGGAAATCACCTCTTGAATCCTTCCCTTAAGAACCTCCTTAAAGGCCTAAGCATGGTATTTTGATGAGACCATCAGATATTGGACGTGGGGGAGGGGTTAGGGAAGGTTTTTGGGTAGATTTTAGATAAGTCTTGGATCTTGAGAGGTGTGAGGAAATGAGGGTGTGAAGGGTGGCTTTTATAGTGGAGGGTAGAGGGGTTTCCTTAATATAAAATTCATTAGTTTACTATTTCCCCACAAGACAAGGAATAGTGAGTCTTGAATGACCAAGAATAGTAATTTTAAAATGTAATCCCAAAACAAGTGGGCTTACATCAGCTTAACATCACACTTGACCCTATAATTTTCTTATTTAGCTGATTTTGTAAATTACGGTATTTCACTATTCATCAAAAATTCAAGTATCTCAGAAAAATCCTAAAAATTTACCCCAACCATTTTTTGATGTTTAGAATACAAAAATGAAGTCAATTTTTTAAAAATAATTTTCTAAATATTATTAATTTAATATTTAATTAAAATCATAATTTACTTAAAAAAACAGTTTTTAAGATTAAACTGATTTTATAGTGCTTTCAAAAATTACGTAGGGTATTATAAAATTATCTAAAAACTATAAGACATTGATTAAATAATTTATGAATACATTTTAAAGAAATAGAGTTTCTTTTAAATTAATTAATTAATTATAATTAATTATTTATGAGTTACAAAATTCCAAAACTTTTACTAAGGTCAAATTATCACTTTCTAAGATGTCTAAATTTTATTTAATTATTCATAGGTAATATTACTATTATGTTGGATGATTTACTATTCATAAGTGTCATATTAATATTCATAAGGGTATGTTACTATTCATAAGGGTAGGTCACTATTCACCAATTTTGTTTTGTTTCATTAGACTCCAAAAATCATCTTGAACACAACCGTGTATGTCGGATTTTCAAAATTACAAACACAGAAGTGACAAAATTATGTTTAAAGGTCACTTATAACTTAGTAGTTCATTATTTTGTGTTTTCATGTTATTTTATGACATAAATATAAGAAGGTAATTTCCATTGAGAAACTTTGGGTCGTTACAATAAGTGTCTCCAAAAACTTATTTACCCAACTCCTTGGTAACTTGAAGTTCAACAAAAAAGGGATAACTATGTCCTTTTATGATATAAATTCCATGTTCCCACAATCCCATACCTTGATACCATCCCGACTCAAGGAATAGATCTCGAAAAAATGTCAACACCAAGACCTACAATCAACACCAAAGGACCGAACAACTGCTCTCACTTGAAATCCAAGGACTGAACAAACTGATACCACTTGTAACTTCCCACCCCATCCCATTGGGTTGAGAGGCTAGGGGAATGCTAATTGGACTTAAGCAATGTTCCCAAGGCACCAAAGGCTAGCAATAAATTCAGAGGGCTTCGAGAATAAATTGGGGAATGATATTCCCTTGAGATAAAATCCACTAACCCAACAAGCCATTACTTAAAAAACTACATGATGCATGTTAACATAGCAACCCAAATCATACATTTCCAAAGACAACCAATTTTTCCATAATGATCCCTAATGACCTATAAAACTAAATCAAAATCAGAGTATCAAGTGGTAGACTACAATACAAGTCCCCAAATAACTAGGACACCATCCATAGCTCCACACCTAGATCTATTCTTCAAGAACCACTACATCACCCAAGAATCATACCGAACCGCTAGCAAAATGAGATTCTTACTCTTACCTATGTACCGAAATGAATCATCTACAAAAGTACCACAATGGAAAAGTAGGGGGTGAGTACTAATACTCAGTAGGATTTACCCAAATGGCTTCCCTACACAAGCCACTAGGATAAATCTGTTAGCACATTTATATAAAACAGTTTCTATAAAACATTTAAATAGTGAAACCATTTACACAAGCCAAAGGTACCCTTAACAAGCCATGTAAAACAAGGTAAATACATGAATATTCCATAATCCATATCACCATCACACATTAGCACCACAAATTTACTTCTTTCATAGAAATACACAACAACCAAACAACCACGGTGGAACTTCCCGTAAAAACCAGTTTACTTCATTCCCAAACTTGTGATACTTTCCGCCCACTTATACTTTGATGGTGGAACTTCCATCCAATTTCTATCCCCTTTTTATAGTGGTACTCTCTACCCAATTCTCATCATTCCAACCACAAACACAACATGCACAAACCAATAACCAAGCATATAACACACCGAGGCCACAATAACTTGCCAATCACCATTTCATGATCAAAAAATATCTTGAAGAATAATCCATGTCATCTCACATTTAAATAAAATAACCTCTTTTATTTAAATCATTTTCTCATATAATTTCTTTTAAACAACCCATGTTACTGATTTTAAAATCAACATTTTAAAATTTAACAAGATCATTCCACTGCAGAACCCCCTTTTCCCCAAAATCCATAAAACATTACAAAAGGGATTTATAACCAATTTCACACATCAAAATCAACAATTAATTTCAATAAAAACCAATTAATTGTAACCAAAACCACTAGTTCTAACCAATTGGTGTCGAGACAGAAACCTACCTTTAGGGTTCCGGTGAAATTGACCCACAAACAACCACACCACAGATCCAAACAAATGCTTAAAAAAACCACTCTAGATCTCCTTCCCTACCATCATCAATCCTTTAAATCAATTACCAAGTCAAAAACAACCCTATATATACACAAAAAGGGTGTAGATATAGAAAACCTAGAGATAGGGAAGAGTAGATCTAGATGAAAACACAAAGAACTAAGTGAGGAGACTTACCAGAGAAGAATGGGCTCAACCACACCAAGAAAACCCTTTGATTTTCTTAAAAAATGAGTGGGAGAGAACCCCTAACCCTTGAAAAGAGGAAATCCCAAGTCAGACTCTAATTGGATAAATGTTTAGGTGTCTTTAGGGAAATCCTGATTAATCTTGGATTTTTAAAATCCCATTTTTACGGGCTGCATGTTTAGATCACACGGTTATACAAAACAGTGTGCTAACCATGCGCCTGCTGCTGCCTCAATGGGGGAATCTTCCATAGCCTCCTCACACAGTTAGACAAACCATGCACAATCCATGCGTAACACCACTGCATGTATAGTTTCATCTTGCACGGTTTCCTCTAACCTTGCTCAAACTGTGCAGCCTTAAAAAGGCTTCCAAAACATTCCAAAACCTTCCCAAACTCTACTAACCCCTTACCAAATTATCCCAAGAACATTAAACACATAAAAATACATAAAAAAGGATACATACCTCAAACTGGGACTGATACAATGTCACTTAAGGCCAAGTAATGTCCTTCAACCTTCTTAAGATAATGAGGAATAAGAGGGACGTTACAAGTGGTATCTGTCTTGGTCTTTTAAAATTTCCTTGTGCAATAAGTGGTTTAATATCATTATTCCCTTACCTGAAAAGTGGTCTTCAGTTATCCCAGTCTTGGATTTTAAATTCATTTTGGTCTATTCCTTGTGCTGGGTTGGTAGAAAGGAGTTGGATTGTGGGGACTTGAAATGGAGAGCATAAAAATATTTTGGTAACCTTTTTATGCAAAGCTTTAAGTGACTAGGGAATTGGATACATAAGTGTTATGAAGACACTTATAGGATTTGAAATCTCATTACCATGAGTTTAACCAATGAGACAAGCATGAAATGAATTATATAAATGAATTCACACTAGGTGTGCATAACTCATTTTGAATAATGATTTGATGAAATTTGTAAATTTTTGAAAAATTATAAAGTTGTTTTCAAATGAAATATTTTGAAAAAGAGTATCATTGTGTTATTTTGAAAATTGTTTGATTTTCAAAAGAAAGTAGAGATTTTTCAAAAATGACAGAACATGGAAAATAATTGAATTTGGAAATCACTGTTGTGATAATATGATGTTGTAGAATTTGAAATGCTAATCTTTTAGTTAATAGAGAGTGAGACTCGTGGAGTTTGTTGTGTTTCTAGAAAATGACACCCGTTAAGCATCATAGAAACCAACCGAAAGAGGCTTCTAAGTATGTGGTTGCACCAGATACATAGGTGAACCAATAACTGGTTAAGAGTATTGTCCAAGTATTAAGGTTGTGGAAAACGGGACATGAGGGATGATCCAAGAAAAGTGGATAATTTTTTCAAATTCTAGAAGCAAAATCCACCCATATTTTGATGTGATTCTGAACCATAAAAGGTAGAGGTGTGGCTAAATATGATGAATAGTATCTTTGATTTCATTGGTTTCGCAATATAGTTTAAAGTCAATCTAGTAACTTATATGCTGGAAGATCTTGCATGCAAGTGGTGGGATTTAGCTATACAGGCTAAATTAGACCACATCCTTACATGGGAGGATTTTTAGGAATTTTTTAACAAAAAATTATATCCTTATATGTTCAGAATTAAAAGGAAAAACTTCTTCATTTTGATGTAGGAAAATGTTTTTTTCGTGGAATATGTGGAAATATTCAAGAATTTAGTGAACTTTTCACCCAAGGTTGCTGCTAGTGCGTTCTTAGTGGCGCACATTTTTGAATACAGACTAAGGTAAAGGATTCTCTTGAAGATTATTGTGCTCTAAATTAATGATTATATAGAGATCATAAATAGAGAGACAGTAGATGAAAGGGACATATCATGAACTATGGGAGGAGAAAACACGATGACACCCATAAAAAATAGTGGGAACTCTAATGATTGGAGAAAGAAGAAGAGGGACACTTATTTCCAATGTTAGAGTATAACTCAAAATAATATGGATGGATCAATGAATCTTCCTCTAAGACCCATGACTGAATATGCATGTTTCCAATGTGGTTCCTTTGAGTACATGACGTGAGACTGTACAACACCACCCTGAGAAAGCCACAATTGTAAAAAAATGGGCCATCTTTAGCATTATTATTCCAATGCTATGAGGTCGGGTGTTTGGGACACATCCTAGGTGTCACATACATCATACACTTCAATAGGATGGGTATAGAAGAATTAATCTCATCATAAAATATATATAGCAATGGTGATTCTAGGAATACCATGACTCCTCAAATAGTGAAATCTCAACAGGGATATAGAGAACAGAGTGTAGCGAACAAGAAATTATATGGAGGGGAGCAGGTGATTGTGGATGATTGGTCTTGAAAATTTATGATGTGAGGTAAGATTATTTTGAATTATACCCTTATTTAATATTTTTTTGATATGGGTGTATACAATTCCTTTATTACCTTTCGTGCTGTTGATTTTTTGGGTTTGAAAGTAGAGATGATTCCTTATGTGTAAATACTTAAAACTCCTTTTGGTCAAAGAGAATTTCGAACCTTGGTGTGTAGAGAATGTTCTATAACCATTGATGGAGCCAATATGAAATGTGATTTCTCTATGACTAAGATGTATTTATATGATACAATCTTAGGTATGGATTGGTTGACAATGTACAAGAATCACATTGACTATTATTCTAGAAAGGCCAATTTTACAACTGATGATGGCATCAAGAATATATTTCATGGAGACTAAAATGTAAAGGTAGGTGAAATAGGTTTGTTGGAACTAGAAATTAGAATGTTATCATACTAGTTAGCAGTTTTGTCTTTGGAATCGAAGAACGAGATCGAGACAAAAAATTTTCTAGTAGTGTTTGATCAGTTTCCAAGTGAGTTTCCTAAAAATTTATTTGGATTTTTACCTCTGAGAGAAGTAGATTTTACAATTTATCTCCTCTAGAGGACTAGACCTATTTAACTTTATTCTTATCGGATGAAACCATCAAAATTAAGGGACCTAAAAGTATAGTTAGAGGAGATATAAAGAAAAGGTTTCATTTGTACAACCATGTATCTATGGGAAGAACTGGTCTTGTTTGTCAAAAATACAGTTGTAAATATTCAGCTATGTGTGTATTATTGTAAGCTTAACCAAGTCATGATAAATAATTGGTATCCAATTCCATGCATTGATGATCTATTCAATCAATTGAGTGGAGCTCAATGGTTCTCTAAGATTGAATTATGATCAAGATATCACCAATTAGCGGTTTAGAAGGGGGATATTCCAAAGACAACTTTTAGGAGTAGACATATACATTATGAATATGTGGTAATTCCTTTTGGTCTTACTAAATCACCAATGGTATTTATGGAGTTTTTAAATTAGATATTTCAACAATATCTGGATTCTTCTGTAGTGGTTTTTGTGGATGATATTTTGGTGTATTCAAGGACTAAGGTTGTGCAAGAACAACACTTGGAAATAGTGTTGGAAATCTAAAGGGATCATTATATGTATTCCAAATTATCAAAGTGTGATTTTTGGATATAAGAGGTACAATTTCTTTTCCATTTAATATGTGAAAAAGTTGTTTCTATAGATCTAAAAAATATATAGGCCATCATATATTATAAACCACCAAAGACTGTCTTTGAGATACATAGCTTCCTTTAAATAGCTGGTTATTATAGACATTTTTTTCATGAGTTATCATGACAGACTTTTACTATGAGAGTTTTTATGAATAATAATGTTCCATTCTAATGGAATGATTAATTACAAAATTATTTTTAATAGATAAAGTTTTTCCTTACATCAACAACAATTTCGATTTTTTTAGAATTAGGATAAGGGTACATGGTGTTTTTTTGGGATATAGGTTGGGATGTGTTCTCTTGTAGAGAGATCATGTTGTTGATTATGGATCAAGAAAATAATAGGTGCATGAGAAAAACTAACCAACAAAAAATTTGGATCTAAATGTCATAGTCCATGCTTTGATTACTTGGCATCATTTTCTCTTTGGTGAGAAATTTACTTTGTTTACAAATTATAAGAGCTTAAAACATGTTTCCTCACAAAGGGACTTGAATCTAAGACAAAGAATATCGGTAGAGTATCTCCAAATGTTTGAATTTAACTTGATGCATACACCAGGAAAATGGAATTAAGTGGAAGATGCATTAAACTAAAATTTATATGCTTATTTGGAAAAAGTGGCTTCAAATTAGTGGTAGTTTTTGTCGGTCCTAGCTAACATGCATTTGGAATGTGAAGACCATGGTGAAGTAGAAACCTTATTTTCATTTTCATTTGTTCCTAATTTGGTGGAGACGGTTAAAGATGCACATAAATACAATGTAGAATTTTTGGATATGAGGTCAAAATTCAATGGTGGAGAGACTACTGAGGGATGGAAGATGTATGGGGGTTCAGTGTTGTGGTTCAGAAATTATATGGTCGTACCTATAACTTTTTAGGAAAAACATCTTCATAATTACCACTATTTAGGATGGGTTGTTCATCCTGGAATACAAAATATTTATAAGTAATTGAAAGTACAATTTTTGTGGGTGAGTATGAAAAGTAAGGTAGATGGATTTGTTTAGAGATTCTTAACTTGTTCTTAAGTTAAGGCCATGAATCAGAAATCATCAGGTATGTTGTAGTCTTTACCTATTCTAGTGTGGAAATGGGAGAAGATAACTATGGATTTTGTAATAGGTATACCAAGAATAGTTTATAAACATGATTCCATATGGATGATAGGGGATTGGATCACAAAGTTAGCTCATTTCATCCCTATTTTCGAATCTTATACGGTGGATAAATTATGAAAAATCTATATTTGATAAGTGGTAAAGAGGAATGGTATACTAGATTTAATAATTTCAGATAGAGATCCAAGGTTTATGTATCATTTTTTAAAATCCTTACAGAAATACCTTATGACTCAATTAACTATGAGAACAATGTATCATCCTCAGATAGATGGGAAATCTGAAAGGATGATACAAACATTGAAAGACATGTTGTGGGCTTGTGTAATGGACTATGGTTGATCATGGGAAGATCACATTCAATTAGTGGAGTTCTCAAATAAAAAAAATTATCAGGCCTTGATACATATGGCTCATTTTGAAGCATTTTATGGGATTCATTTTCATTCTCCACCTTGTTGGGTGGATATAGTTGAGACTTCACTGGTTGGGCCGAGCCTTTTACAAGAAATAACGAAGAAGATTCAGTTTATCTGTAAATGGATGGAGATGACAGAGATTCATCATAAATTGTATACAGATCATTGTCGATGGACATTTTCATCCAATGTGAGTGATCATGTGTTCTTGATGATCTTTCCAAGGATTGGACATCAATATTTTTGGGAAGTAGGTAAAGTTATCTCCTCTATACATAGGTCCTTTTTAGATACTTGAATGGGTTAGAGAGGTGGAATATCAGTTGTCATTACCACCATGGTTCAGTGCAATTCATAATGTGTTTCATGAATATTAGTTGGAAAATCATCAACTAGATCCTAACCATGTGATTCGATGGGATCACATTGACGTATACCCTGATGCTTCATTTGTACACATTCTGGTGTGGATTATGGATAGGAAAGAGAAAGTATTGTGTGGAAAAATCATTGGTCTAGTGTGGGTTTTATAGAAACATGGTTAGATTAAAGAAGAAACTTGTGAATGGGAGAAGTAAATGAAAGATAAATGGCAAGAAATATTTCAGAGTAACATTGATTTTCTACATTATGGGGACATAAAGGCCAATGGCGGGTAGAATGTAACACCCCTAGTTTCAATTAAGTAACCCTTCATTTATGTATTTTAAGTATATAAATTTTTTGGTTGAAGTTTGAGAGGGTTTGGAGTCCTTTTGATATGTTTTTGGGGCTTTTCTAAAGGTGAAAGGTTGGTTCACAATTAGTGGAAATCATGAAACTTCCCTTGGAAACTGTGCACAATGAGACACCGGCTAAAGGGAAGGTGCACGAGCAGGCAGATGGGTTTTCCAAACCATGTGAATGACTAGGGGAAACTATTCAACATGTGATAGTGGGATTTGGCATGGTTGGAACATGTTTTGGAAACTGTGAGAGCCAACCATGTGAGGTTCCTTCTTGAGATAGAATCTGACACACAATTAGTTCACAGTTTTCCTAACCATGTGACTAACCATGCATGGGTTAAAAACTAAGTCCATAAGTGGACTGGGGTTGGTTTTGTGTTATAAACCCTCTCTATTGCCCCAAACCAACCATAACTTGAGAATTATTACTCTCAAAGGATAAGGAGTCTCATACCATTGATTCAGTGGCAATCTGTAGTTTTATCTTGGTTCATTGAAGCTGAATTCTCATGGTAAGTCTTCATTCTTGGTAGTTTCCCTTGGGTTTCCTTAGATATACTTCTACCACTCTCTTGGTTTCTTATAAATATGTCTTTTTTGGATATATCTAAGGTATTTTATGCCAAATATGATTATATTTGTCCTTTTTGATTGTAGGGGAAGAGATCTAAGGTAGGTTTTTGGAGTTTCAACCTGATTCTATGAACATTTTTCACGCCTTTTTCTATTTTCACCAAGTTTGATGAGGTAAGTGGCTTCACTCTCAACTCCTATATTTATAACTTTAAGGATAAGTTTCAAATTTATTAAATTTATTGAAATTTATTGTGAAATTGGTGTGAAAAGCATGGTAGAAACCTTTTTATTAACAATTTGTGGATTTTTTTTTGAAATTGTGGAATTGGTGTTCAAAGTGATTTGATAAATTATTTTAAATTATTGATTTTAAAATAGTTTATTGGTTCAATTTATGGATAAAATTAAATAGAAAGGTTGTTTTATTGAAATGGTTTTAGAATTGAAATTGTTTTTCTATGATTTTAGTAGCATGGTTATGGGACATACTTGGTGGAAAGTGTTTATATTACATTACGAGGACTAGTTAAAATATGAAACTATGATCTGTGCCAAAATTGTAATGGAACATGTGATTTAATTACCTTGTGATGAATTAGTAGATCAATGAGAAACCACTCATGATTATAGAACTTTAATAATAAATAATTCATGGGTGGATGTATGGGTTTGTGTATTGGAATGGGATATGCCAAATGGAATTTATGAAATGGTTTTAGAACATTGTTTGTTTCTTTCCTTGGAACTTGTTATTATTTTTATAAAACTATTTTACTTTGATAATTGTTTATATTTGGATATAAACTATTTATAGAAATTGTTTTATATAAATTTTTTATATAAATGTTCTAACATGTTCTATCCCACTTTCATGAGTAGGTAAGTCATTTGGGGAAATCCAACCGAGTTTTATTACTCACCCCTACTTTGGAACTTTGGTTATTTTGAATATGTTATTTATAAAGATATAGTAAAAGGTAAAGTATCATAGTTATCTAGTGGTTATTTGTGATAATTGTGTTATTTGTGGAGCATGGAATAGGTTGGAGATTTGGAGTCATGTTTGTCTTTGAGTTTTGTTGGTTTGTAGTATTCTGATATATACTTGGTTGTTTTGGAGTGTTTTTATATGGTACTATTTGTAGTGGTTTTTCTATAAATGAAATGTTTGAGTTGTATTTCATTTTTATCAAGCATCAGGTAGTGGATTATTAGGTTATATAATGTTTGGTTGGTTGTTTTATTTTCAAAGGGGAGATTACCCCCAATTTTAAATGAATCCCTTGGTATTTATTTCTAGCATTTGACATCTTGGAGATGTTTTTATGGACAAGTAACATCCTTCCACCTTATCAAGACAATAAGGAAGAATGGGAATGTTACAGTGCTCATCTAATCACATATCATATGATTGACCGCCATATCTTCCTTATTTTTATGGTATTGGTAAACTTATTACAACTTTTGGTAATTCCTTCCACATCTCCATGTTATCATGTGATAAAATACTTACACTAAACTTATTTCACATGAAACATCTATGGAGTATGATAGTTTTAATATTATTGAGAATTGGGAAACATATTCCTAATGTTCAACTCATTTAAAAAGTATTCGAACTACATTACTTCACAACTTCCAATTTTATGATGTTAATAGGTTTTATTGTCTACATATAACTCTTTCTATGTTCATCATCATCATCATTCTTGGAACATTTTAATCAAAATTTTTCATTGATATTAATTTGGTAAAAAATAAAACTCTTTACATTAATCTTTAATAATACATCTTAAACACCTTTAGGATATAGAATGATATTCACATCATTATGATAACTAAATGTAACTCTTTACATTTCACTTTACTGACATAACCTAAAATATTTTAGGATATTAAATGACATTCAATTTTAATCTTGACTACTATAATAATTAATTTTATTAACTTTTAACTTCTCAAAGTTGAAAACATACACCTACTAGTCTCTTATAAACAATTTTCATTTTAGAATATCATGTTTAGATTTAAATACTCATTTTTGTGTTCAATAATAAAAAATATTTCCTTTAGTGGTAATTTTTAAAAAGTAAACCATTACACTCATATCTTATATGGCGTTCTATGTGTTTGGATAAATAATCTGAATATAAAATTTTATTCTTTAAAATATTACAGTTAAGGGTATTGGGATCACATCCTTATAATTTTATTAAACATATCGATAAATTATTTTATCTGAGTTAAATAATTTTTGATCTTCATCTTCAGTTCATATTTGTTATCGAATACAATGAATCATAAACCGTGTGTATTAAATCCATTATCTTATATTGTTTATAAAAACCCTTTTTCAATAGAAAACTACACTTATCACATCAGAGAAATGAGATAATGATACATATAATTTATTTAGATCTATCTAAGATTAATATATATTCATTTTAATTCAAATACATGATTTAGAAACCCTTTTCTTCATTGTTTGGATGAAAACTACAAGATCCATCAATTCTTACCTTTATTTTAAACTCATATATTTGTAACATTTTTAAAATATACATTTGGTATCATGTACCATTAAATTTTAAAGAACAAATTTATATAACATTAATACCTAATATGGGCTCTATATGGGGTCTCTCAAACCCCTTCATGTATTTTGGATTATTCCATCTCAGATATATATATTTCCCTTCCTTCCTAACGCATCCTCAAGGTTTCAATGACCAAGGATAGCTATTGTACAATCCATTATTTTCTATCTGTATTAAACCCTTACCCTTTAGTATTTTAAATACAATATAAGGTCTATTATATCCCATTTATTGATCATGTATCCTCAACACCTTGTTAAAATAAGGAAAAAATTTTATTTAACTTATTCACATTGTAGAAACATTTCTAGTAATGATTCCATAATTAATTATATAGCCAGAACAAGCTTTAGATAATACCTTCAGTATCTCTAATTCATTATTAAAAATTAATCACATTGAGTATATGAGTGAAGACTAATTTTCCTTTATAAATATTGTATCTAATTACTTTTAAACTTTAAATCAATTCATCCGTGATTCCCATAATCATCTAGATTCTCTTATTTAACAACATCCACATTTTATTACTTAGGAAGGGTTTACTCTAACATAAAGAATTTTATATCCTATTTAGGAATGATTAAAAATATTTATATTTGTATAAGGATTGATTCCAAAAATATTAACTTTTAAAAAATTGGTACCAAAGTTACGTTAGAGGATAATAATATATTTATCTATAAAAAAATCTTTTATCAGATAAGAATCATTTTTTATATTCATTCAATAAGGGATTTTTAAACATTTCCCACTAAAATGGGGATCCCTTTTAATTTTTACATCATTTACATTAGTGGTCCAATATTTATTTTTCACAATAAATGACCCCACATTGGGATGAAAATAATCACTTTAGATATTGAGGTATACTATTATGATAATTATATTATAAATTTATATTGGATAATTGATTTTAAAACTCTCCCACATCAATCTTGTGGATAAAATCAACACTATTAATTTAGAATCCTAACTCTAAGGTTTTACTAACTAAGTGTAACCCAAATTAAATTCCAAAAATGAGTCATATAACACTTAGGTTCACCTTATTATTTCCATTATTTACTCAATACAATCCAATGAAAAACTACTTTAACATGTACCTAGTTGGTTTAGTGATAGAGTTATTGAAAAGTGTTCAATTTATAAGGAATATAACACTTATAATTTTAATGGGGATTTGATCTCACCACTTAATATTACGTTTTCCCTTTACGTGTATGCATGATTTTAATCATTTTGTTTGTAATTTTATTCCTTCTAATAAACCTATATTGTAACTCCCTGACCCCATAATCTTAGAGCTGGTGCATTATTTTTTTAAATTGGCATGATTACAAGGAATCATATCCCAAAGGACCAATTAGTTTAGTAGTCTTGAAGAAACTAAATGCATACATGATACCTATAATACATTTGGAAAAGAAAATAAAACATGATGAAATAAACTGAATCCTTGAAATATTATTCAAAGTTTTCTTCTTCGTAACCTGGGGAAAAGAACCATAAGAAAGGGGTTGAGATCATATGATCAGTAAGGGTAAGTAATATAATGGATGTTATCATAAACATAAACACTAGGCATGGTGAATAACTAAATATACATGCCTTTAAAAATAAACTTGATCATAATATGGAAGGAATAGAAGCTAAGTAAATAAAGCCATATAACTGATCAAATGAAACTTTACCATGTATATTCTACTAGTCAAATAATCACATGATTTATAAATAATTAATATCATAATGAGGGAATGAATATTCCAGAAATCATAAACCTATCGTCAAGGCCTCATCCAAGACTTCTGAAAATAGTAGGTTAAGGCCTCAATCAAAACCCAATTCTGTTTTGTCTCATGAGACCTACCGATGCATCGAGGGGTAATAACAGGACACACCTGTCACTTTATTAGTCCAATTCATTGAATATATATCTAATGAAAGATATATTTAGATCAATTTTTCCCATACCACTTTGAAATATTTTAATCATAATCATAGATGAAAATACTCTAATTAAATCATTGATAAACTCTTGAGGAAAATGATCATTAAACATTACAAAGTGTCCCATAACACATTGAAAAATTTAATTATTAATTATGTATAATATCATATGAATAATAATACTCATGATTTTATATATAAAATGGAATTACATTGACCACATAGAAGTAATAAGTGGAGAACAAGTTGTAAATCATATAGAATTGAAATTGAGATGAGAAAAACCCTTTTATTTTTGAAATAATAGTTCTCTTGGAAAACCATTTGTATTTATCATAAAATCACATTGTAAACATGTATATCTCAAAAAAGAAAAGTAAAACACATTAAAATTACATTTTATTCAGAAATAATGTCCCACTGAAGTGAAATCACGTAAAAAGAGTTTTTTTATGAAGGTTTAGAAATAAAAAATTTTAGTAAGGTTTAAGGAAAATATTAAAGAGATTTTAAAGTGGAAAGACATGTTTGTTTTAATAAAACCAGGAGTGAAAAAAGAGAGTTTTTCATGATAATTTTTTTTATTTTTTAAAAATAATGATGCCTTAAAATATATTATATAGTGCACTTGAAAATGGGTAAGAATTTGAGAATTTCCCTTGAATCAGGCTTTTTTATCAAGAAGTATTAAGAAGGAACTATTTTAAAACATATAATCCCCATAAAAAATGATGCAATGATAAGAATATATGATTTGGAACACAAAAATAAAATATATAATATTTACAAAAAAAATAAATAAGCATTAAATTTGGGTTAGTATAGTGAAGGAATAACCTAAAGGAAAAAATGAATGTTCGGGTGGAACTCCTTTCCACTTTGTAATCAATTGAATCATATGCCCCAAATTTAATAATAATTAAATGATACAATGAATAATGTGAAAATAAATATATTCATGATATGATACATCAATGTGAATCAAACATACACCATACATAATAAATAGTGGTGAATAAGGAATATCTCACAAAAATGGACGTGAGATAAGAAAAACCCATACCACATCGTAATCAATCAAATCACATGACCAAAAATTAATAATTAAAAAATTAATCATTTAATACCATGAATATAAATGTAATAATGATATTATATATCATGTTTCATCATACATACACCGCATACAATAAATAAGAGGCGAATAATGGAAATATGAGAAAAATGAAAGTGAGATGAGAAAACCCTTACCTTATGCCCAAATCTGTACTTCACTTGATCTTAATATACTGGTTATTCAAATTAAATCCATTAATTAATTTATTTATAAAATTATCTAGATGTATTTTATTCATTATAGTTTTATTATGTTCATTTATGTACTTCTTGATAATTTATAAGATTGAATTACATTGTTCCAAAGTGTTCGTTTACTTGATTTTCATGATCAGTTTGTTTGACTATGATTAATGGAGTTCATTTGGAATGAATATAATTCCACATAATTGAAAATTCATGTTATTAATGAAAATAAATAAGTTTAAATGGTTATATATATATAATTTTTTATATATTTTGACGTTGAATAATTAGATAATACATTTAGTGATAATCATTTAGGTTATTTCGACGGTTTTTCGATCAAAACGAACTAGTTTTGTTCTATCATTTAATATCATGTATCAATGATGGTTCCAGAATCATTAAATAAGATATAATAAATATTTTAGAATCTGGTTAAAACATAAAAATGGGTTCATGAATAGCTTTGGATAATAATTTGAAGAATGAAACCTCTTCATCCACGATGGTTGTAAATTGGCACCTCCCAGACGATGATTTCATTTATAAAATAAAAAAGGGAGAGTAAGGATATTGATAATGGTTATTACATTAAAATTATATAATTATAGTATATAGATTATAATGGGGTTATCAATATCAATTGGACATAGTAATTGAGTATAGGACAATAAAATAAAGGAATTTGAAATGAAATTGAAAGAAAAAGGATGTGAATTTGCCTCTTGAATACACCTCCTTGAGAATCTCCTCAAGGGAAGGGGTTTTCATATTTTGGAAAGTCCAAGAGATCTTTGATTTGGGGAGGTACTTGGGAAGAGTATTTGGGAAGAAATATTCGATTTTTCAAGTCTTAGAGGCGTGAATAGAAGAGGGAGTGAGGGGTGATTTTTATAGTGAAGGAGATGAGTGATTTCTCAATATTTTATTCATTATTTTATTAATTTGCTCAAGATAGGAAATAATATTGATTATTTCAACAAAAAAAATTAATAAGAAAATTTTATTTTGAAACAATGTCTATTTACATCATCCATGACTCAATCATGATGCAAAAATTCATTTATTTAGCATATTTCGTAAATTTTTGAATTTCACTATTCACCAAAAAATCATTTATTTCAGAAAAATGCCAAAAAATTAACTATTGAAAATTTTCAACTTATAGAATTATAAAATGGACTCCATTTTATCAAAATAATTTTCTAAATATTTTAAATTTAATTTTTAAATAAAATCATTATTTACATGAAAAATACAAATTTAAATTTAATATTGCTTTTATAATACTATAAAAAATTAACTGAAGTCTCTTAAAGCTATCCTAAAAGCATAAGACAAAAAAATATTTATTTATTAATACATTTTTTTGGAAAATTAACTTTATTTTAATTCAAATTATTAATTCAAAATTTTAATTAAATATTTATTAATCACGAAAAATTCCAAAACTTAATTATTAATTTTTAAAATATTCACTTTCATTTATAAGGTGCCTAAATTTTATTTATAATATCATGGGAGTGGTTAATATTCATAAGGGTCATATTACTATTCATAAGGGTACATTACTATTCATAAGTGTAACAGTACTATTCATAAGGGAAAGTTACTATTCATCAAAAATTAAGTTGATCATATCGGACTCTAAATATCTTACTGAACACAACTGTGTATGTTTTTTTTTTCAAAATTTAAATAATTGAAGTGAAAAAATTAAGTTTAACGGCTAGGTTATAACTATCTCCTATAACAAAGTTTTTTGAAGATAATTAGTTTTACATGCACAATAAGCTATCTAATGAATTGAAATTATTTAAGAAAAAAATACCATAAAATCTTAGGGTTTCATATTAATAGTGAATATATTCATAACATAATTTAGTATTTATCAAAATAATCATAATATTATATATATGTATATTATTCTTTAAAATATTTAATTAAATAATATATTGATCAAATAAATATATTCATATAAAATATTATTTTACACAATATAATAGTGTAAAATAGTATTTCTTTTTTTAGAACATTATTTAATTAATTTGAAAGATATAAATTATAAACATTTATTAGTATTATTATTATTTAAAAAAATTAATTTTAAATTATTATGTAATGGCCCGGACCTCTACATCCCATTACTTTGTCAAAAATAAGGTCACGAAGTGTTCTGGACGGTAAAATGGACTTTTCCCACACTTTCCAGAATTTTGTAAGTACACGCCGTGTAGTGTGAGTACACACCATGTACCACCTTGCCGGGTATACCCCGTGTTGAAGGCCGTGTCCTTGCCGTTTGAAATAAATGGGTACACACCGTGTACGCCATACTACACGCCGTGTATTCCCTACCCGCGTACGCGTTACCCTCAAACCGTGTGTTGACCAGTCAACGACCGTGTGCTGTGTTGGAGCCATGTCCTTACTGTGTGAAATAAATGGGTACATGCCATGTACCCCAAACTACACGCCGTGTAGTCCCTCCCCGCGTACACGTTACCCTCAAACCGTGTGTTAACCAGTCAACGGCCACGTGCTGCGTTAAAGGCCGCGTTGGAATCCGCGTGGTGACCATGTGAAATGGCCGAGTACATGCCGTGTACCATAAAGTACACGTCGTGTAATTTTGTTTTTCTCACCTATAAAAGGAGGGGTCCCATCCTCCTATTAAACTCACCGCTCACCTCCCCATTCTTCTGAGCAGAGCTCTCCCAAGAGACTCAAAGGCTCCTTTTCTTCCATAACTTCTTCGTCCGAGCTCCGATTTACGATCCATCAGCGGCCATGGGATCATAACGATGAGGCGGAAATTCTGAGCTTGGATCCGTTGTCTTTCCTTCAGCCTTTACTTTGCAACTTCACCCGAGGAGGTTTTTCCGGGACTCGACATAAGTGGCGGACATCGACGAACACCTTCTAAAGTTGATCTGGGGGAGCGTTGTGATCAGAACCTATTGAGGTAGGGATGCTACCTTCATCTCTCTAAATTTTGCATCATGTGGGGTGGGTATCCTCTTGTTTTCATGAGAAACAGTTGAACCAATAAACAAAGATAATAACTGGTTAAAGAACGGGGATGTGGAAGTTGTTATGTTTATCTTTATATCCTGTGATATTATGTTGTGAATTTAATAGACATTTGCCTACTGAAAATCACGGTCATTGGGGGCCTTTTCTTGCACAATTAAATGTTGCCCTATCTTTCTAGACCATTTTTGTGGTTGGAAACTTTGTTGAATGTGGAAATTTGGTTAATCATGTAAAGTTGGATGATTTAAAATCTGGAACCCTTGTGTGATCACCCCGGTTGAAAAAAATGGAATAATGAACATGTGGGTGTTGGCTTGGATATGTGGCATGTGATGGGGTTTGTTTATGTGAAGGGGGGGGGGGGGGGGTGTTTTGTAGGTTGTTGTGAATCGGGTGAGCAGCGGGGCTGCGGTTGGCTTGGTTGTGGGTTGGTGTGAATGCTATGTTGGTGAAGGGTATCGGGGCTACGATAAATGGTATTTAAGGGATAATGATGTATGGGTTTCGGTGTGATTGTGGTTATGGTGGTTGGAAGCAGGGCTGTAGGGATGGGCTTGAATATGAACGAACTATGGGTTGTGAATAATAAATAAAAACTGGAAGAGTTAATGAATGGTGGGTCATGGTAATGGAACGAGATTAATAATCAATGGGTTTGTTGGTTAATAAGAAGAGATTTGTTGTGCTGCTTGTGTTTTCCTAACTTGATTTGTGGATGGCAGAGATATGTTTCACGAATGATTGATATGGTAGGTTGCGGTTGGTTTCCCAGTAGATAAGGAACTAAATAAACTAATTCTGCTGAAATGTGGAAACCTAAATGTGGTTGGGGTTTTTTGTTGTATGCATGCTACGTAGTAGCAGTGCCGAGGCATGTGTTCAGTTTCTCTATTTAGAATCCATAGGTTAGGCTGAGTGTTTGGTATACATATATGTATCTGTATCTTTTGTGTTTTATCCCACCCAACCCATGTTGAGCACTTAGTGAAGAACACTCCCATTTCATGGGAGAGGGTGTTTCCCCCTTAGTTACTAGCTCCTTCCTGATCCTTCTTCCCCAGGCTGTGATGTCTTGAGGTGACCTTACACCTAAGACCCTTCAGGTAGGTTTCGATTGGGGTGGTTTTAGCCCAAGACTCTTCGGGCAGGTTTTACTGTTTCCCAAGAATCTTCAGGATGAGGCCCTGGTGTGTGCTGGAGGGATACGTGGTTGTGAGGCCCAGGTGTGTGCGGGCAGGATACGTGGTTGTGAGGCCCAGGTGTGTGCAGGCAGGATACGTGGTTGTGATGCTGAGGTGTGTGCGGGCCGGATACGTGGTTGTGAGGCCCAGGTGTGTGCGGGCGGGATGTGTGGTTTGTGAGGCCCAGGTGTGTGCGGGCGGGGAGAGTGTGGCAGCGTCAAGAAGTTCGCCGTTAGGAAGAGCAGCTAACTAATGGGAAATGGTGTGGGGTACCCAATTCTCTTGTTCTTATATACTACTACTACCTGTTGTGATTTTGTTTTTGGTGAGTGTGGCTGGTGAGGTTGGGTAGATAGATTTCCCTGCTAGGTTTCTTTTGTTGATCTCACGAGACATTAGGATGTCTCCCCACCTGTGCACGAGATCTTTAGGTATCCCTACTGAGTATAATTGTATGCTCACCCTACATTTACTTTCAGGTTTCTAGGAGGACTACCAGGGCCATGCGGGACCCTACTAGTTGGGACAGTTGGAGTTTTTGTAGTTGCTGTACAATTGTTTCTTTTGGTATTGTACTTTTGAGCTTTATTTTACTTGTACCTTGTTTCAGAACTATTTAAACATGCATGTGGGATTGGTTTGGGTTTATTTCTATACACTTGTTCTTTTCCTTTTTGGTGTTTAACTTTTCCTATTTCCCTATCTTAAATAATAAGAAGGGTAATGCCTCCCATATTTGTGAAAACTCATACCCTTGGTTCTAGTCGCCACCCCGGGGCCTACTGGAGGCGGGACTCAGGGGTCATTATCTCCCTTTTACCATCGCCAACTCAGGAGGGGCATCTTTAGTGGGAGGGGGTCATGACAGAATGGTATCAGAGGTGATGGTTGAGAGATAGGATGGAGTCTATAGTTAGGCACAATGAGGATTGCATGAGATGGTAGGGCAACAGTGTTGGTTAATCTTGGTGCATGACATAGGCCAGGGAGGACCGGCTAAGACACGGGATTTTAGAGCCCCCCGTGATCCGATGCAAGGACTCTGAGCCTACCGAATGACCACATGAGACTAAATTGATTGCAGGGTAGAGACCCTAGGTAAGGTACATGCATCATCATGATTGTGTTTTACTTGATTTGGGTGTTCTGGGAAAGAAATTGAATTAAAAATGATAAAATAAAACCTTGAGAAATTTCCTTACTACTTGGACTTAGGCGATCTTTGTTTAAAGTACATCTATGGCACCTGGACGTCATCCCCGGGTGGCTCAGACAGCCGACGCCCAGAAGATTCAGGTGGTCGATCAGTTGAGGATTGACCGAGAGGAGGAAGATAGACAGTTTCATAAGACTCTCCGTTCTTTCCAGCGGAAAACCCTCAAGAAGTACGAGGGTAGTACTTCAGATACGGAGACAGAGGGGTGGCTTGAGAATCTATGGATCTCTTTTACCTTGATTCGTGCTTCGAGGGAGTACTGGGTTCCCCTATCAGTCAGTCAGCTGAGAGGTCCGACGTGACAGTGGTGGACGCTCTACCTCAGAGAGAGGATAAAGGCAGATGTTTCGTGGGCTGACTTTGAGAAGGAATTCCGAGAGGAATTCCTTTCTTCCATGATCAAGGGGTAGAAGCGGCAAGAGTAACTCTCCCTTCAGCTGGGGAGTATGTCAGTATGATAGTTGGGGATCAAGTTCAAGGATCTCCTACTCTTTTCTCCAGATCTCTTTCCGGATGAGGAGTCTCGGGCGAGATGTTTGGAGGAGGCACTTCGTCCTTCACTCCAGTATGCTGTCACCCCCTTCACATTTCCGACGTACTTGGCAGTATAGAAGAAGGAAGAGGATGTAGAGAGGATGCACTCATAGGGAGGTTCACCACATGAGGGGATCCAGCCGGGTTCGTTGAAGGGGAAGGTAGTCAGCAGTAGGTCTCTTGTGACAGGACCTTCTAGGTTCAGGCCAGTGGGGAGTAGGCCCCAACAGTTCCAGTTCAGATCTTCAGGTCCTCATCCCTTTTTCACGAGCCCAGGACTGAAGTGTTTTTCTTGTGGAGGTTTCGAGCATATTCAGAGTCGGTGCCTCACCCGAGCTCAGTACAGTGGAGGTGGGCAGGTTCAACGCCCACCTCAGCAGCACCAGTTGCCGGCGAGGCCCTTCCAGCGGCAGCAGGACCATGCTCCTCTGAGGGCAGACTTTGCAGGAGGAGGCCGACCTCAGGGTGCTCCTCAGGGACCTCGACCAGGGTGTGGTTGGGGAGGTGGAGGACATCAGAAAGGAAGAGGAGCTGGGCATGGATAGTTGCACGCAGTAGAGTTGACAGCTCCAGTAGGACCAGAGGTGGTGCGTGGTACAATTTGTTTGTTCAGCACTCTCG